>OZ017739.1:387344441-390001941 GCA_963969285.1 Odontomyia ornata
GGGCGTGGTGCATCATGAGTTCTTGCCACAGGGAAGAACGGTCAATAAGGAATATTACCTGCAAGTTATGCGCAATTTGCGCGAAGCAAACCGCCAGAAACGCCCGGATTTGTGGGAGAACAAAAATTGGCTTTTGCACCACGATAGCGCCCCTGCTCACACATCGTTGCTTGTGCGCGACTTTTTGGCCAAAAACAACACACTAATGATGCCGCAGCCACCGTATTCCCTAGATCTGGCCCCCTGTGACTTTTTCTTGTTTCCTAAACTGAAGAGACCCATGAAAGGACGACGTTACGCTACGCTTGACGAGATAAAGACGGCATCGAAGGAGGAGCTGAACAAGATTAAAAAAAATGATTTTTTGAAGTGCTTCGAAGATTGGAAAAACCGTTGGCACAAGTGTATAATATCTCATGGGGATTACTTTGAAGGGGACAAAATAGATATTCATGAATAAATAAATAATTTTTGAAAAAAACAAAATTCGCGATATTTTTTGAGCACACCTCGTATATATATATATATATATATATATATATATATATATATATATATATATATATATATATATATATGTATATATATATATATGTATATATATATATATATATATATATATATATATATATATGTATATATATATATATATATATATACATATATATATATATATAGATATATATATATATATATATATATATATAGATATATATATATATATATATATATATGTATATATATATCTATATATATGTATCGACATATATATTTATATATGTGAACATTAAGTTTCCTCCGGAATCAATCCCTATCACTCGTTCACTTTTATTCGATACCCATTGCCTTCGTTTTCAGTTAACTATGGCACCTAATTTTCATGAAATATTTAAGATAATTATACCTCATAGTTCAATGAAAACTCGGCTATGCATTTTCATCTTCGTCTGTAAATTTATGATCAATTATAGAAGGAAAATTATTTCTTTTTAGGTTGCGATTATTGCCGGTGTTTAGTATGGAAATTACTAATTTTAGATTTCTGGGCATATGTTATAATGTATAATATTAACTGCAAAGTAACGAATCAACTCTATTATTTGCAATCGCTCAGTCCTTATTATTTCTTCGGGGAATTTTATAAATCCTACCTGTAACGTTTACATCTAAGGATGTAAGAAGGATCCTTTACGAAGCTCGTCGGTAAGCAAAGAATGAATTCGGAAGAGAAAAGCATCCTGAAATGTTCCCTCTAACCCTCTCTAATTTATTGGTTATTCTGGTAGAAATGATTGATTAAAATGTACCGTTTATACAGGAAATTAAGGATACTGATCATTTTTAACATCCGTCACCAAAGGACTCGGTATCTCCAACAAATCCTTGAAGAGTGCTAACTGATTGGCTCTTTTCGTGTGAACGATTATTTAAATTCAATTTCTCGACATCAATGTATCATATTGAACTGTTAATATTTACAGAGTCCTTGGAAGGATTACAATTCTGTTCCGATACATTTTAGATCAATATGTTGTCCTTCATTTGAAACCTCTACAATCAAAATTTTTACACCAGTCGATCAGTTATGCTGAAAAATCCGGGTGAAAGTCGGAAATTTTTTAGTTTTAACGGTAAAAGTCCTTTACCGTTACTTGAATTTCTTATCCTTTAAACGGGACCTAACTGGAAGAAAGACGTATTATTTGCCAAAAACAAGAGCCTTCTATCTATCTCCGTTTAAAAGTTATGCGTGAACATACAAAAAAAAAGCAAAAAAAAAAAAATATACGCAATGAATTGATAACCTTCTTTCTTTTGGAAGTCGGTTAATAAAATATTAGGCTTCATCAAACGGCGGGCGAAAGAATTTCAGAATGTGTGGTTAACAAAGACATTATACTCGTACATATCATTAGACTGCCCTATTCTCGAATATGCATGTGTCGTCTGGCATCCTGTTTCTGATATTCATACAGAAATATTTGAGTCTGTTCAAAAACAGTTCCTGCTATTTTCTTTACGATCTCAATATGACCCACGTAACTTTCAGAGCTTGCCTTCATATGAATATTGGTTGTCCATTCTAAATTTATCTTCACTTGCCTCCCGTAGAATTATGTCATGCTCTTGCTTTGCATTTGATGTCCTCCCTGGTACCATTAAAGTTCAATATCTGATTGACAGGATATCCTTGAACGAACCAGTAAGATTTACAAGACATTCACGTTTGCTGGTGGAAAGTCGACATCTTACCATCTACGGTGAAAATGAACTGGTTAATAGATGTTGCAAAATATTAAATAGCCTGAGCCATTGCTTTTCCCCAACCATATCCAGACTACAGTTTATAACCAATCTATCAATATTCCTTTCTTCCTAGTCCTATATTTTTAACTTGTATTTCTGTAAGTGTAACCTATATTTTTAACTTGTATTTTGTAACTTTTAACTTGTATTTCTTTGTGATGAATTTTGATGTAATACCTTGTTTGGTAAATAAATAAATAAAAGTAATCTAGAATGAAATCATAAGAATATTCGTACACAATCAATTACCTTTTTTTCCCGAAAAGCCGTTGGGTCCTGCGTTTGTCCTGCGGGTGTCAAATAAACAAAATTATTGACTACAATAGAGTACCAAAATTATTGACGTGATTTTTATCTGGTCGAAATTCAAAACTTTTAAATTTTTCATTGTGAATTACTCAACTACATAATTTTTATACTCCCCTAATCTACCTAGACTTGAAACAAAAGAATATACCATCAAACTTTAATCGATTAATGAAAAGACACAGCAATAATTTTGGAAATTCATATAAATCTTTTATTAAAATTGTTTATATAATAAAATATAATCACTTATACTTTTTTAAATATCTAGATAGTCTTGCAATAATTTTACCTTTAAAATATTATGCGTAACAATTTTGTTTTTATTCTTATATATAGCTGCACAATTATTACACACAATTTCATCACAATCGAATATAATATCATATCTTTTTTATATTTATATACAAATATGTTTTATATATTCATAAAAACACAATTCTATTTGTTTTGAAATTTAATATTGAAATATAACTGAAGTTAGAAAGGCAGTTTTAGTTTTTTCTGTTATTTTAACGTGCTCTTTGTTTGCTAGTCAATTTTTATTTTAGTTTTGATTATCTTTGAAATTTTTTTGCATCATAATTCTTAGGCATTAAGAGTAGAAAATTTAGATATAATATAACACTATCGATCGAAGATATTTTTTTATTCACAATGAATAAAAAACAATTTTTTATGGCAACTGATTTATATTTATATAATATTCAAGATCATTATATCACAGCATTAATCGATGTGTTATATAATTTTTATAAGAATACGTTGAAGTAATGAAGTATGGATTTGATAATATAAAATTTGAAGAAAAGAAATAGCATCAAATATGATTTTTGTTTTCAGAGAGCGAAAACCATGTTACATTTTTTTTTAATAATAAATTGAAAGAACGGTTTGGAGAGGCTGATTCTGGTAGAAAAGAAATTAAATTATAACTTTTCTAGCTGAATAAAAATGAAATCGACTGCTTAAATTTTTGAAGTGAAATAATAGTTCAATACTTTTTTTGGATTCCACCATACGTAATTGAAACATTTCATATGAATAAAGAATTTTAATTTTAGTGATCAAATTTTCATCATTATCTAAATGTAAGTCTCACGGTATTTCAAACAGCAAACCAGCTGATTTTTACAATAATGACGAACGAAACGGTATTTTTTAATAAATCAGCAAATGATCATTTTCAAGTAAATGTTTTGTTGCAAGCTCTTGCATTTAACTCTTCAGTTCCTAATGCACCCTCCAGATTGCACTTCTTCTTGTTTGCTTTGAAAATCTCAACTCGTTTGTCTGTGAGCTTTAAAGCTTTTCATGCATTCTTTAGTAGCTATTAAACGTACCACAGCTGTCGCAAGCCACTAGACTTTTATCAAGATTGACAATAATCTTCCAAAGGTAGCCACATTCTTATTTTGAAGTGGCACCAGAGCAATCTGTTGATTTTCGGTTGGAGTAGTTGCTGATTCTATGTGTGCAAAAATATTGAGGAAAACATAAAACATTTGCCTCAAATATAAGCTTAATCAACAGTGCACACTGTAAGATTTTAGTCAACCTTTGTGTTTTGATCTTTTTGATGAATCTTCGACTGTTTATATTACTAATCTTAGAATTTCAACGATTATTATTCTTGTGAATGATTTCTCATATCTTATGTGCTGCATATCAGTAGCTAACTCTTTCGAATATCGAATACGTTTTATTTTCAGGGTACCATTATATGAAGGGGCTGATTTAAATATCGATGACCCCGAAATAACTCTTTTTCCACCCGACGATGGAAATAACACAGAAGAAGAAAGTGAAAATGAAACAGAAAATGACTTCAACCATTTACTGAGAAGTGTGCTTCGAAATGAAGTTGAAAATGTGACACCTGACCTGACTCTGACCTTGATTTTGAACCTGATCGTGAAAGTGATCTTGATGTATCAAATCAACGATCCGCATCCGAAACGAAAAGAGAAAAGGAAACCGCAGAAGAAGAAAAGGGATATAGAATGGAAAAGCGATGGAAATTACTTTACTAAAAGATCAGGATTAGTTGATGATCCAGATGTTACCAAAAGTTATCAAAGTCCCGCTTTGTCTCATGTTGAGTATTTTGAAAAAATGTACAACTCGGAGATTGCAAACACCCTTGGCCTTTTTTCAATATTATATACTATGGACAAAAATAAGTTAACACCATTTATGAGTATTTGTATAGTGGAGGGCAAGAGTGGGTTTTGATTTAATTATGAATAGGGGAATTCATGCGGCAGAAGGTTGCAACGAACCCTCACTGTAATATTGGTGCCGGTCGAATGAACCGAGGCGTCTGTTAGCTCAGGACGATTCGACATGTGCCATGGGGATCTGTGGCGAATAGCGATCATCAGAATTTAACAGCACCATGACCAAATTTTGATCGGTCTTAACTAAAAACTTATAATAGACCAGGAGCTCCGTGCCAAAATACGAAAATTTGCTTTCGTGAATATTAGTATGCATAATATAAACATAAAATCAAGAATAGTGGCAGCAGATAAATTTTCTTTGCTGATAAATATGAAAAAGAATTTTGAATGTAATTTTAAGTGTCAGATATGCATGGGAACAAGTCTGATTAAAATCGAAGAATTGTATTTCGTCCTGCAGTGAACGCTCACCGAGGTATTCATGCATGCCTTTTAATAATAAAAATTATAAAAGAAACAAAAAATTGCAATTCGTGCGTACAATGGTCCACAAATAACTTATCCACTTCGCATAATTTGAAGTTCTTATTGTTGATTTCGATGTATGCATCTGTTTTTAATAATATTTTATACTCGCGTTAAATGCTTATCCCTGGGATTGTATGATATATAAGTCAGAGCAGCAAAAACTAAATAAATCTTTATTTGAATTTTAAGCTAGTTGCCTAACAGTTTCTGATCGTAAGATTTCTCTAATGAAAACATTTTCGTGCTTCCATTTGAGTTAACTTTAATTTGATTGTTATTACCGTTTTAAGAGGGGTGCTCCCGTCAGGCTCTTTTCGGCCCCGGAAAGCTCCATCGAAGACGGCGCAGGCGCCACTCGTCCGCCCTTGGAGCCCGATTGGAACCGCCGAACGAGGTCACGGCTCCCCGGAGAACAATGAGTGTAACTCTACCGAACTGAGATTCTACTCTACCAAATCGAAATTCACTACAACACTGAAAGAAACACTTGAAAAACCCTGAAAACCTTAAGCGTAACTTGACTACGAAGGGCACTTGGTAATCTCGCGACTTCAAAACGACACTAGTAAAGTTCCTTCTTGGGAAAAGATATATTCCCGCCCACGAGCAGAAAGTTCATAGCATCTAGAACTGAAACAAAAGAAGGAAAGGAAACAACCAGAAAATTCAATTCAATTTGACTTTACCTCAAAATAATAATGCGAAATTCACAGAAAAATATACAATCGAATATTAATAAAAAAAAAAGGAAAAACGGTTGGCCAACACTTACACCGATGATTCTGCTGCCGCTCTCCAAATAATTTGATTTCGCTTACTTTGTTGCCAACTTATTGAAGCCGTTCTCCGCTCTGCTCTCGACCGCGGCCAATTTAGCTGCCAACACTTCTTCCAATCTTGATCCTCCGTCCGATACGTGCATCCACTAACTTTGTTTCTCAAACGGCACTCTTCACCGGATGATTTTCACTGATCAAAAGAAGAACGGGACATCCTTCCGTTCCCCTCTTATTAGTTTTTCAATCAACTGCTCATTCTTATAGGTCGAGGACCTTATAAATTCTACTACGTGGGGTCGGCTGTGCGGTTTTCTACCGCGAGAATTGGTGCTTTTGCGTGTTCACGAGAATCTCACTTCTACTAAACTAGTTTGGGGAAATGTCAGTGAGACAATTCATTTGTTTTTTATTTATAAGTTTTTTTTGTCTTTCAGTTCATCTGCCTTATAAAGCTGATATAAATTCATACAATTCCTTTTCTTCAAATGAGGAACGAAAGTTGATTTTGACTGGATTTGTTTCAAGCATTTAAAACATAAATTCCTGGCCAAATTCGGGAATTTTGGTCGTATAGGAGCCATGAATGTCTTATATGATGGGTAAGTTTGCGGACAACATGTGCACGCTTATGTTTTGTATTGCTTAAGGAAATCCTAATTCTTACATATGAAAAGCAAACTTGGGTGGTTTTATGGTATTCACTTCTGATGCGCGATGTATATTACGTTCATGTCGGCGAGCGTTGGTTGCTGATGATAAGTTCATATGACAAAATTAACACCGTATTGCTGGAACTTTTGGTGTTTCATCATTTTTTGGTTGGCGCTTCCTATCCAAGTTTGAGATCAGCTGCTGATTGGTTCCAAAAGCGATTCTTCCTTATCTACAACTTCATGTTTGGGCACAATATGTTCATCTAAGAATTGTGTTGGATCCAAATTCAATTTCATAGCAGCTTCTGCGTCAGTTGGTTTTACTTTGATAATGATCGGCATGGGCATAGGCTGTCCAGTTACTGGTTTATTTTGTGGGCGATTTAGAATTGGTTTGTCTTGCCATGTTTTATTCGAGGGTTGAAATGATGAAATTTGCTTCTGTTGTGATGGCATATATGCTAAGCAACCTGTCGACGCATTGAATTTTCAGCCATTTCCAATTCATCTGCTTCATTCGCGTGGCTAAACATCGATTTTTGAAGCTTTGCCATGAGTTCATAAGGCTGATACATGAGTGACATATTCGTAACGATAAACGATCCAATTGATTAAACTTCAAGTTGACACACGCTGGAATTACGATGAAAGAGGTTTGTTATCAGCAGCCAAGCTCGTCAAAATTGGAACACATTCAGTATCCGGGGCCAAACACAGACGACAGCAATTATGCCGTGCCAGGACGAATATATCTTCTGTCATTTTTCTTACACTTCTAATTCTTCACATTTAATCAACGCTGACTTCGAACGGAAATGGATGAGCCCTAAACGATGAGTGTTCACAACTTCCCGAAGTACACTTCAACTAGTTCACTTCACGAGCTCTGGGGCAAAATCCACACACTGGTGCTGCACGTACCAAAGGTCTTGCCATCCGATCCACAACCGGTCATCAACATTGTTACCGATATGCTGATCGATCGAAGTTTGGCTGGTTGTGTAATTGGAAAGGATGACGCTTGAGGGTGAGTTGGTTAATTCATTGTTTTCCCTTGCGTATGTTGAATTCACATACTAATTTACTTTACGCTTTTTTTTGTGTGTATTGAGTTCACATAATACAAATTTATAATACTATACATAATACAATTTCGTGTACGTTACTTTCCAATGTCTGCTAATAAGGTTTGCGTTTATTCGCGGCTGATTGCGTAAAGTCTTGCCAAGATTCCTTCGTGGTTGTCGCGAATTTAACATACCTGGCGTTACCCCGTAATATTGCTTACGAAAGACAATTTTTAGAATTAATTTAAAATTATTGTTGTTTAATTTCGCAAGAATAAAGAATGCAGTGCTAAACGAAATCATTCGGTCTTCCTTTTTCTTTCTCTCTACGGGGTAAGGGACCCGCAACGTTAGTGCGCTCGTCAACAAAAATTAGTTAGCCATCGGGCGTAGCTCCCTCCTTTTTTTGTTGTTTCACGGGCTCTCGCCAGGGATGATTGGCCTTCCACTTTCTCTACATGTCCAAGTCATCGTTTCATCCTTTGATCAGGGAGGGAAGGGTGCGAGGGGGTACCGCTACCACCCGGACTCCTCACTCTTTTTATGGGCCGCGAATACGCGCGTCCATGCTGGGTTCGTATCCAACCTCTCACGTGGGTAATTCGGAAAAGTCGTTGCGTCTCCAATGTAATGCCCTTCGGTCGGTTACCTTGATCAAATTGACTCAAGAACAAAAGCCACTTGATCATTCAAAACGCCGAGATTTATCCAATTGGGCAAAGCTTGAATAAAATGAAGAATTTCATCGAAAAATCATTCAGCGATGAAGCTCATTTCTAGCTCAATGGCTTTGTTAATAAGCAAAATATGCATTATTGGTCAACAACAAGCCCACATGTGCTTCTTCAGGCACCGTTGCATCTGCAAAAAATTACTGTTTGGCGCGGTTTTCATGCTGGAGGTGTGATTGGGCCGAGTTTTTTCGTGGATGAAAACGGCTGCCATGTTATCGTCAATGGAGAGCGCTGTCGTGTATTTTGGAATATTATTTGTGGCCAGAATTAGATGAACTTGACATCAACGATATGTGGTTGCAATAAGACGGTACCAGTAGCCACACATCACGCCTCACAATCGATTTATCGAAAAGCAAATTTGGTAAACGTGTTATCTCGAGAAATATTCTGGTGGAACGGCGGCCTCGTTCATACAATCTAACGTCATTGGATTAATTTTTATGGGGCTATATCAAGTCACTGGTCTATGCCAACAAGCCAGCAACTTTAGAAGAGCTCAAACACAACATCCAACGTGAAATTGCCAACGTTACGGTTGAAATGTGTACCAGAGTGGTGGGAAATTGGGTACAAAGAATCGACCGCTGTTATCGGGCTTGTGGTGGTCATATGACTAAAATCGGATTTTACTCATAAAATGTAATGCTTGCACTACACCCTCAAAAGATTTGAACTGGATATTTTAAATATTTCTGTGTTTTTTTAATAGATAAAATTGTTATGTCCTTAATGGAAAACCCTTTATGGGCATCGCTGAGGAGCTGTTCAATGACGTCAAGGACGGTTCTGATTTACTCAAAAGGGTCATAACTGGTGACAAATCGTGGACATATGGTTATGATGTCGAAACCAGAGCCAAATCACCCTCATGGATGGATATTTGCAACTATTGAGGAGATTAAGGCTGAATCCCTGAGGGGGCTCAAGGCTATATCAATAAGTGTTCATCAGAAGTACTTGATCATCATCTTTTGCGCGATAGCCCAAGCCAGACTTTTGGCTTCCAGGATTAACCTCTCCCAATTGTGATAACATCAATCCCTCGGGTCGATATTCCGTAGAAATCAATCACCCCTCAAATTAAATGCCCCAGCCAGCTGATACGGGTATTTGACAGTTCTCTGCGACGTAATCGCCACTGGACGTCAGGCGAGGAGTGATTTAGAAGTTGCGGGGTTAGATACATTCCAGCGCGAAGCACGCAGGTAATACCTTTTCACGCGAGGACTTGTTCAATTTCCGTCGCTGCTCCCGATGGTATAAAATACGTGGAGAGAAGTTTCGTGCATTCCAAGGAAATCAATTTACCCGGTTTTAATTCACCCAACATCGCGTCAGCCTTTCAAGTGCTAAGAGAACCTTGCCAGAAGTAAGATGAAAATATATCTAGCAAATTGCCTTTTGCTGTATGACGACCTGTTCATTCTACCGCTGAATAACAGCAATAAATGTAAGCAGTAAATTTGAGTGAGTGTACATCGAGTATGTCTCATGATTTTCTTCCAGGGGTTCGACAAACTCGAGGTCGTTTCGCTGGCTAACACTCCTGGCGTGACTGGCTATTGGAATTTGACAGGAGGCCAGAAAGTTTCTGACTTGGGAGTAGACTCGATTCCAACCCTTCTCAAGAATTAGACTCGCTGGATTCGGGTTAGATCACGAACCAACACATATTTCAGCCCAAAACACTCCAATACTGGTGGTAACGACAGCGCGAGTTTCAATATCCCTACACGATTTCAGAGATCATATTCCAACTGTGTCCGTTTTCTAAGGTCACACAGAGGGTGTCACATCGACCGTTCTCACTATAGATAATCAAGTCGTATCAGGTTCGGATGATTGTACAATGAATGATCAACTTGCCGTTAATTATGATCCGCTAATGGCGAGGAGTAAATAACAAAGACGAAAATTCTATTTTAATTTGATAAAGTAGGAATGAAAATAGTATTGACGAAAATACGAATTTGGCTTTCCAAATCATACTGAAACCAAATTGAGGTTGGGACTGTAAAATAAATTGAATTAATCTTGCTGATGTGTTTAGAATGAAATTTTGAACAAATAGTACAACTAAAAAGTGCCCTCGCTGAGGCTCAAAAAGTTACAATTTAGTAGATCAACTGTGTTAAGTACTCTTTTTTAATTTAACTCAGTTGCATGGCCTTTGTGTTAATTTGCAACTAGACTAGGCTTTTGTGCAACAACTAGTCTTCAGAAAACATTAGCAATTACTGATCAATTGTCCACCAGTCGCGAATATTTGGAATCAATTTCCTTGTGGAATTGAACAGCTCGTAATCCTTCACAAGTACGTGCTATTCCTGTAAAGTGCATACATTTCATGTCTATTAACCTGTTGAAGGTTGACAGCCAACAACTTTGGTAGTGTTTGTGTAATATTTTATTCATATTAAAATTGTACTGCTACAAAATTTGATAGGCTCGTCGATTGACTGTAATATCTCTTCGAAGCTTAGGCTCAAAGTCAAATTGCCAGTGACAAAGAATGTTTTTTGGGTGCGAAATCAGATGGTGTATGGGATCATATATGGTGGAGGCCCTTCAAAAAGTTGACGGCGATAAGTAAACTCATTTCGTGAGACGTCTTTTGAGAATTAAGTACAACAAAACCACACCGTGGACTTGTGGGCTTTGATGACCAACTTTGGTTGATGATTGTACATCTCAATGAAAATTTGTTGGTAGGCAAACTGCTGTCTTGCCCCAAAACGTGGTTAAGGATCAATCGTCGATATGTAATGGTGGTCAAGGATCAACATACGGCCATGATTGCACATCTATGCCGTAGTCTCCATCATCACAGGCCGGCTAAGGAGATTGAGTTTATAAATTAACCTTTTAAAGTAATAATAATACCCAAATTATCGGAAAACCCTACAACTAACCCATTTCAGAAAAACGATAACTAAGAAAATGAAATCTTATCAAGCAGAAACGAAAAATGTATTTAAATAATTTAATGCCATAAATTGAGTTTGCGTTTTTCCTTAGTAGATTTTTTTCCGGTTTGAATTCGAGTAAGTTATTTCGGGCGCCAGGTCGGTAATATTCGGGAGCGCGTTTTTTTTTCAGTGGTTGTCTTTGTTTTTTTTCCTCGGAACGGAGTCACGTAATTTGAAGTAGATTCGTTTTAAGTTGTTCGACGCATTTTAAATCGGGCATTTAAATCGGTGGCTGAGTTTTATAATTTGGACTTAATCTGTTCGTGTAAGACCCGCAACCAAATCTCCTCTCGGAACTAGCTAGCTAGCCAACAGACACCTCGGAGTAAACTAAGAGTGTCCGGAAATGTCGACCTGATGGGTACAGTCCGGTGTCACGTTCCTTCGGAAAATCTCTCTCAAACGAGCGTACGAGACGTCAAAAATTATCACAAAATCAACACGATTCTGCGACCTCGTTCACCAGCTCATATCAAAGGTGCTTCGAGAATTGGAAAAAAACGCTTGCACAAGCATATTATATGTGAAGAAGATTACTTTGAAGGGAAAAACGTAAATATTGATGCATAAATAAATATTGGTTGGTTAAAAGTTAAAAATCAATAATGTTCTGGAGTTACCCTAACGTTTTTTTCATTTCAGGACCTATGAACATCAATTTCTGGCTCTATGATCATAACTGAACATCTCAGCAATGATGGCCAAAGTGAACAGACCGACCTATGGACTGTGATTGTCAACTCAGAATAGAAAATGATCAATTATTGTAATTTCCCATTCTTGGATGTATTCATCATAAGAAAAAGACAAAAACCTGCAATTCGATATTTACAGGAAACAACGGACAATACCAGCATCATCGTCTACAGCAACACAACGGACAATACCAACATCATCAAACCACGCAATACAGCAAAAACTGGTGGCATTTCATCATGTGGTACAAGGGCTAACGATATTGCCACTAAAAGCGACGGCAACAACGTCGAGAACTCGATTTTCACAACAGGAGACCAACGAAGCGGAGGATAGAGTGATAGTGCTGACGGAAAGTATGACAAAGAAAGAAAAAGTTAATGCCGTTGATCAGTGTGGACATTTAAAACAAAAAAAAAACGTTGTAGTGAAAGTGAATGTGGCACGAAACCGTGAGAAGAAAGAAGTGGGGACTTCAGCAGACACAAGTGGAAAGTGTGAGAATCTAGAAGAACGGATCCGTTCCAACTGTACATTTCTGGGTGAGTGTTTTCTGCTCAACTGGCATATTTTAATTTTCAAAACAGTACAACTAGAGACGAACGACGTTGACTTATTATTTCTTTTTATTTCAATATTTGTTAGGAACACTTAAAAACCCAAACTTCCCAGACCATTTCAATTTTTTCGTTACCTTGGCACCCAACCTTTGGCGTGTCCACTAAGGGATGGATAAAAAGATCGACAGACCGCGCTCCTGATTGAGCAAGTTAATCAGGCAAATGCAATCCAAAAGCAATTGGAGGAAGTCCTCACTGAGCTGCGACAAACACATCAACAGCTCGGAGAGACCCAAAATGAGTTGAAAGCGCAACGTCAGAAGAGTGACGATTTCATGGCTATGCTCTTGGTGAATAGTTTAGATTCACCGAGATCAAAATTCTTCAGAAAGAGGAAAGCCATAGGCTCAACATACCTCACAACTGAATCGCCTTCGGAAGAAGCCACAGAGTCTGATCAGGATATGGTGGACTCAAACGAAAATTCGCAAAATTTTCTGGATCTGCCACCTCCAAAACCGACCGTTTCATTCCCAGAAACAGCAACCAAAAAACCGTCAGAAGTTTTCCTTCCCACACCATCGACATCGGTCTCAACTCCCAAACAGAGCGATTCATAAAAATACTTGGATGTTCCCGATGAGACACGCCCTAAAACTGTCCCCATTATCCTCCGCGAACCGGAGAAACAGACAAAGCTGGCTGTGCTTATGAGGCAGTCAAATACCAAGTACAACTCTGCAAAACGCGTATATCTTGGCATCCAGATTATACCCCGATCCTCTACGGGTCATAGAAAAATAACCAAGTTGTTAACTGAGCTAAAATGGCAGTACCACACGTACTTCCTCCCTGAGGATAAAAAATTAAATGTAATAATTCGCGGTCTTCATTGACTATCGGTCTAGAAAGTTAAAGAAAGTCTTCAGCAACAAGGCTTCCACTCTATTGAAGTTTTCTATGTCAAACTTTAATTCGGCCCCTCTAAACTGGTAAAAGTCCTTCTGTCGAAAGCAGAAACTAAAATCTACAACGTTATATCTATCTGCCATCTCATCTGCCAAGTCGAATTAATGAAATCACGTAGCAGGCAAGCTATGTGTCATAACTGCCAACGATTTGTCCACTCATCGAGCAACTGCCACACACAAGCTCGCTGTGTAAAGTGCGATGGCCTTCATCACACTGCAAAAAGCAAATTACCGAAAAACCTAAATGCATCAATTGTGGAGGAGAACACCCCGCTAACTACGGAGGATGTCCCAAGAACCTAAAAAATGTCAGGAAAACTTTCGCGCAAATTGCCGCCTAAAACAAGCAACAAACCAGTGTCATCTCCCCAAAACCAAACACCAACAGAACCCTTATAACTCCTTCCCACCCACTAAACACATTCACTCCACCAAATACAATTACAACTAAATGCAGTCACAGATGCAACAGATGATGCAAAAAATGATGGCCACAATAGTGCAGGGCTTCATTGCGCCACAAGACGAAAGTAAAAACACCCAATGACCTCCCCCATGAACCACATTTCCGTACTCACGTGGCATACAAACTCCCTGCAACAAAGAACTGGTGAGTTTAGGCAGTTTAGTTTAGATTTGATATTATTCTCATCCAGGATATCGTTTTGAAGCCAGGAATCCCTAACTATTATCTATACAGAAATGATAGACTGGCAGGAAGGGGAGGCGGAGCGGCTATTCTTGTGAGAAGAAATGTGAATCACTACCCCAAAACTATAGCACGTAGAGGCGACATTTGCAGTCATGTCACTGTACAACCCCCCCTCGAAGTGAGACTTTCTATCAATATCTAAGTCCCCTCTTCAAGCTGGAAGACCTACTTCTGGTGATGGGTGATTTCAACGCCTATCGTAAATCCTGGGGTGCTGTGAGAAGCAATCGAGCTGGGACTGAGCTCAACAGTTATATCACAGCCAAAGACGTAAAACTACATATGCCAAGTCAACCAACGCACTATGGCCGAGCTTCTGGTAACATCCTAGACTTCGGAATCTCACGAGACTTTCACCACAATATCCGTACAACGGTACTCGATGTTCTCTCTTCCGACCACAAACCGGTGCACTTTTTAATAGAGAAAATCCTCATAGATGAATCTCTAAAAGTAAAGAGTAGTATAAATTAGCAAGCTGTCAAGGATATTCTGGCCTCAGAAAGTCACACTCAGCTGTTAAAATAAGCCAGTGATGTCGATGAAAGCATAGAACAACTTACCAGAAAAAGCCTACTTACCACGGAAAATGATACAGCCCAAACTCCAGTAAGGAAACACAACCCCTATGAACTTCCTCAAGATATTGCGCTCCTGTTAAGGAAGAGGCATCAACTACGGGGATGAGTTGGAAACACAGGTGATCCTAGGTTAAAAACCAAAGCCAACCGGTTAACCAAAAAAGTACGTGATCAGATTCACGAATTTTGAAACACCATTTGGGAAGGATTTTTGCACGGCCTCGAACCTGGTGATTCTAACTTCAGATATTTTAAGGTTGGTAAGGTTTTAAGGTCTTCAAAATATTTTAAGGTTGAGAAACAAACTAAATTTCCCCCTCATTCACGGACCAAATGGCCTTAAATACGACAACACAGGAAAATTACGAAAAAACGAGGCCGACCTAGTAGTACCGCTACTCTAGCCCAACGCACACCTACAAAAAGCAGAGCAGGAACACTAATAAACAGCAGCATAGGCAAATACAAAAGTTGCAATAATTCGCCAAGTCCAAGCCTGAAGAAAGCTAGGAAAGTACCTGCAAAAGCCCAGGAACTTCCTTAGATTCCGTGAGGTCGGATCGGTAGCTTCCAAAAAGTTATTGGGATAGTTTTCATTTACTCCATTACCCGCAGTGGATGAATGCTTATACTTGTAAATATTATGCAACGCTTGCATCACAATGTTTCTAATTGGGTCGTTAGTTGAAATAAGTTGCAGTTCGTTTTTCAGCTGCTCGAGATACTGTAGTTGAGATTCAGTTGCCTGTAAAATACTGTAGACTTCTCGATACACGTCTTCTTTCAGTCTTTCGAAGAATTTGGATGTAAATTTATAATTTCTCAATGCATTCATGAGGAGATTCAGAACTCTCACTTTATCTGGAAGCATTTGTTTTGTCTGCGTTTTCGTTATGATCATCGTTGAATTCGCTTTCTATTTGCTGCTAATCGTCCATATCCACATAGATATTTCTATCAATCATTGTAGAAGATCCAGCTGCTACCTGATTCATTCTCGTTGTACCACTACTGCTACTTGTCCTTGTACTCGTTGCACCAGTTTGTTGCAAGTTTTCAGGTTTGCTCGTTCAGGGTAGGGATGGCCGATGATCATCGATGTTCGATGATCATCGATGTTCGAAGTCCTAACATCGATGTTCGAAGTCCTAACATCGATGTTTCAACATCGATGATGCGAAATGCTAACATCGGAATATCGATATCATCATCATCAACATCGATGTTAATTTAAAATAACTAAATTATAAACTAAATACACAATTTTATTATAAATCCGGTCACCAGTATCGTTTCTGAATTTTAAATTCTGAGCGCTTTCATAAAATAATGTTAAACACATAAATCAAATAACTCTGAACTTATTTAAAAGATAATTCTGAACGCTTCCAGTACGAAAACGTCACAATCGCTGTCATCAAGTCAATTGATTGTGCTTTGACTTTTTACCGCTTAATAAGCGCATACATTACATTTTACGTTGTTAAGCATGAAATTGTGCTTGCAACTTGCAAATTTATGTTTTAAATCTTTAACTTTTTTTATGGGACTACAATCTTCAAGTACTGTGAATACAATATCGCATTTAAATTAGAAACTGACTTGATTACTTTAGTTTCAGAAACTGCAACTCAATTTAGCAACTGCTTGATATGTCAATCATCGCAGTGACCTGTGAGTAGTGCTACCTCATTTTTCAACTTTGATAGTAAAAGCACTCAAATCTGCAACTTAATTTCGCAATATCAGAGTACAATAACTAGCAGCGTAAGCATTGGAACGGAATTCATAATGCCGCCAAAAAGTCGATTTTGGGAATATTTTAATAGAATCAACAGCGCTGAAGCCAAATGTCGCGCCTGTTCTAAAGTTTTGAAAACTTGTGGTACTACGACGAATCTAAAGTTACACGTAGTAAAAATGCATTTTAAATTACTTGGCAAAAATAAGAGTGACTATAGTATCGGCAATAATACAACCCCAAAAGAAGCATGTAAAGATATATTTTTAACGCCTGCGCAACCAAATAATTCTAATCCTGCCGGACTACGTAGCTCCAGCTTTTATTTGGAAGTTGATAATGAAGATAATAATTTAAGTTTAACTGCAAGTAATATCAGTGCACCATCTAGTAGTAAAAAAACATTCCAGCCAACATTAAATCAGAGTTATAGAACAGTTACTGAATTTACCGAAAATGGAGCGAAACGAATTCGCCTAACAAATATAACTTTATACATGATATGTAAAGACTCACAACCCTTCCAAATCGTCGAAAATGAAGGGCTGGAACAGGAACCCTTCACAACAAATTAATAATGATCACACAGTACATTCACCCATTCTTTCCCGCAAGTTTCCAATCAGCACTTTTTTATTCATACCATAAAGTACATTAGCATTTCCAATCAGCACTTTTTTACCTTTAATTATTCATACCATAAAGTGCATTAGCATTTCCAATCAGCACTTTTTACCTTTAATTATTCATAAAGTACGAGTACATCAGCAATTTTGTTCATAGCGTAAAGTACATTGGCATTTTAAGATCAGCATTTTTATTTGTAGTTTTTTATTGAACATTGGTTAATGAAATTGTATAATGTCAGCTTAATTTTGTTATAAATTAGGTGTGAATTGTATCAATAAATCAGATTGAGTTCCGATAGTTATAGAGGTGTTTAATTTAATTTTTATACATAATTCAACACAACGTTGAATTTTGTACATGGTTCGTCGAGCCGGATTTAGGAACTTCCAATTAGTTTGAACCAGGATACAACACACTGTTGTATCGAATCTCATATTTGACACACTGTTGAATATCAACATCCAGTTGCCGTTCCAAGGACTTCCAATTAGTTCGAGCCAGGATACAACACACTGTTGTATCAATCTCATATTCAACACACTGTTGAATATCGATATCCTGTTGCCGTTTTAAGGACCTCCAATAAAGTTTAACCAGGATACAACACACTGTTGTATCGAGCCTCATATTAACACACTGTTGAATATCCTGCTAAAAAACGATAGCCGTTATCCATCGCTCATCGTAAGGAGTCAATCAGGAGCTAAATTCAACATACTGTTAAATTAAGAGCCGATTCAGCCACCAGTGGTACCACACATCAAAAACTGGACTTGCTGCATAGTTGGGTCCTGTTATCAAGCCGTTTCCAGGTCAAGATTCAAAGCTAAATTCAACACACTGTTGAATTAACGCTCAACCCATTCAACGAAACACAACATTTCATCCGAAACAGGAACCAACACACTGTTTTATCCTGATTTCAAGAGCTTAATACAAACGCCGACGTCAAGGGTCAAACTCAACACACTGTTGAATTTTGGCTCAACCCAGTCTACAGAATTAACCAGATTCAACACACGCCAGCTAAACTAGAGCGATTTATCGGTTCCAAGATGATACGCTGTTGGTACATCAATACTACACCGAACCATACTCGATTAATCTCGAATAATTAATCTTGATTATGGCTACACAGGCAGAAGAACTTCTCAGATACCAGAAAAATTCTGCAGACGAAATTTCACAAATCTTAAGGAATTTTAAAAAAGATTCTGCTGAAAGAAAAACGGAGGAGTATGTGAAGAAAAGGCTAGAGGATCTGGAGAACCATTAGAGGGAGTTCTCAGAAAAGCACAAGCAGTTATTACAGCTTATACCAGGCGAACATCCTTATCTCGCTGACAAGCTTTACGAGCAAACTCATGCTATTTACATAAACGCCAGCGACAGTTGCGTCACCAGCCGGCCTAACGATAGTAATTAGCACCTTAAGCTACTCGAGTTCCAACGCAAATCCTGGCTACATAAATCACTCAGTAAACTGGCCGATAACGACTCAGTCTATTGCCAACCATCCATATCAAGAATTTAACAGGCCCGGTAACTTTCCTAAATTACCACCCATCAAGATTCCAGCATTCGATGGTGACTATAAGCAATGGAAGCCCTTCATCGATATCTTCTTAAATGTCATCGACAATAACTACCATTTGAGTAATGTCGAGAAAATGCAGTATCTACTGAATGCACTAGAAGGAGATGCGAGACGAGTGGTAAGCCATCTACAACTTGCCAGCTGCAATTATGAAACTGCACTAAGCCTTCTCCGCGCCAGGATCAACAATAACCGTAAAATAATAACTACCTATATCGACGCAATTATTAATGCAAAAAGGTCAGAACATAGGTCGCAGCAAGACGTAATAATGTTATACGACCTTATAAGAGAATGCATGGAGGCACTTAAAACTTTAAAATGCAATACCGATGAGTGGGGACCAATAATCGTATGCATTACAATGCGGAAGCTAGATGCTGAAAGCCTACGGCTATTTGAAGAAAGCCTATCCAATCCTCGAGAAATGCCTTCCATTGGCGAATTCTTGAACTTCTTAGAAAAAAGATACCAAGTCCTCGATTGCCTCAAGACTACAAAACATCAAAGGCAAGATATCCACACCAAAGGGCAGAAGAAAAGCTTTAGCACCCAGATAAAGACAGGAATGCTCTTATTAGGCAAAAGAAGTTATGCCCCAATTGCCTTATGCACAGCAAGACAGAAAAATGTAAATCTACAAAATTGTGCGCTGTTTGCGGCAAAAAACACCACAGTTTGCTTCACCGAAGCTACGAAAATAACAAATTTTCATCAGAACCTGACGCTAAAAGCGTTTCGACTCATCTCACCACCAATACTGCCTCCACAAAAGCCGACGCCGTCACACTGCAAATGGGTAGTCCTAACTTACGACACGTGCTGCTCCCAACCGCGATGGTCAGGATAAGAAGCACGCATGGGCATCTTGAATCAATGAGGGCCTTAATCGACCCCTGTTCACAGGTTTCGCTCATCACCAAAGAAGCAGTGCAGATTTTGAAACTGCCAAAACGAAGAATCCAGGCAATAGTCACAGGAGTAGGCGAAACGGAATCTGCGAAAGCATCATATCAAGTAACTATTAAAATCCAGCTTCGGGATTCAGCATCATCTAATCACATAAAGCATGGTGGAGAGGACCTCTGTGGCTGTCACAAAAATCCAATGCATGGCCATTGCAAAAACTCAAAGTAAGCTTACAAGAAGAAGCAAGGATCACCAGTAAAGTCTTCATCTCAACGGTTTCCTATTCAGAGATCAGCAGCAGTAATACCTTTACACGACAAGTTAGGGTAACGGCTTATTGCTTACGGTTCATTAAAAACTGCAGGGTTTCGAAGAAGGAAAGAAATACAAATTATTTATCTTCGGACGAATTACGCACGGCCAAAATGTGTATTATAAGAATCGTGCAGCAAGAAGCGTTTCATGAGGAAATACAATCACTTAAGAACGGTGGACCGTTCAGCAGAACAAGTAAGCTACTAAAGCTTCACCCATTTCTAGATAAAATAGGGGTTCTACGCGTTGAAGGAAGGATCCAGAAGTCTGACAGATCATAAGATGCACAGCATCAAATTTTGCTGCCTCAAAAACATCATCTGACAAATCTTATCATCGACCATGCTCACCGTCAGACGCTCCACGGAGGCACGACTTTAACACTGAACTATAACCGGATGCAATACTGGATAATTAACGCCAAAAATACTGTCCAGTCTAGAAACCACAGGTGCCTCAGGTGTGCGCGATACAATCAAAAGCCCACACAACAGCTGATGCGAAACCTACCACAGGCCCGATTGCTGCCTTCTCCACCTTTCTCGCATACTGGGGTAGATTACGCTGGACCATTTATGACAAAGATGTCAAAAGGACGTGGTGCCAGATCGCTCAAGGGATACATTGCCCTATTCATTTGCATGGTAACGAAGGCCATTCATCTTGAATTGGTCAGTAATATGACCACAGACGCATTTTTGGCAGCGTAAAAAGGTTCATATCACGCCGCGGCCATTGTAAAGAAATATTTTCAGACATTGGTACTAACTTTGTTGGCGCCCGAAACAAAATGGAGAAGGACATGCGGCTTGCAATTGAGCAGTCAACAAGGCATGCTGCGGAAGTGATCGCCAATGATGGTATAAAGTGGAAGTTTATTCCACCAGGCACTCCACACTTCGGAGGGTTATGGGAAGCAGGCATCAAATCAGTAAAAGGGCATCTCAAAAGAGTATTGGGAGAGACGTTATTGACATACGAGGAGTTCACCACCGTACTTTACCAAGTAGAAGCTTGTGTAAATTCAAGGCCATTAGGCCAAAATTCCAGCGATCCCAGAGATTTGGAACCTTTAACTCCCGGACATTTTCTTATAGGCCGACCGCTGGTTGCGCCACCTGAGCCCGACATAAGTGATACGAACGTACATCAAAGATGGAAGCTGGTTACCAAATTGCAAAGAGACATATGGAAAAGATGGTCGCAAGAATACTTGTCATCACTCCAAGAAAGGAGCAAATGGCGGGTAGATAACAAAAATCCAGAAGTCGGAGGGTTGGTCCTCGTAAGAGACGACAATTTACCGCCGCAAAAATGGTCATTAGGCCGAATAAAGGAGTTGCATCCGGGTGAAGATGGTGTTGTCCGTCTCGTTTCTGTACAATACAAGGACATAGTAAAAAAACGTCCTCTTAACAAATTATGCCAATTACCGCTGAGTATGCATAACTCTGAAGAAAATGTTCAGAAGAAAACGTTGGCAGTCGTAACAACCTCACCAACTCAAGGGGCTAAACGAGTTCACCAGCAACAAAAGCTTCAGGCAACGATAAGTCATACCGCAAATCCACCTTTAAAAAGAAGAAAGGTTAGAGTCAACCCTTGTACATGGTCATCGAAATTACTATATTCGATCCCGTCAATTTTTTAATGGCTTACCATCATTTTCGCCCAAGACTTCGAAACACTAGACACAAAATCTGGGCTTTATATTGAAAATTTAAGACATGCTCAGATCAAACGAGGAACTCTAAAGCTACAAATAACGTTACCTATAACTGAGATTTCCACTGATCAAAAAATGGCTGACTCAATCACGAATCAAATCAGAATGATGTGTAAAAAAACTAAGGAAGTGACCGATACAACCCACTGTGACTCTCTTCTTCATCAAGCCTTAGCACGAAGGTTGAATTTGTCAAAGGTTTTGAATCAAGTGATTCAACTAAGTCATCACAGGAACAGGAGAAAGAGAAGACTGCTGGGGAAGCTCTTGACCACCGTCTTTGGAGTTAATGACGAAGTATATATAGATTTCGAACGGCTACCTATCGCCCAACAGCTCTTTCTCATACGACAAATCATCAAGCGCTGTTCCTGAATTCCAAAATTAATCAGTCAACTGCCATCCTGGAATCCAAACTAAGACAGTTGAATCTTCGATTAGCCCGTATCACAACTTCAGTAAATGAGATGGCAAATTGGTATGCGTCCACAGATCATAACAGGATCAGTATAGAAGTGATATCCTCCTATATAATTGCTGAGGACTATTTTCGCGAGCTTGAGAATAAATACACCCGATGGCTGAATGCCACGCATGACAACGGTACATTTACCTATGCACTCCGACCATTGTGCATAATATAGACAGCAGTCCATCCTGTATTGTGGATGAAATTTACGGACGACATTCAGCTAAGGGGTGTGATTCCAATTATTTTCAGCTAACTGGCACTGTTTGGAAGACGCTGATAATGAAAAATACGTGGATGTACATTTCTACCCACCCAACTGTCGTAACCTTCATCTGTAAGGGTACCCGGAAAGAGATTTCGTTGAACACCACTGGGATCATACACCTACATGACAGCTGCTTGATAAAAACAAGGGAAGTCACACTAAAGTCAACAATCGACGAGCAATACAAGGTCGTCTCGAGTTACATTAGGCAAACTCGCTCCATACCAACAATACATGCCTCAAAGATGACTCGTATCCTGCACCACGGAGTAATAATTCAACCTACTGAGCAGGTCATCGACTACGCCTCCTTACCTGAGCTATCATTGGAGAACCCTTCACGAATTGCTCTGAAGGAGCATTCCATAACAGCTACAACGAGCATTTTCGTCTCAGTTATTTTGGCAATATTCTTATCCAAAAACTGGAAGGTGTTCAAGGATTTCATCAGCAAAAAAATATGCTGCACTAAAAATGGACCCACTCAAGCGGAGTCTATTCAGCTCACACCATCATCGATACGAAGACGATTTGACCAAGCATTATCAACTGCCGCCCCCCAGCATGTTCCAGCCGGAACAAATTAATAATGATCACACAGTACATTCACCCATTCTTTCCCGCAAGTTTCCAATCAGCACTTTTTTATTCATACCATAAAGTACATTAGCATTTCCAATCAGCACTTTTTTACCTTTAATTATTCATACCATAAAGTGCATTAGCATTTCCAATCAGCACTTTTTACCTTTAATTATTCATAAAGTACATCAGCAATTTTGTTCATAGCGTAAAGTACATTGGCATTTTAAGATCAGCATTTTTATTTGTAGTTTTTTATTGAACATTGGTTAATGAAATTGTATAATGTCAGCTTAATTTTGTTATAAATTAGGTGTGAATTGTATCAATAAATCAGATTGAATTCCGATAGTTATAGAGGTGTTTAATTTCATTTTTATACATAATTCAACACAACGTTGAATTTTGTACAGTTCCTGTGTCTTATGAAAGCAGCAACTCCTCTTTATAAAGTTCCATCCAAACAAACTTTCAAAAGAATGCTAGAGGAACGGTATGAATTCACTCAGAATCTCTTTATAAATAAAATTCAATCGGTAAATAATGTATCCCTTACAACTGATATCTGGACAGATACCATGCGGACCAGAAGTTTTCTTGGTGCTACTGTACATTTTTATGATGAACACCACATGGTATCTGCAACTTTGGGAGTTTACGAATTAGCCGAGTCACATACGAGTACAGCTGATTACGTTTCAAGGATGCTGTTGCAGACATGTGATGAATAGTTTGTAAGTCGCCAAAAAGTATTGGCTGTGGTAACTGATGGTGGAGCAAATGTAGTGAAAGCAATTAATTGCATCCGTGAAAAGAATTGTTACCTGGTTTAAGCAGTGTGTGGCTGCCAATGATGAACTGCGAAAATAATTAGAGTTAAAATTAATACAAGATGTCACTACTCGCTGGAACTCCACCTTTTATATGATCGACCGATTTTCGAAGCTGCGACCGGTTATTAATACAATAGTTAATTGCCATAGAAGTGCTCCCTCAATGGTATGTTGAATGCAAAGGACATCGAAGAATTGACAGAAATTTGAGAAGTTTAAGAACTTATCGAAGTTGCAACTAGGGAAGTATGCGGAGAGAGCGTTGTGACTAGTAGTAAAGTCATTCCCCTCACCCGAATGTTAATCCTGAAAATGAACAGCATTCAGACAAAAAGTGATATAGGCTTTGATCTAAAGAAAAACATCTTAAACGAAATAAGCTAACGCTTGCTGCCGTCGGGATATGTTCAAATACTTGCTGTTTCCACTTTGTTAGACCCATAAAAATACCCATTTTCAAGATCCGCTAGCATGTTCTAAAGCAAGCGGATTTATTAACGAATTACTTACTACTACTACTTCCGAACTAGAAGTAGTTAAAGAAGAAAAAGAAGGTACTAGTCACGGGCCAATTCAAAAAGATGAGTTTAATTTGTGGATCGAACATTTCAAACTAGTAAAGGAAAAAATTCCACGCCTTCGCATGTTGAGCATGATGATGGTATGCCCTCGGAGTTGAGCTACTTTCTAAAAAAATCCGTTGCTGATCTCAAACAAGACCCGTCTCAAATTTGGGATAATATCATTGGTTCTGCCTACTCAAAATTGAAAAAAAAAATAGCAGTGAAATATCTAAGCATCATCGCAACATCAACGCCATTAGAAAGGCTTTTTTTTCAAAGCTGGCTATACTCTCTATCAACAAAGGAATTGATTAAAAGGATCTTCTTTATCAAAACTACTTTTCCTGCAATCAATCGCCAAAAAGTACAGGAATTTGTAAATGGATAGAATTTAAATGAAGCCACTTGAACCATTCCAACATTTAATAAACAAATATAAAACAAATTTAAAAGCAGTTAAATTTTATAAATATAAATTTATTGCCCAAGAGCATTCTAAAATTAAACGTTTGCATTGAAATCAGTTGCTTTATTTATTTTTTGTTCGCAAATAACATATGAGTTAAAACTGTTATTAATTTTGTATAAATAGCTGTATTTCAAATGTAGTCCATGCATTTTGTTTAAGAGCCAAAACAAGTGCAAAAAATACCAATGTTGGGTAACATCGAATTTTTGACTGTGATAAACATCAAACATCGATGTTAGACTCTTGATGTGACATCGATGTCAACATCGATGATTTAACAACATCGGCAATCCCTAGTTCAGGGTGGATACAGCAAAAATCGTCTGTATCAACGGCTGAAGGTGCCGCATATTGATGACGGTGATGTTGATTGAGGATAGCGCTATAACTTCGTGCAATAGCTAATGGTTGCGGAATTTATAATTTGTCATTTACAGGGCATTTTTTTTTTGGATTTTGCTGTGTAGAGCATTGTTTTCCTGCCTTTACAGCCGATCGCGTATTATTATTCTGGAATCTTTTATGATTTGAATTTAGTGTTTGAAAATCGGAAGGTCGTTGTAATGAAATAGATGCATGCTCACTACGATCAGGGAGTATAGCTTGACTTAAGTGTACATTATATTGAAGGCCTTTGAGCGACAGGTCCCGAGGCGAATAATCGGAGCGAAGCTAGACGGGGACCAATGGCGAATTCGATACAACCATGAGCTATAAGAAATTTTTGAGAAGCCGGAGGTCTTGACGATTATAAGACTGCGGAAGCTGCAATGGGCTGGCCACATGAATCGTATAGACGAACAACGGATACACAAAAAGGTTTTTGTTGGGAGAACTGAAGGCCGAAGACTAGTGGGGAAACCGAGGAAACGCTGGTCTGACTCGGTCGACGAAGACAGTTCATCACTGCTCGAATTTCAAAATTGGAGGACGTGGTCAATGGACCGCGACAGTTGGAGGCGCTATTTGCAGGAAGTGAAGGCTCGAGAGGGGCTGTAGTGCTAATAAGAAGAAGAAGAAGATGTGTACATTATCTATATTACTCCATGTTCCGTTTTTTTCACTCCATGACGATCAAAAGAATTACAAGAATAGTTACGATTAGAACTAAATGAATTCTTGGAGTGAGAGCTACGTCATTCAGGATTATTGCAATTTGAACGATCAAGAATATTATGTTGGGTTCATTGCATTTAGTACTCTACAAGACTGCGATTGCTTGTGGCGATCAATCAGTAAACTTTGGAAGCTCAAAATCTTGAAAGTCAAAGCCAGTATGAGAGTCTGAAAATCATTTTTCCTTTATGTTGCCTTCACTGGTAGTAGAGGGCTCAGTGTAGCAATTATCCTTAATATGATAATATTGGTGTTTTTCAATGGATACCGTAGATCGAAGTTCAAAATTCAGTTTTCAGTATCTGCTTCAGGCGAAATATTGCTCGTTTTACCACTCTGAGAATTTGCGAATATTGTGGTGAAATCGATAAGACGTAGAACGTAAAGAACTAGTTTCTTACGAGCGTAATAGCTCAGTTGAAGGTCATGTGATGAACGTTGCCGATATAGTAGAGCCACCGCCTCCACTCCTATTGTCCTTTTCGTGACGGGTCCTTTAGCAGTTTGCTGATGCGGACTGTTCGATTACTACACATGTGCAAGAGATGCGATAGATAGACGTTCACCACCTCCAAAAAGCGTTGAACAGTTTCCAACTATGTTTGCTAAAGAATAAGACTGCTTGACAAAATGGAATCCAGACACTTATTTTCTCGATGACTAGGAGACTTGAGGCTTTCCGCGGGGTCAGAGGAGAAAATACGCTATACTAAGAGAATTCTTGGTTAATTTTCTTTTATAATGCAACTAACCTGAATTTTAAATTTTACCTGTTGTTCTGGAATGAAATACAATGGCTTTAACAAAAACGGCTGTGGAAATATTGAAGCGACTCGTCTTGATTGTAAATCACAGGTGCCTTTATTGTTCTTTGGTATCATTATTTACACATGGTGTGTGATAAACTAAGCAATTTTTTTTGATTTAGTTATGTTGCTGATCTCCAGATTTGAGCTATTCACACAAATCCTGATTTTACGGGCAATGTTCAAATGCATTGGTTTAAGTGCTGACTTTGTGGTCAATGTTCTTAGCTGGAATCTGCTGATCAATGCGGTTGTTGATCGCTTGGTTTTGCTGATTGATTGGTGCTAACGTTGGGCAGTATCACATGACGACGCATGTGAGGCTTCTTCAGGAATATTCCTAACATCTGTTTTTGCAAATTAGCTACAAAACAGGAACACTCGTGGATTTTCTTCCCTCGCTAGTTTATTCAAATTTATTTAAGTACTACATCGGTTGTATAGTAATCAAGCAGCCAACCTAGGTAAACTGCAAATGGAGCCGTCACGAAAAAAGGCAAATGTGAGATAAATACTATTCGCAATCGTTAAATAGCTCCCGCCACTTCTACACCTAATTCTGCCCAACCTCTAATTTCAAGCGCTACGAGAATTCCGAGCTGAACACTAGTCAGATAACCATATGACAATCAACGACAGTAAATACTGATCATGACTGTCATCATCTATGTTAACAACATCATCAACAACAAGCAGTTATCAATGCAAGATTCCACAACTTTATTTGAATTTTACAAAATATGTATATCTTTAGTATATGATACGACGTCGAAATGTTACGCAATCATTAAAACTTCAACGAATTCTCTGCAAATTAAATCAAAGCATCTCTTGTAGACTGTAAACAAATCAAACGTCCTTTACTATAAATTTAAATCACAAAGACTGTCGATTTCCATTTTTTCAAAATCACTCGAATAATGGGAATAATCTATTCAACATAAACTGCGATCAACGAACAAATTAATCGTGTTAGGATTAGGTCTTAGTTCGTTCCTGCTACCAGAGTTCACCACCACAACTGCTGGGGAAGCTGTGCAGATTCAAGGATCATTAAGTCACGTACTGGGACTACCTGAGCTGCGAGGTAATTATGCTTAGATTTAACGCATTGTAGAACATTTTAAGTATTTTTGGAAATTAGTTTGTCTAATATTAAGTTATTCAGAAGAAAAGGTACCTCTTTTATTCTATATTTGAATTGCATTATTCACTTAAAGGAAAAATTGTTGTAAGATTGCTGTACGATACAATGAAGTGTGAATTAAAACGGATTTTACACTAAAATTCTTGAGTGATAATTGTAGTAGCGTAGTAAATCTTGTGTGCGCGGCTCAGGCGGTGGGACGCGCGGAAAAGTTAATGTGGGAATTAGTAGTTCTTTCCAGATCGCCAGCGCCCGTGGTTGTGGTGGAGAACCAGGTGATTAGCCCTACGATCGTTTCAGTGCAAACCGAGAATAGAGGAAGGTGAGTGAAGATTTGGCCCCAATCCCAAGGTTGAGGTAGTGTGTTAGGAGCGCATTTAGCGAAAAACTACGCGCGCGATCCAGTCAAACGTACGTGTCCCCGCCAGCCGATTGTAAGTGGATCCTCCGAGCCGTTTTCTCGTTTGACGGCTTCTTGGGGGCCCAGGACAAACGAGTGGCGCTCCCTACGCCCGTCTCCGGATGAGCTTGCCGGAACCGCAGGCCCCCTCGGAGGAACGCAGCGCCTACATCTTGTAGGTTGTAGTGGACGGTTATATTGGCGGCGGAATCTAATTGTAACATTTGGCGCCCAACGTGGGGCCCGAAAGTCGGAAAAGTGGTGGTTTCCGTATAAGTGAGCTAGTGAAGTAAATAAGTGTAATCAAAGTGCTAATCAGTGTTCACCTTTGCGGGGGTGTGACTTATGTTGGTGGAGCAGGTTGAGATAGTGAAGTGAATAAAGATAAACGAAGTGCCGATCGGTGTTTACTTTTGCGCGTAGAGCAGTTCGAGTGAATGAAGCTTTCTTTTGTTGGAATTTACACATTGAATTAAAAAGAAAATAATGTGCTTATAAATAAAAGTTAGAATAAATAAAAGTCTTCTTAAAATTCTCCAGAGTTTCAGTTAGCCAATAAGTTAGCTCATAAGTGTAGTGTTAAGTGGGTTTAGGGTAACTTTTCAGTTTTTTAGGGTTTTCGTGTCGTTTTGAGCAGGCTACAGCTTGCGGATATGACGGGTAAGATGATGGTGGACCGGCTGAATAAGGAAGAACTCTCATATGAGATGGAGATCAGGGGCCTGGAAACTGGCACGGTGGACGTGATGAGGAGTGTGCTCCGCCATGCAGTACGAGGGGAGGCATCCATGAATACATCCCTTTTAAGGAAGACTTATCCCTTCACATACGAGGAGGATATAGCAGCGGTGCAGGCAAAGTTTGAGGAAATCCAGTCCCTAATGAGCACCTTCAAGGATAATGCGCGGTCAGCGGAGTTCCTGAAGATTAAAGCGAAGATCAGGTTCGCATTTCGAAGGCTAGAAAATGCCCAGGGAGGAGAGGAAGACGCGGATGAAGTGGCAATTAGGCTGAGGGCACAGCTGGTACTCGCGATGGGTGAGCTGGAAGCGAAGGCGGAGGTTAAGGTGCTGGATTCTGGCACACCCCCAGTCGTAGAGACGTTGCAGGATGCACACAACCATGAAGTGCAAGAAACCAGGTCAGATTCAATCCAGCTAGCTGAAGAGCCTTTAAGTCAAGAACCGGGGCAGAATTTGGAGCGAGACGGGAGCGCGATGGAGGCAGTTAGTTCACCAGCCCAAAGGGAAGCGAGCAGCATTACCCAGTTGACAACTCCTCGAGTGGTAGGCGAATTGGGGAAGGTCCAGGACGTCTCTAAATGGGGTCTAAAGTACAGTGGAGAGTCTGGATCATTAAACGCTTTCCTCGAACGAGTAGAGGAGCTACGCTTGGCAAAAGGAGTGTCACCGGCTCGACTTTTTCAAGCAGCAGTGGAACTGTTTGAGGGAAGAGCCCTTGTATGGTTCCGGGCAAACCGTTCCAACTTTGGCTCATGGGCGGAACTGGTGAGTGAGTTGCGCGCTGAATTCCTTCCTCCGGATTACGATAAGAGGTTGCTGGAGGAAATTAAAAGGCGTACTCAGGGGCCCGAGGAGTCTATGGGGATGTATGTGGCTACCATGGAAGGGTTGTTCCGACGGAAAAATACTCCCTGCTCGGAGGCCGAGAAACTGAATATCTTGCTGGATAATTTGACGCCCTTTTATCAGACACAGCTAGGGTATACTCCAGTGAAATCAATTGCAGAGCTGGTGGTGCTGGGGCGCAAAATCGAAGCAAAACGGGTCTCAGTGGAGGCTTATCGACCACCACCACCCAGGGAGGGGCAATGCTTGTTGGAGCCTGATCTGGCCTATTCAGGAAGAGGGGAAACGATGCACGTAGCAGCCATACCTGGAACGGGAGTGCAATGTTGGAATTGCAGGACACAAGGGCATACTTCCAAGGACTGCGCAGAACTAGCAAGGTGTTTTGGTTGTGGTCAGTTAGGAGTGAGGAGGGCAACCTGCCCAAATTGTCGCAAAGATAGAGGTGCAGAGGCACCATGTCATTGGTTCCCAGGGCAGAGAGGCAGGGGTGAGGGCGGAGGAAGGAGCAGTGGTAATACCGGCCAGGAATCGTCTCACCTTCCGGGTTCGGGAAACTCGCCTCGTACTCAGTAGGCGGCGAACTGAGTACGGTGGGGGAAAGAGGCAAAGCCGCGGAGTCTAGGTTAGCTTATGTCATCGGAGGAAGGACTGGGGGTATTGGGTCGTGAGTTGTTGGGTCTGTTGGATTCAGGGGCGTCCAACACCATCATAGGTGGAGAGGGATGGAACATTTTAAGCAGGTTCGGAGTGGAGCTGCTTGGGGCTGCGTCGTCGCATGTAAGGATGGCTAATAATGCGAGTGTAGAGGTAGTTGGGAAGTCCTGCATCCCATTCACATTACAAGGAAGGACGGATTGGATCACGGCATTGGTAGTCCCGTCACTGGCTCACGAGGTCATTTTGGGGGTTGATTTTATCAAACGCTTCGGGTTAGTCGTAGCTCTTGGCCAGAACTCCTGGAGCTTCCTTGATGCCTTACAAGAAGGGGAAGTGGAACAACTGCGTTCACGCAGTCGGTTGACCGTAGGAGAACACGAAGTATTGGAGGCCTTACTAAAAGAGCAGTTTGGACTGATGGGCGATGGCATCGGCTGTACGAGTCTGGTCGAACACGTGATCAAGACCAAGTCGTCGCCGATAAAACAACGCTACTACCCCGTATCTCCAGCGGTGCAGCAACACATAAACTCCGAACTGGATGAGATGCTGCAGTTGGGCGTCGTGGAGTCTTCCTCTAGCCCGTGGTCGTCACCAATACTATTGGTGAGGAAAAAGGACGTGAAATTTCGCTTCTGCGTTGATTTCCGGAAGTTGAATCAGGTATCGGAGCGAGATGCGTACCCCATTCCCTATGTGTCAGCCACCTTGGATAAGCTTCGCAATGCTAGGTACTTGTCATCGCTGGATATCAAGTCCGCCTACTGGCAAGTACCGATGGCGGAAGACTCCAAACCATTAACTGCTTTTACAATCCCTGGACGGGGATTGTTTCAGTTTAAACGAATGCCGTTTGGACTGCACAACGCCCCAGCCACTTGGCAACGTCTCATCGACAGAGTCTTAGGTCCGGAGTTGGAACCATACGTGTTCGTATATTTAGATGACATTGTCGTGGTGACCGCAGACTTCCAGAAGCACGTGGAGATTCTACGGGAAGTACTAGTGAGGGTTTGCGTGTCTCGAAGGAAAAGTGCGAGTTTTGCCGACCAATGTTGAAATATTTAGGATATGTAGTAGACGAGAGGGGGTTACAGGTAGATCGCGAGAAAGTCAACTGTTTGTTGCAGATTCCTTCGCCGACGAATGTTAAAAAGGTGCGACAATTCCTCGGAATGGTGTCGTGGTATCGACGCTTCATCCCAGATCATGCTACCCTGACGGCACCACTCACAGACCTTCTTAAAAAGAATAGGAAATTTGTATGGTCACAACAGTGTGAAGAAGCATTCGCCAAATGTAAGACGAAGCTATCAACGGCTCCGATTCTGACTTGTCCGGATTTCTCCTTACCCTTTAATGTGCAGACCGACGCCTCGGATACCGGGTTAGGAGCGGTACTGAGCCAGAACCACCCTGAGGGAGAGAAAGTGGTCTGCTACCTAAGTCGAAGCCTCTCCACAGCAGAAAAAAAATATTCGACCACGGAGAAAGAGTGTCTCGCAGTGTTGTGGGTGGTCGAAAAATTAAGACCATATCTAGAAGGGACCCGCTTTAGGGTAATTACAGATCATCACTCTCTGGTATGGCTGAATAATCTACGCGATCCAAATGGGCGACTGGCACGGTGGGCAGTCCGTCTGCAACAATTCGACTTCGACGTTATTCATAGAAAAGGGAAAGAACACCTGGTCCCAGACGCGCTATCGAGGTCGGTGCCAGAGGTCAATGTAGTTGGGTGTCTGACGGCACCAGAGGATAAATGGCTAGCAGGTATGCGGCAGAAAATAAATAAAAGGCCCGACAAGTTCCCGGATTGGCGTACTGAGGGCGATACCCTCTGGAGAAATGTTCCAGGCCGCTACGTGGAGTTAGGTGGCGACTCTTGGAAACAGGTAGTGCCGAAACCGGATAGACTAAGGGTACTCCAGCGTTGCCATGACGATCCCACGGCGGGACATATGGGAGTCCGGCGAACCTACGACCGAGTAATCCAGCATTTCTTCTGGCCAAAAATGCGCGCTGATATAAAAAAAATACGTGGCAAGGTGTCAAGTATGCCAGTCCATAAAGGTGGAAAGGACGCGACCATATGGCCCCATGGTTTCCGGGGTCAGCCAAGTAAAGGAACCCTGGGAAATGATTTGCGTCGACTTGGTTGGCCCTCTCCCACGATCAACGCAGGGCAACTGTTATATACTATCGGTAGTAGACTACTTCACCAAGCTGCCGTTGATTTTCCCACTTCGACAAGCGACTGCTTCCGCAGTAACGCGGATACTGGAAGAACAGGTGTTCCTGTTGTTTGGGGTGCCCGCAGTGGTAGTATGCGATAATGGGGTCCAATTTCGATCGAAGAGGCTTCAAGAGTTGGTAGCGTCTTATGGAACTATCATTCAATACACGGCATACTACCACCCACAGGCAAATCCAGTGGAGCGTATTAACCAGAATATAAAACGCATGTTGAGATCATACGTAGGGGACAATCAGCGAAAGTGGGACAAAGAGCTACCAAGGATCGGGTGCGCACTGCGGACGTACACACACGAAGCTATGGATGTTACTCCATACTTCGCAAATTTTGGGCGAAACATGATTGTCTCACGCAAGGGGCTGTTACCTTGCGCCGAGGGAACCAGCCAGCAAAATCCAAGGGTACGAGCTGAGTTGATGGAGCAAATGCGAACAGACATCAAACAACGTCTGGAAAAGGCTGCACAGCAGGGCGCACAAAGATATAACCTTCGGAAGCGGGAACCGCCGTTTCAGGCCGATCAGAAGGTGTGGAGGCGCAACTTCCCAGTCTCGGGTGCAGCCCAATACTTTGCAGCAAAGCTAGCACCGGAGTACGTTGGACCATTTAGAATTTCGAACAAGGAATCGCCCTACACCTATAGGCTGGTGCATGAAGATGGTCGTGACGCGGGCCTTTGGCATGCCAAGGATTTGAAACCGCACGTGGCATGAGAAGAAAGTGGGACAGTAAAGTAAGGAAGAGAGAGTGTACCGCGGGAGTTTTTTTTAAGTGGCCTAGTGCGAGGCACCTACACGGCGTGTCGCTGCGCTCACGCGGTACGGTTTAGGGCTCCGTGGTTTCTGTCCCACTACCTATTTAGAGTAGATAGTAAATTTAAGTAAGACAAATCGTGTCCTTTCTTCCGGGAGACGAGGGATTCCGGAAAAGTAAGGTGTCGGATCAGAATCGTATGGGTAGGTCCCGTTTCTTTGCAAAACAAAGATACGGTGAACCGTAGAACGGTTACAATATAGCAGGAGTTAAAGAACATTAGACGGTCCAACACGAAAAGAATTTGTGTTTCAGATAGCAATCGATTGCGTATTTTTTTCCTTTCTGCTTAATCGTCGCCACACTTTATGTTTGAGTGACCCCTTTTGTTTTCGTTTCCCTTCGCTCCGGGTGATTCTCGTCTTGCGTTCAAGTTGCTATCTTGAAGTTGAGTTAGGTTCATCGTAGCGCTTGGTTGGGTGCTCATCTCAAAGGTAGACTTTAGTCCAAAAGTTAATAGAAGTAGGTTAGATTAGGTTTTTACAGGTAGTGGGTAGTCTCGGAAGTAGTTAGGTTATACAATATCTAAGACAGTAAACCAAGCACCATGATAGGAGAGAATTACGCTGAGCAGTCTGCAGGTTAGGAATTAGGTATAGAGCATGGGTTTCCGATCAAATATTGATAGGGGAAGGAAGTTGTCAGGCAGTATTTTAAACAAAACAAAAAAAAAATTGTGTACCAATCTATAATATTCGTCAACACGATGAAGTCTTTTTCGCTCTATGAATATTACGATTGGACTTAGGTGTGCGATATGTCGGTCAGAGTTGTTTTAGATTCGATTGTTTTTTTTTTCGATCCCTTTCCTGCTCGTAGATTTTCTGATTCTATATCAGTAGTAATGTAGGAATAGGTTATGAAGTAGGTTTAAGCTTCCAAAGTAGGGAATACTAGAATCAGTTGATAGTTGTAATTTACAAATAGACTATGTGGTAGGTATCAAGCTTTCGAATTAGGAGCGTTTTATTGCCTTTTCCTCGATTTTGGTTCGTTTGGGCAATGAGAACAGAGGAAGTTGTTTCGTAGTGGATTTCAAGGAAATCCACTCAAAGTAGGGGGGGAGTGTTAGGATTAGGTCTTAGTTCGTTCCTGCTACCAGAGTTCACCACCACAACTGTTGGGGAAGCTGTGCAGATTCAAGGATCATTAAGTCACGTACTGGGACTACCTGAGCTGCGAGGTAATTATGCTTAGATTTAACGCATTGTAGAACATTTTAAGTAAGTTTGGAAATTAGTTTGTCTAATATTAAGTTATTCAGAAGAAAAGGTACCTCTTTTATTCTATATTTGAATTGCATTATTCACTTAAAGGAAAAATTGTTGTAAGATTGCTGTACGATACAATGAAGTGTGAATTAAAACGGATTTTACACTAAAATTCTTGAGTGATAATTGTAGTAGCGTAGTAAATCTTGTGTGCGCGGCTCAGGCGGTGGGACGCGCGGAAAAGTTAATGTGGGAATTAGTAGTTCTTTCCAGATCGCCAGCGCCCGTGGTTGTGGTGGAGAACCAGGTGATTAGCCCTGCGATCGTATCAGTGCAAACCGAGAATAGAGGAAGGTGAGTGAAGATTTGGCCCCAATCCCAAGGTTGAGGTAGTGTGTTAGGAGCGCATTTAGCGAAAAACTACGCGCGCGATCCAGTCAAACGTACGTGTCCCCGCCAGCCGATTGTAAGTGGATCCTCCGAGCCGTTTTCTCGTTTGACGGCTTCTTGGGGGCCCAGGACAAACGAGTGGCGCTCCCTACGCCCGTCTCCGGACGAGCTTGCCAGAACCGCAGGCCCCCTCGGAGGAACGCAGCGCCTACATCTTGTAGGTTGTAGTGGACGGTTATATTGGCGGCGGAATCTAATTGTAACAATCGTTGAAAATGTTTAACGTTAAAAACCGAAAATTTAAATGAATAGCTATATTTTGTTCCTTCTGGATCGAAAAAGTTTTATAAGATTAAAGTATGTATTCGCTTTCTACGTTTTGTGATGGTAGTATCTGCAGTCCTGCTCACTATTTTCATTTATGCATGATATTATTCACACACTTTAATGACATTGCATGCAAGATTTCATAGTTCTGTACCCGCATCTTTGTGAACCATTCGCGACAATAATGCTGAATCTCGTCCACCTAAAATTATTTTCTTCAACATCATAGAAACAAAGGTATTGCTTCGAAAGCGCCGGCGTGGACGGATCCACGTGAGTGAATTTTCCATTTGAAAATTTAGCAATTTTATATTACCCCGAAGGGATACTTAGTTTTGTATCGCAGCCAAGCAATTGGTTATTTAAAGATTCAAGTGGAATATTGGGAAGTTGTCGCGAACAGCGAGTATGAAAAGAAAAGAAAAAGCGGCTTTTGAGAAGAAAATCACGAAAAATTCGAAATGGAAAATAACGGCAATATTATTATTATGAGATGGTGGAGATATTGTGTCCTATGTGAACACCCGCGATATAACTTCGAAGTGAAAATTAAGAAAGTTAATTTTTTTTGGCTTTAAGCATACTTTAGACAAGTGATTATGAGAATAATCGTTCAAGTTATCCATGTGCTCATAGCGGAAGAGTTGCCCTATTAAGTTTGAAAATTAATTGTCGTGAAATTGTCCACACGGTCGTGAAATTGTTCACGTGGTCATGGATATTCAGTTCCTTAGCAATTTCATGGCTGCTTATGCGTCGGTCATCTTCAATTTTTTGTAAAATCTCATCGACTTTTTCAGTGATTGGTCGACCTGAGCGAGGTGCATCTTTGACATCAAAATTTCCCGAAAGAAAGCAAGCGAACAATCCCTTGGCTGTGGTTTTTGATAAAGTGTCTTGACCGTAGACACCACAAATTTTTTCACGAGCCTGCGATGCACTCTCACCTTGTTGGTAGTCATATTGTAAAGTATAACGATTTTTTTTTCAAAAATACAAAACTGTCCAAATAAAAATTGTAGACTGGTATGTCGCCTTTAAAACGGATGTCAGTTTGACTCATCTGATTAGTATTGCCCGATACATGATAACGAACACAATCTAGTGACAAAAAAAGCTGCTTTTTAGACTATCCAATATATAATTTATACTGGTTCTAGTAATAGGCCCTCGCTACTTATAAAGGTGTCTGATAAATCCGTTGTTACTGAAAAGACTTTAAATCGATTTAAGCTAATCGAAGAATACAAAAGCGTTGAACGATTGTTAACTCGAATGCCAAGAATGCCAATTAATAATAATAATAATGGCCAGATCAAAAAATTAGTTTAGTTTCAGGCACTCTAACACCCTCAACAACGAGCGCTCGTTGAAGGAGTGGCTGAATACCCTGTATTCACCCACTTTAAAAAAATTGGTAGTGTCGCGGATTCTCAACCGGGGGTCTGCTGGGACCCTGGGTTCAAGTTCTCCGAGCGCAGGGAAGCACTCTTTTTGGGGTATCGGCAAAATCAATAGTTTCAGTATACGTATATTTGGCACTTTGGATCTAATCAAACGCTTTTATAATTATGCAAATTGCCATATATGAAATAATGGAAATTATAGCGTTTGTCGGTACGAAAAGATGTGTGGGTAGCGGAGTCGCACAGTGTAATGAACTTCGATTACGTTACCCAGATGCGGCAGCGGTAATGAAAGATACTAAAAGTTTGCGGGATCGGATTTGATGGAGGTGAAATCTGGGATTGTGTGCTTGGGTTGAGGCATTCAGTATTTGGTTTTGCGAAGAAGAGGGAGTTTTTCGGTTGTTGGTGGAGTGATTTGCTGATAGATGGTTGGTCGAGTGTTCTTGAAGAGAAGATAAAGTTCTTTGGCAGTGTCGGGGAAAAAGTTTTAAGATAAATTCGGGAAAAAAGTCTTGACCATGTGAAGGAAGATTAAGTGACGGCAAGACGAAAGTGGAACAGTGGAATTTGGTAATAAGAGTTTGTAATTTGGATTTCGGGGAAAAAAGTCTTGACCTTGTGAAGGAGGATTGAGTGACGGCGGGACGAAGGTGGAACGGTGGAATTTGGTGATAAGGGTTTGTAATTTGGGTTTCGGGGATAAAGTTTTAATGAAGGAATGTTCGAAGTGGACGAGTTTTGTTTCAAGTTGGGATGCACATTTACAAATCGACAGCGTCGTGAAGCGATTGCGATGACGTTAATAAACAAATAAATGAAATCTGTTAATAAGAGAAAACTGAATTGACGTGAATGCCGGGAAGTATATGACAGTTTAAAGTACAGAGACATAAATGTACAGTGCCTGAAGATAAAAGTGGAATAAAGTAAAAGTTGATGCAAAAGTATAATCTTTAGTCAAGCCAGTGTCGGAGTTCCTAAAGTGAGAAAAAAAAACGAACAAAATAAAAACAAAAAAAAACAAAGAAGATTAGTGACAGTTCGTTCATGCGTTCATTGGAACTTGTAATCAATTATAATTTACTTACTTTTTATACTCAGTTGAGACCGACTGAGATGCCTGAATAGTGTAACATATGAAATAACTATTGTGCAGCAAATCAGTGAACCAACGAATATACGAGTGCGAAATGCTAGATTCATCGACAACATTTTATCAAACAAGGTGAATTGCACAAAAGTTCAATTTTTTTAAAATATTTTTCAGTTGTGAGAAAATCGTCTGCAATTACCACTTCGCAGAGACGGCTCACAACACCCGAAGGCTTCGTATCCGAAGAAACAGGAACATAGGAATTCAACAACTAAATGCTTCTCGATGCTAAGACCAGCAATTCTACATTTACCGCAGCTTCAACCGGAAGTACTACAAGAACCGCAAAATCCGCAAAATAACATCATGGAATTACCCCGAATTCCTCCGACAGAAGTCCTGAAGCTATTCAACCACATACCAATTTTTAATGGAGACAACGATCAACTCAACATCACATCGTTCATCAGGGAGGTTGAAACAAAGCTTAGTTTACTTCCCAATCAGCAGTGGCAACAATTAGCTTTCCAAATCTACGTTATCAACAAACTGCAAGGACGAGCTCTGCAAGCAGTTAGGCTAGCAGGCGAATCACCCAGTTGGCAGGACGTCAAATCACGACTTATAACAACGTTTTCACCCCAGGAGGATTACATAAGCATCTACCAAATGGCAAGTAATTTTAAAAATTTTAATATTGATAAATATTTTGAAAAGTTATGTAGTTTTAACGAAAAAATTAATTTAAAATGGGCATTATCAACTGATAAACCCCCTGCATTTAGCCCATATAACACAAATAGAATGATGTTAAATCTATTTAAAAGTAATTTGCATTCAAACCAGAATAGCGTAATCACCGCATTGCAATGTACCTCTATCGAACAGGCCTATAACGTCCTGAAAAATCAAAATTTGCTTTATATAAACGACAAAACTAGTAACCCTCAAAATGAACGTACTCTTTCCAACTCTAACAAACCAAATAAAAATTATAATAAGAACAATACAAAGGAAGAATACAATACAAACCAATCTCAAACCCGGAAACAAACTAACTACATAAATAACAGAACTGATAACCACAGAAACAACGAAACTACTAACTACAGACATAACGAAAACAATAACTTTCGACATAATAACAGGCAAAGTTCTGGTAATTATAGGCAAAATTACAATAACAACAATAGCAACAGTAATCTGTATCAAAGCAATTCAGGAACATTTCGAGGTAATAATCAAAATCCCATAAATAACCCAAGTCCAGAACCAATGGACACTCTAAATGTGAATACAGACAACAGTGTGGAAAATTTTCTATCAGTTGCCTCGGACCAAATCTTCCAATAATAGACATATCAGTAGGAGACGAATGCCTCTCTTGCTTAATTGATACAGGTTCTTCAATTTCAATCCTTGATTCTAAAAAACTCCTCAAATACAAACGAACAGAATTGCATAACCATCTTACAATTAACGCCATTAACGGCTCCTCGTTAATAAAATACCAAACAGTTACGGAACTTCCCTTTGAGTTTGGAAAGGAGAAAGCGTACATGGTATGGAAGGTATGTGACCTTAATTGAAAGAATTTTGATTGTATACTGGGGCAAAATATTTTAAATCCCTTGAAAGCAAAAATGAACTTTGAAAAACAACATATAATCATAAACGATCAAAAACATTATCTCAAACATACCTCCCCATATGAAAAAGAGGAAATAAATTATCTAGATTTACCCATAGTAGCCAACATTGACACAAAAGGGCTCAATCCTGAGGAGAAAGAGAAGTTGGAGATATTACTCACCTCAAATAAAGATCTTTTTTTTTAAGAAGGCCAAAGCCTAACTTGTGTATCTAATATAAAGCATGAAATAAATACAATTAATGATAAACCCATTTAGAGTAAAATTTAACGATTTCCGCAAATTCACGAACAAGAAGTTGAAAGGCAGATATCGGAAATGCTTAGCCAAGGCATTATACGAGAATCCATCAGCCCACACAACTCACCGTTGTGGATTGTACCCAAAAAAAACCGATAACTCCGGCCAGAAAAAGTGGCGAATTGTGATCGATTATCGTCGACTAAACGATTTAACTGTCAATGATAAATATCCAATCCCGAACATTGATCATATTCTCTCCAAATTGGGAACTGCGCAATATTTTTCGACGCTAGATTTAGCCAAAGGCTTCCATCAAATTATGGTGGCAGAAAAAGATATTTGCAAAACTGCTTTTAGCACTCCTAACGGGCACTACGAGTTTGTTCGTATGCCTTTTGGGCTAAAAAATGCCCCATCTACGTTTCAAAGTATGATGAATAATGTTCTAAGGGAAGAAATTAATAAATCGTGCATTCTATATTTCATTGGAAGAACATATGGAAATATTACAACGTATACTTAATAAACTTAAAGATTTCAACTTAAAAATACAAATCGATAAATGCTCATTTCTACAAAGACATACGAATTTCTTAGGACACACTCTCACAGATCATGGAATGAAACCAAACCACGAAAAAATTGTAAAAATCCGGAACTTACTATTACCTTGCACTGCTAAACAAATCAAATCATTTTTGGGAATCACTGGATTTTATAGAAAATTCATTAAGGATTATGCGAAAATAATCTATCCTATGACAAAATATCTAAAAAGGGAATTAAAGTCAATACCAAAGATCCAGATTATATAAATGCATTCGATAAAATGAAACTTTTACTAACGAACCCACCTATACTTAAATACCCGGATTTTAATAAACAATTTAAAGTAACTACAGATGCGTCACAATTCGCTTTTGGCGCAGTACTTTCCCAAAATGAGCACCCTATTTTCTATGCCAGTCGTACGTTAAATGATTGTGAAAAAAAAATATGCAACCATTGAAAAGGAAATGCTTGCCATAATTTGGTCGATAAGTTACTTTAGACCATACATTTATGGTAGACAATTCATTTTGGAAACAGATCATCAACCTTTGAAATGGCTTAAAGATAAACAACAATGTAAAGACATTAATCCTAAACTGCAGAGATGGCTACTCAAACTTGGGGAATATGACTTCAAAATTCACTATATCAAAGTAGGACAAAAAATGATGAAATATGCATGGTAGGCGAAGCAGATAATACCCCGTGTATAAAACCCTCGTCTTCAACAAAACTATTGTCGAATCAAGATCAAACTCTACCGCCACAAGTGCAAAGAGAAATTGCTAGGAAAAAGAAACAAGATATACAAAACGAAAGAAATTTACAACTTAATAGGGAATATAGTAAAAGAGCAACAGCTACTAATAAAAGACCTACGTGGTTCCCACTTCATTTTTATGAAATAGTTTTTGCTTATCTAAATTGTTGAATATCATTTTGCTTGATTCGTGGGAACGAAATATAAACATTTGAGAAGAATCAACTTGGGATTCTAAAAAGACTCAGTTCAATTCACCCCAGTTGATTTTTATACGTCGAAGTGACTAGTTAAAATTAAATTTTAAATTTTGCATTGAGTATATTTTCAAATAAATAAAAGTTTGTGAAGTTCTTTTGTTTTTGTTGTTTTTGAAGATTGATACCTTCAACCATTACTAATAGGGTAACAAAGTTTTTGGTTAGTGTCTAAGATATAAAGCAGTGGAATGTGTATTGAATTTTTAACCTAAAAAAACGAAGAAAAATGAGTTCAAGCTAAAAATTTAAGACTCGGTCTTTCCATTTTTGAGCTCTGACCAGGTATGGGATGCGCCACGTTCGCTGCGCCCTCTGCTCATGAGCTAGCCATCGGGTGAGCTTTCCTCTTTCTTGATTGTGACAGGTGCTCTCACAGGGCTGCTTGCCCTTCCACACCCTATATGGGCCAAGGCAACATTTTTTGCATTTCGATCCGATTGAGAAGGTTAAGTGGGGGCACCGCGAACACCTGGATACCCCACTCTCATTTCTGGGCCGTGATCGTCCTCCGCAAGGACGAAATCAACTTGAGTATCGCGCGACTAACATATGATAATATCCAAAGCAACGCTGAATTTCCAAATAAAGGTCATTTACAGGCGACTGCAGGTAGCCTAGATACAGTTAAAGCGAATCCAGCTATTGGTGCAATATCATATGTTGAAAAACCCATCGATAATAGCTAAACAATATTGCCAATAAAGCAGAACAGAACAGAATCAGTGTTAAACTTAAGCGAATGTAAGAAGTCATGAGTTAGCCTGCATTGATCAAGGAGTAAAGTGTGCTGTCAATTTTACTTCAACTTGTTGTTTTTTTAATACGGTTCCGAAAAAATACGTAAGTCATGCGGTTAATTGGTTAATTACTGTCGTTTTCCGTACGTAATTCCGTACGAGGTGATGCCATTGGCACCTCTAACACCGACCAATCGGTTCCGCATTTGACTTAGGTCACCCATTAATTGATGAATGCGAAAATAATTTGTAGTGGGCCTTTAAGCTGTGGAAAGAGAACCTGCCCCATGACACCGGAACGCTAGCTTGCCAGCGCATTCACGCGTTCCCAGGCAAGGCCAATCCAGCTAAGCACTGATTCCGGTCGCTGAGGCAGCATAACACCGCTGCAGTCCTTAACGGACAAGTTAAGACCATTCTCTTCACTACAGTTTTTACTTTAAAATAATTACAAAAATACTATTATTACATTACAGACGAATTATACTTTACAAACAATAGATTAACGAGACTCAGGTTTTTTTTTTTTGTCCCTGAGTGTATAAGCTGTTGTGCATGGGAAGCCACAAATGACATCGTTATGTATAGTCCTCATTGCATACGAAGCTATTCCTGGCTCCTAAATTTCTTTTGTATAACATTCAATTATAAATAAATTTTTTCTTTAATTTTAATTTTATTTCTTATTGAATAAAAATACACCAAATGATAAGAATAAAATTTGTTGATCTCCGTAATTAACTCATCCAATAAAATGTTAAAGCGCTTTAATGATTATTATTGCTTTGTTATTTTCCCTCCTTAATCAGTCGTGGCGAATATAAAAATCAGTCCAAAGAGAAAACAAAATTTCAGGTAATGTACAACCAAATTCAAAGATTCATGTTTCATTCAATTCTATACTCCACCCTTAGCATTATGTTTCTAAACAGACGTAGAAACAAAATATTCTCAGTATAGAAAAACAAAGTTCTTAGCTTTCACTCATAAGTTAGTTCAAGCACAGATAGCAATTAAAGAAATTTTGCATATCTACAGGCTTAATTGAAATTTTCATGAAACCAATTTTTAAAAAGCAATGCCAGGTACAATTTGTATTAAAATAAATTTTCAGGAAAGCAAAGTTTGCATTAAGATAAAAAAAAATCCATTTATAAAAATAAATTTGGCGTGAATGCTGCCAAATCGAAATTTATCGCTATTTTTTTTACTGCCAATGTTGTTAGATGTGCAGAAAATGGCAAGCACGGAGGTTAAAAATTTAACCCATGAATTTCGTCACTTCTATTAAATTCTTTTTCGTTAATACAGTTTTTTTCATATATTGAACAAGTAATTAGATGTAAGTTACTGGAGTGTGCAATGATACAAACAATTTAAGATGACTTATTCGGAAACACTGGATACTATCTACCTTATTGTAATGAGTTCAATTTTAAAATATGCAATTGAAATAACTATTCGCGCAAAGTGCAATCTGATGCATATTTAAACAGAAAAGAGAAACATACAGGCGAACATGTGACTGAAATGGTTAAGTTTTAAATAATCTATCTGCTATTGTTATTTCTAAGCATTCGGATCGTGTTCGCTATGTTGTTGTTTTTGTAGCACTACACTGAAAGAATTTTGAATAGTGATATCAAATAAATTTCATACTCAGTTTGATAGTCACGTAAAACATAGTCATTTTGACTAATTTTTGCCAGATTGACTTCAATTTTGTTCATATTGATTATTTTCTCAACTATCAGCAAACTCAAAAATCATAGTCAAAACAGTAAGTTGAAAGGGCGTGTAATTTGATACTCAATATTTTCATTTTGAAAATTAATATAGTCGCCTTGACTTCATATAGTAAGGCCAACTATTTAATAGTTACAGCAAACTCTCGCTATATTCCTTCGTAGAGACGAACTAATACGAAGGACTTTCATTTGATAATAAAGTATTAAATGGTCTCAAAGTGACTACCAGAATTAGTCAAAATGAAAAGGTTCACTGTGGTTTTGACTATTGTTTATGATAAATATGTTGAAAACGACTATGAAAATAGTCAATGTTACATATCAAACGCAATCACGACGCGGTTGTCAATTCAGTTTTGGTCCAAACGTGCAAAGTGGTTAAGTGGTGGCGAAATTGATGTGAAAAATGACTAATTCTGCAGAAAATATAATTTTCGAAATAGCAGATTTCATTTCATCGAACGATGATAGTGAGCTATTAGAGTTAATAAAAAGTTTCGATCTAAATGAAACGGTATTTTTGATTATAAAAGGTGTGGATGAAGTTTGATGTACGCAAGCTGTATGTAAATATTCATAAATTTAAGGAGCCGGTATAATAAAACAAGAGCTTGGCTACTTAGAGAATGAAGACTTGGACAAGCTTTTCCCTAACTTCGAACAAATGGGAATTAAAGCCAAATTTCGATTCAAATTAAGGGAGTGGAAAAACAAACAACAGGTAGAGTCGATAAAGATTTGTTCACCATTTAACTTCAAATTGTGATTTTAATTTTGCAGCTGCATTGTGCTGACACCTTATCAAATGTTTCATCGTGGGTTAATGACTTATCATCGTCAACATCCGCATCACCAAAGCCATTTATTAGCCCTGAGGTAAAATAAAGTGTGTGGTAATGTAAGAATTTTAGTTCATGTTTTTTAGATTGACATCAAATCAATTCTGGAGACATCTTATAAAGGAAAATCGGTTGTAACATATTACGAAGACAAGAAGCATCTCTTACCCAATCACCAACAAATTATATCGAACGCAGTGGTCGACCATCTTTCAGCAAAACAAACAATCTCCAGCAATGACTTCCAACTTTTAAGTCAAAAATTTGCGGACGAGTTTCCAGGAGAAAATCCCGTATAAAATACACAAACAGGAAAATTTTTCAGTTGTTAACACGTTTGTATTTTCAGGAAACATACTTTATAAAAAGATCAAAAAACAGGAAATGTCCAAGCGGGAAGCTGTACAGTAGGTATATAAATAATCGAAAGCGAAGCGTACAAAAAAAATAGTACCACGAATAGCCCAGATAATGCAAATGATGTTACCGAAACGGACATTGTTTTGTCTACAAGTATTATGTCATGGCTGCGCCATAATGATTCTCAATTTGATGAAGTGATACTAAAGTGGAAGCAAAGTTATGATTTTCATCGCAAACAACTTCTTAATTCGCAAGATATTGAGGGTTTTCTAAAAAATTGGCCACTGTACACGAATGTTGAATTCGGGACTCGATTGGTAATACCGCTAATCTATACGCCTACATTATTTAACATTTTCTTTAGATTCACTCCGACTTTCAAAAAATATCTGAAGGAAAAGAAAATTCTCTTTTCAATAAGTGGGAAAACTTTAAATCCCTAATCATACCTTACTTAAAAGCAAACATTCATGACAAGGAGTCAATCGATGATTCAAAATTTATTGAAACGATCACAGACAAAGGTAAATAATTAAAACTTATATTATGCATTTTCACATTTTTAATTATGCATAGACTCAGTTGATCTAAGCGTTGCGACTTTATTGAATGCCGTGATTCTTCCATCTCACCGACTGGCTAATTCCGATGGGAGAAAATTCCGCAAAACAATAATAAAAGAGGCACGTGATTGTTTTGTCCTGCAATTGGCCAGCATTGGTGATATTCCTAAAGCCATAAGTGATCTACAGTCTCGTTTTTATGCACTAAATTCAACATTGCAACCATTTCTGATCGCAATCGGTGAATCTACATCAAAGGAATTCTACGTTTATTTCAACGAGGTACGGTTCAAATTTACCAGTTTCTTGCCTGGGCTAGATCTGTGCTTTAAACTTTATCATGTTTTCAATTTAGAATATCCAAAATACTCAGAAGTCTGGCTATTTTTACAAAAATATATTTACGATATTTCAATAGCAGGTCAGAAGATAAACCCACAAATACTAGGCTTAAAATCATATCTAAAGAGCAATGACCTAAAACATTCCTTATCTTTTGAAATTTGTGAAAGAACAATTAACTTTTAAAAAGAAGTTTCTTTTTTTAGTATTATAAGTTGAAAACTTGCTTATGGATACAACTAAATTTTCATATCCACCAACTGTAAAAAAAAAACTCATCATTCATTAGATAAACGTAAAACTTGATTAGGACTCATAATATGTATAATTGTTCCATTTGTAAAAATCAATACTCATGTGTGAATGATTTGATAAATCATTTGAATAAGGAGCATAACAAGCAAACTTTTGATATCTATAAATGTGGTCAAACTAAATGCTGGCAAATATTTTCTAATAGGAAAACCTTCAAAAAACATTTAATCAATTGTCATAAACTTGTTATGCTATATAGAAACGTCGTCAATCGTCTAAGCGTTCACACTACGCCAAGTGTATACGGTCAAGCGCATACGCCCATTTTCATCAAAACATGTACTTGCCGACCAACGGCAAGCGAAAAGTCTTCATAATTCATAACATTAGCGACGACGACTATGTACATGAGAAGCTTCGGGGTGTGCTTATAGAAATATCGACAAGCATTCGCACTACGCCAAGTGTATACGGTCAAGCACATACGCCCATTGTCATCAAAGCATGTACTTGTCGACCAACGGCAAGCGAAAAGACTTCATAATTCGCTCTACATAAGCCATAACATAAGCGACGACAACGACCATGTACATGAGAAGCAATTCGCTCTACATAAGCCATAACATTAGCGACGACAACGACCATGTACATGAGAAGCTTCGGGGTGTGCTTCCAGCGGAGTGACACTGTGTAGAGAACAGAAAAGCTAAACAAAAGCTTTTCCTCGCCTGATTTCTCCCTGCCTTCAAACCATTTCTCCAATTCGCCGCAAAGTTTCACCATGCGGGCAAGTGAGACGGAGCGCGGAGGAAGAAGCTTTCATGGAACGAGAGCGCACGTTTCAACCGCTCAGCGAATTTAGGACGAATCGAGGCCGCATGAATCGTTTAAAAGCAATTGATCGAGCGAGAAACGGCAAGTAGTGATAACAGCGGTTAGGGAGTTGTACGCGTAGTGTATTTCGCCGCGAAGTCAACAGCGAAGCCAGTGTTCGAGTCAGACAGTGCAATCCGTTCATATAGTTCCGGTGCAAATGCGGAGCATCTTCGATAATTAGTAAGATGGTGAGGTGTAGGCTTGAGCCGCGAACCTCCTTCGGCTTGTTTGCGTATTACGCTGCGTAGCCGCCATCAACTTACTTCACTTTCTTCTAGGCATCCTCCGTCTGTGTAAACACCGTATGGATAGATGATAAAAAAATAACTAAGAGGTGTAAATGTAACCAATTTAAAATAGCGACATAAATAAAACTTAATCCTTTCAACATATAACTCTATTTCTTTTTGTTGATCTGGTATTAAATGGACAGAGTAGAAGGTAAGTGGTGATACAGTGAGTTTCATTCCCCGGGAGCCTTGATGTTGTATATAGGATACGCATCAAGTTGAGCTCCCAGTGCTTACCAGTATACATAGGGTATACTGGTTTGTAACAAAATTGGCGCAGCCGGTAGGTAGGGAGGTAAGCGGCGGCAAAGTTAATGCTTTCAGAAAGATACAATTGACTAGCAGTGAATTTACCTATGGTCTCTTGCGACGACTCGCCGGATCCAATTCGCACATATGTGGTGATAAGCGCAGTACGTTATTCCCTGATAACGAACTTCAATGATCGTGCGAACTGTTCAGCCCAAAGCTTAATCATTATCATACCATATGAAGCAAGTAAGCGAGCGTCCCCGACAAAATTCCCAATCCCGATGGAAACCCATGCGGAAGCTTTGATAAGGTAGCATTCGCCGCCACCACAATGAAAGTTTTTCGCACGGCTGAAATAAGTCCGAAGCTAATTAAGCGATCGGAGTGAATAATCTTATCAGCCATACGAGTATGAGCGAATAGAATGCCGTCAAGCTTGACGTTCTATCCCTACTAAGTATCCTCACATTCCATCCCATTAAAAATTAATTCATAACGTTCCGCCTACATACTAACAAAAAAATTCCCACTAAACTATCGGCACAATAATTAATATGTAGAACTTTAAGAAAGCTTAGTTATCGTATTAAATAAAACTAATTAAAAACTATAGTAATGTTAAAAGCAATAAGAAACAATTATGTAAACAATTATTATTAAAGTTAATAAGTAGAATCTGAAATATTCTAAGTTAAAAAAAAAGGGAAGAAACAGTAAGAATAATGATAATAGTAGGAATATAAGAACGTTAATCGAATAGAAATTGAAAGTAGCAATGAATTTAAATACAAACCAAAACAAAGAAAAAGAAAAGAAGAAAATAATAAGTGCCATTGTACCTGCACCGTTCACACTACGTCCTCACTAACGCTAATTTGCTAACATCTGTACTACAGCCTAGTATTGCACAAAAAGGTAAACAAATAATTTACAATTCTGATTTAAAGAAAAATCGGCAGTAAATATGGAAGTTAAAGGAAAATGTACTGTCTCATAAAGTAAAGCCAATTAAAAGAAATATTGATTTCCGGCATCCCTCAAATGAAAAATAGTTTTATATAAATAATAGTTTTATTCTCAAGAAAAAACGATTCAGGACCGGAAGAAATGTTCAGTATATTCTTCAACATTAGAATCAAACGTAACATTATTCCATTATTGTATACAATCAAATGAAATATTGAGTTGTTAATTTACGTTAGTATAGAATCAAACCAAACACGAACCTGCTTGGCTCAAAGTTGTATCAAACAAAAACCTTTGTGAATAATTATACTGATAAACAATCAAAAAATATATATAAATATATATATACATTGTCAATCCACGATTATGTAGAGCCAAAGGCGATCTTAGCTCACTGTATCAAAAGAAATACTAAGTATCAGACAATACATCAATTTATTATTAGCTTATTATGTTAGTATCAAGTAAAAACGTAACCGTACAGATTAGCGACTCAGGCAAGCAAATCATGAATCCGTAACGATATAAAATCAAAAATGAAGTAATTTTCAATTGTAACGTTGTATTATGCCATAACATGTTAAGTAGCGTGAATTAGGAGTTCAAGATACACGAAATTAAACGGTAGAATTAAGTATGTTAATCAAGAACCAGCAGCAAAACAACAATCAACAATAGGCAGTGAGAAGTACAGCGGACAATAGTAATGGCCTTAACAGCGCAAAATATAAGTACAACTAACGCATTAAGTAATTCGCATCATTGGAACGGAACAACGATTTACTTCACTCTCCAAGTACGTAAATCAGTCAAATCCGCCGGAGGAAATGTTATGCTATATAGAAACGTCGTCAATCGTCTAAGCGTTCACACTACGCCAAGTGTATACGGTCAAGCGCATACGCCCATTTTCATCAAAACATGTACTTGCCGACCAACGGCAAGCGAAAAGTCTTCATAATTCATAACATTAGCGACGACGACTATGTACATGAGAAGCTTCGGGGTGTGCTTATAGAAATATAGACAAGCATTCGCACTACGCCAAGTGTATACGGTCAAGCACATACGCCCATTGTCATCAAAGCATGTACTTGTCGACCAATGGCAAGCGATAAGACTTCATAATTCGCTCTACATAAGCCATAACATAAGCGACGACAACGACCATGTACATGAGAAGCAATTCGCTCTACATAAGCCATAACATTAGCGACGACAACGACCATGTACATGAGAAGCTTCGGGGTGTGCTTCCAGCGGAGTGACACTGTGTAGAGAACAGAAAAGCTAAACAAAAGCTTTTCCTCGCCTGATTTTTCCCTGCCTTCAAACCATTTCTCCAATTCGCCGCAAAGTTTCACCATGCGGGCAAGTGAGACGGAGCGCGGAGGAAGAAGCTTTCGTGGAACGATAGCGCACGCTTCAACCACTCAGCGAATTTAGGGCGAATTGAGGCCGCATGAATCGTTTAAAAGCAATTGATCGAGCGAGAAACGGCAAGTAGTGATAACAGCGGTTAGGGAGTTGTACGCGTAGTGTATTTCGCCGCGAAGTCAACAGCGAAGCCAGTGTTCGAGTCAGGCAGTGCAATCCGTTCATATAGTTCCGGTGCAAATGCGGAGTATCTTCGATAATTAGTAAGATGGTGAGGTGTAGGCTTGAGCCGCGAACCTCCTTCGGCTTGTTTGCGTATTACGCTGCGTAGCCACCATCAACTTACTTCACTTTCTTCTAGGCATCTTCCGTCCGTGTAAACACCGTATGGATAGATGATAAAAAAAAAAAGAGGTGTAAATGTAACCAATTTAAAATAGCAACATAAATAAAACTTAATCCTTTCAACATGTAACTCTATTTCTTTTTGTTGATCTGGTATTAAATGGACAGAGTAGCAGGTAAGTGGTGATACAGTGAGTTTCATTCCCCGGGAGCCTTGATGTTGTATATAGGATACGCATCAAGTTGAGCTCCCAGTTCTTACCAGTATACATAGGGTATACTGGTTTGTAACAAACTTAGTAAAAATGATCCCGAAATTTTTGTTTCTAAAGAAACACCTAAGAAGAAATGCTCACTATCAAATGAAAGTCAGGAATACGAACAGATTAAAACAAATATGTGTATTTTACCACAATCTAGTATAAGTGAAAATTTGACAGTTTCAAAACCTTGTATTAATACATACGAGTATGTTACCCAAAGCCTACTTTCCATTAGTAATCGTGCTCTGAAATTTTCTTTAGATTTATATTCAAAGAGCAATTTAGCGAGAAATGATGTTGTAACAATCCAAAAAAAAATGTCACTGAGCTAACTACTTGCATAGTGAGTGCTTTAACAAATTTAGGAAGCTTTAATTTTGCAAACGATGATAGTACTGAGTTTAACATTCCTCAAATATGTTCAAACCCCTTTGAAAGTATTGACAGTGAGTTTTTATTTCTTCGTACTTTACAAAGAAAAGATATGTACACAACCCCAACAGTACATACTATAAACAACGAATTGCAACCAGTTATTATAAAAGGTGTACCTACAATAGATAAGAGTCCACACAAAGCCTACTACATATCACTGCGATTTCAGTTTAGAAAATTTTTTGAAACTCAAGGGTTACTTGAAATGACTTTAAAAAACATAGCTATTAAAAAAGACACAGTTAACATTTGTAATGTAGTAAATGGGACATTATTTAAAGAAAAAGAGCTTCTTATAGGAAAGACTAAAATTACAATACCATTTTTATTGTACACCGACGACTTTGAAGTTAATAGCCCTTTAGGAAGTCATGCTTCTCAAGATACTTTGTGTGGAATTTATTACTCTTTTCCAAACCTTCCCACATTTGTTAACTCCCAACTTAACTTTATATTTGTAGCTGGGTTCATTCGAAAACTTTTTTTATCAGCGCACGGTATTGAATCATGTTTATATGTATTGATTGAAGGCTTTGGCTTTGGCTTTGGAAAAAGAAGGAATCGAAATATCAACACCTAATCAAATATATCAAATACACTTTGTTCTTCTTGCGATTCTTGGTAACAATCTTGGACTTAAACAAATGCTAGGATTTGGTGCCTCATTTAATTCCATGCGATTTTGTCGAATATGCAATAAAATTAAAACTGACTTAAAAACCGATATTGAGGAAGAAATCAGCGCCATTAGGACCGAAGAGAAATACGATCAGGATTTAATGCAAAATGATTGTCGTGTTACTGAAATCAAAGAAACTAGTCCATTTAATAACATTCCTTCTTTCCACGTTGCTGAAAATTTGATGGCGGATATAATGCATGATTTATTTGAAGGAATATGCAATTATGAATTATGTCCTATCATACTGCATTTGATAAGTGAAAATTTAGTATCCTTAGACATTCTTAACAAAAGGGAACAGTTTTTTTCCTATGGGCCATTAGAAAATAAGAATAAATCTTGACCAATAACAATATCACGTTTAAAATCAAATAACCTTAAAATGTCTGCTGGAAATGTGGGCATTCATGCACTTTTTCCCGTTTTTATTAGGAGATATTGTTCCCTCTGACAATAAATTTTGGATATTAGCAATCAAATTATTACATATAATTGATTATAGTTTACGTGAATCTTTTACAAAGTTTCAGATATCGTATTTCAAAAATATAATCAAAGATCATCACAGATTATACATTGAGCTAATAGGGCCATTAAAACCGAAACATCATTTTTTGCTTCACTATCCATCAATTGTATTAAACAGTGGGCCATTAAAATTTATATGATTTTTTCGATTTGAAGCAAAATATAAAGATCTTAAAAGATATGCACGCGTTATAACAAGTAGAAAGAATATTGCATACTCTCTAGCTCTAAAATCATCATTGGCATTTTCTAACTCTTTACTAAATTGTCAATTTTCAAATATTCAATTGGTAGTAACTTCTTGCACTCTTTGTTCAGAAGAATTTTTTAAGACTTATAAAAATTTACCTCACATAGAAGACTTCAATTATTTGCTTTGTGAACAACACGAAACTGTTTTCTACAAAGGAATCAAGTACATTAAGAACACATATGTATGTGAAGAAATAAATGATGGAATTAATTTTTATAAAATGATGGAACTTTTAGTTACAAAAGAAAAAAGGTTTTTTGTTCTTTGTGAAAAAATAAATGTAAAAAAATTCAGTAAACATTATCAGAGCTATGCGGTCAGTAATGACACAAACAAATTTTCCTTGCACAAGATTGAAGATTTTACTTGTTTTCCTATGCATTTATATACTTCCAACGGAAAAACTTATGTTAGAGTTAAACACATTATTTCGGATGAATAAAATATATTTTTTTCAATAAAACAATGTCAAAGTAACCTACAAGATTGGTCATACTAACCACATTATGAAACAATGTAGCATAGTTCAAGCGACAAATTGTAAACTTACGATCACTATGAAAAATAATTTTCCATGTAGCAACAGCATATTCCTTTCAAATATAAAATAGTCAAAAAGTTTTATTCAATAGTTATAGCTCCAATAGTCAATATAATTATTCATTTAGTTGACTATTGAATATTTTTGTAGTCGGCGCCATGATGACTATAAAGTTAGTTGTCTTTCTATATGATTTTGGTCAGCATGATCCACTCAATTCTTTCAGTGTACAGCCCCTTTCGTGCCTTCGCTTAGAGATGGTTAGAGTATCTCATTATTATGACCGAATGTGTCTACACTCCACAGGGTGATATGGTCAGTATCACGCTTTGGCCGTGTGTCCGTCCACCCAGCTGCGATACGTTCTGATTTTAAACCAGCACGTATCATAACTGAACGGGCTTGTAGTCCGTATATGAATACGCTGAATGCAACTGTGATGTAAACTACTTAATTTTCGAGAAAAATTGTTTGAATAGTTCAAATAATTGTTGATATTATTGTTTCTCATTTAAATGCTTGCTACGGTTTCAGTAACCTTATCTTTCTCAATTAGTTTCATTCAGACAAAATTCAATCATTTCGTGAAACCCTAATTGAAATCCAGAACTAATAATTGAACGAAAATTGACGTACAATTCCATTAGCTCCTTTGGTAATGAATTACTATTCGATAGGCTTTAACTATTCAAAATTCGTTGGGAATTTAAAATTTGTGTTATTTGGACGTTTCCTTTTTGGCCAAAAAGCTAGCGTAGACCCTTTTGAAATCCCATCATTTTATTTATCTTCTAGTTCAGTAATTATACAATTATATTTAAAGAGATAGACTTTATTGATGCTTAGCATAGTTCCGCATTAAAGCCTATAACAAACGTTTATTATATAAAGACAGGTCCAAATCTTGGCTTTATTTTATATAAGCTATTTTGATTGCGTTCTATGTTCTATTTCTGAATAGAAAATATGAAAATTATTAAAAACCCTATTACGAGTATATTGAAATAAACATACATGCTAGGAACATAGATAAGTATAGGTGTTTACTAACCCAAAGAAGAGACCCTCGTGTTAAATATATTTTATATGACATATCTTTAAGGAGAAAAGGAGATAAATCTGATAGATAAATATACAAAAGTTTCAAGTCCATTTTTTCTGAAAATTGATTAATTATTTATTTAATAATATTGCATGTGAATTGCAAATAAATTTACTCATACACACAAACCACAATATATGCGAATATGTTAAAGTAATTTGACTTTATTCATCATTTAATTTGGAAATTGTCAATCATTCGAAGTAAAGAATAAATAAAAATGAATTAGTAAAGCTTAACCGTCGGTCTTTCCCTTACGTTTTATCAGACCGGGTATAGGACCCGGTACGGTGGCAGGCTTCCACCTCAAAACCATGAGCCAGCCACCGGGTACAAATTAATCCTTTTTGTTTCAGGTGACCGTTTTGGGTTGAGTGGCCCAAGCAGAGTGCCTTTTTATGGCATAGATTTATGCAATCCAATTGTATAATTCTATGACATAAATTGGTCACCGGGGTACTCCCCTTCTGATGGGAAAGTTCATGCAATTCAAGTTGTATGAGTTTTCCACTCAGAAGAGGAATACCTGGCCACTTCAACAAAGATATTTATGGATTTATTCCGGTTGGGTGGGTATGAAGGGGCTCCACCACCACCCGGTTGCCCCTCTTTCATTTGTGGGCCATGAATTTATTTGGGTAATGACGAGGTCACCCCAAATTCGCCTTTCTTTTCAGGTTTCACTTGTTCTAGTAACAAGATCCATTCCCCTCTGTGAGGCTATCTACAATTTTTGCGACTTCAGTCGCCTTTTGAGCTTTAGTCCAATTCGTGAATGCGAAATTTTTTGTAGTGGGTCCTCGTGCTGGGGAAATGAACCCACCCCACGACACCGCAATGCTAGCCTGCCAGCGCATTCACGCGTCTCCAGACGAGGGCATTCTCGGCAGATACCGACACCTTCCTCTGCCGAGGCAGCAGAACATCGCTGCAGTCCTTCACAGACTTGATTGAAACTCATAATTCACTGCAAATCATCATTAGAACTAAATCCCATTGCGGCCAACGAGAATCGAACCAGAGACCTTCGGCTTATGGGATGAGTGCTCTAACTACTACACCAAGCGGACTTACGTTCGCTATGTTATTTGTTTGGTTTTTATACTATGTTACTTGTTTGACTTTTATATGATTTTTTAACGGGATTTATGCCAATATTGTATTAGAGTAAATTTTGACACCATGAAACGTTCGGGATCCGGTGACGCAATTGAATGCTTATTGGTTTTGATTGTTTCCCAGGGTGGTAAAAAAGTGTTCGAATAACGAGATAGAAAGGACGAAAGCTAAACCCTTTTAAAGCTAGGGAAAATACAGGGTTATTCATTTCGTGATAGGGAAAGTATAACCCTGCCATTTGACATTTGTAAAAATTAAATGTCATCCAAAGCCAGAAAGAAGTATCGTTTAACAATCGGAGAACGCGTTAAAATTATTAAATTTTATTATAAAAATGGTGATTCTGTTGTATCAACATTTAGAGCTTTACGAGCCATTACGCTCGACATAATCGACATACACAGCAAACAATTTCGAACACAGTGAGAAAATTTGAAGAGACTGGATCGTTTATTGATATTGCAAGGCCTGTGCGTCATCGAAACACTCGTTCTGCTGAAAATATCGCTGTCGTTGCTCAAAGTGTGGAGGAAGACCCGAATTTGTCGATTCCTAGACGTGCTCAACACTTGGGCTTATCTTACGGCTCATCGTGGCGGATTTGTAGTAATAGAGTAGTTACCCTATCAAACTGCACTAAAACTTTCCTATCTTCTTCATCCCTACAGCATGGCGATCAAGAAAATTGAAATTCTTACTAGAAAAGTGAAGACAGTTCGATTAAACGCATATTGCTATAGGCGGCGACAAGTAGACATTAATGATTATTCAGTTTAGAAATTTTTCTAAATATCTAATGTCTTCTTTAAAATAATCCAGAACTCACAAACACCTCGCACTGTTTTTGTTAGTGCCCAATTGCTTAAAAGTAAATATGATTAAATACTGGAACATTGAGACCAAATTTCACTGGGAATAACCAACGAAAATACAAAAAATGAGATATTGTGACTTTTTTTTTCTTTATATGAAAGCCCACCAAAACAACAGAAAAAGGGAACAAGTATCGAGGTCTCTTTGTCTTCTGTGGGCTGTGCATTTTCTTACCAACTGGAAGAAGGGAATATGTACTGCAGATATTCCTTTGTTCCGATGGCTACACTGACTGAAAGTGACAGTCAGTTGTTTATTGGATGTTGTCACGTGTTAGTCAGTTTGTGTTATTCTTTTTAGTTTTTAATCAGTTGTTTATTTATTTTTGTGACTGTTTTTCTATTAAAAAAGTATTTATTCTGAAAAAATGCAAGAGGGAAATAATGAGGATTTAGTAAGAGCAAAAAAAACGAAAAGGCGTACCAAATAGTCATTTGTATAAGAAAGAAGCAATGAAAATAGCAAGGCTTTCTGGAAAGGAGTTCATTAACACTTCAGGCTGTTTGATTCCATCAAAATTTACAGTTGGACCTGACTGTTTGTAAGTAGATATCACTTATTTTTTTATATAACGTACCTACCTAATTAATAAAATGTTGAAATGTTTTATTTTTCATGATTCATTATTTTTTGTAGGTGTGAAAATCTCTGTACTGCATAGTTAACTTGCGAAGAAAAACTGTTAGTTCTGAATGATTTGTACAATGGAAGACCAAAAAATTAGCAAGACGTTTTTATAATGGGATTGATTGAACGGATTGAAGAGGCAAGAAGAACGAAAAAAAATAATAATAATATTGTAGACGGAATTCCTGAAGTACCTCAACCCACAGTAATCAAACGAAATAACACATTTCGTTATTTTGCCAGAAAAGGTAATTAAAGAATACCAGTTTGTAAAAAAGCTTTCATGAGCTTGTACTCTATTAAAAACAAAGCTCTTTTTCGATTGTCATCATTACTTTCATGCGGAGTAACTTCACCAAAAGATATGAGGGGGAAGCATTCCAATCGGGCTAATGCACTCCCTGTTGATGCAGTTGCATGTATTAGTCCTCACATCGAATCATTTCCTTTAAAAATTTCGCATTATGCAAGTAATAAACTAAAATACCTCCCTGCCGACTTGTGCAGAGCAAAAATGCATGAACTTTTTCTTGCATTACATCCCGATTTAGCAAATGTTGTCTCCTATGAATATTACAGAAAACACTTTAATGAAAACTACGCATATCGGTTTGGTAGACCGCAGGTTGATGTTTGTTCGTTATATAAAGAGCTTTCTGTTAAAATCAAGTCTACCACTCTCAACGAAACTGCAAAGCGGGTTGCAGTTGCTGAAAAGTTAGTTCACAAACGCCGTGCAAAAAAGTTTTACTTAAAGCAACAAGAAGTCAAAAAGTTGTGTGAAAACAGAAATGACGTGGCTGCAATCGCTTTTGATTATATGCAAAATCTACCACTCCCTTTACTGCCAGTTCAGGAAATGTTTTATCTCAGGAAAATATGGATGTACGTTTTTTGTATCCACAATTTGGGATAAAACACGGCTAAATTTTATACCTACCACGAAGGACAAGCTAAAAGGGGCCCGAATGAAGTATGCACATTTTTGAACATGTACATTCAACAGCTTAACCCAGAAATTCGTGAACTTTATGTATTCAGCGACGCCTGTGGTGGGCAAAATAGAAATCACACGGTCACCAGATTTTTTCTTAATCAAACCATTACAGGACGCTTCCAGAAAGTTCATCAGTTTTTCCCCGTTAGGGGTCACTCATTTTTAAACTGTGATCGTAATTTTGGATCAGTTAAAAGGCAATGGATAAGAATGGATAGGATTTATGAACCTAGAGAATACAATGAGATAATCGAAAAGGCTAGAAAAAACGGCACTTTTAGTGTACGTGAAGTTACAGGAGCGGACATTGTAAACTTCAAGGAGTGATGGCCAACTTATTTCAAAAAGACCACGAACGAGCATTTTTCTTATCTAAATATAGGCACTTGACCTATTCTTCTAGCCGGCCAGAAGATGTGATTTGCTCGGAGTTTATAGATGGGGTGGTGAAAAACAAGTTTCGTCTATCAAAACGAAATCGAAATCTGGGTGCCTTACTAGAAAGCAAATTTCTGGGTGCTTACTGGAAAGCAAATTTCAATTGAGATAATACGAATCAGAATACATATCGTTTAAGTGTTAAAAAAGAAAACATATGCACCAATTCCAGGACCCTTCTCTAATGTTCATAAACCGACCGCTAACGTGCTTCCAACGCCTACAAATCCTACAAATTTTGGGGAAAGCAACTCCACCGCCTACAGCTATAACACCACCAACAGTTGGATTTTCCAGCCTAAATTTAGAAAACTCGCCTCGTTTGCCAGAAGCTGATAGTCAGCCTATGCAACTGCTTCCACCAGCGGGGACAGGAAATACATTTAGGCTTCAAAAAGGAACACATCCGTTTATAATGTACGACTGTCATCATTTTCTAAGCAACCGCTGTCGGCGTCCTCAAATTGTGTTTATCTAATGCACTGGTTCCCAACCAGTGGTCCGTGAACCACAAGTGGTCCGCAGAAGCCAAAATTGTGGTCCGCGAACGATTTTAAATTTAGCGGGCGGTGAGCCGTTGGTCGCCGTGCAGTGAGTTTGAAGGGCGCGGGTGGAAGGTGCGGTACGTCGGACCGCCGCGCTGGCTCGGCAAAGACGATACAACGTCTGCGATCTGCCTACAATCGAACGTGTATCGTGTGCAAGGAATTACTTTCGCGTTGCGCTGTCATTTGTTATATCTGAGTGTCAGTAATACTATTTAGTATTACTTAACTGTGCGAGGAAGTGAACCATTCATTGCTGACCGTTGATCTTAACTTTATTTATTGAATTTGTTCGTAAATAATATAGGTAAGTGAACATTTTTTTGATAAACCCTTTCCGTAGGTATTATTAAAATGATCGTTTTCGGGCCGTTATTAATTGAATGTTTAAAATGCGGCTATTACTGTTTGTCTTTTGGCGGGATCGTACATATGGCAAAGTAGTTTGTTGTTTGTAAACTAAAACTTCTTTGGATATTATATAAAAATTAAATATTTTATATAAGCTAGCTTACGCGATCATATTATGATAAAACTTATGCTTTTATTTTCTTGGTTTGTATGCGGTATCATTTTTTGTATCTTATTTTCAGAACATGGCGCTTATATACGACAATAGTTATATCAAATTTGGAATTACCTCGATAGAAAGTAACGGAGAAATAAAACCACAACGCGTTCTATGCGCAACAGTTCTCGCAAATGACGCGTTGAAATCAGCGAAATTAAAACGCCACTTAGAAACGGTACATTCAAATTTGTCTGACCGTCCGCTAGAATTCTTTGAAGGAAGATTAAAGAACCTAAAAAAATGAAACTCGATTCTAGTGGTACGAGATTCGCAACATCGGAAAAATTATTGGTAGCGTCGTTTGAGATTTCTAAAACACTAGCACAATCTAAAAAACCTCACACAGTCGGAGAAATACTAGTGAAACCGTGTTTAATCAAAGCCGTCGAAGAAGTTTTGGGATTAGAGGCCAAGAAAAAAATACAAGATATACCTCTGTCCAATAATACGGTGAAAGCTCGAATTGAACTTATGTCAAATGATATAGAGGAGCAACTTGTTTCAAGAATCAAAAAGTCGCCATTTTTCGCTTTGCAGTGTGATGAATCGACTGACATTTCGAATTATTGTCAACTACTTGTATTTGTTCACTTTTTAGACGACGACAACATTATTAAAGAAGAATTATTAATTTCACGGGATCTGGAAACAACATCAAAAGGTATCGACGTCATGAACTCAATATCGGAATATTTTGACAAACATAATCTTATGTGGGATAAACTCGTCGCCCTCTGTACTGATGGTGATCCGGCAATGTTGTGATCACGTTCCGGGCTGGCGACGTTAGTAAAACAGAAAAATTCTAAGGTAATAACAACGCACTGTATCATACATCGCCAGGCGTTAGCTTCTAAGACTCTTCCTGGATGGCTTAATGATACACTGCAAATGGCTATAAAAGTTGTAAATGTTATCAAAAACAGCGCCTTAAATACATGCCTTTTTAAAAAAATGTGCACTGAAATGGACTCTGACTATGAGGCACTTCTCTTTCACACAGAGGTTCGATGGCTATCGAAAGGTAATATGTTGGGAAGATTATATGAACTGAGAGCAGAGGTTGAGATTTTTCTGGTTGACAAAAAAATGAATGCTCTGTTGAAACTGTTTACTAATCCGGCATGTCAGCTGAATTTGGCTTATCTTGTGGATATTTTCACACACTTAAATAAATTGAATATGCAACTGCAAGGTTCCGGAAAAAAACAATTAGAAAACGTCGCAAATATATTCATTTTTGAAGATAAACTTCGCGCTTTTATTTGCAAGCTCCAGTTATGGTTACGTTAAATTGAAGAAAATAATTATTCTGCATTTGCGACATCAAAAGCACTTATGGAAGATAGAAAATATGACGCTAGTAATGCAAATATACAAGAAAATATGAAGACTCATTTACAAATGTTGATTGATGAATTCATGCACATAATTTAAATCTGGTCGTCCAAGATGCACTGGAAAAAATTATTCAAGTGAAAAACTTTATCGGTATCGTCAAGGAGCTCATTAACTTTATTCGAGATTCGGCGAAACGCTGTGCCCGGTTCAAAGAAATTCAAGAAGAACTGCGCGAAGACAACGAAGAAAAAAGCGTTGCCGTTTCTGCTTATTGCCCAACCAGGTTAATATTTAAACTTCATTTCAGAATTGAGTTCCTTAGCTACTCAAGGTATATGTATTATTTTTACGTTGATTGTTTCAGGTTTACCATGAGAATAGGTTCTCTCAGGACTGTCCGTGTAAATTACAAAGCGATAATGACGATTCTACATGAGCTAGGATCAGACTCTTCTGTAAATGCCACAGCCTCCGCCAAAGCATCTGGATTTCTTCAAAAAAAGGAAGCGTTCGATTTTTCGTTTTTCTTAACTATGTTGATCGAAATATTTAATAAAATTGAAAATTTGAATAGGGAGTTGCAACATTCTCAACTCAGTGTCGTTGACGCGTTCGAAAAAGTTGATGCCGTACAGTATGTCTTGGAATTATCTCGCGAATCTAAATTTGAGACGATTTGGGACAAAACAAAAGCAAATGTCAAAGAATTAGATATTGAAGATGCAAAACTTCCGCGAGTGCGAAACGGCCCAAAACGGTTAAATCCTGACTCAAAATGTAAAGATCATATTTTCCAGTCACCGAAAGAAATGTACAAGAAAATTTACTTTGAAGTTTATGACCAGGTAATTTCATCTTTAAATTGGAGGTTTGGGACTGAATCTGCAATGTTTTTAAATCCCTTGAAAGTTTTATAATCTCTAAAAATTTGGATGGGGAAGAGATTGTTAAATTTTACAAAGATAACTTCGACAAAAATTCTCTAGTCGCTGATAGGGATATGTTTCTGGAGGTGCCAACAAAGAAAAATGTAAAGGTTCAGAATTCGAAAGACGTTGTGAATTTTTTACGAGAACATGAATGGTGCAAGGGCCTTGTCCCGGAATATGTTCGATTTGTTAAATTATTATTGACAATTCCTGCTTCATCTTGTACAAACGAACGAAGTTTTTCAACTTTAAAAAGGTTGAAGAATTATCTCCGTTCAACAATGGGTCAGAAGCGTCTGAACTACATGGCAATTTTACACATATATCATGAATTAGCTGACAAAATTGATGAACGACTGATCGATGAATTCATTCAAAGAAATGCCAAGCGCACCAATTTGTTTGCGATGACTTCGGATAAATAAGTAATAAAATTGTACTTAAATGTATGATAAGAGACAGTTAATAATAAAATGGAATTTCAAGCGAATATACAATTTTTTTTACTGTCTATAATATTTATCGTAAACTATGCCACACAATTTTTGATAACATTGAGATAAAATGCACCGAAAAATTTTACGAAGGAGCCTCCCCCCTCCCTCGCTGTACTCAGTTACTCAACATACCCTTCAGAACTGTTCCACCGCCCCTGCCCACTCTTATTTGTGGGCCATGAGCATCGTCGAGTAACGACGAGGTTACCCTAAGTCCGTCCGCTTTTACTTGTTCAACTTGTTCTCGGAACAAATCATTTCCCCTTGTTGTAGTTGCCTACAATTTTGCGACTTCGGTCGCCTTTCTTTTGAGACCCAAGAATTCGTGAATGCGAAATTCTTTTGTAGTGAGTCCTTGTGCTGGGGAAATGAACCCGCCCCACGACACCACAATGCTAGCCTGGCAGCGCATTCACGCGTCCGCAGACAAGGGCATTCTCGGCGGATATCTACATCTTCCTCTGCCGAGGCAGCAAACCATCGCTGCGGTCCTTTACGAACATTTGATATACCTATTCACTACAGATTTTGCATTTGGATATGCATCTCCATCCGTACAAAATTCAACTCACTCAAGAACTTAAGCCTCAAGACCATACACAACGCAGAATGTATGCGAATTGGGTGACTGAACAACAAGCCATTGATAAAGATGTTTCGAACAAAATTTTATTTAGTGATGAGGCTCATTTTTCGCTCAGTTGTTACGTAAATAAACAGAATTGCCGCATATGGGGCTCTCAAAATCCTCAGGTGATCGCAGAAAGGCCTTTGCATCCGGAAAAAGTGACCATTTGGTGTGCATTATGGTCTGGTGGTATTATTGGCCCGTATTTGTTTGAAAACGATCAAGGAAGAGCCATTACAGTCAATTCTGACCGCTATGGACGGATGTTAGCCGGTTATTTATGGAGAAAAGTTGAAGATTATGATCTGGAGAACATGTGGTTCTAACTGGACGGAGCCACACAACACAGGCTAATTGAGCACTTTTGCAAGAGAAATTTCCAGGACGTGTAATTTCGAGATTGAGTGATGTCAATTGACCCGCAAGATCCTTTGGATTTCTTTTTATGGGGCTATGCAAAAGGTCGTATTTACGCGAACAATCCTCAAAATCTTGAGCAATTGAAAACCAATATTCGTGAAGTTATGGCCGAGATATTGCCGGAAATCTGCCGAAAAGTCATTGAAAATTACCTCAAAAGGATTGAGGCCTATAAAAGGTCCCGTGGAAGACATTTGAATGATGTTATGTTATAATGGCAAGGTTCAATCTTTATACTGAATTAAAAATTGTTTCCATCTGAATATTTTATGTGTTTTCTTAAGCTTTACTTTCCCAAGCATAAAATGGATAACCCTATACTATAGGAATATAGAGCACTCCTCACCTGCCTCCTGAATACCAAGGTTAAAGAGTGCGAGACAAAGCTTTCGCGTCGGGTAGTACTCCCTCGGGATAAGGTCTGCGAGTGTAAACCGTTAACCAGGCTGGCGGTAACCACTAAAAAACGCGCCAGTTTCAGGATCAAATCAACAATCTTACAAAAACGCTTTACGAAGGAATAGCAGGAGCACTCCAAATTTCAGTGTGTTGCAAGTGCTTTGAATCTAAGCACTTAAGAGTGTTAATGCTTGTAGTAACTCTTTACATGTTTAGAAGTGTCTTAAATTTTTAAACAGATTACATGCTTTGTTTCAACGCACTTATGTTATGTGTATTGCACACCATAAATAAAACAAAAATTAAAGAAATTTCTATATCACAATTTTTTGACGCGTTCAATGCACCGAGACAGTTGGAGGCGCTTGTTGCAGAAAGCGCAGGACCAAGAGGGGCGCTGATAAGAATAATATGTCGCGTGGTCCATTTGCTTGGTATTGGCAGTCTGTTTCATTTCTATAAGACATATTTTATCCTTTATTAATGAACGCTTTACTTAATTGGAGTTGGGGAAAGGTGCAACGTAAGCGCAAAAGAAAAGATAAAAAGTACCACATAACAGTGACAAAAAGGTAGCGTTGTTAACGACTAAATGATATCAAGAATACTTTCAATACTTCACAAAAATAAAAAGAGTATTTTCTGTTTGACGGGCACTTGGTCAACTTTAAGAGAATGTTCTCTCTGATTCATGACATATGGTCTGGCGGTAAAACTCAGTTGAGAATTGCTCCGTTGAGGGATCTTTTGTGCGTTAGATAGTACAATACAGTAATGCTATGCGGGAAACTTTATACATTATCAAAAAAGTAGGCAAAAATGCTTAAAGCAATTGGATGCGATATAAAGGACGCATTTAAAAATAAGCAATTAAAAATAACCTCATGATTTTCGCTGACTTTTTTAACACATAACAACTATATTGTGGAATTTTACTTTCATCATTATGTTAGTCCTAGTGTTGAACAAGGACGACCCAACAGCGTTTTCCGTCGAGAAAAGACCGTTGGTGGCAAAACATCATATTTTATTGTGTATTGATGTATACTCAAACGGAGAAATTATACTCAAGACTACAAATCGAACACTTGTAGGTAGATACAACAATCATTACGTTAGGTAGATACAACAATCATGACGTCATCATCATCAACAACAGACAATAACAATAAGCACTGATATGTCATTTTCGATCGAGATGATACTAGAATAGAGTTGTAAATTCGAGTTGTATTAGATTTACTACTTAAGCAGATGACAAATAAGGAGGCATTCGCACTTATAACGCAAGATATGCGACAATAAGCGAAGAAAGTTACGATAAAGTTGTTACACGAATGAAAGTTATCAAGCGATTTCCGAAGTGATATAAGAGTAAAGTGAAAGAAATTAAAGTGAAAATTATTTTCGGTGCAATAATATATTTTTATAGATAACAATTTTATTTCAATTAGAAAGACTTTTTTTAATTTTGGAGAAAAAAATTACGCCTAATGCACGCAACAATACGTTTTGATTTATCTAACATTTGACCAATGTAATACATCACGGAAGAGAAGAAACGGAGCGGTGGAAATCAGCTGAGGCGATTCACCGTAGGTACGGGATTAGAAAGCAAAGACAAGTTTTTGGACGGATCAACACGAATTAAGGGGCAAATGGTGGACGTCGTCTCGAGCGGATGGTCGACGATCGACGCGTGGAGATCTGAAATACGAGTACGATAAGATAGAAATCGATGAAAAATACTTTCGCGCATCGGGGAAAATTTGCAAAGTGATATTTATCCGATTGTGAACTAAAGTGACTTCATGCTTAAAAGTGCAGATCGCCACTTGTACGAGGAAACGCGTTCAAATGGAAAAGCTTCATCATAGCCATACATAATTGCTTGATGGATCATTGAAACGGGGTGGTAAACGGGATCCGTATGAAGTGGAAGTAAACGTGAGGGCGCTTATAATTTAGCGTGAAAGTTTTGAGACATGATTTGTCGCATTGACCGTTTTCGGGGAGTTTTGGACTGTTTCGTGAAGGTCGGAAGGGAGAAAAAAAAAGAGAAAAAGAATGTGGTGCGATTTTGCGTGGTTGAGTATGAAAATTGTGATGATGGGATTTGAAATCCGAATTTTAAAAAAAAGTATTAAATTGAACCATCAAAACAAGCGAAAAGGAGGGAATAAATAAATTTCGAAAACAAATAGTGCTGTCAAGCGATTTTATTGTGATTATTAAAAGTAAAAGTATGCAGATTGTTTTATTTAATTTGCTAAATTAAAAAAAAACTAAAATTAGATAATGAAACGTCAGTTAAATAGTGATTTAAAGCTAAAAAGTGCCAAAAAGAAAAACTAAAGTAGTCCCGGAAAAAAAGGTTTCTTAGAAAGAAAGAAATTACATAAGATTCAAAAAAATAGCGGGAGCGCTCGCGGGACTAGCAATTATTAACTTATTCCTTTGTTCAACAGGACTTACTCACCCCATCAACGAGCGCTCATCGAGGAGGATGGGTAAGTACCCTTTAATTGATTTCAATTTTTTTATACATTTTTAAATTATTTATATAAACATTTAAATTTTTTATGCTTTTTTTTTTGATTAAAATAATATGTTAAGTATCAATGATTTAGAAAATGGAAAACTATTTGAGAACGTTTTATTGCCAAAATTAGGTAGCGGGAGTCTGGTGAGGACGGCAAGTGTTAAAGCCGTAAAGAGGAAAAGTTATGTAGATTAATAAAAGAATTCATTTATTTTTCGCTTATATGGGCCGTTAAAAAAAATTTGAGAGTATTAAATTAGAAGCAAATACGAAGTGAGAAAAAAAACTATCATAATTTTGTTGATATTTATATAAAGTGTATATAAATATATTTTTTGGAATGGAAATAATAATGTTGGTTCATTCAATTAGAACGCCGGTCTTTTCATTTTGGCTCTTTCTGACCGGGTACAGGACCCGGTACTGTGGAAGGCTTTTAGCACAAAAAAATGAGCTAGCCATTGGGCGCGCTCCTAATGTAATTTAGTTTCAGGGACTCTCGCGGGTTGAGTGGCCTCTAGTCAAGGTGGCTTTTTATAGCATAGGGTTATGTGATCCGATTGCATAACTCTATGACATAAATTGGTCACCGGTATTTTCTTTTCTGATGGGAAGGCTCATGCAAAGTATGTTTGTATGAGTTTTCCACTCAGGAGGGCCCTAAGTCCGTCTGTTTTGGCTTGTTTCGACTTGTTCTCTGGAACAAGCAATGTTCCTCTTTGTAGTTACTTACATTTTTCAACTTCGGTCGACCTGTTTTGAGACCCGAGAATTCGTGAATTCGAAATTCTTTTGCAGTGGGTCCTTGTGCTGAGGGAGTGAGCCCACCCAACGACACCGCAATGCTAGCCTGCCAGCGCATTCACGCGTCCCCAGACAAGGCCATTCTCGCCGGATATTAACATCTTCTTTCACCGAGGCAGCAGGCCATCGCTGCAATCCTTTACGGACATGTATACCTTCCTTATCACTACAAGTGGAAGCGTGAAAGTCTGCAATTTTAGATAAATATTAGCCGTTTGTATACTGTGTTTCATTGGAAAATAAATTAAAAATCAATTTTCAGTGGCCCCTCTCCTCCTATAGTAAGTGAGCGCTCGCATTGCAAAAAGGTGTAAGTATTAATTTTTTTTTTACTCCTTTCTTGTTTTCACAATAATTATATAACTCCTTCCCTCTTTAAGGAATCTCAGTATTCAACCCCATTTCAAACATCACTCTACCAAATAACATGATGGGACTGTGGTGTATATTGCAGCGTAACATTGGTTTTAAGTTCACTAGTAACTGTATTTACAATTTAACGGATAAAAAAACTGAAAAAAAATCAATTCACAAGAAACAGTTCTCCACTTACTGTCTAGATTTCGTCGACAATTCCAGGAATCACGGCTTGGGTCTTGCAGAAGATGATCAATGGTGGGCATGTCCATGTGAATCCCTCGAACTTAAAATTGAATTTCCCGGAGGAGGCTTTCAGCAGCACCCTGTCTTAACAAAGGTGACGTGGAACAGGGTCGTAGCGGAGGGGTAATGGGTGGAAAGACACGCCCACACTAAAGCCTACAAAGCCAAGCTACTGTGGGTACTAATTTTGGCATATCATGATGCTCACCAATAAAAATATTTTAAATACGCTTGTAGAATTGACTGAAATTGGCCTTAAATGAGAAGGAGAATCACTTGGAAACTGAGAAACACTGAATGTGTTATGAAATAAAATATTGTAATATAAATCGGTCTATGAAATAATTGCAGAAAAAGTGATCAGTCATTCTCATCACACTAAAATAGGAGTAGCAGAACACTTCGATTTTGGGCAAGCTGTCAAGAGAAATCGTGTGGTTTTATTGGTCAGTCTTGTGCTGGCCATTTGGGAATTATCAGTAAGATGAAAAAGCGCTTAGTACTAACGCTTTTTGGCCTGCACCATGAATTAGGCTCAAGATCCCAACCGGTCTGACGTTAGGTATTTTTTTTTCTACAAAATTAATCACAACGCGCTTGTACGGTGTAAAGAAATTGTAGACCACCGCGAAGCACCAGTCTTTTGATGCACTATTACGTTGCGAAATTGATGGGTAGGGGGTACTTTGGCGTTACCCCCTACCCATCAATTCCCCACTCCTCCTCGCTAACTTGGTCACTCAGACGCAACTGGTTGTAACGCGTTGTGAATTGCTTTCAACTTTTCATGTTAGTTTCCCATTTTAGTCTATTATAGTCATACGTGGTATGCTGATTAAATTTAAGTCCTGTTGAAATGGTTATGTTGGCTCCATATGGCGTCACCAGTACTTTGCAATAATACAAAATAAAAAATTCTTTTATATCGTCGCTATTTAATGTTCTAGAGTTTTATCGTTATTTAACAATCATCATGAACCATCAACAATGAATTAACAATCACCACAGAACGTTTTAAGCCAACTTTTACATTATCATATCGACAACAAACAACAACAATAAGCATCGATGTGTTATCTTCGATCGAGGCGATACCAGAATAGGGCCGTAAATTCGAGTTGTATTAGATTTACTACATAAGTAGATGGTGAACGAGTAAGCTTTCACCCTAAGAACGTGCTTCATTGGACAAATTAGTAAAGAAAATTACGATAAAGTTGTTACGCGAATGAAAGTTATCAAGCGATTTTCGAAGTGATATTAGAGTAAAACAAAAATAATTAAATTGGAGATCATTTACAGTGCAATAAATGATTAAAAATAGTATATTTTCATAAGCCTTTTTTCCTTTTGTGGAAAGTCCAAATTATGAGCTGCGCACCTGATACACGTAAAATATGTTTTGAGTCACCTAGTATTGGACCGATTTGCAACTAATTTAAAAGAAATATGTTTGCTTTATGTTTAAGGTAACTCGATAGTAGGTCCAGCTGTCTTGGGGAGCACTACACTCATTTTTAACAAAAATTAATATTAAATTAATTTAGTGCGGACTGATGATGCATTACAAAACAAAAACTCTTGCTTCTGAAAATGCTTCATTTATTGTTTGTTTTTAGAACAGGCAACTTGTCTTGATAGTTTGGAAAAGTTTTCTTCTACTAAAGCTCCAAAGAGCTTTTAGCCTACATTGAAAAAACCGCTCGGAGCGAAAGCTCTCATGCAATCCAAAACTTTTATGGCTTAGTTTAGCACATCTTTCCGTCAAAAAAGGATGCAATTGAGACCTTGCGGGAAATTTATTTAGCATATTCACGATTCACCAGTTCCATAAGCACTGTAATAAATCATAATGAATCTTCCTAGAAAACTAAAAGATGCGGACATTTAGGAAAAACCGTTTTTATGACCACCGTCGCCCAATCCTTTTATGAGTATTGCTAACGCATTCCCATTTATAATCGTCGCCCTTTGCGGTAATCCTTTTATGATCATTTAAGTTTTATTATCGTTGTTTCGTAGTTTTTATAGACGTACGCAAATTTAAAACCCAGATGTTCATTTGATACGGAGAAGTATATTATTTAAGAAGGATTTCAGGATAATGTTCAGTTCAGTTAATAACCATTCGCCAAAGAAGCAATTTCGAATAAAGAAATAATACGCAAACAAAAATTACTTTTATTTACTGAGTTTGAAAAGGTTACAATTTTTAAACCGATAATTCAACTACACTTTTGACAATGGCGGAACCTAGCATTATACCTGCTTTTCCAAAAACAGCTTAGAGATGTGAACAAATGTGTGTACAACTTCGACATGTAGTGTAGAATATGTAGTGCGTTTCATTTAAAATAAAATTAAAAATAAATTTTCAGTGTCCCCCCTCCCTTTTCAATGGGCAAGCACTTGCATCGGGAAAAGGGGTAAGTATTAAGGATTGTTTTATTATTTGCGAGCCTTGATCATTTTTTTCGGGAAATTTTAACCGAACTCGAGCCCTCAGTGGACCCACAACGGGCGCCGCCTTGCCACACGGACCCCCCTATCATAACAATATTTATGTAAATACTGTCAAAAAATTACTAAAATAAGCTAAATTTCTGCAGATATGATTGTGCATCCAAAACTGTAATAACCATTATTCAGCAGGATTTATTATTTAGTGCAATGATACTGTTACATGTCCACACAATTCTGCGAGCTACTGTCCCAATTGTTGTCGCAATAACACCATGATCAATATTGATTGAAAAGTAAACGAATGTACTCGAAAGCACAAGAATGGACCAAGTAGATCCATGATCAATATCTCAAAGTGACGTCACTGCGGGTATTCAGAATCGCACGATTATCCCAAGTAGTTGTCATCAGAACATTCGCCAATATACGAGAAATTGATTGAATGAGACCCTATGTAAAGCCGAGTTGAATGAATAGGGGATATAGTAATCGTAAAACTGCGATAGTAAAACGGCAATAAGAGTAGAGCGCGAATTGAAGAAGATATTGATTAATAATGAAATAAAAGATCTTCGTGATACATTTAAAGACAGTTGAAACATAAATTGATAGACGAGTGAAAAGTAAATTAAATTCGATTTGTAAAATTGTGAAATTAATTATTGTGCATTCTTAGTAAATAAACTCTTTTAACTTAATTCAAAAGACAGTTCGTTTTCACCTTCCCGGGCCATTAAACTTATCGGCCGCAAGCCGTTACACGCGACCATACGAAGTATGTGTATTGTTTATCGTTGGCAGATAAGATAAACATCCGGTCCGTTGGATTGAAAATAGCATCAGGTAAACAAATAAACGTTCATATTGGTGATTCGTTAGTTGTATTCGAATTGCTTAACGGTGCGATCGATTTATTGCGTGCGTTCTGAGTGAGAAAGTGTGTGAACAGTGCCGTATGTTTGTGTTTTATATTGTTTAACAGAAAGTACATCGTTTTTTAGCTATGGCACAGCAATCATATAATCACTTGAGTGGTTCACAAAAAAGAAAACTACAGAATAGAAAGTAGAATAAACAGGTAAACTTCAAAAGATTGACTTCTTTAAAAAAAACCCCATTTGATATCAATTCACCTAGTACATCTAACATTGAAAAAACAGTAGTTTTCAGTGATGAAGAAATTGGACAAAGCAGTTTAACTGTTGGGGAACCGGAAAAAAATACCGACGATAACACCGAAACTGCTGATATTTCCAACATCAATTAACAATACGATGCGGTTAAAATTGAGTCAAAGCGCCAAATTGACATTGCTTTTTTCCAGTGCCTGTTTCTGTGGAAACTAAAGAAAAGGTGCTATCCATGGAACCATGTGACCCACGTGGTCCCTTCCCAAAGGGTGCAGTATCCAAGCGATGATTTAGCGCGGAATACTATAGTTGCGCAACTTTAAGTGGACAGATGCTGGCTGTGTCACGTTCCAAAATTAGATACTGCTTATTGTGATCCATGTTGGCTATTTAGTAATTGTCCAGAATCAAGGCCTTGGACTACTGGAATTCTGGATTGGCAAGGCCATAGTAAAAAAAAAATATGAAGGAGCAAATCAAATTTAAATGCGCGCGAAGTTTACACTTTGTGGAAGAAAAATAAAACCATTGTCGGCCAACTCTCCAATGAACACCGGAAGTGGAAGGAGATTTTCATTAGGATGATTGATGTAGTTAGATTGTTAGCACTGTGTTCATTGCCCTTTAGGGAAGATATTAAATCGGTTGGACCTGAAAGTGGAAAGTTTTTGAATATTATTGATTCTCTTAGCAGATATGACTCGCTACTTAAAGCTCAATTAATGACAAAAGCAGAAATAAGTATTTACATCATAATATACAAAAATAAATGATTGGTCTGCTTGCAAGTTCTGTATTGAAAACTTTACTAGGTAAAATAATTTTTGCGCTATTTTACACACTAATTTTAGAACGATCATAAAGATCAATTGAACGTAATAATTAGGTACATCACGCTGACAGAGAAGAGTTTTGGGGACAGCAAACTGGAAATAAATGAATCGTTTTCGGGTTTCATCGTTTGAAAATACAGTTCTAAAATTCCTCGCTGAAAAAGGAATAGATATTCAAAAGTGTTGTGGGCAGGGTTACGACGGTACATCGACCATGAGTGGAAAGTATTCAGGGTTGCAAACGAGGATCAAGAATATAATTCCAACTGTTAACTATGTAGATTGTGCTGCTCATAACTTGAACCTTGTCCTTAACGATTCAGTCTCCAATATATCTGAGGTGAGTCAGTTTTATGACTTAGTTCAACAAATATATGTCTACTTCAGTGGAAGTCTACCTCGTTGGCAAAGCTTAACTGAAACTATGGAAGAGGAGTCTCTGAAACAAAATTTATAGCTTAAAATTGCATGCCCTACGAGGTGGGTGCCATGACATGACTCTTGGGGATGAAAAGTGACATCCAAGCTAGTTATGTATGCGTCAGCAGAACTATGCCATAAAAAAAAATCCCACGCGCCTGCATCTTTTTCGCAAAATGCAGAAATGTTAGAACCGCGGAAAACTGACATCGTCTGGGAAACATTGCAAACGTTTCTCGAAAATGCGAAATAGCCAGACGCTGTGTCAGCACAAACGAACTCTTGAAATTCCAAATTTATGAACTCCTCGCCCAGTTGCGCGTTTGACACACAATCGTTTAGATCATTACAATATTTGTCCGCTTATTCCTATATAATAAAAATTTTGCTGTAAAACTAAATATATCCGTGTTTTCCTTAAAATTATCCTAGTTCCAGTGGAAGATCTTAGGAACTTTATTTTTTTAATGTCGTTCGGTGGCAACGACATAATTTGCTATAGTCAAATGTTTGGCCAAAACTATTCTGTTTAGTGCAAAAAAAACAAAAGATAAATTAAGCTATAGCTTTGAGAAAACACATTAACTCATTTGACTTCATTCTAATGTTGACCCTTGAAAGCAAAATTTGGAATGCTATTACTACGGCCTCGCAGAGTATGCAGCATAAGTCAGTGGATCTGGACAAAGCCTGTCACTTTTTGAACCGAGCAATGAAAAGTGTACAAGAATTAAGGGCAAATTTCTCAGAGTTTCTTTCTGAATCAACGCAGTTTCCAAAAAGTTGTAATATATTTACTGAAATGAAGAAAAGGCGACAGAGAATTGTGAAGCGGTTTTTTGATGAACTAGCGTCTAATCATTGAATTGACAACCCTGGTAAATCGTTTGAAATAAAAATATTTAATGCCTCATTGGATATTGTAATTAATCAGATACAAAAAAGGTTCTCTAGTTTACAAGCGGCAGTTGAAAACTTTTCTTTTTTGAGGCCGGAAAACTTGACAAAACTTGCTGAGAAATATATTACAGGAAAAGCAATTGTCCTCATAAATAATTATCCTGATGAAATCAATGAGCAGCTAACGGGAGAAATATTGTCGTTCAGGTCAGTGTTATCAGATAAGATTGCCGCAAAAAAAAAACTGTCTGAGATATAGCAAAACTGCTGATTGAAGAAAATAATTTGCTCTTAAGTAGCTTTCCTAACCTGATCATAATGGTGCAACTGTACCACAACCTACCAGTGACGACTGCAACGGCAGAAAGAAGCTTTTCAAAATTAAAGCTTATCAAGAATTATTCAAGAAGTACTACGAGTAATCAAGACTTAGTGATTTGGCGATCCTCAGTATTGAACAACAGGAAACGCGAGAAATTAATGTAAATAAGATTGTGAAAGAGTTTCTTCTTTTGAAAAAACGCAGATTAGGCTAACTTCAATAACTCAGTGTGTATGAAATATAAATTATTTTACTTATTGAATTTACTTTAATTAATATTTAAAATATTCTGTAATATTATGTCTCAGTAGTAAGTTTTTTGATTCGTCCTTGGAGTGCGAGTGTATACAAAAATTGTATACTTGATTTTATATCAGTCATCCTTTAGCCCGAAAACTGTCCATCATGGCGTTCGTACGGGAAAGGAAATGTTGGGTCGTATGCCTCGTTTAGTGAATAAATTAACCTGTTCACTCCTTGATGTAATAAAGATGCTTCACTGCTCCTGTTTGCTTGCCGCTTGGCAAACGTACGGTCTACGTGAACGTGCTTCGAGCCTGCGATGTTTGCGCCAGTGGCGGTCAGAAAAAAAGTCACTGCAAAAAATCCCGAAATCAATTTTTCCCGAAATTTTTTCTAGCCAGACAAGAATACTTTGAATTATTTTCGAAGTGAGTTTTCAATCTTGGAAGCACATTTTTTACTTATTTCGAAAGACGAATGTGCCTATTTCATATAAAAACAACCTTTACGTCGATTTTATTTCAGGATTCATGCGAATCGATTTGAACTTCCCGCGGAGAAGATAGGGCCATAAGTATTGTGTCGACATAAACTCAGTGCTGCATAATATATGCAGTATCTTTCGCGTCCGGGGCTCAACAGCTCATATGAGCAACAAATAGGTTGGGTGTTGGATCGTATTCAACGTTTTCGTCTGCCATTCTTCACTTTCTTAGTTTTCACACGTGTTAATGTGTTTTTGTGCTGCATTTCTCGATAAAGATGGACATCAGAAACTATTTCGCAAAAAGGCCACGATTATCGAGCCCAGAAATAGAAAATGGACAATCAACAGCTAATATGAGCAACAAACAGGTTGGGTGTTGGATCGTATTCAACGTTTTCGTCTGCCATTCTCCACTTTCTTAGTTTTCACGCGTGTTAATGTGTTTTTGTGCTGCATTTCTTGATAAAGATGGACATCAGAAACTATTTCGCAAAAAGGCCACGATTATCGAGCCCAGAAATAGAAAATGGACAATCAGAGGTAATTTTGAACAGCTGCATATACTTATAGAGTAATTGTCTCGCATAGGCACTTTTCCCAAAAAAGCTTCTAGAATGAATTTTGTCCATAATGATATACCCTTTATGACGGAGATCTTTGACGCACAAAATTTCAGTGTAAAAATTGAGGTTATGTTTGAATATTGTGACAAGTGAAACGAGAGTGTTTTTGCAGCTGACAGCTCTTCGGAAACTTAATATTTTAAGATCATTTAGATATATTATGTGAAAAAAATAAAAATTTCATCCGCAGAGAAAAAAGTAAAACAATAATTCCGAGAGCACGAATGCAGGAGAAACCGACGATTTAATGGTTTTTCCTTCATCAAATCAGTCTGATGGATGCGACAAACAAACATCTGTTTCACAAAACTCAAAAACATCTGGGATATCTACAACGATTGAGGTAAATTTTTAACTATTCAAAGATTGCATACTTTATGTTAGCACCAGTGAATAAGTTTTCCGCAATATTTGCAAATTCGTCAAAAGACAGAAAGATAATTGAATCAAATCAGTATTTGGTGTCACACGTACAAATGAGTAAGTCTTTGTTACAGGCCACACCACTCGAAAATTCAGATCAAACTGTCAAGTACGATATCGGGTCAGCTGTAGATAAATGCCATAATTTGAAGCAGGACGAAATCTACAATTACTTAATCCACACTAAAACACCAGAACCATCGTTCAAATTTCCTGTGTGTATGGAAGGGCAACAGAGCAGAAGGTTTCAATACAATTTTCTGCAGCGTTTCAAATGGCTTGCCTACAGCGAGGAAAAAAATGGAGCTTTTTGCAAATATTGCGTTTTTTTCGCACCAACCAGTGGTGTTTCGCGCTCAAGTCAGGTAAGAAAGGAATCCCCGTCGGAATTAGATTTTTCTTATGAAATCTATATAAAAATTGTCGTTTTTTCAAGTTTGAAACACATTTACGTAAAAAACATGCATTAACTCACGTTCTCAAATGAAATATTGTTGTCGACTCAACCCATAAAGTCACCTGAAACAAAAGAAGGAATTAATCTGTACCCGGCGGCTGGCTCATATTTTAGGGTGGAAGCCTGCCACCGTACCGGGTCCTATACCCGATTGGAAAAGACCGGAAGGGAAAGACCGATTTTTGCCGTTTAATTCATCATAATTTTTTTATTTTTAAATAATTTCATAGAAAATTATACCTTCCCTCTATACACAATAAAATTATTTAATTTTTTTAATAAACCATTACTATTAATTTTTTTAATAGGTATATTTTCATTAAACGCGATTTGATTTATACCAAAAATGTCCAAAAAAATATTTTTTTTTCCAGGCAACTTATCCAAATTGACATTTACCAGAGAAACGCGTTTTCACAATTCAGCATCAACTTTGGCAATTAAGGAGGATATCTCCCACAATTCAACAGATTTATAAAGCGTAAACAAAAACATAGACTTATTCAATTATTCGTTAGTGTAATGCTTTGTGCTTTGAGAAAAAAAAAAACAAAATTCATTTGATTCCACGAATTGTTCGAAGCGAACAGAGTCAAGCTTGAGATTGATATATGCGAATGCGAGAGTACGATTCCAATTGATTTGTAAGGAGTGTTGAGAAGTTTGTAAGCTACACTGTAATTGATCTGTCATTACTACCCGATGGCACAATATGAAACCAAAAGTATTCATGAACTGGGAACAAATCAATTTGACTTATAACAAAGTCAAAAGATTCGGAGAACGTTATATGAAAATTTTTAACTCATTCTGAATTGAAATTTAGAACATTTAAGTGTTCAGGAGTTAATTTATGTGTAGCTTAAACTCTCACAATTCTCTATTATTTTTTTTTTTTTTTTTTTTTTTAAATATAAATATTAATAAATATATAATATTATACTGATATTAAATAATTTTTATAAATAAGGAATCTATATGTATTTTTCAATAAATAAGTAAATAATTAATATATATAATAAAAAAGATATAAGTAAAAAGGGTACTTACAATACCTTTCCCTCGACGACGAGCGCTCGTTGACGATTTGGAGGTAAGCAAGTCCTGGAATTTATTTTAATCGTATAAGTGTACCGGTTGTAACTTATGAGTCACGACTTCATTCTTTTGGTAGCGTAGATTCGCATTCGTATACCAACTATTAGTACACGAGTATGAGGGCATAGAATATATCCTAAGTGTGTATACAATCATATAAAAATTTAGCTATCAAAGTGCAAATACAGGTAGACCTCTCTGAATATCACAACCGTATGGTCTCCGAACGTGGTAATGCTCGCTGCTACTTATTCTACGGCTTTTAATGTTTAATATTTCTTTATATGCAATCCGTTGGTCAATATATGGATTGAGTGATTTGACTAATTCTTCCGGATCTAACTTTTCAGTTGATTTATCACTCTTTGTTGAACTATGTTTGAATACACAATGCGCCTTTTTGCATCCAAACGGTGTGTTTTCCCAGAAACAGGGAGTATGGTCCCGCCGTTTCCCAATCAACATGTGCCGCTCCTTCCAATGAAAATCTTCACATCGGCCTTCCAACCACCTGTTGCACATCACTTGGTGACCTAATGCTGATGGCTCATGGCGATATTGGCAGCTGCTATCGTTTTTTTTTTACAGGCACTGTCGTAGAAAAAGTAGCAGTCTATGAAGTTTTTTCGCTGTGTATCAACAGGATGGTAGGAGTTATCTATCTGCCAACAACCCTGAAATAACGGCATATTGAACTTAAGGTATCAAAGCACTTTTTCCCACAAATATATTATATTCCACCACAAACACGATATCGATTCAAATTTCTGATTTAATATTTTCTAATATTAACCCTACATACATAACGTGAGTCAAAACGACCCACACGCGAAACGTTTTTATCTGCCTCTTTCCTAACACCTTATACATCGCGCGAATTTTTGGAGGAAAAACCAGAACTGTCGATGTCTGTAGTGAGAAGGTGGATACTTTGAGTATAGATGATGTGCAAGGTGACTACGTGGATAATTTAGAGGACGACGTAACTTCCGAAGAAGATGCCGAGGTGAGCGAAAATTCTCCGAATATAGCAACACATCGTCTTTCAACTTCGATGTCAGATAGAATAATCATTTTACCAACAAAGATCCATAAAAGGAACAAAAATAGTCACTGCTCGTCTACAGTAAAGGGCGTGCGATACAGAACTTCCGTTATAAACATTGTACAAACATCAAGAGGGCCAACAAGAATTCGTAGAAATCTATCGGAACCACTGTCCTGTTTTGATGCGTTTTTTTTTTTTTTTTCATCGGAAATAATAGAAGAAATTGTAACGTGGAGCAATGTTGAGATTCGTCAAAAACGAAACAATGATTTACCTGCTTCCTTCGGAGAGACTTATTTTGATGAAATTAGAGCTTTTATTGGAATTTTAGCGTTGAAAGCTGCAATGAAGGACAATCATCTCACGACTGCTGAATTGTTGCCTTTCTATTTTCTGGCACACTACGTATCAATTATGAGTAGAGATAGGTTCATGTTTCTCTTAGGAATTATCCTTCTGGAACATTTTCGGGATGCTTTCCTCCAGTCGTGATTTAAGTTCTTATTAATTTGCGAAGTTTTTTTTTTTTACGCTAAAACTAGTCTTTATTTTGTTTTTAGAGATCAAAATTACATCCGCTCTGGTATATATATATTATATATAAACATTTTTCTTATCATTTATCTTTGCATAATATCATATATATTAAAAATTAAAATATGAACTTTATTTGTTAGACGTTCTATTAAGCAGGAAGAATTTGATTCGTTCTTATGATTTGCGTCTCTTTTTTATCAACAAGTTTCATAGAAATCAATTCTTCAGCAACATCATTGTTATAAACATCCCACAGCTGTAAATCCAACTGGCCAATATTGTTTAAAATCTGAGCTTTAATTGCTAAGTTAAGAATCATTTTGCGCAGATGTTCCGCTGCTTCTAAGGATTTGTTGCGCTTCTCTGCTATACCAGCTATTTTGCAGCAAATTGCTTGGAATGATAGAAATTCGAATTGTCGGTCCCACATACGTACATCGTTAATGGATACAACACGAGAATTCCCATAATCAACATAAAATACCTTGACGGTATCGTCGTCCATAACATTTAAATTTTTTTGCACGATACCAAAATCCGTCCGTGTATTTGGCTATCACCAGCTCAAAAAGAACTGGCATTGACTTCAATGGTCGATAAAGCTGTGTCTTTTCGGGAGAATTCATTTTATATATTAATTCTTGTAACGTTGGTTCATAAACGTGTTTCGAGTTTAACTACTTCACCGAAAAAGTTTTCGACATTAATAATATGCGTTGGAATTATTGTTATCTGCTCCCCGACTCGCGGGTAAACAATTTGATTGGCAATGTCAACAATAGTTGTTGCTTGATCTCTAGTCCAACCTTCTTTAATTTTTCAACATGCTCCATTCTACATTTGGCTCCCTTAAAACACGATTTCGTTGCCGGATTGTAAAAACTGCATATTCTTTTATCATCTTTTGGCTCGTATCCCATGACAGCTTTCATTGCGTTTGAATTATTAACTTGTGATTTTTCATAGTTTCGTTTAACACCCGATTCATATAATTCATATCAAAACCATTATTAAAATTCACTGTTTTAACAAGTTCATTGTTTCTGTTATAATCAAAACCATTCATTGCAGTGCCATTATCAGAATTGTTAGACTTTAAAGATCCCTGATATTCACTGCCATGACTGATGCTCCTTGCATCATTAAATAAAGAAGCATCATTAATTATTACACTATTTTCAATGGAAACATTCGAAACAGATTGTCTTCTGTTAATGTCTGAAAAATCAATTTGACAACGATCAATTTTTGTTTTCAAACATAAATACATTTTAAAAGGATTGGTTAATTCTGGTACTGGTTTATCTTGTTTCACTGAATTGTCTCTATCGCTCATCATTTTATTTCTAAATGGGTTTGTATCTGCGTACAAATTTACAAACAACATTGTCCTGTCCTTATCCGTTATTCAAAATCGGTGTTTTACGTAAAGGCTTTGATTAAGATAATCACTAGGATTGACATCGTTTATGTTCAGTTGTTCTAATTTGCAAAGAACTGCTTGTGCGGGTAGCTCTTGATAGTCAATTGGTAAAACATACATCTGCATAGATTCGTTGATTGTTACAATTTCACCAACATCTATTAGGTACGCCTTGAAGTTGGAGAATTTATCAGAATTTCCATTCTCTTTGACAGCGCGGAACATGTAACCTTCTAAGTGAAGACCAAATACTTCCCCATTCTTAGGTGTCAATTCATACTCTCTTGGATTATCTTGGAGATATGATTGCATTTTTCTCACTATTTGCTCAGTGCTGCTGTTTTCTCCCGTTTCAGTTACATAAAACAGTTTGTTTTTTTGCATCTTTTATATAAGTGATCACGCATTCAGATTCATATCCAATATTATATTTCAAGCATTTTGGAGATGGATATGTAAATTTTTCTTCCTGGGATTGTTCTTTCAGCTTTTGAAACGATTCCAACTCCAGTTGTATATTAAATTTGCGTAATTTGTCCGACATATGCACTAAATCCGTTAAAACTTTGTCATAATTTTCAAGACAAGTTTGCATGTCAGTTGTTGATTCCCACTGTCGCCGAACATGTTCGTATAGATGGTCCGCCTTTTCCTTGCACATTTCAATATTACGCACTGAAGTTTCATATTCCGCTTTAAACATCTTATAGAACAAATCGAGATTCATTTTCTTGCTAGCAAACGCCATTTTTTTTTTTTTACGACAAAAAACCCGCAAACTAGCCCGCATCAACAGAACCATAGACACTTAACCTCACTAAAACCACTCATCTTCATCTTCATCAGAATAAGCCTCTTCAGCTTCGCGATCTAAGAAAGAACTCTCATCCATATCGTCAGAGGCTGCCTCTTCATCGCTATCATCTTTTTCTTCATCACTGTCATTTTCCTCTTGCTCACTTGCGTCGGAATCATCAGATTCATTTTCATATCGGTCTTGACTCATTTCAGAATCAGTTTCTGACATTACAGGCATATTTTATCAAAATTTATTTATGAATCTTCGATGAAAACACAATAAAGATATAGTTTCTCAGACTGCACGTGTTGCACGCTAAACGATTGTCAAGCTCCTGATCTGAGTCGCAGACTACGCGAAAATATACAAAACGTTATGTATCTAGGGTTAACTAGCACTGTATGAATTTTGAAAATTAGGTTTAACTTACATCCACCACGATTTTGTTGTGGTTTTAAAACATTTCCTTCGCTGATGTACCTATTTCCACTATAACTTCACACTTTGAAATTAAGGGAATTCACGACACTACAATGGCCACCAAGCGTACTTTTCGGCGTTCACTCGCCTTCCTCTCACGAGGATCTTGTGCAACTACGAACTAACATGGCGGGGCCGAGCCATCGAGCAACGAAACAGCAAAAGTTTCGTTGAATAATGCCATCTATGGGTGAACATGCGGTGGTGATAATGCACACTCGTTTCGGTTCTTTTTAAAATTTTAAGTCGTCTCTTGTAGATTCGCTTAAATTATCAATTGAAAGCAATTTATGTTTATAATTATTAGGCGTAATTAAGAGGGAAATAAATCGAAAGAATAAGACAGGCACGCGTTAATTACCGACAAACAAAACAATTTTTAATTAATATTATGGTTGGAATGGGTAAAATTTGACAAATTTTGTGGGGTTTAAATGATACAATGAATTTATCGTTCATATAATTTAAGGGGTTAACCGTTTCATTCTAAGCATTTGCATACCGCGTTACACCGCAATTAGTTAAATTATATTCAAAAGATATTGAAATACAATCACTACACATTAAAATATTAAACAGTTTTAGAATTTTGTTTCCCGAGTGTTAAGTACAAAAGAAATTTTTTCACTTATTTTTCATGCGAAAAAAAAAAGAGCTAGTGTTGCGATGGGGAAGGTGACTGAATCGACCAAATCCTTGTTAAATTGCGTTCGTGCTGTGTGCCTGTGTCAGCGCTGCTTTTAGAGCCATAGCTCCTAGATTACTACATGGCACTTGACCGATCGGTAGAAATTCTCTACTAACCTAGATCAACAACATTGTCTGCAATCATGCGGGTCGCATCAACTGTCTTCGCGGCCCGAGTGAAGGCGCTAGAATAGATGAAATACGAAATGCTATTAAGTGATGTCTACATCACTCAAAACGTAGTTGTGAGTCAGCAGCGGAATGTTCGCAGAAAGGTCTTTGCCTAAGATCCACCCGAAATACCTGTAATAGTAATAATGGTTTAAAAGATATTATAAGGAGAGGGTGTCCCGATGAACGAACTTACGGGGGGCTCGTGGGTCTTATCGCCGCCACTGAGTGTATATAACGGCGAAACATTGGTTTTGAATTCACTACTAATAGTATTTACAATTGAACGGATACAAAACTGAAAAAAAACCACTTCACAAGGAACAATACTTTCTTCTTTGCTTACTGTGTGGATTTGAACCCTAAAATTCTACGCAAACATCTCCAGAACAATGAATTTTTGTCGGCACTTCTACCAATCATGGGTGAAGTCTTGCAAGCGATGAAGTTTTGACAATCAGTGGCGGAAGTGTATGTGCAAATTCCTTGAACTGAATTTCCTTGAGGAGGCTTTTAACAGTACACCGTGTACGAGTAATAAAGGTGACGAGAGACAGGAGTAGTGGTGGAGGGGGAAGGGGGAGGATAAGGGCGTTCCCACACTGGTTTTTGATAATTTAATTTGAAAAGCGAAATAGTACCTATGCAGCCAACCAACAGTAGATATTTTAAATAATAATAAAATGGAAAAAATATTAAGTGTTATCAAATAAGATAGTAACAATCGGTTGAAAAATTAGTAAAGATTATGATTGTCAACGCAGAAAAATAAAAACAACAGAGCGGTTCGATTTTGGGAGTAGTTTGATTGATCAAACTTGTGCTGGAAAATTAGTAAACTTGCAGAGCCTGTCCTCTCAAACCATGATAAACTATACTACTATATATATGCTAGAAAAATTGGAGCGCAAGGGGAGAGGGGTGAGCCCGTCTTGTGCACTTGCCTGCCTGCAAAATCGATTGATAGAATGACGAGCGCTAATCTTTGTTTTCCTCAGATAATCTTATATGGAAATGGATATTACGAATTCTTCCTGTGTAGCGTATACTAGGAGAAGGGTGAACTTTTTTTATTAAGCACACAGCTTACCAGAAAAAGTCACTGTCTGATGCACTTTATGGGCCAGTGGTATAATTGATCCATATGTCTTCAAAAATAATAATGGTCACAATTTTACAGTTAAGGGTATAGAGAAATGATTACTAAATTTTTGGTGCAATTTTAAGGCATTAATGTTGCTGACACATCATTTCAGCAAGACAACGCCACATGACACACAGCGCGCTGTACAATTCATTTACTGAAAGACACATTTGACGAACGATGAATTTCACGAAACAGATATGTTAACTGGCCACCACGTTCGTGCAATTTGACACCGTTAGATTACTTTCTTTGAGCGTATATAAAGTCGAATGGCTACACCGGTAAACCAGGGACAATAAAGTACTTAGAAGCCAGCATCAGATGCGTTATTGCCGAGATCCAGCCTGATTTACTGCGATGAGTGGGTGATAATTGGACCTCCAAATTACGCCACATATGCGCCAGCCAAGGCGGCCACATTCCCGAAATCATCTTTAAATATTAATGACAAAAAATATCTTTCAAATAAAGCCGATTTCATGGATATTAAAAACATTTTTGTTTGTTTTATTTCAATTTCTCTACTTCTGAAAAACACCCTTTGCCTTAACCCTAACATATATTTTCTTATTTGGGCACTGACGAGTGTGTTAATTTAGTTGTCACTGGTATTACTATTGAATAGTGCGAACATCTGGGCGTTGTTGGTAACAACCGTTTGCATCAGATGGCTACTGTCGTGGCGATGTTAAGCGTACAGCTGAGAAGAACCAGCCAAAGAAGTGCCATGGAGCATCAGCTGTGCGCTTTTCGAACGGGATGCCTCGACAATGGCAGTTGCCGGCTGATGAACTCTTGACCAGGGAGAGTTTTGGTGGGATCGAAGAGGCAGTCAGTTTGGAGTCAGTTTTTCGTTGGTGACGACGACTTAGTTAGCCAAGGCTAGTGGCGGAAATTGTTGGTGTTGGAAAGGAAAATAACTAAAAAGTCCAAATGATGGTGAAATAATTAAAATTTGCTTGTGCATACGTGACTGAAATTTGAGTTGATAGCGAAGTTTATTGGCGTAAATTTTTGGTATTGAAACGGGAAAAGACGAAAAAGTACAATTCAAGGTGAAAGAAATAAAATTCGCTTGTGAATACGTGTATAAAAGTCGAGTTGATTTTTTTTAAGCGAGAAAAAGAAGTTTCCTAATTTTGTGAGGGAAAATTAAGTTTTGTTTGTGGCATCCTTGAATAAATTATTGCGTTCAGATTTTAGACGATACGTCAAGGTTAAAAGCTGGGATAAAACACAATTTGTTTCACATTGTGATGTGTCAAGACTCGAAAACCATAAAATCAGAAGAGTGAATTAAACATTTGTTATTTTAAAAACTGCTCTATTAACGTATTGAGAAGGCAAAGTGTCGAACTTTGGATTTCAATTAATTAGAGCAAATTCCAATTAATTAGAGCAGAAGAGACTATTAGACAACGAATTGTCGTGATAAAAGTGTTAATTTCGTGTTCTTCTGATTTTTTTTTTCACTTCTCATATTCATTTAAATCTTAACTTTAAAAGGCCCCACACTCCTTTTTTTGTCTTTTGCCAAGCGCTCAGAGTTCAACAAGAATGGAAGTGAGTATATAATTGGTTTTCTTTCTATATTTTATTTTATTCATATTACCTAGTTCATATGTGTTTGTTTTCTAATTAAAATTCTTATTAAATTATTAATATAAAATTTTAAAGGGCAGTGATTCTTTCCTATTTTTATTAAAATTTTGAATTATTTGTAGAATTTCTTCGAATTAAATAATACGGCCATCCCTCTTTAAGACACCATTTTTCATTTCTCAAAATGATCCCTCTGTTGAATTCTATGTTTGCCTTGCCTTGCATATTCTATTGCAACAATCGACTTCATGGCCACCCATCATGTATGCAACGTCCACATGGGCATACATTGCATGGTATCATTTGGAATTTGCGAATATGGCAAATTGCAAATGATTCTATGATCGTATCGCACTGTGGCTACATACGATGAGTGCACATGTACGCACGGTCAGCTCAAATCGTGGGAGCGTCTGTGCTTGCGTGTGCACTTTTTGCATGAATGGATGGATGCGATGGGCAGCAATTATGTTGCATTTTTGGTTTGACGTTAGAGTGATAATTTAGGGCGGCCAGTCGCTTGTTATAGGTTGAAATGAGTTGACATGAGTTTTGGCCGCGTGTTGATGCAAATTTAATCAAGCTAAATTATATCGAAATCTTGTATCATTTTTTAAAAATTAGAAACGAATGTTTAGCTTTTGCCTTTTTTTGTCCGCGAATCTCGTAGAGTGAAGGTGTATTCAAGGAGCGTGTTATAGTTGTGAAATTTAAATAAATTAATGAACAATATTTTTTAAACGAAAGTCAAGGTGTTCAAATCTCATTACAACTGCCAGGACAAAGGAGTTCCGACACAAAACACCCTCTTTATTAGAATGTTATTTAAAGTCTGTACTATATTTACTTCTTAGTTGGTGTCTTTATATGGCGTGCTGGTATAACTGTTTCAATTTGAATAAAAAATTTCCCTTTCTGTCAAGTAATGGAAGAGTGTGTTTTAATAAGTCAACGCGAAATTTTTCAATAATGGCTCAAAGAAAAAGAACATTATGACGAATGGAGTTTTTCCGCGGAAAACTTGTTGGTGCTTGAAGGTATGGCGCACTACATTAAGCCAGTTGCCAATCAAGATGTTAAACCCAAAGAAGGCGCGAAAACCAGGGCGTAGCTAATTTTGGCGATGGATCCAAGTCTGTTCGTGCATATTAAACAAACAGGTAGTTCGAAGGAGCTGTGGATGAAACTAAAAAATATGTTTGATGACTCAGGTTAAACTAGAAAAATAAGTTTGCTACGCCATTTAATATTAATAAGACAAGAAAGTTGTAGTACCATGACGGCATACGTAACGGATATAGTGGATACAGCGCAGAAATTAAAAGGTACATGCATTGCTATTAGGGATGAATGGATAGGATCATTGTTATTAGCAGGTTTGCCAGGAAAATGTTCACCAATTACTATGGCTGTAGAGCGTTCAGATAACCACAGATGCAATAAAATTGAAATAATCGATTTGGAAGTTGCAAGATTTACTGACTCAGATTCAAGTGACGCTGCATTCGCTGCGAAGAAAGTGCATAATTTCCTAACGAATTACAATTCGATTATCAAAGATGGTGTAATGAAACAAAAAGAGAAGAATGCAAATGCAAAATGAGTTGTCATTTCAGAAATCAATGTCTATTATTGAAGAAAAAAGAAACAAATGCCTTTAGTGTGGTTTTTGTGAATGGAAATCACAAGAAAACCGAGTGGTACGTTGACTCCGGCACCAGCGCTCATATGACGGTGAATGAGGATTGGATAAAATATGCAAACTTTAAAGCAAGTTTATCGGAAATTCCTGTGGCAAATAATACGACACTCTCCGTTGTGTGTTTCGAAGACGTACAGATATCAAGTACTTACAACTATGACATCATGATTAAAGATGTGGTATGTGTACCAAGTTTGACAACAAATCTTTTATCTGTTAGTGCATTGTTAAGTAATGGAAACAGTGTTCATTTCAATCAAAGCCATTGTTACATTCGGAACAAGAAAAATGAACTGGTGGCAACTGCAGAATTGACTAATGGTGTCTGTAATAAACTAGCCCTCCGCAACTGACGTCAATCAGCAGGTCCATGTATCCTACGCTATTTGCGTCGACGGTTCGGGAGCGACCTTTTAACCAATCGTTGCCACTGAACCGCGATTTGACAGGTGTCAAGAAAGGAGGGGAAGGAGTATACCGTTTGGCTCGTGCTGGCCGTCAGATCCAAGTTGGCAGTACTCGGGAAAATCACGTGCAACGGCTCTCGAACGAATGGTGAAACTGCTGCCGGATGTTCTGCAGACATTCCAGAGCATGTGACGGCGAATGTTCTTGAATAGGCAGGGAGTACGTGAAGGTGGAAGAGAACATAAAGTTGTACCGCCTTCAAACAGCAACACGTGGTCGTGCGTTTTACCCCAAACGGCAGTAATTTCAATTGGACAGGTAGAGTGAGTAAAGTTATTAATTGGCTTATATTAATCCACGTTTTCACCAGCTTTCTCAACGTCAACCTGGAGGAAGAAAAACGAAGAACTGAACGTCTTAGTGTGTGGTGGTGCCGTCTTTACAAGGTTTTGCTAATCTGGTGTCGCGTTACACGTCTTGCCGAAGGAAGCGCAGCGGCTGTAGCCGGCATTGCAACGTCAGGACGGGCCTATAGCAGCTTCGTCCAGTCCAACTGGGAGTCCGCGTGGCAGCCCGAAATCAGTAGCAGATATGGATCTCGGATTCGTGCCGAACCCACAATCGCTTGCAGGTTAGGTTGGTCTTAATTGTTTTTGATGTGGTAGTTAAATTCGTTGTTTTTACTAAATCAGATTAGGCTTCGCACTTTTTGTGAAATTCCGAGTAGCATTTGGCTGGTTTCGTGTCGCGGTCAGTACGCGGTACCATAGTTTGTTTTGCAGTTTTTTATTAGAGTAGGATATTTCGAAGTTCGCATTAGAGTAGAATAAGGAAAAAATCGGGAACGCAGAATTCATTAAATTTTTTTGTTTTTGTTTGACTGAATTGAAGGCAAATATGGAATAAAGTAGAAAAAGGTTTCGTTTCCGTACGGTTGCATTTTAGACGCGTTTAAATCGGGCACGTAATGGTGGCTGAATCAAAGTAATCGAGCGTAGTCAATTTAAAAGACCTGCGACCGAAATCCTCTCCGAACTAGCTGGCCGTCAAGCAGCCACCGCAAAATAGATTACGAGTGCACGGACTGGTTGACCGATTGGGTATCATTAATTGGCATGACTCAGACTTCACGTCTGGAACCGATGAGAGGTCGGTTCAGTTTTCCTTTGGGAAATCTCGACTTTCGAGACGTGTGCGAGTTAAAATCATTACATGTCTGCAAGCTTAAGATAAAAAAGCAGGTTGTAAATTAGCTGCACTAGCATTAGTAAATGCAGAGAGAGAGAGAGAGACTAGCACATCTTAACAGCTGTAATTTAAGCAAAATGAAAAAAGGTATAGTTAACGGATTGACTTTTCCTGCTAGTTGTGATATGACTAAGAATAATTGTGTAACTTGTTGTGAAGGCAAGCGAATTTGGCTACCATTTTCTCATTCCAACCAGAAAAGTACAGAAACACTAAACATAATACATGCAGATGTAAGTGGTCCTATGGAGACAAAGTCTATTGCTGGCTCGCAGTATTTTCTTCTATTTGTAGATAACTAAAGCCGAATGACTTTTATATATTTTCTGAAACACAAAAATGAAGTATTCGAAATCGTCACAGAATTTAAAGCTAACAAGAAAATAAAAATCATACGCACTGACAATAATGATGAGTTTTGCAGTAAAGATATGGAAACTTATTTGGCGAAAGAAGGAAGGAACGAAGCCAATAGACTTGTTGTAGAAGTGATGCTAGATAAAAAAAATTGGGATGAGGCTGTGAATACAGCTGTATACATAAAAAATCCAAGTATCTCTTCAAGTTTGGTAGATAAAACACCATATGAAACGTGGTATGGGAAGAAACCCGATGTAAGAAATGTCCGATTTTTTGGATTAACAGTTATGGTACATGTTCCAAAAGAGCGGAGGTCAAATGGGACAGAAAAGCAGAACAACATACGAGTATACTTGTTTGCTTTGCAGAAAACGTAAAAAATGGCTGGCTGGAAGAACGCCGTAAGTCAAATATTTCAAAATTTATTGTTCGTGGAATAACAAGGTTTATACCTTGTGAATGATTTCTCTAAAACAATATTGTTTTAAGAATAGCCTTTAGAGTGCAGGAGGATCGGAAGTGTCATGAAACCATCTGTTCAGTTGTTGAAAAAACGCGATATGTTATTGTTCACATGTAGCAGGTTAGCAAAGTGTCATTCCTTCTTGTGTTTGTGATTGGTGTTTACTGTTTACCTGTTTCCTCTCCAATTTTTCAATTGAAATGAATCGATTAAGTTACACAATAAGTGATTAGGAGAGTCTTAACAAACGAAAAAAAAACCATTAGTGTAAGCAAGTGGAAGAATAACAAACGAAAACTGTGTATAGAGGGTGGGGAAGCTTTAGTAAGTCGGGCAGGGAAGCAGATTCTCTCGAAAATTGCTCCAGTTTTAGTACGTTTGATATAGTTTATGCATAAAATTTTTCATGCATAACAGATAAATGGATTCATGTTTAAATTTTTGCATGCTCTATTGATTTGAATCGCTTTTAGTTCCAATATGGTTTTTATTAACGCTCATTTTTCGATGATATTTTTGCTAGTGCTATGTTTTCCTTTACAGCCAAGAGCCTACAACGAATCATACAAGAAGAGCTGCAACAATTTGAAAACATAGCAAGTTCGTGAGCTATTCACAAAATTTTACTAGGTATCGTATTATGAACAGTCTCTGGTACGTTTGAGATACATGCCGTTACATGAACCGATCAAAAGAAGACTGAGAATAACAGATGCAACTTCTTGGAGACTAGCTTCATTTAACTATAAAGTTTACAGTGTAGAAGTTTGCAAGAAAACGTTTTGAAATGTTTTCCAAATCAGTTGACGTCACTTTGATACTAATCAAACTAAATTAAAAAATGGAGATTTGACCCCTAAAGATAGAAGAGGCTGTCATACAAACAGACCTGATGCGTTGGATTATAATATTCGTAATATGATAAAAGCACATATTGAGAGTTTTCCCTCAGAACCCAGCCATTACAACAGGAATATTAGTATGAAAAACAAATGCTTGAGTGCAGATTTCACCCTTCCGAAAATGTATAGACTTTTCAAGAGTGAAAATCCAGATATTTCTGTTACCCTCACTGTCAACAAAAAAAATATTTGAGCGCGAGTTCAAATTAAGATTTGGAGTACGGAGTCTGGTACCTGTCGACAATGTGAATTATTGTTCGTTAAGTTAGACAGCTTCAAACGAGGACAAACGAAGGAGAGTTGAAGTGCAGAGTAAATTACACCGTATTAGGGCAGACCAGGCTTACAAAACACTACACAGTGATTCTGATAGGCAAGATGTTATAACATTATATGTAAATTTACAGCAAGTCTTGTCTTGTCCGACGCTTACACATTCAAGATGTATTAACAGAGGCAATTTTCCACCTATAACAAGTGTGTTATATCTATGTACAAGTTGTTGATACGCAGTGGATACTTCACTCAAATAGAACAAAAATGCTTGATATCTGGTCACAGTTTTATGTCATGTGATAGAGATTTCGCTGTAATTGAGCGCTTCAAAAAGTCTCAGAAACCCATTATTCCTTCTGACTGGAAGTATGTGATAGCCAAAGCAAGAGAGAATAAACCTTTTCCGGTAATTGAAATGAACCAAAACGATTTCAAAAATTTCGATTATTTGACTGGAAAACTAAAGAAGGGCAAGTTAAAAATCACTGAATTTACTTAGTTCAAAATGACACATGCTGATCCTATTAATTTGTATGCACGAACTTCTCATAACATTTTGAACCCATGGCAAACTCATCCAGCGTTTCGCACTAACTTGGACGACTGATACCTTGGATGTCTACCATCTTTGTATGGCGAAATGATTCCCATCACGAAAAAAAAATCTTATGAATATGACTCAATTTATGGATAAAAAAGAGCATCGTCAGTTTTACAGAGGGCTTCCATCAACTTAATCAATAAAATTTCATTTTTCTTTTGAATTATTATCTTTTACCATAATTTAAGGCTTAAAATGAAAATAAATTTTTTGTATTAATAAATCAGTATGAATTATTAAAAAGACCTTTTTCACTTGAAGAGGTCGAAAGAAGAGGAAGAAAAAAAATCTGATGGAAAAACGAGGTACGTAGGAAACTAATAGGTAAACTACTTTGTTTAAAAACAAGCTTCCTGAAAACTTAGCGAAATTGACGTACCGCGTTCTTTCAGCCAGCCATTCAAGGATATCGTGTTTATGATCCAAGAAAAAAACATTGAAACTGTAAAAAGAGCTGTAATTATAATGTAAGACAAAACTTAAACAGAAAATCAAAAGAAAGACGGTTTAATCTGGGTTCAGGAAGAAAAACCTAATCAACCAAGTAATAGTAGTATAATCCAAGAAATTACTGATGGAAACAGAGATGGCATTGGATGAATCTCTAAACAGTCCAAATTCTAGAACTACAGTTTACACAAATGCAGACTCGGATAGTGATGAGACGCTAACAGACTCTAATGCTGAGACAAATATTTCTGAAAATGAAGTGAATGATCTTTTAGTTCTTTGAGAAAATCAGCTAGAAAGAGAATACTATCGTCTGAATGTTACAACTGGGTCGGATGGTTTACCGATGACAAAACAGATTATTTTTTCCGATGCAATGAATGGACCAGTTAGGACGCAACTCATTAACCAACCTTTGATGGTATGAGATCACTCACTTAGCGTGAACAAGTCATTACTTAAAAATTCATTTTCCCCATCCGTAGCAACTGAGCTGATTCCTGTCTCTTAAATTGAACCCGAAGTTCTGTCAAATCGACTGATAGACGTGAGTAAATATTTTACGCGTCGGGATTTCCGTCGAATTTGATCAAATAATTTCAAATTGAAAGTGTTGATTTGATTTTAATGTCTTGTAATACGTGAGGTGAGGTTTAAAGAACATAGTGAAGTGATTAATTGATAGTGACACTAGTTACAAACATAGAAAACTAATAATGAAGTGCATAGGGTTTACGTGCGGAAATGATACAAAATGCCGGGCTTTTTCTCGATAATCATTCAGTACTTCATCCGTTTGTTTAAGTGGGCGTGGCTTAATTCTTCGTGCTATTTTCTTCGTGCTCAGCTTACATTCCCGTTTAGTTTGTTCCCCAAGAGTCAGTGAAATATTCAAATGGAAATATTAATAGGGGTAATTGAAATTTTAAAATTTTATTATTTGGTATTGTATGAAATATTTTGCTTGCTACTTTTTGAAGTTCCGGACGCCACAAGTAATTTTTAATTTTGATTTCCTGTACGTTATTAAGTTTCGGATGCTGCAAATAATTTTTTTCTTGAATTTGTTTTTTTGCTAGTAATTTTGTGTGAAATGATTGTGCCGCTTCGGAAAATTAAAATCTTTGATTTTGGGATCAAGCGTATGATTTAACTTTACTTTTTAAACGATTACAGATTTCCTGAAGACAAATTCAGAAGGTCTTTATGGCTCAGTAGATTAGGGAAATGGAGTCCGGCCCTTAACAAAAGCAAGTCTCATCTGCAGCGACCATTTTGCCGATGTGTATGTAATTAGGCACCTACCAAAAAATAATCTACTGGAAGATGCAGTTCCAATGCTTTCTTCGCCTTTATTTACTGTACATTTTCCTCCCCTACGCACCATGAGACTAGCAGAATTGTTTAAAGCCTGTTTTGGAAAGCTCTCATCAAGAATTTTCTTCTGATGCCCCATATACCTACCTTTGGTAAACACAATTTTTAAGGCTCCCTTTTCCGTTTAGGGAGACCCACTTCAATACATTTGAAAAATATTTTGACACCCAATCTTTGAAGAGGCCATTACTTCTGAAACGCCTACTAATGTTGGTGTTCAAAGTTGCTATAGTTCCGCATAAAAACTGCTGTGACACACAGATGGACGGATGAACGGACAAACAGACCCAATTTCAAAAGGGTATTTTAAGTTAGTACAAAACTCTAAAAATCAATATGTAGGACTTATTTATGCTTTTAACTTCTTTTCAGCTAGATGATTTCAACTATCATCAATATCAGTAATGCAAAAAAACTAATGTATAGAAATTGGATGCTATTATTTTAGTCTGAAATTTTATAACGTTAAAAACTTTTTAAATTATTTAACCCCAGCAAAATAAATTGTAAAATATTGATTTTAATGAAACATTCCACATTAAATTTATTATGTGTTACTGTAATGAAAATGAACGAATTATTGCCCCTACTTTTCGTCATCTCTGAAAAAATTTGTTTGGTAGTTGTAAATTTATATAAGTATTAGTAAATTAAGGGAAAATCTAGACAAAAAAGTTGTTGATTGTCCTCTCTACAGTCTTGTATCTCTATCGTTCTTGTACAACATTCTAGCGAAAGAAGGAACCTATAAAGTTTTGTAACGATATCGTTATTAAAATCGTATCTCGAATAATCCTTCGATCTTTAAATTCAAATGGCACTATTGAATTTTTAATCAGCAGAGGCTTACTATTATACATGGTTTTAGAAACAAATTATCGCTCGATACAAGATTTATAGGATTTATTCCCCTAGATTTTATTGTATTTATATTAATGGTGCGTACTTCGTTTGCATAAAATATTATTTAACAGGTGTAAATATTACTCCGTTTCATACTTTTTGAAGTTACCCTTTTTACGTTTTCAGATTGGATCGCATGGGAACGTTTAGGAAAATTTAAACAATCGCTGAACGTATGTTTTAATACAACACATATACTTGACTAAGTTTTTTATTAGTTAAAACACACATAAATCAGTATTTCGAAAGACGAAATATACGCCAAAGTGACAGTGGCTCGAATAAAACTTTATGCACTCAATACTTGAGCGCGTTGCCCGCGTGTTCCGATCAGCAACTCACGTACACGTGATCCACCTATCACGAGGCCCCAACCATAAGCCTGACCTCAAAGTCATGGGAACATCCGCCACGAGTTGATGATGTATCATATTTTCACATTCAAGATTGCAACCTAAAACTTTTCTAAATTATGGAAATGCAAAGTATGTAAAATTGTTTTGGCTTAAACGTTTTTAAATGAATAGAATCAGTTCAGTTGTATTTTAACTTTCAAGCGATAAATAACAAATTTTATCATAAACTGAAAACCTTGTTTTTTTTTACCACCGTAGAACCAACAAATGCAATTCGCGCAACGTGACGAGCAGTTGAAATTATTTTCTCACTCTTAAACTAGTAACGGCACCATCTTTCTGAAAAAAGAATTTTTTAGCTAAAACATTATGAATACGATGGTAATTTTTTCAATCGATTTCGTTGTGGTTAACATTATGATAATATTATTTAAACAATTAAATTGTTATTATTTTAAAGGTACTCAGTAGTTAACGATATCATCAGTAGAACCAGAGACAATGAATTTAACATGTTACAAAATTGGATAAAGCATTGAAATTCACAATGGTCATATTTACCAGAAATTTTTTTTTAACAAAAACCTCGTATACGTTTCTGTTTATTTAAATATAGACTATAAAAAAATTTTTGGGACTAAACAAAATTGTCAAGTCAAAAAAGGTGTTCGATTTGTAAAAGAATGTGCCATATGGGTGTTTTAGATGCGCAACATATATTTTGTTATTAGGTAAAAAACGAGTACGCAATTAGGTGAAGTGGAAACTAAATTTTCAAAAAGGTACAGACCTGCAAGAAAATTAGGCGAACCATGTGAATGCCGAAAAAGAAGATTTAGGCTTGATAATATGGACCTCTCCGAGCAAGTTTTCAAGGAGTTTTCAATTAAAAAATAAGGAAAAACAGGACGCTTTTTTATGTGGTCCAGTTCGTCAACATAATGTACTGTGCTGGCGATCCATTTCAGGCCAAGAAGTAAGACGATTCCAAAGTAAGTATTTTGTGAAAGACATAAAGCAGGAAATGTAGGTATGTAAAAAAGCTTTTTACTCAATTCATGGCATAAGCAAAATAGGATCGATAGGTTTTCTGACGATAAAAATAACATCGCCTCTGGACATGAGAGGTCGGCATGCAAATAGGCAAAATAAAATACCGGATGTTGCATTGAAAAACATTGAAGTCTACATTTGAAGCTTCCCACGGTGTTCGTTTCATTATAGTCAATACAAAGAATCAATATATTTGTCTTCGGATTTGAATATGAAGGAACTGCATGACCTTTTTCCAGAAAAATATGAAAGTAACAGAGCCCCTGGATCAAAGCGTAAAGTTACCTACGAATTTTACAGGGAGTGTTTTGTAAAAAATTTCAAATTATCTTTAGCGCACCACCATCTGATACTTGCCAGGCGTATGGCGTACTAGAGAAAAAACTGTTAGCCACAGAAACTGTAGTTGAGAAACGAAAGCTTTAGCTTGAAAACGAGCTACATGAAAAAAAGGCCAATGCATTTTATGAGGACCTAAAGCAAAAAAGCAAAATAGCTACTACAAATACAAGGGTAGAATGTACCTGTTAGAATTTCATAACTTACCTAATTCCAAATGCATAAATGATTATCGCGCATCATCATTTCTCACGGTTCGTGTAGGAAAAATAATGTGCGTAATATGCATTCGCATTTATTTCAGACAATTTGTAATTCCCATGGTCCAACGCGATAAGACTACACCGCCAGACAAAACAATAAAGTTCTATGCGTTGCAATCCCACGATCTAGCATAGAACATGAAACCGCGAAAATTCAAACATGCTTAGAAGCAAACTCCATCGACGCGTTGAACCATGAGAATATTGAATTTGTTTGTAATTAAAAATGTATTTAAAGTAAAGTGCAATAATAAAAAGTTACATATCTACTCGTATTGTCTCTCAACCACTTGGACTGATCATTTCGAGTTCATTCAGATGGCATAAAGAGTTTAAGGAGGGGCGTGAAAGCGTGGTAGACGAGGCGCGGAGTGGAAGACATGTGGAGGTGCGGACTGACGCGAACGCGACAAATTTCAACCGACGATTTTGGGATGAATAAGTTGTGGGCGAAGATGGTTCCACAGAACCACACCACACCGCACTCAGCGTGCCTAAGTATTTGGCCTCTAAAGGGATCGCCGTGTTGTAACAGCCGCCTTATTCACCCGATACGTCGACCTGTGACTTTTTTTGTTCCCTAGAACAAAATCGGCGGTCAAAGGAACCCATTTTGAGTCGACTATGGACATCCAGGCGGCCTTGACGAAAGTACTTGCGGACATCCCAGTCTTAGCGTTCCAGAAATGTTATGAAGCATGGAAAACGCGCTGGAATCGTTGTATAGCTGCCCAAGGGGACGACTTTGAAGGGAATAGCAGAGTTGTAGAATAATTTTTAAATATATAGTTCTCATGGAATCAGTTTCATTACTTAATCGTCACACCTCGTACTTTCGGATAACTGTGGTGCCCAAAATAAAACTAATATCATGTCCAGTATGTTTTTTCTAGGGTAAAGTATAAGAACATCAACATTTTTCACCACTTACCAGAATCTGGTTATAGTTTTCTGCCTTGCGAGCGCTCGTTTAGCGTCATAGAGCAGAAAAAGCGGGTCGTCGAGCTTTATTTGCCAAGTGACTGGCGGAATTTAGTGAAAAAGTCTTCTATTAAGATAGCACTACACTTTAGATTTTAAGAGCAGCTTAGCCCCATTTTTCAAACCTCCACCTAACTCACAAAAAATTAAATGGACCATTTCGAAATACAGGCAGTTTGAGCACATCAAAGATGGACAGGCTGTGGGAATTTGTACGTCTGCAAGCCATAGTGGTCCTTAATAGACTTCGATATTCAAAAAAAGCAAACTTGAAAGGGGATCCACTTTCAGCTAAGATATTGTACCAGGGTGCCTTGCTAATGAGCTCAGAAAAGTACGAAGACGTCATGACACAAGCAAGGAGATGCATAAATAAATCAAAGCTGGATTTCCTTCTTATATACGGGATTATTTATTAAATTTTCATATGCGCATTTCGAAGTCCAGTTGACTTCATCATTAGTGATTGTACTACTATTTTCTTCCTTATTTTACGTCATTATATCCTAGGCAGTTTTCTTTCGTTACAAATTTCCTTCGGCTATTTCTTCATCCTTATATAGATTTTATCAACATTACATTCTACCTCCTTTTGCATAATTTCCTTATCCTATTTCACATCATTAGTTTTTATGTCTTCATTACATTGTTTTATGACTACACGATTCTTTTAATTAGACTAGAGAATCCATTTCCCATGTCGTGGTTGATCCTGTTATCTTCCTAGATTCTAGCTATGTACAGGCTTTCATACGCGTCAAGTTGGCACCGCTTCCTAACAAACTTCACACGTTTCGCGCTGCCGCTTGTAATTAGATGCCCTTCGCTAACAATGTGTCGTGCTACCGAGGATTTTGGATTCTTTTGTTCCCTTATTATGGCCACTTTAGCTTCCCTTAGATATTCCTGGATGCTCGTTGCTATCTGTCTCATTGTCGTCCCTATGTATTTCATTTCGCATTAGTTGCACGTAATTTCATATTTACCGCTTTTTCGTTTTCTTTTAGTTGGCCTTTTTAGGACTCTCTTGCTACTTACTGTTGCTTCAATTCCTGCATTCTCCTGAATTTCCTAATCTTGTCGCTGTATATTGATCTGCTTATTACGGTTCGCTTTATTACTTTCTCGTAGCTATTATTTGCTTGTAACATTGATACTCGGTTCCTTTCGTTCTTTCGATCAATTATGTTGATTCTCATTTTTATTATTTCTTCACTGAATCCATTCATTTTTGCAGTTTGTAGTATATACGAGTATTTGATTTCATTTTGCTTGCGTTCTTCTGGTAGGGGAATCGACATCCTTCGATAGATCATCGCATTATATGCTGCCGTTTTTTGTGAATGTGTGTGAAGTTCCTAGGATATAAGGACGTAGAATAAGGAAGAAAATAGTAGTACAATCATCGATGATGGACTTCGAAATGCGCATATGAAAATTTAATAAATAAACCTGTGTATAAGGAAAAATTCCAGTTTCAATTTATTTATAAAACACGAGGCCAAAATTCTTAGAGAAATCGACAAAGAAATATGCTCTACTATCAGATATGGACTTTTATAACACTTTATTGAAACAAAGGAGCACAAAGGAAATGGCGGATTCTGAATGTGACGATGACTAGTCATACAATATTACTTTTACAACCAAAACTTCAACCTCCAGTGCAAGAAGCAAAAAACTCCATAGTTCAATTAATTTTTTCCCCCACTTGAAATGTTTTTTTGAATAATATTAATTAATAAGCAGTTGTTTAATTACATATTCTAATGAAAAAATAAATCGCGAATTTGAAAAAAATTCCCTTCATTTTTTTTTTACATTTTCTCAACAATTTTGTAAAGCGGAGATATCCGATTCTTGCATTAGCAGCTTCAATTGGAAACTCTACCGCCAAAAGCTCTCCTGAGTTAAAAAATGTGCGACGCAGTGACGAGTAAGACTATGGACATCATTCTTGGCGATAATAATTAAATTTTAAAGCTTTCATTGAAGAATTTGTTTTACTAGCATGATGCACTCGAGCATTGAATCAAAGAAAAGATTCTTCGAATTGATGTATAATTCCTTCATAGGCAAAATGTGCTCAATCGGTGCACTACCCTGAAGTTTGTTAAGATAACGGTCATAAGAGTGTTTCGTTTATATTGTTTTTTGGTTATGTTGTTTTTTATAATTCATGAATATTTGTGTACTCCAACAACAAGTATAGAGTTGGTAGCCAAAAAACGAGTGACTTCATTCGTATTTACGTCATTACAACAACAACAACAATTATGTGGCTGGTAATTAAAAGCATCTGGCATCAACAGTAAATGTTCAAGATATATTTATTACCCTATGTAACCGCCACTGCAAATATGCAGAGAGATTAATAGCCTTCCCATATCGGCAGTGTCGATGTTTGTGATCTTAATGCGATAACAGAATTAACTGCGATAAGGTGCAAGTTATAGTGAAAAGCGAAAAAGTACTAGTGAAGTGAACAGAGCAAAATTATGATAAATAAAGATTTTAATTTCATTAAAAGACAGTGTTTATTTTGTCAGAAATTATATGTGATAAGCTGCGTGCCTGATATGCGTGACAGTATGTTTCAATGTCTAGCTAAACTGTTTGAATCGCGTTTAACCGTGTGAAGTATTTCAGCTGCATTTAATTCCAATCTAAATTTCGTCCCAACGTGAACATTTTTGTCGGCCGTCCATTGTTTTAGGTGCAATCGTTTAAAATCAATTTAAATGCTTTCTTCTTGTCGCGTATGTTTGTTTGACAATCTCACGACCTACCGCGTATACGCTGTGAAAATTTGCACGGTATAAAGAAATTCGAAATATACCCCGGCTCAAGTTGTCACCGGATTTTCATTCGCCATCCCATTACAAAATTGGGTTTGTATCGGTCACGAATTCAGCAAAGATGCCTGATGATTTGCAAACTATTTAGTTCGAATAGCTACGAGTACACTGTTGAGTTCCAATATAAATTCCCTTTGAGCTGGGAACCAGGAGTTGTTGCTTGCAAATCGAGCTATATGGAATTCGAGTTCATCCGCTGTCGTGAGTCATTGTCATTGCCGGTGTCGTTCTGAAAGTGACATTAAGTTTGTTGTAACTTATGGCCGCAAGAGTTGTGTTATTTTATGTTTCGGTTGATTGGTTGGATACAAACGTCAATTATGAAAAATGAAATGTCAAATGAAAATGGTCTAATTAGACGTTTCCTTTCCTGTTCTGTTTGGTCGTCGAAGCGAATGGATGTTTGCGTACATTGTGCGGAATTGAATTATTATTATTAATTGTTAAAGAGTTACGACTTATAAGTTAAATTTAAATAGACATTGTTTGAAACCCAAACAAAATAATACATTTCCTAAACATTCTTCTTGTCTAAATCTAAAATATCTAAATTGCATAAAATTATCTTTGTTGAAATTCAATAATATCATCTTTAAATGAAATATAAATCAAACAATATTTTTATCCAAATCTAAAAGTTAAAATTGTCTCTGTAAAATTAAACATGATCATATTCAGATGTTTGAAACCCAAACAAAATAATACCTTTTCTAAATTACATAAAATTGTCTCTATAAAATTAAACATGATCATCTTCAGATGCACGTCGTGAATTCTTCAGTCAAAACAAATATCACTTTGCATTTCTAAAATCTGAGAAATTCATGACGTGCCTACATGCGATTGTGCACAGTCAGCGATATGATAGCACGTTCCCACGAATGATGTTGACTCGTGGAAGCATGTTCATGTCGCTGGCTGGACAAAGACATGCACTTGTGTAAAGTCAGCGATATGCTCGTCCATGAAGAATATTGGAGCGTGGGAGCGGACAAGAGTAGTAAGTATAAGTATATTTAAGTCATAAGTTTTATAATAAAGTTGCCAGTTGCAGGATATAATTAGACGAAGTAGTTTCATTAATGCGAGCTTGGTCATTTCACCCTTCTTCAAAAGAATACCGGTATTGGACCGGAATTCACAATTTAGTAAAGGACAGATTTGGACCTGGCCTTCATTGAAAAGTTTGGATTTAAAGGGACGGATTTTGTATCTGGCTTTCGGTTAATTCTACAAATTCTTTAACTTTTTTTCGGATACAAGTGGCTTTTATACAAATCGAACTTGAACTCATACTCGTGTTTTATCGTGCCCCAGTTCTTTCCTCATTATATTTTCAATGATAGCAAAATCTAAATCATCGACCAGTGATCGAAAGTATGAAATAACAATTAATCCAAAGAACTGTAACCTAGATATCGTGAGTGTGTTGATCAGCAGTTTGTGTGAACATAATTATTTACATCGCAATCCACTAAGAATTAACAAAAGTATCCAAGCGCAGCAACTGTTTATACAGTTGAGTTTTAAAGTGGGTCACAGATACTTTAGTAGACCTTGATCAATTATTGTTTTGTGTACATAACAGTTAAACTGACCTTGACAGTGAAATTATTCTTGAGAAGCTTATATCGACAATGAGCGTAAAGTGCAGTCTGGCAAATTGTATTGCATTTGACAATACATCTGGGATGACGACGGCTTTGTGCTGCACGAGAAGATGACTATGATCTAACACACATCTATATACGACATGCACACCACATATGTCAATGCACCGTCAGTCGTTGGTGAACATCTAACAAAGTAGGTCGGTTACCTACAGAGCCGCGCTTCAATTCTCACTGTTTATGCCTTTAAATTATTATAGTTTCATGTTTTCTTACTGTTTGTGATAATAAAGAATATTAGAATCGAACATTGAGAATGCAAAGGTTGCGACAGATACAATTTGAGGAAAATTGGCAATCACAAAGGTCCTGCGAAAACCAACACTAGCGCAAACAACATGATTCGCTGGGCGGCTGAATTCCACGCCTCAGAAACCGATACTCAATAGCACGATTTATAAGTTTTAAAAGAAAAAGAATAGAAAATTCGGGACGAATTTAGTATCAGAATGGCAGAATGTAGGATAACAACACCTATATGCTAACATACACTTATACACGAAAAGACGACTTTGAGCTAACACACACCTATATACGACATTCACACCACTACGTATGTCAATGCACAGTCAGTCGTTGGTAAGCATCTAACAAAGTAGGTCGATTACCTATAGAGCCGCGCTTCAATTCTCACTGTTTGTACCTTTAAATTAATATAGTTTCATGGTGTCTTACTGTTTGTGACAATAAAGAATATTAAAATCGAACATTGGTTTTATATGAAACACCACACACATTCAAATATGTTACGTGCAGAGCCTTCTGCAATCGTAAACTACATGGAGCTTGCATGGATGCACCAAGAGATTGGTACCATCTCTACATGGATAAGCATTTCATCTGCTCGGATTGCCAATGTTTTGAATACCTATTGAAAGCCATGTACGACAAATTAATTGGATACATCGACAAACTCCATGAGGAGAATAATCAGTTGATTTCCCGGCACCACTCACAAACTTAAGCCAATGATGAAAGTTTTGTGGAAATGGCTAGCAGCTTCGATGATTTAGCGATTACACTATCCAACAGCAACAAGAGGGTCTATAAGGCTCTTGAAATGTTTGAAAAACAGATCGCGTCTATCTGTGAAAAATTATTAAATTTAACATTACAATCAGTATGAAGAGCTCGAAAAATCATCGTTATTTCAAGCGAGAACATTGAAACTCATGGCACAATTCTGAATAATATTGCGTTGTCATTTAGAAGCTTGAGGAAGGAGGAGGAATCATTGGAGACTCTGTCGAAAGTGGGAAAGATTGAAGATAGACTAAGCACAATAGTAGAAGGGATGCAGCGATATCACCAAGATAGTACGATTCGTGCAATGTGGCATAAAAACACATCTAGTGAACCGATTCAAAGAAAGTTACCAGGAAAAATAACTAGTGGGCCGGAGAAATTTCTACAGGCATCTGAATACGCTTCAAAATCCAATTTTGTTTATAAATTGGAAACATTCTGGTCCGAAGAAGATTGGTAGCGAAGAATTCAGCAGCTAAAACGTGCGAACTCAATAAATGTCCCATGTTCCACAAGCAAGAAGTCGAGTTAACGAATCCTTATCATGCAGAAAGCTTCGAACAACTGTAACGCTGCTAAAATCCAGAAGATTATTGAAAATGATATTTTAATCAAAGACTGTAGGGTTGAAGTGATACCACAGCAGAGGAAATGTTAGTGTCGCTTCAAGGTTTTCATTCTAACACGATATGCCTGGTTGTTCTCCAATATGATGAAAAAAAGCGGTAGCTACTCATGGAATGTTATAGTATTCAAGGCCAAGCCGTTGCTCACATCGTGTGTGGTTTCAACACCTCCACGCTGACGCTACAGGGGTCCGGCACACTCAAGGTGGAACCGGACTGCATTCTCAAGTCGGATGCTGTAACCATCCAGGGTCATCGCGTATACGAAAGCCAGATAGGCGTGTCACATAGTGCGATCCACTCTGGTCTTGAACTTAGAGGACCAGAAGCCATCCATGGGCTAAACATCTCCAGTCAGTTCAGCACATCTGAAATCGATGAGTTATGAAAGTAAGTGCAGGCACAAGATCTTGCCTGGACCAATCAGATAAGCACACACGACATCCATCAATATACCATCAGTTATCTGAGCATCACCGTATTGGGTCTATTAATCGGCTGCCTCGTTCGCAGATCCTACAAGCGGCAGTACCACGCCCACTCCTGACCACCAGTACCACTACCTAGACGACATAGCCTGCCACATACCCTGAACGTTCCCGCTGTGTGTTGTTTTGATGCATAGCAGAAAGTTGGAAATTTTGCACCGTCTGCACATGAAACGTATTCGAATGCTTTGATTCGGCTGCATTTCATGAGCACACAAATTAAACATTGCCTTTTTGGGAGTTTTCGGCGTAGTGGAAATTTTAATTTTTAGTCTCAGTTAGTCGATCGCATCGCAACGAACAAGTTGTATTCATTTGTAAAATAAAAGTTCAAATATTGCTTGTAGAAAGGAAAACTGAATTTATAAATTCAAAAATAAACTGTCAAGGCAAAGAAGCCTTGACATCAACACATATTATACCCAAAATTTTATTTGAATCATCCTCAAAACCTAACTTATTGGTAGGTACCGATTCTATTGCAACAGACAACGTTAACAATAGTAGCCTTTCACGAAATCCAACTAGCTTAGAGTCGAAAACTTTGCAAAATATCTCTAATTCGAATGTAACTTTTCCCACGAAGGGAGTATCTTCTAAACCACAATTGAAATACGAAAATTTTATCCATGGCGAAATTCAAACACCATCTTCTTTGGGCTCAATACCCCTTCTACAGTCTTCTGTCCCCAGAGATAAATATGAACCCTTTCTAGATCCGCTCTGTCCATCATTCATAAAAGTCACGATCAACGCTGGGGCAGATTTAGAAAATAGATATCTTTTACCAAGATTCAGAGACCACAAAACCTATGAATGTGTTCGACTCTTTTTGGCCCACAAAGATAAGGTGCCAGATACGACATGTATCGGTGGAAAAACCATAGTAGTAGTAGTTGGCAATACCGACCGAAATGCATACGTGTTGTTTAGAATAAAACACATTTGTAACATCTTAAGTTTTAATTATATTAATGTACTTGAACATTTGTTTCATTTTAAACTTGATTATTTACGGTCCATAAGGGTGAAAAAATCTATTAAATTTTAACCATGAAATTCCCTTATTAGAATGTCTACTATAGACCACAATACTAAAGATTCGAAATTTCTATCATGGTTGCAATAGTTGTCCAACATCTGACAATTATGCAACAAGTAGGTGAAGCTAATCATTTTACTCAATACAATTCAAATAATAGGCTAGTATTCTCACGAAGTTTAAACAAAACCCAACAAATATTTTTAACTCAATGTCAACCAAATTGATTTCACAGTAGAGACGGCTGGAGTGTTTTTTCTCTTCCACTTCGTATCTTTTGATAACACCCCGGCCAAGCTTTTTAATGAGATAAAATTAGTGCGACCCACCGTCTTAAGGTGACAGCGTTAGATTATGGATATCGGTCCTTACCAAATTGATTGTACTCGTATTTTAAAGCTTTCATTGAGGAATATGTTTTCCTACTATGAGTGCACGCGTGCATCAAATCAAAGAACATATTCATTGATCTGATGTATGTTTGATGGGCAAAATGTGCTCAAATCAGTACACAAACCTGAAGTTTGTTAAGACAATGGCCATCATCATTGATATCGTGGGAAGTTTTTTTGCCACTGAGGAATCATTTTTTCTATATTTCATGAGTATTCGCACCCATCAAAAACCACTATAGAGTTGGTAGCCAAAACCCGAATGATTTCATTCGCATTTACGTCATTACAACAACAACAAGTATGTGGCTGGTAATTAAAAGCATCTGGCGTCATCGGTGAATGTTCGAGATATATTGATTACCTTATATAAGCGCCGCGGCACAAATGTGGAGAGATTAATAGACTCCCGATATTGGCAGTATCGATGTGCATGATCTTAGTGCGATAAAAGAATTAACTGCGATAAAGTGCAAGTTATAGTGAAAAGCGAAAAAGTGCTAGTGAAGTAAACAGAGCAAAATTGTGATAAATAAAGATTTTACTTTCATTAATAGGTAGTGTTTACTTTGGCAGAAATCATGTGCGACAGGCTGCGAGCCTAATACACGCGACAGTCTGTTTCAATGTCTAGCTGCGAGTAAGCTGTTTGAATCACATTTAATCGTGTGAAGTATTCTAGTCGCATATTATTCTAACTAAACTTTCACGTAAACGTGAATGAGACAAAAGGCTTACACGGTATGATGTTTCTTAATTTATCGTGTAAAATCAAAGCAATGCCGACACCGAAATGTAAGTCGTATCGCTTTTAACATGTTTGGTGCGCATGAAATTTTACTTGAAACACAAGAGTTTAGAATGCTATGATGGGTTTCCATCCGTAAATGCATGAGAGATGTTTATTTTATAAACGCATGAGTTGTTTATGCTAAAACGCATAAGAATTGTTTATCTTATAAATGCATGAGAGTTATGTATCGATTGTTTATGTTCTAAATGCATGAGAATGGCTTAACTTGTAAACGCATGAGAGTCGCGCATTTGTTGTTTACGTTATAAACATCTGCGTTGGCATATCTGAGGAAATGTGGTTCCAGGAGGAATGAGACTCGATATTGCGGGTTGCATGGAAATGCGATTGGGAATTATTAGTCGAGTCTTAGAAGCGTTTGGAAGTGGTTGTCGGAAAAGTTAATTTAACTAAAGAGTTGATTAGTTGAAGAGTTGAAGTGAATAAGTGGACAATTTGGCGACAAATTAAAAAGTTGGTGAGTGTTTTCACTGAGTATTGTGTGGTGTAGCGTAGGTTAAAGTGAGTGCACAAGGATGGTGGAGGATAGTGATCGTCTCAATTAGTTTCGCGTTGTTCGTATTTTTTTCCCTAAAAGATAGTAAAGGCACAATACGTAAAAACGTGAAGACGTGTTTCCTTTTCATTGACTTGAGGGTGTGGATTTTCCTCCTCATCAGCCCCGGTGGCTAGAGGATGGGTTTTCCTCCCTGGTCTAAGAGACGGGTGTGCCTCTCTAAATCGCGATTATATCGCTGAGCGGTTTTCCCAGCGAATCCGTTGAATCCCTTTTTAATAGCATTTGCATGAGACGATCGCCACCTCTCTCTCTTTATGATAGTAGTTTCTACATTCATATACTCAGGGGTTTCCCCTTTGTTTTTCAGGGCGGTACAGTTCAGTCGTCAACATCGGGAAGCAGCAGTGAAATATATATATATATATATATATATATATATATATATATATATATATATGTATATATATATATATATATATATATATATATATATATATATATATATATATATATATATTTGTTCGGTTATGTGAAGTTAATCATTTTAACATGTTTGAAATAAATTATTTCCGTTCGTTTCTCACATCGTGGTCTTTTCAACTTAATTTAATAATTTTTTTTGTTGTTTACAATGGGGAAAGCTTCGGGTAAAGCTGTCGGATTCATTGCAAGAGCAAATTTTAGTTGAATCTTTTAGTTCATTGAAAGAGCGAAATTTAACTGCATCTGAAATTGAAGCTTTTGATAGATCTTCATCAACACCTAAAATTTTCATTTCAACTTCTCAGACTGAATATCATGACTTTGAGCCAACGCCGGGTGTCAACGCAACAATCCTTGCCAATCATTAATCTTTTTAAAAACCATTAGCCCATCAATTAATAACTTCATTGACCTTTTTAATGCAATTATCAGGTGAATGCATTTTATCGCGCGCAAATCTTCCGGTAAGCAAAATATGAATTAAATGTATTCACCTATGCAATCTGATGCAAGAACAATATTGTGGATTAAATGCATTTACCTTTTTAATGCATTCCTAAGGTGAATGCATTTGACAAATTTATTAATCTAAGCAAAATGCATCCAACTCTTAAGTTTAATGCATTTTGTGGTGATAATCACGTGCTTTTTATATGAGTTGTGTGGTAATCCCGACATTGATTTATAATAAAGACTTTGTATTTGCATTCGAACCGTTGGTGTTATTGTTTGTTTGTAAATACAGTAGAACTCCAATTATCCGAACTCCGACTATCCGAATCGCCGATTATCCGAATCACAAAAAATTGTCCAAAAAAAGTCTAAGTGCGCTATTATTCTTCCCCCCGCGAAGCCAGTGTTTGCGCGTTAAGTCTTGACTTGACTTGTCTTAACTTGCCGTTGTGCCTACACTGACTTCCCCCCGCGTGTGTAGGCACAACGGCAAGTTAAGACAAGTTCCGGCGCATTGCAGTCACGGCACACCTGTCATTGTTTGTTTTGATTAGCCAGTGTGCTATTGACCTTGCTCGAGGACGCTACTCTTTCGCTACGGCTTACTTTTGTTTGTGCGTGTACAATACTGTATTGTTTTTATACCATGGCTTCGAAAAGAAAACGTGTTGTGCTATCGTTAGCGGACAAACTGAAAATTATAGAGCAACTCGATAAAGGTGTAACGGGTAAGAAGTTGTCTGAGATTTATGGTGTTGGACAAGCAACAATTTCTGACATTAAAAACAGTAAGTCAACACTTTTAAACTTTGTTTCGGTGCTTGAAAATGAAGATGGAAGTTCCTCCAGGAAAACAATGAAGACAGCAACCAACAAAAATTTGGAAGATGCCGTGTTTAAATGGTTTTTGCAGCAACGTTCTATGGGAAATCCGATTTCAGGTCCAATCCTTTGTGAAAAAGCCAAAATCTTAGCAGAAAAGCTTGGTTATTCATCTTTTAAGGCTAGTAACGGCTGGCTAAGGAATTTTAAATTCAGGCATGGTGTACGCGAGTTAGATTTGGCTGGTGAGAAGCTTTCAGCAGACTCTGCAGCTGCTGAAAATTTTATTGAAAAATTTAAAACTGCATCAGAATCCTATGATCCGGAGTTGAATCTAGTGCCCCTGGACATAAGGTCAGTAAAGAACGTGTTACAGTGCTTAACTGTGCCAACTCCACTGGAAATCATAAACTGCCACTTCTTTTGATAGGAAAATCAAGAAATCCAAGAGCATTTAAAAACGTAAAAAAACTTCCACTCTTCTACAAAAGTCAACCCAAGGCCTGGATGACTGCAGCTTTGTTTACCGAATGGTATGATGAAGTGTTTATTCCTGAAGTGAAAAAGCACCAAAAATCGGTGGGAAAAGAAGGCAGTAAGGTGCTTTTAATTGTTGATAACGCACCCACTCATCCTACAGCAGAACTGTTGGAAAGAGAGAATGGGCAGTTTAAAACGACGTTTTTGCCTCCCAATGTTACAAGTTTGCTGCATCCCATGGACCAGTCTGTTATTGAAACAATGAAGCGCCATTACAGAAGGCAACTGCTGAGAAAACTGCTGATCGAAGGTGCTGAAGATGAAGAATTGGTTTTGGCAAATCATAGCAAAATAAATTTAAAGGACTGCTGTTACATGGTAGCGGAAGCTTGGAGTTTGGTCACGGCAGTGACGCTAAGACGTGCGTGGAATAAACTGAAAGGCCTACCATCTGAGAAGAACAAAAAAAAGAATCTGAAGAAAATGAGAAACAGGAATATGGAGAGGATGATGATGATGAAGATGCGTTGTAACTAGAGGAAATAAGAAAAATGATTGTAAAAATTCCTGGTTGTACAGAAGTAAGTGCTGAAGATGTAGGAGAGTGGATGGCTTGTGACACGTCTGACCCTGGTTTTCAAATTCTCAATGACGATGAAATTGTTGTAAGTGCGAGAGAAGATGTTGAAGTGGAAGTGGAAGAAGAACTTTCTGCTGATGTTGAAGTAGACGCTGGACCATCAGCTAGTGAAGCATTTGCCGGCCTCGAGACTGCTTTGAAGTGGATGGAGCGTCAGCCCGAGTGTGACCACTTGCAAGCGAATGCGTGACCTGGCTGCCCGAAAACGGTTGAAGACCGCAAAACAGCTTACATTGACGGAGATGTTTAAAAAACAATGATTTTTATTTCTAAACTTGTACATAAGTACATTTTATTTATATTTAAAACATGTGAAAATTTCATGTTTCTTTCATTTAATTCAATAAAAAAATAGTGCAATATCAAAACGTAGCTTTTATTCTCTCCAATGGCAATTTTTTTTTTTTAAATCCGATTATCCGAATATTTGATTATCCGAATGGGTCCCGGTCCCCATTAATTCGGAGAATTGGAGTTCTACTGTACCTTCTTAATTCTGGGTTAAGCAGGTGTACCACCGTCAGTGAGCTGCAATTGGTGTTTCACCTATCGCTATTTCTTCGGCTTTAATACCGGGCCCCCAAAGCTGTAGGAAAGTGATGAAATGGTTCAAATCACACCGCAAAAGAAGTATGCATCCACGGATAAAAATAAAATCCATGAAATATCAAGCAAAATCATAGCGGAAATCCACCGAAACTTAAAGCTCCCTATGATGTCATTAAAGAAAAAAACAGAGAGCAGTCGTTCTGAATTCTTCAGAGAATATTCAGAGAAGATACAGATTGTTGATCATGGTATAAAGAATAACAAGTGTCACCTGGCAACACTATAGCGTGAGACGCGAGCAACAAGATGCGAGAGATAGTGAGTTGATTATAATTGATCAATGGGGACGCCTCGTACTTAGTAAATAAGATTGAATAAGCAATATCAGTGTCGACTTTAATTTTATTGTTTTCGGTACCGTCTCTGACAATATTCAGAAGTGGAGTATCACCCTACAGTGCGCGACGTTTATACGAGACTGTGTACACAATTTAAAATCGTAAAATGCCTGTGGTGAAGCTTGAAGACCTGTCTAACAAACAGCTACGTGCTAAGCTGAAGTCGTTAAATTGTTCGACGTCGAGCACTAAAGCGAATTTGATCGCGCGCCTCAGAGGAATATTAGACACCGACGAAGTGGACAACATATGTAAGGAAACGGAGGAAGAGGATTCTTCGTCCGAAACATCGAATCCAATAATATGTGAGGAGTTCGGGAAAATGAAAAATGCCATGGCGTCCATTATGTCATTGTTGAAGGAACTTGCCGGGAGGAATATGTTTCAAGCGCCCTCCACCGTACAAACACATAGCATCAATTCGGCCGATGCAGCAGCTGCTTACATCGCCATTGAAAACAACGTACAATCGGTTTCGTAAACGGCGACCAATACATACGTACAGATGTCCCCGCCAACGCCAACATACCCCGCGATGCTGCCATCAGCAACATCAAACGTCTCAATGTTACCGCCGAAAACGTCCAGCGTCTCATACGTACCGCAACCGCTCGTTGCCTTCGAAGAACGAACACCGATATTGCCCACAACATGTATTAGTAGCCGCTCACTGACCGTTTGTGAAGTTGGTGAGATGCTACCCGATGTTGACCCATACTCTGAGCTGTCACTTACCTCGGCTCAATTTGTAAGTCGGATTAACATGCTGCGAGACATATTCAACTGGGACGACCAGATATTGCTTCTCGCTGCACCGTCAAAGTTTAAAGAAGGAGCAAACTTATGGTTTGACAGACAACCGCGGCCGCATGTTTCATGGGAAACGCTCGCACTAAATTTGGAACAAAATTTTCCAAACGATCCAAACGAGAGTGCCATCCATGAGAAGCTGATAGCAACGACCAGAAAGTCGGAGGAATCTATCGATTCGTTTTTTCATCTTAAAACGACAGCAGAATTATTCAAAGCCATCCACCGATTTTTCGCAAACCGCCCAAAGCAACTCTATGAACCACGTGAAAGTGTAAGTGTAGTAAACCGTACCAGAGGCAATCTCATTCCACCCCGAAATCAAGTGCCAACTCGAATAGTGCCAAGGCAAATGACCAAAGACAGCCACGCACATATTTCAATTGTTTTCTTCCAGGACACTTGTCCATAAATTGTTCGAAACCTCAACGTCGCGAGAGGTGCAATTTATGTACGCACGTAGGGCACCAATCGACATCATGTCCCGATAGTTAACCCGGTCAAAGCATTCTTGAGATTTGTAAAACCGAACGTTTAAACGATACCGGCAGTAATCGTACGCTAGTTTAGAAAGTATTTGCGGAAAGTCTTACGGATGTTTGGCTGCAGGAACGTAAAACCTATTTGAAAGGTTTGCGGGCAGTGAATATATGTGTACGAAAATGGTGCGAGTGACAGTGACATTCGACAATAAATTGGTTGAGACAACAATGTTGATCGTGGACAATGATCTTATTTGTGAGAATGTACTCTTGGGTAGTGACGTTCAATGGGGACGCCTCGTACTTGATAAATTTGATTGAATAAGCAATTTCGATGCCGACTTTCATTTTATTTTTATCTAACGTGACATGAATGGGAGCATTCATATAGAATGCATTTGCTTATGGGTTTTGTATGGGTTTCATGACTTGTTTGGAATAAAATCAGAGAAATCTTATGAAAATCGTTTTTCTTCTTCTGATTGTTACCTTGGTGCTTAATTTTGTGTTCATGCCTGCATAAATCTTGAAGTTGAAGGAATACTTTAATAAAGTAATAACTCTGTTTTAGTATACTCGTAGATCAGCATTATCAGCTAATAAAATGTTGAATACATTGTTATACGATTTAAATGCATTAACTAGTTTTCTTTTCTGAAATATCAATGGATTATCTTTGATTAAACATATATTTCCATTTATTTGAAATTAGCAAAGTAAGAAATGCATTTAAATGTGAATAACAATAATATTTTTTATATTTTGAATTATAATGCTAGAACGCACTAGTCAATCTAACCTTTTCAAGTAAGTGCAAATAAATTTCAGGGGATAGTTAGTTAAAATATTTTATTTTAATCGATTTTGAATTCATGGACAGCAAACATGAGACTTCTCATTGACAAATGCTACTAACTTTTTACAGATTCAAATATTCCAAGGATAGGCAGCTGCAATTTTCATTTTACAAAGGAAGTTAGTTTCACTACATGTTTTAAATATCAGATAGCTATTATGTACACATTTGCCTCTGTATTTAATCTCGTGCCTATTTAAATTCAAATTCTTGAGTCGAAAATATGTTTTATCTTGCTTCATTACTTAGATCAACATTAGTAGGTAAGAGTATTAAATTCTGAATAAATCCAGGTCTAATTTTTTATTGTTTTGATTAATACTGGCAAAATTAACTATATTTTTTTTATTTCTGCAAGGAACCACACAGATGACTTTATCAAACCACCCACTGGAAGCTCATTACCCATGAAAACAAGTGTTTACTACTATCTAAGAATTCATTTAGGTCAGAATATCCACATTTTCTAATTATGTATGTTGCTAAATTTTCGAGGGCGTCTAATCGAATTCACTATCGTCACTGACTTCCGTTTCGTGATCGGCTGCCATTTTTAATTAAAAATTTAATATTTTTGCCCTGTCTAGAGTTAAACTCCGATTTGAGAGATTCGGCACATTGATTGATCACACTCTAAGACAGACACATTTTAAAATAATCCAAAATCAAATGTATTGAGTTAAAAGTCCCCAAAGGTAAAAAAGTAAGCGCAATTCGCTTTTTAACAGCAATTGAACAGTTGAAATATTGAAAACTTTTGTAATGGCTTATATTGAAAGTGTTTATGGAACAGGAAATTTTCTTAAAACTGTCCTAAGCCCTAAGCTCATATAAGGCCTGTAGAGCGGAAAAGTCGATTAAAATATATGTTTACATCAAAAATACTTCACACAACCATAGACGACAGCTCCACGACTAGGCAAACCAGTCCGTAAGAGGCCCGCTAACGCTCGAGCGACAGTAGTGGCCGGTTGTTTGTGAACGACGGGTGTGTTCATTGCGCGTTATTAATTTGTCGTAATTACTATCGAATTTTAATACGTTATTCTTTAGAGTTTTGTTTCAAGTAATGTATACAGATCATAATATAACTCATCAAAAAGGTAAGTATGACTTTAAATTGAAATTTTTAAGAATATGCGAATTAAATACTGCTTATAGCATTTATGAAGTATAATGTACTAAAGAAAGCCTACTTTCATAGTAAGGCTTATTTTTGACCCTAGGCCTTAATAGGAATCCTTTTGAATTTTAACTTTATTATGTTTACTTACAGATTGATTATTTTAGTATGTGGCGGTTATATAATATATAATTCAAAATAACTCAAAAATGTTCATTCCATACATAAAATATACTTTACATAAAAATACTTTACTTTTGACATATTAAACTTATAATGTAAATCTAGATATGTATATTGTTTTTAATGTTAAAAAAAATAAAAATTTTTTTTTTTGAATTGTATATAAGAAGTCAATTAATGAATATGGTTCAGTTTGTTCTCAAATATTATAAATTGTTTTGAAAAACAAAATATTGAAGAAAAAATTTATCATTATATACATCATTATAAACAATTACGAACAATAATGAACAATTGGTGATAATATGTCAAAATTAAAGTTTTTTTATGTAAAGTATATTTTATGTATGGGATGAATATTTTTGAGTTATTTTGAATTATATATTATACGAGTATAACCGCCATAAGTATGTCTCTCCCAAGACCACAACGGGCTACGTGGCCCGAAGAAAGCTTGAGAGCGGCAGTTAATGAGGTGCGTTGTGAGCGATTGTCGACTTACAAAGCTTCGGCGCAATATGGCATTCCGAGAAGAACCATTAAAAATCATCTAAAAAGTGGTATTTCACATAAGAGCTTAGGAAAAAACGTTATATTTACGAAAGAGCAAGAAAAAGATTTCGTCAGCCTTATAATAAAATTTTCTGAAATAGGAATACCTCTGGCGCCAAAGATAATTCGTATTTAAGTATGTGCTGTTTGTGACAAATAAAATATTGACAATAATTTCAACAAAGAAATAGGACTTGCTGGAAAAGGCTGGTTGAGAATATGTTTAAACTGAAATCCAAACTTAGCATAGTAAAAAGTATAATTCCTAAACCCAGCTCGAGCCCAGAAATGAAAAAAAAACTGAGCATGGTGAGAACGTTACTGTTGTTATATGTGTTAATGCAATAGGGGATTCGATACTACCCATGATACTTTTTAAGTGAAAAAGGAAGAAGCCGAAGTATGAAGGTTATTTTCCTACAGGATCAATTGTCCACATGGCACCAAAAAGAAGTATGACAACGGAAGTGTTCACTGTTTTTATTGAACACTTAGCAACGCATAAAATTCTTTAACGGTGCCAAATATCTGTAGTAATTGAGCACGGCACATTGCATATGTTTAAATACGTGCACAAAATATATCTTTTTCTTTTCAATATCAAACAAGGGACATGACATCATTTCTTTTCAATATATAAAATCATAATTTTTGAATATGTTCGAATTGTTATCCAATCAAGTGTAATTAAAATCTCTTTTTTAAAGCACCTTAAATTTTCATACAAAATAAATGTGTTCAAACTCAAATTCAATAATTAATACAAACGTGTGACACAAATTGCAAATCTACATTCTCCAATTTATCTTGACCTGTTTCACTTTAATTAAACCTGCAAAAATTGATTGAGCTAACCTTCATATTTTAGCGACAAATTTAAATAATTTAGGGTGAAACGGAATTCCAGTCAATTAAATGATTTATCAGTAAATTTATACCAACAAAAAAAAAAAATACAAACATCGTTGAGAGAGGTGTATGCGGCAGTTGATTAGTAATAAGACATGCAATTTATTGCTATTAGACAATTATCCTGTTTTTTCACCGAGAGGAAATCTACTTGATGAACGATCAAAAATCTTAAATAGAAACCATATGACAAACTAAGCAAAAATCTATAAAACACGAACTATTTAAAGACATTTTTTTTATATTTAAAATTATTTTTTTTTTATAATTCCGGATTTTTCTCTTAATAGCCTAGATAAGTCTCAATTTTTTTTTTCACATGGTGATAAGTAAACAAAAAATGAATTTTTCTGGAAGAATCGATTTCAAGCACTCATTCTAACTGAATTTGCATCTGGGGAAAAATTAGGCTTTGATGAGTGGTACCACGTATCGAACCCAATTTTTTTTCTTTTTTTTTATCCATTTGATAAAGAATAGAGCTCATTCATATTTTTCGGCATATCTTCAACGATTGTTCAAGGAAAAATTCGCTTAGCTCATGCATGTCGGATTTATAATGAATCGCAGTTACGGGCTAAATATTTTAGCATATTCATAACAAAACGCAAATGCGACAATTGTCCAACTATTACATATCTCGTATCAAGCTTATACTACTTTGAGCATGTATAATATCTGTAAAACATTAGAGAATAAACGCAAAATCATGAAATGTTAAATGTAAAACGTCGGTCTTTCCTTTCTTCAAATTCTAACCGGGTATAGGACCCGGTACGGTGGCAGGCTTCCACCTCAAAACATGAGCCAGCCGCCTGGTACTCATTAATCCTTCCTTTGTTTCAGGTGACGTCGCGGGTTGAGTGGCCCAAGCAGAGTGCCTCTTTATGGCATAGAGTTATGCAATCAAATTGTATAATTCTATGGCATAAATTGGTCACCGGGGTACTCCCCTTCTGATGGGAAAGTTCATGCAATTCAAGTTGTATGAGTTTTCCACTCAGAAGAGGAATACCTGGCCACTGCAACACAATATACATGGATTTATTCCGGTTGGGTGGGTGCGAAGGGGCTCCACCATCACCCGTTTGCCCCTCTTTCATTTGTGGGCCCTGAACTTCGTCGGGTAATGACGAGGTTACCCCCAAGACCGCCTTTTGTAATGTGACGCTTACGCCCGGGAATCGGAGTGATTCCGATCCCGAACCCTGGCACCCGGCCAGATATGTATGACTTCGAAGTGCAAGCAGACTTCATCTTTCGTGCAGATATCATTGCGCCGAAAATATTTTTCTTCAAATATTTATATTTGTGGAGAAATATTTTCTGTCAATGTGATCCGCTGTAGTAAAACACTGATACATTTCGAAGCATATCTATCTGGCAACGCCTCCCACAGTTGCCATCCAAACGTCAAAAAGGTAGGAAAGTGGAAACTGGTTTAAAGTGTCAAAAAGCACATGAGTTTTTCTATGAGCATCAGTTATAAATTTTAAGTGATAATTTGACTTCACATCCTGCAAGCCGCATTTATTTGAAGTTTTAGAGCATACAAATTGTATAGAATTAGAAGTGGTCAGTGTCGTGCATTGAGTGTGAAAAGGAATGCAACATAGGGTATGAAAACAACGGTTATTCGTAACAGTTGGACGCATCTTTCTCTAGAATCTAGGAATGGTAAAATCGGTGTGTGGCCGCATCTGCGAAGCGAGTGATAATTTACTATTCATTTTTAGAAAAGGAAACGAAGATGCTCTTCGCATGCTTCAATCGATTGTATCATCATCATCAGAATCAGCGTTAGCATGACCATCTGATCATGGGTAGAGCAAGTGATATCAACACACATCAATGAAATTTTGAAAAAGCATCAGGCTGAGCTGAAAAAGCACACCGAACAACTAAAACAACAATTAGAACGCAACCACGTTAGCAAACAACCTAATGATTATCATCATACATCTAATTCTCATACAGGAGGATTAAATAATCACCAAGAACATAGAAATAATGTAAGTAGTGATGATGTTATTTTAGAGAATGCTCAATTACGATGATTGATTTCTAGTCGGTTACGGTCCGCGGTACCCTTGTTTGCGCTCGTTTTTTTCTTAGAGTGGGTTATTTTGGACTTGAGGTAGTTTAGCTTATTTTCTGGTACCGCGTCGGTGATTCGGTAACGCGCCTATGGTGATTTTGTAGTGTTTTGATTTGAGATCTGTGGAGAGATCACATCCAGAACTAACGTAACGTAGGTTTCCCGTTCTGGATGAGTAGTTGTTGACGCGTTTGGAAATCGGGCATGTGAACCGGTGGCTGAGTTACGTGACTCGGACTTAGTCTGCTCACGTAAGACCCGCGACCGAAACTCCTCTCCGAACTAGCTAGCCTACAAGCAGCCACCACGGAGTAGACTAAGTGTGACCGGACTTGTTGACCTGAAGGGTACAGTCCGTTGTCATTTCCAAGACTGCACGTCTCGAACCGATGAGAGGTCGGTTCTGATTGCGATCGAACGAGACAGAGTAGGAAACCGTTACACTTTCTTCTCAGGTACCTCTTGTTCTCGAAACAAGTACTATCTCCCTCGACGTACATAGTTATCTACACCTTTTGCGACTTCTGTTGCCCCTGGATCTCCAGCAGTCAAATTCGTGAGTGCGAAATTTTTTTGTAGTGGGTCCTCGTGCTGGGGAAATGAACCCGCCCCACGACACCGCAATGCTAGCCTGCCAGCGCATTCACGCGTCTCCAGACGAGGGCATTCTCGGCAGATACCGACACCTTCTTCTGCCGAGGCAGCAGACCATCGCTGCAGTCCTTCACGGATATACTGAACATCTCTTATTCACTACATATCATCTGGATTTTCATATTGCTGAAACAGCTGAAAAACATGACATCGTGCTTTATTGTTTACCATCTAATACGACGTATGAATTACAGCCTTTTGACAAAGCTTGCTACAAACCTTTTGAATCGTACTGGGATCAAGAAGTTCGGCAATATATGTACAAAAACGTGCCGAACAGGCCACTAAAACTCGATTTAACGTAATCTTAGCTAAGGTCTGGTCAAAAAGCATGACCTATGCAAATACAACGTGTGGATTCCAAGCTGCTGGACTCTATCCACTAAACGCTGATGCAATACCTGAAACTGCTTTCGCTTTTGTATCTTGACAACAAAGCATCGTATCAGTGAAAGTAATTCCAACGACTGGAGAATCTTCACAACTAATCAATGCAAATGTAAGAAGAACATCGAACGGAATGGAAAGACCGGTTTGATCTGACCGGGTATAGGACACGGTACGGTGGAGGGCGTTCCCCACAAATAGGAGTCAGCCACCGGGCCCATTCTAACCTCCTTTTGTTTCAGGTACTATCGCGGGTTGAGTGGCCCCGAGCAAGGTGCCTTTTTATGACATAGGGTTATGTGATCCGATTGTATAACTCTATGACATAAATTGGTCCCCAGGGTATTTCTCCTCTGATGGGAAGGCTCATACAAGTTATGTTGTATGAGTTTTCCACTTAGAAGGGAAATACCTGGCCACTACAACATATATGGATCTTGATCCGGTTTGGCGGGAGCGAGGGGGCACCATCACCACCCGATGGTCCCACTCTTATTTGTGGGCCATGAGTCTCGTCGGGTTACGACGAGGTTACCCTAAGTCCTGTTACCTCCAGTTACCCTCCGCGTGGGAGTTCCTTCCGCTAAGGACCTCGGACCCGGCTTGCCGTCGAAGACGGTCGTAGGTGGCGCCACTCGCTTATCCCCTGGTCCTAGAAAAGCCGCCAAGCGAGAACGCGGCCGCCGAACACCCCTCACACAACCCAGACTAACGCTCTTTAAGCGCTTCCCTAACGGGGCAGATTATTCTCCCCGGGCGATCAGTCGCGCCCTTGCCGGGCACAGATTTTCTGACGTAATTCACACGAGCAAAAGAAACTAAAAAGAAAAAGGAACACTTCCGCTACAGAGATCCCTGAAAAACCCAGCAAGGAGATTTACCTTTAGACACACCCGAGCCAGGTGTACAATTAAAATGCGCGGCAGACTCGCTCTTTCTGCAACACGCACACAAAACTTTCACTATTACACTACTTGAATGCGAAATGAAGCTCAAACAAAATATATCTTCCACTCTTCCACTGACATATATTTCACTGCTAAATGCAAATAAAGTGCTAAAAATACAATGTTGTTAAAAGTACAAATTCCACTTACTCTACCTAGCGGGGGCCCCCCGTACTCTGCCTGCAATATTCCGCCGGCGCGCTTATTATCGCCTGAAGTCGCCAATCTTCCTTGGTTGTCTCGCTGATAATAATATTCCTCTCCACTGTGGAATTTTCCCTCGTCGCAATTCCTTTTTTTTCCGATTGAATTCCCTCAGTTCCACCACGCTATCCTCGCTTAGCCACGTTGTCGTCTTGAACCCGCCAGAAAAGAGAAAGAGCCGTTCTTCTTTCTTGGGTTTTTCATCGGCTCGGTTTCAACCGGCGAGCCGTTAACTTCATCCTTGGGCGATTCGATGTTCAATTCAGATCCCCCAACTGGGGTGCATCGGGCAATTGAAATCTAAATTTCCCTTTTTTAGTACACTCATCCATCAGGTGTAGAGTGTCAAAGTGACTGACATTCTGTCAATTTCATGTTTATTTTTAGTTTATCATGTTATATGAAATAGCAATATTAAATAAACTCTACCGCCTGCCTAAAAATTCCCGCTTATATCGTAGTGCTCGCGCTCGATTTTGCGATATACTTCGTGTGTAATATTGAGTCTGTTGCTTGCCCACTACGACCGAGATCGGCTAGCTCAAAAGTTCTTTGATTTCTTTGTGCATGTGACATAAGAAATCAACGTAGCTTGGCGAACCATCCGTTCCACGGTCTTCAATCAAGAAGTGGCGGAAAAAACTCTCAAGTTTGTCTCGTTGTCGAACCAGCGTTACCCTCATGCACCTCATTCGCTCACTTTGTAGTTTATCAATGATCTGCCTAATTCTATTTGATAGAGGATTGTCCAGGACAGGTACTCCTAGCTTATCGGTGTCAATTTGCTGCGCCAATTGGACACCGAATACTGGTTGAACGAACTCTGGAGGTAAATTTAATCCTAACCAAATAAACATATGTAACCCATTCTCCAGAATGTATGCGCCACTATCACTCATCTTTTCATGTGTGCACCGAATTGGTAATGGGACTTCTGTATCGCTGATGTCTACATCGTGAATCGGAATTAATCTTGGATAGAAGTATGACACCGAGACATTCAAATCCATCGACAAGACAAATTGCATTGCATAGAAACGATCATCACACGTCATATCAGATCCGCCTGATAGCGCATCATTCTTCATTAGACACGAAACATATAGCGGTAGCAGTTTCATGTACTCCGGCAAAATTAATTGGCCAGCTGACGTCGGAGATGTAAAGTTCTTTCTATAGCATGCCAATAGTTGAGCTGATCTATGAATCAAATTATCTTTAACGGCTTTCGGTGAAAGTTCCATCAGTTTGAACATCGATTGTTTCGCGAAGAATAACATTGCAGCGTCCAAATCACAACTCTTGAATACGTCCGCCATTTGAGTAGTTGTTTTCAGAGCTTGATTCATGACCCGTAATCGTCGCTGTCCACTGCATGATGTATACAGGAGAGCCACTTGAATATAAACATTCTCATCTGGAGGAAGTTTGTCGTCATGTTTGATTTCGATTGCAATTGCCTTGTCGCTATCAATACTCGCAAGTTCAATATCAGTTGTATTAGTCATGTAGAAGTGGCCATAGAAGTCCGTTGGTCGCACTCCTGTGGACGTCCTTACTCGCATCACTGCATCGAATGCAATTGGTCTTGACACATTCTCTATTAAATCGTTGATAAGTCGTTCACCATCAATGTCAGCCTGGAAATACGTATATTTGAACACTTCACCTCCTGTAAGTCGGCAGACCTGTCCAACTGTGGCTATGTCTACATACGAATTATTAAACACAAACAAATCCACAGAGCATCCTGCTTGTACGCACTCTTGTCCCAGGGTATTGTATGCTTGGTTTTGGGCGGTTAGAACTACTTTTTCTTTTTCCGTTCCCAACAGCTTCCTATCATCTCGATTTTTCAATTTGCCAGGAGCTTCTGCGATTGGTAGTGAAGAATTAAATACAAAGAGTTTTCCTGTACATGATGAAGCTTTCAATGCTTCGAGACCAGCTTGTATTGCCGGCAGTAAAATTGTTTCCGTCTCACGCGTTTCACCAAACATCAGAGGAATTTGCTCCATGAGTGCCTCGATGACTTGAGCAGATTCTTCTGGGTCACATAAAAATCCATCCAGGAGTGGCATAAACATTTCATGTGTATCGCCTACGACCATCATTTGGGGTTGCGCTAGACTACTTTTAATATTTTTATTTTATTATTTTAACATTTCGTTTTTCCCTATTTTTACGTTACATTTTTACTTTAATCTTTTCACATTTCGTTTCTTTTGCCTATTTTTCTTTTACTTTACATTTATATTTTAATCTTTTTGACATTTTTATTTTATTATCTTAACATTTCGTTTTTTCCCTATTTTTACGTTACATTTTTACTTTAATCTTTTCACATTTCGTTTCTTTTGCCTATTTTTCTTTTACTTTACATTTATATTTTAATCTTTTGACATTTTTATTTTATTATTTTAACATTTCGTTTTTCCCTATTTTCACGTTACATTTTTACTTTAATCTTTTCACATTTCGTTTCTTTTGCCTATTTTTCTTTTACTTTACATTTATATTTTAATCTTTTTGACATTTTTATTTTATTATTTTAACATTTCGTTTTTCCCTATTTTTACGTTACATTTTTACTTTAATCTTTTTACATTTCGTTTCTTTTGCCTATTTTTCTTTTACTTTACATTTATATTTTAATCTTTTGACATTTTTATTTTATTATTTTAACATTTCGTTTTTCCCTATTTTTACGTTACATTTTTACTTTAATCTTTTCACATTTCGCTTCTTTTGCCTATTTTTCTTTTACTTTACATTTATATTTTAATCTTTTTGACATTTTTATTTTATTATTTTAACATTTCTATTTTTTTTTTAAATATTAACCTTGGCTCGGGTGGTATTTTAACAACCGCTGAGAAAGAAATAAAGAACAAGGTGCAAATCGTTCCCGTGACAGTCCGTCCGTTTTTACTTGTTCAACTTGTTCATTCCACCTATTTGTAGTTGCCTACAATTTCGTGACTTCGGTCGCCTTTCTTTTGAGACCCAAGAATTCGTGAATGCGAAATTCTTTTGTAGTGGTTCCTTGTGCTGGGGAAATGAACCCGCCCCACGACACCACAATGCTAGCCTGCCAGCGCATTCACGCTTCCCCAGACAAGGGCATTCTCGGCGGATATCTACATCTTCCTCTGCCGAAGCAGCAGACTATCGCTGCAGTCCTTCACGGACTTGTATACATACCCATATCACTACATATACAAATCATACGACATCGGAGCCAAGACCTTCCTGCTTGTCTGCATGTAAACTCAAATGAAAAATGATTGTACAACGTTATATATATCAAGCCAATAACACTACACAAACCTGTACGGATTCCTTCATGTACGTTCTCTCTCTCTCTCTCTCTCTCTCTCTCTCTCTCTCTCTCTCTCTCTGGATGTCACCAAAGCAACATCTACTAATTAATTGATGTTGCTTTGGTAGAATTGACAAATACCACTAATTAATAATTAGTGTTATTTGTCAATTCTACTAAAGGAATAAAGTAATATTAATTTAAATAGTTAATGCGTTTCGTTGTAGAGAAAGAGCCTACAAATCCAATGACATGGTAGCAACGGTACCGTTAAAAGGGTAACAGATGATGTACTACAAAAACAAACGCAAAATAAGCAACAACACATTAGACAAACCAAAAATAGTTGAGACAACAATATAGAGCCTAATGTAGCCCACCATTCTCGCAGTGAATGCCAATGCAAAAAACAAAAAATTCTAAAATAACAAAAATTGGAAAAAGGAGGTGGGATTGTGCTGAGCCAGCAAAAAAATATATATAAACAAGAAAACCAGCAAAAATTCAAGCAATGTCAAATCGCCACTCTTGCTGGTTGGCTTTGCCTAGCAATTTTTTGAAAACCAGTTGACCTGTGGCCTGGTTTCGTCTAGTTGGCTGAAGTGCTTAGATATAGTTAGTGCTCATAAATTAGATTTATTCATTGATTCCATATTATGTTCATACATATTCATATTCAACGTAAGATAGATCATGTCATGTGATACGCATATCCAGGCTGATGCTTGTCGCATGGCATGTGAGTACTACGCTTCGAGAAATTGCATTTCCAATAAAATGCTGATCATAATTTTGTTGGGAATGCAAGTTACTCGTTTGCGTTGAGAATTTTGCATGCATGCATGTTGGTGTCGTGTACGCAAGGAACGTATCCGAATATTTGGATTCGAATCGATTTCATGGGCGCATGAAAAATGAACTTCCGACATTGAGAATTTGAGTTGCCAGACGGAAATGTATCCTCAGCAGGTGGCATCAATGTTCTGTCTGGTAGCTCAGATTGCAAAGCTAAAATAAAATAAGAGTAGATTTCAACGTCAATGGACGTGGGGGAATTAGCGTGGAATCAATTACGAGAAAAAAGTCAATAGCCAGGAAAAAGGAGTCCTGACTCAAACGTTTGTAGGCTTCGGTGGGATATTTTAATGGGGCAAGTTTGGCTGCACGGGTACGCTCGCAGTATTGCGTACATTGAATACGCGTGTGTTTTTGGGTATATTAGCTATGCGTGTGTTTTTGGGTATATTAGCTATGTGTGTGTTTTCTATCATATTGCGGATGTGCGGTCAGTGCCGGGTCCTGTGAATACGATGTGCCCTCTGCTATTTTGAGTGCGTGCGTCGACATGGTAAGCATGGAGCGATATGCGGAGCGACAAAACGTGTTGGCCTCTGATTTGGACCCCCTCGTCGTAAACTACAAGAAGGATCGTGCAGCTCGGAAGCAAAGAGCCAAATATTACCATAAAAGACTTCCCCGACTCAAGTCTGTCTGGGATGACTTTGACATTGAGAGTTTGAGTTACCACACGGAAATGCATCTTCTGCAGGTGGTATCAAGTTTTTTCCGGTAGCTCAGGCCAAAAAGCAAAAAACAAAATAAAAGTTTTTTCTATTCATTCAGCTTACAAAGTAGATTTGAACGTCAATAGACGTGGTCGATTTAGCGTGGAATCAATTACGAAAAAAAATCAATAACCAGGACAGAGGAGTCCTTACTCAAACAGATATATTTTAATTAACTTTTCTGCTGGTTGGCTTTGCCTAGCAGGATAATTTTGAGGTAATCAGCTGGTTCGGTCTGGTTGGATTTTCGCCTAGAAGCGGCAAGAGAGCGTTCTATAATGCAACGGATGACGCGGAAATCCAGCTTGACTGAGGCACAAGCGGCCCCACATTAACTACCGTAGAAGAGTAGCACGCCCGCCAGTCGTAGTCGTAGTCGTGCCAGAGAAGGCAGGCATTGCTTTGCCAGTAAATGTTTGAGGCGAAATGATTAGCCAAGGTGGCTGTTACTCAGGAGGAGTGCGAAAATTCCCCCGCCAGGTTACCCAGCTGCGGCGAGATATTTAAGCCAAAAAAAAAACAGGGAAATATCGATAGAACCACAGTCGCATAAACCAGCAGCCAGCATCAGTCACAAACACTTCGGCTACAGTACCGTCCACTCCCAAATAGCGGCACCCCAATCAAGATAACTGGGAACAGCAGCAACGCTAGACGTGTACCTAAGAATTAGGATCATTGATCAGTAGCCTTCATCGTTCTACCAACCATCCAATTCAAAAAAAAGCATCGTTAACCACATAAAAAAAAGAAAAGCTGAATAGTTAAAACTGAAACAACAACTCTTTTAACTGGCGCTCGAGCTCGACCGAAAAGGTGTTTAATAAAGATAACCGTGAAAGGTTCGAAACTGGCTTTCTGGTTCGGAAAAAGAGCCAGAAAAATGCAAAATATAACAGAGGCATTAATCAGTGTGCTCCTGAAGAGCGCGAAATAATTGATTCGATTTTTTACGGAATAATTTGTCTGTTAACGTATCAACAATAAACGTTAACGCATGCACACTAGAAGCATCATTTCATCAGAGTTATCTTATTTATAATTTAAGTGATCAAAATCAAACCCAATTCAAACACACTAAATTTAAGAAAGATGAATGAATTAAATCCACAAAATTATCACTTCGTGGTGATGGTTTTTTTATTTATCATCAAAATTTCCAAAATGGTCAATTAGTTCAGTTCAAATAATCCTAGTGGAATTTCATAATAGGTCTGAAAAAACTCGCATACATATTTATTCATATTTGAAAAAATTAAACAATTCGTTTGCCGACGAGCTTGCCCTTTCCGTAAGAAACATACTCATACTCATATTTAATCCTAACTTCTTATCTCGCCATTTGAGAACGATGGCACAGAATTTCTGGCTCGACGACTCGTGGCATGAAGTTGATATGCTTTTATACGTTCATGGCCACGAGAGTACTGGGTCAGCGATTTCGCATGTTTGCTTGGGTGCAGAATCAAATCTGATTGTTGGTTTCGGATTTCGTTCTGTAGACGGGCAGATATGCAATCTCAGCGTTTGGCACTTTTGTCGCGGTCGGCGGTTTTGTGCCCGTAGGTAAAAAGGTAGTCAGCGTTTGAAAGCACAACGCAGAGGTCAGTTCAAAAGCTTGGACGGGAATAAATCATGCCAATTTGTTCAACATTTTAAAGTTATTTAAATAAATTGAAATCTAAAGGTAGTGCGTGTTGAAGGATATAAATCATTTTAATTTTTTAAACATTTTTGATTAATTTAAATAAATTGAAATCTAAAAGCAGTGCGTGTTGTTGGTCGCGGTTAATTGCAATTTTGGACAGCCAGGTGTAGTGATTTTGATGTTAAAATGTCCTAGAAGGACTGCTAACGTTAAATATTATGTTAAAAATGTTTGCAATTAATATTGAAAATGTACGAGCAAGTGGCATATGAGAAATTTTGAATTTACATTAAACAAATGGACGAAAATTTCAGGCATTATGCTGTGCGCTGTGGGAAAATAACTCGCGCCATGACACCGCAACGCTAGCTTACCAGCGCATTCCCCTGGCAGCGTCAATCCAGCTGAGCTGATGTTGGCTCAACATGAATACCGACGAAGATTTCGCGGTCATACGTCACCAGTTGGGCAAACACTACGACTTTTAGTCGCTCGCTAAAAAATGTGTGGGAAAACACGAGATTCTGCCGGATTTGGGCCTCCCAGATCAGCCATTTTGCTGGGAATATCGTAGATGTCAATGTTGCTGAGCAACTTCGTCGCCAAATAAGTGGAAGTCATATGTTGCTGAACAAACTGATCACGAACCAACTGAAAATGAAATTCGGGGAAATGACAGGAAAAAAAGTAAAAATTCGCTGACCAGGAGTAAATGAATTGTTGTTTATAAACAAGACACACTAAAAATTTTTTTGCTAAATTTTCTTCTGATAACGTAGTATAATCAATTTGCAAGCCAGAACTTACGCATCACACCTCGTCAACGAGCGCTCGTCGTCGGAGAAGGATATGTAAGTACCCTTTTGGTATATTTTATGTATTGATTATTAGTAAATTATTACAAATTTTAATAAAAAATTCTTTATTACTTAAAAATAATATAAATTTCACCTTATTTATTAATATTATTATTTATGAAATAAATAAAAAAAAATTAAAATATATTATTGTTCATAAAAACTTATGAAGCACAACGAGAACAACCAGAAAAAATGGAAACCAGCCGCAATGCACTAATTATCAAAAGATATGGCAAAGCGTTTCAAATAGAGTCTCAATAGATTAAAATTGATTTTGTCAAAGTTAATGTGGACATCCCCCATTTTGCGCTGCACTATTGCTAAATTTTAAAAGGGACACTGTCATCGATGTAGTGAATGGTATTTGTCAAAGATTTAAATACAAATTCAAAACCAGATATATTTTTTAAATATTTTGCTAATCTCTTTAAGCTAAATACATTCTCTTAATTGTGAATAAATTTAATTTGAAAAATGCTTAAATAATGAATCGTTCGTAAGGAAGAAGAAGCATAGGTTTTTTTCACCTGGTTAAAGCAAATAGCACTCCATATAACCATTTCTCAGCGATTTTTCATTACAAAATAGTAAATAAAACATTTTCCTTTGAAAATTCGACATTCATTATAATGAAACTATTTAATACTACATGTTAGAACCTAGTAATTCAGCAAATTTCAATTGATATTATTTAGAAAATAAAACTGAAATACCATATTTCATTTCTACGCAAGCAGAATTAATATCACGTTTAAACATTCCTATACAAAATTCAGTTTACATATGATAAAAAAAAAAAAATTTTATAATGAAATTCCAGGATTTATTTCAATATGTAAATCGCTGTCAATTGAGAAGGATATGATATGGGTAGATTAAATTGAAATTTAACCAGATTAAAATTCAAGTTTTTAAGGGAAAAAGATTAAAATAACATTTAGATTTAAAAATTAAAGAAGTCTGGGCTGAAAATATTAATAAATACTATGCTTTCAATTCAAGGAAATCAGGAGTAAATGAATGGTTTAAAACTTAACATTGATTTAAGGAATAGTTTAATGTGTATCTATTTTAAAATAAGTTACTTAAATACAATGGAGTGCTAATTTTCAAACTAAATCGGTCTTTCCCTTCCGTTCAATCTGACCGGGTATAGGACCCGGTACGATGGTAGGCTCTTCACGTTACAAATGAGCCAGCCATCGGGCATTAATAATCCCATATAATCTTTCTGTTTCAGGTGACTTTATGGGTTGAGTGGCCCAAGCAAAGTGCCTTTTTATGGCATAGAGTTATGCAATTCAATTGTATAATTCTATGACATAAATTGGTCAGCGGGGTACTCCCCTTCTGATGGGAAAGTTCATATAATTCAAGTTGTATGAGTTTTCCACTCAGAAGAGGAATACCTGGCCACTTCAACAAGTTAACATTGGATTTATTCCGGTTGGGTGGGTATGAAGGGGCTCCACCACCAGCCGGTTGCCCCTCTTTCATTTGTGGGCCCTGAATTTATTTGGGTAAAGACGAGGTCACCCCAAGTTCGCCTTTCTTGTCAGGTTGCACTTGTTCTCGTAACAAGTCATAATTTCTTCGTGGAGGTTATCTACAATTTTGCGACTTCGGTCGTCCTCTTGTGATCTCTGCAAGCAATTCGTGAATGCGAAATGTTTTGTAGTGAGTCCTCGTGCCGGGGAAATGAACCCGCCCCACGACACCGCAATGCTAGCCTGCCAGCGCATTCACGCGTCTCCGGACGAGGGCATTCTCGGCAGGAACCAACACCTTCCTCTGCCGAGGCAGCAGAACATCGCTGCAGTCCTTCACGGACTTTATTGAAACTCTTTTATTCACTACACCCGTTAGGGTGAAATGATGAAAGGACAAAAATTTCCGCGTTTGTTACTTCATCCCCACTAATACAACCCTCTAATCTACCACATTCAAAACTTAGAGGTATGTCTTTTGTAAACCAGTTTTAAACGAATCATAATTATAAATAGAAATGACTCCAACGTCCAGGAATGCAAGCCTATAAAGCCTATAAAAGGTTCAGCATTAGCTCTGAGCAGATTATTATTGTAGTAGCTTCGTTCAAATAAAGATCGGTCTCAAATAAATGTTTTTTTCTCTCTCCTCTTGGCCAGAGAACTTGAATCGCTTGCTCTCTTATGTCCTTTCAAGATTGTTATATTTCAAGTTTACGCAAAAAAAACTACGGTTGGCGGAAAGACGCTTCACAAATGTGAGTCATTTAAGGTGGAAATTGAGAAGCATGAAGTGAAGATTTCATGGCTTTGAGTTTTCTTTTGACGGCGTCATATTCTCGGAGAGTGTGTGGAAAACAGCAGCAAATGGGCAATCAACGTTTAGAGTACGAATAAGTACGCGTGCGAACATCTTTTTAAGACTAGAAATTTTCTGATGATCTAGGATTGAATTAATTTGCATTGAAAGAATTTTTTTGAGGTTAACTAATAATACATATGAAGTTAACTAATAATACATATATGTAAACTTTCCGCGTAACGTACTGTAATTGAGGGACACAATGACTTTTATGCAGCTCATATGGCGGTGGAAATTTTTCAATTAAATTTATTCGTCTGAGAAAATAAGATGCAACCTAGGGTCAAAAAAATATATTTTACATCTAACTGGAATGGAGCTACAACTCAAATCTGTGAATATTTAAACATTATTTAAATTGAGCTCATTTACACAAAGAAAACTCACCTGCGGCTGAACCGAATATTGTAACATAATCAAAATAACCAAAACAAGCTGTCACCGCTGACAGCTGGAAGGTAGCTGCATTACCCATGCAATAATGCCAATGCTATGCCAACCAAGTGGCAGGCTGAACGCGACTTGTGAACGCCACTGCTGGAAGGAATGGAGCCACTTTAGGGGGCCACTGTTGAAACGCGCGTGACATGTTCCCACGAAGGAGGGTCAATCACCCGGAAAAAGAAAACGGAAGGACGGTGGTTACAACGGAGGCAAAATGGAAACTGGAGGAGGTGTTTGAGGATTTTTTAGCGTTTAGACTTCAACGACAGTAGATCTCCCGGAAAAAAGCTTTTGCAAGTGACACGATCAGGATTGCAGCGTAAGTATAGGGAAGGGAATCGAAGTGATAAGAAAAAGCTTAGCAGCTTGGCGGGTGGCAAGCTAAATTGGCGGAATTGAGAAAGAAATCAAGCTCCTAATCAGAAGCGCCTCTTTGGAGTACTAGCTTAGTAAGTAATATAAATTAAGGGTGTATAGTATGTACCTTTGAATATTGAGATTAGTAAATCTTGTGTAATTAACTGTGAAAATTACATCGGATTAACAACTGAGTCGAAGAAAAAATGTTTGTAGTTGATTTGAAAGGTGCATTTCTCGGAATTTGGATCGGAATTTTTAATCCGACAGAGTTTTGTGAGCTAGGCTCGGATGCGATGAAATAAAATTGGTGAGTTGGCTTCATATTACAATAGTACCGCATTTCAGTGTTCTAATAGTGCAAAGGCTCTGGGTGGGTGAAGTTTTGGAGAAAAAGCAGATCATTTGAGCATTTATTTTTCTTTTCTACAAGCGGCTGCGTGAGAAGTGCTCAGGTGGTGAAAAGCCCCGCTTTTTCTTCTTTTCTCCTTGCTAAGTCCGCGACACGGCAAATCAAGTAGGGAGTTGGGTTTTGGTGGGTCGTAGTCTCACTCGACAACTCAAGGGGTTTCATAGGAAGCGAGTTACGCCCAACGCCCGTCTCTGACGAGAATCTCAGGACGGGGAAGCCCTACCAGAATCATCCGCTTTTAGGTGGGGAACAATTCAGTAGCTAACATTTTCGTGTGGAACAACTATGTAGTTAACATAGAGTTATTCATGTCTTGTGAATTAGCAAAAAAAATTCTTGTCTCGAATATTGGCCAGGAATTTTATCTTGTCATGATATTCTTGGTTTTTTTGGAAAACTTCTGTACCCTACCAGGAGAAGGTAAGGAGGTGAATTTAGAGTCCAAACTAAAAAGAAAAGAATGTAAAAGTGACGATAGTGATAAAACACTGTTACCTCTTTTACGAACGGGTAAGTTTCGGTTTGGGTCTACGGACCTGGGAAGCGCGTTCGGGGACGGTCGCTTTGCTTACGAACCCGGATTGAGCCGCGAAGCGAGAGTGCGGTTCGCCAACACTCAAGCAATACGAGTATATCTGTGGGTGAACTAAGCACTTCTCCGGACTTTCTACTCTCGAAAATGTTACAATATGTCTCAAACTCAAGCACCGTATCTACGTGTCGGCGATGTACTTCTTGGACTTTCTACTACCGAAAATACTAAGTCAATATACATATATCTGAGCTCAAGTAAAATATCCATGGAAGAACTCCGCAAAGGAATCAAAAGGGTTTTTTCCGTTTGGAGCTATAATCGCGTGGAAACACCACCCAAACTAAGGTCCACAATCAGGTTGCTCAAGCAACGCGGTCATTTTTCTAATAATTCTTTTATGTACAATCAATTAACATAATTGGCTCATTCGATTCACTTTTTGTTTATATAAAAACAAAATTCACAATTTAATCAAATAAACTTAAAACTACTTACAAGAAAGGGCAGCCAGCGAAACGTAATGACTGCAGAGTATTGTCCACACCACAATCGATTCTACGGTTACAAATTATGTCGAGAAACTCCTTAAGTTTCACCCTTGCTAAGCCTCTACTTGTCAAGCGCAACAAAACTCCTCGACATTTATCCGACAGACATCCACTCGTCGAGTTCCACTCCTCGTTCAGCTGCACTATTAAGAAAAAAAAATTTAGGTATCTGAATTTATGGCTAACTCCTTATTACCGCCTCGATAAGCTCCACTCTTCAAACCCGTAACCACCAGTTCGAGGTCCCATTTCACCTCGCATCTACCGGGAATCGAACCCTTCATTGCGTCGAATATTGCGCGCGTGTAACCATCAGTGGTTGTTTAAATGCATACATTTATCGATGGCACAAATAACTTAGTGGTACTGCTGTTTGGTGCATTTGGGTGCAGTTATTGCACTTTCGAGTACTTCTCGTTTCTCTTTTACTACGCGACAAATGTCAACTACGGTGGTAGAAAGTAGTCAATGTTTATATTTACCCCCGTAAGCTGTCGTGGAATAACTTAAAACGTTTAGATTTATACCATCCGGGATAGTTTATCGTCGCCGGAGTTCTTTAACAAAAGTGGTTTGTATTGAGTCGTTGGGAAGCGTTTGCGCGAATAAATGTAATAACAAGTGGTGGAGCTGCAGTGGAAAGGTGCTCAGTGGACTTTTTCGGATGTATCAGAAATGCAGTTGAGTCATCCTTCCACAACTTTATGAAATGTGCAATAATAGCTTATCAAAATCATGCTACAACTTGAAAAATGAACTTTCGCAAGCGAGGTTGGGATCCAAATTGAATTGCAATTCGGAGCAATGAATTTTTCTATCCTGCGTCGATATTTGAATTGGGCACCACTGATATTTGTTCCCTGCTGCATCCGCTATTATTAGTTTGTATTGCCTTCGGCTCATGAAAGGTTGGACCTCCAGATGAGACTCCACTAGAATTACTTTTCACTTTGATAAATACATTTTACGCCGAATTTACATTGAATCCGCCGCTAAATGCTGAGCTACTTGCAGCAGGTTGATTGAAAACGTAATTATTCTTTGCCGCGTTATTTGCGTTAATCTGCTTCGTAACATCTTGTAATTGGGGAAGTTTTTGTTGCTGTTGGTAACGGTTCTGCATAAATACTTCTAGCTCTTGCGTGACAAGCCTTTGGTGATTAACTGATGGAATCGGTGGCATTGGCTGCATAAGAAGATTACGAAATGTCGTACTCTTTTTGATTTCATTCAGGTAATTCAGTGTTGAAACAGTCTGCGTTTCAGATAGAAATCCAGATCATGATCTGGATTTGCATTTATTTTGAAGACATCATACAACTCGACTATATTTGGGGATGATCTCAACTTGTGTGTACATTGTATTTTTGCGATGCATGTTCCATATCATAAGCTTTCTTGCCATCCTTAATCCGCTGATGTACTTTACATGCTGCACATTGTTGTTCTTTCGTGTTGAATGCTTTGTGAACTTCCAAAAAGCCTATCTTGCCGAGTAGCATTACCAACAAATATCAATCATTCAGCACAGGGTGATTGTTGAATCGTGACTGATCTTCGTTCAATGCTCGCCTTAGTTCCGACGTATGCAAATTACGTTCACGCTCTAGCTTGACCGTCTCGAGTAGCTGTTCGGTGTCCTCCTTCTTCGGCGCATCGTGACATGAGATAATAGAAAATATATTAATACGTACGGCAGCAGTCAGAGTGTAGGTAAAAAGGCGTAGTACTCATGGTTCTCGGTCGCGGTTGCTACAATGATACCCTCGCAAATGATTGCACTGATCCAATTCAGCAGGCTATCTCCACATCTCCCATTCGTTTGTAAGATGTTCATTTTGTTCGGACGCGAATAAACTTGTCTTTTATAAGAAAGGAAATTTTATTTCACACGATAATAAGTTGTTGGGTTCTGTCTCGGAACGAAAACCCACACATGCAAATACATATGTACATACTTGTATTGCTAACCAACTGGTCACGAACCAACCTGAATTGAAATTCGGGGAAATGGTAAAAGAACAAGAAACGCTCGTTGACCATGGGAAAATCAGTTGTCAGTGAACGACCAGATATCCTCTGTTAAGGTGAAATTGATAAAACGACGAGGATTGGTGGGCTCGCGTTCAGCTCTTGGTGTGATATCGATCCTGGCTGGAGTAAGTCTGAATATCAGCGGAAAACGTTCTTCTTGGAGGGAAGAATTTTGTTAGCGACGAATTTTAAAAGTTAGATATTGCTGATTGCTTGCGTAAACGAAGACGCAAGCATTGCTGCCGTTTCATTGTCATTGTCTAGGACATGTGAACGTGGATTCGATTTAAAAAAAATGTGTGAAGAAGATTTGGCCAACGGCATTGATTTAACTGACAGTGAAAAATTCTTCTGTGAAGACTTTCAATACGGTAAAATGACAAGAGCGTCAAATAAGGAATCTACTAAACGAGTATCAGCAAGGGGAGACCTATGCGGTCGAAGCGAAATTCATGGAATTAATGATGTTCATGACTGTAAAAGATGAAACAGAGAACTTTTTATAAAAACAAAGGACCAAACTTTTGGTTACCTGAACTCGTTCGTTCCGTTGGTCAAAAACATGAATGGTGCGCAAATCAAATTTTTTCAATTCGAAAATGGAAAAGAATTTTTAATCGGGATTTGCTAGAAGGAGTATTCAGAGGGGAGGGTATACAGCTTGAGGGTATTGTAGCTCATACGCCAATGCAAAATGGTTGCATAGAACGTGAAAATCGTACTATCCAAGAATGAGCGAGAACGATGGTCACTGCCAGTGCTTTGCAAAATTTATTATAGTCAGAAGCAGTGCGCACTGCAGTGTCTTTTCTCAATCGAACTAAAAAACATTAATTGTGTGGGAACACCATACAAAATACAAAAATTGTTTAATCGAAAGCCGGACTTGAGTCACATCATTTTTGGAACGGAATGTTTCGTGCAAAGTCCGAAGAAAACTGGTCTTAAGAAATGGGATCCAAAAGCCAAGAAAGTTTTCCTGGTTGGTTCGAGGCCACAATCAAGAATTCCCGTTTTTATGATCCGCAAAATGTAAAAGTTTTCATGAGCTGCCATGTCCGATTCAACGAAAACCAAGTGGACAAATCTGCGATTCCAGATGAATCAAAAAGTGACAACGAAAATATTCATGTACAAGTGCCTGAGCCATTAAATGAAAGCGTGTGCGAAAAGGCAAATGAAAATCTGTCCGAGCAACAAATGCAAATGTGTTTGAAAAAGATAAAAATGGCACAAATAATACACATGAAGAGCGATACAACGATCGGTACAGCTTGCGATCAAAAACCAATACCCTCGACCGTTTGGTTCAATCAGCGTTATGAGTGACAATGTGTAAGCCAAAAATATTTGAAGAGACGGCTAATTTGGAGGAAGGAGAATGGTCTGAAATTTAAAATCCGCCCAGCCCAACTCTCATATACCTCAAGGATTTACAAGCAACGATTTCGCATCGCTTTTATCAACAAATCGAAAATATTTATAAATCATAAAATGTTTCAAAAAACATTTCATGAAATAACTGGCAGCAGACAGAATAGATTTTCTGATGACAATACATTTTCACATTCCGTTGCTCGAATTGGCTTCATGGCCACACATCGTGAAATGCGGTGTCATGATGTGATCTCCATACACTTGTACACATGTGTACGCATTGCACATTGCAAATGATATTCTGATCCTAGCATGATATGGTCTGCATATGATCAGTTCACATGTGCGCATAGTCAGTCCACCGTGCGTGCGTGTGCAATTTTGGCATGAGTTAGAGATACGAGATTTTTTAGCGGCAGTCGTTTGTTGCGTGAGAATAGAGACCTTGTCACGAGCGTGGTTACAATAGACTTGGATCCGTTTAGGTGTGATCGATTTAAAGACAAATTCAAAGTGTAATAAATTTAAAAACAAATTCAAAATGTATTAAATTCAAAGACAAATTCAAAGGGTCAAATTTGATTTCAATTTGCCAGGACAAAGGTGTCCCAACACAAACAGAGAACATTGGAAGAATGCAATGAATGATGAATATAATTCGCTAATGCAAAACCATACTTGGGATTTGGAGCCACCAAAAGATCAAAAGGTAATTGACAATTGTTGGGAGTTTAAGGTGAAAGAAAAACCAGATGAAACAATTGAGCGATATAAGGGGCGTTTAGTGCTTTGTGGTTTCACTCAACAGTACAACGTGGACTATGAAGAAACATTTAGTCTAGTGGCAAGATATATTTTATCATTGGCTGCTAAAACAGTTTGACGTCAAAATCGCATTCCTTTGTGGTGAATTAAAAGAAGATGTCTTTATGAAAAAGCCAGTGGTCTACGCGGCCAATAGTGAGCACGTGTGCAAGTTAAAGAAAAGATAGATATACTTACTAAAGCCTTTAATAAGAATTGTCATAAATACTTGTGTAAGATAATGGATTTAAATTTTTGAATCAAAATTTAATTTTGTTTTTTGACAATTGGTGGAAGTGTTGAGATAAATACATTGTCAAATACGAAGTAGCATATAGTAACACCATTACATTATTATATATATATTATTAATAGCAGTGTAGTGTTTAGATTGATGTGACAATTGTCAACATATTATACAAGAAACAAGGGAACACGTTTTTCTCCCAATCTGAAGTGTCCGTGTACCGTGCATTATAGAGACCACTGTCATCATTTTGAAAAGACCGTAAAATAGAGCCACTCAATGAAAAGTCTCGCGGGTCATATATTTTCCAGTGCCGGTGCGAAGCTTGTGAGAACAATAGGCCACCCCAAAAATTTTAGCTAAGACAAATAATAAACCCTTGATTAACAGCTTAATAATTATCCAATCAACTAATTTTAAGTTATTTCACTATCTTACTGTGATACTTGCTACGATAAAAATAATTATCTTTTATTTATTTGCATTGCTTCTCATGTTCACATATGCTAATGAAAATAGAATTCGTTTATCATAGATTAAACACGTCGTTGAGGTTATGAGTAGAGTTATTTTTTGGATTGCTGGAGTAAAATGTAACATTACCGTTGGCAACACTGACTGTCAAGCTTACCGCGCCACCACGTTGGGTCAGTTCAGCGTTCATTATATCACGTTTGTTTAGACAGTGCGTTGTGCGTGTGTAAACATGAGTAAAAAACTGAAGCCAGCCTTCGTTCGTTTTTTAAACAAAAACCTATAGCAAGCGAAAATCAAAGCATCAAAACTATAGACAACAAACCAGCTGTACAAAGTGATACTTGTAAATAGACACCTAACCCTCAAACGTCGTCAACTTGTTTCCAAGAAATAAACACTGACTTTTCGCCTGCGCCTAGGCTCCCGTCAAATGACCTTGGTGATCTTTGTGGTGGGCCAGCTCGTCCAGCCTTGCAGCATTACCCTCTGACAGACTTTCCAGGTAGTAAAGAAGCAACTTTCTTTTGTATTACAAAAAGTATGAATGGGTAGAGTACAGCATTGGCAACGATGGAGTTTTTGTTTCCCTTAAACATCAGAGAAGAGTTATTTGTTGAAAAACGAATGAAAAATAGGAAAAAAGCTTGTGATAAATTAGATAAGCATGCAAATAGTGCAGCCCATTCTTTTTCCATGTCAAAATGGGTTGAATACAAAAAACCTTTACGGAAAAGTTGATTGATATATTGCTATATCTGTCGAAGCAGGGTTTAACCTCTAAGGTGTCATGATGAGTCCGATATGTCAGACCACAAAGGAAATTTCTTAGAATTGTGTGATTTTTTTCCAAGTACGATAAAAAACTCAAAGAAAAATACAATAAGTATTTTGACATGACTAGCCCTGACGTCCCAAACGAATTGATGTGTATCATAACAACAGAAGTTTCGAGAAAGATTGTAGATGAAATAAACAGCTCTGGATTTTTTGTACTAATGGTAAATGAAGCTAAATCCCATGAGTTCTATGGATTGGCGTTCGGTAGTTAGAAGGATACGAGGTTTAAAAAAATGAGTAATAGCCATGGAAGACGCGTCTCTTTCAAGATCCGCTCTTTCTTTGGCTGATGTTATATTTCAAAACTTAGGAGATCTTGGATTAAGGTCTTTGATAGATGGTCAGGCTTATGATGGAGCCAGTGCAATGTCTAGAAAAAATAACGGTTTAAAAGCTATTGTCAAAAAATGTAACCGCTATGCAATTTATGTCCATTGCTTGGCCCACAACATCAACCTAGTTCTAGTTGCAGCTTGCAAGGACAACGATTTAAGCTGCAATTTTTTTTTTAAATTATGCAATGTTTGTACCAATACTTTAGCTATCTTGACACACACGCGGAGTTTAAAAAAGTTCAGAAAGAGCTAAACATAACCCGCCTGAGACCTCATGAACTTCACAAGCTAAGTGATATTCGCTGGTCTTTCAGAGCCACTTCAGTTTTTCTATGAATAGAAACTACTGTGCAGTTATTGCTGCACTCACAGCAACAGCATTTGACATCAGGAATCCCAAAAATCCAGAGGCAAAGGGTCTGATTTCATGTGTAACATCACTGGATTTTATCGTATGTTTGTCAGTGTTTTCTCACTATTGATCTTGACAAATGATTACGAGCAGTGAAAAACTGCTACACGCACACAAACTGCAAAAGTATCAAGCACTATCAACACTACTTTGATATTAAGAAACCAGTTTATCAGCTGCTCAGTTATTTCAAAGTTACAAGTGGCACCTATTAGATCGCGGTTAGGAAAATATAGATTTTAACGTGGAAGAAACCGTTTAAGCCGTAAAATTCCGCTGAGTGCGGCACGAGATATTGTGTTAGTAATCGCAATTGATCTGGTGCAATTTGGCATTTATTTTCACTTAAAATTTGATTTCCCAACACTGTTTTATGGACTGTATGCTCTCATCACTCACCTACTAACAATACAACTCTGATTGCTGATGTCATTCATATTTTACCGTCCAAAATATTAAAAAAGTAATTTGGTCCTGCTGGCGCGATCAATCACCACAAAAATCTGCAAGCTAAACAATAGGTGGCGAACTATGCGCGATAAATTTTATCATTAACAAAAGACGTACACGGCTTCAGGAAGTACAGTAAGCACTCCAAAACAGCATTGGAAGTGGTGGAATCGCCTCCTTTTTCTGCAGGATGTGGATACTGAAAACAGGATGTGAGTATATTTTGACTGGACGTCAGGAATTTTTATGTTAAAACTCTTTTTAAATGTACATTTCAGGACATCTGGCATCTACGAGAACAAAGAAACCGAGCCGAATAATGTCCCGGGTAATTTAATGGATGATGAATTTGCAACAAGCGCTTCAATTTCTATTCATAGTTCGCCGACGGCAGCATTTGTTAATGAGCCCAAGGTGGCACCAGCAGTAGCAGCACTGGCAGCAAAAGAAAAAAACAAGTATAGGATTCATTGATTTCAATACATGTCAATGAATCAGTTTTTGGAAAGAGCGTCAAGCGTCACCTTCGTTAATACAACAGTTCTAGCCGCTAAGACTGTACCCCGAAAGACTCACGACACGACTGAGCGCTAGCCAGCCTCAGTATGCCTCACCGGGTCAAACATCTATCTGCCAAATTCAATATCTGCAACTGCTGTAGCTACTGTAGTCGCAACAGTGGTTTGTTCTGCGTGTTTTCACAAAGAACCGCACACATATTCGCATATGTCCAGATGCCAGTGATGCGAGTGACGAAAATTGACTGTTGTGGAAACAAAATTTCCGCAATCGAACACAAAAATTTCCTCCGTGCACACGGGAAGCCTTTGAAAAGGCCGCCACGCACATCATCGAGGGCAACTGGTCCCCCCCGCACATCATCGAGGGCAACTGTCTTTCTTCTGCAATTTATTGTGCTAAAGCTGCGATGTTGTCTAAGGTCAATGGAGCTAAAGATGCTGAAAACGCATTACAAAAAGATTAGACTTCTCTCAAATTAAGATCGACGGTATTAGACAGTGTGGCGGCATTTTCAGTTCCATATGCGTTATTTAAATTACACTTTATTCTCGAAATTACATACAACAAAACATATGTGCCGCGCTCAGCGGCACATATGTTTTACACGTTAGAGTTGATGAAACGTATTGCTATCTACTGTGGACGTTCCTTTTCAGGTTCTCAATACACTTTCTTCAAGTAAAAGTCTTTTTGTAGCGATTAACAATTTAATAACTTGAATTTTACAAGTATCTCAATATCTTGACAGTTCGAAAGAGTGAGAAATGTGTTAGATACGGACGAACGCGTCCGGGCCCAGGCGACAAATGACGAGTTGCTTGTTGTGCATGAATCAAAGAATGAGAAGATTGCGCCACGCAAATCTGTCAGAATATGACAGCTACGTTTGAAGTGTAATTAAATTGGAATATAGTAGTGCCTCTTGATTTTACTTAAGCAAAATTAAAAACCTAAGATGCGGTGTGCAGTGTATGGTTCCAATTGAAACAACAAGTAAGAAAATCAAAGTGAAGAGAAAAACAAGATACGTTTCCATATTTTTCCTAAAAAAAACGGTTAGTTGCAGTCGAAGTGATAGTTTGAATGTGACCAAATCCAGGATTTTGTTAAAAATGTTAACCACGAAACGGTTCCGGCGGCGCTTTTTAGTGCTGGGTTGCTCGCCAGAGATGGGCATGGGCCGCTCCGCGAGTCGTCAAGCAAGACGACTCGTCCAAGCCCCAAAAAAATTAACCACCTAAACACTTCTTTCTCGACCGGGAAGGCTAACGAAATTCCTTATTCCACTGTTCCGCTCATTGGTTTCCTACACTACCAGTACTTCACTCACGCGGAGCCTTTTCACTAACTGAACACTAAAATTGTTATCAGTTTAGAAGACCCAATAACTTACCAAATCAACTTCTTCGCATCCGAGCCAAGTTTACACATCTCTGAGCCAAAGTTTAATTTTACTTACATACTTTCCAAGGGGCGTTCCTAATTTGCTGCGCGAGCTTCTCTTCGTTATTTGGTTTTCCATTCGCAGTTGTAGTTATTATCTTTCTTTCGGTAACTTTCCGCTTTAATTCGATTGATTTTTTCGTTCCAGGAGATCCCTCGTCGTCGAGGCCTTAGCGCCAAAAGAGAGCTCAAACATCTCATTCAGCTTCCACTTCGCCTTCGTCGTATCCGCCATTTTTCCATTCTTCTTCTTACCCCGGGCGATCGACCATGCTTCGAGGGAACGTAACACGTGCGTTCCATCAGTGGTCCCTAAAGTGGCTCCATTCCTTCGAGTGGTGGCGTTCATGAGCATTCAGCTTACCACTTGGGTGGCATTATTGCTTAGGTATGCAGCCACCTTCCAGCTGTCAGCAGTGATGGTTTCCTTTATTTATGTTGATCATGATATTTGCTTCCGTAGTCGCCGGGTTATTTTTTGCGCTTAAGCATACGTTTTGTGTACGTTCATCGTCGGGAGTTTCTTTCATTTAAAATATTCGTTACAGTTTGTGCGCCAATACCTTGTAATAATTGTTACTGCAAATCTACAGCCTGCAATTGCGTCAAAGTTGCAACGATGCAGACGTGAAGCATCAGCTCCTAGAACTAGACTAGCTTGTTTCGGAGGATTCGGCAGGATGGGTGTTGTAACTGAGGTTGATATCTGTATCAAAGGTGTACTTATATTAGCCGATAAATTCAACAGATTCGCTTGCATATGTTGCATTTGCTTTTGCTCCTTTTCTTTTTGCGTATCGGCAAATTTAACAACTAACGGAAACGAACATTCGTCCATCGTTTGACTCTGATACAGCACTTTAATAGCTGATTGTTTGGTTGCAAATGTCACAAACGCACAGCCTTTACTTTGTCCATTCTGTTCACGTAGCACAATACACTCTTCGATTGTGCCGTAACTTTCAAACAATTTACGAACATTCTTTTCGTTTAATTTCTTTCGTTTATTTCGGTTTTCAAGTTCTGCCGGCTGAATATGAATTGGATGATGCATCCTAACAAGTATTTTAACATCATGCAGAGCATCCTGTGCGTTGAGGGCAGCTTTTGAAGAACGTTGTAAAATAGTACCCTTTACTAATACCTGTTCCTTTATTTCTCGGGACATTTACCGAATGCACTCGACCAAATTCGTCAAGAATTTTTCTATGTTGCTCTTCGTCCGTTGATTTGGGTACTGGGCCAACTAACATTTTAATATAATTAGGATCTGGTTGCTCATTGACGCCAGTTGTCATCGAATTGCACGTGTCTGATGTTGGTGATTCATTGGTGAGATTCTTATTCGGACTTTATGTATTATCATTGTAACAACCACTCCTATCGTTGTTATTTGTGACTTCGATGTGTTTCAAACCCTATCTAGATTCAATTTCACGGTGCAAATTGAAGAATCTACTAGAGTATCACCTCGGAATTCAGCACCTGTTGCCTAAACACTTCAAGGCGGGGAATATGTTGAGTCTTTGTATTGAACCAGGATTTAATGTGCAATTGGGTGGGAAAGGCCCGCGTCGAAACATTGGTGACCCCAACGTGATTTTCTCTAACGGAGGAAAACCTTAAAATGAATGAGATAGAAACGAAGGTAGCCGAGCAGGAGCAACTGGGCAACGATACAGGCCATTCTTCTCCGGGCTTTGTAAGGACATGTATGAGTGGAAGTTACAGACAGCCTGCCTGGACAAAGCTGCTGACGAGTTGGAAGCTTCCTGGCAGGCTTTTGTTGCGACAAATTTCTAGCGGCAGAACTCGATGAAGGATACTCCTACATCAAGAAAGAGTACTTTTCTTCCATACGTACGTTCTAAGGCAGCAGAATTGATAAAAATGTATCGGAAGATGAGGACGTCCTGTAAAGTATCAAAACTATCATCCGAGCTTGCAGCCTCCTCAGCCACACTCTCTGCCAGCAAAGATGATTGTGCGGAGGCGGTAAGAAGGCAGAGCGCCTTGATGGAAGAGGTGCAGCAGTAGCTGCTCGACAGTCCAAATGGAAGAACGTCAGCCATGCGAGTATTCCTTAGAAACACTTAAAGAATACGTCACTCGTCTTTCAAGTTACGATGAACGAATTTGTGATAACGTGGGCACAGATAAATCACACGGGTATGACGGCGATAAATACCGCGTCATTAAAAAGTTCTTTTTTGCATAAGACAAATGCAACAACGGTTGAATGATTCGGCTGAGCGAAAGGCCGATAATTTCAAGGACACAACCACGGCCATAAAGCTGCCAAAAAGAACACTGCCCGATTTCGATGGTGATAACCTGAAATGGATCCTGTTTAAGGAGCTTTTTACACAAATGATCCACAAGCATGTGATTGGCAAACCTCAAAAACTATATTATCTTATAAACAATGTCAGTAGTAAAGCGCTTCGGCTAATCCGACACCTGCCTGTTTCTGATCGCCATTATGATGACGCATGGAAGCTGCTCAACGACCGGTGACAACAAAAGAATTCTTGTGAACAGCCTAGTACAACGGTTGATATCACAACCTAGTATTCAAGCCGTGTGTGCCAAGAGTCTCAAGACGTTTCACGATACCACCAAGAAGTATCTATTGGGACTGAAGAATCTCGTGAGATCCAATTCTTTTGATTTTGCAGCGGAAACAATTGGACCGCTCCAGTCTATTGCTCTATGAACAACGAGACATGGCACCACGAGAGCTCGACACACTAAAGAACTTCTTATCATACCTAGAAGTGCACTTTCAAAGCCGTGAAGCTACGGGCACGAAACAATCCGGGAACAAGATCGCCAAACCAGCCACTTGTTACAACGACCGGTGAAGGCCGCTGTCTCATTTGCCCTCAAATTCACCCACTGTATTCGTGCGCAACTTTTCAAGGAAAGTGTCCAAAGGGACGCATGGAAATTGTGCGCAAGCATAGGCTGTGTACACATTGTCCGAAGTCAGACCCCTTTGCTAGCCATTCTGTTTCGGGCGCATGCAAACGCTTCGGTAAGAAGCACCACACCATGCCACACGATGAGGACCTAACACGAAAGCATCGTCTAAAGCTCCTATGTCAACAAGTTTACTCACGACCATCAGCGCTTCCCTAGCCGTTCCTTGAGCCAGTGAATGCTACATCGTACTTGGAACAATTTGGGTAATAATACGTTCTTCCGACGGACAAGAGCTGTGCGGTATTTGGCTCCGGCTCTAAAATCAACATAATTACGAAGCGGCTGGCATCAAGCTCAAGCTAGAAATCTCGTCCTAAGAGGTAGCGATCAAGGGCATCGGTCAACGGAGGCAGGTAACAAATACCAGAACCAAAATTGAAATAAAATCCAGATCTGGGTATGAAGCCAAGTTGAAGGCCTTCATCATAAACAACCAGCCCAGCAAAGAAATCAATGTTTCGCTGTGGACGATCCCTAAGAACGTGAAGTTAGCGGATCCAATATTTAACGAGCCTGGAAAGTTGACCTGTTGATCGGAGTGGAAATTTTTTTTTGAATTGTTTTCAGTTGGCCAGATCCGGCTGGGCGAGGACATGCCCACGCTATACAACACGGTGTTTGGCTGGGTAATTTGCGGAAGAATTGCGGACATCGCCAATAGCCTAGCAGCAACATTTGGCATCTGCGGAGCGTGTCCTGACGAAGTTCAACAGCTTGAGAAGCATGTGAGTAGTTTCTGGCAACTAGATGACGTCACTCCACAGTCTTCGGTAAACAGTGAGAAACAGTTTGCTCGAAAGACAAGACGGGATGCAGACGGCCATTTCATCGAACGTTTGTTGGGGAATATTTTAAGTTATGTCAAAATTTATTTCGATTATTTTGTCAACATTACTTTTGTAACTTGTCTTGCCCTGCCCTTAAAGGTAACTAAATTTCTACTGGGTATTCCTTTCCCATGCACACTTTACCTGCGCCATGTCAGCAAAATTTGCGTTCTTCGCACCACATTCCAGACGCTAAGTAAACAATTTAAATCTTCAAGTTGTAACGCGATCCTTGATCAAGAAAAGTAAATGTGGCTCAGGCAAAGCTCGTGCGTGGGAACGGAGCTAGCTCAGCAATTTTGATCATGAGAATTGTGCAAATTAGAAAATAAAATTTTATTATGTTATTAGTCGAATCGTGTGTTTCATGGAAGTAAGAATTAATAGCGATATTAATTAATAAAGTGAAGTGATTTTGGTGAAGTCCTGGTATTGAAGCAGGATTTAATGTGCAATTGTGTGAACTGAATTACAGTGTACTAGGTACTAGGAGATAAAAAACATCGCGGAAAGGCCCGCGTCGAAACAGTATTATTGTTTCAAAAGCTTGTGAGGTTTCCAACACCACAACCAATTGATGGACGAACGTTGATTGTTGACATGATCCCAGTATGCGCCTGGCGATTATTCTTACTCGATCGCGTGGTTTTTGTTGAATATCTAATACATCTGAAAGTCTTCATGATAGTACAGCCATTTTGTACGGGGTGTCTGATGTGCCTGTCGTTGATTTGAATGACCGACGTCGGATGTTACTTTTAATTCTACTTAAAAACCACCCTAAAAATTCATGAAAAATTTAATTCCATAACTTTACAGCAAACAGTTATTTTTGACATTAATGACCAGCTCATAATATGGCCTTCTTAGTATCTAGATGGCGATGAAGCTATGAATAAGAAGTATTCTATAGGCATGCCAAATTAGCTGTAATCGTGAAACACGGAACAAACCTTTGCGAATGAAACAATACCCTTTACGAATGAAACTGTACATTGTTTTGTTATCAGTTCTCTCTGTAGTTAAGACGAATTCTTCCTATTCGTTCATTTGTTTTGCACACTTGATGCCAAATTATGATTTGGCCAACTTCAACTTATCGTGTTAACAATTTCGGCTGTGAATCACATTAAAAACTTCATTTTATACGAAGCAGTCTAAAGGTAGATTTCGGACTGATCGATCATACCGTGAAAATCACCGCCGCCATCTAATTATATTATCCATTTATTCTTATAATACATAGTACTTAGAGAATTGAATCCAGTGTTTATTTCTTATTTTCAAAGCTGGTACCGAGTCCCGGGACCTTTACGAAGAAAAAATGGATATATCGGAATCGCGGCCAATAAACGAAGATATCAAAGGTTGCTAGTAAATATTCATCGAATCCGGACTCAAAACGTGAAGACCATGAGGCTTTGGGTGAGGTCGAAGAGGAATCAGTTTCCTATATCGAAAGAATAAGAGTCACGAGTGACAATCTCAAATGCTTAAATAGCGAGTGAAAGCCTCTAATAAAACCTGCAATGGTGTAAATAGAATACGAGTCTATAACGAGTACGAAGACAAAGCAGCCGGCATATTATCTCGACTGAAACAGTGGCTTACGTATGTTCATGAACTTTCGTCGTCGATGACGGGTCAACTTCGGACCTCCGTTATGCCGGAACGTGCTGTAAATGTCGCGAAGCTTCCTAAATTAACGCTAAAGTTTTTCAGTGGTGAGCTTCGCGACTGGCTTCCCTTTGGAGAACGCTTCCGGACAGCTGTTCATGATCGCTCAGATATAAATGGCGCCGACAAATTTAATTATCTTGCGAACCATTTAAGTGCAAAGGCTGCAGAATCTATTGCCGGCTTCACACCTACCAACGCTAACTACGATTCGGCAGTCTCTTTATTGTTGGAGCAATATGGTGTTTCATACCTGCAATAACATTTAGTTTTCGTATCGTAATTTCATATCATAAAATTCACTTACCTACAATTCAATTATCACATTGCTATTAAATCATATGCTTACTTTGCATTTTTTTGTTCAGTTACTTTTTCGATATCGTGAAATTGACCTATATAAATGTCATTCACATTGATGATGCATTTCATGTTCACTCACCTTTAATTGTTTTGATTTCAAAAGTTAACCTAGGCAATTTACTTTTGATCGATGTACTTGAACATTTTGCATATTCTTGAATTCTTGTTATGTTGAAATTGATTTGGACTAAGAATTTTTATTATATAAATATTTCATATTATGAAGAATAAAATCATTGCTTTGTGACAATCCAACCAATTAGGTGTTTCATTTCGCAGAAGATATCACAGTTCTAGTGCTGCTGATATCCCTTGTATATTTATATTGTGCATCGATAGTTACACGGTTCAAGTGCCGTCGTGAGTTAATTAAACTATACCTGTTTAATTAATTACACGGTGCAAGTGCCGCCGTAATTATAAGTGTTCAATTTGTGAGCATTTTACAATGGTGATCCTTCTTAATTGATCGACCATACTATGCAACAATTTATGTGCCTTCCACACATGCATTCTCGTGACGAGCTAACGAGCCTACGGAAACTGTACAACAATATTGTTTCACATACCAGATCGTTAACAGCTTTAAACGTCCCTTCATCTCAATACTCTATAAAGTTAAGGAGCTTAATTCTGAACTCTCCCTCGTGAGCTTGTGGTAGAGTTCCACGGACGGAATCCACGCAATCGAGAACATTCCGATAACATAAGTGACGATGATGAACTAGACAATGATAATAGTTTTTCCCCTGGTAACAGTAAGACTTGTTCTTTACGGAATGTGCATTGTGACAAACTAAGAGAGATCTTATAATTTCTTAAAAGAGAAATAAATTCTTTGGAGAACGTCTCTTTAGTCGCAAATAGCTCCAGCATTCGCCCAGCAACGAACACATTTAGCTCAAAGTACAAAACTGCTGCAGAGCTTGTAACTACCACTAACGCGATGCTATGTCTGTTTTGTAAGAAGAACACTCACACTGCCGAATGTTGTGATGGCTCTTTGAGTTGATCGGAGAACAAAAGTATTTTGAAGAATTATGGTTGTTGCTTGAAATGTACTAGGCGAGGTCACAACGCGAAGAGCTGTCATAACAAGCGATTAAAGTGCATTTTGTGTAACAATAATCACGCAACTTCAATGTGCAAAAACAGAAAAGTCATGACGCCAATAAAAACAATTCGGCCATTCTTTGTTTTCCTTCCATCCATGAAATTTCCCAAGTCTTGCTAAAAACAGCGCGTATTTGCTATAAACAATAATCGGTCTGTTACTTTACGCGTCTTGTTGGATGGCGGGTCGCAACTAACTTATATAAAAGAGAGAGTCGTTCAAGAACTGACCCTGAATAGATACGATTCGGTAAAGTTGAAAATTTTCTCATTCTGAGGTGCAAAGCATCTCCAAGGGAAAAAATTTAATCGGGTCAAAGTGACATTACGTAGTTTACATGACGAACGATTCATTGACGTTCTCGCGGTAGTGGTGCCGGACATTTCCCTTGATGTTTTTATTGACACTGCTAGTATTGATTCGGAAATCTTGAAGGTCTCATCTTAACGGATGATGACTCGATCGCCGCGAAATCTTTTGGTGGCATCGGGATGCTACTAGGGGCCGATATTTGTTGGTCCGTCTTAACCGATGAGTTTAAACGCATAAATGAAAAATTGGTCGTCATTAAAACCTTATTCGAGTGGACCTCCAAGGTCCAATATCGGCAAATTTTGCTCCAGGTGGTCCCTGTAAAGCCCTTACAAATCTCTCACTCAATTTACAAGAGGTGACGGATCAAATCGAAAACCATTCAAAGCTGGATTGTATTCCTTCTGGCGAAACGAAGATGCAGACCGATTTTGACAGCCTGATCGATGAACATATTTGCAAAAGGGAAGCTCGGTATGAAGCCTCTTTATCATGGTTAAATAAGGACTGTGTTCTGAACGATAATCGTCGGGGAGCCTTGGCGCGTTTGGAAAAGCTAATTGATCGCTTAAGTCGTCAACCGAAAGAGAATTTAGGAGAATACCACGGTATTATACAGGAATTAGTCTCTACAGGCATTGAATGACGCTGCGATTACAATAACGAATCTCACTCCTATTGCATGCCTCACCGACCAGTACATTGCGAGGATAAAAACGACTAAAACGCGTATGGTATTTGATGCTTCGGCTAGAACGGGAGATAACGCTTCACTGAATGATTTATTATGGTCAGGGCCGAATTTACTGCCTGAAATTTTAACTTTGCAGTTGAACTTCCGTGTTGGAAAATATGCGACCATTGCAGACGTTGAAAAGGCTTTTTGGCAGGTTAACCTTGCCCCTGAATACCGTTCAGTTAACCGTTTTTTTTTGGTTCGAAACGTTAGGAGATTGGGAAAAAATTATTATCTTGGAGATGCTGCGTGTGACCTTTGGCGTTAAGTGCAGCCCGTTTGCTTTTTGTGCCACGTTGAAGAAGTATATAAGGGTAGAGTCCATAAATTTTCCAAAAACTTGTGCGATACTTTCTTCTGTCTTTTATATGGATGACTTAATAGTCAGTTTGAACGAATTTGAGGCTTATTTTATGAAACATGCAAAATTTTGAACCGTGCCTCTATGCATATTCGCAAATAGCGATCGAATGACAAGCGATTGAACAAAATCTTTATTTTACAGCCTGAAATTAACGCTGAACAAAAGTTACTACTCCTTTTGTGGTGTTTGGAAACGGATGAATTAGCAGTCAATTTGGAGAAAACCTGCAGTTTACTAACGATCAACGTCACTAAATGAGAGGTATTACAAGTAATTGAAACTATCTACGACCCCATGGGATCGCTATCGCCTTATGTGGTAAAAATGAAAATCATCTTTCAAGAGACTTGGCGAACGAAGTTACCATGGGATCAACCTCTTCCCCCTGAGTTGCAGAGCGAATGGTGTAAACACGCTACCTTTGCAGATGCGTAGTTCCGAAGTACATATCCTGATGGGCACACTTTCGTCTCTTTTCTATGTGCCAAAAACCTAATTTCTCCTCTCAGAAGTAGAGAATCTACGGCTATTACTCTTCCGAGGCTTGAACTTACTGCTGCCTTACAATCAGCTAAACTGTTAAACTATTTGAAGGGCAATTTTCAAATAAAGGTCGAGGCGGAGTATCTCTGGACAGATTCCATGATAGCTTATCGCTGGATTTGAAATGAAAAACCTCAACGGGAAGTTTTCGTCAACAATCGTGCGCGAGAAATAAAGCCAACAACGGAAGTAAATAATTGGCGGCACTGTCCAGGATCTTTAAGTCCAGCAGACTTTCTAATTCGAGGAATCAACGTTACTGCACTCCTTAAGGCAACGAATTGGTTTAATGGACACAGTTGGCTGTTAAACGAATTAGATTGTCCACCTGGTGAAGACGACATATTAGACGTAGATTGTTGTTTTCTGTCAGCGGTAGGAAACGCAATTGCTGATCTTCGTATAAGGTCTTGTGCTATTAGACTGCATAATGGCACAATCCTCACGCGAACTGTGCAACACTTGCATCCGTTGGAAATTTCTTAAATTTTTATTCTATGCATTCGACGGCGGAAGGATGTTGAAGCTATTTTGCCTATTTTGTCTGTTTTTCCTTTGTATTATAACTGTTTGCTATTTTGCTATCTAATTATATTTTTTCTTAACAATGATTTCATTTTATACGAAGAAGTCTAAAAGTAGAGTTCAGACAGATCGTTCAGACCGTGAACACGACCGTCGACATTTAATTATGTTATCCATTTATTCTTATAATACATAGTACTTAGAGAATAGCCTCCGGTGTTTATTTTTTATTTTCAAAACATGTTTTCCTTTGATCACTGTTGATATTATCGGCTTTTGCGAACGTGAACTCGATTGGCTAATGATCACACTCAATTCTTGTTTAAAAAAAAATAAAAGCAAGCAAACGAACGGCGCAGCACCCAAGGGCTCCTTTAAATTTCGGTATCTTTTTCCTAAATATTTTTTAACTTTGCCGTTCGCTTTATCACTATCTGATTTATTAAACACTTAAATTAAATTTATTGGACCGCGTTTGCAAGCAAACTACCTCGAAATCTTAGGGTTGGACATTTACGCGAGGAGAAATTCACAAATTAATTCTCTGGGCATACACACAAATGCTTTACAATCACCATTACACTTCCCCGTGTCGATTGTTCGTGAAAATCTCCGTCATACTACACAATCCAACGGAAAAACGTTTTAAATCTCTTTCTTTTTTGCTTTCTTCGCGATTGCGGGTCACGCCAAAAATCTCTTAAGACGTTGTACATGAAAGCGCGAACTTTCTGTTGGAATTGTTAACTTCAGAGGCGACGGCGAGCACAGACAAGAACAAACGAAAAGAAGAGTTTTTCGGGTCTTTTCAATCTCAAATCAAAAAATGTGAACCACGTTTTCCATGTCGCGGCAAGACAAAGTCGACTACAAATTTCAATTTTTTTTCTTCTCCGGCGCGCGTGGCTTGTTTTTTTCCTTCAAATTTGTCGCGACATTTTCTTTTTTTTTCTCTTTACGATAACTGTCGCCGTTCGTGGCCAGCCAGCCACTCCCGCTGTTGTCAATTGCCAAGCTATTCGTCGTCGACGAGACCCAACTCGCATCTCTCGTTCTCGCATCAGAACGGGATCACGATGAAGTCAATCCACAAGGTTGCACAAGACGAGTTATCTCTCATGATATAATGCTTGCTAGATTCGCCGCCGTGGCGGTAACGGTTGATTGGGTTGCAAGTGGAATATTGCAATTACTTCGCTCATTCGAGTAGCACTGGTGTTGCTATTCCCAATAGAGTTTGATCGGTTCTTTATTCTTCAAAATTCATGACTATATCAGCATCAATCTGATCGTATATATTCTTTCTTGGTTAGAATGCAATCCTTAAAACGTCTTCAAATGGACTGTAAATATTCTTACTATAAGTTGGTATTTCAGCTAAACGAAGTTGAATAGGATACAGTGCACTACAGTAGGCGGTCAAATGTTGAATTTGATATTCATCAAATACAAGATTTAAAATTCTGTTTATTTGAAAATATTTAGTTCACATGGCCTGTAAATTTTCTTAAAATTTCTATTAAGACAGCTATTGATATGGCGATGGTATTATCTACATATTTCGCACAAATGAAAATGACATTCAATGTTGCTTTTTCTTCAACTGATGTTAAAGCCTCTTCCCATTTATTTTCGATCGATTTATGGTTAGTAGTGTCATTTATAACTGTTTGCAATTTATGCTAATAATTCTCGAAAAAGCTATTGACGTTCACATAACAAGTAAATTCGATTTCTGCTGATAAAGAAAGGCTTTGGCAAATCTAGGAAATAATCTCATCCAATCATTGATGAACATTTTTGAAATCATCATCGACCACTTAGTAATGCTTTGACCCATTCTTTTTCGTAATCAGGATTATTTATCATTTCGAAATTTTAGGAAAGTTTACCAAGCGTTACATGTTACAATGTTGAAGTAAACAGATCAAAGTACTAAATATTTTCTACTTCACTCAGGTCTTTAAGGTATCGTTCTAAGTGGTTTCTAACAAAGCGAATCGATTACGTTCAGCACCTGGGTGACTTTCTGAGGATCACCATTTGTGTTTTTGCGATCGAAAACTGTGTAGTGAGCTGTTTACGCATAACGCTTTAGCCATCACATACTAGATGGCGGTGTGCATCTTTAAGAGCTCGCCAGCAACTTGTCATTCAAAAAATAATGAGGCTGGGCTGATCAAAGTGTGAGAGATTTTCTGGTAAAATAAATCAATTCTGTGCTTAGAAGTGGTTTTAATTAAAGATAAAAGTTCCTTGTTTTAGTTAGTAATTGAACAAAATAAACAGTTCTTTAAGTCTATGTAAAGATAATTAAGCGTGGAATTTGATAAATTGAAATGTTTTAAAATGCCTTCCTGAAACTATTCACATGCGATATGGGGTAGTAGGAAGGATATTTAATTTTTTGTGGAATCAATCGATCCATCTTGCATTTCTCCAAAGCGATTTGTTTGATAAATTTACTGATAAGAGTGCCATAAGAGAAAAAGATACAATAAATGGATTTTGTATAGGGGTTATCATATTTTTTCTTTTTGTTATACGTTAAACTGTCTATTCATGCTGGTGAAACAGACCTTCTCATTTTTGCTGCTGGTGATGTTGGACTATTCGCCAATGTTCTGGCAGCATTTGCTGTTTTTTTTTATGGCAGTGATAGTTGTTGGCAATGATGATGTTGTTGACATAGATGATGACAGTGATGATCAGCATTTATTGTCGTTGGTCGTCATACGGTTATCTGAATTGTGTAGAGCTCGGGATTCTCATAGCGCTCGATATTAGAGGTCAGATGGAATGCCGTGTAGAAGTGGAGGGAACTATTTAACGATTGCGACAAGTATTTATCTCCCATTGTCCTTTTCGTGACAGAGCGTTTTGCCAAGGCGGACTGCTCGATTACTACAGAGTGTCCCATAAGTCACGCAAGATTAGAGTTGCCCGCCATTTTGCGGAAAATAAGTAAACAGCTGGATAGCTAACAGTTTAAAACTATTGAAAAGCACCACACGAAAGAACATGTTTTTTGTTGGGGAGTTTTCTCAGAATAACGAAAGTTCAGTAGCTACAGTTCATAGTTTTCGGGAAAAATATGATCGGGATAGTAGTTTGAATTCGGCAACTATGAAGAGAGTAGTTGAAAGATTCCGAAAGACAGGATCAATTAGTGATCTTCGGCGAAATATTAGCAAATAGTTAGAAATATGTAAGAAATTAATATCCCAATACAAAATTTTAACCAACTTGAAATCCCCATTGTATTCTCTATTCAGCTTTTAATATCAAAGACCTGTAACATTCATTGGTCTTCAAAATTACTGTTCAGTATATGATTGTAAACATCAGCAACCGTTTACCATAAAAATAATTAAAATCATCAAAATACTGCCATTCGCTTTTAGCACACATAACTGAAAAAATTGTAAACATGATCAGCGAGGCTCATATTTATTCCAACTTTATGTGAACGACCAATGCTAGACAAGCAAATGAATTACCTAGCTCAATTGGTAATTATTGTTAGTATAGCGAAACTGTTAAATCGTAATTATTGCTAGCATAGGGAAATTGTTCAATTGTATTAATTGCTAGGATAAGAAAAATAATGTATATAAACTTGAGACTGATACAATAAATTATCACTTGTTGATCAGAATTCATGTTTTATTCCAGAACATGGGGCGAGGGGCAAGATGAAGTTACGACTATATTTTGTGACACGAAGTCATAATTATGCATATGCATTTGGCGCGCTGCCAACGCTGCCGCCAGTGCATGGCGAGTCGCCAAAGCAAGTGATCGTGTGATTAAGTAACAGTGCTTTCAGTAATATCTACAAAAGTATTAATATTTTCTAATTTCTAGGCCGTGTGACAATAACGTCAGTAAGTGAAATATCGTTAATAGTTGTCAGTGCTTCTGAGGCCAAATTTAGCTAGCTTTCAAGTACATATTTTGTTTTATCTTATTTTGAATGACGTTTCTGACAGTGTTCATATTGTTTGAGTAAGACAAGGGGAAAAGTTGGGTTTTGGTACCCCATCTTGCACCACATAAAGTTAGAGATCTAAATTAAAGATTTCTATCATTTCAGAATGGTCGGAAACTACAAAAGGAAGACAAATCAAGATGAATGGTCTTGAGAAGCGATGCAAAATGCTATAACTGCTTTCTTGGAAAATAAAATGGGTTGCTATCTAGTAGCAAAAACATATATGACAATGACAACGTTGTTCAAAGCGTTAAGATATCGTTCAGTCCAAAAAAGCGGATATTTTCAACTGAAGAAGAGGATGAATTAGTCAATTACTTAAAAGATATAGAAAGCAGACTATTTGGATCTGAAGTCTTTAGTATACCAACTAGCAACAAAAAACAAAAAGGATCATCTATTCAATGATAATGCAGGTAAAGCTGATAAGGATTGGCTATCCAGTTTTTTAAAACGTCATCCGGACTTAGGGATTAGGAAGCCCGAAAATACATCAGCAGCTAGGTCTGCTGGTTTTAATAAAACTGCTGTTGATAATTTGTACAAATTACAAGGCGAGATCTATGATAAGCAGAAACTGACCCCTGTTTGTGTATTTAACTCTGACGAAACAGGAGTGCCAGTTGTTCCAAAATCAGAATGCAAAATAAAAGCCAAGGTTGGCCGGAAATAGGTGAGCACATTGGCTTCAGCTAAGCGTGCTCAAACGATTACAGCTGAAATATGCCTTAGTACAAGTGGGTTGTACATGCCTCCGTTGCTGGTGTTTCCACGTAAGCAAATGAAAATGACGAACGTTTCTCCGAAGACAAGCAGTAAAATTACAAGAAGAGAAAGAAAAAAATCAGAAAAGACAGTCTTCATTAGAAGTAGAAAACGAAAACCCCTTCCCTCGAGGGCGCTCCAGTTGAGGATTCTGCGGGCCCCGGTTTCGCTCGCTAGAGACGAGTGTGGGCGATGTATGCAGGCACCTTTCGCTGCTACTGACATGACTATGTTAAGACAAATGCTATGTAATATGACTAAATAAGGGAATAGTCCGCTAGGTTAAGCATATTGTAAGTTAGAGTTAAGTTTGAAATGTTAATAATATATATATATATGGAATAAATGAAATGAAAAAAAAACTCAAGCATCAGTTGTAATTTTAATGTTGTTGAGTGAACATATTTACTATATGCAAGTAAGTTCGATAAAAATTGTTTATTGATTTAAATTTAATTTATGTGTTTCTTCTAAGTAAAACAAATTTAATTTTGAAATGAAAATGTATAAGAAGCAACTACAAAAGGGAGATCCAAAAGACCACTATTAAAAATAATATATATGTAAAAAAACCGATGTTATTTGTCACCGATCACTGTTCAGAACGCACTTACCTCAAATGCCTAATATTAGGACATTTATCACTTTATAATCCAAAACTGCCGAACATTATGGATTGTGTAAGTTATTTGACAAATAAAACATAGCATATGGGAAAATATGGAGGATTTAAAATCTCATATCAAAAATTTTAGTTCACGCTAAATTAACAAAGTTCGAAGAAACTAGCCAAAGCAGTAATGAAAATAACTTCAAGCGCCCCTATTCGAACAAACCTGATTTCCATAGGGTTTTGTGAGTGGTACCAGCCTCTAATTAGTCTATATATCATCAAGATTAGCCAAGCAATCAACCTTTTTCCCCCTATACAAGTGTATCCAAAACCTGAACCAATTATGCGTCGTAATATACATTAGTGCTTTTATACATTTAAGACAATTGATTTTCTCAACCTTTCACAATGGTAAGCCCTCCTGTGTAAAATACTAAGTGTGTTACCTGTAAAGGCCCTGAGTCCGCAAGAGCTAAATTAGTCGTGTGTGATGGATATTGTGCTCAGTCGTAACATCTAAAATGCTTATCAATTCAAGCTGTTTTTTATGATTCCCGTGCTAAAAATTCAAAAAACATTACTTTTCAATGTCACTGGTACTGTTAAGGAGTGACAATCGCGGATACTATTCGTATACTAAAAGATCATTCTAATCTGATAAGCTCGCCGTGCAGAAGATCTCATCGTTCCGTATTACTACAAGCATGGAACTCAAAGTGCTCCTAAGACGTGATTTTTGGCTTAACGGTGTATTTGTTAGGGAATTTGTCACTGATATCCGGAAAAATTTTTGATCAAGTGTTCGTCGGCGAAACAGAACTTAAAAACTAATTTAGATAACTCATTCTCATTTTATTATCAAAATGTTCGAGGTTTACGAATCAAGACCAATGAAGTTCAACTTTCCTCTCTTGTGTCCTTTGACAACTTCACGGAAACTTGGCTCACTGAATTGAATTTGCCTTCTTATAATGTTTTTCGTAATGATCGAAATCGCTTGAGCGTTCGTAAGTCTGATGGTGGTTGTGGTGTTCTAAATAGCATTTATAGATCGATTCTAGGTGCCTACTCTTGCGACTTTCTTCCCCCTTCTCCTGTTGAGCGCATTTGTGGTTCAGTCCCCCTATCGTCTAATATTTCTTTATTGATCCTCACAGTCTATATCCCCCCTAGTTGCTCTTTACATGTCTATGAAAAATTCTTTTCGGAACTCTCCTCTTTTATTTTCAACCGCTTACCTTCTTCTTCGCTTGTTATTTGTTATGACTTTAACCTCCGAAATTTTGTGTGGGATGCATCATTTTCTGAAAAAAGCTCAATTGACTGTCAATCCATTTCCTTCTCCTCATTTCTCACCTTACGTTCACTTGCCTAATTCAACACTGTCCCCAATGTTAATGACAAAGCTTTAGATCTAGTCTTGTCTAACATTGCTTAATCATCAGTTTTTCTTTCTGCTTCGTTTAATGAATACGTTAAACCTGATCCTCCCCATCCTCCACTTCATTTTTCTATTTTCTTGCCTTGTAAAACTGCTTGGAACAAGGTCTTTTCTCCCCACTTTCATCTCGTGAAAGCTTAATATAGTCAAATGGAGGCTGAAATAAACTTCTTTTTCTGTAATATAAATATTGTTAGAATTTCATAACTTACCTAATTCCAAATGCATAAATGATTATTGCGCATCATCATTTCCCACAGTTCGTGTAGGAAAAATATTATGCATAACATACATACGCATGTATTTCAGACAATTTGGAATTCCCATGGTCCAACCCAAATCATACGACACATAAACCATCATTATAATTTCAAACGCTTACAAGAAACAACCGCATTTATGTTACGTTTCATTCGAAATTGTAAACTGCCCAACGAGAAAAGAAAGCTGAGCAGAAGATCCAGCCCATTGGAAGTGAAAGACGCACTCAAGATAATTGTTACCGTAATACAGGTCGAAAGCTTTAAACATCTACGAAACAAAGGAGCAGTCCATCAAAACAGCAAACTTCGGTTCTTAACACTATTCTTAGATCTAGACGGACTTATTCGCATTGCTGGGCGAATTAAAAACAGTGATATTGTTGCGAATTCCGGCGTACCTACTTTCTCTCATTCGCAACTTTAAATTGCCACCGCAACATCTCCACCTTCCTTTGGGCACTCGCACGTTTTCCTTTGTGTATTTATTTATTTTTATTAACAATTTTCCAATTTCCCTATAATTTTTATCCCCCCATCATCATAATCCTACCGTTTTCCTTTAGTTCCAACTACAAAAAATAATACACTAATAATTTCAATTTTCCCACTAACAACATTCCATTCATTAATTCCGACTGACAAAATTTCATTCTATACATTTTTCCTAACAAAACCTAATTCCTTCCTTCATACTAACTGAATCTATTCACTAGTTCCCATTAACAAATTTTATTTTTACTAACGAATATTAATTCACGTTTCCCTACTAACAAAATTCAATCTCATACCCAGATGCATCGTTGAAGTTGCTTATTAGATGTATGGGAGATCGACAAGACAAGGCTCAATTGGTTGCGTCGGTCTGCTGGAACCCTAGGTTCAAGTTCCCCCGAGCGCAGGGAAGCACTCTTTTTGAGGTATCGGCAGAATCAATAGTTTCCGTATATGTATATGTGACACTTTGCATTCAATCAAGCGCTTCTTTGATGATGCGAATTGCCATATATACAAATCAATGGATATTATTGTGTTTGTCGATACGGAAAAAAGATGTGTGGGTAGCGGAATCGAAGTGTAATGAGCTTCGATTATTTTACCCAGATGCGGCAGCGGTAATTGAAAATGAATAGGATTGAGTTCGTTGAATGAGGGCAGTCGATATTGAACTTGGTGAATAAGGGGAAGTTTTTTTAATTTTCGGTGTCGAGGTGATTTTTAGAGTTTGAATTTGGAGAATAGCAGTGTTGACTTTCGGGAGGAATTTTGCCACTTCTTTTGCGATAGTGTGTGGGGTGACACGGAACATATGTTAAGATTTGGATAGTGCGATTCACTAGCTAACGGGGATTGATTTGAAGATTCGCTTGTGAACGGTGATTAGTGGAATAAAACAAAAGCAATTTGTTTATAGCAATTAGACGTGTAATTGCAGTTTGGTGGGAAATGAACTTCTTGGGGAAGATGAAAGTAGTGCGAGCTTGTGTTGAACTTATTAAATGATACAATAAAAATATATGTGCAGAGATTGATCATTCAGAAAAAAACCTATAAACTAATTTTGTTGGTTTGTGGAGAGGACCAGGTGCCTTATAGTGAATTTTTCTGCGAGTACGCTTGTACGACGGATCGGAGAGTTGCGTCTAAAGTTTTTTTGTTATCTTAACTTTATAATCTTATTTTCAGTGGCCCCACGCTTCTTTTTTCGTATTTCACCGGGCGCTCGGAGTTCTGCAAGGAAAGAAGTAAATACCAATCTGGTATTTTGTTTCAATATTTTACAAATTTTATTATTTTACAGAAGCTTGTTTTATTGTATTTTATTTATATTATATTGTAATTAGTTTATTGTGTTATATTTTAGTTTATATTCTTTTGTTTAAATCTCGAAAGGGGCTTTTAGTCGTTTTTGACATTTTTATCCTGCAAAGTTTTTGGTTGGGATTAGAATTGTTGGATTAAATAAAACGGCCATGTCATATTAAAACCATAATCGTTCATTTCTCAAGATGACCTCCCCTTTCCCGTCCTTATCCCTCCGTGGTAGTGTTTTTATGTAAGGTCGCTCAGCACGAGCAGAGGGTGTCCCGGAAGTCCCACGACACGACTGAGTGCTAGCCGGCCTCAGTATGCCACCCCGGGCTACACACTCCTCTGCTAAAACTTAATGTCTGCAACTGCGGTGACTTCCGTGGTTGCAACAATATTCCAACGAACGCCCAGCACCCGTTGCTGATAGTGATATCAGCAACGGGTGCTGGGCGAGTTTACTCCGCTTATTCTCAATCATCTCCATTAAAAATACTTGCACGCAGGAGCACTAGCGCTGCATTATGCATCACGTGAAACATTTTGGTACATTAATGGCAGGAGAATGGCATCCAAAACAGTTTGGCAATGCATGCTGTGGGCACGACTTAAACCAAAAACTCTAACTCAATTGATGGGGGACTTACCAGCGGAAAGAGTACGAAGATCGAGGCCATTTCTCCATGTTGGAGTCGACTTTTGTGGTGCAATCCAGGTGCACCATAAAATTCGTGGGAAACGTCCAGACAAGGCCTACATAGCGCTCTTTTTATGCTTTTCAACAAAGGCCATTCACTTGGAGCTAGTTTGTGACCTTTCATCAGCGGTCTTCATTGGATGTCTTAAGCAGTTCATCGCAAGGCGAGGACGTCTGTGAAAATCTTTAGCGATAACGCTTAAAATTTTATTGGAGCAAACACGGAGCTCCAGGAACTCACTTTACTGTTTAACCGGCAGTTTGCACAGATTGAGGATAGCTGTGCCGATGAAGGTATAGAATGGTTGCGCATACGGCGACGCTCCCCCCACTTCGGTGGGTTATGGAAAGCCGGAATTAAGTCCACTAAATATCATTTGAAACGAATGATAGGATGCGCTTCCCTGACGCATGTGGAACTAAGTACGGCAATCTGCCAAATAGAGGCCGTACTGAATTCTCGACCAATCAGCCAGATGTCACCGGATCCAACTGATGTACAAGCACTAACACCAGGCCATTTCTTGATCGGCGAAACTTTAACAACAATTCCAGATCCTCAACTTGACCCTGGATCCATGCCTATTTTAACTCGATGGAAATTGATGAGATGTCTTCACGAAGCCTTCTCGCGCCAATGGTCTAAAGAATACCTTCAAGACTAGCAACAGAGGCAAAAATGGCAAGAAATCAAGCACAATGTTGAGTCAGGATTACTAATCATGCTAAAGAGGAGAACTTGCCACCTCTCAAAAGGCGCTTGGGAAAAATAATCAATGTAAAAAACGGATCTGATAGCAGAGTAAGAGTGGTTAAGATAAAAACCGCTACTGGAATTACCTCAAGAGCAATAAATATGGTCAGTCCACTACCAAACATCGGAGAGCGTCTCCCCAGTCAACACTGACCTCATTGACGCAGTTAAAGGCCAATCCAGGAAAAGAGTAGAGAATGTATCCAATGACTCAGCACCGAAACGAGTACGAAAGTTTCCTCTACAAACTTTACTCTGCTTGCTACTAGTCCTGTTGCGAATTCCGGCGTACCAACTTCCTCCCATTCGCAACTTCAAATTGCCGCCGCAACATTTCCACCTTCCTTTGGGCACTTCTACCTTTTCCTCTGTAAATTTATTTAACAACGTTTCATTCATTAATTCCCACTAACAAAATTTCATTCAATACTTTTTCCCCAACAAAACCTTATTCCTTCCTTTATGCTAACTAATTATATTCCCACTAACAAATTTTACTCTTTTATACTAACAAAAATTAATTCACGTTCCCTTACTAACAAAATTCAATCTTATACCCAAATGCATCGTTGAAGTTGCTTATGAGATGAATGGGAGATCGACAATCCAAGGCACCATCGACTACGTCGCAAGTTCTCGACCGGGGGTCTGCTGGAGCCCTGAGTTCAAGTTCCCCGGGCCCAGGGAAGCACTCTTTTTGGGGTATCGGCAAAATCAATAGTTTCCGTAATGTATATGTGACACTTTGCACTCAATCAAGCGATTCTTGGATGATGCGAATTGCCATGTATGCAAATCAATGGATACTATTGTGTTTGTCGATACGGGAAAAAAGATGTGTGGGTAGCGGAATCGAAGTGTAATGAACTTCGATTACGTTACCCAAGGGCGACAGCGGGAATTTAAAATGAAAAAGAGACTACGGAATCGGATTGGATGGAAGTGAAAAATACGGGATTAAGTTGCTGGGACAGAGGCGGTCAGTTTTTGGCTTGAAAATAAGCGGAAGTGTTTTTGGCAGGGTCGGAAAAGTTTTGTTAATTTATTAATTCGAAAACGAAGAAAATCTGGATTTGGACTGAAACGAAATTGAGTTCTTAGTGTCGGAAGCAGAAAGCGAATAACAGTTTTTTTTTATTGCGAAGTTTAGTGGCGGAAGTTTTGGTGTGGGAAAGGAAGAAGAACCGAAAAACTGCATCGGATGTGGGCTAAATTAAAATTTGTGCGAATTTACAAGTGAGGGAAAAGAATTTTGGTTTCAGCCGCCAGGAATTATGTTACTGCGGTTGGATTTTAAAAGGTGTTTCAGAATTAGAGAAAAAAAACCGAACCAACAGCGGATGTCTTATGAGTGAAGAAAGAAATAATGTCTTATGAGTGAAGAAAGAAATACTGTTTTATGAGTGAAGAAAGGAATAATGTTATTTTGAGTGAAGAAAGAAATAATGTTTTAGGAGTGAAGAAAGAATTGATGCTAGATTGAGAAGGCAAAGTGCCGAGTCTTGGGTTTGTTTTTTGTTGTTGTCAAATCAACTTACACAGAACAGTGTTGGACAGTGGATCATCGTGATATAAGTGGCCGTCGAGTGTTCGATTGATTCTGATTGTTTATCTTCAAACTAATTAAAACTTAACTTACAGTGGCCCCACACTCTTTTTTTTGTCTTCGCCGAGCGCTCGGAGTTTCACGAGGAAAGAATGAGTACCAATTTGGATTTTTTTATATTTGATTCTCATTATCAAGTTCATTCTTTTTTCTTTATTATCTTTTATAAAAAATTTAATTACTGTTTGCTTTTACATAAAATTTTAAAGGTTTTTTTTTGTATTGAAATTAAAATTTGTGAATTTCCTGTGTAGGATTTCATTTTTAAACTAAATAAAACGGCTATGTCGAGTTAAGAGCATCATCTTTCATTTCTCAAAATGACCTCTACCTTTCCCGTCCTTTTCCCGCCGTGTTAGTATTTATATGTAAGGTGGCTCAGCACGAGCAGAGGGTGTCCCGGGAGTCCCACAACACGACTGAGCGCTAGCCGGCCTCAGTATGCCACCCCGGGCTACACACCCTCTGCCAAATCTTAATGTCTGCAACTGCGGTGACTTCCGCGGTTGCAACAGTCCTTCTGGTATTGGTACTTGGAGAAACGAAAACGACTTCAGCCGAAAGAACAGTGGAGCTAATATCATTCAAGGAAACTCCTGGTACATATTTCGAGGAAGTCAATAGGATAAAATTAACGTATTGCAGCTGGAAAATAATAACATTTTACGACTTAACAACCTACTGGACGGAATACCGATGGTCTTAGAAGATATATTCCTAGACTGATCGATAATGTTCTCAAGAGGATCAGCTACTCCACATCGGCCAATATTGCAAGACTCTAATATCGCAGTTCGAATATTTGCTCCGCGAAATCGAGCACAAAAACGAGCTTTTGCCTCCAAATCAACTACGCGCACGAAGGTCACCTCTGATTATAATAGGCTCAGCTTCTCACCTTTTATTCGGAGTATTAGAGGAAGAGTGTGCCACTCAGTACGAAAACATCGGCCAAATAAAACAAAGCGAAGGCTATTCAACTGTTGAACCAGCTCCCCGAGTGTTTCAAGTGGGGGATTATCGCGCATCATCATTTCTCACAGTGCGTGTAGGAAAAATAATATGCATGATATGCATTCGCATGTATTTCCACAATTTGTAATTCCCATGGTCCAACGCGGTAAGACTACACCGCCAAACAAAACAAAGATATGAATTTTTTTGAGTGTGGAATTCGTCGTGAGAAATGTTGTCTTGCAAAAAATAATTGTCAGCAAAAATTAGTCATAAATTGTTTTGTTCGAAAATAATTATTACAATTGTTCATTGCAACTCGGGATTTTTACTTCGACGGAAAACTAGAGGTTCAAGTGCTTCATAGTTAATTTTGGTTTTTATATTATTTACACCGCGACGGATTTTTAATAAGTTCAAGTGCTTGATTAAAAGCATTATTCATCGAATACAACGCGACGGGTTTAACAAGTACAAGTGCTTGATTAAAACAACTTCATTAATTCTGTTCCACGCGACGATTCTAACAAGTTAAAGTGCTTGATTAGAACAAAGCAACAAGTAATTAAATCACCTGGTTAATGTGCTAGAGTGATTAATGTATGGTAAGTATTATCTACAGACATTAAGCTGCATTATGGGCAACATATAACCCTGGTGGTTTGCAAAGCCTTTCGAATGTCAGTCTTTTTATTAAGATCTACCAAAGGCTTCGAAAATAGTTATTCCTGTATTTGTTTAGTCTTCTCATTGGTTAAAAGCAAATTTAGAGTCCTCATCAACACAGTCTATGAAGTGCTGTGGAGACTGTTCAACGTAGGTAGAGATGGGTCAACTCAATTTAACAAACCGAGTTAACTCGAGTTGCACTTAAATCGAGTCAACTCGAGTTAGGCTACTTCCAACTCAAGTTGTGTTTCTAAGTCATCGCTCTAACTCTGGGCAAATTCGTAGCATATGATTTGTGACCAAGAAAGCTCGAGTTGCGGTTAAATTGAGTCAACTCGTGTTAGGCTATTTCCAACTCGAGTTGTATTCCTAAGTCATCGCTCTGCACTTTGGCCAAATTCGTTGCATATGATTTAGGACCAAGACAGCTCGAGTTGCGGTTAAATCGAGTCAACCCGTGTTAGGCTATTTCTAACTCGAGTTGTGTTTACGTTATCGTTCTGGTTTTTGGGGAGAAGCCATTACATATAATTTTTGCTTTGTTTAATTCATGTCCCCAAAGTTCAAGTGAAATTCATTTTTCCGTGTCGATTGATAACACCTGTACACAGTAACAGTACCATCTGTGCGGTGACTAATATTTTAATAAATTGCACTCAACTATCGTGTCGTTATTCTGTTCATCAACCGTGAGTTATTCCATGTACAAAAGTTAATTCCGACGAGTTAAGTTGTTTGAGTGAATTTTTATTGGAGTCGTTTATACGTAACACTCTAGACTCAGAATCTTTCGAATTAAATAAGGAGATTTTCTATTCAATTTTTTATTTTTCTATTTATCAAATACAATGGCTTTTTGCATGTCATCATCTTGCACCGATAAAACAAACAATAAAAACATTCTGACGTGCTCCGGCTTGTGCGAACTATCTTTCCACGCAAAATGTGTTGAAATATCCGGTCCAGTAGCAGATCACATTACTAGAAACGAGTCAGGTATTTTGTGGTTCTGTGATACCTGCAGAAAGTTTTCTATACCAACGTACATCTCTAAACTTCGGGCAGCACAATTAACAATTGATTCTCTCCTTTCGGAAGTCTCTAGTTTACACAAGAAACTTGAGGCCTCAAAAACAGAGATATCAAACTTGCTTAAAGTCGCTCAAAAGGAACAACCATCTACTTCCCCAAAATCAGCAACTCTTGCGACATCTGCTCGTTATGCAATGACTACAAGAAGCACGGGAAGCGCTCAGCAGACTAAAACTCAATCTCATACCGAGTTATTTCAATTGGTCCCGCAAAATAATCAACATCTTCAGGAACAACGTAAGCAACCAACATCTCGAGCGCTCACTGAGGAAGTTACCGAACATCGTGATAACCCAGTTGACACGCATGCCGATCTCCAGTCTTCCATCACCCAGCCATTGCAGGCTATCAGTCCACCTTCAAGAGTTTTCGTATCTCGTCTAGCGCCGCATACGACTTCCGAACAAATCGAACATCATATAACATCAAAGCTAGGTAATGTTCCATCTATACTTACTTGCAGAAAGTTGACTGGTGAGCAGCGTTACATTTCATCCTTTAAAATTGATATTTCGTCATCCAAAGCGGATATTATTATGAAGCCTGAGTTCTGGCCCAATGGTGTGCTTGTAAAAGAATTCATCTCATCCCGTAATACGAATTTTCGGAAAAGGCGTCACGCTCTAACCTCCAAAAAATAGTATAAATGGTCTTCAATGCTACTATCAAAATGTTAGAGGGCTAAGGACCAAACTTTCTAGATTTTTAACCGCCTCCACTATTGCCAACGATGATATTTTCTTCATTACCGAAACCTGGTTAAATGATTCCGTGAGTGACTTCGATTTGTCTGGTACGCACAATATTTTTCGTCGTGATTGAGACACTAGTGTTTCCTCAAAATCAGACGGTGGTGGAGTCATGGTAGGTGTCAAAAGATGTTTTCCTAGCTCCATTTGTTGTGATTTTCAACCATCTCCTCCTATTGAATGTATCATGGTGAGAATATCACTAAAGCCAAGTTCATACCTATTAGTATCATCAACATATATACCTTGCAATTCTGCATTACAAACCTACACAGTATTCTTTGATGAAATATCTAACTACGTGCTCTCTAGATTTCCTCATGATACTCTGTTGATATGTGGAGACTTTAATGCACCTTCAGTTTTATGGAACCTTGATAGCTCCATACCTATCACGTCGAACAACCCTATCTCCTTCGATTTCTTGTCTTTTCTATCCTACTTGTCCCTCTCTCAGATTAATTCCATTGTTAATTTAAATGATCGACTACTCGATCTTGTTTTCGTCAGCCCGGCCTTGGCAAATAATATATCTATTTCTTCAGCTGAACCTTATATCCCGCCTGACCCCCATCACCCTCCGTTATGTATAGAGCTGAATCTTCCGGTAACTCGTGGTAAAGAGAAGCTCTTACCTCCATCTTTTAATTTCAATCGAGCTAATTTTGTAGCCATATCCAGTGCCCTAAACTCTATTCACTGGCCCAATTTTTTTCATAATCTTTCATGTGATGATGCTTTGGCAAAATTTTATGATCTCTTAAATGAACAAATCACTGAATTTACCCCTTTATATTCACCGAATAATCGGTCTGATGCCCCCTGGATTACTGCCGATGTGTACAATGCCCTTAAAAATAAAGAGAAAGCCAGATTGATATCCAAGAAATCCTGTTCAGTGGAAGCTCGTTTAGAGTATTGTAGATTGCGCTTCTTAGCGAAGACCGAAGTCAAACGTGCACTAAAAAATTATTATTGCTCTATTGAGCAATCTATTTCGTCTAACCATCCTAAACGTTTCTGGTCATACATACGATCCTTAAAGACCTCTCCTCCTATACCTAATAAAATGTTTCTGGAGAACTTGCACGCAAACACCCCAGAAATTATCCTAAAATTGTTCGCTCAATTTTTCGCCTCAACGTTCAATGCCCCCTCAGCTGCTGGTAATTATTTTCCAAACTTTTTCCTTCCAACCTTCCAGTCCTCTTTTACGTTCTCTCCGCCCGAAATCGAATCAATTATCTATAACCTAAATGGATCTGTCGGCCCTGGCCCGGATGGGATTCCTTGCTTTTTTATCAAATCACTTTCTACTGCTTTGTCTTTTCCCCTATCCTTTCTTTTCAACCTTAGCTTAACTGCTGGCATATTTCCTGAATGTTGGAAAGTTGCCTTCATTACTCCAATTTTCAAACAAGGCAATCCATCTTATATCGCAAACTATCGGCCAATATCTATCCTATCGTGTTTTTCAAAAATATTTGAAAGAGCTATGTACCTCAAATTAATCCCTGTGCTATCACCCATCTTTCATGATCAGCAACATGGTTTTCTTCCACGCAGATCAACTACTACGAACCTACTTGAGTTCTCTAACAGTGTTGCTCTAGCTCTGGACTCTCAGGCACAAATGGACGCTATCTATACGGACTTTAGCAAGGCTTTTGACACAGTTCCTCATAACATCCTACTTATTAAGCTCAATCATTATGGTTTTCCGGAAATATGAATATACTGGCTCAAGTCCTACCTTTCTTCCCGGTTGTGTTGTGTGCGTCTGAACAGAAATTTGTCTCCATATTTTAGTCCTACTTCAGGAGTTCCTCAAGGTTCTATTCCGGGACCACTCTTATTTATCCTCTTTATCAATGACCTCCCACCTATGCTAAATTCGTCATCTTTGCTTTATGCTGACGATCTGAAACTATTTAGACAAATAGATAGTACTGCTGATTGCAGCATTTTGAATAACGATCTGATTACGTTAAGCAACTGGTGTTTATCTAACAATTTCCATTTAAATATCCCAAATTGCCACGTAATGTCTTTCTCATTGAAACGTGAACCTATAGTTTACCAGTATAACATAAACGATATGCCCCTCGCGCGTGTTTCACATTGCAAGGATCTTGGAGTCATCTTCGATTCTAAATTAAAGTTTGAGAGACACATCTCTCATGTTATCAATAGGGCTACAAAAATGTCTGGTTTTGTGCTGCGTCATGTCCACATATTTAGTGATACTCACACTGCGTCCCTTCTTTACGTTTCTCTCGTACGAAGTATTTTAGAATACGCTACCCAAATCTGGTCTCCACACCAAGAATATCTTACTACTGCCTTAGGGTTAGTTCAGCGAAAATTCACTAAATACTTATTTTACAAGTTTAAAATTCCGTATTGTTCCTATTCAGATCGGCTTAACTTTTTGCGTTTACCATCTCTTTGTGATCGACGTCTTTATTTAGATGAATGTTTCTTGTTCAAACTTTACCACCGTCTGATCGACTCATATCTTGTAGACAATATACATTTACGGGTTCCTGCAAGAACTACTCGATCATGTCAAACCTTAGTCACTCCTTTTGCATGTACCGATGTTTATTTTCACTCTGCTATGGTGCGCCTCCCTAGAGGCCACAATAATCTTGAGCTTGGTCCATTTCTTTCTTCATTTTTTAGTTTTAAGTCTTTGCTAAGAGAAAAATTATTTAACACGTAATTCGTTAATGTTTGAATAATTTGTACAGTTCCAACTAATTCATTCAGTATGTTTTTGGTTTTTTTCATTATTGTATTCAATATCTTGTAATTGGGCTAACCGCCTGTAAGATTTGGAATTAAAATAAAATAAAAATAAAATGCGCATTCGTACCCGGCGAAAAAATTTGAAGCGGTTCCTAAAGAATCACCTTTGAAGCACTCTGTTACCATATCCAAAGAGAAGTGCTTTACAATCGCTTCACTTTAAGCTACATTAGATCATATCAGCTTCATATGAGGCACATTTGAAGCATGCATGCAGGGCTTCCAACGTGCTTTTAAGGAAGCTATCTGATAGCGTGCTTACTTCTGCGGACATCTAATGTTAAAATACCTATGAAGTATAAGGGACTTTGGAGCACTTCATTGCTTTATGAAAAGCGCTTTAGAAACACTTTTTGAGCGCTCTATTTTCCACTGGGGAGTTAATCTGCGCAACTGTATTGCTGACTTAACTCAAGTTCATTTCATGTCCCCAAAAGCGACCGAGAGCGAAACATTGTTTTGTGTGGTTTGTTCTGAACTGTAATCGTTTTCAAACAAAGTTTGTGTAATTTTTTCAAGTTAAACCGAAAAGTGTTATTAGATTACATTCCTTGCATATTTTAATCCTCGTGATTGGACAATGCCCGGGCCTAAAAAATCTTCCCCGGTTCGGAAAGTGTTTGACTTACCTTCACAAGGAAGTGTAAAGTGCAAAATGTGTTCTAATAGTTATAAATACTCTGGCAATATCAGTTCACTTATGAACCATATTAAAAAAATGCATCCCAGCAAATACTGTGAACTGGTAGAGTCGGATAATAATAGTGCTACATCCATTAATAATCGACCCTCAAGCTCATCATCGTTAAGTAAAATTCAAAAAGAAATTTCAAAATAACCGCCATCAGCAACCATGCCTACGCCGTCTTCATCATCTGTAGATGGTGAGCCCGCTACAAAACGATTCAGGCAGACACGTTTGGCCTAGCCGCGAAAAGTTTTGCAGAAATCTGGCGATGCTGCGCTGATTCAAATGATTGTGCAAGATTATCAGCCTCTACAAATAGTTGAAAATGAAGGTTTCCGAAGGTATACTAACACATTAAATCCTGACTATGAACTTTCTTCCAGAAAAAAATTAGCTCAGATGTTAGAAGAAAAATATGAAACTGAAACGGCGGCATATAAGAAAAAATTGCAGAAAATTGAAAATATTGCTTTGACGTCAGATATTTGGACGTCAGATACTAATAAAAGTTTCATTAGTGTAACCGCCCATTTTATAGACGACACCAAACTAGAATCAGTGGTTATTTCAGCTTCAGAAATACAAGGCAGTCACACAGCTGAAAATATAGCAAATGCTATACGTCAAATATTGGAGGACTGGGAGATAAACTCAAAAATAGTCACTATTGTAACGGATAACGCTGCTTCAATTAAAAAAGCAGTAAGTGAAGTTTTAAATGAGTGCAATCATTTCTGTGTCGCCCATACGATCAATCTTGCTGTGAAAGATTGTATGGAAAAAGATATTACTGGTTCAAGAGACACCACCGCTTATAATAGCCAGTTATTGCAAGTAATAAATAAATGTCGTGCGATCGGTTCACATTTCAAATACAGCACAAAGTCTTCATATGCATTGACCACCATGCAGAAGCAAATGAATTTGGACGTAATCAAACTAAAACAAGACGTTCGCACACGCTGGAATAGTACATTTTATATGCTCGACCGCTTACTAAAGCTCAAGATTTCACTTTCTGCGACATTGCCAACACTGGAACCACCACCATCGAATTTGGATTCTCAAGGCTGGGATATTGCCGAAGATAGAGTGATGCTCCTAAATTCATTTGAAAAAGTAACCACTATTTTATGCGGTGAAAAATATCCATCACTATCATCTGTTATACCGCTCGTATTTGGTCTACAAAATACTATCAACACCAAAACCCCAATAACTGAAACGGGCAAATGCTTGCAAAGAGCTCTTACTAACGCAGTTGAAAAACGCCTCAAGGTTTATGAAATTAACAGAGTAGCAGCAATAGTGACTTTTCTTGATCCACGATTTAAAAACAGAGCGTTTAGTTTAGAGTCGAATGTTGACAATGCGCAAACGTGGGTACTTAATGAACTGCAAGACTACTTATCAATGGAGGCCTCACTTGATCAACCTTGTATGCCTGCTGGTTTGGATGCTGCTTCTTCTTCTACAGAAGATGAAATTTGGGGTGTTATCGACCGAAAAGTATCGGAAGCCGTCGGACAGTCAAACTCGACTACATTTTCTTCAGCAGCTGCGATAATAAAACTGTATATTGAGTTGCCGTACGTAGATAGGAAGCAAGATCCACTTCAATTTTGGGCTGAGAAAAAAGCTCTATTTCCGTCATTATTTAAAATGGCGCATAAATACCTCTGTATACCGGCTACGTCGGTGCCGTCCGAAAGGCTGTTTTCTAAAGCGGGCATTTTATGTAATGATCGAAGAAACCGACTTGCACCAAAAAAGCTCAATGAAATACTTGTCCTGAATGCACTGTATTAAATATAATGTTTAAGAACTCCAGAACAGTACCTTTGTATATACTATACAATAATATTGCCATAGAGTACTTAAAAATATCTACAGGATTTCAAAATTATACCGTTCCTATTTAGAATATGAAATATCTTTAATTTATTTTGGGTTAGTGTACTTCTGAGTACTATCCAGGATTTAACAATATCTACTAACTGATGTAGATATTGTTAAATCCTGGAGGTTCGTAAGAATGTACTTTTTGATGCTATTCTTATTTATGTAAATTACTAATTCTTATTTAGAATTAACTACTTTTTTTAAATTTTACTTTGAATATGTATACTGTTAAAAACCTACCTATTGCGGAGTAATAATGAATTAATAGATAGTTTATTTTTTCTTAAACTTGAAAAGACTGATTACTGGATTAAGTATAAATCGCATTGTGTCTCAAGACTTTGACCGTATAGTTTGTAATTGAAAGTCAAGTAAAATTAACTCTTTTCTGAATCATAGTTTGTTTTATTTTTTACCTACGGTAATAACTATTTTGTTAATCATTGCCTAGTGTAACACAAAACACACAACAAAAGAGAGAGTGTTGAATTCATCATTACACTATCCATCCTACCCACTACCCAAACATCCATTCAACTTAAACCGATTTTCCAACCACACAAGCATTAGATTTTTCCTATTTATATCGGTTGAGGCAAATTTCAACTCGGTTAATTCGATTTGGTGTAAACCCGAGCCCACCCATCACTACATTCTTTCTATCTAACTCGATTTAGTCAACTCGGTTTGAACTCGGGTTAGCTAAATTGTAACCCGAGTTAACTCGATTTAACGCAAACCCGAGTTCGCCCATCACTAAACGTAGGTTTACCAGCACTTTTCTCTTTAAATTTCACATCCCGTATTCCCTTTATAATGATTGTCTATCCCTCTTGCGCATGCCTTCTTTAATCTCGCGTCGCGTATTTCATGATGCATGCTTGTTCTTCAAACTGAACCAAAAACTCTTGCCTATGAATCTCTGTAATGAGATATTCCCACCTATAATGCACAGCGGTCAAGTAGATCGACAACGATTTTTAACGCTCCCTTTGCCCGAACCAATGTATTTCATTTTTGGCCATTGGCACGTTTGCTGCGTAAACACAACTCTCTTGGTCTTAGTCCGATACGTCAATCTTTTGCGCAATATAAAAATAAACTCAGACGATTAGTTTTTGTTCATAATTTTTTAGATTAACTTGAGCGTACTTTCTAGTTTTAATGTCCTTGCTTTGTAACCTAGTTTTTCTTGTTTTGTTTGGATATGTTTTATTTCTTTCGTGACTTCTTCTTTTCTATATTATAATTAGATTTTTCTAATCTGTATACAGAATTCTGTGAATAAATAAACAAATAAAACCATCACCTACAGCTGAAAATAAAATTCATTGTTTTCTTCCATTTCTAGTTATTCCAAAATAGCCTGTGAAAAAGAAGAAATAATAAAAACACTATATTTGTTACTTGCGAAAAATATATATATTTCGGGAATAAATCTGCTTCCTACCTTATTGTTAAATTTTTTCTAAAGAAGTGCTCAGTATTTACATTAACATGCTTAAAGCTAGTTTATGGGCTGACCTATTACTCAACAAAAATATCTTTAAGGTCTATTTTTAGGTGTCCGAACCCTTAATTGGTTAATTTATTTGTTTATAACCCTACCTGCTTTATAAAAAGCTCCTTAAAACTTCCACTAATTACAGATTTGAAATGTTTCCAATCATCTTAAAAGATGTAAAAAGCTATTACCGATATCTTGGTTTAACCTTGGCTCGAATGCCGCATAATCAAAATACAGTCGAGAAAGAAACTTTGGCCCTGTTAGAAGACTAACCAGTGGAAGGAAGAAAGCAACTGTAATAGAATTAGCGGTTCTATGTATGTCGTAATATTACTTCACCAATAAAAGTAGATTCTACAAGCAAAGTTTCTGCGACATAAATGGATTGTTACGATCCCTTAGTGAGATCTGAATTGAATGGATGATGTTAAGAAAATATTTCAATTGCCATAATTATATCATCAGAAATTCTAAAGTACAATCAGTTGATGTTAATGAATTCAAAAAGAATCATTCACTCTTCAATAAAATGCAAAAATCCAAGTTCAATTAATTCACCCTCAAAGTCAAAATTTCAAGAATCAAAAGTTGCTGTAGTTGCAAACACGCGCCAGAAATTATTATGGGAAATGTATAAACGCGCAAGAAGAAAATTGCACATCTGCAAAAATTAACATTATATAAGCAAATCAGCCATTCAATAAAACATTATTAGTCAAGCAATCATTAAATACGTACAGTATATAACGTCACTCGATTTAACGACAAACCACCTAAAGCGTCGAAATCACTCGGCTTTGGTTGGCTTCCATACAATGATACACTGTATATATCATTACGCCCACTCTCAATAACGACAACAATTAATTAATAAAAAGTACTTTTTAAGTTGCCTAAATTAGTATCAAGTGTGTAGCTGTGTACGTTCTTTTGTCGCTTTATCATCCTAGTCCGTAATAAACTCGACTATCGGCATCATACACACCGAACATTCCAAGAAATCCGTTCTTTTGTTTACAAATTGGGATTGCTTGCACGTGTAGACTGTTGTTGGTAGGAGTCATGGATTATCTATACGTTATCATATTCTTAGTTGCTCAAAAACGTTCAAACTGTAAACATGGCGAATAAGAGAAAATCACTGTGTATTGACAAAAAAGTTTTACTGATACGCGCAATAGAGGCGGGAGAGAAGATAAGTGATGTTGGCAGACGCTTTGGATTTAGTCGCTCTACCGTGTCCACAATATGGGGAAATAAAGAAAAAATTCTAGAAGCAGAGGAGGATGGTAAATCTTCCAAAAAAATTGAAAAAACTTAGAAGATTGGATCAAGCTATGCTATCATGGTTTCACCAATAGCGCCAGAATAATAAGCCTATCTCGGGGCCGATCGTGAAAGCTAAGTTGGAGAAGTTTGCTAAAGAACTTGATTTACTTTTTTTCAAAGCATCAGAAGGATGGCTCGGAAAATTCAAGCAACGTCACCATATCAACTATGATAAAATTAAAGGTGAAGCACGAAGTGTTGATACGAATGTTACTCACGACTGGATTAATAGAGCGTGGTCAAAATTGACAGAAAAATACGCCCCAAGTGACATTTTTAATGCTAACGAAGCAGGAGCGTATTACAGTGCTTGTGGCTGCTAATATGGATGGCATAGAAACAAAGCTGATGTTAATAAGCAAACCGAAAAATTGCCAGTGACGTATATAACAAATAAATCAGCTTGGATGACCAGTCAACTTTTTGAAGAAGAACTGCGAAAGTGGGATGCAGAATTAAAGGGACGAAAAGTTTTACTTCTTGTTATAACTGCCCTACCCACCCTCTTATACAAACCTTCAAAACATGGAGTTGGCATTTCTTCCTCCAAGTACGACTAGTCTTGCAGCCAATGGATCAAAGCGTGATTAAGAGTCTCAAGGGGCACTACAGAAAGAAATTCTTGATGGAACTAGTCGAATCTGAGGGTAGAACTTCTATTAATATGCTACACCCAGTTAATTTTTTATCTAAAGCCAGGGAAGAAGTGACATCCACACCTATACAGCACTCTTTTTGACATGCTGTACTTTTTACAAATTCTATGAGTGATGAAGAGGAAACAGAACCGGAGTTTGATAGCGACGACGACCTTCCGTTAACTGAGTGGATTCAACAGTTTAACATGGCAGGACAATTTACAGAAAATCTTAAAAACTACATCGAAGTAGACGACTGCCTGCTTACAACGGCTTCACTCACAGACAAAGAATTTTGGATTCGGTGAGAAAAACTGAAGGCCAAGAACAAGGAGATGAAGAAGATTAGACGGATGAGACTGAGTCTCCGCCAAGCATTAAAGAAACTCTGGGAGTAGCAAAGTTATTGGAAAATACTTTCTTTTTCAATATCGCAAGATATGAATAAAATAAGCAAAAAAAAAAAATACAATAAAATTACTGGTGCAGCAAAAGACGTCAGACGAAAATAACAGAATACACGCAATAGAGCGTTCAAATAAGAACTGTTTTTTATGTAATTACAAACACAAGTCTGAAATAACCTTTTTTTTTTCTAATACAGATTTTTATTCTCTCCATTTAACGACAACTCTCTATGACGTCAAAATATACACGATCACTTTAGTGTCGTTATTTAGAGTTTACATTGTATTTCATGTGATTCACAGGAAGTGGTTTCACGTTGGATTTACATGATCCGTTGAGCCGAATACACTTTTAAGGTTTGCTCGCTTATGGTGGATTCTAGACTTAACTTGGACAGCACTTTGGGAGCTAGAAGATAGTTGGACTCTCAGATGATACCTGAACACTGTTATTGGAGTCTTAACTTGTCCGCGATATTCACTGGGGATATTGCACGAATTCAAATTCCGTCAAGGCTTGTCTGCGAAACTCTTGCCATTAGGGCCTGAAGCATGACATTTGGAGTTCCTTCTGGTTGGCTTGTTTGGGGCTTGCGGAGTTCAGCATCAACATCGTGAATCATCTGGATCTGCAGTGGAAGCGGTAGTCTTTTAGATCTGCACGTTCTCAGGAACTTTGAAAATTAAGCAAGAGGGCAAATATAGCGGTTTAATCCTTTTGTGGACACACCTGTAGGGTTAACTATAGGCTATCACATATAGAGCAGTACTGGAAGTAGTGTGATCAAACGTACAGGCAAGAGTGCAACCAAAAATTCGGAATTCATAGGAGGAACAATACCCGGTCAGAGCAAGAAGCCAAAAAAAAAATTAATGAGCAGTCAAGATACGCACTTCAAAAAAATCGAGAGGCTCATCACTAACTTCAAAAAAGATAGTGTAATCGAGCAGTCGCCTCAGCAAACTGCTCGAAAATCAACATATTGCGGATCCAAATTTCAATTGTAAATTTAAAATAATACTCATCATTTTAATTTGCAATTGAAATTTGAATAAGACAAACCCCTTTTCAACGTAGCTCTTCCACGATCGCACTTTCGCAAGTGAATGGAAGGCTCGCGTACTGGTTTTGGAGCGGTCCCGTAACGCGACGACTACAAACGGGGAGTCCACTTAAGATGGCGAAACCGCAAGCACGCCGGACAGGTTACCTACGAACGATTAAGAAAAAGAAAGATTTGAGCGCGAGACGTTTCGGACGTGGCGGATGTTCGGTGGCGACGTTACCCTTGATGGTGAAATTGTGCAAAATTTAAAAACTGAATGATTCCAAATGCATGTACAGTCTTTCGTTCACTTCCCCACGAATCTTTCTCCGAGTCCAAAAAGTGCGATAGATCAGCACTTAGAAAGTGCCACACCACGTAGTTAATTTTGCTTTCTTAATTTTTAATTTTTGCTGGGTTCGTCGCGAAGAAACCGTCCGATGAAATTTTATGTTTGGTTGAAAGTTCACATTGGACTAAATTTTGTATTCGATCCTTTCCTTTTTTGTGTTGAATTAAATTTTATATTTATTAAATTTTTATAGTTCTTTAAAATCTTGCACTTGGGTAAATTTTGCATCGGACTATTTTTTTTATAAATAAATTTGTTTAGATTTTACATAAGAGTAAAGTTTATATTGTTTTACTATATTACATAAGTTGTAGAAGCAAATGGCCCGCCCGATAATTAGCTGAGAATGTATTGCAAAAACGGGGTAACATGCAATAAAATAATGTTTAGATAAAAGAACTCAAACTCGGTCTTTACTTTTCTGAAAACCTGATCGGGTACAGGACCCGCAACGATGGCAGGCTCCTCCACTGAAATGGGCTAGCCATCGGGCGCGCTCTTCCCTTTTTTTGTTTAACGGGGGCTTTTGCCGGGTAGAGTGGCCTTCCGCTAGCGTGCCCATTTATGGTATTGACCTGTTTAATTCGTGAATGGGAAATTTTTTTGTAGTGGGTCCTTGTGCTAGATGGAATGAACCCGCCCCACGACACCGCAACGCTAGCCTGCCAGCGCATCCACGCGTCCCCAGACAAGGCCAATCTCGGCGGATCACAACATCCTCTTCCGCTGAGGCAGCGGACCATCGCTACAGTCCTTTGCGAACATTTATATCTACCCTTATCACTACAATAGTGAATCGAGACACAATCTTGCCTATTTTCAGACAAAAACAGAAAAATTGAAGGCCACGTGGGCAACATGCGAAGGGCAGCATGAAGCACAGTGTAGCCAGTTGAAAGATAATGCGGAGAAGTTGAACCAATACGTGAAGGAATTCGAAAATTTGGAAGAATTAGTGTTAGATTACTTTACGTTATTCCAAGCAAAGATCAATAGTTACTCATTGGAAAGGACACCACTGATTTGCAGATTGGTATGCATTCAGATATTTATTCAAAACCATGGTTCACAACAACATACAACTCTAAAATGTACAGAAGCTTGTTGCGAATTCCGGCGTACCAACTTCCTCCCATTCGCAACTTCAAATTGCCGCCGTGACATTGTCACTTTCCTTTGGGCATTCCCACCTTTTCCTGTGTGTATTTATTTATTTTATTAACGTTTTTCCTACTTTTCCCTTTAATTTTTATGTCCACCTCATCACAATCCTACCCTTTCCCTGATTTCCAATAAGAACACCCTAGTAATATAATAAGAAGTTTAATCTTCCCACTAACAACACTCCCTACATTAATTCCCACTAACAAAATTTCATTCTATTCATTCTTACTAACAAAACCTAATTCCTTCCTTCATACTAACAAATTCTATTCACTAGTTCCCATTACCAAATTTTATTTTTCTTACTAACGAAAATTAATTCACGCTTCCCTACTAACCAAAGATCAATCTCATGCCCAGATAATCGTTGAAGTTGCTAATCTGATGAATGGGAGATCGATAAGGCATAGCTCCATTGGTTACGTCGCGAGTTTCGACCGTGCGACTGCTGGAACCCTGAGTTCAAGTTCCCCCGGGCGCACGGAAGCACTCTTTTTTTGGGGTATCGGCAAAATCAATAGTTTTCGTAATGTACTCGTATGTGTGACACTTTACATTCAATCAAGCGATTCTTGGGGATGTAAATTGCCATATATGCAAGTCAATGGAAACTATTGTGATTGTCGATACGGACCAAAAGATGTGTGGGTAGCGGAATCGAAGTGTAATGAACTTCGATTACGTTACCCAGATGCGACAGCGGTAATTGGAAAAGAATTTGGATTGCGGGATCGGATGGAAGAAAGTTGAAAAGTGGAAGTTAGGTGGTTGGGATTAGAGAGTCAGATTTCGGATGGGAAAAAGACAAGAAGTTTTCGGAGTGGAATAAAATTGAGTTTTGGTAGCGGTATTTGACTGTTAATATAAAAATGAATTGTGCTTTGCGGTGCGGAATGGTGAATTCGTATAAAAATGAAATTCCGGATTTGGTTTTGTGAAGAAGGAGTTTGTTTTTTGGGATAGAGTCTGATTTTGGAGTGGATATTTGACTGGAAGTGAAGAAAGAATTGTGTTTGGCGGGACGGAATAATTAATTCGCGAAAGGCAGGCAGATTTTTGATTTGGGAAAGAAGAGGGAGTTTTTTTTCTTTTGTTTCTTTTCGTGGAATGGGTATTTTGGCTGTTTTTTTTTTTGTGACGGAGGGAAAAAGTAAAAAAATTAGAAAACTGAAGGACTTTTTAATTTGGAGGATTATATTGATAAGTTGAAGTGCGGGACCGCCTCAATACTAAATATATGAAAAAATTGAATAAGTGAGAGTTTGAAATTTGAGAACTATATTGTTAATTTGAAGTGCGGGACCGTCGCAGTCTTTACTATATGCAAAAGATTTAATTAATGAAATTGACGTAATTGAAATAGAACAAAGTGTTTGCGAGTGTACAATATTGACGGATCGTGGAGAGTGATAATTGGCCGTTCTATTAGTGATTGAATTTTAAAATTAATTTTAAAGTTAATTTAAAATTTGGTTTTCAGTGGCCCCACACCCTTTTTTTTGTCTTCGCCGAGCGCTCGGAGATCAACGAGGAAAAGGAGTGAGTTTTACCTATTGTGAGTATTTATCTATCACATCAACAAATTCTTATTTTTCTTTTGTTTTCCTTTAAATGAATTTTTTAATTAGATTGTTTTTGCTCCGTACATAAAATTATTGAGGGGCCGATTTGCTTTATTTGAATTGACATACTTTTGTTGAATTTGTAAATTTCTTTTTCTTTTGAGTTCAATAAACGGCCATGTTTTATTAAATTTTTTCTAAATTTTTCATTTCTCAAAATGACCTCTCCCTTTCCCGTCCTTTTCCCACTGTGTTAGTTTCTTTATGTAAGGTGGCTCAGCACGAGCAGAGGGTGTCCCGGAAGACCCACGACACGACTGAGCGCTAGCCGGCCTCAGTATGCCACCCCGGGCTACACACCCCTCTGCTAATTTTTAATGTCTGCAACTGCGGTGACTTCCGTGGTTGCTACAAGCTACAATGACCACGTAGTGCTCTTCATGGAGAAGCTGAACAGCTTATTAGCCATTTAAGTATTACTTAAGTGAGTTACGAGCCAGCTCGGAAGTTGCTTTGTAAGCGATACGATAATCATCGGGCTATCGCTCAAGATATAATGCAGCGGTTCATCAATATCGAACAATGCAGCCGTAATGATTCATCAGCGTTAACACACATGCTTGTTACGATGAATCAGCTTTTAGCGAGTCTAAAAATATTGAAGGCTGATTCGTTCTCGCTGATCACAATACTCTTGTTGAATCAAAAACAAAATCCCAGAGAGAGTGGCAGAAAGTCAAAGCTAACTCTAGTGAAATTCCTTCATTGAATAAATTTCTTGAGTTTCTGAAACAACGGTTCTCAATGCTAGAAGCATTTTCATCAGCAAGATCAAAAACAAAGGTGGTAAAAGTAAATACAACACAAGTGGGCTCAAAAGTGGTATGTGTAATAATCGAGCAGCCCACCTAGGCAAACTGCTCAAGGAACCTTTACGAAAAGAAAAAAATTAATAATAATAACAACGCAATAAGTGCGGAACAATTTGACACGCAACTTATTGATATTATTTTTACTGACCCGAAATAAACCCCGGCACTATCACCGATACCATTATCGATAAAAAGTTTCACTGAGGAAAAAAAATAAAAACAAAACTAATCAATAAAATCGACAATGGCAACACCATTGCTACACAATTTAGCGAAGCAATTGCGAGATTCGTTGGGACGAGAATCTGCCGTTACCGCTATGAAGAGGCTCGTTGAGGAAGGCGGCAAACGGAATGGATACCAAGCGGGACTTCCATATGAAACGGCGAGCGAGATAGGCATCGCGTTAGCAGAGCTTTTGTGACAAAATGAAGCATTCATGCTCATAGTGATTATTCGAGTTGATAAAATTTCTTAAAAATAAGGAAATGTGCAAATTATCGATGAATAAAAATCAGGTTTTACTCCTTTTGTTTCGTGGCAAATCAAGTGATGGTTTACTCTTAAAATAAGAGGGATTGCTTTTGGCGGTGGTTAAATTTTAATTCGGGGAGAAAAGCATTCGGGCTTGGGTGTGGGTGCTTAAAAGAGGGGAAGTTATTTGGTAGTGTGGAGAATATTTGTTTTAATTTCGACTTTGCAGAAGGAATTGTAGTTTGAAAGTTATAAAGTGCTTTTAATTTGGAATCAAAAAGTGGTTTTAAGTTGGAAAATAAAAACTGACTTTATTGTGAAAGCTGGGAAGTGATCTTAACCTTGAAAGTTGAGAAGTAATTTTACGCGTGAAGCTGAAAAGTGATTCTAATTTAGAAATTGGAAGTGACTTTAATTTGGATTAATGGGTGGAAATTCAAGAATTGGATGGTCGTGTGGTTGATTGATTTGGGATGTGTTAGGGGAAAAGATCTGGATTGGGAGTTGGAATTACCCGGGATTATAATGACTAAAACCGGAAAATAAGAGAAAGCGATGAAGAGGAGAATTCTTCTTAGTAGCAGTGACGGCTAGTGAATCAATTTCGTTGTGCCCTTTCAGTGAACGGCAATAGTGTACATTTACGCCGAATCATTAAAAAGACTATCAGCAATTGTAACGACTGGCGATCCGAGGGTGCGACTTGTGTGAAACAAAGAAAAAAAAAGAAATTTAATTTAAAAATTTGTTTTAAAAATTTGATAATTTCTAGCAGTGCCCCGTTCCCCTCCCAGTTGCCGAGCGCCCCGCAGCCGTACAAGGGGTAAGTAATTACATATAATTTTTTCTCTTTTTATTAATATTTCATTGGTATATACAGTGTCCCAATAATGTCTTCGTACAGTACCTATTTGAAACTAAAATGATAAAAAACAATAAGATGTAGTATGAAATTTGAAAACGAGTGAATGCAGATTTATTAATTAAGCATTTTTATTCAAGTTAAAAACAAAACCGAATCCATTTAAATTATTTATTACTAAATTATTAACTTAAAAATTAAATAAAGTCCAAAATTTACTTCCAATAAAGTCTTCGTACACTTACAAAACAACTCATGAAAAATCTTAAAAACTATAGATAAGCATATGTATGTAAATTTTTTAGTATTTTGTTGGATAGCCTTTATTTTTAATCACAGCTTTAAGACGTTGTGGCATAGATTCAACAAGTTTTTTGGTATAGCTTGGGTCTATTTTCCCCCATTCCTCCTGAAGAACCTGTTTCAACTTAGCTTTCGATGTAATATGATGAGTCCTGATCCTTTTTTCCAGCATGTTCCACACGTGCTCAATGGGATTGAGGTCAGGACTTTGCGGTGGTGTATTATGAGCCATGTGCTTAGTATTATGAGCCATGTGCTTAGGATCATTGTCTTGTTGAAAGTAATAATCCTCTGATACACCCAACTTTTCAGCAGTTGGCACCAAATTTTTTTTGAGAATTTCAATATATGTTCGATGATCCATGATACCTTCAATTATTTCCATGTTTCCAACACCGCTGGCAGCCATACAGCCCCATACCATTACGCCGCCGCCGCCGTGCTTTACAGTTTTGATGGTGTTCCGTGGGTTGTAAGCTTCTCCTGGCTTTCTCCAGACTCTAAGTCTCCCATCAGACCCAAAAATGTTTATTTGGACTCATCAGAAAATATAACATTGCGCCAGAACTCGAGAGATGCATTGTGGTATTGCCGAGCGAAGTTCAAACGTTTTCTGCGATTTACTTCATTTACAAGTGACTTCCTGCGCGGTGTACGAGACTTGAATCCAGCATCAATCGCAGCTTTTCGTACTGTTTCTGGATGAACTTCCTTTTGATTGGATTGAAGAAGCTGTGCACTAATTTTTGGTGCACTTAAGAACGGATCCTTGGCAATCATACGCTTGATTTGCAGCCGATCTGCATCAGTGAGAATTGCAGGACGTCCTGATTTTGGCTTATTATCTACGCGGCCTTCATATTTAAATCGCCCGATTACAGACTGGATAGTCGAACGGCTCCGGGACAGTAGTTTGGCAATTTCCGTGTATGATTTTTGCTCCTTTATGTGTAAATTCAATATGAGCTTACGCTCTTCCAGCGACAAGTATTTACAAGGCATAATAACGACTTAGACTGAGCAAAATCAGCAAAACTTATACAAATCCCTTTGTTTACGTTACTAGAAACCGTTATGAGTGGAAAATGTGTGATTGTGATCGAAAACTATCAGCAAAGAGACCGAAGGGCTAGCAAAAGCGAAAGTGTACGAAGAGATTATTGGAGGGAAACTTGGGACTTTGTTTAATTTATAGTTAATAATTTAGTAATAAATAATTTAAATGGATTAGGTTTTGTTTCTAAATTATAGAAAAATGTTTAATGAATGCATCTGCATTAAACCTTTTTCAAATTTCTTGCAACAATTTATTGGTTTTTATCACTTAAGTTTCAAATAGGTACTGTACGAAGACATTATTGGGACACTGTATTTTTTTTTATATTCTGTATTTCAATTCACTTTTAATGTTAACGGGATAATTTGGTTTTAGTCTGTTCAATTTGAAATTATAAAAGGGGCCTTATTTAATGGAATTCGTTTATATCTTTTTAATTGACTTGTCACATCGGTGCGTTGTAATTAGACTCAATTAAAAATACAAAAATGATGAAGTGGTAAATCAATCATCTTTCATTTCATAAAATGACCTCCCCTTTCCCGTCCTTTTCCCTTCGTGTGAGTGTTTTTATGTAGGGCGACTCAACACGAGCAGAGGGTGTCCCGGAAGGCCCACGACACGACTGAGCGCTAGCCGGCCTCAGTATGCCACCCTGGGCTCCGCACTCCTCTGCTGAAACAGAATGTCTGCAACTGCGGTCACTTCCGCGGTTGTTACAATACCTTTTAATCTGTACATTCATTTATTTTTTTTTAATTCAGCGATTTCCCGAAAATTTTAATATTAATCTTAACTTTCCTGTAACAACACTCCATTCATTACATCCCATTAACAAAATTTCATTCGATACCTTCTCCCTACCTTTTCTGTACCGCATACATTCTAATAAAGAAAAATTATATAAAAAAAAACAAATGAAGTTGTTAATTGGATGAAAAGCAGATCAACAGAAGGTGGCTTCGGTAGTAAAAATACCCTTTTTGGGATACTGGCAAACGCAATTATTTCCGTGTATATGACGATCTGCATATAACCAAACGCTATCATAGTTATGCAAATCGCTATTATGCAAAATGTAAATTGTTGCATTTGTCGATATTGAAAATATGTGTGGGTAACGGACTCAAAGTGTATTGAACTTCGATTACATTACCCGGGTACGGCAGCGGGAATCAGGGAAGGAAAGGATTGCGGGATTGGTCCTTTAGACTTGATGGCAGTCAGTGTTTGGCTTTAAAATAGGAGGAAATGCTTTTGCCGCTGTCGGGAGAAGTGTGTTGATTTTTAGTTCGCGGAGAAAAGAAGTCTGGATTTGGTTTGGAACGGATTTCAGTATTTGGTTTTGAGAAAGAAGAGCGAGTTTTTGCGTTTTTGTCGATGTGATTTTGGGAATTAATAATACGGGGGATAGGGATTCAATTGAGATTTTAAGGAGGGAAAAAAGGAGAGTTTGTGTGTCAGTTGTGAGTGACTGTTGCACTAAAAACTCGATTCTATCTAGGGAAACTCGAAAACACTTTCTCTAAACATTAAATACAAAAACTTTATTTAAATAAAAGAACTTTTCAATAATAAATCCCCGCAACAATTTATTTACCAAAGATGATTCAATTCACTATTCGATTTAACAATCGCAAAGACTTTTTTCCGAGAGAGATAATTCCGTCCTGTACAATTTCCAAAATGCAACTGAAACTCATTTTCATATTGCTAAACAGTACCGACATTTACAAACAAACAAAGCAATTCAGACAAAGGATTGCGGCACTTTTCTTTTAACAAATTGATTTATCTCTATCTAACTATTTCGCATAATTTTCATTGTGAATGTTACGATATTCTTATGTTTTCAAGTCTACTATTCTGAATTATAATCTCTTAATGACATTTACATTGACATTTCACTTTAAATGTCATAATTGTTTATTATTTTTACAAGTACGATAGCAAAGTTTTGAAGTTAGAAAGTTTCAAGTGGAAAAGTGATCGGGGTTCGTGGGTTCTGCTGCTTTATCAGATAAGTAGCTTCATTGAGTTTATTTAACAACGATCGTGAAGGTGAAACAAATTACGTACAGACAGAGTGCAATTCATTGTGCCAGAAGTGAATTCGCGGAGCATAAGGTTTGCGATTCTAGTGGAATTTGTAAATAACTGATGGATCCGTAAAAGATTACCAAGATGTGGTCAAAAAGTGTGTGAAAATGGCAATGAGGAGATTTTTTTTGTTAACTTTTTGACTATCAGTAATTATTGTGGATAAATTTAATTGTGCCCCTTCTTTGAGTGATATCTACTCGGGAATACTTCGAACGTTATTAATAATTATAACAACTCGTGCTTCAAAGTTCATAAAAGAAAAATAATAACATAAAGAAAAATTAAAATCAATTATTAAGTTTTTAAATTTTGGCAGTTGCCCCGTTCCCTTTTCAGGTGCAGAGCACACCGCAGCCGTAAAAATAGGCTGAGTAATTTTCAATTCCTTTTTTTACGTGTTCCATATTTCTTTGTTTTTTTTCTCATTATACGACGACTTGAATCCTTTAATTATTTTTTTTTCTTTGTGTAAATTCTTAGAGTAATATTTAATTGGTGGTAATAATATTTTTTGCATTAGAGTGAAATTTTAAAAACAAGGGGCTTATTGAATTGAATTTTTTTTTTTTGCATATAATTTCCATTTGATCAATTGTTGAGTTGCAATCAAATCGGTATAAAAATATAAACTATGAAATGTTAAAGCAATAATTCTTGGTTGGGGTTCACCGAATTTTGACCCCTCCCTCCCTGCACGGGATAGTTGGACTTGGATCCAACACTTGGAATTAGCCAATGCTTTCGGCCCTACCATCATCTTTTTGGTTGCGGCTCTTGTCCAAGCCATTATGAAGTCCGTAGTGTTTCATAATAGTCTCGTAGTCGGCCCTTTGTGGTGAAAATTTGAGCGGAGTCCGCCTTCAGATTCCATGGCTATGCCAGGCACTGTTGCGGTTTGTCTGTTTTGTGTCTTGTGAAAATTTTAACCTTCATCCCATTTAATTACCTTTTCTTTTTCTCCTAATGAGGTTCATTTAGAGAAATGAATTGTATAACCGGTCATCATCCTTTTCGAGTTCAGGATGCCACTCATCGATGTATCAACTAACAAGCTATATCGAACCCTACCAATACCAATGGCGAAACGTAACCATCTTATCGCCATACAGCCGACCGCTCTTTATCTGATCATCAGCCCACATCGCGACGTATACTATCCGCTCAACGAGATGGGCTACGCTGCCTGTAACTGGATGAAGCCAAACATCCACCTATGATATCAGTCTCATCCGTTGTATCACAGAGACGCCAATGTGAGCACTTGCGAGGTAACACTGCTAAGGGGAATGCCGACGGCGACCAACTGTCACATGGTTGAGCTGCCTACATCCTTCTCATGGACGAACATCCTACAATCCAATGAGTGGGTCTATGCCTTCACAATTCAGGTGGTGGCCCATCTTTTGTGTAGTGGTGTTACGACAACAATCATTAACATATGCGAATACTAATTGCTCGGAAATCCATAACAGTTGATCACGCCCCCATGCCTCGCTTACGACACGATACGACAACAATCATTAGTGTATGCGAATACTAACCACTCGGAAATTCATAACAGTTATTCACGATCTCAATCATTCATCGCACGAGCCAACAAGTAATGTATGCTTTACCGCCCATACTTAGGGAACGACGACACCCTAAACATAGTACATAATCGCAATTTCATGTATATAAGAACTTATATCTTGCGCTTCATTGGTCAAGTCACTAAATTGGCTCTGCGGCGAATTCCACACGCATACAAGGTAGTCCATACAATTACCATATTGAGAGCACATGGGGAACATGTACACAATTGAATGTGTGTACTATGCACAATCCGCTCAACTGAGTACCAATTCGCCGCGACAACCAACTCTGAAATCATATGAGGAGAATTCTTCGAATATTCAGATATATGAATACTGAAGACGAAAAGAGCAAAAGCATGAGATTGGAGCTAGCGTTCCTTTTCACACAACAAGATTGTTCCCGAGCAAGAGAGAGAATTTAGCGAAGGAATTCATCTGTTAATTAAAATAAAAAAATCAATACCTATTTTCAATTTGCATAGCTGGTAGGACTTACTCACCCCATCACGAACGCTCATCGAGGAGGTTGGGTTAGTACCCTTTTGATTGATGTCGATTAATTTTTGATTTCCTTATATTTTTATATTTATACTAAATTTGTTTTATATCCTTTTTTTTCTTTTTTCAATTATTTATACATACAATTTTTTTTATATACCTTTCAATATATGAATATACATTTTTTTTTAAATTTTGTTGTAATATATACACAACGCAGGATTTGGAATGGAAATTTTGCGAAAGCAAAGAGTGACATGTTTAATTAATTAAATAAAATGGATTGTTAAATATACCCTTCGGTCTTTCTATATTGACCTATCTGATCCAGTATAGGACCCGGTCCGGTGGAAGGTTTTCCACATCAAAAATGAGCCAGCCATCGGGCACGTTCTAACCTTCTTTTGTTTCAGGAACTCTCGCGGGTTGAGTGGCCTCGAGCAAGATGCTTTTTTATGGCATAGGGTTATGTGATTCGCTCACATAACTCTATGATATAAATTGGTCGTCGGTAAATTTCTTTTCTGATGGGAAGGCTCATACAAGTTATGTTGTATGAGTTTTCCACTCAGAACGGAAATATATGGCCTCTGCAACATTTATGGATCTTGATCCGGTTGGGCGGGTGCGAGGGGACACCACCAACATCCGGTTGTCCCACTCTTACTTGTGGGCCATGAGAATCATCGGGTAACGACGAGGTTACCCTAAGTCCGTCTGTTTTGGTTTGTTTCAACTTGTTCTTTGAACAAGCCATTCCTCCCTCTTCGTAGTTACCTACAATTTTGCGACTTCGATCGCCTGTTCTTTGAGACCCAAGAATTCGTGAATGCGAATTTGCGGGTCGCAAATTGCCATGAAACCGATACGAGCATTTCATTGCCGGTATCAACTTCATGGCCACCCATGATGTATGCAATATCCACATGTGCATACATTGCATGGTATCATTTGCATTGTGCGAACATTGCACATTGCAAATGATGCTATGATCGTATCGCGCTGTGGCTGCATACGATGAGTACACATGTACGCACGATAAGCTCCAATCGTGGGATCGTCCGTGCCTGCGTGTGCACTTTTTGCATGAATGGATATGATATGATTTGCAGCAATTATATTGCATTTTGTTCTGGCGTTAGAGTTGTATAATTTTGCGCGGAGAGTCTTCAGTTGGTATTCGCGATCGAAGGTTAGAAAAGTTGTCCAAATAAACTTAAACTTGCTATTAATAACTGAGTACATTACAAAATTTGAAAATAGTTTAGTCCTTGGAGGACTTTAAAATAAACAACTTTGTTTTTTCAATATAACGCGATTGAAGTTTTAAATTTGGCCGGGATAAAAGGTTCCCAACGCAAACATTTGGTGACCCCGACGTGATTTTCAATTCCTGCGACCTCAATTGGCGATCCCAGGATAATTCGCCCAATTTGTTATTTTGGATTTTGCGTTGGTGGTATTTTTCAATTCCTGCGACATCGATTGGCGATACCAGGATATTTCGACCAACGTTTGTTGTTGGATTTTGTGTTGGTGGTGGTGTGGGTGAAGGGTGTCCTCTCGTTAGTGAAGAGAGCAGTGCGTGTTCACTGGTGGTGTGCCCATGGTAGGTTTCGTACGACCCAGAGAATTTCCAACGATGGAGGAACTAGTGGAACGGCAAAGGTCGCTGTCCCAAGAATTGGACAAAATAATCCTGAATTACAAATAGGAACCGATTGCGCAAAAGCAAGGGGCAGAATACTAACAGGAGCAACTTCGGCGGCTCGAGTCCGTATGGGACGAATTTGAGAAGATGGACAATCAAATACGGGCACTACCAGAGCACTACATAGCTACTTCACCAGTCAGATGTATGAGACAATGCAGGACAATTTCATGGACTTTCAGCGACGCTTTTCCGAGAAAATGTCGGCATTGAGATACCCCAAGGATGATACTGGAGGGCCGTTCGAGCGGATAAGCTTGCGCTCCATAGAGAATCTCAGCCGATTGAAAACGACAGATATTCCATCACAGAGTGATCCAGTCGTCTCCAAGATCCTTCGACGCTACAAAAAGATGGCGGACGCCTTTCTCCGTTTGCTCTCCCGCTTGGATCAACCGCAATGCTCACGCCAGTGGTATAAGGCCAAGATTATATCGGTCCAACGAAGCTGGGCTCAATTGGAGGAGTGTAATACCTACACCAATAAATATTTATAAATATCATACTTACATCTATAAATTTAAATAAATACTCACATTCATATCCATACACTTCCGTAAACAATCATATCAGCATGTAAAAACAAAAATACGACAAAGATTCTACATGCCCATATCCATATCATATTACTCACTCGCAATGTCAACACAAAACCTACAAACAAGCAAACAGTCAACTCATTCATAAATTATTGCATTTGAATCTATGTGCTTACGTCTGTACATGCACTTGAGGAAATACTATGATTCATAAGACAAAACTGCATACGCAGATATTCATATGAATATACCCATATTACGCACATGAAGAAAAGGTCGCGTGGATCAAAAAATAGCAAACACATCAAAATGTTTCAATGAGAATTGAGTAGCTTAGGTCGATGAATTGCGTAGTGATAATTTATTGAGTTGCAAATAAATTATATTATATTAGTAAAGTAAATTTTTGGAGTAAACAATTAGGTCAATTATTTTGTAAGAAGTATATTGTAAGCTAAAATTGAATATAAATGGTCGTAGGAAAATTTAAATAAAACATTCTTGGCAAGATACTCAGCGTGTATTATTCATTCTGATTATTAACCCTTGAATCAAATAGTCGCGAAGTTTTTTTTGCAGACTTAGTAATAACGGCGTCGCGGTCAGTAATGTCCTCGCCATTATATCTGCGGAGCAATCCGCTGTTTAGGTGAATATAATTATTGTCTTAGTAGGCCCTTTAACTTATCCTAAAGTTTTTAGCGAGCTTACGGATAACCGTCCGCGGTCTTTCACTGCAGACAAGGAAGTTAAGGACTCATTGCAAGGCAATTGTGCCCACTTATTACAGGAGCAATATTATCAGCTTTGCAAGCTCAGTGATTGTTTAAGATAACCAACTGTAATAATCGAGGAGCTATGGCTCTAAAAGCCAGCGCTGCCACAGGCACACAGCACAAACTCAATTTAACAAGGAGTCACCATTCCGTCACCTTCCCCATCGCAACACTCGCTCTGTTTTCGCATGAAAAATACGTCAAGAAAATTTCTTTTGTACTTGACTCCCGGGAAACAAAATTCTAAAACTGTTTAAAATTTCTAATGTGTAGTGATTTTATTACAATATCTTTTGAATATAATTTAACGAATTGCGATGTAACACGGTATACAAATGCTCAGAACGAAACGGTTAACCCCTTAAATTATATGAACGATAAAATCATTGTATCATTTAAACAGCTTAAAATTTGTCAAATTTTTCCCATTCCAACCATAATATTAAGTAAAAATTGTTCGGAGCCAACTGTGTGACTACTGTCGTTGAAACATCCGGAAGTATATGGAAGAATTGAGATCCAAAGAAAAACGTTTTAATTTGTATGAATTTCATTACCACGTGCGCGTTTTAGCATTTACCAACAAAAAAAAAAAAGAAAGAAGAAGAAAAGTTGACAACGAAATATTCCAGAAATATCGCGAGTGCTTTTAACCAACTTGCTATTCAGTATTATTACATTTCAGGGCCATCTGCATCGTCGTCGAGCGCTCGGAGGACCATGCGGGTGAGTACCCTTTTGTTGCCTTAATTTTGTTATATATATATACTTTTGATTACATTTGTTTTATATCTACCTTTTCTACATTTTTTTTATACATTTTTATATTTGAGCTTAAATTTTTTTTCTCAATTAATTAATTTATATATTCTCATCGATTCAATTCCTTATAGTTTTTTTTACTTATTTAATTACAATTTATAGGTGGGTGGGGGAAAATTTTAGATCGCATTAAAATTTTTCTTTTTTTTTGTACGTACTTCAATTGGTTAGGTTTGCATTGAATTGTTGTTTCTCGGATTTAAGATGTTGTTAAATAAAAAGATGAGTTAAATTGAACCATAAGTCTTTCCCTTCCGATTTCTCTAACCGAGTATAGGACCCGGTACGGTGGCAGGCTTCCACCCCCAAAACATGAGCCAGCCGCCGGGTACAAACTAATTCCTTTTTTTTTTGTTTCAGGTGACGTTTTGGGTTGAGTGGCCCAAGCAGAGTGCCTTTTTATGGCATAGATTTATGCAATCCAATTGTATAATTCTATGACATAAATTGGTCACCGGGGTACTCCCCTTCTGATGGGAAAGTTCATACAATTCAAGTTGTATGAGTTTCCCACTCAGAAGAGGAATACCTGGCCACCTCAACAAAGATATCTATGGATTTATTCCGGTTGGGTGGGTATGAAGGGGCTCCACCACCACCCGGTTGCCCCTCTTTCATTTGTGGGCCATGAACTTCGTTGGGTAACGACGAGGTCACCCCAAGTTCGCCTTCCTTCTCAGGTTTCACTTGTTCTAGTAACAAGTACATCTCCTTCGGTGAGGTTATCTACAATTTTGCGACTTTGGTCGCCTTTTTGATCTGAAAGCAATTCGTGAATGCGAAATTTTTTGTAGTGGGTCCTCGTGCCGGGGAAACGAACCCGCCCCACGACACCGCAATGCTAGCCTGCCAGCGCATTCACGCGTCTCCGGACGAGGGCATTCTCGGCAGATACCTCCATCTTCTTCTGCCGGGGCAGCAGACCATCGCTGCAGTCCTTCACGGACTTATAGAAACTCTCTTATTCACTACACAACAATTTCGCATGTGATATTTTCAGAGACAAATCAACAATTGTCATTCACATGTGGCATCAGCAAAATATGCAATGCATGCACCAGATGACGCGAAAGTAATATGAGCCATCCGAGTCGTAGACATGCCAGCGAGCATCTTCACCGTAGCAAAAGTTCAACATCGTGGGAATCTGATGCCACCGCTTAACGTTCTCACGTATTGTGGGAAATTAAAATTAAGAATTTACGAATAAGCGTTTTTTATGTATAAATAGATTTGAAAGTAGACAAAAAATTATCATTGTTGATCAGAACGTCGCGTTATTCATTTTAAATGAAAGGTGGAAAAATAAGTTGTACAGGTTAAAGTACTAGTTACGACACTTCGAGAAGTAATTTAGTTGAACTGGTTCAAGTGCTAGTTGCAACTGGTCGATTTGTGTTAGGTTGTACTGGTTCAAGTGCTAGATACAACAAGCTAACTAATACGCGACACATTTCTCGAAAGTTTTTATTGAACATTAATTTATTGGTGACCCAGACATGATCGGTGTTACACTAATTCACGTGCAAACATACCACCCTTTAATCATACATATCTTGTTAAAGAAACTAAGCAGGGAGACACGTGAGCTGTATGAGCAATCGCTTAAGAACCCCAGGAACTTGCAATCTATGGATGAGTGCCTGAAGTTTTTAGAACGTCGTCTTCAATCACTTGGAGATTCTAATACTAAGAGCAGCAACGTCAATAAGTCTCGTGTCTCAAAGGCAATGACGTCTTCAGCAGCTATAATTCAACAAAAGAGAGTTTGTGCTCTCTGCAAGGGTAACCATCCGCTATTTGCCTGCAAATCATTGTTGCAACTCAATCCGACCGAGCGAATACAGACCGTGCGAAATAACAACTTGTGCCTCAACTGTTTAAAAATGGGACATCTGGAAAAAACATGCATTTCACAGAAGTGTTTGAAATACAATAAGCAGCATAATACTCTACTGCACAAGGAGAAAGCAGCCCAAATTGATGAAGTCAATACAGCGAAAACTAGCAAGAGTGCAACTGACAGTGAAAAACGGGTATCAGTGAACAAGTCACTCGCCACGCTTGCAGAATTTGACACTCCAAAGAGGAATTCCTATGTTCTCTTGGGCACAGCACTTGTAAGAATCGCATGCAACGATGGAAGAGAGATTGAATGCCGTGCGCTCCTTGATTCAGGTTCACAGGTTAATCTGATGACTGAACGAGCAGCAAGAAGATTGAATTTTAAAGCCCAGTCAGAAAATATGTCTATAATTGGTATTGGAGAAGGCAGAAATATATCCAAACAACGAATCAATCTTTCATTAAAATCCAGATTGAATAATTTTGCTACGCGTGCTGAGGTTTACGTCCTTTCAAAGATCGTGACAGCACAACCAACACAATATATAGACTCGTCAAATCGGAACATGCCAGAAAATATAGACTTGGCTGACCCAAGCTTCAATAAACCAGCCAAGATAGATCTTCTATTGGGAGCTGAATTTTATCATCAACTAATGAAATCTGGACTGGTAAAATTAGGGAACAAGCTACCAATTTTACAAAAAAAACAGTGCTCGGATGGACAGTGACTGGAAGGATTGATGGACTAGAATCAACATCAGCTTCATGTGGCATCTGTAGTGAAGATGAAGACAACATATCAAGCCTTATTGAAAGGTTCTGGAAGCTTGAAGAGCTTGAGAACGCAACTAACACGATGACGCGTGCAGAAAACACAGTGAACCACGCTTTGCGGACACTACAGCAAGAGACAAATCAACACGATATATTGTCACGCTACCATTCAATGCTGATCCAATGATTTTTGGGGAATCACGACAGACTGCTTTGAATCGATTCCACGCCAGGGAGAAAAGGCTCTCAAAGAATCCGGAACTGAAGCTCCAATACACGCAGTTTATGGAAGAATATGTGCGTCTGGGACATATGCAGGAGGTGAGACAAGATGAAGTTCAATCACCATATTATTATCTCCCACATCACTATGTGCTTAAGCCAGAAAGCAGCACTACAAAGTTACGCGTCGTGTTTGATGCCTCCTGCAAAACATCTACAGGATACTCACTGAATGATGTGTTACATACGGGCCCTGTGTTACTGGGTGACTTATTTACAATTTTACTCCGCTTTCGCTTGCCACGGTACGTTTTTACATCCGACATAGAAAAAATGTACCGTCACATTCTAGTAAAGCAATCTGACCGAGCATTCCAGTTAATATTTTGGAGAAATATGTCTGATGAAGCATTGAAAACGTATTAACTCAATACTGTCACCTATGGTACTAGATCCACTCCATAGCTAGGAATCAAATGCTTGCAGACACTTGCAAAAGAAGGTACATCCAAATATCCAAAGGGCGCCCAAGCACTCAGTGAACATTTCTACATGGACGACGCTATGGCAGTGTTATGAATGAGCGAAGGGAACTCCTCGCCTACCGTTCATACTACGAACGAGCGAGTGAAATTCCCGCCTATCGTTTAGCGCTGAAAGCGTCAGCCAATGACGCCAATGCACATTACGGCAGATAAACAACATCATGATAACCATGTACGTTGCGGCCGCTGTGAAGCTTCAACATATGGATGACGCGTACATGGCAACGAGTACCCACAAGCGAGAAGCATGTATGAGCAAGCTAATGGAAAAGCGATCATGTGAAAGCTTTCGCCTGCCGACTGACAGCTACGGCGAATATGGGGGCGAAAGTTTCCCTCGCTCATCTGTAACGTATTTCCACCAAGCTGGCTATGACAATATCGTAATATTGCAGAATGGCTCTCAGCATCTACAAATTGATAAGGTGAAGAGGGGAGAGAAGTTCACAGTAAATGAGAACTCAGGTTCTCATAGTCTCAGCGATTTTAGTGGCAAATTGGATCAAAAGCTCGTATTGGATCAATATTTATAGTCGTGGAGTCTTATGCCAGCCAGTCAGTGGAACTACACGCGCGGTGATTTGCAGCGTCACCCGTATTCAACGTGTTCAAAGAATTCAAGTCGGACGAAGGAATTAGGTGTTGCTTAATGGTGAGGTGTTGGCTTGCGCCGCGTGCCTCTTTAGGCTTTTTTGCGCCCAGCGCTGCATAGCCACCATTAACGCTACTTACTATATTTTCAAGCCAGCCACTATAACATCAACTACGAGGAGTCGGGAAAGGCCGACCCAGCGGTCGAAGCACAGGAAGGGAAACCCGCGTCGCCACAGCGAAGAGGACAACAGAGTAAACACCAGCTCGCCAGCAGCCCAACCTATCCACTGACAACCAGTGCAGCAGGGTTCCACACCACGACCTGGAACCACCAACCTATACCGCCCAGGAGTCTCGAGGAGGCACTTCAGGCGGAGCCCCGTGTAGTGGGTCCTTGTGCTGGAGGAATGAGCCCGCCCCACGACACCGCAATGCTAGCCTGCCAGCGCATTCACGCGTCCCCAGACAAGGGCATTCTCGGCGGATATCAACATCTTCCTCCGCCGAGGCAGCAGACCATCGCTGTGGTCCATTACGGACATTGATATTTATCTATTCACTACAAAATGGCGCCCAACTTGGGGCCCGAAATGCCCGGCTGTATCATCAGTCGTGAGCACGAGACAGTCCATCGTCTCTAAGTGTCCCTACAAGGTGTCCAAATTATTGGCTCGTAGGTAACTACTAAGGGCTTTTGCACTAATCGTGGCCCAGCATCTTAATACTTCCGGACGTGTGTTCTCTTTGGACATCAATATCGTTTGGTCCTGCTTTTGATTTAAACTTTGCTGGTTTACCACCATTGTATGACTAGTAAGGCCAAATGATATTAGAGTCCCTATTTGTATTCGAAAGTTATTATTCCAACACCTAATATGCGGTGGATTCTAATCTGCTCCCCAAACCAAGCGGTGGCTGAGAATCTTACACTACATGGATGTTGATTTCATGTGATTGGCTATCCATGACTGATTGACTATCCATGACAAGACACGCGCTGCTTGTGGGTCAGAATTCAACCTTGGTGTAGTACATACCAATGCGTATGAATATAGTTCCCACACGCTGACGTAATTATTCACGCGAACATTTGCATGAATAATTACCGATGTCTTGCTTCCACTCATATTTCATGCAAACAATAAATATCCATTTGGACTGCATGTAGCGTGACTCAAAGAAATTCAAGAACGCGACCTGCAGGAACGTTACGTCACAACATGCATTTGCTATCGCTTGGGCACGAGCCATATGATCTCAAGTATCATAGCGGATAAGCCAAAGCAATACGATCGCATTGTATGTGACCATTGAAGAATGAAAACAATGCAATGGTCACTAACGTGTGAGGATACGATTATCGACGTTTGTTTTCATGTCAGCGCGTATCCACCTTTCTTCCCCGAGTTTGATAACGAGCTATTTAACCTCAATCTTTCAACCCTTTCAGTGAGTCATCCTAATAATTCCCTACAATTAGTACCACCTAGAGATGGAAGTAAGATATTTCAAAGTGGGACGCATTCCCTGACTGAAATATACTCTAAATTGGACCAAATAAAATTCAAGGAAATTAGTAGAAAGCATATGCAGGTAACCCAACTATCTACGTCAATTGTAGCACTTTTTATACTTGCGGTAGTAGCATATTTAATTGTTCGCTTTGTGTTGTTTCGCTGTCAATGGTCATCATAAGCGCCCAAACATTCAGGAAACAGCAACACAAGTCAGCCATCAAGTTCTAATATTACCCTCAATCTTCGTGAGGAGCGGATGACAACAAAAGAGATTCCAGCACAAACTGTTTTAGAAAAAATCACGGTAGCCCCAACATATTTCTCAGCCCGATCCTTTCAATTAGTCTAACAAACAAAAAAAATATATATTAACTAAAAAATACTAATTTTTCCCATTTAAAAATTCCCACGGAGTCCACATATCAAATGAACCGCTACTAATATGAGTTACATACATCCTGTACCACATCTGCCGACCATCACACAATTATCCCTTTACTATTTTTATTACTTTATGAGGTCGTCGGCGTCTCAAACAGCACACATAGATTAAGGGCCAGACTAACCATGTAATGTATTGGAAAATGGCAATAAACTTTTATAGAGGTTAACATTTACGAATTTGGAAATTTCTAGGATAAGTAAATTTCTAGGATAAGTGAGAAATGTTTTGTTTTGAAAAAACCCAAATAAAAGATTGTAACCTACTTTAAGTATAAATAGTTTAGGATTTCATGTAACTAGTTAGTAAGTATTACTCCGTCGAAGCAGACGCTTGATCCATTTAAAGAAATATATATATATATATTAACAAACATAAAATCTTCTTTACTTTCATTTATAGAAAAAAAGAAGTAGGGTAAGATGGGGTAAAACCGCCGGTGGGTAAAACCGCCATTTGGATTTTAAATTCAAATGAATCGCCGAAACGAGTAACCGTTTATAATGTACATTCTGATCGATAATGCGTGGTTTTTGCAGTCGGTCGGGATACTGCTGCTTTGTTGTGACAATTTCTATTGCGTCTTTTTTGTTTCACTCGACGGTGGCAAAAAATTTTTGTTATTAACATTGCTCAATCAAGTGTACATAAACGGCTTGAAAAAAAAGAGGTAAGTGTCCGCTTATAGTACGAACCTTGATACTGACGTACATGTATCAAGTTAGCCAATATTTCCAAAATTGTACAAACTAAGTAACCTCGACAAAAAATTGGCGCGTGGGGTAAAAACGCCGTGAAAAGGTGGGGTAAAAACGCCACACAACTTGATAACGGAAAAACTCGTTTTAATCGAGAATGAATGTTTTTCAGCATCATGCCTCGCAATTACGCAAGAAAAAAACCAAAAATTGATGAAAATATATTTCAACGGGCAATCGAGGAAGTTCAGGAGGGCAGCAAGGTTGCAGTTGTTGCCGAAAAATATGGGATTCCCCGAGAGACTTTGCGAGACCGAGTTAACAAAGCGCACAACGCTTATTTTGGCCATCATCACCAGGTAAAGTGTCAAATATTCACAATTTTGGTCAATTGAAACAATATGTAAAGTCATGATTTTGACAAATCCAATATTATAACATTTCTTCTCAGTTTAAAACTATTTTAACCATGTAATTCTTATTTTACAGATTTTTACTGACGACCAAGAGGCATCGCTTGAGAAATATCTCATAACAGCAGCAGCTATGTTTCATGGTTTCTCTCGGACAGCAGTTCGACGACTTGCTTATGACTTCGCTTCGACACTGAAAGACAGAAATCAAATGCGAAGGGAAATTCCGCAAAACTGGCATGGATCGAAGCCTGGAGATGCAGGTATAGCTTCAAAAGACTGGCTTTATGGCTTCATGACTCGTCATTCCGGGATATCTTTGCGCAAACCGCAAGCAACAAGCCTCGGTCGAACCACTGCTTTCAACGAACACAACGTTAACATGTTCTTTTCCAATTTGAAAAGCGTGATTGAACGCTTCAAAATCCGACCCGAAAACATATGGAACATGGACGAAGGTGCTTTGACGACTGTGCAAAAACCTTTATCAGTTGTTGCACAACGTGGTGTGAGGAATTTAGGTTCAATCACATCTGCTGAACGTGGTGTTTTAGTTACGCTTGCTCTCGCCATTTCTGCCGGAGGGGTCTGCATGCCACCTTTCTACGTATTTCCACGAAAGAAATTTAAGAATGACTTCCTTGCTGCTGCTGGCATCGGAGCTGACGGAGCAGCTAACCCATCAGGTTGGATGAAAGGGGAGGAATTTTTGAAATACCTGGCACATTTCAAAAGATACGCTCGCCCAACGCTAGACTCACCAGCTCTTTTGATTTTGGACAACCACGAATCACACATGACCATCGCAGGCTTGGATTTTTGTAAGGAGAACGGAATTATTGTTCTGTCTCTCCCACCGCATACGAGCCACAAATTACAACCACTTGACAGAACTGTTTTTGGGCCTATAAAAAATTTTTCAATGCAGCATGTGACAACTGGATGCGATCACCAGAAAATGCTGCAAGAACTATTACAATGCACGATATCCCTGGCATCGCTCGTGAACCAATTCAGAAGGGCGCTTCGATTTCGAACATCCAATCTGGCTTTAGAGTCACCGGAATTTGTCCACTGAACGAAAACGTTTTCACCGAAATCGATTTTTTGCCGTCTCAAATCACTGATCGCTTAGAAAATGAGCCTCAACGCCCGAGGACCCCAAACGAGTCAGTCGAAGAGCCGGAAGAGGACGACAGAGAAATCAATTTTGACGCAGTTTTGGAAAAACTACGTCCCTTCCAAAAGGCCTCACCTCGGAAGTCCACGAACCGCGGCCGAAAGCGCCGAAAAACAGCGATTTTGACCGATGAAAATGAAATGGAAACACTGCGAACGGAACAAGAAGCGAATGCGAGAAAAAAGAAAGAACAAATGACGGCTGCGCCTGCGGGAGCAGAAAAGAAAATTTCAAAACGGGTTTCAAAAGAGGCAGACGAGAACAAAATGACACAAAATTCTTGCCAACGTCCCAAGCGTGGTCGACCAAAAAAAATCGACTACGTAGAAGACAGCGATGACACAGAGGATTAATTCTGCCTTGCTATTTTTTTAAATTTCAATTTCTTATTTTTACTTTTATATATTCGTTGTAACATGTAATATCCATTTGAATTGAATAAAAAATTTTCTCAGAAGTTTTTGACATTATTTGGGTACTTAACTACACTGAAACCAGAATGGCGTTTTTACCCCACTTGTTGTGTAACTCTACATATTTTTATATTCACTTAAAGATAAATACATTTCACATGAGCATAAATTCTAATTGACATATTTGTATAAATACATTTCATAGGAACATAAATTTTAATTGCAAGAATCTATTTCGAGCAATTCAAATTGTAATAAATATAACCCAAACTTATATTTCAACGCGCACATAAAATTCTTATCGTAAGAAACATTTTATGAAAATCAAAGTCAAGTTCAAATAATTATTTTGTAACATGATCACTTGATTTTGAATTCGAATGCATCGTTCATTGCATACTTCATACAGACCTTTTCTGTGTAATGCGATACTAGTCGCGTGCTGAAGATAAACAAGTATATGCATTTTCATTCATGCGATCTGATATTACGACGTGCTATGCCGTAATGACGCATCTGTGAAATTGTCCTTATGTTTCGATAGACAATTAAAGGAATGTGAATGCATATGCTTGTGAACTGACCAAGTCAAGAATAAGGTCAAGTGGTTTCGGGTTTGTTTAAGGTGTGAAGAATGTAATGAGGATGTTGACACTTGTCGTGGAGTAAAAATTTATGAATAATAAATGAACGAAGAATTATGTTTTGAAATTGAAGTGTTGAAAGTAGGTTTTGGGTTTAGGAAAATTTATGACCAATATTTTAAGTAGGTTTACGAACTAATATTTTTGTATGTGTAATAATTTAAGTAGAGCATGACTTCTAGAAAATGATATAAATACCGTTGTGAATTTTAGAGAAAATACAGTTATACTTTTGACTTTCAACTTGCACTTTTCTCTGCGTGATAACGCTGTTTGAATTCGAAGTTATAATTGTCTACGCAATAACTTATCGTTGCGCATACGTCTAGACTGCAAAAGAATTTAATACTCATTTGCAGTCTTAGTAACAGTAGCGTAGTGGACACTATGTCCTCGCTATTTTATCTGCGGCCCAGCCGCTTGGCTAGGTAGGTTTTTTTTAAACTTGATTAAATATTCTTGATCCCACTAAAACCTACATCCACACATAGTGAGGAACAAGAACGCGTGCAAGAACGCGCATCTTTACATGGCGATCCTGCTTGTCCGGATTTGGACGCGTTAGACCTTATTGCTAACCAAGAAGAGTTCGACGCTGTTTTCGAGAGGTGCTGTAGAGTTGTAGAGGAGTACGTTCCAGAACCCGTGGCAGAACGGTATTTGTCACCGCCACCTTACATTCCGGCTGAAATCGGTACCCCAGATCTTCGAGGACCAAAGCCACGTCGAATTGAACCGTTCCTGAAGAAAACAGGAACGGAGCCGAAGGACATTTTGGAATCTATACCGAAGAAGCGACGACCAAGAGGTGGTCGTAAAACGAAGCTGAAGCGTCAGCGAGCCGAGCTGCATCGTGTAATTAAAATAGCGGTCGGAGAGCAGAAGAGAGTACTACAGCGGAAACTTTTGGACCTCAAACCGGCGAATAGACATTGGGCACAATGGGGAATAGCTGCTCCGTTGGAAACAGTTTCGTCGAGGAATATCAACAATCATTGACAACATCCATAGTATTCATAGTAATAATGATAGTTTTTTATGTATACCACAGATACAATAAGAATTACGTGGTAAAAAGACTAAATAGAAATATTAATATTTGAAAATTTGAGTTGTTTTTGATGTTAGAAGTATTTAGCCTATTTTTTTTGGTTTATGGAGTCTATGGATTAAGAGTTATTTACCATTGGCTTTAGGATATCTTGCTTCAAATTTAATGATTTATGGAGCTTTTAGAAAAACTGGTGGTTGAGAATGAAAAGGTTTTGAGTAATTTAAAGAAATGTGCAAAGAGTTTGTACACTTTTGAGACACTCCAGGCTAAATTAGATGAGTTGCAAATTAGAAAGGAAAAGTTTAATGATATACTCAAGACTTGCAAAGATGAAAGTTCTAAAGTTTTAGATCTCAAGTTAAAGTTCAGAGCACTATCATCCATTTTGGAGGGCGAAATCTGGTTACAGCTGAGCAAACAAGGGTATTCGGATATAGAAGAAATCAAAGAAGATTCTATAAGTGAGGATCTAGAATCTAGTTTACAGATATATGAAGAAAGATTCACCATGGCCGATTTTAGTTTAGAAACAGCCATGAAGATCATCCCTGTTTTTGATGGGAAGTATAAGGAATTGGACCCTTTCCTCAAAATACTAGAAATCCTCCATACAACCCTGTCTGCTAATGCTAGGGCTAGTCTCATTGACTTCGTTGTCAATGTTAAATTAAGTGCCACAGTCAGACTTTCTTTGGCAAATGTTTCAATTACATCCTTCGATACCCTAAAATCAGCATTACGAACAAGATTTAAGAATAATAAAACTGTACCTCAGATTCATACCATGTTAAGTAGTACTTACCAGAAGAAATCTTCTGTGAGTTCTTTTAAGGACAAAATCCTAAACTTGGTGGATGAACTCAACCAATTACAAATACAGGAGTTAGGAAGTCAAGCTACTCCGAACGAGAAGAAAGTTATCGCACAGATGAACGACACCTATGCGCTAACCGTTTTCAAAAATGGGCTGAATGATCAGCTAAGGAACATTATTTTTTCGGCAAGACCAAAAAGTTTTACCGAAGCTGTATCACTCGCACAGGAATTAGAAAATGCAGAGACACAGGCTACTAATAGTGTAATGCATTTTAGTGGCAATGCCAACAAGAAAGGGAGAAGATACGATAACCGTAATAGGAATAGCAATGATAGGAATAATAGACATAACAATAACTATAATAGGAATAATGATAGGAACAGTAGAAGTAACGATAGGGACAATAACCACAGTAACAATAGAAGTTACAACAATAATAATAACAATGATAGGGATAATCGCTACCGTAGCAATCGCAATAGCAACAATCAATCAGATAATCACAAACGTAATAGGCGCAATGGTAGGAGCAACAACAATAATAATAGTGACAATAGAAGGAGAAATGTCCATGTTGTTAGCGACCAGGGAAACGTGCTAAGTTCCGGAGAGGACATGGAGAACCTCCCGGTATAAGAAAATTGGACACAGAGCACAATATATATAGAATAACCGATAGTTGTACTAATTTTGTGAGAATTTATAATTATAACTCTGATAGATACTTATTATTTTTAATCGATACAGGTGCGGATGTGTCTATATGCAAAGACGATGTCTATAAGGATTTAGAATATTCTATAGATAGTAAAAATAGGATTAGACTTACGGGAATAACAAAAGAGGTAACCACGTCCTTGGGTACTTCTTACTTAGAGATATTAATTGGGAATCATAAAGTAACGGAATCGTTCCACATTGTAGACAGTAATTTTCCGATAAGTACAGATGGTATTATCGGCAGAGATTTGATGGTCCATTATTTATGCAGAATTGATTATGAGACATTTACAATAACCTTCAACGTAAATGATGAAGAAGTTGTACTACCTATGGACACGAGAAGACAACAGTATTCACAGATAAACATTTCGGCAAGAACCGAAATGATTGTTCCGGTCAACATAGATATTGATGAGGATAGTATCGTGCTGAACACGGAGATTGAGAAAGGCGTATTTGTAGGAAATACAATCATACCTGTAAGAGGTGTACGGCACATTAAAATCATGAATACAACAGACGAAGATATTGTCATAAAGCATTTCAATGTTGAAGTCGAACCATTGAAAGATTATGACATCTTAAAAGGGGAAAAACAAAGTTTCGACAATGATCGATTTAAGAGATTACTGAACGTTATAAATAAGGATAGTCTGGATAAACCTGCAATGCAAAGTTTGCTTAAAATCATAAAAGAATATCAAAATGTATTTCATTTGGATGGAGAAAAGCTTGCAACGAACAACTTCTATAAACAGAAATTACAAACCGTAGATAACAGTCCGGTTTATATTAAGAATTACAGATTACCTCAATCCCAAAATGAGGAAATCCTGCAACAAGTCAGAGATCTGGAAACCAGTGATATCATCGAGCCATCAACTAGCCCGTATAATTCTCCACTGTTAGTTGTACCAAAAAAGAGTACAGACGGAAAAGCTAAATGGCGACTGGTTGTAGATTTCAGAAGACTCAATGACAAGATAGTCAACGACAAGTTTCCTTTGACGAGACTTGAGGACGTCTTGGACAGGCTTGGTAGAGCAAAATATTTCTCTACGCTGGACATGACTAGCTCTTTTCATCAAATTGAACTTGAGAAAGAGTCTAGACCATTGACAGCATTCTCCACTAACGATGGGCACTATCAGTTCAAGAGGTTACCATTCGGATTGAAAATTTCGTCCAACAGCTTTCAAAGGATGTTAACCATAGCTCTCAGTGGCCTTAGCCACGAGGCATTCTTGTATGTCGATGACATAATTGTATTCGGTTGTAGCATCAAACACCATAATGACAATCTTTGCAAAGTACTACAAAGGTTGCGTCGGTATAATTTGAAATTAAATCCTGAAAAATGCCAGTTTTTGAGATCAGAGGTAGTATACTTGGGTCATTTGATAACCAGTGAGGGAATCAGAACTGATCCAGCTAAGAACAATACAATCAAAAACTACCCAGTACCAAAGAGTGCAGATGAAGTACGCAGATTTGTGGCTTTCTGCAATTACTACAGGCGTTTTATACCAAATTTTGCCGAGACGGCGAAGTGTTTGAATGCATTGCTAAAGAAAAATGTAACTTTTGTCTGGACTGAGGAATGTCAAAAAGCATACGAAACTTTAAAAAGGAAACTGATAGAACCACCGATACTTCAATACCCAAACTTCGCAAAACCATTTATTTTAACCACAGATGCTTCAAACTATGCTTTGGGCGCAGTTTTATCTCAAGGAGAAATTGGCCAAGACCTACCAATTTCTTATGCTAGCAAATCCTTGGCTAAGCACGACATCAACAAACCGACTATCGAAAAAGAGCTTTTAGCTATTCATTGGGGCATAAATTTCTTCAGACCCTATCTATACGGACGAAAATTCGTGGTTGTGACCGATCACAGACCACTAGTATCATTGTTTACCCATAAGAATCCCTCATCAAAACTGACTAGAATTCGTGTCGACCTATCAGATTACGATTTCACAATTGTATATAAGAAAGGTAGTATGAACACTAATGCGGATGCATTGTCAAGGATCGAGTTGGATTCGGACACCTTGAAAGCGATGATACCTCCAGAAACTGATGAAAATGCGAAAAGGAAACTATTAGCGATTACAAGAGGTATGGCGAATAAGACAGAAAAACAGAAAGAAGTGGTCAACAACGAGGGCACCCAAACTCCAGTAGAACCTGATCAACTCTATTGTTGGGATTGCACGAGTTTGTCTGACATTACCGGTATTACGAAACTGAGATTTATCCTGCGCAGTGAAGTTAAAAATAAAGATGTTTATATTGTACGTACAAAAGATATTATAGAAGTACATTGTAGCGATATATCTGATGTGAAATCCGTTTCCGTCAAAGAAAAGCTAACAATGCATAATGGTACCAAAAGTAACAAGAGTGATGAGGCAAATAGTGATAATCCGAATCCGAAATTCGTTTCGATTCTGGAGAAACTATTTAAATTCGCGAATCAAGAGAACATCAATGAACTCTCACTATCTTGTGAAGACAGTATTTTTAGGTCTATAGACAAAGCAGTATTTAAAAGAATAATTAATATGTTGCAACAGAAAACGCGTACGCAAAAGAAATTACGAATTATGATATACAAACCGCCTACCAAGATAACAGATAAACTTGAACAAAAGAAGCTAATAGAGGAGTATCACAACTCACCTCATGGAGGACACCTAGGAATTCGCAAAACATTGTTAAAACTAAAACAACGATACTGTTGGAAGAATATGAACAGTATGGTTAAAATCCATATCAAAAATTGTGCAGCTTGCCTAACTAACAAACAAGTAAGGCATACAAAAGAGAGGATGGTTGTAACAGATACACCATCAACAAGCTTTGAGACTGTACAAATAGATACTGTAGGTCCATTAAGAATCTCGAATAATTACCGATACATATTAACACTACAATGTGAGTTAACTAAATTTGTCGTTGCTTTCCCAATAGAGAATAAGGAATCAAAGACTATAGCGGTAGGTTTAGTAGAAGAGTTTATATTAAAGTATGGACACTTTAAAATACTTAAGTCTGATTTAGGAACTGAGTTCACCAATAGACTTATGGGCGATATATGCAACTTATTAAAGATAAAACAAATTTTTTCTACTCCATACCATCACCAAACGCTAGGTTCGGTTGAAAGAAACCATCGGGTTCTCAATGAATACATGTATTCTTTTGCTGATGATCAGCAATGGGATAGATGGATTCCGTACTACACCTTTGCGTACAACACTACACCTCATATAGATACCAATTATACACCTTATGAATTGGTATTCGGCAAATTGCCTTACCTTCCAAATGATTTAATTGAGGATGGTGAAAAGATTTACAATCTGGATGATTATGCTAATGAACTCAAAGTAAGATTAAAAATGTCTATTTCAAAGTCTAGGAAGATAATAGAAAATTTGAAAGCAAAGAGGGTTAAAGAACAAGGTCGTACAAACCCTATACACATAAATATTGGAGATCTTGTATTAGTAAAGAATGAGAACCGTAGAAAACACCAACCCCCTTATAAAGGTCCATATAAAGTAATAAATGTTGAAAATAGCAATGTTTTAATTGATATAGACGGACTCCAAAAATCAATACACAAGAATAGAATAAAACCATATAATGTAATCATTCAATAAATGTTAATAATAAGAAATTAAATTTATTGCGAACCGTATAGTGTAATTGTACAAAACATGTAACAATATTGTATGGGACATATTGCATTTCTATGTATAAGTGAACTATATATATAAAATTTTTTTTTTTTTTTTTTTTAGATTCGTATTAATATATTGTATAAAATTTCAATATATCAACACTCATCTAGAGGATTAGGGTGTTGTGTAACTCTACATATTTTTATATTCACTTAAAGATAAATACATTTCACATGAGCATAAATTCTAATTGACATATTTGTATAAATACATTTCATAGGAACATAAATTTTAATTGCAAGAATCTATTTCGAGCAATTCAAATTGTAATAAATATAACCCAAACTTATATTTCAACGCGCACATAAAATTCTTATCGTAAGAAACATTTTATGAAAATCAAAGTCAAGTTCAAATAATTATTTTGTAACATGATCACTTGATTTTGAATTCGAATGCATCGTTCATTGCATACTTCATACAGACCTTTTCTGTGTAATGCGATACTAGTCGCGTGCTGAAGATAAACAAGTATATGCATTTTCATTCATGCGATCTGATATTACGACGTGCTATGCCGTAATGACGCATCTGTGAAATTGTCCTTATGTTTCGATAGACAATTAAAGGAATGTGAATGCATATGCTTGTGAACTGACCAAGTCAAGAATAAGGTCAAGTGGTTTCGGGTTTGTTTAAGGTGTGAAGAATGTAATGAGGATGTTGACACTTGTCGTGGAGTAAAAATTTATGAATAATAAATGAACGAAGAATTATGTTTTGAAATTGAAGTGTTGAAAGTAGGTTTTGGGTTTAGGAAAATTTATGACCAATATTTTAAGTAGGTTTACGAACTAATATTTTTGTATGTGTAATAATTTAAGTAGAGCATGACTTCTAGAAAATGATATAAATACCGTTGTGAATTTTAGAGAAAATACAGTTATACTTTTGACTTTCAACTTGCACTTTTCTCTGCGTGATAACGCTGTTTGAATTCGAAGTTATAATTGTCTACGCAATAACTTATCGTTGCGCATACGTCTAGACTGCAAAAGAATTTAATACTCATTTGCAGTCTTAGTAACAGTAGCGTAGTGGACACTATGTCCTCGCTATTTTATCTGCGGCCCAGCCGCTTGGCTAGGTAGGTTTTTTTTAAACTTGATTAAATATTCTTGATCCCACTAAAACCTACATCCACACATAGTGAGGAACAAGAACGCGTGCAAGAACGCGCATCTTTACACACTGGGTGGGGTAAAACCGCCGTTTTAAACTTTTCTTCTGAACGATCACAACTGTTTTAAAATAAAAGCTACATAAAAACTTTCTGAATGAATTATGCAGCCAAGGGATTAAACTTTCAGAAATATGGTTTGGTTCATTGATCATTTTATAAATGATAGTTTGACATCGTCAAATAAATATTACTGGCGGTTTTACCCCATCTTACCCTACATTTATGCACAATCACGGTGCATAAATATAACTGGCGCAGTCGGTATCCATTAAATTGACACTTAGTTTTGCTGGACTCAAGCCACAATTCCTTAATAGTATAGGATCCCGCTATACAACGACCTTCACCGAGATGCTTATTTAATGAGACGTATTTTTTATGTTATTAAATATGCCAATAAATATATCCTATATGGGTTGCCTAACAAATTTCAGTCCAGAGTATTTTTAATTAATAATTTAAAAAATTTTTTTTTTTAAACATTGCACCGGTGTGATTATTAAATAAATTTGATACCAATCGAAAGTTTGAAGCCCATAGAATATGCAAACGTTAGGTTGCCTATTTTTTTCCGGTCACAACCACGGGTTGCCAGGTGTAAACAGGTAAATCTATACTAGCATTTTGCAACGGTCTGATTATTGAATCAAACTTAGATAAACTGAAAGATTATTTCATAAGGAACACGGTGGTATAGGGTTGCCTGCGAAAAATCAGTCCCGAATTACGGTTGTCGAATTTTAAATAATAAAATATCGCTGCGAGTGAATGTGTGTGAGAGAGAGGTCCCACACCAACCATCCCATGCGGTAGAAAAGGACGCAGCGATAGACTCGTATAGGATAGCGATAGACTCGTATATGCTGTGCATTATTTTGGAGTAGATTGTCGCTATAGATACAAGTGAAAAAACGTGCTGCTATTTATTATTGGAAAAAATGGCCAAAAAGTGTTTTTTGTGTGATTCGGATGACGGAATAATTGATTTTGATGATGAAACTTTTAAAAACTGTGCATTAAAGTTAGCTTTTCGTAAAAAAAAACATTTTAAATACAATTTTGTTGAGCTACCCAGTGCGTCACTCCAATTTGTAGGTTATCATACCACGTGCTACAAAAAAGTGACTGTTTTGAATAAAAAATATAACGAAGAATTTCTTAAATTTATCGCTGAATATACAGTAAGTACATAATAATTGAATCTTTAAAATTATCTAAGCTAATACATCTTCTATATTTTTGTCATGTTGAAGTAATTGCTAGTAAAACTCACTTATGGTTTTGTTAATTTTCGACACACATATTTTTTTTGTAATTCACTTAAAAAACGGTAGTTGAAAATTGAACAAGAAAATGTTCTGATTTCCTTTTTTTTTTTTTTGGAATAATTAAATGAGGATGTTTTAAATCAAATATTCTTATCAAAAATTTTTTAAAATTTATAATCAAACATTTTCATTTAATCGCAAAAATTGTTTTTTTTTTAGGAGCATACCGATGTATCTACTACTGAAGAAGAACCACAACAGTTGAATCCTAGTGTCGATTCCTGTGCTACAGTTGCTGAGGATGAAACGAGTAATGTTGAAGACCTGCCTCAAACTTCTGGGGGCTTTGACAAGGTAATAAAAAATTATTTTTTTTTTTAGCTTTTTTAAAAAAGTGACATGAAAATCTATTAATTGAACTTGTATTTTCATTTATATTTGTTTTTTTCCATTTTTACTCAAAGAATGATTTAAATTCTTTTAGGAGCAGTCAACATCAACAGCATCGACATCAACAGCAACGACATCAACAGCATCGACATCAAGCACAATTATTTGTCTTTTTTGTGACCACAGCCAAAAAAGATGTGGAAAGAAGCTGGTTAATCTTACTTTCCCTAAAGGTGACAAAGTACCACTACAGATCAAAAATATCGCCGAAAATTTAAGCGATTCGGAGATTCTCTCCAAACTTCAACATCAAACTATCGCGTACCATCTGCCTTGTTACGCACTGTATCAATCGAAAAATAAGCGGTCCACGGAAGAATCTACCGATTCAACGTATAGTAAATATCGACAGTTACATCAGTTGGCTTTTCAATCCATATCAAATTTTATTGAGACAGAAATAATTGAAAACAACCAAGTTATGTACTTGGCTCAATTATTTTTAAGATACCAAGCTTTATTGCTAGAGTTTGGAAATCATGAAATTGATTTCGATGATATTCAAGATTACCGATGTGAAACCTTGCAAAAAAAGTTAATGAAGAAATTTGGTAATCTTATTACGATTGAAGCGTCAATGGGAATACGTAACAAAAAAATTGTGTACAAAACAGACATGGACGTTTCTGTAATGGCTAACAATTTTAAATTTTTGGAGACAAGAAATGATTATGAGTTTGAAAATGTAGCATATTATTTGAGAAGTTGTATTAAAAATATAGATGTTCATCCGCTTTCTCGCAACGTAACTGCTGATGATGTCATTCGTGGAGAATGTGACATTCCTAAGCAATTAATAGATTTTATGCGAAACCTTATTGAAGGACCTAATCATTCTGATGAAGATTCGAACGGACTGAAAGCTAAAATAACGTCAATATGTAGTGACGTTATTTATGCTGTCACTAGGGGTGCATGTAAGCCCGCAAAAAGTTTATCTCTCGGATTGGCAGTCAAGTCTTTAACCAACTCTAGGCAAGTAATTACGATACTTAATAGGTATGGCCATACAATTGGATATAATTTGGCAGAAGAATTGGAAACCGAAATGACGTATACATCGATCCAAGATAACAAAGTTATACCAAAAGGCATCACTGCAGCAAATGGACACAGCACCCACGTAGCGTTCGATAATTTCGACCGCTTCGTTGACACAACTTCTGGAAAGGACACTATGCACGACACAGTTGGCATTATTTATCAATTCTCTAGTAATGGAACTGATAATTTTGATGACGGTGAAGCTACAACTTCACCAGCGCCTCAAGTAAAGGACAACACAAATGAAGAAGGGCCTACCCGCAAGAGAAGGCGTTTCAATGAAATATCACGAGAAATTCGACCATATTATTCGAAACCTAAGGCAAGTATGCAGCTGATTACTGTAGATTCGTTTATCAATACAACCGAGTTATGCAAAGGTGCTACAGAAATAGCTACAGATAAAGATTTATTATGGATAATGTCGTTATCAAGAATTGATTCTGTTCCTATGTGGTTGGGTTATAACTGTATGATATCTTTAGACCACAGTGAGAAGCAAAGAGTTGAATATTTGCCTCCCATAAATTCATCACCAACGTCGTATGCAGTAGTCAATGAAACATTAAACATGGCTAAAGAAATCGCTGAAAAATGTCAGCAGCCAGAAATTATTGTGACATATGATTTAGCGATAGCAAAAATGGCTATGCAAATTCAAGAACAAGAAAAACCGCTATACAATAAAATTTTTGTTAACTTGGGAGCGTTTCACACAGAGATGGCATTTTTTAGAGCCATCGGAAAATATATTGACTCCAGTGGATTAGTGGAAATACTGGTGCAAGCTGAAGTATTAGCCGGCGGCTCCATGAATAGCTTTTTGGACAGCAAGCACTTCAATCGCTGCAAGCGCTTACATCCGCTAACCGCTGCCGCATTACAAATATTACATTTTGAACAGTATTTATCGACAACTAATGTTACACTTGAGGCGATGGATGAACTGCTGCAAACACAAATACAGAATGCATCAAATCAAACTGCTTATGACGCCAACGAAACTATCGAGTTACCAGATGTATTGAGTCGAATTGTTAACGGTTATAAAGAATTCTGCAATCAGACTTTAATCGGAGAAAAAGGGAAAACTGCTCAATTTTATTACCAGTACTGTGAGTTAATTAATTTATACCATCGGTTTTCCAGAAGTATCCGCACCAGTAACTTTGAACTGTACGTGGACTCGATTTTCAACATGGCTGATATTTTTTTTGCGTTAAACCAGCCCAATTATGCCAGATGGTCCTTGTTATATTTGAGCAATTTAATCAATTTGTATACTAATAATTCATCTTTGGTGGCTGAATTTCGTCGAGGTGCCTTTGGAATTAGACGAACTGCAGCGAATTTCGCTCGATCACCGGTTGACTTGACGCTAGAGCAAACCATCAATGCTGATGCTAGCAATCAATTGGCTGATAACCTTGCTGCGGATTCAATATCTGCACGTCAAAGATGGGCACTCAGTCATAGCATGAGGACGAAGATATTAACATCTATCAAACAAAAAATCGGATTAACGAAAGAGGATGATACTTCGCACTCATTGCAACGAAGTAAAATTAAGAAAGACAAGAAAAATCTTCAGAGTATCATTGAAGCAATAAAATGTACGATGAATCCATTTGATGACACTATTGACAAAGATACATTATTCAACATTTCAACCGGTAAAGCTGCATCGAAAGAAGTTACTGATTTTCTGCTGAACGTAAAAACAGCAGGCTCTCAACAAAAATTAAATTTTATCTCGGAATGCTCTTCAACTCCCGGAAGATTCGATAAATCAATAAAACGAAACAAAATCTGCAATTTTGCTTCTCAATGTATGACTAAAGTCTTGAGTACCAAAGACAAGAACAAGAAAGTATTGTTGAAAATGGAACGAGATGTATTTGGGCGACTTTTGGCAATAAGTCTAAACAAAAAAATTAATCTCGAATTTTGCCTAACTTTTCCACTAGCACCATTGCCCCCTGCTCTTTTTGCATGTACTGGAGAGATGTTAAAAACTTCAAAATCAACGTTAGCAAAGGTTTTGAAATCCAAAACTAAAATGGTTGAGCCAACTCATATCAACGTTGAAATAATAGATGGTTTTTATTACTTGCATATAATCGGAGCTGCTATAGCTCAAACTTTTGATAAAATTGCCGAGTCAATACTCATAAAAATATGTTCAACAAACGCGACAGAAATACATTTAATTTTTGATCGCTACTTATCACCGTCAATCAAAGATTCCGAACGTGAAAGCAGAAAAGAATTCGATATTCCGTACAAAATTTCAGGACCTCAGCAAACTAGACCAAAAAATTTTTTGCAAAGCCTGAAAAATTATCGCTTTAAAGAGGCTCTGGTGCAGTTTCTGGCTGATTATTGGCAAAACGACAGTTTGGTAACGATAATCCAAAACAAAAAAATTTTTTTAACCGTCGACCATCATTGTTACTCTTATCAAGTTCAGGAAAATTCCGTAAAAAAAACTGAAGAAACTAATTATGAATGTCATCACGAAGAGGCAGATACAAGGATTATTTTTCATGCTTCTAAAGCGGAACCAGGCTCAAGAGTTTTAATTAAAGCCTCTGATACTGACGTTTTGATTATTTTGTTAGGAAATATGCACAAACTTATCGGATCAGAAATTTGGCTTGCCAGTTCAGCTACAAAAAAGAGTAATAATCAAACTGTTGATTGTATTAATTGCACCGATTTAGCGTTGGAGTTAGGAATTAAATTATGCCAAAGTCTTCCAGCATTCCATGCATTTACAGGTTGCGATTACACGGCAGCATTTTACAACAAAGGGAAAGTAAAACCTTTTCAGCAATTTTCAAAAAATGAAAAATATCAAACAGTTTTTGCGTCATTAACAGATGCTGCTGATATTTTCATTGGTGAAAAAATGAAGACTGTTCAAGAATTTACGTCTAGTATGTATGGTATCAAGAACTGTACCAGTGTGAATGATGCGAGACATCGCATTTTTTTGAAGAATTACTCTGCAAAAGAAGACAGCGAGCACTTTTTAAAAAAAATAAAAGGCTTCGACTCCAACTCCATACCACCTTGCTGGATATCATTAACTCAGAAAATTTTACGAACTATTTTCGTAAATTCCATGTGGCTTAATGCAACGGATCCAATATGCGTGAAACTTCAGCCTGAGAACTGCGGTTGGTTCTTAGATGAATATTTAAAACCAGTAGGATTCATTGGGGATCATACACCTTTAAAAATAGAAGACATTGTCGAAAAAACTGAAACGGAGAGTGATGACGAAGAAGATTCAGAAGTTGGAGATCACAGTTATATGTCCGATGACTCGGAACCTGAATAATTTTAAAAATTTTTGTATTTTAAATTTTTTTCAATAAACAGAAGTATTCTTTTAATTGTTGTTTTTTATTTCGGCTCCCAATAATAAAGATAAAATTTGCCAGATAAGTAATATATATGTTTTACTCTAACTGTCTTTTTTACTAAAGATGTGTATATACTTTAGTGTCACATAAACAATAAACATAGATAAATAATTAATTGATTAAAAAATAAAAAATTAAATAACTATTTCTGTACATCAATAATTAACTACTCCAAAATAATGCACAGCATATACGAGTCTATCGCTATCCTTTTCATTTCCAAGCACAAATAGCATGCGCACTCTCCTTCTTTAAATGGGCGGACTTTAAACAGCTGCTACGCTGCGTCCTTTTCTACCGCATGGGATGGTTGGTGTGGGACCTCTCTCTCACACACATTCACTCGCAGCGATATTTTATTATTTAAAATTCGACAACCGTAATTCGGGACTGATTTTTCGCAGGCAACCCTATACCACCGTGTTCCTTATGAAATAATCTTTCAGTTTATCTAAGTTTGATTCAATAATCAGACCGTTGCAAAATGCTAGTATAGATTTACCTGTTTACACCTGGCAACCCGTGGTTGTGACCGGAAAAAAATAGGCAACCTAACGTTTGCATATTCTATGGGCTTCAAACTTTCGATTGGTATCAAATTTATTTAATAATCACACCGGTGCAATGTTTAAAAAAAAAAATTTTTTAAATTATTAATTAAAAATACTCTGGACTGAAATTTGTTAGGCAACCCATATAGGATATATTTATTGGCATATTTAATAACATAAAAAATACGTCTCATTAAATAAGCATCTCGGTGAAGGTCGTTGTATAGCGGGATCTTAGACTATAACGAGTTCTGAGGCTGGAACTTGGCAAACATTTGATAAGTGCTCAATTCGAATCTTCAATTCAACTTGCTGGATCACGAAGTCTGAATAGGATCAAACAAATGGACCTATCAAGCATTATGCGATATATTGCTGGAAAACCGGCGTTTGATGGAAAGCAAGAAGACCTACACGCATTCATCGAAGCGATCAACGTGATTTCTCCATACATTGCAAGGAGCGAACATCAAGCAGTCCTTTATCAACAGGTGTTAATGAAAATCGTAGGACGAGCACGAGGCATCTTGAACACGCACATGGTTTCAACATGGGACGAAGTCAGGCAAATTTTGCAACAACATTTCGACACTCCGGAGTCGGAAATTCAATTGATGGGGAAAATACAGTCGGCAAATTTCACCACAACAACAAAATATTACGAATACGTATGTAAGTTTTTACACAAAATTAGTAATAAGATTAAAAATAACAGTGAATTAATTGAAGATGAAAAAGTGCTTAAAGTTAATCTATATTCAACTCTGGCAAGGGACATCTTCATTAACAAGTGCCCAGAACCTCTTCGTGGTATTCTTTATGCGCGAAATCCCGACACCCTTGAAACCGCGTATCAAATTTTGATACAAACAAATTACCAAAATTTTTCTGTAGAAACCCAGCAATCGCGAAGTTTTACCAAGCCTGGTTGCTCATATGAAGCAAAGTCCAGCAGGGTTTCCAGAAGTAATTATGTACCCAAGGCAAATTTTCAATTTCCTAGTCGTGATAATAGTGACGTTTCAATGAATACTGTTCGGCCGAATGAACAAATTTTCCATAATTTGGATTTTCATCCCGATGCCTCGGGGCAAAACTACCCATAATCGAGCTCACAATTCGAGGAAGAAAGTTTCGTTGTCTTTTTGACACAGGGTGTTCGATTTCACTAATTGATGAACATTTGATTCCGCAAAATCAGAAAATCCCCTCTTCAGTTGCCACAATAATTTCATCTATTAACGAAAACTCAATTAGTACTCATCACATTCAGACTTGTTTACCTGACGAATTTGGAACAGATGTATTGATAAAATGGCATCTCGTACCTTTCACTCAAAAAGCTTTTCACGCAATCATAGGAAATAACATTCTTACAAACACAGGTACAATTATAAATTTTAAAAACAATACCATCATCACCCCTAAACAAATTTTATGCTTCGGAGAAGAAACCGAGCAAGTGTATTTTTCACAATCTCTCAAAAACTTTCCAGAAATTGAAGAATCGAAAGAATTTGAAGAAAAATATACACAAGAAGAATCTCATCTCATTGATCGTATCAAAAAAGAGTTTTCAGATTTAGAATATAATGAGAAAGAGCGATTAACGTTCACTCACTTTATTAAGCACGCGCTTCCCTTGACATCTGATATTCCGATATATAAAAAAAACTATAGAATTCCCCAATCAGTGAATGATTTTGTGAATCAACAAGTTAAAGAAGATCTGCAGCAGGGCATTATCCAGCCTTCTCAATCTCCTTATAACAACCCCATATGGATAGTACCAAAAAAAGGTGGAAAACATAGGCTAGTTATCGATTTTAGAAAATTAAATCAATTAACCGTGGAAAATAAATATCCCATACCAAACATAGATGATTTGCTAGGAAAACTTTGGAATTGCCAATATTTTACCACCATCGATTTGGCAAAAGGATTCCACCAAATCGAGCTTGAGCCTAACGATAGATATAAAACAGCGTTTTCAACAGATATGGGGCACTTTGAATTCTTGAGAATGCCCTTTGGGCTCAAGAATGCACCTGGGACTTTTCAAAAGCTCATGAACAATATATTACATAAATATATTAATAGGGAATGCGTTGTTTATATGGACGACATTTTAGTTTTTAGTACATCGCTACAAGAACACGAAGTCGCCCTTAGAAAAATCCTAACGGAGCTTAGAAATGCAAATTTGAAAATTTAACTTTCAAAAACACATTTTCTTTCCAAGCATACAACCTTCTTAGGTCACATTATAACCGCGGAAGGAATTAAAGCTAGCCCAGATAAAATAAAAGCAATTCAAAATTTTCCGATTCCTACTACAACTAAACAGATTAAGAGTTTTCTTGGTCTAACAGGGTTCTATCGAAAATTTATCAAAGACTACGCAAAAATTGCAAAGCCCTTGACTACAAGGTTACAGAAAGACTCCAAAATTGTCGTTTCTGATCCTGATTATGTTCAGTCTTTCACCCAATTGAAAACATATTTAATTAATGATCCAATTTTGGCTCACCCGGATTTTTCGAAGCAATTTACTCTCACCACGGACGCTTCAAATTTCGCCATAGGAGCTGTACTATCCCAAAATTCAAAGGCAATAGCATTTGCATCACGTACACTCAATAAATCCGAACTAAATTATTCTACAATTGAGAAAGAGCTCCTGGCCATAATATGGTCAACAAAATATTTCAGGCCTTACTTATATGGTCGCCGTTTTACTCTTCTAACAGATCATAAGCCCTTGCTATACTTAGATAACATAAAGGAGGATAATGCAAAATTGCAAAGATGGCGCATTAAACTTAGCGAGTTTGACTTTCGAATTTCTCACATAGATGGTAAAGAAAATAAGGTAGCCGATGCCCTCTCTAGAATTCAGCTAGCTAATGCTATTGATAATGAGTCCCTAGCTGCAACACAGCATACGGCTCAGGAGGACGCTCACAATTATATTTATATTTCTGAGAAGCCAATTAACTTCTACAACACTCAGTTATTTTTAAAACTAGGAAAAACCAACCAAGTTAAATTAGTAAAATATCAGGGTAAACGAATACTTCATTTGACATTTCAAGAGCTCACTCCACAAACAATAAGATCAATTTTCCAAATAAAGAAGCTTTACTTGCAATGCAGGAAGAATATTCAAAACTGCGTTCATGCAACAACAAATTCACTATTGTCGAAGCAAAACAGAACCTTTATAACTGTAACGAAGCAGAAATAAAGGAATTAATTGCAAACCAACATGTTAGTTCAAATCACCAAGGAATTGAAAAAACGTATCTAGAATTGAAAGACAAATATTATTTCCCCAATCTCAAAGCTCATATAGTTGATTATATTAACTCTTGTAAAATCTGCAAACAATCTAAATATGAGAGAAACCCTGCAAAACTTCCTTTTAAGTATCCACCATATCCGGAGCACATAAGACATACTTACCATATAGATATTTGGTTCAGAGATAAAAACTCACCATACCTCTCTATAATTGATAAGTTATCTAAGTTTTTTTAGCCATTGAGCCAATAAAAAATCGACAATGGGATACCATTAATCAGGCACTACAAACTGTATTCAACAAAATCGGTAAACCAAGTAAAATTATAATGGATAACGAGAGCGCCTTAAACACTCAAAAAACCAAAGATTGGTTAAGTAATAATGATATTTCTTACCATTTTGCATCTCCTCAACACAAAACTGGAAATTCTGACATAGAAGTTGCTCACAGAAGTCTGAATGAAAATCTTCGAACCTATCTTCTACGGCAGCAACAAGAAAATAAAAATTTAATTGAATTAAATCCTGTCCAAGAATGCGTAAAGTATTACAATAACACAATTCACTCTGCTCATAAGGAAAAACCTTCTGCCATATTTTTTCAAAAATCTGATGTTCCAAATTCAATCATCCTTGAACGCATAAAACACAACCAACGCAGAAATAACACGTATTATAACAATAAAAGAAAAAATGTACCATTAGATGCGGAATTTATAAAAAATCCTAATCCCACTAAACTTCAACCTCGGTATGTACGCCCAAATAAAAATGCTAAAATACACCCTCAGAGGCACCGTAAATCAAAAATGTTTATTTCATTATCTCAACCCATTATAGACTAATAAACCAAACTAGAAGAAAAATCCCGGCTATTAGCATAATGTGTCACAATTATAACACGTTTTTTTTAAATACAAGAAAGTTGAATTTCTTTTTCCGCTTAGTAAACCATTTCTATTCTTTGAATTTTATAACAGTAATTAATGACTCAAACATAGTAGTTCTTAAATCTGAGGACAGATTTCTCACTTAAGATGGGAGGAGTTACATACATCCTGTACCACATCTGCCGACCATCACACAATTATCCCTTTACTATTTTTATTACTTTATGAGGTCGTCGGCGTCTCAAACAGCACACATAGATTAAGGGCCAGACTAGCCATGTAATGTATTGGAAAATGGCAATAAACTTTTATAGAGGTTAACATTTACGAATTTGGAAATTTCTAGGATAAGTAAATTTCTAGGATAAGTGAGAAATGTTTTGTTTTGAAAAAACCCAAATAAAAGATTGTAACCTACTTTAAGTATAAATAGTTTAGGATTTCATGTAACTAGTTAGTAAGTATTACTCCGTCGAAGCAGACGCTTGATCCATTTAAAGAAATATATATATATTAACAAACATAAAATCTTCTTTACTTTCATTTATAGAAAAAAAGAAGTACATTTATGCACAATCACGGTGCATAAATATAACTTATGCTCATCATATTATTTTGTCAGCGCATAAATTTGCCGTGCATCCGCACTGACTGCATTGAGTGCACTGAATTGAGTTCAGCAGCTAGAGCTACACGCATCGTCGCCAAGCTACATGCATGCACATACGTGCAGATAGAAGCGAAAGTCCGTGAATAATTTTTCTGTATCCATATATGAGCTGCCAAAGCTTTTCTGGTAGCAGAACAATTCAATTTAGTAGGTAGCACCAATCACTCGTAGTTTTTATGATCGTACCCGATCGTGCTGACAATCCGCATATGATTGGGTGGATGGTCCGCCAGGATCATATTACCTATGCAATGAAGTGCGGATAAAATGGCGCTATGCCAAACCCTTTGCATGTTAATTACCATGCCAATCCGATTCCCCACCCAAAATACTAATAAATAATTTAAACATCAATGATGAATGATGTCGTAACCAGAAGCTTACCATGAAAGCTTCTCGTTATGGGAAACCTAAAAGATAAATTGATTTAAAAATAGAGATTCAAAAGAATGAAATGTTGTTAATCCAAAAATATTAGGTAAATACAATTGCAAGAGGAATATAGAAAGGAAATTTTATGAAAGAAGTATATACTATTATAAATATAAATAATTGAAGAAGAGGAAGATCTTTATTAAATAAAAGTTAGAAGACAAAATGATGCAAATCAGAAAATATTAAGAAACATAATGCAAAAAAAAAATTATTTAAAGTGCATGCTAATTACTAATTAATTATTTATCGCATAGAAGAAACAACATAAGTTTAAGTATGTACGTAAATTTGATTGAGTAAAGGACAATTATTAATTAAACGCAGCAAAGTACATAATATCAGAAATATTGGAAACTGAGAAATAAATATAATGCTGTTTAATTACTCATAAACAGGTAAATACGATTGTAAAATAAAACGAAGATTTATAAATAATAAATGCATGCTAATTACTGTACGTCAATATTTATATTTATTAAATAGAAAAAATATGTACGTAAAGTTTGATTAAGTAAAAGATATTTTAAATTAAGGCGAGACAATGTACTATCAGAAAGATTGGAAACTGAGTTGTAAATATAAGGCTATTCAATTACCCATAAATAAGTTAATGTATGCAAAGATGTAAAAAAATGTGTAAAGGAAATTTATTAAAGAAAAAAAAATACATACTAGTTACTGTAGTTCAATATATCTTTATTTATTACGTGTGTAAAATGTATTGTACATAAGGAATGAAATATAAAAAAATATTCGAAACTAAAAAGTAAATATATATCTGTCCGGTTATCCACATTTATAAGAAAGAAAAATGTTGTCTAGGAAAAGAAGAAAATTGTAACTGAATATAAAAGATAAAAAAAAATAAGCATCAAATACAATCAAAATCAGATGGAACAAAGTGTTTTAAATAAAATAAGGAACTTTATCAACAAAGCAATAGACCACTATAAAATTAAATTAAAAAATGTATACATATGAAAGAACTATGAACATAAGTAAGAATACTTAATTTTGAATACTATAATGTAATGAAAAGAAATAAGATTAATAAATTAAAACAAAAAAAAAGTAATTTAAATCAAAAGTACAAGGAGAACTTGTACAGAGTCGCTAAGCGATATATTTAAAAGAAAACAAGAATTTAACGTTTATCAAGCAACATAACAGGCAAGGAAAATGTAATTTGAATTTAACTACTAGAAGAAAAACATTTCTGGACCCTTTCACGACTAGGCTCTCCAAGCCATTCGTGCTCAATCTTTTTCGACAGGATAGTAATGTTATAGGTCACATGCGATATACTTATTGTATGCTATTTCTCTAGTTGCATGCTACTTTACTTATCATGACTTCCTCTCTTTGATAAAGTCACGAGTTGCCTGATACTTCGCTTATCACAATTAATTGCACATGCATGAAAGAGGTGTGTCTAACTTGCACTTGCATTAAAACGTCATAAAACCTCGACTCCCGTGTACACACAAAATCTTCGGCATATTTAATGTACCGAGCCGAGTCTCAAAAGAGAAACTTACTATTAAGAGCGAAAGTGGGCGTGGCAAAGACGGGAGCTTTCGCGTTATAGCTGTAGCAGCTACGGAGGAAGAGATTGTCGGGGTTCTGAAATGTTTGAATGAACTAAATTGAAACCATTATTTTGCTTGATAATCAATAAATCAATTAAAAGTAGGCTATCTTCGAGTATAAAAGAACCTGGTGGTTCCAACAATGGTGTCTTAATCGTTGAGTAGCTTGTTCAAGGTGTATGCCCGAACAAAACCACTTCCAAGGCTTCCGCCAGGAATAGCGAAAAGCGATTAAGGCCCCGTCGTGCTGAACATACAAGGTAACATACAAAGGAAAGCCAAGCAGCGGACAAGCGAACATCGTACAACTTCGAAGACCCAGACACGCAGAGGGAATCATTGGTTATGCCGACGGACCGTCCGGCATTGGAGCAGGCTATTGAAGCATCGCCCACGGCAGGCCCGCGACCATTGACGGTCGAAGAATACCGCGCTCGAACAGCGAAGCTTTGCAGCCCACCACCTGTGCCAATACCCGAGAAGCGACAACGAGGCGGCCGAATAGTTGCATACCGGCGCCAAGCAAGCGACCTGCGAAGGCTGGCACGAGTTGCGGTCACTTCGGCTGAGCGAGAATGTTTTAGGCGGCAATATCGACAACTGGAGGCTGAGTTCAAGAGCCAGCAGCGGCTCAAAAAATTAGCGAGAAACACGTCTTCGCCTGCATCGCCAACATGCCCAGAATAATTTGTTTAAATATTCAAAATTAAATAAATGTGCATTAAAACAAGAAAGATTAGTTTATACTGGAGGAAGGGGTTCGTTCGGTAGTAGTTACAGTGCTTTGCTTTCTTTACAGGTATCAACGCTGTACATAGGGTGTAGCGATGTGGTTATACTTACTCCAGGCAGTTGAGGTTGTAACGTTCGTTGCAAGAAACCTAACAAATTCATGTTCTGTTTTATGTTGTTTTAAGAATAGCGTCAAACTTCAAGTGACATAATGATCAGTGGAGAAATAGATTCTTACGAGTGCACTTCTATAGCAGAGCACCGTTAGTATTGAAACCTACTCTTTGTTTTATCAATTACGGCTCAGCCTTGGCGAAGCCATTATTGTCGTTAAAACGCTGGTTTAGGAATTAATATTTATTTTCTAAAAAGATTCTATTTTCCAATCTCACATTATGGCGATCCTGACGAGTCCTGAATCATGGAAAAATTCAACGAACTTTTTGAAAGAGCAGTCGAATTAGCAAAACAGGAATTTCGCAGAAAGTACCTCGCTCAGGAAAAGGAATACATACCGAACGGACCAGCAGCGACGGTAAAATACACCCCAACACCAATGGCGGAATTAAAAAAAACTGGGCCGAAACCACTAACAATAGAGGAGTACCGGAAACGCACAAAAAAGCAACAACCACCATTAACACCAGTGCAGCCTATCATCAAAAGGAGGCGACGTGGAGGTCGTAAGGCAAAGCTGCGACGAGAAATCAAAGACATCCATCGTTTGATTTCAATAACTGAAGGCAAACAACAAAAACAACTGTTCGAGAAGTTAAGAGCGCTCAAAGATGGGCAATAGTTGTAGCGCGAACGTGAACGAGACCTTCATAGAGAAATATTTTCAAGGAATTTCTACTGGAGTAGTTTTTGTAATAATTTTAGTTATAATTTACGTATACAATAAGCATCATACGCAATATGTAAAGAAACATGTTGGTAGGAATATTAATGTCTAAATAAAATTTTTTTTATGAAAATTTTTCTTTGATAAATGAGTAAGGCAAGGGAATTAGTGGAAGAGGTTGAGAAAATTTTAATAACTTTGAAAAAAAAGGGCAAAAAATTATACACAAAAGAATCACTAAATGCAAAATTAAAAAGATTAGAGGAGATCAGGAAAGAATTACGTCATATTTTCAGTCTGGTGGATAATGTGGAAATTTTTGAATTAAAAAGAAAATTTAAATATTTATCAGAAACAATTGAAGCCCAAATAGAAATTCAGTTAAAATGATTAGCAGCAAACATGACTGACTTCAATCTTGAAATTGCTATGAAGAATATTCCACTTTTTGATGGTGACTATAAGAATTTGAATTCGTTTTTAAAAATAGTCCAAATAATTGAGAAAAGCCTTAAGCCCGATGCCAAAACAGAACTCATTGATTTTGTATATTATTGTAAATTGTCAGCTAATGTACAAACTGTAATAGCAAGTACTGGTATTCCAACGAGTATTACGGAACTAGAGAATAAGCTAAAGCAGAGGTATAAGAACGTAAACACGATCCCTCAGTTGCACACAACTTTAAGTAATATATCCCAGAAAAAGTTAAATATTAGTGCCTATAAAGATAAAATTTTAACATTGGTTAATGAATTAAATGAGTTGCAAATTGCAGATCTAGGTTTGACGCAAAGTCAACGGGAGGTTATTACAAAACTAAACGACACGTACGCATTGACAGTTTTTAAGAATGGTTTAAATGAACAATTAAGAAATACCGTATTTGCAGCCAGTCCAAATACCCTTGCCGACGCAATTGATTTGGGTCTTGAGCTCGAAAAAAGTGAAGCGGCACAACCAGCAAATGTATTTTACTACAAAAATAAAAAGAATAGTAAGTTTAATAAGAACCCTAGGGATAATAGAAACCAGAATGGCAATAGGAGATTTAGAAACAATAGGAACAACGATAGTAATAATAGCGGTTACAATAATAGGAATAGCAAAAACACTAGTAACAGTAATGACGATAACAAGAATCGGAGGCAAAATACCTCGAATGGTAATAGTAACTATAGAGGCAAAAACGACCGAAATAATCGACGACGGCGAAACAACCGCAACGGACATTTCAACCTTGTTCAGGAACAGGGAAACGCAGAGGCGTCCGGGTCGGAATAAATGATCCTCCCGGAACAAAAATTTTTAAAATCTCGGATAACTGCGTAAATTATGTCATTCTTTTCTGCGATGACGCAGGACAACACCTCAAGTTTTTAATAGACACGGGAGCCGATGTCTCTTTGTGTAAAAAAGGTAAAATCGAAGAAGATGAATCTTTTTCCGTTAGGGATAAATGTAACTTAACTGGTAGAACTAGTGAAGTTATCTCATCACATGGTTCAATCAAACTCAGATTGAATATAGGAGCATGTGATATCACCCACAAACTTTTCATGGTGGATGACAAATTTCCAATTTATACGGATGGTATTATTGGAAGAGATATTTTAGAACGATTTATGTGTAAAATCGATTATGAGACCTACACGGTAGCATTTTATATAGACCAAAATGAAACTATTATCCCTATGGAATTTAGAAATAGCGATGTCAGACAAATCAAAATACCTGCTAGGTCGGAAGCAGTAATACCGGTTGATATACAAGTTGCTATCGCTTGGGCACGAGCCATATGATCTCAAGTATCATAGCGGATAAGCCAAAGCAATACGATCGCATTGTATGTGACCATTGAAGAAAGAAAACAATGCAATGGTAACTAACGCGTGAGGATACGATTATCGACGTTTGTTTTCATGTTAGCGCGTATTGAATTCATGTTCTATTTTATGTTGTTTTAAGAATAGCGTCAAATTTCAAGTGACATAATGATCAGTGGAGAAATCGATTCTTACGAGTGCACTTATATAGCAGAGCACCGTAAGTATTGAAACCAACTCTTTGTTTTATCAATTACGGCTCAGCCTTGGCGAAGCCATTATTGTCGGCGTGAAAACGCTGGTTTTCTATTTATTTTCTAAAAAGATTCTATTTTCCAATCTCACATTACAATATCAACGATGATGAAGTTGCATTGCCTATGACCGCAAGAAGACCCAATAGTTACCAAATAAACATATCTGCAAGAACCGAAGCGAAAGTTCCGATAAATTTAGAGTTGAAGGAAGACTGCATTTTATTCCAGTCAGAGATTCAAAAAGGTATTTTCGTAGGGAATACTATCGTACCCGCGAAAGGAGTCCAACATGCGAAAATTCTGAACACAACAGACGACGATGTTGTCATTAAGGAATTCAGAGCACAGGTTGAACCCTTGAGCGACTACGGTATCCTTGCGATACATAAGAGTGACAAAAGACATCAAGAAAGCAAATCAGGTGTCGGAAAGTAAACGTTTCGAAAAATTACAAGAAACGATTAACAAGGATAATTTGCATAAACCATCCATGAAGAATTTATTAAACATAATTAGAGAATTTCAAGACGTATTCTATCTAGAGGGAGAGAAATGAACCACAAACAACTTTTACAGACAACGTCTGCAAACAACCGACAAAAACCCGGTATATATAAAGAATTATAGGTTGCCTCAAGCCCAAAACAAGGAAATTCTTCAACAGGTTAAAGACTTGGAATCAAATGACATTATAGAGCCGTCTGTTAGCCCTTATAACTGACCGCTATTGGTAGTCCCAAAGAAGTCGGGTGACGGAGAGCGGAAATGGCGATTGGTGGTAGATTTCCGCAGACTTAACGATAAAATCGTTAACGACAAGTTTCCGTTGACAAGACCAGAGGACGTTTTGAACAAGCTTGGAAGGGCGAAGTATTTCTCTACTTTAGATATGACTAGCTCTTTTCATCAAATTGAACTTGAGAAAGAGTCTAGGCCGCTAACAGCATTCTCAACAAACGATGGTCATTATCAATTTAAAAGATTACCGTTTGGTTTGAAAATTTCCCCTAACAGTTTTCAACGAATGCTAAGTGCATAAATATAGTTGCTCCGGTCATCTCTCGATAAACTTTCTCTCGTTCCCATTCAATTTCCCATCGATGAAAATCACTTTTCCGTGTGGGCAGCAAAGTGCGAGATATCGAGTTTGGAAGCGCGAATCTATTCGCCTATGTATCTTTCGTATCATCCTCTGGTCCTCGAAAATCGGAAAAAGCATTGAGGCAAATTCATGCAAATTTCGGAAGCAACTCAAGTATCGGAAACCAAATCGTTGCAAAGCGGAGTTCGGAACAGCAACCAGTTACTTTTCAATCAACCTTACTTTTAGTTCCCGTAGAACACTGTAACTAATTTGTTGTCTTAATCATACGCAAAACGTGTCGGAGAAGATTTGTTGACCGCCGCAAGAGATCAGTAGAGATCGCGGAGTTTTAATTTACATAGATTAAATCTAAATTTTTAAAAAGGAATAAAACAATGATCCAGTTTCAGGCTTCCCCGCCCCGAACACGAGCGCTCGTAGGAGGAGGTTTGGGGTAAGTACGCTTTCTTTTTTTAAATTTTTCTTCCTGCATGTTTTTATTAAATTATATATCTTCATTAAATAACTTAAAAATTAATAAAAATGAAAATCAACTTTCGTAATCAAATTTTTTATACGTAAGAAACTTCCCCCGACATGTTTATCTCATCGATAGTATGTACAATATAATCAATTCATTACAATAGGGAAAATACGTTGTAAATATTTTCATTGTTGCAATATAAAATGTATATGTGCGTGTTGTAATGTGACGCCTACGCCCGGGAATCGAAGTGATTCCGATCCCGAACCCTTGCACTCGGCCAGATGGGTATGACCTCGAAATGCAAGCGGACTTCATCTTTCGTGCGGATATCGTTGCGCAGAAAATATTTTTTTTATCTCCAAATATTTAGATCTGTGAATTTAAATATTTGAGACAGAATATTAAACAAAACCCCGACGCATTTCGAGACATATCCATCTGGGAATGCCCCCTCCACCGTGGCCATCGAAAAACTATGCCCCTGGCGACAAATGGAGATGCACATTGCCGCCATGTGGCGTTCCATTCCACACATCTGTTTTGTCCGATGAGAAAACCGGTAGAATTTGACAGCCACATGGCGAGTGCAAGGAGGTTTGGCTGCCAGTGAAAAAAGGTGACGGAATTCTGTGCATACAAAAATAAGTGCATTTAAATTAGTGTAGTTTATGGCACAGTGGTCGGTGGTGATAAGTTAACTAAACAATAATTTACAACGGAAAGCATATGATAACCGATATATAGCTTAGTATAGCTTTTTCGTGACCTTATTTCGAGGTTGATTGTCGCACAATGAATGACTAAATAAATATTAAAATGAATTGCTAAATTTAACCACGACTTTCCTTTTCAGCGGTTCTTCTTTTTCAGTGGGAAGAGAGAGTGCAGGGTAGGTATGTCGTCGCGAGGGTAGGGTTTCGCCAAATCCGCTGAGGTCGGTTTCGCGTCGCGCGCGGTACGCGGTACCTTTGTTGTTTCGTTATTTTATTTAGAGTAGTCTTCGTCGGGTTGAGTTAGAGTAGTATACTTTTCGGTACCGCGTCGAAACTTCGGGAACGCGAGAGAAAAATTAGATTTTGAATTCTTGACTGGTTATAAGAAGAAATACGGAGTAACGTAAAGTAGGTTTCTTCTCCGTATGGTTTGTTTTGATAACGTCTTTTGGAAAACGGGCATGTTCAGGTGGCTGAAATATTGTAATTGAGCGTAACCCATTCGGAGACCCGCGACCGAAATCCTCTCCGAACTAGCTGGCCGACAAGCAGCCACCGCGTGAATGGGTTACGGTGCACGGATTGGTTGACCTGTTGGTACCATCCGTTGGCACTACTCAGACTTAACGTCTAGAACCGATGAGAGGTCGGTTCCGCGTTCGAACCTAAAAGGTTGAAAATCATTACAGTGTAACGGGTATAAGCTATTAATTGTGTGCGACTACTATTAAAAGGATGTATATGTTAGCATTAAATTCAAGTGGTAATAGATAGCTACACTATAGAGCAACTCATATTGTATGAAAGAAGTTTAAACATTGGAAGTTTGAATCGTGTATAACTTGGTAGTTATTTTTTTTTGAGATAATAAAAACGGAAATGTCGAATTAAAGGATACTCCTCGGTCTTTCCTTTCTTCCAATTCTAACCGGGTATAGGACCCGGTACGGTGGCAGGCTTCCACCTCAAAACATGAGCCAGCCGCCGGGTACTCATTAAGCCTTCTTTTGCTTCAGGTGACGTCGCGGGTTGAGTGGCCCAAGCAGAGTGCCTCTTTATGACATAGAGTTATGCAATCGAATTGCATAATTCTATGGCATTAATTGGTCACCGGGGTACTCCTCTTCTGATGGGAAAGCTTATACAAGTCAAGTTGTATGAGTTTTCCACTCAGAAGAGGAATACCTGGCCACTGCAACAAATATGGATTTAAATCCGGTTGGGTGGGTGCGAAGGGGCTCCATCACCACCCGGTTGCCCTTCTCTCATTTGTGGGCCATGAACTTCGTCGGGTAACGACGAAGTTACCCTAAGTCCGCCCCTTTTTACATGTTCCACTTGTTCTCGGAACAAGTCCTTTTCTCTCGGTGTAGTTATCTACACTTTTTGCGACTTCGGTCGCCTCGTCTTAGTTTGACCACAAGAAATTCGTGAGTGCGAAATTTTTTGTAGTGGGTCCTTGTGCTGGGGAAATGAACCCGCCCCACGACACCGCAATGCTAGCCTGCCAGCGCATTCACGCGTCCCCAGACGAGGGCATTCTCGGCAGATATCTCCATTTTCTTCTGCCGAGGCAGCAGAACATCGCTGCAGTCCTTTACGGACTTTTGAAACTTTTAATTCACTACATATTGCACTAAGCGGTTTGAGTCATGAAGCTTTCCTATATGTCGATGACATTATAGTATTTAAATGCAGTATCAAGCATCACAACGACAATCTTAGCAAGGTATTAAGCAGGCTGCGTAAATACAATTTGAAGTTAAATCCTGCGAAATGTCAATTTATGAGATCGGAAGTAGTGTACTTAGGGCATTTTATCACGGATAAAGGTATCAAAACCGACCCATCAAAGTACGAAGTCATCAAAAACTACCCGATACCACGGAACGCGGATGAAGTACGAAGATTTGTAGCTTTCTGTAATTACTACAGGCGATTTATCCCGAATTTTGCGCAAACGGCCAAATGTCTTAATTCTCTACAAAAGAAAAATGTTACTTTCAATTGGACTGAAGATTGTCAAAAAGCTTATGAGACCTTAAAAGCAAAACTCATTGAACCACCTATCTTGCAATACCCAAATTTCGAAAAACCATTTATTCTCACTACAGACGCATCTAATTATGCATTAGGAGAAGTTCTGTCACAAGGTGAAATTGATTCTGACTTACCGATATCTTACGCTAGCAAGTCCTTAGCAAAAAACGATGTCAACAAACCAACTATTGAGAAAGAATTACTAGCAATACATTGGGCGACAAACTTCTTCAGGCCTTACCTTTACGGCAGAGGATTCATAGTGGTAACTGAACATAGACCACTTGTATCACTGTTCAGTCACAAAAATCCATCTTCGAAATTAACGAGGATACGTGTAGATTTATCCGACTATGATTTCACGATGGTTTACAAGAAAGGCAGCATGAATACGAATGCAGATGCCTTGCCTAGAATCGAATTGGATTCAGACATACTCAAATCAATGATACCTCCAAATACTGATGAGAGTGTTAAGGGGTTAGGTGGGTTTGAAAATTTCAAAAAATCGATTTTTTTTTGTCCAATATGTTTAGAATATTCTCCTAAAATTTCAAATCGATCCGAGTAAAATTCTAGAAGATATACCCTTCGGAAGTTCCGCCCATCAGGCCACGTCAGCGCAGCGCTTCGCAGGTATACAGAAGCAGCTGCTTAGCTATTGTTAGGCTGCCCTTTCCTACTTTCTTTTATAATTCAAAGGCAACTCAAACAAGTTTTGAATATTTTGTTAGTTTATTGTTGCTTCTTGAGCCAATAGCTTGATTTGAGGTTATAAGTGTTTTTAAATTTTTAATATTAATAAAATATGAGTAAGGTTACAAGATCTGTTAGACAAACTACTGGTCTAAGAAAAGATAGACCAAAGAAAAGAAATCAATATTTTAATCCGAAAACTACGGAGATAGATGACAAATCTTTTACCGGCACGTCGGCGAAAAAACTTAAAAGTCAACATGATAAAGACGTGCCAGAGGACGGTACTCTGCAGTATGCAATCATCGACTTTTTTTTAGTGTTTTCAGCACTATCTACTTTCGTGAAGTGTTCTAATATAATAAATGAAAACGGAGTGGAAAAAATATGTAATGGCAAAGTGGATTTTAAACAGTCTGTGAAATTTGGCCTTGGTTTCAAAATTATCGTAGAGTGTGAAAAATGTCTGCCTAGATCCATTTTATCGTGTCAAAAAATCGGTAAATCTTATGAAATAAATCGTAGGTTTATATTTGTGATGCGAATATTAGGCTTAGGACTTGCCGGATGTAAAAAATTCTTTGGTTTGATGGATATGACTAGTCGTTTTTTGAATAAGTCAACATATGATTTTTATATTCAGAAAGTTCATCAATCTGTCCTGGTGGTTGCTGAAACGCTTCTTTCATCGGCTGCAGAGGAAGAAAAAAAAATTAACGCGTAATGAAACTGGTATTGATAACACGATAGATGTAACTGTATCAGGTGATGGTACTTGGAAAAAGCGCGGTTTTTCATCATTATACGGTGTGTCTTCGTTAATTGGTTATTATAGCGGAAAAGTATTGGATATTTTTGTAAAATCTTCATATTGTAAATTATGCGAAGTGTGGAAAAAAAAACTGATCACAGTAGAATTTGATGAGTGGAAGGAAGATCATTTTGCCAAAAATGAATGTAGTGCCAATCACCAAGGACCAGCTGGTAACATGGAAGTTTCATCAATCGTTGCGATGTTTCAACGCTCTTCTGAAAAATTTGGCCTACGGTACTCAAATTATATTGGTGACGGGGACTCCAAAACATATTCCGGAGTTCTTAATGCCAAACCTGATGGCGATGATTTTATTATAAATAAAAAAGAATGCGTAGGACATGTGCAGAAGAGAATGGGCAAGCGATTACGTGATTTGGTCAATAAAACTGTAGAAGAATCTAAAAATAAGACAGGTAAAGTAAGGAGAAAAAAAATTCTGTCTGGCAAAGGCAAACTTACAGGCAAATTAATTGATAAGTTGACAGTTTATTATGGCCTAGCTATAAGAAGAAACTGTTTTTCGGTGCAAAATATGAGAGATGCTATATGGGCAACTTATTATCACTATATCTCCACAGACAAAAACCCACAGCACGAAAATTGTCCAAAAGATCCTAACTCATGGTGCACTTGGCAGTGTGCTTCCGCAATGAACACTCTGTCATCATATCAACATGACTACGAACCATTACCAAGAAACGTTTCATTAGCTATCAAGCCTATTTATGAAGAACTCAGCAAAGAAGAGCTCTTGGAGAGGTATGTTGATGGTTTTACACAAAACAATAATTAAAATTTGAACCAGTTAATTTGGAAAATTACTCCAAAAATACTTCCTGCTGGTTCAAAAATAGTAGAAATTGCTGCATGTGTCGCTGCTGGAACTTTCAACGAAGGAATTTCCGCTTTATTGCTTTTTATGCATGGCATGGACTTGAAGCTTGGCCGAAACAGCCATGACTATGCCCGAAATGAAGATGCTACGTCTCGTGAAGCAAGAATTCGTCACAGGCAAGAACAAAAGGATGCCCTGGATACACAGTTAAAAATCTACTACTATTTTTTAAACCTTCACTTGGACTAGCCGGATTTTTAATAGTTTTTAGTATAAAAATTAAACTATGGAAAATACTACTCTTATTTTCAATAAATCTTATATTATAATTTAATCTTTTCTCAGATTTTTAGCATTTTAAATCTTGGGAAGTTTGAAAACTAGACACTTGAAAGTACTTTTTGCACATTTAATCCATATTGTATTAGATTAAATCTTTTTAAGTTTGAAAACTAAACCCTCCAAAGTACTATTTGCATTTTTAATCCATATTGTATTAAAATTGATTCCACGAGTTAGAATTGCGTTATAAAATTCTAAGGAAAACCAACTGTGAATTGCGTCGAATATCAATTGTAAACCTAAAATGGTTAGGATTTAAACCAAAATAGATTATAAGAACATAACTTTGCACATTTCTACCTGAAACATGCATTTTTTTGTGATTTTGACGATGCATCAATCACCAAGTAAGCTCGCATATGTTTTGTGTTTCCCGAAGGATCGAGTCGTTTGCCTATAGCTCTTGAAATATTTTATTCAGATCAGTCATTATGTGTGATTTATTTGTTAAAGTGAAGTGTAATCAAAATGTGAATTATGTTAAAATAAGAAAGTGTACGGATGACGGTCTGGAGATAACAACACAAGATGCTCTGATTTCAAGTAAGTTCAGCAATTATAGACTTTTTTTTTGTTTTGTTGTAACAGTAAAGAGACAATCTGTATGATTAGCGTTTTATCCTCGTGATAGGATGGTATTTGGTCCTGAAGATTATATTTTATGCACATAGAAGATAATCATGCATAAGATCTAAGCATAACTTTAAACCGGCTTTTGTGTCGATCTCAACAAACCAATTAGTTTTCTGTTTTCACTGTCAGATTTATTAATAATCACCATGAGTTACTCAATTATATTAATAGTGTGTCTTAATTAAAGGAAAAACTTTGCAACTTTGAGACTAAGCAGGATTTTGAGATAAATTGTATCCGTTAATTTAACACAGATTATCTTTTCTGGGTTAATATGCAAAATGTAATTCCGTCTCTTATAGTTGCATCTGAATCCAATTTAACGGGAGACATTGTGTTGAAAGATTGTGATGGCGCGGTAATAAAACCTGAGGATTTGCTGGCCATCATATTTCAATATAAAATGCGCAACTGTTTTTTGATCGAAATAAGCTCATCAAATCCAGAACGTGGCGTATTGCGTAGGTGTGATGCTGCATTTGGTGCTCAGCTTATAATTACCAGTGAAGTAAATATTAATTAATTTGTTACTGCATATTGTATCCTCTGAACTCAAATTTTAATAGTCTCTGAAAGAATACTTGAGGGAGAACGAATGTGCGCATATTTTGGAAGAATATTCCAACAGTGCCTCTTTGAAAGACTCATCAAGGAGAGAGATGGTCAGAGCAGCTGTTAGTTATATAAGAAAAATGTGCGGTAGCTACCCGAATAGAGAACAAAAGATAGCGTTAGCAAAGGCAATAATTTCCCTCTTTCCTGTTTATACTGTTCCCCATGGCACTTTTGGTGGAATTGTTAGTAACCGATTGTAATGAATTCCATAGGAAAACTTTTACAATCGAATCATTTTAGGAACTTTTCTATAATCCGGAGAAAAATTCAGGATATTTGGTCTCAAAGTTAAAGAATTATAATTGCAAACGAATGAAACATGAAGGTGATGTAGAAAGAAAAAAGCAACGCAAATCGATCGAAATAGAAGAAGTTGAAGAGACAAGAAGCAACGATACATTACCAGAAGACGATATCGAATTTTTCCAAAATTGTGTTGTATCTGAACAAAAAGAGTTAATAAAAAGTAAACTCAGAAGGACACTATCACAGAGGATAAAATTCTGCGAGGCAAACAATCACATAAAACAATACTTTCCTATTTTCTTATACGAGTCCGAATTTGTAAGCTTTTTAGGGTTTTGTAAAATAATTTTATAAAACCCTTCTAAAATCGCGTCCTGTCTGTCCGTCTGTCCGTCTGTCTGTCCGTCCGTCCGTCCGTCCGTCCGTCCGTCCGTCCGTCCGTGTGTCACAGCAGTTTTTCTCGGAAACTACTTAAGCTAGAAGCATCAAATTTTGTATGTAGGTGTAAAGTGGTGATCTCTTCAAAGTTCAACTACTAAAAAATTTTATAAGGTATTTAAGGGGGGTCTCCCCATGTAGGGGAGTGACCCCCCGAAAAAAAAATTTCATTGAAGGTAGCCGATATGGGTATCAAATGAAAGGTCTTGATGAGAACTTTTCAAAGCAGGTCTTAGTTTGCCTGAATTTGCTTCGAGGGGCGCACAGAGAGGGGAAATACATGAAAAATTTGTGTCCCCCCCCCCCTCGCGATTGGACACCTGTGATCCGAAAAATCTGAAAAAAATCAGGAATGTAGGCCTTGGTGAGTACAACAACAACAAATACGTGAGAAGTCGCAATTCACTCAACTTTGTTAGTAATAGTATGATTTATCGATTTTATGTTTTCTTGAATAAAATCTTAACGGTATCCTTAAATTCAATAAAATTCAGTACGTAGATGTCCATTTATAAGCTTGATCCATCCTGAAAGTTTCATAAAGATTGAATCATATTTAGCGAAGTTATAGCGGTTTGAATTTTCCTGTATTACTATGGAACAATATGCGCTGCATTTATTACTATGGCAACATATGGCTATGGAACAACATGCGCTTTTTACCGACTCAGACATTACAGTTTTGCTAGGATTTGCATGAAAATTTCACGAATGATGGGTGTCATGCATATCTTTGAGAATAGGTTCAGCTAGTGGTATCAGTAATCGTAAAACAAAATAGTGGCTGTTTTAAATGCGAAGATTGAATAATTTTGAGTTATTTTTTCCCAACTTCAACGTTTAAGGCGCATGCTTTGAACACTTGATTCAATTTAATGAATGACTGAAAATGAGTACCTACAATTAATGCTCATAAGTGAAACAAGTCAAAGAGGTGCGAGAGAGCTCCTAGCAAAAGGGCTTTGTAACCATTCTAGGATTCGAAAAAATTGGCCATTAAACGATGATAACAGTACAGGAGAGTGGCCCCTGAAAAAAAAGACTCATCAAATGTAGCCGATATGAGTATGAAATGAAAGTTTTCATGGGAGCTTTTCAAAACAGTTGTTAAACTGTCAGTTTTTGCTTCAGTGGAGGCACAGGGGGAAATACATGAAAAATGTGTTTCCTCCGTCGCGGATGGACATCTGAAATAATTATCAAGGGAGATATTTATGAGTATAACAATACCAAAAACCTCAGAAGTCGAAATTCGTTCAACTTTGTTAATAATAGTATGATCTTCGTATTTCATATTTTCTCCAATAAAATCTTCTTTGACATGTTTCTTGATTTGATTCGATCTGGTGACGGCATTTTCTAAATTGAATACAAAACCCTTCTGACATGAGCGTAGGTCTGTTTACCCAACTTGTTATTTCTATTTATTATAAAATTTAGAAAACTAAAGACTTTTTTTCTAGATATCGTATGATTTTGAACTTCGGTATGGTGAAAAATCCAATAATTTAGCGGAAAAGTGGCATAAGTATGCAGTTGTTATTGAAGAAATACAAAAGGAATTAACGGGTTGTACTGAAACTTCTATAAGTGGTAATAAATTTGTTTATGATTCATTAAAGTTTACGAGAATGTAATTTTTAAACTACAGATTGGAGTTCGGAAATAAGGCCATTCTTGTGTCTTTTAAAGTTGCTACCTTCCACTGCATCTGGAATCAAGGGGAAGCACTTAAAGCGTTCCAACTTTCAGAAGGCAATACAAAAATTCATCCACTTTGAAAAGGTAAAATATATTAACATGTTATGCTCAAAGTCATGAAGTCTTTGTTTTGGTTCCCAGGTTAATCAACCACAGGAGAACTATTCGGTTTCTTCACAGCAACCTGTAATAATTGCAGTTGGCCCGAACAAATTAGCGATAAGTCAGTACTTCCTGTATATAGACAATAATATTGTTACATGTACAAATAATTACATGTACAAATAATTCTGCGAGGTAGAGACCCTATATAAAGGCGAGCTGAATGAATGGGGAGAATCATTCATTCGACCGCGATAAGAACTGCGATTGTGTGTGGGAAGTGTGTTTCGTAATAGTGAAGTAATTTAGAAGACAATTGCGATAAGAAATTTATGGACAAGTGTTAGATTTTATTTTAATAGTGAAAATTAGAATTAGTGAAAGTGTTAACTGATTATAGTGCATTTTATTTAATAAACTCTTTTAACTTAAATTAAAAGACATTGCGTTTTCACTTTCCCGGAACATTTAAATTATTGGCCGCGAACCATAACACGCGACAATGGTGTCAGAAGTGGGATAGAAAAATTTTGAAAGTGAAAATTTGAACATTTTTATAGTGCACAATAGTAAAATTTAAAGAAACATTAAAAATGCCACGAAGCTTAAACTTAAAAATTAATGAATTGACCATATCGGAGCTCAAGGAGGAGTTGGAACAGCGGAATCTGGCCACACAAGGTACAAAGGCCATACTGATTGCACGCTTGCGTGACGCGATCGAGTCGGAAGGCGTGAATCTGGATTCGGGTGAGCTCTCAGATGCGGAAAAAGGCGCAGAAGGTGGAGAAGTAGAAACACCCAAATCAAAGGAGCCAGAAAATGCGCTGATGCAAATGTTAATGCTGATGTCATCCAGTCTGACTGCGAAGCTAGATGAACAGTCATCCAGTTTAACTGCGAAGCTAAGTGAACAGTCATCCAATTTAACTACGAAGCTTGATGAACAATCAGCGAAGTTAAATGAACAATCAGCGAAGTTAAATAAACAATCAGCGAAGCTAGACCAACAAGCGATCGAAATCAAGGCAGATTTTCAAAAACAGTCCATCGAAATAAAAGCGGAGCTCGGCAGCCTGAACAAACAAATTAAAGGCGTCGAGGAAAAGGTTTACCAGGTCGAGGAAAAGGTCAGCCAGGTCGAAGAGAGAATGAACCATGAGATGGAAAAAGTGAAAAAAGAATTGGAAGCAGCGAAGGCAGTAGTAACTATTTCGCCAGCCCCGCTTATAACCGCAGCGCAAAGCTCATCTAGGAATGTGCAAGCACCAATATTCGACGGGCAAACGGTCTGGACTATTTACAAAATCCAGTTTGAAGCAGCCGCTAGGATAAATCACTGGAATGAGCAGGAACGAGCAACTGCGTTAATTCTTGCTCTAAGAGGCCCAGCTGCCGAGCTTTTGCAGACTATCCCCGTGGAGCTGCATTCAAACCCGGCTGCTATAATGAATGCGCTGGACATGCGTTATGGAGACGATCATCTGAAGCAGATTTACCGGGCACAGCTACGGCATCGGATGCAGAAGTCTGGCGAAACCTTGCAGCAGCTAGCACAAGACATTGAGCGACTGGCACTCTTGGCTTACCCAGCGTACGACCCAGAACATCGAGATGACGTAGCAGCAGAAGCATTCATCAGCGCCTTAAAGGACAAGGAATTGCAACAAGCCGTGCGGTTAGCTCAAAAGCAAACAGTCAAGGATGCATTGGCTTATAGTTTAAATTTTGAGGCAGCCAAAAATGTGACCCGTACCACTGCCCGGGTTCGCGAGGTAGTGGCAGATAATTGCAGGTGTGAGCGCGTGGGAATTGAGCGAGAGCTGCAGGTGAATGGTGCGCCTAGATGCTGGAATTGCGGGGAAAAAGGGCACCTGCAAAGAGACTGCAAGAAGGGAAGAAGACCGAGCTTTTGTCCAGGGTGGTGGAGATCCAGACCGTGTCAGGAGCCTAGAATGGAGGCCCATCAAACTGCAAGGGCCAACTTCGTGGGGCGAACGTTGGCTAGGAGTATCGACATCCCCAGCACCGTGCCAAGGCAACATCGTGGAGAAGCAGACAGATGCCTTCCTGGTCAAGTTGATGAAGAACAATGCACCCTAACAAACGACACTGGTGCAACCCGATCGATGATCCGACCAGACCTAGTGAGGCCCCAACTGCTTCACAAGGGCAGAGTTCATGGAACTGCTGACGCCCTATCTCGTCATCCATGTCAGCTAACTGCAAACATTGCCAACGGATTGAGGAAAAGGAGCCGCCCGTTGATCTGCGAGTGATAACGGCCAAATTCGATGAAGGTTGGTCATCGGAGGAGATTCGAAATGCCCAGTTAGCCGATGAAGATATCGGACCATTGCTCGTATGGAAGGAGACAACTGGGCGACCGGAGTGGAAAGACGTTTCAATGCATGGGACAACCCTGAAAAGCTATTGGGCACAATGGAACTCCCTTCAGGTGGAGGGTGGCGTACTCAAGCGGAAATGGGAAACGGCGGATGGTAGCTCTTATAGGATGCAAACTATACTACCCAAAAGCCGAATCCACGATGTGATTAAGGAAATGCATGAAGGATCCTCGGGAGGCCATCTTGGTGTTAACAAAACCTTAGCGAAATTGCGGGAAAGATTCTACTGGCTCCACGCTCGAGAAGACGTAGAGGACTGGTGCCGCAGATGCACAATTTGCGCTTCCGTCAAAGGCCCAAAGCGACGACTGAGAGGACAAATGCAAACCTATAACGTAGGCGTGCCATTCGAAAGGATTGCTGTTGACATCGCTGGACCCTTTCCTGAATCTGAATGGGGAAATCGATACACGCTGGTTGTAGCCGATTATTTCAGCAAGTGGCCCGAGGTCTACCCCATTCCCAACCAGGAAGCAACTACTGTAGCCGAACAGCTAGTGTTAAATTGGGTCAGCAGGTACGGCGTGCCTTGTGAACTACATTCGGATCAAGGCCGAAACTTTGAGTCACTAGTTTTTAGCGAAATGTGCGAGCAGCTGGGAATACGGAAAACGAGGACAACACCGCTGCATCCCCAATCCGATGGAATGGTCGAACGTTTCAACGGCACGCTCAATAAACACTTGGCCAAAATGGTTGACGAGAACCAAAGTGACTGGGACCGACATATCCCACTATTTTTAATGGCGTATAGAGCCGCTGAACATGCATCGACGGGCCAAGCCCCAGCCAAAGTCATTTTTGGAAAGACTATTCGTTTGCCGGCCGATATAAAGTTCGGAACAACCCCTGAGAAACCCCAAACGGTCTCGGAGTACGCAAGTGATCTAAGACAACGGTTGAACCAGATACATCGGACAGTGCGAAAACACCTCGAATCGGCTACTGACCGCATGAAGACCAGGTATGATCTAAAGGCTAATTCTACTGGCTTCCAGCAAGATGACTTGGTGCGGCTTTATAACCCGCAACGGCGAAAGGGTAGGTCTCCAAAGTTGCAACATAATTGGGAGGGACCATACCGAGTTACAAAGCGAATCAACGACGTCGTATACCGAATACAGGAACATCGTAAGCCGAGAGCTAAAATGAAAATCGTGCATCTGGACCGTTTTGCCCCATATTACACCCAGGGAGAATTGACTACAAATAGCGACACATCTTGTCGGGGCGAAAAGAACTGAGGTGGGGGCAGTGTTACATGTACAAATAATTACATGTACAAATAATTCTGCGAGGTAGAGACCCTATATAAAGGCGAGCTGAATGAATGGGGAGAATCATTCATTCGACCGCGATAAGAACTGCGATTGTGTGTGGGAAGTGTGTTTCGTAATAGTGAAGTAATTTAGAAGACAATTGCGATAATAAATTTATGGACAAGTGTTAGATTTTTTTTAATAGTGACAATTAGAATTAGTGAAAGTGTTAACTGATTATAATGCATTTTATTTAATAAACTCTTTTAACTTAAATTAAAAGACATTGCGTTTTCACTTTCCCGGAACATTTAAATTATTGGCCGCGAACCAATAACACGCGACAATATTATAAGTATCCCTTTTGATTATAATTTTATGCAAGCGTTTGATCTACTTTTCAAAAGCTTCTATATTTTCAATATTGAATTTGACCAAAGCGTGAAAAACTTCTTTAATTTTTTTGCTATATTCATATATGAAATTTCGAAAGCTGACTGTGTTCCAACGACACGACAATTAGAAATAGATTCTAAATTTAAGAATAAGCTTAATAGCCTGGAGATACTTTTTTAAAATCATGAAAACATTACAATTTATATCCTTGCCTTATATGTATTATGTTTATGTAGTTTAAGTATGTTTACATAGACGAATCGTCTCTCAGATGTATACGTAAGATTAAGGCTATGCGGAAATTTAACTCAGTATACCTATTGTGATATACTGATGATACTCTTATTCACTTATCTAAAATTGTCCAAATTGAACAATCAAGTATCATCAGTACATCAACAATGAAAATTCATTTAGAAGAAAGAAAAGAAAATTAATTGCCTAAATTGTTACCCGCGAGAAAATCTTAACGTGTAAAAGAAATTCTCAAGTGGTTAGCGCTCTGACCTACGTACATGCCCACACGTGATATGTGTGCATGTATCTATCCACGCGACTCAATGAGCATTTAAAGAAAGCGATCAAATTTCGTAGCGCATGAACCATAATAAATTATGAGTAGGTCATTTGTATTGACATTTTTTTTCTATGGTGTAAAATTTTGGTTTCATGGCGCGTGGATGAATAATGCAAGTATTGGGTAGGTCAAGTATATTGATATTTTTTTTTCTTTCATGAGCAATATATTATTAGGTCAGTTCAACGACGTTCCCGTATCGTGGAAAAGATATTATTTTAAGTAGGGATAAGAAAAATTACTATATAAGAGTTGTAGCAAATAAAGAAATGATCATTGTTAATCCAGAAACTAGTTGTTTCACTCCTGCCGAATCTCCTCCTTATATCACCTCCACAAAATAACGGCGGGACCACTTTCCCGGATTTTTCTCCCCGGTTAACGAACTTTGCACACATTCCACCGCTTTTCCGAGAATCGTCCCGGTTCGGGTTGGTTCGCTCCATTTCCCATGTTCCATGTTCACGCCGTCCCACTGAAATCATATGGGGTGGATCATCCGAGTTGTTCCGAAACGTCAATCGCAATTGTTTATGTTTTGCAATGGTCGCCGCGCGGGTGCTATTTTCGGTGGTTTTGCGCGATTATGAGTGCTCGAGTCGCGTAAAGTGGATTCCTCAATCCTGGTAGGTTGTGGCTTGCTACTTTCCCCCTAAAATTATTAGTTTTGTGGTTGATCAGAGTGTTGTCGCGGCCGCCGCGCGGATATTATGGAAACTCGTGTGATAATTGGGCCTAGGCTTCCCTAGTAGGTTTCCACTTGGCATTTTCCCCCTAAAATAATTAGGTTTGAGGTTGGTTGAAGAGTTTCCGCGGCCGCCGCGCAGATGTTGTGGAAGTGATAATTCGTGTAATGGGGCGAAATGGGGCGATCAACATCAGGTTTTGAATTACCCACAACGACGTTTCGGTTCGGTTCTTCCCTATTGCCACTGGTGCATCCTTTTCTGTCTTCTCCTTTTCGATGTGTCCTCCAATGACTGGGTGGCGGTTAGCGATTGCTTGTTTGGTTGAGCCGTGCAGTTTAGCTGCCCTGTTTTGGTCCTTGCGGTGGCAATTCGCTTTAGCTTTAGTTCGATTAAGTGGCGGATTGTCATCATGTAGCGCATAAATTGTATAACATTGACGCTGCTGCGACGGTTGACATAGCCTCGTAGTAGTTGATGTAATGCGCTCTAATAATATGCCTGGTATCTAGTTAATCTAATAGTGCCTGGTGGTTAGTTAAATTATTGCTACATGTAAATAGTGCCTTCTATTCAATAAAATAAAATGTGATCCAGGTTACATTTTTCTATTCTCCTGACCTGAAAACGGATTGGAGCCTGTTCACCCTTGAATGATTGTCGGTCATGGTTCGAATACATCTCGCGAGGGCGGAAGTGTATGGTGGTTACTTGGCCCCGATTATCTCATGGTGACATTTCCCCCATCGCCTGAAGAGGATTTCTCCGAAATCCTTGTTTGACCTATTTAATATTTAACGTTCCAACCTGACTCAGCTTTAAACCGCCGACCATTGCCAACTTAAGTACCGAGCTGCTACTCTAAGAATATCTATCTACAAACGTATCTAACCAAGAAAAGCAATCCCCTTCTTAAAAAAAAATTCCTAGCCTACCCAGCACCTCTGAAATTTTCTAAAATTCCTATCTACTCTACCTAATAATTTCAGTAACTAATCTAACTAAAATCAACAGATGATTGCAAAATTTAACTAATAGTGACCTAACATCTTGTAATGTGACGCCTACGCCCGGGAATCGAAGTGATTCCGATCCCGAACCCTTGCAACCGGCCAGATGGATATGTCCTCGAAGTGCCAGCGGACTTCATCTGTTGGGCGGATATCGTTGTGCAGAAAATATTTTTTTTTTCTGTCCAAATATTTAGACCCGTGGATATAAATATTCGAAATATAGAATTAATCCAACCCCGGCACATTTCGAGACATAGCCATCTGGAAATGCCCCTCCACCATGGCCATCGAGAAAACTATGCCACTGGCGACATCTGGAGAGGCACATTGCCGCCATATGAAGTGCCATTCCACACACAGATGTTTTGTCCGAGGTGACAACTGAAAATTTTTGACAGCCACATGTCGGCTTGGTTTTTCGTGGCTGTCGTCTTCTAATAGTGTCCATTGTCGCGAAATATCGAAAGCAATCGGGAATAGCAGCTGCTAATTGTGGGGTGCGGCAGATTCCGGTATTCGCGCTCGTTTGTGCCGAAAATCTATAGAAAGGCAAGTTCAGGTGACTGAAATATTGTGATTGAGCGTAATCCATTCGGAGACCCGCGACCGAAATCCTCTCCGAACTAGCTGGCCGACAAGCAGTCACCGCGTGAATGGATTACGGTGCACGGATTGGTTGACCTGTTGGTACCATCCGTTGGCACTACTCAGACTTAACGTCTAGAACCGATGAGAGGTCGGTTCCGCGTTCGAGCTGAAGGTAGAAGAAATTCATTACAAATGGCGCCCAACGTGGGGCCCAAAAAACATCCTAAGGGGGAAAGAACTTCGCGTCTTCTGACGAGTTGGTCCTTTACGGAGGATGTAAGGTACTTTGGTACTCGAGTCCCACTATCAGGAGCAGTGGAATTGTGTGATACACACTAGAAGTCGCTTCACGTGAGTTGTAGCTTCCGCTCTCCTTTGTTTGATTTTTTTTTGCGACAGAATCCTTCCGATGTGTTGTCCCAGGTTAACCCCTGTAAGGACCTTCTATTTTCTTGATGGAACTGCCAGTCTGATGGGTTTACCTATCAGCATGGACTCTCAAGAAAATAGAAGGCTACCTTGCCTTTATGTCGCGGAAGGATTCTAACTATTTCTTATGCGTGTTAGACGAGTGGTATCGGTTCAACGTTCGGTGGCGTATGCTGGAGTTGCGAAGCCCGGAATGCTTCTACGCGTCGGGAATTTTGACCGCGTACAAAGTCGTTACGGTAGCTCTACCACTTGTCTCGTCGAGTCACTTTAACGTAGTTTAGAGACGGTTTTTTTTGTAATGTATGTGGGTTATGGGGTAATTTTCGTAAATCGACCGAAAGCATCCTTTCTTCGACAGATTACCACGCACTCTCTTTTCCCGTTGAAGGAGTCGACCACTGGAAAGGAAAGTGTATCAAATACATTTTTTTTTTCTCCACTTATCTTATCAAAATAGCTCGCCACTATCGGCCACTAAATTATTCCTAAGTTTTTTAAATATATATTATATTGTAACATTTTTTTTTGTTAAGGAACTTACTTCTCCCACCAGATTGAACGAAAATGGCAACGAAGCGGACCCCAGAAAAGCGGTGGACCCGGTCCAAAACGGTCCAACCCGCGAACTGTGGAATCTGTTTCGAGGACGTAGTGGAGGGCGTACACAGCGTGCGATTGGATTGTGGACATTTATTCCATCGTGCCTGTGTACAACAGCTCCTCCTCACGTCAGAACTGTGTCCCTTATGCCGGCGACCCATAGATCGGTCAGCCCTAGACGTCCCCCTCGGAACGCCCCTACCAACGCGTGGAGCAGTGGCGAAAGGAGCTCCAGAAGCCGAACCGTCACAACCACTCTTAGACCTGCAAGGAGCAGTAGGCGGTGAAGTTCCGGCTGCAAGTGTCGTGTCCGAGGTGACAACCATGCCTTCCGCCCACTCCATTGACACCCTCGTGGCGTTGATGAGGGATATGTCGGAGAGGATTGGCAACCTGGAGGGAAAGATCCAGAATCTCCCGTTGAGCCAACCACCCAGCCGCGTGAGAACTCCGCTTGGCTGGGAGCCAAATCCCAGTGTGGCGATGCCCCACTCCCGACAATCCGAGCAATGGGTCCCACCTCCAAGGAACTCGGGAATGGATCCCAGAGCTCCCGAATACAGACCGCGACACAGTACCGGACCTCCGTTGGTACCTCCAGCCCCCGAGGCAGTTCAGTACCACAGGTCAATCGAGGATGTGATTCCCCCCGGGAACGCATTGGCACCTTTTCGAGACCCGACGCCTCGTATCATGGAGAGTTGGCGCCTGAACTTTACAGGGCTCAACGATATGATATCGGCGGACCGGTTCCTTTTCCGGATTCAGGCGTTGGTATCCAGCACCCTGGGAGGTGATTCCTCTGCCTTCCTCCGGCATGCACATCTTTTGTTCAGCGGCGACGCTGCCGACTGGTACTGGAGCTTTAAAGAGTCAACGCCACGTCCCACTTGGCACTCTTTCAGTGCAGCCTTCCGCAATCGATTTGAGGATGGCTTCACTGAGAGAGAGCTAAGAGAGCAAATAAAGAAACGGAAACAAGGCGCTCACGAACCGTTCGACCAGTACTACACCAGTATAGTGAGATTGAGCACTCGCCTGCGAAATACCATGCCCGAGGACGAATTGGTAGAAATTATCAGAGAGAATATGCGCTGGGATCTCCAGAACAGCCTTCTGCATTTTCCCATCAACACCATACAGGGATTGCGCCTCCATGCCCGCAGACAAGAACACTTGGATGAGCGGCGTGGTACCTTCCGTCCACAACCTCGCATAACGGGACCAAATCCCCGAAATCATCACACCGCGGAGTTGATGGCAGCGGACCACCTGCTTGCTGATCCAGTACCAGTACCGAGGAGCGGAGCACCACCGGAGCTTGAGGACCCCGCATTGATTAATCGACCCTCCCTTGAAGCAATTACTAGCCCGACGGTCTGTTGGAACTGCCGACAACCGGGACATCGGTTCTATGCATGTCCAGCGGAGGCAACGCTTTTCTGCTACCGCTGCGGGAAGGCCGACACATACGCACCTGATTGTGCAAATTGCAAAGGGCGAAAAAACTTGCCACCGAGTGCCGCGACCACCCGTCGGCACTCCTAGACCCCGGACGAACCAATCCAGACCCCATCACCAGCTATGACCCAGCTCCCAACATGACTCCAACTCTGCTGACTCGCACCGCTAACCACAGTTCTCCCGAAGTTCCACAACCGACGCCGTCCTTCGCCGAGGCCAACGCGCAGGGAAATGATAGCGAGACGAAAGTTCCTTGGCATGTAAAACCTTTTCATGTCAGGCTGCGGAATTACTTGGCTACTCGACAGCGCATCTTCCATGAGGAATTGGCCACAACTGTCCAACCGCGAAGCAAGCGAGCCACGCGTCGGATGCGGAGCTTCTGGAGAAAAGTCAGGCAGTCGAGAAAAGTGTTGAAGGACATATACTTAGACGAATTATTGAGGGAGGATGTCCGGCCATATGCGTCAGTACACCTCCTGCAAAAACGAGTATCAGGCTTAGTCGATACGGGAGCCAGTGTGAATTGCATCTCTGCCGAGTTTGCAGGGGAGGTACTGGCAAAGCACGCGGACCAAATCCGTCATTTCACCTCCTGGTTAAGCACGGCGGACGGAACTCGTCACTCTGTAGTGGGAAAAATTATGACGGATGTCACCTTTAAAGGGGTAACTAAACCTATGGAATTTTTCATCATACCTCAGTTAACCCAGAATCTTTATTTAGGAGTGGATTTCGTTCGAAAATTTAACTTGGCCCCGGCACTATTTTCCAGTTCGACCCTGGAGTCCGTCACCACCGTTCCTGACCAATCTCAACCCACTAACTTACTACGGCATACACTGGAGGTAACTCAGCAACTGCGTCTCGACTCGGCTATATCGGCTTTTCCCTCGCACGAGAAGGAAGGTCTCGGGCGGACTGCCCTGGTGTTCCACACTATAGATGTGGGGGATGCTAAACCCATAAAACAGAGACATTTCGCCATATCTCCGGCGAAGGAAAAATCGTTATATGCCGAAGTGGATCGAATGCTATCATTAGGCGTAATCGAAGAATCACAGAGCGCGTGGGCTTCCCCAGTCACCTTAGTGGTCAAGCCGAACAAGGTCCGGTTATGCTTAGATGCCAGGCGCTTGAACGCCGTCACAGTCAAGGACGCATATCCTCTACCGTTGATCGAAGGCATTTTGAGTCGATTGCCTAAAGCCCATTTCATCACGAGCTTAGACCTCAAGGACGCCTTCTGGCAAATTCCTTTAGACCCCGGTTCAAAGGAGAAAACAGCCTTCACAGTCCCAGGCCGGCCCCTATATCAATTCGTGACCATGCCATTCGGATTGTGTAATGCCCCCCAAACAATGACGCGCCTTATGGATAAGGTGATACCACCTCATTTGCGGCACCAAGTTTTCGTTTACTTGGACGATCTGTTGCTTATAACAGAGACCTTTGACGAACACATCGACCTGCTTCAGGAGGTGGCTCTACACATCCGGAGGGCAAGATTAACCATCAACATAAGGAAGAGCCAGTTCGTGATGACGGAGGTGAAGTATTTAGGTCACATCATTGGGCATGGCCATATCAAGACCGATCCGGAAAAGACTCAAGCGATTGACGTTTTCCCACTACCCAAGACCACCAAACAGCTACGCCGATTCCTAGGTTTATGCGGATGGTACCAGCGTTTTGTACGTGACTATGCCACCATTACCACTCCTTTGACCGACATGCTGCGTAAGGGACGTAAATTCGTCTGGGAAGAGCCCAGCTTGCGAGCCTTTGAAGAGCTAAAGAAGAGTCTGACTACAGCCCCCGTACTGCACAGCCCGGACTTTGACAAACCGTTCTCAATCCATTGTGACGCGAGTCAACATGGGGTGGGAGCAGTCTTAGTCCAGGTTGCACAAGACGGCGAGGAGAGACCTATAGCCTTCATGTCTCACAAGCTGAACCCAGCCCAGCGAAATTACACGGTCTCCGAGCAAGAATGTTTAGCCGCGGTGTTGGCAGTGAAACGCTTCCGAGCCTATGTGGAGGGACACACCTTTAATTCGTTACGGATCACGCTTCTCTGAAATGGCTAATGAGCCAGACTGATCTCAACGGCAGATTGGCCAGGTGGGCACTGAAACTACAGGCATTTGACTTCACAATTCGCCACCGAAAAGGAAGCCAGCATGTAGTCCCCGACACCCTATCCAGAATGTTCGCCCCTGAAGGAGCCGAGTTGGTCCAAGAGGACGACAGCCCCCAATTGATCGATTTGGACCATCCTGCCTTCAAGTCAGCCAGCTACACCCAACTGATTCACACTATCCAGAATCAACAGCCCCAGCTTCCTGAACTGCGGTTGACGGATGGATTTATTTACAAACGGATGGGACACGCATCCGGAGACCCCATACAAGAAGAAGAACAGTGGAAGTTGTGGGTGCCCGAAGAATTAACCACTGATCTTATCAGGCGGGCTCATGACCACCCATCAAGTGCGCACGGCGGATACGGTCGTACACTTAGGCGGTTGAAAACCTGTTTCTTTTGGCCTAAGATGGCACAACAGATAAAAGCGTACGTAGCCTCCTGTGAGCTATGCAAGTGCACTAAAGCGCCCAACACCATTCTTCGGCCACCCATGGGTAAGGTTGAGGTCCCCGAACGAGTGTTCCAGCGCTTGTACATTGATCTTATCGGTCCTTACCCTCGATCTGCTTCTGGTCACACGGGAGCTGTCGTGGTCCTGGACCAGCTCTCCAAATTCCCTATCATAGAACCACTACGTAACATGCACACTGGACCAATAATCAGCTTTTTGGAGAACCGAGTCTTTCACATGTTTGGAGTTCCGGAGAAACTTGTCTCCGACAATGGGGTCCAGTTCACCTCCAGCAAGTTCCGAGACCTAATGTCCAAATACGGCATCATCCACCAACGAACTGCCGTCTATTCACCACAAGCCAACGCATCCGAACGACTGAATCGTACGCTCATAGCGGCCATTCGCGCCTATGTCCACCCGAATCAGAAGGACTGGGATCGCAAATTGTCCGCCATCACTAGTGCGCTGCGCTCGTCGTACCACGCCACTACCGGCATTTCGCCGTATTTCGCAGTGTTCGGCCAGTACATGATCTGTCATGGGAGCGCTTACCGGCTATTGCGGCAACTGAAATCGCTAGAGGACCCAATCGTGGTTCTGGAACCGCACGAAAAGCTCCAACTTCTGCGAGAGCAACTGCGGGAGAAGATTGAAGAAAGTCGACGGATGGGAGAGGAGCGGTACAACTTGCGATCTCATCCTTCTGGCTTTAAGGTAGGCGACGAAATATATCGTCGAAACTTCCGGCAGAGCGATGCCACCCGACATTACAATGCCAAACTAGACAATAAATTCGTGAAGTGTCGAGTCCTACAAGTAATAAGCCCCACCCGATACCTCATCGCGGACATAACTGGTAAAACCCTGGGAATTTACCACGCAAAAGACCTTAGACGATGAAGTGCAACTATTTCCCACGAAAAACCGTGGCGTACCCCAATCTTTGCCTAGACGAAGACCTCCGAATAACACCTGACTCCCTACTATATAGTCACTGTCGAGTCTTCACGAACATGGTTGTAGCCTATCCTTCGAAACCGACCTTCGACCCGCCACGGCCCTAACCAAGACCTTTTATATAGGAGACGGGATCGTAATTACTTCGATTTTGGGGGGGGGAATGTGTAATGTGACGCCTACGCCCGGGAATCGAAGTGATTCCGATCCCGAACCCTTGCAACCGGCCAGATGGATATGTCCTCGAAGTGCCAGCGGACTTCATCTGTTGGGCGGATATCGTTGTGCAGAAAATATTTTTTTTTTCTGTCCAAATATTTAGACCCGTGGATATAAATATTCGAAATATAGAATTAATCCAACCCCGGCACATTTCGAGACATAGCCATCTGGAAATGCCCCTCCACCATGGCCATCGAGAAAACTATGCCACTGGCGACATCTGGAGAGGCACATTGCCGCCATATGAAGTGCCATTCCACACACAGATGTTTTGTCCGAGGTGACAACTGAAAATTTTTGACAGCCACATGTCGGCTTGGTTTTTCGTGGCTGTCGTCTTCTAATAGTGTCCATTGTCGCGAAATATCGAAAGCAATCGGGAATAGCAGCTGCTAATTGTGGGGTGCGGCAGATTCCGGTATTCGCGCTCGTTTGTGCCGAAAATCTATAGAAAGGCAAGTTCAGGTGACTGAAATATTGTGATTGAGCGTAATCCATTCGGAGACCCGCGACCGAAATCCTCTCCGAACTAGCTGGCCGACAAGCAGTCACCGGGTGAATGGATTACGGTGCACGGATTGGTTGACCTGTTGGTACCATCCGTTGGCACTACTCAGACTTAACGTCTAGAACCGATGAGAGGTCGGTTCCGCGTTCGAGCTGAAGGTAGAAGAAATTCATTACAATCTATCCGCGACCACCCCCGTGGAAGTATTTTAATGGGTAAGAATTATTTCTTTTAGTTTCTTTTCCTGGCTCTTTGTGTTCATTTCAATATTATTTTTATAATATATTTTTTTTTTTGTTTGTCCTATTTATAGGAATCCAATTTTTTTTTTTTTTTTTAAATGAGCTTTCAAAATTCATTTCCTAGCCTAGTCCTAAATAAATCGAACTTGACCTTATTCGTATTGATGTAATTTTCCCTCTAATACTACATTAAAAACTGATTCTGTAGACTAACCGCAACCTTACACCTATCTAAACGAACCTATCCTAAACATTTTTGCTACATTTTCTTTTAGCCTACCAAACAAACGAACTGAATACGCAATGAGTGCCACCAACCATACGTAACATATCAAGATCATTTTGGTTAACGTGTTTTGGCAGTCTCCGCGACTACTTTGTTGAACGCATTGTTATCATTACACTCGACAAAATTTATTGCACAATCGCCAAAAAAAGACAGAGCCAAAACAAAATCCCATTCAAGAAGGCACTGGGTCAAGGCCAATTTGAAGGCGTTACCACGCCATAGGTGTAAGTAAGTTTGACGGCTTTTCTTTTGCATGTACAACTTTTAATTCACATATGAACCTCAAGTGTGCTGTACTATGGCGAGGTAGAATTTGGAATGTTACCTACATATATTAGATATTAGCTACAATTATGTAGAAGAAATTGCTGTGACTGAGTCTCGCACTTACATATATACTCGTATATTTTTATTTTCAACTTCAAACGTGATCTGCATCCTAAAATTATTATTTATTCGAATGTATGAATGATTGAACTCAATGATATTTGATTTGTCATGGGACATTATTGGCTGCACGAACTCAAGCCAATGACTCATAGCCCAGTCATATTAGAGCTTTCACCTCGGAATGAAAGATAATAAGCTGCAAATTGGTATGAACCTTTGTTTTGTCATTCTAAATGTTGTCTCAAAAGTCACAATCGTTATCGTGTCCGCGTCTCAAGATATTCAAGGTCAAAGGTAACAAAAATCGGTTTTTCGCGAATATCTGGCTTCCTATCGGTTAAATGAGATTTGCATTTATTATAAAAGTTGTAGGCTATAAAATTCCCTACAACTTTTGTTTAAACTTTTTTTTCATACGACCAACCGTTTTGAAGGTAGAGCGCGAAGAGTGCACATCGTACAGTCATATACGGCCTAATGCAAGGTCAAGCGTGAGTTATGGTTATCAGTACGTTATAAAGTCAATTACGTTGTCTTTGAATGCAAGAGTACTTACATTACTTATTGTCCGTCTATACTTTAATTTTTTTTTCTTTTCTGCTATTTCATCAGCTTCTTGGCCACAAAATAAGCATAACTTTCCAAAATCAAAGACTTCATTTCGTTTTTTACGAGGTGCACTTGACGTTGAAGGTTCACTCTCATCTGTGCGTCGTTTTGATGCAATAATAACATTTTTACTCGTGTACACTTTTCGACACTCGGAATGCACATTTACAGAACTTAAAGTATTTAAATAGTCTATATGTCCATCATTTCTTTCAATACTTGCAGTTTTTAAAGTTTGTAAACCACGTACGACATTCACAGAAACACCTTCTGAAAGTTTCTTATCACATATAAAACACAAATCAGCCATAGCTCTTAAAACCGTACGTCCGTAGTTGCAACGGTACAATTTCAAACTAACGAATAATCTTGACTCATACAAAGTGGAGAGAGTGGCCTTGAATACTATAGAACATCTGTCCCGGCAATGAATAGAAAAGGGCATAGGGTAGGGACAAGTATTTCCAGGTATATAAGTATTGAGAAATTTACGCGTTTTAAAGAAAAGATATATAATGTCGTGTCAACTTAAAATAAAACTAAAATATATAATCCAGAATTAATAATATTTTATACTTAAATAGTTAAATATGAATAATTATATATAAATAATCAAGTTGCTTACTTTAATTAAATATAAATAATTGATAGTTAGTACATAAATAATAGGCATTGTTTAATAATTATAATTTCCAAGTAAATAATTGACTTTATAACGTACTGATAACCATAACTCACGCTTGACCTTGCATTAGGCCGTATATGACTGTACGATGTGCACTCTTCGCGCTCTACCTTCAAAACGGTTGGTCGTATGAAAAAAAAGTTTAAACAAAAGTTGTAGGGAATTTTATAGCCTACAACTTTTATAATAAATGCAAATCTCATTTAACCGATAGGAAGCCAGATATTCGCGAAAAACCGATTTTTGTGACCTTTGACCTTGAATATCTTGAGACGCGAACACGATAACGATTGTGACTTTTGAGACAACATTTAGAATGACAAAACAAAGGTTCATACCAATTTGCAGCTTATTATCTTTCATTCCGAGGTGAAAGCCCTAATATGACTGGGCTACTAACGATTTTCAAAAGTGGGCTAAATGATCAGCTGAAGAATACTGTATTTTCGGCGAGGCCCAAGACTTTCGCAGATGCTGTGTCACTGGCTCAAGAAATTGAAACTGCGGAGACACAGACCGCGAGCAGTGTAATGCGCATCAGTGATCATCCAAATAGGACAAATAGGGAGCACAATAGGAGGAACAATGATGGTAACAGAAATAGGAATAATAGGCGTAATAGAGATAATAGAAATAACAGGAATAATAATAACAGAGATCATCAAACTGATAATAGGGACCGTAGGAATAATAACAACCGTAGAGATTACGATAACGGTAGGGACACAGGAGGTAGATCTAACTATCGTAGGAGTAACAATGGCGATACAGGAAATAGACGTAATAATAGAAGGAATAGTAATTATAATAACAGCCACAATGGCAACACGGGAAGTTATAGAAGAAACGTCCATGTTGTATCGGACCAGGGAAACGTCCTGAGTTCCGGAGAGGACATAGAGAACCTCCCGGTATAAAAACTGCAGATATAGGAAATAGCATTTTTAGAGTATCTAATGGCTGCACAAATTTTGTTAGGATATATAATTATGAGGCTGATAGACAATTGTCATTCTTAATCGACACAGGTGCAGACGTGTCAATTTGTAAAATAGATGTATTTAGAAATATAGAGCACAATATAGAGGACGAAAATAGAATTAAGCTTACTGGGATTATGAACGAAGTAACCACATCTTTAGGTACCTCTAGTTTAAATTTATTAATTGGGAATCAACGAATAACAGAGTCATTTCACATTGTGGACGGTAATTTCCCGATAAGTACTGATGGTATTATCGGAAGGGATCTAATGGTTAGTTTCATGTGTAAAATAGATTATGAAACATTTACCATTTCTTTTAATGTATCTGACGAAGAGTTTGTGTTGCCTATGGACACAAAACGACAGAACCATGCGAAAGTCAACATATCTGCTAGAACCGAAGCAATAGTCCCGGTTAATGTAGATATTGATGAAGATAGCATCGTGCTAAACTCGGAAGTTGAGAAGGGTGTTTTTGTCGGAAACACAATAATACCTGTTAAAGGGGTACGGCACGTAAAGATTCTTAACACCACTGATGAAGACATTGTTTTAAACCATTTCAACGTTGAGGTGGAACCGTTGAAAAATTATAATATTTACAGAGAAGAACAACAAAGATACGACCAGATTAGATTCAAGAGATTACTGGAGGTAATAGATAAAGACAATTTGGACAAAAGGTCTATGAATAGCTTGCTTGATTTAATCAAAGAATATCAGGATGTGTTTCATTTAGAAGAAGAGAAATTGGCAACAAACAATTTCTACAGACAAAGGCTACAGATGGTGGATAACAACCCAGTCTACATTAAGAACTACAGGCTACCTCAAGCACAGAATGAGGAAATCCTGCAACAAGTCAGAGACTTGGAAGACAGTGATATTATCGAACCATCAACAAGCCCATACAATTCACCACTTTTAGTTGTACCAAAGAAGAGTACTGATGGTAAAGCCAAGTGGCGACTTGTAGTAGATTTTCGGAGACTGAACGACAAGATCGTCAATGATAAGTTCCCATTGACTAGGTTGGAAGACGTTTTAGATAGGCTAGGTAGAGCGAAATATTTTTCAACTTTGGATATGACTAGCTCTTTCCATCAAATCGAACTTGAGAAAGAGTCTAGGCCAGTAACCGCGTTCTCTACTAGCGATGGCCATTATCAATTTAAGAGACTACCATTTGGGTTGAAGATATCATCCAACAGTTTCCAACGGATGTTGACAATAGCTCTGAGTGGTTTGAGCCACGAAGCATTCCTATACGTGGATGATATCATAGTTTTTGGATGCAGCATTAAGCATCATAATGACAATCTTCGTAAGGTACTACACAGACTGCGACGGCACAATTTGAAATTAAACCCTGGTAAATGTCAATTTTTGAAATCGGAAGTAGTTTACTTGGGTCATTTAATAACTAGTGAAGGTATTAAGACCGATCCATCTAAATTTGATACGATCAAGAACTATCCGATTCCAAAGAATGCAGATGAAGTACGCAGGTTTGTTGCGTTCTGCAATTACTATAGGCGTTTTATTCCAAATTTTGCTGCTACCGCCAAAAGTTTAAATTCCTTGCTAAAGAAAAACACAACTTTTGTCTGGACCGAAGAATGTCAAAAAGCATATGACACACTCAAAACTAAATTGATAGAACCACCAATTCTCCAGTATCCGAATTTCGAAAAGCCATTTATTCTAACTACTGACGCATCCAATTACGCTTTAGGTGCTGTATTATCTCAAGGCGAAATTGGACGTGATTTACCCATTTCGTATGCAAGCAAGTCACTAGCCAAACATGACATTAACAAACCTGTCATAGAAAAAGAACTATTGGCTATACATTGGGGCATAAACTTTTTCAGACCTTATCTCTATGGAAGGAAGTTTGTGGTCGTTACAGACCATAGACCACTGGTATCTTTGTTTTCGCACAAGAATCCTTCATCAAAACTCACCAGAATTCGTGTTGACTTATCTGATTATGACATCTCAATAGTGTACAAAAAGGGCAGCATGAATACGAATGCTGATGCCTTGTCAAGAATCGAATTGGATTCAGACTCTTTAAAGGCAATGATACCTCCAGAAATAGACGAAAGCGCAAAGCGCAAACTATTAGCTATAACAAGGGGCATGGCGGATAAAACTAAGGATAAAGAACAAAAAGTCTGTGACGAGGGCACCCACAACAACATAGAACCTGATCAATTCTATTGTTGGGATTGCACGAGTTTATCAGATATCACCGGTGTTACAAAATTGAAATTTATCCTGCGCAGTGAAAATCATAAATGTATAAAAATTGTACGTACAAACAATATTATACAAGTGTATTGTAGCGATATATCTGATGTGAAATCCGTTTCCGTCAACGAAAAGCTCACAATAAATAAGGGTACCAAGAAGAACAAACGTGATGAGAGCAAAAGTGATAATCCATTCTCAGAATATGTTCTGATAATGGAGAAGCTATTAGATTTTGCCAACCATAACAAAATCCAAGAACTCTCACTATCTAATGATGATATCATATTTAGGTCTATAGACAAAGAGACATTTAAGAGAATATTTAACCTGTTGCAACAAAGAAATAACAATGAGCATGCGAAATTGAAAATAATGATATACAAGCCACCCGCCAAAGTAATTAGAAAGAACGACCAATTAAAGCTAATAGAAGAGTATCACAACTCACCACATGGAGGACATTTAGGGATCCGCAAAACTTTGTTAAAGTTAAAACAGCGATACTGCTGGAAAAACATGAGCAGTATGGTTAAATCCCACATAAATAATTGTACACCGTGCCAGATGAACAAACAAGTAAGGCACACCAAAGAAGAAATGATCAAAACTGACACACCATCAACCAGTTTTGAGACCATACAGATTGATACTGTAGGTCCACTCAGGATCTCGAACGGTTATAGATACATTCTAACCCTACAATGTGAACTAACCAAATTTGTTATAGCGTTCCCTATAGAAAATAAGGAAGCAAATACCATAGCTTTAGGTTTAGTTAACGAAGTCATATTGAAATATGGTCATTTCAAAATACTCAAATCTGATTTAGGTACTGAATTTGCGAATAAGCTTATGGGAGATATTTGTAGTCTTTTGAAAATAAAACAAGTATTCTCAACACCATATCACCACCAGACACTAGGTGTAGTTGAAAGGAATCATCGGGTTTTGAACGAATACATGCATTCCTTTGCTGATGATCAACAATGGGACACGTGGGTTCCGTATTACGCATTTGCTTATAATACGACTCCACATATAGATACAAACTATACTCCCTACGAATTAGTTTTTGGTAAACTACCATACCTCCCAAATGACATAGTAGACAACCACGATAAAGCATACAATGTAGATGACTATGCTAAAGAATTAAAGCCAAGATTGAGGATGTCCATAAATAAAGCGCGAAGAATTATAGAAAAAATCAAAACAAAAAGAACCATAGATCAGGCTAATACAAATCCATTGAATCCCAAAATAGGAGATTTAGTACTACTAAAGCATGAAAATAGAAAAAAACATCAACCACCTTATAAAGGTCCATACAGGGTACTGGACACAGACCAATGTAACGTCACTTTGGAAATAGCAGGACATCATAAATTAGTGCACAAAAACAGACTAAAATCTTACAAATCGCATAACACGAACAATAATTTAATTGTATGAATAAACTACTATTAGTTCATAATATAATTCGATATTGTAAATTTTTAGAATTTTACTATAAATTAATACAAAAACCGATTAAAACTTACGATTCGCATAACATACGTTGCGATTCAAATATATAAATGAACTATTGTATGAATATTATCTAACTTAAGATAGTACTCCAAATATAATTTACCTAAAAATAATTGCTAAAATCTTATCTGAAATTAAAGAAATTTGTTGTAATCTATAGATTTAGGACATGATTAATGATTCGTTTACATTTTCCTTTATCATAAAAATGCACCCGAATCAAAAAAGGGTTAAAGTGTTATGTATACTGTAAAACTTACCTTTTATTTCGCACACGCTAATTAACATGTTCCTATAACACGTTAATTAACGTTACGCATACTAATCGCATTTCCCTGCATAGATATAGAACTACAACAAACCAACATATTTCCCACGATATGTTGTTTGCATATTCTCAATTGCATTTTTACAATTGCAATCGCATGTGTTCCTAATTACCTAACATTGAACCATGCAATAATAAATATTGCTACGACCCAAAAGAGCAAATGCGACCGTAGCACAGCATGACACCATTCTTCACGATTTGGGTCTTTACTCATATGCATATGCATATGTGTAACCCGGATCCATGACCATGGGAAAGAAAGTGAAGAAGTTGCACTTGACTCAATGCCGACAAATTGGGTCAAGTGGAAATGTAAACATTGAATGGTCAATGAATGGTGCAATGCTGTGTGTGCGGTATGAATGAACATTGTGTGAGGTCAGGGAAATGTGGGAAATAGAATTAACATGCTGTGAAGCAAAATACTAACTTATGTTGATTTATTGTAATGAAAAGTATATAAGAAAAAGTTGTATGAAGAATAAAGCCAATTCTGTTTGGGCAAGCTGAAGAGATAACAACTTGTTTCATTTTTACAGAACGGATATTCGCGAGATTTTCCTTGCGTTAATATTACCAACTACTACAGCACGGCAAATATTTAGGATTAGCCTAAATTATGGTGCCAACAATATCTTCGGCCAAGCCGCTTAAGTAGGTTCCCTTTTCCCTTACAATAATCAGAAGAATTAAACAATTAAACTAAAAACATCTTACAGAGAATCTATCCCCTACAATAACAGAACATTATATACGTCTCCTTCGGTGAGGTTATCTACAATGTTGCGACTTCGGTCGTTTTCTTTTGATCTATGTATGAAATTCGTGAATGCGAAATTTTTTGTAGTGGGTCCTCGTGCTGGGGAAACGAACCCGCCCCACGACACCGCAATGCTAGCCTGCCAGCGCATTCACGCGTCTCCAGACGAGGGCATTCTCGGCAGAAACAGACACCTTCCTCTGCCGAGGCAGCAGGACATCGCTGCAGTCCTTCACCGACATTATTGAAACCCTTATTCACTACAACTCCTTACCATCACCAAACTTTAGGAACAGTCGAACGCAATCATCGAGTACTTAACGAATATATGCATTCTTTTGCTGATGATTACGAATGGGACAAATGGGTACCATACTACGCATTCGCATACACTACAACACCCCATGTCGACACGGAATATACTCCATATGAATTAATATTTGGAAAACTTCCATGTCTTCCCAACGAGATAGTTGATGATAATGACAAAATCTATGATTTAGATCATTCCGCGAATGAGCTAAGAATGAGACTGAGAACATCGCTACTGAAAGCACGCAATATAATAGAAAGAGTAAAAACTAAACGTGTGAGTAACCAAAAGTAAACAAATCCTATTAAGGTAAATATTGGAGATTTAATTTTATTAAGACAAGAGAACCGTAAGAAACATCAAAAACCATATAAAGGTCCTTAAGAGGTCTTAGATATAAAAAATAACAATATTCTTATAGAATTAGATGGAAAATCAAAATATGTGCATAAAAATAACGTTAAGCTTTCTAAATAGTCAAAAGTAAATACCTTGTAAACTGGAATTCTTGAATTCATCAAAAACCTTTTTAATACAAAATAACAATTTACATTCATGATAATTTAACTAATAAGAAATGTTGTATGATTCAACTTATCTATGCATAAATTCATATCTAAGTTCAATCAAAAAAAGGTTGGAGGTGTAATACCTATATTACAAACTCATGTAGATGCTCACCTAAATTTACTACTTTCCATTCAATTTACCTGAAACATACCTACATAGTGCAAAACATTTGCATTCATTAATATGTACATATGCACATGTAGTACGGTACCTGTAGAAAGCAATAAATTATCTGACACACTTAACTCTCCATGTGTGGATTCATGTTTCCGATAATTTATGTGCCTGAAGAAAGGTCGCGTGCTGATGGACAATGCATGTGCATAGGGAAATGTGCGGTATGAGTCAAGTGTAATTTAAGTACCGTGGGTCAGGAAAGTTGTACATCGAAAACTTATTGAGTCATAAACAAATCATATGGCACCAATGAATTTGTCGAGTTTGAGAAAATATATGTGTTTTGCAATTGATATTTTTTAAAGAATTTATTAGGTCATAAAGTGTATTGATGTTTTTGTAGGTCATTAAATGTAAAAAATTTTTGTATAAATAGTCGAAGTGATTATGGAATAAAGGAATTCGGTTTTAGAACTTAGCAGAGGGTTTTTCATTTATAGTCGCGAAGATAATTTTTCGCTCGACTTTATAAATCATGGCGTCGTGGTCTTTGAAGTCCTCGCCACTCTATCTGCGGAGCAATCCGCTGTATAGGTAAATTGTTTCAACCATTATTTTCGAAGCAAAAATATATGTATTCTGAAATCTAGCCAAATTGAAGAAAGTAAGACGAATTCATTTCACATGAAATATATATTAAACCGGGTAATAGATGTCCTGAATTCTGCGAGCAAATCTTGACGCAAGCGGCGGAGTTGCAGCATTTCAGGAGGAAAACCAAACTAGTGGTACTAATCACGCTGCCTATTTTCCAATTGCCCCTTATAAAGTTATATCAGATACATCTTTTTCCAATCAGAACCAACGGGACACTGTTTCTAATAGCCTCTGTGGAATACTCGTCTGTAGCAGCGGACATTACCACTCAGCAATTTCTGCTCCTTACGGACAATGCAAGTCACAAGAAAATAAAACATCCGCTACCGGGTGACCTTTACGTGGCACCGTTAACTGCGCCGAATGTTCAGTCACCACCGTCTACAAATGAAATCATATCACTCCTGTACAACCCACTCAAACTGAAGACGGTGCTTCAATAACCGACTCCTTGACCAAGCTGCGCAAACCTAACAGTTGGATATATTTTCTACAGAATGAAACGCCCATCCATATCCACTGCGATACTAGCGTCACAACACATAAGCTGATTGGTCTAGGAATTCTAGCCCTCCATCTCCCCTGCAAAATTCAGATTAACGAGATGACCAGTCATTACGAAACGGAAAGTACCCACCGGTTTGATATAATTCAACCGCAGTGTTCAGACCAAGCAATACCAAACAGGATTATTGGTTCATTTAGATAATTTCATCTGAGTACAATTAAGATATATGTATCGATACTTCATATCGACCCTACACAAGCTACAACATTGTAATTTTTATATGCAAGCATTTTTTGATTTGAAACAATGTATAAATTCTTATTCTAGCACTTATGAAATTCTGATTTGTAAACATTTTGGGTTCATCGTCTGCAATGTAACCCGATATCGAATAATAAAATTTCTGAAATGCAGACGATGAATAAGCAAATTATAAGTAGCTTGTAATCTTGCACAGTTCTTTCTTAGTTTAAGTGTTGATATTAAGTTTTGCTTAGTTTGTAGGTTTTGGAATTATAGAGAAAATCTTGTGAAAAATAAAGTTCAGTTCATCAGTGACCAGAACACAAGCAACATCGTGGTTTTTGTTTTTTTTTTTTTTGAGTTGTTCCTTTAGTGTTTGGAATTATTAATTTGGTGTTTTTGTTCTTCTCCTCAATCGAATTGGACCTTTTGTTGGAAGCGATTCTTAATTGGTAGTGTGAAATTGGTGTTGCACCAAGTTCGGTAAACGCAGTAGATTGGTCGGTTTGTACCGAGCAAGCGAAAGCTTTTGTGAAGGTGTGCAGGGACATTTTGTTTTGGATGTATTCAATTTTGGTGACTTTAGTATTGTGCTTGAGGTTGGTGTTGCACCAAACTCACCAATTAATTCTACCCGGATTGAGAGTTCGGATCAACGGCATCACGCAGCGGTTGGCATAGGGCTGATCGCTATACAAACATTTTTGATGACCGCGACGTGATCAACGGATCTTCGACATCTAAGGAGAAGGTTATTTGAGGCAAGAGGCGAAAACTGCGGCATCATGGAGCAAGTGCGAGATCAATTGAACGAGATGACTATCAGGCAAGAGGCGACTGGTCAAGAGTTGCAGCGACAGCTCAGCAACTATCGAAAGGACCCACAACCACGAAGGACATTGGAACATCTCACTGCTCGGCGCAATCAAGTGGAGGAATTATGGAGGACGTTCCGGGAAATCGACGCACAGTTAAAAGGACTGGCGGAATTTTGGCCGACCAAGTACTTTGCGTCAGTAGAACGAGAATACATCAAGTTTTTGGAGGATGTACAAAAACGAGGAAACATCAGTTTCATCAAAACAGCATCACAGTACAGGAGCTGAGCCACCTGCGCAAGGTCGGGAGGTCCCACGTAACACAGAGGTGGAGACAAAACTGATTGCAGGACTCATCAAGCAACAACGCTCAAGTTCACGCCATTAAAACTATAGACGAAATCGAAGAAGCACAACCCAGAACATATTACGATTTGAAAGCAAAGGTCCTTACCAATTATTGAGACGAGCTACGCAAGACGAATCAGCAAATCTGGAGCGGCTCCGGTGATCCGAGCGCGTTTGGCTATGAAGACGAGGAATACTCACAAATAGAGGATCGCCTTCAAGATGCTCTGGTATTCCTGCGCACGTGCCAGCATAGACTAAGTATTGCACTGGTGGCTTCAGGCAAAGTGTCTTCGACTGTCAAGTTACCGAATATGGCGATTCCGACTTTCCATGGTGATTATTCTCAGTGGCAAGCGTTTTATGACCTCTTTCGGCAAATCATCGATTCTCAGAACCTGGGAAATGCTCAGAAAATGTGGTACCTAAAAGGCAATCTCAAGGGTGAACCAGAGCGACAACTTCGTCATCTAGCCGTGGCCGACGATACTTATAACACAGCATGGGAGATATTGAAGGGCCGTTATAACAATCAACGCCTCATAGTATCAGTTCTTTTGGACAAGCTGATGTCACAAACACCAATTCACACGGAATCGGCCAGTATTGAAGACCCTGCATGACGTGACAAAGGAATGTTTGCTTGGCGTGGAAAACCAAGGTATAAAGATAGATAATTAGAATCCAATGCTTTTGCAGATACTGGTCAAGAAGATAGACAAGGCCACCCATGCCTTGTATGAACAATCCTTGCGCGCGCCACGAGAGTTGCAACGAGTGACTGATTTTTTGATGTTTTTGGAGCGCCGGTTTCAGGCGTTGGAGTCCTTGGTGACAGAGAAGAGGTCTGGCTCATCGAAGACAAACAATCGCCATACGGCTGCGCTGATGTCAACAAACGAACTACCTGGGCAATGCAAGCAATGCAACGGCAAGCATCAGTTATATGCCTGTGAACAATTCTTGAGGCTTCCGTGCCAGGCTCGAATCACCAGGGTCAGACAGCTCAAGTTGTGTTTGAACTGCTTGGTTGAAGGACATAGAGCGCTAGATTGCACTTCCACGACTTGCCGCAAATGCAAGAAGTAGACCCCAGGATTTTAAAGCTTGACGTTGCTGATTTGGTGGGCAACCACAGCATGCCACGAATGAAGCTAGTAACGGCTAGGAACGGAGGCATACATGTCACAGCCAGCACCCACGGCTTCAATGAAATTTATTCGCACCTCGATCGGATCAAATTTAATGAGACGGCCAGAAGGCATGTACACCTATCCACGGCTTTGACCAGTATAGCGATATTAATTATAGGGATATACCTTTTGATCAGACTCATTAAGGGGCGTTGTCGGACGAGATCAAGCAATCGAGACTCTACAGAGGTGTCGAACCCGGGTATTGCCTTGCAGATCCATACTGCGGAGGTGAGCCAGCGGGTTCCACCAACATCACTAGCAACAGATAAGTCCCGGAATGGCGTCATCCATAGGGAGCAGCTAATAACCACACCAAGCTCAAACACCCAAGCACCCAATCCCCCAAATAGTACTCAATCCCAAATTCCCGCGCATTTTTCCACCCGTTCGTTTCAGCTTGTCTAATTATAGCAACGGTATAAAATTAGAATTCGCTGCATTTGCCCGACCAACATCGACGGTCGACATAATGTTTTTGTATTGGTGTGCGTTTGGCCGTTGGCTTGAAGTGAAGCTTAGATTGGATTGAACCGGTTAAAACGCGTTTTTTCTTTGTATATATATATATATATATATATATATATATATATATATATATATATATATATATATATATATATATATATATATATATATATATATATATATATATATATATAAAATAGTAATAATGAATGGTAATATCACTAGCATATTAAGAAGAACTAATTTTGTACAACGAATGCGTTAATTTTATCTAATTTAATACTAACCAAACAACTACTAACGAAGCAGCACCTATGTACTGTTATTTTTTCTTACACCTCGCATACTATGAGCATAATCCCACCATTTACTAATAAGCTAAGTCCCTAGGAACGATACGATTGGATAACGATTTACTTTTTACCCATATATTAGCAAGCTTCCTATTGATAACATATGAATGATATCTTGCACCGAATCACTCGTTTCAAGTCGCAAGTATGCATCGAAGAGCGCGGAATGTTATCACCTGATAACAAGCTTAAACGAGCATGCAAACAGTCAGTTCGAATGATAGCAGATAGTAAAGCATGTGGGATAGGTAAAGAGAATGCACGCGACACAACTCCCCAGCTCGATCAACCTTATACGAAGCTTGTACGAAGTAATCTTCGTCGGCGCCGTAATATTAAGTTTTCTCAGTGGCGTTTCGAGTCACAGGTATGCATCGAAGAGCGCAGAGTGTTATCACCTGATAACATGCTTAAACGAGCATGCAAACAGTCGGCTCGATTGATAGCTGCTAGTAAACCATGGGGAATACAAGTGCTGCGACATTGAGATCGATATTTTTGGAATATCGATGTTTTAGCAAAAATATCGATAATTTTACATCGATGTTAGACTTCCGATGTTTTATCCTACATCGATATTTCTACACGATATATCGGCTCGATGTTTATGCCAACTTCCAAAAATAGAATTCGCTGAATTTGCTCGACCAACATCGACGGTCGACATAATGTTTTTGTATTGGTGTGCGTTTGGCCGTTGGCTTGAAGTGAAGCTTAGATTGGATTGAACCGGTTAAAACGCGTTTTTTCTTTGTTACCAACCCAACTAAGTACCAATACCATAGCATAGCAAAAGCAATTTCGTTTCGACGACAGTCTTTATTTAGTAAACTCATACTCACTGAATTTGGTCGGGTTGGTATCGGTACGGTCTACGGTATAGTTCAGTTTCAGTGCAGATCGCATTCAATTCAATTTCGTATATAGTTTTCAGTAGTTTCAGTGCAGTCAGTCTTCTTATTTTAGTGTTGTTGGGTGTTAGGTCTTTTGAAATTGTACATAACATATATGTTGCAGTTAGTTTAAGTGATAGAATTGCACAGTTATAGTTATAGAAGTTGGCTTATTTTAGTTTGCTTGCTTACAAATGCAAAGTGTACCGGACCGGGTATTCAATTCGAATTGTGTTCTTAAAATTGTGTTAAACATTTTTATATTCACAGGTTTTTAACGTGTGGTTGCAAAACGAGAAAGAACAAAGAAGTTTGTTGTGGGAGTTTCGCCCGAGCTCAATTTCAAATCGTGTCATCAGTTAATTAAATTAAGGTAAGAGTCGACACTTAGTCACCTGTTGAAAATTGTGGATTGTGTTCTTAAAATTGTGTGTATAATATATAAATATATATATATATATATATATATATATATATATATATATATATATATATATATATATATATATAAATATATATATATATATATATATATATATATATATATATATATATATATATATAAATATATATATATATATATATATAAATATATATATATATATATATATATATATATATATATATATATATATATATATATATATATATATATATATATATGTATACATATGTATATATTCATATACATATATTCCCGGAATAGGTGAAGAGAAACTTGTACGAAGCTTGGACGAAGTGATCTTCGCCGGCGCCGTAATACAAAGTTCCCGTTCGGGTAAAGCTAATGAAGCGATTGGAGGGAACAATATTATCACCCGTACGAGTATGGGCAAATAGGATGCCGTACAGGCGACTTACTATACCCATGTACATATTCACACATCCCGTCCTATTAAGATACTGACAGAAACTCCCGCCTACATACTAAAAGAAACTCCCACTAATCCAGTGGCATATTAAAGATGGAAAACCAGGTAATGTAGTCAAAATATGAAAAGCGAAAGGAAAACGAAGGGAATAATAATAACATTAGTAATATAGGTACGTTAGTTGAATAGAAATTGAAAGGAAAAATAGATGTATAGGAGAAAATCGCACGGAGAAACAAAATAAAAAAAAATGCCATCGCAGTTAAATCCTCACTAACGCTAACTGTTATAATTTACTAAAACCTGTACTAAACAAATAGTATTACCCTAATACGAGTAATAACCACTAACCGAAAGCAACATCGAATTAATTAGTAATTAAAATATTTTAATATACGCAAGAGAACTTTAATACTATTCGAAAGAAATGAAAAAATGAAAAGCCAAAACAGATACGAGTAGAATAAAAAATTCCAAGAATAGAAAAGGCAAAATAGGTAACAATACTTGTAGATATCAAAAACAATTTTGAGATAAGTAATGATGGAAATAATAAGCAAACCATTAATTTATACCTTTGATTAAAAGAAAAATCGGCATTGAGTGTGAATGTTAAAGGAAAGTGTATTGTGTTACCAAGTAAAGCCGATTATACACCTATTGCAAAGAAGAAATTGAATTCCGGTATTCTTTAATTATAAAAAAAAATATTAATAGTATATTCTTCAACAATATATATTAGTAAAACGAAATAATTTATAATCCTGTAGTTTACGGCATAAATGAAATATTAACATCTTATTTTATAATCGTATCAAATGAAACACAGATTATTAACTGTGTTGCATTGGTAAACTACTGCAATTAGTAATTAGTTGCGAGCGAACACATAAAACATGCTCGGATATATTCCCGCCTCATAACTGCAATAGTAGCGAGCAAACAAAACCTATGTACTCGCACTTCGCCAATGAAAATTAGCCATGGAAACACATGCGCAAGTAAATAAGCGAGCAGTTAAGTGAACGAGAAAGCTCAACCCGTAACAATATTTACATCATGAACAAACGGGGTGCTTCGAAGTGAGGTAAGCGGAGAGGAAAACCGAGAGTTCCGACATAAACACTCTTTCGCTCAGCATTCCCACTTTCGCTATTTCACCACGAGCGATCGTGGGAAAGCCGAAAGTTCTGGCTAAAACACTCTGTCGCTCAATGTCCCCAGTTTCGCTATTTCACCTCAGGAGATAGTGAGAAAGCCGAAAGCTTAACCCGAAAGTACTCTCTCGAAGTCGTAAGCTTAAGCGAGAAACACTCTTTCGCTCAATTTCCCCAGTTTCGCAACTACACCAGTCGAGCAAGCGAGACGAAGCGGGGAGGAAAAACGTTCGTGGAACGAGAGCGCGCGTGTTTGACTACTCAGCGCATTTTAAGAAAATTTAGGTCAAAGAATAGTACTTAAACTTCTTGAGCGAGGTGGAAAAGGCAGTTGGAAGCCGAATGCGCAACGACGCGCATCCACGGGAAAACATCAGCAGAACTGAATCGAAGAGTCAAATGGTGAGGTGTTGGCATTGTTAGCCGCGTTCCTCTATGCCTTATAGCGTAACCGCTGCTGGCTACCATTGATAATCTTCTCAATAATTGCAGGCATCACAGGAGCGACACCGCGGCAGGGCAGCCGACGCAGCAGCGTGCAGTGCAAAGTCAACAGGAGCTGGATTAAACAGCGTCTGCGTGCCGCTCTATCCCCTGTCGGCCAGTGGCACCAGACAGGTGGCGGAATCGATTCGACCGCAGCAGGCTCCCACTCGGAGTTTAGAGCAGGTGCTCAAAGAGGAACCCCGAGCCGGCCCGCGTCCCATTAGCAAGGACGAATATCTGCGCAGGTTGAAGGCGCCTTTGGACACCAGGGATAACACCGCCAAACAGAGACGTCCACGAGGAGGCCGGCGGGAGCGTCAACGGCACGAGCTCTACGAGCTGAGGCGGTTAGCCCGTTGAGCTGTCACACCCACGGAGCGAGCCTTCTTTCGCCGCCAAGCACGGGAGTTACGTCGAGGGATTCGTCGGGAGATCGCGTCCCGTCACCGCACGGCAGCAAGTCCTGGTGCTCCAGCCACAGACGACATCGCAGCGCCCGCCGACGATCAACTTATTGTAAGCAGGGATTCACAAAGAATTGAATAAAGATAAAACTGAGAACATAACCCTTGCGTTTCCATTTCAAGGAAGACAATTCAGGCTTTACAGGTGCGTAGGTGAGTGCAGGTGCTGGCAGTATGGCGGGGCTCCCCGGAAGAGGCCGGCAGGACCCCCGATAGGTAAAGCATAACGTTACATTGGCGCAGCCGGTTTTAGTTACCGAACAGCTCTAGTACGGCGACTCGCTGTAGAGTGACCAATTTGGTACAGACTAAATTGGTGAAACGTTCGAAACTGGAATCTTACACTTACACTCTCGATATAAACGCACTCATCCACGCATCCTGATTGCTTGGGCTTCATATCCTTGGAATGGTAGCAAGTACCACCCAGTTGGTGTTATAGAAACTGTAGTCCTTACCAACCACAGAAGGAGGTGTGTCGTTAGCGACTTGTACGTTAACCCGAAGACACGGTCATTATTAATTGTTAAATCGCGCGAATGAGTGATAGGAATCAGGCAGTAGGAGGAATTCAGCGGACAACTCCAGAAGAAAGCGACGGATTCGTGTTACGAAGCGGCAGAGCACTTTCGACTCCAAAAAGTAAGTCTGAGTCTTCTTGTTCTACCTCAAATCAACAGGTGAAGCGAGAAACCGAGCCCGTTGAGTTGGATTCAATTATCGAATTAACAAATACGGTTGATAATTTGCATGTGCATCGTTCAGAGCGAATTAGTCAGTTCCGCGAACAAACGAAGCAATTTAAAGAAGAGATCAAACACTTCGGCGGAGTCTCGCTAAACCAGACCAGTTCTTTCGATCTATCGCAATCGCTAAAGACGCTGATTACGTCTCACGATTGGAATTTATCGTTTGAGGCAGGCCCATCCACAAACGCTTCAATTGATCAAGTCAATCATTCTAGTCCTGTTTGTATGACTGGTAAGGGGGTAGAGGTTAAGAATTTTGCAGGCAATATGGCCGATTACGCTAAGGTAGCTAAGTTAATGGGGCAAATGATCCCTTTATTTTCGGGAGCCCCAAGCCCGTCAATAGTTTTAGACCTGCAGACCTTTATTGGGTGTAGCAGGCAAGTTTGGAAATGTTTGAATAGCCAGGAGCAGGTGGCTTTTATGCAGATCGTTCCGACTCGTCTTCGAGGGGAGGCTTACCAGCTGTTATCATCAAAGTTCCCTTCAACTCTAGAGGCGGCTGAGGAGCTCTTAAACCGCGTCTACTTGCCAAGGGAAACCTACCAGGAATTGGTGAGTGGACTCATCTCAGTCAAACAAAGCCCCACGGAATCAGTATTGTCCTACACATCACGTCTGAGGCAAATGCTTAAGCGATGCCAGGAGGCTGCTGTGGTTAAGTATGGCTCAGAGGTAAGTAAAATTGCAAACGCACAGCTGGAGGATTTCGCTAAGAATGCCTTTAGGGGTGGTGTTAACAATCCCCATCTTTGTCAGTATTTGTTGACGCAGGAAACGTCTACCTTCGTGGATTTAGTTACAAAAGGATTAAATATGGAAAAATTGCAGCAGGGGGCTTTCCTCCTTCAGGGAAATCCCATGCAGTTATACCCACAAATATCACAGGTACAACCCACTTTCGGTACTTGGTTGCCTGGTCAACATGCATTTACGCCTCAACAAGCTAGTTTCACACCTAATCCGTGTGCTGTTTCTTTCCAGCCACAGGTAGCAATGGCGCTCGATCCAAGTTCGGGCTCGAAGCCATCTAAATTTACAAAGAGTCTGAAAATCACGTGTAACTTTTGTTATAAGCGAGGCCACACTTATGCAGACTGCTATAGTCGCAAAAATACTCCTTATTGTCCAGAATGTAAGGAGTATGGTCACGATTAGAGGGATTGTAAGGCAAGGCCAGCTACAATAACACCAGTTGTAAATAAGGGTCCAAGGGTTTTTAGTGTTCAGGTGAAATGTGATTTTTGTGGCCGAAGGGGTCATGGTGTGGGTACGTGTTTCCAAAAGAAAAGATGGGAAGCCAAGCAGCAGGGAAACGAGACACAGTCGAGTCGAAAATCCCCGGCTCGGCTGCAATAAAGACGGTGCAACCAGGAAGCTAATATCTCAGTAGGATGGTTGAATCTAGGGAGTCACAGGAGTTGGCCGGCGGGTCTGACACAGTAGATAACAGTTACAGGGAATCAAACCTCATGACCGCTACATTGCCTTTAGATATTGGGAAACAGGGGAAAACTAAATTTACCATAGATACAGGTGCAGAGGTTAGCATAATTAGCAAATCGGCAATACGTGATACGTGTCCAATAGATGTTAGTCGTAAGCTCACTTTGTCAAGCCCTTTTGGGGAAGGAGAAAGCCTTGGTTCTACGCAAGGCAATTTCGAGCTTCCCACCAAGCTTCCTTGTACTTTTCATGTGGTAGACGCAATTCAGGGGGCGTTCAATGATGGTCTTCTTGGAAATGACTTTCTAGCAAAAAATTGTAATATAGAAGGTCCTGTTCAGTCACTAGTGTTTCCTCGCACGGAAGCAAATGGCAGTGAATTCAAGGTTCCTCTTGAGTGCCAAGGGGGCACAGTAGATTTGCATGAGTCTTCGGTTGAGGCGCCGAATAGCGCATACGCGTTGTCCAAGAGGGTAGCACAAAGCGCGGCGTGCTTATCAGACCGGGCTGAGGATGTGAATTGTAGTTCTGTCAAGGGGCACACTAGCAGCCAAAGAGGTTCCGATGGAATCTATCGAATCAGTTTCAAGGGGGTTATCACATTGTTGCCACGGACACAACATCTAGTGGAGGTACCGATTCGGTTGGATCAGGAAATGCTTTGTACCGCAAGTTCAATAGCGGATGGCGTGTTCCTAGCCAATGCTTTCCTAGATCCGGCCCGCCCTGTAATAGGGTTCATGAACTCGAGTGAGGCGCCAGTTGCACTTAAAGAGATTGTCTTGGAGTTTAAGAAGTTGGATGAGTATTTGATTGATATTCTAGGGGATGCGAATCAGGAGTTGGAAGCCGAATGCGCAACAACGCGCATTTATGGAAAGCAGTCCCGAAACCTACGAAACGAAGAAACAAATGGTGAGGTGTTGGCATTACTAGCCGTGTTCCTCAATGCCTATTAGCGTAACCGCTGCTGGCTACCATTGTTAATCTTCCCCATAATTTCAGGCATCCCAGGAGCGACACCGCGGCAGGGCAGCCGACGCAGCAGCGAGCAGCACGAAGTCTACAGGAGCAGGGTGGAGCAGGGTTAAGCAGCGTCTGCGTGCCGCTCTATCCCTTGTCAGCCAGTGGCACCAGACAGGTGGCGAAATCGGTTCGACCGCAGCAGGTTCCCACTCGGAGTTTGGAGCAGGTGCTCAAGGAAGAACCCCGAGCCGGCCCGCGCCCCATTAGCAAGGACGAGTATTTGCGCAGGTTGAAGGCGCCCTTGGACACCAGTGACAACACCGCCAAACAGAGGCGTCCACGAGGAGGCCGGCGGGAGCGTCAACGGCACGAGCTCTACGAGCTGAGGCGGTTAGCCCGTTTAGCCGTCATACCCACGGAGCGGGCCTTCTTTCGCCGCCAAGCACGGGAATTACGCCGAGGGATTCGTCGGGAGATCGCGACCCGTCATCGCACTGCAGCAAGTCCTTGTACTCCAACCACGGACGACATTGCAGCGCCCGCTGACGATCAACTTAGAATAAGCAAAGATAAACAAAGGAGTAAATAAAGTAAAAACTGAAAAAATAACACTTGCGTATCTATTCCAAGGAAGGTTATTCAGGCTTTACAGGTGCGTAGGTGAGTGTAGGTACAACCAGTATCGCGGGGCTCCCCGGAAGAGGCCGGCAGGATCCCCGATAGGGAAAATATAACACCCCGATAGGGAATATATAACACATGGAAAAAACAACTTGTCCTGAATTATTGCAAGATAATTTGTGCAGGTAATTATTTAAGGTTAGGTTCATCTATATTGTCAAATAAAATGTGGAATCAGGAGCTACCTTCCTGTAGTGGGTCCTTGCGCTGGCGGAAAGAACCCGTCCCACGACACCGCAAACTAGGAAAAAGTCCTTGTCCGAATCTGTCTACATACCATCCGCCCAATGGTCGCTTGCTTTAACCTCACAGATTTAGTATTAGCAAGTTTCTTCAAAGTTTCAGGCACGCTTACCCTCTGCACCAACGGGCGCTCGTCGAGGATGTGGGTGAGTATCCGCGTTTTTTTATTTAATTATTTTGCACGGAATTATTGCAAGATAATTTGTGCAGGTAATTATTTAAGGTTAGGTTCATCTATATTGTTAAATAAAATGTAGAATCAGGAGCTACCTTCCTGTAGTGGGTCCTTGCGCTGGCGGTCAGAACCCCTGTAGAGTGTGATGACACACACTATCTAAAAATAAGCACAATTAGAATTATCGACTCACTCATTCATATTCTAAAGCAAATTACCCATTATCATTGTCATTCAAAACCAAAACATGTTACGGTAATTCATTTCCGTACACAAACGCCTTGACATTGAATTCAGAACATGTATACATATCTCAGATCACAAGAAATGTTCTCTACAGTACATTGCCATCATAAAATGTTTTCCCTTTTGCATTGTACTAAGCTTCATATTGCACCACTGCTAGAAGCACGGCTAAAGATATTGTATTACATTACCCTACTGAATTTTCATTCATAGTCTTGGCGATTGAGTCATTATAATGTTTTGTAAATGGTAGTTGGAGTATGAATATGTAAAATGAGGATTTGTGAGTTAGCAATTTAGTAAATCGTATTGATGACACATTCGTAAATCGTATTGATGACATTAGCAATTTACTAAATCGTATTGATGACTGTAGTAATCGAGGAGTTATGGCTCAAAAAGCCAGCGCAGCAACCACAAGAACAGGCACAGCCAACACAACTGTTACAAGACACACAACAGAAACAATATCTTTAAGTTTTGTTGGTTATTTTTTCATGTTTATAGAAATTTCTTTATTTTTGTCTCGTTTCAACGTACACACTCGCAATAAAATAAGACCAATTTGTTGTAAAGGTATTCAAAGTGTAAAAGTTGATAACGAAAATAATCGCTAGGTCTCGAATATCTATGATTTTTTTTTGTGTGTAAATTATCCGACTCAAATTTTTCCCCCGTATCGCTCTAAGTGTTCATGCTGACTTACAATTGTTTCTATTCAATTTTCTTTTTTTTATCTTGTTGATGTTGAAAACACTTCAGAATTTGTCCTAAGAACGTTTTGTTTTCTTTTCTTTAGATGATTTCTATTTATTTATAAATATCCATTTACAATTGTTTGTTTTTTTTTTTGCTTTATATAATTTCACTTAAAATGTAAAAATTAATTAGTTTAATAGTTCCCGATACAGTACCTATTTCTCAATTTTTTTTTTCTCCATTTTATATAATTATAATTAATAATAGACGATTTATCTAAAAACAAAAAAAAAAGATTACATAACACCTATCACGCATTTCCAGTTTTGAACTCACTTTCATTTTGGTGTTTCTCTCCCACTTATATCTATTATGCCTGATCGTCAACTAGAAGCATGATTCGTTGTTGGCTTTCCGGATCCCGGGAACATTCTACCTGATCCGCATTCCAATCTTTCCGTTGGCAGAATGTTGAAGAGTATGGCGTACGACGGCACAGTGAACACTCGGCTAGCGCATCTCGATTGCAATTTGCACACTTCTTTCTTTCCACCAATTCGGCGCCTGTAATTTCGCCTCGAGTTACATCTTCCACCGTGGCACCAACTCTTGCGGCAAGCATGGCTGCATCACGTTCACGTTTCAATCGTTCTATTTGCCTTGTATAGATATCTTTAATTTCTAGACACAGTCGTTTCATCATCGCAACATGCCGTACATGTACAACTGATAGCATGCGGCGTCAAAATTCCTTCATCAATGAGAACTTGCAAACTGCGGCCACCATAGCGAATCGATCGCTTCCAGTCCTTACTCGATCCTCGGCCGCATAAATTTTCAAATTCACTGGGTGTGTACCAACGATCCTTATATTTTATACATCGTCCACGGCCACCTGAACCCAATTTATTCTTGTACAATTCCGCGGTTGTAGTCTTACAACGGACTGTGAACACATCAAGATTCGACGCATCAACCCAATTCATATTTGACTGTGTAACTTGTCCGGAATTTTCTCCCATACTTTTATTTTGCCCGCCGTTATGATTAGCGTTCGAGCTATTTGTATTGTTATTATTATTGGGAATAGCGTCCTGTTGGGCTTGCGTTGTGGGCTGTTGAATGACAATGTGTGTAGCTTTGATATCGCCGGCAACATCACCGACTACAGCACTACCTGATATGATTCCATTGTTGTCGACGCATAGATTTTGCTTAAAATGTGGCAATTGATGGGGAGAGATTGCATTGCGGAGTGCATGAGGACGGGGGCTAGCGTTACTGGAAGTGAAACGGTAGATTCGTTTTCGATCCAGCTAACTGCAAGATAATTTTGAGATTTTACGGGAGTCTAGTTGCAACCGCGAACGCGCGTGGACGCGAGGAGTGAAAGAAATAGTGCGTGTTTTATGGTTAGACTTGTATTGAATTTTGACATCCTTTGAAGTAGCCAAGTCTAATACAAGAAAGCGCGAATTAAATTTTTATGACGACTTAACTTGCAAGAAAAATTGAGACGTGAATTACTAAGCAACGAGGGTGCGTCGCACGCACTTTTCCTGTGTCGCGCTGTCCTAAAAAGTGGAAAAAAACTCGTGCTCCGGGAAAATATATGGTGGAAGTGTTTTCACTTGGGTGTGCAAAGTGTGTGAATCACGTAAACAGCAGGTGTGATCTGCCCTATTATTTGAACCGATAATTACCGAAGGCGTATTTGATTTCCCCCGAATCTAGTTTTTGGCTTGGATCCATCTAATGGTTATTAGACATTTTAGCGGCGGGGGCTTAGCAACTGAAATTCTCTGAATCTATTCCAAAATATGATAACATTGTATGAGAGTAACGGTTTTAGGATTCGGGACATTGTTAAATGTCGAATGAGGGAAAATATCGGCGGTCTCTTGCAAGCATCCTCCATTGAAGGATCGAATCGCATGTTTGAATAAAAAAATACAAAAACTACGAAACACTGGTTTAATCGTTGGGTAATTTTAATCGAAATGTTAAGTTTCCGTTATATTAAACCGGGGGATATTGTTACAAATGAATCCATATAGTGTCAATAGTTTAAAAATGGCCGGAAGTTGCGGGAAAATTGGTTAAAACTGTATCTTTAGTTTTCTATCCGACCCTTTACCAGTACTCTGTGGAGCATCCTTCAGTAGTTTGTGAAATGCGCGATATTTGCTGATCAAAAACACTTTTTCTCGCGTCATTTGTTTCGTAAGGGATTTTTCAATGTTTAATACGGCAGTTCCCATTCTACATTTTTTCACGAGCTGCGGTTCTTTTGACGAGACACATCTTGGGCATGATTGAGGAAAAACGATAGCATCCTTCGACTTGCTCTTCTTCCACGCCAAAAAGGCTGAATAGTCAGTGTTCAACGTTTTCTGAGACGATTGGAGATAGATTTTACATGCATCATGTACCGCTATACATAAGAAAATTCCGTTCCGACTAGTTGGGGGCCTTATACCAACGAACACCTGTCCAATCAGATCGTGACACACATTGTAATTAAGCGCGTTTAAACGAATCTTAGGCGAGGAAAATATTTTATTTATAAACCGTACTGAAAACGACCTATATAAATTTTATTATCGTTGTTCGCTTAGTTTTCCCATTAAGTAATTCCTTTCCGTTAAACGTTAAAAGTGTATAGTTAGAACTCGTGGAAGAAAGTTTGTGAATCGCGAAAATCAAAATCCTAAAACACCCAAATTTTCGTCAACCAAATGATTTCAGAGGACACCCGCATTCTTCATCGAGCGCTCGAAGGACCATGTGGGGTAAGCACCCTTTTATTGCGTGAATTTGTTTTGGATTTATATTTCAAATTTGGCTTTTGGGTTTGGTTTTCGCTGATATATTTTAAATTTTTTTTGCAGACATATTTTAAATTTTTTTTATCCTTTCGTTCTTTGTATTGAATTATTTTATATTTTTAAATTAACGATAAATGCAATGATCTCTCGCGTACACTTTCTCTTGTTTTGAGCAGAGTTTAATGTTTATTTTTTTGGTTAAATAAAATGCGTAAACATATCATAACTTTCGGTCTTTCTGTTCCGTTTCTTTTGGACCGAGTATAGGACCCGGTACGGTGGTAGGCTCCCCTCATAAAACCATGAGCCAGCCGCCGGTTACAACTTAATCCTTCTTGTTTCAGGTGATGTCGTGGGTTGAGTGGCCCAAGCAGAGTGCCTCTTTATGGCATAGAGTTATGCAATCAAATTGTATAATTCTATGGCATAAATTGGTCACCGGGGTACTCCCCTTCTGATGGGAAAGTTCATGCAATTCAAGTTGTATGAGTTTTCCACTCAGAAGAGGAATACCTGGCCACTTCAACAAGATATATATGGATTTATTTCGGTTGGGTGGGTGTGAAGGGGCTCCACCATCACCCGTTTGCCCCTCTTTCATTTGTGGGCCATGAACTTCGTCGGGTAATCACGAGGTTACCCCAAGTCCGCCTTTCTTTTCAGGTTCCACTTGTTCTCGTAACAAGCTCTAATTCCTTCCCTTGGTGTAGTTATCTACACTTTTTGCGACTCCGGTCGCCTCTTGATCTCCAGCAGTCCAATTCGTGAATGCGAAATTTTTTTGTAGTGGGTCCTCGTGCTGGGGAAAATGAACCCGCCCCACGATACCGCAATGCTAGCCTGCCAGCGCATTCACGCGTCTCCAGACGAGGGCATTCTCGGCAGATACCGACACCTTCTTCTGCCGAGGCAGCAGACCATCGCTGCAGTCCTTTACGGACTTATTGAACATCCCTATTCACTACATGACACATTGGTCGCGTGTAAAAGTCTTGTTCACAAATTAGTCATTAAGGAATTTAAAAGTAACTAATTTAGGTCATATAATTTGTATTTAAGGCAATGTAAAAGTGATTGGAAAATACAGTCGATCTCTGATCGTACTCGAAGCACACTGCTACAATTGGCGTGTCTTTTACTTCTTTAGGAATATCGGCTCTTCGAATGCCATCAGCGTAGCGCTTGCGCTACACAGGTATTTAATTAAGGTACTTTTATAGGCATAGTCCCTAAACTTACAATATTACCCTCCGCAACAACGGGCGCTCGTCGAGGATGTGGGTGAGTATCCTCGTTTTTTTAATTATTTTGCATGGAAAAAACCACGTGTTCTGAATTATTGCAAGATAATTTGTGCAGGTAATTATTTAAGGTTAGGTTCATCTTTATTGTTAAATAAAATGTGGAATCAGGAGCTGCCTTCTTGTAGTGGGTCCTTGCGCTGGCGGAAAGAACCCGTCCCACGGCAACGCAAACTAGGAACAAGTCCATCCATCCGCCCAATGGTCGCTTGCTTTAACCTCACAGATTTAGTATTAGCAAGTTTCTTCAAAGTTTCAGGCACGCTTACCTTCCGCAACAACGGGCGCTCGTCAAGGATGTGGGTGAGTATGAGCATATTTTTAAGATTGATCATTATTATAATCTTTTTTTTTGTGTGTCCAATGTCCAGCTATTTAGAGGATACCTGCAACCATCGAGCGCTCGACGGACCATGCAGGTGAGTACCTTTTTTTTCTAATTTGAATGCACTATAAAAATATGTTCTATTATAAAATTTATTTATGGAAAGAAGAGGAAAAACAACAAAAAGATTTTTTTAGAAATAACATTTTCATTGTCGCTTACGCTTTCAGTACAATTATTACTTACTCATAATAGCAAACTTATTTAAAGGTATGGATTGATAAAATAAAAAAATGGATTAATACTGTACCCGATGGTCTTTCCTTTCTTCAACTTCTAACCGGGTATAGGACCCGGGTACGGTGGCAGGCTTCCACTTCAAAACATGAGCCAGCCACCGGGTACTTACTAATTCCTTTTTCTGTTTCAGGTGACTTTTTGGGTTGAGTGGCCCAAGCAGAGTGCCTTTTTATGGCATAGAGTTATGCAATCAAATTGTATAATTCTATGGCATAAATTGGTCACCGGGGTACTCGCCTTCTGATGGGAAAGTTCATACAATTCAAGTTGTATGAGTTTTCCACTCAGAAGAGGAATACCTGGCCACTTCAACAAAGATATCTATGGATTTATTCCAGTTGGGTGGGTATGAAGGGGCTCCACCACCACCCGGTTGCCCCTCTTTCATTTGTGGGCCATGAATTTCGATGGGTAATGACGAGGTCACCCCAAGTTCGCCTTTCTTTTCAGGTTTCACTTGTTCTAGTAACAAGTTCCATTCCCCTCTGTGAGGTTATCTACAATTTTTGCGACTTCGGTCGTCTTTTGAGCTGTAGTTCAATTCGTGAATGCGAAATTTTTTGTAGTGAGTCCTCGTGCTGGGGAAATGAACCCGCCCCACGACACCGAAATGCTAGCCTGCCAGCGCATTCACGCGTCTCCAGACGAGGGCATTCTCGGCAGATACCGACACCTTCCTCTGTCGAGGCAGCAGAACATCGCTGCAGTCCTTCACGGACCTTTTGAACATCCTATTTCACTACAAGTCCTTGTCCCGATCTCTCTACATACCTTTCGAATAATGTGTTACGATAACAATCGAATACAATTGCTTAGAAGTCCATGACAATTGATCACGCCCGCATGTCTCTCTTACGACACGTTACAACAAAATTCATAACAGTTATTCACAATTCCAATCATTGATCGCACGAGCCAACAAGCAATGTATGCTTCCCCGCCCATACTTAGGGAACGGCGACACCCTAAACATAGTACATAATCGCAATTTCATGTATATAAGAACTTATATCTTGCGCTTCATTGGTCAAGTCACTAAATTGGCTCTGCGGCGAATTCCACACGCATACATGGTTATCCATACTATTGCCATATTGAGAGCATTTGGAGTACATGTATACAGTTGAATGTGTGTACTATGCGCAATCCGCTCATCTGAGTACCAATTCGCCGCGACAACCAACTCAGAAATTGTATGGGGAGAAGTCGTCGAGTATTCAGATATATGAATACTGAAGAAGAAAAGAGCCAAAAGCATGAGATTGGAGCTAGCGTTCCTTTCATACAACAAGATTGTTCCTGAAGAACAAGAGAGGAATGAATTTGTAAAGCTGATTAAGGGGAATTAGCACTTCTACAAACTCAGCGTTTTGCGGATTAACTGGATCGAAGGTCTACCACTCTCACTAGCAATGCAAGCAATTTGTTTGTATTTAAGCTAGTGGCGAATTGGGAAAAGAAGCAGTTTATTCTACGCAAGTCACACGAGAGCTAGCCAAGACGGAAACCCCCCCCCCCATATACCGACCGGCAAGATTTTGCCGGCTTCGGGCAATATACATTTTGGTCCGTCAAGCCGGATACCGTAAGCAAATGGCCTTCAAAAAATCCCCGTAAAGGTTTCCGCAAATACCCCCATACAAATCGTGCTGTAGAGCCCTAGAGCTCCGTAGCGTGCAAATGTGCAGAGCGAGCATTTACAAGTGCAAGTACGTGCAAATTGCCAAAGTGTTATGTGCGACCAAATTAAGAAGCAAATTGAAGCGAGCAAATTGTGTGCATGTGTTCGTGGCGCGAAGAAAAACCTGAAAGAAATATGCCCACGGAAGTGTAAGCGCATGAAAAACGTGCAAGCGACGACTTCGAGTAAAATTACCCGCAACCGCTGCCCAAAATATAGCACGAAACATACACCGTAGGCTGCTCACAAATGCTTCCAAATTTCCATTGAAACGAACACCCAAGCCCTATGTAGCATTGGCGCACAGCCACACAAACGGCATCACAAGCAAATATGAGATGATCTCGGAAATCGCTTGGCCAGCATGCAACGGCATGAAACGCATGATACCCAAATCCCTTCAACGAGCCGCGAATTATAAGAGCAAAGTGTAGTGAATGCAAAATAGATATTCAGAATCAATTTTGTAGGTTTTTGTATTAAATACTATTGAAATTTGCACTTTCGCTTGTGGGCTCATGAAATACTCAGACATAACGAATCTGAAGATTTACAATCGGAATTATGCGAATAAGACAGCAAGAATACTCTAAGATAAATGTCTTTCGGTATTAGATCTAAATTATTCAAATGAAACATGTCTTCGTTAATCGTCTTTTGTCTTTTTATTTAATAGTTACTTGATGTTCTTAATTCATCCGAACACACACTTTTGATTAATGTTTATATCGGTTAAATAGCGGATGGTTTCGACAAAGAATAGAAGAATAATTTAGGAATTAATAAATCAAAGTGAATACGATTATCTGTGAAGGTTGAAGGTGTTATATAATTTCAGACAAAGAATCGAGTTTATGATTTAAATATTTGGTCATAACTGTTTGATGGCTTGGTGGGATAGATAACGTAAAAGTAATATTTTTGATTTTTTTGATGAGTTTAATTAATTTTACAAATTTTATTCACGTATTTTATTTCTAATTTGAAAATAAAGGCATCATAAAATCATGAGTTTCAACACCATATATTAAGATATCTTCAATAAGATTTGTTGAGGTGATGTTATAGTAAACTTGGAATAATGTCATTTTTTTTAGAAATACAATGAATTAATACCCAATACCCTTTGGTCTTTCCCTTCTTATAATTCTGACCGGGTATAGGACTCGGTACGGCGGCAGGCTTTCCCCATAAAACATGAGCCAGCCGCCGGGTACGTGATAATCTTTCTTTGTTTCAGGTGACGGCGCGGGTTGAGTGGCCAGCCATTTGATTATTTTAAAGAGACAGGAGAAGGAAAAGAAACAAAGCAAGAAATTTCAAGCGTCAACATATTTCTTAAATATCAATTCAGCAATAATAACGGCATATCAGGAATAACTAAGTTATTACAGCTGCAGGCCTTACCCGCCCCGAACACGAGCGCTCGTGGGAGGAGGTTTGGGGTGGGTACCCTTTCTTTTGGTCAAATTTTTTTTTCTTTGCATGTTTACATTACATTATATACATATAAAAATATAAAAGCTATTCAGCCTGTACATTTGGTGCTGTGACACATAAACGAAGTTCGTTTTACTTTCGTCTTTCCTTTGAGATTGTGTAAATTAAATCTTATATATCAATATATTATCGAGTTAGTCCTTCTAGGATTTAATTTAATTCAATTTGTATTCACCTAATTTGTCGTCTAGCCTGATTGTTATCTGGCCAAATTCGACTATGCACCGAAGTAACAACTTCTATGCAGCAAGAGAATCTAAGTTCGGCCGAATAAACCAGCCAAAGTATTTTTGATCAATAAAATCTTGTATTCGTCTTTTTAATAAATACCAGCCTAAGATATACTTTGGCCGAACTCTTTATTATCGGACGGGTCAGAATTTACTGATCCCGAATCAATACATTCTTTTTCTTTTATACTAGTTCTATTCATTGTTTGTAAATCTATTTCTCACGCCCTCATTACTTAACGTTCAACTTGTGTGGTCATCAACACCTCGCATTCCCATTCACCACACTCATCATCGCTATGCAATTTATGACCTATTTTCTAGGTCATAAATTTCGTCGTCTCAAGTGCATTACTAGGTCGCTAGCATGCACATGGTAATTCGAATGCGGAAGAAAAGTGAAAGTGAAAGAAATTGAACGTTGAGTAATGAGGTAGGTTTCATGTTACATACGTTCGTCGTCACATTAGTCTTTGCGACATGTTTTGTTTTCATATTCCAATGCAATGGCTCGTGATAGTAATTTATGACCTCACCATGGGATTGGAATATGAGACGAAATACAATTTGAGTATTTGTATTATGAATGAATGATTTAATTGAGTTTATGCAACTTATTTAGTGGGAATAGTGGGAATCATTACAATATTATCAAGAAAACAGTCGGAATGCGTTGATGGAGTCCTGTTGATTGTATTATACACACTATTATAAATCGATTAAGGAGCGTAAGATAATAAAAATGCCGAATTAAAATAGACTTTTCGGTCTTTCCTTTCCCATAATTCTGACCGGGTATAGGACTCGGTACGGCGGCAGGCTTTCCCCATAAAACATGAGCCAGCCGCCGGGAACGTGATAATCATTCTTTGTTTCCGGTGACGGCGCGGGTTGAGTGGCCCAAGCAAGGTGCCTCTTTATGACATAGCGTTATGTAATCGAATTGCATAGTTCTATGGCATAAATTGGTCACCGGGGTACTTCTCTTCTGATGCGAAGGCTCATGCAAGTTAAGTTGTATGAGTTTTTCACTCAGAAGAAGAATATCTGGCCACTGCAACAAATATAGATTTTAATCCGGTTGGGTGGGTGCGCAGGGGCTCCATCACCACCCGGTTGCCCCTCTCTCATTTGTGGGCCATGAGCGTCTCCGGGTAAGGACGAGGTCACCCTGCTTCCACTTCTTTTTACTTGTTACTCTTGTTCCATGAACAAGTCAGTTGTCCCTGGTAGAGTTGCCTACACTTGTTGCGACTTCGGTTGCCTTGCTAATGTTCGACCCCAGAAATTCGTGAGTGCGAAATTCTTTGCAGTGGGTCCTTGTGCTGGGGGAATGAACCCGCCCTACGACACCGCAATGCTAGCCTGCCAGCGCATTCATGCGTCCCCAGACAAGGACATTCTCGGCAGATACCGATGTGATGTATATTAAATAATATTACCATTTTTCCCTATAAATTAACTGTAATGTATATTAAATAATATTACCATTTTTCCTATAAATTAACTTCACAACACACTCGCCTATCATATGTAAAATTAAACAATAAGATCTATTATTTTGCAACACACTCACCTAGCATACAAAACCCATAATCGAGTTGACACACATTCGACCCAAAACATATCAAGTTACACATGTGCACTTTCACTTTCACCAAGTATGCAATTGCATCATGGGAAAATGAACATGTGAACTAGCGGCACGCGACAAAGCATTTCTCGATGCGTGTGGCGCGTTGGGTATGGGAATGCATGCTGAGTGTGTAAATGAATGCACTTTTAGAATGTAAGCAAATTGTGAAAATTAGGTTGTAAGAATGATATAAAAGAAATGTTTTCGAAAATAAAGAATATTACAATTTTTCTATCCCGGAGCACTCTGGGCCTCTGGTAGAGACTTTCGACTGGGGCCCTCGGACCCGGTTAGCCCAATGAAGAGGGCCGTGCGCCACTCGCTTTTCCAATAGGCCCCACGGGAGTCGCCAAGCGAGAATCGCGACTCGTCGAAGACTCGTACCGGCACCGATGTTATTTCCGCGCTCGCGTACCGACTGTGTCGCCTTTTCCTCCCTACACCAACTCGCACACCTAAACAGCGCTTGGAATCTAAGGGGAATTTATGTCCTGCCGGACCCTTGAGCCACACCACGTGTTGGCGGAGCACCCTCGAGCCTTCCACACCTGGGGTACTATTCGTGCTCGCCCACTACGCCACTTCCCGAGCCAAACCTTACACTTTGGCACGTTCCACTTGTGGAAATAAATTCTACAAAAGCAAATATTATTGGAAATAATTATTATTATCGTGAAATTCAGATTTAAAAATAAATTATACAAAAAAGAAATACTACAACGAAAATACTCTTACGCTCGTATGTCGATAGTAGCTAACTATCCGGGGGCCCCCTAGTCTGCGGCTTCCAACTGTAGCGTTCTCCTGGCTTTCTCCATCAATCGCCTTCTTCCGTGCAATTCGCCGAAATCTGCCGTCCCGCCAACTCCAAAATTGCACTTTCTTGAATATTCCGCCTCCAATCGCCTTTTTCCGTGCAGTTCACCGAAATCTGCCGTCCCGCCAACTCCAAAATTGTATTTTCTTGAATATCCCGCCTAACTTCCAAAAGAAAATTCCGCCAAAAACGCTCGCCTAGTCGAATTCCCAGAATCCAAAGAAGAGAGCTTTTCAAGCTCCATCCGGGGCCTTTTATCGTTTCTCGCTGCCACGCTTTCCTCCAAGCGAGCTTCCGAACGTGGCTCCACCTTCTCGTCCAGTGGAGGCGCGCGGCATTACAGACTTTGCTGCATTATCCGTAGGCGTTGTTGTAATCGTTCAGTTGAACGCACTGATCATATGGCAGCTCAAAAGCTCTCGGTGGGAACTGTCATTCCCAATGTTTATTTATTTGCCGGGACCAACTTTTGTTTTGCGTTTTGTTCTGAAAGTGGTTCAGTGGGGAACGACAAATCATTGGCTTCCGCTAACGTCCTTAGATCGAAATAGTACTTAGCATAAACGGACGAGGGTACGTTGATATTAAACTGTAGCAACTCTAAAAATTGTCTTTCGAGCTCGTTCATGTCTTCTACGGTAATATCCTTAAGAATTTGACAATAGTCGACGTTCCACACGGCTTGATCATCCCATACTTTGCTTGCTAGCAGGATGGCGCCTAACACCATTCGTTTCCAGTTGCAGGGTGCGATATCTAATTCAGCGTAAGTTAACAATCGTTCTAAATAGGCTAGGGTAATAATAGCACATTCTGCTGTCAATTGAGCAGCGTTAAATAAAGTTCGTACGAATTTGTAGATTTGCCGATGTTCCGGGTTGTGGACATCGTATTCATCAGGGACTGGGTCCCGAGTGAGCGGGTGAAGTTTTTTCGTCAAAAATATCTAGTCGCCGCTCGGATTGTCGCTTTTTAATGTGATAGTAAATAGCTAAAGATACGCACTTCACAGTATTCTTAAGATTTGGCTGCGATACAGTACTATCGTCCAGATAGATTGTCGAACATGATGAACTCTTTTTCAGTCCCGGCACACTGACACTTGTCGATCCATGGGGCTGGGCTATTTAATGCTGCGACTTCTTTCTTGTGATCACACCTTTGATCTCTCCAAGAATATCGTAGCTGCTGATGGATCAACTGAAGGATCTGCATCACCATCAGTCGTTTCACGTTCTGATATATGTTGTATGTTATTCGTAGATTGGTTTCCTTCGGGCAGATGTTCCTCATAGACAGGAACTTCCTTGACCTTTCGTTCGGGCGGCGGACTCGAGTAGGCGCAACAAGAGTTTTTATTACCCATAGTTTATGATACAACCTATCGAATACTCTTTATGCTTTTTGAAATCTTCGCAGAGATTCTCTTTTATTTTATGGTTCTTGTGTTCCTAGTTTAGTACTCACTTTTACGGACTACGTCGAATTGGTTTTGCTGAGTTAAAGGTTAAAATGTCTCTATGAGTAAATCGTATTTTATAAAAATGTTAACATTTTGCATGGTTTCTTATCTGTCGGGTTAGTTAAAATTTACGATGTTGTGAGTAGTTTCGTTTTAAAAACGGATTAAATAACTAAAGTGTTTAGTGTTTTTGTTTTTAATATGTAAAGCTTGACTTATCTACGCAAAACAGAAAACTAATGTTTTATTGCTTTACACTAAATTCCGTGACTAGGTTAAGAGTTTCAACTAAAATTAAAAAAAAGGATTAAATACATTTTAAATATCTACTTCCGCTTGGCTCGGGAAGTTATCCTCGCGGAGAACTTATATATTTTTTTTTATTATACTTTTAAATGAGACCGCGAGCACCCTTAAACTCGTGTGTGGAAGGCTCCCGTGACAAGAATCAATTCTAAACTGGAATTTAATAGAGTGATTTCGCTGCAGTCTCGTGGCGCCTCTACCATTTAAACCGTTTACCCTTAAAATTTCAATCCTCGCAAGATCATCCTTGCACAGGATTAGTTTCAGCACGGCAAGTACTCACTCATTAGGACGAGTATGTGGCCAACAATATCTGCGGCCTCGCCGCTTATGTAAGGCTATTCAATTTAAATAGACTTTCCCTATAATATAAAATAAACCCAATTATATTTCCGCAACTACAAAGAAGACACTTGACCGATACCTTCTTCTGCCGAGGCAGCAGACCATCGCTGCAGTCCTTCACGGACATTTCAAATTACCTATTCACTACAAAAGCGCAGTGCAGAAGAGCAATGAGCAAAAAGTCAATCCGCTGCACGAATAGGACCCAAGGTGCGGGTCTGACGTGCAAGAGGAATATTACGAGCGGCGCGAAGATCGAAAAATGAAAATGTGTGAGCAATTGAGCGGCGATATGTGCGACCGAAGAAAATTTCAACTTGAACGACGCGCGCGGGCAATGTTTGTGTAAAGTTTTTATGAGGGGCGCGAGCAATTCGTGCCAATGAAAGGACGGCGCGCGCTAATGGTGATGTGCATGATGCGCGCGTGTTACGATCAGCAACTCACCTACACGTGACCCATCTATCACGTTGCATCAACCGTAAGCTTGACCTCGAAGCCATGGGAACATCCGCCACGAGCTGATGACATATCAGATTCTAGTCTGCAACCTAAAACTTTTCCAAAATTATGAAATGCTAACCATGTAAATTTGTTTCGGCTAGAACGTTTTGAAATTAATTAACTCAGTCCAGTTGTAATTAAACTTTAGAAGTGAACAATACAGAATTTACCATAAGCTAAAACTTTGTTTTTTTTCCCAAACGTGGAACCAACAAATGTAATTGGCGCAGTCGGTAGGATTGGATCATTCGTTAGCAAATCCTTACACATGTTGAATGTTTTAATGTATGTGTCGTCTAGTATTATTTGTTTTCCCTTCTTTAGACATGATGTAAGGGGTTCATTTGGTCATTATTACAACTATTATTTTCGCTTAGATGGAATAATTCTTTACTTACGAAATTTGGTGGACCAGTTAACCTGAAAAAATTGTTAGAATTAGTGCGGATTTGAGAATTTGGTTTTTGATAACCAGATGAGGTATCCATTGGTTCGGGTTTAGACCTGTTCGGCTGTTGACTTGCGTTATTGTATGGAGTCTGCTGAAAATTATTTTTAAATTGGTGATTTCCAAAAGGTACATTATATTGGATGACGCAAAAACAGATGCATTAGATTTTGATCAAATTGGTCTGCACAAAAATGAAACTTCCTCACCAGGCAAACACGTTGTTCTTTCTTGTCATATCAAGTCAAATCTTGAGCATGAAGAAGGTCAACGCTGAAGCACAATGCAAAAAAGGATGCGGGAAATACTATAACATATTTATGGAAGTGGACAAAATAGAAATTGATAAGAAAACAATAAAATTGACCTACACATCATATCCATCCCGTGTCGACACAACAATTCTGGAGAGGCAGAGGTATAGAGCACAAGTTGAGAGGAACTGGGGAGATAGGCCTTTGTCAGTAGAAACAGAACATTTTATACCTGAATACAGTGAAGCTTTGAAGTGGTACGAAACTGATCTCTGTTATTACGGAACACTCTGCAAACCAAATGGACACTGCTGGGGAGGGGATGCAAGCCCATGCTGGGAAACTGTGTTTACAATCAACAGTGCTAAGAGGCGCTCTTTCCAATACCAAGCTGTTACATGGTCAGCAAGTTACAATTTAGCGTGCACCCAAGACTGGTCATGCGACATCTATAAAAAGCAAATAAACGTGAACATAAATGAGCAACTTAAACCATACATAAACGTAAATTCAAAAAACTACACATTAGGAGAAAGGAAAACAAGGTATCACCGTGAATCCTCACTCGGAATTTTCATAGAGGACACATTCGAAGTCAAAACAGGATCTGTGGAAGCTGACTGCATCCTGCACAAAAGCAACCTATACTGCACCACCCAATTAAACGGATATGAGGAGTATTTAATGTTTGAGAACCTGTCTGAAGTAACAATAAATCAGTGCACCGTTTACCAAATTCATGAATCAAGCATAAGACTTCTCCAAACCGTTCGTACTTACAGCGGACGCAAGCAACTACGCCATTGGCGCAGTATTGTCCCAAGGACCCATTGGCAGCGACAAACCTATATGCTATGCAAGCCGAACCCTTACCAACAGCGAGATTAATTACTCTACAATAGAAAAGGAACTTTTGGCTATTGTCTGGGCAACTAAGTACTTTCGCCCTTATCTTTTTGGAAGGAAATTCAAAATTGTCACGGATCATAAACCGTTAACCTGGATCATGAGTTTAAAGGACCCAAATTCTAAACTAATCAGATGGAGACTAAAGTTGGAGGAGTTCGATTATGAAATTATTTACAAAAAAGGCGTTCTGAATAATAACGCCGATGCTCTAAGCCGTATAAAACTTAAAAACGCAAACAAAATAGAAGTAAATGCCGCAGAAGAAGTTGGTCAATCCCACAACGACCCTATTCCATCTTCAACTAGAGCAACTATCCACTCCGCTGAAGAAGATTTAAACGATGGGATACACATCTCCGAAAGACCCCTAAACGAATTTTCCTTACAGCTGATCTTAGAGCAAAGCAATAGAGCTCCCTCAGCTTCACTTAAAATGCTTTTCAGGAATAAACAAAGGAGAACCATCCAAGTAGCAACTAACTCAGAAAGTGAAATTATTGACAGTCTGAAAAAATGTCTGGCACCTAATCGGCTCAATGCAATCTATTGCAACGATGATCTATTTAGAACCGTTCAAAATATATATTCGAAATTCTTTTCCCAATCAAAATTATTTAAACTCATCAGGTGTACTCGAATTCTCAAGGATATCACGGACAACGACGAACAGGACAAAATCATAAATGACTACCATACGAACAGTAACCACAGAGGCATAAATGAAACGACTTCACACCTTCAGCGAGAATTCTATTTCCCCTTCATGAAACAAAAAATTACAAAATTCATAAATAACTGCGAAACCTGTCAAACACTGAAGTATGATCGTAATCCCCCAAAAGTAAAATTCATGGCACCAAGTACACCAAATAAACCACTTGATATATTGCACACAGATATTTATGCAATCAATAATCTAAAAATCCTAACTATTGCAGACAAATTTTCTAAATTCCTCGCAGCATATACTCTCCCAGTCACCAACAGCCTTACTATTATTAAATCCTTAAAACATTACATCAGCCTACACGGCATCCCTAAACAGTTAGTATCTGATTCTGGCCCCGAATTTACCGCCATGATTTTCAAAGATTTTTGTAGGCAATACGGAATTAATCACCACATAACATCATACCAACAGAGCACCAGTAATGCTACAGTAGAAAGACTACACTCGACTCTCACCGAAATATATAGAATAATTCATAATAAACAAAAAGAGAAAGACCATGACGATATCCTAAATGAAGCTGTTATAACTTACAACAATTCTATTCATTCTGCAACAAAATATACCCCTTATGAGATCTTTTACGGACGTACCTATAAATTCAATAACGAACTCCAACAAAATAATATTCATGAGTATCTTAAAAAACTTAACGAATTTCAATTACAAATATTTCCTTTAATAAAAGAACGTCTTGAACAAAATACTGATAAGAATATAAATAAATTAAACGCTAATCGAGAAGAAGCCGAACAACACGAAGAAGGATCAATTATTTTTAGGAAAGAATGCAGACGAAATAAGCTTACACCTAGATTTAGTAAACATAAAGTTAGCAAAAATAAAAACGTTACACTAATTACAACTAAGAACAGAAAACTTCATAAATCTAAAGTAAAAAGAAAACGTAAATTTCAGACTTTTACATCTGGCAATGACGACAGGACAGAAAATGGAGATTCACGACCTCACGAACAACAACGGGATACTTCCGCTGCAACTGGGACAAGCCAGGACCATTCAGGGATACAGCAACCTTCTACATATAATTCGTCTTGAACAGTATCGAACGAACATAAACAAAATTGAAGACTCTCTACTCACTCTCGACGCAATCGACACTCTGAAGGACTCTATAAAAATAGCGAACTTAAAATTAAATGAGCTAAAATATAAACTCGACTCACTTATACCAAATTACAGGACGAAAAGAGGACTTATCAACGGACTTGGAACACTTATCAAAGGAATAACCGGAAACATGGACGCAAACGATGCACTTCAGTTGAACAAGGAAATAGAAACAATAATGGCCAATGAAAATAATCTTAAAACAAATCTAAATCAACAAATTGCTATAAACAATAAAATGGTACAACGGTTCGATAATATAACAAACCACATAAATTCTCAACAGGATACAATTAAGCACTACCTGAACCACACTCTAAATCGAATTCGAAACGAAATAAGAGCTGACAATAACCAAATCCAATTTTTCCAGTTCCTGACACAAATAAATTATAACCTCGACTTGCTAAATACTCACTTGACAAACATTGCAGAAGCTATTATCCTTGCAAAACTAAATATTATTTCAAAACAGATTTTAAGCCGGGCAGAGCTCAATGAAATTCATTCTATTTTCGAAAAACAAAATATAAATTTAATATCAGGCGAACACATTTACGAACTATTAGAATTACAAGCCTATTATAATGACACTAATGTAATTTTTAATGTTCAAATACCAAGACTGTTGAATTTCAACTACTCCATTTTCCATATTGTTCCTATTCCCATCAATCAAACAAAAATCATAAATACTCCTCCCTTCCTAATCATATCCCAAGATAATATTCAGTATATCGACGCAAAGTGCCCAAAAATCGAGACTACCTACTACTGCAAGGAGTCGAATCTACATCGAAAACCGAAACTCGATGAATGCATCGGAAACTTGCTAAGGAATAAACCCGCTAACTGCGAACTCCAAGCACTCGACACACTTGACGAAATCGCACAACCCGAACCTGGTTACATCCTGATTAACAGCGAAACAGAAGTCAACATCACCTCATCCTGCGGACCCAGCAACCAGAAACTCAAAGGAACAAAGCTTATCCACGTTAAAAATTGTAACATCAAAATTAATGATTTGGAATATGTAACCCTGGAAAACAAACATTGGGATGAAATAAATATTTACCCGGCAACGATGAAAAGCCAAGAAAATAAATACACTGCCGAGATCTCCTTCAAGAACCTGGAAAAATATCAATTCCCGGAGGATCATATAATTGAAGAGCTACAGATTATCAAACCTAAACAATTTTATATTACCTTGAGCCTATTAACCATCGTACTAGTCATAACTCTATCCCTGGTTTTGTCAACGATCTTCAAGTATTCAAGGATAAGGCGATTCGACATCCCAACCACCTTACAAGCTCCTGCCATCGAGCCTGAAGGACTTCGGTTCATCTGGCCATCGCTCTCATCTCAGGGGGGAGGTGTTACGATCAGCAACTCACCTACACGTGACCCATCTATCACGTTGCATCAACCGTAAGCTTGACCTCGAAGCCATGGGAACATCCGCCACGAGCTGATGACATATCAGATTCTAGTCTGCAACCTAAAACTTTTCCAAAATTATGAAATGCTAACCATGTAAATTTGTTTCGGCTAGAACGTTTTGAAATTAATTAACTCAGTCCAGTTGTAATTAAACTTTAGAAGTGAACAATACAGAATTTACCATAAGCTAAAACTTTGTTTTTTTTCCCAAACGTGGAACCAACAAATGTAATTCGCGGGCAATTCGAATTGGCGAAGAATATGTGCATGTTGAAATGGAATGCTTAGGTAGAAAAATTTGTGTGCATGAGATTATTTTTAGCTTTTAGGGTAGTCCAGGCCTGGACGTTATGAGTATGTGTGCATGGGCATAAATTTGCGATGCATGAATGTAAGGGTTGAAATGTTTAGAAGAAAGGAATTGTATTTCATTAGTAGCGTACATGTTAGTGAAGCGGCAGCGGATAGGATCGAAGTGACAGTAGGAATTGGTATACGTGAATTGAAAGTGAATACGGAACAGGCGAATAAAACGGAGAAAAAGAGCGTGAGAAAGTGATTTGAATTAACGGGCGCGTAAGCATCGAAAACGGAATTTGTGAGAAAGTTTATTGGAAAAAGCGCGGTGAAATGTCGGAAGTCGAGCGGGCGACGTACATGACGAGTATAGAGCGTGCGCGTGATTTCGCGAATGAGCTTGGAGCGGAGCAAGTGACGAGAGCGAAGGTAGGCGCAAAGTTGGGAATTTCGGAGGATGCCTGGACGAAGTTCCAGAAGGTGCATCATGCGCTAGGGCGAAAGAAGGGTAGCTACGAAAAGGAGGAGGCGGATATATATGAGCGGATAGAGGAAATGTATGCTGAGGCGAAGGCCATGATCTCCGCATATATGGAGCAAAGTGCAGTGCAAGGTGCGGTGCAGAGTGAGGTGCAAAATTCGGCGGAAACGAGTGCAGAGCGAGTGCAGGACAGTGCGGAAAACGTGGAAGTGTACGAGCAGAAAGCGATTGCGAACACGTGGGGCACTTTTGCGGGAGAGTTCAAGGAGTGGCGCTCATTTCGAGATAAGTTTCAAGCGGCCGTGCACGAAAAACAGCGCATAAAACCAATTTTTAAGCTGCAGTACCTTCTGGCAGCGGTGAGCGGAGAAGCTAAACGTGTGCTGGGCTCGTGGCAATTAACCGGAGCAAATTATGCGCAGGCATGGGACAGGCTGGCAGAGGTCTACGACGACATCTATTTAATGCAGAGAGCGCATATAAGAGCACTGTTTGAGATGCTTGCAATGAGTGGAGCCAACTATGCCGGAATCCGAGCAATTATTGACGTCGTCAACGAGTCGATGAGACAGTTGAACGCGCTAGGGGTCGAGGTCAGCAATTGGGACCCGATTGTGGTATATATGATGATCGAACGATTAGACCCGACAACAGCAGAGCAATGGGAGCTAGCGCGCAAAAATGCAACACCAACGGTGAACGAGCTGTGCACATTTCTAGAGAAGCGAGCAAGAGCATTGATGCATGCGTCAGTAGGAGCGTCATGCAATGGGAAAAATAGAGCGAAGGAGCCAACACAAGCGATGGAGCAAATGCGGATGACAGTGCGGTGCATGAAGTGCGGAGCAGAACATCCCCTATATCGGTGCGTGCAATTCCTAGAGATGAACCTAGAGAGCAGAACGACGTTTGTCATCGACAATATGCTCTGTTTTAATTGTTTGAAGCCGGGACATGCAGCAGGCAGATGCTATGCGGGGCCATGTGCGAATTGTCCGGGGAAGATGCACAATAGTGAGATGTGTCCAGTGAGAGCCAGAAGAGAAGGTGCGATGACAAGAAGGGGTGCGAATTCTGGTGCTGGGCCAAGCCGCAAATGAGCGAAGATAGCAGGATGCGCAGTGCAGGGCGAAGGAGCAAGTGCGGATTGTATAAAGAAGTGCGAGCAGTGCCAGGAGCGAAATAAACGATTTCATTAGGTCATAGATTTTGTATTTAAGGCAATGTAAAACTGATTGGAAAATACAGTCGATCACTGATCGTTATAACAATTGGCGTGACTTTTATTCAGTCTTCATTTCTGTCCCTTTAGAAATATCGGCTCTTCGGATGCCATCAGCGTAGCGCTTGCGCTACATAGGTATTTAAATTGAAGTCCCTTTTAAAGTAAATCCCTAAATCTACAATATGGCGATCCTGCCAACTTCTCTTAGGTCAACCAAGTATGGACGGATTTGACGAGCTTTGGGAAGAATTGAGGCCGAAGCAGAGCCAACCAGAGGAGTACGAGCCCGAAGCAGTGGCGGCAGATATACCACAATACCAACCAGCCACAACGGTATCAAGAGGAAGTAAACCTGGTATACAGCCCATCACAATCGAAGAGTATAGGCGTCATACGCAGATTAGCAAGCAACACGTTCAACAGGAGGTAGTAGCGCCCAAAAGGAAGTGCAGCGGAGGCCGATCGAATAAGAAACAAAAAGGTCTCCGGCTGAATGGAAGCTTCATCTAAAAAGTCGATCCTATGCACGATAAATAAAAGCATATTTACACTCAACCTACATTCACAGAACAAGTTTATTCCATTCCGAAAACCATACCACGCCTTCTAAAGGACGAAATTTCGCGCTTACATAAATCAACATATGGCCTATTGCCAAATATTCAGGAATCATTTAAATCTACATGCATGAATAAATATTTTAACACGACCATCTGTATCGTCGTCGAGCGCTCGGAGGACCATGCGGGTGAGTACCCTTTTTGTTGCCTTAATTTTGCATATTGTTTGACTAGTTACTACTACATTATATGTTAATCATTTGGTCCTTTTAACTGATTAGTATTTGGAAAATCAATTTCATTTTCTTAAATTGTGAGGAATAGTCATTAAGAAAAGTTAATAGGCTGTTAGAAGATATATTGAAATTTTTTTTTTAATCAATGAGTTTTAGATGACTTGTATCCTTTCTTATAAAATCAAATACCAAATTTCTAAACGATATAGCAGCTTAAATATAACGTATAATTTGTCACTAAGTAAAACTTATTTAGTTTTATTGAAATATCACTAAAAATTTTAACTTAAATTAGAAAATGTTGGTACATACAATTGCGATGAAGTTTATTAGAAAATTGCTATATCGTTCGTTACTACTCAAACAATTGATTTATTTCCTTCTTTGAATAAAAATTTGAGCACCAACGTTGATTCGAGATTCAATTCAATGATTAATATTAATTTTTTTTTTTTATTTGAAAAATCAATATCGTTTGAAAGTTCGAAATATCTTTCTGTATTAAAAATTATCTAAATTAACTACAAATTATATTGTATTGAAACAAATCGGAAATATTGCAGAAAATTCAAAAGAGCAATGGAAGACTTTTGCGATTTTGCTGTCAATTAATTGCATGTTATTGTTGTTATTTATAAATAATAACGCTAAATATTTTAAACCTAACTCATTTTTTTAAACAATTTCATAAGGGGCCTACAATGTTTAAAAATAGATCTTTTAATAATACAAATCAAATCAAAAGTATTATCTATCGGTAACTTTAGGATAAAATAGAATAAATTGGATTTAGAATATTTCTTTTTATTCAAAAATGTTTTCAGCGGTCTTTGTATTTTATAAGTACATGCATTTGAAATTGAAATGGCTTTTTCTTTATTTCTTTGTGAAAGTTTATAAGTTTTTGCATAATTTTCTTATTTGTTAAGAGAAAACATAATTTTTTGGTGAAGAAATGGAGATGCCTCATTAAAGGTGAAACCATCGGTCTTTCCTTTCCCAAATTCTGACCGGGTATAGGACCCGGTACGGTGGCAGGCTGCCCCCTAAAAGCATGAACCAGCCGCCGGGTACAGTTTAATCCTTTGTTTTCTCTTTGTTTCAGGTGATATCGCGGGTTGAGTGGCCCAAGCAGAGTGCCTCTTTATGGCATGGCGTTATGCAATCAAATTGTATAATTCTACGGCATAAATTGGTCACCGGGGTACTCCCCTTCTGATGGGAAAGTTCATGCAATTCAAGTTGTATGAGTTTCCCACTCAGAAGAGGAATACCTGGCCACTGCAACAAAATATATATGGATTTATTCCGGTTGGGTGGGTGCGAAGGGGCTCCATCACCACCCGGTTGCCCCTCTTTCATTTGTGGGCCATGAGCTTCGTCGGGTAATGACGAGGTGACCCCAACTCCGCCTTTCTTCTCAGGTTCCTCTTGTTTTCGTAACCAGTACCATCTCCCTCGGTGTACACTCAGAAAATAATCACATATAAAATGTATAGTTCAAGGGTCATAATTTTAACAAGACGATAAATCTTGCTTTATTTATTAGATTTCTATAAAAACGTAAATTTTCACCAAATACATTTAATATGCGCGAAACCATTATCTTCGATAACGGAAAACCAGTAAGTCTATTTGACAATCCCATTATTTCTTATTTCAAAATATATGGGATGATCGAATAAATTTTTGATAGTATTGCCTCCTATACATCCAATGTGAAAATTAATGGTTGTACCTAATCAAAATTTGCAAGAAAATGCTTTTATATGCAAACTATGGGATGTGTAATCAAAAATCGGGTGAGATACTATTAAATGTATAGGACATCACATCATGTCCATTGCGTCACAGTTTTTCCTGAAATCAAGATCATTTCATTTAGTGTAAACAATGAGACGTATAATCAAAATTCAGTTGAGATACTATTAAATACATAGGACATCACATCATATCCATTACGTCACAATTTTTCTTGAAATCGAGATCCTTTCATTTGATGTTGAAACGTGAAACGTTCGTGTCATTCAATTGCTACAATAGTGAAGTCGTGAAGTGGTGATTGTTATAATGGATAACAGTGTAAATTTAATTAGTGAAACATCTGAGCCAATTGTAGTACTGCAAGAAGATTTCGAGCTCAAGGATTTGATTTGCAGTGAATTCGGATTCGAGGAGAGTGTGTACACTTTGCTAAGGTGTAAATAAACTTGTACAGTATAAACAAAAAAATTTAATAGCTTGTGTCAATGAAAATTGATTATTGAGAATATGAGAGTGTGGCTCACTTTTTGAGTATAGTTCTGATACATGTACATATAATTAATTTCAATGTTCATTTTCGGAACAATACCGCCTGCAAAGATATAGAGTAAGAAAAAGTTTAAAATTTCCTTTTTAAAAACGCTATTTATTTTGTAACCCTCCCAGATATCGATATATCGAAGTCAAGTTGTCTTCATCATCAGTGACGATATCAATGAATATCGCCACTAATGATGAAGACAACTTGTCTTCAAAATATCGGATTACAAAATAAATAGCGTTTTTAATAAGGAAATTTTAATCTTTTTCTTACTCTATATAAAAATTTGTATGGAAACACTTAAGTTTTGACTTATGAATGTCAGCTGCCAAGTCGATGTTTCCTGGCATTTTTGTTATTATTACCATTGCATAATAATACTATGTAGCCAATCTCGGCCTCAGAACAATTTCAGGGCTCACCGACACGATTATAGGGAGCAATGTGAGAGTGTATTGGCGCATGCGCGCAACGTGCAATCCTGCGCGAACGATGTATCAGCTGATTGTAATATTTTTAGCCGAACTTATCCGAAGCAACGAGTTCGTGTGCGCTCGGATCAGCTGAAAAGCACGTGGTATAAGCTTGTTGTGATAGTCGGGAAAAGTTCGTATGGACTGGGGAATTGAAAAGTGGTCTAAGAAACTATGAGTAGATTGTAAACATAGTATTTCATAGATAATGATTATTACAATGTGTACGAGAGGATTCTTGTATTATATGGATAGATATTTACATAAGGGAAAAGAAAGCATTTTGAAAGAATATTTATCCTAGTTTTGGCCTGCATATAAATTTCTTATATTTTTATTAGGCTTTCAAGTTGATGTAGAAGTACTGAAACTATTATCGGAATACGACTTAAATGAAATATTTACGGTACCGAACCTTTGGCTAAGGGTAAAATTCAAACACAAGCTCTTTACATGGAGAAAAGCAAATGTAGGATAATTTTAAATTCTGTTTTGTTGCATGTGATCCTTATTTAATAGCATTACAGGCATCCACCGTTGGTGTTAGTCGTAGTAGTTACTGCTCTTCTTGGATAGAATCGCAATTGTCTGACTCGCTCTCATCTGTAGACGGAAACAGAACTCCTCTTGAAGACATTTTGAAGTATACGTTTGATGGTCGGGATTTAATACAATACTCCAAAAAAAAAACGGGAAGCTACAGCAAGTGCATAGGAACATTATTGTTCGGAAAATTGTTGATCAGTTTTCAAACAATATGAAAAATATGTCAATGCAAGACATTGAAGCGTATGCCAAAAACATTATTTCGGATTTTCCAAGTGAAAATATGGTAATTGAATGTGATTTTTTTTGTTTGCTTTCGTTCTAATGTCATCTTGGTCAGGATTTGTAGTGAATAAAAGAGTTTCAAAAAGTCCGTGAAGGACTGCAGCAATGGTCTGCTGCCCCGGCAGAAGAAGATGGAGGTATCTGCCGAGAATGCCCTCGGCTGGAGACGCGTGAATGCGCTGGCAGGCTAGCATTGCGGTGTCGTGGGGCGGGTTCGTTTCCCCGGCACGAGGACTCACTACAAAACAATTTCGCATTCACGAATTTGTCGATAGCTCACGAGGCGACTGAAGTCGCAAAAAACTGTAGATAACCTCACCGAAGGAGATGTACTTGTTACAAGAACAAGTGAAACCTGAGAAGAAAGGCGAACTTGGGGTGACCTCGTCGTTACCCAACGAAGTTCATGGCCCACAAATGAAAGAGGGGCAACCGGGTGGTGGTGGAGCCTCTTCATACCCACCCAACCGGAATGAATCCATAGATAGCTTGTTGAAGTGGCCAGGTATTCCTCTTCTGAGTGGAAAACTCATACAACTTGAATTGTATGAACCTTCCCATCAGAAGGGGAGTACCCCGGTGACCAATTTATGTCATAGAATTATACAATTGGATTGCATAGATCTATGCCATAAAAAGGCACTCTGCTTGGGCCACTCAACCCATTACGTCACCTGAAACAGAAAAAGGAATTAGTTTGTACCCGGTGGCTGGCTCATATTTTGAGGTGGAAGCCTGCCACCGTACCGGGTCCTATACCCGGTCAGAATGTCGGGAAAAGAAAGACCGATTTCCAAAAAAAATTCAGCAATTCATCCTTTCTCCTGTTTTATTTGTATAAATAAATCGGTTGAACTAAAATTTTATCTTTAGATACACAAACCAAATGCAAAATCTCTTTATACAAAATGTTTGAAACAATAGGCATAAAAAAATGAAACCATAGGCCTATATAGAAAATGAAATAATAGGCATATATAGAAAATGAAACAATAGGCATATAAAAATGAAACAATAGGCCTATATAGAAAATGAAACAATAGGCATATTTAAAAATGAAACAATAGGCATATAAAAATGAAACAATAGGCATTGTAATGATGTTATTACATCTAATTACGTTGAAAGCAAAAACATCTGAATAATTCCAATAAGAATTATTCAATTCAATTTATCCACATAGGAACTCACTAGTATTCCAAGAGGAATCATATTTCTTTTCCTACATAGTCCATTGCCTTAACCAGATGGCAAGATATGGACACACGACGACCATAAACAATCATGGTCAATGTCGTGTATCACATTTCCATTGCAATAGTTCATATGCTCTACCATCAATTAACACATCGTAATGTGTAGAACATTTCGTTCATAAACTAATGAATGAATGGGTCTGAGCGCATCAGATTACAGACGAGTGCATGCAATGACTTGGATGTAATATTGAAGGGTGAGATATGACGAAGGCTTGGAATGTGATATCGAATGTAGGTCAGTATTTGGTGAGTAAGAAAAGTAGGATATTTATGAGTAATAAATATTAGATATTTATGAGTAATAAATATTGGAATTTTATTTCGTTTGACATACTGACCACTTGAATGGGTCAGACATATTCCCATACAATAATGCATGAGTAATTTTAGTAGGTTAAGAAATAGTATTTAAGGAAATGAAATTAAGGAATAAAGTCAGACTTGTTTTAGAAGTCAACTGCCGACATTGGCGTTGTTTCATTTCATTTCTATTATCACATATAGGCGCCCATAGGCTGCCATAGGCATCAGCGTGCAAACGCTGATAAAAGGTAATTCAATTTAAATCTCGGCCCAAGAACTAAACTTACAATATGGCGATCCTGCCTAGATTCGAACCGAATGGAAGGCTTTGAGGAACTTTGGGAGCGCTACATGCCTAGAGATCGCGTTGAGGAGTACGTGCCCGGACCAGTGGCGGACGAAGCCCCAGCTTACAAACCGGAGAAGTCACAACCAGAACCTGGACCGAAACCGATTACAATAGAGGAGTATAGGCGACGCACATCGAGACCTGTTGAACCGGTACAACCACCACCGAAGAAGAAGACGCGAGGAGGACGCAAGGTGCGCTTAAGACAGGAACGTGGAAATTTGTATCGACTTATCGCAATTAGCCACGGGAAGCAGAAACAGGAGTTTTTCCGCCAATTAGCGGAGTTACCACAAAAATACAAAAAGTAATGGGGAACTGTTCATCGACAACCAACCAAGGAATTTTGGTTGAATACAAACAGGCAACGACGACGGCGACGATTTTTATAGTTATAATTATTTTCATGTATTTTTATAATAGACATCAAAACAAATATGTGTCCAGAAAAGTAGCTAGGTTAGCGACGGTGTAATGTAATTTCATGTAATGTATTTTCTTGGGTAATATAATAATGTCAATCTACTTCTTCTCTTTTCAATTGTTAATAATGAATTTTCCTTATGGAGGAAATTAGGACTTTGATTGAGGAAACGGAAAAGTTACTGATAAATTCTAAAAAGAGTGTCAACAAAGTTTTTAGAGTTGAGACTGTGCAACAAAAAATTGAAAGAGTTGATACTATTAAAACAGAAATAAACACTTTGTTTAGCAATTTCGAGGATTCCGAGATTTTAGAGCTAAAATTACGGTTTAGAAAACTGTATACCGAATTAAAGGAAATTCTGTTGGCACAGTTGGAAATTTCTAGGAGATCTCTAGCCAAAATGGGGGATTTTGATCTACACATGGCCATTAAGACCATTCCTATGTTTGATGGCAACTCTAAGGAGTTGAATGCATTCATAAAAATTGTGGAGTATGTAGAGAAAAAGCTGGCAGATGCAGCTAAGCCCGAATTGGTAGATTTTATTGTTAATGTGAAGTTATCAGATAACGTTCGGACTTCCCTTAGTACTGATATTCCGCAGACAGTAGCAGAATTACAGTCAAAATTGTTGCTTAGGTATAAACCCCAGAATACTGTTGCGAATATTCACACTTCGCTAAACTCATTGTCTCAGAAGCGTTCGAGTGTAACGCAATATAAAGAGAAGCTCTTAAGCTTAATTAGTGAACTTAATCAGTTCCAAATAACCGGACTTGGCGACAAGGTTACACCTGCACAGAAACAACTGGTGTCAACTTTGAACGATTCATACGCCCTAACCATATTCAAGAATGGTCTAAACGACCAATACAAAAATACTGTGTTTTCAGCACGACCCAAAAATTTGACGGATGCCATAAATTTAGCGTTAGAGCTAGAGAAAAGTGAGATCACACAACAAAACGTCATGTATTATAAACGCAGTAATGAAAACTTTAAAAAGAAGAAAGAAAGCTATGTCAAGAAAGGTGATGGAAAAGGGAATGAAGGGGATAAGAATAAGTACACCCGCAACAATGGTAATAATGGAAACAGTTATAATGGAGGCAATAGTGGGAATGGCAACTATCGGAAGAAGAAGTGGATAAATCAAAGAAACAATAGTGAGGGTAATAATTATAGGAACGTAAACGTTGTCCAGGAACAGGGAAACGTACAGTCCTCCGGAGAGGAGTAGGTCGTCAAAATATAGAGAACCCTCCCGGAGTAGAACATAGAGTAAAAGAATCCAACTCCGGATCAAAAGACAATAATAATATATATACTATCTCCAGAAATTGTCCCAATTTTATAGAACTATTTTGCAAGGATGTCAAATCAAGCCTCACTTTCCTTGTAGATACAGGCGCAGATATATCGATTTGTAGATTTAATAGTAGATTCAGTGGGAGTATTGATGAGAATGACAGATGCAAACTAACTGGAATTACAAATCAGGCAATCACATCTCTTGGAAAAGCCTATTTGAAATTACAAATTGGAGGTTGCTGTGTAACTAACCAATTCCAGATAGTTGAGGAGTCATTCCCAATAAAAACTGATGGAATTATTGGTAGAGATTTTCTTGAAGGATATCGGTCTAAGATAGATTATGAGACCTACACGATAACTTTCAATATTAAGGATGATGAAGTAATTATTCCTATAAGTGTCAAACCATTGAATATCTATAAGATCGAGATACCTGCGAGAACAGAGACTGTACTACCGATTGATTTGACGAGGGATGAGGATTGTATTATCCTTAATAAGGAGATACAAAAAGGTGTTTTCTTAAGCAACACTATTGTACCAGCGAAAGGTATATGCCATGTTAAAGTGTTAAATGTTAATGATCATCCCGTTAAGTTAGAGAAATTTGAGGTTGAAACTGAGCCTCTGGATGATTATTTCGTATTACAAAACACTAAATGTGAGGAGAAAAGCAACCCCGACCGCCTTAAAAATTTAATTAAGAAAATTAATCTAAATAACTGTGATGAGAAAGCAATACATAGTATATTGGGTATTGTTGGGAAATTTCAGGATGTATTCCATATGGAAGGCGACAAGTTGACTGTCAATAACTTCTATAGGCAGAAGATTAACCTTTCGGATAACACACCAGTGTATATCAAAAATTATAAGTTACCACATGCACAACTTGAGGAGATCAATGATCAAATCAAGGAGCTGGAGAACAATGATATAATAGAACCATCTATTAGTCCATATAATTCACCACTATTGGTGGTCCCCAAAAAGAGTTCTGACGACATGAAGCATTGGCGTTTGGTCGTAGATTTTCGACGATTAAACAACAAAATCGTCAATGATAAATTCCCGCTGACTAGGTTGGAAGACGTTTTGGACAAACTAGGTAGAGCGAAATATTTCTCTACGCTAGACATGACCAGCTCGTTTCACCAGATAGAGTTAGAACGAGGATCCAGACCACTGACAGCTTTTTCGACTGGAAATGGTCATTTTCAGTTCAAGCGCTTACCCTTTGGACTTAAAATTTCATCTAATAGTTTCCAAAGGATGTTAACTATAGCTCTGTCAGGCCTCAATTCAAAAGCATTTCTGTATGTTGACGATATTATTGTATTTGGATGTAGTATCGATCATCATAACCGGAATCTGATACAAGTTCTTCAGAGGTTACGCAAGTATAACCTCAAGTTAAATCCCGGTAAGTGCCAATTTCTGAGATCAGAAGTTGTGTACTTAGGCCATTTGATAACTGACGAAGGTATCAGAACTGATCCTTCGAAGAATGAAGCAATTAAAAATTATCCTGTTCCCAAAAACGCAGACGAAGTCAGAAGATTCGTAGCTTTTTGCAATTATTATAGGCGCTTCATTCCGGACTTCGCGGAGATTACAAAGTGTTTGAATAGTCTACTGAAAAAGAACACTGCTTTTTTGTGGGACGATAAATGTCAACAGGCGTTCGAAACGTTAAAACTGAAGTTAATTAAACCACCCATCCTACAATATCCTGATTTTGATAAACCGTTCGTACTAACAACGGACGCATCTAGTTACGCTCTAGGTGCTGTACTTTCACAAGGCGAGATAGGATCCGATTTACCTATATCCTATGCCAGTAAATCTCTCGGTAAGCACGATGTGAATAAACCGATTATCGAGAAAGAATTACTCGCGATACATTGGGGGATCAATTTCTTTAGACCATATCTATATGGCAGGAAATTTGTAGTGGTCACTGACCACAGACCGTTAGTGTCACTTTTCTCTCACAAAAACCCATCCTCAAAATTAACAAGAATAAGGCTCGATTTATCAGATTATGATTTCGAGATAATTTTTAAACAAGGCAAAATGAATTGTAATGCAGATGCATTGTCGAGAATTAAAATTGATTCCGACATATTGAAGTCGATGATTCCTTTAGAACGAGATGAAAATGTAAAAAAAATGTTGGCGTTAACACGGGGAATGTCTGCTAAGCAAAAAGTGGACAGTAAAAGTAAAACCATTGATGACAAACCCGAGACAACTGTAGAGCCTGATCAACTTTACGTTTGGGATTGTACATCATTATCAGACATTAGAAATGTCATGAGATTAAAGTTTATATTTTGCAACAATAAAACGTTTGATATCGTCCGGACAAACGATGAAGTAATTGTATACTGTGATGGTGATAAATCTAACGGGAAACAAGTTTCCGTTAATGACAAACCGCCAGTTAGTGCAAATACCAATAAATCTTGTAGAGCGGTCAATAACGATAATACCAGTATGATATACGTATCTACCATGGAGAAGTTATTGGACAAACTGGCCGAAATGAATATTTTTGAGCTAGCTCTTTCAAGTAAAGATAAAATATTTGAATTCATGCATAAATTCGAATTCAAAAATATAATCAATATGTTGCAACAAATGGAGAAATATAAACAGCGCGCTAAAATTAAGATACTTATTTACGAACCCCCGAAAAACATACAAGACACTGCAGTGCAACATCAGTTAATACGTGAATATCACGATACGCCACAAGGAGGTCACTTAGGTATTCGAAAAACGTTACTTAAGTTGAAGCAAAGATATTGCTGGAAGAACATGAACAGCATGGTTAAAAGGTATGTCAGCGATTGCGAACAATGTAAAATTAACAAGCAAGTAAGAAATACCAAAGAAAATATGGTAAAGACTGACACACCAACAACGAGTTTTGAAACCATAGCTATTGACGTGGTGGGACCTCTGAGAATCTCGAACAATCATCGATACATTTTGACTATGCAGTGCGAACTAACAAAGTTCGTAGTAGCTGCACCAATGGAGACTAAGGATGCAAAAACTGTAGCATTCACTCTGGTAAATGAATTTATACTAAAATATGGTCATTTTAAGATATTAAAATCTGACCAAGGTACAGAATTTACAAATAGCTTGATGCAAGAAATTTGCAACTTATTAAAAATCAGACAAGTTTTCTCTACACCCTATCACCATGAAACGTTAGGCGCTGTTGAACGCAATCATAGGGTACTGAATGAGTACATGTTAGCATTCTGTGAGGATTCTGCCTGGGACAAGTGGATTCCGTATTATACTTTTGCGTATAATACAACCCCGCATGTAGACAACCACTACACACCATATGAATTGATATTTGGCAAATTACCATATCTACCAGACGATATTTTAAATAATCGAGAGAAATTCTACGATTTAGACAACTATGCCAAAGAATTGAGAACCCGGGTAAAACATGCTCTCAGTAGAGCCAGAGAAATCATTGAAATTGTTAAACAAAAACGTACAAAAAACAATAAAGTAAACCCGATAAATTTGAAACAAGGTGATTTAGTACTTCTGAAAAGAGAAAACAGAAAGAAATATGAGACTCCTTTCAAGGGTCCATTTAGCGTAATTAAATTAAAAGGTGTCAATGCTGTAATCGAAATTAACGGAAAGTTAAGAGAAGTACATAAGAACAATTTAAAACCATTCAAAACCATGTAAATAACACTAGATCTCATTTTAATAAACTTTGTAGAATTAATATGCTATAGAATAAGCACAGATAAGATCCACAATACAAATATATACTTTATTTAGAATAGAAACATGCATTAAGATAAAATAATTTAGCATAAGTAGCTATCAGATTTGGATAATTAAATTTTGAATGTAATTGTAAAAAGAACTGTAAATATTAAATATAAAGACTGACAGCAATAACTTTTATATTTTAAAATAAGATTTATATTGTAAATCTATGTGAGTGGGAATATGACTTACTTTCACTTCAAGTGTTCCGCACCAATTAAAATTTGTACGCAACACTCCTTGCCCTATGGGTGTAATGATGTTATTACATCTAATTACGTTGAAAGCAAAAACATCTGAATAATTCCAATAAGAATTATTCAATTCAATTTATCCACATAGGAACTCACTAGTATTCCAAGAGGAATCATATTTCTTTTCCTACATAGTCCATTGCCTTAACCAGATGGCAAGATATGGACACACGACGACCATAAACAATCATGGTCAATGTCGTGTATCACATTTTCATTGCAATAGTTCATATGCTCTACCATCAATTAACACATCGTAATGTGTAGAACATTTCGTTCATAAACTAATGAATGAATGGGTCTGAGCGCATCAGATTACAGACGAGTGCATGCAATGACTTGGATGTAATATTGAAGGGTGAGATATGACGAAGGCTTGGAATGTGATATCGAATGTAGGTCAGTATTTGGTGAGTAAGAAATGTAGGATATTTATGAGTAATAAATATTAGATATTTATGAGTAATAAATATTGGAATTTTATTTCGTTTGACATACTGACCACTTGAATGGGTCAGACATATTCCCATACAATAATGCATGAGTAATTTTAGTAGGTTAAGAAATAGTATTTAAGGAAATGAAATTAAGGAATAAAGTCAGACTTGTTTTAGAAGTCAACTGCCGACATTGGCGTTGTTTCATTTCATTTCTATTATCACATATAGGCGCCCATAGGCTGCCATAGGCATCAGCGTGCAAACGCTGATAAAAGGTAATTCAATTTAAATCTCGGCCCAAGAACTAAACTTACAATAGCATATAAAAATGAAACAATAGGCCTATATAAAAAAATGAAACAATAGGCATAAAAAAATGAAACAATAGGCCTATATAGAAAATGAAACGATAGGCATATTTAAAAATGAAACAATAGGCATATAAAAATGAAACAATAGGCCTATATAGAAAATGAAACAATAGGCATATTTAAAAATGAAACAATAGGCATATATAGAAAATGAAACAAACGGGGTACTTACCCACATGATCCGTCGAGCGCTCGATGGGTGCAGGTATCCTCTGTTAAATTCGGGAAAATCCAATAATATAATTTTTCTCGACTCACGAGCCAAAGAATAACAAAGATTATTAATCGTAAAATAGTCCATGCAAAAATAAATACTAAAAACTCGGCGGCCGCTATGCTTAAATAATACACGCCTTTCCATAAAATAGGAGGCCAGAGCGGAAACATACAAATAATAATGCTCCTAATACGACAAATGTTCCATAAATCCAATAGTAAATGGGCACTGGGTCATAAATCCAAACACATGCTTCGGAACCGTCAACAAATATTTGCTCTGGGTGCATTTCGAGTCGACTTTTCGCTTTCGTTTTTCTTTGGATGTCAATTCTTCAGAGATTCCTTCAACATGACTATCCTGATCTGTTAGCTTCTCTTTGTCAGCGTCCTTGTCATTTGCATTCTCCTTTTCGTCTTTCTTCGACTTGCCTTTAAGCTCTTCTAAATAAACAGGAACTTTCTTTGCTCGATGAAGAAATTTATGGTCTAACATAAAATCCAAATAATCTATTGCACTCTCTCGGGATGGGAATAAACAATTATCTCCTTCAGCAAAACGAGACTTCATAAGAGCGTCAAGCGCTTTCGATGATGTAAAGTATTCTACATCGGGACTGAGAAATTTCGTCTTTTTCGTCCGCACATTAGTGACCATTCAAATATCATCAGCAGGATGTACCGTTTTCCGGGGTTTTAAGAAAAAGCCGTTTCATTTCCATGCACTACTGCGTCGTCAATGCATTCTTAATCCCGTTACACAATTGCTACTACTGAAATAAGTCGTAATTAACGCGAAGGGCATGGGGCCACAGTCCAGCACTGAACAATTCGATTGTCACTTTTCCGTTCACTCGCTCCGCAGCGCTTTCTTCCGCGTCCACCGACAACAATCTCTTCCTCGCAATCAACAAAATCCGCCAATCGTCACTTGAATTAGTCCGTCATCCCTCGCCACGCGATTCTTCCTATTCCATTCCCCGTACACGGACCGCCGATCTCGGCACTAGCGGACTGGAGATCCAAAACTTCCGGCAGATAACTTTGCTGAGGGGAGTTGTTAAAACTCGAAAATGGCTGGAGGAAAATTTCAATCTTTCACCACGACGAATTCCCTGACGACCCCTTTCTTGTCTTTTCGATCCTCTCTCTCCCTCCCGTGTGTCACAACTTTGCACATGCGTACAAATGTTGGGTGGGAAAATTCAAATAAGTGAAAATTGGTAAGAATTTCCGAAAGTGTTGGTGTTAAAGAAATCCATTAATAAACGATAATGCATTTTGAACAACTTAAAACAATTTTTCTGTATAAGTTTGGAAAACATTCGGTGTAATCATAAAAAACAGGATTTTTGCATGCACTGAACGCAGCCTAAGCATTTTTCCCAGCACGTGACAGCTGATGGACTACGATCAGCTGTTTCAGAATCAAAATTTGCCAACTTTGCACAAGTGCATTTTCCTGACAGCAATGCAATCCGGACCGGAATATGTCAAAGCGTTAGTAAATGGAGCGGGTTAACCGTTTCGTTCTAAGCATTTGTATACCGCGTCACACCGCAATTCGTTAAATTATATTCAAAAGATATTGTAATAAAATCACTACACATTAAAATTATTAAACAGTTTTAGAATTTTGTTTCCCGGGAGTTGAGTACAAAAGAAATTTTCTTGACTTATTTTTCATGCGAAAACAGAGCGAGTGTTGCGATGGGGAAAGTGACTCAATGGTTACTCCTTGTTAAATTGAGCTTGTGCTGTGTGCCTGTGGCAGCGCTGGCTTTTAGAGCCCTACTCCTCAATTACTACAGATTATTACTTTCTAAAAAGGAGCAAAGGCAAAAATCTAGTCGGCAAGTTACACGACAAAGCCGTCATCGCTCGGAACAGACGATACTTGAAAGTATCTTCTTCACTAGCTCACTCAACTTTGATCGTTCCTTCACAATTCACAGTTTCACAAGACAATTGTGACAAACTAAGTAAGATTTTCATGCGACTTTTTCAGCAATTTAACACTATTTCTACTACTTCTAGCCGAGGAAGAAAGGTGTGAAACAATATTATGGTTAAAACATAACTGTGATTCAGTGAATTGGCCTCTAATTGAAGAAAAGTGGAAATCCGTTTGGAAAGTCAGAAGAGAAGATATTTTAAATCCCGATATAAATGTACTACAAAAGTGGCCACTCTTTCAAAATGCTTCCGGTTTTCTTTTAGTAAGTTTTCTGGTTGTCTGCTCTCCCTTTAAAATTATTTTATTTGAGTTTTTTCACTCTTTGAATACTGTATTATATTACAGATTGAGATTGATTACAAACTGCTTCGTCGAGAGCAAGATGATTTATTTTCTACTTGGGATACTTTTTGCGAAAAGATCATACCTTACTTCAAAAACAATATAAAAGACTTATCGTCACTGCAAACATTGTCAAAGCTTGACGAAGAAAATAATTGCTGTAAGTTACTAGTTTATTATTTAAGCACATTTGATTATTGTTATTTCATTTCAGTCAGCAAGGATTTAGCTTTAATGCAGCTTCTACAGCTTATTATAAAACCCCCTACTGCTGTTTGCATCGTCAATCCAGACACTAAAGCTAAGCGTCGCTGGAAGCCATCGATTCGTGATAGTCAGGAATCGATTGTTACAATCATTTCCAATGTAAATAATTTTGAAAAAACAATTAGTGATTTAGTTAGTAAGTATGAAAAGAAAAGCCTGAAGGTACAGCCTGTAGTACCCATACGCATGACGATTAATTATTACATAGTTCCATTCCGCATCATTAGCCATTTCCCATACATTCAATTATCTATATGATGACATAAGTATTCACACGAGCATGTGCATGAATAATTTTCAATGCCATACTTTCATTCATGAAATATCGTATTTCATGCAAACAATAATGTACATTTAGACTACATGTAGCGTGGCTCAATAAATCAAGTGCATGACCTACATGTACGTCACATATGCATCGCATAAGACACGAGCCATAGAAAGGTCTCATGTATCTTAGCGGCCAAGCCAAAGAGTTGCAATGCATTATGTGTGATTGCATTGTTTTCATTGATGAATGAAAACAAAAGCAACAATGCAAAGTATGAAGAAAAGAAAGTGAATGTTTGTTTTTGTTAGCGGACATTGGTTCTATTTAAATTGAGAATAGCGTTACGTTTTGAGTAACCTATTGTTTTGTTAAATCATTTAGAACATGGGAAAAGGGTCAACTTCGTGTGTGACCACAATAGGATTTAGAACATAAGAAGTAGTATAAATAGCGTTAAGAATTTATTGTAAACACAGTATGTAGAGGACAGTATTTGAATACAGTTGCTTGCGAGTGCACTAAATTAACAGAGCACCGTAAGTACCTAACATAACAATATAGTCTTTTATTGTTAATTACGGCTCAGCTCTAGGGCGAAGCCATTATTATCGGCGTGAAAACGCTGTCTTAGGTTTTCCCCCATATAATTCCTAATTCTATATTTCAAATCATACATCATGGCGATCCAGACCAGTTTCGAGCCCGAAAATGGAAGCTTTCGACGCGTTATTTGAGAAAGTTTTGCAACTAGCAAAGGAAGAGATAGCGAAGGCGCAAAAGGAGGAAGAATACATCCCGAATGGACCAGCGGAGGCAGTAAAGTACACTCCAACGCCAGTTGAGCAGTTAAAACATATTGGACCGAAGCCCATTACGATCGAGGAATACCGTAGGAGAACAGCAAAGCGACAACCACTGGTAGAAGCAATAAAGCCAACCATCAAAAAGAAGCGACGTGGGGGTCGTTAGGCAAAGCTGCGACGAGAGGTTAAAGATTTACACCGTCTAATCTCAATCACCGAAGGCGAACAGCAGAATCGGCTATTTGAAAAATTAAGAGCGCTCAAGAATGGGCAATAACTGCAGCAGTAAAGTCAGCGAGACCTTCGTTGAAAAATATTCTCAAGGAATATCAACAGGAGCAATTTTTATGGCAGCTTTAGTTTTCATTTACATTTATAATAGATATCATTCAAATTATGTAAAAAAAACAAGTAGGTAGGACTATCAATGTTTAAAAAAATAAAAAAAATAAAAAATATATGTGTATAGTAATATGTAATAAAAACAAACATTATTTCAACCAAAATTCCTTTTTGTACATAAATGAAAAGAGCACGGGATTTAGTAGAAGAAATAGAAAAAATATTGGTAAATTTAAAAAAGAAGGGCAAAAAGATATATACAAAAGACTCTTTACATAATAAACTCAATAGACTAAACGAAGTCAGAGAAGAGTTGCGTCGAATTTTTTTGTTTGCAGACGACGCAGAGATTTTTGAATTAAAAATTAAATTCAAGCATTTAGCAGAACAAATTGAAGCCCTAATTAAAATACAATTTAGACTATTATCAGCAAACATGGCCGAGTTTAATCTGGAGATGGCTATGAAAAACATTCCACTTTTTGATGGAGATTATAAAAGTTTAAATTCATTTTTGAAAATAGTACAAATTATCGAAAGAAGTTTAAAACCCGAAGCCAAAACAGCACTTATAGATTTTGTGTATTATTGCAAACTATCGGCTAATGTACAAACAGTAATAGCTAGTTCAGGAATTCCCATGAACTTTTCACAATTAGAGAATAAGCTAAAGCAGAAGTATAAGAATGTAAACACAATCCCTCAATTGCATACAACTTTGAGTAATCTTGCACAGAAAAAACTGAATATTAGTGCTTACAAAGAAAACATTTTAACATTAGTAAATGAGTTAAATGAACTCCAAATTGCAGATTTTGGTTCAAATGCGACGCAAAGTCAACGAGAGGTAATTACTAAATTAAACGATACGTACGCATTAACAGTCTTCAAAAATGGTTTAAATGACCAATTTAGAGGAACTATATTTGCAGCCAGACCAAATGCCCTTGCCGACGCAATCGATTTGGGTCTTGAGCTTGAGAAAAGTGAAGCTGCTCAACCGGCAAATGTCTTTCACTACAAGGACAAAAGGAATAATAGGGATAACAGAAACCAGAATGGCAATAGGAGATTTAGGAAAAATAGAAATAATGATAGCAATAATAGCAATCACAATAATAGAAATAACGATCGAAATGATAGCGGTTATAATAATAGAAATAATAATAATAATAATAATAGTAATAGAGGTCAAAATGAATCATATAATAATAACAGTAATCGAAACAATTATCGGAGGAATAATGACCAGAACAACAGACGAAGGCGGGATAACCGTAATAGGAACGTCAACATTGTGCAGGATCAGGGAAACGCAGAGGCTTCCGGGTCGGAATAAATGATCCCCCCGGAACGAAAATTTACAAAATATCGGATAACTGCGTCAACTACGTTGTTCTTTTCTGTGACAACGCAGGACAAAACCTGAAATTTTTAGTAGATACTGGAGCAGATGTCTCTCTCTGTAAAAGAGGAAAAATTGAAGAAGATGGAACTTTCTCCATTAGGGATAAATGTAGCTTAACTGGTATAACCAACGAGGTTATCTCATCACATGGTTCAATCAAACTCAGATTGAAGGTAGTGTAATGTACGAACACATAATTTTGATTATTGATATTGAATAACATAAATATTCATATGTTATTCATTATCAATAGAAATTACTCATCCTAAAATAATAACCATTACGTACATTCAATATTGAATAACATAAATACGCATATGTTATTCAATATCAATGTACATACAATCCATCTTCAGATAAGACGAATAATTAATGTACAACTACGAAAGTAGATTGTTTTCATAAAGGTGTCAAATGACAACCCAGAAAAATATTCGTAGACCATTCATGCGCATGGGTACGCGGTAAGATAAAACCAATGCAATCCAACAAGTGTTCTTTGCATTGTTGATAATTTATGGCACGCTTCGAAAGAAAAATAAAACTCAAGCGCATGAATGGGAATATGAAAAGAAGACGTTTGTGGACACGTGCATTCATGATATGAGTAATGTATGTGTATGGAGTGTTGATGTAGGTCAGCACACTTGAATGATAATGACTGAATGCACGTGATGACAGGGGTCAGATACACTGGTATTAACCATGACTAATTTATTGGTTGGTCATGGATAACACCATTGAGTTAAATTAGGTGAGAAACGAAGTAGGTTTAGGGTATTGAAATTGAAGTATCGAATATATTGAATGAATTTATTAAGTGTGAAGCAAAGTAGGTTAGAAATGTAGAATAGCGAGTAATGAGTTTATGGAATTAATTAGGTGAGAGAAAAATGTAGAATAAGACTTTAGAATAGTATAAAAGGCAAAGATTTGTAAATAAAAATTCAATTCCGAACCAGAACTCCTAGAGTTTAATTCATAGCTGTGCCTCGCAGCTCAATTTGATTTTTGGAATTTGCTGTGTCTTGCAGCATATAATAAACCAATAACGCTGTGCCTTGCAGCGAATATACATAAACCAAAAGTCGCGGTGATTCGCTGCGCGTAAGGTAATATTCACAGGGACTTGTCGAGATCGACAAAGGAGTGTTTTTATTTAGAAAGAATGGCGCTAGTGAGCTCCGGCTCTCGCCAGCAAATATCTGCGGAAAGCCGCTTGGTTAGATAAGGAAATTTACTCTTTCGTTTAGATAAATGTCCTTAACAATCATACCCAAAACAGGGAAGTTCAAACCACCGTATCCACGGTAGGTCCAACTTCATTATAGTAGGAACATGTGATATCGTCCACAAATTTTTCATGGTGGATGACAAATTTCCGATTTATACTGATGGTATTATTGGAAGGGATATGTTAGAACGGTTTTTGTGTAAAATCGATTATGAGACCTACACGGTAGCATTCTATATAGACCAAAACGAAGCTATTATCCCTATGGAATTTAGAAATGCCGATGTCAAACAAGTCAAAGTACCTGCTAGGTCAGAAGCAGTGATACCAGTCGATATAAAAATTAATAAAGACCATGTTGTCCTAAGCAAGCAGATACAGGAAGACGTATTTGTCAGTAACTCAATTATACCAGCAAGAGGTGTAAAACATATCCGAGTTCTGAATGCTTCCGATTCGAACGTTACTATTGGCAACGTGCAAAATTTTCTTGAGATTTCGCCGTTGGACAATTATGAAATTAAACAATTCGAACGGAATCATCAGAATAAAGATTTAAGATTAAAGAAGATCCTTGAAGAAATTAACATTTCATCAAGTGATCCATTAGCTAAAGACAGTCTTTTGGATATTCTACAAGACTATCAGGATATTTTTCATTTGGATGATGAAAAACTCACATCCAACAACTTTTATCGGCAACATTTGGAAGTCACAGATGGCACACCCGTCTATATTAAGAATAATAGACTACCGCATTCACAGAACGAAGAAATCCAAAATCAGGTTCAGAAATTGCTGAATGATAAAATCATAGAACCGTCCTACAGCCCGTACAATTCACCATTGCTTATCGTACCCAAGAAAAGCGATGGTAAGGATAAAAAGTGGCGTTTAGTGGTCGATTTTCGAAAACTAAATACCAAAACTGTCAATGACAAGTTCCCTCTAACGAGATTAGAAGATGTCATAGATAAACTGGGCAGGGAAAAATATTTTTCAACTCTTGATATGACTAGTTCATTTCACCAGATTGAATTGGATAAAGAATCTAGGCCACTCACAGCATTTTCTGATAACCTTGGCCATTATCAATTTACAAGGCTACCTTTTGGGTTGAAGGTTTCTTCTAATAGTTTCCAAAGAATGCTAACAATTGCTCTATGTGGACTTGATTTCGAAGCTTTCCTTTATGTCGATGACATAATCATTTTTGGTTGTAGTATCAAACACCACAATCAAAACATGAGAAAAGTTTTCGAAAGGCTAAGACAATACAACCTGAAATTGAATCCCAAGAAATGTCAATTTCTCAAAACTGAAGTTGTATACTTAGGCCACCTCATAACTAAAGATGGTATTAAGACTGACCCAGCAAAGTACAAAACTATTAAAGATTATCCTATTCCGAAGAATGCGGATGAAGTGCGCAGATTCGTTGCATTTTGTAACTATTATCGGCGTTTCATCCCAAACTTCGCAGATATCGCAAAAAGTTTAAATGCGCTATTAAAGAAAAATGCACCATTTTTATGGGACTCCTCATGCCAAGAAGCTTTTGATACTCTTAAAAACAAATTGATGAAACCACCAATTCTACAGTATCCGAACTTCGACAAACCATTCGTACTGACAACTGACGCATCGAGTTACGCGTTAGGAGCAGTTTTATCCCAAGGGGATATAGGTTCTGATTTACCGATTTCCTATGCGAGTAAATCATTAAATATGCATGAGCTGAACAAGCCAATAATAGAAAAAGAACTATTAGCGATCCATTGGGGAATTAATTTCTTCAGACCATACCTGTACGGAAGAAAATTCATCGTGGTAACTGACCACAGACCATTGGTATCGTTGTTCACCCATAAGAATCCTTCTTCAAAGCTGACAAGGATATGCCTAGACCTGTCAGACTATGATTTTGAAATTATATACAAAAAGGGCAAAATAAACACCAATGCGGATGCATTGTCCCGCATAGAACTTACCTCCGACATTTTAAAAGATATGATCCCAAAAGAAAGGGACGAACAGGTTCAGAAAACCTTGGCGATAACTAGGGGCATGGCGCGAAATAATGATAAAAATGACGTCAGTATTAACAGTCGAGATAGCAACCATGATAACGATCTTCCGAAGAAGCCTGATCAACTTCAAATTTGGGATTGCACATCATTGGCTGATATCAGATCTGTTAAAACTCTAAAATTTAACATACCGCGGAATATAGAAGAAAAACTCATGAGTAAAACTAGCAAAAGCAAAAGAAATCTTTTTATTGAAATCGTACGTACGAAAAAGGAAGTGTTAATAGATTGTTATAGCGATAAGTCTCCCTGTTGCATTGGTAAACTACTGCAATTAGTAATTAGTTGCGAGCGAACACATAAAACATGCTCGGATATATTCCCGCCTCATAACTGCAATAGTAGCGAGCAAACAAAACCTATGTACTCGCACTTCGCCAATGAAAATTAGCCATGGAAACACATGCGCAAGTAAATAAGCGAGCAGTTAAGTGAACGAGAAAGCTCAACCCGTAACAATATTTACATCATGAACAAACGGGGTGCTTCGAAGTGAGGTAAGCGGAGAGGAAAACCGAGAGTTCCGACATAAACACTCTTTCGCTCAGCATTCCCACTTTCGCTATTTCACCACGAGCGATCGTGGGAAAGCCGAAAGTTCTGGCTAAAACACTCTGTCGCTCAATGTCCCCAGTTTCGCTATTTCACCTCAGGAGATCGTGAGAAAGCCGAAAGCTTAACCCGAAAGTACTCTCTCGAAGTCGTAAGCTTAAGCGAGAAACACTCTTTCGCTCAATTTCCCCAGTTTCGCAAATTCACCAGTCGAGCAAGCGAGACGAAGCGGGGAGGAAAAACGTTCGTGGAACGAGAGCGCAGGTGTTTGACTACTCAGCGCATTTTAAGAGAATTTAGGTCAAAGAATAGTACTTAAACTTCTTGAGCGAGGTGGAAAAGGCAGTTGGAAGCCGAATGCGCAACGACGCGCATCCACGGAAAAACATCAGCAGAACTGAATCAGAGAGTCAAATGGTGAGGTGTTGGCATTGTTAGCCGCGTTCCTCTATGCCTTATAGCGTAACCGCTGCTGGCTACCATTGATAATCTTCTCAATAATTGCAGGCATCACAGGAGCGACACCGCGGCAGGGCAGCCGACGCAGCAGCGTGCAGTGCAAAGTCAACAGGAGCTGGATTAAACAGCGTCTGCGTGCCGCTCTATCCCCTGTCGGCCAGTGGCACCAGACAGGTGGCGGAATCGAAGCGACCGCAGCAGGCTCCCACTCGGAGTTTAGACCAGGTGCTCAAAGAGGAACCCCGAGCCGGCCCGCGTCCCATTAGCAAGGACGAATATCTGCGCAGGTTGAAGGCGCCTTTGGACACCAGGGATAACACCGCCAAACAGAGACGTCCACGAGGAGGCCGGCGGGAGCGTCAACGGCACGAGCTCTACGAGCTGAGGCGGTTAGCCCGTTTAGCTGCCACACCCACGGAGCGAGCCTTCTTTCGCCGCCAAGCACGGGAGTTACGTCGAGGGATTCGTCGGGAGATCGAGTCCCGTCACCGCACGGCAGCAAGTCCTGGTGCTCCAGCCACAGACGACATCGCAGCGCCCGCCGACGATCAACTTATTGTAAGCAGGGATTCACGAAGAATTGAATAAAGATAAAACTGAGAACATAACCCTTGCGTTTCCATTTCAAGGAAGACAATTCAGGCTTTACAGGTGCGTAGGTGAGTGCAGGTGCTGGCAGTATCGCGGGGCTCCCCGGAAGAGGCCGGCAGGAATTCTAGCCCTCCATCTCCCCTGCACAATTCATATTAACGAGATGACCATACATTACGAAGCGGAAAGTACTCACCGGTTCGATATAATTCAACCGCAGTATTTCCCCGAAGTGGACCCCAGGATTTTGGAGCTTGACGTTGCTGATTTGTTGGGCAACCACAGCATGCCACGAATGAAGCTAGTAACGGCTAAGAACGGAGGCATACATGTCGCAACCAGCACCCACGGCCTCAATGAAATTTATTCGCACCTCGATCGGATCAAATTTAATGAGACGGCCAGAAGGCACGTACACCTGTCCACGGCTTCGACCAGTTTAGCGACAGTCTCGATATTAATTATAGGGGTATACCTTTTGATCAGGCTCATTAAGGGGCGTTGTCGGACGAAATCAAGCAATCGAGGCTCTACAGAGGTGTCGAACCCGGGTATTGCCTTGCAGATCCATACTGCGGAGGTGAGCCAGCGGGTTCCACCGACATCACTAGCAACAGATAAGTCCCGGAATGGTGTCATCCATAGGGAGCAGCTAACAACCACGCCTAGCTCAAACACACAAGCAGCCAATCCCCCAAGTAGTACTCAATCCGAAATTCCCGCGCATTTTTCCACCCGTTCCTTTCAGCTAGTCTAATTATAGCAACAGTATAAAATTGGGAAAGTATATATATATAGAACAATAAAAAAAAAGTAGTAATAATGAATGGTAATAGCACTAGCATATTAAGAAGAACTAATTTTGTACAACGAATGCTCTAATTTCAACTAATTTAATACTAACGAAACCACTACTAACGAGCAGCACCCATGATCTGTTTTTTTTTTAACACCTCGCACACTATGAGCATAATCCAACCATTTACTAATAAGCTAAATCCCTAGGAACGATACGATTGGATAACGATTTACTTAATACCCATATATTAGCAAGCTTCCTATAGATAACGTATGAATGATATCTTGCACCGAATCACTCGTTACAAGTTGCAAGAATGCATCGAAGAGCGCGGAATGTTATCATCTGATAACAAGCTTAAACGAGCATGCACACAGTCAGTTCGTGTGATAGCAGATAGTAAAACATGTGGGATAGGTAAAGACAATGCATGCGACACAACTCCCCAGATCGGTCCACCTTATACGAAGCCTGTACGAAGTAATCTTCGTCGGTGCCGTAATATTAAGTTTTCTCAGTGGCGTTTCGAGTCACAGGTATGCATCGAAGAGCGCAGAACGTTATCAATAGATAACATGCTTAAACGAACATGCAAACGGTCGGCTCGATTGATAGCTGCTAATACACCATGGGGAATAGGTAAAGAGAATGTATGCAAGTATGCATCGTAGAGCGCAGAACGTTATCACTTGATAAAACGAGCATGCAAACGGTCGGCTCGAATGATGCCTGCTAATACACCATGGGGAATAGGTAAAGAGAATGTATGCAAGTATGCATCGTAGAGCGCAGAACGTTATCACTTGATAAAACGAGCATGTAAACGGTCGGCTCGAATGATGCCTGCTATTAAACCATGGGGAATAGGTGAAGAGAAACTTGTACGAAGCCTGGACGAAGTGATCTTCGCCGGCGCCGTAATACAAAGTTCTCGTTCGGGTGAATCTAAAGAAGCGATTGGAGGGAACGATATTATCACCCGTACGAGTATGGGCAAATGGGATGCCGTACAAGCGACTTACTATAACCATGTACATATTCACACATCCCACCCCATTAAGATACTAACAGAAACTCCCGCCTACATACTTAAAGAAACTCCCACTAATCCAATGGCATATTAAAGATGGAAAACTAGGTAATGTAGTTAAAATATGAAAAGCGAAAGGGAAACGAAGGGAATAATAATAACATTAGTAATATAGGTACGTTAGTTGAATAGAAATTAAAAGGGAAAATAGATGTATAGGGGAAAATTGCACGGAAAAACAAAATGAAAAAAAAAAAAAAATGCCATCGCACCCCCCCCCTAGTTAAATCCTCACTAACGCTAACTGTTGTAATTTACTAAAACCTGTACTAAACAAATAGTAATACTCTAATACAAATAATAACCAATAACCGAAAGCAACATCGAATTGATTAGTAATTAAAATATTTGAATATACGCAAGAGAACTTTAATACTATTTGAAAGAATTGAGGAAATCAAAAGCCAAAAAATATACGAGTAGAATAAAAATTCCAAGACGATAAGTAATGTTAAAAATAAGAGAAAACCATTAACTTCTAAATATAAAAAAGAGATCGGCATTGAATATGAATCTTAAAAGAAGTTGTAACCATATTATTAAAGCCAATTAAAGGAAGAAATTGTAGTCCGCTATTTTTCAATTGTAAAATAATAGTTTATTGTCAAGAAAAAACAATTTAGGGTCGGAAAATATGTTCAGTATGGTTTACAATATTATAGTAAAACGAAATAATTTATAATCCTGTAATTTACGACAGAAACCAATTTAGCACTATTCCATTATTGCATAGAACCAAATGAAATAGTAACATCTTAGTGTTTGAAGCAAACAAATTATTAAACCAAACAGGATCTTAGCTCATTGTATCTAAAGTAATACTTAAGCATCATTACAGTAACCTATGATTAAATCAAACTGAACCATGTATAAAATCGAATTTCAACTTATTAATTATAATTGTACTGGCTTATGAAAGCAACATGAATATGTAATTAACATTAACTCAAGGTACCAAACAAAATATAAAAGATGTATAAAATCAAATTTCAACTTATTAATTATAATTGTACTGGCTTATGAAGGCAACATGAATATGTAATACATATCAATTAACATTAACTCAAGGTACCAAACAAAATATAAAAGATGTATAAAATCGAACCTCAACTTCGTGATTTTTAATTGTAATAAATTATAGTTAAACACTGACATGTAATAGATGTTGATTAACCTCAACTCACGGTACCAAACCCAGTATTAAAATATGAGTACATCAAATCAACGATCGAATCAAACGGAATGTAAAATTGTACAGAATCAAACTTAAGTTAACGACAATTAGAAGTTAAAACGCCTACCAATGAGGATACGAAATTAAACGATAGAACTACGATACCATCTAGTGAAAGTTCAAACAAGCAGCAGAACAACGGTTAAAGGTACGTTGCGAGAAATACAGTGGATAACAGCGATGGCGGTAACAGCACGAAATATAAGTACGAATGATTTGCACAAAAGGGAAGGTAGCGAGAATCAACCAACTTCAAAAACTGCGAAAAAACCAAGAGTGAGCGTAATTCTTTGGGGTACATTAAGTAATCCAGATCACCGGAGTAGAGCGACGATTTATTGTACTCTCCAAGTACACTAAATCCTATCTTTAAATGCCGGAGGAATGTTGCATTGGTAAACTACTGCAATAAGTAATTAGTTGCGAGCGAACACATAAAACATGCTCGGATATATTCCCACCTCATAACTGCAATAGTAGCGAGCAAACAAAACCTATGTACTCGCACTTCGCCAGTGAAAATTAGCCATGGAAACACATGCGCAAGTAAATAGCAGTTAAGTGAACGAGAAAGCTCAACCCGTAACAATATTTACATCATGAACAAACGGGGTGCTTCGAAGTGAGGTAAGCGGAGAGGAAAACCGAGAGTTCCGACATAAACACTCTTTCGCTCAGCATTCCCACTTTCGCTATTTCACCACGAGCGATCGTGGGAAAGCCGAAAGCTCTGGCTAAAACACTCTGTCGCTCAATGTCCCCAGTTTCGCTATTTCACCTCAGGAGATCGTGAGAAAGCTGAAAGCTTAACCTGAAAGTACTCTCTCGAAGTCGTAAGCTTAAGCGAGAAACACTCTTTCGCTCAATTTCCCCAGTTTCGCAAATTCACCAGTCGAGCAAGCGAGACGAAGCAGGGAGGAAAAACGTTCGTGGAACGAGAGCGCACGTGTTTGACTACTCAGCGCATTTTAAGAGAATTTAGGTCAAAGAATAGTACTTAAACTTCTTGAGCGAGGTGGAAAAGGCAGTTGGAAGCCGAATGCGCAACGACGCACATCCACGGAAAAACATCAGCAGAACTGAATCGAAGAGTCAAATGGTGAGGTGTTGGCATTGTTAGCCGCGTTCCTCTATGCCTTATAGCGTAACCGCTGCTGGCTACCATTGATAATCTTCTCAATAATTGCAGGCATCACAGGAGCGACACCGCGGCAGGGCAGCCGACGCAGCAGCGTGCAGTGCAAAGTCAACAGGAGCTGGATTAAACAGCGTCTGCGTGCCGCTCTATCCCCTGTCGGCCAGTGGCACCAGACAGGTGGCGGAATCGAAGCGACCGCAGCAGGCTCCCACTCGGAGTTTAGAGCAGGTGCTCAAAGAGGAACCCCGAGCCGGCCCGCGTCCCATTAGCAAGGACGAATATCTGCGCAGGTTGAAGGCGCCTTTGGACACCAGGGATAACACCGCCAAACAGAGACGTCCGCGAGGAGGCCGGCGGGAGCGTCAACGGCACGAGCTCTACGAGCTGAGGCGGTTAGCCCGTTTAGCTGCCACACCCACGGAGCGAGCCTTCTTTCGCCGCCAAGCACGGGAGTTACGTCGAGGGATTCGTCGGGAGATCGCGTCCCGTCACCGCACGGCAGCAAGTTCTGGTGCTCCAGCCACAGACGACATCGCAGCGCCCGCCGACGATCAACTTATTGTAAGCAGGAATTCACAAAGAATTGAATAAAGATAAAACTGAGAACATACCCCTTGTGTTTCCATTTCAAGGAAGACAATTCAGGCTTTACAGGTGCGTAGGTGAGTGCAGGTGCTGGCAGTATCGCGGGGCTCCCCGGAAGAGGCCGGCAGGACCCCCGATAGGTAAAGCATAACGTTACATCCCATTGAATCCGTTCTCGATGGAGAAAAGCCAACAACATTGACACGTAAGAGTCTTAGTGATAGAGCTTTCAGCGAATCCGTTCCTGATAAAGACAAACTACTGACCTTACATTACCAATGTCGTAGTGATAATCGTGATGCAATTTTCGAATTCATTATGGAAAAACTACTTGACGCTACCCATCATTGGAATATAAATGAGCTGGCATTAGCCAATAATGATGGAATATTTAAGTGTATGCACATAGCAGATTTCAAAGAAATGTTTAACAAGTTGCAACTAAAGAAAACATACAACAAGCGCCCAAAACTACAAATATTATTATATACACCACCAAAAAGAATAGAAGATAGAATAACTCAAAATAAACTAATTACTGAGTATCACAATTCGCCACATGGAGGACATTTAGGTGTTAGAAAAACAGTTTTGAAACTCAAACAAAGATATTGCTGGAAAAATATGAGCAATATGGTAAAACAATTTATAAGTAATTGCGAAATTTGTGCTAAAAGTAAACAAGTTAGGCATACCAAAGAAAGACAAGTACATACTGACACACCTTCAACGACATTTGAGGTAGTACAAATAGATACAGTAGGACCTTTAAGACTTTCGAATCACTATCGTTATATATTGACGATGCAGTGCGAACTATCAATAATTTGTCGTTGCATCACCAATTGAATCTAAAGATGCTAAAACAGTAGCACATACTTTGGTGAATAGTTTTATATTAAAATATGGACAATTTAAAGTATTGAAATCGGATAGAGGTACGGAATTCACTAATGAATTAATGCCAGAAGTTTGTAAGCTACTAAATATTGAGCAAATTTTTTCCACCCCTTACCATCATGAAACACTTGGTATAGTTGAAAGAAATCATAGGGTACTTAACGAGTTCATGTTAGCTTTTGCTGAAGATCTCGAATGGGATACATGGTTACCTTATTATACTTTTGCTTACAACACCTCACCTAATGTCGATACACAATATTCACCTTACGAATTAGTGTTTGGAAAATTACCATACTTGCCAAATGACGAAATTAATGTAAATAATGACAAAGTATACAAAGTAGATAATTTTGCTAATGAACTTAGATTAAGATTAAAAAGAACAATTGATAAAACTAGAGATATAATAAACAAAGTCAAAGCAAATAGGCTAAGTAAAGTTCAAGATATTGATGTAAACCCATTACAATTAAGTATCGGTGATATGGTGTTAGTGAAAATAGATAATAGAAAGAAGAATCAAAAACCCTATCAAGGTCCATATACTGTAATAGAACGTAATGGAGTAAACTCCACAATAGATGTTAATGGAAAACATAAAAAGTATCATAACAACCAATTGAAGAAATGGAATTGTACAAAAAAACACTAGAAATAATTAATCTATATAGTACCACGTCAACACAAGTGAACTTTTTTCCATGTCTCGATTTTGTTGTACAAACTCTCAACACTAAAACGGGGAGGGTGTAGTACCCATACGCATGACGATTAATTATTACATAGTTCCATTCCGCATCATTAGCCATTTCCCATACATTCAATTATCTATATGATGACATAAGTATTCACACGAGCATGTGCATGAATAATTTTCAATGCCATACTTTCATTCATGAAATATCGTATTTCATGCAAACAATAATGTACATTTAGACTACATGTAGCGTGGCTCAATAAATCAAGTGCATGACCTACATGTACGTCACATATGCATCGCATAAGACACGAGCCATAGAAAGGTCTCATGTATCTTAGCGGCCAAGCCAAAGAGTTGCAATGCATTATGCGTGATTGCATTGTTTTCATTGATGAATGAAAACAAAAGCAACAATGCAAAGTATGAAGAAAAGAAAGTGAATGTTTGTTTTTGTTAGCGGACATTGGTTCTATTTAAATTGAGAATAGCGTTACGTTTTGAGTGAACTATTGTTTTGTTAAATCATTTAGAACATGGGAAAAGGGTCAACTTCGTGTGTGACCACAATAGGATTTAGAACATAAGAAGTAGTATAAATAGCGTTAAGAATTTATTGTAAACACAGTATGTAGAGGACAGTATTTGAATACAGTTGCTTGCGAGTGCACTATATTAACAGAGCACCGTAAGTACCTAACATAACAATATAGTCTTTTATTGTTAATTACGGCTCAGCTCTAGGGCGAAGCCATTATTATCGGCGTGAAAACGCTGTCTTAGGTTTTCCCCCATATAATTCCTAATTCTATATTTCAAATCTTACATCAATATTGTTAAAGAAAATGTGGAATCAGGAGCTGCCTTCCTGTAGTGGGTCCTTGCACTGGCGGAAAGACCCCGTCCCACGACACCGCAAACTAGGAAAAAATCCTAGTCCCAATCTGTCTACATACCATCCGCCCAATGGTCGCTTGCTTTAACCTCACAGATTTAGTATTAGCAAGTTTCTTCAAAGTTTCAGGCACGCTTATCCTGCGCAACAACGGGCGCTCGTCGAGGATGTGGGTGAGTATCCTCGTTCTTTTATTTAATTATTTTGCATGGAAAAAACAACTTGTTCTGAATTATTGCAAGATAATTTGTGCAGGTAATTATTTAAGGTTAGGTTCATCTATATTGTTAAATAAAATGTGGAATCAGGAGCTGCCTTCCTGTAGTGGGCCCTTGCGCTGGCGGAAAGAACCCGTCCCACGACACCGCAAACTAGGAAAAAGTCCTTGTCCCAATCTGTCTACATACCATCCGCCCAATGGTCGCTTCCTTTAACCTCACAGATTTAGTATTAGCAAGTTTCTTCAAAGTTTCAGGCACGCTTATCCTGCGCAACAACGGGCGCTCGTCGAGGATGTGGGTGAGTATCCTCGTTCTTTTATTTAATTATTTTGCATGGAAAAAACAACTTGTTCTGAATTATTGCAAGATAATTTGTGCAGGTAATTATTTAAGGTTAGGTTCATCTATATTGTTAAATAAAATGTGGAATCAGGAGCTGCCTTCCTGTAGTGGGCCCTTGCGCTGGCGGAAAGAACCCGTCCCACGACACCGCAAACTAGGAAAAAGTCCTTGTCCCAATCTGTCTACATACCATCCGCCCAATGGTCGCTTCCTTTAACCTCACAGATTTAGTATTAGCAAGTTTCTTCAAAGTTTCAGGCACGCTTATCCTGCGCAACAACGGGCGCTCGTCGAGGATGTGGGTGAGTATCCTCGTTCTTTTATTTAATTATTTTGCATGGAAAAAACAACTTGTTCTGAATTATTGCAAGATAATTTGTGCAGGTAATTATTTAAGGTTAGGTTCATCTATATTGTTAAATAAAATGTGGAATCAGGAGCTACCTTCCTGTAATGGGTCCTTGCGCTGGCGGAAAGAACCCGTCCCACGACACCGCAAACTAGGAAAAAGTCCTTGTCCGAATCTGTCTACATACCATCCGCCCAATGGTCGCTTGCTTTAACCTCACAGATTTAGTATTAGCAAGTTTCTTCAAAGTTTCAGGCGTTTCTTTCATTTTAAAGTCCACTCAAAAATATAGGCGTCTTCGGGCTGCCATTGGCTTTAGCGTTACACGCTGAAAGATAGGTAAACCATATTATCCGCAAATTAAAATACAATCATACGATACTTCAAAGTTTCAGGCACGCTTACCCTCGGCAACAACGGGCGCTCGTCGAGGATGTGGGTGAGTATCCTCGTTTTTTCTTTAATTATTTTGCATTGAAAAAACAACTTGTTCTGAATTATTGCAAGATAATTTGTGCAGGTAATTATTTAAGGTTAGGTTCATCTATATTGTTAAATAAAATGTGGAATCAGGAGCTACCTTCCTGTAGTGGGTCCTTGCGCTGGCGGAAAGAACCCGTCCCACGACACCGCAAACTAGGAAAAAGTCCTTGTCCCAATCTGTCTACATACCATCCGCCCAATGGTCGCTTGCTTTAACCTCACAGATTTAGTATTAGCAAGTTTCTTCAAAGTTTCAGGAACGCCTACCCTCGGCAACAACGGGCGCTCGTCGAGGATGTGGGTGAGTATCCTCGTTTTTTTATTTAATTATTTTGCATGGAAAAAACAACTTGTTCTGAATTATTGCAAGATAATTTGTGCAGGAAATTATTTAAGGTTAGGTTCATCTATATTGTTAAATAAAATGTGGAATCAGGAGCTACCTTCCTGTAGTGGGTCCTTGTGCTGGCGGAAAGAACCCGTCCCACGACACCGCAAACTAGGAAAAGCCCTTGTTCCAATCTGTCTACATGCCATCCGCCCAATGGTCGCTTGCTTTAACCTCACAGATTTAGTATTAGCAAGTTTCTTCAAAGTTTCAGGCACGCTTATCCTGCGCAACAACGGGCGCTCGTCGAGGATGTGGGTGAGTATCCTCGTTCTTTTATTTCATTATTTTGCATGGAAAAAACAACTTGTTCTGAATTATTGCAAGATAATTTGTGCAGGTAATTATTTAAGGTTAGGTTCATCTATATTGTTAAATAAAATGTGGAATCAGGAGCTGCCTTCCTGTAGTGGGCCCTTGCGCTGGCGGAAAGAATCCGTCCCGCGATACCGCAAACTAGGAAAAAGTCCTTGTCCCAATCTGTCTACATACCATCCGCCCAATGGTCGCTTGCTTTAACCTCACAGATTTAGTATTAGCAAGTTTCTTCAAAGTTTCAGGCACGCTTACCCTCCGCAACAACGGGCGCTCGTCGAGGATGTGGGTGAGTATCCTCGTTCTTTTATTTAATTATTTTGCATGGAAAAAACAACTTGTTCTGAATTATTGCAAGATAATTTGTGCAGGTAATTATTTAAGGTTAGGTTCATCTATATTGTTAAATAAAATGTGGAATCAGGAGCTACCTTCCTGTAGTGGGTCCTTGCGCTGGCGGAAAGAACCCGTCCCGCGATACCGCAAACTAGGAAAAAGTCCTTGTCCCAATCTGTCTACATACCATCCGCCCAATGGTCGCTTGCTTTAACCTCACAGATTTAGTATTAGCAAGTTTCTTCAAAGTTTCAGGAACGCCTACCCTCCGCAACAACGGGCGCTCGTCGAGGATATGGGTGAGTATCCTCGTTTTTTTATTTAATTATTTTGCATGGAAAAAACAACTTGTTCTGAATTATTGCAAGATAATTTGTGTAGGTAATTATTTAAGGTTAGGTTCATCTATATTGTTACATAAAATGTGGAATCAGGAGCTGCCTTCCTGTAGTGGGTCCTTGCGCTGGCGGAAAGAGCCCGTCCCACGCCACTGCAAACTAGGAAAAAGTCCTTGTCCCAATCTGTCTACATACCACCCCCAATGGTCGCTTGCTTTAACCTCACAGATTTAGTATTAGCAAGTTTCTTCAAAGTTTCAGGCACGCTTACCCTCCGCAACAACGGGCGCTCGTCGAGGATATGGGTGAGTATCCTCGTTTTTTTATTTAATTATTTTGCATGGAAAAAACAACTTGTTCTGAATTATTGCAAGATAATTTGTGCAGGTAATTATTTAAGGTTAGGTTCATCTATATTGTTAAATAAAATGTGGAATCAGGAGCTACCTTCCTGTAGTGGGTCCTTGCGCTGGCGGAAAGAACCCGTCCCGCGATACTGCAAACTAGGAAAAAGTCCTTGTCCCAATCTGTCTACATACCATCCGCCCAATGGTCGCTTGCTTTAACCTCACAGATTTAGTATTAGCAAGTTTCTTCAAAGTTTCAGGAACGCCTACCCTCCGCAACAACGGGCGCTCGTTGAGGATGTGGGTGAGTATCCTCGTTCTTTTATTTAATTATTTTGCATGGAAAAAACAACTTGTTCTGAATTATTGCAAGATAATTTGTGCAGGTAATTATTTAAGGTTAGGTTCATCTATATTGTTAAATAAAATTTGGAATCAGGAGCTACCTTCCTGTAGTGGGTCCTTGCGCTGGCGGAAAGAACCCGTCCCACGACACCGCGTATGTCCACATACCATCCGCCCAATGGTCGCTTGCTTTAACCTCACAGATTTAGTATTAGCAAGTTTCTTCAAAGTTTCAGGCACGCTTACCCTCCGCAACAACGGGCGCTCGTCGAGGATGTGGGTGAGTATCCTCGTTTTTTTATTTAATTATTTTGCATGGAAAAAACAACTTGTTCTGAATTATTGCAAGATAATTTGTGCAGGTAATTATTTAAGGTTAGGTTCATCTATATTGTTAAATAAAATGTGGAATCAGGAGCTACCTTCCTGGAGTGGGTCCTTGCGCTGGCGGAAAGAACCCGTCCCGCGATACTGCAAACTAGGAAAAAGTCCTTGTCCCAATCTGTCTACATACCATCCGCCCAATGGTCGCTTGCTTTAACCTCACAGATTTAGTATTAGCAAGTTTCTTCAAAGTTTCAGGAACGCCTACCCTCCGCAACAACGGGCGCTCGTTGAGTATGTGGGTGAGTATCCTCGTTCTTTTATTTAATTATTTTGCATGAAAAAACAACTTGTTCTGAATTATTGCAAGATAATTTGTGCAGGTAATTATTTAAGGTTAGGTTCATCTATATTGTTAAATAAAATTTGGAATCAGGAGCTACCTTCCTGTAGTGGGTCCTTGCGCTGGCGGAAAGAACCCGTCCCACGACACCGCGTATGTCCACATACCATCCGCCCAATGGTCGCTTGCTTTAACCTCACAGATTTAGTATTAGCAAGTTTCTTCAAAGTTTCAGGCACGCTTACCCTCCGCAACAACGGGCGCTCGTCGAGGATGTGGGTGAGTATCCTCGTTTTTTTATTTAATTATTTTGCATGGAAAAAACAACTTGTTCTGAATTATTGCAAGATAATTTGTGCAGGTAATTATCTAAGGTTGGGTTCATCTATATTGTTAAATAAAATTTGGAATCAGGAGCTACCTTCCTGTAGTGGGTCCTTGCGCTGGCGGAAAGAACCCGTCCCGCGATACCGCAAACTAGGAAAAAGTCCTTGTCCCAATCTGTCTACATACCATCCGCCCAATGGTCGCTTGCTTTAACCTCACAGATTTAGTATTAGCAAGTTTCTTCAAAGTTTCAGGAACGCCTACCCTCCGCAACAACGGGCGCTCGTCGAGGATATGGGTGAGTATCCTCGTTTTTTTATTTAATTATTTTGCATGGAAAAAACAACTTGTTCTGAATTATTGCAAGATAATTTGTGTAGGTAATTATTTAAGGTTAGGTTCATCTATATTGTTACATAAAATGTGGAATCAGGAGCTGCCTTCCTGTAGTGGGTCCTTGCGCTGGCGGAAAGAGCCCGTCCCACGACACTGCAAACTAGGAAAAAGTCCTTGTCCCAATCTGTCTACATACCATCCGCCCAATGGTCGCTTGCTTTAACCTCACAGATTTAGTATTAGCAAGTTTCTTCAAAGTTTCAGGCACGCTTACCCTCCGCTACAACGGGCGCTCGTCGAGGGAGTGGGTGAGTATCCTCGTTTTTTTATTTAATTATTTTGCATGGAAAAAAACAACTTGTTCTGAATTATTGCAAGATAATTTGTGCAGGTAATTATTTAAGGTTAGGTTCATCTATATTGTTAAATAAAATGTGGAATCAGGAGCTACCTTCCTGTAGTGGGTCCTTGCGCTGGCGGAAAGAACCCGTCCCGCGATACCGCAAACTAGGAAAAAGTCCTTGTCCCAATCTGTCTACATACCATCCGCCCAATGGTCGCTTGCTTTAACTTCACAGATTTAGTATTAGCAAGTTTCTTCAAAGTTTCAGGAACGCTTACTGTTAAATTCTTTAACATTAAATTATTTAACTACATTTGTAATCAATAAATTTCCATTGCTTTGGATCATTCAACTTAAATTCTTTAAGTCATCAATAATTTTTATTGTTATTTCAAAGAGCATTCAACTTAAATTTTTTACATCATCAATAATTCTTATTGTTAATTCAAGATCATTCAACTTCATAAATTTCCATTCAATGTGCACTTTGGCCATAATTTTCTTTATTGCATATCACGCATAAGCATTTCCACATTTTCTTTATTCAAAAATAATTCACGTGTAGAATTAAGCGACTTACAAACGATACATATTTTAGATGTAAGCAATTTTTAAATGTATAAAAGTAAATGGCAATTATAATTTCTTCCCAGTTCAGAAAGGACCACGGTGTTTTAATTACGTTCCTCGCTACATTCCCATTCCAATTCTCTAAGGGCTAAAAGACTTTACAACAATTAAGTCTTTTAGCTAACATCCAAACTGCATCTGGTGTGGATGCTCTTTGGATACTTTTCACTTACCCTCCGCAACAACGGGCGCTCGTCGAGGATGTGGGTGAGTATCCTCGTTCTTTTATTTCATTATTTTGCATGGAAAAAACAACTTGTTCTGAATTATTGCAAGATAATTTGTGCAGGTAATTATTTAAGGTTAGGTTCATCTATATTGTTAAATAAAATGTGGAATCAGGAGCTGCCTTCCTGTAGTTGGTCCTTGCACTGGCGGAAAGAACCCGTCCCGCGATACCGCAAACTAGGAAAAAGTCCTTGTCCCAATCTGTCTACATACCATCCGCCCAATGGTCGCTTGCTTTAACCTCACAGATTTAGTATTAGCAAGTTTCTTCAAAGTTTCAGGAACGCCTACCATCCGCAACAACGGGCGCTCGTCGAGGATGTGGGTGAGTATCCTCGTTCTTTTATTTAATTATTTTGCATGGAAAAAACAACTTGTTCTGAATTATTGCAAGATAATTTGTGCAGGTAATTATTTAAGGTTAGGTTCATCTATATTGTTAAATAAAATGTGGAATCAGGAGCTACCTTCCTGTAGTGGGTCCTTGCGCTGGCGGAAAGAACCCGTCCCGCGATACCGCAAACTAGGAAAAAGTCCTTGTCCCAATCTGTCTACATACCATCCGCCCAATGGTCGCTTGCTTTAACCTCACAGATTTAGTATTAGCAAGTTTCTTCAAAGTTTCAGGAACGCCTACCCTCCGCAACAACGGGCGCTCGTCGAGGATATGGGTGAGTATCCTCGTTTTTTTATTTAATTATTTTGCATGGAAAAAACAACTTGTTCTGAATTATTGCAAGATAATTTGTGTAGGTAATTATTTAAGGTTAGGTTCATCTATATTGTTACATAAAATGTGGAATCAGGAGCTGCCTTCCTGTAGTGGGTCCTTGCGCTGGCGGAAAGAGCCCGTCCCACGCCACTGCAAACTAGGAAAAAGTCCTTGTCCCAATCTGTCTACATACCACCCCCAATGGTCGCTTGCTTTAACCTCACAGATTTAGTATTAGCAAGTTTCTTCAAAGTTTCAGGCACGCTTACCCTCCGCAACAACGGGCGCTCGTCGAGGATATGGGTGAGTATCCTCGTTTTTTTATTTAATTATTTTGCATGGAAAAAACAACTTGTTCTGAATTATTGCAAGATAATTTGTGCAGGTAATTATTTAAGGTTAGGTTCATCTATATTGTTAAATAAAATGTGGAATCAGGAGCTACCTTCCTGTAGTGGGTCCTTGCGCTGGCGGAAAGAACCCGTCCCGCGATACCGCAAACTAGGAAAAAGTCCTTGTCCCAATCTGTCTACATACCATCCGCCCAATGGTCGCTTGCTTTAACTTCACAGATTTAGTATTAGCAAGTTTCTTCAAAGTTTCAGGAACGCTTACTGTTAAATTCTTTAACATTAAATTATTTAACTACATTTGTAATCAATAAATTTCCATTGCTTTGGATCATTCAACTTAAATTCTTTAAGTCATCAATAATTTTTATTGTTATTTCAAAGAGCATTCAACTTAAATTTTTTACATCATCAATAATTCTTATTGTTAATTCAAGATCATTCAACTTCATAAATTTCCATTCAATGTGCACTTTGGCCATAATTTTCTTTATTGCATATCACGCATAAGCATTTCCACATTTTCTTTATTCAAAAATAATTCACGTGTAGAATTAAGCGACTTACAAACGATACATATTTTAGATGTAAGCAATTTTTAAATGTATAAAAGTAAATGGCAATTATAATTTCTTCCCAGTTCAGAAAGGACCACGGTGTTTTAATTACGTTCCTCGCTACATTCCCATTCCAATTCTCTAAGGGCTAAAAGACTTTACAACAATTAAGTCTTTTAGCTAACATCCAAACTGCATCTGGTGTGGATGCTCTTTGGATACTTTTCACTTACCCTCCGCAACAACGGGCGCTCGTCGAGGATGTGGGTGAGTATCCTCGTTCTTTTATTTAATTATTTTGCATGGAAAAAACAACTTGTTCTGAATTATTGCAAGATAATTTGTGCAGGTAATTATTTAAGGTTAGGTTCATCTATATTGTTAAATAAAATGTGGAATCAGGAGCTACCTTCCTGTAGTGGGTCCTTGCGCTGGCGGAAAGAACCCGTCCCGCGATACTGCAAACTAGGAAAAAGTCCTTGTCCCAATCTGTCTACATACCATCCGCCCAATGGTCGCTTGCTTTAACCTCACAGATTTAGTATTAGCAAGTTTCTTCAAAGTTTCAGGAACGCCTACCCTCCGCAGCAACGGGCGCTCGTTGAGGATGTGGGTGAGTATCCTCGTTCTTTTATTTAATTATTTTGCATGGAAAAAACAACTTGTTCTGAATTATTGCAAGATAATTTGTGCAGGTAATTATTTAAGGTTAGGTTCATCTATATTGTTAAATAAAATTTGGAATCAGGAGCTACCTTCCTGTAGTGGGTCCTTGCGCTGGCGGAAAGAACCCGTCCCACGACACCGCGTATGTCCACATACCATCCGCCCAATGGTCGCTTGCTTTAACCTCACAGATTTAGTATTAGCAAGTTTCTTCAAAGTTTCAGGCACGCTTACCCTCCGCAACAACGGGCGCTCGTCGAGGATGTGGGTGAGTATCCTCGTTTTTTTATTTAATTATTTTGCATGGAAAAAACAACTTGTTCTGAATTATTGCAAGATAATTTGTGCAGGTAATTATTTAAGGTTAGGTTCATCTATATTGTTAAATAAAATGTGGAATCAGGAGCTACCTTCCTGGAGTGGGTCCTTGCGCTGGCGGAAAGAACCCGTCCCGCGATACCGCAAACTAGGAAAAAGTCCTTGTCCCAATCTGTCTACATACTATTGTAAGTTTGGGGATTACTTATAATGCTCACAAAATATATCTACCTAATACAGCGCAAGCGCTATTTCTGATGGCATCCGAAGAGCCGATATTTCTTATAAGAATGAAAAACGCCGAAGAAGGCAGTTTGACTTCTAAAAATCGAATGTGTATTTCATACAATTTACAGCGCCTTAAATACAAAATCGATGACCTAATTAATTACTTCTAAATTCCTTAATGACTAATTTGTGAACAAGACTTCTTCATGTGACCAATGTGTCATCAATACAATTTACTAAATTGCTAACTCACAAATCCTCATTTTTCATATTCATACTCCAATTATCATTTACAAACATTATAATGACTCAATCGCCAAGACTATGAATGAAAATTCAGTAGTGAAATGTAATACAATATCTTTAGCCGTGCTTCTAGCAGTGGTGCAATATGAAGCTTAGTACAATGCAAAAGGGAAAACATTTTATGATGGCAATGTACTGTAGAGAACATTTCTTGTAATCTGAGATATGTATACATGCTCTGAATTCAATGTCAAGGCGTTTGTGTACGGAAATGAATTACCGTAACATGTTTTGGTTTTGAATGACAATGATAATGGGTAATTTGTTTTAGAATATGAATGAGTGAGTCGTTAATTCTAATTGTGTTTATTTTTAGACAGTGTGTGTCATCACACTCTACAATACCATCCGCCCAATGGTCGCTTGCTTTAACCTCACAGATTTAGTATTAGCAAGTTTCTTCAAAGTTTCAGGAACGCCTACCCTCCGCAACAACGGGCGCTCGTCGAGGATGTGGGTGAGTATCCTCGTTCTTTTAATTATTTTGCATGGAAAAAACAACTTGTTCTGAATTATTGCAAGATAATTTGTGCAGGTAATTATTTAAGGTTAGGTTCATCTATATTGTTAAATAAAATTTGGAATCAGGAGCTACCTTCCTGTAGTGGGTCCTTGCGCTGGCGGAAAGAACCCGTCCCACGACACCGCGTATGTCCACATACCATCCGCCCAATGGTCGCTTGCTTTAACCTCACAGATTTAGTATTAGCAAGTTTCTTCAAAGTTTCAGGCACGCTTACCCTCCGCAACAACGGGCGCTCGTCGAGGATGTGGGTGAGTATCCTCGTTTTTTTATTTAATTATTTTGCATGGAAAAAACAACTTGTTCTGAATTATTGCAAGATAATTTGTGCAGGTAATTATCTAAGGTTGGGTTCATCTATATTGTTAAATAAAATTTGGAATCAGGAGCTACCTTCCTGTAGTGGGTCCTTGCGCTGGCGGAAAGAACCCGTCCCGCGATACCGCAAACTAGGAAAAAGTCCTTGTCCCAATCTGTCTACATACCATCCGCCCAATGGTCGCTTGCTTTAACCTCACAGATTTAGTATTAGCAAGTTTCTTCAAAGTTTCAGGAACGCCTACCCTCCGCAACAACGGGCGCTCGTCGAGGATATGGGTGAGTATCCTCGTTTTTTTATTTAATTATTTTGCATGGAAAAAACAACTTGTTCTGAATTATTGCAAGATAATTTGTGTAGGTAATTATTTAAGGTTAGGTTCATCTATATTGTTACATAAAATGTGGAATCAGGAGCTGCCTTCCTGTAGTGGGTCCTTGCGCTGGCGGAAAGAGCCCGTCCCACGACACTGCAAACTAGGAAAAAGTCCTTGTCCCAATCTGTCTACATACCATCCGCCCAATGGTCGCTTGCTTTAACCTCACAGATTTAGTATTAGCAAGTTTCTTCAAAGTTTCAGGCACGCTTACCCTCCGCTACAACGGGCGCTCGTCGAGGGAGTGGGTGAGTATCCTCGTTTTTTTATTTAATTATTTTGCATGGAAAAAAACAACTTGTTCTGAATTATTGCAAGATAATTTGTGCAGGTAATTATTTAAGGTTAGGTTCATCTATATTGTTAAATAAAATGTGGAATCAGGAGCTACCTTCCTGTAGTGGGTCCTTGCGCTGGCGGAAAGAACCCGTCCCGCGATACCGCAAACTAGGAAAAAGTCCTTGTCCCAATCTGTCTACATACCATCCGCCCAATGGTCGCTTGCTTTAACCTCACAGATTTAGTATTAGCAAGTTTCTTCAAAGTTTTAGGAACGCCTACCCTCCGCAACAAGGGGCGCTCGTCGAGGATATGGGTGAGTATCCTCGTTCTTTTATTTAATTATTTTGCATGGAAAAAACAACTTGTTCTGAATTATTGCAAGATAATTTGTGTAGGTAATTATTTAAGGTTAGGTTCATCTATATTGTTACATAAAATGTGGAATCAGGAGCTGCCTTCCTGTAGTGGGTCCTTGCGCTGGCGGAAAGAGCCCGTTCCACGACACTGCAAACTAGGAAAAAGTCCTTGTCCCAATCTGTCTACATACCACCCCCAATGGTCGCTTGCTTTAACCTCACAGATTTAGTATTAGCAAGTTTCTTCAAAGTTTCAGGCACGCTTACCCTCCGCAACAACGGGCGCTCGTCGAGGATATGGGTGAGTATCCTCGTTTTTTTATTTAATTATTTTGCATGGAAAAAACAACTTGTTCTGAATTATTGCAAGATAATTTGTGCAGGTAATTATTTAAGGTTAGGTTCATCTATATTGTTAAATAAAATGTGGAATCAGGAGCTACCTTCCTGTAGTGGGTCCTTGCGCTGGCGGAAAGAACCCGTCCCGCGATACCGCAAACTAGGAAAAAGTCCTTGTCCCAATCTGTCTACATACCATCCGCCCAATGGTCGCTTGCTTTAACTTCACAGATTTAGTATTAGCAAGTTTCTTCAAAGTTTCAGGAACGCTTACTGTTAAATTCTTTAACATTAAATTATTTAACTACATTTGTAATCAATAATTTTCCATTGCTTTAGATCATTCAACTTAAATTCTTTAAGTCATCAATAATTTTTATTGTTATTTCAAAGAGCATTCAACTTAAATTTTTTACATCATCAATAATTCTTATTGTTAATTCAAGATCATTCAACTTCATAAATTTCCATTCAATGTGCACTTTGGCCATAATTTTCTTTATTGCATATCACGCATAAGCATTTCCACATTTTCTTTATTCAAAAATAATTCACGTGTAGAATTAAGCGACTTACAAACGATACATATTTTAGATGTAAGCAATTTTTAAATGTATAAAAGTAAATGGCAATTATAATTTCTTCCCAGTTCAGAAAGGACCACGGTGTTTTAATTACGTTCCTCGCTACATTCCCATTCCAATTCTCTAAGGGCTAAAAGACTTTACAACAATTAAGTCTTTTAGCTAACATCCAAACTGCATCTGGTGTGGATGCTCTTTGGATACTTTTCACTTACCCTCCGCAACAACGGGCGCTCGTCGAGGATGTGGGTGAGTATCCTCGTTCTTTTATTTCATTATTTTGCATGGAAAAAACAACTTGTTCTGAATTATTGCAAGATAATTTGTGCAGGTAATTATTTAAGGTTAGGTTCATCTATATTGTTAAATAAAATGTGGAATCAGGAGCTGCCTTCCTGTAGTTGGTCCTTGCACTGGCGGAAAGAACCCGTCCCGCGATACCGCAAACTAGGAAAAAGTCCTTGTCCCAATCTGTCTACATACCATCCGCCCAATGGTCGCTTGCTTTAACCTCACAGATTTAGTATTAGCAAGTTTCTTCAAAGTTTCAGGAACGCCTACCCTCCGCAACAACGGGCGCTCGTCGAGGATGTGGGTGAGTATCCTCGTTCTTTTATTTAATTATTTTGCATGGAAAAAACAACTTGTTCTGAATTATTGCAAGATAATTTGTGCAGGTAATTATTTAAGGTTAGGTTCATCTATATTGTTAAATAAAATTTGGAATCAGGAGCTACCTTCCTGTAGTGGGTCCTTGCGCTGGCGGAAAGAACCCGTCCCACGACACCGCGTATGTCCACATACCATCCGCCCAATGGTCGCTTGCTTTAACCTCACAGATTTAGTATTAGCAAGTTTCTTCAAAGTTTCAGGCACGCTTACCCTCCGCAACAACGGGCGCTCGTCGAGGATGTGGGTGAGTATCCTCGTTTTTTTATTTAATTATTTTGCATGGAAAAAACAACTTGTTCTGAATTATTGCAAGATAATTTGTGCAGGTAATTATCTAAGGTTGGGTTCATCTATATTGTTAAATAAAATTTGGAATCAGGAGCTACCTTCCTGTAGTGGGTCCTTGCGCTGGCGGAAAGAACCCGTCCCGCGATACCGCAAACTAGGAAAAAGTCCTTGTCCCAATCTGTCTACATACCATCCGCCCAATGGTCGCTTGCTTTAACCTCACAGATTTAGTATTAGCAAGTTTCTTCAAAGTTTCAGGAACACCTACCCTCCGCAACAACGGGCGCTCGTTGAGGATGTGGGTGAGTATCCTCGTTCTTTTATTTACTTATTTTGCATGAAAAAACAACTTGTTCTGAATTATTGCAAGATAATTTGTGCAGGTAATTATTTAAGGTTAGGTTCATCTATATTGTTAAATAAAATGTGGAATCAGGAGCTGCCTTCCTGTAGTGGGTCCTTGCGCTGGCGGAAAGAGCCCGTCCCACGACACTGCAAACTAGGAACAAGTCCTTGTCCCAATCTGTCTACATACCACCCCCAATGGTCGCTTGCTTTAACCTCACAGATTTAGTATTAGCAAGTTTCTTCAAAGTTTCAGGCACGCTTACCCTCCGCAACAACGGGCGCTCGTCGAGGATATGGGTGAGTATCCTCGTTTTTTTATTTAATTATTTTGCATGGAAAAAACAACTTGTTCTGAATTATTGCAAGATAATTTGTGCAGGTAATTATTTAAGGTTAGGTTCATCTATATTGTTAAATAAAATGTGGAATCAGGAGCTACCTTCCTGTAGTGGGTCCTTGCGCTGGCGGAAAGAACCCGTCCCGCGATACCGCAAACTAGGAAAAAGTCCTTGTCCCAATCTGTCTACATACCATCCGCCCAATGGTCGCTTGCTTTAACTTCACAGATTTAGTATTAGCAAGTTTCTTCAAAGTTTCAGGAACGCTTACTGTTAAATTCTTTAACATTAAATTATTTAACTACATTTGTAATCAATAATTTTCCATTGCTTTAGATCATTCAACTTAAATTCTTTAAGTCATCAATAATTTTTATTGTTATTTCAAAGAGCATTCAACTTAAATTTTTTACATCATCAATAATTCTTATTGTTAATTCAAGATCATTCAACTTCATAAATTTCCATTCAATGTGCACTTTGGCCATAATTTTCTTTATTGCATATCACGCATAAGCATTTCCACATTTTCTTTATTCAAAAATAATTCACGTGTAGAATTAAGCGACTTACAAACGATACATATTTTAGATGTAAGCAATTTTTAAATGTATAAAAGTAAATGGCAATTATAATTTCTTCCCAGTTCAGAAAGGACCACGGTGTTTTAATTACGTTCCTCGCTACATTCCCATTCCAATTCTCTAAGGGCTAAAAGACTTTACAACAATTAAGTCTTTTAGCTAACATCCAAACTGCATCTGGTGTGGATGCTCTTTGGATACTTTTCACTTACCCTCCGCAACAACGGGCGCTCGTCGAGGATGTGGGTGAGTATCCTCGTTCTTTTATTTCATTATTTTGCATGGAAAAAACAACTTGTTCTGAATTATTGCAAGATAATTTGTGCAGGTAATTATTTAAGGTTAGGTTCATCTATATTGTTAAATAAAATGTGGAATCAGGAGATGCCTTCCTGTAGTTGGTCCTTGCACTGGCGGAAAGAACCCGTCCCGCGATACCGCAAACTAGGAAAAAGTCCTTGTCCCAATCTGTCTACATACCATCCGCCCAATGGTCGCTTGCTTTAACCTCACAGATTTAGTATTAGCAAGTTTCTTCAAAGTTTCAGGAACGCCTACCCTCCGCAACAACGGGCGCTCGTCGAGGATGTGGGTGAGTATCCTCGTTCTTTTATTTAATTATTTTGCATGGAAAAAACAACTTGTTCTGAATTATTGCAAGATAATTTGTGCAGGTAATTATTTAAGGTTAGGTTCATCTATATTGTTAAATAAAATGTGGAATCAGGAGCTACCTTCCTGTAGTGGGTCCTTGCGCTGGCGGAAAGAACCCGTCCCACGACACCGCGTATGTCCACATACCATCCGCCCAATGGTCGCTTGCTTTAACCTCACAGATTTAGTATTAGCAAGTTTCTTCAAAGTTTCAGGCACGCTTACCCTCCGCAACAACGGGCGCTCGTCTTGTTCTGAATTTGTTCTGAATTATTGCAAGATAATTTGTGCAGGTAATTATCTAAGGTTGGGTTCATCTATATTGTTAAATAAAATTTGGAATCAGGAGCTACCTTCCTGTAGTGGGTCCTTGCGCTGGCGGAAAGAACCCGTCCCGCGATACCGCAAACTAGGAAAAAGTCCTTGTCCCAATCTGTCTACATACCATCCGCCCAATGGTCGCTTGCTTTAACCTCACAGATTTAGTATTAGCAAGTTTCTTCAAAGTTTCAGGCACGCTTACCCTCCGCAACAACGGGCGCTCGTCGAGGATATGGGTGAGTATCCTCGTTTTTTTATTTAATTATTTTGCATGGAAAAAACAACTTGTTCTGAATTATTGCAAGATAATTTGTGTAGGTAATTATTTAAGGTTAGGTTCATCTATATTGTTACATAAAATGTGGAATCAGGAGCTGCCTTCCTGTAGTGGGTCCTTGCGCTGGCGGAAAGAGCCCGTCCCACGACACTGCAAACTAGGAAAAAGTCCTTGTCCCAATCTGTCTACATACCATCCGCCCAATGGTCGCTTGCTTTAACCTCACAGATTTAGTATTAGCAAGTTTCTTCAAAGTTTCAGGAACACCTACCCTCCGCAACAACGGGCGCTCGTTGAGGATGTGGGTGAGTATCCTCGTTCTTTTATTTACTTATTTTGCATGAAAAAACAACTTGTTCTGAATTATTGCAAGATAATTTGTGCAGGTAATTATTTAAGGTTAGGTTCATCTATATTGTTAAATAAAATTTGGAATCAGGAGCTACCTTCCTGTAGTGGGTCCTTGCGCTGGCGGAAAGAACCCGTCCCACGACACCGCGTATGTCCCACATACCATCCGCCCAATGGTCGCTTGCTTTAACCTCACAGATTTAGTATTTGCAAGTTTCTTCAATGTTTCAGGCACGCTTACGCTCCGCAACAACGGGCGCTCGTCGAGGATGTGGGTGAGTTTCCTCGTTTTTTTATTTAATTATTTTGCATGGAAAAAACAACTTGTTCTGAATTATTGCAAGATAATTTGTGTAGGTAATTACTTAAGGTTAGGTTCATCTATATTGTTAAATAAAATGTGGAATCAGGAGCTGCCTTCCTGTAGTGGGTCCTTGCGCTTGCGGAAAGAGCCCGTCCCACGACACTGCAAACTAGGAAAAAGTCCTTGTCCCAATCTGTCTACATACCACCCCCAATGGTCGCTTGCTTTAACCTCACAGATTTAGTATTAGCAAGTTTCTTCAAAGTTTCAGGCACGCTTACCCTCCGCTACAACGGGCGCTCGTCGAGGGAGTGGGTGAGTATCCTCGTTTTTTTATTTAATTATTTTGCATGGAAAAAAAACAACTTGTTCTGAATTATTGCAAGATAATTTGTGCAGGTAATTATTTAAGGTTAGGTTCATCTATATTGTTAAATAAAATGTGGAATCAGGAGCTACCTTCCTGTAGTGGGTCCTTGCGCTGGCGGAAAGAACCCGTCCCGCGATACCGCAAACTAGGAAAAAGTCCTTGTCCCAATCTGTCTACATACCATCCGCCCAATGGTCGCTTGCTTTAACCTCACAGATTTAGTATTAGCAAGTTTCTTCAAAGTTTCAGGAACGCCTACCCTCCGCAACAACGGGCGCTCGTCGAGGATATGGGTGAGTATCCTCGTTTTTTTATTTAATTATTTTGCATGGAAAAAACAACTTGTTCTGAATTATTGCAAGATAATTTGTGTAGGTAATTATTTAAGGTTAGGTTCATCTATATTGTTACATAAAATGTGGAATCAGGAGCTGCCTTCCTGTAGTGGGTCCTTGCGCTGGCGGAAAGAGCCCGTCCCACGACACTGCAAACTAGGAAAAAGTCCTTGTCCCAATCTGTCTACATACCACCCCCAATGGTCGCTTGCTTTAACCTCACAGATTTAGTATTAGCAAGTTTCTTCAAAGTTTCAGGCACGCTTACCCTCCGCAACAACGGGCGCTCGTCGAGGATATGGGTGAGTATCCTCGTTTTTTTATTTAATTATTTTGCATGGAAAAAACAACTTGTTCTGAATTATTGCAAGATAATTTGTGTAGGTAATTATTTAAGGTTAGGTTCATCTATATTGTTACATAAAATGTGGAATCAGGAGCTGCCTTCCTGTAGTGGGTCCTTGCGCTGGCGGAAAGAGCCCGTCCCACGACACTGCAAACTAGGAAAAAGTCCTTGTCCCAATCTGTCTACATACCACCCCCAATGGTCGCTTGCTTTAACCTCACAGATTTAGTATTAGCAAGTTTCTTCAAAGTTTCAGGCACGCTTACCCTCCGCTACAACGGGCGCTCGTCGAGGGAGTGGGTGAGTATCCTCGTTTTTTTATTTAATTATTTTGCATGGAAAAAAAACAACTTGTTCTGAATTATTGCAAGATAATTTGTGCAGGTAATTATTTAAGGTTAGGTTCATCTATATTGTTAAATAAAATGTGGAATCAGGAGCTACCTTCCTGTAGTGGGTCCTTGCGCTGGCGGAAAGAACCCGTCCCGCGATACCGCAAACTAGGAAAAAGTCCTTGTCCCAATCTGTCTACATACCATCCGCCCAATGGTCGCTTGCTTTAACTTCACAGATTTAGTATTAGCAAGTTTCTTCAAAGTTTCAGGAACGCTTACTGTTAAATTCTTTAACATTAAATTATTTAACTACATTTGTAATCAATAATTTTCCATTGCTTTAGATCATTCAACTTAAATTCTTTAAGTCATCAATAATTTTTATTGTTATTTCAAAGAGCATTCAACTTAAATTTTTTACATCATCAATAATTCTTATTGTTAATTCAAGATCATTCAACTTCATAAATTTCCATTCAATGTGCACTTTGGCCATAATTTTCTTTATTGCATATCACGCATAAGCATTTCCACATTTTCTTTATTCAAAAATAATTCACGTGTAGAATTAAGCGACTTACAAACGATACATATTTTAGATGTAAGCAATTTTTAAATGTATAAAAGTAAATGGCAATTATAATTTCTTCCCAGTTCAGAAAGGACCACGGTGTTTTAATTACGTTCCTCGCTACATTCCCATTCCAATTCTCTAAGGGCTAAAAGACTTTACAACAATTAAGTCTTTTAGCTAACATCCAAACTGCATCTGGTGTGGATGCTCTTTGGATACTTTTCACTTACCCTCCGCAACAACGGGCGCTCGTCGAGGATGTGGGTGAGTATCCTCGTTCTTTTATTTCATTATTTTGCATGGAAAAAACAACTTGTTCTGAATTATTGCAAGATAATTTGTGCAGGTAATTATTTAAGGTTAGGTTCATCTATATTGTTAAATAAAATGTGGAATCAGGAGCTGCCTTCCTGTAGTTGGTCCTTGCACTGGCGGAAAGAACCCGTCCCGCGATACCGCAAACTAGGAAAAAGTCCTTGTCCCAATCTGTCTACATACCATCCGCCCAATGGTCGCTTGCTTTAACCTCACAGATTTAGTATTAGCAAGTTTCTTCAAAGTTTCAGGAACGCCTACCCTCCGCAACAACGGGCGCTCGTCGAGGATGTGGGTGAGTATCCTCGTTCTTTTAATTATTTTGCATGGAAAAAACAACTTGTTCTGAATTATTGCAAGATAATTTGTGCAGGTAATTATTTAAGGTTAGGTTCATCTATATTGTTAAATAAAATGTGGAATCAGGAGCTACCTTCCTGTAGTGGGTCCTTGCGCTGGCGGAAAGAACCCGTCCCACGACACCGCGTATGTCCACATACCATCCGCCCAATGGTCGCTTGCTTTAACCTCACAGATTTAGTATTAGCAAGTTTCTTCAAAGTTTCAGGCACGCTTACCCTCCGCAACAACGGGCGCTCGTCGAGGATGTGGGTGAGTATCCTCGTTTTTTTATTTAATTATTTTGCATGGAAAAAACAACTTGTTCTGAATTATTGCAAGATAATTTGTGCAGGTAATTATTTAAGGTTAGGTTCATCTATATTGTTAAATAAAATGTGGAATCAGGAGCTACCTTCCTGGAGTGGGTCCTTGCGCTGGCGGAAAGAACCCGTCCCGCGATACTGCAAACTAGGAAAAAGTCCTTGTCCCAATCTGTCTACATACCATCCGCCCAATGGTCGCTTGCTTTAACCTCACAGATTTAGTATTAGCAAGTTTCTTCAAAGTTTCAGGAACGCCTACCCTCCGCAACAACGGGCGCTCGTTGAGGATGTGGGTGAGTATCCTCGTTCTTTTATTTAATTATTTTGCATGAAAAAACAACTTGTTCTGAATTATTGCAAGATAATTTGTGCAGGTAATTATTTAAGGTTAGGTTCATCTATATTGTTAAATAAAATTTGGAATCAGGAGCTACCTTCCTGTAGTGGGTCCTTGCGCTGGCGGAAAGAACCCGTCCCACGACACCGCGTATGTCCACATACCATCCGCCCAATGGTCGCTTGCTTTAACCTCACAGATTTAGTATTAGCAAGTTTCTTCAAAGTTTCAGGCACGCTTACCCTCCGCAACAACGGGCGCTCGTCGAGGATGTGGGTGAGTATCCTCGTTTTTTTATTTAATTATTTTGCATGGAAAAAACAACTTGTTCTGAATTATTGCAAGATAATTTGTGCAGGTAATTATCTAAGGTTGGGTTCATCTATATTGTTAAATAAAATTTGGAATCAGGAGCTACCTTCCTGTAGTGGGTCCTTGCGCTGGCGGAAAGAACCCGTCCCGCGATACCGCAAACTAGGAAGAAGTCCTTGTCCCAATCTGTCTACATACCATCCGCCCAATGGTCGCTTGCTTTAACCTCACAGATTTAGTATTAGCAAGTTTCTTCAAAGTTTCAGGAACGCCTACCCTCCGCAACAACGGGCGCTCGTCGAGGATGTGGGTGAGTATCCTCGTTCTTTTATTTAATTATTTTGCATGGAAAAAACAACTTGTTCTGAATTATTGCAAGATAATTTGTGCAGGTAATTATTTAAAGTTAGGTTCATCTATATTGTTAAATAAAATTTGGAATCAGGAGCTACCTTCCTGTAGTGGGTCCTTGCGCTGGCGGAAAGAACCCGTCCCACGACACCGCGTATGTCCACAAACCATCCGCCCAATGGTCGCTTGCTTTAACCTCACAGATTTAGTATTAGCAAGTTTCTTCAAAGTTTCAGGAACGCCTACCCTCCGCAACAACGGGCGCTCGTCGAGGATGTGGGTGAGTATCCTCGTTTTTTTATTTAATTATTTTGCATGGAAAAAACAACTTGTTCTGAATTATTGCAAGATCATTTGTGCAGGTAATTATTTAAGGTTAGGTTCATCTATATTGTTAAATAAAATGTGGAATCACGAGCTGCCTTCCTGTAGTGGGTCCTTGCGCTGGCGGAAAGAGCCCGTCCCACGACACTGCAAACTAGGAAAAAGTCCTTGTCCCAATCTGTCTACATACCACGCCCAATGGTCGCTTGCTTTAACCTCACAGATTTAGTATTAGCAAGTTTCTTCAAAGTTTCAGGCACGCTTACCCTCCGCAACAACGGGCGCTCGTCGAGGATGTGGGTGAGTATCCTCGTTCTTTTATTTAATTATTTTGCATGGAAAAAAAAACTTGTTCTGAATTATTGCAAGATAATTTGTGCAGGTAATTATTTAAGGTTAGGTTCATCTATATTGTTAAATAAAATTTGGAATCAGGAGCTACCTTCCTGTAGTGGGTCCTTGCGCTGGCGGAAAGAACCCGTCCCACGACACCGCAAACTAGGAAAAAGTCCTTGTCCCAATCTGTCTACATACCATCCCCCCAATGGTCGCTTGCTTTAACCTCACAGATTTAGTATTAGCAAGTTTCTTCAAAGTTTCAGGCACGCTTACCCTCCGCAACAACGGGCGCTCGTCGAGGGAGTGGGTGAGTATCCTCGTTTTTTTATTTAATTATTTTGCATGGAAAAAACAACTTGTTTGAATTATTGCAAGATAATTTGTGCAGGTAATTATTTAAGGTTAGGTTCATCTATATTGTTAAATAAAATGTGGAATCAGGAGCTACCTTCCTGTAGTGGGTCCTTGCGCTGGCGGAAAGAACCCGTCCCACGACACCGCAAACTAGGTAAAAGTCCTTGTCCCAATCTGTGTACATACCATCCGCCCAATGGTCGCTTGCTTTAACCTCACAGATTTAGTATTAGCAAGTTTCTTCAAAGTTTCAGGAACGCCTACCCTCCGCAACAACGGGCGCTCGTCGAGGATGTGGGTGAGTATCCTCGTTCTTTTATTTAATTATTTTGCATGGAAAAAACAACTTGTTCTGAATTATTGCAAGATAATTTGTGCAGGTAATTATTTAAGGTTAGGTTCATCTATATTGTTAAATAAAATGTGGAATCAGGAGCTGCCTTCCTGTAGTGGGTCCTTGCACTGGCGGAAAGAACCCGTCCCACGACACCGCAAACTAGGAAAAAGTCCTAGTCCCAATCTGCCTACATAGCATCCGCCCAATGGTCGCTTGCTTTAACCTCACAAATTTAGTATTTGCAAGTTTCTTCAATGTTTCAGGCACGCTTACGCTCCGCAACAACGGGCGCTCGTCGAGGATGTGGGTGAGTTTCCTCGTTTTTTTATTTAATTATTTTGCATGGAAAAAACAACTTGTTCTGAATTATTGCAAGATAATTTGTGTAGGTAATTACTTAAGGTTAGGTTCATCTATATTGTTAAATAAAATGTGGAATCAGGAGGTGCCTTCCTGTAGTGGGTCCTTGCGCTGGCGGAAAGAGCCCGTCCCACGACACTGCAAACTAGGAAAAAGTCCTTGTCCCAATCTGTCTACATACCACCCCCAATGGTCGCTTGCTTTAACCTCACAGATTTAGTATTAGCAAGTTTCTTCAAAGTTTCAGGCACGCTTACCCTCCGCTACAACGGGCGCTCGTCGAGGGAGTGGGTGAGTATCCTCGTTTTTTTATTTAATTATTTTGCATGGAAAAAAAAAACTTGTTCTGAATTATTGCAAGATAATTTGTGCAGGTAATTATTTAAGGTTAGGTTCATCTATATTGTTAAATAAAATGTGGAATCAGGAGCTACCTTCCTGTAGTGGGTCCTTGCACTGGCGGAAAGAACCCGTCCCACGACAACGCAAACTAGGAAAAAGTCCTAGTCCCAATCTGTCTACATAGCATCCGCCCAATGGTCGCTTGCTTTAACCTCACAAATTTAGTATTTGCAAGTTTCTTCAATGTTTCAGGCACGCTTACCCTCCGCAACAACGGGCGCTCGTCGAGGATGTGGGTGAGTATCCTCTTTTTTTTATTTAATTATTTTGCATAGAAAAAACAACTTGTTCTGAATTATTGCAAGATAATTTGCGCAGGTTATTATTTAAGGTTAGGTTCATCTATATTGTTAAATAAAATGTGGAATCAGGAGCTACCTTCCTGTAGTGGGTCCTTGCGCTGGCGGAAAGAACCCGTCCCACGACACCGCAAACTAGGAAAAAGTCCTTGTCCCAATCTGTCTACATACCATCCGCCCAATGGTCGGTTGCTTTAACCTCACAGATTTAGTATTAGCAAGTTTCTTCAAAGTTTCAGGAACGCCTACCCTCCGCAACAACGGGCGCTCGTCGAGGATGTGGGTGAGTTTCCTCGTTCTTTTATTTAATTATTTTGCATGGAAAAAACAACTTGTTCTGAATTATTGCAAGATAATTTGTGCAGGTAATTATTTAAGGTTAGGTTCATCTATATTGTTAAATAAAATGTGGAATCAGGAGCTACCTTCCTGTAATGGGTCCTTGCGCTGGCGGAAAGAACCCGTCCCGCGATACCGCAAACTAGGAAAAAGTCCTTGTCCCAATTTGTCTACATACCATCCACCCAATGGTCGCTTGCTTTAACCTCACAGATTTAGTATTAGCAAGTTTCTTCAAAGTTTCAGGAACGCTTACCCTCCGCAACAACGGGCGCTCGTCGAGGATGTGGGTGAGTATCCTCGTTTTTTTATTTAATTATTTTGCATGGAAAAAACAACTTGTTCTGAATTATTGCAAGATAATTTGTGCAGGTAATTATTTAAGGTTAGGTTCATCTATATTGTTAAATAAAATGTGGAATCAGGAGCTGCCTTCCTGTAGTGGGTCCTTGCGCTGGCGGAAAGAGCCCGTCCCACGACACTGCAAACTAGGAAAAAGTCCTTGTCCCAATCTGTCTACATACCATCCGCCCAATGGTCGCTTGCTTTAGCCTCACAGATTTAGTATTAGCAAGTTTCTTCAAAGTTTCAGGCACGCTTACCCTCCGCAACAACGGGCGCTCGTCGAGGATGTGGGTGAGTATCCTCGTTTTTTTATTTAATTATTTTGCATGAAAAAAACAACTTGTTCTTAATTATTGCAAGATAATTTGTGCAGGTAATTATTTAAGGTTAGGTTCATCTATATTGTTAAATAAAATGTGGAATCAGGAGCTGCCTTCCTGTAGTGGGTCCTTGCGCTGGCGGAAAGAGCCCGTCCCACGACACTGCAAACTAGGAAAAAGTCCTTGTCCCAATCTGTCTACATACCATCCTCCCAATGGTCGCTTGCTTTAACCTCACAGATTTAGTATTAGCAAGTTTCTTCAAAGTTTCAGGAACACCTACCCTCCGCAACAACGGGCGCTCGTCGAGGATGTGGGTGAGTATCCTCGTTCTTTTATTTAATTATTTTGCATGGAAAAAACAACTTGTTCTGAATTATTGCAAGATAATTTGTGGAGGTAATTATTTAAGGTTAGGTTCATCTATATTGTTAAATAAAATGTGGAATCAGGAGCTGCCTTCCTGTAGTGGGTCCTTGCGCTGGCGGAAAGAGCCCGTCCCACGACACTGCAAACTAGGAAAAAGTCCTTGTCCCAATCTGTCTACATACCACCTCCAATGGTCGCTTGCTTTAACCTCACAGATTTAGTATTAGCAAGTTTCTTCAAAGTTTCAGGCACGCTTACCCTCCGCAACAACGGGCGCTCGTCGAGGATGTGGGTGAGTATCCTCGTTCTTTTATTTAATTATTTTGCATGGAAAGAAACAACTTGTTTGAATTATTGCAAGATAATGTGTGCAGGTAATTATTTAAGGTTAGGTTCATCTATATTGTTAAATAAAATGTGGAATCAGGAGCTGCCTTCCTGTAGTGGGTCCTTGCACTGGCGGAAAGAACCCGTCCCACGACATCGCAAACTAGGAAAAAGTCCTTGTCCCAATCTGTCTACATACCATCCGCCCAATGGTCGCTTGCTTTAACCTCACAGATTTAGTATTAGCAAGTTTCTTCAAAGTTTCAGGCACGCTCACCCTCCGCAAGAACGGGCGCTCGTCGAGGGAGTGGGTGAGTATCCTCGTTTTTTTATTTAATTATTTTGCATGGAAAAAACAACTTGTTCTGAATTATTGCAAGATAATTTGTGCAGGTAATTATTTAAGGTTAGGTTCATCTATATTGTTAAATAAAATGTGGAATCAGGAGCTACCTTCCTGTAGTGGGTCCTTGCGCTGGCGGAAAGAACCCGTCCCACGACACCCCAAACTAGGTAAAAGTCCTTGTCCCAATCTGTGTACATACCATCCGCCCAATGGTCGCTTGCTTTAACCTCACAGATTTAGTATTAGCAAGTTTCTTCAAAGTTTCAGGAACGCCTACCCTCCGCAACAACGGGCGCTCGTCGAGGATGTGGGTGAGTATCCTCGTTCTTTTATTTAATTATTTTGCATGGAAAAAACAACTTGTTCTGAATTATTGCAAGATAATTTGTGCAGGTAATTATTTAAGGTTAGGTTCATCTATATTGTTAAATAAAATGTGGAATCAGGAGCTGCCTTCCTGTAGTGGGTCCTTGCACTGGCGGAAAGAACCCGTCCCACGATACCGCAAACTAGGAAAAAGTCCTAGTCCCAATCTGTCTACATAGCCTCCGCCCAATGGTCGCTTGCTTTAACCTCACAAATTTAGTATTTGCAAGTTTCTTCAATGTTTCAGGCACGCTTACCCTCCGCAACAACGGGCGCTCGTCGAGAATGTGGGTGAGTATCCTCGTTTTTTTATTTAATTATTTTGCATAGAAAAAACAACTTGTTCTGAATTATTGCAAGATAATTTGCGCAGGTAATTATTTAAGGTTAGGTTCATCTATATTGTTAAATAAAATGTGGAATCAGGAGCTACCTTCCTGTAGTGGGTCCTTGCGCTGGCGGAAAGAACCCGTCCCACGACACCGCAAACTAGGAAAAAGTCCTTGTCCCAATCTGTCTACATACCATCCGCCCAATGGTCGCTTGCTTTAACCTCACAGATTTAGTATTAGCAAGTTTCTTCAAAGTTTCAGGAACGCCTACCCTCCGCAACAACGGGCGCTCGTCGAGGATGTGGGTGAGTATCCTCGTTCTTTTAATTATTTTGCATGGAAAAAACAACTTGTTCTGAATTATTGCAAGATAATTTGTGCAGGTAATTATTTAAGGTTAGGTTCATCTATATTGTTAAATAAAATTTGGAATCAGGAGCTACCTTCCTGTAGTGGGTCCTTGCGCTGGCGGAAAGAACCCGTCCCACGACACCGCGTATGTCCACATACCATCCGCCCAATGGTCGCTTGCTTTAACCTCACAGATTTAGTATTAGCAAGTTTCTTCAAAGTTTCAGGCACGCTTACCCTCCGCAACAACGGGCGCTCGTCGAGGATGTGGGTGAGTATCCTCGTTTTTTTATTTAATTATTTTGCATGGAAAAAACAACTTGTTCTGAATTATTGCAAGATAATTTGTGCAGGTAATTATTTAAGGTTAGGTTCATCTATATTGTTAAATAAAATGTGGAATCAGGAGCTACCTTCCTGGAGTGGGTCCTTGCGCTGGCGGAAAGAACCCGTCCCGCGATACTGCAAACTAGGAAAAAGTCCTTGTCCCAATCTGTCTACATACCATCCGCCCAATGGTCGCTTGCTTTAACCTCACAGATTTAGTATTAGCAAGTTTCTTCAAAGTTTCAGGAACGCCTACCCTTCGCAACAACGGGCGCTCGTTGAGGATGTGGGTGAGTATCCTCGTTCTTTTATTTAATTATTTTGCATGAAAAAACAACTTGTTCTGAATTATTGCAAGATAATTTGTGCAGGTAATTATTTAAGGTTAGGTTCATCTATATTGTTAAATAAAATTTGGAATCAGGAGCTACCTTCCTGTAGTGGGTCCTTGCGCTGGCGGAAAGAACCCGTCCCACGACACCGCGTATGTCCACATACCATCCGCCCAATGGTCGCTTGCTTTAACCTCACAGATTTAGTATTAGCAAGTTTCTTCAAAGTTTCAGGCACGCTTACCCTCCGCAACAACGGGCGCTCGTCGAGGATGTGGGTGAGTATCCTCGTTTTTTTATTTAATTATTTTGCATGGAAAAAACAACTTGTTCTGAATTATTGCAAGATAATTTGTGCAGGTAATTATCTAAGGTTGGGTTCATCTATATTGTTAAATAAAATTTGGAATCAGGAGCTACCTTCCTGTAGTGGGTCCTTGCGCTGGCGGAAAGAACCCGTCCCGCGATACCGCAAACTAGGAAGAAGTCCTTGTCCCAATCTGTCTACATACCATCCGCCCAATGGTCGCTTGCTTTAACCTCACAGATTTAGTATTAGCAAGTTTCTTCAAAGTTTCAGGAACGCCTACTTTCCGCAACAACGGGCGCTCGTCGAGGATGTGGGTGAGTATCCTCGTTCTTTTATTTAATTATTTTGCATGGAAAAAACAACTTGTTCTGAATTATTGCAAGATAATTTGTGCAGGTAATTATTTAAAGTTAGGTTCATCTATATTGTTAAATAAAATTTGGAATCAGGAGCTACCTTCCTGTAGTGGGTCCTTGCGCTGGCGGAAAGAACCCGTCCCACGACACCGCGTATGTCCACATACCATCCGCCCAATGGTCGCTTGCTTTAACCTCACAGATTTAGTATTAGCAAGTTTCTTCAAAGTTTCAGGCACGCCTACCCTCCGCAACAACGGGCGCTCGTCGAGGATGTGGGTGAGTATCCTCGTTTTTTTATTTAATTATTTTGCATGGAAAAAACAACTTGTTCTGAATTATTGCAAGATAATTTGTGCAGGTAATGATTTAAGGTTAGGTTCATCTATATTGTTAAATAAAATGTGGAATCAGGAGCTGCCTTCCTGTAGTGGGTCCTTGCACTGGCGGAAAGAACCCGTCCCACGACACCGCAAACTAGGAAAAAGTCCTAGTCTCAATCTGTCTACATAGCATCCGCCCAATGGTCGCTTGCTTTATTCTCACAAATTTAGTATTTGCAAGTTTCTTCAATGTTTCAGGCACGCTTACCCTCCGCAACAACGGGCGCTCGTCGAGGATGTGGGTGAGTATCCTCGTTTTTTTATTTAATTATTTTGCATGGAAAAAACAACTTGTTCTGAATTATTGCAAGATCATTTGTGCAGGTAATTATTTAAGGTTAGGTTCATCTATATTGTTAAATAAAATGTGGAATCACGAGCTGCCTTCCTGTAGTGGGTCCTTGCGCTGGCGGAAAGAGCCCGTCCCACGACACTGCAAACTAGGAAAAAGTCCTTGTCCCAATCTGTCTACATACCACGCCCAATGGTCGCTTGCTTTAACCTCACAGATTTAGTATTAGCAAGTTTCTTCAAAGTTTCAGGCACGCTTACCCTCCGCAACAACGGGCGCTCGTCGAGGATGTGGGTGAGTATCCTCGTTCTTTTATTTAATTATTTTGCATGGAAAAAAAAACTTGTTCTGAATTATTGCAAGATAATTTGTGCAGGTAATTATTTAAGGTTAGGTTCATCTATATTGTTAAATAAAATTTGGAATCAGGAGCTACCTTCCTGTAGTGGGTCCTTGCGCTGGCGGAAAGAACCCGTCCCACGACATCGCAAACTAGGAAAAAGTCCTTGTCCCAATCTGTCTACATACCATCCGCCCAATGGTCGCTTGCTTTAACCTCACAGATTTAGTATTAGCAAGTTTCTTCAAAGTTTCAGGCACGCTCACCCTCCGCAAGAACGGGCGCTCGTCGAGGGAGTGGGTGAGTATCCTCGTTTTTTTATTTAATTATTTTGCATGGAAAAAACAACTTGTTCTGAATTATTGCAAGATAATTTGTGCAGGTAATTATTTAAGGTTAGGTTCATCTATATTGTTAAATAAAATGTGGAATCAGGAGCTACCTTCCTGTAGTGGGTCCTTGCGCTGGCGGAAAGAACCCGTCCCACGACACCCCAAACTAGGTAAAAGTCCTTGTCCCAATCTGTGTACATACCATCCGCCCAATGGTCGCTTGCTTTAACCTCACAGATTTAGTATTAGCAAGTTTCTTCAAAGTTTCAGGAACGCCTACCCTCCGCAACAACGGGCGCTCGTCGAGGATGTGGGTGAGTATCCTCGTTCTTTTATTTAATTATTTTGCATGGAAAAAACAACTTGTTCTGAATTATTGCAAGATAATTTGTGCAGGTAATTATTTAAGGTTAGGTTCATCTATATTGTTAAATAAAATGTGGAATCAGGAGCTGCCTTCCTGTAGTGGGTCCTTGCACTGGCGGAAAGAACCCGTCCCACGATACCGCAAACTAGGAAAAAGTCCTAGTCCCAATCTGTCTACATAGCCTCCGCCCAATGGTCGCTTGCTTTAACCTCACAAATTTAGTATTTGCAAGTTTCTTCAATGTTTCAGGCACGCTTACCCTCCGCAACAACGGGCGCTCGTCGAGAATGTGGGTGAGTATCCTCGTTTTTTTATTTAATTATTTTGCATAGAAAAAACAACTTGTTCTGAATTATTGCAAGATAATTTGCGCAGGTAATTATTTAAGGTTAGGTTCATCTATATTGTTAAATAAAATGTGGAATCAGGAGCTACCTTCCTGTAGTGGGTCCTTGCGCTGGCGGAAAGAACCCGTCCCACGACACCGCAAACTAGGAAAAAGTCCTTGTCCCAATCTGTCTACATACCATCCGCCCAATGGTCGCTTGCTTTAACCTCACAGATTTAGTATTAGCAAGTTTCTTCAAAGTTTCAGGAACGCCTACCCTCCGCAACAACGGGCGCTCGTCGAGGATGTGGGTGAGTATCCTCGTTCTTTTAATTATTTTGCATGGAAAAAACAACTTGTTCTGAATTATTGCAAGATAATTTGTGCAGGTAATTATTTAAGGTTAGGTTCATCTATATTGTTAAATAAAATTTGGAATCAGGAGCTACCTTCCTGTAGTGGGTCCTTGCGCTGGCGGAAAGAACCCGTCCCACGACACCGCGTATGTCCACATACCATCCGCCCAATGGTCGCTTGCTTTAACCTCACAGATTTAGTATTAGCAAGTTTCTTCAAAGTTTCAGGCACGCTTACCCTCCGCAACAACGGGCGCTCGTCGAGGATGTGGGTGAGTATCCTCGTTTTTTTATTTAATTATTTTGCATGGAAAAAACAACTTGTTCTGAATTATTGCAAGATAATTTGTGCAGGTAATTATTTAAGGTTAGGTTCATCTATATTGTTAAATAAAATGTGGAATCAGGAGCTACCTTCCTGGAGTGGGTCCTTGCGCTGGCGGAAAGAACCCGTCCCGCGATACTGCAAACTAGGAAAAAGTCCTTGTCCCAATCTGTCTACATACCATCCGCCCAATGGTCGCTTGCTTTAACCTCACAGATTTAGTATTAGCAAGTTTCTTCAAAGTTTCAGGAACGCCTACCCTCCGCAACAACGGGCGCTCGTTGAGGATGTGGGTGAGTATCCTCGTTCTTTTATTTAATTATTTTGCATGAAAAAACAACTTGTTCTGAATTATTGCAAGATAATTTGTGCAGGTAATTATTTAAGGTTAGGTTCATCTATATTGTTAAATAAAATTTGGAATCAGGAGCTACCTTCCTGTAGTGGGTCCTTGCGCTGGCGGAAAGAACCCGTCCCACGACACCGCGTATGTCCACATACCATCCGCCCAATGGTCGCTTGCTTTAACCTCACAGATTTAGTATTAGCAAGTTTCTTCAAAGTTTCAGGCACGCTTACCCTCCGCAACAACGGGCGCTCGTCGAGGATGTGGGTGAGTATCCTCGTTTTTTTATTTAATTATTTTGCATGGAAAAAACAACTTGTTCTGAATTATTGCAAGATAATTTGTGCAGGTAATTATCTAAGGTTGGGTTCATCTATATTGTTAAATAAAATTTGGAATCAGGAGCTACCTTCCTGTAGTGGGTCCTTGCGCTGGCGGAAAGAACCCGTCCCGCGATACCGCAAACTAGGAAGAAGTCCTTGTCCCAATCTGTCTACATACCATCCGCCCAATGGTCGCTTGCTTTAACCTCACAGATTTAGTATTAGCAAGTTTCTTCAAAGTTTCAGGAACGCCTACCCTCCGCAACAACGGGCGCTCGTCGAGGATGTGGGTGAGTATCCTCGTTCTTTTATTTAATTATTTTGCATGGAAAAAACAACTTGTTCTGAATTATTGCAAGATAATTTGTGCAGGTAATTATTTAAAGTTAGGTTCATCTATATTGTTAAATAAAATTTGGAATCAGGAGCTACCTTCCTGTAGTGGGTCCTTGCGCTGGCGGAAAGAACCCGTCCCACGACACCGCGTATGTCCACATACCATCCGCCCAATGGTCGCTTGCTTTAACCTCACAGATTTAGTATTAGCAAGTTTCTTCAAAGTTTCAGGCACGCCTACCCTCCGCAACAACGGGCGCTCGTCGAGGATGTGGGTGAGTATCCTCGTTTTTTTATTTAATTATTTTGCATGGAAAAAACAACTTGTTCTGAATTATTGCAAGATAATTTGTGCAGGTAATGATTTAAGGTTAGGTTCATCTATATTGTTAAATAAAATGTGGAATCAGGAGCTGCCTTCCTGTAGTGGGTCCTTGCACTGGCGGAAAGAACCCGTCCCACGACACCGCAAACTAGGAAAAAGTCCTAGTCTCAATCTGTCTACATAGCATCCGCCCAATGGTCGCTTGCTTTATTCTCACAAATTTAGTATTTGCAAGTTTCTTCAATGTTTCAGGCACGCTTACCCTCCGCAACAACGGGCGCTCGTCGAGGATGTGGGTGAGTATCCTCGTTTTTTTATTTAATTATTTTGCATGGAAAAAACAACTTGTTCTGAATTATTGCAAGATCATTTGTGCAGGTAATTATTTAAGGTTAGGTTCATCTATATTGTTAAATAAAATGTGGAATCACGAGCTGCCTTCCTGTAGTGGGTCCTTGCGCTGGCGGAAAGAGCCCGTCCCACGACACTGCAAACTAGGAAAAAGTCCTTGTCCCAATCTGTCTACATACCACCTCCAATGGTCGCTTGCTTTAACCTCACAGATTTAGTATTAGCAAGTTTCTTCAAAGTTTCAGGCACGCTTACCCTCCGCAACAACGGGCGCTCGTCGAGGATGTGGGTGAGTATCCTCGTTCTTTTATTTAATTATTTTGCATGGAAAGAAACAACTTGTTTGAATTATTGCAAGATAATGTGTGCAGGTAATTATTTAAGGTTAGGTTCATCTATATTGTTAAATAAAATTTGGAATCAGGAGCTACCTTCCTGTAGTGGGTCCTTGCGCTGGCGGAAAGAACCCGTCCCACGACACCGCAAACTAGGAAAAAGTCCTTGTCCCAATCTGTCTACATACCATCCCCCCAATGGTCGCTTGCTTTAACCTCACAGATTTAGTATTAGCAAGTTTCTTCAAAGTTTCAGGCACGCTTACCCTCCGCAACAACGGGCGCTCGTCGAGGGAGTGGGTGAGTATCCTCGTTTTTTTATTTAATTATTTTGCATGGAAAAAACAACTTGTTTGAATTATTGCAAGATAATTTGTGCAGGTAATTATTTAAGGTTAGGTTCATCTATATTGTTAAATAAAATGTGGAATCAGGAGCTACCTTCCTGTAGTAAGTCCTTGCGCTGGCGGAAAGAACCCGTCCCACGACACCGCAAACTAGGTAAAAGTCCTTGTCCCAATCTGTGTACATACCATCCGCCCAATGGTCGCTTGCTTTAACCTCACAGATTTAGTATTAGCAAGTTTCTTCAAAGTTTCAGGAACGCCTACCCTCCGCAACAACGGGCGCTCGTCGAGGATGTGGGTGAGTATCCTCGTTCTTTTATTTAATTATTTTGCATGGAAAAAACAACTTGTTCTGAATTATTGCAAGATAATTTGTGCAGGTAATTACTTAAGGTTAGGTTCATCTATATTGTTAAATAAAATGTGGAATCAGGAGGTGCCTTCCTGTAGTGGGTCCTTGCGCTGGCGGAAAGAGCCCGTCCCACGACACTGCAAACTAGGAAAAAGTCCTTGTCCCAATCTGTCTACATACCACCCCCAATGGTCGCTTGCTTTAACCTCACAGATTTAGTATTAGCAAGTTTCTTCAAAGTTTCAGGCACGCTTACCCTCCGCTACAACGGGCGCTCGTCGAGGGAGTGGGTGAGTATCCTCGTTTATTTAATTATTTTGCATGAAAAAAAACAACTTGTTCTGAATTATTGCAAGATAATTTGTGCAGGTAATTATTTAAGGTTAGGTTCATCTATATTGTTAAATAAAATGTGGAATCAGGAGCTACCTTCCTGTAGTGGGTCCTTGCACTGGCGGAAAGAACCCGTCCCACGACAACGCAAACTAGGAAAAAGTCCTAGTCCCAATCTGTCTACATAGCATCCGCCCAATGGTCGCTTGCTTTAACCTCACAAATTTAGTATTTGCAAGTTTCTTCAATGTTTCAGGCACGCTTACCCTCCGCAACAACGGGCGCTCGTCGAGGATGTGGGTGAGTATCCTCGTTTTTTTATTTAATTATTTTGCATAGAAAAAACAACTTGTTCTGAATTATTGCAAGATAATTTGCGCAGGTAATTATTTAAGGTTAGGTTCATCTATATTGTTAAATAAAATGTGGAATCAGGAGCTACCTTCCTGTAGTGGGTCCTTGCGCTGGCGGAAAGAACCCGTCCCACGACACCGCAAACTAGGAAAAAGTCCTTGTCCCAATCTGTCTACATACCATCCGCCCAATGGTCGGTTGCTTTAACCTCACAGATTTAGTATTAGCAAGTTTCTTCAAAGTTTCAGGAACGCCTACCCTCCGCAACAACGGGCGCTCGTCGAGGATGTGGGTGAGTTTCCTCGTTCTTTTATTTAATTATTTTGCATGGAAAAAACAACTTGTTCTGAATTATTGCAAGATAATTTGTGCAGGTAATTATTTAAGGTTAGGTTCATCTATATTGTTAAATAAAATGTGGAATCAGGAGCTACCTTCCTGTAATGGGTCCTTGCGCTGGCGGAAAGAACCCGTCCCGCGATACCGCAAACTAGGAAAAAGTCCTTGTCCCAATTTGTCTACATACCATCCACCCAATGGTCGCTTGCTTTAACCTCACAGATTTAGTATTAGCAAGTTTCTTCAAAGTTTCAGGAACGCTTACCCTCCGCAACAACGGGCGCTCGTTGAGGATGTGGGTGAGTATCCTCGTTCTTTTATTTAATTATTTTGCATGGAAAAAACAACTTGTTCTTAATTATTGCAAGACAATTTGTGCAGGTAATTATTTAAGGTTAGGTTCATCTATATTGTTAAATAAAATGTGGAATCAGGAGCTACCTTCCTGTAGTGGGTCCTTGCGCTGGCGGAAAGAACCCGTCCCACGATACCGCAAACTAGGAAAAAGTCCTTGTCCCAATCTGTGTACATACCATCCGCCCAATGGTCGCTTGCTTTAACCTCACAGATTTAGTATTTGCAAGTTTCTTCAATGTTTCAGGCACGCTTACCCTCCGCAACAACGGGCGCTCGTCGAGGATGTGGGTGAGTATCCTCGTTTTTTTATTTAATTATTTTGCATGGAAAAAACAACTTGTTCTGAATTATTGCAAGATAATTTGTGCAGGTAATTATTTAAGGTTAGGTTCATCTATATTGTTAAATAAAATGTGGAATCAGGAGCTGCCTTCCTGTAGTGGGTCCTTGCGCTGGCGGAAAGAGCCCGTCCCACGACACTGCAAACTAGGAAAAAGTCCTTGTCCCAATCTGTCTACATACCATCCGCCCAATGGCCGCTTGCTTTAACCTCACAGATTTAGTATTAGCAAGTTTCTTCAAAGTTTCAGGAACGCCTACCCTCCGCAACAACGGGCGCTCGTCGAGGATGTGGGTGAGTATCCTCGTTCTTTTATTTAATTATTTTGCATGGAAAAAACAACTTGTTCTGAATTATTGCAAGATAATTTGTGGAGGTAATTATTTAAGGTTAGGTTCATCTATATTGTTAAATAAAATGTGGAATCAGGAGCTGCCTTCCTGTAGTGGGTCCTTGCGCTGGCGGAAAGAGCCCGTCCCACGACACTGCAAACTAGGAAAAAGTCCTTGTCCCAATCTGTCTACATACCACCTCCAATGGTCGCTTGCTTTAACCTCACAGATTTAGTATTAGCAAGTTTCTTCAAAGTTTCAGGCACGCTTACCCTCCGCAACAACGGGCGCTCGTCGAGGATGTGGGTGAGTATCCTCGTTCTTTTATTTAATTATTTTGCATGGAAAGAAACAACTTGTTTGAATTATTGCAAGATAATGTGTGCAGGTAATTATTTAAGGTTAGGTTCATCTATATTGTTAAATAAAATGTGGAATCAGGAGCTGCCTTCCTGTAGTGGGTCCTTGCACTGGCGGAAAGAACCCGTCCCACGACATCGCAAACTAGGAAAAAGTCCTTGTCCCAATCTGTCTACATACCATCCGCCCAATGGTCGCTTGCTTTAACCTCACAGATTTAGTATTAGCAAGTTTCTTCAAAGTTTCAGGCACGCTCACCCTCCGCAAGAACGGGCGCTCGTCGAGGGAGTGGGTGAGTATCCTCGTTTTTTTATTTAATTATTTTGCATGGAAAAAACAACTTGTTCTGAATTATTGCAAGATAATTTGTGCAGGTAATTATTTAAGGTTAGGTTCATCTATATTGTTAAATAAAATGTGGAATCAGGTGCTGCCTTCCTGTAGTGGGTCCTTGCACTGGCGGAAAGAACCCGTCCCACGATACCGCAAACTAGGAAAAAGTCCTAGTCCCAATCTGTCTACATAGCCTCCGCCCAATGGTCGCTTGCTTTAACCTCACAAATTTAGTATTTGCAAGTTTCTTCAATGTTTCAGGCACGCTTACCCTCCGCAACAACGGGCGCTCGTCGAGGATGTGGGTGAGTATCCTCGTTTTTTTATTTAATTATTTTGCATAGAAAAAACAACTTGTTCTGAATTATTGCAAGATAATTTGCTCAGGTAATTATTTAAGGTTAGGTTCATCTATATTGTTAAATAAAATGTGGAATCAGGAGCTACCTTCCTGTAATGGGTCCTTGCGCTGGCGGAAAGAACCCGTCCCACGACAACGCAAACTAGGAAAAAGTCCTAGTCCCAATCTCTCTACATACATTTCGAATAATGGTCGCTTGCTTTAACCTCACAGATTTAGTCTTAGCAAGTTTCTTCAAAGTTTCAGGCGCGCTTACCCTCCGCAACAACGGGCGCTCGTCGAGGATGTGGGTGAGTATCCTCGTTTTTTTATTTAATTATTTTGCATGGAAAAAAACAACTTGTTCTGAATTATTGTAAGATAATTTGTGCAGGTAATTATTTAAGGTAAGGTTCATCTATATTGTTAAATAAAATTTGGAATCAGGAGCTACCTTCCTGTAGTGGGTCCTTGCGCTGGCGGAAAGAACCCGTCCCACGATACCGCAAACTAGGAAAAAGTCCTTGTCCCAATCTGTCTACATACCATCCGCCCAATGGTCGCTTGCTTTAACCTCACAGATTTAGTATTAGCAAGTTTCTTCAAAGTTTCAGGCACGCTTACCCTCCGCAAGAACGGGCGCTCGTCGAGGGAGTGTGTTATATACACTGTAAAACTTACCTTTTATTTCGCACACGCTAATTAACATGTTCCTATAACACGTTAATTAACGTTACGCATACTAATCGCATTTCCCTGCATAGATATAGAACTACAACAAACCAACATATTTCCCACGATATGTTGTTTGCATATTCTCAATTGCATTTTTACAATTGCAATCGCATGTGTTCCTAATTACCTAACATTGAACCATGCAATAATAAATATTGCTACGACCCAAAAGAGCAAATACGACCCTAGCACAGCATGACACCATTCTTCACGATTTGGGTCTTTACTCATATGCATATGCATATGTGTAACCCGGATCCATGACCATGGGAAAGAAAGTGAAGAAATTGCACTTGACTCAATGCCGACAAATTGGGTCAAGTGGGAATGTAAACATTGAATGGTCAATGAATGGTGCAATGCTGTGTGTGCGGTATGAATGAACATTGTGTGAGGTCAGGGAAATGTGGGAAATAGAATTAACATGCTGTGAAGCAAAATACTAACTTATGTTGATTTATTGTAATGAAAAGTATATAAGAAAAAGTTGTATGAAGAATAAAGCCAATTCTGTTTGGGCAAGCTGAAGAGATAACAACTTGTTTCATTTTTACAGAACTGATATTCGCGAGATTTTCCTTGCGTTAATATTACCAACTACTACAGCACGGCAAATATTTAGGATTAGCCTAAATTATGGTGCCAACAATATCTGCGGCCAAGCCGCTTAAGTAGGTTCCCTTTTTCCCTTACAATAATCAGAAGAATTAAACAATTAAACTAAAAACATCTTACAGAGAATCGATCCCCCACAGTAACAGAACATTATATGGCGATCCTGCAACTACGGACTGTGGAATCTCTGGCGACGAAAATGAGTCCGAAATGAATTTTGAGTTAACGGAGGACGATAGAAGACAGTTGGAGCAGGCATTTTTTAACTGTTTCAACACAGCGGAGGAATACGTGCCGCAACCTGTGGAGCCCGTCGAAGCTGAACCACCAGTTTATACACCGTCATCGGTTGGAGCTACCGACCCCAGAGGTCCCAAACCCATCAGTATCGAAAAATATCGCAAAAGGCGTGATATTAGCGCGATTGAGGAGCGACTAACGCAAATACCGGCAAAAAGACGGCCACGAGGAGGCAGAAAAACGAGAATCAAGCGCCAACGGGCAGAGCTGCATAGACTAGTCAGGATATCTGTGGGTGAACAGCAGCGGTATTTTAGAAAGGAACTTCAAAAGCTGAAGTAACATGGGAAACTCATGTTCCACGGTGGAGACAACGGTGCTTCAGGAGTACCAGCAGTCGTTTACAACAGCAGCAGTCTTTATTGTTCTGATAGTTGTTTTCTATATTTATCACAGCTACACCAAAAAGTACGTGGTTAAGCGTCTCAACAGAAATATTAATGTATAAGATAATAATACAGTATAAATGTAGGACAATTTTCTTCTTCTATTCCACAATATATGTGCTATCTAATTAATTATCTGATTTTATGGTTCCCTGCTCTGTTTCCAATTAACTGCTTGTTCCTATTTTCCGTGTGTGGACATTCCATGGGGTTGTGTTTCTTAAAGAATTCTTTGATTTAGAAACTCCTAGGTTTTATGGATGCTTTAGAAGAACTGATTTTAGAGAATGAAAGGGTTCTCAGGAATTTAAAAAAGAGCGGTAAAAATTTATATACATTTGAGACTTTATTGGAAAAATTGAACGATTTGAAAATTCGAAAAGAACGTTTTAGGTCTGTCATAGGTAACTTTAGTGACGAAAGTTCGAAATTACTTGATTTGAAATTGAAGTTTAGAGCAGAATCATCTATTCTTGAAGGTGAAATTTGGTTACAATTGGGAAAACAAGGTTACAACACAGAGGACATTAAGCAAGACGATTTAACTCAAGAGTTAGAGACAAGTTTACCTTATTTAGAAGAGAGATTCACGATGTCGGAATTTAACCTAGAGACCGCTATAAAGATAATTCCCACCTTTGAGGGAAAATATAAGGAGTTGGAATCATTTCTAAAAATTGTAGAATTATTGAACTCCACGCTATCCGAAACGGGAAAAACCCAACTCATAGATTTCGTCACCAAAGTCAAGCTTACCGCAAACGTGCGTTTAACCCTGAACGATACCTCAATCTCGACTTTTGATTCTTTAAAAACAGCATTGTCTAGTAGGTTTAAGAACAATAAGACAGTCCCGCAAATTCACGCTATCCTTAGTAGTACTTGTCAGAAGAAGTCATCTGTTACATCCTATAAAGACAAAATTTTATCCCTGGTAGACGAGTTGAACCAGCTACAGATCCAAGAGCTAGGTAATCGAGCTACGGAAGGTGAGAGAAAGGTCATCACTCAAATGAATGATACCTATGCTCTAACGATTTTCAAAAGTGGGCTAAATGATCAGCTGAAGAATACTGTATTTTCGGCGAGGCCCAAGACTTTTGCAGATGCTGTGTCACTGGCTCAAGAAATTGAAACTGCGGAGACACAGACCGCGAGCAGTGTAATGCGCATCAGTGATCATCCAAATAGGACAAATAGGGAGCACAATAGGAGGAACAATGATGGTAACAGAAATAGGAATAATAGGCGTAATAGAGATAGTAGAAATAACAGGAATAATAATAACAGAGATCATCAAACTGATAATAGGGACCGTAGGAATAATAACAACCGTAGAGATTACGATAACGGTAGGGACACAGGAGGTAGATCTAACTATCGTAGGAGTAACAATGGCGATACAGGAAATAGACGTAATAATAGAAGGAATAGTAATTATAATAACAGCCACAATGGCAACACGGGAAGTTATAGAAGAAACGTCCATGTTGTATCGGACCAGGGAAACGTCCTGAGTTCCGGAGAGGACATAGAGAACCTCCCGGTATAAAAACTGCAGATATAGGAAATAGCATTTTTAGAGTATCTAATGGCTGCACAAATTTTGTTAGGATATATAATTATGAGGCTGATAGACAATTGTCATTCTTAATCGACACAGGTGCAGACGTGTCAATTTGTAAAATAGATGTATTTAGAAATTTAGAGCACAATATAGAGGACGAAAATAGAATTAAGCTTACTGGGATTACGAACGAAGTAACCACATCTTTAGGTACCTCTAGTTTAAATTTATTAATTGGGAATCAACGAATAACAGAGTCATTTCACATTGTGGACGGTAATTTCCCGATAAGTACTGATGGTATTATCGGAAGGGATCTAATGGTTAGTTTCATGTGTAAAATAGATTATGAAACATTTACCATTTCTTTTAATGTATCTGACGAAGAGTTTGTGTTGCCTATGGACACGAAACGACAGAACCATGCGAAAGTCAACATATCTGCTAGAACCGAAGCAATAGTCCCGGTTAATGTAGATATTGATGAAGATAGCATCGTGCTAAACTCGGAAGTTGAGAAGGGTGTTTTTGTCGGAAACACAATAATACCTGTTAAAGGGGTACGGCACGTAAAGATTCTTAACACCACTGATGAAGACATTGTTTTAAACCATTTCAACGTTGAGGTGGAACCGTTGAAAAATTATAATGTTTACAGAGGAGAACAACAAAGATACGACCAGATTAGATTCAAGAGATTACTGGAAGTAATAGATAAAGACAATTTGGACAAAAGGTCTATGAATAGCTTGCTTGATTTAATCAAAGAATATCAGGATGTCTTTCATTTAGAAGAAGAGAAATTGGCAACAAACAATTTCTACAGACAAAGGCTACAGATGGTGGATAACAACCCAGTCTACATTAAGAACTACAGGCTACCTCAAGCACAGAATGAGGAAATCCTGCAACAAGTCAGAGACTTGGAAGACAGTGATATTATCGAACCATCAACAAGCCCATACAATTCACCACTTTTAGTTGTACCAAAAAAGAGTACTGATGGTAAAGCCAAGTGGCGACTTGTAGTAGATTTTCGGAGACTGAACGACAAGATCGTCAATGATAAGTTCCCATTGACTAGGTTGGAAGACGTTTTAGATAGGCTAGGTAGAGCGAAATATTTTTCAACTTTGGATATGACTAGCTCTTTCCATCAAATCGAACTTGAGAAAGAGTCTAGGCCAGTAACCGCGTTCTCTACTAGCGATGGCCATTATCAATTTAAGAGACTACCATTTGGGTTGAAGATATCATCCAACAGTTTCCAACGGATGTTGACAATAGCTCTGAGTGGTTTGAGCCACGAAGCATTCCTATACGTGGATGATATCATAGTTTTTGGATGCAGCATTAAGCATCATAATGACAATCTTCGTAAGGTACTACACAGACTGCGACGGCACAATTTGAAATTAAACCCTGGTAAATGTCAATTTTTGAAATCGGAAGTAGTTTACTTGGGTCATTTAATAACTAGTGAAGGTATTAAGACCGATCCATCTAAATTTGATACGATCAAGAACTATCCGATTCCAAAGAATGCAGATGAAGTACGCAGGTTTGTTGCGTTCTGCAATTACTATAGGCGTTTTATTCCAAATTTTGCTGCTACCGCCAAAAGTTTAAATTCCTTGCTAAAGAAAAACACAACTTTTGTCTGGACCGAAGAATGTCAAAAAGCATATGACACACTCAAAACTAAATTGATAGAACCACCAATTCTCCAGTATTCGAATTTCGAAAAGCCATTTATTCTAACTACTGACGCATCCAATTACGCTTTAGGTGCTGTATTATCTCAAGGCGAAATTGGACGTGATTTACCCATTTCGTATGCAAGCAAGTCACTAGCCAAACATGACATTAACAAACCTGTCATAGAAAAAGAACTATTGGCATAAACTTTTTCAGACCTTATCTCTATGGAAGGAAGTTTGTGGTCGTTACAGACCATAGACCACTGGTATCTTTGTTTTCGCACAAGAATCCTTCATCAAAACTCACCAGAATTCGTGTTGACTTATCTGATTATGACTTCTCAATAGTGTACAAAAAGGGCAGCATGAATACGAATGCTGATGCCTTGTCAAGAATCGAATTGGATTCAGACTCTTTAAAGGCAATGATACCTCCAGAAATAGACGAAAGCGCAAAGCGCAAAATATAAGCTATAACAAGGGGCATGGCGGATAGAACTAAGGATAAAGAACAAAAAGTCTGTGACGAGGGCACCCACAACAACATAGAACCTGATCAATTCTATTGTTGGGATTGCACGAGTTTATCAGATATCACCGGTGTTACAAAATTGAAATTTATCCTGCGCAGTGAAAATCATAAATGTATAAAAATTGTACGTACAAACAATGTTATACAAGTGTATTGTAGCGATATATCTGATGTGAAATCCGTTTCCGTCAACGAAAAGCTCACAATAAATAAGGGTACCAAGAAGAACAAACGTGATGAGAGCAAAAGTGATAATCCATTCTCAGAATATGTTCTGATAATGGAGAAGCTATTAGATTTTGCCAACCATAACAAAATCCAAGAACTCTCACTATCTAGTGATGATATCATATTTAGGTCTATAGACAAAGAGACATTTAAGAGAATATTTAACCTGTTGCAACAAAGAAATAACAATGAGCATGCGAAATTGAAAATAATGATATACAAGCCACCCGCCAAAGTAATTAGAAAGAACGACCAATTAAAGCTAATAGAAGAGTATCACAACTCACCACATGGAGGACATTTAGGGATCCGCAAAACTTTGTTAAAGTTTGTTAAAGTTAAAACAGCGATACTGCTGGAAAAACATGAGCAGTATGGTTAAATCCCACATAAATAATTGTACACCGTGCCAGATGAACAAACAAGTAAGGCACACCAAAGAAGAAATGATCAAAACTGACACACCATCAACCAGTTTTGAGACCATACAGATTGATACTGTAGGTCCACTCAGGATCTCGAACGGTTATAGATACATTCTAACCCTACAATGTGAACTAACCAAATTTGTTATAGCGTTCCCTATAGAAAATAAGGAAGCAAATACCATAGCTTTAGGTTTAGTTAACGAATTCATATTGAAATATGGTCATTTCAAAATACTCAAATCTGATTTAGGTACTGAATTTGCGAATAAGCTTATGGGAGATATTTGTAGTCTTTTGAAAATAAAACAAGTATTCTCAACACCATATCACCACCAGACACTAGGTGTAGTTGAAAGGAATCATCGGGTTTTGAACGAATACATGCATTCCTTTGCTGATGATCAACAATGGGACACGTGGGTTCCGTATTACGCATTTGCTTATAATACGACTCCACATATAGATACAAACTATACTCCCAACGAATTAGTTTTTGGTAAACTACCATACCTCCCAAATGACATAGTAGACAACCACGATAAAGCATACAATGTAGATGACTATGCTAAAGAATTAAAGGCAAGATTGAGGATGTCCATAAATAAAGCGCGAAGAATTATAGAAAAAATCAAAACAAAAAGAACCATAGATCAGGCTAATACAAATCCATTGAATCCCAAAATAGGAGATTTAGTACTACTAAAGCATGAAAATAGAAAAAAACATCAACCACCTTATAAAGGTCCATACAGGGTACTGGACACAGACCAATGTAACGTCACTTTGGAAATAGCAGGACATCATAAATTAGTGCACAAAAACAGACTAAAATCTTACAAATCGCATAACACGAACAATAATTTAATTGTATGAATAAACTACTATTAGTTCATAATATAATTCGATATTGTAAATTTTTAGAATTTTACTATAAATTAATACAAAAACCGATTAAAACTTACGATTCGCATAACATACGTTGCGATTCAAATATATAAATGAACTATTGTATGAATATTATCTAACTTAAGATAGTACTCCAAATATAATTTACCTAAAAATAATTGCTAAAATCTTATCTGAAATTAAAGAAATTTGTTGTAATCTATAGATTTAGGACATGATTAATGATTCGTTTACATTTTCCTTTATCATAAAAATGCACCCGAATCAAAAAAGGGTGAAAGTGTTATGTATACTGTAAAACTTACCTTTTATTTCGCACACGCTAATTAACATGTTCCTATAACACGTTAATTAACGTTACGCATACTAATCGCATTTCCCTGCATAGATATAGAACTACAACAAACCAACATATTTCCCACGATATGTTGTTTGCATATTCTCAATTGCATTTTTACAATTGCAATCGCATGTGTTCCTAATTACCTAACATTGAACCATGCAATAATAAATATTGCTACGACCCAAAAGAGCAAATACGACCCTAGCACAGCATGACACCATTCTTCACGATTTGGGTCTTTACTCATATGCATATGCATATGTGTAACCCGGATCCATGACCATGGGAAAGAAAGTGAAGAAATTGCACTTGACTCAATGCCGACAAATTGGGTCAAGTGGGAATGTAAACATTGAATGGTCAATGAATGGTGCAATGCTGTGTGTGCGGTATGAATGAACATTGTGTGAGGTCAGGGAAATGTGGGAAATAGAATTAACATGCTGTGAAGCAAAATACTAACTTATGTTGATTTATTGTAATGAAAAGTATATAAGAAAAAGTTGTATGAAGAATAAAGCCAATTCTGTTTGGGCAAGCTGAAGAGATAACAACTTGTTTCATTTTTACAGAACGGATATTCGCGAGATTTTCCTTGCGTTAATATTACCAACTACTACAGCACGGCAAATATTTAGGATTAGCCTAAATTATGGTGCCAACAATATCTGCGGCCAAGCCGCTTAAGTAGGTTCCCTTTTTCCCTTACAATAATCAGAAGAATTAAACAATTAAACTAAAAACATCTTACAGAGAATCGATCCCCCACAGTAACAGAACATTATAGTGGGTGAGTATCCTCGTTTTTTTATTTAATTATTTTGCATGGAAAAAACAACTTGTTCTGAATTATTGCAAGATAATTTGTGCAGGTAATTATTTAAGGTTAGGTTCATCTATTTTGTTAAATAAAATGTGGAATCAGGAGCTACCTTCCTGTAATGGGTCCTTGCGCTGGCGGAAAGAACCCGTCCCACGACACCCCAAACTAGGTAAAAGTCCTTGTCCCAATCTGTGTACATACCATCCGCCCAATGGTCGCTTGCTTTAACCTCACAGATTTAGTATTAGCAGGTTTCTTCAAAGTTTCAGGAACGCCTACCCTCCGCAACAACGGGCGCTCGTCGGGGATGTGGGTGAGTATCCTCGTTTTTTTATTTAATTATTTTGCATGGAAAAAACAACTTGTTCTGAATTATTGCAAGATAATTTGTGCAGGTAATTATTTAAGGTTAGGTTCATCTATATTGTTAAATAAAATGTGGAATCAGGAGCTACCTTCCTGTAATGGGTCCTTGCGCTGGCGGAAAGAACCCGTCCCACGACACCCCAAACTAGGTAAAAGTCCTTGTCCCAATCTGTGTACATACCATCCGCCCAATGGTCGCTTGCTTTAACCTCACAGATTTAGTATTAGCAGGTTTCTTCAAAGTTTCAGGAACGCCTACCATCCGCAACAACGGGCGCTCGTCGGGGATGTGGGTGAGTATCCTCGTTTTTTTATTTAATTATTTTGCATGGAAAAAACAACTTGTTCTGAATTATTGCAAGATAATTTGTGCAGGTAATTATTTAAGGTTAGGTTCATCTATATTGTTAAATAAAATGTGGAATCAGGAGCTGCCTTCCTGTAGTGGGTCCTTGCGCTGGCGGAAAGAGCCCGTCCCACGACACTGCAAACTAGGAAAAAGTCCTTGTCCCAATCTGTCTACATACCATCCGCCCAATGGTCTCTTGCTTTAACCTCACAGATTTAGTATTAGCAAGTTTCTTCAAAGTTTCAGGCACGCCTACCCTCCGCAACAACGGGCGCTCGTCGAGGATGTGGGTGAGTATCCTCGTTTTTTTATTTAATTATTTTGCATGGAAAAAACAACTTGTTCTGAATTATTGCAAGATAATTTGTGCAGGTAATTATTTAAGGTTAGGTTCATCTATATTGTTAAATAAAATGTGGAATCAGGAGCTGCCTTCCTGTAGTGGGTCCTTGCGCTGGCGGAAAGAGCCCGTCCCACGACACTGCAAACTAGGAAAAAGTCCTTGTCCCAATCTGTCTACATACCATCCTCCCAATGGTCGCTTGCTTTAACCTCACAGATTTAGTATTAGCAAGTTTCTTCAAAGTTTCAGGAACGCCTACCCTCCGCAACAACGGGCGCTCGTCGAGGATGTGGGTGAGTATCCTCGTTCTTTTATTTGATTATTTTGCATGGAAAAAACAACTTGTTCTGAATTATTGCAAGATAATTTGTGCAGGTAATTATTTAAGGTTAGGTTCATCTATATTGTTAAATAAAATGTGGAATCAGGAGCTACCTTCCTGTAGTGGGTCCTTGCGCTGGCGGAAAGAACCCGTCCCGCGATACCGCAAACTAGGAAAAAGTCCTTGTCCCAATCTGTGTACATACCATCCGCCCAATGGTCGCTTGCTTTAACCTCACAGATTTAGTATTTGCAAGCTTCTTCAATGTTTCAGGCACGCTTACCCTCCGCAACAACGGGCGCTCGTCGAAGATGTGGGTGAGTATCCTCGTTTTTTTATTTAATTATTTTGCATGGAAAAAACAACTTGTTCTTAATTATTGCAAGATAATTTGTGCAGGTAATTATTTAAGGTTAGGTTCATCTATATTGTTAAATAAAATGTGGAATCAGGAGCTACCTTCCTGTAGTGGGTCCTTGCGCTGGCGGAGAGAACCCGTCCCACGACACCGCAAATTAGGAAAAAGTGCGTGTCCCAATCTGTCTACATACCATCCGCCCAATGGTCGCTTGCTTTAACCTCACAGATTTAGTATTAGCAAGTTTCTTCAAAGTTTCAGGCACGCTTACCCTCCGCAACAACGGGCGCTCGTCGAGGATGTGGGTGAGTATCCTCGTTTTTTTATTTAATTATTTTGCATGGTAAAATACAACTTATTCTGAATTATTGCAAGATAATTTGTGCAGGTAATTATTTAAGGTAAGGTTCATCTATATTGTTAAATAAAATTTGGAATCAGGAGCTACCTTCCTGTAGTGGGTCCTTGCGCTGGCGGAAAGAACCCGTCCCACGACAACGCAAACTAGGAAAAAGTCCTTGTCCCAATCTGTCTACATACCATCCGCCCAATGGTCTCTTGCTTTAACCTCACAGATTTAGTATTAGCAAGTTTCTTCAAAGTTTCAGGAACGCCTACCCTCCGCAAGAACGGGCGCTCGTCGAGGATGTGGGTGAGTATCCTCGTTTTTTTATTAAATTATTTTGCATGGAAAAAACAACTTGTTCTGAATTATTGCAAGATAATTTGTGCAGGTAATTACTTAAGGTTAGGTTCATCTATATTGTTAAATAAAATTTGGAATCAGGAGCTGCCTTCCTGTAGTGGGTCCTTGCACTGGCGGAAAGAACCCGTCCCACGACACCGCGTATGTCCACATACCATCCGCCCAATGGTCGCTTGCTTTAACCTCACAGATTTAGTATTAGCAAGTTTCTTCAAAGTTTCAGGCACGCTTACCCTCCGCAACAACGGGCGCTCGTCGAGGATGTGGGTGAGTATCCTCGTTTTTTTATTTAATTATTTTGCATGGAAAAAACAACTTGTTCTTAATTATTGCAAGATAATTTGTGCAGGTAATTATTTAAGGTTAGGTTCATCTATATTGTTAAATAAAATGTGGAATCAGGAGCTGCCTTCCTGTAGTGGGTCCTTGCGCTGGCGGAAAGAGCCCGTCCCACGACACTGCAAACTAGGAAAAAGTCCTTGTCCCAATCTGTCTACATACCATCCTCCCAATGGTCGCTTGCTTTAACCTCACAGATTTAGTATTAGCAAGTTTCTTCAAAGTTTCAGGAACGCCTACCCTCCGCAACAACGGGCGCTCGTCGAGGATGTGGGTGAGTATCCTCGTTCTTTTATTTAATTATTTTGCATGGAAAAAACAACTTGTTCTGAATTATTGCAAGATAATTTGTGCAGGTAATTATTTAAGGTTAGGTTCATCTATATTGTTAAATAAAATGTGGAATCAGGAGCTACCTTCCTGTAGTGGGTCCTTGCGCTGGCGGAAAGAACCCGTCCCGCGATACCGCAAACTAGGAAAAAGTCCTTGTCCCAATCTGTCTACATACCATCCGCCCAATGGTCGCTTGCTTTAACCTCACAGATTTAGTATTAGCAAGTTTCTTCAAAGTTTCAGGCACGCTTACCCCCCGCAACAACGGGCGCTCGTCGAGGATGTGGGTGAGTATCCTCGTTCTTTTATTTAATTATTTTGCATGGAAAAAACAACTTGTTCTGAATTATTGCAAGATAATTTGTGCAGGTAATTATTTAAGGTTAGGTTCATCTATATTGTTAAATAAAATGTGGAATCAGGAGCTACCTTCCTGTAATGGGTCCTTGCGCTGGCGGAAAGAACCCGTCCCGCGATACCGCAAACTAGGAAAAAGTCCTTGTCCCAATTTGTCTACATACCATCCACCCAATGGTCGCTTGCTTTAACCTCACAGATTTAGTATTAGCAAGTTTCTTCAAAGTTTCAGGAACGCTTACCCTCCGCAACAACGGGCGCTCGTCGAGGATGTGGGTGAGTATCCTCGTTCTTTTATTTAATTATGTTGCATGGAAAAAACAACTTGTTCTTAATTATTGCAAGACAATTTGTGCAGGTAATTATTTAAGGTTAGGTTCATCTATATTGTTAAATAAAATGTGGAATCAGGAGCTGCCTTCCTGTAGTGGGTCCTTGCGCTGGCGGAAAGAGCCCGTCCCACGACACTGCAAACTAGGAAAAAGTCCTTGTCCCAATCTGTCTACATACCATCCGCCCAATTGTCGCTTGCTTTAACCTCACAGATTTAGTATTAGCAAGTTTCTTCAAAGTTTCAGGCACGCCTACCCTCCGCAACAACGGGCGCTCGTCGAGGATGTGGGTGAGTATCCTCGTTTTTTTATTTAATTATTTTGCATGGAAAAAACAACTTGTTCTTAATTATTGCAAGATAATTTGTGCAGGTAATGATTTAAGGTTAGGTTCATCTATATTGTTAAATAAAATGTGGAATCAGGAGCTGCCTTCCTGTAGTGGGTCCTTGCGCTGGCGGAAAGAGCCCGTCCCACGACACTGCAAACTAGGAAAAAGTCCTTGTCCCAATCTGTCTACATACCATCCGCCCAATGGTCTCTTGCTTTAACCTCACAGATTTAGTATTAGCAAGTTTCTTCAAAGTTTCAGGCACGCTTACCCTCCGCAAGAACGGGCGCTCGTCGAGGGAGTGGGTGAGTATCCTCGTTTTTTTATTTAATTATTTTGCATGGAAAAAACAACTTGTTCTGAATTATTGCAAGATAATTTGTGCAGGTAATTATTTAAGGTTAGGTTCATCTAGATTGTTAAATGAAATGTGGAATCAGGAGCTGCCTTCCTGTAGTGGCTCCTTGCACTGGCGGAAAGAACCCGTCCCACGACACCGCAAACTAGGAAAAAGTCCTAGTCCCAATCTGTCTACATAGCATCCGCCCAATGGTCGCTTGCTTTAACCTCACAGATTTAGTATTAGCAAGTTTCTTCAAAGTTTCAGGAACGCCTACCCTCCGCAACAACGGGCGCTCGTCGAGGATGTGGGTGAGTATCCTCGTTTTTTTATTAAATTATTTTGCATGGAAATAAACAAGTTGTTCTGAATTATTGCAAGATAATTTGTGCAGGTAATTACTTAAGGTTAGGTTCATCTATATTGTTAAATAAAATGTGGAATCAGGAGCTGCCTTCCTGTAGTGGGTCCTTGCACTGGCGGAAAGAACCCGTCCCACGACACCGCGTATGTCCACATACCATCCGCCCAATGGTCGCTTGCTTTAACCTCACAGATTTAGTATTAGCAAGTTTCTTCAAAGTTTCAGGCACGCTTACCCTCCGCAACAACGGGCGCTCGTCGAGGATGTGGGTGAGTATCCTCGTTTTTTTATTTAATTATTTTGCATGGAAATAACAACTTGTTCTTAATTATTGCAAGATAATTTGTGCAGGTAATTATTTAAGGTTAGGTTCATCTATATTGTTAAATAAAATGTGGAATCAGGAGCTGCCTTCCTGTAGTGGGTCCTTGCGCTGGCGGAAAGAGCCCGTCCCACGACACTGCAAACTAGGAAAAAGTCCTTGTCCCAATCTGTCTACATACCATCCTCCCAATGGTCGCTTGCTTTAACCTCACAGATTTAGTATTAGCAAGTTTCTTCAAAGTTTCAGGAACGCCTACTGTTTCACAATAAAACCAAAAAGGAAAAAATGTTTCAAGATGAAAATTCTAATCCACTTTATTGCGACCAAGTTATCTTACGAACGAACAATGCCAAACTGATACTTTATTGCGACCAAGTTATCTTACGAACGGACAATGCCAAACTGCCAATGGAAAATCTCTTTCAAAGAGTTTCCCGTTTTTGAAAATTTCGGTACATTTTTCCCGCGTAAATTAATCTTATACTAAATTCATAATATTCTAAACAATTACGTGATTCTGCGATATTCATAGTTTACAGGCACCCTGTGACATTTTTGACATTGTCATTTAAAAACATTGTAGACAGACGTCAAATGTCATTGCCAAGTGAAGTGTCAATGTGATGATTCCAGGTTTATTCTCGTGCAGGAGATCAGCAAAAAACTTCAATATCAGATAAGTATATTTTGTTTACATAATAAGTCCGATGCTTTGTGGGGTTTTGTTATTTCCAGGAGCCGGCAACCAACATGACGAGGCCAAACTGGAGAAGAATCGACCGACTAGTGAGTACCCAACATACTCCCCCGGCTGAGGGGTGCAACGCCTCAGCAGCAACAATGCCCTGTAAGTAAAATAGTAATTATTTAGTTTTGCAATTCCGAATACCTTTGGTGTCGTTTCATATCCAATCGGTTCTTTGCTGCACTACGCTTTATCTTCAGTTGACTTCGGCTGTATTAAACTGATTTATTGAGTTAGGCGTGATGAAGTTGTCCCACCTATGCTGGGCGTCCACCTCCACCTATACTGGAAACCACCTCCAAATTGTTAGGTTAAAGCAAAATTGACTTCAATCGCAGTACGATATTAATGTTTGTTCGGCGCAAGGTCTGAGTGAAGGATAGGATAGGGGAAAGTAAGGATGGTGCGACAAATATATACATCTATATATATATACATTAATGTGTAGATTCCTGCGTTGGCAGCAGCGCAATTTTCGAGATTGGTCTTGTATAGCTTTTGCCGTTTGTCCACACAGTCACGACAAGAACTAAATTATCCCTTCCGGGGTGTACTTGAATGATCCTCGCTAATGGCCACCGGTAGGAAGGAAGTTTTTCATCCTTGAGGATACACAAATCTCCCACCTTTATGTTGGTTTCGTATTTAAGCCATTTTGGTCTACGTTTCAAACGATTCAAGTATTCGGTCTTCCAACGTCTCCAAAAATCTTGAGCAATCTTCTGAGTCATCTGCCATCTATCAAGGTAGTTAACGTTGACATTTTCCAATTCAGCTTCAGGTAGTGCTATCATTACGTCGCCAATCAGGAAATGAGCTGGCGTGAGTGCAGCGGTATCCATCGGGTCATCGTTGAGAGGGCAGAGAGGCCGGGAGTTGAGACAGGCTTCGATTCTAATCAACACTGTGGATAGTTCCTCATATGTTAGAGACACGTGTCCGGCAACCCGACGTAAATGTGCCTTGATAGATTTCACACCAGCCTCCCAAAGTCCGCCAAAGTGAGGTGATGCTGGTGGATTGAAATGCCAAGTTACGCCTTCATTTGCAACAATCTCCGCCGCTTCATTACTAATTTTTGTGATTCGCTGCAACTCAGCGGCTGCGCCAACAAAATTGGTACCACAGTCCGAATATATATGACTGCTGAATCCTCGTCTTCCCATGAACCGCCGTAATGCTGCTAGGAATGCAGGCGTGGACAAGTCACTAACGATTTCAATGTGTATGGCTTTTACAGCTAAACAAATGAAAATAGCCACATAACCCTTTGTCGTCCTGCTGCCTCTTCCTCGTCTATCTTTAATTTCAAACGGGCCACAAAAATCGACACCGGTGTGTGTGAATGGACGCGACATAGTTACCCGAGCTTCTGGCAAATTGCCCATCAACTGGCTGGCTTCCTTCGCCTTTGCGCGAAAACAACGAACGCATTTGTGGATAGAGTGTTTAGCCCGGTTGCGCCCATCAATTACCCAAAATTTCCTTCTTAACGTATTCAACATCAGTTGCGTCTGTCCGTGTAAAGTAGCTTGATGGACTTCTTGTAATAATAAATCGGTGAATACACCATTTCGCGGTAAAATCATCGGGTGTCTTGCATCAAATGTTAAAGGCGCGTGCTCGAGCCGTCCACCGACCCGCATTATTCCCTTGTTATCAATAAACGGGTTCAAATTGACCAACCGACTTTTCTTTCCGACGGACGTACCCTTTTGAAGCTCACATATTTCTTCCGGAAACGCATCTTGTTGAACATGCCTGATCCAAAACTCCGAAGCGTACCGTAATTCGTCACTAGTTAGATACTTTGGCAAATTGGGTTGTGTGGACTTCTTTCTAAGAAAACGGAAACAATATGCCGTGACTCTAATTAATTTCATTAAGCTAGAATATTTTTTCAACAATTCATCCAAGAAATACTCTGTCTTTAATCCCACATTGACCATCATGGATTTTCGTTTTTCTATGTTCGTTAACTGAATGGTTTTATTTTTAGGCCACTCATTGACACCTTTAGTTAACCAGCTTGGCCCATGCCACCACAGCTGACTATCGAGTAAATCACCGGGCTTTATTCCTCTAGACGCTGCATCTGCTGGATTATCCTTCGAAGGTACATATCTCCACGGTATGTTACCGGTGACGTCTAAAATGTGAGCTGTTCGGTTACTGACAAAGACAGTCCATCGTGTCGGCAATCCTTTTAACCAAGCCAAAACGACCTCGGAATCGGTCCACAACCACGTAGGTATTTGATCAAATTTTAATGCTGCCTTTACTTCTTTTAGCAATCGGGCCAACAAAACAGCTCCGCAAAGTTCCAAACGCGGAATCGTAATTGGCTTCACCGGCGCCACCTTAGTTTTGGCCACTAACAAATGACTTGCAACTGTGGAACCTGATCGCACCGTCAAATAAATAGCTGCCGCATATGCTCGTTGGGATGCATCGCAAAACCCGTGGAGTGATACCTCCGAATCCTTCTGGTATGCTACCCATCGTGGTATTTGTATATTTTCAATTTCAGGTAACTGTTTTAACCAAGCACTCCATTCTCCATTCAAAACATTGGGTATCGGTTCGTCCCAATCTTGACCTGACAACCATAAACCTTGCAGCAATATTTTAGCCCTTATCGTGAAGGGTGCTAACCATCCTAATGGGTCGTACAAACGTGCTATTGTCGATAATACTGATCGTTTTGTATAAGTTTCTAATCTTTCATGGCTTTTGAGACGAAATGTAAAATAATCACCGATTGGGTACCACAGTATCCCTAATGATTTATATCCATGGTCCATTTCAAACTTAACGCAGTTATTCATTTCCACCTCTTCCGTTGGAAGTCCTACCAAAATTTGATTGTCATTGGCTAACCATTTCCTCAATTGGAATCCGCCAGACTTCAAGAGTTTGATCAGCTGATCTCTTTTAATGACGCTTTCTTGCACACTATCACCTCCAGATAATAGGTCATCCACATAAAATTCCTCCAAGAGCGATTTACTTGCCTCAGGGTACGTTTCCCTTTCGTCATATGCAAGCTGGTGTAAAGTTCTAATAGCCAGAAATGGTGCTGAGCTAGTTCCAAACGTCACAGTATTGAGGGCGTAATCTTTAATTGGGCCATTTGGTTCGGGCCGCCAAACGATCTTTTGGTAGTTGGAATCTTCTCGATGCATGTTTACTTGTCGGTACATCTTGGCTATGTCAGCCATCATAGCGTACTGCTTTAGCCTCCACTTCATTACAATTGCTGTCATGCTGCACTGAAGAGTTGGTCCGGTCAACAAGGTATCATTCAGAGATACACCAGAACTTGTTTTCCGGGAAGCGTCGAACACCACTCGTACTTTCGTCGATGTGCTTTCCTTGTATACTGCGTGGTGCGGAAGGAAATTAGATGTAATCACCTGTCGACCGTTTTCCATTGCCCATTCGTTGCAATGAGGCACTTCATACATATGTCCTAAGTCTAAATATTCTCGTAGTACAGCTGCATATTCCTCTCGGAGACCTTCGGTACTGGCAAAACGTTTCTCTAGGTGCAACAAGCTTGCAATTGCACTTGATCTCGAAAGCCCTAAGGAATTTCGACTTTCCGAGTCTTTAAATGGTAATCTTACTTGATACCGACCATCTGATTCTCGCTTTACATGGGTAACATAGTGATGTTCACAGGCATCCTCATCTTGCGTTCTAGTTCTTTCCCCATCAACTTCCTCCATTTCCCAAAATCGTTTTAACCTTTCGCTTATTTCCACATTTTCGTTCAGTTCAACTTTGAATGAATGAAGGACTTGCTGCTGATCAATGTTCACACTCCCAGATACTATCCAGCCTAGCTTGGTGTGCTGTAACACTGGACCTAAAGTCAATTTTTTAATCTCGCTGAGAATTACTTGAGCGTATACATCCGCTCCCAGAATGACGTCAATTTTGCTCGGATGATCGAAGTACGGGTCAGCCAAATCAATGTTTCCTATCTGATCCCTAATCGACGTGGAAACCAACTGCGATGGAACAAAGCTAGTTAGCTTGTTCAAAATGAGTACGTCCACTTCTAAGCATTCATTTGTCTTGGTACGCAGTCTAAGTTTCAAAGTCCCATTGGTTTGAATTCCTCTCGTCTTCCCAATTCCAGTTACAGATATGTTCGTGCAACCTCTTTTGATCCCGAGTCCTTGAGCTGCGCTCTCCGTAATGATGGACGCCTGTGATCCTTGGTCCATCAAGGCACGAAGCGTCACGAACCCGATTGGAGATTCCACTGTCACCAGTGCTGTCGCTAACAATACCGCTTTTGGAGCATTGATGGTCGATGAGTTAACTTTGGCGATTGTTGAGCCTGCCGTTGGAAATCGATGATCAGCTGAAGACGAAGTAGACGGTTGTCCATTGTGTGACCCAAATGTCGGCAATTGTTGTCTTAGCGCAGGGGTCCAAGGTTGATTGTTCTGCGCTGTTAGTTGCGGTGACTGACTATTAGGGGTAAACGGGGGCGGCAATTGATGGGACTCCTTTCCGATAATTGAGGCATTTGGTCTATGTAGGAGCGTATGGTGGGCCTTCTTACAGTGAAGACACCTCGATTTACTAGGGCATTTCCCGACAAAATGTCCTTTGTTTAGACAATTGAGGCACAAACCATTTTTCTTTGCCATTTCGAATCTTTTAGGATAATCTAACTTCAGGAAGCTCGAGCATTGTCTCAAATAATGTGGTCCTTTGCAAAGAATACACACGATTTGTTGCGCCTCCTTTGTCACAAATACGTTGTGTGATGTGCGAATGGGTTTATGCCTTTCTACCCCAGCAGCTTCTAACGCTCTGAACCTGCATTGTAGAAACTCTTTCAGTTGTTGGAACGATGATATCTCCGAAACCTTAGCTTGCTGTTGCTCCCACATCTGTCGTGTTTCGGCTGGTAATCGCTGTGCCGTCAAATGCACTAATATTGCATCCCATATGTTTCCTACCTTTAGATTGTCTATGGCCTGCACGCAATCAATTGTTTTGTCTAACAGCACTTTGATCGACGATGCGGTTTCGTTTGCGTTGCTTATATGGAGTAAATGGTTGAACTGCGTTTTCAACAACACACTTTTATCGTCGTACCGTTCCACGAGCATTTTCCACGCTGATTCATAGTTTGCTTCGGTAATCGAATAGTGCTTCAATAATTGTTCTGCTTCTCCTGACAGACTGCATTTCAGATAATGAAGCTTCTCCACTTTCGGTAAATTGGCTTTTTTATGGATCAGAGACGTGAACAGATCTTTAAACGATGCCCATTCGTCATATTTTCCATTGAACTTTGGCAGGTTGATCCGTGGGAGCCGAACGTCTGTATCATCCATTGCCTTCGATGACGGACTCGCTCCTTCTTTACAACTTTGCGCTCCATATGCCACTTGCTCCACTCGCAACTCTTCCAATTCTACCTTGAAATTCAACTCTGCCTCCTCAAACGCCAGATATACGTTCTGTTTAAAATAATCTGCTTCAAGGATCTTCTTTCCATCTACCAATTCAAGAATCTGATGATGATTCTCCGTGAAGGACCGACGAATTTGTTGCACCCGTTCCAGTAGTTTTGTAGCGTACGCGGTTGTTTTCCGTGCCTTAGGGTCCTTTCGGAAATTCGTGACCATTTTGCTTAGCTGCTCGCTTAGTACACTTTGTTGTGCTACTAAACCATCCATCGTTCGTGAGGTCGCAGGACGTGATCCCAATACGAAATTCCACACTATTAACTTTAATCAAATCGAAGTTTAACAAATAATGTAATAAACAGTCGCACGAAAGTCTATTTGTTACTATTAAGTAAGCGGCACGGCACAGGATTCGAACTTACTCAAGTTTAAATGACGGTTCACAAATTCCGCCTAATGTCCAGTAAGTACCGTTACCTAAGCACCGCAACAAGGATCCAAATCTAAACCAAGTTTCGAATGATTTAACCTTTTCCCAAATCAACAGCAAACAACTAAATTTCTCTGCAACGATGAGCCGATGCAGTGCAAACTTGATGTGTGGTTCGCACTCTTAAATGCACGAACAATAGCAGTTGTGCATAAAATTCTAAATTTAATACCAATTTGACACCGATACAGTGTCTGACCAATAAATTCCACCGCAATACTCAACCGATGTAGTGCGGATTTGAAATACGGTTCGCTCTTCCCAAAATAAATTAACTTTGCAATTGTACACCAACTTTTAGCAAATAAAGTTGATGTGTGACCAATAAATTCAACCGCACTATCCATCCAATGTAGTGCGGATTTGAAATACGATTCGTTTTTTTCCACAGAAAATGAGATTTGCAATTGTGCACCAAATTTAAGCAAATAAAAAAATTAAAGATGATGTCGATTATGAAATTAGGAAGGAAAGGACTAAAATATGGAACTCACCAGACCTTGCCTTGCTCAATTGCTCACTTTGTTTAACCCGCGCGAACCGACCTTTAAGCGCCTTTTCACTGCACTTAATTCAACAAAACTGAATTGTAACTAACACACCATTTCAAATTATCCAGAACTATATCCGGCTCGACGGACCAAAAAATGTTTCACAATAAAACCAAAAAGGAAAAAATGTTTCACGATAAAAATTCTAATCCACTTTATTGCGACCAAGTTATCTTACGAACGAACAATGCCAAACTGATACTTTATTGCGACCAAGTTATCTTACGAACGGACAATGCCAAACTGCCAATGGAAAATCTCTTTCAAAGAGTTTCCCGTTTTTGAAAATTTCGGTACATTTTTCCCGCGTAAATTAATCTTATACTAAATTCATAATATTCTAAACAATTACGTGATTCTGCGATATTCATAGTTTACAGGCACCCTGTGACATTTTTGACATTGTCATTTCAAAACATTGTAGACAGACGTCAAATGTCATTGCCAAGTGAAGTGTCAATGTGATGATTCCAGGTTTATTCTCGTGCAGGAGATCAGCAAAAAACTTCAATATCAGATAAGTATATTTTGTTTACATAATAAGTCCGATGCTTTGTGGGGTTTTGTTATTTCCAGGAGCCGGCAACCAACATGACGAGGCCAAACTGGAGAAGAATCGACCGACTAGTGAGTACCCAACACCTACCCTCCGCAACAACGGGCGCTCGTCGAGGATGTGGGTGAATATCCTCGTTCTTTTATTTAATTATTTTGCATGGAAAAAACAACTTGTTCTGAATTATTGCAAGGTAATTTGTGCAGGTAATTATTTAAGGTTAGGTTCATCTATATTGTTAAATAAAATGTGGAATCAGGAGCTACCTTCCTGTAGTGGGTCTTTGCGCTGGCGGAAAGAACCCGTCCCGCGATACCGCAAACTAGGAAAAAGTCCTTGTCCCAATCTGTCTACATACCATCCGCCCAATGGTCGCTTGCTTTAACCTCACAGATTTAGTATTAGCAAGTTTCTTCAAAGTTTCAGGCACGCTTACCCTCCGCAACAACGGGCGCTCGTCGAGGATGTGGGTGAGTATCCTCGTTTTTTTATTTAATTATTTTGCATGGAAAAAACCACTTGTTCTTAATTATTGAAAGATAATTTGTGCAGGTAATTATTGAAGGTTAGGTTCATCTATATTGTTAAATAAAATGTGGAATCAGGAGCTACCTTCCTGTAGTGGGTCCTTGCGCTGGCGGAAAGAACCCGTCCCGCGATACCGCAAACTAGGAAAAAGTCCTTGTCCCAATCTGTCTACATACCATCCGCCCAATGGTCGCTTGCTTTAACCTCACAGATTTAGTATTAGCAAGTTTCTTCAAAGTTTCAGGAACGCCTACCCTCCGCAACAACGGGCGCTCGTCGAGGATGTGGGTGAGTATCCTCGTTCTTTTATTTAATTATTTTGCATGGAAAAAACAACTTGTTCTGAATTATTACAAGATAATTTGTGCAGGTAATTATTTAATGTTAGGTTCACCTATATTGTTAAATAAAATGTTGAATCAGGAGCTACCTTCCTGTAGTGGGTCCTTGCGCTGGCGGAAAGAACCCGTCCCACGACACCGCAAACTAGGAAAAAGTCCTTGTCCCAATCTGTCTACATACCATCCGCCCAATGGTCGCTTGCTTTAACCTCACAGATTTAGTATTAGCAAGTTTCTTCAAAGTTTCAGGCACGCTTACCCTCCGCAACAACGGGCGCTCGTCGAGGATGTGGGTGAGTATCCTCGTTTTTTTATTTAATTATTTTGCATGGAAAAAACAACTTGTTCTGAATTATTGCAAGATAATTTGTGCAGGTAATTATTTAAGGTTAGGTTCATCTATATTGTTAAATAAAATGTGGAATCAGGAGCTGCCTTCCTGTAGTGGGTCCTTGCACTGGCGGAAAGAACCCGTCCCACGACATCGCAAACTAGGAAAAAGTCCTAGTCCCAATCTGCCTACATAGCATCCGCCCAATGGTCGCTTGCTTTAACCTCACAAATTTAGTATTTGCAAGTTTCTTCAATGTTTCAGGCACGCTTACCCTCCGCAACAACGGGCGCTCGTCGAGGATGTGGGTGAGTTTCCTCGTTTTTTTATCTATTTTGCATGGAAAAAACAACTTGTTCTGAATTATTGCAAGATAATTTGTGTAGGTAATTACTTAAGGTTAGGTTCATCTATATTGTTAAATAAAATGTGGAATCAGGAGCTGCCTTCCTGTAGTGGGTCCTTGCGCTGGCGGAAAGAGCCCGTCCCACGACACTGCAAACTAGGAAAAAGTCCTTGTCCCAATCTGTCTACATACCACCCCCAATGGTCGCTTGCTTTAACCTCACAGATTTAGTATTAGCAAGTTTCTTCAAAGTTTCAGGCACGCTTACCCTCCGCAAGAACGGGCGCTCGTCGAGGGAGTGGGTGAGTATCCTCGTTTTTTTATTTAATTATTTTGCATGGAAAAAACAACTTGTTCTGAATTATTGCAAGATAATTTGTGCAGGTAATTATTTAAGGTTAGGTTCATCTATATTGTTAAATAAAATGTGGAATCAGGAGCTACCTTCCTGTAATGGGTCCTTGCGCTGGCGGAAAGAACCCGTCCCACGACACCGCGTATGTCCACATACCATCCGCCCAATGGTCGCTTGCTTTAACCTCACATATTTAGTATTAGCAAGTTTTTTCAAAGTTTCAGGCACGCTTACCCTCCGCAACAACGGGCGCTCGTCGAGGATGTGGGTGAGTATCCTCGTTTTTTTATTTCATTATTTTGCATGGAAAAAACCGCTTGTTCTGAATTATTGCAAGATAATTTGTGCAGGTAATTATTTAAGGTTAGGTTCATCTATATTGTTAAATAAAATGTGGAATCAGGAGCTACCTTCCTGTAGTGGGTCCTTGCGCTGGCGGAAAGAGCCCGTCCCGCGATACCGCAAACTAGGAAAAAGTCCTTGTCCCAATCTGTCTACATACCATCCGCCCAATGGTCGCTTGCTTTAACCTCACAGATTTAGTATTAGCAAGTTTCTTCAAAGTTTCAGGAACGCCTACCCTCCGCAACAACGGGCGCTCGTCGAGGATGTGGGTGAGTATCCTCGTTTTTTTATTTAATTATTTTGCATGGAAAAAAACAAATTGTTCTGAATTATTGCAAGATAATTTGTGCAGGTAATTACTTAAGGTTGGGTTCATCTATATTGTTCAATAAAATTTGGAATCAGGAGCTACCTTCCTGTAGTGGGTCCTTGCGCTGGCGGAAAGAACCCGTCCCGCAATACCGCAAACTAGGAAAAAGTCCTTGTCCCAATCTGTCTACATACCATCCGCCCAATGGTCGCTTGCTTTAACCTCACAGATTTAGTATTAGCAAGTTTCTTCAAAGTTTCAGGAACGCCTACCCTCCGCAACAACGGGCGCTCGTCGAGGATGTGGGTGAGTATCCTCGTTCTTTTATTTAATTATTTTGCATGGTAAAAACAACTTGTTCTGAATTATTGCAAGATAATTTGTGCAGGTAATTATTTAAGGTTAGGTTCATCTATATTGTTAAATAAAATGTGGAATCAGGAGCTGCCTTCCTGTAGTGGGTCCTTGCGCTGGCGGAAAGAGCCCGTCCCACGACACTGCAAACTAGGAAAAAGTCCTTGTCCCAATCTGTCTACATACCATCCGCCCAATGGTCTCTTGCTTTAACCTCACAGATTTAGTATTAGCAAGTTTCTTCAAAGTTTCAGGCACGCTTACCCTCCGCAACAACGGGCGCTCGTCGAGGATGTGGGTGAGTATCCTCGTTTTTTTATTTAATTATTTTGCATGGAAATAAACAAGTTGTTCTGAACTATTGCAAGATAATTTGTGCAGGTAATTATTTAAGGTTGGGTTCATCTATATTGTTAAATAAAATGTGGAATCAGGAGCTACCTTCCTGTAGTGGGTCCTTGCACTGGCGGAAAGAACCCGTCCCACGACACCGCGTATGTCCACATACCATCCGCCCAATGGTCGCTTGCTTTAAACTCACAGATTTAGTATTAGCAAGTTTCTTCAAATTTTCAGGCACACTTACCCTCCGAAACAACGGGCGCTCGTCGAGGATGTGGGTGAGTATCCTCGTTTTTTTATTTAATTATTTTGCATGGAAAAAACAACTTGTTCTGAATTATTGCAAGATAATTTGTGGAGGTAATTATTTAAGGTTAGGTTCATCTATATTGTTAAATAAAATGTGGAATCAGGAGCTGCCTTCCTATAGTAGGTCCTTGCGCTGGCGGTAAGAGCCCGTCCCACGACACTGCAAACTAGGAAAAAGTCCTTGTCCCAATCTGTCTACATACCACCCCCAATGGTCGCTTGCTTTAACCTCACAGATTTAGTATTAGCAAGTTTCTTCAAAGTTTCAGGCACGCTTACCCTCCGCAAGAACGGGCGCTCGTCGAGGGAGTGGGTGAGTATCCTCGTTTTTTTATTTAATTATTTTGCATGGAAAAAACTACTTGTTCTGAATTATTGCAAGATAATTTGTGCAGGTAATTATTTAAGGTTAGGTTCATCTATATTGTTGAATAAAATGTGGAATCAGGAGCTGCCTTCCTGTAGTGGGTCCTTGCACTGGCGGAAAGAACCCGTCCCACGACACCGCAAACTAGGAAAAAGTCCTAGCTCCAATCTGTCTACATAGCATCCGCCCAATGGTCGCTTGCTTTAACCTCACAGATTTAGTATTAGCAAGTTTCTTCAAAGTTTCAGGCACGCTTACCCTCCGCAACAACGGGCGCTCGTCGAGGATGTGGGTGAGTATCCTCGTTCTTTTATTTAATTATTTTGCATGGAAAAAACAACTTGTTCTGAATTATTGCAAGATAATTTGTGCAGGTAATTATTTAAGGTTAGGTTCATCTATATTGTTAAATAAAATGTGGAATCAGGAGCTGCCTTCCTGTAGTGGGTCCTTGCGCTGGCGGAAAGAGCCCGTCCCACGACACTGCAAACTAGGAAAAAGTCCTTGTCCCAATCTGTCTACATACCATCCGCACAATGGTCTCTTGCTTTAACCTCACAGATTTAGTATTAGCAAGTTTCTTCAAAGTTTCAGGCACGCTTACCCTCCGCAAGAACGGGCGCTCGTCGAGGGAGTGGGTGAGTATCCTCGTTTTTTTATTTAATTATTTTGCATGGAAAAAACAACTTGTTCTGAATTATTGCAAGATAATTTGTGCAGGTAATTATTTAAGGTTTCATCTATATTGTTAAATAAAATGTGGAATCAGGAGCTGCCTTCCTGTAGTGGGTCCTTGCGCTGGCGGAAAGAACCCGTCCCACGACACTGCAAACTAGGAAAAAGTCCTTGTCCCAATCTGTCTACATACCATCCGCCCAATGGTCTCTTGCTTTAACCTCACAGATTTAGTATTAGCAAATTTCTTCAAAGTTTCAGGCACGCTCACCCTCCGCAACAACGGGCGCTCGTCGAGGATGTGGGTGAGTATCCTCGTTTTTTTATTTAATTATTTTGCATGGAAATAAACAAGTTGTTCTGAATTATTGCAAGATAATTTGTGCAGGTAATTATTTAAGGTTGGGTTCATCTATATTGTTAAATAAAATTTGGAATCAGGAGCTACCTTCCTGTAGTGGGTCCTTGCACAGGCGGAAAGAACCCGTCCCACGACACCGCGTATGTCCACATACCATCCGCCCAATGGTCGCTTGCTTTAACCTCACAGATTTAGTATTAGCAAGTTTCTTCAAAGTTTCAGGCACGCTTACCCTCCGCAACAACGGGCGCTCGTCGAGGATGTGGGTGAGTATCCTCGTTCTTTTATTTAATTATTTTGCATGGAAAAAACAACTTGTTCTGAATTATTGCAAGATAATTTGTGCAGGTAATTATTTAAGGTTAGGTTCATCTATATTGTTAAATAAAATTTGGAATCAGGAGCTACCTTCCTGTAGTGGGTCCTTGCGCTGGCGGAAAGAACCCGTCCCACGACACCGCAAACTAGGAAAAAGTCCTTGTCCCAATCTGTCTACATACCATCCGCCCAATGGTCGCTTGCTTTAACCTCACAGATTTAGTATTAGCAAGTTTCTTCAAAGTTTCAGGCACGCTTATCCTGCGCAACAACGGGCGCTCGTCGAGGATGTGGGTGAGTATCCTCGTTCTTTTATTTAATTATTTTGCATGGAAAAAACAACTTGTTCTGAATTATTGCAAGATAATTTGTGCAGGTAATTATTTAATGTTAGGTTCACCTATATTGTTAAATAAAATTTGGAATCAGGAGCTGCCTTCCTGTAGTGGGTCCTTGCGCTGGCGGAAAGAACCCGTCCCACGACACCGCAAACTAGGAAAAAGTCCTTGTCCCAATCTGTCTACATACCATCCGCCCAATGGTCTCTTGCTTTAACCTCACAAATTTAGTATTTGCAAGTTTCTTCAAAGTTTCAGGCACGCTTACCCTCCGCAACAACGGGCGCTCGTCGAAGATGTGGGTGAGTATTGTTGTGTAACTCTACATATTTTTATATTCACTTAAAGATAAATACATTTCACATGAGCATAAATTCTAATTGACATATTTGTATAAATACATTTCATAGGAACATAAATTTTAATTGCAAGAATCTATTTCGAGCAATTCAAATTGTAATAAATATAACCCAAACTTATATTTCAACGCGCACATAAAATTCTTATCGTAAGAAACATTTTATGAAAATCAAAGTCAAGTTCAAATAATTATCTTGTAACATGATCACTTGATTTTGAATTCGAATGCATCGTTCATTGCATTCTTCATACAGACCTTTTCTGTGTAATGCGATACTAGTCGCGTGCTGAAGATAAACAAGTATATGCATTTTCATTCATGCGATCTGATATTACGACGTGCTATGCCGTAATGACGCATCTGTGAAATTGTCCTTATGTTTCGATAGACAATTAAAGGAATGTGAATGCATATGCTTGTGAACTGACCAAGTCAAGAATAAGGTCAAGTGGTTTCGGGTTTGTTTAAGGTGTGAAGAATGTAATGAGGATGTTGACACTTGTCGTGGAGTAAAAATTTATGAATAATAAATGAACGAAGAATTATGTTTTGAAATTGAAGTGTTGAAAGTAGGTTTTGGGTTTAGGAAAATTTATGACCAATATTTTAAGTAGGTTTACGAACTAATATTTTTGTATGTGTAATAATTTAAGTAGAGCATGACTTCTAGAAAATGATATAAATACCGTTGTGAATTTTAGAGAAAATACAGTTATACTTTTGACTTTCAACTTGCACTTTTCTCTGCGTGATAACGCTGTTTGAATTCGAAGTTATAATTGTCTACGCAATAACTCATCGTTGCGCTTACGTCTAGACTGCAAAAGAATTTAATACTCATTGGCAGTCTTAGTAACAGTAGCGTAGTGGACACTATGTCCTCGCTATTTTATCTGCGGCCCAGCCGCTTGGCTAGGTAGGTTTTTTTAAACTTGATTAAATATTCTTGATCCCACTAAAACCTACATCCACACAATAGTGAGGAACAAGAACGCGTGCAAGAACGCGCATCTTTACATGGCGATCCTGCTTGTCCGGATTTGGACGCGTTAGACCTTATTGCTAACCAAGAAGAGTTCGACGCTGTTTTCGAGAGGTGCTGTAGAGTTGTAGAGGAGTACGTTCCAGAACCCGTGGCAGAACGGTATTTGTCACCGCCACCTTACATTCCGGCTGAAATCGGTACCCCAGATCTTCGAGGACCAAAGCCACGTCGAATTGAACCGTTCCTGAAGAAAACAAGAACGGAGCCGAAGGACATTTTGGAATCTATACCGAAGAAGCGACGACCAAGAGGTGGTCGTAAAACGAAGCTGAAGCGTCAGCGAGCCGAGCTGCATCGTGTAATTAAAATAGCGGTCGGAGAGCAGAAGAGAGTACTACAGCGGAAACTTTTGGACCTCAAACCGGCGAATAGACATTGGGCACAATGGGGAATAGCTGCTCCGTTGGAAACAGTTTCGTCGAGGAATATCAACAATCATTGACAACATCCATAGTATTCATAGTAATAATGATAGTTTTTTATGTATACCACAGATACAATAAGAATTACGTGGTAAAAAGACTAAATAGAAATATTAATATTTGAAAATTTGAGTTGTATTTGATGTTAGAAGTATTTAGCCTATTTTTTTTGGTTTATGGAGTCTATGGATTAAGAGTTATTTACTATTGGCTTTAGGATATCTTGCTTCAAATTTAATGATTTATGGAGCTTTTAGAAAAACTGGTGGTTGAGAATGAAAAGGTTTTGAGTAATTTAAAGAAATGTGCAAAGAGTTTGTACACTTTTGAGACACTCCAGGCTAAATTAGATGAGTTGCAAATTAGAAAGGAAAAGTTTAATGATATACTCAAGACTTGCAAAGATGAAAGTTCTAAAGTTTTAGATCTCAAGTTAAAGTTCAGAGCACTATCATCCATTTTGGAGGGCGAAATCTGGTTACAGCTGAGCAAACAAGGGTATTCGGATATAGAAGAAATCAAAGAAGATTCTATAAGTGAGGATCTAGAATCTAGTTTACAGATATTAGAAGAAAGATTCACCATGGCCGATTTTAGTTTAGAAACAGCCATGAAGATCATCCCTGTTTTTGATGGGAAGTATAAGGAATTGGACCCTTTCCTCAAAATACTAGAAATCCTCCATACAACCCTGTCTGCTAATGCTAGGGCTAGTCTCATTGACTTCGTTGTCAATGTTAAATTATGTGCCACAGTCAGACTCTCTTTGGCAAATGTTTCAATTACATCCTTCGATACCCTAAAATCAGCATTACGAACAAGATTTAAGAATAATAAAACTGTACCTCAGATTCATACCATGTTAAGTAGTACTTACCAGAAGAAATCTTCTGTGAGTTCTTTTAAGGACAAAATCTTAAACTTGGTGGATGAACTCAACCAATTACAAATACAGGAGTTAGGAAGTCAAGCTACTCCGAACGAGAAGAAAGTTATCGCACAGATGAACGACACCTATGCGCTAACCGTTTTCAAAAATGGGCTGAATGATCAGCTAAGGAACACTATTTTTTCGGCAAGACCAAAAAGTTTTACCGAAGCTGTATCACTCGCACAGGAATTAGAAAATGCAGAGACACAGGCTACTAATAGTGTAATGCATTTTAGTGGCAATGCCAACAAGAAAGGGAGAAGATACGATAACCGTAATAGGAATAGCAATGATAGGAATAATAGACATAACAATAACTATAATAGGAATAATGATAGGAACAGTAGAAGTAACGATAGGGACAATAACCACAGTAACAATAGAAGTTACAACAATAATAATAACAATGATAGGGATAATCGTTACCGTAGCAATCGCAATAGCAACAATCAATCAGATAATCACAGGCGTAATAGGCGCAATGGTAGGAGCAACAACAATAATAATAGTGACAATAGAAGGAGAAATGTCCATGTTGTTAGCGACCAGGGAAACGTGCTAAGTTCCGGAGAGGACATGGAGAACCTCCCGGTATAAGAAAATTGGACACAGAGCACAATATATATAGAATAACCGATAGTTGTACTAATTTTGTGAGAATTTATAATTATAACTCTGATAGATACTTATTATTTTTAATCGATACAGGTGCGGATGTGTCTATATGCAAAGACGATGTCTATAAGGATTTAGAATATTCTATAGATAGTAAAAATAGGATTAGACTTACGGGAATAACAAAAGAGGTAACCACGTCCTTGGGTACTTCTTACTTAGAGATATTAATTGGGAATCATAAAGTAACGGAATCATTCCACATTGTAGACAGTAATTTTCCGATAAGTACAGATGGTATTATCGGCAGAGATTTGATGGTCCATTATTTATGCAGAATTGATTATGAGACATTTACAATAACCTTCAACGTAAATGATGAAGAAGTTGTACTACCTATGGACACGAGAAGACAACAGTATTCACAGATAAACATTTCGGCAAGAACCGAAATGATTGTTCCGGTCAACATAGATATTGATGAGGATAGTATCGTGCTGAACACGGAGATTGAGAAAGGTGTATTTGTAGGAAATACAATCATACCTGTAAGAGGTGTACGGCACATTAAAATCATGAATACAACAGACGAAGATATTGTCATAAAGCATTTCAATGTTGAAGTCGAACCATTGAAAGATTATGACATCTTCAAAGGGGAAAAACAAAGTTTCGACAATGATCGATTTAAGAGATTACTGAACGTTATAAATAAGGATAGTCTGGATAAACCTGCAATGCAAAGTTTGCTTAAAATCATAAAAGAATATCAAAATGTATTTCATTTGGATGGAGAAAAGCTTGCAACGAACAACTTCTATAAACAGAAATTACAAACCGTAGATAACAGTCCGGTTTATATTAAGAATTACAGATTACCTCAATCCCAAAATGAGGAAATCCTGCAACAAGTCAGAGATCTGGAAACCAGTGATATCATCGAGCCATCAACTAGCCCGTATAATTCTCCACTGTTAGTTGTACCAAAAAAGAGTACAGACGGAAAAGCTAAATGGCGACTGGTTGTAGATTTCAGAAGACTCAATGACAAGATAGTCAACGACAAGTTTCCTTTGACGAGACTTGAGGACGTCTTGGACAGGCTTGGTAGAGCAAAATATTTCTCTACGCTGGACATGACTAGCTCTTTTCATCAAATTGAACTTGAGAAAGAGTCTAGACCATTGACAGCATTCTCCACTAACGATGGGCACTATCAGTTCAAGAGGTTACCATTCGGATTGAAAATTTCGTCCAACAGCTTTCAAAGGATGTTAACCATAGCTCTCAGTGGCCTTAGCCACGAGGCATTCTTGTATGTCGATGACATAATTGTATTCGGTTGTAGCATCAAACACCATAATGACAATCTTTGCAAAGTACTACAAAGGTTGCGTCGGTATAATTTGAAATTAAATCCTGAAAAATGCCAGTTTTTGAGATCAGAGGTAGTATACTTGGGTCATTTGATAACCAGTGAGGGAATCAGAACTGATCCAGCTAAGAACAATACAATCAAAAACTACCCAGTACCAAAGAGTGCAGATGAAGTACGCAGATTTGTGGCTTTCTGCAATTACTACAGGCGTTTTATACCAAATTTTGCCGAGACGGCGAAGTGTTTGAATGCATTGCTAAAGAAAAATGTAACTTTTGTCTGGACTGAGGAATGTCAAAAAGCATACGAGACTTTAAAAAGGAAACTGATAGAACCACCGATACTTCAATACCCAAACTTCGCAAAACCATTTATTTTAACCACAGATGCTTCAAACTATGCTTTGGGCGCAGTTTTATCTCAAGGAGAAATTGGCCAAGACCTACCAATTTCTTATGCTAGCAAATCCTTGGCTAAGCACGACATCAACAAACCGACTATCGAAAAAGAGCTTTTAGCTATTCATTGGGGCATAAATTTCTTCAGACCCTATCTATACGGACGAAAATTCGTGGTTGTGACCGATCACAGACCACTAGTATCATTGTTTACCCATAAGAATCCCTCATCAAAACTGACTAGAATTCGTGTCGACCTATCAGATTACGATTTCACAATTGTATATAAGAAAGGTAGTATGAACACTAATGCGGATGCATTGTCAAGGATCGAGTTGGATTCGGACACCTTGAAAGCGATGATACCTCCAGAAACTGATGAAAATGCGAAAAGGAAACTATTAGCGATTACAAGAGGTATGGCGAATAAGACAGAAAAACAGAAAGAAGTGGTCAACAACGAGGGCACCCAAACTCCAGTAGAACCTGATCAACTCTATTGTTGGGATTGCACGAGTTTGTCTGACATTACCGGTATTACGAAACTGAGATTTATCCTGCGCAGTGAAGTTAAAAATAAAGATGTTTATATTGTACGTACAAAAGATATTATAGAAGTACATTGTAGCGATATACCTGATGTGAAATCCGTTTCCGTCAAAGAAAAGCTAACAATGCATAATGGTACCAAAAGTAACAAGAGTGATGAGGCAAATAGTGATAATCCGAATCCGAAATTCGTTTCGATTCTGGAGAAACTATTTAAATTCGCGAATCAAGAGAACATCAATGAACTCTCACTATCTTGTGAAGACAGTATTTTTAGGTCTATAGACAAAACAGTATTTAAAAGAATAATCAATATGTTGCAACAGAAAACGCGTACGCAAAAGAAATTACGAATTATGATATACAAACCGCCTACCAAGATAACAGATAAACTTGAACAAAAGAAGCTAATAGAGGAGTATCACAACTCACCTCATGGAGGACACCTAGGAATTCGCAAAACATTGTTAAAACTAAAACAACGATACTGTTGGAAGAATATGAACAGTATGGTTAAAATCCATATCAAAAATTGTGCAGCTTGCCTAACTAACAAACAAGTAAGGCATACAAAAGAGAGGATGGTTGTAACAGATACACCATCAACAAGCTTTGAGACTGTACAAATAGATACTGTAGGTCCATTAAGAATCTCGAATAATTACCGATACATATTAACACTACAATGTGAGTTAACTAAATTTGTCGTTGCTTTCCCAATAGAGAATAAGGAATCAAAGACTATAGCGGTAGGTTTAGTAGAAGAGTTTATATTAAAGTATGGACACTTTAAAATACTTAAGTCTGATTTAGGAACTGAGTTCACCAATAGACTTATGGGCGATATATGCAACTTATTAAAGATAAAACAAATTTTTTCTACTCCATACCATCACCAAACGCTAGGTTCGGTTGAAAGAAACCATCGGGTTCTCAATGAGTACATGTATTCTTTTGCTGATGATCAGCAATGGGATAGATGGATTCCGTACTACACCTTTGCGTACAACACTACACCTCATATAGATACCAATTATACACCTTATGAATTGGTATTCGGTAAATTGCCTTACCTTCCAAATGATTTAATTGAGGATGGTGAAAAGATTTACAATCTGGATGATTATGCTAATGAACTCAAAGTAAGATTAAAAATGTCTATTTCAAAGTCTAGGAAGATAATAGAAAATTTGAAAGCAAAGAGGGTTAAAGAACAAGGTCGTACAAACCCTATACACATAAATATTGGAGATCTTGTATTAGTAAAGAATGAGAACCGTAGAAAACACCAACCCCCTTATAAAGGTCCATATAAAGTAATAAATGTTGAAAATAGCAATGTTTTAATTGATATAGACGGACTCCAAAAATCAATACACAAGAATAGAATAAAACCATATAATGTAATCATTCAATAAATGTTAATAATAAGAAATTAAATTTATTGCGAACCGTATAGTGTAATTGTACAAAACATGTAACAATATTGTATGGGACATATTGCATTTCTATGTATAAGTGAACTATATATATAAAATTTTTTTTTTTTTTAGATTCGTATTAATATATTGTATAAAATTTCAATATATCAACACTCATCTAGAGGATTAGGGTGTTGTGTAACTCTACATATTTTTATATTCACTTAAAGATAAATACATTTCACATGAGCATAAATTCTAATTGACATATTTGTATAAATACATTTCATAGGAACATAAATTTTAATTGCAAGAATCTATTTCGAGCAATTCAAATTGTAATAAATATAACCCAAACTTATATTTCAACGCGCACATAAAATTCTTATCGTAAGAAACATTTTATGAAAATCAAAGTCAAGTTCAAATAATTATCTTGTAACATGATCACTTGATTTTGAATTCGAATGCATCGTTCATTGCATTCTTCATACAGACCTTTTCTGTGTAATGCGATACTAGTCGCGTGCTGAAGATAAACAAGTATATGCATTTTCATTCATGCGATCTGATATTACGACGTGCTATGCCGTAATGACGCATCTGTGAAATTGTCCTTATGTTTCGATAGACAATTAAAGGAATGTGAATGCATATGCTTGTGAACTGACCAAGTCAAGAATAAGGTCAAGTGGTTTCGGGTTTGTTTAAGGTGTGAAGAATGTAATGAGGATGTTGACACTTGTCGTGGAGTAAAAATTTATGAATAATAAATGAACGAAGAATTATGTTTTGAAATTGAAGTGTTGAAAGTAGGTTTTGGGTTTAGGAAAATTTATGACCAATATTTTAAGTAGGTTTACGAACTAATATTTTTGTATGTGTAATAATTTAAGTAGAGCATGACTTCTAGAAAATGATATAAATACCGTTGTGAATTTTAGAGAAAATACAGTTATACTTTTGACTTTCAACTTGCACTTTTCTCTGCGTGATAACGCTGTTTGAATTCGAAGTTATAATTGTCTACGCAATAACTCATCGTTGCGCTTACGTCTAGACTGCAAAAGAATTTAATACTCATTGGCAGTCTTAGTAACAGTAGCGTAGTGGACACTATGTCCTCGCTATTTTATCTGCGGCCCAGCCGCTTGGCTAGGTAGGTTTTTTTAAACTTGATTAAATATTCTTGATCCCACTAAAACCTACATCCACACAATAGTGAGGAACAAGAACGCGTGCAAGAACGCGCATCTTTACAGTATCCTCGTTTTTTTATTTAATTATTTTGCATGGAAAAAAACAACTTGTTCTGAATTATTGCAAGATAATTTGTGCAGGTAATTATTTAAGGTTAGGTTCATCTATATTGTTAAATAAAATGTGGCATCAGGAGCTACCTTCCTGTAATGGGTCCTTGCGCTGGCGGAAAGAACCCGTCCCACGACACCGCAAACTAGGAAAAAGTCCATGTCCCAATCTGTCTACATACCATCCGCCCAATGGTCGCTTGCTTTAACCTCACAGATTTAGTATTAGCAAGTTTCTTCAAAGTTTCAGGCACGCTTACCCTCCGCAACAACGGGCGCTCGTCGAGGATGTGGGTGAGTATCCTCGTTTTTTTATTTAATTATTTTGCATGGTAAAAACAACTTGTTCTGAATTATTGCAAGATAATTTGTGCAGGTAATTATTTAAGGTTAGGTTCATCTATATTGTTAAATAAAATGTGGAATCAGGAGCTACCTTCCTGTAGTGGGTCCTTGCGCTGGCGGAAAGAACCCGTCCCGCGATACCGCAAACTAGGAAAAAGTCCTTGTCCCAATCCGTCTACATACCATCCGCCCAATGGTCGCTTGCTTTAACCTCACAGATTTAGTATTAGCAAGTTTCTTCAAAGTTTCAGGAACGCTTACCCTCCGCAACAACGGGCGCTCGTCGAGGATGTGGGTGAGTATCCTCGTTCTTTTATTTAATTATTTTGCATGGAAAAAACAACTTGTTCTGAATTATTACAAGATAATTTGTGCAGGTAATTATTTAAGGTGAGGTTCACCCATATTGTTAAATAAAATTTGGAATCAGGAGCTACCTTCCTGTAGTGGGTCCTTGCGCTGGCGGAAAGAACCCGTCCCACGACACCGAAAACTAGGAAAAAGTCCTTGTCCCAATCTGTCTACATACCATCCGCCCAATGGTCTCTTGCTTTAACCTCACAGATTTAGTATTAGCAAGTTTCTTCAAAGTTTCAGGCACGCTTACCCTCCGCAACAACGGGCGCTCGTCGAAGATGTGGATGAGTATCCTCGTTCTTTTATTTAATTATTTTGCATGGAAAAAACCACTTGTTCTTAATTATTGCAAGATAATTTGTGCAGGTAATTATTTAAGGTTAGGTTCATCTATATTGTTAAATAAAATGTGGAATCAGGAGCTACCTTCCTGTAATGGGTCCTTGCGCTGGCGGAAAGAACCCGTCCCACGACAACGCAAACTAGGAAAAAGTCCTTGTCCCAATCTCTCTACATACATTTCGAATAATGGTCGCTTGCTTTAACCTCACAGATTTAGTATTAGCAAGTTTCTTCAAAGTTTCAGGCACGCTTACCCTCCGCAACAACGGGCGCTCGTCGAGGGAGTGGGTGAGTATCCTCGTTTTTTTATTTAATTATTTTGCATGAAAAAAAACAACTTGTTCTGAATTATTGCAAGATAATTTGTGCAGGTAATTATTTAAGGTTAGGTTCATCTATATTGTTAAATAAAATGTGGAATCAGGAGCTACCTTCCTGTAGTGGGTCCTTGCGCAGGCGGAAAGAACCCGTCCCACGACACCGCAAACTAGGAAAAAGTCTTTGTCGCAATCTCTCTACATACATTTCGAATAATGGTCGCTTGCTTTAACCTCACAGATTTAGTATTAGCAAGTTTCTTCAAAGTTTCAGGCACGCTTACCCTCCGCAACAACGGGCGCTCGTCGAGGATGTGGGTGGGTATCCTCGTTCTTTTATTTAATTATTTTGCATGGAAAAAACAACTTGTTCTGAATTATTGCAAGATAATTTGTGCAGGTAATTATTTAAGGTTAGGTTCATCTATATTGTTAAATAAAATGTGGAATCAGGAGCTACCTTCCTGTAGTGGGTCCTTGCGCTGGCGGAAAGAACCCGTCCCACGACACCGCAAACTAGGAAAAATTCTTTGTCCCAATCTCTCTACATACATTTCGAATAATGGTCGCTTGCTTTAACCTCACAGATTTAGTATTAGCAAGTTTCTTCAAAGTTTCAGGCACGCTTACCCTCCGCAACAACGGGCGCTCGTCGAGGGAGTGGGTGGGTATCCTCGTTCTTTTATTTAATTATTTTACATGGAAAAAACAACTTGTTCTGAATTATTGCAAGATAATTTGTGCAGGTAATTATTTAAGGTTAGGTTCATCTATATTGTTAAATAAAATGTGGAATCAGGAGCTGCCTTCCTGTAGTGGGTCCTTGCACTGGCGGAAAGAACCCGTCCCACGACACCGCAAACTAGGAAAAAGTCCTAGTCCCAATCTGTCTACATAGCATCTGCCCAATGGTCGCTTGCTTTAACCTCACAAATTTAGTATTTGCAAGTTTCTTCAATGTTTCAGGCACGCTTACCTCCGCAACAACAAGCGCTCGTCGAGGATGTGGGTGAGTATCCTCGTTCTTTTATTTAATTATTTTGCATGGAAAAAACAACTTGTTCTGAATTATTGCAAGATAATTTGTGCAGGTAATTATTTAAGGTTAGGTTCATCTATATTGTTAAATAAAATGTGGAATCAGGAGCTACCTTCCTGTAGTGGGTCCTTGCGCTGGCGGAAAGAACCCGTCCCACGACAACGCAAACTAGGAAAAAGTCCTTGTCCCAATCTCTCTACATACCTCTCGAATTATGGTCGCTTGCTTTAACCTCACAGATTTAGTATTAGCAAGTTTCTTCAAAGTTTCAGGCACGCTTACCCTCCGCAACAACGGGCGCTCGTCGAGGATGTGGGTGAGTATCCTCGTTTTTTTATTTAATTATTTTGCATGGGAAAAACAACTTGTTCTTAATTATTGCAAGATAATTTGTGCAGGTAATTATTTAAGGTTAGGTTCATCTATATTGTTAAATAAAACGTGGAATCAGGAGCTACCTTCCTGTAATGGGTCCTTGCGCTGGCGGAAAGAACCCGTCCCACGACAACGCAAACTAGGAAAAAGTCCTTGTCCCAATCTCTCTACATACATTTCGAATAATGGTCGCTTGCTTTAACCTCACAGATTTAGTATTAGCAAGTTTCTTCAAAGTTTCAGGCACGCTTACCCTCCGCAACAACGGGCGCTCGTCGAGGATGTGGGTGGGTATCCTCGTTCTTTTATTTAATTATTTTGCATGGAAAAAACAACTTGTTCTGAATTATTGCAAGATAATTTGTGCAGGTAATTATTTAAGGTTAGGTTCATCTATATTGTTAAATAAAATGTGGAATCAGGAGCTACCTTCCTGTAGTGGGTCCTTGCGCTGGCGGAAAGAACCCGTCCCACGACACCGCAAACTAGGAAAAATTCTTTGTCCCAATCTCTCTACATACATTTCGAATAATGGTCGCTTGCTTTAACCTCACAGATTTAGTATTAGCAAGTTTCTTCAAAGTTTCAGGCACGCTTACCCTCCGCAACAACGGGCGCTCGTCGAGGGAGTGGGTGAGTATCCTCGTTTTTTTATTTAATTATTTTGCATGGAAAAAACCACTTGTTCTGAATTATTACAAGATAATTTGTGCAGGTAATTATTTAAGGTGAGGTTCACCCATATTGTTAAATAAAATTTGGAATCAGGAGCTACCTTCCTGTAGTGGGTCCTTGCGCTGGCGGAAAGAACCCGTCCCACGACACCGAAAACTAGGAAAAAGTCCTTGTCCCAATCTGTCTACATACCATCCGCCCAATGGTCTCTTGCTTTAACCTCACAGATTTAGTATTAGCAAGTTTCTTCAAAGTTTCAGGCACGCTTACCCTCCGCAACAACGGGCGCTCGTCGAGGGAGTGGGTGGGTATCCTCGTTTTTTTATTTAATTATTTTGCATGGAAAAAAACAACTTGTTCTGAATTATTGCAAGATAATTTGTGCAGGTAATTATTTAAGGTTATCTTCATCTATATTGTTAAATAAAATGTGGAATCAGGAGCTACCTTCCTGTAGTGGGTCCTTGCGCTGGTGGAAAGAACCCGTCCCACGACACCCCAAACTAGGTAAAAGTCCTTGTCCCAATCTGTGTACATACCATCCGCCCAATGGTCGCTTGCTTTAACCTCACAGATTTAGTATTAGCAGGTTTCTTCAAAGTTTCAGGAACGCCTACCCTCCGCAACAACGGGCGCTCGTCGAGGATGTGGGTGAGTATCCTCGTTCTTTTATTTAATTATTTTGCATGGAAAAAACCACTTGTTCTGAATTATTGCAAGATAATTTGTGTAGGTAATTATTTAAGGTTAGGTTCATCTATATTGTTAAATAAAATGTGGAATCAGGAGCTGCCTTCCTGTAGTGGGTCCTTGCGCTGGCGGAAAGAGCCCGTCCCACGACACTGCAAACTAGGAAAAAGTCCTTGTCCCAATCTGTCTACATACCACCCCCAATGGTCGCTTGCTTTTACCTCACAGATTTAGTATTAGCAAGTTTCTTCAAAGTTTCAGGCACGCTTACCCTCCGCAACAACGGGCGCTCGTCGAGGATGTGGGTGAGTATCCTCGTTTTTTTATTTAATTATTTTGCATGGAAAAAACAACTTGTTCTGAATTATTACAAGATAATTTGTGCAGGTAATTATTTAAGGTTAGGTTCACCTATATTGTTAAATAAAATTTGGAATCAGGAGCTACCTTCCTGTAGTGAGTCCTTGCGCTGGCGGAAAGAACCCGTCCCACGACACCGAAAACTAGGAAAAAGTCCTTGTCCCAATCTGTCTACATACCATCCGCCCAATGGTCTCTTGCTTTAACCTCACAGATTTAGTATTAGCAAGTTTCTTCAAAGTTTCAGGCACGCTTACCCTCCGCAACAACGGGCGCTCGTCGAAGATGTGGATGAGTATCCTCGTTCTTTTATTTAATTATTTTGCATGGAAAAAACCACTTGTTCTTAATTATTGCAAGATAATTTGTGCAGGTAATTATTTAAGGTTAGGTTCATCTATATTGTTAAATAAAATGTGGAATCAGGAGCTACCTTCCTGTAATGGGTCCTTGCGCTGGCGGAAAGAACCCGTCCCACGACAACGCAAACTAGGAAAAAGTCCTTGTCCCAATCTCTCTACATACATTTCGAATAATGGTCGCTTGCTTTAACCTCACAGATTTAGTATTAGCAAGTTTCTTCAAAGTTTCAGGCACGCTTACCCTCCGCAACAACGGGCGCTCGTCGAGGGAGTGGGTGAGTATCCTCGTTTTTTTATTTAATTATTTTGCATGAAAAAAAACAACTTGTTCTGAATTATTGCAAGATAATTTGTGCAGGTAATTATTTAAGGTTAGGTTCATCTATATTGTTAAATAAAATGTGGAATCAGGAGCTACCTTCCTGTAGTGGGTCCTTGCGCTGGCGGAAAGAACCCATCCCACGACACCCCAAACTAGGTAAAAGTCCTTGTCCCAATCTGTGTACATACCATCCGCCCAATGGTCGCTTGCTTTAACCTCACAGATTTAGTATTAGCAGGTTTTCGTCAAAGTTTCAGGAACGCCTACCCATCGCAACAACGGGCGCTCGTCGAGGATGTGGGTGAGTATCCTCGTTCTTTTATTTAATTATTTTGCATGGAAAAAACAACTTGTTCTTAATTATTGCAAGATAATTTGTGCAGGTAATTATTTAAGGTTAGGTTCATCTATATTGTTAAATAAAATGTGGAATCAGGAGCTGCCTTCCTGTAGTGGGTCCTTGCGCTGGCGGAAAGAACCCGTCCCGCGATACCGCAAACTAGGAAAAAGTCCTTGTCCCAATCTGTCTACATACCATCCGCCCAATGGTCGCTTGCTTTAACCTCACAGATTTAGTATTAGCAAGTTTCTTCAAAGTTTCAGGAACGCTTACCCTCCGCAACAACGGGCGCTCGTCGAGGATGTGTGTGAGTATCCTCGTTCTTTTATTTAATTATTTTACATGGAAAAAACAACTTGTTCTTAATTATTGCAAGATAATTTGTGCAGGTAATTATTTAAGGTTAGGTTCATCTATATTGTTAAATAAAATGTGGAATCAGGAGCTACCTTCCTGTAGTGGGTCCTTGCGCTGGCGGAAAGAACCCGTCCCGCGATACCGCAAACTAGGAAAAAGTCCTTGTCCCAATCTGTCTACATACCATCCGCCCAATGGTCGCTTGCTTTAACCTCACAGATTTAGTATTAGCAAGTTTCTTCAAAGTTTCAGGAACGCCTACCCTCCGCAACAACGGGCGCTCGTCGAGGATGTGGGTGAGTATCCTCGTTCTTTTATTTAATTATTTTGCATGGAAAAAAACAACTTGTTCTGAATTATTGCAAGATAATTTGTGCAGGTAATTATTTAAGGTTAGGTTCATCTATATTGTTAAATAAAATGTGGAATCAGGAGCTGCCTTCCTGTAGTGGGTCCTTGCACTGGCGGAAAGAACCCGTCCCACGACACCGCAAACTAGGAAAAAGTCCTAGTCCCAATCTGTCTACATAGCATCTGCCCAATGGTCGCTTGCTTTAACCTCACAAATTTAGTATTTGCAAGTTTCTTCAATGTTTCAGGCACGCTTACCCTCCGCAACAACAAGCGCTCGTCGAGGATGTGGGTGAGTATCCTCGTTCTTTTATTTAATTATTTTGCATGGAAAAAACAACTTGTTCTGAATTATTGCAAGATAATTTGTGCAGGTAATTATTTAAGGTTAGGTTCATCTATATTGTTAAATAAAATGTGGAATCAGGAGCTACCTTCCTGTAGTGGGTCCTTGCGCTGGCGGAAAGAACCCGTCCCACGACAACGCAAACTAGGAAAAAGTCCTTGTCCCAATCTCTCTACATACCTCTCGAATTATGGTCGCTTGCTTTAACCTCACAGATTTAGTATTAGCAAGTTTCTTCAAAGTTTCAGGCACGCTTACCCTCCGCAACAACGGGCGCTCGTCGAGGATGTGGGTGAGTATCCTCGTTTTTTTATTTAATTATTTTGCATGGGAAAAACAACTTGTTCTTAATTATTGCAAGATAATTTGTGCAGGTAATTATTTAAGGTTAGGTTCATCTATATTGTTAAATAAAACGTGGAATCAGGAGCTACCTTCCTGTAATGGGTCCTTGCGCTGGCGGAAAGAACCCGTCCCACGACAACGCAAACTAGGAAAAAGTCCTTGTCCCAATCTCTCTACATACATTTCGAATAATGGTCGCTTGCTTTAACCTCACAGATTTAGTATTAGCAAGTTTCTTCAAAGTTTCAGGCACGCTTACCCTCCGCAAGAACGGGCGCTCGTCGAGGGAGTGGGTGAGTATCCTCGTTTTTTTATTTAATTATTTTGCATGGAAAAAACAACTTGTTCTGAATTATTGCAAGATAATTTGCGCAGGTAATTATTTAAGGTTAGGTTCATCTATATTGTTAAATAAAATTAATGGTCGCTTGCTTTAACCTCACAGATTTAGTATTAGCAAGTTTCTTCAAAGTTTCAGGCACGCTTACCCTCCGCAACAACGGGCGCTCGTCGAGGGAGTGGGTGGGTATCCTCGTTTTTTTATTTAATTATTTTGCATGGAAAAAAACAACTTGTTCTGAATTATTGCAAGATAATTTGAGCAGGTAATTATTTAAGGTTATGTTCATCTATATTGTTAAATAAAATGTGGAATCAGGAGCTACCTTCCTGTAGTGGGTCCTTGCGCTGGTGGAAAGAACCCGTCCCACGACACCCCAAACTAGGTAAAAGTCCTTGTCCCAATCTGTGTACATACCATCCGCCCAATGGTCGCTTGCTTTAACCTCACAGATTTAGTATTAGCAGGTTTCTTCAAAGTTTCAGGAACGCCTACCCTCCGCAACAACGGGCGCTCGTCGAGGATGTGGGTGAGTATCCTCGTTCTTTTATTTAATTATTTTGCATGGAAAAAACCACTTGTTCTGAATTATTGCAAGATAATTTGTGTAGGTAATTATTTAAGGTTAGGTTCATCTATATTGTTAAATAAAATGTGGAATCAGGAGCTGCCTTCCTGTAGTGGGTCCTTGCGCTGGCGGAAAGAGCCCGTCCCACGACACTGCAAACTAGGAAAAAGTCCTTGTCCCAATCTGTCTACATACCACCCCCAATGGTCGCTTGCTTTTACCTCACAGATTTAGTATTAGCAAGTTTCTTCAAAGTTTCAGGCACGCTTACGCTCCGCAACAACGGGCGCTCGTCGAGGATGTGGGTGAGTATCCTCGTTCTTTTATTTAATTATTTTGCATGGAAAAAACAACTTGTTCTGAATTATTGCAAGATAATTTGTGCAGGTAATTATTTAAGGTTAGGTTCATCTATATTGTTAAATAAAATGTGGAATCAGGAGCTACCTTCCTGTAGTGGGTCCTTGCGCTGGCGGAAAGAACCCGTCCCACGACACCGCAAACTAGGAAAAAGTCCTTGTCCCAATCTCTCTACATACCTCTCGAATTATGGTCGCTTGCTTTAACCTCACAGATTTAGTATTAGCAAGTTTCTTCAAAGTTTCAGGCACGCTTACCCTCCGCAACAACGGGCGCTCGTCGAGGGAGTGGGTGAGTATCCTCGTTTTTTTATATAATTATTCTGCATGGAAAAAACAACTTGTTCTGAATTATTGCAAGATAATTTGTGCAGGTAATTATTTAAGGTTAGGTTCATCTATATTGTTAAATAAAATGTGGAATCAGGAGCTGCCTTCCTGGAGTGGGTCCTTGCGCTGGCGGAAAGAGCCCGTCCCACGACACCGCAAACTAGGAAAAAGTCCTTGTCCCAATCTGTCTACATAGCAGATTTAGTATTAGCAAGTTTCTTCAAAGTTTCAGGAACGCCTACCCTCCGCAACAACGGGCGCTCGTCGAGGATGTGGGTGAGTATCCTCGTTCTTTTATTTAATTATTTTGCATGGAAAAAAACAACTTGTTCTGAATTATTGCAAGATAATTTGCGCAGGTAATTATTTAAGGTTAGGTTCATCTATATTGTTAAATAAAATGTGGAATCAGGAGCTACCTTCCTGTAGTGGGTCCTTGCGCTGGCGGAAAGAACCCGTCCCACGACACCGTAAACTAGGAAAAAGTCCTTGTCCCAATCTGTCTACATACCATCCGCCCAATGGTCGCTTGCTTTAACCTCACAGATTTAGTATTTGCAAGTTTCTTCAATGTTTCCGGCACGCTTACCCTCCGCAACAACGGGCGCTCGTCGAGGATGTGGGTGAGTATCCTCGTTTTTTTATTTAATTATTTTGCATGGAAAAAACAACTTGTTCTTAATTATTGCAAGATAATTTGTGCAGGTAATTATTTAAGGTTAGGTTCATCTATATTGTTAAATAAAATGTAGAATCAGGAGCTACCTTCCTGTAGTGGGTCCTTGCGCTGGCGGAAAGAACCCGTCCCACGACACCGCAAACTAGGAAAAAGTCTTTGTCCCAATCTCTCTACATACATTTCGAATAATGGTCGCTTGCTTTAACCTCACAGATTTAGTATTAGCAAGTTTCTTCAAAGTTTCAGGCACGCTTACCCTCCGCAACAACGGGCGCTCGTCGAGGGAGTGGGTGAGTATCTTCGTTTTTTTATTTAATTATTTTGCATGGAAAAAAACAACTTGTTCTGAATTATTGCAAGATAATTTGTGCAGGTAATTATTTAAGGTTATGTTCATCTATATTGTTAAATAAAATGTGGAATCAGGAGCTACCTTCCTGTAGTGGGTCCTTGCGCTGGTGGAAAGAACCCGTCCCACGACACCCCAAACTAGGTAAAAGTCCTTGTCCCAATCTGTGTACATACAATCCGCCCAATGGTCGCTTGCTTTAACCTCACAGATTTAGTATTAGCAGGTTTCTTCAAAGTTTCAGGAACGCCTACCCTCCGCAACAACGGGCGCTCGTCGAGGATGTGGGTGAGTATCCTCGTTCTTTTATTTAATTATTTTGCATGGAAAAAACCACTTGTTCTGAATTATTGCAAGATAATTTGTGTAGGTAATTATTTAAGGTTAGGTTCATCTATATTGTTAAATAAAATGTGGAATCAGGAGCTACCTTCCAGTAGTGGGTCCTTGCGCTGGCGGAAAGAACCCGTCCCACGACAACGCAAACTAGGAAAAAGTCCTTGTCCCAATCTCTCTACATACCTCTCGAATTATGGTCGCTTGCTTTAACCTCACAGATTTAGTATTAGCAAGTTTCTTCAAAGTTTCAGGCACGCTTACCCTCCGCAACAACGGGCGCTCGTCGAGGGAGTGGGTGAGTATCCTCGTTTTTTTATATAATTATTCTGCATGGAAAAAACAACTTGTTCTGAATTATTGCAAGATAATTTGTGCAGGTAATTATTTAAGGTTAGGTTCATCTATATTGTTAAATAAAATGTGGAATCAGGAGCTGCCTTCCTGTAGTGGGTCCTTGCGCTGGCGGAAAGAACCCGTCCCACGACACCGCAAACTAGGAAAAAGTCCTTGTCCCAATCTGCCTACATAGCATCCACCTAATGGTCGCTTGCTTTAACCTCACAGATTTGATATTTGCAAGTTTCTTCAAAGTTTCAGGCACGCTTACCCTCCGCAACAACGGGCGCTCGTCGAGGATGTGGGTGAGTATCCTCGTTTTTTTAATTATTTTGCATGGAAAAAACCACTTGTTCTGAATTATTGCAAGATAATTTGTGCAGGTAATTATTTAAGGTTAGGTTCATCTACACATATATTGTTAAATAAAATGTGGAATCAGGAGCTGCCTTTCTGTAGTGGATCCTTGTGCTGGCGGAAAGAACCCGTCCCACGACACCGCAAACTAGGAAAAAGTCCTTGTCCCAATCTGTCTACATACATTTCGAATAATGGTCGCTTGCTTTAACCTCACAGATTTAGTATTAGCAAGTTTCTTCAAAGTTTCAGGCACGCTTACCCTCCGCAAGAACGGGCGCTCGTCGAGGGAGTGGGTGAGTATCCTCGTTTTTTTATTTAATTATTTTGCATGGAAAAAACAACTTGTTCTGAATTATTGCAAGATAATTTGCGCAGGTTATTATTTAAGGTTAGGTTCATCTATATTGTTAAATAAAATGTGGAATCAGGAGCTACCTTCCTGTAGTGGGTCCTTGCGCTGGCGGAAAGAACCCGTCCCACGACACCGCAAACTAGGAAAAAGTCTTTGTCCCAATCTCTCTACATACATTTCGAATAATGGTCGCTTGCTTTAACCTCACAGATTTAGTATTAGCAAGTTTCTTCAAAGTTTCAGGCACGCTTACCCTCCGCAACAACGGGCGCTCGTCGAGGATGTGGGTGGGTATCCTCGTTCTTTTATTTAATTATTTTGCATGGAAAAAACAACTTGTTCTGAATTATTGCAAGATAGTTTGCGCAGGTAATTATTTAAGGTTAGGTTCATCTATATTGTTAAATAAAATGTGGAATCAGGAGCTACCTTCCTGTAGTGGGTCCTTGCGCTGGTGGAAAGAACCCGTCCCACGACACCCCAAACTAGGTAAAAGTCCTTGTCCCAATCTGTGTACATACCATCCGCCCAATGGTCGCTTGCTTTAACCTCACAGATTAAGTATTAGCAGGTTTCTTCAAAGTTTCAGGAACGCCTACCCTCCGCAACAACGGGCGCTCGTCGAGGATGTGGGTGAGTATCCTCGTTCTTTTATTTAATTATTTTGCATGGAAAAAACCACTTGTTCTGAATTATTGCAAGATAATTTGTGTAGGTAATTATTTAAGGTTAGGTTCATCTATATTGTTAAATAAAATGTGGAATCAGGAGCTGCCTTCCTGTAGTGGGTCCTTGCGCTGGCGGAAAGAGCCCGTCCCACGATACTGCAAACTAGGAAAAAGTCCTTGTCCCAATCTGTCTATATACCACCCCCAATGGTCGCTTGCTTTTACCTCACAGATTTAGTATTAGCAAGTTTCTTCAAAGTTTCAGGCACGCTTACCCTCCGCAACAACGGGCGCTCGTCGAGGATATGGGTGAGTATCCTCGTTCTTTTATTTAATTATTTTGCATGGAAAAAACAACTTGTTCTGAATTATTGCAAGATAATTTGTGCAGGTAATTATTTAAGGTTAGGTTCATCTATATTGTTTTATAAAATGTGGAATCAGGAGCTACCTTCCTGTAGTGGGTCCTTGCGCTGGCGGAAAGAACCCGTCCCACGACAACGCAAACTAGGAAAAAGTCCTTGTCCCAATCTCTCTACATACCTCTCGAATTATGGTCGCTTGCTTTAGCCTCACAGATTTAGTATTAGCAAGTTTCTTCAAAGTTTCAGGCACGCTTACCCTCCGCAACAACGGGCGCTCGTCGAGGGAGTGGGTGAGTATCCTCGTTTTTTTATATAATTATTCTGCATGGAAAAAACAACTTGTTCTGAATTATTGCAAGATAATTTGTGCAGGTAATTATTTAAGGTTAGGTTCATCTATATTGTTAAATAAAATGTGGAATCAGGAGCTGCCTTCCTGTAGTGGGTCCTTGCGCTGGCGGAAAGAACCCGTCCCACGACACCGCAAACTAGGAAAAAGTCCTTGTCCCAATCTGCCTACATAGCATCCACCTAATGGTCGCTTGCTTTAACCTCACAGATTTGATATTTTCAAGTTTCTTCAAAGTTTCAGGCACGCTTACCCTCCGCAACAACGGGCGCTCGTCGAGGATGTGGGTGAGTATCCTCGTTTTTTTAATTATTTTGCATGGAAAAAACCACTTGTTCTGAATTATTGCAAGATAATTTGTGCAGGTAATTATTTAAGGTTAGGTTCATCCACACATATATTGTTAAATAAAATGTGGAATCAGGAGCTGCCTTTCTGTAGTGGATCCTTGTGCTGGCGGAAAGAACCCGTCCCACGACACCGCAAACTAGGAAAAAGTCCTTGTCCCAATCTGTCTACATACCATCCGCTCAATGGTCGCTTGCTTTAACCTCACAGATTTAGTATAAGCAAGTTTCTTCAAAGTTTCAGGCACGCTGTAATGATGTTATCACATCTAATTACTCTGGAATCAAAATGATCAGAATAATTCCAATAAGAATTATTCAGTTCAATATATCCACATGTGAACTCATATGTATTCTAAGAGGAATCATATTTCTTCTTACTAAGTCCATTGCCTTAAGCTGATGGCTCGATATGGACACACGACAACCATAAATAATCATGGTCAATGTCGTATATCACATTACCATTGCATAGGTTCATATGCTCTACCATCAATTAACACATCGTAATGTGTAGAACATTTTGTTCATGAATTTATGAATGAATGTTTTGAACGCATCACATTACACAAACAAACAAGTGCATGCAATGACTTGGGTGTAAAATGTGATATGACGAGGATATGGAATGTGATATCGAATATAGGTCAGTTATTGGTGAGTAAGAAATATTGGATATTTATTAGTAATAAATATTAGGATTTTATTTCGGTTGACATACTGACCACTTGAATGAGTCAGACATATTCCCATGCAATAATGAGTGTAGTGCATGAGTAATTTTAGTAGGTTAAGAAATAGTATTTAAGGAAAAGAAATTCTGAAATAAAATTAGACTTGACTTAGAATTTCAACTGCCAACATTGGCGTTTTGTTTTACTTCAAGTTTGCCTTGTAGAAATGTAGGCGTCTTCGGGCTTTGGCTTTGGCGTTATACGCCGATATAATAGGTAGATGTTATTTTAACATCTGTAATAAAATAACATCTTATTACAATATGGCGATCCTGCCAGGAGACTCCACCGAAGCCTGGACCACAACCAATCACAATCGAAGAGTACAGAAAGCGCACGGCGAAGAAAATCCAACCAACACAACCACCACCAAGGAAGAAGACTCGCGGAGGACGCAAGGTACGCCTGAGACAGGAACGCGGAAACCTGTACCGCTTAATAGCAATTAGCCACGGGAAATTTAAGCAAGAATTTTTCCGCCAATCAGCTGAGTTACCACAAAAGTACAAAAATAATGGGGAACTGTTCATCGACAACCAACCAAGGAATTTTGGTTGAATACAAGCAAGCAACGGCGACAGCAACAATTTTTTAGTGATAATTATTTTCATGTATTTTTGTAATAGGAATCAGAATAAATATGTGACTAGAAAGGTAGCTAGGCTAGGAAATGTATAGCATTGAGTTTGTAAAAAGAAAAAATAATAATATAATATATGTATGTCGTAGAATCTCAAAATGAATTTTGGTTCATCTTCTGTTAAATTATAAATTTGGCTAACGTTTTTATAATGATTTTCCTATGGGGACAATTAAAGCTCTACTTGAGGAAGTTAACAAGTTGTTAGCGAACAGCAGAAAAAGTATTAATCGGGTCTTTAAGCTTGAAACAATTACACAGAAAATTGAAAGATTGGATACTATTTGTAGCAAATTCCAATGTGAAGTGATGTCTATGAGAATCAACATCAAAAATATCTTGGTCAGCAATTCGACATTACAGAAAAAACAAAATTCCCATATGTTGATTCTCATAGATATCACCACCTAAAGTTCATCATTGCACATCAAAATTCCTAAAGTTCTTGTTTCAAGACAATAAATTGTACGTGCATCGTGGAGCTGCAATTGACACTTGTTTTGTCTAGCGCGCTTCGACATGTCTTGTCGATGTGCGCTAGACAAGATTCAGATGTGGATGCAACGTGATCTACCTATTTTAGAATAGGTGAATCTCGTTGCGTTTGCATTTCTTGGCGTGGAAATTGCAACTCCACGATGTACTTAGTTTTAATATAAAAGATTGATACACAAAATAAATTTCACTTGTAATCCAAAAGTCAACGAGTGTATTTGAATTCATTTTGAAATTATTATCTTGTACAAGTTTATGCACTGGTGCAAACCAAGAATAAAATCATAGTACAAGAACTGGGATAGTTTGTGTAATTGGCATAAGGCCAACCGATTAATTTACGCGTGTTTTAATTAGAACATTCAACACAATTATATTTTGTACAAGTTTATGCGCTTGTGCAAAATACAAACCTCGCGTATTAGTTATTGGCATAAGGCCAATAATTACAAATAAAGTTACGCCAGTACATTGCACTGGAGTAACGGAACTTGGCATAAGGCCCAAGTTCAGAAAGGTCAAGACAAAAGAGTCTTGATTCAACATTTGGTGACCCCGACGTGATTAGGATCGTAGCAGGAGTTGATCCATCGTTTTTGAGACACCGCATTTTTCGAACAACATGGATCGCTTAGCCGAGCAGCAGACGCGTTTAGCTGCCGAAATCGATGCAGTGATTGCTAACTCCAAGAAGGATCCCGCTGCCCGAAAGCAAAGGCCGGAGTATTTTGAAGAGAGGCTTCGAAGAATTGAGGCATCCGGGGATATCTTCGAGGAAACGGATTCCAAAATCCGAGCATTGAAGGATGTGCCCATGACTCACGAATATTTTTTGAGTGAGCTATATGACACAGCACAAACCAATTTCCAGAACTTTCAAGCGTACTTCAAGGAAAAATTGCTGGCGTTAAGGCATGCGGCTGAAGACATCCACATGGAACCAGCTGAGATGCCTCGCGCTGATACGCCTAGTAGGACTGACATGACTAATAAGCCCTCACCAACCGATGATGAAAAGGTCCTGAAGCTTATTCGAAGGCATAAAGCACTAGCGGACTCATTACGACGATTGGTCGCCCGGCTAGATGTAGCTGAACAACCAAGCCCTTTTTACAAGCTAAAAATGGAGTTGATCAACAAATATTGGACACAGCTAGAGGGCTATCATCAAGAAATATTAGAGCGCACCGATGACCCAGTGATATTCGGTTACGATCTCAACGACTCGAAATTAAATTCGAAGAGCTGTGTAGTACATACCAATAATTACATAATTACTACACGGAAAAAAATTTTTCTAGGAAATTCAACTACACACATAGTAAAGCAGAGATAGGACGTTTACCTAAAATGTACTGTGCATAGCGCAATGTACATAGCAGGAAAATCATAACGAACGGGAAATTTTCCACCACATATAGTTCAGAATCGTATGTATAGAAAAATATATTTTTCAAAAGCTCAATATAGAAGATCAATATTGATTGATAGCAAAAATCTTGCTAATATAAAAGTAGGGAAGAAGTTTTGTGAGATATTGGATCTCATTTGATAGTTTAATTGAAATCTATCACTTTGTACAGTTGCTGCATTGGTAAATTACTACACTTTCGAGGTTGAAGGAATTGCGATAACGAACGATTTCCATGCAGTTCACGATGAATTCCCAATAGAAACAGATGGCATCATAGGTAGAGACATGCTTATGAAGTACATGAGCAAAATAGACTATGAGACTTGTACCATTTCGTTTTGTACAATTGACGAGGTGTTGCATTGGTAAACTACTGCAATTAGTAATTAGTTGCGAGCGAACACATAAAACATGCTCGGATATACTCCCGCCTCATAACTGCAATAGAAGCGAGCAAACAAAACCTATGTACTCGCACTTCGCCAATGAAAATTAGCCATGGAAACACATGCGCAAGTAAATAAGCGAGCAGTTAAGTGAACGAGAAAGTTCAACCCACAACAATTATTTACATCATGAACAAACGGGGTGCTTCGAAGGGAGGAAGCGGAGAGGAAAACCGAAAGTTCCGACATAAACACTCTTTCGCTCAATATTCCCAGTTTCGCTATTTCACCACGAGCGATCGTGGGAAAGCCGAACGTTCTGGCTAAAACACTCTTTCGCTCAATGTCCCCAGTTTCGCTATTTCACCTCAGGAGATCGTGAGAAAGCCGAAAGCTTAAGCTGAAAGCACACTTTCGAAGTCGAAAGCTTAAGCGAAAAACACTCTTTCGCTCAATTTCCCCAGTTTCGCAAATTCACCAGTCGAGCAAGCGAGACGAAGCGGGGAGGAAAAACGTTCGTGGAACGAGAGCGCACGTGTTTGACTACTCAGCGCATTTTAAGAGAATTTAGGTTAAAAGAATAGTACTTAAACTTCTTGAGCGAGGTGGAAAAGTCAGTTGGAAGCCGAATGCGCAACAACGCGCATTTAAGGAAAGCAGTCCCGAAACCTACGAAACGAAGAAACAAATGGTGAGGTGTTGGCATTACTAGCCGCGTTCCTCAATGCCTATTAGCGTAACCACTGCTGGCTACCATTGTTAATCTTCCCCATAATTTCAGGCATCACAGGAGCGACACCGCGGCCGGGCAGCCGACGCAGCAGCGAGCAGCACGAAGACTACAGGAGCAGGGTTAAGCAGCGTCTGCGTGCCGCTCCATCCCTTGTCGGCCAGTGGCACCAGACAGGTGGCGGAATCGATTCGACCGCAGCAGGCTCCCACTCGGAGTTTGGAGCAGGTGCTCAAAGCAGAACCCCGAGTCGGCCCGCGTCCCATTAGCAGGACGAGTATTTGCGTAGGTTGAAGGCGCCCTTGGACACCAGTGACAACACCGCCAAACAGAGGCGTCCACGAGGAGGCCGGCGGGAGCGTCAACGGCACGAGCTCTACGAGCTGAGGCGGTTAGCCCGTTTAGCCGTCACTCCCACGGAGCGGGCCTTCTTTCGCATCCAAGCACGGGAATTACGCCGAGGGATTCGTCGGGAGATCGCGACCCGTCATCGCACTGCAGCAAGTCCTTGTACTCCAACCACGGACGACATTGCAGCGCCCGCCGACGATCAACTTAGAATAAGCAAAGATAAACAAAGGAGTAAATAAAGTAAAAACTGAAAAAATAACACTTGCGTATCTATTCCAAGGAAGGTTATTCAGGCTTTACAGGTGCGTAGGTGAGTGTAGGTACTAGTAGTATCGCGGGGCTCCCCGGAAGAGGCCGGCAGGACCCCCGATAGGGAAAATATAACACAGTATCACCTTTGTTGGACTAAAAGAAGAAAATTGCCTCAGAAAATCTCATGGTACATGATTTTTATATTCCTTTTTTGAGCATCATTTATTAGATTCCTTGATTTTTCAGCTAGAAGCTGCAAAATTAATCTAATATTTACACAATCATATGTACTTATATACTTCTATGTATGTACCATATAAGTCAAATTGTATTAATGATGAAATTCCACCGAATCTAAAGTTTGAATCATTTAATTAGAACAGAAAGTTATAAATTTTGCCCTAAGTTTTGAATGTACATCATTTGGTGATACAATCCCAAATAACAGTTGGTTTCCCTTGAATTTATCCAAAGTATATCTAAAAATAGAAAGCAGATTGGGTTGTGTAAACATTACCAACACAAAACCTTCACTCCAGCTAAGGTATACATACATAATAATGATTTTCCTCAGAATTGGATTAGCCCTGTCATCAAAGATATTGATCGACATAAACGGTTGATAGTGCCTGGATACCTTCAGGAATGTTGTTCATTTCGATCCAAAACAAAAGCGAATTTATGTGTTGAGTAGAAAGAATCACTTTTGTGTGAGAAGTTGAAGAGCGCAGAGTGTTTCGTTAGTGTTTGAAATTATCTATCAGTGATTAAGTGTATTGTGAAATAATTGTGATTAAATTTGATCGAGTTCGGTGAGAGCAATTGTGTTTGTTTTAGCCATTTGTGCGACATGTTCTATGTTTTGATCAAATTAAGAATAAAGTCAGAACTTTGTCCCTATAAAAATCGTATCCCTTATGCATCCTGTAATCAACACTTGATTTCAGAGCGATAACGGCGAAGTGTGATATAGATGACAAGCAACTACGACACTTTATGGGCAAGTCGAACAATACGAACACATTCAGAAAGGGGGAAATCACACGATTGAAGGTTTTTGTTGCTATCAATTGTACTTTTTCCTTATCATTTGTAGTTTATGACGGCGGTATTTGCAATTTCTCTTTTCACTGTCTTTTGTAGGTTCAATTAAGTTATCAATTGAAGGCAATTTTTCGTTTATGATAATTAGGCGTAATTAGGTGGGAAAAATCGGAAGAATTAGACAAATTTTAAGGGGTTTAAATGATACAATGATTTTAGCGTTCATATAATTTAAACGGTTATATGATACAATGATTTTAGCGTTCATATAATTTAAAAGATTTAATGATACAATGATTTTAGCGTTCATATAATTTAAAAGATTAAATGATACAATGATTTTAGCGTTCATATAATTTAAAAGATTAAATGATACAATGATTTTAGCGTTCATATAATTAAAAGGGTTAACCGTTTCGTTCTAAGCATTTGTGTACCGCGTTACACCGCAATTCGTTAAATTATCTTCAAAAGATATTGTAATAAGATACTACACATTAGAAATTTTTAAACATTTTTAGAATTTTGTTTCCCGGGTGTTAAGTACAAAAGAAATTTTTCCACTTATTTTTCCTGCGAAAAAAAAAACGAGTGTTGCGATGGGGAAGGTGACTGAATCGACTGAATCCTTATTAAATTGCGTTCGAGCTGTGTGCCTGTATCAGCGCTGCTTTTAGGGCCATAGTTCTTAGATTACTACAAAGTTTAGAGGAAGAATTGTATCCATTGTGGACATATGTATAAAAGTATTTTCATGAGAATTTTGCACACAGAAAATAATTTTATATGACGCAAATATCAAACAAATGAAGAAAATCCAAATTATTTGAGAGGAAACCAAAAAAAGGAGAATTTTCGCGCCGCGTGCTTTTCGTAGTCACCACTTGATTTAAGAGCAATAGCGGCAATGGTGATTTTAACATTTGCAATTTATAACCTGTCAATAATTTCAGAGCAAAACAACGTGGTGCCGAGATTGAGGGTTTGAAGCATATTGGCCCAAAACCTCGACACATCAGCGAATTTGTGAAGCAACCGAATGAAAAGGACTTAACAGCGATACCAAGAAAAAGGCGTGCAAGGGGAGGAGTGAAGACGAAGCTAAAGAAAGCCCGTGCGGAATTACACCGTGTGATCAGGTTGATGCATGGTCAATCGAAGAAACTTTTACAGAAGCAACTAGACAATCTGCGACCAGATTATTGGAAGCATCGTTAAGATGGGTAACAAATGTTCCACAAACAACAATGTTGGAATTGTTGAGGAATACCGGCAAACCATTACCACTTCAACGATTTTTGTAGTGGCCATAGTTTTATTCTACCTTTATGATAAATACAATAAAAAATACGTAGTTAAGAGATTTAATAGAACTGTAAATGTATAAAAAAAAGTAATATTTTAAGTATATCCCTTTAAAATAAATTCCTGCACTTTATATTGAAATTATCTTTCTAATTAAACAATTCAGCTTATGGACAGGATTAAAGATATTGTTGATGACAACGAAAGGACCCTTAGGAACTTAAAGAAAAACGGGAAGAATTTGTATACCGTTGAAACTCTTACCGAAAAACTAGATATTTTGAAAAAACAAAGAGAATTATTTAACTCTTTGTCATCCAGTATTTCAGAAAGCGATTACAATCTCTTCGATTTAAAGTTAAAATTTAGGGTAGAAGCCGCAACTCTGGAGAGAAAACTTTGGCTTCAATTGACCCAGCAAGGATATACTGGTCAGGATATCAAAGTTTCCGATACTGAAAATATTATGGTAGATTTAGAAAGTAGCCCCCCGGTCCTAAAAGAGAATTTCAGAATGGCAGAATTTTCATTAGAAACTGCATTAAAGGTTATTCCTGTCTTTGAGGGTAAATATAAAGAATTACACGGAAAAAAAGAATTTACTCAACTAGTTTTGTAAATTTAATTACAGTTAAACTTTTGTTGCAATTAACAGAAGTTTGACTGAAACTGCAAAACAAGTTTAGTTCCGTGTAGAAAGTAAATTTTGTTAAAAGCGTATTTGCTAAAATCAGACAAAGTTTTTGTTGCAATTTACTAAACTGTTTTGTAAATGACGTAGTTTGGCTATTAGTACAAAACTGCAAATATCTTAACAATTAGTTTGGTTACATGTTACAGAAAAGTTTGATTGCAATACGCCAAATAGTTTGAGCATCATATGCTCTCAAATTTATTTATCATTAAACAATGCTACCGAATGTGTCTCTGTGCAAAGCGGCGGTTACACTATGTTGGTTTACCCACCGCTGCGCCTTGCTGGCTGATAGCCATATACATAGATGTTGAAGTGCAAGCCGTCAGCGGCTGGCGATCGGTAAACATGCATAGTGTGACTGTCGCCTAACGATCATGATGAAGCGGCGCGGCGGCATCGTGTTCAGCATTTCAGATTTCACTTGAGTGCAGTGTGCGGACAAGTTAAGTCGAATCATCGCGGAAATGTGTATGGAAATGTGTATTGATTGTGCGGTTAAATTAATTGTTATATTCATATTATTGTGGGCGGTGGAATTTGTTGTCCATTTTATTAATTTAATGGCGGAAAAATCAGTTGCAGATTATCTGCATAGTTGGGGCCTCGGCAGTTACGTGGAAAAGTTTGCCGGTAAGTACAATATAGTGTTTAATGTGAGCCAAAAACGTTATCCATTGTGTCGCGCGTGTCAAGTTTAGTGAAAGTGCATTCCATCGGTCACCGCAGTTTCGTCGCCATATTGATGGTTTTCCCCAATAGGTTCGGATTACTTTGGCGAAAGTTAATATTAATAGCAATCAATCGCGCGTGGCGAGAGGAATCGTGTTGGTTTTGGAAAAGAAGGAAAATTTTTGCAATAACTCAAGTGACATTTGTAATTTATAACCCACTCCACCTCCGTTTCGTTCCATAAGTAACAATAGGCGTCTTTATTTTTCAGGTTGTAGAAACATAAATTATGGACACATAGTTTTATCTTATAGTATAAGGAAGAAACGTTAGATTTTGGAGGCAATAGTAATGCTAGCATATCGACTGTAAATACTAATTTTTCAGTAAGTTAATCCTTTTCTTTTTTGACACGAGCTTCTTCCTTTTCATTATGTGTACGGCATTTTCTGCATCATTTATTAGGCCATATTTATATGACCTGCACGTTTGATACTCATCTTTCTTAGAACGGAATAATGATGTATTTTCAGTGTCTAATATATTGTAGAATTTCGCAACTGAAAGCACCACTTGGACACGTAAAAATTGTACAGCTCCCTCTTAGATGCCCATTCTGGTAATAGATATTCTCTTGAACAAGTCTTTCGATAATAATGTGATTCCATTTTACTTTGTTTCCCAACTGGCATGTTGATTGTTCATTTTGCCTGATCACTGCAAAGTTTTCCTTTGCCGTTAACTTCCAATTCCATACTGATGATTTTTCGATATCGAACGTGTTCAAAAACATGGTTTCACAGACTCTGTACATTATGTAGTTTGCTTTCATTTGATACGCCATGGAGCAAGTCCGTTTTGTAATGGAAGGATTTTTTCTATCTCGTGGTCTTACTGTAGGAGACATTACTATAAGACTGTCAATGTAAACCTTTTCTCAGATCAAGAAAGATCAAAGATATCTTCTCTGGAAATCGTCGGATATTTCGGCACATTTAATTGCCCTACTGGGCTTACATTTACATCGTGGTTCAAGACTTCTTCCCTGTCTGGGAACCTTGTTCCAATTATTTCCAACTTTTTTTCTACCAAAGTATTTTCTTCGTTTTTCTCGATTTCTTGCATTGCGTCTATCAGCCAGTGTAGATTTATTTGTCTGGCACTTCTTTCTCCTTTTTACATTCTTTTCAAAGGTTTCCTCGGTTGAACCGTCTGAGTCTGAACGCACAGAATATGTAACCAGTACTGAATTCTCAACACTAATACACGTATTATTGCATTCAAGCAGCGTCAAATCAGATTCTGTGTTATTAAATTCGCTAGTTGACTCTGGAGGCTCTTGAAGTGATACAACTGAACCACTAATTAGACGGTCATCTTTAAATATAACCGGGATATTTTCTACACACAAATTTGAGTATGTACAATTTTCTCGAGCTGCTTACGCTAACTGAAGTATTTTCAAAGCTCGAGACATTTTCCCCTAAAATTATAGACATGTTACAATGGGGACATATAAGCTCCGCCACAAGCACCTTTTTTAATCCCTCATTGAAAAATGTCAAGTTAATCCCACCTGTAAGTTCCTTCACGGTCAAATTCCGAGTTCCTCCACGGCCGATCTTTGAAGGGATAAAACCGGGGTCACTACCTGCCCTGTTGAGTTCGACCGCGATCGAATTAAGGTGGTTCTCAAGTACATAATTTTTAAAAAATCATATTTAGAAATAATATTATTTTTATATTTCTGAATTCTGGGTTGAATGAAATTTCCTTTTTTTTTTTGTGTGGTACTTTTCAATCTTTTTGTGGACGAGTTTCCCGAGTTCGTTTCGACATATGTTTGAGCTTGGAAATTTATAAGGATATTAACAAAATTAAATAAATTAGAATGCGAATTATAAAAGACAGACAGAGAGACACAGGTCGCGATTTGTATAGCGTTTTGTATTTTAGAATAAAAAACCTAAAAAGTAAATTTCATACAAGCGAGGATTCAGGAATACAAAAATAATATTGTTTCTAAATATGATTTTGTAAAAATGTCTTGTAGTTATTTACCACATTAATAAATGTATGTAATCTAAACTGTTCCCTTCAATCATCTATCCTTGTTAAATTAACAATTTTCTTGTGATCAAACTAGAGGACCACCTTAATTCTTATCTCAAAAGTGCAGGTACTGAGTGCGGTTTTTATCCCAAGTTACGAATTGCTCGTGGAGGAACTTACAAAACGCACTTGGTCCCTTCGCTGATCAGTCGTGGCGGAATTTACCGGTGTAGTTATAGCTGGTAGCGGAGGAACTTACTGTCCCCGTTTAAAGTAATTATGCAACAATTTTTATTCTGCCAAATGAGATTAATGTATTGAAGAAATTATTAATTGACTTTATTTTGTCCTTACAATCACACAATATAAAAAGCCAACTCCAGAGAAAACATTGAAAACATGATCGTGCAAATGAGCTAACTCCACAGTATTAAAATTCTTAATTTTTCTTGGTTTATGTTAGCATTAATTATAAAATTACCTCAAGCACATATAAAATTCTTAAATTCAACAATTTTCGGTATTTTGCTACTCCTATGTAAGGTGCTTATAACCTGTGAGTTTCATTAAACTCGATTCATATTTGCAGAAGTTATAGCCATTTTAAATTTCTCCAATTACAACAACTACTGTCCATGATTTTTCGACAATTTGGGATTTCCATCGAACTAAAAACTACAGTTTTGATTGAATCCTCTCGAAAACTTCAGATTATATGAATACTTTAAACATCTTTGAGGTCTCATCAATCAGCAACATAAGTAGTACCACAACAGAATGGCGGCCGCTTAAAATTAACTAACGTTGGTTTTTCTTTTAAACGAAATATCCACGTGAATGTCATTGAAGGATATCTTGAGGTTATTCATCATTGGTGAATGCATATCATAGTTTGAGTACAAAACCCTTCTGACACGAACGTAGGTCTGTCTACCCGATTTGTTTTCTTTACACCAAGCCGATTTCTCTACAAGCACTCGCTTCTTTAGCTTTAAGGTTTTGTTGGTAAATCATTTGAACTGTCAGAATCACTATTGAAGCGATAAGGAACCAAAACCCGACAGAATCATCAGATATAAGGTCTTCAATCGGGTGTATATGGCTTAAGAAACTATAGCTGTTTTCATTGTTGGTTGCGACTGTCAAATTATTTCTTTGTTGTCGGTGCTGAGCGGTTCGAACGTATCCATCATTTCGATATCCCTGTGATGTTGCAATTATAAACGAAAAAGTAAAATTACACAATATTTAATGCTATACAAATTCGTCAAAATACGATAATTACCACAGTCAAATAAAATGTTTGCAGAGAAACTTAAATGTTTATTTGGTACCAACAATTTCCTTTACTTTGTTTCACTAGTACGGATATATTTTTTCTGCATTAACTTTAATCACTTTTATTTATCTGTTGGCTCTAATGAGACTTCTGCTCTTGGCAGGAGTTTATAAGTCTTTGTGGACTTAGCACGTTTTCCATTTGATACGGAGCGATGTGGACTTAGCACTTTTTTGTTTTACTCATTTGAAACGGTTTACGGTAGAAAACGGGAAAATGGGTTTCTTATTGGTATGCGTCATCTCGTTTTCTTTTGAATTGTATCAACATATGAAAATGACAAAATATGGACTTGGAACTTTTTCATTTAAAAGTGACGATATATTGTTTATACTTTTATTGCAGAGCACGCAATAGATATAAATACTATGCAAATTTTGACACCAGAGAACATCAAAGAACTAATACCAGTTATTGGCCATCGTGCTATTTTAACAGCGCAAATTAAAATTTTGAAGGATATTATAAATAGTGCTTATCCAGCAGTAGTGAGTACTTTATTTTCATAATTACTCCGTGTCAGTTTTAGTGAGCAAATATTGAACTTTTTCTTATTGTCTGTAACATTTTATTAGACGAACTCGCAAAATGAGTTATCAACAAGTCAAATATCGGAATATGTCGTGGCTGATGATGAGAATTCGCCGGCTATGTCGCTAACGAACCTTTTCAATGATCCACAAATCTCCATAATATCTCTGACTGATCAACAGGAGCCAGAGAAATGTGTAAGTTCTTAATTACTATTTTCATTATAAAACTCTTGATCAAACCTGCTACTGTAGCTATATGTAGAAAGTTTCGTGAAATGCACTAGTATATGATAATTGCATTCTGGAGTTTCAAATCAAAAAAAGTCACATTAATATTTTTTGTTTTGCATCACAAAATTTGCTGTGCAGCGTACATAAATATAATTTAAAAGTGACTCTCCGAATGTCAAAAAAATTTGAAACGCATTTAATATTTAATATGGGATCTGACTTGATCGCTTGTTCCAATGCAATATTTAGCATTTCATAGTGAATGTATTTCAGGAACTATACCAAATGATAACAACAACACATGAGGGAAGGGCTCTTTTAATGAATTTCAAAGAAAGTGGATTGCTAGATAATGCATCACGAAGAAGACTATGCCAACTAATAATTAACAACGAACTTAAAAATGATGCTAACAAGGCAATAAGCAGTTCCCGCTTCTTTCAATTAGCCTACGAGATAACTCTCATTTTCAAAAAAGAAAGTTCATCGGTTTACTTTATACCTTATGCATGCTTCAGCCCACGACAAAAAACTGCTGCAAAAGGTAAACTATTAGACTGTTATCGACAAAAACGACGAGAGTTTTTGAAATCCGGTATCATCAAGCCGAAACACAGACGCCCATCAAGCTGTTCTACAAATTCCAGCGAGCCTTCATCACCAAGACCATGCTCAAGAGTACAAGATGCAGCATTCCAATTTGTTGACGACATTTCATCAAACGAAATTGATGTTGATGAAGCCCTCTTATGGCTTAAAAACGCATGTGATCCATGGATAACAGTGGAACTCCATTGGAAAGTTACAGCAAAAAAAAGGTTCAACACATTGTGAATATTTTGCCAATTTCAAGGCATTAAATCAACCTGCTGGCTTATATTTGGTAATAATAAACAATAAAATTCATAAATATACATTCTTCTTCTGCTGTTTGTTTGTTTTCCTTCGGGCCTTCTATAAATTTTATGCGTTTCGGCTTCCTGTTGCCATCTTCAGTTTGGTCAGAACGAGCTGAATATGGCTACAGAAAGTCGAAACGCGCACTCTTCTAAATTTATAGAAGGCCGGCGGAAAACAAACAAAGAGCAAAAATAAAATTCGACCTTAGGTAGGAATGAAATACTTGACTATAAGTTAAGAAAATATAGTCGTTTGATATACTTTAAACTGGCCACTCGCCTTGCGTGTATATTTATAAACTGGCATTGCTGCCTAAACTAATCTGGCCATCCAGCCTAGTAGTCTGGCATTCCGCCTAAATCAAACTTTGAATTTTCATACAGGCGCAAACGCCAAGTATTCCGGCAAACTCTGTCTTAACTACATGTGCACCTTGACGCTGTGATAATCTCTAGGTAAGCCACGACACTTTAACTCCTAAATTTATACCTCTAACACAACAAAGCACTCTTTCGCTCAATGTCCCCAGTTTCGCACATTCACCAGTCGAGCAAGCGAGACGAAGCGGGGAGGAAAAACGTTCGTGGAACGAGAGCGCACGTGTTGGGCTACTCAGCGAATTTTAAGAGAATTTAGGTTGAAAGCTCACGAAAGAACAGTATTTAAAATTCTTGAGCGAGGTGGAAAAATCAGTTGGAAGCCGAATGTGCAACGACGCGCATCACAGGGAATAAAAATACATACTTGGAAGTAACAAGCATATGGTGAGGTTGTAATGAATCTTGTGACGCCGCTGGCGACTCACTAACACACCTTGCCACCGAGTGGCTTGGCATCGCATGTCGGTTGTGACGGTTGCACATCCCACGTCAATTTTGTCGTGGGATGTCAACCGGAAAAATTGACAGCCACATGGCGGAAAGTGTGGTTGTGAGTCGCGCGGTTGCCATGTACTCGCATGGTGAAAATCGTGGTACGATAAATTATTAAAACAGAGAGACTTAAAATTACCTTTCGCAGGAGAACGTAAAACACGACGTTACTTACATTAACCTTTCTTGTAGAGATTCCTTTGTGCGCACTTCTTCATTCATCAGACACACGACCAAATTAGTTGAAAATGATTCGATACATCCTTTCTTGTTTGGCATTACTAGCCGTGTTCCTCCAGGCTTAATAGCGTAACCGCTGCTGGCCACCATTGCTAATCTTCCCTACCATTTAAGGCGTCCCAGGAACGACACCGTGGCAAAGCAGCCGACGCAGCAGCGAGCAGCACAAGGACCCCGGCAGTAAGGATTAACAGCGTCTGCATGCCGCTCTATCCCCTGTCGGCCAGTGATACCAGGCAGCTAGGAAAATCAACCCGTCCACAGCAGGCTCCCACTCGGAGCTTGGAGCAGGTGCTCAAGGAAGAGCCGGTCCCCGTCCCATTAGCAAGGACGAATATTTGCGGAGATTGAAGGCGCCCCTGGACACCACCGACAACACCACCAAACAGAGGCGTCCATGAGGAGGCCGGCGGGAGCGTCAACGGCACGAGCTCTACGAGCTGAGGCGGTTAGCCCGCTTGGCCATCACACCCACGGAGCGGGTCTTCTTTCGCCGTCAAGCATGGGAAGTGTGCCGAGGGATTCGTCAGGAGATCGCGACCCGGCATCGCACTGCGGCACGTTCCCATTCTCCAGCCACGGACGATATTGCGGTCACACGCCGAGAATCAACTAAGGAAGAAAGAAAAAAATAAAGAATAATCACTAAGCAACTCTTGTTTATTAATTCCAAGGAGGTCCATTTAGTCTCTTTACAGATGCGTAGGTGATTGCAGGAGAAATCAGTACCGTGGGGCTCCCCGGAAGAGGCCGGTAGGACCACCGGTAGGGAGTTTATAACAGATGGACTTGCGGGAATTCCATTTATTTCGCCTTCAAATGTTAGGCTATCGATTTCAATATCATTGTCGAAGAGAACATCATGATCAATCACTATATCGTGGGTTAAATTTCTAAATGAATGCAGTAATTCATTTATTGGGTAGTAATTCAGTTTTCCATTGAGAATGAGCTCATCGATAGAGAAATCACCAATGAAATGTTTGAAACCTGTTATATTAGCTGAGGAATCGGTAAGTAGTGTATCATTTATGATAAAGTCGAGGTTTTGACCAAATATTTTATTTGTGCCAGAGCATATCCACCATGCAGATTTCCAATAGTTATTTGTGTTACACTTTGAAGAGTAGATGTTGTCAGGGTATTTTATATTTTGGCTTTTCCTAGCCTGATATTAATTGATGAAACGCTTTCTACGTTAACACCTTTAAACTCTTTTAAATTCAAACCGTTGATATTCTCCACTTCACATGATACTTTAATGTGCAAATTGCCAGTGAATGTCTTCGTTCCAGTTATCACTTGATCGATTGCATGTGTCGTAGCAAAATTCCTGACATTGTAGTTATTAAATAAATATGTTTTCACATAATTTTGCATGAATAGCACGCGTGCACAAGCGTGCCGGCGAACGGATCGTAGCACAAGCGACCGCAAACTTTTACTTTTCACGCGATTTTCACCACCGTTCCTCCGTACAACATTCCTTATCTTCCGCGTCGAAGTCCCCGCAGCGACTTGGCTGTGTTGCGCGTTTGATTTTCCCTTTTTCACTCTTTTCAGCGCTGGCGGAACGACAGGGGTTATTTGAAGAAGTAGAATTAAATGTGCAGACACATTTCTTTGCATTCCACAAGTTTCACATTTCCGCGCAGTTTATCGCGCTTTTTTGCAATACTTCGCAGTTCCACTGTAATTTACTGCATTACTTCGCATTAATAGATATTATTGCCGTGGTTTATTCTAATTCTTTCGTTGGATTTAGTAGGGATATACACAGAATAACACGCACAGCGATCCGCCTACGACTTTCACGATTTGCGTTCTTCTTTGGACTCCCGGTTTGTTGCTAGTCGTAACCTTACGGGACCGCTCCAAAGCCAGTCGACAAGCCTTCCATCCACTTTCCTACTCATCGCGAAAGTGCGATCGGTGAAGAGCTCCGTCGGGAAGAGGGTTGCCGTGTCCAGATTTCACTTGCAAATTAAAATGATGAGTATTATTTGAAATTTACAATTGGAATTTGGATCCCCAATAAGTTGGTTTTCGAGCAGTTTGCGTAGGCGACTGCTCGATTATTACAATAGGGAGGACAGACCTCTGCAGGGTATCGCTCCGCGGGACCACTGGTTATTACAAAACTAGGAAAAAGTCCTAGTCCTAATCTCTTTACAGACAATCCGCCTACCGGTCGCTTGGTTTGACCTCACAGATTTAGAATTAGCAAGTTTTTCAAAGTTTCAGGCACACTTACCCTCCTCAACAACGAGCGCTCGTTGTAGGAGTGGGTGAGTATCCTCGTTTTTTTAATTAATTATATTGCATGGAAAAAAGACATTTTCTTAATTATTGCAAGATAATTTGCGCGTGTATTTATTTAATGTTAGGTTCATCTATATTGTTAAATAAAATGTGGAATCAGGAATTGCCTTCTTGTAGTGGGCACTTGCGCTGGCGGAAAGAACCCGTCCCACTGTTGCGAGCGAACACGTACAACATACTCGTGCATATTTACGCTTCATCACGGAAGTGGTTGCGAGCGAGCAAATACTACCTATGTACTCGCACTTTGCCAATGAAATTAGTCAAAGAAGCTTGTACGAATTCGTATCACTTCAATGATACAAATTCGTATCTTTCTAATAATATCATGGTTAAATTTCACGTATGAAAAATAATAATGTCGCGCGCAATATAATCTATCTGTCTGCAAGGTAGATGGAGCATATTGCACTTGCAATTCCTGTGTTAGAACAACAAATTTATGGGAACTACTTTTGTTCCCACGGCAAATAAGTATTGAAGAAAATGTTAGTGGAAAATAAAGGTAGTCTAGTTTTGACCATCAACAAAAACATCTTGGGTTTTTTAATTTGGAATATTTTAGTAATCTCCCGATACAAGCATCGGAGAGATTTCTGAACATCAATTTGAGAGCAGAATATTATACAAGTTTATGCACTTGTATAATTAAACTTCAACGCGGAGAGATTTCTGAGCGCAGAATATTATAGAAGTTTATGCACTTGTATAGTTAAACTTCAACACGTAAAATCTGTCCAGGAGAACAAGCAGTCAGCCAAAGCAAAGCAGCCTTGACGTTAACAAAGCTATTGAAGCATGTCGTCCAATGTGTGAGCGGAAAAGTAAACAAAAAAGATTAGCCCGCAATGTGCTTCATCGTGAACGATAAGCTTTGGATGTACTTCGATGAGAGTTAAGCGGAAAGGAAAACCGAAAGTTCCGGCGTAAACGGTCTCTTGTTCAATTTCCCCAGTTTCGCTAATTCACCTCAGAAGATTGTGAGAAAGCCGAAAGCTTAAGCGAAAAGCACTCTTTCGCTCAATTTCCCCAGTTTCACATATTCAACATCCGAGCAAGCGAGACGGAGCAGGGAGAAAAAGCTTTCGTGGAACGAGAGCGCACGTGTTCGGCTACTCAGCACCTTTAAAGAGAATTTAGGTTGAAAGCTCACGAAAGAACGGTATTTAAAGTTCTTGGTCAAAGCACGCCAGGTAGTCTTGTACCATCCAGTAGGGAGCGTGCTGCTACCTATTTACTCTTAACAACGTTCAAGAAGTTAGAAGTGCTGTTCAGTGTACGAATAAGTGGTAAGAGGTGAGGTGTTGGCTCGAGCCGCGATCCTCCATTGGCCTTTTGGCGTTTCACGCCGTGTGGCCACCCAGATCCACAAGCCTGTCTTCTTAGTTCCCTCTACAGGCTGGTACTCACCAGTGAAGCGCAATAAGTTAAGGTGTAAGTGAAAAGCGCTTCACCCAATATTGATAGTAAGCAAATCAATCATTCGATGTTAATCTAAATGTTTAAAAAATGAACTTTAAAATTAAAATAGTTCCTTAAGAATTAACTCTCATCTTTTGTTGATTTGGTTTAGATGGATAGAGTAGCAGGTAAGCGTTATGCAGGAAGATATCTCTCTCCCCATCAAATCGACTCTCAGTTCATACCAGTATACATAGGGTGTACTGGTTATGTAACAATAATGGCGCAGCCGGTAGGATATCGGTTTTGCAGAGACCACAATGTAGCGCATTGTGTAGCAAATTTAAATGGACTGAAAATTGATATTCTCAGCCGGTATCCGAAACCTTTCAACTCCTGTATGACACAATTGCTACTCATACTGTCCATCAAACTAGATCAACTTCAACTAAACATGACAAGTAAATATTAAACACAAATAAGCAAAAGGAAAACTTAATAGCCAGCAAACACACGCGTGCCCATTGTTATCGAAATATGATACCATTTATCACTCCAACTACTTAAACAGTAATAATAGCAATAAAGCGTACCCACATGCATAAAAAAATCTTATATTTCGAATTGAATGGGCATTCAAATTGCCTGAAATGCAATTAAAAGAGCAAACAAAAACAAACATTTAACTATAAATTAAATAGATAGACATCTGGGCAATAATTTTTAAATGCAATAACATTGAAGAGCAAACGAAATAAATTAACTGCGCTAAACAAATATAAAAAATAATTTACGGGAGAACGGTAATTTCCAAGCGCAAATGAACATGAAACTAAGTTAATTTTAAGTTACACTGAAACAATTTAAGTATATGAACTATGAAACAACAGAATTTTAGTTATTAGAACAATACAACAATGCAAACGATTTTACCCTAAAACCAATTATCTCTTTCAAGTTCCACTACAATTCACTCTCATATCACCAAATTTAGATCCAGCACTAAATGTGCGATTTCACAATGTTAGCAGTAAGAAAACGGAAAAAGTGGCAATTAAGTCGGTAAAGCCCGGCAAAACTCCAAACCAAAACCATCAGCAGACACGCTTTTTCTATGTCTAATTTGCACAATCACTGGAATGAAAACCAGCAGATTTAACAACAGCCTCTGAGCCGTTGACATAAGCTGTCGACGGACACACTATTTTTAGTTATAAGTCCCTAAAGAAATAAATAATAGCCTCTGAGCTGCCCGACTTTAACTTTCGGCAGACACGCTGTATTTAGTATTAAGTCATATGCAAAACAGACATCGATTTCCCATCCAGTCATAGCTTCTGAGCTGTTGATCCAAAATGGTTTGCAAATACGCTATTAACCAAGCATCCTTTAAACAAGCCACTACATTTCCTTGCACAATAAATACATTATAACAGCCAACTACTTAAAGAAGTCACCCACCCATTTCCCACCCTTTTACTTTACATATGGCAACGATATCAAATTGCGTCCTAGAATGCTGTAATATATACTTTAAGATTCTTTAAACAAACGTTTTCTCAAGATCGAGATCAGAAAATTTTATAAACGGCTAATGAAGTGACCTCGCACGGCACTGTAGTGTCTTCCAGCAAGGTCGAGGACAGCATTATGCCAAACTAAGCAGACACGCACTAGGGAAAAATTGGATGGAACGCATATAGGGTCTTGAATGAAGGCCGAAACTATATGTTTCCAAGCCCATTATATAGTGATATTGTCGCTTCGATCATCTTTTACAATAATCTTTCTCGCATGACATTTTCATAGCAGTATTTCTGTTTAACAGTTCACTGAAATCAATAAAAGTATATACCAGAACTTTTAAGCTTAGAATCTCTCCTTTTAATTTCAATTTAATAAAACAGATCATCATAATTTACACCCAACATTTCCATGCTTCATAAAAAAAACCTTCATAATAAATAGTAGATTCCGAATTATAAAGAATCCACAACTGTTCAAAAATAATGCAGAAGAACCTCCAGTTCTACCACCACAAATGGATAAACAAGTACAATTTAAGCCAATTAAACGACAATTATATGACTATACCTTAAAAGCTCTTCCTCCTACAAAATCCCACGGCATAGACGGACTAAAAGCCCTGCCCACTACGAACTGCATTAAACCGACATAATCAGAAACAAATGCTCTTCAAGGCAATTACCAGCCAACCACGAATTAGTACATACATATCATATACTTCATATTGTTACATGTGCAAATAATTCTGCGAGCTACTGTCGCAATTGTTTTCGCAACTATTAAGAACATCATGATCAATAAACGAATGTACTCGAAAGCACAAAAACCCATCAAGCATGATCAATATCTGAAAGTGACGCCACTGCGGGGTATTCAGAATTGCTCGAATATTCCAGGTAGTTATCGCCAGAACATTCGCCAATATGCGAGAAATGGATTGAATGACTAGAGACCCTATTTAAAGCCGAGCTGAATGAATGGGGAGAGATAGTAAAACCGCGATAGTAAAACTGCGATAAGTGTGGAGCGCGAATTAGAGGCGATATTGATTGATTGTGAAGTGATTTTAGTAATAGACAGTTGGAATTAAAATTTTATAGACAAGTGAAAAGTAAAATTGGTGAAATAGTTAAATTAATGATTGTGCATTTGTAGTAAATAAACTCTTTTAACTTAATTTAAAAGACAGTGCGTTTTTACTTTCCCCGGAACATTAAAATTACTGGCCGCGAACCATAACACGCGACAATATACTTCCTAGCAATTAGTGCATTTGAAAACTATAATATATCGCTTCATTCAATTTTTTCATGCGTCATTGCAGAAGCAATGCTAATCATATCTTCAAAGCTCGTTAGCAGCGAGCAAAAACAGTCACGTAAAGCTTCAATCCATGATTTCCATCCCCATTAATAATATTAACCATACATATTAAGGGGAACGTTTATTTATCACACTCATTATCTCACACCCTATAAAGCCAAGAAAGCTTATACTCAAGTCTTGGGAATACAACAACGACTTCCAAGGTACATGGTAATGAGTCGACCCTACGCCACTGCCGGCTCGCACACATGCGCATCGCTGCCATATGGCTTTCGAGCGTACGTCAGCTTTTGTTTGAGTCGAGGAATGTCACCCAAAGCTGATGGCAGTTGGAGTCGGTGGAAACTGTCAAAGAGAGCCAAGGCAGTGTCGCCTCGTGGTAGGCGAAGGAAAAACAACTAAAGGAATTAAAAAGGTCGTTGCAAGTTAGGTGCACGACTCGCAACAAGAAGTACAAAACAGGAACCAACCGGGACATTCCTCGACCGGCCAGTGGACATAACCCCGAAATTGTAAAGGGTGAAAAATAGCTGCAGGGAAGAGTCAACGAAGTACGAGCAACCAAAGACGAGCATTGAGAAGGACAACTGTAAGTAGCAGTGATCACTCAGAAATGAAAGTTCCGATGAGGATTGGTTACAGGTAGGTGATCGTATGATAGATTTCACGCAAAGAATGGATAGAAAAACAAGCGGATATTGTAACATAGATGAATGCAATTTAAACGTTTGTCACAAGTAAAGCTCACAACCGGACTTTAGATACTTATTGTACTTGTAATAACAAATATTTAGAAGAATAAAAAAAATTAATTGCTAGATTTAAACTGGACTTTCCTTTCCAGCCTGCCCTTCTTTTTATTCCAGCGGGAAGGAGAGTGCATGGTAAGTATGCCGTCGCGAGGGTAGGGTTTTAAAAATCCGCGGATGGCCGGTTTCGCGACGCGTGCGGTAAGCGGTACCTTAGTTTATCTTGCTTTTTTTCTTAGCGTAGGGTTCTTCGGGATTGAGTTAACGTAGTGTATTTTTCGGTACCGCGTCGGTAAAATTCGGGAACGCGAAATGGAAATTATTTTTTTGTAATTGACTGAAGGGATGAATGAATACGGAATAAAGTAAAGTAGGTTTCTCTTCCGTATGTTTGTGTTTTCAACGCGTTTGAAACGAGCATTTAATTTTGGTTGTAAAACGTAATTCAGCGTTATCGATTTTAAGACCTGCGACCGAAATCCTCTCCGATCTAGCTGGCCGACAAGCAGCCTCTGCGAAATGGATTACGGGTACACGAACTGGTTGATTGATTGGTACCATTCGTTGGCACGACTCAGACTTCACGTCTAGAACCGATGAGAGGTCAGTTCCGACTTCGTTCGCACAATTTAGACAGAAAATTCATTACAACATCAATGGAAAGCTATTCTCTCGGCAAAACTTCTTCCGAAACGAATCAATTCCCGAACTTAACGATCGGGTGAAATGTTCATTCCCCATTTACATATTAACACGTTCCCAATAAATAACCGCTAAAGCGTTATCAATATTTACTAATGAAACTTCCCTACTAACCTATTAGCACAATAATTTAAGAGAATGGTAGCAAAAGCGTACATAAAGAGCGTTTGTTATAGCATTCAAAAAAGTAATTTAATAGAGTATGTAGTGATTTATATGTTTCAAATGTCCGTGAAGGACTGCAGCGATGGTCTGCTGCCTCGGCAGAAGAAGATGGAGATATCTGCCGAGAATGCCCTTGTCTGGGGACGCGTGAATGCGCTAGCAGGCTAGCATTGCGGTGTCGTGGGGCGGGTTCATTCCCCCAGCACAAGGACCCACTACAAAAAATTTCGCACTCACGAATTTCTTGGGGTCGAACAAAGACAAGGCAACCGAAGTCGCAAAAAAAGTAGGTAACTACACAAGGGACAACTGACTTGTTCAAGGAACAAGGGTAACAAGTAAAAAGAAGTGGAAGCAGGGTGACCTCGTCATTACCCGGAGAGGTTCATGGCCCACAAATGAGAGAAGGGCAACCGGGTGGTGATGGAGCCCCTTCGCACCCACCCAACCGGATGAATATCCATATTTGTTGCAGTGGCCAGGTATTCCTCTTCTGAGTGGAAAACTCATACAACTTAACTTGCATAAGTCTTCCCAACAGAAGAAAAGTACCCCGATGACCAATTTATGCCATAGAATTATACAATCCGATTGCATAACTCTATGCCATAAAGAGGCACTCTGCTTGGGCCACTCAACCGGCGACGTATTCATCGACCAAAACGTGGAACCTTACAGATAATTTCTTTCCAACACAACTGTAATTCTTTCACGTCCATATTTTTCTTCACGTTTCTGTCGAGTAAATCAAACGTGTAATTCATGCACTCGACTCTAATTTCCTTGTCGCTGGCTCGCGGGCACTCCTCTACGCGGCGTCCGCGCTGTGTGGCGGTTTCGAGCAGACTCCTCGAAATCTCTCGGCGACAGCACCGGCAGCACCAACCAGTTATCTCCCCGCTACCGCCACCGCTATTCCTTCGCTCAATCGCTGATTGTTTCGGAATTTGTAATTTGTCATTTACACGGCATATTCTATTTGGATTTTGTTTAAAGCATTTTTCCCCTGCTTTTACAGTTAACCACGTATTATTATTCTGGAGTTTGCTATGACTTGAATTTAGTGTTTGTAAATGAAAAGGTCGCTGTGATGAAATAGATGCATGTTCACTACTGCCCTTAACGAGTTGTATTCCATTAGTCAGATGTTCTCAAGTAGTTGGTGGTATAAAATTTTCTTGAATGTTGAGGCGTTTCGAAACTTTACCATTTGAATTATTATGCAAATCAATATGCTGACTTTAATTTTTGCACTAGACGAAAATTTATTTTCTTAATCGCTAATTACAAATCGTGTTGTGATGACGAACTACCGGTTTATTGATTTTAGCTGAGATATCTATGAAAACAGTTATCATTTATACTTAATTGCCTTCTTAGTTGTCTTTAAGGACGCAGATATAAAATGAGACTCACTTAGATTCTTTCAAATTTACAGATATTAATATAAGTTTGTAAATATTTTCGAGTTTAAAAAACATCATCAAGGATTCTCACTTTCGTGTATCTTTACTTTAAGAATTTCAGTGTTCAGCATACGTCGTAATTAAATAATTGCGTCGTTCTCTTGTGTAAGATTTATTTGCTCTAAAAATGAATTCAAATTTTCATATTTTTTCTTTTTTTTTCTTGTTTCAAAATCCAGTAGCATTTCAATATTTTCTTATTTCTAGCTTCATTTGTAGTAGGGAAAAGGACGTCAGCGTTTCAAAACTACCTTGATTTCATTTTTTTGTGGACTAATTGCCTGCCGCCGATGCTGTCAGACCTCGTGAAATCAAATGATCGTGAATTAGTTGGTAAAACTGTTGTTCATTGTACTATATCCTAGTTTGTGCAACAACATTTGCTTTGTGGATGTTGGCTAAGAAAGCTTCTAATTGATTATTCATCGTTTTTGTTTTGCCCGAAACGCGTTGTAATAATTCAATGGCATACTTTTGAAATATCACGTGCTCAGCACGCTTCTCTTGTAGAATTGGATCACGCATTAAATGTTGTAACTGCCCGTTAGCAAACAACGGAAGCTTTCCAATAATTTGTCGTACGCGTTCTGATCGCGCTAAGCCTGCCAACGCCCGGCAAGCCATTCCTCGTATACAATCGGCGTCAGTAATGGGCGTTTTTATTTGCATTAATTGTAACACTACAATTATTCCATTATTTGAGAATACACACTCCCAAACCTTCTCGACAAGTTCCTCATTGAAACGGTTGGCTACTTTCTTTTTGGCTGACGTTTGCGTTGTTTAACGATTCCCGGTAACAGGCCATAGTGTGCAACAAGTTCGGAAAACCATTTTCGAGACAATTTTTCAGTTCTGCATAAGTGACAATTAGGACCGATTACTACAAGTATTAATAAACCATGAATGGTATAAAGAAACGAATTTTTTTTTAGATTTGAACTATATTGAACGTCGTTCACAATAAATCCTCACTAACGCTAACTGTTTATAATTTACTAAAACCTTGCACTAATCATTACAGTATTTAAAAAAATATATATTGTCACCCTTCCGCCTCAAGGGTAGACGCGCGGTCCAGCCTTGCGGGCCCGGTTCGCTCCGTCGGAGACGGCGCAGGCGCCAACTCGCTAACCCTAGGCTGGATGGATTCAACAATCGGATCGTCAGCGAGTTGACGATCCGTCCGCGCACGCACGAGGGTTTACCCCTAGCACCTAAAGGGAAGGAAAAGAAATGTAAACGTTTCACTTACTCTCGTCCCTAGCCTGTCCAAACTACCCCGTTCAACCACACCACGACCTCCTGAAAGAAAAACTGTTGAACCGAAACGAGGAAAAGAACAACTCCCCCGCTTGAGCGCCGCGCACAATCAAAAAAATACCTCTTTCCAATAATAATAACCAGAAGATTTCCGGGTTTATAATTCGTTATATTCACACAAAACGATTTCAATGGAATTAGTATATAAACAGAAGTAATCTAGAAGAAGAAACAAAATAAATAGGTACCTTTTCCTAATCTCGCTACACTATCTTTTCTTGGGGCCCCAGCAAACGATCGCCTGATTATTTCCGCCAATCTTGGGAGCCGGATCCTCGTTTTGTTCAGCTCCTCGCTGAACGAAATGGTTCTTCTCTAGTTTCGCTAATTGCCGTGGTGACGATGAAGAATTGTTACTGGTTCCAATCACCTTATTTTTTCGCTGCCAATCTTCAATCCTCCGAACTTTCTGCCTTGAATTCAAATCGAAAAAAGAGAGCCTCCGTTAGTCCTCAGTCCTTTAAATTTGTTCGCCTTAACGGGCGTCCGCTACGTTGGAGGTGGTTGGCCTCCCATTCATACGACGAACTCTTTCTTTCTTTTTGGCGCGGTTCGTAGCGCGGCCACCAACCATCTTCGACACCTCGGCTCCGCACCCATGGTTGCTGCACGCGAGTTGGACTGTATTACCCATTATTTTGGGATCAGCTGAGCAGTCCCAATATGTGGGTCACTGGATCATCCTAAAATGACATCGCCGAATGACATTTTGTAGTTGTCAGCATAAAGTGTAAATAAACGCGATTTCGGTCAATTAGTTTTCGCCATTAAATCTAAAAACGTGTGTTTGTCGGTAGAATCGCACGCCCTGCATTCGATCGCTTGTTAGTTCATCAGTGTACGTGGTTGGCCCGCAAGTCAGTGTTCCGGTTGTTAAATGAATGACGGAATGGCGTCCCCGAACGAAATGTTTGTCCGCTTCATTACTTATGTGTTGTAGGTGATTGGTTGCGATAAAGCTGAATGTCGGGAATTAGTGAGAAGAAGATTAAAATATTTCCGAAAGTCGACTTGGCGTGGTACAGGTGATATGTGTACCTGGTCGTGATGCCTGCATTACATCGCGAGTGTTGTTCAATTTGGGATTCGCCTCGTCTTGGCGTCGCACCCGAGACGCCGTCAGGAAGATGTAAATTGGCGACGGCAAGTTCCCCGAGGTAAGTCTTTGCATTCGTAACGACACTCCATATATTTTACAGTAGCCTCGCCGGTGTATGTTTCCGTTTGGCGCGCTGCATCCCTTCTCGGTTTTGCTGTTGCCATTACCATTGATTACGGTGGATCCATCTAGTGCAGTGACCAGGAGTGGGCCCCCTTATCGCCTTCCGAGTAGGTGCTAGCCTTTGTGGAGCGCTTGCGTTAGATGCGTTGCCATAGGTTATCCTTGTTGGGAAGAGTGTTGGTCGACCGGCCCCCTTCTGATGTCGTTCGTCGTCCGTTGCTGCCGTTTGCTCCCTACCTAAATTAACGCCCTACTCTAGCTCGACGGATAAATAATATTGTTTATCATACAAAAATAACATTTTTCTTCTGAATTATATAACAATTTGAATTATATAACAATAACATTTCCTTCTTTTGTATGAGAGTAGTATTAGTGTCGAAAGAAAAATACAATGGGTCAACTGCTACCTCGATGCTCAAGCGGGTTTGGGGTGTGTAAATGACATGCATCCCGATCTCCTTAGTGGTCGTGGTGTGGTCCCCGGATGAAAGCTAGTCACCCGTAACAATATACAAAAAGGAATACAAAATATGCAACACTAAGGTATGAAAAATAATTTTGAGTTAAGTAATGATAAAAATAAAAACAAAACCATTAACATCTTAAAAAAAACAAAAAAAAATCAAAAATGTAACCGTACTATTAAGTAAAGCCGATTAAAGAAAAATTGAATTCCGGCATCCTTCAAATGTAAAAATAATAGTTTTATTTTCAAGAGAAAATGTTTTAAGACCGGAAAATTATATTCAACCGATAATTCAATATTTGTGTAAGAAATCCATAAAACATTATCTCCTTCAAATTTCTACAAATTCCAACCCACGATAATTGAAATTGTTAAGAATATATTTTCCAAAACAAAAACTAAATTCAGCAAAAATAACTTTTCCCACAAAAATATTATGTATCAACTTTCAATGTGCTCCCACGGTCTGCTGTGAGTGATGACGTTGCACACTTTCAGATATTCTTCACTATGCACAAAATTCTCAGACATGCAATTCCGCGACTTCAGAAATTTTGCATCCCACGTGTCACAGCAGACCATGGGAAAGTTAAATTGTAAATTATGTCTAGTAAGCGCAATTAATTTATTTAAATAGATGGACACAATAAAGACATTCATTCCATCTCCGAAACTGTTTTTGATTCATTCATTTTAATTTCAGAGCAGTTTTTCAACAGACAAATCAATTCAAAAGTTCAATCAACGAGTATTGAACTTGCTTGAAATGGTAGTAATTTTCCAACACGCGCTACAATGAAATGTGCATGCATATCCAGCTCATTAACGCCTTGCATATTTGCGCGCACATGCATATCCAAATACATATGAACCCAAAATTGAATTTCTTAATTAATGCATATGCGCGCAAATTACCTTTCATTAACTGTCATGGGCCATTGCCTGCATATCCCATCACTGCATGCAATGATCTATACAGTGCATTGAACGCAATAGCATAATTCGATGTACGCACTTTTTCTATTTGCGTATGCATGCACATATGATCTGCACAAATGAAACATTCATAGGTCATTGCCTGAATTTTGCTTATTTCATGCAATGAACTATGAATGACAAATTATTAGATGTAAGCATAATTTCATTGTATATAAATTCACATTAATGATCAATAAAATCACTTGTCGTTTATCCATTATTCAAGACGTTCGTTTCGTTTGGTAGTTATTGAAAGTGTGATCCTGAGAGTTTTACTTTGGTGATTGAAAGTTTAATCCTGAGAGTTTTACTTTGGTGATTGAACATTGGTGACCCCAGTTGTCCAAGTTGGGGAACAGTGAACACTGCATTGAGTTCTTCGTTAATTTTGTCTAAGTATTTCTTATTCAGAAGATACTTAGTTTATTTGCACCCATTTTGTTCACTTCAATCGACACTCTATTATTTTTTTCCTTATTCACTTGCAGATAAACATTTTTATCTTCAATGGAGTCTCTAGCTTCTCAACAGGTCACTATTGGACAGGCTGTTGAAAGGTACTTATCCAATTTCTTCAAGGACTAAGTCAAGGAAAAACAGACGATGTTATGAAAATCGGTTACATAAATTAGAGTCAGATTGGGCTGTTTTCCAGTTACGAGATGCAGAGATTCAGCTTTTGCGAGCAGCAAACAAGGATCACGCATACTTCAAGGAAAACTATCCAGCCCAGGTGCGCGAAATATATGAGGAACTCAGGGGTGAGTTAGAAGACGGTTTACGGGATTTGGAAAAATTACAACCAGTTTCCGTTCCCGAAAAGTCAGTCAAGAAACAATTATCATTGATTGCTTCAATGAATGACTCAATAAAATTGGTCAACGATTTGCTAGGCGAAAACTCAAATCGTTCAACAATTTTTTGTCAACAACATTTGTCTACGCTGACAAAGTATTGGGAAACTATCTTTAGTGCTCATCACGAGCTAGCAGCTGAGAGTAGTAATTATGACACAGAATGTGTGTCATCCCTAAAAAAGAACTACCAAGCTACAATTGTTAAGTTAATGGAGATTATGGAGATGAATGGCTCCACTCCAACAGACACTCGTCCATTGAACTCATCGTTTAAGTTACCGAAAGTTAACATTCCGACATTTTCAGGCGATTACATAAAGTGGTTTTCATTTTCAGAGTTATTTAAGCAGATAATCGATAACCAAGCGCTACCCGACACCCAGAAGCTCTTTTATCTACGATCGAATCTAGAAGGAGAGGCCAGTCGATTAATCGAACATCTTCCCATCACGAAGGAAAACTATCAAACCGCATGGCAAATTTTGCGTAACAGGTATGAAAACCAACGCCTTATTGTAACAGCCTTTTTAAATAGCATTTTAAGTATCCCAGTTGCATTTGCTGAGACTGCAACACATTTGAAACGTTTACACGATACGATCAAAGAGTCGCTTTGTGGTATCACGAATTTGGGGATAGAGACATCTAGTTGGGATCCTATTATTGTGCATTTACTACTTCAGAAAGTAGATAAAGAAACTCACCGTCTCTTTGAGCAATCTCTTGATAACCCACGCCAATTTCCAAAACTAAACAACTTTCTCAATTTCATTGAAACCAGGTTCCAGCTTTTAGACAATATTGTTGACAGTAGATCAAAAAAAAATGAGAAACGACAATCCGCATTTCTGAGCACAAAAGAAAAAAACTCATGTACCTTTTGCAAAAAACAATGCAATAATTTACGTCAGTGCTCAAGATTCCTCCAACTCTCGGTAAAAGATAGATTAGCAACTATTAAGAAGCTACAAAGGTGCCTCAATTGTCTTCAAGCTGGTCACACAATCAAAGACAGCTCTTCTAAAAATTGCTACAAGTGTAACAAAAAACACCACACATTACTGCACTTTGATTTTGAAGAGAATACAGCACAATCAGAAGCACTACTATCCGATTCTGACGCGCAATTCACAACAAAACCCGCAAGTGAATTGAACCACTCAGCTTTAAGTTGTGTTAAAGCAACCAGCTATGTGTTCCTCGGCACCGCTATGGTCAAAGTCAAAAGCAAGGATGGGAACTTTAAAACAAGTAGAGCGATCTTAGATTCTGGCTCACAACTCAACTTTATTACAGAGAAGTTGCTTCATAAACTTGGTTTTAAAGGCCTTGTAATAAGCGGCATTGGGGGCTCAAAATTAAATACAAAAGGGAGAGTTATGTTGACAATTCAGTCCAGGGTAAGCGATTTCAAAACAGTAATTGAAGCGATCATTATCCCTGAGATAACCTCACATCAGCCAAGTCGAAGTTTGTATACAACGTCTTGGCCCATCCCAAGCAACATTGATCTCGCGGATCCTGAGTTTAATATCCCTCGTCGAGTTGACATTTTATTAGGAGCAGACATCTACGCCGATATAACGGCTGCTGGTCAGATCAAATTCTCACCAAATCTGCCGACGCTTCAAAATTCAGTTCTGGGATGGATCATTCTTGGAAAGGCCAAATGTGATCACCCACCTTCAACCTTTATTTGCGGTATTTCTACCAATAGCCTAGACTCTCACCTGGAGAAGTTTTGGGAACTCGAAAACATTCAATATAGAGCTAATCCACTTACCAGTGAAGAGAAAGAATGTGAAGATTTCTTCTACAAGACTCTTAAAAAGAACCATGAAGGTCGATTCATAGTAAGACTTCCCTTTAAAGACGCATCAATCGAATTGGGTGAATCAAAAAAAAAATTGCAGTTTGTCGTTTCTTCAATCAAGAAAGACGGTTGCAAAAAAATCCTGACCTAAGACTTCAATACACAGCATTTATGGACGACCTGCTACAGCTTCGTCATATGGAACCTGTTGAACCAAAAACCATTCCAAAAGATCACTATTACCTTCCACACCACTGTGTATTCAAACCAGATAGAACTACGACAAAATTGAGGGTAGTGTTTGATGGGTCCTGTAGATCATCGAATAATAAGGCTCTGAACGACATTCTCATGGTCGGCCCTACCATTCAGGATGAATTATTTTCTATACTGTTACGATTCCGGCTGCATAAATTTGTATTTACTGCAGATATAATGAAAATGTACCGTCAAATACTAGTCGCCCCAGAAGATCGTAACTTCCAACTTATCGTTTGGAGAGATGATCCTTCTAAAGAATTAAAAATTTACCGATTACGTACAGTAACGCACGGTACTTCTTGTGCTCCATATCTTGCAACAAAAGGATTACAGCACTTAGCAACTGAGCAAAAAGAGAACTATCAATTGGGCTCTAAAACGGCACTCCGTGACTTCTATGTGGATGACATTATCACAGGCTCTAACAACTTAGAAGAAGCCATACAAATACAAACTCAACTCAGAAATATGCTCGTCAGAGGGGGATTTCATTTGCGTAAATGGTGCGCAAACCATCCAGCATTGCTCCAATCAATTCCCAAGGATCAACGAGAAACTATGGCATCTTTTGACGCAGAAGACAGGCTGCACACTAAGTCACTGGGACTTACCTGGTACCCGGAGACAGATGTCTATTCAGTTCGAGTGGAATTGTCACCACAAAGAGAAATAATCAAACGTTCCGTCCTTAAAGATGTAGCCCTTATATATGACCCATTAGGACTAATTAACCCGATTGTTGTATTAGGCAAGATTTTTTTACAAGAGCTATGGCAGATGAAAATAGATTGGGATACAAGACTGCCCCGGAATTCGAATCAAAATGGATTAAGTTTAGGCAACAACTCCAACAATCAAACTCTTTCACAATTCCTCGATTCGTGTTATCAAGTGGCATCAATTCAAAGGTACATTTACACGGATTTTCCGATGCAAGCGATAAAGCCTATGGAGCCGTTGTTTACATACAGCCTTTTTATGAAGGCTCCTACTGTTGTCGTCTTTTGTGCGCCAAATCACGAGTTGCCCTACTAAAAAAGCTTAGCACTCCTCGACTTGAATTATGTGCAGCTCAACTTTTGGTTACACTAATGGAACGCATTACTGGACAGATTCAACCATAACTTTAGCAAGAATTAATGCCTCTTCCTCTAACTTTAAAACTTTCGTGGCAAATAGAATAGCATACATTCAAGAACACTCTCATAAGACACAATGGAATTACGTTCCCACAGATGTTAACCCAGCAGACATGCTATCGAGGGGCACAACACCAAGCGAACTACTGTCGTCAACGATGTGGTTCAATGGACCAGAATTTCTCAAGGGTCCATGTTGTAACTGGCCCAAAATGCCAACCAAACAGGCATACGATGATTGTGAGGTTTGAAAATCTAAAACCACTCTCCTAGCTCAAATCTCAACATCAACCTTAGAATCAATCAACCATAGAAATTCGTTCAAATTTCTAAAAAACACCCTGGCTTACATATTGAGATTTACAGAAAACCTTAGAAGGCCTCGATCAGAACTGAAAACTGGACTCTTAAAACCTGCAGAAACTGAAAATGCCCTATCTATCCTGTTTAGAACTATTCAAGGATCCGCTTTCAATAAAGAAGTGAAAATTTTGAAAAAGACACCAATATTGCCCAAAAAAACCCATTAAGTCCAACGAAACCATATATAGACGCAGAAGGCCTCATTCGAGTCGGCGGGAGGCTCCAAAAATCAGTCGTAGACTATGATGCAAAACATCCTATTTTGTTACCTCATTCTGACAGTTTCGTCAAATTACTGGTGCAAGACATTCATCAAAGGCATTGACATGGGGCCCCACAGACCTTCTTAACATCATCCGACAACAATATTGGCCTCTGAGAGGCAAGCAGCTAGCAACAACTATTGTTAATAACTGCATTCGTTGTTACAGGGCCAAACCAAAACTCCTAGAACAAATAATGGGAGACCTGCCAGCAGAGCGCATTCAACCGTCACGTCCATTTAAAAATGTTGGCATTGATTTTTGTGGTCCTATTTACATTCATTATAGGATACGGGGTAAGTCTGCCACCAAATCCTACATATCTGTTTTTGTTTGTTTTGCCACCAAAGCGGAACACTTGGAACTAGTTTCCGATTTAACCAAAGACGCCTTTCTGGGCGCCCTTAAACGTTTTATGGCCAGAAGAGGCAAACCAGCTAAGATATTTTGCGACAACGCAACAAATTTCATTGGTGCCAAAAACGAAATAAATGAGCTGCAGAAACTGATTGCGAATCCAAACACACAGCTCGATATTGTCCAGTACTGTACGGATGAACAAATCATATTATCCCGCCAAGATCTCCACATTTCGGTGGATTATGGGAAGCGGCGGTGAAGGCTGCCAAATAGCACTTAAAACGAGTGATAAGCAGTGCATCTCTTACATATGAAGAGTTGAATACTATCATCAGCGAAATAGAAGCAATACTTAACTCAAGACCCCTCACTCCACTCTCCAACAACCCAAATGACCTGCAACCCCTTACTCCTGCTCATTTTTTGATTGGCGAACCCTTAACAACTATCCCTAACCCACATTCTCCCGACAAAAAAATGTCACTCTTGAAGATGAAAGAACAAATCGAAGCTTGCCAATGGGACTTTTGGAATCGATGGAGCAAAGAGTATTTACAACATCTACAAGTCACAACAAAATGGGCAAGCTCAATATCAACGCTTCCTCTCGGCACGTTAGTTCTTCTCAAGGATGACAATGCACCACCGCTAAAATGGGCCTTAGGAAGAGTTGTCGCTGAACATAAAGGTCCTGATGGTCGCGTTCGAGTTGTTGACGTCAAAACCGCACAGGGAATTCTTCGAAGAGCTGTTCATAATCTTTACCCGTTACCACTGGAGGAGGCTGCATCAGACCCAAATGAAGCACAACTCGCAACTGCTAAGACTACACCAACCTCGGATACAAAATGTGAAAATCAAGCGGGACCTTTAATCAGCGCTTTGGTGACCAGAGCCAAGAATAAAAAACGCAAAATACAACCAATCAACCCTAATTGGCTTTTCAACGATACACTATACCACCGTGAAAAGGATCGCATCTCCGAACCATCAAGCACCAGCAGATTGCCTCTCCAATCTCATCGCCAATCCTAGAATCATCAAGCACCAGCAGAGCGCCTACCCAATCCGAAACGAGCAAAAATAAGTTCATCATCACTGTCGCGTATCGCACTAGTACTACTTGTATTCTTGGCTCCATCCATCAACGGAGCACCTAACACGCAAGGATACGCTGAAGAAGACAACATTAAGTTAACACCTTTCAAATCCGGAACAATCGCTTACTTCGAAGAAATCTCCCAGATTTCTATGGTTACTGACCACTGGAACATCATCGTGTATTATAACATGCAGAACTATTGGATTGAGCTACAAAATATTCAGGCTCAGGTAAAAAGAATAAGAGAAATATGCGATAGCCTTGGACATAATAGACAGTGCTCACTACTCGCAATCCAGTTTCAAGTAAGAGTAGACAAGCTTCAAATAAAGAATGATTTATTACTTAACAAGGACACCAGCATCAACCGGCATAGACGATCCCCATTTGACTTCGTTGGCACAATCAGCAACAAATTATTTGGCCTGTTGGATCAGCAATATGCAGATGAGATGTCATCAACAATCGACAGAATATCTCCTGACGACAACCATTTACTCAGTCTCATTAAACATCAGACTTCTTTAATTGACTCGACTATGAATGTAATTACACGTGACAGAGACTTTTTTAACAAACAACTGCGAACAGTCAACAACTACTTTGAAAATTTCGTGGAAACGGTTAATTCTACAAATAAGGTACTGGACGAGCAACAAATCCTATCCACGTTCAACACTCTAGCGATACATCTTGCAACCATAATGGAAGCTTATGAACACACGCAATCATTACTTTTCAACATTGTGACCGACAGCCGAAACGGAAAGGTTAGCCCTTCAATTCTTTCTCCAGACCAGTTATCCAACGAAATTCGAATAATTAGGGAGCACATACCGGCAACTTTAACCATTCCCGGCCACTCTATGGATAAGCTACTAACCCAGCTCTACATGCTTATGAGTATCGAGGCGAGGATTTCGAGAAACAAAACCATCTTTAAAATAACCGTACCATTGGTAAAAAATGAAATCTACCAACTATTTAAAATTATTCCTTTAACTTTCGAACTACACGCAAGATACGTCCAAATACAAACCAACTCTAACTTTTTGGCTCTAACACTTCACAGGGATTACTACTACCAACTGTCAAAGGACGAGCTCGATCGCTGTCTTGTCGATCCTGATGGGAATCGTATTTGCAATCAAAATCACGCCTTTTTACAAGGAACGCCGGCCCCGCACAATGTGAACTCCAGTTGATAGACCAGCCAGTACAATTTCCAAACACCTGTAAAATAGAAACAGTTCCCGCCGCCGAAAGAAGGATATATATTTCCACAGCAATGAAACACCAATAACGGACGTCTGCGGAAATCAAATAAAACAAATCAAATTGTTCGAATTGGGGCTTCTACATTTCTTTAAGGATTGTTCATAAAAGGATGGACCTTAGACAATAACTGCTCATCACCATTACAAAAGCAGAATAAAAAGCGGCTACGATCTTCCAGTAACTATAAATATCACTGACATTACGGACAATATGCACCAACACACCCGACCTGAACTTCACCGCATACTCACACTTAACCACACTGACGATATTAAGAAATTAAAAAATGACTTACAACTCCTTGCATCTCAACAATATTTACAGTTGCCAAAACCGTATCACGTGGTTGCCAACACTGCTGGCGTTACATCTATCAACATCCTCTTCATTTTGGGATTCATTTTCTGTTACCAACGTCATTGCAGTCACAACAAGGCAGAATCCCCCGATGCAACACAAAGCGAATTTCGATTGCGGCCTCAAAGAAGACAATCATATTGAAACTTGTCATTTCATGCCCCGGGAATATGTACATGCATATCCAGCTCATTAACGCCTTGCATATTTGCGCGCACATGCATATCCAAATACATATGAACCCAAAATTGAATTTCTTAATTAATGCATATACGCGCAAATTACCTTTCATTCACTGTCATGGGTCATTGCCTGCATATCTCATCACTGCATGCAATGATCTATACAGTGCATTGAACGCAATTGCATAATTCGATGTACGCACTTTTCCTATTTGCATATGCATGCACATATGATCAGCACAAATGAAACATTCATAGGTCATTGCCTGAATTTTGCTTATTTCATGCAATGAACTATGAATGACAAATTATTAGATGTAAGCATAATTTCATTGTATATAAATTCACATTAATGATCAATAAAATCACTTGTCGTTTATCCATTATTCAAGACGTTCGTTTCAATTTGGTAGTTTGGTAGTTATTGAAAGTGTGATCCTGAGAGTTTTACTTTGGTGATTGAAAGTCTAATCCTGAGGGTTTTACTTTGGTGATTGAACAATTGTCATGTTAGCAAAATTAGAATATAAAATGTGAAAAGAATATTGTAATAATTCCCACTATTCCCACTAAATAAGTTGCATAAACTCAATTAAATCATTCATTCATAATACAAATACTCAAATTGTATTTCGTCTCATATTCCAATCCCATGGTAAGGTCATAAATTACTATCACGAGCCATTGCATTGGAATATGAAAACAAAACATGTCGCAAAGACTAATGTGACGACGAACGTATGTAACATGAAACCTACCTCATTACTCAACGTTCAATTTCTTTCACTTTCACTTTTCTTCCGCATTCGATTTGCCATGTGCATGCTAGCGACCTAGTAATTTACTTGGGACAACGAAATTTATGACCTAGAAAATAGGTCATAAATTGCATTGCGATGATGAGTGTGGTAAATGGGAATGCGAGGTGTTGATGACCACACAAGTTGAACGTTAAGTAATGAGGGCGTGAGAAATAGATTTACAAACAATGAGTAGAATTAGTATAAAAGAAAAAGAATGTATTGATTCGGGATCAGTAAATTCTGACCCGTCCGATAATAAAGAGTTCGGCCAAAGTATATCTTAGGCTGGTATTTATTAACAGACGAATACAAGATTTTATTGATCAAAAATACTTTGGCTGGTTTATTCGGCCGAACTTAGATTCTCTTGCTGCATAGAAGTTGTTACTTCGGTGCATAGTCGAATTTGGCCAGATAACAATCAGGCTAGACGACAAATTAGGTAAATACAAATTGAATTAAATTAAATCCTAGAAGAACTAACACGATAATATGGAAATAAATCATTGTGTTGTAGAACTTTGAATTAACGCTTTTCATTTGATTTTACGCAGGAACACCAGTAGTGGCTCCGGGATTTTTTTTTTTTTGTTTAATTTTATATTTCGTAACAATAGGGGTATGCACCTCGCCAGTGATACGAGTACGCTAACTGCAGCCTGAATCCGCGCTGCGGTGGCCGAATGCGGTGTAATCAGTGTTAAAACATATCGTAAAATTTCTCACACAACTGCAGTGTATGCAATTTGAATTACTCCTTGTGGTTACAATTGATTGAAAGTTTACATTCGAAGTTTATTTTCTTACATGGAAAAGAAAGGAAGTGCACTTGGAAATTTGTGGATATAGTAACATATATCATATGATAGTGTCGAGTAAATATCGGATTACAAAGAAGAGTTTTTTCTTTCTTTTTCTAGAGAATTGCTTAATAATTCCTCCTGATTTGGTAAGTCTTGATCTAAATATTTTAATATCTAGAGCTTTTGTTTTCATTTTATGTAAGGAAGATTTATGAATCGCGGTTCGTGTACGAGTAACTAGTACTAAGGAAAATGAAAGTCATTTACCTTTGTATCCAATTAATTATGTAAAGATTTGCTAACGTTAAGAAGACAAAAAGTAGTACATTACCTTAAGTTCATACTCGTACAGCTGTAATTTGCAAGTGCAGCAAGTAAGCATAATGTGCAATAAATATTAAACTGTGTAATTACTGCCGCTTCAAGCAAATATTGGGTCAATCAAAGTTCAATTGAAAAATATTGAACTCGCTTGAAATGGCAACAATTCTTTCCACGCGCCAGCCTTAGAATTTATGCAGTTAAAGCAAAATGTAGGTATAAATTAAGACAGAGCGGCAACAATAAACCATTGCTAGTCAATCAATTGCTAATTGCGTTTCATTACTTTTGTAATGATATCCATTCATCCATTCATTAAAGCTAAATCGGATGATATTCATTACATTAATACTCAATCAATGTAATGAATATCACCCAGAACTAAATGAATGTAATGAAAATCATAACAATACATTTCACTTGACTTCAAAGAATATCAAGTGAACATAAATATTGTAGAATGAAACACATGTCAACGTAACATGAATCTCATATGGAGACTCACCATAGTATATGGCCAAGCAAGAATGATTCATGTAAATTACTTAAGGTGTGAACTGAAATCTCGTGTTCCCTTTGACACGCGACGCTTGAGTATATGGCCAAGTGAGAATGATTCATATACAGTAGAACTCCAATTATCCGAACTCCGACTATCCGAATCGCCGATTATCCGAATCACAAAAAATTGTCCAAAAAAAGTCTAAGTGCGCTATTATTCTTCCCCCCGCGAAGCCAGTGTTTGCGCGTTAAGTCTTGACTTGACTTGTCTTAACTTGCCGTTGTGCCTACACTGACTTCCCCCCGCGTGTGTAGGCACAACGGCAAGTTAAGACAAGTTCCGGCGCATTGCAGTCACGGCGCACCTGTCATTGTTTGTTTTGATTAGCCAGTGTGCTATTGACCTTGCTCGAGGACGCTACTCTTTCGCTACGGCTTACTTTTGTTTGTGCGTGTACAATACTGTATTGTTTTAATACCATGGCTTCGAAAAGAAAACGTGTTGTGCTATCGTTAGCGGACAAACTGAAAATTATAGAGCAACTCGATAAAGGTGTAACGGGTAAGAAGTTGTCTGAGATTTATGGTGTTGGACAAGCAACAATTTCTGACATTAAAAACAGTAAGTTAACACTTTTAAACTTTGTTTCGGTGCTTGAAAATGAAGATGGAAGTTCCTCCAGGAAAACAATGAAGACAGCAACCAACAAAAATTTGGAAGATGCCGTGTTTAAATGGTTTTTGCAGCAACGTTCTATGGGAAATCCGATTTCAGGTCCAATCCTTTGTGAAAAAGCCAAAATCTTAGCAGAAAAGCTTGGTTATTCATCTTTTAAGGCTAGTAACGGCTGGCTAAGGAATTTTAAATTCAGGCATGGTGTACGCGAGTTAGATTTGGCTGGTGAGAAGCTTTCAGCAGACTCTGCAGCTGCTGAAAATTTTATTGAAAAATTTAAAACTGCATCAGAATCCTATGATCCGGAGTTTGTTTATAATGCCGATGAAACTGGCCTTGTTTGGAAAGCATTACCAAAAACCACTTTGGCTTCTAAAAGGGAATCTAGTGCCCCTGGACATAAGGTCAGTAAAGAACGTGTTACAGTGCTTAACTGTGCCAACTCCACTGGAAATCATAAACTGCAACTTCTTTTGATAGGAAAATCAAGAAATCCAATAGCATTTAAAAACGTAAAAAAACTTCCACTCTTCTACAAAAGTCAACCCAAGGCCTGGATGACTGCAGCTTTGTTTACCGAATGGTATGATGAAGTGTTTATTCCTGAAGTGAAAAAGCACCAAAAATCGGAAAGAGAGAATGGGCAGTTTAAAACGACGTTTTTGCCTCCACATGTTACAAGTTTGCTGCAACCCATGGACCAGTCTGTTATTGAAACAATGAAGCGCCATTACAGAAGGCAACTGCTGAGAAAACTGCAGATCGAAGGTGCTGAAGATGAAGAATTGGTTTTGGCAAATCATAGCAAAATAAATTTAAAGGACTGCTGTTACATGGTAGCGGAAGCTTGGAGTTTGGTTACGGCGGTGACGCTAAGACGTGCGTGGAATAAACTGAAAGGCCTACCGTCTGAGAAGAACAAAAAAAAAGAATCTGAAGAAAATGAGAAACAAGAATATGGAGAGGATGATGATGATGAAGATGCGTTGTCACAAGAGGAAATAAGAAAAATGATTGTAAAAATTCCTGGTTGTACAGAAGTAAGTGCTGAAGATGTAGGAGAGTGGGTGGCTTGTGACACGTCTGACCCTGGTTTTCAAATTCTCAATGACGATGAAATTGTTGTAAGTGTGAGAGAAGATGTTGAAGTGGAAGTGGAAGAAGAACTTTCTACTGATGTTCAAGTAGACGCTGGACCATCAGCTAGTGAAGCATTTGCCGGCCTCGAGACTGCTTTGAAGTGGATGGAGCGTCAGCCCGAGTGTGACCACTTGCAACTGCTCACCGTCAAGCGAATGCGTGACCTGGCTGCCCGAAAACGGTTGAAGACCGCAAAACAGCTTACATTGACGGAGATGTTTAAAAAACAATGATTTTTATTTCTAAACTTGTACATAAGTACATTTTATTTATATTTAAAACATGTGAAAATTTCATGTTTCTTTCATTTAATTCAATAAAAAAATAGTGCAATATCAAAACGTAGCTTTTATTCTCTCCAATGGCAATTTTTTTAAAAAAAATTCGATTATCCGAATATTTGATTATCCGAATGGATCCCGGTCCCCATTAATTCGGATAATTGGAGTTCTACTGTAAGTCCATGTGTATGATATTTTTGTATAGTTAAGTGTTTTGTCGTTATGAGTAATAAATTAAGAATTGGGTCATTTTTGAAAATCTATATTAAGTAATGTATGACCAATAAACTCTACATTTTATGTTTAGCTTTTAAGAATTGGAAAGTATAAAAGTCGAAGTAAGTAAAAGAAATATAATCAGTTTTTGATCGTACACGTAAGACGGAGTTTTAATAAGGAAGCGCTGCGAGTTTGTAGCGACTTAGGATTATTTTCATTGCTGCTAATTGTAGCAAGTTAAATAAAATTAAATCTAGTAACCATGGCGTTTGTGGAATTCAAGATTCCTCGCCAGAAATCTCTGCGTCCTAGCCGGTTGGTTAAGTAGGTAATTCTCCAATTCTGGTTTTTATAATAAAATTCATATTTTGTTCTAGTGAGGAACAGAATAAACAGCTAGTAAAACCAGAAATATTATACAAGACCAGCTGCATTACACGGGAACCATACAACCTTCACAACCAACCTACATGTCCGTAAACATCCTTCCGGTCACAGTCACTAGTTCTACAGCAAATTATGTCAATCAACACTTGGCTATTTTTCACCCCGCAACCAGTCCATGCACAAACTCTATATCAAGGGTTAAGAAAGGACATTCTACTCAACGGCACAGGCATTATTCAACTCATGCAAGATTGTAAATTGCTGGCTGAAGAACACATTCTTGTAGCCGAGCAACGACACACTGGTCAGTCTTTTCCAATCTTCATATCACCAACTATACCGCAATTAAACTTCACACAATAACCAACGGAATTCAAGCAATTGAACTCGACAAGAATAATCACAACACGAGAATCGTACACAAACTTAATTACTCAACAAGAAACACTCAATACCGGAATAGGTAGAATCCAATGGAAAACTATTAAGCCTCACGCAATATTTTCTACAATATCCATTACCATCTCTGGGCTACTCCTTCTTGCAGCAATCAGTACTAGCATATATATTTGCATATGAGTTAAAATGAGAAGGATCAACTACGCATCACAACCTTCTTCTTTCACCACTTGGTATAATCAACATCAACTTTCAGACCCTAACAGCTCTTGGTGGACGGCTATGTACGAGTAAATAGTACTAAGGAAAATAAAAGTCATTTACCTTTGTATCCAATTAACTATGTAAAGATTTGCTAACGTTAAGAAGACAAAAAGTATAACAATTACCTTAAGTTCATACACCTGTAACTTGCAATTGCAGCAAGTCATAATGTTCAATAAATCATAATGTTCCAAAATTCAATTGTAAATTAAAAAAAAATCATTTAAATTAGCAATTGAGATTTGGACACGGCAATCCCTTTACAACAGAGCTTATTCACGAATTGCACTTCCGCAATGCAATTGAGAGTGGATGGAAGGCTCGTGAACTGTCGTTGTAAGTAGTCCCGCAAGGTGTTGACTGGTAAACCTCCGTGGCGAGAGTCTTGTGCGAGATACGTGGGCGGATATTTGTGTTGGGAATCGCAAAACGTATTTTACCGAATTTGCCATTCGTCGCCGCGGAAAATTGTGTAGGAGGCACGAAAACGTTGGCTTTCACGTAACCTTTTCTGCTAGCCCCATTCCACGTTATTGGAACTGTCGCCTCACAGCGAGAAAAATTTAATTTGTGTCGTGCACGGGAGTGACGTTTTCGTGCGGTGAAATTTCAATTTGTTCCCAATTCAGACGGATCAAAAGCGTTCGCCCAGGAAATATTTCTGGTTGTAAAGAAATATTAACGAGCAGACGACACCGACGTGGATAAATCGCCAGGCGCGCATTCACTCAAAAAGTGCACTTTGCCAATTCCATCCCGCATGAAAGGCATCGCTAACGGTACAGAAGGGTTTGTAGCAGTGCGAGGGTTAGGAGTACGATCGGAACGTAAACCATGCATTAGCGGGCTCCTACCCCATCGGACACCCGTGATTTCGTACCCGCCACCAACGATAACTTTCAATGTCGCTCCACTAGCAACGCATTTGTGTTAGTAGCCATGATGGCGCGTTATCTGGGCCGCGGCAATCATATTAAACTCATAACATACTTCGAAGTTCCAGGACCATCAACATCATCAGCGAGCGCCCGGCGAAGATGTTGGGTGAGTACTCTGTTTTTTTATTTATTTATCCAATTTCCAGTAATTATTTATAAAATATATATATTATTTATAAAATAGAGACTTGGCGATATTTATCAATCAAATATTATTGAATGTTCTGAGCGGAATGCTTGGCATATTGTAAATGAATAAACAAACCAAACATTAATCAATTTACTCCCGAATACAGACTCCCTAATTGCACAGTTATCGGTTTACAAAAAAAAAAATAGTTTCAGATGCATGATATGGAAAAAGAAATACAATTTAATACATATTAAAAATGAACAATTAATTGATCTGCTTGTCTTATAGAGTTTAATTTTTTTCAAATTTGTTTGATTTTTGCATTCACAGTTTAAAGAAAAACATATTTAAGATCTTATTTATAAAAAAATAAAAGGGAAACAAATAACTACCTCCTACTACGCTTGTCCTACTCAAGGCCTTTGCCCGAGTAGAACGGTCTAAAGGCATTTAGCCCGAGACTGGCAAACTTCAAGAGGGTTCCAGCCCGGATACAAGTAGCCGAACGGATAGCCTTACGCACATCAGCCAGATAATCAACCAGCCGTGATCCAAACAGCGTTACTTGACCTGCCCAAGGCTCTTGCCCGAGCAGAAGTTTTTCTAAGGCATGCAATGCATATTCATTCAAGAAAAATCAATATTGTAATTGATTACTCATATGCATATATTCAAGCTTACATTCTTCACTCAATAATTCATTCATTCGTAATGCGACACCTAAATCCACTTCTCGACAAACGTTGTGGTAAATTCAGGAAGCATGTTTAAGTTCTCAGATATCACAACAATATTGAGCACATGGTAAATTGTTACAATTAAATGTTTAAAGAAAGTGTGACTGCCCGTTATGAGTAATAGATATTTAAGGTGTCAAGTGTCTTTTGGCTCGGGTAAAAATTTATCGCTTGTAAATTAACTCCGGTCAACGAAATGAATTTACAATATGCATATGAATAATCAAACTATTGAAGTTTTGAGTCACACAAATGTAAGTGACCTATGATAAGAATTAGGTCGTAAGAATTAGTATTTAAGCGAATGTTTCATACTGAATAGAATCAATTCCTAAGTTATAACTGCTAGTTTCAGTTCGCTGTGTCTCGCGGCGTATTTTTGGAATCATCTCATATCGTTGTAAGGAATATATCTTTGCAATATTGAACAACTTTATTTTAGTAAAAACGGCGTAGTGATCCAAATGTTCTTGCCATGGTCTACCTGCGGCTCTGCCGCTGAGCTAGGTAATTTTTATTCTTTCCTTTTTAACTAAAACACCCACCTCTGCTAATATCCTTCAGCAGAAGAAGTTCCTAAGGACTCTGGACATTATACAAGAACGAGCAAGTAAACGCGATTTCAATTCAGCGATCGTGCGGACATTACAGTTTGGGCCAAATCGCCACCGGCAACCAAACGACCTACTCGCATCGCCAGCAACCACCACGACCGACATACGTGAGGACCCCAGCGACCTTACCAGAACCACGCAACATCAGCGATCGTGCGGACATCACAATTTGGGCCAAATTGCCACCGCCAACCAACCGACCAGCTCGCACTGCCAGCAACCACGACGACCGACATACGTGGGTAGCGACTGGTCAGCCACGAACTAACCGCCAGCGGCCTGTGATGACATCTCAACCCCGTTCGCCGCTCGAGGAAGCAATCACTGCGACGCCCAGAGCGGGTCTGAGGCCAATCCCTATCGAGCAGTACCGGTCACGCCTGATCAAGCCGCTTGATACATCGGTGGTCGAGCCGGAAGAGAAGCGACAGAGGTGGGCGCATTGTTGAGTATCGCCGCAAGAGCAGTAACCTGCGCCGATTGGCATGTCTCGCGGTAACCAAAGCGGAGCGGGAGTTATTCAAAAGACAAATCAAAACGCCAAAATTAGAGTTTAAGGCAGAGCAGCGCCGCAGCCGGGAGGCATCCGTAACCAGTAACATCTAAGAGAATAACTTGAAATATTTTTGGCTACAATCCTCACTCACATGGTTTCATATGTACAACATCACAAGCGAAGACAATTGCACATCATATTTCATGAAAGGCACGTGTTACGCAACAAACATAAACTAATTGCCTTGAATGCTTTCGGTTTTCTCGATACACTTGACAATGCTCATATGTGGGGTGTAGGAACTTCACATATGATATCTTCTTTCCCTGTTTTTCTTATGGGAAATTAACATGTAGTGTGTATAAATGCATTCACGTCATGCAGAGCTAATGCTTTTTGTAATAGCATTCCATGGGAAATGCAACGTGTAGAATTGCATTGAGAAAGTAAATTTTTTTAGTATAGATTTTTGAAGTTGAAAATTTGGAATAAGGAATTTTCTCGTTAAGTATTTTTTTGCTGAAGCAAACAATATTTTGTTAGAGTTAAATATGTATAAATGATAGGAAACTTGTATAAATAGGATAGGTCGATATATGAAAATACACTACTTGGTCGAACTTTAAATTGGCGACTTCGCCGCTGTTTTTCATCACCAGTATCTTTATACCGGCGCTGATCGCCTATACCATATGCGTACGTAGACACTATATAATTATTAGGTAAATATATATTTTATAAAAAAGGGAACGGTACATTCAGCTTGGAACACAACAGCGGTATAGAAAATTTTTTACGTCCTGCTCTTGAAAACAGACCGGAGCAGGATGAAGCCACTGCCCACACTGCCAGAGACACATTGGCACTTTCAGGTCAAATTTTTTGAGAGCGAATATCTCCCAGACATTCGGAAATTCATTGGCCAGCAAATTCGCCAGATTTGTCTGAGACCGACTGTTTTCTTTGGGGTTATTTGAAGGAACGAGTATATGTGAACAAGCCCGAGACAATCCTTGAAGTCAAAGCCAACATTGTTGCAGAAATTCGAGCTGTGGGTACAGTTCACATGGTCGTCGTGAACTTGGGATTGAAAAATACAGTTTGAAAGTGGAATATAGTGTGCGACAGGGCAAGGCTTGTGAGTTAAAGTGCTGTTTAAAAAAAACCTCCGAATCTGGCTGAGACAGGCATTCCGGCTTTCTGTTCCCTCACTTTGTCCGCGCGAAGTGCCCCCTAAATAGAGCGCCGCGAGTGCATTTTAATGGTCGCAACATTACCTTTGGCACGCGTAAATTGCTTTGTTTCGCGTGCGCTGACTCAATATTATTCGTGATATCGCATGACGAACTCGAGAAATATTTGCACTTTGGGCGTATCCATTCGATCACTTCTTAAAGTTTCAGGCATCATCCACATCATCAGCGGGCGCTCGTCGAGGATGTTGGTGAGTATCCCTGTTTTTTTTAAATTTATTTATTAATGCGGTGCGAGGGGGCACCGCTTCCACCTGGATGCCCCAACTTTCTTATTCGGGGGCCATAAGTATCGTCGGTAACGACGAAGTCCTCTCAAGTCCGTCTGTTTTCTCCCGGCCCGGTATGTCATTTGCGTTAGCAATCTTTAACTCTTAGTAGGGTACCTTAAGCTCGACACCGGTCGATATCTTTTCGTACCTTTAAGTCCGTAGATTTTAAATTTTTTATAGTGGGTCCTTGTGCTGGGGAAAAAGAACCCGCCCCACGACACCGCAATGCTCGCCTGCCAGCGCATTCACGCGTCCCCAGACAAGGCCAATCTCGGTGAAACTCGCCATCCTCTCTCGCCGAGGCAGCAGACCATCGCTGCAGTCCTTCATGGACTTTTATCAACCCGTTTTCACTACAGCGCAAGAAATTCGATTGGCCGTATTGCCATCAGAATTGGAATCTAATCGTTAAGGATGCGGTAGCTGTGAAATATGTTCAACGCGGCTATTCAACGACATTTTTATTGTGAATTCCTAGTTGCGTAAAAGTCGCGTTACATCAAAACCGGCCCAACCAGAACATACCGTTGTTCCAAGCATTTCTGTTATGAGCAAGTCCTCAGGCTTTTGTTTACAAATAGTGGCCGCGAGTTTCGTTGAGCTATGGTCGAACGACGCAGTTGGTTCATAGTTTCTCGTAATTTAACTAGGAATTCATGTGGTCCGATGGCTGTACGCTACGGAACTATTAATTCTCCGGGGAAATTAAGCGTCGTTCCGTATAAAATTTCTGCACAAGACGCTGCCAGGTTCTCCTTGACGATTCCACGTCTTTGACGCAGGATCGCGAAGCCGGCGCTTTTTTATGTTCAGGAAGTCCACACCTAGAATAGGGTACACAACTTGCGCAACGTGAAATTGCCAATGGAAAGAACGTTGAAGGCCAAGCGACATGTTTAAAGTTACCTTTCCGTAAGTATCGATCGGTGTGCCGGTTGTGGCGAATAATTTGTAGGCAACGTGTGTACGTGTTCGCACTGAGGTCAAAGGAATGACAGACATGTCTGCGCCCGCGTCGATTAAAAATGTTAATGTTGCTTTTGGTTCTCGTATTTCCACCGGCCGAGTGAGACGAGTTGCTAGGCGATTTGGATGGTAGCAAATTTCGGGGATTTAAGGAGTTCTATCACCGCTGCGAACCGACGAGGGTCGATGGCGCACTTCACGGGAAAAATACGGAAGATGTTCCGCAAATCCAGTTGGATGGTGCTAATTTTTGAATATCGCACGATTGAATTGAAAAGTTGAAATATTCTTTTACGGGGTATTTATCGGTTCAAATCATTCTCCGACTTTACTTTTCGTTCGTATAAACAATATAATATTATACGCACGTGGTGATGATTATGAATCGGAGTACGGTCTCTTTTTGCCAGTAACTGTGCAATAATTTCTAATGGGTGGACACATGATTTATTCGAAAGCCGAACCAATTGGATGTTGAAAGCAGAGCGGTCAGGAATGTCGCGTTGTCAGGCAAGGTAATTTCAGCAAAACCCGAAATCTTAACTCGCTGAAGCAGTTCCACGGGCCTTATTCATACACAAAAATCACTACATGTTAGTACTGACTTGGATGTAAAATTGAAGGAAATTTCGATAAAAAGATCGAAAAATCATTCTATTCCTAAAATCGATGAGGGAGGTATTAACACAACTTTTGATACGACCGTGAGAACTCTTCTATTCGTTCGTTGGTTATCAGTACCACAGCGAATTTCGATAAGAGTAGTTGAAGCAGTCATTTTCTTCGCGGTAGTTGTGTGTGTGGTGATGATTTTTGTGGCTGGGATGGGTGTGTACTTTTGAGCGAGTTGCTATTGAAGCAGCCATCTTTGCGGTGGTGTAAAAGTAAGGAGGACACCAGCCCATGTTATGAGCAGAAGATGCGATAGTGACAGCATGCTTTGTGGACATCAGCCAGGTGCCTCCCGTGTGGAGTGACACCAGACGATTTTGCAAGCTGGGGAATAGGTAGAGTGGGCATGTGAATTTGCGTATGTTGTCCCATCTTTGAGTTCTGAAGGCGGGTCGGAGCAAAAACAGCTTTTGGGCCCACCAGCTTGTGTTATGAACGAGCGAAGGAAACTCCCTGTTATGCTATATAGAAATGTCGACAATCGTTTAAGCATTCGCACTCCGCCCAGTGTTATACGGTCAAGCACATACGCCCATTGTAATCAAAACATGTACTTGTCGACCAACAGCAAGCGAAAAGACTTCATAATTCGCTTTACATAAGCCATAACATTAGCGACGACGACTATGTACATGAGAAGCTTCGGGGTGTGCTTATAGAAATGTCGACAATCGTTTAAGCATTCGCACTCCGCCAAGTGTTATACGGTCAAGCACATACGCCTATTGTCATCAAAACATGTACTTGTCGACCAACGGCAAGCGAAAGACTTCATAATTCTCTTTACATAAGCCATAACATTAGCGACGACGACGACCATGTACATGAGAAGCTTCGGGATGTGCTTCCAGCGGAGTGACACTGTGAAGAGAACAGAAAAGCTAAACAAAAGCTTTTCCTCGCCTGATTTCTCCAATTCGCCGCAAAGTTTCACCATGCGAGCAAGTGAGACGGAGCGCGGAGGAAGAAGCTTTCGTGGAACGAGAGCGCACGTTTCGACTACTCAGCGAATTTAGGGCGAATTGAGGCCGCAGAATCGTTTGAAAGCAATTGATTGAGCGAGAAGCGGCGAGTAGTGATAACAACAGAAAAGCAATTGTTCGAGTAGTGATAACAACAGAAAAGCAATTGTTCGAGTAGTGATAACAACAGAAAAGCAATTGTTCGAGTAGTAATAACAACAGAAAAGCAATTGTTCGAGTAGTGATAACAACAGAAAAGCAATTGTTCGAGTAGTGATAACAACAGAAAAGCAATTGTTCGAGCCAGTCGGTGTAATCCGTTCGTATAGTTGGTGTAATCCGTTCGTATAGTTCCGGTGCAACTGCGGAATATCTTCGCTTTGGTTAGATGGTGAGGTGTAGGCTTGAGCCGCAAACCTCATTCGGCTTGGGGGCGTTTTACGCTGTGTAGCCACCATCAACTAACTTTACTTTCTTCTAGGCATCCTCCGTCCGTGAAGACACCGCCAGACGCACGGGTGAAGCGTGCCGAGCAAGGCGGATAGAGTGGAGCCGTGCCCAGGAGAACAGGAGCACCCCAGCAAGACCAACGCTCGCCAGTGTGTGTATCCCGACCTATCGGGTGGCAGCCGGAGTAACCGCAGCAAGCAGCCCAGGTGCACGCCATCGTTCACCCAAGAAGAGTCTGGAGGAGGCACTCCGGGAAAACGCCAGGGCAGGCCCACGGCCCATCACCCGTGAGGAGTACTTGGCCAGACTGAAGGCGCCGCTGGACACCTCCATCCGAGAAGTCAACTACGAGCGAAGGCGCGGCGGTTGACGGGAGCAGTTACGGCAGCAGCTCCACGAATACAGGCGGCTCGCACGCATCTCGGCCACAATAGCGGAGCGGACCCAGTGGCAGCAGAAGGTGACGGAGCTGCGGCGCAAGATAAAGAAGGAGGTGAAGGATCGTCTACGCGCAACTAAGCGCGTTCGAGCAATTGAAAAAAAAAACAAATAAATATTAATTAACTTTGAACTGGGTGTTTCCTTTTGGCAAGTCAATAGAGTTTGAGGCAGTTAAGGTAAGCTGCATGTGGCGAGGCTGAGTAGTGCTCAAAGTACCAGAGCAGGACATCCCGGAAAAGGCTGGGAGGATCCTGTGAGGTATAAAATATACAATATAACATCCCCGCCTACCGTTTAGCGCCAGCGAATGGAGGCTTCATGCTATGAACGAGCGGGTGGAACTCCCGCCTACCGTTTAGCGCTAAAAGCGTCAGCCAATGACGGCAATGTATATTACGGCAGATAAACAACACCATGATAACTATGTACGTTGCGGCCAATATGCCGCTGTGAAGCTTCAGCATATGGATGTACATTGCAGCGAATTGAAATACCTATAATTGTAATACCTACCTGTATATTACAGTTTCTCATACTTCCCTATAATATCTATGTTCCAACTTTTCATGTTTACATTTCTCACCTTTGTTTTAACCATGCAATGCATTTCTTTCACATGAAATGTTACAGACCTACATACAGGCATTTTATGCATGCACATGTGGAACCTTATCATTCTTAAACGATAGGTATCCACATGACTTAATATGTACATATGCATGCAATGTACTCAATCAGTGAAAGCAATAAATTATCTGGCACATTTAAGTTTTTATGTGTGGATTCAGATTTCCGATAATTTATGTACATCACGCGTGTGTGTGGTCAATGCATTTAATGTTTGGAAATAAGAATTGGACAAGCGAAGTTTAAGTGTAGTAGGTCAGGGTAGAGTAATGTGTAAAATTTATTGGGTCATAAATTGAATTTATTGGGTCATAAATTGACCATATGATACCATATGAAGTGAAATTGATGAGGATGAGAAAAATATGTTGATAATTAATAAGGTTATTTTTTTTGTATTGGTTTGTAAAATTTTAGTATAAATAGAGTTGGTAAATTTAAATAAAGAACATTCAGTTCCAGAGTTAAATAGAAAGATTTGACGGCGATACTAAAGAAAAGGCGTGCAAGGCGAGGCATCAAAACTAAATGAAAGAAAGCCCATGCGCAGTTGCACCGTGTAATCAAATTAACACACTAGAAAACTTCTACAGCGACAACTGGATAATTTGCGACCAGAGTATTGGAGACATAATCAAAATGAGTAACGAGTGTTCAACGAATAACAACGTTGGAATTGTTGACGAATACCGGCAAACCATTACCACTTCAACGGTTTTCATGGCAGCCATAATCATATTTTTAGGTAACATAAGAAATATGTAATTGAAATAGTTAGTAGAACCGTAGATGTGTAATTTAGAGCATTTTCCTTTTTTTTTAATTTTGTATTCAAACTGTCGTTCCCTTAGGAACAAAGGAACAAAGGGAATCATTCAACTCTTTGTTATCTGGTATTTCAGAGAGCGACTCGAATCTCTTAGATTTAAAGTTATAATTTCAGGCAGAAGCTGCAACTCTAGAGAGAGAACTTTAGCGTCAGTTAACACAACATGGATACACTGGTCAGGATTTCAAAAGTTCAGACACAGAAAGTATTATAATAGATTTAGAGGGTAGCATCCCGATCTTGGATGAAAAATTCTAAATGGCAGAATTTTCGCTAGAAACTGCATTAAAGGGTATCCCCGCCTTTGAGGGCAAACATAAAGAGTTGGAATCATTCCTTAAGATTGTAGATATTTCAAATTCAACACTAACAGCAGCTGGTAAAGTATCATTGATAGATTTGTAAAAAACCTTAAATTAAGCGCGTCTGTTAAACTTTCTATTACCGAAAATGACATTGTCTCATTTGAAACTCTAAAAGACGTTCTGTTGCGTAATTGTTTAGCCAGCTTAGCAGCACGGTACAAAAGAAATCAACCGTCACTGCCTATAACGATAAAATTACTTCCTTAATTTGTGAATTGAACCAACTACAAATTCAGGAATTGGGTATTTCAGCAACAGCCGCTAAGAAGAAGATTATTTCTAACATGAATGACAGTTATGCACTCACTGTATTTAAGAACGGTCTAAATGATCAGTTGAGAAGTACTGTTTTTCCGTCTAGGCCAAAGAACTTTGGTGGTTTGATGGAAGTAATAGCTTCTAAAATAGATGTTACAGAATCGGAATCACAGGACCATCTGCATCGTCGTCGAGCGCTCGTAGGACCATGCGGGTGAGTACCCTTTTATGGTGTTATTTATATATATATATTTTTTGCATGTTTAATTGCTACGATCACGATGATAAGATAAAGCATAAAAATAATGATAAATTGGATATTTTTTGGATACGAGTGCATTATTGTTTGTCATCTTGGCTTTTTTTTTGTGGATGCAAGCCAAAAATAAAGAAAATAGCGAATGTAAAAATAGAAATTGTGAAAAACGACCAGCTCATGTCCAAATAGTGATTCATACCACTTAAATTTTCCAACATTTCTAGATTACTGTGCATTTGCATTTGCCGGCTTTTATACATTAGTCATTATGTTGTTTGATACTGTTCAAAGCATTTTCAGTTTGAATTCCATATGTTGTGAATGTAGCTAGTTCGGTCAGTCCGCCAAAGCTCGTCCGTAATGTTGAAGACCACAGATAAAATATTTTTATAGATTAGCATATGCTAGAAAATTACAAACCTCGTTGGATTATATGTACTTTACGTAAAGATATTTATGTGCTTTAGTTTACACTGAAAGAAATGTTGGTTGTCATATTAAGAATCGGTAGTTGTTAACCTGAAATCATCATATTGACAAACAAAATTTTCAATATGACAACGGTTTTCACCATATTGTAACGACGTTTTACAACCAAGTTGTCAATATGACAAATACTTGGTTTTCAATTCTTTCGTAGTCAATATGAAAACTACAGTTGTTAATATGAAAACTAATGATGTATAAGTTTTGTAGTGGTCAATATGAAAACTGCGATTATCCATATGATAACTAAGGTTGTTCACATGCAAACTTTGGTTGTCAATATGAAAACTCCAGTTGCAGTATGAAAAAAATCTCTCAACAGTCTGAGCGCAACTTTATTATTTTTCCGGCAGAAGTTCGGAACGCGCTCGATTCGGGTATGCGGTGTATGTTACCATGTGACTGAAAAGCAAACAAAAAGTTCGGGAAGCGTTTAGAATTGGGTGGAACATATGAATTATATGATTGGGTCATATTCCGGGATTGATTTCCATCCCCCCGCCCCGTACGTCACTGCCCCAATCGCCCCAATGAATCCGATCTATTCTCCTGGTGTATCTACAGATACACGTTAAGTGATCTTGCCTTTTTTGCGTTTGACGCATTAGCCCCCCCTCTCGCACCCCTTTACAAATATCGGCAATTTTTTGCAAATGAGTCGACTATTCAAGTTCTATACTAATTCCAAACTTCAGCTTTCTAGCTGTAGGGGTTGGTGAGATCTCGAAACCAAAATCTCCACCTCCTCCCAACAACCAAACCCTTAAAAATATGGTCACTTCAAGGTGCGAACCCAATCTATTCATAAAAAAATTGAAAATGATATGAAAATTACGATTTTTAATACTAAAACATCAACTAACTATATAAAAACCAATGAAAATCACAATTGTCGATATGAAAATCATGATTGTCAATATGAAAATCAGTTCTCGATGTGAAAACTACGGTTGTTGATGTGAACATCACAATTGTCGATTTGAAAATCATAATTGTCAATATGAAAGTCAGTTCTCGATGTGAACATCACAATTGTCGATATGAAAATCATGATTGTCAATTTGAAAACCAGGGTTGTCAATATGAAAACTACGGTTATCATTATGATAACGGTGGTTGCTGGTGAATATGAAAACCGCATTTGGTAAGTGGAAGCTGTGCGATTCAGTCGGAATAACAGACACGCGAGTATATTTGTTTACAATTTGCTAGCGAAATTTATTTTGAGTGAGTATAGATCTATGTTATAAATAATTTTAGTTTTCTTTATAAAGGGTTTCATATGGAGTGCTTTTTATGTCACACTAAATTCGGTGAAGTTAATGAGTTAGTTAATCATTTAAAAAAAAAACACGACCGAAAACCCGGGAGCACACTTATATGCTTTGTAAGCTCTTGTGCTCAGTGTTTCTCCAATTATTACAGCTATAAGCGTCATATTATTCGCAAACATAATATACAGGACAATGTAATTGACCTTGAAGGTGCTAAAGAAAATGTGACGGAAAATGTGTTGAAATCCAATGAAAGTGATAGCCATTCTATTGAAACGAATGAAGTTGCATCAGAAAGTTCATTGCATAAGTTAGAAGAAAAGTTTGAGCTCACAGAATATTTACGAGAAATTTCTCAAAACGCGTTAAAATTTTCAACTGTTTTACATGCCAACGATAATTTTTCTCGTAAAGATGTGTACGAAATTCAAAAAAACATAGTTCTCTATTTAATAACTCCTTTATTAACACTATTCAAGCAATTTGTTTTGTCCGATGTGACAACCGGTCGAATTTGACAGCCACATGGAGTAAAAGGAAAAGTGTCGGTAGCAGCATGTTGGCGCGGTACTAAATGTGGGTAAAACTAAATTAAGAGGTAATTTTTTTCGTTCGGCTTACATCGACGAATGCCTTACCATGTTTTGCTTGCAGTTCATCGCTCCATAAATTGGATTGCTGACACAACCATTCAAGGTGAAAATCATTACAAATGGCGCCCAACGTGGGGCCTAAAACATCCTAAGGGGGAAAGAAATTCGCGTCTTCTGACGAGTTGGTCCTTTACGGAGGATGTTAGGTACGCTGGTACTCGAGTCCCACTATCAGGAGCAGTGGAGTTGTGTGATACACTCTAGCAGTCGCTTCACGTGAGTTGTAGCTTCCGCTCTCCTTTGTTTGATTTTGTTTTCGCGACAGAATCCTTCCGATGTGTTGTCCCAGGCTAACCCCTGTAAGGACCTTCTTTTTTCTTGATGGAACTGCCAGCCTGATGGGTTTACCTATCAGCATGGACTCTCAAGAAAATAGAAGGCTACCTTGCCTTTATGTCGCGGAAGGATTCTACTTATTCCGTATGCGTGATAGACGAGTGGTATCGGTTCAACGTTCGGTGGCGTATGCTGGAGTTGCGAAGCCCGGAATGCTTCCACGCGTCGGGAATTTTGACCGCGTACAAAATCGTTACGGTAGCTCTACCACTTGTCTCGTCGAGTCATTTAACGTAGTTTAGAGACGGTTTTTGTAATGTATGTGGGTTTAGGGGATATAATTTCGTAAATCGACCGAAAGCACCCTGTCTTCGGCAGATTACCACGCACTCTCCTTTCCCGTTGAAGGAGTCGACTGCTGAAAAGGAAAGTATAATTTAAATAAATTTTTTTTTCTCCCCTATATCAATAGCTCGCCACTATCGGCCACGAAACTTCTCTTAAGTTTTTTTTTATATATATATTGTTACATGTACAAATAATTACATGTACAAATAATTCTGCGAGCTACTGTCGCAATTGTTTTCATCATCATTAAGAACGTCAACGAATGAATTTACTCGAACCCAACAAGCATGATCAACATCTGCAAGTGACGTCACTCCATTCATGAACTTGCTCGAACCTACCAGGTACCTCTCGGTAGAACATTCGCCCATGTACGAGAAATGGGTGAATAGGTAGAGACCCTATATAAAGGCGAGCTGAATGAATAATAATTCATTCGACCGCGATAAGAACTGCGATAGTAAATTTATGGAGTGTGTTTCGTAATAGTGAAGTGATTTAGAAGACAATTGCGATAATAAATTTATGGACAAGTGTTAGATTTATTTTAATAGTGACAATTAAAATTAGTGAAAGTGTTAACTGATTAAAAGACATTGCGTTTTCACTTTCCCGGAACATTAAAATTATTGGCCGCGAACCAATAACACGCGACAGTGGCGTCAAGAAGAGCGAAAGAAAAATTTTGAAAGTGAAAATTTGAACATTTTTATAGTGCACAATAGTAAAATTTAAAGAAACATTAAAAATGCCACGAAGCTTAAACTTAAAAATTAATGAATTGACCATATCGGAGCTCAAGGAGGAGTTGGAACAGCGGAATCTGGCCACACAAGGTACAAAGGCCATACTGATTGCACGCTTGCGTGACGCGATCGAGTCGGAAGGCGTGAATCTGGATTCGGGTGAGCTCTCCGATGCGGAAAAAGGCGCAGAAGGTGGAGAAGTGGACACACCAAAATCAAAGGAGCCAGAAAATGCGCTGATGCAAATGTTGATGCTAATGTCATCCAGTCTGACTGCGAAGCTAGATGAACAATCAACGAAGCTAAATGAACAGTCATCAAGTCTGACTGCGAAGCTAGATGAACAGTCATCCAATTTAACTGCGAAGCTCAATGAACAGTCGTCCAATTTAACGACGAAGCTAGATGAACAATTAGCGAAGATGGACCAACAAGCGATCGTAATCAAGGAAGTGCAAAAACAGTCAACCGAAATAAAAGTGGAGCTCGGTAGCCTGAACAATCAAATTAAATGCGTCGAGGAAAAGGTTTACCAGGTCGAGGAGAAGGTCAGCCAAGTTGAGGAGAAAATCAACTATGAGATCAGCCAGGTTGAAGAGAGAATGAACCATGAGATGGAAAAAGTGAAAAAAGAATTGGAAGCAGCGAAGGCAGTAGTAACCACCTCACCAGCCCCGCTTATAACCGCAGCGCAAAGCACATCCAGAAATGTCCAAGCACCAATATTCGATGGGCAAACGGTCTGGAGTATTTACAAGACCCAGTTTGAAGCTGCCGCAAGGGCGAATCGCTGGAATGACCAGGAACGAGCAACTGCATTGATTCTTGCTCTAAGAGGCCCAGCTGCCGAGCTTTTGCAGACCATACCCGATGAATTGCACTCAAACCCGAATGCTATAATGAATGCGCTCGACATGCGTTATGGAGACGATCATCTAAAGCAGATTTATCGGTCACAGCTAAGGCATCGGGTGCAGAAGTCTGGTGAGACCCTACAGCAGTTAGCCCAAGACATTGAGCGACTAGCACTTTTGGCTTACCCAGCCTACGACCCAGAACATCGAGATGATGCAGCGACAGAGGCATTCATCAGCGCACTAAAGGACCCGGAATTGCAACAAGCCGTGCGTTTAGCTCAAAAGCAAACGGTTAAGGACGCATTGGCTTACAGTCTGAACTTTGAGGCAGCGAAAAATGTGACTCGTACCACCGTACCACTGCCCGGGTTCGTGAAGTAGTGACAGACGAGTGCAGGTGTGAACGCGTGGAAATTGAGCGAGACCCGCATGTAAATGGTGCGCCTAGATGCTGGAATTGCGGAGAGAAGGGACACTTGCAAAGAGACTGCAAGAAGCGAAGAAAACCGAGCTATTGTCCAGGGTGTGCAGCTAGGAGGAGATCCAGACCGAGTCAGGAGCCCAGAATGGAAGCCCTTCAAACAGAGGGGTCGGGAAACATGTAAGAGCCAACTTCGTGGGGCAGAGGTTGGCTAGGAGGATCGACGTCCCCAGCACCACCATCACCGTGTCAAGACTACATCGTGGAGAAGCAGACTTATGCCTTCCGGGTCAAATTGACGGAGAACACTGCACCATAACAATCGACACTGGTGCAACCCGATCGATTATCCGACCAGACCTAGTTAGACAGCAACAACTTCACAAGGGCAGAATTTTCTCACTACGGACAGCTACGGGAGAAACTGCACCTGTTCATGGAGAGGTCAACCTCCAGATACAGTTGGGAGACCTTGTGTTCCGACATAATTTTCTGGTCGCGAACATTATGGATGACTGCATTCTCGGAATGGATTTTCTGCGACCACATGGAATCACGTTGGACTTGGGAAAACGTGTCTTGAAATGGCAGAATGTCGAAGTACTGATGGAGGATCCCAGCGTCCAAATCCCCAAGATGAATGTAGTGGTATGTACTGACACTGATGTACCGAATTCTTCCGAAAGCATTGTATGGGCCAAGCTTGATGGTGATTCTGGAGACCACCGATCTTATCTGATAGAGCCAACGAAGACATTCGCATTGCGCAGTTTGATTGTAGGACGAAGCCTTGTAAGATCTTTAAGGAACGGATATGTGCCGGTTAGAGTCCTTAACACCGCAGACTCAACCACGAGCATCAAAGCGGGAGAAGTCATCGGCAGCTGCCAGCCTGTTTCCACCAGCACCTCTTTGGAAGCTACTCACAACCATCATTGGAAAAGGAGGCAAGGCACAGAAAAAGCCAGGGAATCCACGTCTGCAATATTGAAGCAAGTCAAATTGCCGGTGCAGCTATTCAAACGAGCCTCTGATCTGGTCACCAAGTACAGTGACATCTTCTCAACAAGCCCGGATGACCAAGGCCGAACGAGTTTGGTAACTCACGTCATAGACACACAGGGAGCCAAGCCGATTCGACAAGCACCAAGACGTCTCCCTATAGCCAAACAAGGAGAAGTGAGCGCGCTGATCTCGGACATGGAAAAACAAGGCATTATCGAACCTTCTGTAAGTCCATGGGCCGCGCCTGTAGTTCTAGTAAAGAAAAAGGATGGTAGCACTCGCTTTTGTGTCGACTATAGGCAGCTCAACGACGTCGTATACCGAATACAGGAACATCGTAAGCCGAGAGCTAAAATGAAAATCGTGCATCTGGACCGTCTTGCCCCATATTACACCCAGGGAGAATTGACTACAAATAGCGACACATCTTTTCGGGGCGAAAAGAACTGAGGTGGGGGCAGTGTTACATGTACAAATAATTACATGTACAAATAATTCTGCGAGCTACTGTCGCAATTGTTTTCATCATCATTAAGAACGTCAACGAATGAATTTACTCGAACCCAACAAGCATGATCAACATCTGCAAGTGACGTCACTCCATTCATGAACTTGCTCGAACCTACCAGGTACCTCTCGGTAGAACATTCGCCCATGTACGAGAAATGGGTGAATAGGTAGAGACCCTATATAAAGGCGAGCTGAATGAATAATAATTCATTCGACCGCGATAAGAACTGCGATAGTAAATTTATGGAGTGTGTTTCGTAATAGTGAAGTGATTTAGAAGACAATTGCGATAATAAATTTATGGACAAGTGTTAGATTTATTTTAATAGTGACAATTAAAATTAGTGAAAGTGTTAACTGATTATTGTGCATTAAATAAACACTTTTAACTTAAATTAAAAGACATTGCGTTTTCACTTTCCCGGAACATTAAAATTATTGGCCGCGAACCAATAACACGCGACAATATATATATTAGGGTTATAGTAGGAATAAGTGTATTTTATATTTTTTTTTATTTTTACCTTAGCAACCACACACAAGACAGAACTAAAAATGTTGAAAATCATTACAAATTCGCTAAAAGTCGTTTAAACAACAAGGATTGAAAAATGTTACAAAATGAAATGCTCAGCATTATATTCAGTTGCCGCGAGCCATTTGAACAATGTGGAACAGATTATATATTGTCACAGAGACTCAAGGAACTTGGCTGCATGGACGACATTAAAGAGTTTGAAATAACAAGTGATCTTCAGCCGGTCTACCAGAGATCTGAGCTAGTTTACGGGGAAAAGGTGAATAAAGGAAGTATATTACCTATACGATCGCAAATCAAAACTTTTTTCGAACAAGAAAATGTTCTTCTGGATATGTTAAATTATATGTCTGAATTGAACTCTGATTCAAGGTACATTAACTTTATTCAAGGACCTATTTGGAAAAAGAAATGCAAAATGTATCCTGGAAGAATAATTGTACCTTACTTTCTATACGCTGATGATTTTTGTATCAATAATCCACTTGGTTCTCATGCAACAACCCATTCAGTTTGTAATTTTTACTACACGTTCCCATGTTTTCGCACTTATAATTTAAAACTCGATAATATATTTCTGACAGGTGTTATCAAATCGAAGGATTTTAAAGAAATTGGAAATGATGAGTGTTTGCATTTTTTAATAAAAGAACTCGAGTATCTTGAAGCGATCGGAGTAGAAATAAAAACGACGAATGGTACAGTCCATCAGGTTCATTTCATAATGGGTCTTTTTCTGGGAGATAATCTTGCTGTTAATTCCCTTCTTGGTTTTGGCAAATCATTTTCATCCTGGTCATACTGTAGATTTTGCAAAGCTGACAAAAATGATTGCAAGGAGCTGTGCATAGAATTGAAGAAAAATCTGCGAAATGTGGAAAATTACAGACTTGACGTAGGATCTCAAAGATCCACGATAACTGGAATACTAAAAGAGAGCCCTTTCAATAAAATACCATCATTTCATGTAGTAGAGAACTTCTCTGTGGACGCAATGCACGACATATGTGAAGGTATACTTCACTATGATCTTTGTCATATCATACTATATTTGCTTGAAAAAACGCAATACTTACCTTCATTATCATTGCTTAATCAAAGAAAGCAGAGTTTTGACTATGGATCCACGGAGATTGGAAATTTTTCGGGAGAAATTAAAATGGATCATTTAAAGAAAAGGCATTTGAAAATGTCTGCGAGAGAAATGTTAACTTTTGCTATGTATTTGCCACTGATGATTGGTGACTTAGTTCCTTTTGAGGATGAAGTTTGGGCGTTTTTGTTAACATTAAATGATATCATTGATTTAGTTCTCAGTTTCGAAGTAACAGATGAACTCATTTCAACCATGGAAAAAAATATACAAATTCATAATGAGCAATATATAAAACTTTTTAAGGATACTTTGAAGCCCAAGTTCCATTTTTTGACGCACTATCCATCAATATTGAGAAACTCAGGTCCTGTCCGAAATTTTTGGAATTTTAAATTTGAAGCAAAGCACAAGTCATTTAAAGTATATGCCCATTCGATCACATCAAGGAAATTTTCACATCAGATTCTCCTTCCTAAGAAAAATGCGAACAAATACAATTTTGACTTAAAATATAAATGTGAAAGCATATATTTAGAATTAATCCTAAAAATATTGAAATTAAATAAAACTGATGATATAACTTTTATTAGTGAAATTGAATATATTGGAATGAAGTATAAAACTGGTCTTTATGTAGCAACATGTACGAATGACTATAAAATTTATTTAATTAAAGTTGCTGTTAAAGTAAAGGAAACCTTTTTTCTTTTATGTCAACATTTAACTGAGGTTGAGTTTAGCTCTCATTTTGCAGCATTTGAAGTTAATTCTAAAACATTTGGAGAATATCGAGTAATTGAATTTAAAAACATAATTGGACCACCTCTTGCCATAATAAAAACACACAAAGGGAAAACATTTATTAAAATAAAAGAATTCTTTTTATACAACTGAAGAAAAACCAATCCCCTAAATTGAAAATAATATTTTAAGAAGCTGTAATTGAATATATATTTTTTTTTAATTAAACATGGTCTCAATGTTGTAGCGTGGCCCAACGACTATAATATTTACATAATTTAAGTTATTACGTATGTAAATAGAATGAACTTTTTTTTTGTTAAGAGATAACTGAGGTTGATGTTAATTCTATAAAAATAACAAAAACTCCAAAGTAAAATACATTTACTAAAATTATTTTTTTTTATACAAATAAGGAAACCATACTACTTAATTGATATATGTATTTATATATATATATATATATATATATATATATATATATATATATATATATATATATATATATATATATATATATATATATATATATATATATATATATATATATATATATATATATATATATATATATATATATATATATATATATATATATATATATATATATATATATATATATATATATATATATATATATATATATATATATATATATATATATATATATATATATATATATATATATATATATATATATATATATATATATATATATATATATATATATATATATATATATATATATATATATATATATATATATATATATATATATATATATATATATATATATATATATATATATATATATATATATATATATATATATATATATATATATATATATCTACACACACACATATTTTGGCGGCGATTTTCAATAGCATACTTGAGTGTTATAATATCGTGATCGATTGGGTACGAGTGTAGTACTGAGCATTGCGAACAATCAGCAATACCAATTATTATTGTAGCATCAATCGCTTGAAATATTCTCCTCGCCCATAAGTGCAACAGATGACAAACGGTTAATTGAAATTTTGATGCTATTGATATAATAACTGCATTTCGCGCCAAATTTTCCTTTGTCAAAGATGAATACGATTCTACACTGAAAGAAAAAAGCCTAATCATGATAAACGCAGACCGCGTTCAATACCACTTTTATACGATTCGCATTTATTATGAAAGAAAATTGTTATATCTAATGGAAAAGCGGTTATATTGATCAAATTTTCGAGTTCATATAAAATTATCAACATTCGAAAAACGCGTTCAACCTCAGTATTTTTTCAAATATTTTGTCTTATCAAGTCAAATGAGAAAAAAGTTAAAATAAATGATTTATGTGTTTATTGCAAACATAAATGCTTTTAAAATTATAAATACTACTATCTATATCTATTCGTTTTGAAATGAATGCAAAAATATTTACAGTAAACGCTTTTCCAGTTGTTGCAAAACGCTTTTTCTGTGCGACGAACTCTTCTAACAAACATGATAAAGAAACCGCTTTTGATTTGAACGCTCAACTGTTTGTTCTAATTAGAAAAATTTTTAGGAGATATTCAACATGACTTTGCTACCTGATAGCCAAGTCTGGAAATAATCTTTTTAGGGCTACCATATCAAAAGCTTAGAGGATTAAAGCTGGTGAAAATTTCTAGTGCTATTGTTTACCTTGTTATATGGATGGAATTTAAAATTGTCTTTATTGAGCCCTAAATGGTTTATTGGTATTTTTTCACCTGGACTGTCATTAATTCACTTATATTAAAAAATTGCAAACAACTACCTTGGAATGGTAATTAAGAGTGAACCAGAAAATACTTTATAAGGGATTTAGTCATTCATACAGCAAATTTACATTCCTATTTTTAATATTTCATTTCATTGTTCGTCTGCTTTATTTTCGAAATTCGAAATGCTCAAACTTAATATTAAATGCAACAGCAAAAATGTTGGTCAAAACTTTGCTAATTATATACATGTGGCAGCCCTGTTGGGCATCCATAAATTTTCGATCGTGCCATTTTATGCACTGTTCAAACGAAAAAGAACTGGCTTATTCAGTTGCAGTGTGTTCGCGTTGCAGTCTGTCCGGTTGTGTTGATAAATATACATATACGTGTAAACCCATGTGCGTGGAGTGGATTTTGTGATTTTTGTGCCTCCGACCGGTAAGTTAGTAAAAAATCAAATTAAGATTATAAAGTAAAGTTTATAGTGATTTTCTTGCATGAAACTAAGCTTGGCAAATGCGCGCCTCTTTTGTACCCACACAAATAATGCGATGTAACCGATTTCGCACGTTTTTTGATTTTCACACCTTTTAATGTCGGTCAAAAAACGGTAAATTTGATATTGCTAGTGAACCGAGGGAATGTTTATTTGTAGTTTATGGACGCGAAGTTAATTATTGAGAACTGTGAAAATCAATGAAAGTGCGCAAATACGAGTATCATTTCGCTTGAGTTGGCGTTTAAGCTGCGCACGTAGAATTTCATATTTTGACCAAGCTTGGTAAAAGAAATCGTGTTTGTCATTGTTTGTGCATTGTGCGAAAGTCCTTTGTTTTCAAGATAATAGAGGAAAAAAAGTATTTTTACAATACAAATTGTTTTTAACGTGTATTTAATGTGCAGCTTTATTTGAAATGATTTCCGGGTAAATGGACTGAAAACGTCACCACTCTGAAAGTTGTTGGGCCACTCGGGGAATGCACGTTAATTGAAATTTGTATGCGAGAGATATATTTTTTCCTTCATTATCTTGAAAATCAAAGACTTTTTAAAACCCACAAAGTAATTTTGTAAATATTTTGCTGGCCAAAGCAATCATTCTGGCTTACCTCCACAGAGAAAAAGTAATTCTTTAAATCATAGAATCTATAGTATTCCATGATTTTAAGAAATAATTCTCACAAACAGGTAATTTTTTACCATAATCATAGAATGGATGAATGTATAGAAAGGAGGAATATTTTATTTGTTTTCGCAATCGCAATATCAAAGAATTCGATTGTATCATGACCAGGAATCATACAATATATGACCAGATACATAATATGATTTCTGGTCATACATTCTAATTCTTTGATATTGCGAAAGCAAACACGGAATTCTTTGTTTCCATTAAATGAGATTATATGATCCATAGAATATAAATTATGATTATGCTGACAAATTACTTGTTTTTTTGAATTATTTCTTAAAATCATGGAACACCGTAGATTCTATGATTTAAAGAATTAATTTTTCTCTGGGTAGAGTTATGCTTTCGTGTGTATGCAGCTGGCCTTTAAAATCGGCAAAACTCAGCAGAATGGTTTGAAAGCGACTCATTACTGTTGATTCACTACTAGGGTTGAAAAACTCATTTTATTAACCATTTACCGATTAGCATTTTACTGGTAAAAGCCATGAGGTTAACAATTTCAACCGGTTAACCAGTCAACCGCTGACGTTTTTGGTGAAACAGTTACATAATTAGATTTGCTTTAAGGATTGATAATGTTAATGAAAAATTATGTTGCAGTCAGTTATAAAGTTTATTTGATTTCCACCGACCAATTTTTTTCTTTTTTCGTTTAACGCCGTCGGGCCTTGCTTTATTGAGGGAGCAGACGCGTTTTGACAGTGGAGGCACTGAAGATGACTCAAAGGAGTCGAAACGCGTCTGCTCTCCCAATAAAGCAAGGCCCGACGGCTTTAAATGAAAAAAGAAAAAAATTATGTTCATAAAAATTCAAAAACTTTAAATAGCGCTTGTTTTTATGCAGTCAAAGGAACAAATAAATAAATTTTCTTTCAAATATAAATTAGAACTTAAAAAAAATTTCTGTAAATTTCAACATATAACAAAAAATAAAGTTACATTCGCGCATATAAAATTCAAAACTTAGTACTAGGAAAAACTCAATGAAATATAAATATTATAGACATAAGTCTAAGAGCTAGCATCGGCAAAATCAGTGTTTTGAATAATGCATTTTTTTTTTAATGCAATAACTTTTCATTACCCAGTAATCTTTTAAAAATAAATGTAAGCCTTTATCATTGATCATTGAGTTTTTAATGATTAATGTAAATGTTTACATGAACCATTAATCTTTTAAGAATAATAAAACAATTTACATCGATCATTGACTTTTTTGCCGAAGATTTTTCGACTTTTAAATCGATATACAGCTTGAGGAGTAGCTCCAGTATCAAATGCTATCGAAGAAAATATCGAAGTAAGATTAAATTAAACTTAGATCAGTGAATAAGATAGTTTTAGATGATGTAATACTGGTAATATTGGCATTGTCATTTATGGTTGTGAAAACCTTACCAAGTCTAATTTCTAGCTTGAATAAAGTAGATTTTAAGTAATTTTACAAAAGCTGAAAGTAACGTATGTAACTCCTCAACTTTTATACAGAACAGTAATTGACTTTCTAGACCTTAATTCTGTTATTAAACTAATGCCACATCAGTTCGACTGTTGAAGACCTTGAATCTATACAATTGACCCGGTCTGGAATTTCTCTAACAACGAAATTAACAATTGGTAGGTCAATTACTGTTTTTTATTAAAGTTGAGGAATGACGTGCGTCCTGGTATGCCCAACTTTTTAGCTTTGATTGTATAACTATCTTATCAGGTGCATATCGGCATTCGTCATCAAACTATTCCTTCTTTTTCACGGGCAATAAAGCAAATTGATCGTTCTGCCACGGATTTTATATGCAGCTGATTTCACATCATCCAGAGTTTGTCTAACGTCTTTCCTGGAATAATCCAGGATTAGGCCATACTCAACTCAAGACTCCCATCCTTGTTTGATCAGCATATCGATCGATTTGGTCGAATGTCAAATTTTTTCGAATGTCAAATTTTGTACAAATATAAAAATATGTTTTGTTGGACATGTCAGTAAATAATTAAATTTTGGCCTTTTTGTCACATTATTTAGTAAAATCTTAGCAACTTACCTAAAATTTCCAAAAATGCTTAAAAATTTAGTTTCTATGGCAACTAATCAAAATCTATCGTTAATTACACCGTAGGTAAAGTCAAAATGAGCGAAAATTTTGACGATCTTCAAGTGATTTATGTTGAGTCTGAAGTTCAGGATTACAAAGACGAAGAACTTTTCGAACTTTTGAAATCTTGGGGACTTGATGATATTTTCACATATCTCAAAGGTAAAATATAAAATGAGTCCAAGAATGTTAAATTCAAGCGTGAAACTAAGAAACAGAATACCACTTAAACATTTTGTTCATTGGCTTTCAAGTTCGCTATCATCCCTTATTTCAGATGCAGGAGTAGGTATTCCTGAGTTAGAATATTTAAATAATGATGACCTCAATCAGCTTCTACCTAAATTTGACCAAATTGGTAAAAAGGCGAAATTCAGAGAAAAATTAAAATTGTGGATAAAAGAAAAGGTAATGAAAATACAAAAAATTATGATTTATCAGATCAGTAAATTGTTTCGTCTTTCTTATGTTAAGGTTGAGCCAAACAACGACTCTCTTTCTACCGAGCGTGATTTGTTTAAGTGGATAGACAACTCATCGGCATACTGCAACAGTCCTGCATCATCATCGAAAACATCTGGAAATGATTCTTATTTGAATGTAAGATCATTTTTATCAATATAGTATGAATCGTATATTACTCATGTTTGTGTTAGAGGAGTATAAAATACGCAACTATATATATATATATATATATATATATATATATATATATATATATATATATATATATATATATATATATATATATATATATATATATATATATATATATATATATATATATATGTACATATACATATATATATACACATATATATATATATATATATATATATATATATATATATATATATATATATATATGTACATATACATATATATATACACATATATATATATATATATATATATATATATATATATATATATATATATGTATATATATTTATATTTATGTATATATATATATATATATATATATATATATATATATACGAGTAATATATATATAAATATATATATATATATATATATATATATATATATATATATATATATATATATATATATATGTATATATGTATATATATATATATATATATATATATATATGTATATATATATTTATATATATATATATATATATATATATATATATATATATATAGATATGTATATATATATATATATATATATATATATATATATATATATATATATATATATGTATATATATATATATATATGTATATATATATATATATATATATATATAGATATGTATATATATATAGATATAGCAGATTTTCCTGAAAGAAAGGCGCGACGAACAAAATAAGAGAAAATCGCCAATTACAGGGCCTTGACGCTCTGCGTTTAAAACCTTCACCATATAACATAAGAATTAATTTCGTTAAGAATAGATTTTTTGAGGCCTTTTGAACTAAAACCAATCATAAAAAATCGATTCTTTAAAAATTCATGGGTGTACTGTCTCCTTAATAAATTTCACTTACGTTTAAATAGGTAAATATCGAAGATATCTTACAACAAACAATTAAAGGAAGATCAGTTTTGGAATTTTATAAATTGAATAAAAATTTAATTCCAACGCATCAACAAATATTGGCGAATTGCTTAATAGATGCCGTGGTTTTGAGACAACCGAAACTACAAACGGCCCACTTTCAGTACATTGCCGAGCAGATTCTTAAATTTTTTCCCAGTGAAAATACTGTAAGAAAATTTAAATGTGTATAATATGAAAACTTACTATTTTTATTCTAGGATACTTACTATGCAGCTCGAAACCGATTCAGAAAACATCCAAAGGGGAAATTACATGACAGATACTTCAACTTAAGAACGCGCCTTAAGCGCTGTAAAACAACACAATCAGAAGCAACAGAAACTAATTTGGTTATCCAAGAGATAGACGAAGAACTTTCAAATCGTCACAAATTGTGGCTTAAGTACAACGATAGCCCAAAAGGGGAGGTTGTTGAAAGATGGCGCCAATCTTTTCAATATCGTAGATTGAGCATTTTGAAAACTGAAAATACTTTGGATGCCATATTAAAGGAATGGCCGTTATATAAAAATGGAAATTTGGGACCATATTTGGTAATGGGAAACCTTATAAATTTTGTAATTATTTCAAAATGTTGTCATTACAGGTTGATATTGATTTTGAATATACTTTCCCTGGGAAATCCACTCAATTATTAGAAAAATGGAATGATTTTTTAAAAAACATTGTATCTTACCTGAAAGACAGAATATGCGTTGCCGAATCGAAAAATCTATTCAAAAAATTTTTGAAGGAAGACATTAGTGAAGGTATTAACTATCATACAATTAAATAACGCAAATTCATTCATTGAATACTCTCCTTGCATTATAGATTCCCGTGATTGCATCATTACAATATTGCTGAATGCTGTTCTCCCTCCCACATTACGATTGGAAAACGACGAAGACTCCAAATTGAAACGGAAAAAAATAACAATCAAAGAAGGGATAGATTCAATAGTTTTACATATAAAGAACATTTGTGATTTCGAGCTTGCGTTAGCTGACATGGATGAAAGATTTTTCGTAAGTAAACAACGAATTCAGCCCTTTATTGTGGTTATTGGTTCTGAGTTAACCAAATTAACAGAATTTTACGTATACTTTGATGGAATCAAACATAAATTTGCAACATTTCTTTCAACTCTTGACATATGCTTCAAAATATTTCATGTTTTAAACCTCGAGTACCCAAGATACTCTATAAATGTGTGGACATTTTTGCAAAAATATTTTTATTCAATCAGTCTTGAACAAGAAAATCTGATTCCCAATGTAACTGGACTAGTTTCTTTCTTACGGAATATCAAGTAATATTGATTATAACAAATATTTTTTCAACACCTTTTCTATTTGAAACTTAGACAATGTATCATTGTTCTTCTTGTAAACTTAGTTTTAAGTGTGCTTCTGATTTGGTAGGGCATTTGAAAACTGTCCATGAAATTGGCACATGTGGTACATATAGATGTGCGCAATACAAATGTTCCCAAACATTTTGGTCAAGAAAAGCTTTTAAAAAACATTTAATTAAAACTCATACTTCGTTTTTGAACATCAATTATTCCAGTGAGACCAAAATAATAAAAACTCCAAATCCAATTTCAAATGTTAGTAATGCATCATCAGCCACCCAGAAAGTTGAACAGCAAAATTTAGAAAATTTAGAGGTTTTACAAGTAGAAAATAGTTATATGAATTCAGGTCCCACGTTATTGCCGCATATCAATGAAATTTCAGAAACTTTGTTAACTTTCTCCTTAAAACTTTTCTCAAAGCCAAATTTGAGCCGGAAAGAAGCAGTTGATGTTCTGAAAGATGTATCCAAAATTACTGCCAGTGTATTTGATGTTGTCAATAAATCTACTTCTGCTGTTACCGACCTTAATGAATTCAACAAAAACCTTAAAGTAACTTCCATGGATTGCTTTAATTCCTGGTATTTTATTAAAAGCGAATATAAATTTATTCGTTATATGCTTGAAAGAGATTTGTTTAAGTTTCCAGTTTGTCACACAATAGACAACCAAGTTCACGAAATACATAAAAATGGACAAGCTTCATTGGAACCAGTCCAAATCAAAGCCTACTTTTTGCCAATAAGGTTTCAAATTAAAAGATTTTTTGAGCTCCCTGGGGTACTGCAAACTACTTTGGAATATATGTCTCTTCTTAAATGTAAAGATACCTACCATAACTTTATTAATGGAAAATTATATGAGCAAAAAGAATCTTGTTTCTCTCATTCGAATATTCTTATCCCTTATTTTATATATGTTGACGATTTTGAAGTAAATAATGCTCTTGGGAGTCATTCTTCAGAAGACACACTTTGTGCCATTTATTACATGTTTCCTACTATTCCATCATATTTACTTGCCAATTTGGACTATATTTTTGTGGCTGGTTTTGTCAAAGCTAAATATCTTAAGCAGCATGGAATAAATTCTTCACTTTACTTCCTGAAAGAAGAAGCTAATTTTCTAGCTGAAGAAGGATTGGATATTAAAACTGAAAGAGGAACTTCGAAAGTTAATTTTGTACTTAGTTTGGTCTTAGGGGACAATTTAGGCTTAAAATCAATTCTAGGTTTCAATAAATCATTTAATACTTCTAAATACTGCAGGATCTGTAGTCGAGTGAAAACCCTTTGCGAAGTCGATTGCAAAGAAATAACAGATTCAATTAGAGACATAAATAGATATAAAGATGATTTGATACTGAACGATTACAAACAAACTGGTTTAAACGAGTCTAGCATTTTCAATGAAGTCTTTTTGTTTCACGTGACAGAAAATTTTACTGCAGATGTTATGCATGACATTTTTGAAGGCATTTGCCACTATGAGATTTGTCAAATATTATTAGCCTTAATCGACAATAATGTTTTCACTTTAGACACATTAAATTATAGAAAAAAAATGTTTTCTTACGGGTCTACTGAAATTGGTAATATTTCAGTTGAAATTAATTCGAACCGACTCAAATCCAATAATCTCAAGATGTCAGCAAGTGAAATGTGGAATTTTTCTCATTTTTTACCCTTGATAATTGGGGATTTAGTTCCTCGAAATAATAAATTTTGGAATCTTTTTTGTGTATTACTAAAAATTATTGATATTGTCTTACTGACTTCAATATCCGCAGATGATATTGATACTCTACGAAATTCTATAAGCTTTCATCACAAGCTTTATTTAAATTTATTTGGTCCTCTTAAACTAAAACATCATTTCCTTGTTCATTACCCTACAATAATAAGAAAAAGTGGCCCCTTAAGGTATTTATGGTGTTTCCGTTTTGAAAGTAAACACAAAAACTTGAAAAGATACGCAAATATTATAACTTCAAGAAAAAATATCGCTGCTTCTCATTTTCACAATTTATCCACCAAAGTAGTGGATTTCCGAAAATCCTAGATTTCGATAAAACAGATCCTGTAGATTTCAGGACCATTCCTGCCTATTCAAAAATAGTATTTTCAACACAAGCAATTCAAGATACTGAATCCGTTTACATACCAAAATCTTTAGTTTATAAGGGAACAATGTATAAAAAACTTATGTACTTGTCGCAGGGAAGAAACAGCAGTTTGCGTTTGTTTAAAATTTTGGAATTCCTAGTTAACCCTGCAAATAAATTATTTATTTTATGCAACGAAATAGAGGTCAAAAAATATAATGAACATTATCAGAGCTATGAGGTTGGAGTTAATATGACTACTTTCTGTTTGTTTGAGATTGATTTTTTTACCAGCACTCCACTGCATATTTACTCATTATCAAATGGAAAACATTTTATAAGAAATAAAACAATTTAGATTCGTATAATCCTAGAAACTCTATAGAGGTAAATAGTCGTGCACTGAATATTTTTTATGTTCTCTAGTAATCAGCCTATAAAACATTCCATATATTCGGAAGTTGTTGACTTGTCATAAATCATAACTTTCTGCATTTAGCAATTAGCATTTCCAAGTGATAATTAAAAAAAGATATGTGAATTTAAATAAAAACTATATTGTTGCGTATCTGTTTATTAGTGCGAAACAGAAAAGTTTTATGTATGCTGCAAATATATTTATGATTTTAAGCGGAATGTTGCTGAAATCAGATTCCTTTGTCATTTACAAAATTTTCGATTTTTTTTCTTTTGTTTTACAAAATACCATGTTTGCTTTATATGTATTGATAATTACTCCAATAAATATATAAGTACTTATGTATTTGCATATAAGCGTAAGCACTCAAAGGCAATATGATAGTTAGACATAAAAATGCCTCATGTAATCTTAATTTTTGTAAGCTATCTACTGGTGACTGCTATATACAGATATTTGAATTTGAATTTAAAAATTTTTGTTGAAACTGCTGTATTGCATATGTATTTGTTTAATCCATGTTTGGACACAAATGTAAAAATCATTGTTCCTTGAAAGTCTGACTGCAACTGAATTTGTTCAGCTTTCATAATTTTAGACATTAACTGCGTAGCGACAAGCTTTATTATTCTAAGTAATAGTAAACCGTTGCTTGAATTCAGAATTATTATTGTAAGCTGTTATATAAAACTACATTTTGAATTACAATAAACTATTTTGGAGCGATATATGCGTCTTTTCATTGGTTTTTGCATAATATGTGAAATTGTGATCAGCGAATGAATGTTTTTATTTTCAGCGTGAACGGCTAAGAGCTTAATCTCCGGTCCGCATACTAAAATTGGAGTGTTTCTGCTGAATATACGTAATGTTTACATTGACAATATCTGCCAGAGTTCTGAACAAATGCGCTTTAGTTTATTGTTAACAATTTTATAGTTAAAATGCAAACGTATTGAAGATTAAACCAAGCGTAATGCGTTTTAAATAACTGCAATAAACTGTTTGAATTGAACCTTAAATTTTCAACATAAATGGAATAGAGCTTTTATTTTGAATGCGCAAACGCGTTCAAATGAGTTCTGAACAAACGCGCAGTCGTTTATTATTAACAATTTTATAGTTACTATGCAAACGTACTTGATATCAAATAAAGCATAATGCATTTTGAACTAACTGCGACACACGTTTGAATTGAACGTGAAATTTTCAACATAAATGGAATAGCGCTTTTGTTTTGAACGCGCAAATACCGTTGAAAGGAAAGTAAATATATTTCTTTTTAATATCTATTTGTTCAAACTCACCGCGTTTAAATGAAATGCGACTGAATTTTTGATTCAACAATATCCGCGATTGGCGCCATTTTAATCGCGAAAATAGTAATCGTGAACAACGTTTTTGGTCATTTTGACAACTTTTTTCTTTCAGTGTAGCGTCGTTTTTCGCGACTACTCGTGCATGATTGCTGTCTCGTTGCTCGATGGTTCGGCCCCGCCATTTTTTTGGGGAACTTGAGAAAAACACGAGGTAGTTTGCCGGTGGTCTGGATAGAACGTTATTCGGGGTTGAGTGGCCCAAGCCAAGTGCCTTTTTATGGCATAGAGTTATGCAATTCAATTGTATAATTCTATGACATAAATTGGTCACCGGGGTACTCCCCTTCTGATGGGAAAGCTCATATAATTCAAGTTGTATGAGTTTTCCACTCAGAAGAGGAATACCTGGCCACTTCAACAATTTAACATTGGATTTATTCCGGTTGGGTGGGCATGAAGGGGCTCCACCACCACCCGGTTGCCCCTCTTTCATTTGTGGGCCCTGAATGTATTTGGGTAAAGACGAGGTCACCCCAAATTAGCCTTTCTTGTCAGGTTGCACTTGTTCTCGTAACAAGTCATAATTCCTTCGTGGAGGTTATCTACAAATTTGCGACTTCGGTCGTCCTCTGTTGATCTTCTGCAAGCAATTCGTGAATGCGAAATGTTTTGTAGTGAGTCCTCGTGCCGGGGAAACGAACCCGCCCCACGACACCGCAATGCTAGCCTGCCAGCGCATTCACGCGTCTCCGGACGAGGGCATTCTCGGCAGGAACCAACACCTTCCTCTGCCGAGGCAGCAGAACATCGCTGCGGTCCTTCACGGACTTTATGGAAACTCCTTATTCACTACAATATATATATATATATATATATATATATATATATATATATATATATATATATATACATATATATATATATATATATATATATATATATATATATATATATATGTATATATATATATATATATATATATATATATATATATATATATATATATATATATATATGTATCGTATATACGTATATGTACATATAGCACTGGGATTGTAATATTGCGAATACCTCTTTGAAATTTATCTTTTGCGAAGAAAATATAGCAACTTATCAAGGAGCAGTAATAATGGACGATGAGAATCTTTTAGATCTCAATGAAGAAAATCTTCAATATCATTCGTTACATCCAGGTCCAATTCACTATGTCAGTTCTTATGACTGCCTACCAAATTTAACTGAATATCCGTCAACATCTGTAGAGTCATCATTAGATACAGATCTAAAATCACTTTTGCAAGAATGGAATCAAGATCACCTTTATCTTTGCTTAAAAGGTTAGTCTTTTAATGTAATACTACTAAATTTTCTGTGATTTTTGATTGATAATCAAGTTGTTCAAACAGCTTCTTTTCGTGCCTAGTAATTCGCATTGTGCAAAAAATGTAATTAATTGGTTTTCATTTATTTTTACAGAAGGAAAAGTTGATATTAATATTCTAAAAATAATCAAATGGTATCACATAAAAGACGTGTTGAAAAATTTTCCCATAGGGGATCAAATATTATTTGAAAATAATATTGAAAAATGGCGAGAGGCTAAAGGCATTCCACATGTTTCTAGTCATGCTACTTGCTCACAACTGCACTATGCTTTAAATTCCATATCAGCCAGTTCGACTCCTACACCTCAATCAACATCTCGACCAACATCTCGATCAACATCTCGACCAACATCTCAGCCATCTTCACCTGAACCACATGAAAGTTCTTACGTTCACTTATCTTCGATTCTAGAGCAAAAACATAGGGGAAAGCAACTTATTCAATATTATGAAGAGAAAAGGACATTTGAAGAACAGCAGCGAAATATATTAATCGATATAATTGCTCATTTTTTCGAGGAGGAAGGAGTAAATCTATCTTTGGCTACTAGCCATAGACTAGAGAATGAAATTCTCGAGCTGTTTCCCAACGAAAAACTAGAATTTTATAGGATTGGTAAAAGAGGGAGACTGTACACCAAGTACTTCAACATGAAAAGGGGTTCAAAATCGTTGACATCTAAAAGAGAAAAAATGTCTCCAGAAAAATCGCAGAAAAAAAAATTTTGTAAGAATACGTACTTTATTTAGTTTAAAAGCATATTAGCATTATATTTTTTGTACCAAAGGTCCCGAAATAAATGCAGAGACATGTATCAACAGTCTGAAATTCGATAATTTATCCGTTGAGGAGTTTGACAGCTTGTGGCAGTCCTGTTCCCAACATCGTTTGCAAGAAATAGCTGACGCAGCCGATCAAAAAATTATTTTTGAAAAATGGCCATTCTATAAAAAAGCGAGTGGATATCGATTGGTACGTTGAAATCAAAAAAAAAAAATATTGACATAATTACATATTTTTTTAAAATTATTCATAACTATAATTCTTATAAAAAATATTGGATAATATCTTTCTATGTTCTTATTATTATTCATTTACTTATATAGATTGACAAGGACTTCAGCGTGATGTATCCCAACAGCACATCAATTCTTCAAACTTGGGAGAACAGGTTCAAAATTATAAAGGAATTCCTTATAGCAAACGTAAAGGATAAAAAAGTCGTCGAAACACTTAAAAATGTTGCTGATAAGGACTATTACTCTGGTAATATCAATAGAAAAGCGAAAAGTCTTGGCATAAAGTAATTTTTTTAATTTTTTGGTCTTTTCAGATTCTTCAATTTTATGTGTTCTTAGTAGCATACACTGCTACTTGATTCCAACAAGACAAATTATGCATAAGGATAACGCCAAAGGAAAGTCAATGCGGAAATTCTCCATAAAAGACTTTTCTTTTTGAAGCAGAAGCAACCCAACAGTTGGAGGATCACATCATGTTTCTGGAATCTCGAGGAGAACCGATTCAGCCATTCATATTGTCTCTAAAAAAGAAGATTTTTTTGTTTACCTTGATGGCTATAAGCTAAAGCTTAACAATCTGTTAAGAGCTGTAGACATATGTGTGGTGGACCAGCCACTCGACTGCCACAAACGCAACCAATACTCAGCAACGCCTCATCGACGGACCGACAGACATCCAGCCCCCGACTGCCACGCACGCATCGCCCATTTGGGTTGTATGAATGCTCAACCGAGCATCAGATAGCAATCGTCAGCATGTGGATGCTTGCCCGCAATTCAAGCGCGTGCATGAGGAAATGTGCACGGTAAGCAGTCTGGCTGGTGGATTAGCGTCCAACAAGTGGACGTCTTATGCAAGCGAAGCATATTCAAGATATGGAGTGGTGACCACCGTGGATTGGAGCAGACGACGATGTCAGCACAAAACTACTATTTAACCAGCATGCGAGTTCAACTCGTCCTCCTTTTGGTTTTGTAGTTTATACGTGTCACGACGACGTGTCGACACGAGTTAATTTATTTAAAACGTTATTAAATGAATTTATTTGTAGGTTACCAAGTCTTTTACTTATTCCTACAGTGGCGATCCTGCGAGTCGAACAGCGCTCAACAACACGATCAAGGACACATCCGACCACCACCAGGAGCACCTTGGGACATTGCCCAGAAATTCACCCGACGTTTGCACCTGACGCAGTTCAAAGCCACGATGTCGAATTTATTGGAACCAGTCCCACCAACTGTCGCCCCAGCTCGATCCACGCCACACGAAGGGATCCCCGACACGAACCGAACAGCAGCCACGCCGATGATCAAACTCCCACCAGTATGGCATGACGATTTGGACCTGTGGCTGGCCCGCGTCAACGCGACGCTTGCAACGAACGGCGTCACGCAGGATGATGCCAAATTCAATTGGTTGGTGGCAAGCCTCGACAAGAAGGCACTACGACAAGTGCGTCAGGCAGTCACCAACCCGCCGCCTAAGGACAAGTATGGCAGCCTCACCAACGCACTGTTGGCCGCCCACGACATCCAACGCAGTCGACCTACACTCCCAGTCAACGCCGCGACAAGCAGTAGCCCGCACCTCGATAACACGCGTTCCATTGCCAACATCTCAACGCTAATCGAGTCGACGGACCGACCAAGTCGGACTGACGAATTCCGCAATCTCGCCAACAGGGTCTCCAACCTCGAGGACGCCGTTGCGGTTTTATCGACTCAATATGAACGAGATGATCGATCGTCGGAGGATGATGAGGTCGCCACGCTCCGCCCTCGGCCGTGTTGGTTCCACCAACATTACGGGCCGCAGGCCAGGAAATGCCGGCCCCCGTGCAAGTACTAGCAATTCCGACACGATCGACGCCAGCCGGGTGGATCTCCAAACCCCGCGCTATGAAGCGCACCGTGATATTCACCCCGGCACTCAACAATCGACACATGCTAAAACAGCATATCCGCACCGCAACAACCACCCAACGAACGCAACGATGCGCATCGCGACATTCACACCTAGCGCCCAAAACGACCGACACCCTCGACACACGCCAGTATGATGTCCAAACCCCGCGCCAGGAGGCGCACCGTGACATTCACACTGGCACCCAACGACCAACGCCCCAAACGACCGACACACGCCAGCGCAACGCCAACATGGCACAACTGGAAGGCAACAACTAATACACTCAACTCACGCTAGGACGATGTCCAAACCCCGCGCAAGGATGCGCATCGCGACATTTACACCTAGGGCCCAAACACCGACCCACAATGACCGACACCCTCGACACACGCCAGGACGTTATCGTGACCCCGGCCCAGGAGGCGCACCGTGACAACCACACCTGGATCATAATGCACTCCACCGCTCAATATCGTGGCTCCGCCACTGCAGGGGGAGTACTGTGGTGGACCAGCCACTCGACTGCCACAAACGCAACCAATACTCAGCAACGCCTCATCGACGGACCGACAGACATCCAGCCCCCGACTGCCACGCACGCATCGCCCATTTGGGTTGTATGAATGCTCAACCGAGCATCAGATAGCAATCGTCAGCATGTGGATGCTTGCCCGCAATTCAAGCGCGTGCATGAGGAAATGTGCACGGTAAGCAGTCTGGCTGGTGGATTAGCGTCCAACAAGTGGACGTCTTATGCAAGCGAAGCATATTCAAGATATGGAGTGGTGACCACCGTGGATTGGAGCAGACGACGATGTCAGCACAAAACTACTATTTAACCAGCATGCGAGTTCAACTCGTCCTCCTTTTGGTTTTGTAGTTTATACGTGTCACGACGACGTGTCGACACGAGTTAATTTATTTAAAACGTTATTAAATGAATTTATTTGTAGGTTAACAAGTCTTTTACTTATTCCTACATATGTTTCAAAAGTTTTTTTTTATTTAATATAAAATATCCTGTACAGTGTGAAAATTTTTGGAATTTTATAGAATTTTTTTTTTATTTCGATGTAAATTTATTTAAAAGGCAGCTTTCACCTAAGCTGTTTACAATGCTGGATACATTGAAAAAGTGAAATCATAATGGAAAAAAATTGCTATTAATATTGGAACAATTATAATTAATTTGTAGTCTATAATTACTTAGATAATAATAATATTTTGTTATACCGATTTCTAGAGCAATGTGTGTTATTTCTGTTAGCTTTTAATTTTTTGGCATTCGGTTTGACAACGTGGGTCTTAAAGTTGGGGTTTAGATTGAGGCGTTTTCATAATGACAACTGTGATTTTTCTGTTGAAGGTATTTTTTTTTCGTTTTGACGACTACAATGTACATATCAAAATCATGCGTTTTCATATTAAATACTGCGATTTTCATATTAACAATGTGGGTTTTCAAATTGGCTACTGCGATTTTCAGAACAACAGTTTTGGTTTTCATATTGACAAATGCAATGATCATATCAACAACGTTCGTTTTCATATTAAAATCTGCGATTTTTATACCAACAACGTGGGCTTTCATAATGACAACTGCGATTTTTATATCAACAACGTGGGTTTTCATATTGACTGCTGCGATTTTCATATCAACAATTTGGGTTTTCATTATGTTAGCAACGATTTTCTTATCGACAACGTGGATTTTCATATTGACAATTACGATTTTTATATCAACGTCAGTTTTCATATTGACTGTTGCGATTTTCATATCAACAATTTCGATTTTCATGTTGATAACTGCGATTTTCATGTCAAAAGTGTAGGTTTTCATATTGACAACTGTGATTTTCATATCAACAAGATGAGTTTTCATATTGACAATTGCGGTTCTTACATTGAAAACCGACAATAATCAATTTCGCAACTCATAAAATTGATAACCAGATGTTTTTCATATTGACAACTGCAGTTGTTGGATGAAAAATAACAATTTTTTTTCTATATGACCACCAAAATTGTCGATATGATGAACGTTTTTGGTTCAGTGTACCTTTTTCTTATTTAAAGAAATTCGGACACAATGCACAATACGTCGCGGTTAACAGACATAGAGATGAGTGTATGCATAAGAGAGAACTGATTTTCTAGATATTTTCATTATACACGAAGAGTTTGATAAAAGTGTACGTTACGGACATATATACTATTAAAGCGAAAGAAATTTTCATATTACTATCACGCCAAAATTAACTAGCTAAATCGCTAATCAAACAATATGCTATGTCCTCACGAAACTAGAAAACGATATCCCCTAATAATTGTTTACATACTGATAGTATCAGTCCGCTTCAAAACGAACTAAATAAAAAAAATCCATTACAACTCATATTTTCTGCTTCAAATTATCTTTTATGAATAATTGATCTTTTTGCTGATTTTGCAATTTTTGGTTTGAGGTTTTTGTTTTTTTTTGATTAAACACCAGTTACTGTACGTCTTGTGTTATTTCTCTAAGCAATAAGTGGAAACATTGTCAATATTCGTATTATTTCCCAAAAAAAAAACACATCAGGCTCTTGCTTTAAAATAGGAAAACAAAGAAAAAACAAAATTTATTTATAATTCTAATATATTAAATGCAATCAAGAAAGTTGCAAAGGCGATGATAAATTATATCGAAAAAAAAACTAAATAAATTGTTAAGTATTTATTGCACGTTTACATCGTTAGTTCTTGCATACAGAGTGCTTAACTTGTGAATAAATAGATCTGTATGCTTCATAATTATGATGTTTATGTTTAAATATATTTTGCGAAAGAATAAAATGAATAATCTAATGAAGTGCTAATTTTCCCACAAAATCGGTCTTTCCTTTCTCCCGACTCTAACCGGGTATAGGACCCGGTACGGTGGCAGGCTTCCACCTCAAGACATGAGCCAGCCGCCGGGTACTTAAACAATACTTCTCGTTTCAGGTGATATCGCGGGTTGAGTGGCCCAAGCAGAGTGCCTCTTTATGGCATAGAGTTATGCAATCAAATTGTATAATTCTATGGCATAAATTGGTCACCGGGCTACTCCCCTTCTGATGGGAAAGTTCATGCAATTCAAGTTGTATGAGTTTTCCACTCAGAAGAGGAATACCTGGCCACTGCAACAAAATATATATGGATTTATTCCGGTTGGGTTGGTGCGAAGGGGCTCCACCACCACCCGATTGCCCCTCTTTCATTTGTGGGCCATGAACTTCGTCGGGTAATGACGAGGTTACCCCAAGTCCGCCTTTCTTCTCAGGTTCCGCTTGTTTTCGTAACAAGTTCTATCTCCCTCGGTGTAGTTATCTACACTTTTTGCGACTTCGGTCGCCTCTTGATCTGCAATCAAATTCGTGAGTGCGAAATTTTTTGTAGTGGGTCCTTGTGCTGGGGAAATGAACCCGCCCCACGACACCGCAATGCTAGCCTGCCAGCGCATTCACGCGTCTCCAGACGAGGGCATTCTAGGCAGATACCGACACCTTCTTCTGCCGAGGCAGCAGACCATCGCTGCAGTCCTTCACGGACATTTTTGAACTTTCTAATTCACTACACATTTCATTGGCCTTGGAGTTGGAGCATTCTGAACCGTTCAACTTAGGAGTTAGCATAGGTAAACGCTTGTACATGATAGCCATGTACGTTGCGGCCAATATGCCGCTGTGGAGCTTCAACATATGGATGACGCGTACACGGCAGCGAGTAACAACAAGCAAGAAGCTCTATGTATGAGCAAGCTAATGGAATAGCGATCATGTAAAAGCTTTCGCCAGCCGACTGAGAGCTGCGGCGAATATGGGGGCAGAAAGCTTTCCTCGCTCATATGCAAAGTATTTCCCCCCAGCTGGCTACGATAATATCGTAAATATTGCAGAATGGCTCTCATCATCTACAAATTAATAAGGTGAAGCGGGGAGGAGAAGATACCAGTAAATGAGAACTCATGTTCTTATCGTCTCAGGGATTTTAGCGGCAAACTAGATCAAAAGCTCGTATTGGATTAATATTTATACTCATGGAGGAACTGTTGAAGTGCGAGTCAGTGAATTAACACGCGCGGTGATTCTACGTGTTACCCGTATTCAACGGCGAAAATATTCAAAGTCGGATCGACATAATAGGAAATAGGTGTTGCTGAATGGTGAGGTGTTGGCTTGTGCCGCGTACCTCCTTTGACTTTTAAGCGCCCAGCGCTGCGTAGCCACCATTAATGCAACATCCTATATTTTCAAGCCAGCCACAATAGTCCCCTACGAGGAATCGGGAAAGGCGGACCCAGAGGTCGCAATACAAGAAAGGAAACCCGCGTTGCCACACTGAAGAGGACAACGTGTTACGATAGCAATCGGATACGGATTGCTCAGAAGTCCATGACAATTGATCACGCCCTCATGCTTCGCTTACGACACGTTACAACAAAATTCATAACAGTTATTCACAATTCCAATCATTGATCGCACGAGCCAACAAGCAATGTATGCTTCACCGCCCATACTTAGGGAACGGCGACACCCTAAACATAGTACATAATCGCGATTCCATGTATATAAGAACTTATATCTTGCCCTTCATTGGTCAAGTCGCTAAATTGGCTCTGCGGCGAATTCCACACGCATACATGGTAGTCCATACAATTGCCATGTTGAGAGCATTTGGAGTACATGTATACAGTTGAATGTGTGTACTATGCGCAATCCGCTCATCTGAGTACCAATTCGCCGCGACAACCAACTCAGGGATTGTATGGGGAGAAGTCGTCGAATATTCAGATATATAAATACTGAAGAAGAAAAGAGCCAAAAGCATGAGATAGGAGCTAGCGTTCCTTTTCACGCAACAAGATTGTTCCTGAAGAACAAGAGATGAATGAATTTGTAAAGCATGTTAAGGGGAATTAGCACATCTACAAACTCTGCGTTTTGCGGATTAACTGGATCGAAGGTCTACGACTCTCACTAGCAATGCAAGCAATTTGTTTGTATTTAAGCTAGTGGCGAATTGGAAAAAGTAGCAGTTTATTCTACGCAAGTCACACGAGAGTTAGTCAAGACGAAAACCCTCATCAGAAGTTCGCCGCAAACCAACGAAGTGAAAACAGTGAAGGCATCCACGGGAAATAGAGTGGTCGGAGTCGGTGAAGCTCTGTTCCCAGTTTTCATCCACGTGCACCACGCTATGCGAACGATGATACGGGGTTCGCCATCATCAGCAATGGACATCAGCCGCACGTGCTAGCAACAGTTTATCAACTCGGAAACTTTTAAAGCAAAGAATGTCGAGAGTTAATGTTTCTGAATGGAATTTTGATTAGTTAATGAAAACTTGCATTTGTGCATGCAAAGTAACGTTTTGTTAAATAAAGATTTGCTAATGTAAAAAATGTATTAAAGGTTCTTCTTATTTCTAAAGGGCAGCGCTTTTTCCCCCTAGGTATCAAGGTTCGTGTGATGAGGTGCGATCACCACGCCAACAAAGGCAGGGAAGGTCTACGACTCTCACTAGCAATGCAAGCAATTTGTTTGTATTTAAGCTAGTGGCGAATTGGAAAAAGTAGCAGTTTATTCTACGCAAGTCACACGAGAGTTAGTCAAGACGAAAACCCTCATCAGAAGTTCGCCGCAAAGCAACGCCAACCGGAACCAACGAAGTGAAAACAGTGAAGGCATCCACGGGAAACAGAGTGCTCGGAGTCGGTGAAGCTCTGTTCCCGGTTTTCATCCACGTGCACCACGCTATGCGAACGATGATACGGGGTTCGCCATCATCAGCAATGGACATCAGCCGCACGTGCTAGCAACAGTTTATCAACTCGGAAACTTTTAAAGCAAAGAATGTCGAGAGTTAATGTTTCTGAATGGAATTTTGATTAGTTAATGGAAACTTGCATTTGTGCATGCAAAGTAACGTTTTGTTAAATAAAGATTTGCTAATGTAAAAAATGTAACAAAGGTTCTTCTTATTTCTAAAGGGCAGCGCTTTTTCCCCCTAGGTATCAAGGTTCGTGTGATGAGGTGCGATCATCACGCCAACAAAGGCAGGGAAGGTCTACGACTCTCACTAGCAATGCAAGCAATTTGTTTGTATTTAAGCTAGTGGCGAATTGGAAAAAGTAGCAGTTTATTCTACGCAAGTCATACGAGAGTTATTCAAGACGAAAACCCTCATCAGAAGTTCGCCGCAATGCAACGCCAACCGGAACCAACGAAGTGAAGACAGTGAAGGCATCCACGGGAAACGGAGTGCTCGGAGTCGGTGAAGCTCTGTTCCCAGTTTTCATCCACGTGCACCACGGTATGCGAACGATGATACGGGGTTCGCCATCATCAGCAATGGACATCAGCCGCACGTGCTAGTAACAATTTATCAACTCGGAAACTTTTAAAGCAAAGAATGTCGAGAGTTAATGTTTCTGAATGGAATTTTGATTAGTTAATGGAAACTTGCATTTGTGCACGCAAAGTGTGATATACTGATGATACTCTTATTCACTTATCTAAAATTGTCCAAATTGAACAATCAAGTATCATCAGTACATCAACAATGAAAATTCATTTAGAAGAAAGAAAAGAAAATTAATTGCCTAAATTGTTACCCGCGAGAAAATCTTAACGTGTAAAAGAAATTCTCAAGTGGTTAGCGCTCTGACCTACGTACACGCCCACACGTGATATGTGTGCATGTATCTATCCACGCGACTCAATGAGCGTTTAAAGAAATAGAAGAAATTTTCAAGTGGTTCTATGACCTACGTACATGCCCACAAGTAATATGTGTGCATGTATCTATCCACGCGACTCAATGAGCACTTAAAGAAAGCGATCAAATTTCGTAGCGCATGAACCATAATAAATTATGAGTAGGTCATTTGTATTGACATTTTTTTTTCTATGGTGTAAAGTTTTGGTTTCATGTCGCGTGGATGAATAATGCAAGTATTGGGTAGGTCAAGTATATTGATATTTTTTTCTTTCATGAGCAATATATTATTAGGTCAGTTCAACGACGTTCCCGTATCGTGGGAAAGATATTATTTTTAAGTAGGGATAAGAAAAATTACTATATAAGAGTTGTAGCAAATAAAGAAATGATTATTGTTAATCCAGAAACTAGTTGTTTCACTCCTGCCGAATTGTGGCATTCGTAGTTGCCGTGTTTGTGGCAACAGATTCAAATATTTATCGGACTTGCCGAATTGTGGCATTCGCAGTTGCCGTATTGGTGGCAACAGGTTTGGGTACTTAACAGACTTGCCGAGTGGTGGCAAGGGAACTACAGAGTATTGCCGTATAGAGGCAGAACTAAGGCAAGCTTGCTTTTTCTAGTGGCAAGCAATTCCTCCTCCAACTCCTTTACGAAAACAACAGAGGCAGCAAGGAACCGCAAGGTGACTGCGCCAGAAATGCAGCAACTCGGAAGTTGCTTTAGGAATCTCCACTCTTAGCGATTCTTCCCTTTTGAGATTGTATATCCTTCTTTGTTTAACAGGAAGAAGAGGATCACCCTGAAGGAGTACCGCACCAGGAACTTACGACTTCCAGCTTCACTACACAATCCGCACCGAGAGTTATAGTTGCTTTATGCCACAAATTTAACGCTCGCCAACAATGATCGCCCTTATTAACTTTTATATGACAACTTCGACACCAGTATCCACTTCAGCACCTCCGTCCACAGCAAAAAAACCAAAGGAAAAAAAAAACGAGCGCGCCAAATCTCCTCCTTATATCACCTCCACAAAATAACGGCGGGACCACTTTCCCGGATTTTTCTCCCCGGTAAACGAACTTTGCACACATTCCACCGCTCTTCCGAGAATCGTCCCGGTTCGGGTTGGTTCGCTCCATTTCCCATGTTCCATGTTCACGCCGTCCCACTGAAATCATATGGGATGGATTATCCGAGTTGTTCCGAAACGTCAATCGCAATTGTTTATGTTTTGCAATGGTCGCCGCGCGGGTGCTATTTTCGGTGGTTTTGCGCGATTATGAGTGCTCGAGTCGCGTAAAGTGGATTCCTCAATCCTGGTAGGTTGTGGCTTGCTACTTTCCCCCTAAAATTATTAGTTTTGTGGTTGATCAGAGTGTTGTCGCGGCCGCCGCGCGGATATTATGGAAACTCGTGTGATAATTGGGCCTAGGCTTCCCTAGTAGGTTTCCACTTGGCATTTTCCCCCTAAAATAATTAGGTTTGAGGTTCGTTGAAGAGTTTCCGCGGCCGCCGCGCAGATGTTGTGGAAGTGATAATTCGTGTAATGGGGCGAAATGGGGCGATCAACATCAGGTTTTGAATTACCCACAACGACGTTTCGGTTCGGTTCTTCCCTATTGCCACTGGTGCATCCTTTTCTGTCTTCTCCTTTTCGATGTGTCCTCCATTGAGTGGGTTGCGGTTAGCGATTGCTTGGTTGGTGGAGCCGTGCAGTTTAGCTGCCCTGTTTTGGTCCTTGCGGTGGCAATTCGCTTTAGCTTTAGTTCGATTAAGTGGCGGATTGTCATCATGTAGCGCATAAATTGTATAACATTGACGCTGCTGCGACGGTTGACATAGCCTCGTAGTAGTTGATGTAATGCGCTCTAATATTATGCCTGGTATCTAGTTAATCTAATAGTGCCTGGTGGTTAGTTAAATTATTGCTACATGTAAATAGTGCCTTCTATTCAATAAAATAAAATGTGATCCAGGTTACATTTTTCTATTCTCTTGACCTGAAAACGGATTGGAGCCTCTTCATCCTTGAATGATTGTCGGTCATGGTTCGAATACATCTCGCGAGGGCGGAAGTGTATGGTGGTTACTTGGCCCCGATTATCTCATGGTGACATTTCCCCCATCGCCTGAAGAGGATTTCTCCGAAATCCGTGTTTGGCCTATTTAATATTTAACGTTCCAACCTGACTCAGCTTTAAACCGCCGACCATTGCCAACTTAAGTACCGAGCTGCTACTCTAAGAATATCTATCTACAAACGTATCTAACCAAGAAAAGCAATCCCCTTCTTAAAAAAAATTCCTAGCCTACCCAGCACCTCTGAAATTTTCTAAAATTCCTATCTACTCTACCTAATAATTTCAGTAACTAATCTAACTAAAATCAACAGATGATTGTAAAATTTAACTAATAGTGACCTAACATCTATCCGCGACCACCCCCGTGGAAGTATTTTAATGTGTAAGAATTATTTCTTTTAGTTTCTTTTCCTGGCTCTTTGTCCTATTTGTCCTATTTATAGGAATCCAATTTTTTTTTTTTTAAATGAGCTTTCAAAATTCATTTCCTAGCCTAGTCCTAAATAAATCGAACTTGACCTTATTCGTATTGATGTAATTTTCCCTCTAATACTACATTAAAAACTGATTCTGTAGACTAACCGCAACCTTACACCTATCTAAACGAACCTATCCTAAACATTTTTGCTACTTTTTCTTTTAGCCTGTTGTAATACTGCTCATCAAATGAAAAAAAAGAGAAAACTAAAGTGGAGGAGGAAATTACAAAAGAAAACAAAGGGGAAAATAAAGGAGGGGCGGAGGGAAAAATAAAGCGGAATCCACCAGTCGCTATGCGCCAGCTACGAGGAAAAGGAAAAAAAAACGTAAAGGTTATCAAGCTGATAGCAGCCAGGATACGCAGGTAGATCTAAATAAATTTTATCGATGTATCCTTGTATCGTATCTATCTTGTTTGAGTCGTCTATCCCTATTATCATTGCCTGCCCCAGCGTATTCCTGGAGGAAAAGTGGGTTAAACTACCTTCCCATTACTAACGTTCCTAATTAAAGGAAAATCCTTATCCAATTTAAGCTAAACTATTTTAGGTGGGCCGGAGTTAAGCAGACCAATGCGGAAATATAAATGAAACAAAGAAAGTAAAACTTAAACGAAGTGGGAAGAAAAAAAAACAAAAAAAAACGACTAACAACGCAGGAAGGAGAAAAAAACAACGACGCCCCGCCAAGCTACAACCGTCACCTGGACCGGCTTATGGTAACATTTTCTTTTACTTTTCAAAAATTTTTAATGTTGTGCCGCTTTCTTTATTTTATTACTCACGTCCTTGTTTCCCTTGGTTTGTTGTTTGTTTTTCTTTTTTTTTTGTTGGAACCTCCCTACGATGGTATTGCTACTCAACGTAGCGTTTTAAGTCCTTCGCGTGCCATACGCCTGCATTTCGGCCGCCTATATCCGTCAAGGTGAAAGAAGATGCGGACTCGCGGTTTGCGATTCGATATGGCCCCAGATATTCGGGTGCCAGCTTTGCCGAATAGAATTGAGCCGCATCTGACAGGGCATAGTTCCGCCTCCATACCAAGTCACCGATTTTAAATGGTGGAGGTCTATTCCTTAAATTGTATCGCTGCGTACTCTTGCCTGCAGCTTCCTTGAGGTGTTTCAGTACCTCATCCCGGACCATCCTTAGCTTCTCGGCCCTTTTCAAGGGATCCCTCAAAGTATTCTCTTCCGTTGGCTGAACTGGCCTCTTCCGGGAGACTACCATCTCTCGACCGAAGTTGACGAAATAAGGCGTGCTCCCCATAACTTCATGTGTGTATGTACGTAACGCACATCCGACTCGCCCTAAGTCTCGGTCCCACTTGCGATGGTTTTCTCCCACATAGGCCCGCAGCATCCGCTTAATGTTTTGATTGATCCTTCCCTATATATCAGCCACCCTGGACAAACTGCGGGATGCCAAGTACTTGTCTACGCTAGACATTAAATCAGCGTACTGGCAGGTGCCAGTGCAGAAGGAGTCTCGACAGTTCACCGTAAAATAAAGATTAGCTAATGTAAAACGGATAATAAAGGTTCTTCTTGTTTCTAAAGGGCAGCGCTTTTCCCCCTAGGTATCAAGGTTCGTGTGATAAGGTGCGATCACCACGCCAACAAAGGCAGGGTGGTTGCATAGGTGTAACAATTTATAACAAACGGAGTCAACACCAGCTCGCCAGCATCCCAACCTATCCACTGGGAACCAGTGCAGCGGGGTTTCACATCACGACCTGGAACTACCAACCGACACCCCCCGGGAGTCGCGAGGAGGCACTTCAGGCGGAAACCCCGAGCAGGACCCCGGCCTATCACAGAGCAGGAGTGCCTAGCCAGACGGAAGGCACCCCCCGGACAGTGCGCGCCACACCAGCCAGAAGCAACGGCAGCGTGGGGGAAGTAGGGAGCGCAAGCGGGCGGAGCTATACGAGTTGCGACGACTCGCCCGCCTCTCCACGACAGCAGCAGAGCGGGACCTTTTTCGGAGGCAGGCTTAGGAGTTGTGCCGCGAAATAAAGGAGGAGATCCGGGAGCGGATTCAGACCAAAAATCTACAAAAACTGTATCCACAATCAAGCAAATAAATAACAATTTAGAAACCAAGTAAAGAAGTGTTCTTATTGATACTGAGAGGATAGGGAAGTGGAATTATTTTCAGGTCCGTGGATTTAGTGTTGGAAAGATAAGATGGTGCAGGGAACCCCGGATGTGGCCGGTGAGACCCTGACCAATTTTATAACACTTGTAGGGGTTTGGAGGCCTAGTGAAAGGGGTATAGATGGGGACTTTGATGTGACGGTGTTCGCATTTGTGCAAAGAACATGGCGGATGCGGTGGCGGGTAATCACAATTGGCTGTGGGCTTGCAAAGTAGGTTTTGAGATGATTGCAGTGTGCTCTTGTACGCTCGGATGGCACGTTGTTGTGGGCCATTTGTTGGACTCAACGCAAAAAGAAGAAATCAAAGAGACAACGCAAAACGATGCTTGCGGGGGAAGAAATGCGTTGTGGTTATGTACAACATATTGGTTTGGTCATCGGTAACTTAATTTGTTGATGTGTGATGTGATGTGTCATATGCATTGTATTCTTCGGGGAATATTTAGGCGCAATTTGGATATGTAAATGTGTTCAGATCGTTTTTATCTTTTGCTCGCTTGCTATGACCATAACATATAGTTGGATTGGTACAAATATTAAAGAGGAAATGCTGTAACTTATGTGATCGCTAATTATATTCGGCAAATTCTTGCATGAAGATGAATATCTTGATACATGAAAGGTTGTGAATAAAACTAAAAAGTCTTGCCCAGTATAAAAAAACACCTCATCAAAAGTAAAAACATTTATTGATGGTTTATTATTTTTAATTTCGTTTTTAGGGCAGCAGAGTGTAAGCTATGTTGAGAGGGAGTGAGTGATAGTTTCGCGGTACTAGTTCGGAGTGCGAAAATGTGATAAACTTGTTTTCACACTGTTTCCAATCAGGCAATGCAGATCATATGTTTGCTATAGCAATAAGATTATCATACGCTCTGTGTTTATATAAGACAAAATGTCAGCTGATTCTTATTTCTTTCTCTTTTCAAGGGTTGCGAGCGAACACATACAACATGCTCGGATATATTCCTGCTTCATAACTGCAATAGTAGCGAGCAAGCTACACCTATGTACTCGCACTTCGCCAATGAAAATTAGCCAAAGTAACAGATGCGCAAGTAAATAAGCGAGCAGTTAAGTAAGCGAGAAAGTTCAACCCGCAATGATATTTACATCATGAACGAACGGGGTGCTTCGAAGTGAGGTATGCGGAGAAGAAAACCGAAAGTTCCGGCGTAAACACTCTTTCGCTCAATGTTCCCAGTTTCGCTATTTCACCTCAGGAGATCGTGAGAAAGCCGAAAGCTTAAGCTGAAAGCACTCTTCCGAAGTCGAAAGCTTAAGCGAAAAACACTCTTTCGCTCAATTTCCCCAGTTTCGCATATTCACCAGCCGAGCAAGCGAGACGAAGCGGGGAGGAAAAACGTTCGTGGAACGAGAGCACACGTGTTTGGCTACTCAGCGAATTTTAAGAGAATTTAGGTTGAAACAACAGTATTTAAAGTTCTTGAGCGAGGTGGAAAAGTCAGTTGGAAGCCGAATGTGCAACGACGCGCATCACAGAGAATATAAATACATACTTGGAAGTAACAAGCAAATGGTGAGGTGTTGGCATTACTAGCCGTGTTCCTCCAGGCTTAATAGCGTAACCGCTGCTGGCCACCATTGCTGATTTTCCTTGCCATTTCAGGCGTCCCAGGAACGACACCGTGGCAAAGCAGCCGACGCAGCAGCGAGCAGCGTCTGCGTGCCGCTCTATCCCCTGTCGGCCAGTGGTACCAGGCAGCTAGGAAAATCAACCCGTCCACAGAAGGCTCCTACTCGGAGTTTGGAGCAGGTGCTCAAGGAAGAGCCCCGAGCCGGCCCCCGTCCCATTAGCGAGGACGAATATTTGCGGAGATTGAAGGCGCCCTTGGACACCACCGACAACACAACCAAACAGAGGCGTCCACGAGGAGGCCGGCGGGAGCGTCAACGGTACGAACTGAGGCAGTTAGCCCGCTAAGCCATCACACCCACGGAGCGGGCCTTCTTTTGCCGTCAAGCACGGGAAGTGCGTCGAGTGATTCATCAGGAGATCGCGGCACGTTCCCATCCTCCACTAAATCTCTAAACAATTCTTGTTTATTAATTCCAAGAAGGTTCATTTAGTCCCTTTACAGGTGCCCCGGAAGAGGCCGGTAGGACCCCCGGTAGGGAATCTATAACACAAGTACTTTCTTGCAACCCGTCTTTTACAGCCATCAAGTAATACGAGTACGCTAACAATATGTGAAATCTTAAGAAGAAATCTTTAGTCCTAATCATACGTAAACGGTTATTATTCAAGACATTTGAAAGCATTGTGCAATTTTCGTGTAAAAAGGAGTTTTAAATTGTCGAAAGGAAATTTCAAATTAGTACTTCATGAAGTTGTTTACACTTAAGCAAAGCTACATAGGATTTAATAATTGCCCAAAACGTCATCGCCATCATTCTATTAATTGGGAATTGTAAAGGATACCTGCATCGTCGTCGAGCGCTCGGAGGACCATGCGGGTGAGTACCCTTTTGTTTTCGAATTTTTTCTGCATGTTTTTTCATTTTGAAAAAGAAAAATTTTATAACAATATTTATATTTAAATTATTTAAATAAATTACACAGTATTTATGTAAATTCTACTCTTTCGCAAAAAAAAATGTTCTACGAAACTTCGAAATGAATTAAGAAATATCTAAATTTGAAAAAAAAGAGAAAAAACATTGAAGTCCTCTGACCTTAAATAGCGATCAGATTTTTATGCATTCAATATTTAATGTATAACAATAACATACGAAACGCTAGAGCAAGATCGCATACGCATTGAGTAAGCTGATATTGGCATATAACATTTGCACTTGATGTGAATAGAATTCAATATTTAATACATATGAGTACATTCCGAACAAGAAATGCGAGAGAAGTTGATCTTTAATCTCTAATCGTTGTATTTAAGCAATCCAAATTCGAAATAAGATACGTTTATTGTATTTGAAAGAAGTGCTAGTTACGGAAGAAATTCTTTTTTTTTTTAAATATTTTTTTTAAAGTGCAAGTGAAATAGTACTTTTGTAAGAGCGAAAAGGAATAAAAAATTAGAAATTTAAATTATTAATTCGGTCTTTCCTTTCCCATAATTCTGACCGGGTATAGGACCCGGTACGGTGGCAGGCTGCCGCCTAAAAAAATGAGCCAGCCGCCGGGTACGTGATAATCCTTCTTTGTTTCAGGTGACTTCGCGGGTTGAGTGGTCCAAGCAGAGTGCCTCTTTATGGCATAGAGTTATGTAATCGAATTGCATAATTCTATGGCGTAAATTGGTTACCGGGGTACTTCTCTTCTGATGGGAAAGCTTATGCAAGTTAAGTTTTATGAGTTTTCCACTCAGAAGAGGAATACTTGGCCACTGCAACAAATATGGATTTTAATCCGGTTGGGTGGGTGCGAAAGGGCTCCATCACCACCCGGTTGCCCTTCTCTCATTTGTGGGCCATGAGCCTCTCCGGGTAAGGACGAGGTCACCCTGCTTCCACTTCTTTTTACTTGTTACTCTTGTTCCACGAACAAGTCAGTTGTCCCTTGTGTAGTTACCTACACTTTTTGCGACTTCTTTGAAGTGGGTCCTTGTGCTGGGGGAATGAACCCGTCCCACGACACCGCAATGCTAGCCTGCCAGCGCATTCACGCGTCCCCAGACAAGGGCATTCTCGGCAGATACCGACACCTTCTTCTGCCGAGGCAGCAGACCATCGCTGCAGTCCTTTACGGACATTTGAACATACCTTTTCCACTACAATATCTTCCAACCAGCATCGCTATCTCGAGATGAGAAAGCTATATCCATACTCTAACAGATGTCATTACCCCCGTACGATATATGGGAGCTCTTTACATATTCCTCGGTCAGAAGCTTTTCATTGCAATACCGTCGTAAAATGTTTATTGGACGCTAAAGTCGTTCTCTATTATAATTTATTTGTTGCGATCGCAAATTCTATCTTTCATTACTTTAATTCCGCGTTAATATTTCATTTTAATGTAGTAAGTTTTGAACTTATTGTTTACTTAATATTCAATGATTTTAACCACAATGTCTAGTATCCATATAAATTATTCACCCATATAATATTTATTACCTTAAGAAAATTATTACAATGATTTTAACCTTTTCATTCACATTATTTTAGCTCATATAATTTGATTTTAGTAGATATGCATGATTTTATTCCTTCATAATTAATGAAGTGCAACAACAGTTTTCAAAAAAAAAAAATTAGTTTTTATTATTTTAATAATCGTTTCGATTTTAAATGCTAATCTCTGTTTTTTTCTGAAACTTCATACTATTTTCTAATTTTCACGTAAACGACGCTTATACTAATAGGATAATGAAAATGGTGAAACCTAAAACACAAACAATATAAATTCCTTCATAGAGACAGTAATTAAATAGTTAATAATATAAAAGTAAATGAAAGAGAATCTTTTATGCTAGTACATTTTGGTATAATTATTTTCCTAAAATTTCAATTGATTTTATATACAATCGGTAGGGGAAGGTGGAGTAAGACGATGTTATAAACGAGCGAAGGAAACTCTCCGCCTTCCGTTTAGCGCCAGTGAATGAAGGCTTAATGTTATGCACAAGCGAATGGAACTGCCGCCTACCGTTTAGCGCTTAAAAAGTGTCAGCAAATGATGGCAATGTACATTACACTGATAAGCGCTAGCAAATGATAGCTATGTACGTTGCGGCCGATATGCCGCTGTTAAGCTTCAGCATATCGATGACGCGTAAACGTCGGCGATTGATTATATTACAAGCGAGAAGCTCTATGTATGAGCAAGTTAAGGGAGCTTACAGCGATCAAATATAAAAGCTTTCGCCAGCTGACTGAGTGCTGCGGCGAATATGGGGGCGAATGTTTTCCTCGCTCATATGCAAAATACTTCCCCCTGGCTGGCAACGATAATATTGTAATTATCGTAGAATGGCTCTCATCATCTACAAATTAATAAGGTGTAGCGGGGAGGAGAAGTGCCTGGTAAATGAGAACTCACGTTCTCATCGCCTCAGCAATTTTAACGGGGAAGTAGAACAAAAGCTCGAGTCGAGTTAATATTTATATTCATGGAGGAACTGTTAAGTCAGTCGAAAAATCAACACGCGAGTTGGCTAAATGGTGAGATGTTGGCTTGCGCCGTGAACCGCTTTCGAACTTGTAGCGCCCAGCGCTATGTAATCACCAGTGTAATAGCATTCCCTATTTTCAGGCCAGCAGCAGTAAAGCCCTCTTCAAGGAACCAGGGGAGGCAGTCCCTGCGGACACAGTTCAACGAGGAAAACCCGCATCTTTATACTCAGGAGGAACGCCAACGCCAGCTTGCCAGCATCCCGATTTACCCGCTGGCAACCAGTGCAGCGAGGCTTCACGTCACCGCAAGAAATCACCATCCGGCACCGCCCAGGAGTCTCGAGCAGGCACTCCAGGCGGAACCCCGAGCAGGATTCTGGCCTATCATGGTGCAGGAATATCTCGCCAGGCGGGAGGCACTGTAGTAATCGAGCAGTCACACAAGCAGAGCGCTCGAAAACCTACCCAACGCTTAACCGAAATTAATTGCAGAGTTGACAAAAGAGAAATTCCATTCACAATTATAATTTATAAAATTTTCTTTTGCCTTGTTATCGTTAAACGTGATTTTATATCAATTTTCTTTTATGTCAGATTTAAACATTTCTCTTTAATTTTTTTTTTGTTATTATCAAACGTAATTTTATCTCAATTTTCTTTTATAGCAACTTAAAACGTTTTATATCAACTTAAAACGTTACCCTTTAATTATATTAGTCAGGAAATCTAATTTTTATCACTATCTGAAATCTTTCTCATTTTTCTTTTACTGCGGTTAATTTTGTTTTCGAGCAGTCACAATATCAAACTGCTCTAAAACCCTCCTATCTCCTATAAAAATTGCAATTTATAGCAACTAGCACAATTGGGTTGCTGACATGTGGGAGATTGTCATTTTGGAATAGGAAGGCGAGAGGTTCCGACAAGGAAAAACCAGGTAAATAGCCCAGAAAAGAAAGGTTTGATACAAAAAGAATGTTTTTCAGTAACGACATTACAGGGAAAATCAACCAAGTGAAAGGCTGAAAACTTCAGAGCGATTAATGTGCAGGTTCCTATTTGTATATTTATTACGTGGTGTATCTAGCGAAAACTTCGTATTTAATAATTCTTGTTCGTGAAATTACACGTACCTCTTACTATAGAGCTATAACTTACTAGAGAATTTTTTCTGCAGCCTCGAATATCTGCACTTAGTTAGCTTTCGACCCCAGATATTTGAATGAGCATACCGATTGGTCTAGTTTTTGAAAACTCAACTTTATATGCATACCTATTTTAGTCCGTTCTGGAGAGCAAGCATTTTTTTTTAAATATATGAAAAATTTTATATGGATAAGATAATAAAAACCATGAATTGTTAAACGAACAACGTCGGTCTTTTCATTTGAGCTCTTTTGGACCGGGTATAGGACCCGATACGGTGGAAGGCTTTTTCCACAAAAATGAGCTGACTTTCTCTTAGTTTCAGGGACTTGTTACGCGCATGCAATTGCTTGCATATCATACGTTTTGCCACGTGACACCGTGTCCATGAACTAAACATTTTGTCAACGTTTTAATTTTGCTTGGGAAAATTTCCATTCTCACGAAATATTCCCAAGTTTTGCAAATTCCGTCTTGCATTGCAACGCAAGCAATCTTAGTTTATAAATTAACCTGAGCCGTGGCAAAACGTTGCTTTTCAGATACTAAACGTTGCTATTCACATACTAAACGTTGCTATTCATATACATACTAGAAGTCGCTGTTCAAGAACAACGTACAGAGTTAAGTCCGGCAATTCATAAGTTGTTAGTTAACTTGCGAAGATTGTGTTATAAAATTTATTAAAGTTATAATAAATCACAGTGATTAGTGATAAATTTCGTTTTCGTTAATTTTTTTTTTTTTTCCTAAGAATTCGCACGTAACAAAAATTCTGGTGGAGGCGGTGGGATAGCCATTCAGTGTAATTAAAATTTATCGTGGCTATCTTCGAACTAAACATTTAATGTTAAAAGTGACTCTTAAAAAGAAAAAACAAGTGAAAGTCACTATCACTGTTATACTGTGACGTGCCGGTGCCGATTAATTTAATTAAAAGGACGGAAAAAATAGTAACCTTGAGATACAGTCTTCAACGAGGGAGATATAAGGATACGTTGTTCTCCTAGGGCGAGTGCAACCAACGTTGAGTAGTTCAACTCTAGTCTGCGGGAAGCAGAAACTACTCCATCGAGGGATAATTATTGCAAAGAAATCAGAAGCGGTATCAAGGAAACAAGTTGGAACGCAGGAGCAACCAAAAGTCAACGCAGCGAAGCAGGGACATGATGATTTTGTAAGTTGTTTTCGATTGATTGCAACTTGAATTTGTATTTTGCAATAAGTTACCTGGTGATCATAATTTATTTTTGAATAGCCCTTAGCCAAAAATTACCCTGGGTAAGTATAAGGGAGTTGAAATAGAAAAATGTTAGGAAACTAAAGTGAAAAAAATTGTGAAGGATAAAATCCAGATAATTATAATGTGTACAAAAGTGACAGAAATTGGAAAAGTAGAAAAAATTTTAAAAGTACATTCAATATTGTGAGTGTGGAAATTCAATTTAATTAATTGTTCACACGAATAGGGTAGATGAATGTTTCGTATCGTGTTAAAATCGGTGAAAAGACAGTCCAGTTAACTGTAGGCGAAATATTAATTAATAAGTATCGTGAAAATTTTCAAATCCGTGTGTTTCACGATAAAACTATAGTTTAATTTTAAACTTCTATATTTCCAATTTTGTATTTCCATACAACACTGTTTTAATTCCCGACTTGGAAAACTTGCAACTAATTATACACTATATCGCGATCGAGTTATCTTGGGAACGGACGATGCAAAACTGAACAATGGAAAAATCTCTTTCAAAGAGTTTCCCGTTTGATGAAAATTCCGGTACATTTTTTCCCGCGTAAAATCAATCTTATACTAAATTTATAATATTCTAAACAATTACGTGATTCTGCGATATTAATAGTTTACGGGCACCCTGTGATATTTTGTAGCATGTCAAGTTGACAGTTAATGGTGTTGACAGAAGTTCGCGTCGTGCAGCAGATTAAATCAACTTAACAACATCAGATAAGTATAGCTTATTATATAATAAGTCCGATGCTTTGTGGGGTTTTATTATTTCCAGGCCATCTACCTCGCATCGCGTGGAGCGGAGCCAGCAACCAATATGATGAGGACAAGTTGGACAAGAATATGATGACAAATTTGGCGACCAGATGCCCTGCTCCAAACATCCGATCCATTGACATAACACATGCAGAACGGTGAGTACCCAACACCGTGTTAAAAAGGAGTATCTCGATTTCAGGTCTTTTTGGGAATATTTAGGAACGTATTCGGTCGGTCAAGTAAAAAGTAGTAGTGAGTCGTCAAGTGAAAGTGCATGTGAAAGTGAAAGTTCTGAAATTACCGGTGGTGAAAGTGTCGCATTTAGTGAAAGTGAAAATCTTGCGGAAAGTTTTCACAGTCTTTTTGAAGAAGTGGATTTAAAATCAAGTGGTTTAAGAGAAAGCGGGCCTAACTCAATAATAATGGGTTTGGAAAACGGTGAAGCAAGTGCTATTAGTAGTGCCGTAGATGGGAATTCAAGACCGCCTTTCTTGATTAGTTTTTCAGACTTGAAAAGCTTTATCCCAGTATTCGAAGGTCGGGCTGAGGATGCATTTAATTTCATATACGCATGTGAACAGGCAATGAAATTGGCTCAAGGTCCAATTCGATCCATTCTTTTTAAGTACATTTGTATGCAACTCCGAGGAAATGCACAAACAATTATACTTAATGAGGAATTCGAAGATTGGAATCCGTTGAAAATGAAATTAAAACAGGTTTATGCGGAACCACATTCTATGTTACATCTTCAACGTGAACGGTTGTGAAATATCAGCAAAGGCTTCTCGGTCTTCATCGAAGGATATTGACAGTGCGATCAGGTTAGTCATCGGTTGGTGAGAACGCTTTCATCGAGGAACAAGTTAGAACAGTGTTCATTAGTGGATTAAAAGAAGTTTTAACTTTGTACGTTATCACACAGAAGCCAAAGACTCTAGAGGAGGCAAGTCGTCTAGCACAAGAAGAAGAACAGAGACAAGGATTAGTGAATGTATCAACGAAAAAGGATTTCACGGATCGAAATGTTCTACCTCGTGTTCACAAAATTCATTCAGATAAGAAATGTTTTGCATGTGGAAAGCTTGGACATATTAAACGAAATTGCAAATCTAAACGCTTTGATAAAAATCGGAAAACAGAAGACACTCTAACTGAAGGAAACTCATCGAAGAAAGAAGGATCTTCATCGGGTTCAAAATTTAAATCTTCAATTTTTTTATAGAGTATGGTTCGAAATTATAAAAGAAAAACTGATAGAGGAGGGTGGAGTGAAGAACAAATGAAATCAGCCATTCAAGAAGTTTTGGATGGAAAACAGGGTTATAAATAGGCCAGCAAGGCTTATAATGTCCCTCAAACAACATATTCAAAGGGATATTGATTGATAGTGAAGTAAACGATTTTCGTGATACATTGAAGACAGTTGAAAAATAAATTTATAGACAAGTGAAAAGTGGACAAAATGTTATTTGTAAAATAGTGAAATTAATTATTGTGCAAATAAACTCTTTTAAATTAACTTAAAAGATAGTGCGTTTTCACTTTCCCGGGACATTAAACTTATCCGCCGCGAACCGTAACACGCGACAATATATTGACTGCCAATTAATGTTGACAGACGTTTATGACAGCTTATTGACAACGACTACTAAATATCACGGTGATGATTTTATCAGAAATGATTGAACGGAATCTTTTAATGGAACTAAAATCGCAGTACATCTAGAATGTTTCCGTGTCAAAAGACAAATGTCATATTTTTCTCTCTTGCGGCGCAATATTGACTATTTCCAATTCATCATCGTCCATTAAGCAGATTTATGCTTGTACGAGTAAGACACATGTATAAATATTTCAATATAAACAATACAAAGACTATAGCATAGTGTGCCAAAAACATGTTAAAATAATTTTCCTAGAAACAATATTTCATATAGAATCTTATTAATGTTGAATGATTTCCCGATTTCCCTTCAAACTACCTTCCGAGTCTATTGAAAAAGAAAGTTATTCATTATATCGAAAATAAGTCTATTATACCTAATTTGAACATATGCAATGATATATTGTGAATTTCGAAGTTACGATATTGTCACTTTGGAATTCACTGACAGTGAAGTACTGAATTCCTTTGATTCGAGATTATGATACAGTAGAATTTGATTATATTGTTCATTAGTTATTCTAATTCGGCAGTGAGCGGTCGAGCGTTAAAAAAGCTAAAATCGAAGTTATGAATTTGAAAAATATAGAAATAGAAATCAAATTGTTTACCGAAAATCAAGGTCTAAAGCATCAATATAATAAATAATTAAGTGAACAGCGCTAGTGTTGCGAGCGAACACATACAACATACTCGTGTATACTTACGCTTCATCACTGAAGTATTTACGAGCGAGCAAACAGTACGTATGTGCTCGCGCTTCTCCAATGAAATTAGTCAAGCAAGCACATACGTCCGTTGTTATTGAAGCATGTCGTCCAATGTACAAGCGTAAAGTAAATAAGCGAGCGGAAAAGTAAATAAAAAGATTAACCCGCAATCGTGAACGACAAGCGTCGGGTGCGATTCGAAGAGAGTTAAGCTGAAAGGAAAACTAAAAGTTCTCGCGTAAACGCTCTCCTGCTCAATGTCCCCAGTTTCGCTAATTCACCTCAAAAGATCGTGGGAAAACCGAAAGCTTCAGCGAAAAGCACTCTTTTGAAGCCAGAAGCTTAAGCGAAAAGCATTATTTCGCTTAATTTCCCCAGTTTCGCATATGCAACATCCGAGCAAGCGAGACGGAGCGGGAGGAAAAACTTTCGTGGAACGAGAGCGCACGTGTTCGGCTACTCAGCACCTTTTAAGAGAATTTAGGTTGAAAGCTCACGTAGGAACGGTATTTAAAGGTAAGGTATGCAAATCAGTTGAAAAACGTATGTGCATGGACGCACATAAAATCCAGACTTGGCAGAAGAATCCCGTCTTTAGAGAAGAATCCCGAAAATATTAGCTAATGGTGAGGTGTTGGCATTTTGGCCGTGTTCCTCCTGGCTTTTAGCGTTAACGCTGTGTAGCCACCCTTAAGGACGTGACGAATTATGCGCTGGGATTTTTCTTCTCGCACGAGAACTGTATGCAAAATAAGACACATGAAGGAGGCGCCAAAGAATTGGATACTATCACAGAGAAATATTTCCAACGGGATCAACGCGTGAACGTGATTGAAATTTAAAAAAAATGAGCTATTTCCATTTTATGTAAATCTACAAGTGATCGTGAAGAAACTCTCGCACTAATTGTTAGATAAACTTATAACGTTATTGATCTGAGAATTTAAATTAATGAAAGTTTCAGAGGACACCCGCATTCTTCATCGAGCGCTCGAAGGACCATGTGGGGTAAGTACCCTTTTATTGCGTAAAATTTTTTTGGTATTTATGTTTCAAATTTTGCTTTTGGGTTTGTTTTTTTCTCAGATATATTTTAAATTTTTTTGCCTTTTGTTCTTTGTATTTATATTTCAAGTTTTGCTTTTGGGTTTGTTTTCTCTCAGATATATTTTAAATTTTTTTGCCTTTCGTTCTTTGTATTTATATTTCAAATTTTGCTTATCTTTATAATTTAAATTTTATTGCGTTAATATAATGGAGGGCTGAATCTTCCCACAAAATCGGTCTTTCCTTTTTTCCGACTCTCACCGGGTATAGGACCCGGTACGGTGGTGGGCTCCCCTCATAAAACATGAGCCAGCCGCCGGGTACAGTTTAATTCTTTGTTTTCTCTTCTGTTTCAGGTGACGTCGCAGGTTGAGTGGCCCAAGCAGAGTGCCTCTTTATGGCATAGCGTTATGCAATCCAATTGTATAATTCTATGGCATAAATTGGTCACCGGGGTACTCCCCTTCTGATGGGAAAGTTCATGCAATTCAAGTTGTATGAGTTTTCCACTCAGAAGAGGAATACCTGGCCACTGCAACAGAATCTACATGGATTTATTCCGGTTGGGTGGGTGCGAAGGGGCTCCACCATCACTCGTTTGCCCCTCTTTCATTTGTGGGCCATGAACTTCGTCGGGTAATGACGAGGTTACCCCCAAGTCCGCCTTTCTTCTCAGGTTCCACTTGTTCTCGTAACAAGCTCTAATTCCCTCTGTGGAGTTATCTACAATTTTTGCGACTTCGGTTGCCCCTGGATCTCCAGCAGTCAAATTCGTGAGTGCGAAATTTTTTTGTAGTGTGTCCTCGTGCTGGGGAAATGAACCCGCCCCACGACACCGCAATGCTAGCCTGCCAGCGCATTCACGCGTCTCCAGACGAGGGCATTCTCGGCAGATACCGACACCTTCTTCTGCCGAGGCAGCAGACCATCGCTGCAGTCCTTTACGGACTTATTGAACAATCAAATATCACTACAAATGGCCACCCTTTCAGGCGAACGAAGAGCGTCTAAGTGGAGCAGCCGCCGCAGCAGTAAGTGGCACAGGGCGAAAAGGAATTCTCGCAGCATACCCCGGACCCAAGACCGCCAGTGTTTTAGTGCCGCTCTACCCTCTGTCAGCTAGTGAAGCCAGGCATCTCGTACCAGCAACCCGCCCCCCTCAGGCACCAGCTCGGAGTCTGGAGCAGATGCTCAAGGCAGAGCCACGAGCCGAGCCCCGACCGATTACCAGGGTTGAATACATGAGGAGGCTGAAGGCGCCCCTGGACACCACCACCCACACCACCAAACAGAAGCGTCCACGCGGAAGCCGGCGGGGAGCGTACACGGCAGGAGCTGTACGAGCTGAGGGGACTAGCCCGCTTGTCCGTCACACCCACGGAGCGGGCCTTCTTCCGTCGGCAAACACAGGAGCTGCACTGAGGGATCCAAAGGGAGATAGCGACCTAGCGTCGCGCTGAGGCACGTCCTCAGCCCTCAACAATCAACAATACTGCAGTAACCAACCAAACTCTGTAAACCACAACCGTTATAATAAAAAATTAATTAAATGAAATTTCACTTTGTGTTTCGCTACAGTTTCAAGGAGGTATGCTCGGACAACTTACAGGTGCGTAGGTGAGTACAGTTGAAGGTAGTACCGCGGGGCTCCCCGGAAGGGGCCGGCAGGACCCCAGGTAGGGAACATATAACATTACATATAACAACATAAAGTCAAGTTTAAAAATTAGATATTCAGTGTGCATGCCATTATATCAATAAGGCTAAAACATAGCATCATGGTAATGCGCACACATAATCAGCGGGCGCCCGGCGAGGATGTTGGATTAGTATTCTTTTGTTGTCTTTTCATATGATTATTAATATTCTTAATTTTTTTGGAAAAAAGGTAGAAAAAAAATTTATGAATTATTAGGGTAAAATTTTATTTATCTGTCTTTTGTAATATATAATATGTCTTAATAACTCTTCCCTTCAGAATATTGGTTAAAGGCTCTCAGTTTCAACAACGAAAAGAAAAACTGTAACGTGACATTAATAATCCTTTTTTTTTGTAAATGGTTGGTCGTTTAGAGACATTGTTGCGAGTGAACGCATACAACATGCTCGGATATATTTCCGCTTCATAACTGCAATAGTAGCGAGCAAACAACACCTATGCACTCGCACTTCGCCAATGAAAATTAGCCATAGAAACACATACGCAAGTAAATAAGCGAGCAGTAAAGTAGACGAGAAAGTTCAACCCGCAATGATACTCACATCGTGAACGAACGGAGTGCTTCGAAGAGAGGTAAGCGGAGAGGAAAACCGAAAGTTCCGGCATAAACACTCATTCGCTCAATGTCCTCAGTTTCGCTATTTTACTTCGAGAGATCGTGAGAAAACCTAAAGTTCTGGCTAAAACACTCTTTCGCTCAATGTCCCCAGTTTCGCTATTTCACCTCGAGAGATCGTGGAAAAGCCGAAAGCTTAAGCTGAAAGCACTCTTTCTTAGTCGAAAGCTTAAGCGAGAAACACTCTTTCGCTCAATTTCCCCAGTTTCGCATATTCACCAGCCTAGCAAGCGAGACGAAGCGGGGAGGAAAATCGTTCGTGGAACGAGAGCGCATGTGTTTGGCTTCTCAGCGAATTTTAAGAGAATTTAGGTTGAAAGCTCACGAAAGAACAGTATTTAAAGTTCTTGAGCGAGGTGGACAAGTCAGTTGGAAATCGAATGTGCAACGACGCGCATCACGGAAAACGTTTATACTTCGAAGGAAACAAGCAAATGGTGAGGTGTTGGCATTACTAGCCGTGTTCTTCCAGGCTTAATAGCGTAGCCGCTGCCGGCCACCATTGCTAATCTTTTCTACCATTCCAGGCGTACCAAACACAACACCGTGGCAAAGCAGCCGTCGCAGCAGCGAGCAGCACAGGAACTCCGGCAACAAGGATTGACAGCGTCTGCGTGCCGCTCTATCCCCTGTCCGCTAGAGGTACCAGGCAGCTGGAAAAAGTAACCCGTCCACAGCAGGCTCCCACTTGGAGTCTGGAGCAGGTGCTCAAGGAGCCGGTCCCGGCTCCTTGTAATCGTCAGCGAGAATCAATGTCAAAAATAATCGAACATACAATGCCTGGTAACTAACTGCCACCAATCGTCCACGGCGAAGTGTAATGTGACGCCTACGCCCGGGAATCGAAGTGATTCCGATCCCGAACCCTTGCACCCGGCCAGATGGGTATGACCTCGAAGTGCAAGCGGACTTCATCTTTCGTGCGGATATCGTTGCGCAGAAAATATTTTTTTTTCTTTCCAAATATTTAGATCTGTGGATATAAATATTTGAAACATAATATTAATCAAAACCCCGACACATTTCGAGACATATCCATCTGGTAATGCCCCCTCACCGTTGCCATCAAAACATATGCCACTGGCGACCAATAAAAATGCACATTGCCGCCATGTGGCGTTCCATTCCGCGTCAGTTGCGACGACTCCCAGTCCACATCTGTTTTGTCGGATGTTGTCAGATTGACAGTCCGACGCAACGAGGGAGAAAAAGCGCGGGAAAGAAGGTTGTGTTTTTCGTTGTCCTCCCACAATCTTAACATTCTAAAAAAGGGACGAAAATAGGAACCAACAGTGGGTAAGGAGTAATTGAATTGTTTTTCATTGTTGAGTAATAATTTTCTTATTAGGAAAAAGAAAGGAGGGCGGTTGGACATATTTGATGCCTCAATTTTTGAAAAATTTGGCTCGCAGTAGTATATTTATTTGTTCGGAATTATTTTGGTATATATTTTTAAATACGATATGGTCTAAATAGTGTTATGATATTCTCGGTATCCAGACACATGTTTGCTAAAATTTATGAATAAAAATTATGGAATGCTAATTAATTGAAGACTTTCCTTTTCAGTGGTCCGTTCTTGTTTCAGCGGGAAATTGAGTGCAGGGTAGGTATGCCGTCGCGAGGGTAGGGTTTCGACAAATCCGCTGAGGTCGGTTTCGCGTCGCGCGCGGTACGCGGTACCTTTGTTGTTTTGGCATTTTATTAGAGAAGTTTTCGTCGGGTTAATTTAGAGTAGAATACTTTTCGGTACCGCGTCGGAAATTCGGGAACGCGAAATAAAAACTAGCTTTTGTTCTTTGACTGTTTATAGGAAGAAATACGGAGTAACGTAAAGTAGGTTTCTTCTCCGTATGGTTTTGTGTTGTAACGCGTTTTGAAAACGGGCGTGTTCAGGTGGCTGAAAATATTGTAATTGAGCGTAACCCATTCGGAGACCCGCGACCGAAATCCTCTCCGAACTAGCTGGCCGACAAGCAGCCTCCGCGTGAATGGGTTACGGTGCACGGATTGGTTGACCGGTTGGTACCATCCGTTGGCACTACTCAGACTTAACGTCTAGAACCGATGAGAGGTCGGTTCCGCGTTCGAACTTAAAAAGGTGAAAATCATTACAGAAGGAAATAATGAACTGAACGTGACCACTGTGTATGCGCGCCTGCCAATTCCAGCAGTGACCAGCACCAACTTTAATAGAATAATTGCGCAGAAGGAATGATTAGCACAAAGCCAAATAATAACATCATGGACATGTACAGACCGAAGGGCAACCAAGTTCACACGGGAGAACAGTCCGAATGCCAGAGATGACAATCCGAAGGGAGAAATCGCGAAGTGAACAACACAAAAATAATAGAGTTACGATATCGAAATACACATTTGCTAAAATGTACGAGTATATATATTTAAAAATTCCTTTTTGGCTACCTTTTGATCTAATCGGATTGCTTCATGATTTTTGCATAAAGTGTCTAATAGTTCCAATATTTGTATTCTTCTATATGTTCTTGTCGACTCTGTCAAACCAGTATCTATTAAATGTAATGCCACTCGCCAAATCCCACTCCAACGCATTTTAAACACATCATTTAAGAGAGTTGAAGTTATTGTAGGATTACGAGATTTTATGAAATCATCTAAATATTCTTCAAGGAGTTTCAGCATATCTGAATTCGATCCCTGTACTCCAGAATTATCGGGTAGAATTTCGTGCATGCTAGCAAGAACACACAGCATTTGGCTTTCATTCTATTGTGGATTTCAAATGTTGGAGCAGTTACCTTTTCTCACTTACTAACCTCAAGGAATCGCTTACATTCTTTTCAGTAATATCTTCTACTGAAGCGAAACGCCGTAATGCGGTAAGCTTTCCTAAAGCCTTCTCAACCTTATTCGCAAGTGGTTGAACTTCACTATCAGTGCGAAATTCGATCATGTTGTTACATGCACGAATAATTCTGCGAGCTACGGTTGCAATTGTTTTCACAACCATTAAGAACCTCATGATCAACAAAGTGAATTTACTCGAAACCACGAGAACCCACCAAGCATGATCAACATCTGAAAGTGGCGTCACTCCATTCATTAAGCTGCTCGAATATACCAGGTACCTTTCGGCAGAACATTCGCCAATGTACGAGAAATGGGTTGAATGGGTAGAGACCCTATATAAAGGCGAGCTGAATGAGTGGGGTGATCATTCATTAGAAGGCAATAGTAAAAACTGCGAAAGTGTGGAGCGAATAGAAAAGCGATATTGATCGAGTAATAAAAAAGTGATTTTCGTTGATTGTGAAGTGATTTTAGAAGACAATTGCGATAGAAATTTATGGACAAGTGGAAGTTAGACTTTTAATAGTGAAAATTAAAATTGTGAAATAGTTAAATAAGTGATTGTGCATTTTTAAGTAATTAAATAATCTCTTTTGATTTAATTTAAAAGACATTGCGTTTTCACTTTCCCGGAACATTAAAATTATTGGCCGCGAACCATAGCACGCGACAATATTGAAAAGTGTGACCATCATTTCAATTGTTATTAATAGATTCGGTTTATGTTGAATGTAAATTTCTAGCAAATCAAGCACTCGAATACGAAAATGCATCGTTGTTGTAAGTTCAACGCGATATCCTTTTGTTTTCTTATATTGTTTTGGTTTTACCATTGACTTAAAAATGTTGCACAATGCCTCATCCAGCCTTTTGCCCTCTTCTTCGTCCATATCATTCAAATCGTACTCAATTTTGTCAGGAAGTCGGTATAATTAGCATCGATGAAGCTTAGCGTCTTACTTTGATACCTTTTCATTTCGGACAGTGCTTTCATTTTAATTTGAGACTTCCACTTTTTCTAGTAGGAATTTCAATTTTCTTGATCACAATGCTGTAAGGATGAAGGAGATAGGAAAGTTTTAGAGCAGTTTGATAGGGCAACTGCTCGATTACTACAGGATATGGCGGCCAACGTGGGGCGGAATGAGGGAATGTAGCCACAGAGTTTATTCGAGCCGAGCATTGCTTGCTTATCAAGTGGATACCGACGAAGTACGCAATTGTTATCCAAGATTACGTCTGTATACGGGACACTTGCAAATATAATTTTTTTCGGCATCTCTGACAATGAAGAACGAGTATCTTCGACGTTGCGCCTTCAGCTGGTTTAGTGACTTCTCATAGAAGCAAAGTGACCAGATGATCTTGACTGGAAGTTGAGCAAGAGGAACGTGTACACGGGCGCAAGGCGCGCATAACACCAATCAACATCTCTTAGCGACTTTAATCAGAGAAAAAAAAATTGTTTTAAACCAAAACATTTCCAGGACTTAAACCCCTGCTTCGTCAACGAGCGCTCGTCGTCGGACAAGGATATGTAAGTACCTCTTTACTTTCCAATTTTTTTTTTTTTTTCAATAAATTGGTTAAATATTGGTTCGGTGAAATACTTATATTGTATTTATATTGGCATATCCTAAAGATAAAGGAAAACATAATGGTGGTTGCAGCTCTAATTAATTATTTATATTTCACGATAAATTTTAGCTAGCAGTGTTTTTTGATAAATTTTAGCTCACAGTGTTGTTTGATAAATTTTAGCTAACAATGTTGTGATTATTAATATTAACTTCCCTTCTAAACAACACATGCAAATCTGTTTGATTACAATTCGGTACTTTTTGTTACGTTTCAATAATTGATTTGACCGAAAGATAAAGAATTGTTTATAAAAATATAACCAATGAATACAATGAATTACTGAACTTACCCTTCGGTCTTTCCATTCTGCCCCTCTGACCGGGTATAGGACCCGGTACGGTGGAAGGCTCTCACCACCAAACATGAGCCATAATAACCTTCTTTTGTTTCAGGAACTCTCGCGGGTCGAGTGGCCTCGAGCAAGGTGCCTTTTTATGGCATAGGGTTATGGGATCCGATTGCATAACTCTATGACATAAATTGGTCGCCGGTGTATTTCTTCTCTGATGGGAAGGCATATACAGTTTAGGTTGTATGAGTTTTCCACTCAGAAAGGAAATACTTGGCCACTGCAACGTATATGGATCTTGATCCGGTTGGGCGGGTGCGAGGGGGCCCCATCACCACCCGGTTGTCCCACTCTTATTTGTGGGCCATGAGCATCGTCAGGTAACGACGAGGTTACCCTAAGTCCGTCCGTTTTCACTTGTTCAACTTGTTCTCTGAACAAGTCATTTCACCTTTTTGTACTTACCTACAATTTTTCGACTTCAGTCGCCTTTCCTTTGAGACCCAAGAATTCGTGAATGCGAAATTCTTTTGTAGTGGGTCCTTGTGCTAGGGGAATGAACCCGCCCCACGACGCCGCAATGCTAGCCTGCCAGCGCATTCACGCGTCCCCAGACAAGGGTGTTATAGGTCACATGCGATATACTTATTGCATGCTATTTCTCTAGTTGCATGCTACTTTACTTATCATGACTCCCTCTCTTTGATAAAGTCACGAGTTGCCTGACACTTCGCTTATCACAATTAATTACACATGCATGAAAGAGGTGTGTCTAACTTGCACTTGCATTGAAACACAAAACCTCGACTCGCGTGTACACACAAAATCTTCGAAAGTAAACTATTTAAATCTTATTTAAATCTTCAAGTGATCGTAAAGAAAATTTTGCTTTAGATATAAATTTATTAAATTTTTTTTTGCGCGAATGTATTCAGGAACCTTTCAGTGGACTTCCCGCATTTCTCATCGAGCGCTCGACGGACCATGTGGGGTAAGTACCCTTTTATTGCGTAAAATAATTTTTCCTTTCATTTATATTGCGAATGTTGTGCACTTGTCGAATTTCAATTTGATTGCGGAGAGTTTTCCTTTCATTTATATTGCGAATGTTGTGCACTTGTCGAATTTCAATTTGATTGCGGAGAGTTTTCCTTTCATTTATATTGCGAATATTGTGCATTTATCAAAATTAGATTTTATGGCGTAGAATTTCGCCTTGTATTTATATTGAAAATATTGTGCATTTATCGAAAGTTAATCGTATTGCATTAAAAAATGGAGTGATAAAGTAACGCATATTGGTCTTTCCTTTCCTCAAATTCTAACCGGGTATAGGACCCGGTACGGTGGTAGGCTTCCACCTCAAAACATGAGCCAGCCACCGGGTACTTAATAATCCTTCTGGTTACAGGTGATGTCGTGGGTTGAGTTCTGGTTACAGGTGATGTCGTGGGTTGATTGCATAACTCTATGCCTCTTTATGGCATAGAGTTATGCAATCAAATTGTATAATTCTATGGCATAAATTGGTCACCGGGGTACTCCCCTTCTGATGGGAAAGTTCATACAATTCAAGTTGTATGAGTTTTCCACTCAGAAGAGGAATACCTGGCCACTTCAACAAGCTATCTATGGATTTATTCCGGTTGGGTGGGTACGAAAGGGCCCCACCACCACCCGTTTGCCCCTCTTTCATTTGTGGGCCATGAACTTCGTCGGGTCATGACGAGGTCACCCCAAGTTCGCCTTTCTTTTCAGGTTCCCCTTGTTCTCATGACAAGCTCTAATTCCCTCTGTGCAGTTATCTACACTTTTTGCGACTTCGGTCGCCTCTTGACTTCCAGCAGTCCAATTCGTGAATGCGAAATATCTTTGTAGTGGGTCCTCGTGCTGGGGAAATGAACCCGCCCCACGACACCGCAATGCTAGCCTGCCAGCGCATTCACGCGTCTCCAGACGAGGGCATTCTCGGCAGATATTGTCATCTTCTTCTGCCGAGGCAGCAGAACATCGCTGCAGTCCTTTACGGACTTATTGAACATCCTAATTCACTACACACGAGTTGCGGTCACTTCGGCTGAGCGAGAAAGTTTTAGGCGGCAATATCGACAACTGGAGGCTGAGTTCAAGAGCCAGCAGCGGCTTAAAAAATTAGCGAGAAACACGTCTTCGCCTGCATCGCCAATATGCCCAGAATAATTTGTTTAAATATTTAAAATTAAATAAATGTGCATTAAAACAAGAAAGATTAGTTTATACTGGAGGAAGGTGTTCGTTCGGTAGTAGCTACAGTGCTTTGCTTCCTTTACAGGTATCAACGCTATACATAGGGTGTAGCGTTGTGGTTATATTTACTCCAGGCAGTTGAGGTTGCAACGTTCGTTGCAAGAAACTTAACAAGGGCATTCACTGAGAAAAATTTACCCAGCGTATTTTCCTATTTTGCATAGCGCACTAATTGTGGCATATATTCCTATTTAAATAATCACAATACCCATATACATACACTTTGAAAAAAAGTGCACAAAAATTGGGTCTTGATGGTCATTATTTGTTCCAGCAAGATAATGACCCAAAGCATACAGCTCATGATGTTCGTATGTGGGTCCTTTTCAACACTCCTGGTCAATTAAAAACACCACCGCAATCCCCAGACCTAAATCCCATCGAACACCTTTGGGATCATCTGGATAAAAAAATAAGGAACCATCACATTACTAATAAAAGTCAACTGAAGACGGTGTTATTAGAAGAATGGGACAACATTACTCCGGACGTTACCCGTAAGTTGGTACAGTCTATGCCCAATAGGTTAACAGAAGTTATAAAACAAAAAGGATACGCAACTAGATATTAAAAGCCTATGTTCTAATTACAATTGAACGTCCGATTACTTTTGTCCACTTGATGCAATGTGAATTTGAATTAGTTGTTAATTTTCTTGTGAAAATCTTTTTATTTCTGTTTTATTTTTTTGTGCAATTAATTGAGAATACAAGTAACTTTTATATAAGGGAAAAATTTTTATTTCATTTCAAAGCTTATGCTCGTAAAAGTATTTTATTACTTGTTTCTTGTATTGTCCGATCACTTTTGGCCACCTCTGTATAAAGGGCTCTGTGCAAAAATACTTAACATATGCTGCTAAATCAACATAGTAATAGCCGATTAAATATACATAGGCAAATTCGCTATACTTCTAGCAAAAGCTCCAATTTAAATTGGGAAATAATGTACAAATTACGAGGGCTATATTTTTTGGTTTAATTTCCTAGATTTCAAACAAAATAAACAATAAACATATCCCACTTGAGACTATATTCAAAGTATTCTGTAAACAAGATATGCAGCGTTTTTCTATCATTTGGTTTGTTTATCATAGCATAATATAAACAAACACGTCGAAGCTCAAGGCTATCTAAACCGTCGTATTGATGAAATCAGTGGGACATGTTTCCACGGTTCAGCTTGCTGCCGTGCTCAAATAGGTAGAACAAGGGGGGGTTTAGAGAGAACGGGAAAAGGACTCAGCACACCCTCGGAAAGGGCCCATCCGACCGGTTAGTTTAACGTGGTCACACTCCTGTTTGCTACTTTGTCTGAACTTCCCCACTGAGTGTTAACTTTCAGCATAAAACAAACCAAAACGAAACGATCATTTGATTTCGATTTCAATGCAAACGCTTGCAAGCTCAAGGCCATTTAAACCGTCGTGTGGATAAAGTGCAAGTTAAAGTCAGTTGAGTGTGAAAGCTGAACAATACGAGTATAGTGCGAATGTGCATCGCGACGCGAGTGCTTTTCTTGTTTTGTAATTGGTATTGTCTATTCTTGTGTTGTATGTTCTTGTATTGTAAGTATGCTCCCTGCAAAAACATAAATTTGAAAAAGGGTCAAGTTCGGTAGAAAGGACCCGCAGAGAATTCAGTGTTACCGAAAAAAATGAGATCTAACAAGTAGAAAATAAGGTCACTGTAACGGAAGACCTTACTGGAAAAACATTTTTCTCAAAAATAATCTTGAACCTTGGGATAAAATAAAAATTTATTGGCATGAAACGTTTGAGTATAGAGTAAACTTGTTGAAGTCCCCCACGTCTAATTTTTCTATTCAATCATACATGAACGCATTTCCAGCACTAAAAGGATCCAAAGGCTGTTATTAACTGACATATTATTTTGGGGTTGAATATTCATCATGCAGCAATAATTCATTTTCTTATTGGCCAGAAATAAATGCTAAATTAGTGGGTAAAGCGAAAATATGTTTTCCTGAGGAATGCTCTTTGATACCTCAAAATTATTTGGCTGGGTTTCTACTTTTACGACGCATTTTTTTCTGGTTCAACATATGGAAGAAAACGGAATTACGGAAAGTCCAGAATAAAATTCACGCGGCAAGAAATATTTGATTCATTTATACTGCATGTAAAGGTGAATATATGTAATCCTCTTTTATGTTATTTTTTTGCAAAATATTAAATTTTTTATTTGACAGAACGGCAACTTACTAAGTGAAAGGATTCAGAAAATTCGGAGCGGCCTCAGCAATTGCAAACGTGCACTCCAGCCAACTGTTGTTTTTGTAGGCGAGAGTTTGGGTAAGAGTATTAAATACTCAAAATGAAGGCAATAATCATCATATATGGCTTTCCAGATAATATTAAAGCATCTTATGTGGCGATTGACGATGTTTTGTACAAGGTGGAGAATGTTATAACAGCCGTTGACATATGTTTCAAGAGCTTCACATCGTTGAATGCGACATTTCCGCAAGCTAGCGAAGCGATCTGGACCTTTATTCAACAACGCGTGTACAAAATAATAACTCCATTCGATAAGTCATCAATTTTAGTAAGTTCTCTGTTAGCTGATACTATGTAAACTCCCTCAAATTTGTTGGAAATTTCTTTATACTTTTGGATTATGGAGTGCTTCAAATGTAACCGAATGCAAAATGACCTCAATTCATACTTGTTGCAAATTTATCATAAGCTCGAAGAAATTTTGGAATGCAATGCCTGTCCCATAACACGATATTTTCGTACAACTAATGCGTTCAAAAAATATATTCATTCACATTTTTCGCTCAACGAAACTTGCTCAAATGTAGAAATTAGTTCACGAAATATTTCAAAACCTGAAGAGCATGCAAATAGCGTATCTATTTCTGACTTATGTTCTCATACATCCTTATTAAAACCTTTGAACTTCAAAACTCAATTTAAAAATGACTTGTTAGGATCTATCACCGAAATTTAGAGTAACACGAGCATTTGTACAAAAGATGTCAAAATTTAATTAATAGTTTTTCAAAATATACTCTTATCTCATTGCTTCCTAAACTCAAAGATACACTATTACAATATGCTGAACTTAACACTGTAAATATGCAAACCTGCATTAAGACTACAGTAGAACTCCAATTATCCGAACTCCGACTATCCGAATCGCCGATTATCCGAATCACAAAAAATTGTCCAAAAAAAGTCTAAGTGCGCTATTATTCTTCCCCCCGCGAAGCCAGTGTTTGCGCGTTAAGTCTTGACTTGACTTGTCTTAACTTGCCGTTGTGCCTACACTGACTTCCCCCCGCGTGTGTAGGCACAACGGCAAGTTAAGACAAGTTCCGGCGCATTGCAGTCACGGCGCACCTGTCATTGTTTGTTTTGATTAGCCAGTGTGCTATTGACCTTGCTCGAGGACGCTACTCTTTCGCTACGGCTTACTTTTGTTTGTGCGTGTACAATACTGTATTGTTTTTATACCATGGCTTCGAAAAGAAAACGTGTTGTGCTATCGTTAGCGGACAAACTGAAAATTATAGAGCAACTCGATAAAGGTGTAACGGGTAAGAAGTTGTCTGAGATTTATGGTGTTGGACAAGCAACAATTTCTGACATTAAAAACAGTAAGTCAACACTTTTAAACTTTGTTTCGGTGCTTGAAAATGAAGATGGAAGTTCCTCCAGGAAAACAATGAAGACAGCAACCAACAAAAATTTGGAAGATGCCGTGTTTAAATGGTTTTTGCAGCAACGTTCTATGGGAAATCCGATTTCAGGTCCAATCCTTTGTGAAAAAGCCAAAATCTTAGCAGAAAAGCTTGGTTATTCATCTTTTAAGGCTAGTAACGGCTGGCTAAGGAATTTTAAATTCAGGCATGGTGTACGCGAGTTAGATTTGGCTGGTGAGAAGCTTTCAGCAGACTCTGCAGCTGCTGAAAATTTTATTGAAAAATTTAAAACTGCATCAGAATCCTATGATCCGGAGTTTGTTTATAATGCCGATGAAACTGGCCTTGTTTGGAAAGCATTACCAAAAACCACTTTGGCTTCTAAAAGGGAATCTAGTGCCCCTGGACATAAGGTCAGTAAAGAACGTGTTACAGTGCTTAACTGTGCCAACTCCACTGGAAATCATAAACTGCCACTTCTTTTGATAGGAAAATCAAGAAATCCAAGAGCATTTAAAAATGTAAAAAAACTTCCACTCTTCTACAAAAGTCAACCCAAGGCCTGGATGACTGCAGCTTTGTTTACCGAATGGTATGATGAAGTGTTTATTCCTGAAGTGAAAAAGCACCAAAAATCGGTGGGAAAAGAAGGCAGTAAGGTGCTTTTAATTGTTGATAACGCACCCACTCATCCTACAGCAGAACTGTTGGAAAGAGAGAATGGGCAGTTTAAAACGACGTTTTTGCCTCCCAATGTTACAAGTTTGCTGCAACCCATGGACCAGTCTGTTATTGAAACAATGAAGCGCCATTACAGAAGGCAACTGCTGAGAAAACTGCTGATCGAAGGTGCTGAAGATGAAGAATTGGTTTTGGCAAATCATAGCAAAATAAATTTAAAGGACTGCTGTTACATGGTAGCGGAAGCTTGGAGTTTGGTTACGGCAGTGACGCTAAGACGTGCGTGGAATAAACTGAAAGGCCTACCGTCTGAGAAGAACAAAAAAAAATAATCTGAAGAAAATGAGAAACAAGAATATGGAGAGGATGATGATGATGAAGATGCGTTGTCACTAGAGGAAATAAGAAAAATGATTGTAAAAATTCCTGGTTGTACAGAAGTAAGTGCTGAAGATGTAGGAGAGTGGATGGCTTGTGACACGTCTGACCCTGGTTTTCAAACTCTCAATGACGATGAAATTGTTGTAAGTGTGAGAGAAGATGTTGAAGTGGAAGTGGAAGAACTTTCTGCTGATGTTGAAGTAGACGCTGGACCATCAGCTAGTGAAGCATTTGCCGGCCTCGAGACTGCTTTGAAGTGGATGGAGCGTCAGCCCGAGTGTGACCACTTGTAACTGCTCACCGTCAAGCGAATGCGTGACCTGGCTGCCCGAAAACGGTTGAAGACCGCAAAACAGCTTACATTGACGGAGATGTTTAAAAAACAATGATTTTTATTTCTAAACTTGTACATAAGTACATTTTATTTATATTTAAAATATGTGAAAATTTCATGTTTCTTTCATTTAATTCAATAAAAAAATAGTGCAATATCAAAACGTAGCTTTTATTCTCTCCAATGGCAATTTTTTTTAAAAAAATCCGATTATCCGAATATTTGATTATCCGAATGGGTCCCGGTCCCCATTAATTCGGATAATTGGAGTTCTACTGTACTTTCACTCACATACAAAGTGGCTTTGAGGACTTGAAAACAGAACATAGACGAAAATCAGTTCTTCGCTCTGAAAAACTGTTTTCTCCTCCCACTTCTATTCTAATTGGTGAGAGAATAGATTCTGTTGGGAGAGATGCGGAGGTTCTTTTAAAAACAGTAGATCTCAAGGTAGACTACATTTCAATTAAAGATACACTGAAAACATTTTTGGAATCTTCAAACATTTTTAAAGAAACAACTGACTATGTCAAATCTTTACGAAAACAATGTCCATATACATCAAACATTATGCAAACGAATTTTTGGACGAAGAAAGCCCAAAAATATAATGCCGATTGCATAGTTTTACCTTTGTTTGTATATTTTGATGAGTTTGAGGAAAACAATCCCTTAGGATCAAGAGCAGGTTTACAAAATCTTGGAGGTGTCTACGTTTCACTACCCTGCCTTCCACCTTGTTATAGGTCTGTTACGGGAACCGCAGTCCAAGCCTATTTAGCAAGCTTTTCGTTATAGTCTGGAAATTTAATTATGAAGAAAAACTATACAAATGAAGGATTTTTTCTTTCAAATTGAAAATCATAGAAAACCTTAACAAATGCGTAAGAAAAAATTTAGTAGACTAAAGTAAAAAAAAATTTTTGTTTATGTTTGGAAACATTATTGTTGCTACCAACCATCAATAAAACTAAAGTCTGAAAACGAAAAACAAACAAAAATTGGTGTAACGAAGCTAACGAACTTTATACATAATACAGTTTAAATATTGAAAGAAATCTGAATAAAGATAAGAGCAAATGAATGTAACAATAAAAGGAATAGAACGAAACGTAGCTAAAAAGAAGTTGTATAATATAAATAACACATGGTAGTAAATATGCACAAGCAATAAAATAAAAACAAAGCCTTTCAAATAATTTTATAAAGATCAATAAACTCAAAAACAAAAAATTATAGAAAGACAAATAACCGAAACTGTATATATTTGTGAAATTAGTTATATCTCCATATGCATTATCATCTTAATATAATAAGTAACCGGACTGAGCCTGCCCCGCGCTGTCAAAGCGTCTGCTAACCGGTATCTAGTGCTGTAGTGGTGGTGGGGGTCTAGGTAAAGGGAACCGGGCTGCAGCAGTTGCCTCCAAGCGCTTGGAGAGATAGCATCGAGCGAGAGCGGAGTGCGTGTTCAGTTACGTCGTCGGAGTGAAAAGGAAGCGTACGATCGAGCAACCGAACCAGAGTTTTTTAACCACGTTATTACAGGAGACGAGACGTGGGTTTTCGAATACGATCCTTAGACGAAGCGGCAGAGTTCGGAGTGGCACACACCGGCGTCACCACAACCGAAAAAAGCGCGCATGAGCAAATCGAAGGTGAAGTCGATGCTCATTGCTTTCTTTGACGTGAAAGGCATTGTTCACAAAGATTTTGTGCCACCCGGCCCAACTGTAAACGGCCAGTACTACAGAGAGGTCCTCCGTCGACTAACCGCCCGGGTTCGCCGAGTCCGTCCGGAGATTGCCGATTCGTGGATCCTCCATCACGACAATGCTCCGTCGCACACCTGCCTGCTCGTCACCGACCAGTTGGCCAAACAGTCGAGGGCAACGTTGCCACAGCCTCCTTACAGCCCGGATATGGCACCAGCGCACTTCTTTCTGTTCCCAACGATCAAGAGACACCTTAAGGGGATGAGGTTCGGGAGAAAGAAAGAGAAAGAAATTAATAAAGGAAAGCAATAAACTACATTGTAACAAACAGAAAATTAAAATACTTGTAAATGAAAGTCAAAATAATTGCTTACAATCAAAATGTAAGACATATAAATAATTGTAGATAATTGTTTGAGCTAAAAATTAAAATATTGGAATCAAAAGGAATGTATTATTAATAATGTTAATCTGCATATGAGAGCCATGAAAGAACTTAATTGAAACAAGCAAATACCTCTCGTTTACCTTTTCAACTATTAGCTATCAATTTAAAGAGTTCAGCAGCTTAGCAACTAAAATAACGAAATCAGAAATATTTTTGTCACGATTAGGCTCTTCAAGCCACTCGTGAACTTTTTTTTCGGGGGGAAGGAATGTTGTGATGAACCGCACCAACCTCGAGACATTAGGCTCGGCCAATGTCTCGAGCATTACTAACGTTTCACACATTGATTCTCGTAGGTATACTGCATCATGCGCAAAGGCTTGAGAAGTAAGTGTATGCGTGAGTATGCCATATACTTCGTGCTCGTCCACATAGCTTGGCATTGACAAACCCACAAATCTGGGGTAAATGGAAATAATACACATAGAAAATCACTTCTCGAAAAGCTTAAGTTTTGTTGCTAGTCACCGATAGATGGCCAGGTGAAAATTTCCCATAACAATCCACTGACCTAATTTACTATTAATTAATCGTTATTTTAGTTGACTAAGCAAAGAGGTAAATGCACCCAATATGTAATGCAAATGAATGAGAACGAAGGTAAGCTGGAGGTAAGCATTATTTTTGTATAAATATTCATGACCATCAACAAACCGAACACTCTTGATACTACGCTTGTCCTACTCAAGGCCTTTGCCCGAGTAGAATCGTCTCAAGGCATTTAGCCCAAGGCTGACAAATTCAAGAGAGTACCAGCCAGGATCCAGGTAGCCGGACGGAAATTGCACTACGCGCATCAGCCAGCTATTTTGCAGCCCATACGTTCATCAGTCAAACAACGTTACTTGCCCTGCTCAAGGCATTTGCCCGAGCAGTAGTTTCCCTAAGGCATTTCGCCCAGGGACGAGCAAATTGACGTGATTCCGATCCAGCGATCGTACGGACAACAACAACAACGGCAACCAATTGCCCTACGCGCATCAGCCAGCTATTTTGCAGCCCAGACGCTCATCACCCAAACAGCGTTAATTGCCCTGCTCAAGGCCTTTGCCCGAGCAGTAGTTTCCCTAAGGCATTTCGCCCAGGGACGAGCAAATTAACATGATACCGATCCAGCGATCGCGCGGACATAGCAATTCGCGCCAAATCGGCATCCGCAACGAATTTAATAGCTCACACCGCCAGCAGCCACCTAGACCGACACGCATCACCAGCAGACCCACCGGCACCACACATTAGCATCGTGCGGACGTAACAATTGGGCCAAATCGCCATCCGCAACGAATTTACCAGCTCGCACCACCAGCAACCGCCACAACCGACATACGTGGGCGGCGACTGGACAACCAGCACCAGCAGCCTGTGATGACGACGCAATCCCGTCCGTCGCTGGAGGAAGCAATTGCTGCGACGCCCAGAGCTGGTCCGAGGCCAATCACAATCGATGAGTACCGGACACGCTTAATCAAGCCGCTCGATACGACGGTCGTCGCGCCGGAAGAAAAGCGGCCAAGAGGTGGGCGTATTGTTGAGTTCCGCCGCAAGAGCAGTGATCTGCGCCGATTGGCACGTCTTGCGGTTACCAAAGCGGAGTGGGAGGCATTTCAAAGCGTTGGAGTCTATTTTCAAGGCAGAACAGCGCCGTAAAAACGTTCAAGCTAGAAATTGTAGTTGTTAGTTAAATAAATGTATTTGATGGAGGAAACGTGTGTTTCATTGGGAAAACTTTGAAGTGAAGTTGAGTGTAACTTACAGGTATTCCAGAGCAAGCGTGTGGATACGCGTACGCACCAGATAAATACAAGTGGGTATTTTGGCGCTACGTCCAGCGAAACTCGCCTCAGATTGGTTAGGCCTCCGTAATAGTCCTAACAACCCTTTGAGCCCCAATGTTGCCTACAGGCAACCTAGATATTTAAGCAGTGGAGTACCCACAAAGATGGTAATTTTTTCAGTGGAGTGATATTTAGAGTTATGGCAACACTGCTTCTTATCACATTTAACAGTTGTCCGCCTTTTGAAAAACTGGTTACATTATAAAGTGTTATTTATTGTTGAGTAGTCAACTAGTGTGCACGATGCCGAATTGTCTCCGGTAAGTTGCTTTTTATCTGATTTATTACAGAATATAAATCTAATAAAAAAATATATTTCGCTTGAATATATTGTCAAGAGGTGGGACAAACATTTCATTTAAGTTTACAACCTACATGTTTATAATCGTAAAAACAAGATATGTTGCTCATGGGCAACAATGGGGTTGAGTGAACATCTCAGTGTTTTAATAATTTCTTAGTAATTTTTTTATTCTGTGACCCATATTTGTTTGTGTTGCTAATTATTTAAAGTAAACTATCGTTTTTTAGAATTTGTATTGTACCTCAATATGGAGTCCTTCAAAAAATGTCGTAAAATTGGTTGGGGATTGGATGAAGCAGAAAATATTTTATTTGATCCAAATGACTCAGATTATGAAGAGGATAATATTGATGTGATTGAGAAAGTGGACAAAATGCTAAATGGTTCCTTGGAAATGGAGAATGTCATTAGTGAAATGCTGGAATGCAATAGCACCAATGAAAAGCGATTACTTCTGCCCCACGAGGTAATGCACAATTTGTGATTTTTTGTTTTTTGATTTTCAACATCAGATGGTGCAGAAAAGGATATTCTCTTACGTTTTTGGGTATGTTTGTACGCAGAACTCGTTGGAGGACGTCACTCGGATATATTAGTAACATCACGAGATGCTGATTCGTCAGAAGTGCATAGCTCCTCCCCTCCCTCAAATCATATTCGTGATGTTCACTAACAATCACTACTGTTTTCAGGTTCAGGAAACACAGCATGGACAGTCTCGCCGTACTAAGGCTACTGCCAAAAAGGTGAAAAAAATAGTTTGGAAGTGGACTGAAGATGAATTCATGCCACCAACAGGTAATGAATGGAAAGGATCTTTGCCACCTCCTCCAGAAGAAGAACATATGTACTGAAACAAACAGATACGGAATGCAAAAAGATGGGATTATGTTTGGTGTTACTTGTGAGGAGATAGAACAATATGTAACGTAGAGGATTATCATAATTTTTTTGTGAATGTCCCAAGCCCAGTACTTAAATAATATATCTGTAAATGTTCAGTTTGAAAGCCAGGACTTACGAACCCCACCTCGTCAACGAGCGCTCGTCGTCGGAAAGGCTGGGTAAGTACTCTTTTGAATGATTTAAAATGTTTTGATAGACGCTTCAAATTTTCTATATACATGTAATGTTTTTTATACATATTTCAAATCTTATATGCACTTTACTTTACCTCTACATACAATAATGGGCTTCGGAAACAAAACAAAAATTCATAGGTACGGGGTGTGACATACTTTATGAATAAATGAAATGAATCTCTTACATCGACATTAATAGAATCACACTTCTGTTCCCTTGTTCGTGGTTTGCGTGGTTTGTTGATACACGAATTGATTCTAAACGATTGCTCGCGGAATATTTATATTAAACCTAATGGCTTTACACTGCATAGATTCAGAATAATTGTTAAGATTGATGAATATGATAATTCTTTTTTTTGTGTATGTCTAATGTACAGCAATGTAGAGGATACCTGCACCCATCGAGCGCTCGACGGAACATGCAGGTGAGTACCGTTTAAGTTAACTAAATTATTGAAACATTTTTATTATAAAATTTAATTATAAAATTTAATCATCACCTACCTAAATTATTGAAACATTTTTATTATAAAATTTAATTATGAAATTTAATCATCACCTACCTAAATTATTGAAACATTTTTATTATAAAATTCAATCATAAAATTTAATCGTCACCACAATTTTTTTTTCTTATACATTTTCCGTCATACGTATTACATGCACATTAGAGTAAACTCACCTAGAGATCGGATGAATTATTATTGTATATTACAGTATATTTTTTTTTTCGTTGAAGAATAAAAGAATGGATTAACACGGTACCCGATGGTCTTTCCTTTCTCCAACTTTTAACCGGGTATCGGACCCGGTACGGTGGCAGGCTTCCACCTCAAAACATGAGCCAGCCGCCGGGTACTCGCTAATTCCTTTTTCTGTTTCAGGTGACCTCTTGGGTTGAGTGGCCCAAGCAGAGTGCCTTTTTATGGCATAGAGATATACAATCAAATTGTATAATTCTATGACATAAATTGGTCACCGGGGTACTCCCCTTCTGATGGGAAAGTTCATACAATTCAAGTTGTATGAATCTTCCACTCAGAAGAGGAATACCTGGCCACTTCAACAAGCTATCTTTGGATTTATTCCGGTTGGGTGGGTATGAAGGGGCTCCACCACCACCCGGTTGCCCCTCTTTCATTTGTGGGCCATGAATTTATTTGGGTAACGACGGGGTCACCCCAAGTTCGCCTTTCTTTTCAGGTTCCACTTGTTCTCGTAACAAGTTACATCTCCCTCGTTGAGGTTATCTACAATTCTTGCGACTTCGGTCGCCTTTTGAGCTATCGACCAATTCGTGAATGCGAAATTTTTTTGTAGTGGGTCCTCGTGCTGGGGAAATGAACCCGCCCCACGACACCGCAATGCTAGCCTGCCAGCGCATTCACGCATCTCCAGACGAGGGCATTCTCGGCAGATACCTCCATCTTCTTCTGCCGGGGCAGCAGACCATCGCTGCAGTCCTTCACGGACTTTATGAACATTTTTTATTCACTACAAACAGACAAATGAAAAAACATAATGAACCTGGATACGACAAACTTTACAAAATAAAACAGATAATAAACAAATTGACTTCCAATTTTAAAAAGATCCCCCCCAGAGGAAAAACATTCTGTCGATGAACAAATTATTCCGTTCAAAGGCCGCAGCTACCTAAAACAATATAACAAGGCTAAGCCTCATAAATGGGGCTTCAAAGTATTTACTCGTTGCAGTTCATCAGGAATAATTCATGATTTCAGGATTTATATTGGAAATGGTACCTGCGATGATCACGGTCTTGGATTTTCAAGCAATGTCGTCGTGGAATTGACAAAAGGGCTACCGTCTGGGCAGAATTTCAAAATATTTTGCAATAATTGGTTTGCCTCAATTCAATTGTGTCTGGCGCTAAGAGAGCGGCAAATATGGTCTGTCGCAACAGTAAGAGCTGAACGAACTGGTCGCTGTCTCCTGAAAGGGGAAAATAAACTGAAAAAATCAGGAAGAGGATCTATGGATTGCAAAGTGATGGACAATGGTCACTTGTGGGTGGTTCGTTGTTAGATTCAAAACCCATCAACATGATGTCGTCATATTGTTCCACCGACCCAGTAAATAAATGCAAGAGGTACGATCAAAGATTAAAAAAACACATTGAAGTTGACCGACCATTTATAGTGCAAGAGTATAATGGGAGGTGTAGACTTGGTCGATATGTTGGTAGAACTTTATAGGATAGACCTGCGTTCTAGTAAATGGTACTCCCGAATATTTTTTTGGTGCATGAATCTCTCGGTGGTCAGGGTATGGTTACTGTACAGGAGGCATTGTTACCAAAAAAACTTAAAGCAATTCATCTGTTGACATTTACCTCCCAAGTTGCTCAGGGACTGACATAAGCAAATAAATCTGCAAAGAAGAAAAGAGGTCGACCTAGCAATGGTTCTTTTGAGAACGAACCTCAAGTAAAGAAGAGGAAACTGGTTCTTTTAAGTGATCCAGTTAGTTGTGTCCGATTTGACAACATATCTCATTTTCCTCAATACACTACGAAGAAAAATAGGTGCAGACAGTGTAGTAAAAATACAACAACAGTTATTTGCATAAAATGTAAAGTTCACATATGTTTTCCTCCTCAAAAAAAAACTGTTTTTATGTTTTCACAGCAAGTAATCCTTTCACAGTGAAAATTTATCAGTTTCTGCTTTTCAAAAAATACTATTCTGTAATAATTCATTTAATTTTTACATTAAAAATATATTTTATAATTTAAGTATGAGGTAGTCATATATTATAATATAAGGATATGATTATATTTACATAATATGCTAATTATTTACTTTTTATTTCTCCTTCCCTGATGTTTGTACAAAATTTGGAGATTATGAAATATGCAAAATGCGATTTACCACTCAACCCCATTGTTGCCTCAGAGCAACAAGTAAAATTCTCGGCCAGTGAGCAAAAAAAAATCAGAAAAAAAATCAGGTGACATCGGGGGATCACCAGGACCAGATTTTAGTTGAAACAATTTTTTTTTTGTGGAATGCAGACTTTCTTTCACGGATAGTCAGAAATGAAGAAATGTAATAGCAGACAATCAATTCAGCAGATTTCTCATCAAACAAACAATACTTGCAAAGGATATTGAAGTACATTATGCTACGCCTAATTCTCATACTGGAAATGCAGATATTGAAAGATTGCATAGCACAATTCGGAAAAAACTAAGGACAATGCATGATATTACACAGAAAACTATCATCGAGAAAACCTATGAAGCAGTAGTGTTCATGGCAGTGAACATTTAAGTTACACACACCTCTGTAAAAAAGAATTTGTTAATCTAACATATTCATTTCGATCACCTTTTCTAAAGTAACTAAATTGCTAACAGTGAACATTAACTTACATTCACCTCTCTAAAAGAATTTGTCAATGTACCATACTCATGTAATTCATTAATATCGTTCGATTACCTTTCCTAAAAAGTAATTTGCTAACGTATTAAATTCTTATGTTCATTTCTTAAGTCTGAAAAGTCAATATCTTACTTTGCATTTTTCGTTCGCTGAACTTTTTACCTACATACAAATCGATGAGTAGCATTATTGATTATGATTTGTAAATATTGCTGTCTTTTTTGCATAGCTATATTTGTAGAAACTTTTTATTATAAATTGTGACTTCTTAATTGTAAATACATCATTGTTTTTTATATCGTCACCATCGCTTGTATTATTGTGATAATTGTTTCAATGTGGGAACAGTCTGCAGATACATTTTTGTCTTGGTTTTTGGAGATTTACCATTTTGGAGTCATTTTTTCATTTCGGAGTCGTACTGTGGGCTTGTTTCTGTCTTTGACTTCAAATTCTTCATCATGGCTGACAAAGTCCAGGAGTTGAATATTGCAGCTATTAAGCGCATTATTAAGAATTTTAAAAAGGATAGCGAATCAAGGCATCCACTGGCGTATTTCGAAACAAGGCTCGAGAAACTGAGAGAGCAGTGTAAGAGTTGCGAGGAGAGGCATCCAGTAGTGTATACGGCGCTGGGGAAGGAAGCAGAGTTAATACGAGCTTATTCTAGCGAATATGAAGCTTTGGAGAATCTTGTAATGAAGTATATGACGCTGTTTCGAGCAAAGGTATATGAGTTCAGAAACCACAAAGAATCGGCAGTTACAGAGTCTGTAAAGCTTGAAAGAATACGAATTCCGACATTTAACGGCCGGTATTCGTCATGGTTTGTACATATTTATTGTAAAACGTTTACTCAAAAACATATCCAAATTTCAACTATACAGGAGAAAGTTTATTTTACCTCATCAACTGTGCACCTTTCAATTCACCTGTCACATACTTTTGCTCATTGTAATCGCCTGTCAATTATTTTCCAAAGATTTACAATAAATAAACTACATCCTATTAAATTTTTAAGCTTACAGAAACGAGTTTTTATACTCTATTTATTTTAAAATTTAAAAAATAAAGGGGGATGATGACGTGCAGGGCTGACGCCTGCCAGGTCATGGCTATTGCCCTTAGCATGCTATAAATCATAAGTGAACAAATTTCTAACCTTACAGGAAGACCGTTATTCGGAAGGTTCACTAGCTCTTGGACTAACAGTGACTGTTACGAATTTTATAAATTCATATCAATTTCATCATAAATTCATTTTCAATTTCGTACATACAAATTCAACAAATTTTAATCATCCTAATTCCTCACGTTTCAATTTGTTTACAAAAAGAAAAATGTAATCCGATACGAAATTCAATATATAACTCAATTCATTCAAATTTGTATTCCAATCCAAATATATACATTTGTTCTTCATCATACATCTTATCAAACATTCTAAAGTCATAATCTTCTCGTAGCGTAATTCGACACTTAGATAAACAAAATGTCTCGTCACCAGTTCAACACTTAGTTGCGAGATTAATTTGAACGTTCTTTCCACTTAAAATGCAATTCAGCAATTTTCACATTAAAGAACACATGAAATAGTATACTCGTATCTCTATTGAAGGTTTTATAACTTTGGATTGTTTAGTCTAAACAATCTTCATGAGAAGAATTTTTTGTTACTGTAAGTGTAATTTAGTTTAGGTAAGCATATTGTTTGTAGTAATCGAGCAGTTAAGGGTTAAAGAAAATTCAGGCATAAAATGTCCCAGATCAACTAAACGATCGAACTGGTACGATTGCAGATTGAACTGGAACAATTTCAGATTGAACTGGAACAATTTACGATCGAACTGGTACGATTTGAGATTGATCTGGGACGATTGAATATTTTTGATAGTTGCAGTTGCCATTGGACGGAGGAGTGAGAAGAAAGATTTTTTAGGTAACCCATGTTTGGGAAGTTGTGCCCGATATTTGATTAGCAGTTTTATTTTATTCTCCGATAATTTTGGTTGGAATTTTTATTGGAATCTCAGTATTCGTCGATGCATGTTAACGTTCGAAGTAGATTTAACGGCAGTCAAGTTGCATTACAGGACCACCCACATCGTCAGCGGGCGCCCGACGAGGATGTTTGGGTGAGTACCCTTACATTTTATTATTGGTAAAAATATATATATTTTTACCAAATATAATTTTATTATAATCTTTTTTATATATATAAATTTTGCATGGGAGTGAGAGTTAAATCATTGGAAATTTTACAATTAGAATTTTAAATATAAAAATATTAACATAATGTCAATGTTTATAAATTAAGAAAAAAATGAAGTGCTAATTCTCTTGAAAATCGGTCTTTCTTTGCCCAACCTTCTGACCGGGTAAGGACCCGGTACGGTGGCAGGCTGCCCCCTAAAAACATGAGCCAGCTGCCGGGTACTTAATTAATCCTTTTTTCGTTTCAGGTGACATCGCGGGTTGAGTGGCCCAAGCAGAGTGCCTCTTTATGGCATAGCGTTATGCAATCGAGTTGTATAATTCTATGGCATAAATTGGTCAGCGGGGTACTCCCCTTCTGATGGGAAAGTTCATACAATTCAAGTTGTATGAGTTTTCCACTCAGAAGAGAAATACCTGGCCACTGCAACAAAAATATGGATTTATTCCGGTTGGGTGGGTGCGAAGGGGCTCCATCACCACCCGGTTGCCCCTCTTTCATTTGTGGGCCATGAGCTTCGTCGGGTAATGACGAGGTCACCCCAAGTCCGCCTTTCTTCTCAGGTTCCTCTTGTTCTCGAAACAAGTACCATCTCCCTCGATGTAGTTATCTACACTTTTTGCGACTTCGGTCGCCTCTTGAGCAACCTCAAATTCGTGAGTGCGAAATTTTTTGTAGTGGGTCCTCGTGCTGGTGAAATGAACCCGCCCCACGACACCGCAATGCTAGCCTGCCAGCGCATTAACGCGTCTCCAGACGGGGGCATTCTCGGCGGATATTGTCATCTTCTTCTGCCGAGGCAGCAGAACATCGCTGCAGTCCTTTACGGACAGTTGAAACATCTTATTCACTACATGTTACTATTTTAGATTTTGAAGTAGAAAATAAATGTTCAGTACGATTTCTCTAGCGACACAAGCCTTTGCATTTTTCCCAGTGAGGCTGCTGGGAACATTAAGAAGAATCGTGCCTTGGCTGCAACCTCCGAGCATTCAAGCTTATTAAAAGTTAACATTTGGTGATACGCTGATTGTTTTTATTAATATTTTTTGAATTGTTCTGTGGATGCATTAACCTTTGAAGCATATTAGGTGTTACACCAAATCAGTATAATTAAAGTAACAGGTGTTTCACCGTTACAACTTCTTTCAGCGAACAGTGACAATGGCACAATTTTGTCGGAGCGAACAATAAGCTAAATGCTGTTCGTGAATTCTTGACAGGACATTCGAACAAACTGTATTTTTCACTTCTGACGGAAAATATTGTATGGCACTTCAATCCTCCTGCGGCAACACACTTTGGTGGGCTACGGGAGGCAGCAGTTAAATCGATGAAGTTTCATCTGTATCGCGTTATTGCCGACACCATCCGCAAGTTCGAAGAATATATTGCTCTGCCAAATTGAAGCAATGATGAATTCAAGACCTCTCTGTGGAGTGCATGGAGATTCTGATATCACCGAAGTCTTAACACCGTCGCATTTTTTGGTTGGTCATTCATTTCATTTTCATTTCATTCGAAGGAAGAACGAATTTCGCCGGCAAAAAGGTGGAGCATGATCCAGAAGATGGCGCAGCATTATTAGAATCGGCGGCACAAGGAATATCTAACAACGCTTCAAAGCCGATATAAATGGAAAATGAAGAGGCCGAATTTCAAGGTTGGTGATCTCGTTTTGGTGCATGAGGAGAACGTTCCACCCTCTAACTGGCCTTGGGGACGTGTAATACGAACGTATCCAAGATCTGACAAGGTGGTTCGAGTTGTCGGAATGAAAACTCGTTTTGGAATTTTTAAGCGGCCGGTCCAAAAGCTGTCAACCTTACCAACCATTGAATTAGATAATTCAAGGCGGGCGGAATGTTCAGTCAAACTACAAGTTTGAATATAATTAGTAATTGAATATTTTATTTGAATTTATTTCGTTGAATATAGTTGTTTTAACGTAAATTTACATGCATTGAACGTCCATTGTTTCGTTAAATATTATACTTCAATGTCATTTCCGCTGGCACACATACTCATTACATTATATTCGTGGTAGAGAAGACGCGTGTCGTGCAGGTTGTGAATTTAAGAAGAAATAAAGAGTTCACATTTACAAATTAAATGTACCGAGTTGGTTATCGTTCACATCTTCCGTAATCCATAGATTAAAAACACTTAGTAATCTCCAATTCCAGCAAGACAACGCACATTGTCACAAGGCGTTGCTACGAGGTGGTTTCGTGATCATAGAATAGATGTAGGAAAGAAAGAGATATAGAAATGACGTGGTCGACCGCAACACGGGAATCGGCACAGTCTCGATCTGGCCGTCGGCGCGCGTGGTTATAATAAACATAAATAAAGTATACAACTACGACAAAATTAAGTGCTTTTATTTACTGGTGCCCATTTTCATTTTTCCATTAGCTTATTATCCTGCGTGGGGGCTCGTCCGAGATATTGAGATGTTTTATGTGAAAATTAACAGGTGTTCGACACGGCAAGAAAAAACAGTGACGCTAACTGTGTTGAAAAATCACAGAATATGAGCGAAGCAAAAGACCTTAGTCTATCGGGAAATTAAGCCGAATTAGTGAAACATATTGCCACAGCAAATGCGTCGGGACAGTGAATAGTGGAATTTCGAGAAATGGCGGAAAACAATTCAGTGAACGGTGCGTCGGGCGAGGAGGATGGCATTAATGCAAGTGTGTTAGTGGCGGAGACTGTCCATAAGCGCGAAATTATTTTATGTAAGCGCGAGAAAAAGTTAGCCGAACGGGAACTCGCCTTAGCGCGTCGCGAAACAGAGATGTTACGGCGAAGCCAATCAGTTGGTGATAGTGTTAGTGGCGACAGTGGTAGTCGTACCGAGAACAACGCAGACGTGCATGCCGACATAGAACATTCGCGGGTGGTGTGCTCGAGTTCGGTGGTGCACACTACACCCAAGATAAATGTTGCGACGCTAGCAGACCTTCTCAATGTTTTAGATGGAAAGACGGATATCTACGAAACATGAGAGAAGCAGGCTTTGTTTTTACGACGTTGAAGGCGTTGAAGTGTTTTCGGTGCAACTAGTTTGGGCACACCAAAGCACAATACCAAGGAGCACAACAAGAAATTGGACGGGAGGCAGATAGAAAACACTGTAATGCATTAAATACAACAACCAGGAAAGCGTATAAAATAGTGAAGGTGTCCGGAAAGAATATTAAAGCTATGTTCGACTCTGGCAGTGATCTTCACTTAATGATGAGCAGCACCTACGAAGGTCTGGATGCACCTGCTTTGAAGGCGTTGACAGTACTCTTCGACGACATAGGTTCAGTTGGTTTGAGAACGCTTGGTAGCTTCACTGCACCGGTATGTGTGGATGGATTTAATTTTGTTTTGCAGATGCACGTTGTTCCGGACGATTATGTGGGATGCGATATTTTGCTCGGAGCAGAGCTGAAAAACCCCGTTGAAGTACGTCTAAGAAATGGGAATGCTACAATATGAATGAATCTAATACTGATACGCTCGAAGCAAAGAACAACTTCCAAGACGCAGTGAAGGAGATTATGCACATAAACGTCGTTGAAGGGCCCAGTATGCAGTTGCCGCACATTAAAGACCGAACCATAGGCCCTACATTAAGAGATTTGATTGAAAGCTAGAGTTTCAACAGCTAGAGGACATACTCGCACATGGTCCCGTTCTCAAGTTTTATCGAGTCGGATCCAAAACAGAATTACATACGGACGCGTCTAAGTAAGGACTCGGTGCCATACTTTTGCAGAGAGACTATGAAGATGGAAAGTTACATCCAGTTTACTACCCGAGTTGGAAGACGACGCATGCAGTAGAGAAGTATACGAGCTATGAATTGGAGATTTTAGCCGTTGTGAAAGCATTGAATAAGTTGCGCGTTTATTTGTTCGGTAACCCAGTGAAGATTGTTACTAACTGTCAAGCTCTTGCCCTAACCATGGCAAAAAAGGAGACGTCCTTACGAGTGGCACGATGGGCGTTGTTAATCGACAAATTTAATTATAACCTTGAACATTGACCTAGCCGGGCTATGAAGCACGTGGATGCTTTAAACCGATATCTGGCATCAGTATATCTTATCGAGAATAGAGTAGACGCATTTATGGAACGAGTGCACCGAGCCCAGCAGAACGATAGCGAACTACAAAAAATCATTCAAGATATAAACGACGAGAAACAAACGGACGTCAAACTGCGACAAGGAATTCTTTACCGCGAAGAACGAGGAGATTTTCTAGTGGTTTTACCCAAGGCAATGCAGTACCACGTTATAAGAAGTGCGCATAAACGTGGTTATTGCGGCGCGAGGAAAGCCGAATATGTTCTTCGACAGGAATTTTGGTTCCCGCACATGCAAGCCCGCATAAGGAAATTCATAGATACATGCGTAGTCTGTATATTAGCCGAGAAGAAACACGGAAAGCTGGAGGGCGTGCTACATCCGATTGACAAAGGTGGTGTACCAGGAAGTGTTTCAAACACATATTAGCTGTTACGGATACATTCACCCAGTTTGTGTGGCTGTATCCAACGAAGTCAACGACAACAGAGGACGTTTTATCGCTGTTGCAGAAACAAGCCAGTATTTTCGTAAACCCACGTAGAATTGTCTCAGACCGAGGGACCGCATTCATTTCGAATGCTTTCGCCAAATATTGCAGAGACGAGGGAATAGAACACATTCCCATCACGATGGGTGTGCCACGTGGTAATGGTCAAGTAGAGAGGCTAAACCGAGTGATTATCGCAGTGTTGACGAAGCTGTCTATAGAAAATCCAGCAGAATGGTTTAAGTTCGTTGAAAAAGTTCAACAGAGCATTAATTCTTCGTTTAATCGTAGTATTGGAATTTCACCATTCGAGATACTGATTGGAACAGCTATACGTACGAAAGACGACTTGAAGCTGCGTGAAATAATTGAAGCTGAAATTGTAGAAATCTTTCAGAAGGAACGATCGGAACTGAGAAGCAGAGCTATGAACAACATGAAGAAAGTTCAAGAAGAAAATCAATCGACGGCGTAAAGCCGCAAGACCGTATGATGTCGGTGATATCGTAGCTATTAAAAGGAGGTTTGGAGGAGGTTTAAGAGTCCAGACGAAGTCTTTGGGCCCTTATTGGGTTGTGACAGTTAAGCCTAATGAACGGTACGAAGTTGAAAAAATCGGTGACCACATAGGACCCAAGGAGACTACGACGTCAGCTGATCATACGAAGCCATATCCAGAATGTTAAGATGCAAGCATGACCGTTGAGACTTCACTCGAGGATTCGTCGTCCGAGGAGGAAGTAGGTATCGGGGACAATGCAGCCATCAGAAAGGCCAAGTGTGGGAAAGAAAGATATATAGAGATGACGCGGTCGACCGCAACACGCGAATCGGGACAATCTCGATCTGGCCGTTGGCGGGCGTGGTTACAATAAACAGAAATAAAGTATACAACTAAGACATAACTAGGTGTTTTTATTTACTGGTTCCCATTTTCATTTTTCCATTAGCTTATTATCCTACATAGATTTACTGGAAAGGCCACCTCAGTCTCCAGATCTTAACCCGATCGAACATTTATGGAGCATTCTGAAGAGAAGGATGCATGACCGTTCCATAACTTCCAAAATAAGTTTGATTTGTGCTCTGAAAAAAGAGTCGGAAGCAATAACTTCCAAAAAATGCAAAAAGGTTATTTCCATTATGCCAAGAAGAATTGCTGCGGTTATTAAAGCCAAAGGAGGTTCAATCAAATTTGATTTCTTTTAATAAAATAATATGAAAAACAATCATATTTGCCATTTTCTTTCAATCAATAATAATACGCTTTGAGATATGTTACTTTTCTGGGGCCAAGGCTGTACATTCTATTTTACAAAATTTTTATTCAGTTTATTCAAAATAATTCGGCTGTTTATTGTTAATACACCTACCACTTGTATTAAAACTGTTTTTGCATTATTTAAGTTTTTTTTTAATTTTGCTTCTCTTTCCAACTACAGTAATGTTTGAATAATCCGAAGTATCATTAAACCGAAATTCCAGTAAACCGAACACATTTTTACTATTATGGTTCAGTAAACCGATATTTTTATTCCAATACTCCGAATTTGTCATAAACACGCAGTTAACCGTGTGCATATATAATAAATGTATGGTGTATATTGAAAAAAATAGATAAGACAATTATTTTATAATATATGCACGCACTAACAAGATAATAAGCCGTTTATAAGGATATGCCTCAGGCATTTCAAATGCAGATACAAAATTGCATCAGCGAATCTACTTTTTGTTTTTTGTTTCGAACTTTTTTCATCAAGTAAGTTCCCATGATCTGTAAGATCTACAGCAGTAAAACATAATCCCAAAGTTCAGTGCCGCAGAATTCGCAATTGCAACGGGAATAACAGTGAATTTGGTGCATAAATATAGTTGCTCCGGTCATCTCTCGATAAATTTTCTCTCGTTCCCATTCAATTTCCCATCGATGAAAATCACTTTTCCGTGTGGGCAGCAAAGTGCGAGATATCGAGTTTGGAAGTGCGAATCTATTCGCCTATGTATCTTTCGTATCATCCTCTGGTCCTCGACAATCGGAAAAAGCATTGAGGCAAATTCATACAAATTTCGGAAGCAACTCAAGTATCGGAAACCAAATCGTTGCGGAGTTCGGAACAGCAACCAGTTACTTTTCAATCAACCTTACTTTTAGTTCACGTAGAACACTATAACTAATTTGTTGTCTTAATCATACGTAAAACGGAGAAGATTTGTTGACCGCCGCAAGAGATCAGTAGAGATCGGAAAAACCGCGGAGTTTTATTTTACATAGATTAAATCTAAATTTTTAAAAAGGAATAAAGTAATGATCCAGTTTCAGGCTTCCCCGCCCCGAACACGAGCGCTCGTAGGAGGAGGTTTGGGGTAAGTACCCTTTCTTTTTTTAAATTTTTCTTCCTGCATGTTTTTATTAAATTATATATCTTCATTAAATAACTTAAAATTAATAAAAATGAAAATCAACTTTCGTAATCAAATTTTTTATATATAAGAAACTTCCCCCGACATGTTTATCTCATCGATAGTATGTACAATATAATCAATTCATTACAATAGGGAAAATACGTTGTAAATATTTTCATTGTTGCAATATAAAATGTATATGTGCGTGTAACGGGAATAAGCTATTAATTGTGTGCTACTACTATCAAAAGGATGTATATGTTAGCATTAAATTCAAGTGGTAATAGATAGCTACACTATAGAGCAACTCATATTGTATGAAAGAAGTTTAAACATTGGAAGTTTGAATCGTGTATAACTTGGTAGTTATTTTTTTTTGAGATAATAAAAAGGAAATGTCGAATTAAAGGATACTCCTCCGTCTTCCCTTTCTTCCAATTCTAACCGGGTATAGGACCCGGTACGGTGGCAGGCTTCCACCTCAAAACATGAGCCAGCCGCCGGGTACTCATTAAGCCTTCTTTTGTTTCAGGTGACGTCGCGGGTTGAGTGGCCCAAGCAGAGTGCCTCTTTATGACATAGAGTTATGCAATCGAATTGCATAATTCAATGGCATAAATTGGTCACCGGGGTACTCCTCTTCTGATGGGAAAGCTTATACAAGTCAAGTTGTATGAGTTTTCCACTCAGAAGAGGAATACCTGGCCACTGCAACAAATATAGATTTAAATCCGGTTGGGTGGGTGCGAAGGGGCTCCATCACCACCCGGTTGCCCTTCTCTCATTTGTGGGCCATGAGCTTCGTCGGGTAACGACGAAGTTACCCTAAGTCCGCCCCTTTTTAACATGTTCCACTTGTTCTCGGAACAAGTCCTTTTTTCTCTCGGTGTAGTTACCTACACTTTTTGCGACTTCGGTCTCCTCGTTTTAGTTTGACCACAAGAAATTCGTGAGTGTGAAATTTTTTGTAGTGGGTCCTTGTGCTGGGGAAATGAACCCGCCCCACGACACCGCAATGCTAGCCTGCCAGCGCATTCACGCGTCCCCAGACGAGGGCATTCTCGGCAGATATCTCCATCTTCTTCTGCCGAGGCAGCAGAACATCGCTGCAGTCCTTTACGGACTTTTGAAACTTGTAATTCACTACACCTGCGCATTTAAATGAATGTTTTCTCCAAAGAATTGTAGCTTTGAGCAAACACCAACGTATCTGATACCTGCTTTTCGGAAGAAAACATTGAGTACTCTAAATCGGATTATCTAAATGATACAAAGTGCATACCAGTTTTCCATATGATAGAAATTCGTCGATTGACAGGATAATATAAATGCATTATGCCTTTGTCTTCGTACAAGGCAACGATTATGCGCAACACCCCCTCACCCCGCAACATAAAGTAAAATAGTCCTTATAATTAACATAAGTAAGAATACTAATGAGCCAGTATGTTACCATGAAAGGATAGAAATTTCTATAGACAATACATTCATGTAAAACGCGAGTTATAGCCATGCTATGATATCAATTATTCAACTACACGTGCGCTCACGTAAGCATTTTACCTGAGCATTCAACATAAATGTTCACCTGTACATTGCCCCAATCAATGCTGACCGAATTAATTTCTCAATACAATATGAAACTTTGCAGTAAAGTAAATTAGCAACTTTTTGTAAACCTTGCAACTTTTATTGTTATAAATTGATCGAATTAACATTAACAGTTCAGTTCATATTCTTAAATTTGCTGTTACTGTCGGTTTGGAAATCGAATCACGTTGTTAAATTGTCTTAGTAATAAACTTTTAAAATGTGAATAGTATTTGTTTTGTTTTTTGAAAATTAAAACATTAAGTATTTAACTTGCGCTACAGAAAGCCAACACGCGTTTGCGATCATGTTGACGATATTTTCTTCTATCGATGCACAGTTTTACCTTGTATCTCGTGAGGTAAAGTATTAATCTAAATGAAAAATAATGGCCACAATAAAAAGACATCCTCATAAGACCTTAAGTCTTTTTCAAAACAAGAAAGTTTTAGAGGATTTGAAAAGTTATGTGAATGCTGGAGTTATTGCTAAAAATTATGGGATAAGCAGATCGACTGATACCGACATAAAAAAGAAAAGCAATGAATTAAAAGAGTTAGTTAAAATGAGTTTTTATAGTGAAATTTAGTTCCTTAATAAATGTATATTTAGATTCCTCGATAAAGTCGATCACAAGGAAATTAAAAAAAGGAAAACAATGCACCGTGTGAGTTATCCTGAAATGGAGAAGGAATTATATGAGTAGTTCGTTAAAAAACGTGATAAACAGATTCCTGTGTCAGAGAGCGTTTTATGCGCGAAAGCAAAGTTGATTCATGACAAATTCTATGGATCTACTAAAAAATTTAGTGCAACTTATGGATGGTTCAGCAAGTAGAGTTCGCAAACTATCGATGGCACTATCGACACTATCGATAGTCTAACACTATCGCGACTAGCGATGGTTTATGATAGACTATCGATAGTACAGTGAAAATCGCCTATAGCGACACAGGATATAACGACTTTCCGGTTATAGCGACCAAAATGTACCGCCCCGAGTCCCAGCCTACTCTTCCCAAGGAAAATTGAATGGTATATAACGTCATCGGCTAAAACGACGATATCGGCTATAACGACGAATTTTCGAGGTAGAAAATCGCTTATTACGACTAGCGAAGTTGCTTGTGGACTTGATTTCGAGTGAAAAGTAAACACAGAAACGAGATTGAGTCTGTGCTACCTCCTCAGTCTTATTTGAAACGCAAAACAAGTTGCCTATAACGACGAGCTTTCGAGTGAGACGATCTCTTATTACAATACTACTCGCGACGTTGCTTACAGACTCGATTCCGGGCAGAATGTCAAAAAGAAAGCAGTTTTCTTTAGAAGATAAATTTGTTATTTGTTCCAGAATCTCGAGTGGGGAGACGAATGTACAATTAGCCAAAGAATACGAAGTGAGCCATTCGATAATATCAACGATATGGAAGAAGAGAGATGAAATCGAAGATGCAATAAACCAAGGGATATCTTTCAAGTCAAAAAAAGAACCGAACAGCGACTCACGGTGAGCTGGAAAAACCATTATTGGAATGGTTCAAAATCCAACGGAGTCATAACATACCCATATCTGGCCCTCTTTTGAAAGCTAAAGCCCAAGAGCTTATCAACGTTATTTCGCATGGTTCTTCGGAAAATCGAAAGGATGGATTTGCACTGAAACTGCCTCCGCTGAAACTGGTACAGAGATGTGCTACTGTTTGGTGCCTAATGAAGAAAACGGAGAAAAAAATTATGGAAAGCGAACGAAAGGCTTTACAAAAGTATGGAAATACTTCAAGAAGTCCCAAGACAAAAAATTTGCTAAGTGTTTGCAGTGTGGCAAGGAATGCAAAACAAATGGCAACACAAACTATCTTCTTGACCACCTAAATCGTTTTCACCCAAATCTGGAGAAAGACGAAGAAGAAAATATTTCTAACAATAGCCGGCAATCTAGTCTTAGGTATGCTTAAACTTTTGAAAAAATGTATGTGAGTTATATATTTGCTTTTATTTCTTAAGGTCTGTTGACTCTTATTTTAACTGAAAATAGAAAAAGGAACAGCTTCCTTTTAATTTCGTATATTTTATTTTTTATTTTTCTTCTCGAAATCGATTTTCGACCGTAATCGTTCGGTCATCTTCAGCTACAATCGCTGAAGATGACCGAACGATTACGGTCGAAAATCGATTTCGAGAAGAAAAATAAAAAATAAAATACACAAAATTAAAAGGAAGCTGTTCTTTTTTCTATTTTCAGTTGGAGTATTTTGTGAAGGCGAAAATGAATTCTTATTTTAAGCTTGCGATTCAATACGAACAAAATTCCAAAAGAAAAAAGGACATTGATTCTGCATTGGTTGAATTAGTGGCACAAGACTTTCAGCCATTCAACATCGTTTCAAATACTGGCTTCCGGCATTTTGTGCAGGCTCTAGATCCTAGATACGTCTCACCTAGTGCTAATCATGGATATCAAAGAAAGACTGGAAAATATGCTGCGCAATATTTCTCATGTCGCCTTAACAACGGATGGTTGGACATCAGCGGCAAATGAGGGTTATTTAACCATAACATGTCATTTTATTGACAACAATTTTGATTTGCGCTCTGCAGTTCTATCCACAAACAAATTAGAGGATGTAACCACTCATAAAGCAGAAAATGTTGCCAATAGTATAAGAAATGTTATGTCAGAGTGGGATATAACGAATAAAGTGGACTGTATCGTTACTGATAACGCAGCGGTTATGATAAAAGCTTGCGAGTTGTTGCGAAAAAAGCATTTGCCATGTTACGCGCATACTATCAACCTGATTATTCAAGACAGCTTAAGCAACACTGAAGAACGCGGAAAAATTAAAAAAAAAATGCAAACCCATCGTGACATTTTTTAAAAGTAGCACGATAGCCTATGAAAAATTTAAACTGGCGTAAAATACTGAGAGGCCATATAATTTGCTACAAGAAACACCAACGCGCTGGAATAGTACATATTTCATGGTTAAACGTATATTACTTACCAAAGATTCCATCGCTCAGGTGCTTTTGGAAACTAGAAAAGCTCCTGCACCACTTACAGCAGATGAAATATCAGTTTTGTCTGAGGTACAAAGTTTGCTTGAAATATTTCAGGAAGCAACAGAAAAGGTGAAAAAGTATAATTAATGTTTATCTTACAAACTTTTATCAAATATACATATAACTTACATTGCAGGTTTCTGGAAGTAATTACGTGAGAATCTCGTTGGTGATTCTTCTGGCATATGGATTAATGCAAAAGTTGAATAATATCAAAGCTTCATTTACATCATTTCAAGCAAACATTGTGTGGGCCGATTTGCTATTTGGGATAACAAGAAGGCTATCTCCGTATGAAACGAGAACACCATCACGGATGGGTACACTACTCGACCCTCGATTTAAAAAAAGAAGGGTTCGAATTATAATGCACAACAAGCTGTTGTTTGAAATCTATATGCGCAAAACATGAAGTGACCTCTATATGCGCAAAAACAATGAATTGTGCGGTCTGCTCAATTAGTGATGACTTCAGTTCGTCATCATCTTTGTTGGACTTCGTAGACATGCGCGTGACAGGAAAAGTGAAAACTTCACGGGCAGATGCCATAATAATGTTGAGGCAATATTATGAAAGGGCCAACATAAAGACCAGTGCAGATCCACTTTTATTTTGGAAGGTAAAATTAGTATTGATTGAGTTGTTCTGACCATGACCAATTATACTTTCAGATTGCAGGCGATAAATTTAATGCAATAAAAGATTGTGTGCCTAAATACTTGTGCATCCCAGCGACATCTGTCGAATCAGAGCGCATTTTCAGCAAGTGCGGAAGGCTTATTACAGACCGCCGAACCCGTTTAAAAGCGAAAAATGTAAATTTGTTAATATTATGCAATGGAAACCAATGGCTTAATTTAAAATAAAGAATTCCTTTTTATATCTCTGTAATATGGCTAGTAACTCGAATTTAATTTAAATAATTTTTCATTGAATTTCATTGCAATAAGTAGGGATCATACTATCGATACTATCGATGGTAAGTGAAAAACTATCGTCCACTATCGATGGTCACAAATATCGATAGTTTGCGAACTTTATCAGCAAGTTCAAGACTCGGTATGGCGTTCGAGGTTTAAAAATATGTGATGAGAAACTGTCTGCCCAACCTGAGTTGATCCCGACTTTCCGAATGAAACTTCAAACAGAAATTCAACGTAGTAATTTGTTGGATTCTCAAATTTATAATGCGGATGAATCTTCATTGTTTTGGAAAATGCTACCAACAAGAACACTAGTGCATGCCAAGGAGAAACACGCGCCTGGAAGAAAAATTTGCAAGGAGAAAGTAACGTTTCTGTGCTGCGCAAATTTTTCAGGTGCAAGTTGCAACTTGTAGTTGTGGGAAAAGCGAAAAATCCCCGCACATTCAAAAGCAGTCATCCTTCGCTTGGTTACTTCTCAACAAAGAATGCCTGGATGACATCTATAATCTTCCGGCACTTGTTTTTTGAGTCCTACATTGAACAGGTTGACAAATATCAGCTAGAGAACAATTTACCGTTGCCAACGCAAGATGCCACTGTTCCGAACAATTAGCAGTTCCTTCCCCCAAACTGCACAAATTTAATGCAACCAATGGATCAAAACGCCATTCATTTGACCAAGATGGAATACAAGGAGCTAGTAGGAAAAATAGTGGCTAGTGGCGAAGAAAACGTAATGAACGTTTTAAAGTCAATTACATTACGAGATAGCTGCGATATGCTATTTAGCGCTTGGCAGAAACTTAGTTCCGACATAATTAAAAAATGATGGACTAAATTACTTTCTAAATTGTGGGATGAGGATGATAACTTACCACCCGCTACATGGATAGCGAAAGAGATGCAACATAGTGGAACTTATACCGACAGTAGACAATCAATTCACGTTACCTTAAACCAATTTTTTTCCATCGATGCGTCGCAAAGTGACATCGAAGACTGGATAGACGAAAATTTCTGTGATCCGCAGTCAGTATCCTCACTACTTTCCAGCCATGATCCAACTGAAAGTAACGTCACTGATTCCCTGAAAGTAGGTCATTTCGAAGCTATCCAGAGCATCGAGAAAGCCATCCAATGGGCACAGGAAAACGATATTTGCATCGAAAAAACTAAGATTTAAAAGATGTGGCTTTTTCAAGAGCGTTCTCCAAAACAGCAAAGCAAACAAAAATTAGTAATTTTTTTCGTCGTGAATAAGATAACCTTTTGTATTTTTTTCTTTTTATTATGTTATTTTATTTGATGACTTTTTTTAATGTTTTAAAATAATTCTTATATTTTAGTTCGGAATAAAAACTTTTTTTTTTGTTTTTTAATTACCTCCATTCCCTACCACTCTCTCCATCACTCTTTCTTCGTCGCACAACGCTCGTGCGATCTGCATTCACATTACGTCGCTTGGTCCTTTGTGCCACCCAGACAATGTTTAACACATCGGTATAAGGGGGCACACAATATAATGTGAACTAGTCCTTTTCGTGAACATCTAGTCCAAAAAATCATGATCAGCTCTCAGAGATAAAAAAAATTCGCATTCAAAAAAAACTCTTGAGTAACTGTCACTTCAGTATCTCGCCGATAGGGTCAAAAAGAACGCCCTAAGATACTGGGCTCATAAAAGCAGAATTACAGGTCCACGCTTCAATCAGTGCTCATTAAACTCTCCCTTAGTCTTTTCTTAAATACCAAAAGTGAGTTTGCTTCCTTAACAATTTCTGGTAGATTGTTATATATACGCAGAGCATCATTCGTTGCATCGTTCTTTAGTCGATTCGTTCTGGCAAAAGATATTACGAATTGATTTGTAATCAAATTTCTAGCGTTTGTATTGCTGATACGGAAAAAGGTTCGTTTATCCGAAATCTACGATAATCCAACAAACCCCTACAATCAATTATTCGGATTACCGAAACACTAAGACTTTCAAAGTTCTTCGTTTTTCCTTTTATTTTTATTCAGCGGCGAAAATTTTATAAAATCACTGAGAGAACTAACAATTACGACAGTTTGTGTCTTCTAGAACAACGAACAATTTTTAGAGAAACAATGATGTAACTACACTTAGCGGTTGAAATTTAGGATTGCAATTAGAGTGATTAAATGCTAATCCCTGGTAAATGAAAGTAAAGTACGAGTATATAGTCTACATACTCTCAATATACCATTATTTACTGTCACACCCTTTTCAATTATACGTTTTATACAACTGCAAATCGTTTTTCTACTCTCTCATAAAATTGAAGTTTTTGCATTTACATTACTGTTCTTCTGGAACGGCAATATATTCATCTTCACAGAAAATTGGAACCCATTCATTCTTACCCTCCAAATTTTCGCACTAAATTTTCTGATTTTCATAATGTTCAAAATAACAAAGCAACCACAGCTGCCATTAAATTATTACAATCATAACACGATTGGGAATTAAAAAAAAACTCTAACAGACCAACAGTTCGAATTTACATCAAATATTATGAAAGACGTGTCTAAACTATTCCATATCAAAATGCTACATACAGCTGTCGATTATTCAAAATCAAATGGCGCTATCGAAAGACCTCATTTACCCAAAACAAAAACAAAAAAACCTAAACTTCTCGTCCTTATACATATAAATTAACGTTTCAATTATGAAGGGTTATCAAATCATTAAACGCTTTCAGTAAATGAATCAGCCCATAGAAAATTATTTTTACACAATAAATATTGATAGACAATAAGGCGAAATTCTTAATGCATATTTCCAACTTCAATAAATGAACCAAGACATTTTATCTTCTAAAAAACGATTGTACAAGACACAGAATAACGCATTGGTAAGAAACTTAAATTTATCAAAAGTTGGTGGAATTTTGAAATAATTTCATTAAAATTGACTAGCAAACTGATGAGCACTTAAATTTTCATATTCGATTTTCACGTCAAATCTACACTAATATACATTAAAAAAAATCACTTTCATGTAAACTCTTGACATTGAGTTATTGTAAATAATGTAATATCTTCTTTTTAAATACCTTCAGATATTTGTTTATACTAAATAATATTGGAATACTTATTCGGCTATTTTTATAGAATAGTGTGTAAAATCATTTACAATATTCACACAGTCATGCTTATAGATTAAAATATCTTTAAAAACGTGAGACGATATGTTCATTTCTGTGTTAAAATTATTCATAAATATATATTCACTTCAAAAGCATGTCTTTTTCTTTGTTTGGAAACCCGAACTTAAAAATCAATTTATCCATCTCGAAATCATACACGACTTTTATCAAAACGAATTTCTTATTGTTTCCTAAAAAAATCAACTAATTAACAAAACTATTTATTGCATTAAAAGTATAGTAATCTACGATGTCGTTGATTAGAGATGGAGGTTTTCATTTTTGCGTTAATAACAAACATTCTAACATATTGTATGTATCTTAAAATCGTCTCATTATAATAAAAATTGCAATTGTTGTAATTACGAGATTATTATCTGCTCTATTTAATTTTGTATTTTAAAAATGAAAGGAAGACAATAAGGAAATCTACATCGCTAGACTTACCGCGCGATTCAGTCAGTTACCCCTAAATGTACAAGTTGCTGCAGACATCGTTGCAAATACGTTGGATCAGGAAACATATTGAATTGTGTTTTATGGTCCACACCATTCCAAATAACAACATCTTCTCGTCCTGTTGTAGCTGAACGTCCGATTGTGAAAAGTAAACGTCGATCAAAAGCTATCTTCAAAAAGCGTAAAACTTTACGACCTAATGGGCAATCAGGTAGATAGCATGTTCGTGGAAATCCTACGGCAAAAAATGCACGGCCGCAATGAGGATGTTCTTCCGTTTGAATACCTGATGCGATACTATTAAGAAAACAAGTATTATCTAATTGTCAATTCGAATTTAAGGAAAATCTTACTCATAGACAATTTGTATTGTATTTTGTCCCTCATGACCAGGAAGACTTTTCGGTATCACCACCCATGACATGGTGCCGTGTGGCTGATTGCCTATTTTCTCACCATAAACGATTCCGCACACAGGACATTCTATGTACAAACTCTGCGAAATCTATTGAAAGAAATGAAATCAAATTCAGTACTTGGAACAAATGCACTTAAAAAAAATTACTCACCTTTTGGGCACCTTTCTGTTGTTCAATTATCATCTGATTCAAGCATTGCAGATGCATCAAATGTTGACATCTGGACAATGACACGGCTGGGTTTTGAGAACAATGCACTAATTCCTCCATACACATTGGACAGGGTTGCGCATTGGGCCACTTGGGTGGATCAGCTACTTTCACAAAGCGACTAATCATATCACTAGCAGGATCTACGCCCACTATCGGACCGGCTATTGTATGCATATGATGAGTTTGCTGCGGTAATGGCGGAAGTGGTGGCGGAGTAGGATGCGTTTGAACGAAAACATCATCACTCCCAACTGAACAGTCCAACAAATCATTAACAGATGCTGTAAAATTCCTACTTCGCAAACTTTCCTTGCTTTCATGGCTCAAATATGTCGAAACAGTGTCCACACTCGGTCGACGTGTTGATTTTAAACTACTGGTATCCGTGTCGGAGGCTCTTGTTCGTGATCGTGACCGATGTGAGGAACCTAAACGATGGAGATACTGTGGCCCGTCGGAGCTTCGACTCGAAAATAAACTGGCATGAGAGGATTGCGGCGATTGTTGGTGATGATTATGGTTATGATTGTGGTTATGATTGTGATTAGTTGAAGGGCCGCTTGACTTTGTACTGAATATGTTCAGGTTGTTGAGAATTTGACGTGCCAAATTTGTTGTCGAAAGGGCATTGTGCGAATCTGGATGTTTAGACTTTGATGATTTCACCGACCGTTTCTGACTGCTCGAGCATATGTTTGATAAGGACGATGATGTCGATGGTCCGGCCACCGGTTGACTAGTCGTTAAATGTAATTTTTGTTTAGAATTCGTTGTTTTCGGCGGTATTCGAGGTGCTGAAATCGATTATTGTACATTATTACATATACATAGTATTAATTTATCAAAAACTGACAACTCTCACACCTGATAGACCATTGAGACAATATAAGGTTAGTTTATTCACATGAAGAAATGTCAAGAAGTTGTTTACAAAAAGAATTCAAAGTAATTCAAACCGGTAAGGATGAATAATCTATCTAAGAGGTTAATTGCAACAATGACAGTCACGTAATTAATAATTGCAAGGAAAAGGAAAAAGTTATTTAAAAATGAATGAAATTTAACTGGAATCAAGAGTGAAAACTGAATTGCAAAAAGAGCGAAGAGAGGTAACAGAATCGGCTACAACATTATTACTGATCTCGTTGTCGGGGGGGTCAATGATTCCACTTCAGGGTGAAAGTGCTAGACTAGTATAGTAAAACTCACAAAGGGTTGGACGTTGTCAGGTCAACATTTTTTTTATCGCCTTTTAAAGTTTTTACTCCAGGATTTCCATTTCATCAGTCTTAGGGTCATAACTCTTGCAATATTGATTATCTGGTATCACAGTTTTAGAAGAGACTTAGATAAAGAATTTTTATGCAGATATATGTAAATGCAGAAAAATTACGTTGAACGAGTTTAATCAGAGATCGTGGTAGGAAAATTTAACCCTGCCATTTGACATCTGTCAGAATTAAATGTCATCCAAAGCGTTTTTTTAGTCGAAGGTTTGCCTTTTAGAAATATGGATCGTTTTTTTATTAAATTATTAAATTTTATTATAAAAATGGTGATTCTGCTGTATCAACATTTAGGGCTTTACGAGCCGATTACGGTCGACATAATCGACCTACACAGCAAACAATTTCGAACACAGTGAGAAAATTTGAAGAGACTGGATCGGCTATTGATATTGCAAGGCCTGTGCATCATCGCAGCATTCGTTCTGCTGAAAATATTGCTGTCATTGCTCAAAGTGTGGAAGAAGACCCGAATTTGTCGATTCCTCGACGTGCTCAACATTTGGGCTTGTCTTACGGCTCATTGTGGCGGATTTTGCATTTGGATTTGCATCTCCATCCGTACCGAATCCAACCCACTCACTTAAGCCTCAAGACCATACACAACGCAGAATGTATGCGAATTGGGTGATTGAACAACAAGCCATTGATAACGATTTTTCAAACAAAATTTTCTTTAGTGATGAGGCTCATTTTTCGCTCAGTGGTTACGTAAATAAACAGAAATGCCGCATATGGGGCTCTCAAAATCCTCAGGTGATCGCAGAAAGGCCTTTGCATCCGTAAAAAGTTACCGGTTGGTGTGCATTATGGTCTGGTGGTGTTATTGGCCCGTATTTTTTTGAAAACGATCAAGGAAGAGCCATTACAGTCAATTCTGACCGCTATGAACGGATGTTAACCGATTATTTTTGGAGAGAAATTGAAGATTATGATCTGGAGAACATGTGGTTCCAACAGGACGATGCCACAAGCCACACAACACAGGCTAATCGAGCAATTTTGCAAGAGAAATTTCCAGGACGTGTAATTTCGAGATTGAGTGATGTCAATCCGCCCGCAAGATCCTGCGACCTAACACTTTTGGATTTCTTTTTATGGGGCTATGCGATCGTGTTTTCGCGAACAATCGTCAAAATCTTGAGCAATTGAAAACCAATATTCGTGAAGTTATAGCCGAGATATTGCCGGAAATGTGCCGAAAAGTCATTGAAAATCACATAAAAATGATTGAGACCTGTAAGAGGTCCCGTGGAGAACATTTGAATAATGTTGTGCTTTACGTATAATGGCAAGGTTCAATATTAACATTCAATAAAAAATTTTGTTTCCACCTGAATATTTTATGTGTTTTCTTTAGCTTTACTTTCCCAAGCGTAAAATGGATAACCCTATAACTCTTGAATAAATAAATTGTCTGCAGTGGAAAAATGACCTGATCCGGCAACATCAACGTTTCAATCAACTTACATTGCTATTTACGGTTAATTAGCACTGTAATAATTAGCCCATTCGTAATTAATACGATTTATTTGATTGATTTATCAATTGATCGATCATTTTCATTCAATTCACCAAATTCAAATTCAATTCGCCACAAAGCGAAAATACTTTCAGTTTCGAATACAACATTTTTATTTTAATCAATCGAGTAACCCATTTTTCATCCAGTTTTTAATTTGTCAAAACTTTATTATTCATTGTTCAAATGTTGGTTGGTCTGTACCGTAGCTGCTGAACGTTTACTAAAAGATTTTAACGAATTTTTGAGCTTTTGGTGGATGTATTAAATAAACAATAATAAAATCAAAGTTCGGGACAAAAGAGTCCCGGCGCAAATATTTGGAGGCCCCGGCGAGATACACTTGGTATGTACTTTGCCGTACATATCTAAATAATTGTTCTTTCGCCGGTGAACAGATCGTGAAGTGCTGTGTGGTGTTTTGTGTAGTGTCGTGGTGTATCTGCGCTTTCTGTTTCCGATCGCTTTCCGACTTTTACGCGATGGAGAATGTGGATCGCCTGATCAAGGACCTTAAAGGATTGGCTCGAATAGTCGAAGGCGTCACTCCAAACTCAAGAAGGATTCGCTCTCAAGGAAGCATGAAACCGGGTATTATGCGAAGCGACTGCGGCGACTAAAGGCCGCGTGGGTGGATGAGGATTTGAACCAGGCGATAGTCACATCCGATCTCTACCGGAGGTCGCTCCGTCCCACGAGTATTTTACCCAGCATATATACGACACTACCAAAGGCAACTACCTCCGTTACCAGCAGCACTTCCGCGATCAAATGCGTGCCAACACACACGGGGACACGCCAACCAGGGAACAGTCACCAAAAGGGCTCGAAATTCAGGATAGCGAGGACAAGGACTACACTGCGGAAGCCTCAGCACCAAGAGATGCCAGTGTGGTCAGGATGCTGCGTCGCTATAGTCATGGCAGGCACGTTGAGGAGGATCATCAACCGTTTGGACCAGAAGGAGGTCACTCGGAGTAAACTCATGACCCTCCAACGAGGTTGGCAACAGTTGGATGAATATCACTGGCAGATCGCTGAGCTCTATGACGATCCTGAAGCGTATGGTTTTAACGTGCAACAGCACATTCATTTGGAAGAGCTTACCCAAGATTGGGTCATAGGTCTGGAATCGAAAATGGATGAACTCAGTGCCACACCTGCCTCAACGACTCTGCCTGTGACTCCTCTTACCATGCTTCTGCAGAAAATAAGACGCCCCGCATTCGATGGGAACTATTTACATTGGCAACAATTCCACAACTTGTTCATGCAAATAGTGCATAGCCAACCGATGTCCAAGTGCCAGAAGTTATGGTAGCTCAAGGCTAGTCTCACCGGAGAAGCGGAGCTTTTGATTCGAAATTTTACATTGTCGGATGACAACTACGATGCAGCTTGGACAACCTTGAAAGAAAGGTACGACAACCGGCGACTATTGGTAGCGACGCTCATCAACAAATTGATGAGTCAGCCATCTCGTGCTGATGAAAGGCAATCAGTGGCAGCAATAAAGGCTCTATATGACACCACACAAAGTGTCTCAGAGGCCTGGAGAATCTGCAAGTGTCCACAAGAGACTGGGATCCGTTGCTGCTGCATGTGCTAATTCGAAGATTCGATCCAGCGAGTCTCGCATCATACAAACAATCGTTGTCCAACCCGCGCAAGCTACCACTCTTGAAGAGTTTGTTGGACTTCCTGGAAACGCGTTTCCAGGCTCTCGAGACACTCGACCATAAAACAAAGGAACCGGAGAGCTATCAGGGCAACCGTGGCCGCCACGACAGCTTCTCGGTGCTTAATGTGTGAGCAGGATCACCCGCTTTAGTACTGCCCGGATTTCCTCAGGATCACTGCTGCAAAGAGACTAAGTTTCGTGCGCGCTAAGAAGCTGTGCGTGAATTGCCTTCGAGAAGGACATCAGACTTTCAGCTGCGCGGCAAGAAGTTGCAAGCTACCCTGCTACATCTGCCTGGAGACAACAAACCCAAACAGACCAACACGATGTGCTCGAGCACGACAACGCCGAAACAAGACTCGAAACCGCAAACAAATGCAAAACCGCCATCGCTCGCTCTAACGACTCTGATGGTGCCCCGACCCCGAAGACATGTACTTCTGGGCACAGCCGTCGCCAGGCTGGTCACCAGCAATGGGTGGACGACGGATTGTCGAGCTGTGCTAGATCCGGGCTCACAAATAAACCTAGTCACCAAAAGAATCATCAAAAAATTGGGTTTATCATCATCACCACACCTTGCCCTCATTGAAATGGTAGGCGGTAGTACTGAGAAGGTATACCGTAAGGTGAACCTCGGCCTGATCCAGATTATCAGGATATGCCGCGCAGTTGGAAGCCTACATCATGGACAAAATTATATCACCTCAACCGTCTCAGAACTTGAATATAACGAGATGGCACATCCCCAAAACATAAGGCTGGCGGATCCAGACTTCCACCGAACGGAGCGCATCGACATGTTACTGAGTGCCGAACACTTTTACGAGGTCCTAGCCATTGGACAAATAAAGTTGGCCCCATAGCTCCCAGTTCTCCAGAACACGCTCCTACTCACACCTCAAGTGTCTTCCGTGACATACGACATCCTGGCAGAAGATAACCAGCTTAATAAGCTCAAGTGATTTTGGGACATGCGGCATCCTGGCAGAAGATATCCAGCTTAATCAGCTCATCAAGCGATTCTGGGATGTCGAGGAAGTACAGGATCCACAGCACAAGCTTACGTAAACTGAATGGTTTTGCGAAGCACATTTCTACCAGACAATGAAAAGACGTCCCGATGGCCGTTTCTTGGTTAAACTCCCATTCAGCAAGGATGCTGAGACGTTAAGTGATTCCCAAGCGGTGGCCACTCGCAGATTCATTGCCTTGGAGCGTCGACTGGAGAGCAACCCTGATCTAAGACTTCCATACGAGGACTTCATGGAGGAGTATATTCGGCTTGGGCATATGGAGGGGGTTACGTCGCAGCAGCAGCCTTCCACATCATTGTGTCATGAAGCCTGACAGCAGTACAACCAAGCTGCGGGTGGTTTTCGATGCATCCAGTAAGATGACCACAAACGTTTCGTTGAATGATGTCCTTCATACAGGGCCTACTGTCCAGGATGACGTTTTTTCGAAACTTCTGCGTTTCAGAATGTTTTGTTTCGTATTCACCGCCGACATCGAGAAGATGTATCGGCAGATAATGCTCTATCCTGAAGACCGTCGCGTCGGTACCATGGCTTAATTTGGAGAAATAGTTCAACGCAACCAGTGCAATACTATCAGTTGAAAACAGTAACCTACGGCACAACGTGTGCCCCGTATCTAGCAACAAAATGTCTGCAAGTTCTAGCACAAGAGAACCAGCAGAAAGGTCCTCTGGGCAGCAGCGCGTTGGAGAAGGATTGCTATATCGACGACGTCATGACCGGGACAGCTTAGAGGAGGCAGTTCGCAAACAGGCGGAGCTATGCACCATACTCTCGAGCGCAGGTATGCATTTGCGCAAATGGTGTGCCAACCATCCTCTATTGTTAAAGCAGATTAAACCTGAGGACCAACAGGTCCAGTTGGACTTCAGTAGTTTACGCGAGGACTATACTAAAACGTTAGGAGTCATCAGGCGTCCGAAGACTGACGAGTTACAGCTCCAAATCAACCTGGATCCAACCGATGCGAAGTTCTCCAAGAGGGCGATGGCATCTGATATAGCCAGAATGTTCGATCCATTGGGCATTCTGGCTCCTGTACTAGTAGCAGTCAAAATATTCCTGTAGGAATCACGGCGATTGGAATTGGACTGGGATGCAGCATTACCAGTGGGGATCCATACCCAGTGGTCCGATCCACGCAGTGGTCTGCCATCATTGCAGCAGGCCCGATTTTCTCGTCACATCCGTACAGGCGAGAAACCCGTGCAAGTACAGTTGCACTCATTTTGTGGTGCCTCCGAGAAGGCATATGGCGCAGCGATATACATGTGGTCAACCCTGAGGAGCGGTCAAGTCGTCGTCTGTTTGCTGTGCGCCAAGTCCAGAGCGGCCCCGATCAAAATACTTACTGTTCTGCGCCTGGAGTTGTGTGCGGCGAAACTAGGCCCTGAGCTCACAAGACGAGTTAAGACAGCGCTTAATCTGCAGGAAATTTTTCAGGTATTCTGGACCGATGCCGAGATTGTCTTGGCGTGGATCAACTCTACTGCATCATCGTACAATACCTTTGTGGCGAACAGGGTCTCGGCCATACAAACCCTCTCAAGGCCGGACCGATGGCGACACATAGCCTCTGAAGACAACCCAGCTGACATCCTGTCACGTGGGATGGCGCTGTAGTAGGTGGTTGCAAGGACCACAATTTTTATCCAGGGCAGAATCAGTTTGGCCTACCGAGTATCGGAGTGGGGAGCTTGCGACTTGTAGACGAAACCGACCAAGACGGCTATGGCAGCAGCAAAGGCTCCTGAAACACACTTCATTCAGCAGATCCAACACGGCAACTCCTTCAAGAGGCTACGGCGCATAGTGGCCTATATGATGCGGTTTACCTGTGGTCTCAAGCCGGCAGTCAAGCAATCTCAACTAATAAATCAAGCGCCCACGAGTGATGAACTATCCACAGCCCTGGAGATCATCGTGAGGTATGTACAATCACAAACTTTTAACTGCGAACTTTTGGACATCAGGTCGTGGAGGCAAGTCTCCAAGCACAGTCCGTTGGTGGGACTGGCGCCATTCTTGGATCCAGAGGGCATAATCCGTGTCGATGGGAGGCTAGAGGCTGCCAAGATCATGTTCAACGCCAAACATCCTATTTTATTACCGTTTAAACATCCGTTCAACAGACTGCTGATGATGGACATCCATCGCGATCACTGTCATCTAGGTGCGCAAACACAGCTCGCTACCACAAGACAGCGGTTCTGGCCAATTCGAGGAATTCAACTCGCGAGATCGATCGTTCAACGGTGCGTGTGGTGCACCCGAGTCAAGCCTAAGCTGTTTTCACAAGTCATGGAAAACCTGCCGAGTACACGTATTCAGCCAGCCCGTCCGTTCATCAACTCCGGCGTGGATTTTACGAAGGCCGCCCATCTGGAGCTAGTCAGCTATCTAAGCACAGAGGCATTCCTCTGTGCTCTCAAACGTTTCATTGGACGACGAGGAAACTGCCAAAACTCATTTTGCGACAACGAAACCAATTTTGTGGGAGCTCACTGCCAGTTATCAGAATTGTCGCCCTCATTATATTCCAACGAAGCGCGTCAAGAAGTAAAAACGGCGTGCTCTAGCCGGGGAATCGATTTTCACTTCATCCCTCCACACGCGCCTCATTTTGGCGGCTTGTGGGGGGCGGCGGTCAAATCAGCCAAAAATTTGATCCGTCGAATCGTTTCGTCGGCGGCTCTCACCTAAGAGGAGCTGCATACCTTAGTGGTTGAGGTGGAGGCTATCCTCAATTTTAGGCCACTAACTCCGATGTCAAACGATCCCAATGATTTGGCAGCCTTAACTGTAGCACACTTTCTCATCGGAGAAACCCTCACAACCATGGTGGATGGTCGCGCAGAGCCAGTCACCGGAGGTCTCCAGGCCCGGTCGAAGCTAATCAATCACCTCAAGCTCGAATTCTGGAGACGATGGTCGCACGAGTACTTAGCACAGTTGCAGCATCGTGTCAAGTGGAGACGGTGACACCCCAATGCGATCCCGGGAACAGTGGTCATCATAAGCGAAGATAACACCCCATCGATGAAGTGGCCACTCGGACGAATTATCAAGACGTACGAAGGCGCCGATGGTTTCGTACGAGTCGCTGATGTCAAAACCGCCTCCGGAACTTTGAAAAGGCCAATACAAAAACTGGCCCCATTACCAGTGCTCGACGACGCACAGTCTAACGAAGAACCATCACAAGAAAGTTCCCTCCACTTGACGAAGGAAGGGTCCCAGATCAGCGGTGACGACATCCCGAGGACAAGGTGGCGATCGATGCGAACCGGCAAGTCAATTGTGCTGCTCCTCTTGATGTGCCTGCTAGCTCCCATTGCGCATGCCTCTCCAACACAAGGCTCAACAACCAGACCCCATTCGGATCTGTATTTTAAACAAGCTACTATCCAGACTCAGCGCATAATGCACTGTTATGCAACACTCAAGTGCTACTCGCAACCGCACTCATAAAAGTAAAGAACAATGAAGGTGAATCCGTAACACTGCGAGCACTACTTGACATCGGCTCCCAACGCTCGTTCATTACTGAATCTGCTGTCCAGCTATTGGGATTACAACGTAAACATTCTAAAATGTCTATTGGGGGTATCGGATGTTCATAGTCATTCACAACAAAGGGTGTCGTCATGGTCACAGCAACTCTAGGGAAGTACAAGTAAGCCACATCTTTACAATTTGCTGCATTAATAATTCCCAAGATTACGACGATTTTGCCTGCAACAAGCATCAACGTAGCCTTACCTACACACATAAAAAAACTAAAATTAGCAGATCCCGGGTTTAATTGTCCTTCACACATTGATCTGTTACTTGGAGCTGACATATATGGTAGTATCCTAGATCAAGGATTCATTCCAGGTCAACCATGCGCTCAAAATACAAAATTGGGCTGGGTATTGTTTGGAACAAGCCCCTGCACACAAATCAACGCTGACTCTACTTCATTCGTTGCCTTTGAAGAGCTTGATAAAACCCTCCGGCGTTTCTGGGAAATCGAAGAACCTCCAACAACAATGGAAACGTCTCAAGCCGATGATGAAGCCGAAAAACACTTTTCGAATAATACGCGTAGAGGCTCAGATGGAAAATATACATTAATGTTACCTTTCAAAAACAACGTAGACCACCAGGAGGAACTGAGAGAGTCTGTACGCATAGCGTACATTAGGTTCAGACAGATGGAACAGCGTCTTGCCCATCACCCTGACCGGCATAGGGAATACTATACATCCATGGAGGAGTATCTGACTCTTGGTCACATGGAGAAGGTACCTGATCATTTGCTTCAGAGTACTAACTGCTACTACCTTCCACATCATGAGGTCATAAAGGAAACAAGTTCGATAACAAGATTACGCGTCGTCTTCAACGCATCCATAGGTGGGAAATCTCTGAACGATCTGTTGCAAGTTGGTCCGGCAATACAAAATAATCTTCTCCACTTATTATTGAGATGGCGAACTTCTTCTTCTTTTTCTTAGCACTACAGCCCCTTTCGGGTTTTCGCTTCCTGCAAACAGCGCCTCCAACTGTCTCGGTCCGTTGACCGCGTCATCCAATTCCGAAATCCGAGCAGCGATGAACTGTCTTCGTCGACCGAGTCAGACCAGCGTTTCCTCGGTTTCCCCACTGGCCGCCTGCCTTCAGTTCTCCCTACGAATACCTTCTTGGGTATCCGTTGTGCGTCCATACGATTCATGTGTCAAGCCTATTGCAGCTTCCGCAGTCTTACAATCCTTGAGACCTCCGGTTCGTCAAAAATTTCATACAGCTCACGGTTGTATCGGATTCGCCATTGGTCCCCTTCTAGCTTCGCTCCGATTATTCGCCTCAGGACCCGTCGCTCAAAGGCGTTCAATATATTTGCGGATGCTTGGGTTAGGGTCCATGTTTCACACCCATAGCATAACACAGGTCTTATCACAGATTTGTATACTTGACGTGAGATGGCGAACTTATCAGTATGTAATTGCTGCCGACATTGAGAAAATGTACCGGCAAATACAGGTTCACGAAAATGACCGCGACTACCAACGCATATTATGGAGATCGTCTAACATGGAACCAATTGGTCACTACATGCTGAAGACTGTCACTTACGTACTGCTTGCGCGCCATTTTTAGCCATTCGAACTCTTCAGCAGCTTGCAATCGACGAACGTGTTAACCATCCAAAGGCTACCAAGACGATACTTCAAGATTTTTATGTTGATGACCTTCTAACTGGATCAGAAGGCCTAGCAAACTTAAAGCACTTGTAAGATGAGCTCAGAAGGACACTACACAAAGGAGGTTTTCATCTACGAAAGTGGTCAGCCAACTACCACGAACTTCTAGAAGCCATCCCGAAAAAGGATCGAGAAAATCAAAAGCTGCTAGACATCGCGTTATCCGAAGAAATCAAAACACTGGGGCTACAATGGCATCCTGCACAAGACGTTTTCTCGTTCAAGGTTCAGCCTTCTGATAACCAAAAGCTAACAAAACGGTCTATCCTGTCAGAAATGGCAAGGCTATTTGATCGTTTGTGCTGGCTCCAACCTTGCATCATCACTAGGAAAATCACCATTCAAAGTCTATGGCTATTGAAATTAGGTTGGGATGACGAGGTCTCCCCAGCTACTGTAAAGGACTGGAGTGAAACACGTAGAAAACTGCACATTCTCGAGAAACTTCGGATCCCTAGATGGATCCAAGTCACAAGCAACACAACCATAGAATTGCACGGATTCTGCGATGCTTCCAGAGTAGCTTACGCGAGTGCAATTTACCTACAGGTATTGGATGCAAGTGGACGTATCAGTAGCAGCCTGCTCAACGCAAAATTACGGGTCCCCCCAACAAAAACACTTTCTGTTCCAAGGCTTGAGCTGAGCAGTGCTGTCCTATTGCTAGAAACAATGAAGCAATTAAAGCAAGCTTGTAAATGGGGAACTATTAAAACGTACTTTTGGTCTGATTCAAAGATTGTTTTGGCATGGATCCAAAAGCCAGCAACTACTTGGAAAGTACTCGTTGCGAATCGTACAGTTATTATCCATGCTGACTCAGCATCCAACGAGTGGCACCATGTTAGGACAGATGAAAACCCCGCTGATTTGGCATCTAGAGGAATCCGACCGGAGTAGTTGCAACACTCATCCCTATGATGGAAGGGACCAGAATGGCTTACACATACAGTAATCCCTACAACGACCAGCTTAGCACTATCATCAATTGAACAAGTAGCGGTGACAGATGAAGCCCGTTCAGTCGGTATCGTAGCTACCGAACCCAGTCCGGAACTAGAAATATTCCGCAAACACTCGTCGTTACCTAAACTTCTCAAGGTAGTGTCATACATTAGACGATTCGCCTACAACGCATTGCATCCGACCAACAAGCGGACAGAAAGTTTAACTGTCGAAGAATTTCACGAAGCCAAACTGAATTGCATACATCTCTCCCCCTACAACACGCCTTCCGGCAAGAATTGGCCTCGTTACGCAAAAGGACCAAAGTATCCAACGATAGCAGCATAAAGTCTTTAGCTCCCTGGATTGACACGCACGGAACCCTCACGGTGGGAGGAAGATTACATCACGCCCCAATCAGTGAAAGCGCGAAACATCTAGCAATTATTCCTCGAGACTCATTTGCCAAGTTGATCATAAGACAGACTCATCTCGCTACATTACATGGAGGAACGATCCGGCAGCAGTATTGGATCACCAACGCACAGTCTTTCGTCAAGAGCATACTGCACGAATGCCTCACCTACTTCAAATCCACTGCACGTCCAGGAAACCAGTTAATGGGACAGCTGCCACCACTTAGGCTTCAAATGGAAAAACCATTCGCACAGACAGGTCTAGATTACGCCGGTCCGATAACGATCAAATGGAGTGGTGGAAGTGGAGGCAAAACGACTAAAGCATATATAGCCGTATTCGTTTGTTTTTCAACCAAAGCCTGCCATCTAGAAGCAGTCAGTGATCTTTCAACACCAGCATGTGTTGCAGCAATTCGAAGGTTCATTGCTCGCAGAGGAAAATGCCACACTATTTACAGCGACTGTGGAACTAACTTTCTAGGCAGCGAAAAACAGTTGAAAGAAGCTACGAAACAACAATCGGTGAACAGTTGCTTAGAATCGAAGAATTATATACTCTCCTAGCTCAGAAAGAGGCTTGTCTCAATTCCCGTCCTCTTTGCAAAGTAAGCAACGATCCCGCAGATTGTACCGCCATTACCCTAGGGCACTTTCTAACCGGATGAAATTTATTTGAAATCCCATCCATTCCATCAAATAAGCACATTGACCGTAAATGGGAAACCGTGCAGCAAACCCGAAAACATTTTTGGAATGGGTGGAAGCTCGAGTATTTAAGCCGACTTCAACAAAGGCCAAAATGGGTGAACATTCGACCCAACCTTCGAGTCGGAGACCTCGTTCTTGTGAAGGCTGATAATTTTCGGTCATCTCACTGCCCACTCGCAAGAGTGACGGAGGTACATCCTGGACCTGATGGTATGGTACGTGTTATCTCCATCAAGGTTCACGGTAGAATAACTAGACGTCCTATAACGAAAATCCGCCGACTGCCGTTCACTAGCTCAAATTCTGATGCTGCACCAGAACAACATAAGCAATTACCTCTTACAAGCACACTTTTAGCAATTATACAGACAAACAAAAGAAATAGAAGCAAGTTCGCACCAATTGGAGATACATGGTCCGAATATCTAACTAACTACGCAAAGAAAACAAAACCAGAAACAGAAAAACGCATCCCGAAGCAGCCACAACCTCAACCTAATCATAAACCAACAACATGGTACGACCTATCTGCAACATCTACTGATTAAGAACCTCGCAAGGTTCATGGCAGGCGGTAATGTAAGGTAACAACATCAATATCGTACAACAACATCACGTACACATCAACACCATCATAAACACAAGCGTCACCACGATCAATAACCTAAACGGTCAACAACCAGCCCAAATCCACTCCAATCACCAGAAAAGTAATTCCGATCAATGAACTGCAGCAGTCATCGAATTCAAACATTAAAATGCAACACCCAAAGCTGAAAACAACGAAACAGCAATTCCAGGTGGAACAATGTCCTGCAAGTACAGCAATTTTATGTGGAACAACACATCAAAGTTCATTGCAACATCAAAATGCTGACTAGAGTCACAAATGCTAAATTAACGAAAACCATTGTAAAATTGTTGAATAAATACTGTAAATAGCGAAAATAAATTTATTCTGTATCAATAATCATTCAAGGTTGTTTCATTTGAACTTTTCATTCCAGAACAGGCATTCAAATCAAAATGAATTTCGTGCACTTCGTGATTTTTTTGGTCAACATAATCGACCAAATGTGTCCACAAACGGGAGAATTGGGCGCAAATTTCAGCAAACCGGGTCTGTAGGAAATGTCAAAGCACCTTTGCATGCTCGCCCAGTTCGTTCTGCGGAAAACATTGCTGTTGTTCGCGATAGTGTGGCAGAAGAGCCGGCAACCTCGACTCGTCGTCGTGCCCAACAATAGAACATTTCACGAACATCACTGATGCGAATCAATTCAATTGACTCAAGAGCTGAAGCCTACTGACCATTTCAAACGTCGGCAATACGCCGAATGGTTGGTTGGACAGACAGAAGGGAATGGTGACTTTACAAAGAAAATCATCTTCAGCGACGAGGCACACTTTCACCTCAATGCATTCGTTAAAAAGCAGAATTGCCGCATTTGGGCAAATGGGAATCCACGAGTGATTGTGAAAAAGCCGATGAATCCACAAAGAGTAACTGTTTGGTGCGGTGTATGTGCTGGCGGCGTCATCGGGGCGTACTTCATCGAAAATGAGGACGGCCAAGCAGCTACCGTGAATGGTGTTCGCTATGGCGAGTTGATAAAGGACTTCTTGTGGCCAGAAATTGAGGTTATGGACCTGGATGTGTCGTTCCAACAGGATGGTGCCACTTGCCACACAGCCAACGAAACAACGGCTCTTTTGCGAGAGAAATTCAATGGCCGTGTTATCTCACGTTGTGGCGATGTTAATTGGCCGCCACGATCATGTGATTTGACACCGTTGGACTTCTTTCTCTGGAGATATTTAAAAGAAAAAGTGTACGTCAATAAGCCATGAACAATTCAAGAGCTAAAGGATGAGATAATTCAGCACATTAACGACAATGAACCTCAATTATGTCTCAATCATTGAAAATATGGACCATCGGATAGAAGTATGCCACTGTAGCCATGGCGAGCATTTGAGCGATATTTTGTTTTACACATAGTTGTCATAGATCCTTCTATTTTAATAAAAAATATTAACATAATTCTCTGAAAACTTTTTGTTTTATTTACAATTAACATCGTGCGTTTTGGTTGGACCATCCTTTACTAATCGGACCGCCCTCGTAAATACAAGGTGTCCTGTCGATAATTGAGACATCCAGGAATTTTGCGAATGATACCTGATTATAATCTTGACCCCGCAGAGATCGCTTGAACGTTCTGTGGCGAAGATATGAACGCATTTCTATTGGGTGGGTAGATGGATGGGATTATCAGGCTGCTATTAGTCCATTTCGTACAATCGCTAATACGATTTTTTTACACCAAACACGATCCAATGGCATCAAGATTCTGGTATTGTGTGCTAAGCAAATTTATGCAAGTCTTTGGATAGGTAGCTTTTTGTAGATCTCAACGGGGGTGACGGAACTTTTCTGGCATCCGCCCTACGCGTCGCGGGCGCACTCGGTGCAAATCGGTTCGTATTAATTTTTTCGCCACGCAAGGCCCGCGCGCAAAAGTTTTAATACTCTTTTCTAATTTTTTAATCTGAGAATCAGCTGCTTCTCACATTCCTTCTGGTAAAACACTTCACCGCCTTTTCGTGTCGGTTTTCGGAACAAATAAATTACTAAGGATTAAAACGAACCGATTTGCACTCAGAGTCTGCGCCCCCCGGCGCGTTAGGCCGATGCCAGGAAAGTGTCGTCACCCCACGCAACGCGATTGCTCGACAAATATTAATTATGTATTAGAATTTTACGATTCTTTAGATCGTAACCTATTTAAACCAAAAAACTCTTAAATCATCCATGGAGGGAATAATCCTACGACAAAACATTAAAAACGAACTCGTCTTACCATTTAACTGTTGCGCTTGTTGTGGCGTGATTTTCACAAGTGGATATGGCGCCTGTTGTGTCCGTCGAATACTCCGTATTGGCCCATTCGGCTGTCTCACTTGTGTTAAATTACAAAAATTTATAGTATATGGCAATCCAATATTAGTCTTATTCAAATCCAAGGTTTGCTCCCCCTGAAAACAAAAACGCCCAATCAGTAAATTCGTATCATCGCTAGCCACATGTAATGTGCAAAACAAGACTCAAGAAACCTATTCCCGTACCTTGGCCCAAGCCTCTTCGATGATACATTGCACCGTCATATTATATGGATGCCAGCCGCTACCCGTTGCATCCACCCACTCCCACTTGATGCCCTTTCCAGCCGGCGACGTTGGCTTATAGAATGTGCGACGGACATTGATCATAGGCAATTCAATATCCTCGGAACTTTGCGTCATGCTCCGAACGTTCACGTAGAATTGCTCTAGGTTAGGATCAGCGTCGCTCAAAAGGACCCGCGTCAATTTCTTTGCGTGGGCCCGCTCCAAGTGCTGCGACACCTCTGGGCTGTACGGCAACCACTTGCCCCCGCGCGACTCAAACTCCCAGACCACAACCGCATGACAACTTGTGGCCATCATTCCAGCACTGATTTATCACTTTTTTCCTTCTTTCTTGCCTTCTTCACTTCTAACACTCACTTAATTCAATTGACATCAATCAGCAGTTTCTGAAGACATGCATGCATTACTAAAATCGGCAAAAGCATATCGTATTCATAAATTTCAAACAGTATGGGGCAAAACCCGAGCGAAACAGCCTAGCAAACGCGTTTGGATTAAGGATTCACTAAATTGGGGCACATCGACCACCGACGATCAAAGAACAAATACAAAACAAACAAATCTACACGGAACGAGCCACAAACGATGCACTCCGGGCCACGCGCGGGGTTTGGGGCCAATATCAGAAGAAATGCTCAACTTGTTGATTTTCCGCTGATCCAATCAAGTTACTCGTGCCAACGATCGATTCTCGCGTTGGAATGCACATTTTGTTGTTTTCGCGCGCGTTTTTAAACTATTGCACTCACCGATAAGATACTAACAATACTAGATAAGATTTGTCACGGTTTGATGCGATTTTGATTTGCCTCGCAAATAATTCCAACGCGATATCACTCTACGGAAGAGTTCTCCAATTCATTTCTTCACTCGATCGTTTGACAGTAGTCGATCGATAAAAGTTAAAATGGCGTAGGTAGGCACTGCCAGATATGTTGGTAGTTTTTCAACATTGTGGTACATTTGATGGGACAAGATGGGGATCAAAATGAATTTTTATTTTAACACTGATCGCATCATATATCCTGTCCTCTTTAAATTTCCTGATTGTTCGTTATAATTCAGTATTTTGTTTGTTTTCATATTTTATTGTTTATTATTCCGCTGATAATTGAGACAAAAAATGTAAATAATAAAATAATTAGCTTAGATCCTATAAAACTGTTTGCCCAGAATAAAATCTAAATGTTAACGAGTAAACTTACATTCAGTTAGTGATCATTTAGAAAACAGCTTTAACTTTGAATCAACCCAAATAATTCTTAACTTTGAATCAGCCCAAATAATTGACCAACACATCAATTTCAATAAAAAAGCTAAACTCATGAGATGCGTCCCTTAAAAATACTGTAAAAATAAGGCAAAGGGCAATTTGAAGTGAAATAATATCTAGAAGACTTATTTCATGTAATCATTTAATATTTCTGTGTTCACCGGTACAAAGGGCTTAGGTGACTTTCTTTCCAATTTGTACTGATTTCAGCAATGCTTAGAGTATTTCCTAGATGTGTAATGATTTTCTCACTTTCTCATTCGTTCGAGGTTTCCCGAAGGACATCTAAACTGACCCCTCATCTGTTAGAAACGTAAACTATCGGTACATACCAACGGATTGTATCCTACAGGTCACCCTTAGCCTACTCCGAAGTGGCTTTTTGCAGGCTAGCTAGTTCGGAGAGGAGCTTCGGTCACAGTTCTTACGCGAGTAGACTAAGTTCGGATACAATTTATCAGCCACCGAATCAAATGCCCATTTAAAATGCATTCCACAAATTTTCGGAGGAAAAAATTTTGTCACTACTTTAAATCTGACTTTACGAGGCTCTCAATTGCTCCAGAGCAACCAAATTCCAATCCTCACTTTCCCAATCTCAATACTGACATAAACTGCTCTAAGTCTAACTGAAATATTCTACGCTGATAAAAAAAATAACACAAAGTATGGTACTATGTTACTGAACCAATCAGTCGTGGATTTATAAGAAAACACCCTTCTTCACCACGTATTTACCTTCCATTTCCATTTCCCGCTGAAAAAACTCTTACTTCTAGAATGGGAAGAATATGGTTAATTCAGCAAGTCATTCTTTAATTGCAATTTCCATTCTAAATTTTAAAGTTATTTCGTTAATTTAAAAATAATCTTAATTTGATGGGTAACTACACATCATAATAAGGTATATCAAGCTAGGAAGTACATTTTTGTAAGAAAATTAAATTATTTAAGTTTTCGTCTTTCAGAGAAGAACTTCAATTAATATGTAGGAATCAAATTCCAGAAGTATAATATTTTCTTGTCCTCACATTGCATTTTGCAATAACAGGTACATTGTAATAAACATAAGCAGTCGAGCAGCCCCGTGGTGATCAGGAGTGGCTGCTCCTGAAGAGATAAGGTTGTCACCCCGTCGAAACTGCTTAGTTTGTTGTTTTACTAGTGTAAAGTAAACTACATCCGTCAAGTTTCCAGCCGTTAGGCAAAAATGAGTGGTTCACTACAGACACTTTAATATCTTTAGGTTTGACACATTCCCCTTGTAATGCAACGACCTTCTTGGGAGAAAGTAACGTTTGCTTTTTGTGTAATGTTTGCGTTTGTCTCAAGCCTCCGTGATTGCTAACTTTAACGAGGCAAAAAAAATATTGAATTACTGTAGAGTAGCTTAATTGACACCTAATAGAACATTTCTTAAGATAATGAAAATTGATCGGTACGTCTTGTAGAGTAGAGTACGCGTGATAAGTATTTTGTAGTGTAGCTTCGTGGCTCTACAAGAACCTGCCTTATATGATCCCGCAAATGCTAGTCGTCAAGCACGCGTACGCGGTCGTTAAGCGAAGCTAGTAAGCTGAGCTCGGTGTTGTTTATAGCTCGCTGACACTTGTTCCAGACCAACGGCTTCCGTGTCCTACATGGGCATTTCGAAAATCATTACAACATTTTGAACATTTGGTTCAAATTAAAGTTGTAGTGAATAGAGTGAATATACAATGTTTGTAAAGGACTACAGCGATGGTCTGCTGCCTTGGCGTGCGAGGATGTTGGTGCTCGCCGATATTGGCCTTGTCTGAGGACACGTGAATGCGCTGGCAAGCTAGCATTACTGTGTCGTCGAGCGGGTCCTTTTTTCCAGCAGAAGGGCTCACTATAAAAGAATTTTGCATTCAAAAATTACCAAATAAAATTGGCATCGACAGTTGCCGAGGCCGAGGTAACTTACTAAAAGGAAAAGATTGCCAAAGCAAACAACTAACTGGGCTTGGCGAAAATAACGAGACTTGAGAATTTCTCGTCTTTACCGGTGATAATTATGACCCCCAAATAAGAGTGGTCCTATGACCAGTATAGGACTACTCGTTCTTTTTCGCCAAGCCAAGTTTCAAATGAAAAGACCGAATTTTAAATTTAATTAACAAAACACTATTATTCCCATTATATAAAAAAAATAGATTTTTCAATCTCAATCGAAATTTCATTCTGCGTGATAATTTAAAATATATGCAATGATCGTAAAAATTAAAAACAAAATTTAATCGAAAACAGAGAAAAAAAATATAAAGTTTACTCCAGTTAACATGATCCAGAGTTTACCATATTTGATATTTTCGTTTCCTAATTATTCATATCAAATACGCGATACCCTATAAAGTTATAAAAACAGCAGTTTTGCAAAGAGGATTACAATTTATATAAATTTGAACATTTATGAAAAATATACTGTACAAAATAAGTAAAGCAAATAAAAGAGAAACGGGTACTAACCCAGTCCCTCCTCCGACGAGTGCTCGTTTTTGGGGTGGGTAAGGCCTGTGGACATGTTATTCGCGTATTTTTGAATCAAATATTATTTTTGAATTGAAAAATTATGCAAGTTTACACTTTTACTAATATACGGGCGTTCAATGTCAGGTGGCAAAAAGAGATTGTAAATTACGACATGATTGTTTACTTCATTTATGAATTGCTATTATGTGCCGGGGTCTGTGTCACCCAATAAGCATTAAACTAATTGTAGAAAGCAAAGGCGAGATTGATTGACAAGTTAAATTAAGACTATGCGGTTAATCATAAAAGTGCACTTCTCTCCGTAAATAATTATATTTGCATTTATTGCAGTTATTTTTAGTGTAGAAAATACTTCTAGTGATTAGAGCGAATATTATGTCCGTGTAGGACTGCAGCGATGGTCTCCTACCTCGGCGAGAGAGGATGGTAGTGTTCGCCGAGATTGGCCTTGTCTGAGGACGCGTGAGTGCGCTGGCAAGTAAGTTAGTTAGCGGTGTCGTGGGGTGGGTCCTTTTCCCCAGAACAAGGGCCCACTACAAAAAAATTTCGCATTCACGAATCAGGAGATAAAACAACTCGGTCCGATGGTGTAGAGACCGAGGTAATTTACAAGTACTAATGGTGGAGATTGCCAAAACAAACAACAAACTGGGCCTGGCGAAAACAGACGAGACTTGGAAGTATTTCGTCCTTACTAGAGATACTTAAGGCCCCCAAATAAAAGTGGGCCATCCAGGTGGAAGCGGTCCACTTGAATGTCCAAACTCCAAATAACTTTGTTTATGCTATGTTTAATTACTAAACTTTGCCTTCCGGCCGATATACGTGTGATTAAAGGTTTTAGCGAATCAAAACGTAAAACGGAAATTTCCTTTATTGTACAACCATAGGCGATTAACATGAATTGTCTTGACTTTCAAGCTTTTCTGTCATCCACTCAAATGTCCAAATTCCAAATAACTTTATGTTTGACAAATAACTTATACCTTGCATAGCGGCAGATATACGCGCGGTTTCAGGTTATAGTGAATTAAATATCAAGCAAGCACTTGGTGAAACGTAAAACTGAAACTTCGGGTGACGGCACTTTTCTGGCATCGGCTCTACGCGTTGCGGATGCACATCGGTTCGTATTAATCCTTAGTAATTCATTAGCCCTGAAAATCGAAGCAAAAACACGCAGAAGATAGTTAATTTCAAGCTTGAAATTTGCTTCATACGAAATTTGAACAAGATTGAATGGTGGCGAAGTGTTGTACCAGAAGCAATAAGAGAAGCAACTGATTGTCAGGTGAAGAATTTCAAAGATAATGTAAAGAGCGTGGGGTATTCCAAAAATTCAGCACACCAAACTATCCAGCTACGAATGATCTCGCAGAAAGCAGCATCTAGACCTTGAAGAGAAGGCTCAAGCCTGCTGCTGATGATCCCACTCCCCTGTCTATCAACCTACAGCACATACTATTCTGCTATATAGCAACACCTTTAGCATCAGGTCTGTCTTCTTCGGAGCTGTACCTGAAGGGAAGGGTCCGAACTCGTTTCGACACCCTGCTCCCCAACACCAAAGCTCTTGTTCCAATAGCACCTATCGACATGCGGGTTCATAGTCTCCAAGTAGGAGAGAGAGAGAGTGCAAGCAAAGATTCACTTGGGAAACCAAGACGTTTGGCAATTCGGCACCATCAAGAGGAAACTTGGCCAGTATCATTAAAACGCCACATTAATCAGTTGTGTGCCATCCTCAACAGAATCTGTAGAGGTGCCAACAGACTGCCAGTTGCCGCTAGCACCAACGTCAACAGATGCAGACCCTCCAGGTACACAATTTGACACAAATGGTCCGCTTGTGTAGCCTAGTCCGCATGTGACTCCATCTCGCGCTTTACACTATCGCAGTTTTTACTATCGTAGTTTTACTATTACTTTATCTCCCCCATTCGTTCAGCTCGGCTTTATATAGGGTCTCTAGACATTCAATCCATTGCTCGTACATTGCCGAATGTTCTGACGAGAATTACCTGGAATATTCAAGCAACTCTAAATACCCGCAGTGACGTCATTTTCACATATTGATCATGGATCTACTTGGCACATTCTTGTGCCTTCGAGTACATTCATTTACTTTTCAATCAACATTGATCATGATATTATTAATAGCTGCGACAAAAATTGCGACAGTAGCTCGCAGAATTGTTTAGACATGTAACAATTCCCCAACCTCAGTTCTTTTCGCCCCGAAAAGATGTGCCACCATGGGTAGTTAAGTCTCCCTGGATGTAATATGTGGCAAGATGGTCCAGGTGCACAGTTTTCATTTTGGCTCTCGGCTTAAGGTGTTCCTGTATGTCGCTTTGTAACTTGGTATGGTCCCTCCCAATTATGCTGCAACTTCGGAGAGCTACCCTTCCGCCGTTGTGGGTTATATAGTCACAGCAAGTCATCTTGCTAGAAGCCAGTAGAATTTGCCTTCAGATCATACCTGGTCTTCATGCGGTACGTAGCCAATTCAAGGTCTTTTCGCACTGTCCGATGTATCTGGTTCAACCGCTGCCTTAGCTTACTTGTGTACTCCGAGATCGTTCGAATTTTGTCAGGTGTTCCGAACTTAATATCAGCCGGCAGACGAATAGTCTCTCCAAAAATAACTTTGGCTAGGGGCTTCGCCCGTCGATGTATGTTCGGCAGCTCTATATGCTATCAAGAATAATGGGATGTGCTGGTTCCAGTCCCTTTGGTTCTCGTCAACCATCTTGGCCAAGTGTTGAAACGTTCGGTCATTCCATCAGATTGGGGATGCAGCGGTGTTGTTCTCGTTTACCGTATTCCCAGCAGCTCACACATTTCGCCAAGAACCAGTGACTCAAAATTCCAGCCTTGATCCGAATTTAGTTCACAAGGTACGCCGTACCTACTGAACCAATTTAACACTAGCTGTTCGGCTACAGTAGTTGCTTCCTGGTTGAGAATGGGCTAGACCTCGGGCCACTTGGTGAAATAATCGACACAACCAGCGTGTATCGATTTTCTCATTCGGATTCAGGAAAGGGTCCTGCGTTGTCAACAGCAATACTTTCAAACGGTACACCCACGTTGAAGTTTGCATTTGCCCTCTCAGTCGTCGCTTTGGACCTTTGACGGAAGCGCAAATCATGCATCTACGACACCAGTCCACTACAACTTCCCGAGCGTGGAGCCAGTAAAACCTTTCCCGCAATTTCGCTAAAGTCTTGTTAATATCAAGGTGGCCTCCTGAGGATCCTTCGTGCATTTTCTCAATCACATCGTGGATTCGACTTTTGGAAAGTATAGTTTGCATCCTATAGAATCTGCCATCCGCCGTTTCCCATTTCCGCTTGAGTACGCCACCTTCCACTTGAAGGGAGTTCCATTGTGTCCAATAGCTTTTCCTTCCACTCAGGTCGCCGCCCAGTTGTTTCCATCCATACAAGTAATGGTTCGATGTCTTCATCGGCTAGCTGGGCGTTTCGAATCTCCTCCAATGATCAACATTCATCTATCGGCGATGCTTGCAGTCAGTTGAACATGGACGACGAGTTAGGGCGTCAGCATTTCCATGAACTCCACCCTTCCGATGAACAATTTAATAGTCGTATGACTGCAATCTTTCGATCCATCTCGCAACTTGTCCCTTGGCCAGCTTTTCACGGCTTCAATTTTCTCAGGGTCTATTTTGACCCGTTCTACTGATACAACGTGTCCCAGGCATTTTAGCTGCGAAGAGGGTACACTTGTCGGGACTAAGTTTCAGATTCACCAGTTGCAATCGGGAGAGCACATCTTCTAAGTTCCGCATATGCTCTTCGAACGTTCTCCCGATAACAATGATGTCATCTATGTACACCAAGCAGAAAATCCAGGTTAGGCCTCGTAACACGTATTCCATCAGACGTTTGAAGGTAGCTAGAGCATTGCAAAGCCCAAATGGCATCACCACAAATTGCCACAATCCGGTCCCGACTGAATGTGCGGTCTTCTCTCAGTCCTTCTTGTCGGTTTCTACCTGCCAGTAGCCACTCTTGAGGTCGAGTATCGAAAACCATTTTTCGTCAGCTAAAGTGTCCATGATGTCATCGATGCGTGGAAGTGACATTGATGAGCTACCTATAGTCGACACAAAAACGAGTGCTACCGTCCTTTTTCTTTACGAGAACTACTTGCGCGGCCCATGGACTGACAAAAGGCTCGATAACACCTTCTCTTTGCATGTTCGAGATCAGTGCGCTCACTTTTCCTTGTTTGGCTATAGGAAGACGTCTCGGTGCTTGTGGAATTGGCTTGGCTCCCTGTGTATCTATGACGTGAGTTACCATACTCGTTCGGCCTTGGTCATCCGGGCTTGTTAAGAAGATGTCACTCTACTTGGCGACCAGATCAGAGGCTTGCTTAAATACTTGCACTGACAATTTGGTCTGCTTCAATATTACAGATGTGAATTCCCGGGCTTTGTCTGCGTCTTGTCTCCTTTTCCAATGATGGTCGTGAGTAGCTTACAAAGAGGTGATGGTAGAAACAAGCTGACAGCTGCCGATGACTTCTTCCACTTTTATGCTTATGGTTGAGTCTACGGTGTTAGTGACTCTAACTGGCCCGTATCCATTCTTTATAGATCTTACTCTTCGTTGGCTCTGTCAGATAAGATCGGTGGTCTCCAGAATCACCATCAAGCTTAGCCCATACAGTACTCTTGGAAGATTTCGGTATATCAGTGTCGGTACATACTACCAAATTTATCAGGAGAATTTCGTCGCTGGGACCCTCCATCAATACTTCGACATTCTGCCATTTCAATACACGTTTGCCCAAATCCAACGTGAGTCCATGTAGTCACAGAAAATCTATTCCGAGAATGCACTCATCCATAATGTTTGCGACCAGAAAATTATGTCAGAATACAAGGTCTCCCAACTGTATAAAGGACTGCAGCGATGCTTTGCTGCCCCAGCGGAAGAGAATTTTAAGATCCGCCAAGATTGGCTTTGTCTGAGAACGCGTGAATGCGCTTGCAGGCTTGCGTTGTGGTGTCATGTGGTGGATTCTTTTCCCCAGCACAAGGAGGCACTACAAAAAAATTTCGCATTCACAAATTAAAAGGGTCAAATGCCGATTGACTGGTGTCGAGGCCTAGGTAATCTACTAAGGGTTGCTATGATTGTTTGAAGAACAAATTGGGCTGGGCAAAAACGGACGGACTAACTGAGACTTCGTCGTTACCGACGATCCTTATGGCCCACAAATAAGAGTGGGGCACACCGATAGAGGCAGTGCTCCCTCGCACCCTCCCAACTGGATCAAGATCCAAACGTAGACGGGGCCATGTATTTCCCATTTGAGAGAAAAACTCATACAAAAGTACTTGATATGACCCTTTTTCTCAAATGAGAAATACAAACGTCACCGATTTATGTCATAGCGTTATGCAATGAGATCACATAGCCCTGTATCATAAATGGACATGCGAGTGGAAGGTGACTCTTCCCGGCAAGAGCCCTTGTTAAACGAAAGAAAAGGAAGAGCGCGCCCGATGGCAAGCCCATGCTAGTGGAGGAGCCTGCCATCGATGCAAGTCCTATACCCGGTCAGGTCGATTCAAATGGAAAGACCGACGGTGTATGTTTAACAATAAATTTTATTTTTCTTTTCAGGATAAAATATTTATTTTATAATAATCTATACGTACAAAGAATTATCACATAACTGGTACAAAATAATAATTCTTCAATTAAAGAAAAAGAATTGTAAATTACCCCGCGGTGAAATATAAATTTTTGCTTTATATTTAATTAAATGAAATCAGTTTTCGTTTCCTTTTCCAGGAAATCGAATTAGAGATCGAATATTATTTTTGACTATTAAATAAATAATATGGAAAGAGTGAGATGGTGGGGTGTTGAAATCATCTTGAAACTTTATAAAGATAGTCTTTTGCTTTTAAAATATTATTATGTAAATAACGAAATCACAAATAAACATCCTATATTCTCAAATATGTATATGATAAAGAGTAAGTGTTGAAATATATTAATTTATTAGGTTAGAAAATGCTAAGTATGCTTTTCGGCCAAAAAGAAAAATGTTCATAAACTTATTGTCATTAAATCATAAATAATCAAATATTCTAGCTTAATGGAAATTTTAACCGCTTTTTGAACTAAATTCAATAAAACCCGAATTTATGTTTGTGATCTTGTTTTATGAGTGCAGCAAAAAAAAAATATTAATACCATTTGAATATTTTTGTAGGGAGGAAAAAATATTAGCTATCTTCCAAGTTATTTTTAAGAAAGACGTTAAGACAATTGATTTGGCAATAATACCTTTTGCAGTGGACAAACATTGAAAAACCTTTCGCTTCACATCTTTCGCCCATGTAGCCTTCCTTGCATTCGCATGATGGATGCAAATAATTAGCTGCCCTCTAATCAAAACAACGTCCACCTTGCCGACAATACAACTCTTCAAATTACTTTGAGCATTTCCGATGCAAAACACTCTTTATTAACGTTGAATCTTTCGCAGACACTGATCGGCGCTTCAAAGAACTATTCGGTCGGTCTCCCGATGCAAAAAGAATCTGTTCGAACAACAATCGTCTACTCAATCCTGACATCTAGTTTACAGCATTCGGGAGCACGGCTCACAGCTCGCAGCTTGCAGCTCACGACTCAATTCGGTCCATAGACAATTTTTTGTGTTATGCTCTTATTATGCGTCGTGTTTATCCCTCCTAAGTTGAAACGGAAAGTACCTCCACCGTTTGTTGCGCTAAACGAGTCAATGTTTGCAGCAAGCAAATATTCCGATGTATTCTAATTCCCACTTTGTCACATTTAACTTTGCAGTCAGAGAGAAGCGAATACCTGGCTTAAATTCGATACTGCCCCAAGTCGGAACAAATTAGACTCACAGCTTTAATGCACGCGCCCACAGCTACAATGCACATTCGATTGTTAAATCCAAATATCCCGAAGTAGAGATGCTAGTATATATGGAAAATTGGTTAAAATTATGCTAATAGACCCCACATGAAAAGCTCTACCATATGCTATTGAATAATTGGCTATTTCCTTACAAAAACTTGCACCCCAAAAGCCTGACGAATTCAATCAATCGCTATCAACATAGGTTCACTTGAATACCACAAAATGCTCCATAACCAGATCCGCATTCGTCCATTACGTACACTTAAAGAACTTTTCACACACGCGCGTTCTTGACTAATTTCTGTCATTCTCGTCATTCACGCAATTGCATCGAAAATTTCACTACAAAACGAAATGCTAAATGTGAAGTGAAGAATCTTTTCTTTCTAGCGAACGGAACATGATATACACAAGACGTCCACTAATTTTTATGAAATCTTTTAATTGTTTTTCGAGGCTTCTATTTTTTCACAAATTCATACCTCGAGTTTAACTCACGAATGGGGTGTAAAGATCCTCTATGCGGAACGGAAGACAAATGGGTCCGCTAATTTTCACTTTCAAAAGGGGCTTCTGAATACTTCAAGCAGTAAGCAAATCAATTCCCACATCTCACATGTACGTTTTGTCAACTTTAAAATGATTTTCGGATCCAAATCGATCTAATTTCCCAATATTCCCGACCTTAAAACCGGCCAAGAAAATATTGCAATATTGTGTGGACGCTAAATCAATCAGCTGCTCATTCTGCCTAGTTAGCTTGCCTTCGGTAATGTAATACACCGTTGGGGTGCGCTAAATCAGTGCTCCCATGTTCAAAATTTCAATTAGCAGATTTAAAATTTTTCAAGAAAAAGTAACTGAAGTAAAGAAAAATGAAAAAGATTCTAAATAGTAATAAAAGTTAAATCTCATGAAGAATATAATTAAAGAGAAACGTTTACATTTAATATAAAGGATAATTGATATAAAATTACATTTAATAATAATAATAAGAAAGAAAACTATTTTACAAATTACGATTATGAATGGAAGTAATTAAATATTTTTTCTAAATCTATCATTAAAACTTTGGATAGGAGATAGGAAGGTTTTGGAGCAGTTTGCTTGGGTGACTGCTCGATTACTACAGGTTGACGTCTCCATTTACAGGTGAAGTTCTCCCGTAGCTTCCCGTGCCCCTTCTCACCACAATTTCAGCATCTAGGTGCACCATTTATCTGCGGCTCTCGCTCAATTTCCATGTGCTCACACCTGTACTCGTCTGTCACTACCTCGCGAACCCGGGCAGTGGCATGAGTAACATTTCCCGCTGCCCAAATTTAGACTATAAGCCAATGCGTCCTTAACCGTTTGCTTTTTAGCTAAACGCTCGCTTAGTTGCAATTCCTGGTCCTTTAATGCGCTGATGAATGCTTCTGCTGCTACGTCATCTTGATGTTCCGGATCGTAAGCTGGGTAAGCCAAAAGTGCCAGTCGCTCAATGTCTTGGGCTAGCCGCTGTAGGGTTTCGCCAGACTTCTGCATCCGATGCCGCGGCCGTAACCAATAAATCTGCTTTAGATGATCGCCTTCATAACGCATGTCGATCGCATTCATTATAGCAGCCGAGTTTGAGTGCAACTCAGCGGGGATAGTCTGCAGAAGCTCGGCAGCTGGGCCTCTTAGAGCAAAATTAATGCCATTGCTCGTTCCTGCTCATTCCAGTGATTTGTCCTCGCGGCGGCTTCAAACTGTATTTTGTAAATACTCCAGACCGTGTGCCCGTCCAATATTGGTGCTTTTACATTTCTGGAAGTGCTTTGCGCTGCGGTTATAAGTGGGGCTGGTGAGGTGGTTACTACTGCCTTCGCTGCTTCCAATTCCTTTTTCATTTATTCCATCTCACGGTTGATTCGCTCCTCGACCTGGTATAGCTTTTCCTAGACGTATTTAATTTGGTTGTTCAGACTACCGAGCTCCGCTTTTATTTCGATTGGCTGTTTTTGCAAATCTGTCTTCAAATCACTTTACTGTTTCTCCAGCTTCTGTGTGATGTCTGCCTTGATTTCGAATGCTTGTTGGTCCAGCTTCTGGTCTTGCTTTGATGATTGCTCATTTAGCTTCGCTGATTGTTCATTTAGCTTTGCTGATTATTCATTTAGCTTCGCAGTTAAACTGGATGACTGTTGTCGCTGCTCTTGATGCATCAGCATCAACATTTGAATCAGCGCATTCCCTGGTTCCTATGATTTCGGTGTTTCTGCTTCTCCCTTAAGCTCCGACATGGTAAATTCATTAATTTTTAAAATTATTATTTCGGCTTTTATTTTTTTTTCGCCTAAGTTTCCACGTTGCATTACACTATTGTGCTTTTTAAAAAATGTTAAAATATTTTCACTTTCAAAATTTTCATTCTCACTTCTGACACCACTGTCGCGTGTTACAGTTCGCGCCGATAGTTTTAATCTTCCGGGAAAGTGAAAACGCATTGTCTTTTAAACTAAGCTAAAAGAGTTTATTTACAAAGAATGCACAATAATTAACTTCACTATTTTACAAATCACACTTTAGTTTGCTTTTCACTTGTCCTATCAATTTATGTTTCCAATGTCTTCAAATATTTCACTAAAAACCTTTACGTCACTATCAATCAATATTGCCTTCAACTCGCGCTCTACACTTTCGCAGTTTTTACTGTCGCGGCTTTACTATTACTCTATCTCCCCCATTTCATACAGCTCGGCTTTATATAGGGTCTCTAGTCATTCAATCCATTTCTCGTATATTGGCAAATGTTCTGACGAGAACTACCAGGAATCTTCGAGCAATTCTGAATACCCGCAGTGATGTCACTTTCAGATATTGATCATGGATCTACTTGGCACATTCTTGTGCTTTCGAGTACATTTGTTGACTTTTCAATCAATATTGATCATGATGTTATTAATAGTTGCGACAACAATTGCGACCGTAGCTAGCAGAATTGCTTGGACATGTAACAATATTAATATAAAACAACGAACACAATAAAATAGTGGAGTTTTAGTTTATGGTTTATAAAACCTGTGCTATGGATTGTAAAATGTTGACTGTCAAGCATTCGCAAATATAAATATAGTACGTCTTCGAAGGTGAAAGAATTTGACCAGGCGGCGATAAAACTGGGGAAGCAATGGGATAGTACGCTCAAAGACCGGGTACTTTGAAACGAATTCGTTACAAAAACAAACGGACCCATACCAGTGGGAAAACCGAGGAAATGCTAGTCTAACTCTTTCAATGGAAGTTTTTCGCGGTTTAGATTCCGAAAATTGAGTGGCTTTGTGCCTAGGACCACAATGACAAAATCCTCATACGTCTGTCAAATTCTAATATTCCTGGTTACAGGGAACAATTAGGATATATTTTCCATTCTTCAGCTCTAGTCTATTCAGCGGCCAAAAAAACTATGGATTTATTGAGTCCCTGCCAAACCTGTTACCCTATATTGAAGGAAAATTAAACAGTATGCGCAGTCATCTTTTTAAAATGGTAAACACATTTAATACAACAATTCATAATCTAATGATATTACGAGTATTATTCTAAGATTTTCTCAACTCCTAATGGTATGGTATGCACGGCTTAATATATAATTACTAATAAACAACATTTTTCTGATGAAATGCACTTAAATTTCAAGTTTCTTTTGGCCTCTTTTATTCTTGACATCATTTTTACTGCATTTGTCTTTTGATTTTAATGCAGGAGCCGGCGAAAGTTTCTTTTGTCCACGTTTACTCTTCATTGCCTTTTTGCTGCCTTCTTCACAGCATAATTTCGACGCAGAAGTTAGAGAACGCTTCCTTAGTCCCCGTTTATTTTTCACTGCTGTTTTGCTTTCATCCTCATCGTTCGGTTGTGACGCAAACGATAGAGGTAGTTTCTTTTGGCCTTGTTTACTTTTGACTGCATTATTGCTGCTTAAGTCTTTTGCTTTCGACGCAGAGGACGCAGGACGTTTATTCAGGTCTTCTTTTTTGCTGCCTTCTTCATCACTTGATTCCAACGCGGAAGACGGAGGAGACATAGGTTCGTCGTCAATTTGGGTTGCCTGAAAACCGAAAAATTGGGAATATTTTCAATACTAGCATTTTCAAATATATTTTACTTTGAATGGAAGTTCCGGCTTTTTCCTCAAATTTCTGCGCACTGGCTCGAAAGGATCAGTTTTCCGCGGAACGCGAGTGACGTCGAAGTCCTGATCCACACGGTTTACTACTTGCCTCCTTTGCTCCTCACTCACCACGTACAAGTCGTCGTCCGTATGATGCATAAAATGTGCATTATATGCACTTTTTGTGTAGAAAAGTCCTTCGCAAAGTTTACAGCGAATTATGCCGTCTTCAGGAAGCTTTATACGTTGCTCGGCTGTATGAGCAGTCAGCAGATGTTTCTATAGAAAATGGAAATACGATTTAAAGGAGTCTTTTCTGCATACTTGTTTTCTTCACCTTCAAATTATGTTTTAGACAATATGGTATTCCACACAGATAGCAATAATAGACCGAATACACTTCATTGTTATGATTGACTCGAATCTTTGTCGATGGAGGTGGCAAAAATACATTTTCCATCAAGTCCCGCTCTATTCTGTGCACATGATTTTGATGGAAGGAAACCGCTTCGGATGAAAGAAAAACTGCATGACAAAACATACAAGTGAATACCAGTTCGAATTCCTCTTTTATTTGCACGTCGGAGTTTGAACTAGGTTCCGGGACTCCTTTTGGTTTTAAGCATGTTTCTTGGTGCTTTTCTAACGCAACATGAATAGGAAATAAACCGCCACAGTTTTCGCATGAATAGTTGGATCCCTCGTAGAGATGTTTCTTGTTTTTGTGTCCTATGGCTGCTGACATGTTCGGTAGAACCAGAGCGCAATACTCACAGGGAATCCCTCCGGATATTGGTGCTTCCTTCTTGATTTCGGCGTAGCCATGTTTCCTATAAGTTGATATGTAGAAGATTACGGAATATAAATCACGAATCATTCAAATTACCTGAAATGTTCTTTCAAAGCAGGTGGATCAGTGAATTGTTCCTTGCAAAGGACGCATGTAAATTTTGCTTTTGGTTTCAGTCTTTTTAATTTAATTAGCTTAGGCTTCACATCGATCGATTCATCGGCGTTAAAATATGCTTCAGATGCCGACATTCTTTAAAATCTTTTCAGGATCATAATAAGCAGCAAATCTGGCAAAACGGCAAAACGAAAATCCACAACGATTTTGACAGCTTTGTCCGTCACTCCGATTGTCAAGTGGAGATCTTTGTGATGTGATTAGCGCCGTTGGTGGCGTAAAAGCGCAGCGGATGTTGGACAACTCGTTACAAACATTTTAAATAGTAGTCTGTGCGAAAATTTTGCTAGAAATTTTGTTTTTTTTAATACCTCCATTCGCTACCACTCTCTTATTTTTTTAAATACCTCCATTCCATTCCATCTTCTCCATCACCTTTCATCGACGCACAAAACTCGTGCCATCTGCACTTCACGCGTCATCGATTCCTACGCGTGCTTCCTAGGCAATGTTAAAACACGGTATAAGGGGGAACACAAAATACTGTGAAATACTCCTTTCTTGCTAGTCTAGTTCAATTCGTGAACTCTCAGAGATAAAAAAAAATATAATACGGTGCAGTAAATTATAACTACGCCTAAAAATCAATCTTCCTCAGATAAAATGCTGATCGATTTTAAGTGGTAGCCCGATGTCAGAGCATATATACTAACTAGCACCTGCAATCGAGGAACTGTCAAAATGAAAAGAGAGGCAAATAAACGTGTAAAAGATGGATTAAAGTTTACCTTGTGTTGGTAAAATTGCGTGTAAGTTCAAGATTTTGTTTACCATACATACGCACTTTTAGTCTAATTCTCTCTACTCCATAAGTACCGTAAGAAAGAAAATTTGTTCTAATTGCAGCTGCTATTTAGTAGATATGCTCTGCCGATGTTTTAGCCAGAGCATATCTACTAAATAGCAGCTGCAATTAGAACAAATTTTATTTCTTACGGTACTTATGGAGTTGAGAGAATTAGACTAAAAGTGCGAATGTATGGTAAACAAAAACTTGAATTTGCTTGCAATTTTACCAACACATGGTAAACTTTAATCCATCTTTTACACGTTTATTTGCCTCTCTTTTCATTTTGACAGCTCCTCGATTGCAGGTGCTAGTTAGTATATATGCTCTGGTTTTAGCATTGCCTGGAGGCACACGTAGGAATTGACGACGTGTGAAGTGCAGATCGCACGAGCGTTGTGCGACGATGAAAGGAGAGATGGAGAGAGTGGTAGGGAAACGAGATATTAAAAAAAAGCAGATCAGGCCATCAAAATGTAAAATTCCTCTTCAACTAATGTGGCCAGTTTGCAATGGTGGGGTGGTTATTAAAACGTCCACCAATGAACTTAGCAACGGATGCAATGAAGGATGAGTATGATATTACTGAGACTCGATTGCGATAGTTTAGGCTTGTCATTAATGGTCTAGAAAACCAATAAACAAATGAGGCATTATGGAATGTAATCCAATCATTAAATCCCAGTTTAGGGGAGCGGGATAAAATGGAACTGTTACATGCTAGGCGGACAAAAAATGGAAGGTCGTTGCACATTATCCAGGTAAATGGGAGCATGTATAAGAGGCTTGCAAAAAGAAACGTTAGTATTAATTATGGATCATATTTTGTGAAGGAAGACTATAATGTAACGAGGTGTTACAAATGTCAAAAATACAACCAAATAACATCAAAACGTGAAGGGGAGCAAATCTGTGTGAAATGTGGAGAAAAGCATGACCTAAAGGACTAGAAAAGTACACTTGAGAATTCTCACAGAGCTGACTCGATAGAGTGTTTGGAATTTCAACGTAGAGTATTAATCGCCAGGAAGAGCACCGACTAGAACTTCGATGGTTGTTAATAGTACAAATCAGTCAAGTGGAACAAATTCGATACTTATTGAAGGGGATTTATGCCGAGAAAAACGGCCGATGGTTCTAGATTTGAAAGTTCATTTTATTTACAACAACAAGATACAGTGAGTTCAAAGAAGATAATAATAGGATAAGTTCAAGTTTGACGTCTGTTGGAGACTCCGAAAGTGCGAAGCCTGTAAACTGACATCTGTCTGAGACTCCAAAAATTAGAAGCCTGTCACCTTGATGTAATTTTGAATATTATCGTTTGAGTTATGAAAATGCCCAAACACTCATATACGCTCATATAAGAAGTTTAAGACACGACTTGGAGGAGACTAAGGGTGTCTGGACTTATTGACCTGTTGGGTACAGTCCGTTTATACATTCCAAGACTTCATGTCTAAAACCGATGATAAGTTGGTTTGGATTTCCTTTGGTAAATCTTGAAGCATACAGGCGAAAATTTAAATCATTATACATCGTTGCTAGGAGTGACAACGGCGAATAAGGTTGCAGAACCATGATTATTGGAAGAAATAATCCTGGAGGCCAAAATCCGGCTAGGGCTGTCACGCCATAGATGATACTGATGATGAAGCAAATTTATTATATTAGCAGCTATAACTATTTTGATTACCTTTCGAGTGAGAGCTACTTGGTAACATACTAAGATTATGAAATCTAGTAGGCATTGGTTTAACTGCACCTTTTGTAAGCGCTGCAATCTAGGCCTTTAATTCATTCAATTTGCTCCGAGCTGCAGAATCCCTAGATTCAACAGTTAAAACACTAGGACGCATAAATACTTCATTTATCTCATCAGCGCTATTTAATAGTTCTTTGATTCCTATGACTGAATTGGACCAGAAGGCCAAAGAAGAGCAGAAGGCTAAAGAAGTGCTAAGGGCTAAGCCTAAAAGGCACGCGCAGATAGCTCCACAATCAACCATTAATAAAAGAATGGCATCTAGCCCAATCGAAAGAGATCGGGATCAAAGGAGAAGGAAGAGATACTTGATGGGCGTCGAACACCAGATCAGGGGCTCCAGAGTGTGCTGACCACAGGAGTGAAGAAAGCCGTATAGAAACTCCTTCAAAAAGTGCCAGGAAATAAAGTTCACCCGGACGCTCAATGAAAAAAGTCCTTATACGAAACAGGAGAGAAAGAAGCCCCGACAGAGAACCTGGCAGCAGGCACTGCTCGTAAAACTCCAAGATGGCTGATCCTACACAGAAGTGCTGCGGAATATCAGGGGAAATGTAAGGCCAGAAAACACCAACACTGCCATTAAATCATAACGATCAACGCGGCCGGGCCACATACTAGTCAAACTCAGAGCATAGGCCGACAATTAAGAAGCATTTTGAGATGCAGTAAAGAAAGCCCTTGGCAAAAACGCAACTATAGCCTCGCTTGAGCCGATGGTAGCGATCGAAATAAGATACATTGACTGCGTCACGTACCTGGTTGAGGTAGAAGAGATCATCAAAACAGAGCTACCTAACGTGAGCAAAATCAAAGCGAGGCTGACACCAGAAAACCATAGGGGATAATGCATGGCAATCATTGACTTGACCGAAGAAGACACCGAATGATTTCCGAACAAAGGCATAGTAAGAATAGGATGGGTTGTCTGCAGGATACGGCAAAGAGCAGTGTATCTTCATTCTTTCAAATGCCTTGGCTATGGTCACACCACACAAGCATGGAAAGGACCCGATAGGAGTTCCCTATGCTACAAATGGGTACAAAGGAGACACTGTATTCTTTGTAAGGATGGTGATACAAGACCGGATCTTGGACACACCTTGGGATCAGGGAAATGTTGTGTTTTCCAAGAAGCCCTAGCCTAGGTAAAATTAGAACTTATATGACCTGCATACTGCAACTAAACCTACACCATAATTCAGCCGCCCAAAACCTGCTTGAGCAGTTTTCGAGAGACATGAAACTCGATTTTTTGCTGCTGAGTGGGCAGCACCACGATAAAAGTTCTGCATCATAGTATCCTGATAAAACTGATACTGGCGCCATCTGGATTTGGAACAGTGATTTCCAGGTGAAGAGTTGTGGATGGGGGGACGGTTTTGTGTGGGTTCAGTGCTCAGGGACCACCTTTTTTAGTATGTAGCTAATGCCGAACGAATCGATATCATCTTTCTAAGCCAAGTTTAATGCTTTGGAGGGTGCTCGTTGGGGAGACTTCAACGCTAGCATTCGAATGGGGCATGCCCCAAACAGATCCGTGGGGAAAACGAATCCTAGAAATGGTGGCCAGGATGGCGCTCATCATACTAAACACTGTAAATTCGTCAACTTTCCACCGTATTTGGTACAATATATATTTCACCCGACATTTGTGTGACAACCAGTTTTAAATAGGAATTTACTCTGCCTGCCTTATAAATTTTCAAATAAATTATCACACTCTGCCCAAATCCTTATTGGAAATAATAAGACAGTTTGTTGGGAAATTAGCAGTTGTGGTTGCTAGTATGCATGTTTGTGGTGGCGGCTGGTGGCCATGCGATGGACTGTGATGAGAAGATAGTGCATGAGGGTCGAGTAGGAGTTCACTTTGTTTCTACGTGCTAGACGTGCAATGAATTGGATTGGCGACAATGGAAGGTCATTTATGGGTATTTGGGGGCCATAGGCGAATGCATGATGGTGCGGCAGTAGCCATGCTTGGTCCTAGTACCGATATACAATATATTGTAGTGGTGACGATGGATGGCCGTTGGTGGGTATTTGGGGACCATGGGTAAATGTATGGTGGCGCGGCAATAACAACACTTGGTCTTAGCATCAATTCCGTCTATGTATTGAAATGGCGACAAAAAGGAAATCTTCCACTCAAAAAAACGCTGTGCTTTCGTTACTGTATGACAATGGTCGTGTGATCAGCAAAGAAAATAAAAAAGATTTGATAAGCCTTTTGGATTTTATTCCTCCTACTCATCATAATTTCTACATGAGTTTGAAAGCTTCAAATTCTGGATCAAATTCGATCGATTGTTTGATCTATTATGATTGTAGCAGTGATAATGAGTGAATCCACAAGAATGTTATTATTTTAAATATTATATTTTTTTAATTTTAAACATGAAAATTGCTTAAGTTGTTTTTAAGTTTGAGGACTTATTGTAATTGTCATTAAGGTGGCTTTGAATGCAATTTTTTGCTATTTTTCTGTTTATTATAATCAGGTCATCCCTCAAAACTAAACTAGGACCAAACACGGCTACCACCAAACCACCATGCATTCGCTCATGATCGCCAAAGACCCACCCGTTGTCACCACTTCAATGCATTGCACATTAGTGCTAGGATCAAGCATTGCGGTATTGGCACTAGTACAAAGCATGGCTACCACCGACTTACTCAACTTTTCCTTTATCAAAATTGATTTTTCTATTTGGCACGATTGATTTTAAATATTCCCTAATTTAAGAAATCATTTTTTTCCATTTTTTTTAAATTTTATATGGATTTTTTTCTTGCACGTGGTAATGACCCGCATCAAGTCATCAAGAATGAAAATATTAGGACGAAATTTCTTGTTTTTTTTTCAATAACTCTAAAATTAGAGCCGCACGGTAAAAATGAGTGACCACTAACCAAGAAGTGATGTCTAACTTCGATTATGTTGAAGACTGGAGACTGAAGTATGTACTGAAGAAATATGGCCATTTTAATGTTACGGTTATGACCTCCGCAGGCACCTGAATACAGAATAATTTTGTGACTGTTTGTAAAGTTTTTGAAATAATAGAGTAAGCATGAGGCGATTTTTTCTGGTCCCATGCAGGCCACCAACTCATCCCAAATGAACATTACCACATCATTATTTCCTAAATTTCAGACACTTAAAACAATCAATATTGGAAATCAGTGATCTTTTAAAATGCTATTAAAGAGTATAAAAAACTCTAACCTAGACAATAAGTCCAAAGTTATCTTTTATAATGAGTAATTCCTGTTGATACAACCGGTGCTGGTAATGTTTTCATGAGATCCAATGCCAGAATGGTTGTATCGTCCTCTTTATTCCCACTATCTACCTTCATTTGAAACCTGCCCTTTTCTGCCTTTCTTAGGTGATGCTCAAGATCTAGAAGTTCTCTTCGAATCACCTTGTTCATTTTCTATCAGCATATTCAACTTGTCGCATAATTTGCAGGAGTCTTTTACTGGTTGGTGAAAATGTAGATTAAATCTTTAAAAAATCAGACTTCAAATTTTATCATTCATTGTTAAAGTATAAGTAAAATATGGACCTCGTGCAGAATAATTTCCTAAACAATCTTTGAGAAACATAATCAGTTTCATGCTTTTTGTACTCGTTGTACAGTATTTTAATCAGGAGACAAATATTTTCTTTCACTTTTATGCCTGGTATAATGAGAGTCGTATTGTGGCAGGGACTCTATGAATGAGCAAATTATGTCAACTTTGTAGTTGGGTATTTTATTGGCTGGTTCATGTTTGCCCCTCCTGTCTTTGGGTAGAGTGCCAGTCACCCTGGATTGTAGAACTCGATCTTCTCTACCATTGGAAACTGCTAAAACATTATAGTTTTGGTTGGTAGATAAAATTTTCTAGTGTTAGTTGTTTTGCTTCAAGATGGACGATGCAGAGTGCTGTGAAACTGGTTTAACTTAAAATGATTCGAATAAGATCTAGTTATTAACTTAGAACTTTCAATGCTTGTAAAGATAGTACATTGTGCCATAAAAAATAAAATGTTAACAAAGTGTAAACAATCACCTTAATTTTGAGAAAACATAAAGGAGTTTTGATAATCGAAGCTATCCAGCTTATCAAAAAATTTTAAAAATATTCTGTTGAGCTCCTACGTCAAATTTACCAACACCAAATTTTCCAGCTACATTTTTCCCGTAGAACTTATGTAGCCCTGTCCTTCCGTTCGTAGACGTTTGTGAATATTTTTTTTCCATTCATCTGATTTAGGTACTTTTTTTTATTGTTCGTGGTTTATTTGTTTACACAATAGGTTCTACAATGACAACCAATATCAGTATAAAATTGTAAAAATAAAAGAAAGTAAACTTACGTTCTTCCTACAAATCGAAATATTCTTTACCATTATTTCTAGACATTTTCTAGGCAATAACAAATAATAACCTTCAATCAATAACCTATAGGATTCACAATACTGTTGATGTTATGTTATTTTGTGAATATACAGCAGAATGATCTAGCCAAGGGGTCGCTCCGTGGTTGTCGATAAACAGTTGATTTCTGATTCCTGAGCTGATTTCTATGTGATATACACCACTCTGGCATCAGCTGATGAGCTGTTAATAAAATGGCCCAATCATGTTTGATGCTCCCATCTGATATAAATTAATTTAACTACATAAGGACAAATCTGGTTTTATAGAATAAGGTCCAAAGCATTGCCTTCTTACTCAGGCCCGAAAACGGAAACATTACGTCACGTCGCGAACTAACCTCTTCGAGTAGCCTCATCAGTGCCATTTAGTGCTGTTGAAATCAAAGTAAATTTTCATTTTTGGCAGTACATATGACTGTACGTTTAAAATTTTATCAGTACTATGTCTACGATTTATTTTAGATATAAGGCGTCGAAGACATTAGCCCGCAAATATATGTATTTTCTTCTCGTTCGTATAATTTTCGCTAAATTTCATCTGAAAAATGTCATATTTGACAATCTCAAAAGCTTACTTTCTGCCTACTGAGATGCTACTTTCAAGTTTTCGCGTTTCAAGTACGCAAAGTGACGTCAAGTACATTAATTGACTTCCTTATGGGCCTGAGTAAGAAGGCAACGTTGAAAGTCAAAGTTAAAAGTGCTTTATTCAATACTAATCTTATAAATTTTAAAAGAATATAAAGCAAATTCCAAACAATAATAATAAAAAAACTTAATGGCCCAAATGGCTCTCTAAATTTATACGTTATCAGTTAAACACTTTTAATCAAAAAAAACTATGGCAAATTCAAATTACTTAATATTATTACATATTTTATGATTTGATTGGAAAAATAAGAAAAAACCAACCTACACTATCTTAAACTTATTTATAATTTTAACACAACAGTGATCTTTGATCCTACGACTAATATGTTATAACTTAATTCTAATAAAATTCAATCAAAAACTTTATCATATACTAAAAAATTCTATCGCGATATTCCTAACGTACGCATTTAACCTTATCTCTAAACCTATTTTAATTGATAAACGACGGTTAGTAAGAAAACTGAAGAAAATACGAGCTAAAAGAATAAGGCAGTTACAATTTAAAACCTTGTAAATTAAACCTTTTAGCCAAACCAAATCGAAAGCCTTTTCAAGATTAACTGTACACATCACTGTAACCTTACGGCGAAAAACCTTCTGTGAACAATGCTTTAAAAGAACTTGTAGAGAAGAAGGTCAATTATTTTAGTTTGGGTTTTGAAGGATCTTTCTTGACAATATTTCTCCTAATAATGGGTCCTCACATCCTACTTGCTTAAATTTTCGTGAGTTTTTTACCAGCTTTTGTAATGATTTTCGTTTAAAACCGCTCGAACGCCGAGATTTCCCGAAGAAAATCTGAACCGACCTCTCATCGGTAGAAGACGTGAAGTCTGAGTCGTGCCAACGAATGGTACCAATCGGTCAACCAGTCCGTGCACTCGTAAGCTACTCGCGGTGCCTGCTTGTTGGCCAGCTAGTTTGAAGAGGATTTCGGTCGCAGGTCTTTCAGATGGATTACGCTCGATTACTTTGTTTTAGCCACCATGACGTGGCCGTTTCAAACGCGTCTAAAATACAAACATACGAAAAAAAAACTATCCTTACGGTATTCCGTATTCAACTTCCATTCAGTCAAGTCAGACAACAACAAAAACTGGATTTAATTTCGCGTTCTCGAATTTTCTTTTACTTTTTCCCGACGCGGTACCGAAAAATCTTCTACTCTGATGCAAGCGTCAAAATAATCTACTCTAATGAAGTCATCCTCAAAACAAACAATGGTACCGCGTACAGAACGCGACGTGAAACCGGCCATATATGGATTTTTTAAAACTCTACCCTTGTGACGGCATACTTACCGTTCACTCTCGTTCCAGCTGGTAAAAGAAGGATCTGTTGGAAAGGAAAGTCTCTTAACTATTTATATTATATTTTCTATGTTTTTCCTACCTAAATTTCAACAATTGAACTTATTAGAGATTTATTTTGAGTGGTAAGACTAAAATTGCACATTAAACTTGTGTATAGTACAGTTGAAATTATCAAGATGCGTAACGGATTATACTACATAAGCAAACTATTATCGCCGATTAACTTTTGATACAAAATTATGCCTGATGTATGAAACATATATATTCAATTGAATATTAAGCAAGGTACTTGTATTTAAAATTAATTAACATATTCATACGTAATACTTGTAAATATTGTTCGTTATATGGTTTTTTTTCTAGTTTATGCGGAAATGCAAATATGGAACAATTATTTGAATTAATCACTGCATATGTACTAACAACAATATTCCCGTATCATTTGATTTTGCATAGTCTTGACTAAATACAATTTATCAATTAAGTTTACATTGTGTTAATTGATGCCTTGTTACTTTCCAAAATATATTTTAATTCATCGACACACTGCCATGCATGAATAATCGCGACAAAAGTCAAAAATTATCGCATTTTTTACGAGCCTTATTGAGGAATACGGAAACTTATCAATTATTGATTTGATTAAAGTCGGCTAAATACACAATCTGAGATAACCAATCATAACAGGCACACGTTAAACTTAGATCTACCACATTTTAAGCAAATCCTTCAAACAAAAATTAATAAGGTGCTTTAAATGTTCAAATCACACCCTAACTTATTCTATACATTTTATTTAATTTATTGCAAAATTTCAGTTTTTATTCTCAATTTCTTTTATTCAGCGCGAAAGTAAAATAGGATTTTAATGTATGCGAATGCGTGTTCTATATTGCATGAAATACTTCTATTAATTTGTTACATATTAATGCTGGTATGCAGGTGTGTCTGTGTTCGACGATGTATCCTACATAGCGATTTGTATAAAATTCAACATTTTAATAAAAGAAAATACTATCTATAAGTAGCAATCATAGTAATAGCAGAATATGTCATCACATACCCGGCTAATGCCACACTGCATATTTTGTTCGGATTTCCATAAGGGACAGAGTTAATTTTCATCAAAGGACAAATTCTGCATTACCGTGTTTGCTGTTTATCTACGTAATTATCTATCATCATGGAGGACAGTAGCGTGTAATATTGGGTTTTAATCATAATACAAGTGTTTTAAAGGAATTTATGATAGCATAAATTTAACATAGATTTTTATTTCCTGTTTTTTCTTTTCGAAATCGATTTTCGATGGTTATTTTGACATCCAAAAAAATAAAAAACGTACGCAAAGTTACTAGAAAATGTTTTCGTTAAAGATTTCAATAGCTTTAGCGAACATTGATCCCGAACAATTACAAAATTATTTTGCTTTTTCCCTTGACTGTTTTGTACAATTAGTGGCTTTTGAAATTTCCTTGCTGACGTGCTCAAGATTTTTAACGAAAAAGTAAATGCTTATTACAATAAGCATATTTTAAAGATTCCAATTTTCAAATACTCTGTAGCAACCTGCTAATTACGTTGAAATTACTGTACTTCCAAGCCGTTCATTTTGAGCATTTCTTACAATCTTTTATATCAAACGGATGACTAGAAAATAAAATAATTCATAATAGCATGCCAAAAGTTTGAACAATTCATGTAAAGTCGCAATAATAGAAATACATTATACAACTAGCAATGAGTTGGAAGCAATTTTCTTTTTTTTTTTCAAAATATCACAAACAAATATAGCCAAGAATATGATTCAAAATAAAATGATTCTGCAGCATGATTTTAACGACTATAAGGAAACTATACACTATGTTATGAGTGCATAACAGTGATAGTTACTTTCAAATTGCTTGATGTGTAATGTTAATAGGCAATGGCAATGCATACTTATCATGGAGAAACACTTTAAAATGTGATTCGTATTTCTCAAATTCAATTTTTGTTTTTTTCCTTTTTTGATTTTGTTTAAAACATGTTCCTTTTCTGTTATGTCCTTAGGAAATAATATCATTACTTCTAAATCGACATCAGTATATACGCTTCAAAAATAAGGCACTTCAACGATATTTAAAATAAGGTGAAAGAAAATACTGAGTAGATCAACTAATAAATTTACCTAACATCTATACTTTGCCTAAAAGCACCATTAACTTCAAGTTTTATTTACGTAGTACTCTAAGTTTCTGAGCAGTTAACAACCAATTGAATATCGTTATTCACCATCGCGAATCTAATATAATTCAATATTAGTTAATTATAAGTGTAATAACGTTAACAAATTTTTTTATGTACAAATTGTCTATAGTTTCCCCTACCAAATTTAAGTTCATTCAACGGCACAATATTCGTTTCCTACGTACAATTTTCATCCCGTTTAAAATGTTCAACTTCCCGCATTACGCTAGGAGCATCACAGTCTCCATTTCCGATAAATTTACTATTTTATCACTGTTATCGTCATATTTATTTTTGTATTGTACCTAATCACAACAAAAAAGGTAAAATCATTATTTCCTTTCTTTATCACATTAAAATCAAATGTCTTCATCCGGAGCGCATTCAAGAGCAAGCCAAAAGAAAAAAAAACCTTAGAAACTAACTAAGCGCGATTATGCCATATCACCAAAAATGTTGTGCCTTTATCAGAGAACACGACAAAACGTTATAAAATTTTTAATATAAAAATGTAGAAATGTGGGTGTAAATAGGTTAACCTGCCATATAATGCATGTGTGTATATATGTTTGGTTTTAATGTCATAAATCTCTTATATCAACAGTACAGTCACCTTCTCTTGATCCTTTGTTGAGATTCTCGTCACTTGGAGATTCCAATGACAATTTATGCAAGTCAGCGTAGTTGACAATTACTCAATACAGGAACTCGTATTGTGCATATGTATCTAGAGGCAGACTCTGCTGTGAACTTAATTTCCTCGTAGTTGTACATATATCCACTTTTCTGTGTGTTCTCAGCTGCTGAACTAGTATGCACGTTGAAACGAAAATTGAGCTCCGTGCCTTAACTGCAATGAGCTTGACACCTTCCTCGCCAAGGCATTCCCCAAATCTATGTCACAGGAACTCTAACTCGGGCGGTCCATTTTCCATATCCACCTGCCGTAAATTGATTCGCTCTGATCGAACCTTGAAGAAAGTGCGCTATGTAATTTTCATCGTACGACGCACATAACCTAACATTCTAGCTAGGTGCAAATTCCAAGGACACACTTATCGGGCATTTCCTTTGGACAATATCTTGTCCGTATCCTGAATTGCGTAAGCCGATCGACCCTCCAAACCTCACTACTTTCCCGCTGCGCAAAAAATGGCATTCAAACACGTGCACTGCCCGCTGACTAGTTTCTAGGCCGATGAGATTTTCGGTGAAATTGTATCCCCATGATGACAAGCCTTAAAAATGAAGACGTGATAAATTCTACAATTCGAAAGAAAACCTCTTTCGCGTTTCTAAAATTCACTTTCAGAATTTACCGTATGAGATTCAATTTGGAATTCCTCACACGATTGACTCTGTCACTGCGAGCCGACAAACGCAAAACGGCGCACAAAAAATGCCCGAATACGACTGTTCGGTTTTAGACTTTTGTGGACACTTTCACAAACGGAAACACTCACTGAACTTCTCTTTCCTGCCAATTGCTCAAACGCAATTCAGTGGCAGCGGGTACTTAAAGGGGACTTTCCGAGCCTTCAACCTCAATAATGACTAGCGGATTATTGTCAGTGGCGTAGGGCTGATTCATTACAATATTGACTGGCCTGTTGTAAAAGGTCCTTAACATTCCAGGATCCAATACTATGGTCCTTTTTCCGTTTGCGAGGTTATTGCCGTGAGTCGAATCTATTTTGAGGTCCATCTGCAGGTTTTGAAACATTTTAGGGTTAGTGGGGAGTTAGCTCGTTGCCCAACCTCCATTCTGGTGGCATGGTTATAACTTTGATTCCATTATCGGGCATGGAAGATTCGCCTTCACCCTCTTACGTTCCCACAAAGGAGGTTTTAGTAGGATTTGATAGCAGGGCTTTAGATATATTTACAGTATAGATTTAGATATATTTACAGTTTACAGTTATTAGCATTTCTCGGAATTTAATGTCCTATTATTGGGGAACCAGTCAACACAATGTGTGATCCCGAGAGCATTTACTACCATTTAATTGGGGGGCTCGAGATACGGAATCATGGAAGCTGTGGATTGGAAAAATAAGGGGTTCCATCCTTCTTTATCAAACAGGGTTGGAACCATCTTTGGCGGAGTTCAATCTACTCTAACCAAAAACGCAAAACTCAAAACATAGCATCGCGTACCGACCATTCGTGGAATACCGAAATCCTACCCATCGGTGGCATATTCTCCTTTCATCTGCATAACCTTCTGAAAAAGAACGGGTGCATACTGGAAAGGAAAGAAGTTTGAGTTAGTCAGCAATTCATTTCTTTAATCAAACAACGGATTTCAGTCAATGAGAAAATTTATCAACACGCATAACCTTTAAGCCTAGTACTTCTCGTAATTATTTAAAACGGTATGTCTCTTTTCCCCTATAATACCCAATTATAATATCCCTTTCTGAAATCATTGTATGAAAAAAGTGTAAACTTTCCAGTTAATATTTATCTTAAAAAAATGATTCAATTTATTCTTCAATCTCAAAAAAACACATCAATCTAGATTGAGTATCTTGCTCTCTACTGCCGTAAAAATCAATTTGACAAACCACTATCCTCCACATGAAAAATAAACAAAGAAACTATGAAGCTTGTTTAGGTTAAAATTACAGTTAGAATTACTTATCAAAATTTTAGAATATAAACAAATGAATTGTTTGTTATTCACTTCTGCTTTTACTTTATGTAGACAAATTCAATTCTTGTATTTTATTTTGCAACAATCAATTATTTACTTTGACTTTTGTTCTTATTTCGTTACCCCACATTGTTTTAATAACTTTAACCATTTAGAGAATTATCTAGTTTTTTTGTGAATTTTAATCTCTGATACTACGAAATATGTTTTTACTCCAACGCATGCATTTCTTTTTTTAACAAATATACTCATTTTGCTTAAATTATTTACTGATTTTCTTATGCAGAAAAAGTATCCTGATTGCTTTGAATTATTACTACTATTCAGGGTTACCTGGCACTTGTAAATAATCAGGGCCATATTTCAATGCTGGAGCACACACACTTCTTTAAGAGGAATCCCAACCTGAAGCTCTTTTCAACTTCTTCTGCAGTCTTGTGACCGATACATAAGCTTCAAACTGTAGCGTTGAATAAGTTGTATTGATCACCGCTTTCCTCACCAAGGACATAATTCTCATGATACCCAGTATTTGTCACACTTAATTCCTGTACTTCGGGGCACAAATTCGCACCAACCAGATCAACTTCAAGTGGTGGCTAAGGTGATATGAGAATTAACTGGATTATTACTTATATTTGCAAACAACACAAAAACTTACTTGCACCCGGGGATTGGCAAAAATTGCAAATAACCACAATTAGCGTATTACGGAAAATTTAACTATTTTACTCAAATAGTTGATGGAATCATAACGATATGAATAGAAATTACGAACACCAATAGGAGCCCTTAACCAACCTTTGCACAAAATAGACTTGACACTCTGGACTTCTTAAGATTCGAAAGCAACTCGCACCCGAACACATTTTTCTATCGACCGGCCGTTATCCACTCCTCACTGACGTTAAGTCCCGGTTCAGTCGCAGAGATCTGTCATCCAACCTTATCAGGGATGGCAGATCTTCGATCCGTGGGATCGGTGGTTATTACAGTCCATCGCTTTCTTCACTTCAAAGTCTGGTTTGAGCTGGACTAAGCAAGAGGATAGAGGTTATGGTTGAGAACCTTTTTGCTGATAGGGTATCTTCTCCGAGATGTTCATTCAACTCAGCCACGACATCGTTCTCGTCATACGCACTGTGTACGCCTTTGAGTAGAAGAGTCAATTTTCTCTCTCCTAAAAGAGTGTAAGTATAACAAGCCACGATCACACACATCGAAAAATTAAATAGGCTACTATGATCCTCAGCCATTTTAAGGTGGTGCGAAGTTTATGAGTAGCTGTTCACCATTACGTAGAGCTCTGGTTCCGTTGCTGTATTTCGTGTGCACGCCCTGAAAGTCTTCAGGTCAAGCCTATAGCGCACTATAGGAGGCACCCTATCTTTTTAATAGCTGCTAGGCTTGGCTTACACCTCCTTTTATTATCCTCAAAGTTTAGCCTTCCACTTGGTTTGGGTGTGGCCCCCGAAAAACTGGTGGAAGCTACTTTTGCTACCTTTTTAAACTGGGGGAAATCCCGCTAGCTTACTTCAATGGTCTAAGTTGGAGACCCTATTGACATCTTTGTCCCTTCATTTCCTGGCTTAACAACAGCCTTTTCATTGTCACCACTGTCTGTGAAACTTCTTCCCTCGTCCATTTCCATATCACTAGAATCCGCCGGTACAGTTGCATCTTGGAACTAGCAACCAAGTCCATATGAACTCTTCTTTTATGTCCCACCCAAACTTTTCACAGAAACGCTGTAAATTTTTCCTAGCTTTCCATGTGAAGCTTGATTTCACGGCGAAAAGCTCCCATTTTCACTATATTCCCCCATACCCACTGATTCCAAGACCGAAATGGATTACTATAGTGAAAAATAAAAGAAACGACGTCCCTTAGTTAAAAGCGCTCAAAGAAAATTCCAAACAATAATAATACAAAAACTTAATGGCCCAAATGGTTCTCTAAATTTATACGTTATCAGTTAAACACGTATAATCAAAAAAACCATACCAAATTCAAAATAAGATTGTTACATATTGTATGATTTTATTGGAAAAAGGAGAAAAACCTAACCAACACTATTCAAAAATTATTTATAATTTTAACACAACCGTGAACTTTCATACTACACTTAATATGTTATAACCTAATTCTAGTAAAATTCAACCAAAAACTTTATCTTATACTAAAATTTGCTACCACAATATTCCTAACCTAAGCGTCAAACCTCTCTCATCGCTAAACCTACTATTATAAACATAACATATACCTATCCTAAATATTGAAACCTATCGACGACCTTTATTACCTAGTGCCCGAAAAACTAAAAAGTAAATAATTGTATGATAAAGAATAATAGAAGAACAATTAACAAATAAAATAATAATAGTTTTTTTCAAATATTCTGGTTTGAATTGAACACCTTCTGTCCACTCCTATCATTCAGCTCATCCTCCTTCTTGCACTCGCTTTGCGCGCTTTATCCAGGCAATTTACTTCCTTTTCTTCTCCACAAATTTCAAAAAATTCCGTTAAGCCGAAAAATGTCTTCAAAATTCCAAGTTCCAAAGAAAATCATAAGAAAGTCCTAGGCTGCTCGATGCGTGCTGCCTCGGTGACTGCCTACTCGAACTCCTTATGCCTAATCGAGTTTCTATGAGGTCACTTATTGCTCATTTTTATTTTATTCAAACAATATTACAGTGTGAATACCGAATCTGAACTAAAAACTAATACCAAAACATTTTTTAAATGCACATACATTCCAATTAATTTTTTATAGCAAATAAGCCTTGAAGTTTTAATATTGTTAACCATTATTTATAAATAAATAAAGTAGTATTAGTGCTTAGTAGTTTTCTAATTATAAAATTAATTGAATTTAATTTTTTTAGCTGGTTTGTTGACTGACGCCAGATTACTACTCTGTAATATACTTTTGCCATTACGACTGCATTGAAAATTAGCTGGAACTTATTGTGATACATTGAATAAATATTTAATTATAATCTTAAAGTTTTATGGTCAACATTTGAATGCAGCCACCAAAAATCAACGGTGTAAGCACTTGCTTTTATTGACCTACAGATGTCACGCAAATCTTCAGCAAGCATAACAACCATCAACTTGACTACGACTTCCGGCATGCATCTTTCTTTACATTTTGACAGCAGAGAAGAAGGCCGCTCTCATCGTAGAGTTGCAAAATATCTGCTATTTTTCCTATCATCGCGTTGATAAGAACCTTTAAACATGGTTGTTAAGAAGGTAAACACAATGCTGGATTATTTCTTAAGCAGATTAAACGCGTATCGGTAGTTGTAGTGTAGAAAATCTCAAGTGTTTATGTCTGTCGGAAGACAAATTAGCTCGCAGAAGTATTGACGTACATCTTGTAATGTGTTGTGTTCCAGTGTTCTAATGGATTTTCATTGTTTAAATTTCTCTAGCCCAGACCGAAGAAGAAGCCAGTCACCAAGAAGGTAGCACCGGCACCATTGGCTGTGAAGAAGCCAGTGGTCAAGAAAGTTGTCAACCCGCTCTTCGTTAAGAGGCCGAAGAACTTTGGCATTGGTAAGTATCAATTCTTAGTAACCCACGAATAGGAAATCCCATAGTTCAAAGTTAATGTTCAGTACTAATTTAGTGCATTTCCTTACAAGTTGCTAGTTGAAATGCGACATGTGTAATACTTCCACTTCGCTGTCACTAAGCCTTTATGTTTTCCAGGCCAAGATATCCAACCGCGTCGTGACCTGTCACGTTTCGTGAAATGGCCCAAATACATCCGTGTGCAACGACAAAAAGCTGTCTTGCAAAAGCGGTTAAAGATTCCGCCGCCAATCAATCAATTTACACAAACATTGGACAAACCCACGGCAATCAAACTGTTCAAATTGTTGGAGAAGTACAGGCCGGAATCTGCTCTCGCTAAGAAGCAACGTTTGAAGAAAATTGCCGAAGCCAAGGCTAAGGGTAAGGAAATCACCCCCAAAAAGAAGACCATTTCCATCCGTGCGGGTACCAACACTGTCACAACATTGGTCGAACAGAAAAAGGCGCAATTGGTTGTCATCGCCCACGATGTTGACCCCATTGAAGTAAGTATTATTGTTTACTATTTTTCTCAGTTTACTTTTCAATGATGATACAATTCAATTGAATTTCTTCACCTGAAAGCGCGGAATCAGCTACGGCTAGTTCTAGTTGATGAATGTTTGGACCACTGAGTTTTATTTTAAGTTTAAATTGTACGTCACTCGTTGTAAAACATGTTTAAGAAACATCGTTTTCTCTTTTACAGCTCGTTCTTTTCCTGCCAGCACTCTGCCGCAAGATGGGCGTCCCATATTGCATTATCAAGGGCAAGGCTCGTTTGGGAATGCTTGTCCGTCGCAAGACATGTACGGCTGTTGCTTTGACTGCCGTCGAAGCCAACGATAGGACAAATCTCGCCAAGATTGTCGAAGCAGTCAAGACAAATTACAATGACCGTCACGACGAAATTCGAAGACACTGGGGAGGCGGTTTGTTGGGATCAAAGAGTTTGGCTCGCATTGCGAAATTGGAGAAGGCCAAGGCACGCGAGTTGGCGCAAAAACAAGGATAAAGTAATTATTTTTTATCTGATAAGGAGAGGCGATATGAGAAAACACATTTTATGTGTTTTTTAATAAATTGAGAAAAAAATGTGATTTGATTTTTTTTTTTTTTTTACTTTTTATGACTACAATCGTAGTTTTGTTCAGTTATCCGCCAGTTTATGTTGATGCTGAAAGTCAGTTTGAAAATAGTTTATTATATATTGTATATTGTTACTCAGCTGAATATGAACGGATAGCCTCAAGATTCGCAGGGACGCTGCAAAAATTGATTAAAACGCACTCATAGATAGTTCCTAAATGAAATGAAAATATATAATCTTAAGTTAGGAATGTCTGGATGTGATTAACAATAAGAATAGAACCGACAGGCCTTTGCTACTGCAACAATTGTGTGAAAATAAATCGCCTTCGATGGATTGCGAAGGAATTATGTGGACAAAAAAGTGGCAATCGTAAGATAGACATTAAATTATTGTCGATTTGCTTAACACCAATCCCTTAAAAGAACGGTGCCAACCATCGCGTGGCCTCCCTCAGGTATATTGAGACTGGCTTCGCTCCTCCAGAAGCATTCGTGTATTTGGTCATGAATCGAAATGTTTTTGACTCTGACGGTGTGCCAATTGTTTATCACATATATAAATGGGGCACTGACAGTGTTGTCACTTCAAGAAAAGATAATTGCAGCAAAGGCAAGAAAACTAGTAAATGCAGCCGATTTATTTCAAACAGCATATTTCAGTATTTATTTCTACAAAAGTAAGTCTGACAAGAATACAGCGCAAAAAATAAAAATATTTCATCAAAAAACGACCACATATCCTCCATAATTATAGAAAGGCGTTGCCAGCGCTGACGAAAGTACTGAAGGTAATGTTAGTCAAAATAACAATGATGATTTTATCCTTTATTTAAAAAATAAGAACAAGGACAAGTAACCGCTCGCAGTACTGCTGGTCCTCCTCAAAAAGTTTCCAAAAATACAGAGAAAGTTTCGCCAATTAATGTGTTCGGTCAAAGCGGAAAGTATATGGTTCGCCTGTTGGCAGCCGAAAATAAATTAACTAATTTCGAGATTAAAAGAGTCAATGCCGAAAAGTTAACTATCAGAACGAACTCACTGGTTGATTTCAATCAGCTCAAAATGCCCTAAATTATGGGGAGGTTCCACGCTTCACGTATACCCCGAAAAGTGAGAAGAACCAAACATTTTTGTTGAAGGGCTTGGACTGCGGAGAAGATACCGTCGATCTTCTTCAAGTGCTCAAAGAAGCAGCATCAGAAATTGAATTTATCTCCGTTAAAACGTTTGCGACAAGAAGGTCGTCGGTAGAAAAAAAATTTACTACTTTATTTAGTGCAGATTTCAAATAAGAGCAGTCCAAGTGCTCCAGCAAATAAGATACTTGAACTTCCGAGTGCTGAGGTGGGAGCGCCTCCAGAAAAGACAAGTCAACCAGTGTTATCGGTGTCAACGACTTGGGCATTCGGTTGCCAACTGCGCTATGCATCATCTATGTGTCAAATGCAAGGACGTTCATGCTCCCGTTGAGAGCAAATTGGCTCAGACGGAGCCAAAAGAGAAATTATACTGTGTTAACTGCGGTGTTTTTAGTCACCCGGCATCATATCGAGGATGCCCCTGTACCAAGATGCGAGAGTAAAATTTGTCCCAAAGCAAACACAACTACACCGCAGTGTCTTAGCTTCGAACTCCGTCAAGCCCGGAGTATCTTTGCACTCGCCGGTAGAGGACCAGCAGAAAATGCTGTAAATAATGTAAGTGGCAATAATGAGCTGCTTCTTAAAATTTACCATCAATTAAATTCTTTACAGGAGAGAATCGATAAATAAGATACAAAAATTTGTTTTTCAGCGTTTAGGGCTTTCAAATGCCTCAAAATAACTTGTCATCCAGTCGCATTCCCATGGATAGGATTCGTCTCATCCCGATCAACGTCAACTCCATTGTTACTTTACATCGACGTGACTATCTCCTTGAATTCATTGTTAAGCAAAAGGCTGACATCATGCTTCTAACTGAAACCCACCTCAATTTATGGCACTCCATGACATTCAAGGATTTTGAGTTCGTAAGAAACGATAGGGTAAACGGTGATGGGGAACGTGGTACCGGAATATTGGTGAGAAGACCCTATTGTTTCCAAAATATTGAAAAAGTCGAATTCAAAAGCTTTGAATCTCTTGAAGTGTCCGTTATCAAAATCTCACTGCCAGGTGGGGATAACCTCTTTGTTATCTCAGCCTATGCAACTGGTCGAAATGTTCTCAAGTTCAAGGAGGAACTCAATTCCTTGTTTGAAATAGTCGAATTGAACAGGCTACATAGTTATAATATTCTTGCTGGTGACCTGAACGCAATAATCCAAGAGATGTATTCCTGAAATCGTGGATAACAGAGAACCAAATTGAATATAGGTGCAATCTATATGGGTCGGAGCTCCCAACATACTTTAGGACAAATTCATATTTGGACCTCTGCATTGCTGACGCAAGACTTAAATTCAGCTTTAATAGTCCTCAACGGAAACCGCAGGTGCTTCCTTATGATAGCGACCATAACGCAATCGTAATGGAAACCAATCATCAAAGGGATGATCTCTTCCTCATTTCAGTTCAATATGAAAATTATCGATTGAATTAAAAAAAAAACAGACTGAGGAAAGTTTCAAAAGAAGTTTAATCGGGAGTACCAGAAGCAATGTCCTCCTTCTGATGATGGCAACTCTTGCTCAATAGTTTTTAATGACAGGAATCTAACTAACGGTGAAATAATCTCTATTTGTCGAAGTTAGAGAAGCTGACGCTTGAAACGACTGAGAAAGTAGTTCCCAAGATTAAACATCAAAACAATATGGAAGGATACGAAACGCCAACCATTGCAAGGTTGAAAAGATTGAAAAGCCTTCTTCTCACACGCGTCAATAATATTTATCGAACATCCAAACTATGGTGTCGCGTACCGACCGCGACGCGAAACCGGCCATTCGCGGATTACACAAACCCTACCTTCTTACCGGCATACTCACCGTTCGCCGACATTCTCCTGCTGGAAAAGAAACGGTTTAGCTGGAAAGAAAAAACTGAGTTAGTCTAGCAATTCATAATTAGTTTTATTTTTATTCTTTTAAATATTTGTATTAATAATCTCAATAAGTATCTAAGGTCCGGTAGTGAGCTTTACTTATGACAAACGTTTAAATTGTATTCATCTATGTTCAATATCCGCTTGTGTAAATAATTTTGTAATCATTACCAAAAGTTTTCTTAAGAAATTTACGTCTAAAATTCAGTCGATGTATTTTTTGTTTTCAATTTGGAAAAGTCATTCTCAGATATATTCATTAGCATTACAATAAATTTATTTTATGAACATTTTTTCCCCCGTTTTTTCGTTTGCTAGTTTTATAAAAATTCTGGTTCACTTAAAGTCAAAGTCAACAGCACTTTATTCAATACTAATCGGTATAAATTTTCAAAGAATATAAAGTAAATTCCAAACAATAAAAATACAAAAACTTAATGGCCCAAATGGCTCTCTAAATTTACACGTTATCATTAAACATATTTCTTCAAAAAAAAACTCGAGCAAATTCAATTAATTAAGATTATCACATATTTTGAAATTCAATTGGAAAAAGGAGAAAAAACCAACCAACACTATCCTAAAATTATTTATAATCAAAACACAACAGTGAAACTTTGATCCTACACCTAATATGTTGTAACTTATTTCTAATAAAATACAATCAAAAACTTTATCTTATACTAAAAAATTCTGTAACAATGTTCCTAACCTAAGTGTTTAATCTTATCTCTAACGGAATATAGCAAACATTACATATACCTAACCTGTACCTAATTTTTAACAAAAATAAACAACAACACTAAATGTAGCAATAATGAGCTGAAACTCAAAAACTAAATAACGAAGAACACCAAAACTGAAAATAAACACGAATAATTTAGACATTGTCATTCAGCCACCAATACCTAGGTTGCCCCGTCTCAACTCGATCAGCTTCAACGAATCTAGCAAATGAGTATCTCCATTGAAATCGTTGGTCTCGTGAACTCAAATTAGGAGGATATTTTATCTTCTTATCGGTGGCCCGTCGATATATGTGATATATGACTGGGACACCGTCAGAATCAAAAACATATCGATTCATATCCAAATACACGAATGCTTCTGGAGGAATGAAGCCAGTATCGAGGCAAGTCGCAATATACCCGTCTGTAGGGTGGAACGGCTGTGAAATCCAAGGGTTTTCACTCACAGTCACAGATCTTGCGATATGATTCCGAAGAAGCTTCAATATGAAGATATCGACTCTCGTCATTTTAGCAGTTTGATAAATTTTTCTGTTCAATACAGTCTTCCACAAAAGTCAAGGTACAGAGAATCGGTAACTGAAAATTGTATTACTGAATCAATATTTTTATTTGAAAACCAAAAGTTATGAAATGGTAATAATACGAGTTCTGTTGAATTTAAGTTTTCATAAATTTAAAGGGATTCGGCAATAATGATCATTGAAGACAATAATTTTTTGTTGGCAATGTCTCTTTTCTACTCCACAAAAGTCTTGGTACAGTTGCACAAAATGCGCTGTTATTTGTAAAAAGGGGAATCCCCCAAGTTCATATTATCAGAGTGAGTTAACAACCGTAGGCCGCTGTATTTAATATCGCGTCCGTATTCGTGGTGTATCTTTTATTTAATAAAATTTTTAAAAAATGAGTCGAAAGGAGTTGAGTATTAAGAAGCGTGAAATAATTATTAATCTGCATTCAAATCAGAGCAAATCATATTCTGAAATAGCTGAACTAGTGTTGCGAAGTCGGTCAACCATTCAAAAAGTGATAAATCGATTTAAGAAGGAAAATAGAGCGGAAAATGTGCTCCGAACAGGTCATCCATCTAAACTAAGTGCAAAGGACAAGAGAAAAATTTCGCGAATGGTAAAACAAGATCCATTTCTAAGCTGTAGAAAAATCTGCGATGTTCTTGGAATTAATGATAGGAAGGAGGTTAGCGCAGAAACTGTGCGTAGAGCTGTCGTAGAAGCTGGATTTTCATCTCGTACGCCTAGAAGAAAACCTCTTGTAAGTTCCATAAACCAACAAAAAAGAATAACATTTGCAAAAGCATAACCAATAACGTTTTGGGATAATGTTTTATTTTCGGATGAGTCTAAATTTTGTATATTTGGTGTAAATGGGCATAAGAGGGTCTGGCGAAAAGTAGGAGAAGCATTTAATCCCAAGAACACTATTAAAACAGTAAAACATGGAGGCGGTGGTGTTATGGTTTGGGGTTGCATGGCTGCTGCTGGAGTTGGAAATCTGACATTCATCGAAAATACTATGGATCAGAACTCTTATTTAGAGATTCTACGAAACAACATGAAACAAAGTGCAGCCAAATTAGGTATGCGAGAAGATTTCTTGTTTCAACAGGACAATGACCCTAAGCACACTGCGCATAAAGTTCGAATGTGGCTATTATACAATACTCGCATGCTTGCTACACCGCCTCAAAGCCCTGATTTGAACCCTATAGAGCATCTTTGGAATGAGCTTGAGACAAAAATCCGAAAAAGAGTGATATCAAGCAAGGCGCAGCTTAAGGATGTTATATTGGAGGAGTGGGCCAGAATCAGCAGCGAATTTACTAAAAAATTGGTATATTCTATGCCTAAAAGACTGAAGTCAGTAATTCAGATGAAAGGATATCTGACAAAATATTAAGAAAAGTATAATTCAAATAACTATGCAAGACTATAATTACAATTTGTATCATTTTTCTTTAGGTGTACCATGACTTTTGTGGACTTCATTCATTGACTTTCCAACACATCATATGAAATAATATATTAATACGACAGAATTTTCGTTTTGTTTTACATGAATTTAAAGCGTAATGATTATAGTTGAAGTAATACCAAAAAAATTTTATCACTATAGGTTTTTTAAATAAAAATATCAAACAATTTTCATGATATTTATCACTGTACCTTGACTTTTGTGGAAGACTGTATATAATACTTCCAATCCGTCTCAGACTTTCTCTACAAATCAGTGCATGCACGAAGACATTTCCTTTCGAAAACTCTTAATTTGCCATAGTACTAGCGCTCTGGTTGTACCAGATCTGACATCCATATGCCAAAACTGGTCTAACCAGTGTCTTGTAACAGATGATTTTGACCTTTTGATCAATGTATTTGGAATGAAAGAGCTTTCGAAGGGCCATGATCACTTTAAGTGCCTTACTGAGCATGATTTTCACAAGTTCAGTATAGTACAGATACTGATCGAGATAAACACCGAGGTATCGAACACAGGATTTATGTGGAACCCGTTCTAGACTACTCTCACCGGCCATGATGTGGAAATCTTTCCAATTATGTTTCAGGTCATGACTGACCCCCTGCAGCGTTGTCCGAAACAAGATTGTTTCACACTTCTGCGCATTGATTTTCATTCGCCAATTGTCAGTGTACAGCTGTACATCATTGAACATTTTTTGGAGATTGTTCTGAACTATTGTAGCTTTTCGGTCTTCCGTATAGATGATCAGATCATCAGCAAACGCTACCAATGATCGCGTTTGCGAGACGTTAAAATCAAATCCTGTTCCCTACTGTAGACCATTCAAGACCTTGAATTCGCGCATTGTTGTCAGATTTCCATCAGTTATTGTACAACAAACTATTTCCCGTATAACATATTGGACATCATGGCGACAAGGTATCTGGGGAACTTGTCCTGAAGAAGTTTAAAAATTAGTCCATCTAACCACACCGTATCGAAGGCTTTCTGCATATCAATGAGACATGCTCCAACACATTGTCTATCATTTAGTTTCCAACAGATGTCTGAGGTTACTTTCGTTATTGCATGTGTGCCTGGCACGAAAACCAAATTGGCAATTCGGTATCAACTCATATTCCTCAATGTGGGCGTTTAATGCTCTGTTGAGTATCACTTCAAACACCTTGCTGATGTCAGGCAGCAAGCTGATTGGGCGATAGCTTTTGGGGCATGAAGATTCTTTTCCTTTCTTCAAGATCGGAAATACCTTAGCCTTTTTCCACTCATTTGAGAAATATGAATTGCTCAACATGTTGTTGAACAATATGCAATAATTCCTAATAGCTATCTCAGGCAAATTTCGGAGAACTACATTTGGAATACCATCAGTACCACATGATTTCTTGTTGTTTATCTTGCGAAATATGAAACACAAGTCTTCATAGCTGACAAAATAAGCAATAAGATTCAAGCTCGGTATGAGGTCAGATGTTAATGTTTCATTGAAATGAAGAATTGATTGGCCGTTCAGGCTTGATTTGAAGTCGGAAACTTTTGCTTCAACGACCTCTGAAAATATTTCATTCCCTCTCTCAGGGTTTGGTAGATGAACAAATTCAAAATGTGTTCCAATCAGGGCAAGTTTATCCAACCCTTCACAAATAATCCTGTTACCATTTCTATCCGGAGTTGTACTTCAATTTCGATACCAGCCCTATCGAGAAGATTTATCTCATCACTAGCGACTTCAAGATTCGATACCTTCACTCGAGACTTCTTGCGGAATATGCTATTCACTTTTGCGAAAACACTATCTGGGTCCTGTGGGCTAATACCCCTCAATTTTTCCATCCATTGATTGCTGACCTCACTCCTGAAGTATGACCGGATTAAGTTCCGGACATTCGTCAGATGTAATTTTAACAAAGCCAACGAGGGATGGTTGTTGTCCAAAAATCGTCGATAAATAATGTTGACGCGTGTGAGAAGAAGGCTTTTCAATCTTTTCAACCGTGCGAGGGCTGGTGTTTCATATCCTTCCATATTGTTCCGATGTTTAATCTGGGGAGCTACTTTCTGAATCGTTTCCAACGTCAGCTTCTCTAACTTCGAAAAATAGAGATCTAGTTCATCGTTAGTTAGATTCCTGTCATTAGGAACCATTGAGCAAGAGTTGCCATCATCAGCTTCTAGTACTCCCGATTAAACTTCTTTTGAAACTTTTCCCAGTCTGTTTTTTTTTTTTAACTCAACCGATAATTTTCATGTTGAACAGGAATGAGGAAGAAATCATCCGTTTGATAATTGATTTCCATTACGATTGCTTTACGGTCGCAATGATAAGGAAGCACCTGCAGTTTCCGTTGAGGACTATTAAAGCTGAATTTAAGTCTTGCGTCAGCAATGCAGAGGTCCAAGTATGAATTTGCCCTAGGGAATGTTGGGAACTCATTGTTGTCTGTGTGGTCTAGTGGTTAGAGCATGAACGCATAAGCCGAAGGTCCCAGGCTCAAATCTCGTTGGGAGTAACGTGATTTAGTTCAGGGGATTTTTTGGACAGGCTATGAGTGTTCACTCAGTGGTGATATGTACTGATTTAATCAGATCATATCATAGCTGAGCGGGCACACAGGGGCATGGTACTGACCAAACTAACTTCCGAAAAAATCAATACGGTCATGAAAATGAGATACTCTAACTATCTCTAAGCGAAGGCCCGAGAGGGGCTGTAGTGCTACAAAGAAGAAGAAGATGTTGGGAGCTCCGACCCATATAGATTGCACCTATATTCAATTTGGTTCTCTGTTATCCACAAGTTCAGGAATACACCTCGTGGATTATCGGTGGCGTTCAGCCATGATGTATGCTTGGCGTTCAGGTCACCAGCAAGAATATAATAACCATGCAGCCTGTTCAATTCGAGTATTTCAAACAAGGAATTGAGCTCCTCCTTGAGCTTGAGAATAGTTCCACCAGTTGCATAGGCAGAGATAACGAAGAGGTTATGCCCACCTGGCAGTGAGATTTTGATAACGGACACTTCAAGAGATTCAAAGCTTTTGAATTCGACTTTTTCAATATTTTGGAAACAATAGGGTCTTCGAACCAATATCCCGGTGCCAACTCCTCCATCACTAATAACCTTGTCGTTTCTTACGAATTCAAAATCCTTGAATGTCATGAAGTGCCATGAATTGAAGTGGGTTTCAATGAGAAGCACGATGTCAGGTTTTTGCTTAACAATGAATTCAAGGAGATAATCACGTCGATGTATAGTAGCAATGGAGTTGACGTTGGTCGAGGTGAGACGAATCCTATCCATGAGAATGTGACTGGATGACAAGTTATTTTGACACATTAAAAAGCCCTAAACGCTGAAAAATAAAATTAATTTTCGTATCTTGTTGATCGATTCTCTCCGATAAAGAATTTATTTGCTGGTAAATTTTGGGAAGCAGCTCATTATTGCTACTTACATTATTTTCTACTGTTCCTCTAGCGGCTTGTGCAAATGATACTCCGGGCTTGACGAAGCTCGAAGCTAAGACACTGGGCTGTAGTTGTGTTTGCTTTGGGACAAATTTTACTCTCGCATCTTGATATCGGGAGCATCCTCGATATGATGCCGGATGACCAAAAATATCGCAGTGATACATACAAAGCTACGCTATTTCCTCGTGTAAGAAGTTTGTATGCAAAATGTTTGGTTTTAATTAAGTCTTGAGCTGATAACAACGTTTTTGGCGATACAATGAAGTCGTAGAACCACTGCTTATTAATTTGTGCGCTTTTACTTGTCTGTATTAGCATTTCGCATTCGTAGTATCATTCAAAACGACCACTATGGTGGATTTCAAACCAACCTCCTTCCAACCATTGACCCCGAAATCACACTCGATCTCGCCTATCGTAGTTTTATGGTTTTATATCTATATTGTTAACACGTGTTGCGTGTATGAATCAATTGCGTTAGCGTTAAATATTTAAAGACTAGGGAAATAGCGTGCTTTTTTTTTAAATACCTCCATTCCCTACCACCCTCTCCATCACTCTTTCTGCGTCGCATAACGCTCGTGTGATCTGCATTCGCATTACGTCGCTTCGTCCTTTGTGCCACCCAGACAATGTTTAATACATCGGTATAAGGGGGCGCACAATATAATGTGAACTAGTCCTTTTCATGAACATCTAGCTCAAATTCATCATTGGCTCTCAGAGATAAAAAAAAATCAATATAATACGGCGCATTCAAAAAAAACTCTGAGTTACTGTCACTTTAGTATCTCGCCGCTAGGGTCAAGATAGTCAGCTTCTGTTTGTTCCGGGTTTGGTTTTGAATAGCTATTTTTAACACAGGGTGATCCAGCCGCGGCTAGTCCTCAAATGTGTATGTCATGCTTTCAGCGACTGTTAATGGAAAATAATGACAGATCCTGATGACTTATGTCACAGCAAAACACATACATATGAATTGAATTACATTGAACTTTAATTTGTTATACTTGTTAAGTTTGAGGAGTAGTAATAATATAGCTTTCAAAGATACCGGACGTGTTTTCCTTGAAAAGCAAAGGCAGACCCTAGACAGGGATATTATTATTATTGCCATGTTATTTTATTCCACCCGGACAGGGAACCGACACGCGTAACGCAATTTAAGGAACAAAAATTGGTCCGTCGAGCCGGATCACGTCGGTCCGTGGATAGTGAAATTAAATTAGTTGAAGTGGTAATTATTGTGTACAGACATGAGTGATAGTGAGCGTAGATACAAGACCCGGTCAAGGGCAGAAATGCTCGAAGATGACGAACATAGCTCAACGGAAGGCGTATGTGGTGGGGCAGACCAACCAGAAGTGCAGTTAGCAGACAGAATACGTGTTAACAAGAAGGCGCGTGACGCTGTCTCTAGAAAGTTCGATGACAGTTTGAGCACCACTTCAGTAGGGGTAGTTTGCCAGTTCTGGCCCACTTTTTTCATACAAATTTCAAATGTGGTCTAGGGTGTGTGTCTTGGGTCTATGGGTGTGTATATTAGGGTGGTATAGGTAGGTGCCTGGGATAAGAAGGTATGAGCCCGGAATAGGTGTGGGTCTCCTGGGTAATTGCCAGGGGAGGGTGTGGATCTTAGGTATATGGGTGTATGTATTGAATTAGCATAGGTGGGTGCCAGGGATGAGAAGGTATGGGTCTTAGGTAAATAAACATCTGTGACTTGGTTAAGCAGGTAAGTGTTCCGGGTCTTAGTACCCTCTAGCGGTTAGTAGAAGTAGTTATATGTCTTTAGATTACTGGTGCATATCCTTAGCCTAAGTAGCCTCTAATGGTAAATGGCGAAACTAGGCATATTGATTATAGTCTAGGATAGGCCCATATTTTCAATCAATAGATTAGAGCTCTAGATTTCTCAGCGGGCATTTATATTGGGTTAATATACAAGTTTGAAATTAATGGGAGCTAGCCTTTGACGCTTTTAGCGATCGATAATTATACTATTCATGGTTGTTATTTCTCTATAGCGGAAGGATTTCTCATACATTCGTTGCTTATAGTCTTTGCATGGTTTCGTTATTCATCTTTGGTGGAAGTGTTTCTCAGGTTCCTAGTGGTTGATAGTTTTTTATCCATGGTTGTTTTAATGTATATGTTAGGAGGTCCATGTCTAGAGTTGATACCTTGAAGTATTAGGGTTGCTGATCAATTAGGGAAGCTCTGTAGATAGGAAACGCTCTGGGCGGTTGTTCGCAGGGCTTGAGATCCGTTAGCGTGTGTCACTTATTAAAGGCGTTTGAGGCGAGCGATTAACTTGATCACGTTAGGCGTGCTGGACTTTTTTTATGATGCGAGTGGCTGCGTGGTGACGGCGGGCGTTTGTATAGACGGATGACTGCGATACTGATGGATGATGGACGTGCCCGTCAGCGCGTATTCTAAGCCGTGGGAATTTACTTCATGGGCGCTTGGATAGGGAACGCGTTGCAGCGATTGGTGTCTTTGGCTGCGTGTGGAAATTGCCGATTCGCTTGGTCATGCTAGCCGTGCCGGAAGTTTTTATGATGCGAGTAGTTGTGTGGGATGGAGGGCGCTGCTATAGACGGGTGGCTTTGCATTATGGATGGGTGACGGGCTTGCCTTTCGACGGGTGCTCTAAATCATGAGAATTTACTTAGTGGGTGCTTGCTTAAGGTACGTTTTGCTCCTCGTTTGATGTCTGTGGTTAAAAATGGACGGTATTGTAGATGTGATGCGCGTTGCTTGTTGGAGGAAGTAATTTGAGGTGTATGTTTCCACCGAGGTGGATGTCATGAGCCGTAGAAATTTGTCTCGCGACCGTTTGGTTAAGTTTCCGCATTGCTCATCAAAGGGTGCCTGTCTTTAAGTATGGACGCCCTTGTCGGCGATTCGGAATGATTTACGTCGCTTTTTGGAGAATCGTGATTGTGGTGTAGATTTGCTCGGCGGCGAGTTCTGTTAAGCATGGACCTCGGGGGATGCGTGGCATGTGCAAGTGATTTTGCTTGTTAAGAGTAGTGTTTCGTACGCATAGACTTCCCTATCGGCGCGAGTTTTGGGGCATCGGAATCTACAGCGTGGAAGAGAAGTGGCATGGCATACATTGCATTACAATATAGTTTTGCTTGATGGAGGCGGTTTTTCTTGTTGTGTTGGCCGTGGGCAGCGGGTAACGTGATGCGCGGCATTGAGACGTATTTTCATAAATGTCCATTCACAGATGCGCCTGTTCTAGTTTGCTGATTATTATTTACATTGATCGTTTTCAGTTTCTTTTTGCTCGGATACGTCGTTTCTTTGTTTTGTGACTCAGTGCTATTGTATATTATTGCTTTTTATCGGTTTCATGTTAATAGTACTTTAAGAATCGTCAACAATGTATTTAATTCGGTTAGACTACTATGTTGATTGCTCAAATCTATGGATGTCGTGAAAGAGATAATACGTTCTTGATATTTAGTATAGTATTAAATTTTAGTTTGCTTGTAGCAGCATTTTGTTTGTCTTCATCATCATCACTTATTTCTTAAAGCAGTTTCTATACTTCATTCTCTGATTTTACTATTATGTAGAAGTATGGCACTATATTCATTCATGTTTTCTTTACTATAGGATGCTCATTGGTTTTATTCAAAAATTCTAATAATTTCTTCCAAGACGAGTTATTATCTTGTAGTGCCTGAGATGGTGATAATTTTGTTCGTACATCATATGATTTGTCCCTTTTGATAAGTGCTTGGGTCTATTTTTTAGATCACTATGTTGAGATATATGTTTTGGGTATCTATTCTAAATTTGAGATTATTTATGGATGTTGTATAGGAAAGATATTACGGTTTATGGCTTCTGGAATGCTACTTTTTTATGATGGATGTAGAAATCATCGTGTTGGTCCTAATGAGTAGGAATAAAGACGCATTTTCATTGATAAATTTTGGGTACGTACTGAAAGGAAGAACGTAATATAGAAAAAAGTGAATGCGGTAGGTCATTGACATTAGGGGTTTGTTGGTATTATGGTATTATTCTTTGTTTATGCCCATAACGCATGGAAAAATATTTTTTAGTCATGCTAGCATTATAGGCATGCACTAGATTGAATAAACTTTTATATTTACTCTGAATTAGGTGCTGTTATTGTGGGTCTGTATTATTTAGTTTAGGTAGTTTCATGAGTGTCAGTATAATATAGAGTAAAACTATTATTTTATGCTTGTCTCATATTCTACACAGTATGCATGATTTTATGACATTTCCGAATTTCTCTAGACATATTTTCATTTAGAACTTGTTGGTGTTTTGAGTATGATAATTTTTAATTTGTTATCTTCTTAGGAAAATGATGCATGCTTGGATGATGTCGTTAAGTTGATACTTTTTGGATGCATATTATCGCTTTTAATGCCTATATGATTGCATGAGAATTTACAAACCCCATACTTTGTGTGCTTGTATTAAGCGTAAAGTCACTTCAGCTATATTCATATACATTTTCAATATTTGAGCATTTAAACTACGTATTTCCTACATTTTAAATATGCTAGATTTATCATCATAGGGATTGTCGGGTATGCTCATTGACATATTCAAGTATTATTTTCACATAAGTAAAATATATTCTTGTTGCGTTTTTTTTTATCAGAATTTTTTTCTGCTGGATGCTTGGTTGATTTTTTTTGTAGGTTTGAAGAAGATCTAATTAGTTTTCAACATAAAGGGTATGTTTTGGGTTGGCGCACCGCTACTATAGATCACTTAGGCTAATGTTTATGTAAGATAGTTCGGTATAGATAACGATGTGTGGTAGCATATGAGTTTATGGTAGGCTATTTTTAGATCGATCTCATTGTATCGTGTATAGACAAGTAGCATAGGTTATGAAGTGTTCTTGATAAGGCTGGTCACGAGTCATTGTAGGATGTTAAGATATGATCATTACTTTCAGGAGGTGTTTGTCTGCTGATAATTTGGTGAACAGATGTATACTTGAGTTGAATGAACTCATGCGGGTTTTTTTTTTTTTGTCCATCGCTTGATATTTTGAAATGGTAGAATTGAGTGTTTGATATTTGGGAGTATCAGATATGCTAGGAATGTTTAGGTTTTTTTTGGTTTGTTGTTTGAGGTATTTGTTTGCTTGGACGGTTGTAAAACAGTTGATAAAATTAAAAAAACCTGTATATTTTTCTGATAAAAATAATTTATTGAGTAATACTACTTTTTAACATATATTACTAAATGTTGATAAAATCTTTAACAGCACATCTGATGAATAGCTATATATTTTGATGTATTCTACAGCATATTGAACAATTTTCAAGTTAACTCAACCCAGGTTTATTCAGCTGCACTATTTAAGCATTAGAACCATACAAATGTATAATAAGTCCTCTCACTTCTTTTTTAATGTTTATTGTACAATTTATATAGCCTCCTCAGCATATCATTGTAGTTTATGTCCCCTTCACTCTAGTGCAAACTGTTGATGTTTCAATTCAAATATTGTTTTGGTTGTATGCTATGAGAATTGTATGTCCCTTGATGAATTACTGATGAGCATTTCCTTAAACTTTTTCATTCTAATAGCGCTGGCCACCAGTTGGCTCTAATTTTGTTTGGACTATTTATACTACCCGATGCTATGAATTATTACTTTGTCTTATGTATGCGAGACTGCAGGAGTATGTACTGTTTTATTAGTTTAAAAATATTTCTTTTCTCTTGATCGTATGAATGACAAATGCATGTATCAGTGCCTGATGTCGTATTAGAGTTGGACCATTCACATATTTGGTAGTGTATTCCATATTTATTAGATACTTTCTCACCCATATTACCATATTGAAGCATATAATTCTCGATTCGTATTCGGTGTTCAGGAAAAATATCACGGTACTCTTCCATGAAGTATAGGATAACCATTGTAATAGATCTTATCGCGGTGAAAGTGTATTGACCTCTGTTTTCCTAGTTTTCTTGACGTCGTTTACGTTGGTTTGATGAATTTTAAAAACCTCATAATAATCCGTAGAATTATATGTAGTCTAGTGATAGAAAAAACCACGTGCTGCCTTTAAGTTAACATACATTCATGTCCTAGTTTGTACAGTGTAGCTAAGATGAGGGTCTGTTTCTCAATATTAAATTTCATTTTTTTATAGACTCAAGAGATTATACTTGATTTCAAAGCCTTTCACAATAGTTTGTAGTTTACCAAGTCTCAATTTCCAATTTCCTTATGAATAATTCCTTTAAGTGAAGTAAAACATTGTTTATAGGGTTTTTAGTATTTTATTTCATCACATGGAAAATTAGATCATTACATAGTACTGGTATTTCATAAAAAAGCCTAGAGTAGTTTATATTTACAAATGATGTTTGAGTTGGAGTGAAGAAGTCGTTGATATCCAGTTTAAGTACGCTTTTTTCTCTGCATCTTGCACAATATTGGTCATAGTATTCCTTCACACAATCGGTAAGCAAATTGTTGTATTCCATGACAATGTTGAAAAAATCCATCAAGATGAAAAGCGTGAAGAGCTCGGGATGTTTCAGTATTAGTCTCTCTCCTCCAATAGGTATGTAGAAGAGTTCAAGAAGTCCAAGCTGATTTGCAGGGAACTCATCTACTCTATCCTTGAGATCAATGAGGTATTGGCGAAGTGAAGTCCATTGACTGTTATCTAACTCCAACTGATTTTGTCCACTGCATTGGAAGATTATTTTCGCTTGAAATATCAGCGGGTCAAATCCAAGTATTACTTTGCTTTTGTGGAAGCCTTCATCAAGATAGTATGTAAAGTTCAGCAAGAGGTTTTTCTCATAGATTCGCTGTTTCTCTCGATTCTTTTTTAGTTTCTTCTCTTTCTTGTTCACTTTTCTGGCTGAAGTAGCCTTATCAGTCTGGCCAGCCTTTTCATGCTTCTGACTGACTGACGAAGTTACTGGATCTGCTCCGTTCATTTTAAATGACTGCTTCTAGTAGTAAAACTAAAGATGTATATTTGTTACACCAGCATATATATTCACTTCTCTGCATTTACGGATGGAGTGGGGGGGCAAGTTCTATATGTGTTGATAATTCTATTGCATAAGTAAACATGTTTCGCCCTTGAATGCTGTAATGTTGCTTACTCTCATGATTTGAATTCAAAGATAAGAAAGTGCTATGCAGTTAAGATTTGAACCACCAAGCTAACAGGAGTAGGAGTCAGTAACAGGAAATGACACTTTGCTCCGTATTTCCTTTAGAATTTTTAGGAGTACTGCTGGGCTACAATAGATTGCTTCTAGGCTAATTAGCTGTCTTTTTATCTGTTAAACTATCTATTTAGCTGTCACTTTTGCTGATGAGCTGTCTATCTTATGTGTAATGCTGTCTTTTAAGCCGATTCCCTGTCTGTTTAGCTGATATGCTATCCTCTTGAGCTGTCTATTTAGCTGTCACTTTTGCTGATGAGCTGTCTATTATATGTATAATGCTGTCTATGCAGCTGTCTATTTAGCTGATGCCCTGTCTGTTTAGTTGTTATGCTGTCTGCTGAGCTAACCGTTTAGCTGATAAGCCCGTACATTTAGCTGGTAAGTGGTCTATGTAGCTTTCTTTTTAGCTGATGCCCTGTCTGCTTAGTTGATATGCTATCTCTTTAGCTGTCTGTATAGCTATCTTTAGTTAATAAGTTGAGCGTTTGACCTTACGTGGTATCTGCCATTCGGTAAATTCATTTGATTGTTGATAATTATCTACCCATAGAAAAATTCTTACTTTCCATACAGTTGCAGTCAGCTTTTTTTTTTACATTTACTTTAAATGTCATATGCTCATCACGATTTACGTTAGGCCTATTGGTTACCAAGACTGCATGTTGATCATCTTCCAAGTTATTCGTAGGCATACATGGGTCAGACAAGAATCTTCACGTCTATGTTGCTCTTCTGGTGAACAAATCTTGATTAGGAGCAAGCCATTGTTATTTGCTCGAGAGTTAATTGATCTTATTTCACACTGATGCATTCTTCATAAGAATGAGTCAAGTCACCATTCTTTTTTATCTGCGTCAGTTTTTCTCTTGACCTCTGTCTATCGTATCTATATGGTCCTCTTTCGACAGCAATTTGATCTCAGTTCTCTAGGTTTTCATGTCTTCATAGGATTTGCGGCCTATGGGACCCTTATTGCTCACTATAATGTTCCATTGCATTGAAATTATGTTGCTACACTTATGAACTCATCCAATCTGCCCAAAAATCATATGATCCCATGGATCAGCCATTTGAATCATTTTGTAAAGCACAAACTTGTTGAATAAATCTCTACTTCATGCAAACCATTGCTAGGGCCTTAACATGAATTAGTTCAGCCTGTTGCTTAGTCGATGTATTAAGGGTTTATAGTGGAACTTATTAAGTATATTGAATCATCTTGGCGTTCTCATGTATGATCAACCCTTTTGGATTATCCGGGATATGCTATGACTGGAACGATTTTTTCCCTATCATTGAACAATTGAGTAAAATTTTGATACCTCCAACTGACTAAAAATCTGTCATTGATCCATTTTCAGCGAATGTTTGAATGGTTTGGAAGACTTGAGGCTGCATCATTACTCACAACCTGTGAAATGATTAAATATCATGGACAAATGTGTCTACATATGTACATCATAATAGCTATCAAATGTCTATGTATTAGTATCATATGATCGACTGGTCTCTTTATCATGCAAAGAGGGTTATCCACAATCACCGATCAGTTGAGCCATCTGATACGATCATGAGTTGCCTGTTCAGCAGTTGAACTTTGGTCAACTTCACACCAATATGTTTTCTCTTTCGCACCTGCTAGCCCAATTGCCTGACGAGCTCAAGGTAGCCTTCTCTTTCACACCTACAACTCGAGTTGATTGGTGAGCAGAAGGTGGTGAAGAGCCTTACAGGGCTTCTACCCAGCCTGCCCCGTGGCATGCATGCATAATGATCCTCGCAGAGATGCAGAATAACCTTCTACCCAGCCTACCCCATTGCCATGCAGGCATGATGACCCATCATCATGCATTATGACGCGTCATAACGCACGATGACCGGTCATTGATGCCTGCGTGGCAATGAGGTAGGCTGGGTAGAAGGTTATTCTGCATCTCTGCGAGGATCATTATGCATGCATGCCACGGGGCAGGCTGGGTAGAAGCCCTGTAAGGCTCTTCACCACCTTCTGCTCACCAATCAACTCGAGTTGTAGGTGTGAAAGAGAAGGCTACCTTGAGCTCGTCAGGCAATTGGGCTAGCAGGTGCGAAAGAGAAAACATATTGGTGTGAAGTTGACCAAAGTTCAACTGCTGAACAGGCAACTCATGATCGTATCAGATGGCTCAACTGATCGGTGATTGTGGATAACCCTCTTTGCATGATAAAGAGACCAGTCGATCATATGATACTAATACATAGACATTTGATAGCTATTATAATGTACATATGTAGACACATTTGTCCATGATATTTAATCATTTCACAGGTTGTGAGTAATGATGCAGCCTCAAGTCTTCCAAACCATTCAAACATTCGCTGAAAATGGATCAATGACAGATTTTTAGTCAGTTGGAGGTATCAAAATTTTACTCAATTGTTCAATGATAGGGAAAAAATCGTTCCAGTCATAGCATATCCCGGATAATCCAAAAGGGTTGATCATACATGAGAACGCCAAGATGATTCAATATACTTAATAAGTTCCACTATAAACCCTTAATACATCGACTAAGCAACAGGCTGAACTAATTCATGTTAAGGCCCTAGCAATGGTTTGCATGAAGTAGAGATTTATTCAACAAGTTTGTGCTTTACAAAATGATTCAAATGGCTGATCCATGGGATCATATGATTTTTGGGCAGATTGGATGAGTTCATAAGTGTAGCAACATAATTTCAATGCAATGGAACATTATAGTGAGCAATAAGGGTCCCATAGGCCGCAAATCCTATGAAGACATGAAAACCTAGAGAACTGAGATCGAATTGCTGTCGAAAGAGGACCATATAGATACGATAGACAGAGGTCAAGAGAAAAACTGACGCAGATAAAAAAGAATGGTGACTTGACTCATTCTTATGAAGAATGCATCAGTGTGAAATAAGATCAATTAACTCTCGAGCAAATAACAATGGCTTGCTCCTAATCAAGATTTGTTCACCAGAAGAGCAACATAGACGTGAAGATTCTTGTCTGACCCATGTATGCCTACGAATAACTTGGAAGATGATCAACATGCAGTCTTGGTAACCAATAGGCCTAACGTAAATCGTGATGAGCATATGACATTTAAAGTAAATGTAAAAAAAAAGCTGACTGCAACTGTATGGAAAGTAAGAATTTTTCTATGGGTAGATAATTATCAACAATCAAATGAATTTACCGAATGGCAGATACCACGTAAGGTCAAACGCTCAACTTATTAACTAAAGATAGCTATACAGACAGCTAAAGAGATAGCATATCAACTAAGCAGACAGGGCATCAGCTAAAAAGAAAGCTACATAGACCACTTACCAGCTAAATGTACGGGCTTATCAGCTAAACGGTTAGCTCAGCAGACAGCATAACAACTAAACAGACAGGGCATCAGCTAAATAGACAGCTGCATAGACAGCATTATACATATAATAGACAGCTCATCAGCAAAAGTGACAGCTAAATAGACAGCTCAAGAGGATAGCATATCAGCTAAACAGACAGGGAATCGGCTTAAAAGACAGCATTACACATAAGATAGACAGCTCATCAGCAAAAGTGACAGCTAAATAGATAGTTTAACAGATAAAAAGACAGCTAATTAGCCTAGAAGCAATCTATTGTAGCCCAGCAGTACTCCTAAAAATTCTAAAGGAAATACGGAGCAAAGTGTCATTTCCTGTTACTGACTCCTACTCCTGTTAGCTTGGTGGTTCAAATCTTAACTGCATAGCACTTTCTTATCTTTGAATTCAAATCATGAGAGTAAGCAACATTACAGCATTCAAGGGCGAAACATGTTTACTTATGCAATAGAATTATCAACACATATAGAACTTGCCCCCCCACTCCATCCGTAAATGCAGAGAAGTGAATATATATGCTGGTGTAACAAATATACATCTTTAGTTTTACTACTAGAAGCAGTCATTTAAAATGAACGGAGCAGATCCAGTAACTTCGTCAGTCAGTCAGAAGCATGAAAAGGCTGGCCAGACTGATAAGGCTACTTCAGCCAGAAAAGTGAACAAGAAAGAGAAGAAACTAAAAAAGAATCGAGAGAAACAGCGAATCTATGAGAAAAACCTCTTGCTGAACTTTACATACTATCTTGATGAAGGCTTCCACAAAAGCAAAGTAATACTTGGATTTGACCCGCTGACATTTCAAGCGAAAATAATCTTCCAATGCAGTGGACAAAATCAGTTGGAGTTAGATAACAGTCAATGGACTTCACTTCGCCAATACCTCATTGATCTCAAGGATAGAGTAGATGAGTTCCCTGCAAATCAGCTTGGACTTCTTGAACTCTTCTACATACCTATTGGAGGAGAGAGACTAATACTGAAACATCCCGAGCTCTTCACGCTTTTCATCTTGATGGATTTTTTCAACATTGTCATGGAATACAACAATTTGCTTACCGATTGTGTGAAGGAATACTATGACCAATATTGTGCAAGATGCAGAGAAAAAAGCGTACTTAAACTGGATATCAACGACTTCTTCACTCCAACTCAAACATCATTTGTAAATATAAACTACTCTAGGCTTTTTTATGAAATACCAGTACTATGTAATGATCTAATTTTCCATGTGATGAAATAAAATACTAAAAACCCTATAAACAATGTTTTACTTCACTTAAAGGAATTATTCATAAGGAAATTGGAAATTGAGACTTGGTAAACTACAAACTATTGTGAAAGGCTTTGAAATCAAGTATAATCTCTTGAGTCTATAAAAAAATGAAATTTAATATTGAGAAACAGACCCTCATCTTAGCTACACTGTACAAACTAGGACATGAATGTATGTTAACTTAAAGGCAGCACGTGGTTTTTTCTATCACTAGACTACATATAATTCTACGGATTATTATGAGGTTTTTAAAATTCATCAAACCAACGTAAACGACGTCAAGAAAACTAGGAAAACAGAGGTCAATACACTTTCACCGCGATAAGATCTATTACAATGGTTATCCTATACTTCATGGAAGAGTACCGTGATATTTTTCCTGAACACCGAATACGAATCGAGAATTATATGCTTCAATATGGTAATATGGGTGAGAAAGTATCTAATAAATATGGAATACACTACCAAATATGTGAATGGTCCAACTCTAATACGACATCAGGCACTGATACATGCATTTGTCATTCATACGATCAAGAGAAAAGAAATATTTTTAAACTAATAAAACAGTACATACTCCTGCAGTCTCGCATACATAAGACAAAGTAATAATTCATAGCATCGGGTAGTATAAATAGTCCAAACAAAATTAGAGCCAACTGGTGGCCAGCGCTATTAGAATGAAAAAGTTTAAGGAAATGCTCATCAGTAATTCATCAAGGGACATACAATTCTCATAGCATACAACCAAAACAATATTTGAATTGAAACATCAACAGTTTGCACTAGAGTGAAGGGGACATAAACTACAATGATATGCTGAGGAGGCTATATAAATTGTACAATAAACATTAAAAAAGAAGTGAGAGGACTTATTATACATTTGTATGGTTCTAATGCTTAAATAGTGCAGCTGAATAAACCTGGGTTGAGTTAACTTGAAAATTGTTCAATATGCTGTAGAATACATCAAAATATATAGCTATTCATCAGATGTGCTGTTAAAGATTTTATCAACATTTAGTAATATATGTTAAAAAGTAGTATTACTCAATAAATTATTTTTATCAGAAAAATATACAGGTTTTTTTAATTTTATCAACTGTTTTACAACCGTCCAAGCAAACAAATACCTCAAACAACAAACCAAAAAAAACCTAAACATTCCTAGCATATCTGATACTCCCAAATATCAAACACTCAATTCTACCATTTCAAAATATCAAGCGATGGACAAAAAAAAAAAAACCCGCATGAGTTCATTCAACTCAAGTATACATCTGTTCACCAAATTATCAGCAGACAAACACCTCCTGAAAGTAATGATCATATCTTAACATCCTACAATGACTCGTGACCAGCCTTATCAAGAACACTTCATAACCTATGCTACTTGTCTATACACGATACAATGAGATCGATCTAAAAATAGCCTACCATAAACTCATATGCTACCACACATCGTTATCTATACCGAACTATCTTACATAAACATTAGCCTAAGTGATCTATAGTAGCGGTGCGCCAACCCAAAACATACCCTTTATGTTGAAAACTAATTAGATCTTCTTCAAACCTACAAAAAAAATCAACCAAGCATCCAGCAGAAAAAAATTCTGATAAAAAAAAACGCAACAAGAATATATTTTACTTATGTGAAAATAATACTTGAATATGTCAATGAGCATACCCGACAATCCCTATGATGATAAATCTAGCATATTTAAAATGTAGGAAATACGTAGTTTAAATGCTCAAATATTGAAAATGTATATGAATATAGCTGAAGTGACTTTACGCTTAATACAAGCACACAAAGTATGGGGTTTGTAAATTCTCATGCAATCATATAGGCATTAAAAGCGATAATATGCATCCAAAAAGTATCAACTTAACGACATCATCCAAGCATGCATCATTTTCCTAAGAAGATAACAAATTAAAAATTATCATACTCAAAACACCAACAAGTTCTAAATGAAAATATGTCTAGAGAAATTCGGAAATGTCAAAAAATCATGCATACTGTGTAGAATATGAGACAAGCATAAAATAATAGTTTTACTCTATATTATACTGACACTCATGAAACTACCTAAACTAAATAATACAGACCCACAATAACAGCACCTAATTCAGAGTAAATATAAAAGTTTATTCAATCTAGTGCATGCCTATAATGCTAGCATGACTAAAAAATATTTTTCCATGCGTTATGGGCATAAACAAAGAATAATACCATAATACCAACAAACCCCTAATGTCAATGACCTACCGCATTCACTTTTTTCTATATTACGTTCTTCCTTTCAGTACGTACCCAAAATTTATCAATGAAAATGCGTCTTTATTCCTACTCATTAGGACCACCACGATGATTTCTACATCCATCATAAAAAAGTAGCATTCCAGAAGCCATAAACCGTAATATCTTTCCTATACAACATCCATAAATAATCTCAAATTTAGAATAGATACCCAAAACATATATCTCAACATAGTGATCTAAAAAATAGACCCAAGCACTTATCAAAAGGGACAAATCATATGATGTACGAACAAAATTATCACCATCTCAGGCACTACAAGATAATAACTCGTCTTGGAAGAAATTATTAGAATTTTTGAATAAAACCAATGAGCATCCTATAGTAAAGAAAACATGAATGAATATAGTGCCATACTTCTACATAATAGTAAAATCAGAGAATGAAGTATAGAAACTGCTTTAAGAAATAAGTGATGATGATGAAGACAAACAAAATGCTGCTACAAGCAAACTAAAATTTAATACTATACTAAATATCAAGAACGTATTATCTCTTTCACGACATCCATAGATTTGAGCAATCAACATAGTAGTCTAACCGAATTAAATACATTGTTGACGATTCTTAAAGTACTATTAACATGAAACCGATAAAAAGCAATAATATACAATAGCACTGAGTCACAAAACAAAGAAACGACGTATCCGAGCAAAAAGAAACTGAAAACGATCAATGTAAATAATAATCAGCAAACTAGAACAGGCGCATCTGTGAATGGACATTTATGAAAATACGTCTCAATGCCGCGCATCACGTTATCCGCTGCCCACGGCCAACACAACAAGAAAAACCGCCTCCATCAAGCAAAACTATATTGTAATGCAATGTATGCCATGCCACTTCTCTTCCACGCTGTAGATTCCGATGCCCCAAAACTCGCGCCGATAGGGAAGTCTATGCGTACGAAACACTACTCTTAACAAGCAAAATCACTTGCACATGCCACGCATCCCCCGAGGTCCATGCTTAACAGAACTCGCCGCCGAGCAAATCTACACCACAATCACGATTCTCCAAAAAGCGACGTAAATCATTCCGAATCGCCGACAAGGGCGTCCATACTTAAAGACAGGCACCCTTTGATGAGCAATGCGGAAACTTAACCAAACGGTCGCGAGACAAATTTCTACGGCTCATGACATCCACCTCGGTGGAAACATACACCTCAAATTACTTCCTCCAACAAGCAACGCACATCACATCTACAATACCGTCCATTTTTAACCACAGACATCAAACGAGGAGCAAAACGTACCTTAAGCAAGCACCCACTAAGTAAATTCTCATGATTTAGAGCACCCGTCGAAAGGCAAGCCCGTCACCCATCCATAATGCAAAGCCACCCGTCTATAGCAGCGCCCTCCATCCCACACAACTACTCGCATCATAAAAACTTCCGGCACGGCTAGCATGACCAAGCGAATCGGCAATTTCCACACGCAGCCAAAGACACCAATCGCTGCAACGCGTTCCCTATCCAAGCGCCCATGAAGTAAATTCCCACGGCTTAGAATACGCGCTGACGGGCACGTCCATCATCCATCAGTATCGCAGTCATCCGTCTATACAAACGCCCGCCGTCACCACGCAGCCACTCGCATCATAAAAAAAGTCCAGCACGCCTAACGTGATCAAGTTAATCGCTCGCCTCAAACGCCTTTAATAAGTGACACACGCTAAAGGATCTCAAGCCCTGCGAACAACCGCCCAGAGCGTTTCCTATCTACAGAGCTTCCCTAATTGATCAGCAACCCTAATACTTCAAGGTATCAACTCTAGACATGGACCTCCTAACATATACATTAAAACAACCATGGATAAAAAACTATCAACCACTAGGAACCTGAGAAACACTTCCACCAAAGATGAATAACGAAACCATGCAAAGACTATAAGCAACGAATGTATGAGAAATCCTTCCGCTATAGAGAAATAACAACCATGAATAGTATAATTATCGATCGCTAAAAGCGTCAAAGGCTAGCTCCCATTAATTTCAAACTTGTATATTAACCCAATATAAATGCCCGCTGAGAAATCTAGAGCTCTAATCTATTGATTGAAAATATGGGCCTATCCTAGACTATAATCAATATGCCTAGTTTCGCCATTTACCATTAGAGGCTACTTAGGCTAAGGATATGCACCAGTAATCTAAAGACATATAACTACTTCTACTAACCGCTAGAGGGTACTAAGACCCGGAACACTTACCTGCTTAACCAAGTCACAGATGTTTATTTACCTAAGACCCATACCTTCTCATCCCTGGCACCCACCTATGCTAATTCAATACATACACCCATATACCTAAGATCCACACCCTCCCCTGGCAATTACCCAGGAGACCCACACCTATTCCGGGCTCATACCTTCTTATCCCAGGCACCTACCTATACCACCCTAATATACACACCCATAGACCCAAGACACACACCCTAGACCACATTTGAAATTTGTATGAAAAAAGTGGGCCAGAACTGGCAAACTACCCCTACTCACTTCATTCGACGACTTACGCAGACAAGCTCAACAGCTGTCAAGTCAGTTGAACGAAATGGCGGCATTAAACGAGAAAACATCGCCATCAAGTGACATGGCCAGATGTTGTGACACCTTTTTTACGAGGCAAGCCAAAATGGGCTTACCTAAATTTGATGGAAACCCAGATGAATGGCCTTTGTTTGAAAGTGAGTACCGTCAAACGACAAACGCGGGAAAGTTTACATCGACAGAGAATGCCGAAAGGCTACGAGACACGCTGCAAGGTGAGATCTGTGAGATCGCTACTCATTTCCCTTAACAGGGCAGAAAGGATCATGGATCTTCTCGAACGAAGGTTTGGTCGACCTGAGTTTATTATCAATACTCTCATAGTGAAAACAAAAGCATTATCGGCACCGAAAGAAGATCGTCCGGAGACTATAATATTGTTCACTACTGGAGTCGAAAATTTAACAGTGATACTTGAGCTAATGCACAGACCAGAATATTTGAACAATCCGGATCTATTGAGAACGCTCGAACAAAAACTCCCACCGATCATCAGTATAATGTGGTCAGACTATTTGAGCGAAAGACTATGCGATGAACAAAAAACCAAGCTACGAGTTTTTAGCGACTGGTTGGAGAAAAAGTCCTACGCAGCGAGCCTTCGCACATCATTCGCGGACAAACCAAAATCATCTGAATTTAAAAACTTAAAATTGAAAATAAACACAGTGGTTGAAACTAATCAAAAGTGTAGTGTGCGTGATGGTGTGTGTAAGACAATTGACAAGTGCCCGAAATTCATTAAAATGGACATAGACAGTCGGTGGAAAGAAATAATGAAACATAGATTATGCTTTTCATGTTTTAAACGAAATCATTTGACCAGACTTTGTAAAGACAAAATTAAATGCAGAAAGGATCAGTGTTTAAAATATCATCATAAACTACTTCATCCCGCAAACGCGCGAAATAATGACAGTCAAGTGTCAACTGAACTCTGTCACAGTGGTTCTAGTTCGTTGTTGACTAAAGTACGCATTGTACCAGTGTTAATTAAGAGTTCGGTTACAACTGTCAAAAAATTTGCATTAATGGACTCCGGTTCAACGACGACATTGATACAAAGTGAAACCGCGCAAAAATTAGGTGTAAGAGGCCCTAGGTCCCATTTGACGATTCAATAGGCAAACGGCGCTATTGACTTTAGTGAAAATTCCGAAAGTGTGACAATTGATATCTGTGGCACATATGAAGGTGCAAAAACATTTAAACTTCAAAACGCAAGGACAGTGACAAAACTACACTTGCCCAAGCAGACCGTGGATAAAGAAAAACTTATATCGCAGTGGCCGTATCTTCAGAGTATTGAATTTGAAGGTTATAGTGACGCTACGCCGACAATTCTCATTGGAGAAGACAATGGACTTTTGATCGCGACGTGGCAGCTTGTTCATACATCAAGAAATTGTCCGATTGCGAGTAAAACTTGGCTCGGTTGGTCTATTAGTGGAAACGACAGCACTAACATGCATCAAGACGCAACCGTAAATATACATCATGGAACACAAATGGACATCAACCTACATGAACTAGTGAAGCAGTCTTTCAAATTGTATGATTCGTGTACGGGCGGAAATAATTCGAGAGAAAGGTCCCGTGAAGACAGCAGAGCATTGGAAATCATAGAGCAGACGACTCGTCAACAGGACAATGGACGATGGAAGACAGGATTACCTTGGAAAAGACAAGATATTACTCTGCCGGACAGTAAAGCAGTTGCGTTGATACGTCTCTACCACCTCGAGGGGAAACTCGACAAAAACAACGACATGAAGACAGCATACAAAAAGATCATCGACGATCACATCGCGAAAGGGTGTTTGGTGAAAGTTAATCTCGATTCCTTAAAGGGTGACAGGCTATGGTATTCACCACATTTTGCTGTATTCAATCCGAACAAACCTGGCAAGATTCGGATGGTATTGGACGCTAAAGCGCAAATCTCAGGCGTCAGCCTCAATGACGTTCTTATCACTGGACCGGACCTTTTGCAGTCACTACCAGGGGTGTTAATGCGGTTCCGAGGTGGAAGGTATGGATTCACCGCCAACATCGAAGAGATGTTTCATCGAATAAGCATTCGCGCAGAAGACACATATAGTCAACTTGTATTGTGGTGAGACGATGAGCGGGATAGGCCTCTAGATATTTACCGCATGACAGCAATGATATTTGGTGCTTGTTGCTCCCCAAGCAGTGCGATATTCGTTTTAAACAAAAATTCAGAGCGATTCAAGGACAAGTATCTTGATGCGACTAAGGCAATACAAAGAAATCATTACATGGATGATTTTCTCGGTAGTGCTGATGACATAAACACTGCCAAAGACTTAATCAAACACATTATCGAAATCCATTCAGCCGGTGGGTTTAAAATGAGAAACTGGCGCGCATCGTCACCAAAACTGCTCAAAGATATTCCAAAGGATCTACAACACACTATCAATACAGTGAATTTCAGCAAAGAAGCCCTAGGACGAGCTCTTGGCTTAGTCTGGTGCATGAAAACGGACACATTTACGTTTTCTTCTAAACTTGATATCGACAAAGGTCTACTGGAAGCCAGACGATGTCCCACCAAACGCGAAGTACTGAGGCTAGTAATGTCGACTTTCGACCCACTCGGATTTGTGGCTCATTTTGTAATAGTTGGTCGAATATTGGTCCAGGAGATTTGGAAAAGCAGAATTGACTAGAACGAGGAACTGGCGGAAGAACAAAAACCAATATGGTTCAACTGGATAAAGGAACTTAGACAACTCGAGACAGTGAGGGTTCCTCGATGCTATTCCCCCAAATTCCTAAATAACGATACTCGTGAACTTCATGTGTTCGTTGACGCTAGCGACCAAGCATTTGCAGCCGTTGGTTATGTGCGAATCAAATGTGATGACGCCATTCAAGTGTCCTTTGTGGCTGCTAGAGCCCAATGCTGTCCAATCAAACAACTAACCACACCAAAGAAAGAATTACAAGCCGCGTATCTGGGAGCCTGCCTGGTGGCAATTATTAAAACTGAACATGACGTAACATTTCAGAAGAAAGTCATCTGGACAGACTCAACTAGTGTCCTTTCCTGGATTAAAGACGATTCGAAACGATTCAAGAAGTTCTACGCGAACCGACTTGGCGAGATTGCTGAATTATCAGACCAAAGTGAATGGCGTTGGGTGCTGACGAGAGAAAACGTGGCCGAGGAATTTACATGTGATAGCAGATGGTTTCTAGGACCTACGTTCCTGCAATAGGACGAGACGGCTTGGCCAATCAACGGCTAAACCAGAATGAAGACAAGTCGAATATTGAACATGCGTACTTAATGTTCGGGATGAGAAAACCAAAGCAGCTGTACTCATTACCTGACGTGGCAAGATTTTTATCATGGCTTCGACTTACTCGTGCCACAGCATATGTAATTAGGTATGTGGCCAATTGTCGAGCAAGAAGTCGAATCCAAAAAGGCGAACGTTGGAGAATTGTTTGTGATCGAACTTGAGAAGGCTGAAAATTTATGGATCCAACAATCTCAAAGTGTCCATTTTGGAACTGAACGAAATACTTTGCTGAAAGGTGGAAAACTAGAGAAAAGTAGTCGGCTTTTTAAACTTACTCCTAAAATTGACGAAGGAATTATTCGGCTTATGACAAGGAACACAGCCCTAGAAGACCCTACGCCAGCCAAACGAGGACCGATCATTTTTTATGGCAAAGACACTTATGTTTCACTACTTGTCGCGCACTATCATCAGCAAGCTAATCATATTGGATTCGAAACTGTTTTGAACAAACTATGGCAACATTACTGGATTTTGAAAGTGCGCCCGACATTGAAACGAATTTGCAATGAATGCAACACATGTAAAATGAGAAGAGCGAAACCAGCCAGCGCAATAATGGGTCAGCTGCCAAAGGCGCGGTTGATGTTTGGAAGCCCCACATTTTCATATACTGGCGTTGATTACTTTGGCTCTCTTCAAGTCGAGCATTTAATCAACTCTCGACCACTTGTTGAAGTATCTCATCACCCAGATGATCCAGAAGCGCTGACTCCGAATCATTTTTTGATCACAAGGTCGTCAATGTCAGCACCAATGAGCGAATTCAATGATAAGGATCTAATTTTGCGACGTCAATGGAGACATTCGCAACGATATACAGATTTATATTGGATCAGGTGGAGAAAGGAGTACCTTCCAACACTGCAGAGGACAATGAAGTGGTTTACCCCAGGAAAAGGTATAAAGGTTGGCGACGTGGTGTTAATAGTAGACGAAAACGAAGTCAGAGGCAACTGGCTGAAGGGAGTTGTTCAACAAGTATACCCGTCGAAACGAGACGGAAGGATACGAGTGGTAGATGTAAAAACGACAAAAGGAGTTTATAAACGACCAATAGTGAAGCTCTGTGTACTCGATTTGGGTAATGATGACTCAAGCGACGTCAATACCGGGTCGGAGGATGTTAATCGAAAATAATGACAGATCCTGATGACTTATGTCACAGGCAAACACATATATATATATATATATATATATATATATATATATATATATATATATATATATATATATATATATATATATATATATATATGAATTGAATTACATTGAACTTTAATTTGTTATACTTGTTAAGTTTGAGGAGTAGTAATAATATAGCTTTCAAAGACACCGGACGTGTTTTCCTTGAAAAGCAAAGTTAGACCCCAGACAGGGATATTATTATTATTATTATTGTCATGTTATTTTGATTCACCCGGACAGGGAACCGACACACGTAACGCAATTTAAGGAACAGCGACTTTTAAATCATTGGTTACTATATGATCCAGACAGGTATTTGACACTGGGCGAGTAATTTTGTTGTTGTTTATGATTATCATTCCATTCGTTTCCAGCGTATCCTTATAAATCCTTGGTTCTGGTGATTCAATTAGTACATCAATGTTTGTGTCCGCTACAGTGACTAAATTTTTTTCTGTTGAGAATTATTTATCTAGTATTGTGCAAAAATCTTGCGCATTCATACAGTTGGGGTTGTAGTACGTCGCTAATTTCATTTTTTTTTACCTTCATGGGGTACTTCAATTATTATAACGTTATATTTATCAGGGGTCACCCTCTTGATGATGAAATTGATTTTATATTTTCTACCGTACATTGCTGTACCTCCACCTCTTCCAGGTCTGCAGGAGAATACCGCATTATATCCTTCAATATTGTAAAATTGTGCTTCTTCTGGTATTCTTCTTCTTTTATTGAGAATAATCAAATCTATGTCAGGATTTTGCTGCAGGTAAATCTGAATATCATTTAGCTTGTGTCTTAAGCTTCTTATATTAGCATACATGAGTGTTAAATTTGTTCCACTTCATCGATTTGAAAGATTAGCAATCATCAAAGTTGTAGTTGGTGCTCCCCCTGGCGATCAATATTTTGCGTTGAAGCTCTGGACAATATACAGAGTCAGCTCTGTGAGAATGATCAGCGTTATTATTGTTACCAATACAGTTGGAGCACTTCTCAATCGTGTTTTTGCAGTCCTTTAAGTCATGCTTCCCTCCACATTTTACACATGTTTGCTCCCCTTCACATTTTGATGATTTGTGGTTGAATTTTTGACATTTATAACATATATGATCCATAATATATATTAACGTATCTTTTTGCAAGCCTCTTATACATGCTCCCATTTACCTGGATGATGTGCAACCATCTACCATTTCTTGTCCGCCTAGCATGTGCAAGTTCCATCGAATCACACTCCTCTGTACTGGGATTTAATGATTGGATCTCACTTCTTAATTCCTCATTTGGTCTGGTCTCAGCAATATCATACTCATCTTTCATTGCCTCCATTGCTGTATTAAAGAGTGAAGTAGCATTTTCATTGGTCGATGTTTTGATAACCGCCCCACCATTACGAATAGGCCGCATTAGTTGAAGAGGAATTTCACATTTAGATGGTCTGATCTTCGACTTAAAATCAATCAGTGTTTTTTTCTGAAGAAGAGTGATTTCTAGGCTTAATTATAATCCCTTTTTGCGATATTGTATTTGACCGATGCTCAGATAAAGGAGAAGTAGAATTTTAAATAATTTCGGCATATGAGGGCTTGCTCGCAGACGTAGATTTATCTATTAATAAGTTTATATTTGAGTTCATCTCTTCAATTTGGCTTTGCAAATTCATCATTCATCAATTCCTACGCGACAGAGCAGTTAATAACTTCTATAGTCTTTTGAGGTAGTATCTTCACTAGTTTGTTTTCGAACTGCCAAGGAAATCTCTTGTTATGCCCTCAATTTTATAAATCATTCTAAACACAGCATAAGCCAAACATCTTCATAACGACAATTTTTAGAACATCACTCCACCTAGTGTCTCGTGCTAACAAATCCTCCACCGAACTGCCATCCAAATGGTTTCAAGAATTTCAGTCGATAAAACAGTTTCCCATCACTCGTCGTTAGTTGTCAACTTCAGTTTTGTATTTACCGTCGTTGGAGGAGGTTGGCACTTGGTCGCGCAACTTCGTCAATTGTTTGTTTGAATTTAAAGGAGCGGTCGCGTTTATTATATTAAGTTCAATTTGCATACAATTTCAAATTGGTTTTGAAACTTTGCTAGGAACACGATATTGTACGGAATCAGTGTGGACTCAGCGCAAATAATTAAGGAAAATGTGAATTGACGGCGAATGGGCGTTAAGTGAAAATCGGATTTTGACGTGTGTCAAAAGATCACGATTGCCGCTTGAGTGTAGGTGAATTTCGTGTCGGTACAAAGCGCAATTAGGCGTGTATAGGTGTTAAGTGGTGAGGTCTCGCCGTAGAGTGAAGTAAAAGTGCGGAAAATTCATCCAAGAAGAATCGTGTCCAAGTGCATCTTTTTCCTCGTTTCGTTTCATCTTGCGTCAAAGTTTTTTTTTTTATTAGCTCGACTCGCACTACCGCACGGATCCAATTGCTAATTGAGTGAATAGATTGGGCAAAGGAAAACGAAGAAAATTATCGGAAAATTAATTGTCGCGTTGTGCAGTGAAGTGAAGGGAAATTCCACTGAAACCCACCACGGAAAGGTCGAGGCGAGCGCCTGAAGGCTTTTAATACGCGCGGGACAGGCGCGAGGGGAGCCGACAGCGATGAGTGTTTTCAGTGATTTTCAAAGATTGTGGGTGCAGCGATTCCCGCAAAGTTCGCTATCAGATGCGTGGGAACAGGACGTGCGGGCGAGTCTCGAGCGACATCGTCAGCGGATTGCGGAACTGCAAAAGGATCTCGAACAGGAAACACTTTACGTGGAGTACTTGGAGCGATTGCTCTCCGACGTAGAGAAGTATCGCGAAGCAGGCGGCGATCCGACAGCGCTGTTCGAGGCCGCAACCACATCACAGTCGCAGTCACAACAACTGCCACCACCCAATGCCGACAGCAGCGAGGAGGGCGGCAACGAGCAAAGCGGCCGGACAGGTGTCGAAGACACAATTGCCGGTCACCTGCAACTGCAGACAAAATTAGCTGATGACAACAGGCGAATCGAGGAGGTAAGTAAAGTCCGAACACAAATGTCCATACGACAGGTTTCTCATGTTTTTTGCTCGAATTGGAATTCCTCACATTCGTGAAAAGGAGTAAGCGACAAAAAGAACGGAATTGAGCCATTTGTCTGTGGGGAAACACCAGTCTGCGGTTCAAGTTTGAAAACCCTTTGTCCTTCGTCCCGACTCATTGCGAACGAATGAATGAATGGCTGAGAAGAATGACGAGACGACCCTCTTGAAAATGAAAAGGACTGTGGAAATTGTTGCCTTGTAACCCTCGCGGGGTGCGACAGGTCCATCGTATCCTCTCTAGTCATGGCTGTGTCTGATGCTGATGTCGAGCCTCCGTCATTTTGGGAACTGCGTAGCAAGGGCTGATTTTGATTGCCGACAATGTACGCACTTGTCTGGTTGACTGGCGCCGGGCGTCTTTCTGTGGGGTTGTTTCTGTTTCTGACTGTTCGATGGTCCTGGCTGGCGAAGAAATAACGTAAGAGTTTATCTCATCGGAAAACTTTTACGATCCCTGTATCATCCAATTGTTATGTCTGATTCATACAAGAGCGAGTTGGTTACGTTCGACGTATGTTATTGTAATCAGCTATTCATGTCCTGCGACGTTAAGTGGTTCTGAATTTTGTAGACTAATTAAGTGTTTTGTCTATTAGTATATAATAATCAACACATAGTATACGGCTATCGGAAAGGTACTTGAATGAAAAGTAAAAAGGGAAAAAATGTTCACAATAAAATAAAAATAACAAACGAATTTAACTAGAAAATAGCCTAAATTTTTTATAAAGAGTTGCTTATTTGCACCAATCTTGCTTACGCTAATTCTTCGTCCGTTAGTTTGGAATTTTGTTTGTTGATAAGATTTCAATCATTATCTTGATCTAAGGCCCGCCAGCCCAAATCGGGACTTTGCCTCCAGGATTAATCTCCTCAAATCAAAACGGTACTGCGAACTCATTAGCCAATTTGTAACTCCCAGCAAATATGTGCTATCAGCTTTTACCGGGACTTCCCATTGTGCCCTTGGTCTTCCTGTTGCGCGCCATACTTGTACTCTACCCTGAACGTTTTCCTCAGTAGCCGGTGCTCTTCCATTCTTACTACTTGAGCTGTCAATTCTAATCTGCGAAGCTTTACGCATGCAGATACAGGTCTCTCCTTGTTCTTTGTTTTTCGAGGTCCTAAATTCTTCCGGGGGTTTTTAGGCTCAAACACGTCCACTGCCTTTTTGGAAACGCTCGTTAGAGTCCATGTTTCAATTTCATATAGCAGCGCGATTAGATATGAAATTTGTAAATACGAAGCTAATTTTTCCTGAGAATGGGAACCAATTCTACGTTTAGCATTCGTTGCAAACAGAAGGGTTTTTAAAATTCTACGTCTTTCCTTCGTTGCGAACAGACGTGTTTTTTATTCGCTCCTGTCAAGTTTTTAAAAACAAATTAATTTTTTAAAAGTCATTCCAAAGCAAATTTTGATTTTTATTGGAAAAAGCTTTTATCGTTGAAGGAATCGACCCACGGAATCATATCGAATATTATTTTACTTCGATAAATCAAGAAAAGCAAATAATCCAAAGACTAACTCGGGACTGCTGGTATGGAGGAGCCCGACGGCTTCTCACCGTTGGGGGACCCCGGGGAGAGTAGCAATATAAAATTGGCGGCAATCGTCAATAAAAGGAGACGTACGAGTAACCAGGAAAGCTCCGCAAGATGGCGGACGTAAAATTCAAATAGTTGAAAATCCACAAGAAGTGATTCGACTTCGACTTAAAAATCAAGAATTGAGACTACGGCTTAAATCCCTCGAAGATTTGTTCAAGAAAAGAATGAAAACTCAAGATGCAGAACCGGTAAAGCAAATCAATAAGGAAGCTAAGGCAAAGAAAGCTGTCAAACCAGTTATCCCACAAGAAATACTAAGTGCTGGAGGCGCTAACGACAAACAAAACTGTTATGCAGCGCTGGACGGACTACAACAAGAAATGGACGTTAAAGAATGTGTTGAAGTGAACTCTAATCAAGATAACGATGCTAACTTTATTCAGTACTTAAAGAATAAAAATAAGGAGAAAAAACCAGCTCTTAGTTCTGCTCGTCCTTCTCAAAAAGTTTCCAAAAATACAGAGAAAGTTTCGCCAATTAACGTGTTCGGTCAAAGCGGTAAGGATATGGTTCGGCTATTGGCAGCCGAAAACAAATTAACCAATTTCGAGATAAAAAGAGTTAATCCTGAAAAATTAACAATTAGAACTAAATCACTGGTCGATTCAAATCAGCTAAAAATGCACTTAATTCTGGAGAGGTTCCACGCTTCATCTATACCCCAAAAAGTGAGAAGAATCAGACCTTTTTGTTGAAGGGTTTGGACTGCGGAGAGGATACCGTCGATCGTCTTCAGGTGCTCAAGTAAGCCGGACTTGAAATTGAATTTCTTTTCGTTAAATCTTCGCGGCAAGAAGATCGACGGTAGAGAAGAATTGACCACTTTGTTTGGTACAGATTTCAAATAAGAGCAGTCCAAATGCTCTTCAGCAAATTAGGTACTTGAACTTCCGAGTGGTGAGGTGGGAACGCCTCCAGAAAAGGGCGGTGTCAAAGATTTAGGCATTCGGCTGGCAACTGCGCCATTCATTATCGGTGCGTCAAATGCTAGGACTTTCATGCTCCCGGTGAGTGCAAATCGGCTCAGACGGAGCCAAAAGAGAAATTATACTGTATTAACTGCGGTGTTTTTGGTCATCCGGTATCATATCGGAGATATTAGCTAAACTTTTTTATTGGATCATGAGGGAGATAGTTGCCCGAGAGGAGAGACAACGCTCACTCAATTATTGGCAGCAACCCTGGTTGAACAACACGAAGGGAAGATGGATTGCACGCTTCATTCCTGATCTGAGACCGTAGGTCAGTCGAACGCACGGCGAGAATGGCTTCTACCTGATCCAGCTCTTGTACATGGGTGCTTTCAGTTTTACTTGCACAAGATTGGTAAGTCACAATCATAGTACATTCACATAGTACCCATAGCTGTCATTTATCCTGTGTTTCACACTTTATGAACTTTTGCAGGAGCCTGACACCTTCGCCGGGCCCCGACATGGTGGGATGTTTTTTTTATATTAGAGACAGCAGCTGTATGCATCCTTGCATTTGGCGCTGTAAATTTATTTTCGCGCGAATGTCGAGTCGCTAGCTGTACGCTTATTAAGACCAATTGCGTAGAAAATTGCTGCCACCTACGTGGACGCTGTTTGGTTTTTTTTCGGACACTAGATTGAGTGTGGTTACTATGTGAGTATACTATGTTCGTGGTCCCTGACTGTAGGCTTTGCGCAGGAGTAAAAGACGAAGCCTGCCAAACAGTTTTTGCACACAAAAGACGGCACAGGTTGCACCGGAACCTCTACAAGGAAATAGGAGAGCTTTCCCCCGGATAGTCTGATTGTAGATTTGCTTGGATCGGTTGGCTAATGAGAACCATGTCGCACATTATGTTCCGTCAGTCCTAAAAGGTAAAAAAGCCTCACAACAGCCGGGGATGTCGGGGTTGAGGGATTACTTTTTAAGTAATCCCTCTTCCTCTTACCCTTTGCGCTAGAGGAGGGATCCTCCAACTTGAGCTCGCCACATGGCCTAGTAAAACGAGACTGAGCCCAAAGTAATGTTTCGAAGGGTTCCAGGCTATGTTCTCAGGTTGACAGGGGAGGCGTTTGGTGGGAAGTCAAAACGTCTTGCGCGCCTGGGAGCCCCACACTCGGGGCGTAAATAGCTTTCCCCTTCCAACCACAAAAAAGTCTGGTTTTGTCGGTGTGGGGTGTTCTTCGATTCATGAATTGAGTTTTGGCTTGATTGAGTCGTAGGCCTTCGAGTCAGTAAATCACAATATTTTTTTGAGCAAACTATAAGTTCTTGTCTTGAGACGTTTAAGCCGAAGGTCCCAGGTTCAAATCTCGTTGGTGAACAACGTGATTTAGTTCAGGGGATTTTTCGGGCAGGCTGAGCAGACATACGGGAGCATGGTACTGACCAAACCAACTTCCGAAAAAATCAAAAATCAATACGGTCATGAAAATGAGATACTCTAACTATCTCGTAAGTGAATGCCCGAGAGGGGCTGTAGTGCTAAAAAGTAGAAGAAGATGTATCATTTGTAGTGTAATAGGTATAGATTAAATGTCCGTAAAGACTGTAGCGATGGTCTGCTGCCTCAGTGGAAGAGGATGGTGAGATCCGCCTGGATTGGCCTGTGCTGGCAGGCCAGCGTTGCGGCTTCGGGGGGCGGGTTCTTTCCCCTAGTACAGGGACCCACTACAAAAAATCTCGCATTCACGAATTAAACGTGTTAACATGCCGATCGACTGGTGTCGAGGCAGAGGTAACCTACTAAGGGCTAAGAAATTGCTGGTTCGGAGAACAAATTGGGCCCAAAGGAAAAGGACGGGCTTACAGAGACTTCGTCGTTACCGACGATACTTATGGCCCACAAATAAACGTGGGGCATCCAGATGGAAGTGGTGCCCCCTCGCACCCTCCCAACCGGATCAAGATCCAAATGTAAGCGTGGCCATATTTTTCATTTTAATGAAAAAGCCCATATTAGAGGAGGAGCCTGCAATCGATGCGGGTCCTATACCCGGTCAGGTTAAGTGAAAGGGAGGTTAAATAGTAATACATAATTGCGTGTTTTTAAAACAAAGGTTGATATGCAATTTCTCGTAAAAGCTTTCTTTTCGACAAATTGCAATTTGCCTTCAAGAAGCAAGGTTTGCTTGAAGAAAAAAAAACTAGCTATTACGTTTTTGACATTTGAAATGACATCAAAATGAAGATGAGGAAAAATTTGTGGTAATGTGAATTGATTTCTATATAATTGAGCATTTAACAGAAAAACAAATACAATTCGAATGTGTAATCAGCGATTCTCTGCTTGAGAGTTAACTTTTACCAATTTGAAATATAAATGTTCGCAATCCGTGGTCTTAACGCCACTAAATTTCATTTAAAAATAAGTTTATTCGGGCACCGTCACATATACGCAAATACACACTTCCGATATCTGACGACTGAGCAGACACGCATTACCTAAATCACAATGTTCTGCAATGTTATAGTTATGAACTCCAGTAAATGCTTCGGGAGTAGTCAACCATACTTGTATACAAATCCAAGTATGGTTGACTACTCCCTTCTTACTAATTAGGTTGCTGTGCCATGCAATACGAGCCATTCATCGCAATATAAGAAACTGAAGCGAGTTTGGGCTACGGACGTGAAAGCGAGTTTGGGCTACGGGACGTTGATACCGATTTATTTCCTTAGTTAAGCGCACCAATCCAATCACGTTGATATTAATAAAATGCATTTCGGCCTCCGGATTGACGATTTCGAATATGAACGTTTTCGGCTAAGGACTTCTCCCAATGGTATCCTACAGCGAAATTGAATCAAAAGCGATCACTCACCACTTCTCGTTGAAAGCGCGACTATAACTAAGATGCATTTTATCGTGTCTCCATTTACGTCACGGCTCAACGAATTTGAAGAGCTATTTGTAAAGAAACTTTATATGCTTCAGTCAAAAGTTTCTGATGAATTTGCTTCGCAGTGCTGCATACTCGGACACTTCAATTTCGGTATTCCTGTCTTAATCGCAGCAACCACAGTACAGTACTCCGTTCATTAAAGGGGAAAAGTAAAACTGCCGTACGCATGTACACGAAAAGTGACACATGCACGTTCTTGAAATGCCAGCCGTATTTCAATGTACTCTTTGTAGATTGGAGACTACCGTAAACAGAACGGACAAAGAAAACAACTATAATAGCAACGGAAGATGTCATACTAGATTTTCAATTAGACTTTGTTTACTAAGAAATTGCCTTCGATTTGTTTTGTTAATGTTATTAATATGGCAATGTTTATTTGAAAATGTTTAATTTGGCAACAATACAAATATTATATGTTGTTCAAATGTCTATGTTGGTATAAGATTTGCTTTGTATCACTGCCGTTCTACTCTTCTAAAAATCAACACGTTGTATCAGTGAATGAAATAAAAGACTAGTGTGTTCATCACAAAAGTGCATTCTTTTTATTTCAAACATCAGGTTATGGGGCCAGGCACATATAACAGCTTGATGTAGATTGATGTTATTTACGGCGGTAGCGAAATCGGCGAGAAGGAAAAAGTGAGGTTAATTCACTACAGTTTGCGGCATCGTGATCAGGCTCGGGCCCTGTGTAACATCGTCGATGATGGAGGGAAATAACAATAACGTCAATGTGATCAAGTTAGAAGGGGCCAGAAATTGGAATATATGGAAATTCCAAACAACAGTACAGTTGAGGGGCCATGGATGGTTAAAAATTGTGGAGGGAAAACAAGTGAAGCCCGAAGTGGCTAGTGAGATATCTGCATGGGAATCTAAAGATGCCAAAGCGCAGACGTTATTGGTAACAAGAATGTCGGAAGAGGCAATGTTATATATTATTACATGTAGGAGTTCTGCCGAGATGTGGCGAAAACTCCACAGTGTATATGAATAGAAAACTGAGACCAGCGTGCACATTATACAACAGAGATTTTTTCCAATACAAGTTCGAAAGAGGTTTCGACATGTCTGTTTTCTTATCTAAGATACAAGAACTACAAAACCAATTGAAACAAATGGGTGAAGAAATCTCAGATAAATTTGTAATTGCGAAAGTGCTAATGTCGTTACCAGACGATTATAAACATTTTATTTCGGCTTGGGAGTCGGCGCCTGATGACAAACAAACGTTTGATAATCTAGTGGCAAGACTACTGATTGAAGAAGAGCGAGTAAAAGAGAAGAACGAAGGAGCACAGCAAGCAACACCTTCTGCATTCTTTGTGAAAAATAAAGGACCATCAAAAGTTTTCAAATGTGGTAAAAGTGGACAGTATCAAACCGAGAGTAAACGTAACAATAAAACTAACAGTGAAGGGAACGTGAGTAATAATAATAACTGTTTCTATTGTGGCAAGTTCGGACATTTTAAAGCTCAGTGTCGTTTTCGAAAACAAAAAATGTTAAGAAGTGAAAATAAACCGAATAGTAACGCGTTCGTGGTATCTAATCTGTCGCATCAACTGCAAAAATCTAAGTGGCTAGTCGATTCTGGCGCTACTGAACATATGTGTCGAGATCGTGCATTATTTACATCATTCTCAAATACTTTGCCAAAACCTGTAATCATCGGTAATGGAGCAGTCATAAATGCGATTGGTTATGGACAGATGGCAGTTCAAGTCTCGAACGGAAAGGAGTGGATTGACACAGTTATAGACAGAGTGTTGTATGTCCCTGAGTTAAAAACGAATCTGTTTTCGGTCTATCGCGCCACAGTTAAAAACGAATCTGCTTTCGGTCTATCGCGCTATGTCATAGTGACAGATGACAGCTCATGCAAATTCTTCAAGGCAAATAAAATTTGCGCGGTTGCGGAAAGAATTGGAAATTCGTTTTATTTGGATTTACGCTATAATACGAGTAATAATTGTGAAATTGCGAGTACTGCAGAACTAGTGTCGAACGATTTAAACGAGTGGCACAGAAGATAGGCGCACCAAAACTTCACCTACGTCAAAGATACTTTGCGGAAAAACAACATTGAGGTTAAACAAACATCCAACCCAGTGTGTAAGAGTTGCTTGATTGGGAAAATATACAGATTGCCATTCAATAGAAGCGAATGCAAGAGTACCAGGACATGTGAATTAATTCATGCTGATACATGCGGTCCCATGGAAGAATCGTCAGTTGGTGGGTCAAGATACTTCGTTGTGCTGAAAGATGATTATTCGAATTTCAGAAGTGTATATTTTGTGAAGACAAAAGATAAGATCAAGTATATAATTGAGGACTTTATAAATAAGGCCGAGAATGGTACTGGAAACAAGGTGAAGATATTCAGAAGTGATAACGGCCTGGAGTTTGTGAACAGGAATGTGAAGGAAATGTTTGCAAGGCGTGGAATAACACACCAAACCACAGTCCCATACACCCCAGAACAGAATGGCAAGGCTGAGCGAGAAAACAGGACATTGCTGGAAGTGACCAGGACAATGATACATGAAAGAAATTTATCAAAGAAATTATGGGCTGAAGCCATAAATACTGCAGTGTTTGTGTTGAACAGGACATGGGAAAAGCCATGAGGATGGGCGATCTTCATTTGAGGTATGGACTGGGAAAACATATAATTTCCATGAGTTAAGAGCCTTTCGTACAGAAGTATATGTACACATTCCAAAAGAGAAGAGACTGAAGTGGGATCCGAAAGGAGAGAAGGGATTGATGGTCGGATATGAGGAAGATGTGAAAAGTTATCGTATTTACTATCCTGAAAAGAATGTGGTGGAAACAAAAAGAGACATTGTATTCTTACAGCAAGAAGAGAAGGAAAAACATCAAATGAAGAAAGGTGAAGAGCAAACTGCTGTATCCTCAAATCTTGAAGAGGTGACAGTACAAGAGAATAGTCCCGGGACAGATATTGATGAAATAACAACCCCTGACCACAATGAGATAGAGACAACCCACATAAGTAATATCTTAGGAGATAACTCGGAAGATGACAGTGACTACCTGCCCTGCAGCGAAGAAGAACATCTATTGGACGAAATTGATTCACCCATAGAAAGGGAAAGGTGTAAGCGTGAGCGTAAGCAAACTGATTTCTACAAGTGTAACAATGTGCAGTCGGACCAAAGTGAATGTGATCCCATTACATATGATTATGCCATGAGCCGAAGTGATGCTGGTAAGTGGAGTGCAGCTATTGCCAGGGAACTTAAGACTCTGAGTGACAATAATATGTGGGAATTTTGTAAATTATATGTAAGTGCAAAGCCCATAAGCAGCAAATGGGTTTTTAAAATAAAAAATATAAATAATGTCAAGGAATACAAGGCTACAACTTTCAGGTTGTTTGTAATAATTGCAACAAAATATAATTTACCTATATACCAGATGGATGTCACTCAGGCTTTTCTTTATGGTGATATTAAAGAAAATGTATATGTAAGTTTACCAGAAGGGGCCTACAAAGGAAAGAATAATATTGTAAAGTTAAACAAGTCATTGTACGGGTTGAAAAGTTCACCTAAATCCTGGAATATTAAAGTTAATTCTGTATAAACTAGAGAAGGCTTTATAAGGTCTAAATGTGATCAATGTTTGTATAAAAAGTATAGTGGTAAAAATAAAGCATTTGTATTAATATATATAGATGACTTGCTAATCTTTGGAAGTAATGAAAGTGAGGTCACTAGCCTTAAAACAATGTTAAACAAAAAATGAAAGATTTAGGGCAAATTTCAGAATTTTTAGGAATACATGTAGAGCAAAACTTTGAAAATGGTAAAACTACATTATCACAAAGAAATTACTTAGAAAATGTATTAAAAAGATTTAATATGGAAAATTCCATGTTGACACCTTTGGATAGTAACTTTAATACTAAAATATTTGATTTAAACACTTATTGCGATATATGTAGACATTGAAGGAATCTGTAGGCAAATTATTGGCTGTTTGATGTATGCTGTCTCAGGTACTAGGCCTGACCTGTGCTTTGCAGTTTCCTTACTAAGTAGATATCAGAAATGTGCCAATAGTACATTACTTAGTGCACTGAAGAGAGTTTTGCGCTACGTGAAGCATACTTTAGATTATAAAATAGTTTACAAGTGAAATGATAATGTATTGCAAGGCTACTGTGATGCCGACTGGGGAGGTGATCAGAGGGACAGAAAGTCCTCATCTGGCTATTTGCTCACTTTTGTAAATTGTTTGGTTATGTGGTGTTCAAAGAAGCAATCTTCTGTAAGCTTTGCTTCTACTGAAGCTGAATATGTTTCTATGAGTATGGCAGCAAGTGAAGCGTGCTGGCTTGTTAATTTATTACATGATTTGGATGTTCAAAATGATAGCCCAGTTAAGTTGTATTGTGACAATCAGTCACCTATTTTGAATGCAAGTAAAGACTGAGTTAAACGTCTTAAACATGTTGACATTAGATACCACTTCATTAAAGATTTAATCAAAAATAATAAAATTAATATTCAGTACATAAATACATGCGAACAATTGGCAGACATGCTAACAAAGTCATTAAGTAAGGAGTTATTAATTAAGTTTCTGACAAAATGCAATGTCAAATAGAAAGGAAGTAGAGAATTAATAATGTTTCCAGTCATATGTTGATGTTATTTAGATTAATTTGTTTAAAATGCATAAACATTGAGAAGGGGTGTTATTAATATGTCAATGTTTATTTGAAAATGTTTAATTTGGCAACAATACAAATCTTATATGTTGTTCAAATGCCTATGTTGGTATAAGATTTTCTTTGTATCACTTCCGTCCTACTCTTCTAAAAATCAACACGTTGTATCAGTGAATGAAATAAAAGACTAGTGTGTTCATCATAAAAGTGCTTTCTTTTTATTTCAAACATCAGTTAATTCACTGTCCGTGTTCAAAAATCAATTCAATAATTTCAATAAATACTGACGGCACGAGAGACAACCTTTACACACACTCGTATGGAAGGCGCTCGAGAAACGTTTTCGTTGTATGTGTTGATTCACTCACTCCGTTGCCTTTATGGAACCTCAACTTTTACATAATTCGTAAAACTTCCCAACAAGTATTCACCACGGCGCGATGTTAATAAATTCACACGGCACCGAACCAAATGGCGACAAAATTTATCGAATGACCAAAAGCGTCCCATCGAAGAAAAATTCGCCAATTCATCCGTGGTTCTTCACGATCTCCCGTCGTCCCCCAAATTCGAACTGCGAAAAGTGGAGTTTTTCACTATCTTTGCGATCAAGCGCGAGCACTCTTGAAGGCAGTGGCGGCTCCGGACAGGCACTCACGTCCAAGCAAACCCCACACAAACTCTTTCCACTACGACCAATTGCACCCAACAACTAATAAGTGTTCAGGAATGTTTCCGTCTTTGCACTTGCTCACAACATTCTATTGAAGCTTGCAAATGGAAATATCCATTGCCACAGTTTTACAAATTGTCTTAACCGCACAAAGTGAAAGAACGAACACCGAATAAACTGGATTCCCCTCACTCCACCGACGGCGGCCGTTCTTGTCCGTCTTTCCCTAGTCGCGGTCGTAAGTCAACTTCTCGGTCCGTCCCAATCTGTCTTTTCTTTTTCTCCCGTGTCGCCACCGGTAAATCCAATCAGCTGCTCGCTCGGCTGAGTTCGATTGCATTCGGTAATGCAATACACCGTTGGGACGCACTAAATCAGTGTTCCCACGTCCGAAATTTTAATTTGCAGATTTAAATTTTCCAAAAAAAGTTAACTGAAGTAAAGAAAAATGAAAAAGATTTTAAATAGTAATAAGAGTTAAATCTCATGAAGAATATAATTAAAGAGAAACGTTTAAATTTAAATAGATATAAAGTTACACTTAATAATAAGGAAAAAAATATTGCATAAATTACAACTATGAATGGAAGTAATGAAATCTTTTTTTTTAATAAATCTGGAAATAAAATTTCGGAGAAGGGTTAGGAAGGTTTTCGAGCAGTTTTGCTTGTGTGACTCCATTGCATTTTTTTTTCAAAGAAAAAGTAGTATCGGGAATGCATGCAGATTGCAACATCTATAATGTAATCACTCCATCATTATGCATATCCTGCTACTAGTTTGATTGACTGTGTTACTTCTTTGCCAAACATACTGGGAATACAACTTGATTTTAATCTCACGGACAGAAAATCTCCCGCTCTTCGTCTTGTCAGTTGCTTTTTAAAAACCTCTACTTGTATATAGCTCTCCACCTTTTTGGTCCCACTTCTCTCCACATTTTATACATTTATCAACCATCACTCCATTATCATACATTTCATTGACCCTTTAACCTTCTAAGCGGTTAAAAATTGGCCAATGCAAATCAATATTTAATACCTTTCATCATACCGTTGCATACAGAGTTCTTCGCGTCAACATATCAAAACCATAAACTAGAGGAAATTTCCATAAGTAAATGCGAAGAAATACTATCGAAAAATCTTTAGATCCGTGCTCAACATTAAAATAATCGTTTAATTCAAATGAATATGTAAATAAACCGATAAATATATGCAATGATGATGATGATGGTGGTGACACGCCTCAAGAGAAATCACAGTTCGAGTAAAAATTTGAGAATTTCAAAAATGAAAATCAATGTTGAACTGTTTACGCAGGCGGACACCATCATCAAATGGAATCAAAGCCGCGAAAGTAGTGTTATTATTTAAATTCATTGAAGCAATCTGCTGACCCGTAGGAGAGCCACCGTTTCCAGGTTGATTGTATCCAGTGAGAAAGCATCCAAACAGTCTGCGTCTGACTTTTTGATGGCTCGTTTCAAGTTCATTAAAGCTCACCTATTCACGTAGTAATGCACGTTCGGTAGGCAGACGTGTAATTAAGTGTCCGGGTCTTATCTTATCACCGCGGTCTTATCAATTTCAATTACATATTTTGACAAAAAGTTCTACAATTCTTCTAAAGTAGAGAAATAAAAGCTGCAATTTTTAACGTGCCCATACTAAATTTGGTTTAGTTGATTTTCCATGCAAAAGGGTGGAGCAAGTGTCAATGATTTTTGATTGTGCGGAAAATTAGGAAGGATGTTGTGAAATTGTTGGTTTTTCAATTCAACCTGGAAAGAAAATTGTCCTTGTGAGGTTCTTCGTTAGGAGTGTTTTGCTTAAAAATGGTTTAAAAATATGGAAAAGTTATTGTGAGTGTGCAAGCATACACAAGTGATTGAAGATATCAGTGTCACGTGAATATTAGTGTCCTTTTGTGAAAGCTTAACAATGTCTTCTGTGTCGGATAAAATCAAATTTTGGGCGAAAAAGGTAAGAGGCAGTGGGAATACAAATCTTATCTAGACTCTTGTAATGGGAACTTTACAGCCTTGATTGCTTGCTTGAAACCATTTTGCCGAAATAATGCATAGATATATTTCAATTTGGAGCCTTAGTTATTACTTTTATACTAAATGATGTAGAAAACAGAAAGAAATTTAGCAGAATATTGCATAATAAATGCAAATCCCACACTTCACAATCTGCAGATTCCATATTTGCACGTTGATGTCATACATGCGCTTCATTTCTAAATAAAACATGGTAGCAAGTAAAGTTAAAAATATATTCTAAAGTAAAAAACATACCCCCCGAAAAATTGAATTCTCCCACGTGTAAACAAAAAGGTGAAAGCAATCAAAACTCATCGGATGTGTGCATATCATGTGTAAATTTTCGCTAGACATGGAAGTATGTAAGCGCACATACTCGCCTTCGTATATGAAATCACGCAATGACGAGTATTTAATTGTATCTAGTTTCGTACGAACAACAACAAACAAGTGAGAAAAATTAATGTTTCCGCTTCATCGAAGCTTTATCTCGGCGGGCTGTGCTATCTCACATACGAATATCACTTACACATTTGAAACGCCAGTAATGCGGCATTTAATGTAACCATACTCGGTACACAAATTGAAAATCGTATGAAGTAACATTTGAAATGTGAGGAAGTCGTCATGTAGGCTAGAAGCTCATACTAAGTAAATGCAAGTGAGGAAAAATATTTAAAAAAAAAACACAAATAAAAATCATAAACAATATTGCGAGAAAGTTCTGAGCATGAACGTCGAATTTATAAATAATTGAGTTGTAATCGCTCTGTGTAAATTGTTATCTACACTAGCTCGGTCACAATTGTGCACTTTAGATAAAATTCTAAACTCACTTTAACATTGGATACCGAGTATTGTGCTGTACTCGGATTATTCATGCAACAAAAATTCAATTGACCCGATGCAAACGAATGTCAAGGACTCACGCGGGTTAATTTGAGTAGGAAGAATTGGAACACAGTGTTGTGAATGAAATTATGATTGGACCGAGAAACTTATGATTCATTGAGATATCTCAAAAGGTAGTCACGAAGAACAAATATGACAATAGAAAATAAATATTCTCTACTTATTTTTCATGCTTTAAACGCCACTGATGATAAGAAAGCGGTGCAAAATTGCAGATAAGATGCTATTCTAAGTTCATGGTTTTTTATGATGTTTTTGCTTGAAGAATAATACTTTTTCACGGTGACGAGGATTCCTTTGAGTTTTTTGCCATATTTTGTCAGTATAAAATGGTTATGACTATATGTTAATGAGGGATTTTGGCGAGTGAACGGGGTGTAAATCACGTTTGGAGAAGGCTTCCTGCAAAAAAAAGTATGCTATTATGAACAAAAAAATTTGCCGCACACTTAAAAGGCCTTAAATACAATGTCCCACCCGAGATAGCTTTGAAGTTGGATTGTTAAATATAGGGCCTCAGCTTCTCTACAGCCCATTGAACTGTTAAGCTCGCATTGTCATGCTAGAGAATGATTCGCCTTCGCTTGTTCGTTTCGCGAATGCTCGATTAACGCGCGCGGGACTGTAATAATCGAGCAGTCGCCTAAGCAAACTGCTCGAAAACCAACATATTGCGGATCCAAATTTAATTGTAAATTTAAAGTAACACTCATCATTTTAATTTTCAATTGAAATCTGGATACGGCAACCCTCTTTCCAACGGAGCTCTTCCACAATCGCACATTCGCGATGAGAAGGAAAGTGGATGGAAGGCTCGCCGACTGGTTTTTGGAGCGGTCCCGTAAGGCGATGACGAGCAACAAACCGGCAGTCGAAACAAGAACGGGAGTCGTGGAAGTCGTAGGCAGATCGCTGCGCCTGTTATTCTGGGCATATCCCTACAATTTCCCCCAAAATAATTACCGAAATAACCGGCAAAAAGCTTCTTGGGAATTTGATCTCGGTGTAGTGCGCAGCGACGACATTGGCAAACAGGAAAAACCATGAAAAATGTCACGGCGGAAATGTTGTCACTGCTGGAAAAATAAAGTAGAAATTCGTTGGTCAGCCGTGATGTGAAAACTGTGTGATTTCATTAGAACTTCGTGAGTGAAAAAGTGAAAAGCAAACGCGCAACACAGCCAAGTCGCTGCGACGACTTCGACACGAAAGAAAAGAAAAGTTGCGTGGAGTAACGGTGGTGAAAATCGCGTGAAAAGTAAAAGTTTGCGGTCGTTTGTGCTACAGTCCGTTCGCTGGCGCGCTTGTGCATGGTCGGCCCGGGCGTGCTATTCATGCAAAAAAAATGTGAAAACATATTTCTTCAATGACTACAATATCAGCGATTTTTTACGACCGTTGCAACCGATCAAGTGATAACTGGAACGAAGACTTTCACTGACAATTTGCACATTAAAGGATTATGTGAAGTGGAAAATAACGGTGTAAATTGGAAAGAGTTAAATGAAGATCAGTTACAAAAATATGGAGATCAAATAATTACCGGAAATCTGAAGTTTAAAGGTGTTAACATAAAAAGCGTTTCATCAATTAATGTCAGGCTGGGAGAAGCCAATATTGTAAATATCCTGACATCTACTTTTCAAAGTGTATCACAAATAACTATCGAAAATTTGCATGTTGGATATACTCAAGTTAGTCAAATGTCTGGCACAAATAAAATATTTCGTCAAAACCTCGGCTTTATAATAAATGATACACTACTTAGCGATTCCCCAGCTTATATAACAGGCTTCAAAAACTTCGCTGGTGATTTTTCTACCGATGAGCTCATTCTCAATGGAAAACTGAATCAATACCCAATAAATGAGTTAATGCATTCATTTGGAAATTTAACCCAGGATACTATGATTGATCATGATGGTCTTTTCGACAATGATATCGAAATCGATAGCTTAACTTTTGAACGCGAAATAAATGGAATTCTAGCAAGCAAATTTGGATTATGTTGGCTAACTAATGAAGGATATCAAACTTTCACTGCACCGCAAGTTTTTGACCAAATTACCGCTCAAAGCGTTTTTCTTGAAAGCCTAATAAACAAGAAAAATTTAACTGAAATATTTAATCAGATTATTTGGCTAGATAAAAGGCAGCATTTACAAAACGTAACATTTGCTAAAATAATTGCTGAAGAAAATCTAAGCGTGCATGGAAAGATAAACGGAATGAACTTCACTGAAGTGTCTTACTTAAAGAAGCAAAAAAGCTCACAACATTGAAGCGCCAATAACTTGGGACGGCGATATTAGAGTCACAGGCCTCAATACATTCAATTATATTGATTTGATAAAGCTGCAAGCCGTCTTACGAGGATAATTGGAAAACGCAAAACTGACTGTTGATTCGGCAATTTTTGAAAAACCTCCAAAATTACGTCTTTTAAATGGACGAGATTTCAACGACATTCTTAATAATGTCTGGGTATCAAATCAAGATGTGGTTATCGAAAGATCGACTGGGTTTGACACTGTACACATTAAATCGTATATTGAATTGAATGGGCCGGTAAATCGCGTAGATTTGCAGTATCTGAAGGAAAACTACTTTAACATAACTAAAGATCAACGTGTTTCAACACCTTTTATATTTAAACAACCTGTCACATTCGAGGAGACATCAGCGCGATTCCCTGGGTGATCCCTTTACGTAAGATGCAGTACGGTTGAGTCATTTAAACGATAAAAAAAACCACCAGAAGAATAAAAAGAAAAAAATTCCAACGAAGGGACATCTCCATACTAGTATTTAGTATAGTTGCAAATAATTAAATATAATTAAAGTTAATTAAGCTATCTCAGTGATTTAAGGAAAACTAATTTTAGGTGCTAGTGTATGGCTATTTGAAAATTTAACACAACTAATTCGGTCGTTTCTAGTTTAAAAAAATTAAGTTCAAAATAATATTACCAATAATACAGTAATATTACCAGTAATACATTCAAGCTGGCCGGTGACACCTAATCTAATCTTCGGTAGCTAGAAGGTTCAATATTATATTCTATTTTCATCCATCCTTTCTACTCTGAACCGGTCCCTACTGATTAATTCAATATTCTTCATTTCTTTCATAATTATTTTGTTTATTCCTTGAATCAATAGTTTTTATCGTTTTGCTTAGAATTAACTTTAATTTTGATTAGGGCTTATGCACTGAAAAAAAACAACGAATATAGATATTTTCTTTATACAATGTATAATTTATTTTAAATTGAATTCTTAATCAGTAAAATAATGCTGAGATAAAGTTAAAAAGAAACTCGGTCTTTTCTTTTTGAAAACCTGACCGCGTTCAGGACCCGCAACGATGGCAGGCTCCTCCTCTAACATGGGCTAGCCTCCGGGCGCGCTTTTCCCTTCTTTTCCTTAACAGGTGCTCTTGCCGGCCAGAGTGGCCTTCCGCTTGCATGCCCTTTTATGGTATAAAGTTATGTGATTCTATCGCATAACGCTATAACATAAATTGGCTACGTTTGTATCCCTCATTTGATGGAAAGAGTCGTGCAATGTACGTTTGTATGAGTTTTTCACTCAAATGGTAAATACATGGCCACGTCTACGTTTGCGTGCGAGGATGCACCGCTTCCACCTGGATGCCCCACTCTTATTTGTGGGCCATAAGTATCCTCGGTAACGATGAAGTCTCCGCAAGTCTGTCCGTTTTTGCCCGGCCCAATTTGTTCTTTGAACAAGAATTTCAACCCTTAGTAGGTTACCGCGGCCTCGACACCAGTCGATCGGCATGTTGACATATTTAATTCGTGAGTGCGAATTTTTCTTGCATTGGGTCCTTGTGCTAGGGGGAAAGAACCCGCCCCATGACACCACAACGCTAGCCTGCCAGCGCATTCACACGTCCCCAGACAAGGCCAATCTCGGCGGATCTCAACATCCTCTTTCGCCGAGGCAGCAGACCATCGTTGCAGTCTTCCACGGACACTTCTATATACCTAATTCATTACAGGACGCGAGACGATTTCGTCGTTACTCCGAATACTCACGACCCCCAACTAAGAGTGGGGGATCCAGTAGGAAGCGATGCCTCCTCGCACTTCCCCATCCGGATTAAGATCCATTGTAGACGTTGTAATTAATTTTAAATTTACATGAAAAATTCATATGAGACAATTTATATGTTATATTTCCTGTAAATATAAAGTAAAATATTTTAGATTTATATTAAGACCTGTGTGGAAGGCTACTCTGCCCAGAAAGAGCCCTTGGAACTACAAAAATAAACGAATGGAGCAACAGCCCGATAGCTCAGAAGAGAAGGGTCCAGCCACCGTAGCGGGTCCCATACCCGGTCGAAATTTACGGAAGATCGAAGTTTATTGTTTAACAATTAATTTTTATTTATTTAAATAAAATTTAGTATCTGATCGTTTTTTATCCAACTTTCATGTCATCGTTTTTTATCCAACTTTCACTAATTCACAATAATTCATTTGAAACATTTAGAAACCATTTTGTTTCCTACCATTTTATGCAAATGTGGGAAAGAGATAGAGAGGAACACGACGCTGTAGCCCGACGTTACGAGAGATTGAGTCACTCGACGACGAGACTGCGTGCAAGACGAACGACGAGCTTAATTAGTTTTATAGGTCATTGTGTTCTCTTTCTTTCAATAAATTTGTCTCTAGCATAAAAAGTTGTCATCAATTCCCACAATTTGGTGTCAGAAGTGTGATTGCTGAAAAAAAAGTATGGTTTCAATATGGGGAGCCTGGCAGATTTTGAGAATGTTCGCGAGAATTTGCATCGCAGTCGTAAAGAAAATATAGTCGCGCTGCATAAATTTGTTTTTGACATTAAAGGCGATAGAGGCAATCGCAAGCGGCTTAGAAAATTCTCCGGTTTCGATTCCCAAGAAAGTGACGAAAGCTGAATTGACCACCACTTGTAATTTACTCGAAATCAGCCATTCAGTTGAAAACACCATATCCCATATCTTTCGTAACCTGCAAAAGGAGAAGCTGTTCGCTGCAAATGACGAAGCAGATAACGACGAAGACGACGTTGAAGACGACGACGAAAATGATGTTGTAAGTTTCCTTGACATTGAGGACTCGATTAGACCGTTTAATGGTGAAAGCAATATACCCGTGGAGGTATGGGTCAGAGACTTCAAAGAAATAGCCAAGCTCATGTGTTGGGATGAGTTACAGAAGTTAATCTTCGCCAAAAAATAATTACAAGGTCTCGCTAAACTCTTTGTTCGAGGTGAACGTGGAATTGTTCGCTAAACTCTTTGTTCGAGGTGAACGTGGAATTGTTTCGTGGCAAAGTCTGAAAAATGCATTGCTTGCGAAGTTCAGAACAAAAGTGAAGAGTGCTCAAGTGCATAAGCAGCTGTCAGGAAAACGATGTGCAAGAGGACAAAGCGTTCAAGAATTCTTTTTTTGAAATGAAGCAGATCGCAAATTATGGGAACATCGGTGATGACGCATTGATCCACTATGTCATCGACGGTATAGATGATTTACATCTTAATAAAACAGTGCTATACGGTGCAAGACCATTCAGTGAATTTAAAAAGAAATTATAAGGTGATACGAGAGAAAACAAAAAGATAATTTTTTTTGTGGTATGGAGGTGAATGCCCATTTACGCGAGTTTGGGACTTTCATGCTCGCAAGAAGGCGACTGGACTACCCACTAAACACCTCCCCTGTCAATCTGAGAACCTAGCCTGGAACCGTTTGACACATAACTTCGGGCCAGGTCTCGTTTTTTTACACCCTGAGACACCTTCAAGCTGGGGGATCCCTCTAGCGGGAGGGGAGAGGGGAAAAGGAAGTGCCAGACAAGCCACCCCCCAGCCCCAACATCCCCGACTGCTGTAAGTCCCTTTTATATGTTAGGACTGCCCGAACATAATGTGCCACCTGGTTCCATTTGTCAACCTATTCGAGCGTCACCGTGACTATATTATCCGGGGTGAGCTCTCCCTTCTCCCTGTAGAAGACCCTTCGCAGCCTGTCCCATCTTATGCACGCAAAAAATATGTGGCAGGCATTGTCTTCCTCTCCTGGGCAATACCGACAATCGGGGGACCGTGACTTACCAATCTTGTGCAGGTAAGACTGAAAACACACATGCCAACTCAAAAGCAGACTCAGACATAAGTCAGTCTCACCATGGCTTCGATTTAGCCACGGTCTCACACCCGGGATGGGGCGCACACTCCACCTTCCCTTCGTGCAATTCACCCAAGACTGCTGCCAATCGTTGAGTGCGCGCTGTCTCTCCTCGCGTACAACCATCTCGCTCGCATCCTCGTTTCGACGCAGATAAATAGAGTGGTGCTCTCTAGCAAGGAGGCCGACAGGTATCACACCGGCAATGACTTTCACCGCCGAATCAGAGACTGTCAGATACGAAGATGCAATCCTCAGCGCTCCTCTTCTCTGCATCTGTGCCAGGCGTTTTCGGTAAACCTCCTTACTAAGAGCGTCGCCCCATACCTCGGCTCCGTACAGTAGCACTGAACCTACAGAACTAATCAAGAGGCGTCTTCTTGATAGGCTGGGTCACCCTACGTTGGCCATAAGTCGACTCAAAGCCGATACTCCCGAAGCAGCCTTCTCAGCCGTTGCCCTGATTTGCTCAGCCCCAGGTACTTCACCGCCGGTTTCGATTCGATTTCTATGTCTCCAATACTGATCATTTTTACTCTAGGGATTCTCTTTTTTGTCAAGATGACTACTTCGGTTTTCTCCAGTGCTAAAATGAACCCGCGAGCAGTCATCCAGTCCCTCACTTGGCACATTAGCATACCTAGCCTATGTTACGCTTGTTCAACGGTGTATCCAGCGAAAGAGCCACATCATCATCCGCATAGGCGATCAATCACGATTCATCTGGCGTCTCTAGTTTCAGTAGCCCGTCGTAAGACACGTACCACAGGTCTGGACCAAGGATAGACCCCTGGGCAACACCTGATGTAACTTTCATCCTTCGTTGGCCCTGTCTCGTGCCGTAAAGCAGGCTTCAGTCCTTCAGGTAGTCCCCCAGAAACCGCATAAGATATTCTGGAACTTGAAAAAGGGTTTCCAGGGTATCGAAAATATCCACCCATCTAGCGAGTTGAAAGCGTTCCTAACGTCGAGTATCACCAACAGGACGAACCGCCGCTTAGCGCGACTGTATGCCTCTGCCTTTTGGACCGCGCTGACCACCTCTGCAATCGCATCAATGGTAGAGCGTCCCGCTCTAATGCTGTACTGCCGAGGAGATAGGTCCCCAGCAGCACGAATCGCGTCAGTGAGTCAGAAGACGACATTCTTTTATTGCTGTTTGATGTTGGACCTATCAGCGCGGGTCTTTCATGTTTAGCCCTCAACAATTCCTTAGCCTTCTGCTCTTCTTCGGCCTTTAACCAGCTTCTCCGGTAATGCTTTATGCAGTCTAGGAGCTCCTCTAGCTCAAGGAACCCAATCTTTACTCCTTTGCTGATTTTGGCGAGTCACATGCAGATATTCTTTTTAGAACATCTCCCGCTTTTGGGATCAGCCTTTCTTCTTCATGTCGCTGGGCGGCAATTGTAAACCATCTTTCTCGGGAGAGGTAATCGGCTTCCGTTTCCTAGTACAGTACTTGCGCCATATTTTGTGGATTTCAGGATGGTTCGTTATCATTTACGACCCTTGCTGCGGTCGCTTCGGTAGCAACCGTAGCAGTTCGTTATCATTTACGACCCTTGCTGCGGTCGCTTCGGTAGCAACCGTAGCAGTAACCATCGAATTCTCGGTATTCTTTATATTTTCCCCAACTGCCGAAAAATTTGGGGCTTCCTGCAGAGTTTCCCGTTCTTCCTTTTTAGGACGCTCTGGACAAGACTCTCTGTTCAACTTTCGCTTTTCGTCCGTCTTTTTGTCATCGTTTGTACCGCTCCCGACGTGCAGTAAACATCGTGCCTGCACCCCCTGGTTACGTCGTCATTGTTGTTAGTTTTGCTTCCTTTTAGGGTTTTGTAAAATCATATTACAAAACTATTAAAACCACGACCTGTCTGTCCCTCCTTCCGTACGTGTGTTACAGCAATTTTTCTCGCAAACCATTTAAGCTAGAAAAATATCATTTCTTAAGTAGGTGTAAAATAGTGATCTATTGAAAGTTTCACTAAAAAAAATTTGTTACGGTGTTTAAGGGGGGTCTTCCCATATTGGAGTTGGCCCCTGGAAAAAAAATTTCACCAAATGTAGGCAATATAAGTATCAATTGAAAGTCCTTGATGAGAACTTTTCAAAACAGGTCTTAATCTAAGAAGTTTTGCTTCGAGGGGTGCAGAGGGAGGGGAAATGTATGAAAATTTTGGACATCTTTGACCCGAAAAATCTGAAAAAAATCATGGAGATAAGTCTTGGGAGTACAATGGCAACAAATGCCTCAAGTTAAAATTCGATCAACTTTGTTAATAAAATGGGACCCTTGAATTTCTTAAAAGCTACAGTTTTAGTTTTCTGATAGCAGTTGTACGTGTCCTGAAAATTTCATTCCAATCAAACAATAAGCAGTTAAGTTACAGCCGATTGAATATTTAACAATTACAACAACATTAACACGTGTTACACGTTTGCAACGGACCTACGAGTAGACACTACAAATATATCGGAATTTTGATAAAATTTTTAGAAATGCTTTGTAATATTGATGTATTATCGTGACGATTCAAGCAACGAGGTCAAAACACTTGAAACAAAATAGCGGCGCATTTAAATACATAGTAACCAGGATTTACCTCTTCGAACTCAGTTAGTCAAGCTTTGATTTTTAGAAGATCTTATTTGAGTTACTAATTGGTTCACAAAACTCTTCTGGAAGGAGCACTCTCCTGCTATTTCAACTTGTTTTTGAATTTTTTTGATCTTTTTTTAGGGTTTTCAGACGCTCCAGTTTTATTGGATCTCCCCCTAGGAGTCGCTATCTCCGTTCGTGTGTGTGGTCGCCTTTTTGGTCCCATGGTTATCTTTGCAGAGCAGGGATGCCATGCGAGGGTTGACATAAGCTGTTATGGGGACAAGGCTCAGATACAGACCAGCGCTCAGATACAGGCCAGCGCTAATCGGGAGACCGTCTCAACCGAGCCTACACCACCAACCCAATGATGTAAACTCTGAACGTACTCCGAGCCCTGTCAAGGTTTTACCGGGACGGAGACGGTATGATAGTTAAGTTGGAGCCGTTCACGCACCGTGCAAAGCAAGCAACTAGGTCTAAACCATCATGCCCGTAAGCCTAAAGCATCAGTTACCAGTTCGTTGTCCAAAACTTAGTCCAGATTCGGTCAGGATCGTTATCTGTCATGCCAGGAGGGAACCTCACAGCGCCCCCATATCCTCGGATCCTTGGGGCGGCACTTTCCAAAGAATGCTAGACTCCAAAAGTATTCCTGTCGGCTGGCATTCTCCCTGCGGGGGCACATTCGACATTGGAGACAAAATTCAGATACGAATCTGTAACAACAAGTGTTATAAATGGAAGTATGGCACTATCACCGGGAAAAAGGGTGATAGACAGTACGAGGTCCTGATAGGCAACCAAAGGCACGCTCGCCATGTCGACCAAATCAGACCCACCGATTGCGAAACTAATTTTAAAAACGAATATTACGACAATGAATCACTAGACCAAAACGTGACCGCTTGACTGACGTTACGGACAAGCCTCATTCCAGATGTCCTGATATAACTGAACCAATGGAACGAGCCAGGACTGAAGCGCAGCCAGTTCAAATACCAAGAGGAACTGCTGAAGATACTACTGGATCAACAAGTCCCGCGCAGCTGTGGAGATCAACCAGGAAACGAAACCCTTAACGTTATCGCCGTTGGAAATCTCATAAGGGGAGGAAAGGTGTTGTTCACATAAACTGTTGTCATTGTAAAGATTCGAATGTTTCATTGTATAGGCTCTTACGCCTGTATTTGTGCCCAACGATATCATACTAAATGTACAACACTCACTCTATTCAGAGGTTCCACCAAGTTAACGACGTTTCCGAAGCTAATAATATATCAGTATAAACTCAAGCTGTGTAAAGCTTATGAGTTTTTCACTATCCCGGATACATGTAATCGTCAAGTGAACAACGTTCGCGTATGAATTCGTTAAACCAGCTATAAATTGTCTGCAGGCATGGTGCTTCATCGCCAAAGACCAAATGAAGCCGACCGAAACACTGTTTTTGAGATAATCCTACTCGAAAATCCTAGAAAATCACCGCACGGAAATTTTCACGAGTTAGTTCCATAAATAAAATGTTATTTTTTTTCAGTTTTGACGATCTTGATACAGAGAAAAACAAATCTCCAAGTATACAAATCTGTGATAAGACCTGTGTTATGCTATGGGTGTCAAACACGGACCCTAACCTAAGCATCTGCACATATATTGAACGCCTTTGAGCGATGGACCCTGAGGCGAATAATCGGAGCGGAATGAAATTTTTGACAAGCCAGAGGTCTCAACGATTGTAAGACTGCAGTAGCTGCAATGGGCTGGCCACATGAATCGTATGGACGAACAACAGATACCCAAAAAGGTATTCGTTGGGAGACTGAAAGCTGGAGGCCAGTGGGGAACCGAGGATACGCTGGTCTGACTCGGTCTACGATACCAGTTCACCGTTGCTTGGATTTCGAAACTGGAGGTCGCAGTCAATGCACCGAGACAGTTGGAGGCGCTATTCGCAGGAAGCGAAGGCCCGAGAAGGGCTGAAGCGCTACGAAGAAGAAGAAGAACTTCCGATAGAAATTTTTTTCTTGTTTGTTCCCGGATATTTTATTTAAGGAGTTAGTGTACCAAACAAATCTTTATGCCACACAATCTGCAGCTGCAACAGAAAAGTCTTGTGTACCAGCAAATGTAGGCGAGTTGAAAATATTTTTTGCTATAAATATTATATTATGACTGGGATAAATACCCTACCTAGTTATAGAGATTACTGGTCAAGCCAAACCGAACTTCGGAATAATTACATTTCTAATCTTATGCCTTTTGGGAAATTTTCATGTAAATGATAATATTCTTCTACCGAAACGCGGTGATCCTGGGTTTGATAAACTTTATAAAATAAGACCATTTATAAAGGCGCTCAGCCAAACTTCCTCGAAATATCATGCACCATCGGAAAACGTTTCCTAATACGAATCAATGTTTATCTTCAAAAGCAGATTCTTTGAAGCAATACATCCCGAACAAGCCCATCCAATGGGAGATAACGTATTGGTAGGAGCCCGAGTCATTAAAGATTTGACAAAGCCGCTTTTGGGGAAGAATCATCCCTGTCACTATTACGGAAATTGAAGCAAAAAGGTATGAGTATATATGCGTGTGGAAGTATGAGAAAAGAAAGACATAGAATACCAAATAACCTTATATCTGTCAAATCTTTAGTCCGTGGAGAATATGACTGAAGAGTGACATGTATTTCATGAAGTGGATGGATCGAAAGGCGATGATGTTGTCAGCAACTTCAATTCACCTATCTCTATGACAACAGTAGAACAGACAATTCCTGGTGGAAGCAGTCAGATAGTTCAATTCCCTGAAGTTTTAAAAGACTACAACACATATGTATATGGGATATGTTGACAAGTCCGACCAGTTTAAACCAACTTATGACAGAAATAGAAAAGGTAAAAAATGGTGTCTGGCATTTCATTGACGTAGCGTTAGTCAATGCTTTCATTATTTTCATGGAAAGAGCAGGAGTTAAAACCATGGAGCCAAAAATGTTCCTTCTAGCTATCGTTAGCGGTCTTTTCGGTGCTAGTAGAACGAGAAAAACTCAGTGGGAAACCGCCGACAGTAACTAAATATAAAAAACATTTTCCTCTAAAGATAAGGTGGGAAAAAGCAGAACACATGTCTATTCATGAAACATCAAGGAGATGTGCATTGTGTAGCACAAAAACTAAACAACACAGGACTGGACAGGAATTAAACCATAACCAGACAAATGTAGAGATATTTTACGATTCAAATTGCCAGAAACCGCTGTAGAACTGAGACGATTTCTAGGGAGGATAAATTTTTATCGTCGCTTCCTACCAAATGCCGCTTAATACCACGATGTACTCATCAGTTACTTGGTGGGTGCTAGGAAGTTAGATAAAAGGAAGATCAATTGGACACCGGAGGCTATTTTATCTTTTGAAAATTCAAAACAGCAACTAATCAATGCAACAATTTTAGCTTTTCCAGTAATAGACGCTCTACTGGTAATTTTTGTAGATGCTTCTGATATTGCTATTAAAGCAGCCCTTCAACAATGAGTAGATAATTTTCTGCAACCTTTAGTATTCTTTTCAAAGAAACTGAACCAATCCCAACGAAATTAAAGAACGTATGATCGTGAATTGCTGACGGCATATCAAGCAGTAAAATATTTCAGATTTTACATTGAAGGTCGCCCATTCACGCTGTTTACGGATTATAAATCTTCCTTTGATGTTTTCATTTCGTCAGAATCCTGCAATAGCTTCTCCGTGACAACTTCTTCAGCTAACCTTCATTAGCGAGTTGACAACAGATTTTAGGCACATTGCAGGAATAGAAAATATAGTGGCAGATTCCCTGTCTAGGATCTCTGAAATTGAAATTCCTAGCACTATAGATTTCAAAGCCATTGCAGAAGCTCATCACACAGATGAATCTTTTACGAAATTAAGAGTAGATCCAAAATGTTGATTTAAGCAAATTACTTTTCTAATTTCAAATTTAAAAATTTCCTGCGAAGTTTCTCATGAAAACATTAAACCGGAAATATTTCGTAAACAAATTTTCGTTTCAATACATAATTTGGCTCATTCTAGCATAGAGATGTACGTTGCCTTGTGTCAGAGAAGTGCTTTTAGCCACTGCTAAAGAACAACGTTGCTGATTGGTCTCGCAATTCTTAGATTGTCAGTGTTCAAAAATGACGAGACACAATAGAAGTGAACAGAAAACCTTTCCACTCACATCCAAATGCTTGAAAGTAACAAAGTATGTTAATTCATATAGATTTACGAGTAATTGAGCCAGTTTCTTACTCTCAATGTTTACATATTGTTTAACAATAATAGACAGAATTTTGAAGTGGCCCGTAGAAATACCATTAGCTAATATTGCAGATCCAACCTGCGTGGAAGCATTATATAATGTTTGGATTGCACGTTTCGGAGTTCAAGAGGTTATAGTGACAGACCATGGTTGGCAGCTCGACTAGCAATCGCTCAGTGAACTTGGAAAAACCATACGTTTCAAACGAAATCGTACCACAGCTTTATCATCCACAGGCCAATGGTATGGTAGAAAATTGGTATCGTACCTCAAAAGCTGCTATAAAGGCTCATAAAAATATGTCAAGGTACAAAATCTGACCGTTTGTTCCTTCAGGTTTGAAGACGGCTTTTAACGAAAAACAAAGCATCTCCGGCTCAGATAGTTTACGGAGACATACACCTACAAAACGACTTACTCAATATTACTGTCGTTCAGAAATCTCAAACAGATTTCGTTCAAGATTCGAAGGTTGTAATAATAATAACATAAAGTTGCAATAATAAAAAACATAAAATTTAGATGGCTGCAAACAAGTAGTAGCTAGAATGGATTCAGTACGCGCCTCTTTGCAACCACCTTACTATGGACCTTATGAAGTTTTAGCAAACATGAAAAATATTTCAGTATACAATGGTATTCCTTTGCAACAATGGGCACGAGCCTTTTTTTTGATCGATTGTCAAATTATGCCAGATACAACATGAATAACCTTTTTAACGGCCAAGTTTTCATGCAATATCGAATATATGACCGGGGAAGAAATGTCCAAAGATTGCTTCAATCTCACGGTATGCCACATGACGATCTAATAATAATAAGTTCACGCACGGCATCGATGTTTTCTGGTACAACGGCTGTTTTTGGACGAGCTTCACGAAATTCGTCCTTGAGCGAACCATGTCAACGTTTGAATTCGTTAAGCCAGTTACAAATTGTCTGGAGGGATGGTGCTTCATCGCCAAAGGCCGAATGAAGCCGATCGAAACACTTTTGTTGAGATAATCCAACTCGAACATCGTAGAAAATCGTCGCACGAAAATGTTCACGAGTTAATTCCATTTTTATGGCCAAATTGATTTTTTAAACTAACTATGAACAACACTAATTGCACTTGCACGAGTACATCAAAACGCTCTGTGTACGTTTATGTTTAGAAAAGTAAAACTTTCCGATGGAAATGTCAGATTTGACGAAAACCTATTAGAAAATCCCTATTACAAAAACTTTTGTAGTGGCTTCCGTAGTGAGGTGGTGTCCAAACAGAGACTCTGTTGGCCTCGGCGATTGCCACCAGAGACGGCCCTTGGGTGCCACTTGTTCACCCGGTAAATATAACTACCTTATCTGAACCGCAAACGCTGTTGCAGTTCTTGGAACATTCATCACTGCAAATGGTAGAGGGACAAAAATACGTTAAATAGCGAAGAACATTGATACCAGGGAGAAATCTAGAACAGAAGAAATAACCAAAGAATACTTCGATCATCCTATGTAAGTTTAGTGGCAGACTTATTGGAAACTATCCGGTGAAGTCTCACCTAAGCACTCGAGGAGCCATTGTTTAAACACATTCAAAAATATGCTTACCACCGCTATTGCTAAAGAGAAGACTAGCTTTAATGATTGATCTACCTTCCACAATCTAAGCTGAAACCAGAATACGAGTAAGGTGCCCTACCATTCGACCAGGTTACCTCTCCTCTGCGGTTTCGTCGAGGTTGATGGACACTCTTCAGGAGCTGCCACAGTCCATCACCTTCGGGATAGCTCGACCGCATGGCCCCAAGGTGGACGGTGGATCCTTTACATCATATGTGAATGTTGTGGAAATTCCGCTCGAATATAACTTGCTTGTTGGGTGTTATCACACATGCATAGAAAGGGGCCACTTTCCTACTTAGGAACATGCGGTCGAGCTGTCCCGAGGGTAATAGACAGTAGCAGCTCTTGAAGAGTGTCAACCTCAACCTCAACGAAACCGTAGTTTTTACCAGGCGCCAGCCCTTTTGCTGGAATCGCCGGTCTCCGTCAGGCCAATAAACGTGCTATCATGTTGACAGCCAATGTGACCCGGTAAAGAACACGTTGTTCTTTCACTTAAAAGACTGGCAACATTATTCTAAGCACTTTATTTCTCCGCTGTTTTCCACCAAATCAAGCCTATCTCCACCTGTTCTACGTGGAGCAGGCCTTCCTTCCTCTTTCTCCATATCTGAACTGATGGGCGATTTTCCTCAAGTTTGAAGGGTGATCAAAAAGTAATGACAATCGATTAAAAAATTATATTTGTAAGTTAACATTTTTTTTTCCTTGAAAAGTCATTTGGCCCTGATTTGTTGTGTAAGCACACGCGTTTTGACTCATTTTAATCATTGACACTCCAGTGACTCCTTTCAACACCTTTGAATCATCTTCGATTTCACTGAAGATGATTCAAAGGAGTCGAAACGCGTTTGCTCACACAACAAAGCAAGGCCCCACGGCTCTTCAGGAAAAAAGAGAATAGGTCTGCCGATACCAAGCAAACAAAATTAAAATTTAGTCTTTTATTCGATATTGTCTCTTAATAACTCATACGCTTTGACCATCTCTTCTTTAGCGCACGGATTCCTTTTGAATAATAATTTTTATCTCGATTCACTTAAAGTGCTTGTACAGCTCGCCATCGTCTTCTAATTTCTTGCCTCTGAAATGTTAAGCCGGGAAAAAAATAGGATTCGCTGGGAGCCAGATCAGGTGAAAAGGGTAGGTGTTCAAGCAATTCAAAAATCTCTTTTTGAATGACAGCCACCGGCATTCCGGCTTTGTGTGCGGGTACATTGTTTCGCGAGTAAAATTCTGGCTACCCAACGTGCAGACGCCTTGTTTATGTGAAGTTTATCGCTATAACCCTCTGGATGTTGCCATATGAGACAACTGTGATCTCAGCCAAATGCTTGATGATCACTCTTCGGTCAGCTAATACAAACTTTTAATTTTTTTCATATTTTTTCCGGTATGAAAAGTGGATTTCCGCCCTTCATGATGCTTTTATTTTGTGGATATTCTGCTGAGTTTAAACTCTTTGCATCATTGTGCAACTGTAGAACATGGCGAGCCACTGTCGTTCAGTATTTCTATTAAGTCGGCGTATATGTCTTTGGTGGATACTTTTTTCAGCAAGAATTTTTGATGATGGCTAGCTCTTCTATATTTTCGTATTGACTTCAGACTACTTGGATTCAAATGAATGTATTTCAAAATGTAAGGGTGTGTTTTTTTGCCAGTGACCAGTAACAAGTTAAGCCGGCCATCAATTTTTGATTTTTTGTGAACACGAAAAATATCTGATAATCATTACCTTTTAATCACCCCTCATACTGTAGATGTCAGTTAGGCTAGAGAAGAAATAGAAGCCTACATAGTCCATTCTTACCCTAGTGAGGGCCTGATACTCGCAAACCGGATGAAGGATTGTTTCTTTCTCCCCATATCTGCAACGCCGGCAAAGGTACGCATCGCCAGAATAGTAAATACTTACAGTGCTTCAAACAAAAAGCTTAAGCGTTTAAAGTCAACTTAAAACACTTAAGTGCTTTGAAATATCACACTGATAATTTTCTGAAACATCGCTTGGTGAAAAGAGAGAACATTAAATGTTTCATTCGAGCAGATACAAATTTTTAACTTTCTTCTCGTAAAATGTCCTTTTTAGGGCCCTACTAGTTTCGTGTCCTGTATGTCCGTTCATTGTCTGTCTGTCCGTGCGTCACACCAAGTTTCCTCAGAAACTATTGAAGCTACAAAGGTCAAATTTTGTGGAAAGGTCAAAAGTATTGGCCTCTCAAAATTTAGGATCTTATCGAAGATTTCAAAAATTTGTAAGGCCCCCTCCTTATACCGAAATTAACCTTACATTTTTTTATGAAAGGTAGTTGAGTGGGGTATCAAATGAAAGGTCTTGATTTGAACTTTTAGAATCTGGAACATCAGCATCAGTAATGTTTTTTTTCAATAACTCATTTTTGTTGATTTTATTTTTGAGTGTCACCGCACTCGTATATTGAAAATAACCCTTGGAAAAATTAAAGCAGTTTGACAAATTTTATGATCTCAGTTTGGAAGTTGAAAAAATAATATAACACGTTTAAATATCAGCTGAATTCGCATCTAAGTATCCATCGATGACATTTGCATGACAACAAAACTTGGATTCTCATATCATCTCAAGAAAAAACTAGTTTTATGCAAGCCGACAAAGTTTTTTTGCTTAAACATTTCTAGCTCCAACACCAATTCCACGAGTCATCGCAACCTGTGCCATTGTTTGATTGTGCAATCCATATTCAATAAAAGCCATAAGACTTGCATAATTCTCATACTTTTCAATTGTCTCTTCTTTGTCCGAAATGAGTTCCAATAACATCTTCAAGCATTCAAAATAAATTTTTCAAATTGAAACAAGTCCACCCGTCGGCATTTCCACATTGACTACCTAAATCTAACGAAACAAGACCTTTCTCTTCCTCTTTAAACATTAACATTTCTATAGACCAGCGCAAATAGTAGCCAGCCAGAGTAGTAGCACAAGGTAGAAAAATACTAGTACAAAACATCCAGCGGTATCGTCATTGATTTTACTCGTTTTTATTCGCGAAATAAATCATTCCGTTACATCATAACCATTTGAAATTTACATAAGCCTTTTATCGTATTACGATGCCCAACTAGCTCAACTCTGGCTCGAGAAAAAAGGCGCATAAAAGGTACTCATTAAAAGTTGATAGATTAAAATGTGGTGCTTGGAGAAAAGTAATCTGTTAAAGATCGTTTATAATGATGATGATGATGATGGTAACGATCATGATGATATAAGTGAAGACTCTTCTTCTGAACCTGTTTGCTTGGTTGCTGGAAAGTGCATGTTCGAGTTTAGAGCATTTTGCATGTGATCAGTTCAGTTCAGATTGTAATTTAAATTATTCAACCATTTTCGTGTAATTATTTGTTCAAATTTGGAATCAAATGGGTAAACATGCATAGCAATCATAATTTGTACGCTTAAGAATTATTTCAATACGCCTTTATGTATTGAAAATTTGAACCGAAGGCTAATTTGTTTCTCACGTAGAGAATAACTTGAAATTCAAAATGGAAAGTGTGGATGTATTTGAATATAAAATTAATTCATACGAACACGATTAGAGCCAAATTATTTTAATGGATGTAATTTTTCGGATTGTAATTAATTGGTTATGATTTATTACTTAAGATATCAACCATTTGTAAACGGATATCACTGTTAAATAATTATCATATAGATTCAAATTAATTAAGCAATCAAAAAATGCAATTAGTGAAACCTACTCAAGAAGCACACGTTGCTGGAACTTTTGAGGGGACGACCCGGACCCAGAATGCCTGATAAATTGTGCAATAAGTTGCACAGCCAAATCCATCCTGGACTCTAAACTAATGACCCAACTGATATGATACTAGTTCGTCGTGTCGCCGTCACGTTGGTAATTAAACCCGGTAAAATATGGATATGATTGTGCAAATAACAAGTAAATCCTTGGCCTAAAGCTCAGAATATTCTAAACGAAGTTCAAACAAATTAATATCTCATGGACCGAGTCATTTCAGCACAAATCATTATTTGATTAAAACTGAATTTGAGTGTGTATTAATTTTTATAGACGTTGAATATCGAAAAAAAACATTACCATATAAGCTGCCATACACATCAAAATCTGCAAAATTACGGACGCCTGATCTTGATGTTGGGCGACCACCAACCAAAAAAATCTCAATACATGTATGTTATGTAAACGTACTTACTATTATCCTTGCATGAAAAACATTGTTTTGATAAGTAAAACGATTCTCTTCATGGAACGAGTACTGTTGAAAGTATTTATTCGGGTCTCTGTTTAACTTGCGCGTTTTTTAAACCCCTTACTGTCGTTGGTTGACTTTGGTTAACGCAGAATAAGCAAAATGAAATCAAAATAAATTTAAAATTATAATTGAATTGATGGGCAGCAGATCTCCAATGGCCATTACTAATGGAAAACTGTTGCTCTGACTTAATCTTGTGTATGTAAAAACAAGTCAAAGTAGCAGAAGAGCACTTCCACTAGAAGGGAGGAGGAGTACCTCTACTAGAAGGGTAGAGGTACTCCTCTACCCTTCTAGTAGAGGCCAATTTGGTGTTAGTATGTTGATCTCTTTGTATGAGTAGTTATGATAATATATCAAGGTTACAATTCATTTCTAAAACTTTTATCAAAATTCTTGCATATCTTTAGTGTCCAGACCAAATTGTAGGGTATGTCCCCAGTATGACGTATTGATGTTGTTGTAACTGTTGAATATTTAGCGAGCTATAACTTAGCTGTTTATTGCTCGATTTTTGTGAAATTTTCAGAGCACGAACACTTATCAGCACGAAAAACAGTTACAAGTTTTGGTTTTATAGCCAAAAACTTAAAATTCATAAAATGTACTATTATTAACAAAGTTGATCGAATTTTGACTTCTGAGCTGTTGTTTGCCCTTATACTCACTTAGACCCACTTCTGTGATTTTTTCGGATTTTTTATATCAAAAGTGTCCAATCGCGAGGGTAGGGGACAACAAGTTTTCGTACATTTCCTCTCCCTCTGCAACTCTCGGAGTAAAAAGTGCTAGATTAAAATCTGTTTTCAACAGTTCTCATGAAGACCTTTCATTTGATACTCATGTTGGTTATCTTTGGTGAACGTTTTTTTCAAGGGTCACTTCCCTATATAAGGTGACCCCCTTTAAATCCTTATAGATTTTAACGTAATGAAGTTTGAAGGGAACATCACTTTACACCTATATATAAAATTTCATGTTTCTAGCTTATGCGGCTTGCGAGAAAACTTACTGTGAAACACGAACGGACGGAAACGGAGAGACAGGTCGCGATTTCAGTAGGGTATTGTAAATTTATTTTACAATACCCTGAAAAAGGTTAAATCTCTGACTATCATCTTTGCCCCAAAAAGTTTCACTGCTACTTTTGTCAATTCTTTGATGCCCCATAGCTACTGTGCCGGGAATAAGTGGCCAAAATGTAATTGTAGGGCACTGTATGAAAGATATGGATAAGCCCTTGGTGACCTAGATACAACAACCATGATCTCCGTAGACATCACCATACTAAGCGTGGTTAGGTTCCGTAGATTCAAATGAATCATTTTACTTCTAGGAGACTTTGGTATTCAATTGGTGATGTCGCTGAGTTTGGCCGAAATTCGATTTGATCCGTTCCATTTCACCTATAATTTAGGGGTCTTTCCTTTTTTGCGTACCGGGCTATGTTGCCATAACAGAGTGAGCCCTCCTCAATTTCCTTATTGTTTGTCTTTGAATTGCATTTTCAGAGTTTTGTGATACGAGTAATGCTATCGCATCACAGCTCTATCAACACAAGTAACCGATCGTGTCGCCAAATACTTGAATCAGTTTCTCGCCTGCTTCTCGGAAATATCAAGAGCTCATTTTAGGGGCTCCCTCTGCTAATAGCACTGCTGGAATCTGGCGCCTGAACTACTTGTTCTTCCCGAGTTAAAATTTCAAGCCTACTTAAATAATTTTTGCAAGTGATACTAAAATGAGTCTTTTTAAGGGACATGAAGCCTTGAATTGACAACCACAATGAAGTCTCTAAAGGATCTGGAATTTATAGGGATTTACACATATGATTAAAAAAAGCCGACTTTAAATCTCTCGAAACTTTATCCTTAAAATGTGATCAACTAAGGCTAAATTTTTCATTTGGATATCATCTGTACTTGTTCCGTGTTGCGGAGTTTATGTTAGTAGTGTACTATTAACAGAAAATCAGGCGGTTAGTCTAATTGATTTGTAACTTACGTTTACAGAACACCGCTTTTCAGAGCTGTTCATAGACGCTTTATTCTATTACAAAAACAATCATATAATACTTAACATTTTTAATGGAAACAACCTATAATGAGTCTTCATCGAATATTTCACTAAACCTACTTTTACCTTATATGTGGGTAAATTGTTCAGTTTGCTTCAATATGAGGGATAAATAGAGGACAAGAAATGTATGTACTAAGAACCTACTTCAAGCCTACAAACAGTTACTTTAGTCACTTAAAAGAGGCTTGACATTTTGACTCAGGGCTCCCAAGATAGTTAGGCGCATACTGAATCCAAAGGTGGCATGTGCCTTTGTTCAACCGACCTCGCGGTAACCACTTCGACCCATGGTGTATGGATGTACAGAAGCACTCACTTGGGCCGCATTTCACGTTCCGTTCTTCGGCCTTTTTAGATTCTTTCTAAAGTTAGCTGTTTAACCATCTGTGTTACTGTCGCTTTGTAAGAGCCTTGATATCTATAAAGCAATCTTTGATCTGCGAGAGACGATTCTTCGTCATTTTTCGATCTTTCCCAAATACCGTGTATTTCCTAAGCTAGCAACATTTTTTTCTTTCTGGTGGCAGGCATGCTTTCTCTCACTACGCTGCAGTCGCTTAGCTAGCCGGCACAATTTTTTTCTGCAGACTGCAATACAAGAATAACATCAGCTTTAAGGGAGTAATGCCACTGATGCCGGTAGGTTGCTGTCTTCGGAAAAAAATTCCGTTATAAGATGGTTCACTTACTCTTCACGTGCTCAACGTTTTGGGGGCAATTTCATATAGAACGGGGTTCAGGAGATACTGACAGCCGACGCATATCTGTGCCTCAAGCTGATGCAGAATGCCATCTTGATTTAAAAAAAAACTAACCGAAGTTCCACACGGTTTGCAGTATTTCTCCCACAAAGTTGAGGGAGGTTAGCGCAACCTCTCCAATTTTCGGATGAAAAGAAGACAGGCGTTATCCAGTACCAACGGATAGAAAATGCTCTCAAAACTCCAGTGCCAGAAGGTTATCGAATTGCCAACATTTAGCATATAGACGCTAGTCTTGGCTGCTTTTCCAAACCATTTCTCACTCTGAACCAGGATTGGAGTATGCCCGTTCAATTGCTTTGTGCAGAAATCACAATCAATGTCTATGGTAATCCCGCCCCTTGCGTTTAAAATTTAATCTGGATAACCAAGACAAAAAACATTCTTAAGAAGAAACCATGCTAGCTAGGACGGACGGACATCTGCTTTGTTTCTCTTTTCAAAATTGAAATAAATCAAAAATTTGCAGAAATATCTATCACCTTCACAGGTGACTCCACTTGTAACTTTTTCCAGTGACTCTGCAGTAGCAGACCATTTAAAAAATTTCTTTTAGTTGCTAAATTCCATTTTCAGCTTTTTGTACACCCTGTTCAAAGTCGATGACGTGATGCGCTTCTCAATTCAATATTTGATCATAGCTTCCGCAGATGTTAGAGTTTTTTCCTCTATTTCATATGTCGCTACTAGTAACATTGTGTCGGTTCCACTTTGTCCAATCTGGATCAAAAGCTTGAATATTTGTCACAAGGCTAAATAAGGCAAGCTCTTACTACTTTTTATCAATATTTTCAGGCCAGTAAACGTGGTTCACAACCAGTTGTAAGTGGGATAGGCAGATCTGCCACGTTTCTGAGAGAAACGTTTGAATTGATGTCATCTTTGTGTCACTCATACTTCAGTCAGTCTGCTGGAGACAAATCCGCATATAGCGCCTTCACCAGCAAATATTCCTATGGATAGCAATAGTATCTCTCGCTTTTAAACCCTTCAACACATAAAATGGGTCGCGGCGGGCAAAGTAAGAGAATCAACTCTCCAGATGTTGGAGGTACCAATGAGTCTGCTTCCTGATATACCTGATTGCTTTGGCTTGATATCTTCTTATTTTGAAATCAAGTATTCTAATATATTTGACATAAAATCTCCTTACACCTGTCTTATATGGAGGCGCCTAAAAAGCTGCGTTGTCACTGAATGTTTACTAATGTTTGATAGGGCAGATGTAGATTTGGATGAAATATGAAGTCAAAGATATGTTTAAAAAAAATATTTTTTGTTTGCCCTTTTATTTACACTATATTTGTATTTCGAGTATGCAATTGTTTCATTTCTTACTTGGAAACTTCTTGTGTACTAATTTCTAACGCCTTAAAACCTATCTATACACAAACTGTTTTCAAAGCAAACTACCTAACCACATTTTAATTATGGAAACCAAAGGCCTATTCATTAAAGGGATATTTACTTCATGAGCTCATGAGTTTAAATAGCCACGTGTTTCCATCGCCTGGATCACAATTCTAAAGTTCCTGACCCCTAGATTTATAGATTTCCAGGCACTCCCCATTCTATTTGTTTTGCAGTTGTAGGCCACCACCAGTCTTCTTTAATCTACTATCGGAGTCAGTGTTGAAAATGTTCTGTTGATGTCCTGTTTCATTCGCTTTTCCATCAGTTGTGCGACCTGGTTCTTCGGATATCCATTCCATTCAGCTAGCTCATAAATGTACGAGTATTCCATTTCTTTTTGTCGGCCTTTGATGTTTAAGGGGAGTGTCAGCATTCTGTTGATCAAGCAATTAAATGTTGCCAATTTTTGCTGTTGGCAATGATTTGATGAAAATGTTATGATGCGCCTGGTGTCAGTAGGTTTGCAGTATATTTCAAATTCTAGCCCATTTGAAATTCTACACACCATCATATCTAGAAAAGGGAGCCGCCCTTTAATTTCTGTCTCATGCGTGAAGCTGATGTTTTTGTGCATGGAATTGATATCTGTGAGTGTTTGTTCAACCTGTTCCTGCTTGATGTCTAAACACGTCGTCGACATACCTTACCCATTGATGCGGCAGTTTCCCTTCTTGTTGTAGCTCCTCTTCTAAGTGTGATAAGAAAGGCTCACTTAAAAATGGAGACAGAGGGTTTCCCATTGGAACACCTCTTAAAAAACTCCTGCATGAAGGTAAAATAGCTCTCATTCATGCAAAGCCTTGCCGGTTTTGAATATATCCTTGACCATCCCTTGAGTATGATGAGAGCTTCCTTGACCTGTATGCTAGAAAACAGCGCTTTGAGCGCCTGGTAGTACGTTCGAAGTTCGCACCATTGGGTTGGTGGTGTAGGTTCGGTTGAGATGGACTCCCGATTAGCACTGGTCTGCCTCTGAGCACTTGTCCCCATAAGGGCTTGTGCCAATCCCGCATGCCCTCCCTGCTCTGCAAAGATAACCATGGGACCAAAAAGGCGACTACACACACGAACATAGATAGTGGCTCCGAGGGAGGACCCAATAAAACTGGAGCAACCAAAAACCCTTAAAAAAGATCAAGAAACCCCACAAAAAGAAAAAGAATGCAAAAATAACAATAACGACGACACAACCAGCGGATGCAGCCACGATGTTAACAGCACATCGGGAGCGGTACTTACGATGACAAAAACGACGATTAACACTATGACAGTGAAGGCGGAAGAAAAACGGAGATTAACAGATAGTCTGGTCCAGACTGAGATTCATTCCTGCGGCGTTCGGGCGCAGCAAAAAAATGATGCGAACGCCATAGCGTCCTATAAAGGAAAAGCAGGAAACTCTGCAGGACGCGCCAAATGCTCGAGCGGTGGAGGAAAATATAAAGAAATTCGAGAATTCGATGGTCACTGCTGCGATCGCCATCGAAGCGATTGAAGCAAGGGTCGTAAGTCCCGAAATAATAAAGAACCATCCTCAAGTCAACGAGGAGATTACGGTAGGAAAAGAAACGAGTGACTAGGCGAATAAAGCGACGAAGTGTGATTTCATCGCGAACGTCGAAAAGGTTGCGGAAGTACTGCATTCGGAAACAGAAGCCGATAACCTCTCCCAAGGACGATGGCCGCAAAGTACAATTGCCGCCCAGCGACACGAAGAAGAAAGGCTATACCGAAAAGCGGGAGTTGTTCTAAAAAGAATACAATCTGCATGCAACTCGCCAAAAATCACCAAAGCAGTAAAGATTGGACTCCTTGAACTAGAGGAGCTCCTAGACCGCATAGAGCATTATCGGAGGAGCTGGTTAAAGGCCGAAGAGGACCAGAAGGCCGAAGAAGAGCAAAAGGCTAAAGAAGCACTTGGGGCGAAAACTAAAGGGTACGTGCAGATAGCTCCACAATCAAAAATCAATAAAAGAATGGCGTCTAGCCTAATCGAAGATCGTGATAAAAGAAGGAAGGAAGAGGCACTTGATAGGCGCGGAACATCAAATCAGGGGTTCCAGACAGTGCTCACAAAAGGAGTGAAGAAAGCCGCTAAGAAAGTGCCAGAAAGTAAAGTTCGCACGGACGCCCAACAAGAAAAAATACCCGATGCGAAACTGCAGGGAAAGAAGCAGCAGGCACTGCTCGTAAAACCCCAAGAGGGTAGATCCTACGCGGAGGTGCTGCGGTACATCAGGGGAAACGTAAGGCCCGAAGATACCAACACTGCCATCAAAGCAGTACGACCAACGCGGTCGGGCCACATACTGGTCGCATTTGGAGTGGAGGCCAAAAATAGGGAAGCATTCTGTGACGCAGTAAAGAAAGTCCTCGGCAAGACCGCAGCTATATCCTCGCTCGAGCCGATGGCAACGATCGAAATAATAGAAATCGACTGCGTCACAGATCTGGCCGGGGTAGAAGAGGCCATTAAAAAGGAGTTCCCTAGCGTGGGCAGGATCAAAGCGAGGCTGACACCAGAAAACCATAGGGGACAACGCATGCCCATAATTGACTTGACCGAAAAGGACGCCGAACAATTTCTGAATAAGGGCAAAATACGAATAGGGTGGGTTGTCTGTAGGACACGGCGAAGAGCAACGCCTCTTCAATGTTTCAAATGCCTTGGATATGGTCACACCGCACAAGTATCGAAAGAACCCGATAGGTGTTCCCTATGTTACAAATTCGATGAAATGGGACATAAAAGAAAAGAGTGTACGAAGGTGAAACACTGTATTCTTTGCAACGACGCCGATCCAAGACATGATTTTGGACACGTCTTGGGATTAGGGAAATGTCGGGTTTTCCAGGAAGCCCTAGCGAAGGCAAAATCGGAACTTCGATCACCCGCATCCTGCAGCTAAACCTGCACCGCATTTCAACCGCACAAAGTCTGCTTGAGCAGTTTGCGAGGGAAGAAAGTCGACTTTATGTTGCTGAGTGAGTAACGCCATGATGAAAGTTCAGCATAATGGTATACTGATGAATCTGGTACTGCCGCCATCTGGGTTAGAAATAGTGATTTCCAGGCGGAGAGCTGTGGACGTGAGGATGGTTTTGTGTGGGTTCGGTGCTCAGGGACCACCTTCTTTAGTGTGTACCTAGCGCCGAACGAATCGATATCATCTTTCCAAGCCAAGCTTAATGCTTTGGAGGGCGCTGTCTCATTAGGGGAGACTTCAACGCTAAAGCAATCGAATGGGGCATGCCTCAAACAGATCCACGGGGAAAATGAATTCTAGAAATGGCGGCCAGGACGGCGCTCGTCGTACTTAATACCGGAAACACACCGACTTTCGGCCGTATTGGCTGCGAAGAAATTATACCAAACGTGACTTCGCCTTGGAGTCCTTAGCACGGAGGATACACAATTGGAGAGTATTAGAGGGGTATTCAGCCAGTGATCATCAGGGCATTCTGCTTGAGGTAAGTGACGTTGTCTCCCGACGTCCGTGCTCTCAGCTTTCTACAACTGGATGGAACATCGGAAGGATGGACGTCGAGAGGTTCGTCAAGGTGCTCACAGCAGGTGAGCCGCTTCAGGGAGCTTCGGAGGGGACGGAAAAACTGGCAGCTCAAGACGTGGTGAACTCTACTATGAGCATCATTACGACTGCTTGCAAAGTTTCTATGCCCCGTCGAAAACGCCGGCACGACAAGCCCCCAGTGTACTGGTGGTCAACTGAAATCGCTGAAAAGCAAAGAGAGTGTCACAAGCTTCGACGGGAGGCTCAATGGGCGCGGAACCGTGACGAGGCAAGCAACTTGGTGGCAGCATATAAGCCGGCCAGGAAATGCCTTCGCAAATTGATCAACAATAGCAAGGCTCGCTGCTGGCAAGACCTAGTGGACAATGCGAACAAGGATCCGTGGGGCCTTTACTACAAGCTAGCTATGCGGAAGCTTGGCGCCCTACGGAAGCCTTGTATACATTACGCGGAAAAGATGGAGGCGATAAGGCGGGGAATCTTGCCCGCCCATCCCGTCCGCGTTGACGCTGTCCATGGTGAAACAGCAGTCGAGTGTCCACTCTTCACACAGCCAGAACTGGAGGAGGCAGTCCTCTCAATGAAAGCGAGAAAGTCTCCAGGTCCAGATGGTGTTCCAGCTGAGGTGTTGCGGCACGGCTATCACCGTTTATTTATTTTATTTATTTATTTATTTATTCATTTCTATTTAACAGAAAACGATTCCAATAACAAAATAGGTTAAAATAATAGTACAGCAAGATGAATTAAATAATAGCACAGAATGCAAAAAGAAAGCTAAAAGTTTTAAAAAATGCAAAAACTAGGAGAAAATAAATAAGAAAAAATACTGAGAGCTGAGAAGAAGACAGTTGACAAACCTTTTATAAACTAAATACGAAAGGGGGAAGGGCCCAAGCTGAAGGTCCTCATGGATACGAGGCAATCTGAGCATGGGTGAGTGAAAATATACCAAACTACGTGCAAATAGAACATCAAAGATATTCGACGATCTTCTAGAACGAATAACGCGCCTCACAGGAATCTGGTTGACAAAGCGAGTATCCAGCAAACCACGGCAAAGCCTGTAAAGGAAACATTCATCAAGGTAGAGTCGATGCATTTCCAGCAAAGGAATATTGAGGATAGCTAAGCGTGATTCATAAAAATGTAGGGAATCTGGAATTTCAAGAAGACGATCCTGGTAAATCTTTTTTGTACAGCTTCTAGCGTGAACTTCAAACTGGCGAACAGTACTCAAGGCTTTAGAAGTAATTTCAGAAATATGAACATCGAACTTTAATTTAGAGTCGAAAGTGACACCCAAGTCCCTGAAGTGTGTCACCGTACAAAGGAACGAATTATTTAACGTAAATTGAAAGCTAATAGGGCAAGGGTTATTAGAAAATGAAAGATGGATGCACTTAGAAACATTTAGTTTAAGTTGGTTATAAGAACTCCAAGATAAAATGGCATTCAAATCATCTTGAAGCAAAGCACAGTCATCGATTGACGACACTACTTTGAAAACTTTGACGTGTGTGAGTGAACAATAGTGGGCCCAGAATGGATCCTTGAGGAACACCAGAAGACGGATGGAAGGGAGTAGAAAGACTGCCTTGAAAAGATACCTGACTGACACGATTGCATACGTAAGAGGATAACCAGTGGAGCAAATAATCAGGAACGTTAAGAAATTTAAGTTTGCTAAACAAAATATTGTGATTTACTGAGTCGAAGGCTTTAGAGAAATCCAAATACAAGGTTTCGATTGTAAACGGTCCTCCATGGCTTTTGAAGTAACGGTCATGACTTGCTGCTCAGCACATTCGAAGCTTGCCTACGAGACGGGGTTTTCCCGGTACGATGGAAGGTAGCGAGGCTCGTGCTGATCAGCAAGGGGAAGGGAAATCCCGAATCGCCGTCTGCATACCGCCCGTTACGCATGCTAGACACGGCTGGGAAAGTGCTAGAGAAACTCATCAAGGGAAGACTCACTGACGCGATTCATACTACCGGGGATCTATCTCTTCGGCAGTACGGCTTTAGAGCAGGACGTTCTACCATTGATGCGATTGCAGAGGTGTTGAACGCGGTCCAAAAGGCAGAGGCATATAGTCGCACCTAGCGACGGATGGTCCTGTTGGTGACACTCGACGTCAGGAACGCCTTCAACTTCACTAGATGGGTGGATATTCTGGATACGCTGGAAAACTCTTTTCGAATTCCAGAATATCTAATGCGGCTTTTGAGGAACTACCTAAAGGACCAAAGCCTGCTCTACGACACGACACAGGGCCAACGAAGGATGGAAATTACATCGGGTGTTGCCCAGGGATCTATCCTTGGTCCGGACCTGTGGAACGTGTCTTACGACGGGCTACTGAGACTTGAGATGCCAGTTGAGTCGCACTTGGTCGGCTATGCGGATGATGTTGCGGCTCTGGTCGCTGGACGCACCGTTGAACAGGCGCAAATTAGGCTAGGTATGCTAATGCGCCAAGTGAGGGACTGGATGACTGCTCGCGGGCTCAGTTTAGCACTAGAGAAAACCGAAGTGGTCATCTTGACAAAAAAGAGAATCCCTGGAGTAAGGATGATCAGTATTGGAGATATACGAATCGAATCGAAGCCATCGGTGAAGTACCTGGGGCTACTGATCGACTCGAAGATGAGTTTCTCCGAGCAAATCAGGGCAACGGCTGAGAAGGCTGCTTCGGGAGTATCGACTCTGAGTCGACTTATGGCCAACGTAGGGGGGCCCAGCCCATCAAGAAGACGTCTCTTGATGAGTGCTGTAGGCTCAGTGCTACTGTACGGAGCAGAAGTATGAGGCGACGCTCTCAGTAAGAAGTTATACCGAAAACGTTTGGCACAGATACAGAGAAGAGGAGAACTGAGGATTGCATCTTCGTATCAAACAGTCTCTAATTCGGCGGTGAGAGTTATTGCAGGCGTGATTCCTGTCGCCCTCCTTGCTAGAGAGCGCCGCGCTATTTACCTGCGCCGAAACGAGGATGCGAAGGAGATGGTTGTCCGCGAGGAGAGACAGTGCTCGCTCAACGATTGGCATCAGTCTTGGGTCAATTGCACGAAGGGAAGGTGGACTGCGCGCCTCATCCCGGATGTGAGACCGTGACTAAATCGAAGGCATGGTGAGACTGACTTCTATCCGACCCAGCACAAGATTGGTTAGTCACGGTCCCCCGATTGTCGGTTTTGCCCAGGAGAGGACAATGCCTGCCACACATTTTTTGCGTGTACAAAATGGATCAGGTTGCGAAGGGAACTCTACAGGGAGACGGGAGAGCTCACCCCGGATAATATAGTTGCGGTGATGCTCGAATCGGTTGACAAATGGAACCTGGTGGCACATTATGCTCGGGCAATCCTAACATATAAAAGGGACTCACAGCAGCTGAGAGCGCTGGGGCCGGGGGATCGCTTGTCTGGCACTTCCTCTTCCCCTCTCCCCTCCCGCTAGGAAAGGGATCCCCCAGCTTGAAGGCGCCTCACGGCGTAACAAAACGAGACCTGGCCCGAAGTAATGTGTGAAACGGTTCCAGGCTGGGTTCTCAGGTTGACAGGGGAGGTGTTTAGTGGGTAGTCCAGTCGTCTTCTTGCGAGCATGGGAGTCCCACACTCTGTGCATAAATGGCATTCACCTCCCTACCACAAAAAAAGGAAAAAGTCGCACGGTGTTAAATCACAAGATCTATTCAAAATAACACCTCTTATTGGAAAACCCTATACTAACTATAATATAATTCATTTCAATATATAACATACCTAGACCCTTGTGATGAGATATTTCATATGCAAAACGGATGGTTCGTCTCAATGATGAAAGTTGATGCCACACAAAATACCCTAAATCAGCTCATATTTCTGAAAAAGAATTATTGAAACAATTTGTCGTTGGTAGGAAAGCAACGAGATTTGACCTAGTAACGCTTGAAGCTTAGTTATATCTTCATGAAACCAATCAAATCTCAGTTGAAAATTTGTATTCATAATTAATAAAGAAATTACGTGGTTCATTTGAGTCTTTTAACGGGAAAAGAATTGACACTAATTTTTATCTACATTCATCTTATCTGGCTTTTTTCACATAAATTACTAATATTTCTAGGACACCATTATTGCTATTTTCAATAAAAAATGAATCAAAAGACTATAATTGCTCTAATTTATTTCTACTTTTTTTCATTTTTATTTTATTCTACCGCCAATTTCCCTACTTTCCTTCGTTACAATCACGAAAAAAAGCTCCAACATTCTATTCTTCCGACTGGATAGCTCCACTCATAAAACACTCTTGATTAGCTCGCGACTAGAACGGCATCGTGCATTGACCTCCTCCTCAATCTATGAATACTTTAATAAATGCACACAGAACGCATATGTTGTAGCCACCAAGCCCATTATCTACCGATGCATTATGTTATTCTAAGCAAATAGGTCATATGGAAATGAATTGATTCGATAAAAAAACAACCAACTATATCCCTACATATAGTACATACAAGTTGAGGCTCAGCTGCTGGGTGGAATCATTGATATGAAGTGTTAATGTTTGTTATTGGAGAAGTAAATTGTCGATAAAGATATTGACAACAACATTGTAACATATGTGATGTGATGAGTAATCACATTATCACAAATCAATATATAGTCTAGTTGTGAAGAATTCAAAGTGCCTTATAATTGCATAAAACTTATTTTACATCTTTTCCAACAAAACTTCACCAAAATCAGTACTTATAATTAATTCAAATCTTTTATTTCAGGGTCTATTTCGATCGGCGAGCGAAAGTGTAGTTACATGGTCTGGTGATCTGGATCGTGAACGCGAACGCGAGAGTATAAGCCGATTTGGACGGTATACAAAGAGTCAGCAAGCCGATTCAGGTGCGGGTCAAATAATAACCGAATCACAAGATGAGCAAGAAGATAAAGATACCGGTACCGAAAAAGATTTCAAAAATATTCAAATACAAAAGAATGGTGCATTGAATCAATGTATTAATGAATTAACCTCGAATCGACGCAATCTGGCGGATGACGGTGCCGCGGAAAAGAGTGCTGAGAAGCAAGAGAATAAATCGACGACCGCCGAACCGACTTCTGCAGCAAATGCAACAGCAACCACAACAGAATCAGCGTCACATTTCGTGACGGTTATTGAGGTCAAAGAATCAAAAGAAACACCCGAGAAAGATAAGCAACAAATAGTACAACAAATGTCGACGAGTAGTGGAGGTGGTGACTCGAGTGAAAGTGAGGCGACCTTGTCGATGGGCAGTTTCGAAAGAAAACAATCCACAACAATTATCGAACCCACCGCACCACCTATGTCACCTGCGAAAAGTGCTTCTACCAACCCTCCCGCCACCACAACCAGTTCGTCTAGTGTTTCAGCAATGCAAGCAGCCTGGGCTAGTATAGAAGCGAAAAAGAAAGTGCCGCCTAGGTAAGTTCTCATTTTAATCTTTTAAGTTTCCAAGGATTAAAAGCGTTAGAATTTCACTCGTTTCATAAATATATAAATCGTTTCTAAGATTCTTGAGCTTGATAAGTAATAAATGCTTCAATTTTCTTATGAGTCAGATTAGAAGCGTAATTAGTTCGCAAGAAAATTATATGGTTTTAGCCATTTAGATATGAATAAGAAAGCTTTAGATTTACTCGTCTACGACACTTTCTCCGCAATCATAATTAGAATTATAAGTGGGCTGATTAACATTGAGAATTGCTGAATATGTTCCGCGTTTTGCCTTCTACCATTCTTTATGAGATAGATTGCTATCATCATTTTGAACATTTATTTTTTCTTCAAAGAAAAAAACAAAATACGAAAGTGGCACCAAGTTGAATAATTAATGAAATAAAATTAAAATTCCCTTATTGACCACAAATATTGATTTAGAATAAAAATCAAGAGTTTGATGGTAAAAACGACTTTTAGGGTTTTGTACTAAAATACAAAACCCTATTGCAATCACGACCTGTGTCCGTCCGTCCGTCTGTATGTCACAACACTTTTTCTCCGAAACTATAGAGGCTACAGCCATGAAACTTTGTGGAAAGGTCAGAAGTGATGACTTCTTAAAAGTTCAAGGGTGAAAAAAATTTTCAAAGAGGTTAAAGGGGGGTCTTCCCATATAGGGGGTAACCCCTCAAAAAAAAAATTTCACCATTGGTAGTCGAGTAGGGTGTCATTGGAAAGGTCTTAATGAGATCTTTTCAAAAAAATTCTTAAAATTACCTTATGAGTACCGAGGAGGGCAAGGGAAGGGGAAATGCACGAACTTTTCGCGTACCGCCCCTTGCGATTGGACACCTTCCATCCGAAAAATCTGAAAAAAATCATGAATGTAAGCCTTTATGAGTACAACAACAACAAATACATTAGAAGTCGAAATTCACTCAACTTTGTTAAAAATAGTACGATTTATCGATTTTATGTTTTCTTGAATAAAATCTAAACGGTACCCTTAAATTCAATAAAATTTAGCAAACAGATGACATTTTATAGGATTGATCTTTTCTGAAAGTTTCATAAAGATCGAATAGTATTTGACGAAGTTATAGCGATTTGAGTTTTCCTGTATTACTATGGAACAATATGCCCTGTATTACTATGGAAACATACTCGTATGGCTATGGAGCCATATGCGCTTTTTACCGACTTAGACACTACAGCTTTGCTAGGATTTGCATGAAAATATCAGGAATGATAGGTATCATGAAGATGAGTACATATAATTGAAACAAGTCGAAGAGGCAGGAGAGAGCTCCTAGCAAAAGGGCTTTGTAACCATTCTAGGATTCGAAAAAATAGGCCATTAATCGATGATTACAGTACAGAGAAGTGGCCCCGAAAAAAATTTCATGAAAAGCAGCCGATATGAGTATCAACTGAAAGTTTTCTATGAGAGCTTTTCAAAACAGTTCTTAAACTGACCGTTTTTGCTTCAGTGGGGCACAGGGGGGGGGGGTAAATACATGAAAAATGTGTTTCCTCCCTCGCGAATGGACACCCGTGATCTAAACAACCTGAAAAAATTATCAAGGGAGATATTTGTGCGTATAACTATAACAAATACCTCAGAAATCAAAATTCTTTCAACTTTGTTAATAATATTATGATCCTCGAATTTCACATTTTCTCCAATAAAATCGTCTTTGATATGTTTCTTGATTTCATTCGTTGCTGGTTACTGCATTTTGTAAGTTGAGTACAAAACCCTTCTGACATGAGCATAGGTCTGTCTACCCAACTTAATTATTCTACAACACACACGGATGCATTTCGGTCGGTATTGTCGACCATCTTCAGCGCTATGCGCGAAATTGAAGTACATTAACAATTAGTTTTCATTCTTTCTTGTTGTCTTCTATAGAATTAGACGACAATCGATCTTTAAATTATGTTCTCTCGGTCTCATCTATACGAAAAATGTAAAGCAGCATTTTTTTGCATGATGAAGGCATCAGTAAATGAATTGAGTGACCGAAATAGAAGAAATGTTTGAATACATTAAGGTATACGTTTTTTTATGTAGACTTTTTAGGCATTATATTAGAGATGGGCCGAATAGTCGGCATTAATTGAGATTTCATTTGTTTCCAGGAATGCTCGAAATTTTCATTTTGCTGAGATTGTGATGATTCTTGTGCAGCATTCGGTTCGCTAACCCTAAGAAATTGTGGATATTCTGGATACGCTGGAAAACTTTCAAGTTCCAGAATATCTAATGCGGCTTTTGAGGAACTACCTAAAGGACCGAAGCCTGCTCTACGACACGACACAGGGCCAACGAAGGATGGAAATTACATCGGGTGTTGCCCAGGGATCTATCCTTGGTCCGGACCTGTGGAACGTGTCTTACGACGGGCTACTGAGACTTGAGATGCCAGATGAGTCGCGCTTGGTCGGCTATGCGGATGATGTTGCGGCTCTGGTCGCCGGACGCACCGTTGAACAAGCGCCACTTAGGCTAGGTATGCTAATGCGCCGAGTGAGGGACTGGATGACTGCTCGCGGGCTCAGTTTAGCACTGGAGAAAACCGAAGTGGTCATCTTGACAAATAAGAGAATCCCTAGAGTAAGGATGATCAGTATTGGAGATATACAGATCGAATCGAAGCCATCGGTGAAGTACCTGGGGCTACTGATCGACTCGAAGATGAGTTTCTCTGAGCAAATCAGGGCAACGGCTGAGAAGGTTGCTTCGGGAATATCGGCCCTGAGTCGACTTATGGCCAACGTAGGGGGACCCAGCCCATCAAGAAGACGCCTCTTGATGAGTGCTGTAGGGTCAGTGCTACTGTACGGGGCAGAGGTATGGGGCGACGCTCTCAGTAAGGAGGTATACCGAAAACGATTGGCACAGGTACAGAGAAGAGGAGCACTGAGAATTGCATCTTCGTATCCAACAGTCTCCGACTCGGCGGTGAGAGTGATTGCAGGCGTGATACCTGTCGCCCTCCTTGCTAGAGAGCGCCGCGCTATTTACCTGCGCCGAAACGAGGATGCGAGGGAGATCGTTGTCCGCGAGGAGAGACAACGCTCGCTCAACGATTGGCAGCAGTCTTGGAGGAATTGCACGAAGGGAAGGTGGACTGCGCGCCTCATCCCGGATGTGAGACCGTGGCTAAATCGAAGGCATGGTGAGACTGACTTTTATCTGACCCAGCTCTTGAGCGGGCACGGGTGTTTTCAGTCTTACCTGCACAAGATCGGCAAGTCACGGTCTCCCGATTGTCGGTTTTGCCCAGGAGAGGAGGACAATGCCTGTCACACATTTTTTGCGTGTACCAAATGGGCCAGGCTGCGAAGGGAACTCTACAGGGAGAAGGGAGAGCTCACCCCGGATAATATAGTTGCGGTGATGCTCGAATCGGTTGACAAATGGAACCAGGTGGCACATTATGCTCGGGCAGTCCTAAAATATAAAAGGGACTCACAGCAGCCGGAGGCGCTGGGGCTGGGGGATCGCTATTCTGGCAATTCCTCTTCCCCCCTCCCCTCCCGCTAGGAAAGGGACTCCCCAGCTTGAAGGCGCCCCACGGCGTAACAAAACGAGACCTGGCCCGAAGTAATGTGTCAAACGGTTCCAGGCTAGGTTCTTAGATTGACAGGGGAGGTGTTTAGTGGGTAGTCCAAAGGTATCCTCCATGGGAGTCCCACACTGCCAGACTCGGCGGGCATAAATGCCTTAACCTCCCTACCACAAAAAAAAAACCCTAAGAAATTCTTTGATTTTGTGTATATATAAAACGCAAACCTCGCGGCTATCCCAAGGAAATGACATAAATACCGCTGTTCCTCTCTCCCTGAAGAAATTTGTAATTATTTTGCAGATCACTTTCAATCTGTGTGTTGTTTGTCAAGCACTCCAGCTCATCTACATTACTAATTTTACAACAGTGCTTCAAGAAGTTTCAGTATTAGAAGAAGATATATTTAACGCAATTGAAACACTCAACTTGAACCGCGGTCCTGGCTCTGATTAACTATTTCAGTGTAGAGATCATTTAGCTTCACCTCTCCATGTACTTTTTAATAAATCGCTCTCGAGCGGCGTGTTTCCAGCATACTGGAAATCTTCTCATTTGGCTCCAATCTATAAAAACAGAAACAAACGGGCAGTTGAAAATTACAGATTATTGCCATATTATCAGCAACTCCAAAATTATTTGAAAAAATAGTGTGTTTAAAATATCCCCCATTATAGAGCAACGTCTCAATGACCAACAACATGGGATCAGAAAAAATCGATCCACAATCACAAACCTCACAATTATGGTCTCTAATATCCTCTGTGCAATGGAAAGCGGACACCAAGTCGACGCAATTTACACTGACTTTAGTAAAGCGTTTGACCGTGTCAATCATACGATTTTGTGACTCAAACAGCGTAAATTTGGAATCACCGGCACTCTGCTTGATTAGATAGATTTCTATCTCGAAAGTCGAAGTCAAACCGTTAAATTTCAGGAATATATATCCAATGAAATTCATATCTATTCCGGGGTACCTCAAGGCAGTCGTCTTGGACCGCTTCTTTTTAACATATTTATATCGGACCTGTCTGAAGTGTTGCTGACATACCAACTTTATTTTATGCGTATAATCTAAAATTATACCACGTTATAGCATCTCAAAGTGATTCACTGTTCTTACAAGATAAAATGAATTCCCTACTAGAATTGTCTAATAATAACTGTCTATATCTGAACTTTGAGAAATGTCAGGTGATTAGTTTTTCTCGGAAAAATATAATTCTGCTTCATGATTATCACCTCAACAATGTCAAGCTTTCCATAGTTGATAGCATAGTCGATCTTGGTGTCCTCTTAGATAAAAAACTTCGCTTTAATTTACACTACGATGAAGTTCTTATCAGGGCTAATAAAGTTCTAGGCTTCATCAAACGGCGTGCTAAAAAATGTTAAAATCTGTAGCTGCCAAAAACTTTATACACATCACTAGTGCGCCCGATTCTCGAATACGCTAGTGGGTATCCGATCCGGCATATATGTAGAAAAGTCGAAGTCACAGGATGAAGTCTCGTTGAAGATGTACTGGTAGCCGATGTTACTTGTTGGAGTGCCGTAAGGATCCTGGATCTGGTACGATCTCTCGATGTCCTTTCTCTTCAAAATCAATTGGCTCATGGATTTCAACTGGTGCCGGTCGTTCGTCGTGTCTGGGAGTTCTGGGACCAGGGATGTTGACCAGCTCATCAAGGTTAGGGTATTCAATCGGTTCGGGGATTCTTTCGAGGCTACCTAGAGGTGCGCAATTGGTCGATGTGTTATTCGTCATCGAATTTGACCTGGTAGTGTAGTTGACCTAATTTGATGATAATTGTCCCTGGTTCCCACAGATTTTTGTTGTTGCTGTAGTGCCGTGTCTGGACTCGTTATCCCACGCTGAGTAGTTGCGCTGCCCTGTCCGGAGTTGACGTTTTTTGGAAAATTGTTCGATAGTGAAGTAGGATCTCGCGGAGTTTGTCATTCACTGGTGCCGGGTTATTCTTCATGGCTATGAATTTGAATTTGTGGCCAAACAAGTATTGAAAAAAATGATCGACAGAGACAACTATGGCTAGAACTTCACGATGGAGCTGCGAACAGCTTTTCTCTGCCGGTGTCTGAAATGCTGGGTTGTAGGGCATCAACACGCGCTCGCTGGGAATTTCTTTTTTGCTGACCACTTGAACTTTGCATCCTTTTTCAAAGGTTTTCGAATAGCTGCTGTGATGGTTGATGCATTTAGGATAAACTTTGCGTAGTAAGTCTTGAGTCCCAAGAAACTTTTGACTTCTGTTGTTGATTTCGGTCTCGGCATTTTTAAAATTGTTTCGACTTTTGACGGTGCCTTGGAGATCTTATCGTTTTCTAAAACATAACTCAAAAACTATGAGCGCTCTGTAAAAAATTCACATTTATTTTTATTGATATGAAAATCATATATGCGCAGTTGATTAAGGCATTTAATAAGATTGTCACGACATTCACTCTTGGTCCTCCCCCGAATGCAAATGTACACCTCGGTCCCTGGGATTCTCGCAGAATTTGGTCCATAATTCGCTTGGATTCATGGCCCTGTTTTGATGCCGAAGAAAAGTCGATTGACATTGTATGTCCCGCGATGAGTCAATTTTGTCTGGATTTGAATCGCTGCTTCGCCTACAGGGATGTACAGGTAGACCTTGTAGAAATCCAACTTTCAGAAGTACTTCGAATCCCTGAGACTGTTGAGAATGTCGTTGATGTTTCGAATTGGGTAATGCGCCCCAATGAGACTCGCGTTCACCCCGGTTTTGTAGTTTACGCATATTCGTACTTGGAAGTTGACTTTGGGACTCACCACGAGACGTGACCCCCAGTCATTGATTTCCACTATGGTGATGATTTCAGTTTTCTCGACAGTGCAATTTTTGACCAACGCGGTCCACCAATGCGTAAGGAACTTCTCTTTCCCGCAAAAACACACACGTAGTTTTAGTGAGATCTTGAAATTCGGGATGCAACCAAGGTTCTGTTCGAAAATGCCTACGAATTCGAGAAAAATTTCGCTAAATTGGTATTTCGAATCCAAATTTGCCCCAGGAGTGCGTAATATTCATCCGGAACAATAAAAATTACTTCTTGGGTTGCTGTGACGCTGAACTCCACGTTGACCTTGATTTTACCATTGGGCATCAACAAATCTCTGGCTTAGGAACGAAATTCCATCGATGCCTGAACCGGAGTCCACATGAAAGGTTATTGGTTTTCCTTCTATTATTACAGTGGCGGTTTAATCGCTCGTTGTCCTTCGATAGGTGTTGATTTTGGAAGGCGTCTTTGATGTGGAAAGTGCCGTAATCTCTGAGCTCGATTGTGGTAGAAATGTGATGAGTTGATTGCTGATTCTTCTTTTTCTTCTCAAGAAGCTTACGGATACAGACCTGGACGTGTCCTTATTTTTGGCAGCTTGACAATTTGAGGTTCCTAGAGTCGGTCCTGCAATCGTTCACCAGGTGGTTGTGATGACCACGTCGAGCAGGCTCCGTCGAGGCTCAAAGCAGACAAGCCGATCCTGGGTTTTTGTTGGGGTTTCTTCTCCTCGAACTGGTGATTTTGGCTCTTCTTTTCGCGCTGATCGTTGTTCGATTTCTTCTTGTCGATTTTTTTGATGTCTGTAGATGATACTGTGGGCATTGAGGGTGTTGAAAATTTCTGAGAAAGCTCCCTCGAGTCGAGCTTCGATGCCTCTTGTCGACGATCGCACTGAAGTCGAATGCTTCAGATTGCAGAATTTTCTCCCTGATTGAATTGTCGCGATGCCCTCGAATGAACTGGGCTCGTAGAAAAATGTATGCAACTGACGCTTTGCATCAGCAATAGAACTCACAATCTCCAATATCTACTCTTAATAGAGCGACAAAATTTGCTCCCCTTGATAATTTGAGAGAAATTGATGTTGAGCCACAAGAGAACTCTTTTTCGGAGGCAAGTGCTTTTCGAGAATTTTCATTAGATTTTTGTAATCTAGTTCTCCTGGAAGAGTTGGAGCTGCTAATGCCGCGATTATGTTGAAATTTTTTGCACTAATTGAATTGAGAACAAGTTTTGCGCAATATTTTATCAATTCCCTTCATTTTGATGTAATTTTCAAATCTCAATTTATGATTTCGAAAGGATTCCTTTTTGCATCAAAATTTTAAAAATTGGGTATCAAAACTGTATTTTCCGACTTCGCAGGAGTTTCGTTCAGTTGAACAGCGGTGAGAGCCTTCTGGGGTGCTAACGTGTTCTGCTGTTGGTTGATAATCGCCTTTATCAGTTTCTGTTAGGTTTTCATGAATTGGCTGAATTGGGTTGGACCCATGTTGAATTTTGTTGATTTTTTGCTCGCGTTGCTTGTGGTTTCTGCTTGGTGTTGACAATTCCACTTAGTGGATTCAAATTTCCACGTAGGTCGAAAGAAGAAGCGATTTTCGGTTTCGATGTGTCGATTGCTTTTCTATAGGAAAAAAAATTTGGATCAGCCTCACCTTGAATTCATTTCGAAACCTGTTTTGATGTACGAGGTAGATTTTGAGGTTTTGTGTTTGGGGTTTTTCGGCGCCGCTTTGGGTTGATTTTTGGGGAATTCCGGCTGCCCTATTCCTCGCGCGTATTCAAACATGTAGATGGTAGAATTTTCTTCGCCAATTTGTTGTGTCTCAATTATTATTTTTGAAGGGCGAAGTCAATAAAAGCCTTGATTTAATGGAATTCAACTTGATAAATGTATCGTCAATTCGAAAACACAAACACTCAATGCCAAGTAGAAAATATTTTACCGAGAATGTGATACATATTTATGAAAAATCGAAATTTGCAAGTTGCAAAAGAGTCCTCTCCGCCTCTGCAATTTCAGTGCCTACTGAAATGTGGGCAAATTCAATTAATTTGCACAGCTTGTTGATGGGAATTTCAAATTTAATCATGCAGTGCCACAATTGAAGCACTTTCTAGAATCTTACACAGCACAAAATATCAAGGTCGAGCAGAAAATTCATCCCCAACTTTGACGATTGATATGTCAGATGCCGAAACCGATACAGCCGCGGTCGAGAATTCACATTTAATCGTGAGCCGCGGCTAGGTTTTAAATAGGATTTCAACTTTTATATAGCTACAAATTTGCGCGGCGTGAAAACCCAGGGAAATTTCTATTTTTCCACTTGTACTTGAACAACCGTTCACAAAGAGCACTCACTCCGCTTCCAGTCCCCGTCACTGGAAATTTGTTTTCGTTCTTCCAACAACCGTCGCCGTTCGCGATCAACCAGCCACTCCCGTTGTTGCCCAGCGTACAGCTCGCCGTCGTCGTCGACGAGATCTATCTCATTTCCCTCGTGCCCCAATGGTATCACGTCCCAACCACTTCCCCGTTCGCACCAGATGAGTTATCCCTCTGATGTCATCTTGCTAGATTTTCGCGTTGGCGGTAACGGCTAATTCGGTTGCAAGTGGAATGTCGAAATTACTTCGCTCATTCTTGTAGCACTGGTTCTGCCATTCTCAATTGTTTGCTCATATCGTTATTGACTATTCTTGAGTCGTGATTTCTGAGAAATTCTATTGGTATTGCACGGAATAAAATGTGTAATACTTGTTGTTGGATTTGTTGTTATCCATTGAGCGTAAATATGGTTGGACGTTATTTATTTTCCCTCATACAAAATTGTACGAACTATTGAAATCGAAGAATTTTCTGTCATTTTATTTCGACGAGAAATGATTATTTTTTCTTGTTTTTCAATCAATTCCCGCATATGAGTTAACTCACTTCGATGTATCATCGCTTCTACAACCTTCTCAAAAATAAGTTCTTCTAAATCTGATTTGGATATTTTCGTTAACGATTTTCTGAACTGATTTAGAAATTCAATTTATTATAATCGCTTTTAAAGTTAACTGGGACAAGTAAATTTGTGATTTTGTTGATCTCAATATTATTTTTAGTTAACTGAAACTTTCTTATAGAGATCTGAGAAACTTTTCAGCGATGATAGTAGCGGTGATGATGGCGGTGTTGATTTCGGGTTAGTACTACTAATATTATTAAGTTGCATATTAGATTGTTCAGCACTTATTGCGTTACTATTATTATGAAATTGCTTATTTGATAGCATTTTTGTACTAGCTGATGTCGGTATACCAGAATAGCTCACATTTATCGGGTGTACACAGGTATGTTGTGGACTTTTCGCATCACCACCCATGAAATCGAATTGATCATCTTTTGAACAAGCTTGTTTTCGTGAAGGTCCCTCGAGCAGTTTTCCTAAGCGGACTGTTCGATTACTACAGGACTTCCAGATGAGAGCGAGGAAAGATTCAAGATATGAAGTCTCTTGGGTCGTAAACATCACGCAAGGCAAAAAGAATAAATTGTTTCTGGGTAGATTCTATGCGGATGCTGTGACTCCCAAAGCATGGATTTCAAATAAAGCAACCATATTCAAGGAGAGGGCGCACAAATGAGGTGTATATAACTTTGACCCATAGGTTTTTCAACCCTTTGGCACAACGTTTTATGAAACCGAGCTGCTTAATGCCCGAGCAAGTATTATGTCTTTGAAATTCAACTCTCTGGCCAAAAGATGCCAAGGTCTGAGATCTGGTCAACTTTTTGAAGTGGGGAATTATTCAGGTTGTATGTGTGCTTGAATACTGAACTCTTTCTCAAGATACTTATAACATAACACTTCCCATCATTTAGAGGACGTCTGTTATCATTACACCAATTCGCTAACGAATTTATTTGGATTTGCGAAAAAAATAACCTCGGAATCGGAATTAACGGCGTGGTATAGTTTAAAGTCGTCGGCATACAGAAGATGAGATATATTACTTAAAATTTCGGACAAGTCGGAGATAAAGATGTTGAATAAAGGGGAGCCAGGTAGCTACTTTGTGGCACTCTGGAAGAGGTATAATTTTTCCTGAGAAAGTGCCCTAAAATTTTACAAACTGTGTTCGATTATTTAGCTGCGATGTAATCCAACTCAGTAAGGATTAGAGATGCCGAACTTCAGAAGTTTGGATATCAAAATTTCATGATCGACTCGATTCAAAGCTTTGGTGGTGAAGTCCGTATAACAATGTCAATCGCGTCACCTTTTTCCATTTCGCAGTGAATGGTTAAGGTAAGAAGCATTAGATTGGTGATATGTTGATCGATCTTTGCGAAAAGCATTTTGCTGCTCATTTAAACGTGGCTCAACCAACGTCGTAGGCTTGTCACAAATAATTTTTTCGAACAACTTAGGAATAGCTGAAAGTATGGCGAAACTTCTATAGTTTGTGATAGATCTCTTATCGCCACTTTTGAAAATTAGAGTCAAATGAGAAAACTTTCATAAAGATTCAAAAGCCCCTCGTGATAAAGACGCGTGGAATAGAATAAGCAGAGGAAAAGTAATCTGATGTATACACTCATCAAGAAATCTTAAATCTTTAATAGCGTTTACGATGTCTTCGCTTGACAAACACATTTAATCAATGAACGGTGTTGTCGTTGAATGACAATTGGGTATGCTTGAAGAAGTGGTGGCCGGGGGGAAAACCTCTTGGAAGGGCTCGGAAGACAGGCCGCATATGATTTGAGAGCAAGTTGAATAACTTTCACCGTAATACATTGATGTTGGAAATCCTGTGGCTTGGTTTTTACGAAACTGAAAAATTTTTTGGGACCACGAATAATATTCTCCCCCGTTAAATTGATGAAATGATCATATGCTTTGCGAGATTTGATCGAGAATTCAGTACAAACTCATCATATTTTTTCTTGAGGTTTGTATCGAAGCTGTTATCTCTCATTGATTTATAGAGCTTATTCCTCTGATTGCGAAGATTTCGAAGATAGTGATCAAGCCAGAGCTCGGAAACATGAGTTTCAATGCATGAAGAGATTGCTTCTGCTAAATCTAAACTTGAAAAATAACTCCAATTAATAGTGGCCAGATAAAATTTAATACTATTGTAATCAGCTTTTAAGATATCAAATATAATACAGTCATTGTATCTGCGAGTCACATCAGATATGGGTAGTTCACCCGAAGAAACGAGATGGCTTCGTATGTTGGAGAAAAGGTTCTCCTTGTCATTAGTTAGACTGACCACATCATCGTCATAAGCATTAGTAAAAATAAGATCCAACCAATATAAATCTAAAAAAAACTTAGCGTCCTTATTGTTTTTCGTTTTCCCTGTTTTAAAGCTACTGAACTACCAAATAGTCTGCAGTTTTCGCCGACTAGTCCTCGATTGTAAAAGTGGCCGGATAGTCGGCTTATCCGCCTAGTCGGTCCATCCCTATTTTATATAAATTGTTTTCAGTTCCGAATTCAGGAGCTGATAGGATTAGCCTAAACAGTTTCCTAATTTAGGAACTGATGGGGCTTGTCTAACCAGTTCATAATGTAGGCATTGATAGGGCTTGACTAAATACCTAATTTAGGCACTGAAAGGGCTTACCTAAACAGCTCCTAAACATGAACAATGTGTTGTGAAAAATTGACTCAAAGCTATAAATTTGCTGATAACTTAAAATACTTACCATTTTCTTCGCTTCACAAAAAATTACCACTATTCGGGAAAATCCACATTCTCGATAAACCTTTATATATAAACCCAACAATACGGCTCTGATCCAAATTATATACGATAACTTGTTTTGATTCGAATTAAGGCTCCAGTAGACAGTGCCTAACTTAAGCATGCCGCATTAGGCTGTACCTTTCTTAGACATGCTGCATTAGGCATGCCTAAATTAGGAAAAAGTGGGGAACTCCTCGTCATATCTGAATTCAAAAATATTTAAAGCTTCACATTCTTGTCTTCAGCATAACTGTAAGCTCTTATCAAGATATTTAGTTTTGTTTGAATTTTTCACAAGAACAATTTTTCATTTTGAAAATTGTTTAGGCAAGGCTCCATTAATTTCTAAATTAGGAACTGTTTAGGCAAACCATATCAGTGCATAAATGAGGAACTCTTAAGTGGGCCCCATTAGCTCCTTAATTCTATTTCTTCTTTGCTTCCTGCAAAAAGTGCCTCCAACTCTCTCGGTCCATCGATCGCCTCCTCCAACTTCAAAATCCAAGCATCGATGAACTGTCTTCGATGACCGAGTCAGACAAACGTTTCCCCGGTTTCCCCACTCGTCGCCGCCTATCAGTTCTCCATGTATCACACCCATAGCATAGCACAGGTCTGATCACCGATTCGTATACTTGTTCTACTGTGTATGCAGCTGGTCTTCAAGATCGTCAAAACTGTATAAAATATTTTATTTGTGAGCTGCATTCTTCGGCATATTTCATCTCTTTCGTTACTGGTTCTCGTTATTTTGGCGTTATTTTTCATAGAATTGTTTTTTCTCCATTTTTTCAAATTAATTGATTATATTTAGTAATTTTCATTTGATAACATTTGGTATTGTATTTTTGACTGATTTTTTGATTGAATATTGTTTAAATTTAGAGTGCCATGTGGGCTATTAAGTTTTTGAGTACTTCAATGCTTTGAAACTTGCTTTATGTTTTTATTAAATTTATTACGATTGAATCAATAAGCGCATTTGAATTTGAGCTTGGATTATTAATCTCCGACTTCGCTTTCTTCCAAAAAAATATTTTTTGATAGACAGACAACTGACGAAGGAATCTTAACCTCTGAGTAACAAAAAATTTCCAACAATTACATAAAAAAAGTTTTTGTAATTTAACGGATGCTTGATTTTTACAAATTGTTTATCAGTTGGCAGTACACAACTAGAAATACCCCATTCATCATTCAGAGAAGAGCAAGTAACTAAATTCCATAATATTTGAACTCTTCATAACAACACATTCTACAAGACTAATAAGATAAATATTTGCATTAATTAGAAACAACATGCTCATAGTTTCTAACATCTCTGACGTTGATAATTAGATTTGAGCTTGTTAGTGTATTTCTCTACCTTCACAACTCTCACATATCCTTTTCACATGCAAAGTTAGGCTCGTAATTAAATAAACTTGTGTGCATTCAGTCCTTCATTCAAAATAGTTTGCTGTTTGTCGTTTCATATGAATTGACATTCCAAAAACTATATGTTAAAGTTCTTAAGATATTCAATTTGTCTCGAGGAACTTGTACTCCCAAATGATTTTCACAATGATTTGAAATGATGAAATTTTTGAGTTCAAATTACTTTCGTTTGTAAATTGAAAATAAAGAATTTAACTAGGGTTTCGTACTCAACGTATAGATTGCAGCCACTTATTTTGAACAATTAATGACATATATTTAACGATCTTTTAGCCCACAAATACTTAATCGAGAGGGAGAATATAAAAACCTTCCCACCTTCCGTACCCTTCCAAGATAATACTTTTAACACAAATTGTCGCGTGTTACGGTTCGCGGCCGATAATTTTAATGTTCCGGGAAAGTGAAAACGCACATTCTTTTAAATTAAGCTAAGAGAGTTTATTTACTACGAATGCACAATCATTAATTTCACTATTTTACAAATCGCATTTTAATTTAATTTTCACTGTCTATCAATTTATATTCCAACTGTCTGTATCACGAAAATCACTTCACTATCAATCAATATCGCCTTTGATTCGCGCTCCACTCTTATCGCAGTTTTTATTTACTATTACCCTTCCTTCCCATTCATTCAGCTCAGCTTTATATAGGGTCTCTAGTCATTCAATCCATTTCTCGTGTATTGGCGAATGTTCTGACGAGAACTGCCTGGAATAGAATAGTAGAATTTGCCTTTAGATCATACCTGGTCTTCATCCGGCCAGTAGCCAATTCGAGGTGTTTTCGCACTGTCCGATGTATCTGGTTCCACCGTTGCTTTAGCTCACTTGCGTACTCCGAGATCGTTTGGGGTTTCTCAGGGGGTGTTCCAAACTTTATATCAGCCGGCAGACGAATAGTCTTTCCAAAAATGACTTTGGCTGGGGCTTGGCCCGTTGATGCGTGTTCGGCAGCTTTATACGCCATCAAGAATAATGGGATGTCTTGATGCCAGTCCCTTTGCTTCTTGTCAACCATCTTGGCCAAGTGTTTACTGAGTGTGCCGTTGAAACGTTCGACCATTTTATCGGATTGGGGATGAAGCGGTGTTGTCCTCGTTTTCCGTATTCCCAGCAGCTCGCACATTTCGCCAAAAACTAGTGACTCAAAGTTTCGGCCTTGATCCAAATGTAGTTCTCAAGGTACACCGCACCTACTGACCCAATTTAACACTAGCTGTTCGGCTACACTAGTTGCTGCCTGGTCGGGAATGGGGTAGACCTCTGGGCACTTGCTGAAATAATCGGCCACAACCAGCGTGTATCGATTTCTCCATTCGGGTTCAGGAAAGGGTCCTGCGATGCTAACAGCAATCCTTTCAAACAGTCCCCCATGTTATACTTTTGCATTTGTCGTCGCTTTGGCCCTTTCACGGAAGCCCAAATTGTGCATCTACGACATCAGTCCTCTACGTCTTCTCGAGCGTGGAGCCAGCAAAACCTTTCCCGCAATTTCGCTAAGGTCTTGTTAACACCAAGGTGGCCTCCCGAGGATCCTTCGTGCATTTCCTTAACCACATCGTGGATTCGGCTATTGGGAAGTATAGTTTGCATCCTATAGGAGCTGCCATCCGCCGTTTCCCAATTCCGCTTGAGTACGCTATCCTCCACTTGAAGGGTGTTCCATTGTGCCCAGTAGCTTTTCAGGGTGTCGCCATGCATAGAAACATCCTTTCACTCAGGTCGCCCAGTTGTCTTCTTCCATACGAGCAATGGTCCGATGTCTTCATCGGCTAGCTGGGCGTTTCGAATCTCCTCCAATGACCAACCTTCATCGAATTCGGCCGTTATCACTCGCAGATCAACGGTCGGCTCCTTTTCCTCAATCCGTCGGCAATGCTTGCAGTTAGCTGGATATGGACGGCGGGAGAGGGCGTCAGCATTTCCATGAACTCCGCCCTTCCGATGAACAATTTTGTAACCGTATGACTGCAATCTTTCGATCTATCTCGCAACTTGTCCCTCGGGTGTTTTTGAAGTTAAGCAGTCATCTGAGCGATGCATGGTCTGGTTCTGGCCATATAGATACTTGTGGAACTGCTTGGTTGTCTCTATTATAGCCAATAGCTCCTTCCTGGTCACGCAGTAGTTCCTCTCACTTTTTGAGAGAACTCGACTATAATACGATCTGCTGGGAGAGTACAGCTCCAATCCCGCCGTTGCTCGCATCGGTGTCAACTACAAACATTTTTCCGGGTTTTGGATATGCCAGCACAGGTGATTCACACAGCTTCTCCTTCAACGTATCAACGGCTGCCTGGCATTGTTCATTCCAGACATACGGACGATTTTTCTCGGTTAGCTGATGGAGACGCTTAACTATTTTGGCAAAGTCGTCGACGCATCTCCGATATCAGGTAGCTAGGCCCAGAAAACTTAGTTGGCGCTTGTTGTTTGGTGTTGGTCTGCTTTTCACGGCTTCAATTTGCTCAGGGTCTGTTTTGACCCCTTGTGTTGATACCAACAGTCCCAGGTATTTTACTTCAGCTGCGAAAAGGGTACATTTGTCGGGACTAAGTTTCAGATTCGCCAGTCACAATCGAGAGAATACCTCTTCTAAGTTCTGCACATGCTCTTCGAACGTTCTTCCGATAACAATGATGTCATCCGGGTACACCAAACAGATCTTCCAGGTTATCCCTCGTAGCACGTATTCCATCAGGCGTTCGAAGGTGGCTGCAGCATTGCAACGCCCAAATGGGATCACCACTAATTGCCACTACCCGGTCCCAACTGAAAATGCGATCTTCTCTCGGTCCTTCTTGTCGATTTCTACCTGCCAGTAACCAATCTTGAGATCGAGTGTAGAAAACCATTTTGCGTCGGCTAAAGTGTCCGTCATGTCGTCGATGCGTGGAAGCGGGTAACTATCTTTCTTAGTGACGTCGCTAAGCTGCCGATAGTCGACACAAAAACGGGTGCTACCATCCTTTTTCTCTACTAGGACTACTGGCGCGGCCCATGGACTGCCAGAAGGCTCGATAACACCTTCTTTTTCCATGTCCGAGATCAGTGCGCTCACTTCTCCTTGTTTGGCTCTAAGAAGACATCTCGGTGCTTGTCGAATCGGCTTGGATCCCTGTGTATCTATGACGTGAGTTACTATACTCGTTCGGCCTTGGTAATCCGGGCTTGTTGAGAAGAGGTCACTGTACTTGGCGACCTGATCAGAGGCTCGCTTGAATAGCTGCACTGGCAATTCGGTCTGCTTTAATATTGCAGGCGTGAGTCCCCGGGCTTTGTCTGTGTCTTGCCTCTTTTTCCAATGATGGTCGTGGGTAGCTTCCAAAGAGGTGATGGTGGAAACAAGCTGGCAGCTGCCGATGACTTCTCCCGCTTTGATGCTTCTGGTTGAGTCTGCGTTGCTAAGGGCTCTAACCGGGACGTATCCGTTCCTTATAGATCTTACAAGGCTTCGTCCTACAATCAAACTGCGCAATGCGGACGTCTTCGTTGGCTCTATCAGATAAGATCGGTGGTCTCCAGAATCACCATCAAGCTTGGCCCATACAATGTTTTCGGACGAATTCGGTATATCAGTGTCGGTATATACTACAACATTCATCTTAGGAGTTTGGACGCTGGGATCCTCCATCAATACTTCGACATTCTGCCATTTCAATATCCGTTTGCCCAAATCCAACGTGATTCCATGTGGTCGCAGAAAATCCATTCCGAGAATGCAGTCTTCCATAATGTTCGCGACCAGAAAATTATGTCGGAACGCAAGGTCTTCCAACTATATCTGGAGGTTGACCTCACCATGGACAGGTGCAGTTTCTCCCGTAGCTGCCCGTAGTCATAAAATCCTGCCCTTGTGAAGTAGTTGTTGTTTCACTAGATCTGGTCGGATAATCGATCGGGTTGCACCAGTGTCGATTGTTATGGTGCAATATTCTCCGTCAACTTGACCCGGAAGGCACAAGTCTGCTTCTCAACGATGTAGTCTTGACACGGTGATGGTGGTGCTGGGGACATCGATCCTCCTAGCCAAGCTCTGCCCCACGAAGTTGGCTCTTACATGTTTCCCGACCACTCAGTTTGAAGGCCTTCCATTCTGGGCTCCTTACTCGATCTGGTTCTCCTCCTAGCTGGACACCCTGCACAATAGCTCGGTTTTCGACGCTTCTTGCAGTCTCTTTGCTGGTGCCATTTCTCACCGCAATTCCAGCATGGAGGCGCATCATTTACCTGCGGCTCTCGCTCAATTTCCAGGCGCTTACAACTGCACTCGCCTGTCACTACCTGGCGAACCCGGGCAGTGGTACGAGTCACATTTTTTGCTGCCTCAAAGTTCAGACTATAAGCCAATGCGTCCTTAACTGTATGCTTTTGAGCTAAACGCACGGCTTGTTGCAATTCCAGGTCCTTTAATGCGCTGATGTATGCTTCTGTTGCTGCGTCATCTCGATGTTCCGGGTCGTAAGCTGGGCAAGCCAGAAGTGCCAGTCACTCAATGTCTTGGGCTAGCTGCTGTAGGGTTTCGCCAGACTTCTGCACTCGATTCCGTAGCTTTGACCGATAAATCTGCTTCAGATGATCGCCTCCATAATGCATGTCAACCGCATTCATTATAGCAGCCGAGTTTGAGTGCAACTCAATGGAAATGGTCTGCAAAAGCTCGGCAGCTGGGCCTCTTAGGGCAAGAATTAATGCAGTTGCTCGTCCCGGTTCATTCCAGTGATTTATCGTAGCAGCGGCTTCAAACAGGATTTTGTAGATACTCCAGACCGTTTGTCCATCGAATATTGGTGCGATCACATTTCTGGATGTGCTTTGCGCTGCGGTTATATGTGGGGCTGGTGATGTTGTTACTACTGCCTTCGCTGCTTCCAATTCCTTTTTCATTTTTCCATCACATGGTTGATTCTCTCCTCGACCTGGTAAACCTTTTCCCGACGCATTTAATTTGGTTGTTCAGACTACCGTGCTCCGCTTTTATTTCGGTTGACTATTTTTGCAAATCTGCCTTCAAATCAGTTGACTATTTTTGCAAATCTGCCTTGATTTCGATTGCTTTTTGGTTCAGCTTCTGGTCTAGCTTTGATGATTGTTCATTTAGCTTCGCTGATTGTTCATTTACCTTCGCAGTTAAACTGGATGACAGTGCATAAGCGCATTTTCTGGTTCCTTTTATTTTGGTGTTTCTGCTTCTCCACCTTCTGCGTCTTTTTCCGCATCTGAAGTCTCACTCGAACCCAGATACACGCCTTCCGACTCGATCGCGTCACGCAAGCGTGCAATCAGTGTGGCCTTTGTACCTTGCGTCGCCAGATTTCGCTGTTCAAACTCCTCCTTAAGCTCCGATATGGTCAATTCATTAATTTTTAGATGTAAGCTTTGTGGCATTTTTATTGTTTCGGCTATTTTCCCACCAGTTTCACGTTAAATTTCACTATTGTGCACTTTAAAAATATTTAAAAGTTTTCATTTTCAAAGTTTTCTTTCTCACTTCTGACACCACTGTCGCGTGTTCCGGTTCGCGGCCGATAAATTTAATGTTCCAGGAAAGTGAAAACGCACTGTCTTTTAAATTAGGTTAAAAATAGTTTATTTATTAATAATGCACAATAACTATGTTAATTTCACTATTTTCACAAATTTTTTTTCACTTGTCTATCAGTTTATGTTTGAACTGTCTTCACGAAAATCTCTTACTTCACTATCAATCAATATCGCTATCAACTCGCGGTCTACACTATCGCAGTTTTTTACTATATCCCTCCCCATTCATTCAGTTCGGCTTTATATAGGGTCTCTAGTCATTCAATCCATTTCTCGTACATTGGCGAATGCTCAGATGAGAACTACCTGGAATATTCGAGCAATTCTGAATTCCCGCGATGACGTCACGTTCAGTTATTGATCATGGATTTACTTGGTCGATTCTTGTGGTTTCGAGTACATTCGTTCATTGATCATGATGTTATTGATAGTTGCGACAACAATTGCGACAGTAGCTCGCAGAATTGTTTGGACATGTAACAATATGAAATAATAAAATCAGAAAGATAAATGCAATATGCCCGCAACACAAAAACATACCGCGAATTTGACAAGTTTGTTTTGGTATGGATATTCGCCCAGAGAGTAAACATTATTATTGTAAAACAGCGACGAAAAGAGTTTGGGTAAAATACTTGAACTAGCTTCGATATGTAAAATGGGAAATATAGTAAAGGATTTGAATCGCGTAACTTATTCATACTTCTTATTACGAGCGAAATCCTCGATTTTGAATTAAAACCCCCCAAAAGCAAGATTCAAATTTAAACATCATGCCATCTTTTCCTGGTATTTTGTACCTCAGGTAAATAGTACCAAAAATGTTGTTTACATAAGCAAAATATTTTACAGCTCGTGCTATCGTACAATACAGTCTAAGTACTTACTAAGATAACCAGTTCCAATGATTACCCAGTGTGTACACTGCATGCTTAGTATACACACTGGGTAATCATTGGAAATTGCTAGATAATCAAAACTTATCAGTATCTTTATTGAAGGTGAGCGCTTTTGCGAATCGACTGTACATAAAGCTAAAAGATAAGACATCCGTGAGTCACATTTGTTATTTTACGTGGTCAGTGTAGATTTCTTCCTAAATACGCGTCGAAAAGTGTCGAAACTATTCCATACCGGCGAAAAAGTAGATATACTCGATTAACCTATTCTTTTCTTACAATAATAACAAAATCATTGCGTTAGAAGTGAAACGTAATTGTGAAACCACTTTCTTTTGACACGCCACTATTGGTAAAGAAAAAGGTAAACTTTAATTTCTTTAAAATTTCTCTCCATTTTCTACACGATAGAACACCGCAAAGAACTTTTTTCTGAAACCTACATTTCTACATATTTTTCTCATTGACTTCTATTGAAACTTGTAAAATTACATAACATCAATATCCATTTTCTTTTCATTTCACCTTCACTATCAGCATGAATATCGAGATGTAATTCACTTAATTTCACTCTCTGCTTCGTTATCGATTTCTTATAATTTTTCCACGAACCCAAGATATTGGCTCTAGGAATGTGGTCGTCGATTGCTGGGAAAATTCAACTTTTGTACTATAAAGTTAATATAACCACCCAATTTATTTTTCTGTGTATTTTGTATTGAAAACCTGTCCGACATTTGGCATGACAATTAGTTAATGAAACATAAAATAAAAGACTTGACGGGCATTGTTGATATTTGAAGTGAAAGTATCTTCACGCTAGGAGAATTGATTGGAGGAATATAATGAAATTGCATTAATTTTCTTTGATTTCTGGTATGAAGGTCATTTGTAGGAATTAGATTTATAGTGATTTAATTTGTCAAATTTTAGGAATTTAATTTTAATTTATTTTGTAAAACCACATGCAACACTTTTCTGTATTTGAAATAAATTTGATAAGCGCACAATCCTCTGAACAGATTTAATTATAATTGCGCATACAAAATTGTATGCTCGTGTTACGAATTTCAATTTATATTCCGTCTTTAACTCAAATTGAAGGATAAATGACTTCGTTTAAATATTATGATTGAATCCAACATAAACATTTTGATTTCAATCCACCCAAACATTTAGTACGCGCCCTTTAAATCTGTAAGAGCGGATCAATTTACTCTGGCTATGAAATCTTTAGATCAGATTGTAAAACAGAGGAGGAACTTCAGAAGCCAGAAAAGCGAAAACATTCAGACCACTACGGAAATAGACCAGAAATTTTCAGGAAAACGCTTTGAATCTAATCCCAAAAAAAAAACGTATTAAGATGCTACGCTACGAAACATTGAACTTCAAATTGTGCACATACTTAAATATAGTATCTATGAATGTATCTTACAAAATAAGGGATCATGAAGAATTATAAGCAAAGAAAACATGCCTCCAAAATTGGAGCCAAACAGAAGAAATTACGGATGCGTTTATGTATGTAGTTGTTTTTGTAAATGCTAGATTTTCAGGGAAATTAATTTCCATGTTTATTTTCGTTGAGAATCGTTTTCATTTCTACTCACACTTGGAAAGTGTTCCCGATATTGCAGAGCGGTGTGGTTAAGAAGGAGTGGCTGCTAACAGTAACAATACTGTTTGGGAAGCTGGCATGCATGAAACGTGATAAACACGATCTTTAAAATTGATTTTATTTGATTTGTAATTGCATTCCAAGAAATTGACGATGTGTCCTGTTGAAGTGACTGAAGCATGTCCGAGAATATTCAGCTGGAACAAAAAAAAATCATGGTGTGGGTAAGAGCGTGGAGAATGTTCTTAATACTTTTTAGGGTTTTGTAAAATAATTTTACAAAACTCTACTAAAATTGCGACCTGTCGGTCCGTCTGTCCTTCCGTCCGTGTGTCACAGCAATTTTTCTCGCAAATGATAGAAGCTGGAAACATCTAATTTCGTATATAGGTGTAAATTGGTGCCCTCTTCAAAGTTCAACTACAAAAAAATATTATAAGATATTTAAAGGGGGTCTTCCCATACAGGGGCGTGGTCTCCGAAAAAAAAAACTCATCAAATATTGCCGATTATCAAATGAAATGTCCAGTGCTTAAACTTAGGTTTTGCTTTAGGGGGCGCAAAGGGATCGAAATACACGAAAAATTTGTGGCCCCCCCCCCTCGCAATTCTGAAAAATCAGAAAAAAATTGTGGAGACAGATGTTTCTTATGAGTACAAACAACAAATATGACTACAACAACAACAAATGCCTCAGAAGTCAAAATTCGTTCAACTTTGTGAATAATCGCACGATCCTCGAATTTCACATTTTCACCAATAAAATCGTATGGGTGCCTTTAAATTTAACGAAATCCGTTATTTAAGTAGTCTTGCAAAAGCTCCTACTACTCTGTAAGTTTGATGAAAATCGAATCATATATACCGGGTGGGTCATTACAGTATTTTCTTTTTAAATCACATGTTATTTGTGTGGATTCTGGAGTGGTGGCATCATTGGATCGTTTTTCTTTGAAAATAAGGCTAGAGCTTGGACTTGACTGACCTTTGGTTTAAACAGGATGACGCGCCATGCCATACACCTCATCAAACAATTGATCTTTTGCGCACTAAATTTGGAAATCTTATAATCTGCCGCCTTGGCAATGGCAATCGGCCGCCTCAAAGCTACGATTTGACAGCGTTGGACTTCTTTTTATGGGGCGCTGTGAAAGATCGATGTTATGCGTAAAACTCACAAACGATTCAAGCACTGAAATTGAATATTCATCAACCATTGCTCAGATAGGGCAACCATCAATAATGCCTTGGAAAATTGGGCTGAGAGGATGGCCTACTGTCACGCCAGCCGTGGCAGCCATATGAATGAAATTGGATTACACAACTAACGGGAAGGTTTGTTCTTGCGATTAAAGAAAAAAATTGGCTTTTGTTCATTTAATTGCAATGTAAAGAACCGTGTATTTGGCCCACCCTATATATATATATATATATATATATATATATATATATATATATATATATATATATATATATATAGTGTGGCATAGTTTTCGTCGGGAGTGTATTTTTCACGCTCGTGCTACGACCATGAGTGAACGTCAAGTGCCGACCGCCGTTGCGCAACGTATTGTCGTTCGTTTTTTAGTGAAGGAAAGCGCTAAAAACACGGAAATTTTTCAGCGTTTGCGAAACCAGTTTGGTAGTGAGTGCCTGAGTAGGGCTGCTATGTTTAAATGGGCCAAAGCATTCAAGGATAGTCACGAAACTGTCGAGACAGAGCCGCATGATCGTCGACCACGAGACAGCATCACACCCGACAACCTTTGGCGCGTAGAACAACACATTCTGGAGGACCGTAGGATGAATATTCGAGACATTTCGGCTGAACATCAGTATTGGTAGTGTAGAGTCTATCATCCACGAACACCTTCAACATCGCAAAATAACGGCGCGGTGATTTCATAAGATGTTGAACTTCGAGCAAAAATTCACGCGGTTGGAAGTTTGTCGCCGCTTGCTGACGCGATACCAGGGAGAAGGGGACGGTTTTTAACGCCAATCTTCACTACAGATGAGACATGGGTCCACTATTACAATCCCGAAAGCAAGCTGTTGTCTAAAGAGTGGAGGAGGAAGGGCTCCCAGTCAAAGCGAAGACAACCAGGTCCGCGGGTAAGGTTATGTGTACTGTGTTCTGGGACTGGAGGGGCGTGCTGTACGTCGATTTCCTGCACACCCAACGTTCCATTAATGCTGCATACTACTCTAACCTTCTGAAAACACACGTAAAACCCGCTTATCAGTCGAAACTGAGGAGCATTCCAGCACGAAGTGCGATTCTTCTCCAGGATAACGCTCGCCCTCATACCGCGCGTCTCACGCTCGATACAATGTCGGAGTTGGGGTGGGAGAAACAGATTTTGCCATCATCGCTTCTTATCTCGGATTTAGTTGAATGGCAAGTCGCATTATCCAATAACAGTAATGCTTTTTTGGCAACCCTGCGCTTTTTAAATAACGTATAACTTGCTTGACAAATGACGTATGAAACCATTCTTTGAACAAAACTTCCGTCATCCAAGCATTTTTGCTACTGACGTACTCTACGTGTAAAGACTGGCCTTTCAGCGCTCTTGGGCTTTTGAGTTTGCCTATCATCAAGAGTTTCAGTCTATGCTTTCCAGTGGTATTGGAACAAACTAAAAGAGTCACTCGTTTTTTTTCCAGTTTTTCTACCTACAGTAGATTTTTCCGTACGCAACGCTTGAGTCTTTTCCGGTAATTTTCTCCAGAAAAGGAGGTCATTTCTTTTACTCTTTCCTTAAATAATTTAATTTTAAATGGTTCCACAACATTGCAGTCATTCCTTAATTTCTCCCTGGAAATCTTTAGAGAACTGACGCCAAAGCGTTATTTTAAAAAATGAGGCCAACCATTACTAGCAAAAAACGTACGGGTGCCTCCATAAATTTCGTCGAAAAATTCTTTTGCCTTTGCATAAACAAGGGTTTCGGAGATCGGAATGTGTTGCAACCGTTTTCTCTGAAACCAGGAAAAAAGTTTCTCCTCCATCAAATCGTACTCGGCGGATTTCATAATTTTCCTGGAACATAGGCTTCTCTCAGTTCTGACTGCATAACTGAAAAGTAAGATGTTTTATCACAAGAAAATATTTGCAGTGTTAATATTTCTACCTTTCTATTTTTTCCTTATTCTTTTTAATATCCGAGACAGTCGATTTTCCTACTCCATACTCCTTAGCAATAAGCCTTACACTTCCTCCACTTTTCAATTTATCCAATATTTTACGCTTCTTCCTTAAGTTAAGGAAATGATGTGATGAATTCTTGTTTACTCGAACCATAATTCACTTTAATAATCCCATGAAACCACTTCAATGTAAAAAGCAACTATGCACTGATATTCTACACGTCAACACAAAATGACAACAAATGACTGGACCTGGGAATTCACCGAATACATTGAAGTATGAATCGAAGAATGCATTCTAATTCTTTAGTTTGCTAGTCCGGATTTCCGAGAATTTCACAAGATTTGAAAATATCCGATTACAGAGTCCGCAGTATAAAATGAAGAGGTGTCCAGATTGCTGCGGGTTCCGAATCAACGAGTGTCCAGATTATTGAAGGACCACTGCATATATATATATATATATATATATATATATATATATATATATATATATATATATATATATATATGGCAGTAATTGTTTCAACCGCCTGTAACAAAACCCCGGGAAACCCAATTAAGGTAATAATAAAAATTATTCGTTTCCATGCCGGTACCACTAAAAATTATTACCATGCGCGGGTGCAACTAAGCGTATCCTTTCTTGCACGAACTCAAGGGATAATTACCATGCCCTGGTGCAATAAACGACCAAACTACTGCTGGTCCGTGCACACAGGATAAACCCTTAGATGATGTGTTTATTACACATCTGGTCTCCAGATTTTTCCATATTTTGTAAATATAAAAGTAGACGTAAGTAGATTGTAATGGTATTATTATTGTCGCAAGCATCTTCAAAGTGAGATGACTCGATAAAATTTAGATAATATTCATTCGTTGTGTTGTCATTTTGAATCGAATGATTGTGTTGTCAGTTTGAATTCATAACGAGTTGATTAACCATATATAGTAAAGCTAAACAAAACACATAAAATATTCAACCTTGCCATTATACGTGAAATACAACATCATTCAAATGTCCTCCATGGGACCTCTTATAGGCCTCAATCCTTTTGAAGTAATTTTCAATGACTTTTCGGCACATTTCCGGCAATATCTCGGCCATAACTTCACGAATATTGGTTTTCAATTGCTCAAGATTTTGAGGATTGTTCGCGTAAACACGATCTTTCGCATAGCCCCATAAAAAGGTGTTATGTCGCAGGATCTTGCGGGCCAATTGACATCACTCAATCTCGAAATTACGCGTCCTGGAAATTTCTCTTGCAAAAGTGCTCGATTAGCATGTGTTGTGTGGCTTGTGGCTTCGTCCTGTTGGAACCACATGTTCTCCAGATCATAATCTACAATTCCTCTCCAAAAATAATCGGTTAACATCCGCCCATAGCGGTCAGAATTGACTGTAATGGCTCTTTTTTTTTTTTTTTTTTTTACCTCCATTCCCTTCCACTCTCTCCATCACACTTTCTTCGTCGCACTACGCTCGTGCGATCTGCACTTCACAGTTCGTCGTTTCCTCAGGTGTGCCACCCAGGCAATGTATAAAACATCGGTATAAGGGGGCACACAAAAATATGTGAAGTCCTCCGGTTAATCTTGTCTTGTCCATATCGTGATCAGCTCTCAGAGATAAAAAAAAATTATAAATTCGACGCAGTAAAAAAAAACTCTGAGTTAAAAGAATAGCTGTCTCTTCAAGCATCTCGACGATAGGGTCAACAATGCCCTAAGATGCTATGTTGAAATTACTGGACTGATATTATAATAATAGTAGGTGTTTCTCGAGGCATCTCGAAGATAGGATCAATAATTGACCTAAGATGCTATGTTGAAAGTTTCTGCACTGAGATTCAATCGTTATTCATTAAATAGTTCCTAAGTCTTTTCTTGAAAACCATAAGAGAATTCGCTTCTTTAACTGATTCTGGAAGATTGTTGTATATACGAAGGGCGTCATTTGTAGCATCGTTCTTCAGGCGATCTGTCCTTGCAAAAGGAATTACAAATTGGTTTGCGTTCCTAGTACTGTATTGATTCTTTTGTGAGACTTTAATAAATGGTGTTTGTGACGACAAGCTGAGATTTAAACTTTTGAAGATAAACTTGGCTTTCTCCATTTTAATGATTTGGTTAAAAGTTAATGCGTTACATGATTGATACACTATGTTTGTTGGTGTGAGCCTTGGGAGATTATGTATATTTTTATACGCCTTGGTTAATATCCTGGAAATTATATTTAGGTGTTGCTTTGAGGACTGACTCCAAATTACCACTCCGTAATGTACTTTTGACAGTACGAAGGCATTCAGAACAAGATGCTTGATGTTTTTTGGAAATTCCTCATATCTTCGTAACAATCCAATTATTGGTGCTAATTGCCTCCTTAAGTTGTTTATATGCGGGAGCCAGGTCAGACGGTGATCGATAGTAAGGCCAAGATATTTAAGTTCGAGCACTCTTTGCAGCTTTTCACCATTAATTTTTATATCAACATCTATGTCTTCCCTGTTCTTTTGCTTAAAGATAATATATTTTGTCTTTGAAATATTCAACGCTAGTTTATTCTCTTTCAACCATAAATTATATGAATTTAGATCCTCGTTGATAGCGTCTCCGATGTCATTTTTATCGCGTCCCGAGTAAAGAAGCACTGTATCATCAGCATATAAAAAGTAATTACCACTTAGCCTGCATGTATTTAAATTATTAGTGTATAGCAGGAACAAGGTTGGGCCAAGTATTGAGCCTTGTGGAACACCTGATTTCATTGGTGCCGGGTCACTCAGAACATTATTAAATGCTGTTTTCTGCAGTCTGCCTTTTAGGTAATTTTGAAATAGTTTATTTGCTGTGCCTTGAACACCACATGCTTCTAGTTTTCGAAGTAAGAGGTCATGATCGACCGTATCAAACGCTTTCCTTAGATCCACAAAAATGGCAACAACATAATCCCCTACATCAAGTCTCTCGTTGATGAATCGCGTTACCGAGAGTAGAGCGTCAAACGTTCCCTTGTTTTTCTGAAAGCCATATTGGCGGGAGTTTAGGATAAAGTTATCTAATATGAAGGATGTTAAGCGAGAGTTAATTACTTTTTCAAATATTTTACTAAATCCGGTCAAGAGTGCAATTGGGCGATAATTATTGGGGTCCGATCGATCTCCTCCTTTGAATATAGGTACAATTTTTGCAAGCTTCCCCTCTTCAGGAAACGTTCCGTTTCTGATATGCTCATTTAAATAATTAGCCACGAGTTCTGCTATTTCATTTTTTACAAGCGCAATTTCCTCCATCGTGATCTGATCAATACCTGGAGCCGTATTTTTCTTCATTGCCTCAATAGCCTTAAGAACTTCGTTTTTATTGGTTGGATGAATATGAAACATGGAATCGGGTGAGATGTTAGCGTGATCTAGCCTACTTGTTGGGACATCACCAAGCTCTTTTGTAATTTTTTCGCCCACAGTTGAGAAAAAGTTGTTCAAGAAAGTTGCTGCTCCATCTGGTTGTGATAAAATATTAGGGGTCACTGGAGAAAACGAATCCGGTATTAAAATTCGGGGGGGAGAGTTGTCTTTTACTTCATTTATTATCTTCCATATTTCATGATTGTTATCTGCCGCTGTCTCCAAACTTTTAGCGAAGTAAGAGAATTTAGCTTCCTTCACAAGACGTTTTGATTCCTTTTTTGCTTGTATGTACATGTTTTTTAGCACACGATCTTCCATGTTCCTTCTAAAGCTTATGTACGCCTTTCTCTTTTTAATACTGGCTTCGATTACTCGCTTTGTTATCCATGTCTGCTGGCGGCATCTAAGCTTTTTCTCGACGATGGAGTAACGTTTGGACTCTGTGATCATATTCGTAAGTTCCATTAGGTTTAGGGGACTCCGGACTTCTAATGACCTTTGCAGATGTGATTTGAAGAGTTCTTTGTTCAAGTGTTGGAATGTTTTGTATACAGGTTTTTGTTTTTGTGCGCTTATGCCTTGGATGCTTATTTTGAAGACACGATGATCCAGCTCTGGCCAATCCTCAAATATGAAATTGATTTTTCCCGCAGTTGACTTATCGTTTGTAACGATATGATCGAGGCACGTATGCGAAACAGGACGAGTAATTGTTTCGTTGTTGATGATAACAGCACCATTAGTATCCAGTACATCCTTGTAAAGCCTTGCTTCTGAGGAATCGGTAATTACATCAATGTTTGTGTCAGCTACTGTAAATAAATTATTTTCTGAGGAATATAGGTTGTCGAGTACCGAGCAGAGATCTTGCGCATTCAGACGGTTCGGGTTATAGAAGGTACCGATTTTAATTTTTTTGCCTAAGAGGTTTAATTCGATTATTATAATATTATATTTATCAGGTGTATCGCGTTTAATGATGAAGTTTATTTTATCTTTTACAAAAATAGCTGTCCCACCACCTCTTCCAGGTCTGCAGGAGAATACCGAGTTATAACCCTCAATATTAAAATATTTCGATTCCTCAGGATAAATCTATACTTCGTTCAGTATCACCACATCTACCTCAGGATTTTGCTTCAAATAAATCTGCATGTCATTTAGTTTGTGCCGTAAACTTCTTATATTGGCATATAAGAGCGTTAATTTCGTCCCAATTAATCGATTTGCGTTGTTAAAAATCATTTGAACTCGTAGTCAATGCTCCTCCTAGCAATTGTGATCCTTCGCTGGTATTCTGCGCACTCCGTAGAGTCTGCTCTGTGGGAATAATCTACGTTCTTACTATTTCCTGCACAGTTACAGCATTTCTCGCACGAGCTCTTGCAATCCTTCGTTTCGTGCTTTCCTCCACACTTAGCACATGTTTGCTCTCCTTCACATTTTGATGTCTTGTGGTTGTATTTCTGGCACTTATAACACCTCGTTATATTGTAGTCTTCCTTCACAAGGTAAGACCCATAATCAATATTGATGTACCTATTCACCAGTCTTTGGTACATACTCCCATTTACCTGCAGAATATGCAACCATTTACCATTTTTTGTTCGTCTGGCATGAACCAATTCCAGTTTATCATTTTCTCCAATATTAGGGTTCAGTGAGTGAATTTCGTTAATTAACTCCTCATACGAAAATTGTTTTTCTAGTCCATTAATTACTAGCCTGGGTTGACGAGATTTTGTCTCCATGACATCATATTCATCCTTCAGGGTATCCTTTGCAATGTTGTAGAGCGAGGTTGTATTGTCATTTGTGGAAGTTTTTATGATGGCACCACCATTACGAAGAGGACGCATCAGTTGGAGAGGAATTTTGCATTTTGAAGGCTTTATTTTCGACTTGAAGTCGATGAGTGTTTTTTCAGAGGATGAATGCTTCTTGTGCTTAATTATGATTCCTTTTTGCGAGGTAGTATTTGTACGGCGTTCGGGTAGAAAAGTGGAAATACTTTTCGTCATATCCGCATACGAAGGTTTTCGCGTGGATGAACTTTTATCAATTAAGGTGGCCACGGTGGTTTTCAGTTCTATTAGATGGTTTTCCATTTCTTTCATTTGGTTGAAGAGACGATCTTCTTTAGTCTTTTGGTGTTGTGACTTACACGAAGGACACATCCATATCACATCCTCGGAAATGTCCATGATCTTCAAATATCTCTCCTCACACATTTTGATACACTTTAGGTGGAACCACTTGTTGCAAATGCCTCCGCAGCCCATTCCTTTATGGTTCTCCTCCGCTTGCTTCCTACATTTTCCACATTTGTCTGCTGCTTGTGATGCCATGATTTATTATTTATCTCTATTCGCTTAGTTATATGGTATTAAATGAATTTATTTAAAAGAGAATGGATTTAAAATGAAAGTTATTAAAACAAGTGTCTTTAAAAAGCAAAACTATGGGTTTAGAAGATATATATGCAAAAAAGAGAGAGTTTAATAAGTTTGAATTTAAAATTTATAAAATTATTAAAATTATTAAGAAATTATTCTCGCATGAGCACGAGAATCGCACTAATGAACAAAAGAGTTCAGTTGATATAATTTTATACCGTTAACGGCAATTAGAAAATTAAAATGAGAAAATTGTTCAAAAATTTCCACTTAGCTGATTTTCCTTTGATTTGCTACAGAAGCTAATATTTCTTAGCAACTCTCAAAGTCAAGAAAACAGCTGATCGATTTCCTTAATCACTTCTAAAGAAAAATTTTTTGTTGCGAGCGATCACTTTACACTTGGCAACTTTGACACTTCACTTGTCATCAATCTTCCTTGATCGTTTTCAAAAAAATACGGGCCAATAACACCACCAGACCATAATGCACACCAAACGGTCACTTTTTCCGGATGCAAAGGCCTTTCTGTGATCACCTGAGGATTTAGAGAGCCCCATATGCGGCAATTCTGTTTATTTACGTAACCACTGAGCGAAAAATGAGCCTCATCACTAAAGAAAATTTTGTTCGAAAAATCGTTATCAATGGCTTGTTGTTCAATCACCCAATGCACATACATTCTGCGTTGTGTATGGTCTTGAGGCTTAAGTTCTTGAGTGAGTTGGATTTTGTACGGATGGAGATGCAAATCCAAATGCAAAATCCGCCACAATGAGCCGTAAGACAAGCCCAAATGTTGAACACGTCGAGGAATCGACAAATTCGGGTCTTCCTCCACACTTTGAGCAATGACAGTGATATTTTCATCAGAACGAATGTTGCGATGATGCACAGGCCTTGCAATATCAATGACCGATCCAGTCTCTTCAAATTTTCTCACAGTGTTCGAAATTGTTTGCTGTGTAGGTCGATTATGTCGACCGTATTCGGCTCGTAAAGCCCTAAATGTGGATACGGCAGAATCACCGTTTTTATAATAAAATTTAGTAATTTTAACGCGTTCTTCGACTATTAAACGATCCGTATTTCTAAATGGCAAACCTTCAAACAAAAAAAACACGCTTTGGATGACATTTAATTCTGACAGATATCAAATGGCAGGGTTATACTTTCCTACCACAAAATGGATAACCCTATATATATATATATATATATATATATATATATATATATATATATATATATATATATATGTATATATATATATATATATATATATATATATATATATATATATATATATATATATATATATATATATATATATGATGCGTATTTTTGAAGGCGGAGAATTTCAAATTGAAATATAACAAAGAAAATTGTTTTACGCTGGACTCCCAATAGACAGCATTTGTTCGAGGCGTTTTTAATTTAAATAACTTTAAAGCTTTATTTTATTACTTTATTCTTAAATCTTAATATTCTATACTTACCAACACCTATTGTATTGTTAGAAGATTATTTGTGGCCAGAATTGGATGAACTTCACATCAACGATCTGTGGTTTCAACAAGACGGTGCCGCTAGCCACACAGTACGCCTCACAATCGATTTATTGAAATTTATTTATTTATTGTTATGTCCTTAATGGAAAACCCAATAGAATACTTGTGAAAAATCTTCTTCAATATGCCAAATCGTTTCAAATGTCTTGTTGAACAAAAAGCACATGCAACAAAATACTAGTTTTATAAAATTTTTGTTTGCTTTTAGAATTTAGCCTGTGTGCGTATCTTATTGAGAGGTGTAATTTTTTGTTTCTTTTACGAAATTTCATATTCTTGGTATCTATCAACTTTTGTATTTGTGTGATATGTAAGGCTATTATGTTCTGCTCATAATGCATATTTTTTCTATTTTTGCCGTTTTTTCTTTCTTCTTTGTAGCACTACAGCCCCTCTCGGGCCTTCGCTTAGAGATAGTTAGAGTATCTCATTTTTCATGACCGTATTGATTTTTTCGGAAGTTGGTTTGGCTAGTACCATGCTCCCGTGTGCCTGCTCAGCTATGATATGATCTGGTTAAATCAGTACATATCACCACTGAGAGAACACTCATAGTCTGTCCGAAAAATCCCCTGAACTAAATCACGTTGCTCCCAACGAGATTTGAACCTGGGACCTTCGGCTTATGCGTTCATGCTCTAACCACTAGACCACACAGACTATCGATTCCCGTTTTAGAAGATTTCTTACTTGTGCGAACCTTTTTGGGAGTCACTGTATATGGATAACGCGTTGCTTTTTAAATCGCTTTCGTCGAGAAGCCGTTATCCAGTGTTTATCAATGCTCCATTTATTAAAATAAGATATGTTTGCTAAGACTGATATACATACAATAAATAAAAGGCTTAAATTCTCAATCAAGAATTTATGTGTCCCCCATCCATCAAGATCAAATCGAAATAGTATTTTATTTCTTTTGCTTTCCCTCCTTTGACAGAAAACCGCTATGATGGATGCTCTTACGAACAGATTCGTACGACCGTATGTCCACACTTGATACAGGGTGCGTACGGTATTTGAGCACATGCATAAATGTGACTATAACTTCGCGAATTTTTTTTTATAGTTTTTTTCCTTTTCAGATAAGAAATGGCGGACTACAACATCACTCAAGAAATGAAGAGACATGCTGTCATCGTCGCTATATGTGCGAACCATACAGATTTAAAGATCTCTAATTTTCGTAATTGCGCCCGTTCATTCGTGCATAAGGTTCGCCGTGAATTGGAAGCATCAGGAGGCGATACAGAATCGGTTGCAAAACGCAAAAAGCACAAACAACGTTCTGACACTGTCCGATCTGCAGAGTTTTTAGAGCAAGTGCAAGCGATCATAGACGAGGACCCTTCAAAATCCATGAGGGTCCTTGCGAGTGAGCTTCATGTTTTTGAGCGCCTTGTTCCTAGAGTTGTCCACGGAGACCTTCGGTATAAGTCTTACGTGATGCGCAGAGGACAGTTCATGTCGGAACGAACACGGTAACAGAGAGTTTTCCGATCAAAACGTCTTTTAAACAAAATCAAACACCCTGAGGCGCCCAAAATGATATGGGCTTTTTTCGACGAAAAAAATTTTGACCAAGATCAAAAGACCAATCGCAGAAATGACAAATGGCTATGTTCAAATCCTACGGAGGTTCCTGTTGTTATGCACACCAAATTTCCAGCCACTATTATGATTTTAGGTGATGTCAGCAATGAAGGACATGTTATGCCACCACACTTTTTTACTCAAGGACTTCGAGTGAACTCTGCTGCATACATCGAGGTTTTGGAGACGGTAGTGAAACCCTGGATAGACAATAAAAGCGGAGGCAGACCATACATTTTTCAACAAGACTCTGCTCCTTCACATAAAGCGATGGCGACACAAGATTGGATGGCCGAAAATTTTCATGACCACATAACACCGAACCTATGGCCACCTAGCTCCACAGACCTTAATCCTTTGGATTATTACGTATGGGGCGTAGTTGAGCGTGAGACCAATAAGCATCCTCATAACACCACTTCTTCGCTGAAGACTATTATTAATACCGTTATGGTCAATATGAACAAGGAGCATTTGATTCGGGCATGTAATCGTTTCCGGACCCGGATCAAAGAGGTTATTGCTGCTAATTGCGATTTTATTGAATAACTTTATAGCCATATATTGATTTAACGTTGTATAAAAAATTCCTGAAATTTCATTAAAAATACAAGCTAATTAATTTTAGTCTCAAGTTATCCTCAAATATCGTACGCACCCTGTATTAAGGTTAGACTTCACCCCGGGAACACCAGTTTTGAATATTATTGAACTGATGCTTCTCCTAAAGTTCAGGCAAAATTACTTGCCCTACAATAGGCACTGAAAAGAAATACAGTGAAGCTAGAATTGCCCTGCAGCCCGTCATAAGTTTGTGTCCAATCTAGAAGGGGAAGACCCAATGTTAAGATGTTGACCAAAGCCCTTGCCAAAAGGATAGGCATCACTGATAAAAACATTTCAGATTCATAGTGAATAACTCTTATAACTTCTGGTCCAGAAACTGTTGAGTATATCCTGTGTAAATTTTTCACCTGTGCTTCCTCAGCAACGAATCATTTTGCCACGTTGAACAATATGCGATTAGAAAAACATCTAGAAATGAATACAATGAATTTAAACAAACACTCAACAAAACTAATTAGCAGTCTAGTTGGCATCTCTCACATACCACACTAGAAAGAGATTTAACTCGATAATCCGATCACGCATGCACTTAGCATTAACATCGCCGCCTTGACTTCTCCACTCTTCGCGGGATAATGCTAAAGAAAATTATATACTCGATTGTGGAGTGTACATTGCGCTTCCGGTCAAACGATGAGCATGCATGATGTACGACTATGCTTGCACACACAAACGTACAAAAATTCATAGAAAAATCAAACGCCGTCTTAAGATACTTCATAGCAAAGTCTTTGATCCAGAGGCGACCGCCCTAACGACGACGACGTCCACTTCGACAATGTATCAACCCAAAGTGCAAAAAAGTTTCCTGTTTTACTTTATGAACAACTATTCTCGCTTTATTGTTATTTATTTATGCAATTGTAATTGCAGCCTCTCCTCGATAAGTAATTAATGAATCACATTCATTATTCGATTCGAGTCGCCGCTGGTCATCAATATGTTAACAATGCAATAGTTGGTAAACAATAGACGTGTTAAACTTATATTTTGACTAGACAGCGATTGTTAATGTTTGGACATTAATTTCGGTGTTTGAGGGGGACTTTCACGGCTTCTAAGTAGGCTAAGTATACGTTAGTGTGGAATGTATTAATAACATTTTATAAAGAACATAAACTCATTAAATAGACATAACATCATTAAAGATACATTGCGAAGTTTCTTGCGAATTCCAAAAATTCGATTATAAAACACTAGACCCGGAATAAAAATCCCCTAAACAAATAAATAGAAAAGGGGATGTTTCTATGATTGGAATTTAACAAATTGAATGTTAATTTTCGAGGGAAATGAGCAATGGTAAATTAACCTCGGCGTCTTGTGAACTCTTTCACCGTTCGCTGCCTTTCATTTCCTTGACTAGTTTTCCCACACTTCCGCTTTTGAAATACCAACTGGTGCTTTGATCAACACCAACAACATAATTTTCTCAGCTTGACAGCTGCTGGGCCATTTTATGCAGGCGCAAATATTCATAATGTCTTTCGATTACGCGAACATTTCCACTTTGGAAAACATGACTCAATAAAATTTATTAATTTCTCGTATTTATTGTTTAGCCAAGTCAAAGAAAATTTACTTTTGCTTGCTTGCTTTCGTCTGGCGACCGAAACTTGCAAATTGCAACTTACACTATACGTTTAGTCAGTTGCATAAATTTCGAAAACAAAAACAATAACAGCAACAAATTCAACTTGTTTATGACACTCTTTGCATGTATGCCGTTTAATTCCCGTTTGGTATGCCACCACCTTTTGAATACTCGAATTGGTTAGTGTGGCAGTACTAAATGCAAGCACAGAATGGGTGTTGGTTTTTGAACATTTGGCTGTGCCTATCATGCCTACTAGCATTCGAGTAATTTATCTATGCATGTACATTTCTGTAGTGTTTAATTATTCATTCGGCAAAGTAACAACAGCTAACAGTTTCCTTACATTACTCGTACAATTGTTATACATAGGCATATACCGGTATAATTAAATATTCAAGTTTTCTTCTCTGCGGTTTATTTTCTGCCATTTCGTGATTGGCACGTTGGAAGCAAGTTTGCTAGCCGGTCGGAATATAAGTTATATCATTTTCAAGCTGATTTAATGAAAATATTCAAGTATTCATTTTGGCCTGCGAGTTGGATAGTTTGGGAATGTCATGAAGGTTGAATAAGGTTCAGTGCAAAGAATGAACGAAATAAATTGATTTTTTATTTGAATAATTTTTATCTTCTCAAATTCCTCGCAAATCATATAATTTCTCTTATTAATTTTGTTATTAGTAAATGTGAGGATTAAACGTTTAAAAATGATTTAACAGATGATTCGTCAATCAAAAATTTTGGCTATTCAATATTTTTCTGGTCAAACTAGACTTCGTCACAATTCATTGTAAAATGAGACGTGCAGAGCGAAGGCAGTCTGATAAGGGCAAAGTTGGATGCTCCTGAAGTTCTTCGAGAATAATGAGGCTAAGTGTGAATGTGAAGTAATTTATTGGCTGAAGATCAAATTTAGCAGATAAAGTAGCGATAAAATAAACTAATGAAACTCATCACGCGTCTGTATCGTTTGGTGTTTTACTTAAAAAGAACGAAAAGTCATATACAAATGTCAAATCAGATTGAATGTATACATGTATGACATGAACTTCAATCCGGCCCCTCTAAACTTCTCCTTCTGCCGAAAGCAGAACCTGAAATCTACAACGTTAGATCTATCTGCCATCTCATCTGCCAAGTAAAGTCGATGAAACCACGTAGCGGGTAAGCTATGTGTCATAGCTGCCAACAATTTGGCCACTCATCGAGCACTGCTACGCTCAAGCTCGCTGTGCAAAGTGCGACCGCCTTCATCACTGTACTTACTGCAAAAAGCAAATTGCTGAGAAACTCAAATGCATCAATTGTGGAGGAGAACACCCCGCTAACTACGGAGGATGTCCCAGAAACCCAAAAAATGTCAGGAAAACGTTCGCTCAGAATCCCTACCACAAACTACATTCAATCCACCAAACATAGAGCAATTTTTCATCAAAAAGCAGTCACAGATGCAACTGATGATGCAAAAATGATGGCCACAATGGTGCAGGGCTTCTTTGCGCCACAAAACCTAAGTAAAAACACCCAATGACTTCCCCCATGAATCACATTTCCATACTCACGTGGAATGTAAACTCCCTGCAACAAAGGACTGGAGAGTTCAGGCAGTTTATGGTTGACCATAAATTTGATATTATTCTCATCCAGGAAACAGTTTTGAAGCCGGAAATCTGTCTCTGCTTCCCTAACTATTATCTATACAGAAACGATAGACTGACAGGAAGGGGAGGCGGAACGGCCATTCTTTTCAGGAGAAATGTGAATCATTACCTGATTGAAACCCCACAATTACAACGCGTAGAGGCGACAGTAATTAAAATAAAAACGAACTCTTTGAATTTGTAGTCATGTCACTGTACAACCCTCCTCGAAGTGAGACTTTTTATCAAGATCTAAGCTCCTTCTTCGAGCTGAAAGGCCCAGTCCTGGTGATAGGTGATTTCAACGCCTATCATAATTCCTGGGGTGCTGTGAGAAGCAACTGAGCTGTGGCTGAGCTCAACAGATTTATCATAGCCAAAGACTAGCCAAAGACGTAAGACTACATATTCCAAGTGAATCAACGCACTATTGCCGAGCTTCTGGTAACATCCTAGACTTCGGAATCACCACAATATCGATACAACGGTACTGAATGATCTCTCTTCCGACCTCAAACCGGTGCACTTCTTAATAGATGAACCTCTAAAAGTAAAGAGTGTTCCAAATTGGCAAGCTTTCAAGGATACTCCGGCCTCAGAAAGCCACACCTAGCTGCTGAATTCAGTTAGTGATGTCGAGGAAAGCATAGAACAACTTACCAGAAAAAATCCTACATACCAAGGAAAAAATAATTCAACCCAAACTCTAGTAGAGGAACAGAACCCTTATGAACTTCCTCAAGATATTAGGCTCCTGATAAGGAAGAGGAATCAACTACGGAGACGAGCTAGGGACACGGGTGATCCTAGGCTAAAAACAAAAGCCAACCGGTTAACCAACAAAATACGTGATCAGATTCACGAATTCCGAAACACTATTTGGGAAGCATTTTTGCAAAGCCTCGAACCTGGTGATAATAACTTCTGGCGACTCTCAAAATATTTTCCGCTGAAAACCAAACTAAATATCCCCCCATTCACGGTCGAAATGGCCTTCAAAACGAAAGCACCGGAAAAGCCGAAGCTTTTGCAGACACTCTTGAACTGCAATTCCGTGAAAATAACTCCCCTGAGGAGAGCCCTGAGTCTGAAGCTGAAATTGAGTCCTCTGTGCAAAGACTGCTAGCTTCCCAGACGACAGACACTAACGAATTTCGCCCACTAGACAACGGAATTAAAAGACATGATTAGCACGCTAAACAAGCGGAAAGCCCCAGGACTTGACTCTTTGACGAACACCATGCTAAAATGGCTACCAGACAACATAGTGCAAGCCGTGACGGACATCATCAACACCATCTTTCGCCTACACGAATTCCCCAAGTCGTGGAAAATGGCAATTATAATCATCATCCCGAAACCAGATAAAGATCTTACTATCCCGCAAAATTGGCGGCCACTAAATCTACTGTCTTCTCTCTCTAAAATCACGGAAAAGGCATTTTTAACTCGGTTGTCTGAATATCTTGAGAACAAAGAGATCATACAAAATGAACAATATGGCTTTCGAGCTGGACACTCCACTGAACTCCAGCTAACAAGGGTGGTCCAACATATTAGAAATGGGTTGAATCGCAGAATGTCAACCGGCTTAGTTATGTTCGACATAGCAAAAGCCTTTGACATAGTCTGGCATTCAGGGCTAATCTTTAAAATGCATGAATAATCCATTCCACTACCTTTGATAAAAATTATCAACTCTTTTCTGCAGGGCAGATCTTTTCGCGTAAAAATCAGTAACATAATCATCCAACATGCGACCGATTCAAGCTGGAGTTCCACAAGGATCACCACTCCCCATTACTGTACACTCTATACACTGCAGACCTCCCACATCTGCCTGACAACGTTCAAATCTCTTTATATGCCGACGACACTTGCTTATATCTCGCGACAAGCAGAAGCCATATCTTCAAGTCTGGAACGAACCACCGATATTCTTTTGGGCTACTTTCAAAGGTGGAAGATAAAAATTAACGCTGACAAGACACAAGCCATTTTCATCACAAGAAAACGACGACAACAACCTCCTGAATTACAAAGCGACTCAAACTCAGTACCTTGGAAAAGAACAGCAAAATACCTAGGACTAAAATTTGACAATAGACTTACGTGGACTGACCATATACGTGACAAGAGACAACACTGTTTAGGTATCTTATCCTCCTTGCACCCCGTTTTAAGATCGGGAAAACTGAACGTGAAAAACAAACTCATCTACAAAAAAGTCATAAGACCCTCTCTTCTCTATGGCTGCATAGCCTTCTGTCAGACCTCAAAATCCAACAAAAAACTGCTTCAATCCCTGCAAAACAATGCCCTTAGGAGAACGTTGACATTCATAAAGACCTCAAACTAGATACTATTGACAAATACATACTAGATCGCGCACTAAAACTGCTTGACAGGATAGATAACAGTACCCTTAATCCCCTAAGAGCAACCACTAACGAACAAAGGCTCACCTACCCTAGTCTCAGGTCAGTTTGTGATACCGGACTGACATAAGCTAGTTATATTGTTTGCTATGGGCCAGTTGTGTACAAGGATACTCATCGATAGAAATGGAGCAAAACTGCTGAATCGCACTAGCCCCACGTAACCCCACACCTCAAGAGATGTATTACATAAGTGTCAAATAGTGTTGACTCATTGAGTACCATAATATCAATATTCCCTCTTAATCAATGACTCTTCTTCTTTTCTTTTTCAATATTTACAACCAAAAAATTTAAATATTTACAATGAGAAAAATGAAATTTATACAATTAGATTTGCAATCCCATTTCTCTCAAGCAAAATTTATGTTTTTTATTGTGTAGTGAAATAGGTATAAATAAAGGGTTTTCCAATAAGAGGTGTTATTTTGAAAAGCCCGCTATTTCGGTAGATGTCACTTTTGAAGCTGTCATTTTTTGACATTTGACAAGTAGAACCACGCTTCAACACTGCATTGAAATTATTAAAATTCATTATAAAAACGGTGAAAATTTGGCAGAGACTGTTCGTAAAACTCGAACATTTTTGGGTCGTTGTGAAGCACCTTGTCGGACCGCAATACAGAAATTGGTGGAAAAATTCGAGCTGTTGGGACAACTTTGTGATGTGAAGAATAAAACCCATGCACGTCACTCAAGAATAGCCGAGAATATTGCTGCTGTAGCCGAAAGTGTTGAAGAAAACCCAGGTTTGTCCATTCCTCGTCGTTTGGAATTAGGCATTCCACAAATGGCATTACACCGTATTTTGCATAAAGATTTGGGTCTTAAGGCTTATGAAGTTCAGTTAACACAAGAACTCAAGCCGGTCGATCATCATAAATAAAGTCGTGTCTTTGCTGATTGGGTCCTTGAATGCATGAAAATGATCCGGAATTCCATCGAAAAATCATCTTGAGTGATGAGGCCCATTTCCACCTCGGTGGCTTCATCAACAAGCAAAATTGTCGCATCTGGGGCTCGGAAAACCCAAGAGTTATTGTTGAAAAGCCTCTCTATCCTCAACGTGTACCTGTTTGGTGCGGTTTATGGTCCGACGGAGTCATTGGACCTTACTTTTTCGAAAATGAGGCTGGAGCAACAGTTACGTTGAATGGATTGCGCTATCGAAAGATGATTAATGATTTTTTATGGCCGGAATTGGATGGTATTAATCTGGACAACGTTTACTTTCAACAAGACGGCGCTACGTGCCACACAAGCAACGAAACCATTGATCTTTTACGGGAAAATTTTCCGGACCGTGTTATCTTTCGAAGAGGTGATCACAATTGGCCACCGAGATCTTGTGATTTAACACCTTGCGACTTCTTCCTTTGGGGCCCCGTGAAAGAGAAGGTCTACGCCAATAGCCCAGCGTCGATTCAAGACCTCAAAGATGGAATTCGTGAGGCTATCGAGGACATAGGGCAGCCACTTTGCGATTTGGTTATGGAAAATTTCATGAAAAGGATATGGTCCTGTAAGCGTGGTCGTGGTGGTCATTTGCCTGAGTTTATTTTTCACTATTAACGGCATACCGTTCTCTTCATAATGAAATAAACATCCGATCATTTATATTAAAAAATGGCATTTTTCTTTTAATATCAAAATAACACCTCTTATTGGAAAACCCTGTTTATAAGTCCCTAGTTCGACCCCGAAGCATTCACTTTCCCGCTATCAGAAGAAAACTTGGTTCAAAATACTTAAATCACTAGGGTAGTGCAGAAAAAAAAGGAATCAAAGAAAGTCTGTATAGAAATACTTGTTCGATCTTGCCATTAAGAAGACTATGAGACTTTTTTCCTCTGGTAGCATGAACAGCATCATGCAAAAATTAAAGCACCATGTGCAGGTAATTTAACTCCATCCTACGGGACCCAAGCTACGCCGGAAAGTTGGAGAGTTTGTAGGAAATGCTCGAGGCTACGTCAACAAATTTTTATAAGGAAGGAAAAACTTCCACATCGCATCACAACGATGCCTCTCTAAATTTTGCGTCCTGAAGATCTTCTGAACATGGCCATGTCCTAACCTTTTGTAGATGAACTAACATAGAGTGACTGTTTTGATATTCAGATAACGGGAAAAAGCAGCAAAATCGCAGATAGGAAGATAGACCGAATTTGACTAATGTTCAAGCTACACTTGATTGTGTTGAACAGTTTTCTTGCAGGAACGAATATTTTTTTGAATAAACGATTGTGCCCACACCAAAATTTTCAAAATGTACAAGCGTCTGCCACTTAGTAGCTGACATGCAGAACAACAAATTCAAGCATTATTTTAATAATGGAATGTGGCACGTTATGTTCGGGCAGTCCTAAAATACGCCTCACGGTGTAGCAAAACAAGGCCTGGCCCGACGTAATGTGTCAAACGGTTCGAGGCTAGGTTCTTAGGTTGACAGGGGAGATGTTTAGTGAGTAGTCCAGCCGCTTGCGACATGGGGGCCCCACAATCAGTGCGTATGTGGCATTCACCTCCCCAAAAAAAATTAATGATAAACTGCAATAACTACTGTTTGGAAACTAATCAAGATATTAACATTTTCTAAATTACATAATTCGTAAAAATACGCGAAACCTTTCAAGTAATTCTCATAACCTTTCCTGATTTCAAAATTTCATAAAATTTGACATTTTCATCGACTTCAACTCGTGATCCGTAGTTTTCAATATTCAACGAACTACTGCCACTAAAGCCTCAATGAAACCAAACACTGCTTAAGATGATTGTTGATGTTTTCATTATCTTCCGCCGTTGGTTTTTGCTAAATCATTCGAGCAGAATGATTGCACCTACCAAGAATTTATATGATCCATTCACTACGGTTTAATCTTATTTTGATGAAGTTTCTTTTTGCAAAGTAGTCAATAACAGGTAGACAAACGCTCCCAGCAAGTAGAGAAAGATTTATTTTAAAAGTTTTTTTTTAGCTCGGACTTACACTTTGTATTTTCGAACTCATGATATACTCGTAAACTACCAGCCGATTGAGAGATTATGACACACACATCAGGTTTCCAAGAAGAAAAGGACGTTGAAAAAATTCAACACAACAACCGTAATCAACGATAGTTTGAATTGTTATGCTTCTGAGCGATTCTTGGTATTAAAGACTTCGAATAGTTCAAATTTGCATGATTTATACAACGAACGTTGAAAAAAATGTTTAAGTTTAGATCATGTACGTATGTGAGTATGTAATAACTTGAATGTAAGTTTAATTGTACTAGATTCCAAGTACAAGCATGAGCAATGATAGGTGATTAAAAGCAATTTTATGATGTGTGTTCAATGCTACTCATATCCACAGTGGTCATGCTTTTTGCTGAATTTTCCCCCTTCAACGTACTTTTTTTAGTCACATTCAATTAGTGCTTGTTAACTATGCTAAATAGAAAGATAGATTTGAACCGTTACCGAGTAGTCGCAGTCAGTCGTCAATTCACCTCAATTTTATCGTCTTCCCTGTTTAATTTGATTTGTGAATGAGAATGAAAATCGACAATCGAAAGTTTGTAAGTGATAAATGGGAATTTTTAAGCAGTTGAGTCTGAAGTTAGGGTTATTGGATGTTATAGGTAATTAAAAGAACTATTAAATGATAGTATCGAGCTCTTAAAAGAAGGTTAGAGGTATCACTTGATTAATTAGGTGAAAATAGTAGATTTGATGGAAGATTTCCGAAATAAGCCAATGGACCTGTGAACATTTTATAAGACTGAGTAGAAAGTGTGTCAGTCTGTTTGTAGGACTATATCCGGATGCTAGGAGCAAACGGTTGGTTGTAAAGGAATTATATGGATTTTTTTTGTAGGGAGGAAGTCCTCCAAATTGTGGCAAAATTTCACATTCACATTGAGAGGCTTCGTTTGGCCTTTTCAGAAACATTTTTTCATGTAAATGTTAGCTGAGCGCTAAGCCTAAAGAGCATGTGCAGATAGCTCCACTATCAAATATCAATAAAAGAATGGTCAAGCCCAATCGAAGGAGATCGGGATAAAGGAAGGAAGAAGGGGGCACGTGATAGGCATAGAACGCTAGATCAGGGGATCCCAACTGTGCTGACAAAAGGAGCGAAGAAAGCGGCAGATACTTCTTCAAAACGTGCTAGAAAATAAAGTTCACACGGACGCCCAGCAAGAAGAAGACCTGAGCGAAAAAAGAGAAAAAAAGCCACAACGAAGACCCCGGCAGCGGGTACTGCTCGTAAAAATCTAAGATGGCCAACCCTACGCAGAAGTGTTGCGGGATGTCAGGGGAAATATTGCGTCATATCAGGGGAAATGCCCGAAGACACCAACACTGCTAATAAATCAGTACGACCAGCTCAGTCGGGCCACATACCGGTCGAACACGGAGCAGAAGCCGACAATAAGGAAGCATTCTGCGACGCAGTAAAGAAGGCAAAAGCGCAATTGTAGCCTCGCTCAAGCTGATGGCAACGATCTAAATAAGAGGACCTGGCCAAAGTAGAAGAGGCCATCAAAAGGATGGCCTCCAGGATAAAATCTCCTCCAATCATCACGGTTCTGCGACCTCGTCTGCCAGTTGATCACTCCCAGTAAGAATCGCTGTCAGCTTCTATCGGGTCTTCCCATCGAGTCCTCGGTCTACCCGCTGCACGTCTACCTTGCGCTCTACCCTTTAATGTTCGTTTGGGTAGCCGGTTTTCTTCTAATTTTTCTACCATTACAATTTGCGTAACTTTACGCAAACGGATGCAGGTGGATCGTCAAATAATTCATACAACTCACCGTTGTAACGTAGTCTCCACTCTGTTCCTTGTTTCACTGGACCGAAGATTTTCCGGAGTATTTACCGTTCATATACGTCCACTGCCTTTTCGGATTCGCTCGTCAAGGTCCATGCTTCACTTCCATATAGCAGCACAGGTGTGACTAGTGATTTGTAAGTATGGAGCTTATTTTGCCTGTGCGCAACTCTGGACTTTAGAATGGGAAATACAGAGTAATAGGCGTTATTTGTGGCGTTTGTTCGGCGCCCAATCTCGTCCTTTTCAGCTCCTGGTCTATTCAGTTTGGCTCCAAGATAAATAAAATAGGAGTTCCCTATGCTACAAATGTGGTGAAATGTGATATAAAAGAAAAGAGTGTACGAAGGAGGCATGCTGTATCCTTTGCAAGGATGCTGATCCAAGACCGGATCTTGGGCACGTCTTGGGGTCAGGAAAATGTCGGGTTTTCCAAGAAAGCCCTAGCCAAGGCAAAATCAGAACGTCTTTGACCCGTATCTTGCAGGTAAACCTATACCACAGTTCAACCGTCCAAACCCGGCTTGAGCAGTTTGCGAGGTACATGAAAGCCGACGTTTCGCTACTGAGTGACCAACACCATGATACAAGTTCGTCATCATGGTATCCTAATCTGGGTTCGGAACAGTGATTTCCAGGCGGAGGGCTATGAACGGAGGTATGGTTTTGTGTGGGTCCGGTTGTCAGGGACCACCTAACGCCGAACGAATTGATATAATCTTTTCAAGCGCTGCCTCGAACGCAGATGGCAACGTGCTCGTTGGGGGAACTCCAACGCTTAAGCAATCGAATGGGCCATGCCTTTAACAGATCGAACGAATCCTAGAAATGGCGGCAAGGATGGCGCTCGTACTACTGAACAACGATAATACGGTGACTTTCCGCCGTATTGGCTATGAAGGAGCCATACCGGGCCTGAGATTCGCCTCGAAGTCCTTTGTATGGAGGCTAAAAATTGGAGTGTATTACTCAGCCAGTGATGATCATTACAGCCTGCTTGACGTCCATGAAGTTTTCTCGCGACGTCCAACCTCTCGTCCTGCTACAATTGGGCGGAACATCAGTAGAATGGACGTCGAGTGGTACGTCGGGGCGCAGGGAGATTCGCAGATGACAGAAGAATTATCAGCTCATGACGTGGTGAACTAAACTATGAGCATAATCACGACTGCTTGTAGCGCTTCTATGCCCCGTTGGGAACCCCGACAAGGCGAATCCCCAGTGTACTGGTGGGTGTCAACATCACTGAAAAGCGAAGGGAGTGTGATAAGTTTCGCCGTAAGGGTCAACGGGCATGGAACCGTGACGAGGCATGCAATCGGGTAGCAGCATATAAGTCGGCCAGGAAATGCCTTCGCAAACTGTTTACCAACAGCAAAGCTCGCTGGCAAGATCTAATTGACAATGTGAGCAAGGATTTGCTACAAGCTAGTTATGTGGTAGATGCCCTACGGACGCCCTGCATACATGAAACGGAAAAGATGGACGAGATAGTATTGTGGGCACTTTTCACCGCGCACCCGTGATGACACTTTCCACGGTGAAACACCAATTGACTGTCCACTCTTCACACAGCCAGGAACTGGAAGAGACAGTCCTATTAAGAACAATGGAGGTTCCAGGCCTAGATGACGTTCCAGCTTAAGTGTTGCAACTTGTCTATTACCATAGCCCTGACTTGCTATTCAGCACATTCAACGCTTGCCTAAGGGACGGGGTTTTCCCGGTACAATGGAAGGATGCAAAGCTCGTGCTGATCAGCAAAGGGAAGGGAAATTTCGGGTCGCCATCTGCATATCGCACGATATACATGGCTGGGGGAGAGAGCTAGAGAAACTCATCAAGGGAAGACTCACTGACGCGATTAGCGCTGCTGGCAGTACGGCTTTAGAGCAGGCCATTCCACCATTGATATAATTGCAGACGTGAGTGCGGTCCAAAAGGCAGAGGCATATAGCCGCACCAAGCGACGGATCGTTCCGTTGGTGACATTCGACGTTAGGAACACCTTCAACTCCACTAGATGGATGAATATTCTGGATACGCTGGAAAACCCTTCTCAAGTTCCAGAATTTCTGATGCGACTGTTGAAGGTACTACCTGAAGGACCGAACCCTGCTTTATGACACCAGAAGACACGACACAGGGCCAACGAAGGATACAGGTTACACCGGGTGTTGCCCAGGGATGTATCCTTGGTCCAGACCTGTGGAACGTGTCTTACAACGAGCTGTTGAGACTGGAGATGCCAGATGAGCCGCGCTTGATCGGCTATGCGGATGATGTTATGGCTCTGGTCGCTTGACGCACCATTGAACAAGCGCACCTTACGAGTAGGCTAGGTATGCTAATGCGCCGAGTAAGAGACTGGATAATTGCTCGGCGTCTCAGTCTAACACTGGGGAAACCCGAAGTGGTCATTTTGACTAAAACGAGAATCCCTAGAGCAAGGATGATTAGTATTGCAGACACACTAATCGAATCGAAGCCAGCGGTGAAGTAGCTGGGCTACTGATTGACTCGAAGATGAGTTTCTCTGAGCAAACCAGAGCAACGGCTGAGAAGGCTTCATTGGGAGTTTCAGCTCCGGGTCGATTTATGGCCAACGTAGGGTAACCCAATCCATCAAGAAGACGCCTCTTGATGAGTGCCGCGGAGTCAGTGCTACTTACAGAGCAGAAATATGGGTAAGTAAGGAGGTGTACCGAAAACGCTTGGCTTGGAAGGAGGTGTACCGAAAACGTTTGGCACATCGTCATATCCGTCAGTTTCTGATTCGGTGGTGAGAGTTATTGCAGGCGTGATACCTGTCACCCTCCTTGCTAGAGAGTGCCGCGCTATTTACCTGCGTCGAAACGAGGACGCTAGGGAGATAAGTGCTTGCGATGAGAGACAAAACGCTCACTCAACGATTGGCAGCAGTCTTGGGTGAATTGCAGGAAGGGAAGATGGACTGCGCGATTCATCCCGGATCTGAGACCATGGCTAATGACTTCTATCGGATCCAGTTTTTGAGCGGGCATGGATGCTTTCAGTCTTACCTGCCCAAGATCGGTAAGTCACGGTCGCCTCACTGTAGTAGGTTTTACCTAAAAGGGGAAAACAATGCGTGCCCACATTTTACTGCATGCAAAAAATGGGAGAGCTCGCTCCAGATAGTCTAGTCGTGGTGATGCTTGAATCGGTTGAGAAATGGAACCATGTGGCACATTATATTCGGGCAATCCTAATTCTAATGGAACCATCAGGTAAGTAAATTTCAGATGTAGTTGCTAGTTTTGTTTTTTTTTATTAATGAAGCTTTTTTTTGATGGATGATTGCGCGGCGTGTTATAAAAACACGGATATTTCGGTGGTAGGGGTACCGGTTAATTCTAACCGATTTTTATTACAGTGATTCACCTTTCCAAATATGTGTTGGAAAGCTACTGTCATATAGTTTCAGAATCAGTATGTGTCATTTAGCTGAAGCGTAAACAACAATACTTTTTTTTACTCTGAAAATGTCGAATTCTGTGCCAAATAAAGTGTTTTTGCAGGGAGTACTTCTTCATTGAAGAAAAAGGCTGCCGAAAGTCATCGTATTTTGGTGAAAGTGTATGGTGTGCATGCTCTAGCTGAGCATACGTGCTAGAAGTTGTTTACACGGTTTAAAAGTAGCAATTTTGACTTGGAGGACAATGAACGGCCCGCACAGCCAAAAAAGTTTGAAGATCATGAATCGGAGACATTGCTCGACCAAGATCCATTCCAAACTTGCAAAATCACTTGGCGTCGCTCAACAAACCATTTCCGATCGTCTAAAAGCGATTTTTCACAAAAAAACTTCAATTTTCGAAAAAAAACCGCATGAATTAACCGGTACCCCTATTAATGAACCCGGAGCGAAGGTCTACTCGGGCCCGACTCACGTCCAACATTCTTGTCAAACAAAGCTTGCTGGCAAGGCCCATATAGAGGAGTGACCTTTAAAAAAATGTTTTGCATCAAAGGTGGTCAAGTGGGATTTCATATGAAAGGTCTCATTGAGATCTTTCCAAAACAGGTCTTAAAACTACTTTGCCAGTATTGAGGAGGGCAGCAGAAGTGGAAATGCACGAAATTTAGGATTGTTTGAGTAATTATAATTACTATGTAATCAATAAAATTTCTATCTTATAATTTAGATTCCTTTCTCCTCTTATTTCCTTCTTTTGGACCAAATGAACTTTTCATGCCTGGAAGCCATAGTAATTTTAAACTATGTATAATAGAATTCCTTAGATTTATAAGTTTAATCAAGTAGTCTGCGTAGTGTAGTACTCATAGAGTGCTCGCTGCGTAAGCCAAAGGTATCTGGATCGAATTCCGTTGTATAGAGATTTATTTCGAGGGATTCTTTGAGACGGACTGTAACTCCGTTCAGTTATGATATGTCTTCTTCTTTGTAGCACTACAGCCCTTCTCGGGCCTTCGCTTAGAGATAGTTAAAGTATCTCATTTTCATGACCGTATTGATTTTTTCGGAAGTTGGTTTGGTCAGTACCATCCTCCCGTGTGCCTGCTCGGCTATAAAATGATCTGATTAAATCAGTACATATCACAACCAAGCGAACACTCATAGTCTGTCCGAAAAATCCCCTGAACTAAATCACACTGCTCCCAACGAGATTTGAACCTGGGACATTCGGCTTATGCGTCTCATGCTTTAACCACTAGACCACACAGACTTTAGTAGTCTGTGTTATGATATGTACTGGTTTAAAATTAGAATTTATTGCAGCTGGGTGGACGGATAAACGGTACTGACCACATCACCTTCTCGGGTGCGGATACATTCGATCAAAATAATGAGATACTCTAACTATCTCTAAGTGAAGGCCCGAAAGGTAGGGATGGGAAAACCCGCACCGGTTTAACCGAAAATCGGTTCTTTTGATTCGAAAAACCGGTTTTTTCCGGAGGTTTTTTGTCCCAGTTTAAACCGGTTTTTTTTCTTTCAAATTCAAGAACCGGTTGAAACCCGGACGCAAAGAAATAGGACTGTACTGAAGACGAAAAACCAGAAAACGTTTTTTTTTTTGTTTTTAGCCAACATCCGCCATCCCTATCTAAGCAGGCAGGCAGGCTATAAATAACCACCAAAACCAGAGTAAAGGACATTTCGTTGTTTGATTGGTTCTTGCTATTCAATTTGGCGCTAGAGTACGTCATAAGGAAGCTACCTATTGATACACAAGGTACATTACTATAAAGGCTGAGCCAAGTAGTAGCCTATGCAGACGACATCAACATTTTGTCACGGTCATTAACAACCGCCAAAGAACTCTTCCTGAAAATCGACAGCGAAGCAAAGCTAGTAGGGCTACAAATCAATGAAAATAAGACAAAACTCATGACCCAGTCGAGGAAAAATACCTCACATATACAAACTATCACACTTGGCGAATACAGTATCAAAAATGTAAGCGAATTTGTATATTTAGGTGCCAAAATAACGAGAACCAGTAATTAAAGACGAAATACGCTTATCTTATTCGGTCTTGAGGATCTTGAAAACCAGCTGCATACACAGAAAACAAAGCTCCAAGTATACAAATCTGTGATACGAGGGTCATTCAACAAGTACTTAGCCTCACCGCCCGATGGCGCTGCTATTACAAAAGAGTTTTACCATCGTATAGTACATTTTCTTAGTGGCCTACTGTCAAAGTTTCAGTCAATTCCTTTCATCAGTTTTGTTTTGATAGCCTTTGGAAGCGAGCGTGTCGGTCGGTTGTGCAAAAATGGAAAAAGAACAATATCGTTCAGTGATTAGATTCTTGTTTTTGGAAGGGAAAACGCGCAACAAAATCAAAGATCGCTTGGATGCTGTGTACGGTGACTCTTCTCTTTCGATGGCGACCGTCAAGAATTGGTTCAACGAGTTTGTCCGTGGCCGCACGTCGGTTTTTGATGAGCCACGCCCAGGTGCCCCGAAAACGGCTGCTACGTTAAAAAAATCCACGACCTTGTGTTGGCAGACCGTCGATTGAAGGTTCGCGAGATAGCTGAGACTGTGGGCATCGCAAAAGGAACGGTACATCATATTCTACACGAAGAACTGGGCATGAGAAAGCTGTCGGCGCAATGGGTGCCGCGTTTGCTCACACCAGAAAACAAACGCAACCGTGATACCACATCGGCGGCGTGTTTGGGGCTGTTTCAGCGCAATCCGGCGGAGTTCTTGCGTCGTTTCGTAACCGTCGGCGAAACATGAATTCACTGGTACACACCAAAAACCAAGGAACAGTCGGAACAGTGGACTTCACCCGGCGAACGTGCTCCGAAGAAGGCGAAGACTATTCGATCGGCCGGAAAGGTGATGGCCACCGTTTTCTGGGTTTCACAAGGTGTGATCCACATCGATTACCTCGAAAGGGTAAAACAATCATGGGGCGCTGCTGTGCAGACTTATTGGGCCGATTTGACGTCGAATTGAAGAAAAAGTGGCCCCGCTTGGCGAAGAAAAAAGTGCTGTTCCACCACGACAACGCGCCGGCTCACACCTCCGCCGTCGCCATGGCCAAATTGGTCGGATTGCGCTACGAATTGCTGCCCCATCCACCGTACTCTCCAGATTTGGCCCCCTGTGACTACTTTTTGTTTCCAAACCTGAAAAATGTATTTTTTGGACGGGTTGAAAAAGTTAGAGCATCGCTGGGCCAAGTGTATCGAGCTTGAAGGAGATTATGTGGAAAAATAAATTGCCACCTTTCCAAAATTTTCGTTTTTCTTCTGTAGGCTAAGTACTTGTTGAATGACCTCGTACAGCTCGCAAATAAAATATCTTATTCAGTTTTGAAGATCTTGAAAACCAGCTGCATACACAGGAAAACAAAGCTCCTAGTATACAAATCTGTGATAAGACCTGTGTTATGCTATGTGTGTGATACATGGACCGTAACCCAAGCATCCACAAATATATTGAACGCCTTGAGCGACGGGTCTTGAGGCGAATAATCGGAGCGAAGCTAGACGGGCACCGATGGCGAATTCGATACAACCATGAGCTGTATGAAATTTTTGACGAGTCGGAAGTCTCAACGACTGTAATACTGCGCAAGCTGCAAAGGGCTAGCCACTTGAATTGTATGGACGAACAACGGATACCTAAAAAAGTATTTATTGGGAGAATTGAAGGCCGGAGACCAGTGAACCCAGCTCTGACTCGGTCGACGAAGACAGTTCATCGCTGCTCGGATTTCGAAATTGGAGGACGCGGTCTATGGACCGAGACAGTTGGAGGCTCTATTCGCAGGAAGCGAAGGCCCGAGAGGGGCTGTAGTGCTACGAAGAAGAATTCACACAGGTTTTTCTCTGTCTAGAGGCATGAAGAACTTTTCCTGAAAATCGACAGCGAAGCAAAACTAGTAGAGCTACAAATCAATGAAAATAGAATAAAGCTCATGACGCAGTCGAGGGAAAATACACGTACTTCAAGCACACAAAATATCACACTTGGCGAATACAGTATCGTAAATGTGGGCGAATTTGTGTATTTAGGCGTCAAAATAACGAAGACGGGTAATGAAAGAGACGAAATACGCCGAAGAATACGTCTCGCATATAAAATATTTTATTCAGCATTGACAATCTTGAAGACCAGCTGCAAACACAGGAAAACAAGGCTCCAAGTATACAAATCTGTGATAAGACCTGTGTTATGCTATGGGTGTGAAACATGGACCCTAACCCAAGCATCCGCAAATATATTGAACGCCTTTGAGCCACGGATCTTGAGGCGAATAATCGGAGCGAAGCTATACACGCACCAATGGCGAATTCGACACAACCAAGAGCTGTATGAAATTTTTGACGAGCCAGAGGTCTCAACGATTATAAGACTGCGGACATGAATCGTATGGACGAACAACAAATACCCAAAAAGGTATTCGTTGGGAGAACTGAAGGCCGGAGACCAGTGGGGAAGCCGAGGAAACGCTGGTCTGACTCGGTCGACGAAGACAGTTCATCGCTGCTCGGATTTCGAAATTAGAGGACGCGGTCAATGGACCGAGACAGTTGGAGGCGCTATTTGTAGGAAGCGAAGGCCTGCAAGGGGCTGTAGTGCTAAGAAGAAGAAGAGGTATGAATACTACTGGTATAGCATTAAGACTTCTGCCGGTTTCACCCGGTATATAGTACACTTACAAAACTGGTCCCCTACATTCGTAATCTGCACAAATGACAATCATATATCACTTGGATGTTCTTATTATAAGCCCCCACTCCCTCCTTAATAAGTAGAACAGCATAGAGGCAAGGTGTGAGGCGTTTTTCAGCCCCTTGAAATGAGGTCGGCAGGACGATCTCTTACCCACACGAATTTTTAAGTCTGTGATTGTAGTCGAATACTCCAGAATTCGTCTCTCATAGCACACCCCAAGACGGATGACTAAGACCAAGTGCACCTCTCAAAAGCATCATTGGGGTCTTTGCCACAGAGAAAGGTCCGCTCTGCCCGGTTGCATCATGATTGGTCCAAGCACATATACCGCGTGACTTTAGTCTCTGGTTCCAGTCTACTTTGATCTTCAACTACATAGTATCAGCAAGTCATCAGCATATGCACAAGTGCCAACAAAAGAGAACTCTGCCAACAAGTTATTAATAACAATATTGCATATAAATGGCCTGGCTATAGCTGCCTAAAGGCACTCTCTCAATACAAACATCTTAACACGCAAATGCATATCTGCTCGATGGGCACAATATAAATCACTTACTGTTGCTTATTTGCATGTACCGTAGACTTGACCATCTATATAGCCATTATCGGACTGCGTATTGGACACCAATTTATCCAGTGCATGAACTAATCTCTCTCTATCACTTTTTCAAGCGATGGGAGTAGAAGGTTGCGCCTGTACGAGCTTGGGGGGTTGGGCTGCTTACCAGGTAATTAAAAACCCCGCTACAAGAAAGCTACCTTGACAAAAACACTTGGAAAAGAGGCAGTAAACATAATCTGGCACGACTTGTCATATGTTTTTATACATGTCGCCAGTTGCTCATGTGACTAGCTCATCATAGCTCCTGTAGATTTATATAGGTAAAAACTTGCAGCTTATAATTAACTTCATGATTGCGTCTTATTCGCTATTAGTTATATTCTTACTTGCTCCAAATTCATAGCTGAAGCTGTATTTCAAAGGTTTTCAATATTCTATTTTTTTTGCTCAAGTAAGGCTCTATGCCTCGCAACTCAAGCATAGTACATTTCATATCAAAGTTTTATGAACTTGAAGTTCGCTTTTCCTGTGAATGACATTCGCCCTCAGTGTTGCCACAATTGAGTAAAAAGCTTTGCATGCGAGCTATAGTCCTAGTTGCATTTCGGCAAATTATTTGTCCCCTTTCTTCACATAAACTCACATATTTATCGATGTCATCTATGCTGCATGTTTGATTCTGTCTCGGTTGTTTTTCCCTTAACTTTAGCATAATTTCTTTCGTGGTGTTGATGTTCACATAGGCTATAATTTGATTCGACTTATAGTGTTACGCTCATTGTGGCGCAGCCTGTAAATTGGACTGCATTTTGGCGAAAGCAATGAAAAGTTAACTCTTTAACCGAAAATAATTTTTGCTTTAATTATTTTTACTTTACTCCGATATCCCTTCGAATATTGCTTAACTTTCTTCGCGCACCATTAGTATCGCTTTCTCGTACTAAGGGTGAATCATCATCTGCTTATATAGAAAATCTAATACAACTCGAACTTATAACTCTTTTCTGGTATCATCTCGATCGAAGATGACATCAGTTCTTGTTCTTGATGATAGTGAGGGCATGATTGTAGTGGTTACTTTTTGTTTCGTAATGATTGTTGGTCATGATAATTCATAGTGATCCAGATGATGTTATTGTTTGGATTTATCGCCCGGTGTTTGTTGCTGTTATTTTCAATGATGTAATTGTTCTTAAGCTGACTATGGTGATAGTAACTCATGAGATTGCTTGCGCGTGTAACAATTTGATCCTCTTACATTGATCAACAGGGTGCATTTTTATGAAATATTCTAAAGCCCGGTCAAAGCGAGACGAGCTTAAGTCTTTGCATCAATCGAAATAAATGTCAAAAGCATCTTTCAGTAAATTATTGATTCGAACTAGTGAAGTAGTTGAAATCATTGTCATTGAATTTAAATGAACTAATTTGTCTAGTATAAACGAGTGAAGCAACATTTAGTATAGAACATTTCGGTCGTTACATTCGTATGCTTGCTTAAATTCGACTAAAACCTGCAACAATCGCTCCGTCATAGTCCTTCAAATTCTAAAGCCACCTTAATACCCCCGGATAATGACGATGTATGTTCTAACTTTATCGTCTAATATTTTTGTAAATATTTTGTATGTCGTACAAAGAAGTGATATACCTCTATCATTTTCGCACCGCCTTATTCGTAAACCTACTTGCTAAAATTTAGTTGACGAATTTTAAATTCATTCATCAACTCTGTCCAAGTTAAATGCGCCTCATTTTATTCAAGTGTATCATAAAATATAACTCATACCCATTCTTAAATTTGAATATCACTGGAGTAAATTTAACCTCTTAACAGGCTTTCCCATAAAGTCAAAAATAAAATCATATTCATAATGATGGGGGATCATGATATCATGATAACATTTTGCGTGATGGCACCATCATCCTCCATCTTCCAGCAAGCAATATCAACATTTCAAATTTTATTGACCCAAGTAAAAGCTTTTTACCCCCCTCAAGTTAAGTAATAGTGAGTAGGATCCAATTCCATATGCCCCAAATATTCTTCTCAATCTAAATTTGCGGAAGAATAAAGTTATTCGGTAAACATTTTATCTATTTGAATGCGATAGATATTCGCATTTGTACATACGTCTGGGGATATACGCACATATTACATCATGTATTAGAGTAAGTAAAGCTTTGAAGGGAATCAGTAAATGAAAAGCGATGAATAAATATTTTTCTTGTTATTTATTCGTTTTTCTTTGCTGAGTGATAATGAATATTACTTTGGAAAATGTATTTATGTGGATTGAAAATGAAATGCCACTCGTACTTTTTATAGTTTTCACTGCTATATTTACTGCATTCTGCATGCTCTTTTAGTTGGCATTCATAACTAAGCCAGCTCAGATACTTTGCATAGAGAGATATTTTTCAATAATGAAATTGCTGATGCTATTCAAGTGTTGAAATGTCTTTCATCTTTGCTTGTCAGTCAATCAGTGCAACACGGCGAGCATTTAAGGTCAAAACTTTCACTCTTTCGTCTGTCGATATGGCTTGACTATTCCGAGATTCCAATCATTATTGAAGCATAGACGAGTTTTGTAATACAGCTAGCAGATGCAGATATGTCTGCTTGCATGCATGTAATTATGTGAGCGGAAAAGTGAATTATGGTTAGTTTTTTTTTGTTTTATGGAAATCGATAGTGTAAGATTTATTTAAGAATAAATATTAAATAATAGTTTTGAATGGAAATGGTCTATGTTGACAGTCGAATCCTGATTTTTTATCTCGAGAAATTTTGGATAAAAATGCGACTCAACTTTCAGGGCAGTCGTAATTATGCTCAGTAATTTGTAATTCTTAATTAATGCCATTGGTTAAAAATTACTCAGGTAAGTTTTATCCAAAAATAAGCCCATACCACCTCTGCAATCACATCAATGGTTTAGCGACCTGCTCTAAAGCCTTACTGCCGAGGAGATACGTCCCCAGCAGCACGAATCGCATCAGTGAGTCTTCCCTTGATGAGTTTCTCTAGCACTTTCCCAGCCGTGTCTAACACGCATAACGGGCGGTATTCAGATGGCGATCCGGAAGTCCCCTTCCCCTAGCTGATCAGCACGAGCCTCGCCAACTTCCATCGTACCGGGTCTCGTAGGCAAGCGTTGAAGGTGCTGAACAGCAAGTCGGGACAATGCTGATAGACAAGTTGCAATACCTCAGCGGGACCTGGAGCCTTCTTTGTTTTTAGTGATAGGGAGTGTCTCTTCCAGCTCCTGCTATATGAAGATTAAGCACTCGATTGCTGTTTCACCAGAGCTTATAAACTAACGAGCTGGTGCACTTCGTCAGCTGATCAATAAAAAGAGATGAATAATTTTGCAAATTTTCCATGGCACGCCAGGGTGCGAAAGAGACAAAAAAAATTAAACGATTGGTAACCTGTGGGAAAAGTCGATAGCGATAAATCGGCTCCGTCGACTTGCATGTGTGTGCGTGAGAAATTCTCCCGCATTCATATGTGTGCGTGAGAAAGTTCTCCAGATTTACATGTGTGGGTTGTTTACGAACACAAAATGAGAGCAGAAGTTAATGTTGTCATACGGAAATTTATTCGCTTTGATCGAAATCATAAATCGGGTAACGTTTGCAAAATGGCGCTTAAATAATTTGAATTTATAAAGTTGCATATTGATTTAACTGCAAAATGAAAAGAAATATGCAATTTATGTGTAAATATCGGTTTGTACATACTGAAGAATGGTCACTTGCTATTTTGAAGTGTAACGTGAAGAAATACTGTTCTTTTTTGTTAGTTGTGTAGTTTCCGTTCAAGAAACTCAAAGAAGAATTGTGTCCAAAATTCAACAGATGGCGGCAGTAAGCCTATTGTAACGTTTCCCATATGACAGATAGTTATTGTGTTCACCGCCAGGCATTCGAGTTAAGATAGCAGTTGAGAGAACAGAGACGCACGCGAAGCATTGAAGCGTCACAACTGCAAAGCAAAGATTTTCCTGTGTATATATTTATTGTGTGTTTTATGTAGTGCAAATAAACGTTATTACAAAAACTATTCCCTATGCATTACATTGGTGACCACCCGACGTGATGTCTGCTAAAGGAAAACCTGCACGTGATACAACTGAAAAGCCAGAGACAGAAAATACAAAAGCCACTAAAGCCGAAACTGTTACTGAAACCGAGCCCACCACTGGAGCCGCCACCGACACCAGAATCATACAGGAGCCACCAGTTAGCAACAACGACATCGCAAATGTTCGCGTACCACCATTTTGGACAACTCAACCAACGCTGTGGTTCGCCCGCGTTGAGGCACGATTGCGAGGGTGCGGATAAGCTCAGATGCCACCATGTTTGACAATATCGTCAGCGAACTTGATTGTACCTGCTTGGACGCTATAGCGGACATCGTGGAGAAACCGCCGGAAACGGGCAAATATGAAGCGCTGAAAACAAGATTGATCATGGCTTACGCACCGTCTGAAGAGGCTCAAGTTCGAACTCTTCTCACCGACATGGAATTAGGTGACAGCAAGCCGTCATAATTGCTACGGTGCATGAGTTTAGCTGAAAGAAGCAAGGTAAGTGAATCATTTTTTAAATCACTTTGGTTACAACGGCTGCCCGCGGATGTACAATCGATTCGCCATCGCGGAAACAACGGATCTCACCCGCCTTGCAGAAATGGCTGACAAAATTTTACATGTCAAAAGGCCTAACGAAATTTGAGAAGTCTCAGATTGCCAAATATCAAAAGGAATTTCGACCAATACTGCAGACTTAGTAATGCCGATCGCACAATTAAAAGCATCAATTCAACAATTACGAATACTACCTGCTCGACGCTTCACATCACCACGACACTTCAAGAGTCGAAGCCGTTCTCCCAATCGAGAAAACGAAAGAAAAATCTGCTTCTATCGAAAATTCGGAATAGCCGCTCGTCATTGTACCAAACCATGTTACTTTCAGGCCCCATCGATGTCGGAAAATGCCTTGGAGCTCTGCGTGTTGAGACGGCTTACAGTCGCTCCACAGCAAACCGTCTTTTTGTAACTGACAAACTAACACAACTTAAGTTTCTAATCGACACAGGTGCAGACGTGTCAGTCATACCTCGACTTCCATCGATTAAAAACAACACAAAAACCGAATTTAAGCTCTCGGATCGACACTTATGGTGAAAAGTTGCTTACATTAAACCTCAATTTACGTGGCCATTTATAATAGCAGACGTTGCACAGCCAATTAAAGGTGCTGATTTTCTAAGAGAACACGGCCTCTCTGAAGATATTACAAACAGACGTCTTGTAGACACGAAAACGAAATATACAACAGCAGGAACCGTATCAACTCTACCCACAGGATCTACGTTGATCGAAGAATCGCAGTTTCACGCATTACTGAAATCATTCCCAGAAGTAACGAATCCTGCTCTAGCGAACACTACACAGCACTCTCTACGACATGATATTATCACTACTGCCCCCGGTAGCAGAACGCCCGAGACGACTACCACCAGACAAGCTGAAAATAGCTAAAACAGAGTTCCAGTACATGATGGATAAGAACTACTGCCGCCCATCGAACAGCCCATGGGCTAGTCCCTTGTATCTTGTGCCCAAGAAGGAAAGTTCCTGGCGCCCATGCGGAGATTATCGTAAAAAAAACGCGATTGCCATACCCGATCGCTATCCCATGCGACACATTCAGAACATTACATCAGATCTCACAGGCAAATGTATATTTTCTAAAATAGACTTGCTTCGAGCATACTATCAGATCCCAGTTGCGGATGAGGTTGTCCCGGCAGTGACAACACCGTTTGGCCTATTTGAATTTACGGTAATGACCTTTGGCCTCCGGAATGCCGCCCAAACCTTTCAACGGTTTGTTGACGAAGTGTTGCGCGGATTGGACTTTTGTGTCTCTTATCTAGATTACATTCTTGTATCATCTGACTCAATCGAAAAACATATGGACCATCTTCGTATTGTATTTGAACGATTAAAAACTTACGAAGTGATAATCAACGTTGCAAAATGTGTCTTTGACGTCGAAGAAATTGAGTACCTAGGACACAAAATAAATAAGCATGGCATCTCGCCACCTGATTCACAAGTTCAAGCCATACATGATTTTCAATTGCCAACAACAGTCAAACAACTACGCCGTTTCCTGGGCATATTAAATTTTTACAGGAGTTTCATCCGTAATGCTGCCAACCTACAAGCACTGCTCCACCAATATCTCCGCAATGTAAAGGCGACAAATGCGTTATTCAATGGTCACCCGAAACCATAAAAGCCTTTAACGATTGTAAGGAAAGCCTTGCGAAGAAGACATTGCTAGTAAATTTTTTTCCATCGATGCCATTACAACTTGTCACCCACGTATCTGATTTTGCAATCGGATCAGTATTAGAGCAAAAAGTAAATGGCAGTTACTTTCAACGAAAACTGAATCACGCTGAATCAAAGTACAGCGTTTACGACCGAGAGCTGTTGGCTGTTTACAGCAGTTTAAAACACTTCCGACACTGGCTCGAAGGTACCCAGTTTGTTATCAAAACGAACCACAAACCGTTGATATATGCGCTCAGTCAAAAAACAGAAAAAATCTTCGCCGAGACAAATTACGCACTTAAGTTTTATATCGGAATTTTGTACCCGAATCGTCCACGTTAATGTAGAGGAAAATATTGTAGCAGATACGCTATCAAGAATCGAAGCGATCAACCTGCCATCTTCATTGACCACCCACGAGCTGATAACTGAACAACGTAACGACACTGCACTTCAATCATTTCTCTCTGGAAACAATTCATCACTTAAGCTGCTTCCACTACCTATAGAGGAATATGGAAGTTTATATTGTGATACGTCGACGAACAATATTCGGCCATACGTACCATCAACTCTACGTAATCGAGTTATGAACACCTTCCATAGATGCTCGCACCCTGGAGCCCGCACAATGATTCGAGCTGTACAAAGAAAGTTTGTTTGGCCTGAAATGAAGAAAGATATTCGAGCCTACACACGCACTTGTATACCATGTCAAAGATCAAAGATTGGAAGGCATACAAGAAACGATATCCAGCAATTTTCGATACCGGAAAAACAATTCCAGCAAGTGCACCTTGATATCATCGGACAACTGATAACAGGCAACGGTTATCGCTACTGCATAACGATGGTTGACCGATTTACACGCTGGCCAGAAGCAGGTCCTGTTTGCGACCGAACAGCTGAAACTGTCGCATGTGCATTTCACACTAACTGGGTATCGAGATTTGGAGCGCCATACATAATCACAACTGACCAAGGAACTCAATTTGAGTCCGCGCTTTTCTCTTCTCTTTCCAAACTTTTGGGATGTAAACGTACGCGAACATCATCGTATCACCCAGCATCCAATGGATTGGTAGAGCGATGGCATCTTACATTGAAAGCCGCCATCATGTGCCATGAGCAGAATTCCAACTGGCTCGCATCCTGCCGACCGTTCTCCTAGGACTCCGAAACTCATACAACGAAGATCTAGGCGCAAGTTGCGCGGAGCTCGTTTACGGAACAACTTTAACACTTCCTGGAGAATTCTTTTTGAGCGATGACAATCTGTTCGATCCGGACGCTTTTGGATCCATGTTAAAACAGCAGATGCGTGAATTGCGACCTGTTCCAATTAACTACCGCAATGATCGAACGATCTTCGTACATCATCAATTGAATTCATGTTCACACGTCTTCTTAAGAGTTGACGCCGTAAGGAAATCGCTATGTCAACCGTATTCAGGACCAGACAAAATGATCAAACGCATTTCAGGTGTACCATTTACGATTGACATTGAAGGTAGACAAATCAACGTCTTCACCGAACGACTTACCGTCGCCACTACTCAGCAAACCGAAGCTCCGTAACAAAGCGAATAGTTTCTACACCCGAAAAAAGAAAAATAATTACATGGGAACCGATCATAGCGCGACCTCATACGGCTGTCAGAACATATCCGCCTGCAAAGCGCCAATCGTGACAGGGGGAATGTCACTCAAGAGGGAGCAGTGTAGCGTTGTCCATATGACAGATAGTTATTGTGTTCACCGCCAGGCATTCGAGTTAAGATAGCAGTTGAAGGAACAGAGACACACGCGAAGCTTCGAAGTGTCACAACTTCGAGGCAAAGATTTTCCTGTGTATACTCGTACATATATTTATTGTGTGTTTTTATGTAGTGCAAATAAACGTTATTACAAAAACTATTGCTTTTGCATTACACTATAATCAGATGATAGGACACCTTACGTCAGTTTTGAGACAGCAAGCTCTGATCGAAGTTTATATCCCATATCTGCACACATCCCAAACTAATTCGCAATGTTGCCATTAAATGAGGACATCGCGGAAAGGTTCGGTCGTAAAATCAATGCAGCATGTATGCGAGGATAGGAACCAGATGCAAAAGCCATATGTTCATTGTGGATTATGTATGTTTCGGTATCGACAGCCAATGCCTTGTGAACCAAGACAGTGAGTTCTTTCGATTCGGTTCACAATTTTTCAGTAATCCTAGGCATAGTACGCTAGTGCTTTTCATCCATGTTGAAAGTATTTAGGAATGAAATTTTGGAGTAGTTCCCAAAGCTTGTAAAGCAATTTTTGAAACTACGCCTAAGCAAAAATGAGCGTCGTGTCAATATGACGGAAACGTTAGTACAGGCTTACTAAAAGGGGGAGATGACTTTCAACGTTGTCCTTGCTCAGTCTTTTGGATTTCTGATTGCTGGCTACGAGACTTTAGCGCCAACTATGCACTTTTGCCTTTTCCAGTTGGCAAGGTATCCAATGATTCAGGAGAAAAGTAGAATTTATATACAACAATTTTCAGAAAAGCATAACAACGAGCTAAATTTCGAAGCTGTGATGAAAATGAAATATATACATTGATCAATTGCTTTGCTGTAAATGTCTTGTTCCTTTTCTGAGTATCACTTAACCGTCTCTTTACAGAAACAATGCGATTATGCACTTCTCTTTCGAACCTCACGCGAGAAGCTACGAATGACTACACCGTTCGTAACACGAACTACACATTTAAGAAAGGCACACTCGTTTTTATACCAGCTCATGCAATACATTGTGATCCCAAGTTTTATCCTGATCCTGAAGTGTTTGATCCATATAGATTTTCGGAAGAAAATATTTGACCCAGGCCAGGGCCGTCGAGAGAAAATCCGGGCCCGGGGGGTAAACCACTACGGGGCCCCATAAAAACTTATAATCAAAAAGCTTAATAAAACGTTTGCATTAGCTGTGCAGGAAATGATTGAGAAAAGTAAAGAAAACTGTCTAAGGAAAATGTTGCAACAAGAGATATGAAGATATTGAACAGATAATGTATCGGAGAAAGTGCTGATTTTTCTTTGAAGGTTTTCTTCAACGAGTGTTATCGCATTTCGGATTGGTTCATTGTTTATTTGAAAAAAATCACTTCAACAAATTTGAAATTTTTATTTACAACATTCACTTACTGTTGTCCACTGTTGTAATACTCTGTTGTCCACATAAAAGATACATGAGTTTGATAACTGTTTACATTTATTCTATTTACAACACTTACTGTACACAACACACTTACTACTTACACAACACTAAATATGGATTCAAAAATTTAGAAAGTTCTGAATTTAGAAAAGTTGATCTCCTAATTTTAAATGAACTTTTCTTGCTTTTTTTGATGCGAAATTTTTGATAATTCCGTCAAAGTTCAACAGCCTGGCTAATGGGGCCTGGATACAAAGTGTGCCAAGTGCAGATACACGATCTTGTGTGGAGCATGAACGATGATTTTATGCGAGCCAGAACACTGAATGACCGTTAAGCACTGGAGACGGTGACTGGTATAGTGCAAAATATTCGAAGAGCAATACTAACAATTGGGAAAATCGTTTCCAAACTCCTAGCATGGATTTCATTTAGCAATTTGAAAGGCGATGGTTCTTCTTCAAAATTAGCTTCGAATATATGTTTAAAGTGTATCATTTAATCTCCCAAGTCTTCAGAAACATCTAACTGATATTTTTCGACGAATTTTGTGACAGCATTTCGGATTTCGGGTTCCTCCATAAACGTAAACTGCCATAAGAACGAAAAAGTACCATGTAAATCCTTCATAGCATGGAACCTGTTGGATATTCTTGCAATAACAGTGTCCATAAAAACGAAGAATGTGTTTCTTTTGAAGTGAGTCTCGGGATCCTCGGAACAACTAACGTCGTTATCTTTGTTTTCAGCGTAACGCCTATTCGATTGTCTTTTTCGGGTATCAGGAAATGTGGCTGAGATCCCACATTGATTCACCACCGTTTTGCATTCAGATAAAATCTGAGCCCATTGATCTCGAATCATTTTTAAGTCGCTCAACAAACTTTCAAGATTTTCGACTTCAATATCTAATGTAGCGTCTCTGGCCTGAAGAATGATGCTCCTTTCCTTAATAGCGGTCAATACCTTTATCCAAATTGAAGACATCAAGACGCACTCAAATTTTCTTGTGTATTTAAGGACGCCGTTAACATCACTGCGGGTTTCCGGAGTCAGGTTTAGTTTCGTCAACTCTCGTAATGCTTCTTGCAATCCCACAATATGTTTGGCAAAAGGTTTAACCGCATCAACTCTAGCAGACCATCTTGTGTCTGAAAGTTTGTGAATCGAAGATGGTACATTTTTTTTAAGAACTCCCCAACGCTGTGGACTGCTACTGAAACTGGTGTAGCACTTTTGAACTACTCCAAAAAAAAAAGGTAATTGCTGGCTCACAGCATTCTGCCGAGGCAACGCCGCACGATTAAGGCTATGGGTTGCACAGGGAGAATAAATTGCGTTTGAATATTTCTCAAGAATATGACGTTGTGCGCCATTATATGATCCTCTCATACTAACACCATTATCATATCCTTGTGCTCTGCAATCTTCCAGGGAAATTTCATGCTTCTCCAAAGTATCGCAAATCAAATTAGCAATTGCTTGCCCAGTTTTTTGATGACAGTCGACGATAGCCAGAAATCTCTCGCAGATGGAAAATGTTGTTTTCTTCGAGTCTAAATGAACATATCGCAAATAAAAGTAGTTTGTTCGACATGACTTGAATCTGGTACCGCATCAACAATAATACCGAAATATTTGGCGTTTTTGCGTTCTTCCAGTATAGCCAATTTAACGTGCTGAGCACATATGTCGTTAACTCGTTTTGTATTTCTACTGAAAGGTAGTGAGCTTGCAAACGTTTGTATTGTTCTTGGCTGGTTTTGACTTTTTGTAAGTGTTCCCGAGGTGTCAGGTCATAATTACTGATCAATTCCAAATTCCCCGAAAAATTCCCATTGTTTCTTTCTCCGAGAAAATTACTTTCACCCCTGAATGCTAATCCTCTTTCGCCAAGAAATAGGATTGTATCCAAAATTCGCCTTAAAATTTCGTACCACTTCTTTGTTTCGTTGAGAATCTGTTTGTTCAGAATTGTATCAACTGAAGTCTCGTTTCGAATCCGAATTTGCAGCGACCGCTATTGAACGTAGCATTTTGTATGTGATCTTCGGTTTTTTCATGGGATGGCAATTTGTCATAAAGCTTTTTCTAAGTTTTTTGTTTTGAATATCCTTCAGAACGACAGAGGTTTGAACGATTATGTGTTTGTACTTAATAATCGACAAGGCAAGCAAAAGAAAGCGCTCTTAAGGCTACTCCAAACCAACCAATCTCGTTGCACAAGCTCCCAATTCGGTAGAGTTCTCGACAAAAATGAGGTGGAGAATGGCTCACCATTACGGTCACGTGGAAAAGAGGCCGGCAAGTTCAGGTGACCTCGACGAATTATGTCGTTTACTGCTTCGGAGGGTATAAATTCGGAGCATACGGAACCTATATCATAATCAAAAAGAAATGTCTGTTCTTCTTGGGCTCCTATCGGTAATAATACTCTTGAACATGACTTAGGGCTATTTTCAGTTTCCGAGTCTGTGGATAGTACAACTAAATTGCTGGAAGTAGCATTCGTCCGTTCACTTCTTTCTAAAGAAGTTTCTTCACTTATTTCTATACGAGCAGCTTGAAGGCTGTTTTCATTATTATTGTTGACACTACGCACAAGATCTGAAAACGAGAAATCATATTATCGATGTCAAAAGCATATTTATTGTTCACTCAAGCTGATACACTTGTTTCTAGATTTGAGGATCAAATATTTCGAATTTCCAGGCAGAAACTTCTAGTCTAAGATCCCGCTATACAACGACCTTCACCGAGATGCTTATTTAATGAGACGTATTTTTTATGTTATTAAATATGCCAATAAATATATCCTATATGGGTTGCCTAACAAATTTCAGTCCAGAGTATTTTTAATTAATAATTTAAAAAATTTTTTTTTTTAAACATTGCACCGGTGTGATTATTAAATAAATTTGATACCAATCGAAAGTTTGAAGCCCATAGAATATGCAAACGTTAGGTTGCCTATTTTTTTCCGGTCACAACCACGGGTTGCCAGGTGTAAACAGGTAAATCTATACTAGCATTTTGCAACGGTCTGATTATTGAATCAAACTTAGATAAACTGAAAGATTATTTCATAAGGAACACGGTGGTATAGGGTTGCCTGCGAAAAATCAGTCCCGAATTACGGTTGTCGAATTTTAAATAATAAAATATCGCTGCGAGTGAATGTGTGTGAGAGAGAGGTCCCACACCAACCATCCCATGCGGTAGAAAAGGACGCAGCGTAGCAGCTGTTTAAAGTCCGCCCATTTAAAGAAGGAGAGTGCGCATGCTATTTGTGCTTGGAAATGAAAAGGATAGCGATAGACTCGTATATGCTGTGCATTATTTTGGAGTAGTTAATTATTGATGTACAGAAATAGTTATTTAATTTTTTATTTTTTAATCAATTAATTATTTATCTATGTTTATTGTTTATGTGACACTAAAGTATATACACATCTTTAGTAAAAAAGACAGTTAGAGTAAAACATATATATTACTTATCTGGCAAATTTTATCTTTATTATTGGGAGCCGAAATAAAAAACAACAATTAAAAGAATACTTCTGTTTATTGAAAAAAATTTAAAATACAAAAATTTTTAAAATTATTCAGGTTCCGAGTCATCGGACATATAACTGTGATCTCCAACTTCTGAATCTTCTTCGTCATCACTCTCCGTTTCAGTTTTTTCGACAATGTCTTCTATTTTTAAAGGTGTATGATCCCCAATGAATCCTACTGGTTTTAAATATTCATCTAAGAACCAACCGCAGTTCTCAGGCTGAAGTTTCACGCATATTGGATCCGTTGCATTAAGCCACATGGAATTTACGAAAATAGTTCGTAAAATTTTCTGAGTTAATGATATCCAGCAAGGTGGTATGGAGTTGGAGTCGAAGCCTTTTATTTTTTTTAAAAAGTGCTCGCTGTCTTCTTTTGCAGAGTAATTCTTCAAAAAAATGCGATGTCTCGCATCATTCACACTGGTACAGTTCTTGATACCATACATACTAGACGTAAATTCTTGAACAGTCTTCATTTTTTCACCAATGAAAATATCAGCAGCATCTGTTAATGACGCAAAAACTGTTTGATATTTTTCATTTTTTGAAAATTGCTGAAAAGGTTTTACTTTCCCTTTGTTGTAAAATGCTGCCGTGTAATCGCAACCTGTAAATGCATGGAATGCTGGAAGACTTTGGCATAATTTAATTCCTAACTCCAACGCTAAATCGGTGCAATTAATACAATCAACAGTTTGATTATTACTCTTTTTTGTAGCTGAACTGGCAAGCCAAATTTCTGATCCGATAAGTTTGTGCATATTTCCTAACAAAATAATCAAAACGTCAGTATCAGAGGCTTTAATTAAAACTCTTGAGCCTGGTTCCGCTTTAGAAGCATGAAAAATAATCCTTGTATCTGCCTCTTCGTGATGACATTCATAATTAGTTTCTTCAGTTTTTTTTACGGAATTTTCCTGAACTTGATAAGAGTAACAATGATGGTCGACGGTTAAAAAAATTTTTTTGTTTTGGATTATCGTTACCAAACTGTCGTTTTGCCAATAATCAGCCAGAAACTGCACCAGAGCCTCTTTAAAGCGATAATTTTTCAGGCTTTGCAAAAAATTTTTTGGTCTAGTTTGCTGAGGTCCTGAAATTTTGTACGGAATATCGAATTCTTTTCTGCTTTCACGTTCGGAATCTTTGATTGACGGTGATAAGTAGCGATCAAAAATTAAATGTATTTCTGTCGCGTTTGTTGAACATATTTTTATGAGTATTGACTCGGCAATTTTATCAAAAGTTTGAGCTATAGCAGCTCCGATTATATGCAAGTAATAAAAACCATCTATTATTTCAACGTTGATATGAGTTGGCTCAACCATTTTAGTTTTGGATTTCAAAACCTTTGCTAACGTTGATTTTGAAGTTTTTAACATCTCTCCAGTACATGCAAAAAGAGCAGGGGGCAATGGTGCTAGTGGAAAAGTTAGGCAAAATTCGAGATTAATTTTTTTGTTTAGACTTATTGCCAAAAGTCGCCCAAATACATCTCGTTCCATTTTCAACAATACTTTCTTGTTCTTGTCTTTGGTACTCAAGACTTTAGTCATACATTGAGAAGCAAAATTGCAGATTTTGTTTCGTTTTATTGATTTATCGAATCTTCCGGGAGTTGAAGAGCATTCCGAGATAAAATTTAATTTTTGTTGAGAGCCTGCTGTTTTTACGTTCAGCAGAAAATCAGTAACTTCTTTCGATGCAGCTTTACCGGTTGAAATGTTGAATAATGTATCTTTGTCAATAGTGTCATCAAATGGATTCATCGTACATTTTATTGCTTCAATGATACTCTGAAGATTTTTCTTGTCTTTCTTAATTTTACTTCGTTGCAATGAGTGCGAAGTATCATCCTCTTTCGTTAATCCGATTTTTTGTTTGATAGATGTTAATATCTTCGTCCTCATGCTATGACTGAGTGCCCATCTTTGACGTGCAGATATTGAATCCGCAGCAAGGTTATCAGCCAATTGATTGCTAGCATCAGCATTGATGGTTTGCTCTAGCGTCAAGTCAACCGGTGATCGAGCGAAATTCGCTGCAGTTCGTCTAATTCCAAAGGCACCTCGACGAAATTCAGCCACCAAAGATGAATTATTAGTATACAAATTGATTAAATTGCTCAAATATAACAAGGACCATCTGGCATAATTGGGCTGGTTTAACGCAAAAAAAATATCAGCCATGTTGAAAATCGAGTCCACGTACAGTTCAAAGTTACTGGTGCGGATACTTCTGGAAAACCGATGGTATAAATTAATTAACTCACAGTACTGGTAATAAAATTGAGCAGTTTTCCCTTTTTCTCCGATTAAAGTCTGATTGCAGAATTCTTTATAACCGTTAACAATTCGACTCAATACATCTGGTAACTCGATAGTTTCGTTGGCGTCATAAGCAGTTTGATTTGATGCATTCTGTATTTGTGTTTGCAGCAGTTCATCCATCGCCTCAAGTGTAACATTAGTTGTCGATAAATACTGTTCAAAATGTAATATTTGTAATGCGGCAGCGGTTAGCGGATGTAAGCGCTTGCAGCGATTGAAGTGCTTGCTGTCCAAAAAGCTATTCATGGAGCCGCCGGCTAATACTTCAGCTTGCACCAGTATTTCCACTAATCCACTGGAGTCAATATATTTTCCGATGGCTCTAAAAAATGCCATCTCTGTGTGAAACGCTCCCAAGTTAACAAAAATTTTATTGTATAGCGGTTTTTCTTGTTCTTGAATTTGCATAGCCATTTTTGCTATCGCTAAATCATATGTCACAATAATTTCTGGCTGCTGACATTTTTCAGCGATTTCTTTAGCCATGTTTAATGTTTCATTGACTACTGCATACGACGTTGGTGATGAATTTATGGGAGGCAAATATTCAACTCTTTGCTTCTCACTGTGGTCTAAAGATATCATACAGTTATAACCCAACCACATAGGAACAGAATCAATTCTTGATAACGACATTATCCATAATAAATCTTTATCTGTAGCTATTTCTGTAGCACCTTTGCATAACTCGGTTGTATTGATAAACGAATCTACAGTAATCAGCTGCATACTTGCCTTAGGTTTCGAATAATATGGTCGAATTTCTCGTGATATTTCATTGAAACGCCTTCTCTTGCGGGTAGGCCCTTCTTCATTTGTGTTGTCCTTTACTTGAGGCGCTGGTGAAGTTGTAGCTTCACCGTCATCAAAATTATCAGTTCCATTACTAGAGAATTGATAAATAATGCCAACTGTGTCGTGCATAGTGTCCTTTCCAGAAGTTGTGTCAACGAAGCGGTCGAAATTATCGAACGCTACGTGGGTGCTGTGTCCATTTGCTGCAGTGATGCCTTTTGGTATAACTTTGTTATCTTGGATCGATGTATACGTCATTTCGGTTTCCAATTCTTCTGCCAAATTATATCCAATTGTATGGCCATACCTATTAAGTATCGTAATTACTTGCCTAGAGTTGGTTAAAGACTTGACTGCCAATCCAAGAGATAAACTTTTTGCGGGCTTACATGCACCCCTAGTGACAGCATAAATAACGTCACTACATATTGACGTTATTTTAGCTTTCAGTCCGTTCGAATCTTCATCAGAATGATTAGGTCCTTCAATAAGGTTTCGCATAAAATCTATTAATTGCTTAGGAATGTCACATTCTCCACGAATGACATCATCAGCAGTTACGTTGCGAGAAAGCGGATGAACATCTATATTTTTAATACAACTTCTCAAATAATATGCTACATTTTCAAACTCATAATCATTTCTTGTCTCCAAAAATTTAAAATTGTTAGCCATTACAGAAACGTCCATGTCTGTTTTGTACACAATTTTTTTGTTACGTATTCCCATTGACGCTTCAATCGTAATAAGATTACCAAATTTCTTCATTAACTTTTTTTGCAAGGTTTCACATCGGTAATCTTGAATATCATCGAAATCAATTTCATGATTTCCAAACTCTAGCAATAAAGCTTGGTATCTTAAAAATAATTGAGCCAAGTACATAACTTGGTTGTTTTCAATTATTTCTGTCTCAATAAAATTTGATATGGATTGAAAAGCCAACTGATGTAACTGTCGATATTTACTATACGTTGAATCGGTAGATTCTTCCGTGGACCGCTTATTTTTCGATTGATACAGTGCGTAACAAGGCAGATGGTACGCGATAGTTTGATGTTGAAGTTTGGAGAGAATCTCCGAATCGCTTAAATTTTCGGCGATATTTTTGATCTGTAGTGGTACTTTGTCACCTTTAGGGAAAGTAAGATTAACCAGCTTCTTTCCACATCTTTTTTGGCTGTGGTCACAAAAAAGACAAATAATTGTGCTTGATGTCGATGCTGTTGATGTCGTTGCTGTTGATGTCGATGCTGTTGATGTTGACTGCTCCTAAAAGAATTTAAATCATTCTTTGAGTAAAAATGGAAAAAAACAAATATAAATGAAAATACAAGTTCAATTAATAGATTTTCATGTCACTTTTTTAAAAAAGCTAAAAAAAAAAATAATTTTTTATTACCTTGTCAAAGCCCCCAGAAGTTTGAGGCAGGTCTTCAACATTACTCGTTTCATCCTCAGCAACTGTAGCACAGGAATCGACACTAGGATTCAACTGTTGTGGTTCTTCTTCAGTAGTAGATACATCGGTATGCTCCTAAAAAAAAAACAATTTTTGCGATTAAATGAAAATGTTTGATTATAAATTTTAAAAAATTTTTGATAAGAATATTTGATTTAAAACATCCTCATTTAATTATTCCAAAAAAAAAAAAAAGGAAATCAGAACATTTTCTTGTTCAATTTTCAACTACCGTTTTTTAAGTGAATTACAAAAAAAATATGTGTGTCGAAAATTAACAAAACCATAAGTGAGTTTTACTAGCAATTACTTCAACATGACAAAAATATAGAAGATGTATTAGCTTAGATAATTTTAAAGATTCAATTATTATGTACTTACTGTATATTCAGCGATAAATTTAAGAAATTCTTCGTTATATTTTTTATTCAAAACAGTCACTTTTTTGTAGCACGTGGTATGATAACCTACAAATTGGAGTGACGCACTGGGTAGCTCAACAAAATTGTATTTAAAATGTTTTTTTTTACGAAAAGCTAACTTTAATGCACAGTTTTTAAAAGTTTCATCATCAAAATCAATTATTCCGTCATCCGAATCACACAAAAAACACTTTTTGGCCATTTTTTCCAATAATAAATAGCAGCACGTTTTTTCACTTGTATCTATAGCGACAATCTACTCCAAAATAATGCACAGCATATACGAGTCTATCGCTATCCTATACGAGTCTATCGCTGCGTCCTTTTCTACCGCATGGGATGGTTGGTGTGGGACCTCTCTCTCACACACATTCACTCGCAGCGATATTTTATTATTTAAAATTCGACAACCGTAATTCGGGACTGATTTTTCGCAGGCAACCCTATACCACCGTGTTCCTTATGAAATAATCTTTCAGTTTATCTAAGTTTGATTCAATAATCAGACCGTTGCAAAATGCTAGTATAGATTTACCTGTTTACACCTGGCAACCCGTGGTTGTGACCGGAAAAAAATAGGCAACCTAACGTTTGCATATTCTATGGGCTTCAAACTTTCGATTGGTATCAAATTTATTTAATAATCACACCGGTGCAATGTTTAAAAAAAAAAATTTTTTAAATTATTAATTAAAAATACTCTGGACTGAAATTTGTTAGGCAACCCATATAGGATATATTTATTGGCATATTTAATAACATAAAAAATACGTCTCATTAAATAAGCATCTCGGTGAAGGTCGTTGTATAGCGGGATCCTATACTATTCAAAAATGCCAAATCACAAAGGAAATTTGACAAATTTTTAAATAAATTTGTTATATTGTGCACTAAATATATCAAACTTTTCAAAAATTGTAAATAATAATATTTACAATTTTTGAAAAAGCCAACTATGATGTAGGTTTCCGTAGTACTACAAGCGCTATTGCCCGTAGTCGGTAATTTTCATCCTCGATAGTAATATATAATTATATTACACGCATAATATAAAATAATAATTTGGCCTGATTTATGAAATATACTGCAACTATCATATATTCTGAATAGGACTGCCAGGCGTCCGGCTTCAGCGGAACTTGTCCGGTTTTTTGTGACTCCGTCCGATCAAGTTTTGGCATGTCCGGCTTTTGCTAGGCTTTTTCATTGCTGGTGCTAAAGAATTTTTTTTGTATGAACATAAAATGACCCAAGCATAAAAGCTCGCTAAATACGATATTATAGAAAAAATATACTAAAAATTGTATGAAGCATTGTTATATTTTAGTTTTTTGATTTGTCATTGAAATACATTTAAGCGCAATTAATAATGGAAATAAGTTCAGTTTGTTCCTAGATTGTGATACTTACCCTGATTATCGGAGCTTTGCTTAAAATGGCAGCCTTAAACTTTGAATTTATCAAAGATTGAAAAAAAGACGGCTTTCGAAAAGGGGTCGATACCGTGGACACTTTTTAAATAATAATTGAACAGGATAATCTTTTCAATTGAGTCTAGGACTTTCTGCAGGTAAAAAGAATAAGGGTCTAACATTTGGTCTGCATATTCAAATATGTATGACACTTAAAATTATTATCTTAGAATGTTGCATAGTGGGGAGTTTTAGTTAATATTCATGTAAGACCATCGAAACCCTTTAGCTGAAATACTATAAACGCATTATAAGCTTAAGATTTGTTATCAAGTTTTAGTTGATATCAAATCTTAAGATATCAACTCCTTAGCTGGTTCCCGAATGAGAAAGATGTTCATACCTTAATCGCTTTAAAAATAGTTGGAATCAATACTGATGATACAGAGCCTCAGAATTGACTTTGTTCGATGCTAAACATTTGCTTTAACGGTTTCCTTGGCTTTTTTTCAGTAGAGTCTCACCTTTTCTTTTACCATATTGTGTAAATTTTTGCTTTGAACTTTAAGCTTAAGAGTTTGAACTGCTTTATCATCGATTGGCATTGAACTAGTTAAAAGGTGGCAGCGGATAACAAACTTAAGTGAGGAGAGAAACCCGAAAATCTAAGGAATGGGAGTTAAGCTTCTAGCGATAGCAGGATAGCTTAAGCCAGCGGCGCTTTGTCAAATAAAATATTTGCTGAAATCGTTAGCTTTTAAATACAAGCGGAAGCCAAGCGTTCTTTCAAAAAACGTCAACCGAGTACACACATATTCACCTCGCCAAACAACAGCTTCATTTTAAGGAAAAGGTGCCTAAAACAACTACAAAACAATTGTTTTTTTTAAATCGACTTAAATTAACCACGATGTTATGGTAGAGATGATGTCTCTTCCCCAAGTTTCACGAAAAAAAGACCCATCACTGAAAATGGGTTAAATAAAGTATTGTTACATGCACGAATAATTCTGCGAGCTACTGTTGCAATTGTTTTTACAACCATTAAGAACCTCATGATCAACAAAGTCAATTTACTCGAAACCACGAGAACCCACCAAGCATGATCAACATCTGAAAGTGACGTTACTCCATTCATTAAGCTGCTCGAATATATTGGGCACCTCTCGGCAGAACATTCGCCAATCTACGAGAAATGGGTTGAATGGCCAGAGACCCTATATAAAGGCGAGCTGAATAAATGGGGGGATGGTTCATTACAACCGCGATAATAAAAACTGCGATAGAGTGGAGCGCGAGGAAAAGGCGATATTGATTGAGTGATTGTGAAGTGATTTTAGAAGACAATTGCAATAGAAATTTATTGACAAGTGGAAGTTAGACTTTTGATAGTGAAATTAATAATTGTGTATTCTTTTAAATAAACTTTTTTAAACTTAATTGAAAAATACATTGTGTTTTCACTTTCCCGGAACATTAAAATTATTATGGAAGATTGAACAAATTATTTTCGATTAACCTTAAGCGACTGAATATCAATCTAAGTTTTTGATGCGGTTTTAGTTTCCGCATCCGCCATGGCATTATTAAGATATCGGACGAATCAGTTCAGATGTGTGGAAAGCGGAAGCTGGGGAATAAAATCGTTTACATCTAAAGTCGTTTAAGTGATAAAAGACCTGAACATTGGCATTCTGACTAAAATGTATCAGACCAAGCTTGTTTTTTTTCAAATTACAACTACTACCAAAGTTTCATTTGAAAAGACTGCTACAGTTGAGGCTACCAGTAAGGATCTATTATGTATAGATCCGTTTTTAAAATCTCCGATTTCATAGCTTGCGTTTTGAAAATTTCATAACAAGCATAAGTTAGAATGCATTTGAATATTGAGAGAATGCCTTTATAACTTAACTCAAACATAAATTATAATTTTCGATTTAATCATCAACCATTCCAAGAATTCGACCAATAACTAAAATCTTTTATTATTACATCTCATTTTTCAGATGTAATAATAAAAGATTCTAGTTATTGGTCAAATTCTTAGAATGGTTGATGATTCAATCGACTTTTTTCAAAGTAAAAGCAAAATTTAATATTTATAAGTCAGATAAAAAGGAACTGAAACAAAATGAGAAATATCTTTCCATTGGAAAACGAAAATTTACAAAAATTGCCATATACTTTCGAATCTTTCTTCAACTTATCACTTGGTGTTTTTTAAAAATTGGTTTTAATAAAAATCGACTGAGTATCGTGATTAACTTTGTAGCCTGATCGAATTATTATTGCAACCTTTTTTAAACACTTACACTTACATTAAACACTTACATCAAGTATTTCAAGTATTTTCAACCGTATTTTAATTTTTTAATTTTCCGTCACTACAAAACGCACGTTCACTCACAACACGATAATTAATATCATGAACGTTTTCCCAGCACAAACAATGATATCCCACAACGCGTTGTATTCAACAAAAATTCTAGGAGCAAGGAATTGGCAAGCGTGCAACATAGATAATACACAGCTGTCCTGCATTCACATTTCTTGGAGCCAGAAATTTTAGCTGCTTTGTGAGTGTTCCTTCCAAAGCGGCACCTATCTGGATTTTCTTCAAATTTTTTCTCCTTCAGCTTTTCATTCTGATACTCCACTCAATTATGTTTGCAATAATAACTCTGCGAATATTTTCGTATGAATTAAAACTTCTCTGAAATTTTAGTCAAAACTGTAAATTCAGTCAAAAATTTCGCTATTCCAGCAAATGAATTTTAACTTAATGTAGGCGTGTACTTTACCGTACAGACAGACGGACAGGCAAAGCACATTTGACGTAGGTAGACCTTTGCACAAGCCCATCTAATGCAAACACAGAAATGGGGAAAAGCAAAATTCCTTCGGAAAACAGAAGTTCCATTTATACGATTGGAATGTTTTCGGGGAAAAACTAGAAAAACTAATTGGATTGGAGTCAAATACGGTAGTATTTGTGTAGTAGTAATATATTTAAGGGAAAGGATAGGACATTTATGATACAGTTCGAAAACTTTTGCTGCATATTTGATGTCTAAGGCGACATTCACGTTCAGTAATATTGTGCAGTATTTTTAATCTGAAATATTAATTAAACATGTTTATAAATCACATACGTTCAATAATATTGAGTTAGTTAAATTGATAGGTCAATTGGGTTCGCACTGTATTGTCATGTCAGAAACTTGTCGGACAATGAACCTTTAGTAGCCTCTTTGTAATTACAAAGGCTTCTTTTATGACAAAAAACGGACGCAGCTCAGATAGTTTAGAAAGTTATTCTGCAATATCGCTTATTCTCGACGCAATTTAAATTCTTTGCGTAATTATTGATTCAGGCACTATGTGACGGCTAATACTAGCTGCATGTGTTCAATTATATTTTGTCATCACGAGCTCCGCACAATATTATTGAACGTGAATGGGCCGCCTAAGAACTATGACTCGGTTACAAATGCTTTGAAGAAATATCGACAATGTAGAAGCATTGTCGAATTCAACGTAAATTGTTTGAACAACATTTTGCTGCAAACAATTAACACGTGAAGAGCAACCACCACCTTTTTAAGTATACATTGTCTGACAACTCGTATACATTGTCTGACAACTCGTCACTATTAATATTTTTTGATTCTTGTGAAATTTTTTTTTCAAATAATACACATATAGATTGGTAGCATCTGCGGGCCCCTTCTGATAGGCCGAGCCCGGGGGAATTCCCTCTTCTCCCCCCACCCCCTCTCGACAGGCCTGACCCAGGCCCCCAGCAACGTTCATGAGTTTTGAGAGATGGTCCAAGAAATTGCATCGGAATGAAATTTGGGATTATGCAGACCAAGATGGGAACTGTAAATGCATTGCGGCAATATTGGTACTCGATTTCTCCAAAGACGAAATTGACCATCACGCTGCAAAGAAAATCTTTTGTCGCTTGCCCTGCTACCCTCCGTACCCATAGCAGGTCTAAGTGTAGACGACTCGACATCGCGTCTTCTTCACCACCTGCAGGACCGAAACTATCAATCGCCAATTAATAATTTTGTGACTACAGTGAATACCGTGGCATACATCAAGATTATGCAGAAAAATGATTTTTCAGTTTTTTTTTGTGCTTTGGGAGGGTGGAGTACTTCATGGAGTACTCTCGTATAGTCAATAATTTTGTTTATTTGGTATCCGCAGGCCAATTTTCTTTTTTCTTTAAAAGCCGTCAGGCCTTGCTTTGTTGTGTGAGCAGACGGGTTTCAACTACTTGGAGTTATCTTCTCTCTTATACTTTATAAATTAAAAAGTCTTAGTCAGTAAGAAAACGAGAAAATACAATAATTGAAGTATCAGAAACATCATACTTAGCAAAAATAATTTCGAATCAAAGAGAACCAACTATTAACATAATCTCTAATTGCAAAAAACCAGCTCATTGTCTTAAAAAATCATCATTGCAAACATTAAATAATATCAATCGATTAAATAAACAGAGCGTACCATGTACTCCTAGATGAATCTGCACAGGTAATAATTTGGTGTGAATATGTACTGACCTAAATTTCTGTAACCATACCATATGTTCAATTTCTCTATCAAATTAATCATCGGTACCGATGCATATATGGGAATAGATCGACAGTGTACCGTACTTTACGCTACACATATATTGTCAGTTGCCCAATCTTTCAGTGTTTTCTCTGACTAAGAAGACAACTCCTACGTACTCATTTAGTTATGCTTTGATACAAATCAAGTTTGTACCTATACAAGTCAGTGCGCATCTTATGAAGACAATCTTCAGATGATTTGAAAGTAAATTATCTTTAAAGTAAGTCTTAAGGCAAATAGAGGGCCTCATCTGCGCTCAATATGATCGGGAAGTACGAGTATACTCGTATGATAGAGGTTGAACGTACTATTCTTTATGTTGTTTTGTTTTGGATGCATTGAAGGAAAGTTGAGTACTTTCTTTCATGTCATGGATTCGGATACTGCTTGAAAATGAAATCTGTCCTGAATTAGATCGCTTTGGGTGAAGCTGAATTTTTTTTTTCTAGGTTTGACAACAGTAGCTTGTATGCCATACCCAAAAACAAATATAAAACTCTGCATCACTCATCGACTAAAGCCGAATTTTAGGAATAAATAATATTTATAATTATTTATAAAAAAACGTTTTAAATTTAAATAATATAAAATTAAAACATTTCATTGTCCTCTAAATGAAAATGGAAATAATTTTTCTTACAATCAATCTACCATTGCAAATACGAGTAAAAACAATTACCTTCACATAATATATCGCTCTACATTTTGATATTGTGGTGTAAATGCAGCAGCGTACGGAGTATGCATGTAGGTAAGCAAAACAAGCCAACTAAAATATTCATTCATGCATTGCTGACCTGTTTGGAAGGTAGCGGCGGTTAGTGGGTGATACGAGTTTTAATCCAAACATGTAATTGGATTCAGATTTCCGTTTACTGTTGAACTTATCCTTCACCCAATCATCCATTCAAGCGTCTTAATTGAACGTGCATTGTTCTTCTTAATTACATTTTCCACACTGTCAGCAGATTAGACGTTTTATTTGAGCTGTGTATGCAGTTTATTGGGTTCAAAACGTTGGTTATTTTTCTGGAGGATGTTTTTGATATTTATTTTAAGGGGAAATTTATTCTTTACACAAATATAGGACATTGTGGAAGATTATCGTCTTATTTATTAATTTAAAACGTATCATAAGAGGATTTCGACTGTAAGTTTGAGGGACCTTTAGAAAGTATCAAGTACAGTATGTCAAAAAATGATAAATTGTTTTATTTAAAAAACGGGTATCGAACATAAAAAAATTGTGCGGTAAAGATATTAGAAAGCAAATTGCTCTAAAAAATTTCCAATTGCTGAACTGTTTACGTTCCTGGGCTACAAACATTTTTTTATGAAGTCAATACAGTTCTTCTCGATAAGGCTTCCGAACTTATACTGAGATTTATTCAATTTTTAACCGTAATTGAAAGAAAATTTTCATACAATCGCGGTTAACCATATTTTTCCATTGAATTAATCTGTAGCAGTAGAGAAAAAAGAATTTAAGAAAAACTCAAGATATTATATCAATTGGATTTCGATAATGTCGGAATCACGTCGGGGTCAACAAAAGTGTTCAGTGATTGGGCAATTTTCAGGCAGGAACAAATCTACAAGTAAACATGTAGGATACTATTAAATTATGTCGGATGCCTCAACGAACTAGCTAACCAAAAATATAAAAAAATTATTATTTCCCTTTTTTATTCGTTGTAACTATTTATTTGCCCATACGCCGACGTTTCGAAGCACACACTTGCTTCTTCATCAGTGGTACAATAACTAAACTCACCAATTAAGGGAGTAATTAGGGTAAGGGGTAAAATTGTCAAAGTAGTAGGTATATAGGTAGCTTTAAGCAAAATGTAAGTTTAGTTATTGTACCACTGATGAAGAAGCAAGTGTGTGCTTCGAAACGTCGGCGTATGGGCAAATAAATAGTTACAACGAATAAAAATGGGAAATAATAATTGTTTTATATTTTTGGCATGTAGGATACTTTTTGATAATTCAAATCAGACATCATACAGTCAGTTCCGTTTATTCTCATCAGTACTATGATGTAGTGGCTGTTCAAATTGGACCTTGACTTTTTCATTCGGTGTCTAGGACTATGTTTTCTAATGAAACAGAAGTAAAAATTCTGTCGTTTCACGTAAATTGTATCCTGTTAGATTTCAGCAGTTTTTCTGAGAGCTCAAACATATCCCTTGTGTAAAACATAGCTGGAAGCAATTATAGGGGATCCAATGAATACTTAGGAAATTTTGAGGTGTACGTAATCGTTAAATATGAGTCTACTCAGCTACATATAATGGGTCTGATATAAGGATCGAGTAACAATCACATTATCAAGCAGGATACTGACTATGTCACCTTCTAGAGTACTGGTAGGATTTCCGGAGTAAGGTACTCCAACTTATTGCGACGTCAAGGTTAAATCTGCATAATATGGAAGACTTCCGTAAGATGCTTCAAAGTTATTCTCATAATTTTATCAACCTGTGTTCGAGCATTTTAACGAACAAAACGTTAACAATTCATGCATACATCAATTTGACAGGCATTGGAACTCAATCTGGAGCCTACGTCACTTCTAGATATACATGTAACATCACCCCATCCTTTTCGTTTTAAGTTACTGAACTATCAGTATCGTCCACTTTTTGACGAACCGCAAATGCGATACAAAGAGAATAAATTCAAAGATCATTTCATAATCCTGAAGCATCGGCTTTTTATTTCAGACTTTTCCCCATCAAGCTGCATTTCCCTTTTTGCATATGCTACCACATTCTTTGTTTTAATTGTTGGTAACCATACTTTGCCGTTTTCATTTCATTTTAGTGAACGTTATAACATTGGTTATAACTAATCCCGGGTCCGATGACTCACCAAATATTTTTTTCAAATCATCATCTTATATTTTTTTTCCGTTATCCTTTAAGTAAAGCCTAGCTCAACTACGGAGTCTTTTCTCGCTTTTTGAAAAATGCATCAATTGTATAATATTTTTCTCAAAAGTTTTGCTCGCTCATCTATACGAATTCAGCTACTTCAGGGCATTCTCAAGGTAGATCATGCGGTTCAATTTAACATCAATAGTAAAGAAACTCGTAGGCTTGTGCGGGGACTGCAAGATTTTAATGATGTAGAGTCTCTACCGTCCGTGCAAGACTCGGGTACCGATGTTCCGGCACAAGGGTCAGTGAGATATAAAGAAGATTAAGGTCAGCTGAGTATCTTCGCTTTACGACCGCGTACGCGTGCTTGTCGGCTAGCTATTTGCGGGATTATATGGGGCGAATTCTTTGTCGCGCCACAAAGCTGCACTAAAAAATAGTCATCATGCGTACTCTGCTCTACAAGACATTCGTATCAATTTTTATTATCTTAAGAAAATTTATTTTATGTGTCAATCAAGCTACTCTACAGTAATTTATAATTTTTGCCTCACCAAGTTAAGCGAACACGCAGGTTTGGGACAAATGCAAAAATCAAATAAAAATACCTCCGTTCCTTCTCTGAAGAAGGTCGTTGCATTACAAGGGAAATTTCAAGCCGAATGATGTTAAAGTGATTGAAGTGAACCACTCATCCATGCCTAAATGATGGAAACTTGGCAGGTGTAACTGACTATAACCTAATAAAACGAACAATGCAGTTTTGACGGGGTGACCAGCTCCTCGACTGCTTATGTTTACTACAGAATTGGTAAGGTCCAGTGGCTGAAATGGGGCGAAACACTTTGGCCTCAAAAAAACTCCAAGCAAAGGAGCGTGCGGTTCTGTCACTTATGTGCTTATGACTGTCTCGTTTGCCGCAAACAATTTGTACTGAGACACATTTTGGACGGGTCGCAGGCGTTAAAGCGGAACGATGGATATATCCGCTCCCGTGTCGATGAGGTACTTTAGCTTCAATTTAGAGTTAAACATTTTAAAGCGAATCCTTGAGGAACCACTAGTTGCGCCTCCTGGGCTAGCGGCTCGATTCGTTTTCCACTTGTTGGCTAAGAAATGAGCATGCCGGTCGAGATTGCCCTGCTGCGGCGCGAAACTGCGATGAAAATAACATATTTGGCTGCATTCCTTGCGTGAGGTGACCGGCCGAAACGAAGAACAACAAGAGCTGCTCTGCCGAGACGGTGCGTGAATGCGGTTAATGTCCGTCCTCAGCTCCGCAATGCTCTTCGGGAGCATCTCGCTGTCAGGTGTTGGGTGTGGGGTCGGATCGTTCTGTACGCACGACACCGTGTCTGGCTCGCCGACGCTGACTATAGGATCTGCGGTGGACGCCAATTCCCCCAGGCTACCACGTTAGTTGACGGTCAGGATGGTGCGAGATGCTAGGCGGGACGTACTGTAACCAAAATAACTTAATTACGTTATCCGGTATGGACTTCCCAGCTGAGCACTGTAAGCGGCGCAAAAACTGAAACGGGCGTTGATCCTCTATTTTCAACTCAAACAGAACTTAGCTCGTCCTTTCATCGTCCGTGATGCCAAAAACAGTTAACTGCCTTCGCTTGATAGCTTCGTATCTACCCTTTTCAGGTGGGACCTTCGTAATTGAAGCGACATTTGTCAGAATTGGCATGTTCAACTCGGCGACGACTTTGTCGAAACGTGCTGCGTCGATGTTAACATTGATGCTGCGAAATTGCGATTCAACGCGTGCGAACCATAGCTCATTGTGCCAGAAAGCCGGCAACTTGACGAAAATGTCGTTCGCTTTGACGCCAGCGGCCACGCGTCTGTGGCAATGGAGGCTCGGCCGGTATTACTCTCAACAGCATCATAAAAAGCATACGGCATATTACCAAATACTCGCGTCTGTGTCACCAATTTAAAGTACGGGTATGTCGGTAAATGCAAGACTCAGTAACAATAATACAATACTCTTTCACTCCTATCGTGCTTTGGAAAAATCCTGGAACGCATTGTTCATTGTAAACTTTCTCATCTAGCCGAAAATGAGCATGGATTTGTGAAAGGACGTTCTACCGTAACTGACCTAGCTGAATTTATCAACACGGTTGCAATCACCCTTGACTTAGGAAGTCAAGTTGATGTGATTTACACTGATTTTGCGAAAGCTTTCGATAGTGTGGATCACTCTCTCCTGGATTTACTCCTTTCCCTTTCATCATTCCAGCACGGTTATCTGTAATGGATCTCCGTCCCACCCTTTCGTCACAACTTCTAGTGTTCCACAGGGATCAACTTTAAGTTCATTTCTTTTCAACCTCTTTATAAATGACCTCCCAGCTATCTTCACATCAAGCCCCCCGCTGTATGCTGATGACCTTGCGATATTTCGAATCATTAATTCAATACAGGATTACCGATCTCTTCAGGATGACTTAAATCTTTTGTCCTCTTGATGTCATAGAAGTCGACTTCAACTTAACATCTCTAAGTGTCTTTCCATGACCTTTGCCGGTAAAGCTTATCCCATTCAATTTTCTCTTAAAAGTGGAATTGTGGCGGAATAATTTTTCATATAAGCACTATCGTTTGAAATAAAATCGAGAAATTGAAGCTATAATAAAATATTTACTTGTTCTGCTCATGTTGTGGCTTTCTTTTAACTGGATACACTTTTCCCAGTGATGATCAACAGATCATTTTTAGTCAAGAAGTGGCTCTTTATACATACCGAGTATTTTCTTCAGTGTCACACAAGTGGGTTTCAAATGAAAGTTTGTAGTAAGAATTCTTTTAAACAGTTTCTATAAACTTGTTTTCTGGGTTGCGGAACGTATTAGAAATTCATGCCAACATCCTGCAATTTGCTGCCCTCATACTAAAAAACATAACATAAATGTCGTGAAAGGACAACACACAGTGATGATCTAATCAATTTGGGAATGGAATTCATAATTCAAAATATAAGTATCGAAGCAATTAATGATCTTAAAAATATATTCGTTTTAATACGATCTTAGTAGTCTGTGTGGTCTAGTGGTTAGAGCATGAACGTATAAGCCGAAGCTCCCAGGTTCAAATCTCATTGTGAGCAACGTGATTTAGTTCAGGGTTTTTTCGGACAGACTACGAGTGTTCACTCACTTGTGATATGTACTGATTTAATCAGATCGTATCATAGCTGAGCAAGCACACGGAAGCATGGTACTGACCAAACCAACTTCCAAAAAAATCAATACGGTCATGAAAAAGAGGTACCCTAACTATCTCTAAGCGAAGGCCCGAGAGGGGTTGTAGTGCTACAAAGAAGAAGAAGAAGAATACGATCTTAATCTTTAATTTAATTCAATTATTTCATTTAAGTAAACTCAAAATAAATTAATACTAAGTTTACTTTTGCGTTTTGATTTTTTTGCTTTGATTGATGCTACTCTAGGAGCCCTATTTTTGCTTTGATTGATGCTACTCTAGGAGCCCTATCACTTCTCTCTCTTACATCTATTTCGGTATTTGTAGTTACCATCGCGTGATCTAATTGCTGTTGGGCCTGATCAGTGGAAACCTCAGGATGGACGGGTAAAGTGGGTTGCGAAGCATCATTGGATACATCCATCGGCATATCATTTTTAATAGCGAGGCGGATCTGATCAAGATGTCTTTTTATGTCCCGATTATTATGACTTAATAATTAGGTGTAATTTCTTGGGCCAATTTTATACTTTTCAACAACTGGCGACCAACTCGGCTTCTTAGCATCGCTATAATTTCAAACATAAACCTTCTGACCAACAGCGAAGTCCGAATCTCGATTACCTTGAAAATTGTTAATGGCAATTCCTTGAGTTCTTTCAATGTTTAGTTTAATGAGTGGCGGTTTTAAGAAACTGATCTGAGCTCCCTATTAAACAGTAACTTGGCTGGCGATTCCCCAGTTGCGCAATGCTTCATTGCACTATAGTAAAAAAGAAATCTGTTTATAATCACTTGAAAATCAGAGTGATCGTCCTGCAATGTTGCATTAAAGATTTTTTTAGTTTTTACTAAATTTTCGGCTTGACATCTGTAGCCGGATGGCCAGGAGCAGTGAAAACATGTCTAATTCCATTCATATCAATACATTTTTTAAACTCTTGTGAAGTAAACTGCCTGCCATTGTCGCTAACCAATGTTTCGACCAAACCAAATCTACAAAATACTTCACGAAGCTTATCAATTGTGAAAGAGGACGTAATATCTTTGGTCTTGCATACCTCAACCCATTTGGAAAAGCAGTCCACGATCAACAAAAGATAATATCCTCTGAGTGGGCCGGCATAATCAATACGAATTCTTTGCCATGCTGAATCCGTGGGTGCCCAAGGTATTGAGGGAGCCTTTTCCGGACTAGGTTATGTCTTCTGAGATGGATCGCAATTCTTAATTAAATTTTCTATTTCATGGTCCATTCTTGGCCACCAAACATAAGAACGGGCTAGTGACTTGGTCTTTACTATACCAAAATGCGATTTGCTGCTGTACGGTACCCCCACAAGATACAATCTTTCTCAACACTGAGCTCTGATTGCTTTGCTCTGAATTGTTCGTAATATTTCCCGTCTAGCTTTCCTAAGTTTTCGTCTTGAATACTACTTAAAACTTTTGAAAGAATCCGATCTCTCTTTGTTTCAATTCCAATAGTTATGTTATTTAACTCAAAGGATTAATAAATCCAACATAATCTATATAATTCGGTTCTGGCTTCACCTCAGTAATTTCTGACTGAGCCATCCTAGACAAACTGTCTGCCCGATTGGAAGTACCTCTTACAAATTTACTTTCATAATCAAATCCAGAAAATGTAAAGGCCCATCGTTGCATTCGTGATGCAGCCATTACTGGAATGCCTTTGTGTTGCCCAAAAATAGCCAAAAGGGGTCTGTGATCTGTTTGCAAGAGAAAATGAATACCTAATAAATATTGCTTAAATTTATTTACGTTAAAGATTATTGCGAGGGCTTCTTTTTCAGTGGTACTATAATTTCTCTCAGCGCTGTTTAATTCTCTAGGAACAAAAGCTATGGGTTTTCACTCCAGCAATAGCCAAATTAGAAGCGTCAGTTGACAAAATTATTGGCAGTTTTGGATCAAACTGAACTAAAGTTTTACTTAAACAAATCTTTTTCTTCATCAACTTATATGCTTGCTGGCATTGATTTGTCCAATTAAATTCAATACCTTTTTTTAATAATTCATACACAGGGGTCATTTTATTCGCAAAATTTTCAATGAAATTTGAATGATGGCTTACCAGACCAATAGACGCTCATAGTTGAGATACATTTGAAGACTTTGGTGCATTTAGCGCAACTTCAACACGTTCTTTAGTGTTTGACAGTCCAGTTGAATCAATATCGAATCCCAAATATGAAATCTCAGCTGTTCTAAGACGGTCTAGAACGGCTCGTAAAGTTTTTAAATGTTCGGACAAATTTGGTCCTGTAATGAGAATGTCATCCTGATAACAAAATATATTCTCGAATTGAGATAGAAGGATCTCCATTGTTTTTTGAAAAATAGCTGCAGCTGTTTTCACTCCAAACGGCAGTCTTGTCATAGAAAATAAGCCTTTATGGGTGCTCCAAGTACAGAGTTTCTGAGATTCCTTATTTAAAACGAGTTGATTGTTCGCGTTTGACATATCTCACTTCACGAAAAGTTCTCCACCTTGCATTGAGGCAAATATTTGGTCAATTCTTGGCAAAGGATATTTAAAATCTTTAAGAAATCTATTAATGGTAGTTTTATAATCGCCGCAAATACGGAGCTTGCCATTCAGCTTCAAAATTCGAACCAGAGGAGTGCTCCATTCTAAATTGTCAGTTGGGAATAGCATTCCAGAATCGACCAATTGATCTAATTGTTTTTCGATTTCCTTTTTCCATGCAAGAGCATTGGACGTGGCTTGCAAAAAATTGGTTAGTAATCAGGCAAAATTGTTAAATTAATCTCTTCTAATTTATATCGACCTAAATCACTCTTAAAAACATCAGAAAACTCACTCTTGATTGACTCAATGATTTCAATGTATTCGTCAGAGCTTGGGAAAATTTCCTCTTCAATTAAATTTATAGGGCTTTCCAATAAGAGTTGTTATTTTGAATAGATCTTGTGATACCTTGCGACTTCTTCCTTTGGGCCACGTGAAAGAGGCGGTCTACGCCAACAGCCCAGCGTCGATTCAAGACCTCAAAGATGGAATTCGTAGGCTATCGAGGACATAGGGCAGCCACTTTGCGATTTGATTATGGAAAATTTCATGAAAAGGATATGGTCCTGTAAGCGTGGTCGTGGTCGTCATTTGCCTGATGTTATTTTCAAATTAACGGCATACCTTCCTCTTTATAATGAAATAAACATCCAATCATTTATATTAAAAAATGGCATTTTTCTTTTAATATTAAAATAACACCTCTTATTGGAAAACCCTATATAATAACACACGGGAGAGCCTGTTCAGATATAGTAATCAAAAACTTATGTTCACAGTAAATTCCCTAAAGCAATTATATAACACTACAATAGAGGAGTGCCAATTAAAGTAGGAACATTACTCAGAAAAGAAAAGAAAGATGATGTCCAAGAATTGTACCTTAAGGAACTCCAATTTGAAGCAAAAGCTAACTATCCAAAGTCCTTACAATACCGAGACTCTATATATCTTGATGTTTTCTGATCTAGTTCAAAACCAAACCCGCGGAGAAAATCCCTGCATAACAACGTTGGTCTATCAAAATCAGTCACTATTATTTTACCTTTGACTATATTGTCTTTGAATTTTACATTTGCTTCAAATTCGCCTAAAAAATTTTAAAGGTTCGCCACTATAGCCGGTAAATGTTGCTGTGCATAACCGAAGAATCCTTCTGTCGAAATTTCGATCAAAAACATCGATTGAAATTAAAGAACAGGGTGCTCCCGTATCGCACATGGCTAAAATGACTTGCCTTGGATTTCCACTGATAGTTCATAGCAATAAGACAGCCTGCTCTGATCATCGGTTGCAAAAACAAATCCATAATCCAATTCTTCAATAACACTGTAAATTGAAAAAATTATTAGAAAACTCATCACTGTATATATTTTATTTCCTTATCGTCCCTCTGATTCGTTTGTTGTGGCAAGTGCTTGCTAAATGTGTCGTCCTTTCCACACAAATGGCACTTTGACGTCTTGAACTTACACTTCTCCGACGAGTGATTTTTCCAGCCACAGTGCTGACACGGTTTCTTCGATTTGCCCTCATTGTTTCCATTGTTGTTGCTGTTTCTTTCGTTGGACTTTTTGTTTTTGGGCTTTGCTTTCGATTTAATGAAATGTACCTGCTCGACCGTTTGGTCAGTTTACTTTGTTTCTAAAATTAGGGCTTTTTTGAAAGCAGAATTGAGAGATGTCTCGTCATCTTCACAAAACTTATCAAAAATGTTTGCCGGTAGCTCCGTCACACATTTGTCGAGCACTTTTTGTTCCAGATTACTGCCGAATTTACAATTCATGGACAACTTCTTCACTCTGGTAAATGACGCGGCCACCGTCTCGCCCTCCAATTTTTTTGCGTAATAGAAATTTGTCTTTCGCGAAAAACAATTACAGGTGGCATATAATGCCGTTTTAATAGCTCCACAAGTTCTTCATAAGTTTTAGAACTTGGTAATTGTGGGCTCCATAGGCTATGAATGATTCCGTATACCTTGAAACCAATCATTTTCAATAATGTGGAAACCTTTTCCTCTGGCGTCCTGCATCCGACTTCAACGAAATGCATTTCCAACCACTCGTTCCATAGCGCGAAGTTTTCGTGCACCGAATATTTTGGCATATTTGATGCCTGGATCACCGGATTAATCACTTGACTTACGTTAAATGCGTCTTCTGACATTTTTAACTCTTATCGGTATTACCGGATTTTCAAAATGATGGAAAGTGAAGAAAACCTCGCCGCCAATTTGTAATGTATCGGGAATATATACACGTCTTGTCTGCTTGACTGTCGGTGGCGAAAGAGACCAACACATTCTTTTATTGGAGACAAATGTCATCTTAATTAAAAATTATAATGCTTATTGTGAATGATTACAAATGACATTTTTACATTATATCAGGCAATAATATCCAAAACACATTAGTTCATGAAATCTATAAATTCACGTATTCAGTGACTCCATGTGCGCAACAATAATCTAAGGACGCAGAACATGTTATTAAAATTCAAACACAAATAATAGGGATTCAGTCCAACTCAAAAAAGAAATACTCCATAAACTTTGCTTAAAACGATCCTGTATGAAAGTTTTACGACGTAAGTCATTATAAGTTTTTATTCCATGTATATGAGTTCACTAAAAGCCTTCACTAGTCTTTACTGCCAAATAAATTCAGAACAATGTAGCGTCTTCAATCTTCAAATCTAAGCCTTTAAAGGTTGATATTTGCTACCATAGTAATTCTTTTTAAATAACAGCCCCAACTTTATAGCAAGCTGGGTACTTCCAGGGATTTCCTTACACATAGCATGTTTCAATATGTATTCTGTGGCTTTAAAGTTCAGAGACTGAATTCTAAAACATCGATTATTTACAAAGCCTTTTAAATCTATAACATTAAGATACCACTTTCCAATTTTAAGCTCAAATTCTTCCTATTGTTACAATTTCCATGTCGGCAATTTGCCAATTGTGTTACAAATTTAGAAAAAAAGGAAAAAAATAATCGCACTGATATCTTCTAGTATTCCTATTCATCCCGTTGTTAGTCCTACTCACCACCCCCATTCATACAAGTATAAACTCCACTCATTTGCATAATTCTATGCATTCTTGCATATCCTACACACAAAACCGTTTTTCCCATACTCGACGCATTTCTACCGAGAAAAGCTTCACAGAGCATTTATTTATAGAATTGTGTATTGTATCTAAGTACCTATCCATAGTTTTGAGTGTGGGTCTATTGGGGCTTATAGCACTACATGCTCTCCTCATACAACCTACTCTAGTTGAGTGTAAAATGGCGCCCAACATGAAGATTTGAAAATCCACATATGTACTCTGTACTCGTACATAAAACAGCAGATGCAGATAGGACAAGAAGGTCATGTATGCATAATTGCATTCAAGTTGTTCGTCAAGTATTTTTCACGTCCGACGTCGTCATCGTCATCTTCATCGTTGTAGTCATTGTTGTTTGATCTGAGGAAGTTGAGCTTAAAAAGTGTATGGACGAGTACAAGTACGGAAACTAGGTCAATAATAAGTTTTCTTTTGGTAAAGAATTTTATTATGTTTGCGAATTTGTTTGGAATAGACATCAAGGACTGAGAAATTATTTGGGTAGTGGCCAAAATAATAGTTTATGCTAGATGCTAGGGAAATAAGGACTTCTAAGGAATGAGTGTACGAGCGTCAGGGCTATTAAGTCTTTCTTTTGATGTCAAAGCACACAGAGGGCTCGATTGTAAAGTTAATACCTTCCGCTGAAGACGTTTAATTATTGGATGTCAGTGGGATGAAAAAGCGCGAGCTTGCAGACATGATATATATTTCAACAAGTTAAAGTAGCAGGAGAGTGCTCCTGCCAGAAGGAGCAAGAAGAAATTATGAGAAAATTAAACTTCTGAATATAAAATCCATACTCATACATAAATTCCATGAATTGAGCTCGGAAAACCAAATTATTATGTATTTTGATTTGCACCATTTTATTTTCAGAGTGCTGACCTCTTTGTTTGTTTGTTTTGTCAGGATGACATGTCAATCATTGTTTTTCGTTCTTTCTCGGCTGTTTTCACCTCGCTTTAACGATACTAAATAAACCAAAAATCTTCCTTTTTATTGAGTGAATATTACTTTTTTATTGAATCGCAAACGCGCGTTTCAAAAGGAACGTCCTTTCTCCTTCAATGCTTTTCTACAAGTGTTTCTTATAAACAATCTACATTCATTTTGTACATCTAAGTACCAATTTTTCCGTCCTAAATGGTCTATTAAGGGGTTTAAAAATTACCCTAGCTACAAATCTTCCAAACTTAAACAAGTGATCCTTCCGTGCTAAATGGTCTATTAAGGGGTTTAAAAATTACCCTAGCTACAAATCTTCCAAACAAACAAGTGATCAACGGTGGCCAGGCACGCAATGGAGGAAAACCACGAAATAACGAAGGACAACGACGAAGTGTTGAAGGAGGGGTCAAAACAGCGGAAGCTCGACGGATACGAAAACTGGTATATTCACAACGAACCACAAGGAAAAAGAATGAATGTAGACGTAGGTAACTGCCAATCATCTTTATTTTCTTTAATTTCTCAATAAGCTACTTAAAAATTATGAAGTTCCTAATTAGGCTAATTAACTTTATTTCTCTCATCTCTCCTAAAGGATCATTTTGTTAACTTGCTAATTAACTGTAATTCTTTAATCCTCTTAAAGGGTCACTTGTTTAAGTTTGGAAGATTTGTAGTTAGGGTAATTACCTATAATTGTTAAACCCCTTAATAGACCATTTAGCACGGAAAAATTGGTACTTAGATGTATAAAATGACTGTAGATTGTTTATAAGAAACACTTGTAGAAAAGCACTGAAGAAGAAAGGACGTTCCTTTCGAAACACGCGTTTGGAATTCAATAAAAAAGTAATATTCACCCAATAAAAAGGAAGATTTTTCGCTTATTTAGTGTCAATGATAGAAATTATTTCTAAAATTTTTATCAAAATCCTTATACATTTGTAGAGTTCGAGTGTTTGCCGAACGAGTATTTAAAATTGAATTGCTGTGCAATTGATAAATTTTCAAAGGTCTCCAACTTAACTGTTTATGGCTCAATTTTTATGAAATTTTCAGAAAACATGGGTTATATATCAGATAATTAAAATAGAAATTTTTGGAAATTTTAAGGGTCACCTTTCGATTTTAGAGATTAAAACGTAAAACTCGTATAATGTACTATTATTAACAAATTTGATGGATTTTCGACTTCTGAGGTATTTGTTGCCCTTGTATTTATAGAGATCTACATCTGTGATTTTTTCAGACTTTTCGGTCCAAAGATGTCCAATCTCGAGTGGGGTACACCAATTTTTCGTGCATTTTCCCTCCCCCTACACTCCCTAAGATGAAAAGTGTAGGTTTAAGACCTGTTTTGAAAAGTTCTCATCAAAACCTTCGACTTGATACACATATCGACCACTTTTGGTAAACATTTTATTTAAGCGTCATCGCCTATATGAGGAGCTCCTCCCTAAAACCTTATATCCCAAAAATTCTATTTCTGGAACACCAAAGACACAATTATTGAGATTGAGACATAGTCCGTAGGCGTTCAGTCGTTTGAATACTTCGTGTGTAATATTTTGATGTTCCACCATATTTGTCGAAGCAATTAGAATATCATCCAGGTACGCGAATACATTATCCAAACCTCGAAGTGCGGTATCCAAAAACCTTTGAAACGATTGTGCTGCGTTTTGTAGTCCGAACGGCATTACGCAGAACTCAAATAACCCGAACGTGTTATTACGGCTGTTTTTTCGATGTCTTCGGGAGCAATGGGGATGTTACAACAACATTCATTAACATATGTAAATACTAATTGCTCGGAATTCTATAACAATTGATCACGCCCCCCATGCCTCGCTTACGACATGTTACGACAACAATCATTAAAATATGTGAATACTAATTGCTCGGAATTCTATAACAGTTAATCACGCTCCCCATGCCTCGCTTACGACATGTTACGACAACAATCATTAACATATGTTAATACTAATTGCTCGGAATCGAATAACAGTTGATCACGCTCCCCAAGCCTCGCTCTTCGTACGTAGCGTTTTGCTGCGGGCCAACAAGCAATGTATGCTTCACCGCCCAAATTTACGGAACGGCGACACCCTACATAATCGCAATTTATTGTATATAAGAACATTATATCTTACGTTTCATTGGTCAAGTCACTGAATTGACTCCCCGGCAAATTCCACACGCATACATGGTAGTCCATACAATTACCATATTGAGAGCACATGAGGTACACGAACACAGTTGAATGTGTATACCATGCGCAATCCGCTCAAGTCTAACAATTCGCCGCACATGCGCTATTGCAACATCCAACTCAGAAATCATCTGAGGAGAAGTCGTCGAATATTCAGATATATGAATACTTAAGACGAAAAGAGCAAAATACATATGGATTTCACAGCCGTTCCACCCTATAGACGGGTATATTGCGACTTGCCTCGCTCCAGCAGCATTCGTGTATTTGGACATAAATCGATATGTTTTTGATTCTGACGGCGTCCCAGTCATATATCACATATATAGACGGGCCACCGATCAGAAGATAAAATATCCTCCAAGTTTGAGTTCACGAGACCAACAATTCCAATGGAGATACTCATTTGCTAGATTCGTTGAAGCTAATCGAGCTGAGACGGGGCAATTAGGTATTGGTGGCTGAATGACAATGTCTAAATTATTCGTGTTTATTTTCAGTTTTTGTGCTTTTCATTACTTAGTTTTTGAGTTTCAGCTCATTATTGCTACATTTAATATTGTTGTTTATTTGTGTTAAAAATTAGGGATAAGTTAGGTATATGTTATGTTTATTATATTAGGTTAGAGATAAGATTAAACGCGTAGGTTAGGAATATTGTGATAGCATTTTTTAGTACAATATAAGATAAAGTTTTTGATTGAATTTTATTAGAATTAAGTTAAAACATATTAAGTGTAGGATCAAAGTTCACTGTTGTGTTTAAATTATAAATAATTTAAGGATAGTGTTGGTTGGTTTTTTCTCCTTTTTCCAATTGAATTTCAAAATATGTAATAATCTTAATTAATTGAATTTGGTATAGTTTTTTTTTGATGAAATGTGTTTAATGATAACGTATAAATTTAGAGAGCCATTTGGGCCATTAATTTTTTGTATTGTTATTGTTTGGAATTTGCTTTATATTCTTTGAAAATTGATACCGATTAGTATTAAATAAAGCGCTTTCTACTTTGACTTTGAAAAGAGCAAAAACATAAGATTGCATCTTGCGTTCCTTTTCGTGCAACAAGATTGTTCCCGAGGAACGGAGAAGAATGACTTAGTAAAGCAAATTAAGGGGAACTAGCACGTTAACAAGCTCAGCGTTTTGCAGTTAACTGGAGCGAAGGTCTACGACTCCCACTAGCAATGCAAGCAATTCGTTTGTATTTAAGCTACTGTCGAATTGGACAAGGGGGCAAGCAGAAGGAAACAATTCTCGGGGAGAGACTGCCGGAGACAATTGCGGTCGACGTTTGCATACAAGTTCGCTACCAAGAGATGATAATTCCGCCATCAACAATACTTCAACGCCAGTAATTTCCTAGTGAAGGCATCTACAGGAGTTGAAGTAGACATCTGCAGGAGTTGAATTTAGAGTATCTTTTGGCCTAAGCCGGTGAAACACTAGTTCTAGCCTTCATTCACGTACACCATAGAATTAAACCATGGTACCAGGGTCATAAGCCCGGGTTAATTTTTATGGCGCACCAAGACCAGCTGTAACCCCCTTTCTCTATTTACAGGCCGCGCTTACCGGATTTGACGGCCCAGGCGTAGAGCCTGGCAGCAACAGCAGACCCCTAAAATCTAGGTGCACCAAGCCCAGCCTGGCAGAGGCACTCCGCGCTGATCCGTTGGCGAGTCCCCGACCGGTGACAAGGTTCCCAAGGAAAAGGGAGCCAGTTCGGAAGCAGTGGACAACTCCGGAGCCCACTCCCCAGGGTCTCACTCGAGGAACGCGATAACCCCTCACTCTCGAGACATACCTAGCCCGCCTGGCAGTCCCGTTGTATGTCGCAGACAGGGAGTCTCCGGAGGAACCGAAGCGCGGTGGTAGACGCGTGAGGCGGAACTGAGCAACCTACGACTTTTCGCGAGAGGTGTGAAGTCCGACGAGGAGCGGAAGTTTTTCGCAGCCCGGGCCAGGGCACTCAAGAAACGAATCAAGGAGGAGCGAATGAGTAGGCTAGCGGTGGTAGCTAGGACCCGAGCGCTACTGGCCAAACGAGTTCCAGACGTAGAATGTATTAAACCAAAGCAAATTGTCAAACGGGAATAAAGATCTTTTGTATTTCAATGAAAAAAAAAGGTTCTTATTTCTAAAGGACAGCCCCCTTCCCCGCTAGGTATCAAGGATTTTGGTAGTGTGTGGTGATGTGGAATCATCACGCCAGCACAGGCAGGGTGGTTGCGTATTCATAAGAGGGATATGGTGGTATGCTCTGGTGATATCCAATCGGGTAAAAATTGTTTTTCCATAGAGCTGTATTGATACATCCTGAATGTTTTTTATTGGATACCGATCAGGGCATGTGAAAGCGTCGAGGTGCCTGTAATCTCCGCACGCTCTCCAATACCCCAGATTTTTTGGTACTATATGTAATGGACTGGCCCATGTACTTTTCCGAGGGGGCGGCATATCCCTTTTGAACGATTATAATGTCTTAAAAAGTCCACACCAAGAATCGGTCGCGCAACATCAGCGATTTTAAAAAACCAATAAAATGAGCGACGTAAACAGAAATTCACTGTTAGACGTTTTTCTCCATACCTTTTAGTCACTGAGCCATTTGCAGCATTGAGTTTTAAGTTGTTTTCGGCTGTTGGCTTTTGTGTTGACGTAGGCGGTACAACAGATATGTCGGCACCAGTATCGATTCTTCTTCTTCTTAGCACTACAGCCCCTTTCGGGCCTTCCCTTCCTGCAAACAGCGCCACCAACTGTCTCGGTCTGTTGACCGCGTCTTCCAATTCCGAAATCCGAGCAGCGATGAACTGTCTTCGTCGACCGAGTCAGACCAGCCTTTCCTCGTTTTCCCCACTGGCCGTCGGCCTTCAGTTCTCCCAACGAATACCTTCTTTGGTATCCGTTGTTCGTCCATACGATTCATGTGTCCAGCCCATTGCAGCTTCCGCAGTCTTACAATCCTTGAGACTTCCGCTTCGTCAAAAATTTCATACAGCTCATGGTTGTGTCGAATTCGCCATTGGTCCCCGTCTAGCTTCGCTCCGATTATTCGCCTCAGGACCCGTCGCTCAAAGGCGTTCAATATATTTGCGGATGCTTGGGTTAGGGTCCATGTTTCACATCCATAGCATAACACAGGTCTTATCACAGATTTGTATACTTGGAGCTTTGTTTTCCTGTGTATGCAGCTGGTCTTCAAAATCGTCAAAACTGAATGAAATATTTTATTTGCGAGCTGTATTCTGCCGCCCCTAAAAGGCTGCCCCCTAGGTACGTGCCTAGTGTACCTAAAGGTAAGTTGGATGTGACACCGTGGCTAAATCGAAGGCATGGTGAGACTGACTTCTATCTGACCCAGCTTTTGAGCGGGCATGGGTGTTTTCAGTCTTACCTGCACAAGATCGGTAAGTCAAGGTCTCCCGATTGTCGGTTTTGCCCAGGAGAGGAGGACAATGCCTGTCACACATTTTTTGCGTGTACAAAATGGGTCGGGCTGCGAAGGGAACTCTACAGGGAGACGGGAGAGCTCACCCCGGATAATATAGTTGCGGTGATGCTCGAATCGGTTGACAAATGGAACCAGGTGGCACATTATGCTCGGGCAGTCCTAAAATATAAAAGGGACTCACAGCAGCCGGAGGCGCTGGGGCTGGGGGATCGCTCTTCTGGCATTTCCTCTTCCCCTCTCCCCTCCCGCTAGGAAAGGGACTCCCCAGCTTGAAGGCGCCCCACGGCGTAACAAAACGAGACCTGGCCCGAAGTAATGTGTCAAACGGTTCCAGGCTGGGTTCTCAGATTGATAGGGGAGGTGTTTAGTGGGTAGTCCAAGGGTATCCTCCATGGGAGTCCCACACTGCCAGACTCGGCGGGCGTAAATGCCTTCACCTCCCTACCACAAAAAAAAAGGTAAGTCTGCCACTGGTACTGCATCAAATAAGCTGTGGCATAAAATATCGCCTTAAATTTTGTTTTTGCTATTTAGTTGTTAAAAAGAATTTCTGAAATAAATGAAATGGTTAATTTGAAACTAAAAGCTTTATTTAATTAATTGCAATTTAAATTTATCAAACAACTTTATCACATTGAAGTTATATCGCCTAAAGTTTTGAGAAATATATTGCATCAAATAAGCTGTGTTATGATGTCTGCCTGCATGACTTTTTTCAGGTTTTTAGACTCACAGGTTTCGTCTAATCGTGTGGATGGACACAAAACGTTCACACATTTTCATCGCGATCCCATACGTCATCCTTTCCTTTTAATTTTGAGACCAGATTTGGAAAGTTCTCGTCAAGTCGTGTTCTCTGATACTTTTTACATTTTTTTTACTCAAGAAATGTACGAATGAAAAGTTGACAATGGTTCTGAACCATGCAAAGACACAATGCGGTTCGTTGTTGATGGAGTGCCAAACCATTCGTTAAAATCCAAATGTAGTCACGTATATTAATATATTGGATGCTATGCATCTTGCGGTAATCCTTTGGAAGTTCAGCTCACGTTCAAAGATTGATAGTGCGAACTGGGTTTCCTCCCTCCCATCTGTTGCTGCAAATCATTATCAATTATTTAATGAACTCTAGCTATTGCAATGAACAACTGAGCAATGATGTTCAGTTGGTTTTTATCAGGATACCTCAGGCTTAGTTTGTATTTATTAAAGAACAAACCCAAAGGTTCTCTCAGTACGCCATTATATACATAATCAAAATCATGAAGCTCAAAAGATCATTCGCAAGTCAGCATTCCGCAAAAAAAAACAACTCTCCGTCAACAACTCCCACTCAAAATGAATATCAATGCTGAAAGTAATTGCTGGTTTTTGTCTACTCTTGCACAAGCGTTCACTTTCAACAAAAGTATGTGTCACATAAGAACTTCTTTTCATTCTGTATGCCTTTGATTAACCACGGCTAGCAGTTAGTTATACTGCTGCTTGGTATTCGTATGTGGGTGTACTTTTAATTTAGATATACAAGAAAACTTGACTGCGACATGACTCGAATGCAATTGATTTAAATACAAGAATTTACTGTACAAAAGGTGAACGGTCGACGTACGATCGAGCCATGAATTTGGATATACAATATTTGCTCGGTGGATTTCTATCGGCAAAATTGTAAGAAATCTTTCATGTTCACTTTGGACGCTGTAAGAAAAGAAAACCAGAACTGCTTGAGACTCCATTGCGCTGTAAAGGTAAAACTGACGACATGAAGAACAAGTTAAAGACACTTTAAATGTTTTTGTTGCTGTTATGCGTATGACCCATTTGTAAATTTTCTAGTACTGGTTTGATCATTGTAAACTTTCAAACAAGCAATTAGATATCGGATTAGAAAGTGTGTTAGCATAATAGAAGTTCTATCAGCTAGTTAGTACAAACCTGATGGCATAATGATTCGAATTTGATTGTTGCTGATTAACTTGGGAAAACGACTTAATCCATAAATCTATGGCTATATCTGTAGGTCTTCATCTCACTATTTCATGAAGATAAAATGAAGTTTAAACTCGCACAAATAAGCTTGACACTACCAATCAAATTTCAATTAATCCCATTCGGATTCGTTAAAAGATCATTCCAATTTTAAGTCTAATATCCGTTATTATCTCAAGCACTTAAGTTCGAAATTGAAAAATTAATAATCTATGCATATCATCTCATTTACTATTTCCAGACCCCCACCGAAAGTCATAAAGCGTGTTGAAGTACCAACAGTTCCAACAGTTCAAACACGACGTGATACATCATCATCATCTGAGAGTCCTACAAGCTCGCTAGAACACAATATAAAACCCTCAGATATCCTTCGACAGCGATCTTATGATGCATTGGATCCAAAATCGTTGGCGGCCAATCGTAAAACGACACCAGATTTAAGTAAAAATGCGAAAGGTGCTGAAGTGGCGGAAGAGTTCGGTAGGATGATTGGTAAATCCGAAAGTTTGGAAAAGACAAAACGTCCTTCGGATGCAATGAAAGTGAATCAAAGCCCTACTGGTAGTTTGGGGAAAGCAACATCAGCACTGGGTGCATCACCAACCGGTAGCTTAAGTAAATTTAGCAGCGCTAGACACGGAACTGATAGCCCTACAGGAAGTTTAGGCAAAATGGACAAGAAATCTAATGAAACAAATTTGGTTGGTTCTAAAGAATCGCTCGCATCACAAGGAAACATTTCCGAAATAGTGAGTTGGTCTCTCAGATATAACTTCAATGTAAATATGCTATTGTCCATTTCAGATCAAAAGTTACGAATCAATTTCATCGCTGAGCTCGGATAGCATGAAAGCCAGCCAAATAATGGAAAATGAACCCTACTATGATACAGTGCCAATCGATAACGACGGTGAATACGTTTATATAAAAGCTGGTGGAAACGGTTCAACGTCAAGTCGTGATGATTTATCTACAACTGGAAGTACACTTCCTATGCCGGCTATCCACAGAAGTCACATGAGCAGCCAAACAAGTGTCCTAGAACCTGAATCTCCGGGACGTAGTTCGAACTATGTCAATATTGATTACTTTATACAGTACGTATCGTATGGTAGGCAACCTGTCAAGCCATCGTATCGTCTCTTTGTTAACTACACCATAAGCCATTTCTCGTTTCACGTATCTCATTTTGTGTACTTTTGTATACTTACAGCCAAAGCAATGAACAACGCTCCAGTTCTATTGATAGCGATGGCGAAATGGATGCCCCACCTATTATGAGAACGATTTCACAGGATGACCATGCTTCGAATACACCAGGTGCATTGCGTAAGGTACGTTAATGAAAGTTTTGCAATGTTTGCACTCTCTGGAGGGATCAAAAACAAAACCATATACTTTAATTTATTTTTTATTTTTTTCTTCCTTATTCACATCACGATTTGTCTAGCTTTTCAAAATAAAGGTTAACAATATACACTTGAATGAAACAAAAAGACAAACTATATCCTTGGATTGACGTATTATTTTCTGTCGTATTGTCCACTTTAAGGGCAATGTTACTAAACCAAAATCATTAATCTAATCCAATACAACAGTGAATTCTGCTAACCAGCTATTTACTCTACGTCATCCGAAAAATAAGGAAAAAATCTGATAACACCTTCGTATTGCACGCACATAAATGAAAAGACCATAATTTGGATGTAAAAATGAAATATGGATATTGTACTATATAGCACTCATCGAACTTATTTCATGCTCTTAGCTTTTTAGTTGAATGTCTTGCGTGACTCAGCTGAGTGTGAGCATGATAGTTTTTTTGCACCATTAAAAAATTACGCAAGAAACTCATTTTCTATCAAATTATGTATGTTTTTCTTTCGTGACTAATTGCTCACAGCGAGTTTTTGTTGTTAAATATGCTAGTAGTATAATACCTTGGATTTTGCAAGAATCACTCTGAAGAGTTCACACATAGAGCGAAAAATTTATGCAAATCCACTCGTGCCGAAGGTGAGATAAATGAAAATCGACTTTTTATATTTTTTGATGAGTAATTCTACTCTAACTAATGAAACGAAACTGAGGTTACAATTAATGTAGTGTTAGAAACTCTATACGTGTTGATTGATGCGTGGTCTTGAATCAAAGTGTAATTAAAGTGTACCACAATATAAATAAAAAAAGTAGGAGTGCTTCCTCATAGAAGCGCTTTTATCTGATTATCCATGGAGAACTTAACGATAAATTATAAAATAAGTTGATTAAACTAGTCTGCTTTAGGTGTTATGTAATTTTTGAGGTCTTTATGCCTTTTGCTACTTATTGATAACTTCGATAAAAAAGAAACATTCAAAATCAGATCAGTGAACACAAACTAAACTTACTAGTAATCCAGAAGATGGATGTCTTGCTATGATGATTTAGAATCGGGTAGTAATCATACTGTATAGAGTGAGAAGGACCTTCTCTCACGCAGCGCTGTTTTTAGATTGAAAAGTTTTACCGCCCTAATGGAAATTTTCGAACGCAACCCACTAAGCATATAAAATTATACAACAGCTCGTACTTTTCCTAAGGAAAACGGAAAATTTTAGCACAAACTTTTTATTGTTGCTTATATAGTAAATGGTCGAATATAAGAAATGTACGCGATCTGTATTACAAAGTTAATTTTACAAGCCTTATGCTAGCTCCCAGTATGCAGAGCAGACCCTTGTCTTTTATTTTATCAATGTTAGTCATATAGGGGTACCAAATGAAAGTTCTTAATAAGAACTTTTAGCATCTAAAACAAATAATTCACTTCGTGCATCGGGGGTGCAGTTGAAGGTTAAATATTCGAAATATTGATGTTATGGATCGCAATTAACGACATTCCATCTACAAAATCGCAAAAAAAAAATCCGGTTGGATTTTATGACTGGAAGAGTAATAAATACCCCAAAAACAGTAATAAAGGGTGATCCAACCAAAACGCACGATGTTAATTGTAAATAAAACAAAAAGTTTTCCGAAAATTATGTTAATATTTTTTAATTATAATAGAAGGATCTATGACAATTATGTGTGAAACAAAATATCGCCCAAATGCTCGCCACGGCTACGGCAGCATACTTCTATCCGATGAGCCATATTTTCAATGACTCTGGAACATCATTGAGGTTCAATTTCGTTAATGTGCTGAATTATCTCATCCTTTAGCTCTTGAATTGTTCTTGGCTTATTGACGTACACTTTTTTTTTAAATATCCCCAAAAATAGAATTCCAACGGTGTCAAATCACATGATCGTGGCGGCCAATTAACATCGCCACAACGTAAGATAACACGGCCATTGAATTTCTCGCGCAAAACAGTCATTATTTCGTTGGCTGTGAGGCAAGTGGCACCATCCTGTTGGAACCACATATCGTCCAGGTCCATAATCTCAATTCCTGGCCACAAGAAGTCCGTTATCATCTCGCAATAGCGAACACCATTCACGGTAACTGCTTGGCCGTCCTCATTTTCGAAGAAGTACGGCCCGATGCCGCCGCCAGCCCATAAACCGCACCAAACAGTCACTCTTTGTCGATGCATTGGCTTTTGAACAATCACTCGTGTATTCTCATTTGCCAAAATGCGGCAATTCTGCTTTTTAACGAATCCACTGAGGTGAAAGTGTGCCTCGTCGCTGAAGATGATTATCTTTGTAAAGTCACCATTCCCTATAGTCTGTTCAACCAACCATTCGGCGTATTGCCGACGCTTGAAATGGTCAGTGGGCTTCAGCTCTTGAGTCATTTGAACCTTGTAAGCGTGTAAATTCAAATCTTTATTCAAAATTCCGAATCAGTGATGTTCGTGAGATGTTCAATTGTTGGGCACGACGACGAGTCGAGGTTGACGGCTCTTCTGCCACATTATTGCGAACAACAGCAATGTTTTCCGCAGAACAAACTAGGCGAGCATGCACAGGTATTTCACATTTCCTACCGACCCGGTTTGCTAAAATTTGCGCACAATTCCCCCGATTGTGGACACATTCGGTCGATTATACTGACCAAAAAAATCACGAAGTGCACGAAATGCATTTTGATTTGAACGCCCATTTTCGTGAAAGACTTCAACAACCTTAATGCGCTGCTCAATTGTGTACTTCTCCATGGTTGAATTTGTCAAGCACTGAAACAAAGAAATGTCAAATTAAGTTGGGCAAAAAACTTGACGTTAAGGTGTGACTCACAATTAACATCGTGCATTATGGTTGGACTACCCTTTATAAGGTTTTTCAATTTTACGTTTTGCTCCATGAAATTGTAAACCCCGAAAGATTATTATATAAATTAGCGCAAAACAAATGAGATTTTATTAAAATCGGACCAGAATTGTAGAATTACAGCAAAACACGTGGTGTTGGTTGCTCTTCTGTCGTGTTTAGTACATAGTTTAATTCAAAGATCAGATTTCAGAAGTTCATTCAATACTCAACACGGCTACATTTTTAAGGGTAAAAACAAAAGCAACTAAGATTACAAGTCACGGTATGCAACCGGCTAGCGTTCAGTCGTTTTGGAGGTCTTTTTGGGGAAGAAATCTCCTCGCATACATGCAGCTAAATATTTGCTTGCCCTTTTTGATGCTCGAGTGCTTGGAAACTGATGTAAACAAGTATAGGGTTTTCATTAGGGACATAAAAATTTCGTACCTTTATATGAACGCACCCTTAAACCTTTTCAATAAATTGTCAATGTCAAAACGTTAGTTAAAGTCAACATTTTCATCATGGTAATGTTCACAAATCAGCAACGTTTGGAAATTATTAAAAAATACTACCGAAATTCTGAGTCGTTGATCGCAACTTTAAGAGCGCTTAGTCCAATTTTCGGCCGTAATAATCTTCCCGCCCGACAAGCTGTTCGTACTATAGTGGATAAGTTCGAGTCAAAATTTTCACTATTGGACGTTCCGGTGCCAAAAAGACGTCGTGCAGCTCGAAGCGAAGGATATATCGCAGCTGTAAGTGCATCAGTTCAAAATGAGCCAAATCAGTCAATTCCATGTCGTTCTCAAGAATTGGCTATCGCTCAAACGACAGTTTGGCGTATTTTGCGAAAAGATCTTGGCCTACATGGTTACAAGATCAAATTGACTCAAGAACTAAAGCCACTTGATCATTCGAAACGCCGAAACTTCTCCGGGAAAGCTTCAAGAAAATGAAGAATTTCATCGAAAAATCATCTTCAGCAATGAAGCTCATTTCTGGTTCAATGGCTTTGTTAATAAACAAAAATATGGGTTATTGGTTAGCTACAAGCCCACATGTGCTTCTTGAGACAGCGTTGCATTTGCAAAAAATTACTGTTTGGCGCGGGTTTCATACTGGAGGTATGATTGGACGGTATTTTTTCATGGACGAAAACGCCCGTCATGTTACCTTCAATGGAGAGCGTCATCATGTTATGTTGGAAGATTATTTGTGGCCAGAATTGGATGAACTTGACATCAACGATCTGTGGTTTCAACAAGACGCTGCCACTAGCCACACAGCACGCCTCATAATCAAATTATTGAATGGCAAATTTGGTGAACGTTTTATCTCGAGAAATGGTCGGGTCGAATGGCCGCCTCGTTCATGCGATCTAACGCCATTTTGTTTCTTTTTATGGGGCTATATCAAGTCACTTGTCTATGCCAATAAGCCAGCAACTTTAGACGAGCTTCAGTCGTTGTTGGGAACGCTGTGAATAGCTTCTGGAAATATTGTAGCCATTTGTTTTTATTATCGACTGGGTCGCCTATGATTGCTCTTTGTACACTTTTCAGAGACTTGTTTGTAGATTGAAGCCGTCTGTTAGTTGTTTAATAAAGGCGTATGCCGATCTGACTCCATGTAGGGTAATGTTTTCATTTATTTCTTATTATTTTTGAGTTGAGTCTACATCGAAAGCTTCTATATTATTCTTCTTTGGCCCGAGTTGGTCGCTGGATGTATTTATTCTTTGTGTGCCTGGTTCCGTTTTTTATTCGCTTCCTTACATTCTTCGTCGTACCAGTCGTGCCTACTTTTCTTTGGCTAGTGCCCCAAGACCTCCTCGGCTGCTTCTGTCACCGCATCTCCTACTGTCTTCCACATGGCTTTGATGTCATCATTACTTTCTCCCGCCTGCGGGGATATGTTGATGCGATTTTCTAGTGCTGACATGTATGTGGACATTACTGAGCTTTCATTTAGCTTGTGTATCTGGTACCTTGGAATAACTGATGCTCCTTGTTTACAGCTCTTGGAGATGCGGCATCGGAATTTGACCCTTATAAGGTAGCGATCCGAATCACAGACAGCGCCGCGGAACGTACGCGTGTCGAGAATGCTGGTGGCGGCTCGTTTTTGTATGAGAACATGGTTGATCTGGTTGAATGTTCGACCGTCTGGGAATGCCCACGTTCTCTTATCAATGTCTCGATGTGGAGAACGTGTGGAACTTACTGTGAAGCCTCTACTAGTGGCGAAGTCTATGATAGAAGAGCTGCAACACCTCAGGTGGAAAACCGTCTAGACCTGGACCTGTTTTCATTGATAGGACTGCCTCTTCCAGTTCTAGTGGGTAATCAACTGCTGTTTCACCGAACAGTCGACTGCTGTTTCACCGGAAAGTCGACCGCTGTTTGAACTTGGACAGCGTCAGCACAGACGAGATGGGTGGGGAAAACTGCCCGCTCTATCTCGTCCATCTTTCCTGCTTCATGTATGAAGGGCGTGCGTAGGGCACCAAGCTTCCGCATAACTAGATTGCAGCCAAGGGCCCGACGGGGGTTCACATTGTCCACTAGATCTCTCCAGCAGCGAGTCTTACTGATGTTAATCAGTTTGCAAAGACATCTCCTGGGCGAATTATATGCTGCTAACCGCTTGCATGTATCATCCCGGTTCTGAGCCTGTTGAGCCTCATGTCGAAATTTGTGACACTCCTTTCGCTTTTTAGCGATTTCAGTCGACCACTAGTACACTGGGTCTCCGAGGGCATAGAAGCGCTGCAAGCAGACGTGATGACACAAGATGAGCTCATCACGCCTTGAGCTGCTAGCCCTTCAGCACCCTGCGTGAGCTCCTCGCCGAATCTCTCGACGTCCATTTTCCTATTGTTCCACCCACTCCTGGAAGGTCGAAAACATAGGCGTTAGGAGAAAGTATCACGGATCTCAATCAGAATGTATTGATGATCACTGGCTGAGTAGTTCTCTAATACTCTCAAATGGCGTACTCTCCATATTAGGGATTCCGATACGAATATTACGTCGGGTATGGTTGCTACATAGCCCATACAGTGGAAATTCGGTGTATCGCCGGTGTTCAGCACGACAAACCCTGCCGTGGCTGCCATCTCTAGGTCTCGTTTTCCCCGCGGGTCAGTTTGCTTTACCATTGAAGAGTCCCCCCAATGAGTACGGGGCCATCTGTGTTCGAGACAGCATCCTCCAAAATATTAAGCTTGGCTGGAAAAGTGATATCGGTTCGTTCGGCGTTATGTACACACTAAAGAATAAAGTCTCTGAACAGCGAACCCATATGAAACCCATATGAAACGATGTTTCCGTCCATAGCAGTCCACTAGACAATCAGCACTGTTTCGAACCCAGATGGCGGCAGCGCCAGTTTTGTCAGGGTACCATGATGACGAACTTTTGCCATACTGTTGCTTACTCACCAATCCGTGTCCCTCACAAACTGCTTAAGTATTTTTTGGCAGTTGTACTGGGGTGTAAATTTACCTGCAGGATACTGGTCATCGAAGCTCTACTTTTATCTTGGCTAGGGTTTCCTGATTCTAAGACGTGCTTGAAATCCAGTCTTAGATCAGAATCCTTGTAAAGGCTACCGAGTGCCTACCTCGTACACTTTTCCTTTTATGTCGCATAACGCCACATTTTTAGCATAGGGAACTGCTATCGGGTTGCTTGCATCCCTGTGCGGTATGACCATAACCAAAGCACTTAAAGCAGTGGACAGGTACCGGTTCTTGCCGTACCCTACAGATGACCCACCCTATTCTTACTTTACCCTTACTCAGAAGTTGTTCGGCTGCCTTCTCGGTCAGGTCGATGATGACCATTCGTTGTCCCCTATTGTTTTCTGGGGTCAACCTCGCTTTAACGCTGCTCCCGCTAGGGAGCTCCCTTTTGATGGACTCCTCTACCACGGCCAGGTCCGAAACGCAGATAATTTCGATCGTTGCCATCGGTTCGGCTACAGTTGCTCTTTTGCTGAGAACCTTCTTAACTGCATTGCGGAATATCTCTTTATTATTGACCTCTGCTCTAAATTCGACCAGTATGTGGCCAAACTGATTTAATGCCAATTTTGGTGTCTTCGGGCTTTGCATCTCCCCTAATCTCGCCCAACACATCTGCGTAGGGTCGGCACAAGCAACGCCTGCCGACTTTGTCATGACTTTTTTCCTTGTTTTCCTTGCATCAAGTATTCCTTTTTGTTGCGCATCTGTGAGAACTTTATTTCCTGGAACATTTTGAAGGCACTATTTGGTGGTTTTTTGGCCGATTTTTCCAGCATTGTTTGGAATACCTGATCCAAAGTTCCATGCCCAGTAAGTTTCCCCTCTTTCTTTCTTTTATCCAGCTTTGCGTCGATTGGATTAGAGGCCATTCTTTTGATGATATTTGGTGCTATCTGCACTTCCTCGGTAGACATAGCTCTCAGCGCTTCTTTGATCTTATGGTCTTCTTCGGCCTTCCACCAGCTCCGGCGTTGATGCTTGATACAATCTAGGAGCTCTTCTAGCTCCAGGAGCCAGTTCTTTACACCTTTGCTATTGTTTCCTGCTTCTCGGATTAGGCTTTCCCTCTGAAGCACTCATCGGCTATTGTATTTCCCAACCTTCTCTCTGGAAGAGGTCGCTGCTTCCCTTTCAGGATGAAATGCTTCAATCACATTTTCGGCGATGTCAGCAATACCACGCGATTGCATTTCGTAGTGCTCCTTCCCCTTTTCTTTTTCTGTCGCGATTTGTTTTTCAACCTCGAAATGATTCATTACACGTTAATCTCTTATAGGAGTGCGCGCAAATGTTTTTTTCTTCGCCCGAACGCTGCGATTATATATGGCTGATATGTGCTCTCTGAGCCTTTTCGTTCAGTCGTCCGTTTGTCTTCGTTCTTCGGATCTTTAGTGACTAGTACGTCTTTAATGTCTTAGTCGTTGTTTTTGATGCGTTGGGTTCAGAGATGCCATATCTGGTGGGTCTCCCCGCGGAGTCGCTTTCTCCAATCGTAAGTGTAGTCGCTCTTTTCATCCCATGGCCATCTTTGCAGAGCAGGGAGGTCATGCACCATCCTGTCCAGTGCTAATCAGAAGTCCGTCTCAACCGAACGTACTCCACCAACTCAAAAGTGCGAACTTCGGACGTCCTCCGAGGCCTGACAAGGTTTAACCGAGAAAGAGACGGTATGATACTTAGATTGGAACTGTTCACGCATGAGTGTCACCTCAGCGGTACAGTGCTATGCCACTACGTCCAAAATATCATATCAGCCAGCTCAAAAAGTCACTTCTAATTCAATACCCTATTCGGACTGCAGAGATCATAGTTCGTGGAGGAATCTTAAGGAAAACTCCATTTCTTCGGGTACGTGGGAGCGGCACTCCACAAGAATGCTAGCTTCCAAGAATACTCTTGCCAACAGGCACTGCTCCAGCGGGTGTTCGCAGAGAGGTATTCCCGATTCCATTGACTGTTGCAGATCATATAATTTTAAGCTTTGCCAGTCACTGCAGAGTTGTTTCTTATTTGTAATCAAATTAAGAGTGAAATTTTTCTATCCCAATTGTTTATCGAGAGTTTAGTCGTTTTATTTCTTTTCCATCAAATTGATACAGTTATGGACTTAACTGAAGGGAGATATTTTCCGACTAGGAATGATTTGGGTATCAAGTTAAAAACATGAGAGAATTCAGTTTATATCATTAACTTATTTGTGCTAGGTTTGATTTACACTATTATTTATCCTTGATGCATCTCTATATATTCAAAGACATTTTTATCAAGGTGGACTAACTTATTATATAAAGTTGTCTGCCCATTTACGGCTACGATTTCCTAAGGTCGGGCCTTGTTGAGCTGGCGTGTTCTTACTTGTTTTAGTAGTAAATTTAGCTTCTGCAATGTTAACCGCTATGGCGATTGGTGCGGATATTGTGAGAATTTCTTAGTGTGTGTCGGGTTTCATTTACAGTCACCCATGCGTTATTTTCGAGAACACTGACGATTTACGCATAATGTTTATTTCGTTTGGTATAAATTCTTAGTTTGTCGTTGGAATTTAGTATTTTTTTCCTTTTCGAACCTTCACTTCGATATAGTTAGAGTATCTCATTATCTTGAGCAAATGTGTCGGCACTCAAGAAGGTGATATGGTCAATACTATGCTGTGGCCGTGTCTTCGCCCACCCAGCTTCAATACGTTCTGATTATAAACCAGTGCGTACCAAAACTGAATGAGCTTAGAGTTCGTCCGAAGAATCACTCGAAACAAATCTCGTTGTCGCCAACGGGATTGAACCAGGGACCTTCGGCTTACGGGATGAGCGCTCTAACCACTATAGTAGGCAGACAAATCGTTGAAGTCCGCAAATCGGTGAATCTTTAAGAAAAATAAACTTTTGAAGCACGATGGCATCTTAATAATAATACAAACTATTTAGTAAAGCTACTAGCTAGTACTTATTAAAACAGTGCTAGAGCCCAAAATTGACTCCAACTTCATCCATTAAAAAGTGAAACAAAAATTGGTACTTATTGCAAAGTTTTTGAATAGTATACATAATAAATCCGCATCATATCCACAACACTATTTTTTATATAGAAACAATTCAATTGATTAAAAAAAGTGATGTTACTCACATTCACAACGATGAGTTTGGCTCTGCATTTCGGATTTTGAATCAGCTAGTTCTAACTGCTGATGAGGGTTCATCAAACAATATCCGTTTATTGTCAAGCTGATACACAATAATATGTTTTTTGAACTTTTAAGTGAATTAAATGTCACTGATGGCAGCGGTGGTTGTTTTCAAGCCTCTTCGCATAATATAGAGTTGATTAGAGAGAACTGAAATTTTCTATTCAAGCAAAAAAGCCTCTCAAATAAAGGTGCAGCACTGTCAGTTTTTACTTATCCAGCAAACTGCAAAAACTGTTTTCCTTTCATTTGATTTCGCTCAAACTTACATCCATTAAAAGATCAATATATTGTTTCTATTTATAGATATCCGGTAGTTTACGTGGCGGTAAAATCCGTTCCATTCTAGACAGTATTATAAAAAGTGAAACATTATATGTGGAATGCCTAAACAAAATGGTGCAGGTATAGTAACAAGAATTTAATTTAGTATGCAATATAGTAGTTAATTTCTTAATTTCAGTATAAACGTGCATTTCACGCCACTTTGGATACATCTCAGCCTGTGATAAAAGAAGAAGAAGAGAATACAATTTTCTTTAAAATTGACGAACTGTACTCAGCTCACACTGAATTCTTAGCTATTTTGAGACAAAAAGCCAATCAAGAGTCCGGCGATGTGCTAGTTGGCGATGCATTCAAACGACTAGCAGACATGATTGATTTGTACAGTTCATTTTTACACAATTACAGTCAAGCGATAGAAACGATCAAGAAATGTAGTGCAAATAACCCACAATTCAAAGATATCGCTTCTACGATTAAGTTAAATTTGCATAATGAACAATCATTAACTTTGGAAGATCTCTTGCATAAGCCTGTTGCAAGGGTGCAAATAAATGCCTTAGTATTCAATGATTTACTAAACGAAACTCCTACTATGCATCCTGATTATCAACCACTTCGGCAAGCTCAAAAGACCATTCATGTATTTTTGAAACAATTGAATGTAGTTCCTTGCGAATCAAACCGTAATCTACGGCGTATGGTGAAAAACTCGTTTATTGTTGAGTTGGTTGATGGTCATCGAAAGTTACGACATTTGTTCTTGTTTAACGATGCTATTGCATGTGCCAAATATAAAGCTTCTGGTCGGGACCGTTTTGAGCTGGAATTAAAATGGTTCATTCCATTGAAGGATATTTTGATATTTGAGGAGGATTCTAGCGCTGATTTGAAAGAGTCAAGTCCGGCGAATATTTTGCAATTGAAATCACAAGCATGTACGGTGCGTGATCAGATTTTAATGGAAGAGAAGGATGACAAAAAGGCAAAAGCAAATGGTGTGCGAATGGGTGATAAACATCGAAGGAAATTAGCTGATCTAGAAGCTCAGCTAGTTTTAGCGTCTCCAAATCTCGTTTTTCGCATAGGCAATAAGGCGGCAAACAATAAAACTATGACGTTCTTCTTAAGTTCAGAATTTGAAAGGACCCAATGGATTGAATCCATAATATCATTACAGGTAGGATATACGGGACACTTTTCATCAAACTAATATTTGACGTATTCGACATTTCCTTCTCCTGCAGCAATCTTGTAATATTCATAGTTCAAGTACAGTTAATTCACTAGAAATTCAAGCCTTCATTCTGGCAATGCAAGGACGAATCAAAAGTGAGATGGGATCATATTTGATGAGGAATCGCAATGACGAAAGTCTGCTAGTTGGTGATCTTCATTTAACGGTTCAGGGACTTACAGGATTGGAACAACCCGCTGACATGTATATTTGTATAGAAGTCGATTCGTACGGACACTATTTCAGGAAAGCAAAAACGAAAATGGTGTGTCGCAGTACAAGTCCGTTATGGAATGAGAGTTTTGTGCTTGAGCTAGAAGGAAGTCAAAATGTCCGAATACTTTTGTATGAATCACATGAACGTCCGATTCTGAAGGCTAAACATATCCTGAAGGTATGCGCAAGTGCATCTTATAGGAATAGTGAAAAAGATGTTAACATTTTTTATTTACTTTATAGCTTAGCAGATCGTGGCTGCAAGAAGCGCCTTTCAACAAGCCTATAAAAATGACAGAGACGATCACCTTGAACACAACATTGCGATTTGTTCCGGGTGAAGTAACGCTTCGACGTGTACCTACTTCAAAGCCTGGAGCTCTGTTTGGGGCAAAAATGAGTCAAGTTTTAAAGTATGTTCCTGTTGAAACTATGCATGAAAGTATGTCTTATTTACTTGATTCTTATTAATTTATTTCCAGACGAGAAAAGCGCGACATTCCATTTATTATTAGTGCATGTATTCGAGAGGTAGAACGACGAGGAATGGCTGAAGTTGGTATTTATAGAGTGAGTGGATCGGCATCAGATTTGGCGAAACTTAAAAAGTCATTTGAAACAAGTGAGTTCGAACTTAATCAAAATATTTTTCCAAAACAAAATTTGTAATAAATGTTTCAAATTAATTATAGATGCATATGAAGCCGAACAATTATTGAAAGAAGTCGACATCCATTCCGTGACGGGGATTTTAAAGTCGTACTTAAGAGAATTGCCTGAGGCGTTGTTCACCGATATGTATTATCCGAAATTTTTCGATACCTTTAATCAATTTAGTAACATCAATGAGACTGCTAGAATAAAAGCATTATTAGTAATATTCGAAGAACTACCACAACCAAATAAGGCTACCATAAATCATATATTAGATCATTTAATAAGGTGAGTACAATGTTTATATTTTGAAAATATTTTATTGCTTTTTCTGTTTGGATGGAAGATGATTTTCAAAAGCAAATAAGATTTTAATGAAAAACTTGTAGTGATTTTAAGATGTTACAAGTGTCCGTTCAGGACTGCAGCGGTGTTCTGTTGCCTCAGCGAGCGAAAAAGATCAGTGCTCAGTTGGATTGGCCTTGCCTGGGCACGCGTGAATGCGCTGGTAAGCTAGCGTTGCGGTGTCTTGGGCGGGTTCTTTTCCCACAACGTAAAGGCACACTACAAATTATTTTCGCACTCAAGAATTTGAGGGTGACCGGAGTCATAATCGAACCGATTGGCCGGTGTTAGAGGTGCCAATGGCCTATGCAATCTACTGAAAGGGATTACAAATCGAAAACGCGATGTCGAACAACTTATTAACCGCACGCGATACTCAAGTTGAGTTCGTCCTTGCTGAGGAAGATCACGACCCATAAATAAGAGTGGGGCATCCAGATGATGGCGGTGCCCCCACGCACACCTCTCAACCGGATCGAAATCCAAAAAATACTGTCTTGGCCCATATCAGGTGTGGAAGGCCAAGCAGCCCTGCGAGAGCACCTGTAACGAATAAAAAGGGAAGAGCTAACCAGATGGCTAGCTCATGAGTGGAGAGGCCAGGCAACGTGGCGGGTCCCATACTCGGTCGTGGTTCAAAAACAGAAAGACCGAATTGTTGCGTTTAATTACTTATTTATTTTTTTTTTCATCTACATCAAAAGCATTTACTCCAAAAGCCTTTGCCCAAATTTCAATCAAGTTATAGTATTAAATTTCTTGTTTAAATATTTTTTCAGCTAGCTTTCGCCAAAACAAAACAATTATTTGGTCTGTTCTATTTTCCAAGCGGACTACGATATAGTGCCAAAACATACAAAAAATCAAATAATTAAGTTTTTCTTAGTTTTTATAAAGTTCCATAAATGTTTAATAAAAAGAAGGAAACAAAATGTACTAACCCACTCCTTCGACGAGCGCTCGTTGCGAGGGGTAAGAGTGCCTGAAATCGTTAATTCTACGTTGAATTAACGCTTGTTCTTATATGTACAGGGCTTCGATACATTGGTTGGCATGTCGGTATCAAACACTGAACAAAAATCATATGTTTCCAAATGATAAAACCCAAGTTTTCCGAGAAACTGCTCATTTACTTCCTTGTTTCCTTGTGTTAGCGTTGAAGTCAAGCCAGTTACGATGGTGATAATAATTTTATAAGTACGTATTCAAGAAAATGCCAATCATATAATAAATTCGGTCGAAAATCCGCAAGTATGACAATAAAACACACTCAAAAGTTACGTTGTGACCCAAACTGGTAAGCCACTTGATCTCCACTCTTTCGTTATGGGGTTATGTGTGGTCAGTCAAAATGAGGAATCCAAAAATAATTCGTGGCAGAAAAGATAAGCCCGCTATGAAATGTTTTTTTCAATATTTTCGATGGCAAATCCACAACCGCAGATCCGCACAAAATTTCAACGTCGTTACCGACGACGGACACTTCGGTCAGATCTAAAAGGCACGTTTGTAGCGAATTGTACTGTTGTTGTTGCGAATGAATTTATTCACCCACTTGGAGCTGTATCGCGCAACCACGTTATTTTTCTACTCGACACTTAAACGGAAATTCTTTAATTGCGCACATTTTGCACCGTATCACAATCTCCAACTCTTCAATTCCCACGTAACCATCACATAGGATAACTCAACCCATTCTGCACGCACTAATCCCATCTTGCCCCGCTCGCGTTTTCCGTTCGACTCCTTGTTGATGCCCAGCGCACAGCTAACCGTTGTCGACGAGATCAGCTTTTTTCGTTCTTTTTCTCTTCTCGCGCCGCAACAGGATCTCGTGCAAGTGCAATTCAAAGAGTGTTATCGAATTTTCTCGCTGTGGGGGCGCTACGTATACATTTAAGTAACCAAATGAAATAGTTGCTGCTATAAAAAGCAGCAGATTGGCCTCGTAAAACTAAAGCTGCTCCCAGATGATAGAGCACTTTTTGCTGTTCTGTTTGCTAACTGCCGAAGTCTTTGATCATGGTAGATAACTGGACATAAATCTAGCGCTTGCATATGATGCATTTTAAGGTCTGCGTTAAATTTACCCAAAGTATTTGCATATTGCAATTGCTTGTTGTTTTCCGTTGCACTCAACGGATTATCGAATAGCATTAAATTGGTTGATGTACCTAAATAGATTATTGCCATGATGATTTGGATGATGTTGATGAGGATGTTCGAGCTAATTTTTGCTTAGAGGAGGAAGATGATAGTTGGGTTGACTTCTTGGATACTTTCTTCTTTTTGCTTGGTGGAATGCTATCTGATATGTTGCTGTTGTGTGGCCGCTTTGGGTTCAAATTGTGATGATTGGATGACTTTGTGAATATGTCGTCTGTGCTTTGATTTAACTTTACGTGATCCATATAAAAAACTTGATTTAAATTTTCTATGCAGGCTTCTTTGGTGAAGGTCTCTCGAGCAGTTTTCCTAGGGGGACAGCTCGATTACTACAAACTAATCTTCATGTATTTATTGGATCGCATTTTTAAAATCTGTAAAAGTATAGAAAATAACTAATTTTTCGTTTCTTGTAGATTTTTTTAACAACATTTTATATATTGACCTCACAGCCTTTCCCGGAAACAATAGAAACTGCAATTATTAAGTTTTGTAGAAAGATACACTGCGATGGCCTATTACATGTTCCTTCGTTAAACGAACGATCGGAGTTTGTTAGTCAGAAGGCCATGATCAACATTGTCAGGCTTCAGCAAAATTGGCGTATATGACATCCACCCTTGTCAAAAGCAAAAGAGATGCTATTCGTAAGTTCTAACGAATTAGTTAATGTCGAACGACCTTGAATGAAGCCTTGTTGTTCATTTTCAATTCTTCTCTTGGTCACCTCGAAAGGTTTAATTAAAGTCCCAGGAGGCCAGTATTCTGGATGAAGGACTATAGTGCAGTTTGAAGGTACATTTAGCTTAAAAGAAGCTATAACTCTACTCTCAATCAGTCAGTTTGTGGCAGCTGATGATCTTAGCCGAAGGTCCAAATTTAGTTGAGAAGAAATCATGGATGTTCTGGAGCTGTGCGGAGGATTTAGGAGGCCCTTGAAATATGACGCCCATCTTTCCTTAATCCTGTTTTCATCAGCGAAGATGTTGCCGATGTCATCACGGCAGAGCTTGATCTTGCGCTGATAGCCTTGGTTCCGGATTTGCACTAATTTGTATGTGTTGTTGCACGCTAGACTTACATCGATATTTCTCACTTGGTCGTCATAGTTTTTTCTTTTCTTAAATCTAATTATCTTATTCGCTACTCTTCTGAGATTTTCATAATTTTCTCTCTTTGTCCTTGTTTTTCTACCTAAGGATTGCCTGTACACCTGATTCTTCTTGTCCAACGCATTGTGGCACTGATCATCGAACCAATCATTTCTTTTGCGCCAGGCTTGATGTCCGATTGTCTGTTCTGCCACGGTCTTAAATGTCGCTTTCACTTCCACCCACAGTTCGTTGCTTGTTTCAGGGATGTGTCTGATAGGATGGGAATCAGCTGGTTGTCGAGGGTCTCTGTGAAATTTTTTTTACCACGGACACCGTTTGGAGCCTTTCGTCGAACACACATAGAAATCAAATACGTTTAAGTAATGATCCGAATTTAGCCCCTCGATATGTACGGACGTCAAGTATACTTGAGGCCCATCTTTGTTGGAGCAGAACATCGTCGATCTGGTTTTGTGTGTTGCCATCCGATAAAACCCAGGTCATTTTATGAATGCGTCTATGTTGGAAGCAAATCAAATGTTTGGCTTAATTTCCGCTACATGCAAAGTCAATCAGTCGCTGGCCGTTGTCATTTGTTTCATCGTGGAGGCTATATCCTCCAGAAATTCCACGATGAAATAACTCATTGCCAACCTTAGCGTTGAAATCACACAGAACATGTTCAACATGTCGACTACCTCAGTAGAAATCCTCCAACGCAGAGCATTTTTCAAATCACGAGTTTAATCGGCAATTGGTTACGAATGGAACTACAACGCGATCCAGAAGCAATTGATATTATACAAAGTGTCAAACAGGATGACGAAGTGCAGAACGACACTGGCTATATTTATTCAAATGGATAACTTTATAATAAAGTACAGGAAGTGCTTGGATTCTTCATACCTCAGCACTTTCGCTTGTTACTAATGAAACAAATTTACGAAGATAATTGCCATATCTGATGGGATAAATCAGTGATGAAACGAAGAGCATTTCTGGATGCCGTCTATGGCTAGAAATATCCGAAAATTCGTTATCACTACGAGTATGTACATCATCTGTCTGAATGCGGAACGATCATCTGGGAAGAGCCAAAGTCAACTGCAACCTTTTGAAAAGAAACCTATCCCGTATCCCACAGTACACATAGACTGCATGGACCTATTAAAGGGATGGAAGCTAAAGATTACAAGTACGTTACACTTATACACACAAAATTTATTACATTAAAACCAATTAAAACGGTTTAGTCGGTAGAAGCAGCCAGTTTTTTATCAGGCTTCATCGCGTTGTTGGGAGCTACATGGATAATACATGATAAAGGCACAAATCTTGCTAGTAACGCATTTAAAAATGTATATACAACTCATACACACAATAGCTCCGGGAATAAGCAGAGCGAACGGTCAGGCGGACAGATCGAATCGAGGATAATGTACCACAACTTGGTGTACTTCTCACAAATCTGAAAATCGAACATGTATATAAAACATTCATAGGATCCGTAAATTAATAGAAAGTCGGTTCAAAGAAAAAGCTTTTAATATGAAACCCGTTTCGATAGGGCTAAAGCAAAAATATCGCCGATAAAAATAGGCACCAAAGTGATTTATAAAAATAGCCAAATTCGAAAATCGAAACTCGACGTACACCACACCGTTTTTCCAAACGACAGATATAAAATCAAAAGAAAGCATTCGAAGAAAATTACTGCAGCCAGTAGAGAGCTTATCAAGGAAATACCAGCACTAGACTCAGAAGCTACAAATGGTCATAGTTTGGACAGTGATGGCATACGTAAAAATCTTCGTTGAAAGACTTTTGCCATATAGTCAAACACGATCGTTGAACAGATCACATAAATTGGAAATTCAATATGCCTTTTTACCTCTGAGTGAATTTTGAATTGGGACTGTCATGTCGGCGATTCCATATGATTGTGTAGATCGATTTGTCATGTTTAAAAAAGACCGCTGAATAAATACGTGATTTGTCATGTTCAAAGAGGACCGCTGAACAAATAAAATAAGTAGTTTGTCATGTCCACAAAGCGCCACTGAACAAATGAGAAACTTTAGATATCCGTAGAGGGCCATTGTTAGCAAAAGCAAGCCAATAAACGAATTCAAAAATAAGTAAACTTTGTATATTTCAGAACCCATCTCAAGAGGGAGCTGTTGGTCAGGCTGGCCGTAATAGCGCACACCTGCTCACAGAGGTACGATGAGAGAGTGAGAGGGTGCGGCATTGGCAACAAGGCCCTCGATCGACACGAATGTTGGAAGGAAAAACATTCATCTTTTATCCTGTGGACGTGTTAGACCATCGTGCGTGGTGTCGTTTGTGATTTGGAATAGTATTGTTACATGTCTAAACAATTCTGCGAGCTACTGTCGCAACTTTAATAAAATCATGATCAATAAACGAATGTACTCCATGATCAATAACTGAAAGTGACGTGATCAATATCTGAAAGTGACGTCACTACGGGTATTCAGAATTGCTCGAATATACCAGGTAATTCTCGTCAGAACATTCGCCAATATACGAGAAATGGATTGAATGACTAGAGACCCTATATAAAGCCGAGCTGAATGAATGGATAAAGGTAATAGTAAAAACTGCAATAAGAGTGGAGTGCGAATTAACGGCGATATTGATTGATAGTGAAGTGATTTTCGTGATACAGACAGTTGGAATATAAGTTGATAGATAGTGAAAATTAAATTAAAATGTGATTTGTAAAATAGTGAAATTAATGATTATGCATTCTTAGTAAATAAACTCTTTTAACTTAATTTAAAAGGGAGTGCGTTTTCACTTTCAAGGTACATTCAAATTATCGGCCGCGAACCGTAACACGCGATAGTGGTGTCAGAAGTGAGAAAGAAAACTTCGAAAGTGAAAACTTTTGTAACATTTTTAAAGTGCAAAATAGTGAAATTTAACGTAGAAACTGGTGGAAAAATAGTCGAAACAATAAAAATGCCACGAAGCTTACATCTAAAAATTAATTTATCGACCATATCGGAGCTTAAGTAGAAGTTGGAACAGTGAAATCTGGCTACACAAGGTACAAAGGCCATACTAATTGCACGCTTGCGTGACGCGATCGAGTGGAAGGCGCATATCTGGATTCGGGCGAGCAATCAAATGCGGAAAAAGGCGCAAAAAGTGGAGAACCAGAAACAGTAAAATCAAAGTAACCAGAAAATGCTCTGATGCAAATGTTGATGCTGATGCAGCAAGAGCAGCGTTAACAGTCATCCAGTTTAACTGCGAAGCTAAATGAACAGTCATTCAGTCTAACTGCGAAGCTGAATGAACAATCAGAGAAGCTAAATGAACAATCAGCGAAGCTGGACCAACAAGCATTTTGACATCGCACAGAAGCTGGAGGAGCAATCAACGAAGCTAGACCAATATGCTTTCGAAATCAAGACAGACATCACACAGAAGCTGGAGGAGCAATAAACGAAGCTAGACCAACAGGCAATCGAAATCAAGGTAGACTTGCAAACAGTCAACCGAAATAAAAGCGGAGCTCGGTAGTCTGAACAACCAAATTAAATGCGTCGAAAAAAAGGTTTACCAGGTAGAGGAGAAGTTTAGCCAGGTCAAGGAGTGAATCAACCATGAGATGGAAAAATAAAGAAGGAATTGGAAGCAGCGAAAGCAGTAGTAACCACCTCACCAGCCCCGCTTATAACCGCAGCGCAAAGCACATCCAGAAATGTGAAACCACCAATATTCGACGGGCAAACGGTCTGGAGTATTTACAAAATCCAGTTTGAAGCCGCCGCTAGGACAAATCACTGGAATGAGCAGGAACGTGCAACTGCATTGAGTCTTGCTCTAAGAGGCCCAGCTGCCGAGCTTTTGCAGGCTATCCCCGTTGAGTTGCACTCAAACCCGGCTGCTATAATGAATGCGCTCGATATGCGGTATGGAGACAATCATCTGAAGCAGATTTATCGGTCACAGCTACCGCATCGGATGCAGAACTCTGGCGAAACCTTACAGCAGCTAGCCCAAGACATCGAGCGACTGGCACTTTTGGCTTACCCAACTAACGACCCAGAACATCGAGACGACGCAGCAACAGAAGCATTCGTCAGTGCATTAAAGGACCAGGAATTGCAACAAACTGTGCGTTTAGCTCAAAAGCAAACGGTTAAGGACGCATTGGCTTATAGTCAGACGAGTTCAGATATTAGCGCGTGGAAATTGTGCGAGACTCGCAGGTAAAAGGTAGAAGGGGCACCTGCAAAGAGACTGCAAGAAGCGAAGAAAACCGAGCTATTGTCCAGGGTGTGCAGGTAGGAGGAGATCCAGACCGAGTCAGGACCCCAGAATGGAAGCCCTTCAAACTGAGGGGTCAGGAAACCTGTAAGAGCCAACTTCGTGGGGCAGAAGCTGGTTAGGAGGATCGACGTCCCCAGCACCACCATCACCGTGTCAAGACTACATCGTGGAGAAGCAGACTTATGCCTTCCGGGTCAAGTTAATGGAGAATATTGCACCATAACCATCGACACTGGTGCAACCCGATCGATTACTCACGTCTGCAATATTGAAGCAGACTAAAATGCCAGTGCAGCTATTCAAGCAACCCTCTGATCTAGTCACCAAGTACAGTGACATCTTCTCAATAAGCCCGCATGACCAAGGCCGAACGAGTATGGTAACTCACGTCATAGATACACAGGGAGCCAAGCCGATTCGACAAGCACCGAGATGTCTTCCAATAGCCAAACAAGGAGAAGTGAGCACGCGGATCTCGGACATGAAAAAACAAGGTGTTATCGAGCCCTCTGTCAGTCCCTGGGCCGCACCAGTAGTTCTGGTAAAGAAAAAGGACGGTAGCCCTCGTTTTTGTGTCGATTATAGGCAGCTTAACGACGTTACTAAGAAAGATACTTACTCGCTTTCACGCATCGACGACATCATGGACACTTCAGCCGACGCAAAATGGTTTTCTACACTTGACCTGAAGAGTGGCTACTGGCAAGTAGAAATTGACAAGAAGGACCGAGAGAAGCCCGCATTTTCAGTTGGGACCGGGCTGTGGAAATTTGTGGTGATACCATTTGGGCTTTGCTATGCTCCAGCCACATTCGAACGCCTGATAGAATACGTGTTACGAGGCCTAACCTGGAAAACCTGCTTGGTGTACCTAGATGACATCATTGTTATCGGGAGAACGTTCGAGGCTTTCTCCCGATTGCGACTGGCGAATCTGAAACTTAGTCCCGACAAGTGTACCCTTTTCGCAGCTGAAGTAAAATAACTGGGACACGTCGTATCAGCAGAAGGGGTCAAAGCAGGCCCTGAGAAAATTGAAGCCGTGAAATGCTGGCCAACACAAAACAAGCGCCAACTACGAAGTTTTCTGAGTCTGGCGACCTACTATCGAAAATTCGCCAAAGACTTTGCCAAAATAGCTAAGTGTCTCCATCAGCTACCCGAGAAACATCGTCCATATGTCTGGAGCGAAAAATGCCATGTAGCCTTTGAGACCTTCAAGGAGAAGCTGTGTGAATCACACGTGTTAGCATATCCAAAATTCGGAAAAATGTTTGTAGTTGACACCGATGGGAGGAACGGCGGGATTGGAGCTGTACTCTCCCAGCAGATCGGTGGCGAAGAAAGAGTCCTCTCATTTTACAGTCGAGTTCTCTCAAAAAGTGAGAGGAACTACTGCGTGACTAGGAAGGAGCTATTGGCTATAGTAGAGGCCACAAAGCAGCTCCACAAGTACCTATATGGTCAGAAATGTGCGAGCAGCTGCCAGGCTCTGCGGGCTATAGTGGGCAAGTTTGAGTCCAAATTTTCACTATTCTACGTTCTGATGGCAAAAAGACGTTGTACCGCACGAAGCGAAGGAAATATCGCAGCCGCAAGTGCATCGATTCAAAATGAGCCAAATCGGTCCACTCCACGTCGTTCTCAAGAATTGGGCATCGCTCAAACGATACTGTGGCGTATTTTGCGAAAAGATTTTGGCCTACATGGTTACAAGATTAAATTGACTCAAGAACTAAAGCCACTTGATCATTCGAAACGCTGAAACTTCTCCAATTGGGTTCTGGCAAAGCTTGAATTTCATCGGAAAATCATCTTCAGCAATGAAGCTCATTTCTGGCTCGATTGCTTTGTTAATAAGCAAAAAAGGCGTTATTGGTTAGCAACAGGCCCACGTGTGCGTCTTGAGACACCGTTGCATTTGCAAAAAATTACTGTTTGGTGCGGGTTTCATACTGGAGGTGTGATTGGGCCGTATTTTTTCTACGATGAAAACGACCGTCATGTTACTGTCAATGGAGAGCGCTATCGTGTTGGAAGATTATTTGTGGCCAGAATTGTATGAACTTTACTGCAGCGATATGTGGTTCATGCGATCTAACGCCATTTTGTTTCTTTTAATGGGGCTATTATATTAAGTCACTGGTCTATGCAAACAAGCCAGCAACTTTAGACGACCTCAAAGACAACATCCAACGCGAAATTGTCAACGTTCCGATCTAAATGTGTGCAAATGTGGTATAAAATTGGATCCAAAGAATCGACCGCTGTAAACGAGCTCGTGGTGGTCATATGACCGAAATCGAATTTCATTCATAAAATGTAATGCTTGCACTACACCCACAATAAATTTGAACTCAATATCTCAAATATTTCTGTGTTTTATTAATAGATAAAATTAATAATAATGTGTGTAAAATTCACATTCAGGCTATGTATAGTATGCAGGTTGAGCTCAAAACTACAGCACATCAAGTCTAGAAACATCAACTTAATAGTAACGATACGTAAATATAAATATATCCATGTCAAATAGAACGAAAGAAAAAAAATTGTTCTGATTTCAGATAAAAATCTTTTGTAAATAACTCTTGTTTAGTTACCACTAGCAAAACTATGCAAGATTGATACAGGAATAAGAATAATAATATAACACCATTGAAGGCATTTGCATATAAAAAACGTTGCTCTGTACTTTAGAAGTATGAACATGAAGTCTATACAAAATCGTAAGACAAAATACGATTAGTAATATTGTTTTGCTTTTTTTTAAAGCTGTATTCTATATTCAGTCTGTGAAACCAATCCTCAAATTTGATAGAGTTAACACTGACGCCAATTTATCCTGTAATTAATTTTTACCGCAGACGTGCATACATTGTGTACATGTCAGGAATGTGGCGCTCTGAGTACATTCACGGTACGTAGTTATAAACAATGCAGCATGCATAAAAATGTATATTCGTACCCTATGCTCGCTGCGAGTGTCCTAGTGGAAAGTCCGGAGCTATCCCAAAAAAGCAGCTTGTTCTTTCGACTGGGAACCTTAACAAGCTGTCATGTTTATTCAATGTCGATAAGAAACTGAACGGCTAATTGCGTAGTTCTTCCTTATTTGCAGTTTTCATAGACTTCACGTGGAGGCGACTCTGCTAAAAAATAATTTTATGGAACTAAAAGAAAATAAGGAGATTTTAGGTGCTAACTTCGCACATTTCCACGCCTACCACGTCTTGTGGCGAAGAAATTTTACGTGAGGTAGATCTGCAGAAAGGTACCGCCAGCCACAACGCCGATAAAACAAACAAGGGCTGTCAGCGTTTGGCTACACGGTTTTATCGCGACGATGGCCAAAGTGACAACATAATAAAACCAAGCAGAACTCCGCTATTTAACTTTGCGGAAGGCAGCACGAAAAACTGGCAGAAAAATACACACAATGCTTGCGGACTACGCAGCCAGGGCGCATGGGGACGAAAAACTCAATTATTTGACAGTAATTTACTCGCTCGTTAAGTGGCCGTTCAGTGATAGAGATCTGTCATCTAACACTTGTCAGCTGGTTAGCAAATTGTGTAAGGATGACAGATCTCTGCCGGGTATCGCTCCGAGATATCGGAGGTTATTACACGACACCATTCTTTTTCTGCCCTTTTATCTATGGATTATCCTGGGATATACTAGCCCTTAAACACTGTAGATTGTGTGTTTGTTTTTCCATAAATTGTTGTTAGTCTTGGCTGTTTTCACTATTCTGTACAAAAGCGATTGTTTGTTCAATTCGAAAAGAAATTTAGCAAATAGCAAACGCCATCCGAAGGACCACACTTTTCGCCCTTACTTATAATTACCTTGTATTCAAAAACCAAATACATGATGATAATTATCATGTATATCAAATATCAAACAATACAATCAAATAATTTCCATGTATTTAAAAAATCTCTTCAAAAATACGATACTTCTCACATATGAAAAATTAAAAACTGTATTTTCCTTTTCCAGAGTGCATCAACAAGAAACCGAAAATAAAATGTCACTACACAATTTAGCAATGGTATTTGGACCAACATTACTTCGCCCCGGCCAAACAAATACAAAACAGAAAGATTTGCTAGCATCAAGTACAGTTGATGTGATGGCACAAGCTGGAATTCTATATTGCTTCCTGCAATCTCGGTTGAAAAAGGACTAATATTGGCTTCCACCTACATATAAAGATTTATTAAAATAAAAGTTAATTTTAAAAGGCATTTTTTTCCAATTTTTACCACCCATTTTTGTAAATATTCCAAACCATTCATTTCATCTAGATTTCGTTTGTTTTTAAGTTTTCAATTATGATTAGGATGAAACGTTATTAAAATGAATACCACAAATAATGTATTATTGTATAATTTGTATGATTTATTATTTTTATATAAAATAAATGGAAAATCATTAAAATATACAAAGACAAATAAGAATTATTAATGAGGAAGTATTGTGAACTACTCAAAAGATACAAAAAATTACACAGGAAACATTAAAAATACAATAATCATAAAAACACTAACCTAAACAGATATTTTCACAACAATACATAAATATACTGGCAGTAACCGTATATTATGCCGCTTTGATTCCTGATGTTATTTCAGTTATCATATTGTGTTTAAATATTATTTCAATGAATGCCTTTACATAAGCATATTTTTAATATCCGACATTTAAATACAATACATCATGATAATTTGATAAACAAAGTAGAAGTCAATAAAATATTTGAATTATATTATGAGAATTTGCCAAAAAATATGTATTTGTATTAACACTACTTATCGATATATTGGAACACAGTAGCATGCGGTCAGCCAACAGTAGACGAAATTCCTAGAATGCATTCATAATTGACCAATTTGAAACATACAATCAATGTATCCTTGTTTTATGAGAACATACATATTTTATTTTGTAGAATATCAATCACAAGAAAGTAGTGTACACACATTAAATGATATCAATATTATTATATTTTTGGTTAGCTCATAATAAGGATCATTGAATTGATTATATATCTAGTCATGTAAAGGATTGCACACATATTTAATATAATATATTGTCATATGTTTATTTTTAAATGTTGTTTTGCTTTTCAGTTGTTGGTTTTCATCATTTTTGTTATTTCATATTATTATATTTCTACTTATTTGGTGTCGGGTCATTTTATAGAGTAATATATTATTACTTTTTTCCCTTAATAAATTTACAAGACGATTGATGAGTTTCAGACACGAATACTATGAAAAAAAGAAACACTTTATTTAAATTTCACAAATTGTGTAACGATCTTATTTTAACTGATATTTTATTTGCTTTTGATGTATATTCATTTTTCGATCTACACAAAAATATATCCTACATACATAAAAAATAGTGATTAAAATATGAAAATTGTTTAAAATCGTGTAAACCTAGTTTTCTATGAACATTGAGAATAAATTTCATAAATGAAATCAAAGTTATATTTTAATTGTCTTATAAGAAAACTCTAACAAATTTGCGTTTGCGCTTAACATTTCTATGGCACCATTACGGAAATAATGCGGGTTAAGGAAGAACCAGTCAAAATTAATTACATTATTCTGCATCCTTGAAGTGGAGCGTGGCGTGTTTAATGTCGGGTATTTTATGAGATAATCTCATTTATTAACTTCGGTGTTTTTTTTTTTCTATGTCAAAATATAATTTATTAAATTAAAAAACATAATCTAATTTCCTCTTCGTAGAACTACACACCCTCTCGGGCCTTCACATTCTAAAAAAAGCACCTCCAACTGTTTCGGCCCATTGACCGCGTCCTCTAATTTTGAAATCCGAACAGCGATGAACTGTCTTCGTCGACCGATTCAAACCAGCGTTTCCTCCGTTTCCCCACCGGTCTCCAACCTTCGGTTCTTCCAACGAATACCTTTTTGGGTATCCGTTGTCCGTTCATATGATTCACGTGACCAGCCCATTGCAGCTTCCGCAGTCTTATAATCGTTTAGACCTCCGGCTCGTCCCAAATTTCATACAGCTCATGATTGTTTCGTCATTGGTCCCCGTCTTGCTTTGCTCCAATTATTTGCCTCAGGACCCGTCTCTTGAAGGCGTGCAGTATGCTTGCGGATGCTTGGGTTAGGGTCCGTGTTTCACACGCAAAGCATAGCACAGGTCTTATCACAGATTTGTATACTTGGAGCTTTGTTTTCCTGTGTATGTGCTGGTCTTCAAGATCGTCAACAGTGAATAAAATATTTTATTTGCGAGCTGTACTCTTCGTCGTATTTCGTCTCTTTCATTGCTGGTCCTCGTTATTTTGGCGCCTAAATACACAAATTCGTCCGCATTTTCGATACTGTATTCGCCAAGTGTGATATTTTATGTATTTGAGGTATTATTCCTCGACTGTGTCATGAGTTTTGTTTTATTTTCATTGATTTGTAGCCCTACTAGTTTTGCTTCGCTGTCGAGTTTCAGGAAGGGTTTGTACAGATCATGGTTACACAGGAAGGATCAACAAATCGTTTACAATAAATAGATAAACTTGATTGGCTAGAATTTTGAATAAGTTATGTATGCCGACGTCGTCCTCAAGCCTATTCCGAACCTCTTCTTTCGGTTTTCATTTTAGCGCGTTCAATGCTGAAAGTGCGTTTATAGGCAATGTGCAATTATGCCGCTACACCACTCCAACCCCAGTGGCATTGTCAGCTGAAGAAAACAAAATCTGATGAATTGTCATTTTTCGTTGTCGGTTTTCTGATTTGGTAGAGTGTAATTAAACGGTGCATTCCGTCTCGCAAAAATCTAGCTGAGCCTAGATTCGGGAGGAATCTCGTTGATTGCTACAATTTAGCTAAGCTGCAGCTTTTGGTAAAAGCGGCAGTAGCTTTTTGCTGGGCGGATACGGCCTCTATCCTCCTGTCGGAGAGTTTATCGCCAGAAGAATTCTGCGTTAGGCTGCTATCGGACCTGACTCCGGTTGATGTGAATTATTCGTCGACATCTGAATTGGAGGTATGCACGACGCGGTCCCCGGTGCTTCGGTTGCTGTTAGTTGCGATGCTGACCTGGATGAAATGCCTATGTCTAATGTGCTCTGCGGTACAGAACACCCTGAACCTATCGAGGAGTGACAGTGTATCTTTTCGAGAAAGGCAGGCTTGAGTCGCTCGGTGGAAATATTGGCTGTGCGTCCGTTGATGTCGAAGGCGTAGAGGGTATCTGAAATGCTCCTAACAACTTTGTGTGGCCCCGAATACGGCTGAGTCAATGGTTTTTTGACTGCGTCAATCCTCATAAATGCGTGCGAGCAAGCAAATGGTGGCCGCGAGTTTCATTGAGTTGTGGCCGAAGGACGCAGCTGGTTCATAGTTTCTCGTAATTTAACTAGGAACACATGTGGTTCGACGGCAGCACGATGCGGAACTATTAGTTTTCCGGGAAAATTAAGAACTCTCCCGTATAGAATTTCTGAACAAGACGCTGCTAGGTCTTCCTTTAAGGTTCCGCGTGATCCTAATAAAATGATGGGCAGTATCTCCGGCCAAGACGGATTTTGCTCGTTGCACATGATTGTCGCTTTGAGAGTGCGGTCCAACTGAGTTCCTTGATCCGTTGTAATTGTGCATAGAACGCTGAACCGCGCTACCCAGTTATTGAAAAATGCTTGAGCAACGGTTCCAGTTGTTTGGTTAGTCAACGGTATTGTCTCGGTCCACCTTGAAAATCGGTCGATTACCGTGTGGCAATACTTGTAACCTCGGGATGTTATCAAAGAGCCGATGATGTCCAGGAGTACATGCTGCAACTGTTTATCGGGCATCGGAAAGTTTTGTGTCGGATTATTTTTCCATATGAATTTCCTTCTTTTTTTGTGTTTTTTTTTGTGGGACTCCCATGCTCGCAAGAAGGCGAAACACCTCCCCTATCAACCCGGGAACCCAACCCGGGACCGTTAGACACATTACTTCGGGCCAGGTCTCGTTTTGTTACGCCCCTGGCTGCTGCGAGTCTCTTTTATCTTTTAGGGCTGTCCGAACGTAATGTACCTCCTGGTTCCATTTGTCAACCGATTCGAGCATCACCGCGATTATATTATCCCGGAGTGAGCTCTCCCGTCTCCCTGTAGAGGTCCCTTCGCAGCCTGTCCACTTTTGTGCGCGCAAAAAATGTGTGGCAGGCATTGTCTTCCTCTCCTGGGGAAACAGACAACCCATGCCCCCTCAAAAGCTGCGTTAGATAGAAGTAAATCTTACTATGCCTTCAATTTAACCACGGTCCCACATCCGCGATGAGGTGCGCAATCCACCTTCCCTCTGTATAATTCACCCAAGACTGTTGCCAATCGTTGAGTGAGCGCATGCTCGTTTCGGCGCAGGTAAATAGCGTGGCGTTCTCTAGCCGAATCAGAGACTTTCGGATCCGAAGATGCAATCCTCAGTGCTCCTCTTCTCTGTACCTGTGCCAAGCGTTTTCGGTATAGCTCCTCACTGAGAGCGTCACCCCATATTTCGGCTCCGTACAGTTGCACTGACCGTACAGCACTCATCAAGAGGATATTAATTTCCTCGATAAAGACTTGAAAATTGCTCGGCTGCTTGGATGTGATGGATGATGAAAAACGTCGAATAACTTTCTACGCAATGTTAATGGAACGAACAGGCGCACTTTCGAAAGTGACGTGTCAGCCATCAATTCCACTTTATCACCAATTATAACGTGGAGTAAGATAAGTGACGAGGTATTATTGCGGATGAGTTCCTGCAGTTCAGCATCTTTTTGCTGCTCAAGTGCCAATTCGTTCATATCAACAACATATGGGGCTGAGATTACTTCAACCCGCGACAGAGCGTCCGCAACGCTGTTGGTAGTTCCAGGAGTGTGTCTTACGTCCGTAGAAAACTGGTAAATGAAGCTCAGATGGCGAAGTTGCCGTGGTGATGCTTTGTTGGATTGCTGTGTAAACGAGTGGGTAAGTGGCTTATGGTCCGTGACAATGTGAAACGTCGAGCCTTCCAAATAGTGCCGAAAGTGAAGTATGTTGCTGTACATGGTCAGCAGTTCATGGTCATACACGCTGTAGCTGGTTTAAGGTTCGGATAACTTTCTGATAAAAAGCAGTCGCTCGAGCGCTGCACCTGCCGCTATGTCTGACACAAGAGTGTTTGCCTGGAAGTGCGCCAGTAGAACCGCGTCGCCCAGAAAACGGCGTAGCTCCGCTATTGTCGTACGTTGTGCGTAGTCTCGAATTAACTGCACCCGGGACGGTTATGGTGAAATGCCTTTTGCGTTGATCACATGACCGAAATATTTGACCTCTGTTGCTACCCATGAGCACTTGGCTACATTTATTACTAGTCTATTCTCAGGGAGGCGGTTGAACACCGATCGTAGATGCTTTCTATGTTGATCTTCTGATTCGGAAGCGACCAGAATATCGTTGAAGTAGCAAATACAGCAGTCGAGGCCTTGGAGTATCTGGTCTATAAACCGCTAGAAGAATTGGGCTGCGTTGCGTAGACCGAACGTCATTGCGGTGAACTCATACAGGCCCAAGGTGTTGTTATCGCTGTTTTTGGAATGTCTTCTTCTCTAATCGGGATAGGGTAAAACGCTTTGAGTAGGCGGATTTTGGAAAAGATGCGTTTTCCAGCCAAATCAAAAATTATATCCTGAATGTAGCGCATTGGATAACTGTCTGGCATAGTGGCGGCGTTTAGTCGTCGGTAGTACCCGCACGTTGGCCAGGAACCATCTTTCTTTCGAACGAGATGCAGGGGGCTCGCACGATGGCTGCTTGATGGGCGACGAAATCCCCCGTCCTGTGAAAATTGGATTCCAGCTCTAGCGATCTTAAATTTCTCTTATTTAAGCCGTCCAGGGCGCGCTGCAAAAGGCGGACTTTTGGTAACGATGTGGTGCCTGATCGTATGTTTGGTCGTTTCTACTTTTATGGCCGGATTGGTTATACTCGGAAACTCCCTGAGTATCTCACGGTATTGTGAGTTCTTCAGGTAACGTGATACGGAATCATTTTGAGCTGTGCGAACATATCCTCTAACTGCAAAGTTTGACGCAGGATCGCGTAGCCGTCGCTTTTTTATGTCCACCGATAATTCAACCAGCGCAATGTGCAATTGCCAATGGAAAGAACGCTGGAGACCAACAGTTACCTTTCGATAAGTATCGATCGGCGTGCCGTTTGCGGTGAATAATTTGTAGGCAACGCGTTTACGTTTTGTTCACACTGAGGTCAAAGGAAGGACAGACATGACTGTGCCCGTGACGATTAAAAGTTTTTAATCTTGATTTTGGATCTCGGATTTCCTGGCGATTCTGACGAGCCCTCGCCTGCTGAGCTAATGATTTGAGAAGTTTTCCGTCGATGAAACATGGAAACGACATGGTGCGCGGCAGCACATGATTGCCGCTTCGAAGCACGTGTGATACAAACAACAGTTCACTTCTTGCTTTCTCGGGACCGTCGCGGTAAGCGTTTGGCGTATTGGACGCCAGCACTGATTGCACTGCGACTATACTGAGACGTTTGTGGGGCAACGTTCGTGGTAAATTGCGAAAGGCTGTTTATTATTACGAACCTACACCTCGGCAATACAAAACAATCAGCCATTCTATCTGCAGCCGCAGCAAGCTTGCTCAATTCGTTTGTATCTGCTTCAGCGAGGATTGATCATATTTGCATGGGAAGGCGTTGAAGCCACAATGCTTTCAACATGGCGTTGGACATGAAATTTCCGGCCACGAACTGTAATTGGGCGAAAATTGAGATAGTCACTGCTCCTCAAACTCCAGGCCATGCAAAAGCTGCCGAACACGTTCGGGGTCCTTGCACGTGAATACAGCCAAGAGTCTTGCTTTAAGGGCCTCATATTTTCCAGTAGCGGGTGGCGACTCTACAATGTCAGCCACTTGTGTGATGATTGATATATCCAGTTCGGAGACCACCTTGTCAAAACGGGTCGAATCGCTCATAGCCTTATTCGCCCGAAATTGCGCATCTACACGAGCAAACCAAAATTCCGGTTTGCTCTGCCAAAATTGTGGAAGCATACAGGCGACAGCTTCTCGCGTCATTCTTGTGCCGGCGGTAGCTTAGCTGTTTGAGCTGCTGTTTGCATCGTGAAGCTTGTCGTTTGCCATAGCTACCTGTTTCGGCGGGGTCACCAATGTACAGATGATGGTTACACGAGAAGGATAAACAAATCATCAATAATAAATAGATAAAATTTATTGGCTACAATTTCGAACAAGTTATGTATTCCGTCGTCGGAGAAATCATCTGTAGTGAATGATCGCTGTGATCATCTGCACCAAATGAACCTGTTCGAATCTCTTCTTTCATTTTTCTTTTTAGCGCATTCAATGCTGAAAGTGCGTTTTCAGGCAATCTGCAATTGTGGCGCTGCAAGTTCTTTGGCAGTTGTTAATGACCGTGACAAAACGCTACCACTACCACTTGGCTCGACTTGTATAGTAATATACATCCTGTATCGACAGGTAGCTTTCTTATGACGTATTCCAGAGCCAAATTGAATAGCAATGGGGCCAGCCCTTCTTCGTGCTTTAGTCCAATATTTGTTTCAAAGGCATCGGTAAGTTGGTTTTTGATGCAGACTTGGAACGTTATCGATGTTATTGTTATTTTGGTACAACTGACGAATCTGGCTGGGATGTCAAAGCAAAATATTACTTGGTACAGTACATTACGATCAATACTGTCGTATGCATGTGTTGTAATATAGCAGTTTTTTTTTTAAATTTATTATTTTATATTTAAATTATTTAATAATTTTATATAAAATTTAAATTTTATGTCAAATTTATATATTTAATATTTTATATATTCAATATAAATAAAAATGCTCGATTCGAATTCGGCGCAGGCAAAGGGTTAAAGAAAATTCATGCATAATCTCTTAATCATCTACTAAATCACTACACAACCAGCAAACCTTTTCCATATAGAAGATCCTACTATGACTTGAGAGTATGTAAAATACACATTCTCGCATTCCGCTCATCGTAATCCTAGACAAACAAAATATACATTTACACTCATCGAATTGTTAGTAACAACTCTTATCAGTGAACAATATACTCAACGCAACTTGCTATTCCATGCATCCCATCCGCGGATGCACCTTTACATTCAGGCGTGTCGCACAAACCATTTAAGCTCCACAACCTGCCTCTATACATTTGTGTGCAGTTTGTATTGATCACATAATGACAATGTTCAATCCAATTCAACATCAACAACAGCTACAACAACATCAACAGCATCCAGATCTACAGAGTCATGGTATGCTATTGCATCCTACACAGCAATGATGCTCGTCGTGATCGTCGTCGTGAGCTGAGAACCTGCCGCGAGACATTTGGGGGAGTTGAGTTCCAATTGTCGCGAAGGGAGGAGCTGTGTGGGAATAGCGCGAAGAGTTTGTAATGAAAGGGAATTCGTTTGATTAGTTCGATCCTTTGGAATTGTGTCGGAACAGTTTTGTGCGGATAGTTTGAGTGATTCGTGTTTATCGTTTCGACATAACATAAACTACCTTATGGACTAAACGCCATTCAAATATTGTTGCGAGAAGTGGCTCATTCTATTTAAGCATGTGAATTTAAAGTTGGAAAGAGCTGAAATTGATGCGATCGCTGAAACTCTCAAAAGTACAATATAAGTGGTTTAGCTGAAAGATATTTAAGATATCTTAGTTCTTTGTATTGGCCTCGTAAAGTGTATTAATAGATACTTTTCAAAATAGGCCAAGTGTAATGTGACGCCTACGCCCAGGAATCGAAGCGATTTCGATCCCGAACCCTTGTAACCTGCCAGATGGATATGTCCTCGAAGTGCCAGCGGACTTCATCTGTTGTGCGGATATCGTTGCGCAGAAAATATTTTTTTTTCTGTCCAAATATTTAGATCCGTGGATATAAATATTCGAAATATAGAATTAATCCAACCCCGGCACATTTCGAGACATAGCCATCTGGAAATGCCCCTCCACCGTGGCCATCGAGAAAACTATGCCACTGGCGACATCTGAAGAAGCACATTTCCGCCATATGAAGTGCCATTCCACGCACATATGTTTTGTCCGAGGTGACAACCGGAAATTTTGACAGCCACATGGAGGCGCTAAACGTCATCGTAAAGTTCTTCGTGATAATATCCAAGGTATTACAAAACCAGCTATACGTCGTTTGGCGCGACGTGGTGGAGTGAAACGTATTCCCTGTTTAATCTGTGAAGAAACGCGTGGTGTGCTTAAAGAGTTTTTGGAAAACGTTATTCGTGAGGCAGTGACATTCACCGGAGCAGAAACATTAGGAAAGAGCGGAAGGCAGTGTGAACTGAATCGAAACCAGCGATACTGAAAATACCGGGGACACTTCTGCTAAAATAACCAAAGAGAAGAATACCAGTCCCGCCGAAGCCGTCGACCCCGCACCTTCTTCCAGTTCCCACGAAAATACGTCCGAATATACAAGCTTGGACAACATTAGCGAATGTTATTGTTAACGGAGTAAAAAACCCGATGAAAATGAAGTGACGTATATTGTTCACCAATCGAACTATAGCGAGGAAGTGTTTTTAGCTGTTTCTGATGCCTATATAAAATAGCGAGATATATTAACTCGAAGGACGAAAACAAAATGGAGTATAAAAATACTAGAAAGTTATGAAAGAGTGAAAGCAGACACAATTCGGATAAATTTCGACACAGTGAAAAAGGACAAGAAAGAACGAATCTTTACAGTTGAAGGTAGAAAAACCGTTACAAATGGCGCCCAACGTGGGGCCAAACAACATCCTAAGGGGGAAAGAACTTCGCGTCTTCTGACGAGTTGGTCCTTTACGGAGGATGTAAGGTACTTTGGTACTCGAGTCCCACTATCAGGAGCAGTGGAATTGTGTGATACACATTAGAGGTCGCTTCACGTGAGTTGTAGCTTCCGCTCTCCTTTGTTTGATTTTGCTTTCGCGACAGAATCCTTCCGATGTGTTGTCCCAGGTTAACCCCTGTAAGGACCTTCTATTTTCTTGATGGAACTGCCAGTCTGATGGGTTTACCTATCAGCATGGACTCTCAAGAAAATAGAAGGCTACCTTGCCTTTATGTCGCGGAAGGATTCTAACTATTTCTTATGCGTGTTAGACGAGTGGTATCGGTTCAACGTTCGGTGGCGTATGCTGGAGTTGCGAAGCCCGGAATGCTTCTACGCGTCGGGAACTTTGACCGCGTACAAAGTCGTTACGGTAGCTCTACCACTTGTCTCGTCGAGTCATTTAACGTAGATTAGAACCGGTTTGTAATGTATGTGGGTATGGGGATAAATTTCGTAAATCGACCGAAGCACCCTTTCTTCGGCAGATTACCACGCACTCTCATTTCCCGCTGAAGAGTTCGACCACTGAAAAGGAAAGTGTGTATCATTTAATCTTTTTTCCTCTCTTTTTTTTTTCTATTTTATATACATAGCTCGCCACTAACGGCCACTAATTTAGTGATAAGTTATTAGTAGGAATAAGTATATTCTATATATTTTTTTTTTACTTTATTTTAGCACCACAAGTAACACACACAAAATGGCAACGAAGCGGACCCCAGACAAGCGTTGGACCAGATCCAAAACGGTCCAACCAGCTAACTGCGGGATCTGCTTCGAAGACGTAGTGGAGGGCGTACACAGCGTGCGATTGGATTGTGGACATTTATTCCATCGTGCCTGTGTACAACAGCTCCTCCTCACGTCAGAGCTGTGTCCCTTATGCCGACGACCCATAGATCGGTCTGCCCTAGACGTCCCCCTCGGAACGCCCCTACCGACGCGTGGAGCAGTGGCGAAAGGAGCTCCAGAAGCCGAGCCGTCACAACCACTCTTAGACCTGCAAGGAGCAGTAGGCGGTGAAGTTCCGGCTGCAAGTGTCGTGTCCGAGGTGACAACCATGCCTTCCGCCCACTCCATTGACACCCTCGTGGCGTTGATGAGGGATATGTCGGAGAGGATTGGCAACCTGGAGGGAAAGATCCAGAACCTCCCGTTGAGCCAACCACCCAGCCGCGTGAGAACTCCGCTTGGCTGGGAGCCAAATCCCAGTGTGGCGATGCCCCACTCCCGACAATCCGAGCAATGGGTCCCACCCCCAAGGAACTCGGGAATGGATCCCAGAGCTCCCGAATACAGACCGCGACACAGTACCGGACCTCCGTTGGTACCTCCAGCCCCCGAGGCAGTTCAGTACCACAGGTCAATCGAGGATGTGATTCCCCCCGGGAACGCATTGGCACCTTTTCGAGACCCGACGCCTCGTATCATGGAGAGTTGGCGCCTGAACTTTACAGGGTTCAACGATATGATATCGGCGGACCGGTTCCTTTTCCGGATTCAGGCGTTGGTATCCAGCACCCTGGGAGGGGATTCCTCGGCCTTCCTCCGGCATGCACATCTTTTGTTCAGCGGCGACGCTGCCGACTGGTACTGGAGCTTTAAAGAGTCAACGCCACGTCCCACTTGGCACTCTTTCAGTGCAGCCTTCCGCAATCGATTTGAGGATGGCTTCACTGAGAGAGAGCTAAGAGAGCAAATAAAGAAACGGAAACAAGGCGCTCACGAACCGTTCGACCAGTACTACACCAGTATAGTGAGATTGAGCACTCGCCTGCGAAATACCATGCCCGAGGACGAATTAGTAGAAATTATCAGAGAGAACATGCGCTGGGATCTCCAGAACAGCCTGCTACATTTTCCCATCAACACCATACAGGGATTGCGCCTCCATGCGCGTAGACAAGAACACTTGGATGAGCGACGAGGTACCTTCCGCCCACAACCTCGCATAACGGGACCAAATCCCCGAAATCATCACACCGCGGAGTTGATGGCAGCGGACCACCTGCTTGCTGATCCAGTACCAGTACCGAGGAGCGGAGCACCACCGGAGCTTGAGGACCCAGCATTGATTGATCGACCCTCCCTTGAAGCACTTACAAGCCCGACGGTCTGTTGGAACTGCCGACAACCGGGACATCGTTTCTACGCATGTCCAGCGGAGCCGACGCTTTTCTGCTACCGCTGCGGGAAGGCCGACACGTACGCACCTGACTGTGCAAATTGCAAAGGGCGAAAAAACTTGCCACCGAGTGCCGCGACCACCCGTCGGCACTCCTAGACCCCGGACGAACCAATCTTGACCCCATCACCAGCTATGACCCAGCTCCCAACATGACTCCAACTCTGCTGACTCGCACCGCTGACAACAGTTCTCCCGAAGTTCCACAACCGACGCCGTCCTCTGCCGAGGCCAATGCGCAGGGAAATGCTAGCGAGACGAAAGTTCCTTGGCATGTAAAACCTTTTCATGTCAGGCTGCGGAATTACTTGGCTACTCGACAGCGCATCTTCCATGAGGAGTTGGCCACAAATGTCCCACCGCGAAGCAAGCGAGCCACGCGTCGGATGCGGAGCTTCTGGAGAAAAGTCAGGCAGTCGAGGAAAGTGTTGAAGGACATATACTTAGACGAATTATTGAGGGATGATGTTCGGCCATATGCGTCAGTACACCTCCTGCAAAAACGAGTGTCAGGCTTAGTAGATACGGGAGCCAGTGTGAATTGCATCTCTGCCGAGTTTGCAGGGGAGGTACTGGCAAAGCACGCGGACCAAATCCGTCATTTCACCTCCTGGTTAAGCACGGCGGACGGAACTCGTCACTCTGTAGTGGGAAAAATTATGACGGATGTCACCTTTAAAGGGGTAACTAAACCTATGGAATTTTTCATTATACCTCAGTTAACCCAGAATCTTTACCTAGGAGTGGATTTCGTTCGAAAATTTAACTTGGCCCCGGCACTATTTTCCGGTTCGACCCTGGAGTCCGTCACCACCGTTCCTGACCAATCTCAACCCACTAACTTACTACGGCATACACTGGATGTAACTCAGCAACTGCGTCTCGACTCGGCTATATCGGCTTTTCCATCGCACGAGAAAGAAGGTCTCGGGCGGACTGCCCTGGTGTTCCACACTATAGAGGTGGGGGACGCTAAACCCATAAAACAGAGACATTTCGCCATATCTCCGGCGAAGGAAAAATCGTTATATGCCGAAGTGGATCGAATGCTATCATTAGGCGTAATCGAAGAATCACAGAGCGCGTGGGCTTCCCCAGTCACCTTAGTTGTCAAGCCGAACAAGGTCCGGTTATGCTTAGATGCCAGACGCTTGAACGCCGTCACAGTCAAGGACGCATATCCTCTACCGTTGATCGAAGGCATTTTGAGTCGATTGCCTAAAGCCCATTTCATCACGAGCTTAGACCTCAAGGACGCCTTCTGGCAAATTCCTTTAGACCCCGGTTCAAAGGAGAAAACAGCCTTCACAGTCCCAGGCCGGCCCTTATATCAATTCGTGACCATGCCATTCGGATTGTGTAATGCCCCCCAAACAATGACGCGCCTTATGGACAAGGTGATACCACCTCATTTGCGGCACCAAGTTTTCGTTTACTTGGACGATCTGTTGCTTATAACAGAGACCTTTGACGAACACATCGACCTGCTTCAGGAGGTGGCTCTACACATCCGGAGGGCAAGATTAACCATCAACATAAGGAAGAGCCAGTTCGTGATGACGGAGGTGAAGTATTTAGGTCACATCATTGGGCATGGGCATATCAAGACCGATCCGGAAAAGACTCAAGCGATTGACGTTTTTCCATTACCCAAGTCCACCAAACAATTACGCCGATTCTTAGGTTTATGCGGATGGTACCAGCGTTTTGTACGTGACTATGCCACCATTACCACTCCTTTGACCGACATGCTGCGTAAGGGACGTAAATTCGTATGGGAAGAGCCCAGCTTGCGAGCCTTTGAAGAGCTAAAGAAGAGTCTGACTACGGCCCCCGTACTGCACAGCCCGGACTTTGACAAACCGTTCTCAATCCATTGTGACGCGAGTCAACATGGGGTGGGAGCAGTCTTAGTCCAGGTTGCACAAGACGGCGAGGAGAGACCTATAGCCTTCATGTCTCACAAGTTGAACCCAGCCCAGCGAAATTACACGGTCTCCGAGCAAGAATGTCTAGCCGCGGTGTTGGCAGTGAAACGCTTCCGAGCCTATGTGGAGGGACACACCTTTGAAATCGTTACGGATCACGCTTCTCTGAAATGGCTAATGAGCCAGACTGATCTCAACGGCAGATTGGCCAGGTGGGCACTGAAACTACAGGCATTTGACTTCACAATTCGCCACCGAAAAGGAAGCCAGCATGTAGTCCCCGACACCCTATCCAGAATGTTCGCCCCTGAAGGAGCCGAGTTGGTCCAAGAGGACGACAGCCCCCAATTGATCGATTTGGACCATCCTGCCTTCAAGTCAGCCAGCTACACCCAACTGATTCACACTATCCAGAATCAACTGTCCCAGCTTCCTGAACTGCGGTTGACGGATGGATTTATTTACAAACGGATGGGACACGCCTCCGGAGATCCCATACAAGAAGAAGAACAGTGGAAGTTGTGGGTGCCCGAAGAATTAACCACTGATCTTATCAGGCGGGCTCATGACCACCCATCAAGTGCGCACGGCGGATACGGTCGTACACTTAGGCGGTTGAAAACCTGTTTCTTTTGGCCTAAGATGGCACAACAGATAAAAGCGTACGTAGCCTCTTGTGAGCTATGCAAGTGCACTAAAGCGCCCAACACCATCCTTCGGCCACCCATGGGTAAGGTTGAGGTCCCCGAACGCGTGTTCCAGCGCTTGTACATTGATCTTATCGGTCCTTACCCTCGATCTGCTTCTGGTCACACGGGAGCTGTCGTGGTCCTGGACCAGCTCTCCAAATTCCCTATCATAGAACCACTACGTAACATGCACACTGGACCAATAATCAGCTTTTTGGAGAACCGAGTCTTTCACATGTTTGGAGTTCCGGAGAAACTTGTCTCCGACAATGGGGTCCAGTTCACCTCCAGCAAGTTCCGAGACCTAATGTCCAAATACGGCATCATCCACCAACGAACTGCCGTCTATTCACCACAAGCCAACGCATCCGAACGACTGAATCGTACGCTCATAGCGGCCATTCGCGCCTATGTCCACCCGAATCAGAGGGACTGGGATCGCAAATTGTCCGCCATCACTAGTGCACTGCGCTCGTCGTACCACGCCACGACCGGCATTTCGCCGTATTTTGCAGTGTTCGGCCAGTATATGATCTGTCATGGGAGCGCTTACCGGCTATTGCGGCAGCTGAAATCGCTAGAGGACCCAATCGTGGTTCTAGAACCGCACGAAAAGCTCCAACTTCTGCGAGATCAACTGCGGGAGAAGATTGAAGAAAGTAGACGGATGGGAGAGGAGCGGTACAACTTGCGATCTCATCCTTCTGGCTTTAAGGCCGGCGACGAAATATATCGTCGAAACTTCCGACAGAGCGATGCCACCCGCCATTACAATGCCAAACTAGACAAGAAATTCGTGAAGTGTCGAGTCATACAAGTCATAAGCCCCACCCGGTACCTCATCGCGGACATGACTGGTAAGACCCTGGGAATTTACCACGCAAAAGACCTTAGACGATGAAGTGCAACTAATTCCCACGAGAAACCTTGGCTTATCCCAAATCTCTGCCTAGACGAAGGCCTCCGAATAACACCTGACTTCCTACTATATAGTCACTGCCGAGTCTTCACGAACAGGGTTGTAGCCTATCCTTCGAAACGGATCTTCGACCCGCCACGTCCCTAACCAAGACCTTTTACCAAGGAGACGGGATCGTAATTACTTCGATTTTGGGGGGGGGAATGTGTAATGTGACGCCTACGCCCAGGAATCGAAGCGATTTCGATCCCGAACCCTTGTAACCTGCCAGATGGATATGTCCTCGAAGTGCCAGCGGACTTCATCTGTTGTGCGGATATCGTTGCGCAGAAAATATTTTTTTTTCTGTCCAAATATTTAGATCCGTGGATATAAATATTCGAAATATAGAATTAATCCAACCCCGGCACATTTCGAGACATAGCCATCTGGAAATGCCCCTCCACCGTGGCCATCGAGAAAACTATGCCACTGGCGACATCTGAAGAAGCACATTTCCGCCATATGAAGTGCCATTCCACGCACATATGTTTTGTCCGAGGTGACAACCGGAAATTTTGACAGCCACATGGAGGCGCTAAACGTCATCGTAAAGTTCTTCGTGATAATATCCAAGGTATTACAAAACCAGCTATACGTCGTTTGGCGCGACGTGGTGGAGTGAAACGTATTCCCTGTTTAATCTGTGAAGAAACGCGTGGTGTGCTTAAAGAGTTTTTGGAAAACGTTATTCGTGAGGCAGTGACATTCACCGGAGCAGAAACATTAGGAAAGAGCGGAAGGCAGTGTGAACTGAATCGAAACCAGCGATACTGAAAATACCGGGGACACTTCTGCTAAAATAACCAAAGAGAAGAATACCAGTCCCGCCGAAGCCGTCGACCCCGCACCTTCTTCCAGTTCCCACGAAAATACGTCCGAATATACAAGCTTGGACAACATTAGCGAATGTTATTGTTAACGGAGTAAAAAACCCGATGAAAATGAAGTGACGTATATTGTTCACCAATCGAACTATAGCGAGGAAGTGTTTTTAGCTGTTTCTGATGCCTATATAAAATAGCGAGATATATTAACTCGAAGGACGAAAACAAAATGGAGTATAAAAATACTAGAAAGTTATGAAAGAGTGAAAGCAGACACAATTCGGATAAATTTCGACACAGTGAAAAAGGACAAGAAAGAACGAATCTTTACAGTTGAAGGTAGAAAATCATTACACAAGTAATGTCAGCCTTTTCTTTGCGTGCTATGGGCGTCGTGTTGGTGAATAGCGGATCTAGTGACGGATATATGCAAGTGGAAGTATTGCATGTTCTGCTTGAACTGGTTCACCGAGTGCATTCTTGTGTTGGAGTGAGTCAGGCGAGGGGGCCGACAGTGCAGGTGATGGTAAAATGGTTAAAAAGGAGGAAAATTGAAGTGATCACCAGAGAGAGGTTGAAATACCGTTAATGACTAGTGCATGCATATCAAAGATAAAGTGTGGCAATTCGTTGGAATTAAGGGGAGTCGAAAAAATGGTGTAGAGTGTGTTGAGTTCAGATTGAATATGAATTAAGCTGCGGTCTTAGTGCTTAATACTTGCCTCTCTAAGTTGTCGGCGCAACAGATAACCGGATAATTGTACTACATATGGGATGTTAAATAAAACCAGAGGATTCAGTTGGATTCAATGCAATCGATGAGGATTTATGTGAACGGGTCAACAGTGGATAAAGTTCTTCTTAAGTGACTCCTTCCGATGCGTACTATAAAAAAAAATCAAATGAAAGTGAAACTTAAATTATTAAAATTTTCATTGAATCTGTCGTCACTCTATTTGTCTAATTAGGAGTAATGAGATAAAAACGAATGCATGAAACAGTGTTCTTAAGAATAAAGTAAATCGAATAATATTGAAACACGACCTATAGTTACCTAATAAATCATTTTCGAGTGTTTAGTTTTTAGTCTTCAAAATCAGTTTTCAGTCATCACCACATCTTCAACGAGCACTCGTTTAGGATACCGGTGTGTACCCTTTTGGTTTGTTTAAATGTAATAAAAAAAAAGAGAGAAAATTTTTGTTTTAAATTATATAAAAATTTCTTAAATTATTACCCATACAAATTTATATTTTTGCTATATACTATTTTAACGTGCCATTTCTTTAAGATTAATTCTAATGTAAGTTACAAAGGCTACGCTATGAAAGATTTGCCAATCACCAAATTAAAATTATATTTGATAACAAAACATAATTAGATGTTGAAATTGGTTTTTCGAATTAAATATCTAGTACGTACATAGAAATGACACACACAAAAATGAATTTTCCTTGCATTTTGTGAGACACCTTGTAACTTTATTGTTTGTATGAATGAACCTTAATATCGCGAGCGCTGAAACTGCCCGAGAAACGACGAGCAGTAGAATAGTGAACAGATCGTGTTATTAGCTATTTAAATGTTTTAATGGGGTTAAGAAATTATTCATATGGAATGTGTAAGTTGGTAGATTGTGATGGTGGAATCATAAAAATGTTTTACAATTGAAATTGAAATTTCGGTCTTTTGTTTTCATCTTTTCTGACCGGGTATAGGAGCCGGTACGATGGTAGGCTCCTCACACCACAAATGAGCCAGCCATCGCGCACCAACTAACCTCTTTTCGTTTCAGGTGACGTCGCGGGTTGAGTGGCCCGAGCAAGGTGCCTTTTTATGGCATAGGGTTAAGTAATCGAATTGCATAACTCTATGACATAAATTGGTCCCCGGGGTACTTCTCCTCTGATGGGAAGGCTCATGCAAGTTAAGTTGTATGAGTTTTCCACTCAGAAGAGAAATACCTGGCCACTACAACATATATGGATTTTGATCCGGTTGGGTGGGTGCGCGGCGGCTCCATCACCACCCGGTTGCCCCTCTCTCATTTGTGGGCCATGAGCCTCTTCGGGTAAAGACGAAGTTACCCTAATTCCGCCAATTTTTACTTGTTTCACTTGTTCTGTGAACAAGTCATTTACCCCTGTTGTAGTTGCCTACAATTTTTGCGACTTCGGTCGCCTTTCTTTTTGAGACCCCAGAAATTCGTGAATGTGAAATTCTTTTGTAGTGGGTCCTTGTGCTGGGGGAATGAACCCGCCCCACGACACCGCAATGCTAGCCTGCCAGCGCATTTACGCGTCCCCAGACAAGGGCATCCTCGGCGGATATCTTCACCTTCCTCTGCCGAGGCAGCAGACCATCGCTGCAGTCCTTTACGGACTTTTTTTGAAATATCTATTCACTACACATGCTTAAACTCAACGAAAATTTGGTGTACGTCTATGTTGAACTCTCAGCATTTCTCAAATACCTGCTAGACTGTAAACCTGCTCTAAAGCCACTTTAATACTCCCCATGCTGGTGCATGCTCCGATTTTATTTTCTAAGAGTTTCGGAAATATTTTCTCGATTGAGAATATAATTGATTGGTTCCATTCTTTCGGCAAACGTTCTTGTTGCCAAATGTACTTTCTGAACACTGCTGCCACCGTATTTAATGCACTCCACGGGAATCTTATCGATGTCCGGTGCTTTATAATCCTTTTCGGTCTTGATAGAGGAACAATCTTCATCCAAAGTTGGTGAGGCCACTGTAGGCTGTCCGGAAAAATGTATAGGGTTCAATGTTCTGGAGCTGTGCGGTGGATTTAGGAAGCTCTTGAAATATGATGCCCATCTCTCCTTGATCCTGTTGTCATCAGTGATGATACTGCCGATGTGATCACGACAGAGAGTGGTTTTGGGCTGATAACCGCTGATTCGGGTTTTTCACTACTTTGTATGTTTGTCTCGCTCGCTAGACTTACATCTATACTTCTCAATTTGTCGTCATAATATTTTCTTTTTTTAATTTTTGTCTTGTGTTGTTGCTCGCTAAAATTAAATCGATACTTTTCAATCGGTCATCATAGTATTTTCTTCTCTTAATTCTTAAAACGAGGAGTACTGAAAGTTAGATATATTGACGATTCTAGAACAAGGCATAATCTAAACATGTACACATAAAAAGTTGGGTGTATATATAAGCGCCACGGCGCTGCATTTTTTTTGATTCGTGTTGTAACTAGAAATGAGAAACATTAAATAATTTAAATCAATCGGTTTCATTCGTTTAATTTACGCGTCCGAAAGGAACCCAAACTTGCATCACAGGTTTATAGATTGAAGTCATATACCAGGTTACAAATTCGTAGTTTTTTTTTTTGTACAGTTCGTTGCCTTTTAATCAATCCAATCTGTGGTGATATTTTGGTTTTCTGGACAATGATTGCTGAGATAGCATTGTGAGTACTTCGGCATGCACATAAAGGGTCAACACTCCAACTTGGGACCTTGCGATGGAGGTGCCTCTAAGCTGATCGATAATGGCAGCTCTTGAAGAGGAGGTTGATAAGTCTCGCCCTTATACTGGAAACCTCTGTCTCCATCGAGACAATAAAAAGAACCATCAAGTCTACAGTCAAGAAGATGCAAATGAAGAACATGTTGTTCTTTCACTTAGGAGACTGGCACTTTATATACGAGTATACTTAAAAAATTGAAAACCAAGTTATTCAAATATATCAATATATATTTACTAAAATATTTTAATTCACGAACAATATTATAAACGAAATCGTTGATACTTCAATATGACCACCTGTAAAATAAAATAAGTTTAATGTATGTTCACGATTAAAATTTATTCCAAATCCTTACAATTTAACAACTTTATCCTTGCCAGCAGATGCAACTCTGGAGCCGTCAGGTGCCCAATCAACACCAAAAACTTCATCTGCATGTCCTGGCAATTCCTCGCACAGTTTCTTGGTTTGCACGCTCCATACTAATAAAGTGAATTAAATAATGCATTGGCAACCGCATTGAGAAATTCAATCTTACCTTTTAAAGTTGAATCTTTACTACCACTAAGTATCAATCTCGAATCAGCTGACCATGCAACAGTATATACCGCTTGAACATGACCTCGGAAAGTACAGATAAATTGTCCATCACTTGCTCGCCATAATCGCACTGATTTGTCAAATGATGCGGATGCGATCATTTTAACATCCGGCGAATATTTAACATCATTTACAACATTTTGATGACCTGTTAACCGGGCAATGCATTTGGTTTGATCTGATCTCCATAGATATAAAGTGAAATCGTCAGAGCATGAAACTAATGATTCAACTCCGTCTGGGCAAACTTGATTGTAACGCTTTTGGGCCATTTCTTTCATTTCACTTACTATGTAATGCAAATATTATTTTCATGATAAGGTTTAGTTAAACTGATTTGTGCATACCTGCAATATTACAATACTTCTTATCTCTATCTTTCACTGGATGATATGGTCCTGTTCGAATCACATAGTCAGTGTTCAATGCGAGTGAATTAACCCAATGGGCATGACCCGTCATTGTGCGACAAAGTACACCATCTTTAGCTCGCCACATTTTGATGGTTCGATCCTTTGAACCAGTGTAAATTAAACCAGAACCGCCCCATCTTACTGCGGTGACACCAGCTGTGTGACCTATATATGTAAAAGAAATACATTATGTTCAGTAAGTCTAGTTTGAAAGCATTGTGGCAACACTTCACATACTTCGGAAGTGACAAGTATTAAATATTCCGTGATTATGATTTTAAAAATATTGCACCAAACTCCTTAAATAAGCTGTTACCGCCGTTAATTCCGATCATCTAGTTAAAGCTAAGGAGGTACATGATATCTTCAACAAGCAAAAGAAACCCACGGCACCTGAGGTTGACTCAATCGATTCCCAAAATGCTTGCTTCATATCACCTTCAATGCCTCCTTGAGGCTTTAATAAAGCCGTTGTCGAGTGCAAAGTCCAGGATGTATACGGGACGATAAGAATCGCCCCAACACAGCTCAGCAGGTACAGACCAATCTCGTTAATCACTATTCCAATTAAAATGATAAACTGATCAAAATTAAACCGGATCGTTTTATAGAGCAAAACATCTTGTATAGGAAAAACAAGTCCACCTCGGCCTGCCTCAACACATTGATGCTCAAACTAGAAAAAAACAAGGGTATAAAATGGCAGTCGTTCTCGACATTACCAATATGTAATAATTTGCGGCTTGATCTCGGAGAGGGATCTGGTATTTGTCACTATGGCAGCCCCAGCCAGATGTTGATAAGTGCCCTATGACAGATCTCTGTCCGGGAACCTCCACGAGAAGTCGAGTGTTGTCAGGTCATGTGTGGCGCCCAAGCGGGTTTACTTTCAATTTAATAGTAAGTGCGGGCTAAGTTTATAGCAGGCTTATATGCACTCACGTTTTCACTATCAGCCTCAATGCTAAGCAAGGGGATTCACTGTATTAATTGGAGAGAGTGCGGAACCAATACGGCTTGATGAGTAGCGGGCCGAAAGTCGAGAAGCGCAGAAAACGATTACACACTATTTCACTTAAGGGGCTCCAGAAATCGATATCGCCCAGTTCAATATTATCACTTGGTTCCGGCTGAAATGCACCGCCACTTTATATGGTTCCTATTCAGGTAAGGTGCATGCAGCATTCCCCGACAAAACGAGATTTAGAAAAGCTTGACACAAATGGCGGTCGGTCTTAATACTTTAGCCATACCAAGAAAAGTCAGTTTAGGCGAACATACTAATCAACCATATGTCTATCTTAATCGCGGGCATGTACAAGGTCATCACGATTGGGACCAAAAAAGTTATAGTCTTGCGATTATAGTATATACTCGTATATGTGGGAACGATATCGGATAAAACATTTGAAAAATTTTGTAATTGACTGTATTATCAATGAAGTTTCATAATGGACTGATTTTTGAATAGAAATGTACTTGACGGCGGGGAGACAAATATGAAACGAACTCGGGGTCTCGCTCTCGTATGCGACGCGGAAAACATATTTCATTTTTTCTTAAATGAAGGACACGGCTTTGCACTTGGATGTGAGTTTTACAAATCACGGATGAACAAACCTATTTCCCCGGTTTTTTAGATGGACAATATGCAGTCAAAATTCATAGCCGAAAATTCTTAACCAAGCTTTTAGAACATGCGAATGGGTGACATCTTTGGTATTATTAAAAGACAGGAATTAATGTTACTCCTAGGTACCCTCAGTCGACTACATGGCAATGGAAAATTACCTTTCTATTAGCAAGGACAATAGGCAAATTAGCGCTGGAAACATAGAGGAACCCACGGGCGCCAGCAGAATTATCCCCAGCGTCACTTTTTTTCCTCTGCCTAACCCACGTTAGGTGCGTATTGTCATGCCTCAAACGCACAAGCCATCGATGTGTCGATATTTGTCCAAAGAGGATTTATGGTATCATTGTGTTTTTTCTAGTTTTTCTTTTTGGACTGTATGATGTTACTATGTTAGCTTGTTAGTATTTGATTGAAATGGTTAGTCGATTATATGATCGAGTGCTTCTATTGGGACATTGAAAATTTGTTCTAGAAATTGAGAGGATTATTCGCAAAGGCTTTAAAGTTCGACATCTGAACCATCCGTTTTGGCTAGTTTGGCTGCTTTGTCAACCAATTCGAATCTGTGAAATTTTTCCGATTTGGGTATGTAGTATAAAAAAAGTTGGGAGTATTGTCTGTCATTTAGGTTTTTTCTGATTTTTTCTCTGATTATTTTGTGATTTGCGTTGTTAGTGATTTCATTTATTGCGTTCTTAGAGTCAGTGAAAATTGCTAGGGTGTTGTTGGGATTTAGTTCCAAGGAATTTATAGCTTCATGCATAGCTTTTAACATATTTCTGCGTTGTGTAGTAACCGAGCAGTCGCCTAAGCAAACTGCTCGAAAACCTCCTTAATACTTATCCAAATTTTAATTGCAAATTTGAAAAAATTTAATTATTCAAATATCCATTAAAATTTGGACATGGCAACATATTTTAACGCCGCTCATCCACGAATTGCATTGCCGACCGCAATCTACAGAGACAGATGAGCTGGCTCGTCAACTACCGGTGCGATATGTCCCGTAAGGTGACTATTGGAAACAAAACGGGGAGTCTGCTTTTGATCGCCACAGCGAGCACGTCAGGAGAACAGCGATCCATTAAAATTAGCATTAGTTCCGTCTTTGCTTAGATATTTTAATCGAACTTACCTAATAGAGGCACGTTCTAATTTAAATTTCCGCATCGAGGAGTAGAAAATTATCGACATTATCGAATTGTCTACAGCTTGTCGGGAAATTTAACTCGCCATCAAAGTGACCAGTCTACGCGGCAGCAGTTGTCCCAGGTCTTGTGCAAATGTTTTGATCCAGTGGAGAAATTTTCCTTTGGGAATGAATTAAATTTTACCGTAGCGGTTTTTTTGTCGAAGCAAGAAGTGATTTTATCTGGAAAGTGACCGCGCTAGCTGGAAAGTAGTGAAATGTACAATACTAAGTGGTCCCAAAATTTTCGTCCTTGAAAATTCATTTTGTTCCGAAAGCTGCGCTAGCGGGAAAAGTTCGACACTTGTGGAGAGGGTTGTAATGCTAGGGTTGAACCTGATAATGGGCTTTGGTGATGATTGTGCGTAGCTAATTTGTGGCTTTTTCGTCGCGAGAAATGAAGGGAAACGTTGAAACTCGACGTGGGTGACGGCATTCGCTAAAGACGTTGTTGTATTTGGCGTGGAAAAGAAACCTGTGGGAGAACTGTAGGAAGAACGCACTGTGAGAAAAAAATCCCCGCTAGATAGTCATGTATTGATTGCCTTTGCTGGTCTTACGGCCAATGCTCGAGTTTTAATAAATCGGGCTCAAGTTGAGTGTAAAAGCCACGAGTTAAACGTTAAGATCCCGTCATATTGGAATACATAAACAGATTCATCGCTGGCCTTAAACAAAATACACACAGAGTAATGGACGACGTTCATTCGGCAATTCGTGTTTGATTGGTGGTTTTGATTATGATGGGACACCTCATCTGTATCAAACCGAGCCTTCGGGCATTTACTACGAATGGAAAGCCAACGCAACTGGCCGATCAGCCAAAACTATGCGCCTGAAATACTACGCGACACTTCCTTTGTAACAAATTTCAAGGAGAGTAGAGAAATAATTAAAAAATTGGGAGCGAAAATTATCCAACCTGAAAATGCCGCTGCCTCAGCGCTTCCAACAATATGCCGTGGGTCGCACGGAAACATTTCGATAAACCTACAGGATTATCACCTATCGTTACATTGAAAGCATTTCGTACAGCTAAAGAAGCCCAAGCTCTTGGCAATGTCGAAACTGGTGGAATGGCTTCTATTTGGACAGAGAAAATTGCTTTGGCTTATGAGTTGGTTAATAATTTGAATTATAACACATTCTGGATAAATTGAGTGGGGAAATTACAAGTTGCCATACGTTTTACATTCCGCCACCATAAAAATTGCATCGGCTCAGACTTTGCCCCAATTGAATGGTTTATAAAGCACTCATACATTAACGAACAGGATTACACCACAAGTCATTCGCATTTGATATTGTAGGCGTTGAAACGTTCTTCGACTGTGGAGAATACTTATCATTTTGAATACTTTTCAATGGCATCAAATAATTCGGTGAAGCCGCGTAGCAAGAAGAATAAACAATGGGACTCTCTGTTTGATCTGATTGATTTGTCCGACACTTATTGGAGGACTGTATACGTAAAACAATCGTGTTCCTTTATGGTGTTACTTTTACGAATTCAGAAAAAAATATTTCGTAATTGAAACTCGCAATTCAAGCGGCTCAAATCAAAAGAATCTCTTATTGGTGCAAAAATATGAATCATATGGACGAACAACGGATACCCAAAAAGGTATTCGTTGGGACAACTGAAGGCCGGAGACCAGAGGGGTCTGACTCGGTCGACGAAGACAGTTCATCGCTGCTTGGATTTTGAAATTGGATGGCGCGTGTCAATGGACCGAGTCAGTTGGTGGCGCTATTTGCAGGAAGCAAACGCCCGAGAGCAGCTGTAGTGCTACGAAGAAGAAGATAATTCTAACAAATTTTTAAAATACATTTAGAATTGTTAGCCAAAAAACAAGGTTTGCTTATCCTTTCAAGCAAGAATCTTCTTCGGCTTTCTAAATATTTTCTTGTGTGAATTCTTAATTAAATATTATTGCAAAATCTTATCAAAAACGTGATCTATCTTTGACTAACCTGAAAATACCATTAGACATTGTCCAAGAATCGTGTCCCAGATCCGTACATCTCCATCGATTCCAGCACTTGCTAAACGTCTGCATTCTGGATTTATATGATATGGCTCCCAACTAAGGCAGTTTATCCATTTCTTATGACCTGTTAGTGAACGTCCTTTCTGCTTTCCTGTCACAGGATCCCAAATTATAATTACCCCAGCCTTACATGCACTTGCCAACTTTTTACTATCAGGCGACCAAACAACACACAATACCCATTGCTTGTGGCCCGAACAAGTAAAATGTGGAGTTTCTGTGTTCAGATCCCACAGTCGAACTGTTGTGTCGCCTGATCCACTAGCCAAATGCAAGCTATCAGGACTGAAGGACAGTGAAACCACTGCCTCGGCATGACCGGGCATAGAACTTGTACATCTTGTCACTGGTCGCACTCGGAATACAGCTTGGGGTTGATAGACGATGTCAATAACATTTTCGGTATCAATTATTCTCAAATCTAATGTCTTGCTTAACGTGGATTTGATTTCTTTGTCGTCTGTGAAGAATAAATATGGAATAGGTTCCTGATTCTCTAACAGCGCATTGAGAATCAATCCCAACTGTTCAACGGTGACTCCGGATGGAAGATCCATAGGCACGCCGGCCTCCTCTCCTAGCTCTGATACAAATTTCGCCTGTACTGTTTCAGGAGCCACTCGTTTTTCATCATTTTCGGCAGACATTTTCTGCCTTTTAGTCGACATTATGCACTTACTATGGATAACACAATATTATACAAAACACGTGCAACTGTTTACTCGGCCACCAACTGTCACTTTGATGAAGGGGAATGGGAATTTTTCGTCGGGTTCATCTCTAGCCGGATAAAATGAACGAAAGCTTTTGCGGCTTTTGACAGTTTTCTCTCATTGCGAGATGAATTGCGAAATGAGAGAGGACAACTTAAAACAGCTGATTGTTTCGTTGACAGTTCAACACGTGCACTGTTGCGCTTTATAAACAATGTCGCGACTAGTGGTAAAAGGTTTGCCCAAAAATGTAAGGAATAATATAATCACAAAAAAAATTCACTAATAAAATTTTCTGCAGACAACAGAAGAAAAGCTCCGGAGTATATTTGGCGCGAAAGGAAATCTAACTGATATTCAACTGAAATATACGAAGGAAGGTGTCTTCCGACAATTTGCATTCATTGGATACGAAAGTGATGAACAGGCGCAGGCAGCTTTAAAGCACTTTAATAATTCCTATATCCAGACTAGTCGTATTAAGGTCGAGGTTTGCGCACCACTTGGCGCGACAGAAAAACCAAAGGCCTGGAGCAAATATTCAAAGGAGAGTTCTGCATACAAAAAGGACCATGGCGTGGACGAAAATGAAAGTGAAGAAAAGAAAACAAAACCTGAAAAGAAAAATAAGAAAAACGAACGTCTGAACGAAATATTGGGAAAATATAAAGATGATCAAGAGTTTAAGGAGTTCATGGAAGTCCACACAAAAGATCGGAATATTTGGGCTAATGATGCATCAATGTTGTTGGAGAATGGAAAGGAAACTGAAGATAAAGGTAATTAAAAATGATGGGTATGGTATTTTAGTTTTAAAATCACGTTTTCAAAATCCCTTTTCTTAAAATTCCAATTCAAAAAATTTTTTATTCAAATATCGCCAACCACAATTCGTTTGGTGTAGTGGTTAGAGCACTCACCCGATATGCTGAAGGTCCCTGCTTCGAGTCTCGTTGGCGACAACGAGATTTGTTTCGAGTGGTTCTTCGGGCGGACTTATAAGCCTGTTGAGTTATGATACGTACTGGTTTACAACCAGAAATAGCGCAGCTGGGTAGACGGAAAATGTCCAAAGCCTGGTACTAACCATATCACCTTTCGGTCAACTATCACCAAGCACAGGCCCGAAGGGACTAAAGAAAAAAAATCGTTTTCTAAAATCTTGTATTATAAGATCCCTTTTCTAAAACAAACAAAAAAAAAATCAGTAAACGGGCCTTATATTTTTGTTATTGTAAGAGTTAATGGTTCCCAATATTTTATCGTTATGAAGGACAATTATGAATCGTAAAAAGTTATATTTGAAGGAGACACTTGCCATTTCAAAAAATAATACAACTTTAAAAATACAGTCATAATAACAGCTAACATATTTCAGTTCGCTTTCTGATTCTAATTTAGCTTTGTAGTTCGGGTAGTGGAGTCGTTAGACTGCTCGCTACGTAAGCAGAATGTCCCTGATTCGAACCCCGTTGGTGACAATGAGATTTGTTTCAAGTGATTCTTCGGACGGACTATCAGCTTGTTCAGTTATGATACGTACTGTGTTCAAATCAGAACGTATCGCAGCTGGGTGGCCGGACAAACGGCCAAAGCGTGGTACTGACCAGATCAGCTCCTCGAGTGCCGATATATTGGATCAAAATAATGTGATACTCTATAACCGAACGTCCGAAAGGTCCTGTAGTACGCTAAAGCAAAAAAAAAAAATGTTGCTGTCCCATCTTTTGCATGTAAAAAATGTGTGGTAGGCATCGTCTTCCTCTCCTGCGCAAAACCTACAGTCGGACGACCGCGACTTACCAATCTTGTGCAAATAAGACTGAAAACAGTCATGCTCGCTCAAGAGCTGGGTCAGGTAGAAGTCAGACTCACCATGCGTTCGATTGAGCCAAGGTCTCAAATCAGGGATGAGGCGCGCAAACAATCTGCTGTTCGCCTAGGACTGCTGCCAATCATTGAGTGAGCGTTGTCTTTCCTCGCGGGCAACTGTCTTCTTGATGTAGGTAGATTGTACAGCGCTCTCTAGCAAGTGAGGCAATGCGTTCAGAGAAACTTATCTTCGAGTCAATCAGTAAACTCAGCTATTGTAATTATGTTTTCGATTCAACCAGTACCTCCCCAATACTGATCATCTTTACTCTGGGGATTCACTCCTTTATTAGGACGACCACTTCTAGAACTTTCCCAGCCGTGTCTGGCATGCATAACGGGCGGTATGCAGATGGCGATCCATGACTTCCCTTCTCCTTGTTGATTAGCTACCTTCCAACATTTCCTCCAGTTAAGCTTGGTTTAGAAAGATGATATTGGTTCGTTCTGCATTAGGCACACACTAAAGAATGCTGTCCTTGAACACCGAACCCACACGAAATCATCTTTCCATCCATAGATCTCCACTAGAAAATCAGCACTGTTCCGAGCCCAGATGGTGGCAGTATCAGATTCGTCAGGACACCATGCTTGGGAACTTCGGTTGTGATGTTGCTTGCTGAGCAGTAGCAAGTCAGTTTGACTGTGTCTCGAAAATTGCTCGGTAGATTTTGAGCGAGTGTGCAACGATGTAGATTAATCTGCGGAATACGGCTCATTGCAGAAGTGCTTTGAGGGCTTTCTGGAAACCCGGCATTTCCCTGTAGCTGTCACGTGTTTCGAATCATCTGGCCTTGGGTCAACGTCTTGTCAGAGGAAGCAATGTGTCTCTTTTGTGCAGTCTGTCTTTTTATGTTCCGTTTTGATGCAATTATAGCACAGGGAGCTCCTGTTGATCCCCTTACGGCCCTTTGCAGTATGCCCATATCTGAGGCGCCTGAAACACCGGAGAGGGGTCGCTCTCTTCACCTGATCCTATAAAATAACCTTATCGATTCAAATTTTCTCCTTTTCTATCATATGTTCGGCATATTTATTTGAGGTGTCGACAATGGTCAAGTGCTGACCTCCATTATTTGGATTACACAGCCTAATTTTTGCTCCGCTGAAGCTAGGAAAATCTTGCATTTTGGCATCTTCTATCTCAGGTAAATTGACAACACAGTCAATAACTTTTATTTTGAGAGCAGCCCTACGTTCAAGCGAGGCTACGGTCGGACATTTTTGACTGCGTCGCAGAATGCATCTTTGTTAGTGGCTTCTGGTCCGAACTCCACCAATAGGTTTTTATGGCAGTTTGTATTTCTCCCGATTATACCGCTCCCTTAACCCCTCACAGAATATCTGCATGTGATCTACCGAAGGTGACTTTGACCAGTATTGCCCGTCCAATCGATTTGCACCGCTTCCTATTCTTCTAACCCCGAGCCGCATCCGAGAATTCTATGTTTTCTGAATGTTTAAGCTTACTTTTTTCTGTTCCTCGGTTAGCAATTTTTGCTGCTTTTTTAGTTACCTTGGATAGCGCTGCCTGGAACCTGAACTTCGTTGGCTCCTCTTCATCCCTTCCCCACTTTTTCCGATCCCCTTTAATTGGGCTGCAAGCCAATCTTTTGCTATTATTGTGCATTGGGAAGACTACCGCGTCTTTAGAGAGCTTGATTTTTTGTGCTCCCTCTGCCTTGAGCCATCTGCGCCTATAATCGTCTATTCAAGCTTCATTTTGGATCGCCTTGGAAAGGATTTTTTTCTGTTTTTGTTTTTGTTGATTTATTTTTATTGTATGTTTTTTAATTGAGTAGAGTCCAGTTTCATTGGGTCCCTCCTAGGATCCACTATCTCCGTTCATGTGTCCGATGATTATCTTTGCAGAGCAGGGAGGCCATGCGAGGCTTAGCACAAGCCCTTATGGGGACAGAGCCAGACCAGCCCTAATCGGGAGTCCGTCTCAAGCAAACCGTGTAGGTCTGGCAAGTTTTTACCGGGACGGAGATGATATGATAATTCGATTGGAGCCTTTCACGCACATGTGTGACCTCGGCACTACCGTGCAAAGCAACTAGGCGCAAATCATCATGTCCACCAGCCCAAATCCTCAATTCTAGTTCGTTGTCCAAAGCGTAGTCGAGATTCAGTCAGGGTCGTTTACCTGTTATCTCAGGAGAAACCTCAAGTAGACCTCCATTTCCTCAGGTACGTGGGGGTGGCACTCCCCAAACAATGCTAGCCTCGAAGATAATTCCCCTTGTGTTTGGGCTATTACTGATGTAAGAAAAGTCATCCGTCGACAGCCCACCAGATCTATGGCTAGCCGGCCTAGACGCCGCTGCGGATTAAGGACTCTACGCTAAACAAAAGATTTTCTGTGATACGTACCAAGGCGTGATAGAACTGGCCCTGATTCTTACTAGAAATTTCCTTACACAATACCAGTTCACAAGAAGAACGTTAAACATTGTACTCAAAATTATAGGGGTATTGCTATATTATTGGCAACACTAACGTTTTCGAAAAAGTACTTTATAGAATCACGGCTAAATGAAAAGCAACGCGGGCGGGTTCTGAAAAAACTGATTCATTAATACCAATATTATTATGTCTAGAATTCTTTGTGGGACGGAAGAAGATCATAAGATTAATGATACACAAACAGACTTCAGCAAAGCGCTCCACCGTGTAGATACTGAAGCATTAATAAACAAGCATCGTTATTTCGAATGCGACGGTCTGTCTCAGTTACATCCATCTCTATCTCAAAGACCGCTCCCAATTTGTCAAATTTCTTGGACGTGTACCTAAAAAGATGCTTTTCCTCTCTGGTGTTCCTGAAGAAAGTCACCACCGCCCTCTTATTATGATTTCATTTCAGATCTTCTAGCAATTTTATATAATATACATCATTTTTCCCCTCTATCATATATGATGTTTCTCCAGTCATATATGATGTTTCTCCAGTCCGGGCTTAATAATCGTCTTGAATGGTGCAGAAAGAATCAAGTTGCGTACAGCTGGCAAAACGGCAAGTTTTTCCCGAAAAAAACGGCCTCCTTTTATCACTCGATTCTAAGAGGATGATAAGAGAAAATATTAAAGTTCAATACATAAGAGATAAATTTACTCTGGATGAGCCCTCTGGATTCACTACTCAGTATATTTTCTATTCCTCTTAGCACCAATAAGATGAAGTCGAAATCAAATATAGTAAAGCCGGCTTAGAGTACAAAATTAATGAATAAATACTGGTCATGACCGGCCTTGAACAGCCATTATCTGTTACTCCCTGAAAAATGTATTATCAAATTTTGCAAAAAGTCCAGAAATAACGGTCTAATGAAAGGTTTTTAGTCCAAAAACGATTATAAGGAGGTCTCTCTGTATAAGGATGTGATATCTTACATTTTTATCCACCGAGGATAGTTATGCTCTGATCAAAGCTTTGGATATCAATTTTTAAAATAGCATCAGTAATGCAGTAAGCAGAGAAGGAGAAAGAACATGAATAATATGTGGAGCTTGGCTACCATTAAATTCAAGGAAGTAGTACATTTAGGTAGCCATATATAAGATTGCTATATCCTGCAAGTTTCAAAAGAATCGAATAAAATTCAACAAAGTTGCGGGCATTAGAACTTTCTTGCATACAAGAATAACCACACAGTTGGAACAATTGGGCATTTTTTAATGCTCCATATTTTCTCAATAGAACCCAAAGTAAGTAAATTTAATTCAATTTTTCGGTGCTTCAGAAAGGCTGAAAGTCGAGACATCAAGCCCGGCACAAAAGAAATGATTGGTTCGATGATGAGTGCCAGAATGCGTTAAGCAATAAGAATCAGCCGTATAAGGAATTCGTAGTTAGGAATACCAGGACGAAGAGAGAACACTATGAAAATCTCAGAAGAGTTGCGAATAAGATAATTAGAATTAAGAAAAGAAAATACTATGACGACCAATTGAGAAGTATAGATGTAAGTCTAGCGATCAACAACACAAGACAAGCAAACAAAGTAGTGAAAAGCCTGAAACGTGTTCACCAACCCAAAACCAGCTCTGGCGTAGTGACATTGACAATATCATCGCTGAATAAACCAAGATTAAAAAAAGATGGGCATCATATTTCAAGAACCTCCTTAATCCTCCGCACAGCTGCAAAACATTGAGGCCTATAGATGTTTTCAGAGTGCTTCCATTGGCCTACCAACTCTGGATGAAGTTTGCTCCACCATCAAAGCCCAAAAGAATAATAAAGCGCCGGGCATCGATGAGGTTCCAGTGGAACTCATCAAATATGGTGGTAGCAGTGTCCATAAAGCAATTCACAAAGTCATCCAGCACATTTGGCAACAAGAACATATGCCGAAAGAGTGGAGCCAATCAATTATATTCCCTATCCACAAAAAAGTTGACAAGCTACAGTGCCAAAAATATAGAGGCATGTCACTACTTGGTACGGCGAACAAAATATTTTCAAAGATCCTAGAAAACAAAATCGGATCATACGCCAACAGTATTATTGGGGAGTATCAAGGTGGTTTTAAAGCAGGTAGATCGACGATCGACCATTGTTCACTGAAGCAGGTACTTGAAAAATGCTGGGAGAACATAGACTTACACCAAATTTTCGTTGACTTTAAGCCAGCATGCGAAGTATTGATCGTAACATATTGTACCAAATAATGCTTTGCTTTGGCATCCCAGCCAAATAAGTCCGTCTTACCAGAATGACAATGACGTCGACGACCTTCCAAGTCCACATCAATAACCAACTCACCGATGCTTTGACACAAATATTGGACTAAAGCAGGGAGATGGGCTGGCCCCATTGCTATTCAATTTGGCTCTGAAGTACGTCATAAGGAAGCTACCTACCGATACACGAGGTATATTACTTTACAGGTCGAGCGAAGCAGTAGCCTATTCGGACGACATCAACATTTTGTCACGGTCATGAACAACTGCCAAAGAACTCTTCCCGAAACTTGACAGTGAAGCAAAACTAGTAGGGCTACAAATCAATGAGAATAAAACAAAGCTTATGACGCAGTCGAGAAAATACACACAATACACAGTATCGAAAATGTGGGTGAATTTGTGTATTTAGGCGCCAAAATAACGAGCACCGCTAATGAAAGAGACGAAATACGCCGAAGAATACAAGATTCAAGATCTTTGTTTGGTGATTTCAAATTTTTTACATATATATACAATACATTAATAACTTAACCTAACAATATTCAAGTGGGTTGTGCCTTAGGACTTTTCCCGGAGTTCAATAATAATTTACTTTAATTAGATTGCAATATTAATTTTTCGGTAATACAAAACTTTAAAATGTTGACACCCACAACCTTATCCAACATTAATAGATTATAAAAATAAGTTTGTAAAAATCATTTGCTCTAACAACTACAATTTTAAAAATTGATTTCTTTAAAATTAAGTACATTATTTTCTTAAGACGTCATTCGCTGCGTACATTGAGCAGTTGTCTTCGCTCTACTGACTACTGCCGCCTTGTGCTCATTGGCTCTCCTGATTCCCGATTCCACCAGTTTTTCTGCATACGATTTTATTGGCTCCATTCCTGTCTTCTGGTACAGCACTTTGTTGGGGTAAGACCGTCCGTCCTCTCGTCTGTATAGGCCTGTCAAGCCCGAAGGATTTTTCGCTCCACTAATCCTATCTTGCCCCATTTTGTTTTCAGAGCTCCGTTCCATATCATTACCGCATATGTGATGATCGGACGGATCCAGGTTTTATAGGCCAAAACCTTGACTCGCTTGCTCGCTGTCGAATCTTTCCTGAAAAGAGGTATAAGAAGATGGTACGCATTAGTCGCTTTTTTCAAAATTTTATCAAAGTGAGCACTGAAGGCAGCTTTCCTCTCGAAAACGACCCCCAAGTACTTCGTTTGCCTAGAGTAGTGCAACTTCTCCCCATTCAACTTCATCCTGGAGTCACAGATGCCTCTTGCACAACGACTGAAGTTTTTGTGGGGGTCCTTGAACACAATTAATTCACTTTTCTTTGCATTTACCTTGATTCCCCATTTTCCCTCATGAAGCTGCCTATAATTTTTACAATATGGGCCGGAAAGCTAAAATTTATCATTTTGTAGAGAAGCTCATTGATCCATACAGAGTCAAAAGCTTTCTCCACATAGATCAGGAGAGCTACAACAATCTTATTGTTGCGCCAGCTTCTCGTTATATCGACTTGGAACACGGCCATAGCATCCACCGTGGAGTGAGCTTTTTTGAAGCCAAATTGTCTTTCCGGCACAATTCTTCCCCCGCAGAGAATTGTATGATGCCTTCAAGTATTACCCTTTCAAGCAGCTTACCAATATCTGAAAGCCATGAAATCGGACGAGTATCGACTACGTCAATATTGCCCGACTTCTTGGGTATTGCGAATATTTTTGCACATTTCCATTGCTGAGGGAAGTAGCAAATGTTAATGCAGTTATTCAGAATGATCGCGAGGAGAACAAAGAGAACATTTAAGCATATAATTAAAGGTTCCATCAGCCCCTGCGGATTTTCTGGAATTTTGCTCCAGTGCCAACAAAGTGAGTCTTTCAGGACTGACAAACAGACCATGGCCAGTAGGTGCGTTAGAGGGATTTGAAACAGACAACCTGGTCAAGCACAATTGCTCATTGTCCTTGTCGAAGTTCGTTGTGGTGCTGCTCACTAACGAAGTAACGAAAGAGTCCTCACTTGCTTTCTCTCCTTGAAGAACTTTCGCAAAATGTTTTGCGATAGAGTCAGCGATGGCTTTGTCAGCCCTGAGCATGGACCCATCATAAGTGAAGACCCCGGGCAGTCTTTTTCTGCCAGTTATCCTATTGATATGAGGAAACTACAGGGAATTGTTTTGATATTTTCCAGGGCCTGTTCAAATCGCTCGTTAGCAAAAGCCGTTCTCCTCCAGATCATTCGGTTTAGAGACGTAATCACTAGATGAATATGTTTTTACTGTCAGTTGACCATCTTTAAATTACGGTGGTAGATTTTTGCCAGTAGCTTTCAATGCCGACTACATCTACGATGAAGCTCCAAGATGTCATCTGGTAAATCTCGATAAAGGTAATTCGTCGAGGATTTTTTAATGGATATCTTTGAGATGACCGTATCCAAGGTTGAATTTATACAAGCAAATCTCTCATCGATTTCAAGAATAGAAAGATTTTTCGATCTATTGATCGAGATTCCCTTCAATTTTCCGTCAAGGTTAGCATTTATGGAATAAAAAGTTGAGGATCTACAAGTTTCACACCCTTTTTCACTCTTAAGGTCAGCTCAACCAAAAGATGGTCAGACTCGGCGTCAAGAATTCACACTCGAAATTTCTCCAACTGTGGGAGAGATTTAACAGATTTGCAGACACAATGAAGAATTTTATAATAGACGAGCTTCGGCGGAAGGTAGGCTCTTTCGGGGCAATCAGTATGAGAACCATATTTAATTGAACCCAGTTAAGATAGCTGTTCCATAGCCATTAGATGCAATATTTCCCCATGAGGGATGCTTCGCATTAAAATCTCCTCTCATGGTATACAAATCGAATTTTTAGCACAGAGTAAGCACTGTTTCCAAGTCGTCAATGAGTTCCTTGACCGAGTATTCATGTCGAACATAGATCCCCACGCCCAGCATGGAGCTTATTATTTCTGCTTCGACACATTTCAGACTTGGAAGGCAATGCCTTTGGACTTTCAGGTGATCTTTGTGAGCCATAGCAACTCCAAGACTTCCCTCTGGATCATGACGCCTGATGATCATGCATTTTCCCAGATGCACTCTGTGTTTTTCTTTGAGTTGTGTTTCCAACATAAACAAGAAGTTTCGTCTATGGGCGTTTAAGTATTCTTGAACGAAGTTCCTTTTATAGCGTGGAGCTAGTGAACAAATGTTGAGGAAGGAGAGTTTAATGCAACTCATCACGACAACATACTTTGAAGGCGAATTCTAAGTACGCAGCTTTTTTCTCACTAGGGTTAGTAAGTTTTTTATAGTGGGGGATAAAAGAGCCCACTTTACGAATGAGCGTGAACAAGTCATACCCGAAAAATTGTTGGCAATCAGTGCTCAAAACCGTATTTCGGGCATTTCGCGACTGCTGGGATTGCTGCATTGGTTGCTTTTTTTGTTGCCGTATAGGCTGCGGTGCAGGCTGCTTCTTTGCACCTTGCAAATGGCTAGAGTACGAGACCCCTTCACGTACAGTATTTTTTATAGAGGCAGTGATGAAATCCCTCCTTTCCTCTTTTTTTCTTTTGGTGATTCTTCCTCCTCTCTTCAACGTCTTTTGCTTTAGAACAACCTCTGAAACTCGCAGGGTGCCCCTTAGCATTGCAGTTGACATAGAAAATCTCGTCTTTTTCTCGCGCTTCGAGATTGGACATTCAATAGACTTATGCTGCTTGCCACATTTTACGCATCTAACTTCAAGTCCACAGTTAGAAGCGACGTGGCCAAATCTTTGGCAGTTGAAGCACTGCGAAGTGCAATTTTTCTGCAGACGGTTCCATTGTATCTTCTGGTACAATAGGAACTTTATGTCCATTGCTTTCTTCACTTCAAAGGCCGGTTTGAACTAGACTAAAAAGGATGAAAGCGTCTTTTTTTTCCCTCCTAGATGTTATAGTGGAGAACCTTTTTGCTAAAGGGATATCTTCTCCGAGAAGTACCTTCAGCTCAGCCACGACATCATTCTCGTCGTATGAGCTGCGCACGCCTTTGAGAAGGAGAGTCAATTTTCTCTCTCCTGGAAGGGTGTAGGTGTAGCAAGCTATCTTCGCACACTTCAGAAAATTAAAAAGACTGGTATGATCCTCAGCCGTTTTAGGGTGGAGCGAAGTTCGCGAGGAGCTGTTCACCGTTACGTTGAACTCTAGCTCCTTTTCAGAGTTTCGTGCGCATGCCTTTTTGACGGCTTGGGTATGGTCCCCGAGAAACTACCGAAAGCTATTTTCGCCATCTTTTTGAGCTGGCAATAATCCCACTCGCTCACTTCAAGGGTCGTCGATACCTTTGAAGTAGGTTCCTGCGTTGGAGACCCTATTGGCCTCTTTCTAGCTTCCGGCTTTACGATCTCCTCCTCGTCACCACTGTCCGTGGAACTTCCACCCTCGTCCATCTCCATGTCACTGGAGACTTTCGGCACTTGCAGTTGCATCTTGCAACTAGCAAGCAAGTCCAGAATAAACTCCTCCTTTATGTCCCCCCCCCCCCCCCCCCCCCCCCCCCCAATTTCTCGCAGAAACGCTGAAAGTTTTTTCTCGCTTTCCGCATGAAGCTAGATTTAGCGGCGGAGAGCTCCCCATATTCATTACCTTCCCTCCTACCCACAGATTCGAAGAAAGAACTTGGAATACTGTCGCGGGAAAATAAAAGAAAGTAGAAACTGAGACCCTTATTGTCTAGTGATTGAAAGACTAAAAAGCAAAATAATTATACGAGGGCGGTTCAAATATGATGGAGACAAACGCTGTAGATTGCGCGCATGTGTGTCTTGAAAGTCGTGGCTTGAGTATGTGATAGCTAGGTCCCTTACAAATAGTGTGACATAGTTTTCGTCGGGAGTGCATGTTTCACGCGCGTGCTACGACCATGAGTGAACGTCAGGTGCCGACCGCCGTTGCGCAAAATATTGTCATACGTTTTTTATTGTGGGAAGGCGTTAAAAACACGGAAATTTTTCTGTGTTTGCGAAATCAGTTTGGTTGTGAGTGCCTGAGTAGGGCTGCTGTGTTTAAATGGGTCAAGGCATTCAAGGATGGTCGCGAAACCGTCGAGAATGAGCCGCATGATGGTCGACCGCGAACTAGCACCACACCAGACAACATTTGCCGCGTAGAACAACTCATTTTGGAGGACCGTAGGATGAATGTTCGAGACATTTCTGCTGAACTCGGCATCAGTATTGGTAGTGTAGAGTCTATCATACAAGAACACCTTCAATATCGCAAAAAACGGCGCGATGGGTTCCTAAACTGTTGAACTTTGATCAAAAATTCCCGCGGTTGGAAGTTTGTAAAAATTTTCGTATTTTTATCGCCTTCCCACACTAAAAACGAATGACAATACGTTGCGCAACGGCGGCCGGCACTTGTCGTTCACTCATGGTCGTAGCACGCGCGTGAAACATGCACTCCTGACGAAAACTCTGCCACACTGTTCGTAAGGGGCCCAGCAATCACATACTCAAGCCACGTCCTTAAAAAAAATATACATGCGCGCCATCTACAGCGTTTGTCTCCATCATATTTGAACCGCCCTCGTAATATAGAGAAAAATGATAACACTTAAAGCCTCAATAATTATGTTTTCTTTGTTTTCGTGTTTTTTCGAATTTCTCCAATTCCAATTCAACACCTTTTCTCCACTCCTGTCATTCCACTTGTGCTCCAACTCGTGCTCGCACTAAATGCCTCGCCCAGGCGCTTTTACTTATTTTCTCCTTCCGCAATTTCCAAACAAAATTTTTCCTTCAAAATTCCTCCGATGTTCCTCCAAAATTCCGCAATTCCTGAATATTCCAATTTCCTCCAAATTTCAATATTCATCAATATCCTTCGAAAAATCCTACGAAAATGTTTTGCTGCTCGATCCGTGCTGCCTCGACGACTGCTCGACTCGAACCTAATGCTGCCAAAGAATACAACTCGCAAATAAAATATTTTATTCAGTTTTGACGGTCGTGAAAAAATCCTGAGGCGAAGATGACTCAAAGGAGTCGAAACCCGTCTGCTCACACAACAAAGTAAGGTCCGACGGTTTTTCAAGAAAAAAGGTTACATTTCATAGTACGCATGTAAAATCTTTCAGGTAGGAACATACTCCTACCTAATTTAATTTAGTTCTAATATTGAATCCTTCTCAAACTTTAGCAAAGTTTTACCTACCTCAGCTCATGTACATAGATTTTGAAAGCTCAATTAAAATCAATACTTGCATTCTATTTCATGAGGGATATTGTGCTATAATATTCAAATTATATTTTTTATAGATTCAAAACCTAAAGAAGCTTCAAAGACAAGCAAAACAAAATCATCTCAATCAAACGAGGAAAAATCCGCAGGTGATGAGTCAGAAAATGATGCGGATGAAAGCGAAAAATTAGCTGAGAAGAAAATTAGTGACTTAGATTATATGAAATCCTTAATGAAAAAATCATCAGATAAAACCAAAAAAGGTGAAAAGAAGGAAAAATCTAAAAAAGATATTGACTTATATACCGTTAAGATTAATAACCTTCCATACAACCTTAAACGGCAACAAATCATCAATTTCTTCAAACCTACTAAGCCATTCTCTGTTCGTTTGCCGAGGAATTTTCATGGTGTTTGTTATGTTGGCTTCAAAACAGAGAAAGATTTCCAAAACGCTATGCTGAAACATAAAAGTTTTATAAAAGGAAAGCAAGTTTTCTTCAGTGATTTTACTGAAAAAAATAAATTAAGCAAAAATAGTAAAAACGAAACTGGAAAAGCTGATGAGACACCGAAAAACGGCAAATGGAGTAGAGAAGAAGAAGCGCTGAAGAATGAAGAAGATATATCTGAATCAGGAAGAATATACTTCCGAAACCTTCCGTATACTGTTAAAGAAGAAGATCTTCAAGAAGTGTTCGAAAAGTATGGACCAATTGCTGAGATTAATTTGCCTTTAGATAAGATAACCCGACAGATAAAAGGTTTTGGTACAGTGACATTTGTAATGCCAGAACATGCTGTAAAAGCGTTCACTGAATTAGATGGAAGCCTATTTCATGGTAGACTTTTCCATTTAATTCCTGCTAAGAGTAGAGATAATGATAAAAACGATGATGACGATGAAAAGCTGGGTTTTAAGCAAAAGAAAGAGTTAGCTCTGAAAAAATCCGCTGGGGACTCGTATAATTGGAACACGTTATTCTTAGGTGCTAATGCGGTTGCAGATATACTAGCTAAACGCTTAGAAACTACAAAAGAAAATGTAAGTAGTTTACATTTTACTCACGTATCAAATGTAATAAATGTACGTTTCAGATATTAGATTCAAAAACAGGCGGTTCGAGTGCTGCTGTGCGGTTGGCTCTCGGTGAAACACAAATTGTCATGGAAATGAAACAGTTTTTGGAAGACAATGACGTGCATCTTGATGCATTTGAAACTCCAACAAAAAAAAGATCCAATACTGTAATACTGGCGAAAAATCTTCCGGCAGATACAACAGTCGCTGATTTGCGTCCTTTATTTTCTAAATTCGGTATTATAGGTCGCTTAATTTTACCACCAAGCGGAGTTACAGCTTTGATCGAATTTATGGATCCATCAGAAGCTCGTAAAGCGTTTAAAAATTTGGCCTATAGCAGGTTTAAAAACCTTCCATTGTACCTTGAATGGGCTCCCGAAAATACGTTCAAAACAAAATTAGATCCTAATTCAATTAAGGAAGAAGAAAGTAATAATAATAAAATCGACGACAGGCAACAAAATAAAAACAAACAGGACGAAAGAAGTGAAAATAAAACTGAGACTAAGCCAACGATAGAGGAAAGACTTCCTGACGTGGCTGAAGCTTCTAGTGACAACGATGATGCAGATCCAGAACCAGACACAACACTGTTCCTTCGAAATTTAAACTATAAAACAAGAGAGGATGCAATTCAGAAACACTTTAAACATCTTGGTCCAATACACATAGTACAAGTGGCAATGCGAAAAGATCCTGAAAATCCTAAAGAGAGAATATCGTTAGGTTATGGATTTATACAATTTAAGAAGAAAAGCACTTGTGAAAAGGCACTTAAGACTATGCAATTCACACAAATCGAAGGCAATCAAGTAGAGTTGAAACGAAGTGATCGCGTCTTGAAGTGAGCATTTAAAACATCAGTGAAACATTATTTCTAACTTATCAATTTCAGATCCGACGCAAAGAACGATCAACGAAAATCTGCAAAATCAACAAAACAAACTGGAACAAAAATTCTAGTCAGAAACATTCCGTTTCAAGCTAAGCCCAATGAAGTTCGTGATATATTCAAGTAAATCAATTTTAACCTTCGTAATATATATGTTTAATAAATCACTGCATTACAGGGCTTTTGGTGAATTGAAATCTGTGCGTTTACCATTGAAAATGGTACCTGGAGCAGAATCACATCGTGGATTTGGGTTCGTTGATTTCGTAACAAAAAGTGATGCAAAGAAAGCGTTTGATGCTGTGTCTAAAAGTACTCACTTGTACGGTCGTCGATTAGTTCTTGAGTGGGCAGCTGTCGATGATGATAACGTTGACGAGCTTCGTAAAAGGACAGCCGAAAGTTTTCAAGGATATGGAAAGGCTACGAAAATCAGCAAAAAAGGTGTTTTTGATGCAAGTGGTTTTGAAGGAGGCATGGAAGATGATGATAGATAATAAGAATAAAGAAAAATTTAACAAGATTTCGTTTTATTTAAGCGTTTTATTTATATGATTAATTTAAAGTATATACATATATGGTTTCCGAATAAATTTACTTTTTTGATGAATTTCAAACGGTACAAATTTTTTGGATAGCTTCTAATTCGTCATGCATGCTCTAGAATGTTAGGTTGTCATAATGTCTTAGACCGAAAATCGGAGCCAATTTGTGTATTTAAGCGCCAAAATAACGAAAACGGGTAATGAAAGAGACGAAATACGCCGAAGAATACAGCTCGCAAATAAAGTATTTTTTTTCAACTTTGACGATCTTGAAGACCAGCTGCATACACAGGAAAACAAAGCTTCAAGTATACAAATCTGTGATAAGACCTATGTTATGCTATGGGTGTGAAAATTGGACCCTAACCAAAACTGACGTTAGATAGGAAACCATGTGGTAGCAATTTGCATACGTATTAGTCGGCCTGCTATGGAAAAGCTTCCGGTAGCTGTCACCCAACCGCGGCATTAGCAAATGCTTATATTTCGTAATATATACTATTTTCCGAATAAAAAACGTGCGGAACGCATTCCGTGCATGCTACAAATTCACCTTGTATAGCCCACTGTACTCCTAAACTTTTCAAGACGAGCAAATGAAGCACACGTTTTGCACCTTCGACTGATAGCTCAGCGTTGAGATGTAAACAAAAACATATAAATTCACTTTGGAAGGCGATAAAAACTAAACGGGTATAAGAACTGAAATAATGTTCACTTCATTAGAAGCGCTATTGTGTTCTATGCGGGCCATCAGGATTTCACTTTAGAAATCCGCCTCAAAACCGTACAAAACTTCGAATTTTCGTTGGCACCTCCATAATTCTTCATATACCGCCATGAAAGTTCGCCAGCAAAGTCAGCCTACTAATGGTCATGTGTGGTAGTAAGCGCTGCTGCCATATGGCTTCCTATCTAACGTCAGTTTTGACCCTAACCCAATCATCCGCAAATATATTGAACGCCTTTGAGCAACGGGTTCCAGGCAAATGATAGGAACGAAGCTAGACGGGGACCAATTGCGAATTTGATACAACCATGAGCTGTATGAAATTTTTGACGATCCGGAAGTCTCAACGATTGTAATACTACGAAAGCAGCAATGGGCTGGCCACGTGGACGAGTAGCAGGTACCCAAAAGGTATTCGTTGAGAGAACTAAAGGGCGTAGGCCAGTGGGGAAACCGAGGAAATACTGGTCTGACTCGGTTGACGAAGGCAGTTGATCGCTGCTCGGATTTCTAAATAGGAGAACGCGGTCGATGGACCGAGATAGTTGGAAACGCTTGTTTTGGGAAACGAAGGCATGAGAGAATAGCAGCAATTATCAGGTTATAAGCTCAAACATTATTGGTTATCAAATTGTTGTACTATTCGCCAAGGGCATTTTCTTTAGCGTAGAAACAATGTTTGGAGAGGGGATGCCCGTTACTAAAATACTAGAGAATAAAGGGGGTTTAAGAGGAGAATCTACCTTCTAGATGTGGCCGCCTTTGTCTGATATTATTTTATCATCATTTAAAGTTACAAACTTGTTATTACTAACAGAATTTAAGGAATTTCATTCAAGCCTATCAAATTTCTTTTTCATAACGACCCTTGACAATCGTAAGTGAATCGGCACCAGAAAACATGGCTGGGGCGATATGGGTGTCAGACATCTTCTCATCGCTCATTTCGTCAGTTCTAACGGGGACATGTGATACTGCCACATTTGGATTACTATTAAGTACTCCTGCTGATATCGGGGCCTCACAGTACCTCGCAGCGTATTTGATGCAGTACATTTTTCAAAGCTTAAGCCACTATCACTTCAATATGAAAAAAGATATTGAAAAAAATTAAACTGCAATTAGTTAAATAAAGCTTTTAATTTCAAACTATAAATTTATTTATTCATCAAAAACAAAGACATATAAGCAAAATTTCATGTCACAGCTTATTTGATCATTACAAATTTTTCTTAAAATTTTTCGACAGGAAATTTTTCAGTGCAATACTAATATTTGGTATGGTTACCCTTTTAGATCAACACAGTTTTGAGTTTATTTGGAATCAATTCAATCAGCTTTCCTGTCAGTTCTAACTTCAGATGGCTATGTCAATTTTGTTATTGATGAACAGTTTCTTCCTTTGCAACTAGGCCATTAAAATTATGGTTTTTGTTTTTGCGTACGACGTATGATATCAGCACTGTATTTTTTAAAAATCCCAGTAAACGCTGTAATTATTAACTTAGGAGCCGATAAGTTAGGGTTTTCCTCTTTTTTCCTGATGATGTAATAATCGAGCAGTCGCCTAAGCAAACTGCTCGAAAACCAACATATTCCGGATCCAAATTTCAGTTGTAAAGTTAAAATAATACTCATCATTTAATTACGGCAACCCCCTTTCCAACGGAGCTCTTCCACGATCGCACTTTTGCAATGAGAAGGAAAGTGGATGGAAGGCTCACCGACTGGTTTTTAGAGTGGTCCCGTAAGGCGACGATGAGCAACGAACAGGGAGTCCACGGAAGATCGCGAAACCACAAGCATGCCGGACGGGTTGTGAGCCATCATTTCACGGATTTTATAGTTTCTTTTGCTGTCGGGTCTGGCGTTAATGTTTGTGAAAATTAGTTTAATGTTTAATGAGCAACGAACAGGGAGTCCACGGAAGATGGCGAAACCACAAGCATGCCGGACGGGTTGTGAGCCATCATTTCACGGATTTGATAGTTTCTTTTGTTGTCGGGTCTGGCGTTAATGTTGGTGAAAATTAGTTTAATGTTTGAAATCAAATAGCCAGCTAGTGGCGCAAATGGCCTGACTGCATAAAACACCTCCCGGATTTCCTCATTTCAAACTAAAATTTCTAACCAATTTGAATATCTTCCTTTTGAAAACCTCTTGCCTGCATATTCAAAAGTGAATCCAAATATAATCGGAGGAAAGTTTGCGTCGGGCGACAATCAATTATATTGTGTATTACTTAAATGAAATAAGTGATTTGCCGAAATTTAAGAGTCTCAACTTGCAGGAGCTTGAATCCATTCTCTAAGAAACCGAACAATCAAATCCGGATACAATTTTCACAGCACTTATGAGCTGGATTAAACAAGATACCGCCAATCGTTATGGGGACCTACAAATCCTACTCAAATACCTATCAATCACACATTTATTGCTACAAAATATCCGAAATACAATTCTAACGGATGATTTTCTAAATAGCAATCCAACGGGATGTAAATGGCTTGTTAAATCATTTTGCGTGATAATTCTTCATTTATATCTTCTCACTGGGAATAGATAGTATGAATTATGAATTGATGTTCAATCGCGAACATTGGTCAAACAAATTGCCAAACCATTTCTATTTCGTTGTGTGACGATAAGTATACAATTCATGCAATTGGTGGTGAAAAGGATAATGAATTGGCAGAATTCGGTTTGAAATATGACGTTAGGCAAAAAAATTGGACGATATTTAATTGTAATTTGGAAAGAACTTCGTGTGGTACATGTACGTTGAATGGTAAATTGTATGCTGTATGTGGGCTGAACGGAAGTGGAAGGAAATTAGATTCATGTTTATGCTATGATATTGGAACGGATCATTGGGTGAATATTGTGGAAATGAAAAAAGCGAGGCGTTACCCAGGAGCAGCGAACTATAATTCATCAATTTATACACTTGGTGGTTATAATGGTACGATATCTGGCTCTCTTATTAAACGCTACGATCCACGTGAAGGCATTTGGAAAAGTCAAATTGAAAGGGGGCTGTAGTGCAGCCGCCGTATCCAATTTGATTTTCTGTTTAGAATCTGACACAGAAGAACTCATAAGCTTCGATCCCAGATGTCTTAATTCTTTTGTTGTTAAAGTTGGCCTATATGTAACATCCTTGGACGGCTACTTGTATTCTGTTCATAAAGACGGTATATTGCAATATGACCCACATGTATCAGTATGGGAAGAAATACTTAGTCATCCTTCGGCAACTGGACAAACAATACATGGCTTTTAAGCGAAAATACAAAGATATGAGGTAAATTCAATTTATAAAGAAATGTATTGCTTTTAAATATTATTTTAATTGATATAAAACGTATCGTTTACACCCTAAGATTGAAAAACAATCTATTTTATATTTGAATATCTTTCAAAGTCAAAGTCAAAAGCGCTTTATTTAATACTGATCGTTATAAATTTTAAAAGAATATAAAGCAAAATCCAAACAATAACAATAAAAAAACTTAATGGCCCAAATGGCTCTCTAAATTTGTACGTTATCATCAAACACATTTAAAAAAAAACTCTAGCAAAATCAAATCAATGAAGATTGTTACATATTTTTAAAATTCAATTGGAAAAAGGAGAAAAAACCAACCAACACTATTCTAAAATTATTTATCATCTTAACACTACAGTGAACTTTGATCCTACACCTATTATGTTTTAACTTAATTCTAATAAATGCAATCAAAAACTTTATCTTATACTAAAAAAATCTATAACAATGTTCCTAACCTAAGCGTTTTACCTTATCTCTAACCTAATATAATAAACATAATATAAACCTAACCTATCCCTAATTTTTAACAAAAATAAACAATAACACTAAATGTAGCAATAATGAGCTGAAACTCAAAAACTAAATAACGAAAAACACCAAAACTGAAAATAAACACGAATAATTTAGACATTGCCATTCAGCCACCAATACCTAGATTGCCCCGTCTCAACTCGATCAGCCTCAACAAATCTAGCAAATGAGTATCTCCATTGGAATTGTTGGTCTCGTGAACTCAAGTTCGGAGGATATTTTATCTTCTTATCGGTGGCCCGTCAATATATGTGATATATGACTGGGACGCCGTCAGAATCAAAAACATATCGATTCATGTCCAAATACACGAATGCTTCTGGAGGAATGAAGCCAGTAGCGAGGCAAGTCGCTATATACCCGTCTGTAGGGTGGAACGGCTGTGAAATCCAAGGGTTTTCACTCACAGTCACAGATCTTGCGATATGATTCCGAAGAAGTTTCAATATGAAGATATCGACCCTCGTCACTTCAGCAGCTTGATAAATTCTTCTATTCGATATATAATGTTTCCAATCCGTCTCAGGCTTTCTGTACAAACCAGTACATGCGGCATGTTGAATTTAAGTTATAAGAAATAACACACTAACTTTTTTCGTGATGGTTTGAAGCTTAAAGTTGGAAGAAGACTTTACTCGCGTGCAATTAAATTTTGAATTATATTATTGCACTTATGTTAATTATATTCATCTCTACTGGCACCGCGTACATCATCATCGAGTGCTCGTGAGGACGCCTGTGAGTACCCATCCTTCTTAATTTTTGGTTTATATTGGTATATAAAAAAACAAATTTACATATTTTTGGGCTTCTATATATATTACTTTTTATGGAATTGTTTGCAGCTACATATAAATGAGTTGCATATTTTGAATAATAATTTTTCTGAAAAATTATTAGAGAAGAAAAATGTTAGAAGAAGGTGGTTTCGACGTGTGCACTAATTCTCCTCAGGCCATCACACTTAGATACACACCGGTGATGGCGACCACCATGCTCAGAGGTGAGGGAGTAAATTTTTAACTTTTCTACTAATGCAAACTCAATATGTTTTTGTTTCTGCAAGTTATATTCAAGGTAAATTTCTCTTGTAAGTACTTGTATTAGCTAAACTTTTTAATTGGATCATTTCACCCTTTTCACATCAATTTAATGTAAATCTATACGACAAATTTGCTCTACATTTGAAGCTTTATCTAACGTCGCGCGGATATCGATCACTCTTTCGGATGGCTCCGATAGCTTTTTAAATTACTTTTTATGGAATTGTTTGCAGCTACATATAAATGAGTTGCATATTTTGAATAATAATTTTTCTGAAAAATTATTAGAGAAGAAAAATGTTAGAAGAAGGTGGTTTCGACGTGTGCACTAATTCTCCTCAGGCCATCACACTTAGATACACACCGGTGATGGCGACCACCATGCTCAGAGGTGAGGGAGTAAATTTTTAACTTTTCTACTAATGCAAACTCAATATGTTTTTGTTTCTGCAAGTTATATTCAAGGTAAATTTCTCTTGTAAGTACTTGTATTAGCTAAACTTTTTAATTGGATCATTTCACCCTTTTCACATCAATTTAATGTAAATCTATACGACAAATTTGCTCTACATTTGAAGCTTTATCTAACGTCGCGCGGATATCGATCACTCTTTCGGATGGCTCCGATAGCTTTTTAAATTACTTTTTATGGAATTGTTTGCAGCTACATATAAATGAGTTGCATATTTTGAATAATAATTTTTCTGAAAAATTATTAGAGAAGAAAAATGTTAGAAGAAGGTGGTTTCGACGTGTGCACTAATTCTCCTCAGGCCATCACACTTAGATACACACCGGTGATGGCGACCACCATGCTCAGAGGTGAGGGAGTAAATTTTTAACTTTTCTACTAATGCAAACTCAATATGTTTTTGTTTCTGCAAGTTATATTCAAGGTAAATTTCTCTTGTAAGTACTTGTATTAGCTAAACTTTTTAATTGGATCATTTCACCCTTTTCACATCAATTTAATGTAAATCTATACGACAAATTTGCTCTACATTTGAAGCTTTATCTAACGTCGCGCGGATATCGATCACTCTTTCGGATGGCTCCGATAGCTTTTTAAATTACTTTTTATGGAATTGTTTGCAGCTACATATAAATGAGTTGCATATTTTGAATAATAATTTTTCTGAAAAATTATTAGAGAAGAAAAATGTTAGAAGAAGGTGGTTTCGACGTGTGCACTAATTCTCCTCAGGCCATCACACTTAGATACACACCGGTGATGGCGACCACCATGCTCAGAGGTGAGGGAGTAAATTTTTAACTTTTCTACTAATGCAAACTCAATATGTTTTTGTTTCTGCAAGTTATATTCAAGGTAAATTTCTCTTGTAAGTACTTGTATTAGCTAAACTTTTTAATTGGATCATTTCACCCTTTTCACATCAATTTAATGTAAATCTATACGACAAATTTGCTCTACATTTGAAGCTTTATCTAACGTCGCGCGGATATCGATCACTCTTTCGGATGGCTCCGATAGCTTTTTAAATTACTTTTTATGGAATTGTTTGCAGCTACATATAAATGAGTTGCATATTTTGAATAATAATTTTTCTGAAAAATTATTAGAGAAGAAAAATGTTAGAAGAAGGTGGTTTCGACGTGTGCACTAATTCTCCTCAGGCCATCACACTTAGATACACACCGGTGATGGCGACCACCATGCTCAGAGGTGAGGGAGTAAATTTTTAACTTTTCTACTAATGCAAACTCAATATGTTATTGTTTCTGCAAGTTATATTCAAGGTAAATTTCTCTTGTAAGTACTTGTATTAGCTAAACTTTTTAATTGGATCATTTCACCCTTTTCACATCAATTTAATGTAAATCTATACGACAAATTTGCTCTACATTTGAAGCTTTATCTAACGTCGCGCGGATATCGATCACTCTTTCGGATGGCTCCGATAGCTTTTTAAATTACTTTTTATGGAATTGTTTGCAGCTACATATAAATGAGTTGCATATTTTGAATAATAATTTTTCTGAAAAATTATTAGAGAAGAAAAATGTTAGAAGAAGGTGGTTTCGACGTGTGCACTAATTCTCCTCAGGCCATCACACTTAGATACACACCGGTGATGGCGACCACCATGCTCAGAGGTGAGGGAGTAAATTTTTAACTTTTCTACTAATGCAAACTCAATATGTTTTTGTTTCTGCAAGTTATATTCAAGGTAAATTTCTCTTGTAAGTACTTGTATTAGCTAAACTTTTTAATTGGATCATTTCACCCTTTTCACATCAATTTAATGTAAATCTATACGACAAATTTGCTCTACATTTGAAGCTTTATCTAACGTCGCGCGGATATCGATCACTCTTTCGGATGGCTCCGATAGCTTTTTAAATTACTTTTTATGGAATTGTTTGCAGCTACATATAAATGAGTTGCATATTTTGAATAATAATTTTTCTGAAAAATTATTAGAGAAGAAAAATGTTAGAAGAAGGTGGTTTCGACGTGTGCACTAATTCTCCTCAGGCCATCACACTTAGATACACACCGGTGATGGCGACCACCATGCTCAGAGGTGAGGGAGTAAATTTTTAACTTTTCTACTAATGCAAACTCAATATGTTTTTGTTTCTGCAAGTTATATTCAAGGTAAATTTCTCTTGTAAGTACTTGTATTAGCTAAACTTTTTAATTGGATCATTTCACCCTTTTCACATCAATTTAATGTAAATCTATACGACAAATTTGCTCTACATTTGAAGCTTTATCTAACGTCGCGCGGATATCGATCACTCTTTCGGATGGCTCCGATAGCTTTTTAAATTACTTTTTATGGAATTGTTTGCAGCTACATATAAATGAGTTGCATATTTTGAATAATAATTTTTCTGAAAAATTATTAGAGAAGAAAAATGTTAGAAGAAGGTGGTTTCGACGTGTGCACTAATTCTCCTCAGGCCATCACACTTAGATACACACCGGTGATGGCGACCACCATGCTCAGAGGTGAGGGAGTAAATTTTTAACTTTTCTACTAATGCAAACTCAATATGTTTTTGTTTCTGCAAGTTATATTCAAGGTAAATTTCTCTTGTAAGTACTTGTATTAGCTAAACTTTTTAATTGGATCATTTCACCCTTTTCACATCAATTTAATGTAAATCTATACGACAAATTTGCTCTACATTTGAAGCTTTATCTAACGTCGCGCGGATATCGATCACTCTTTCGGATGGCTCCGATAGCTTTTTAAATTACTTTTTATGGAATTGTTTGCAGCTACATATAAATGAGTTGCATATTTTGAATAATAATTTTTCTGAAAAATTATTAGAGAAGAAAAATGTTAGAAGAAGGTGGTTTCGACGTGTGCACTAATTCTCCTCAGGCCATCACACTTAGATACACACCGGTGATGGCGACCACCATGCTCAGAGGTGAGGGAGTAAATTTTTAACTTTTCTACTAATGCAAACTCAATATGTTTTTGTTTCTGCAAGTTATATTCAAGGTAAATTTCTCTTGTAAGTACTTGTATTAGCTAAACTTTTTAATTGGATCATTTCACCCTTTTCACATCAATTTAATGTAAATCTATACGACAAATTTGCTCTACATTTGAAGCTTTATCTAACGTCGCGCGGATATCGATCACTCTTTCGGATGGCTCCGATAGCTTTTTAAATTACTTTTTATGGAATTGTTTGCAGCTACATATAAATGAGTTGCATATTTTGAATAATAATTTTTCTGAAAAATTATTAGAGAAGAAAAATGTTAGAAGAATTCCAATTAAAAAGTTTAGCTAATACAAGTACTTACAAGAGAAATTTACCTTGAATATAACTTGCAGAAACAAAAACATATTGAGTTTGCATTAGTAGAAAAGTTAAAAATTTACTCCCTCACCTCTGAGCATGGTGGTCGCCATCACCGGTGTGTATCTAAGTGTGATGGCCTGAGGAGAATTAGTGCACACGTCGAAACCACCTTCTTCTAACATTTTTCTTCTCTAATAATTTTTCAGAAAAATTATTATTCAAAATATGCAACTCATTTATATGTAGCTGCAAACAATTCCATAAAAAGTAATTTAAAAAGCTATCGGAGCCATCCGAAAGAGTGATCGATATCCGCGCGACGTTAGATAAAGCTTCAAATGTAGAGCAAATTTGTCGTATAGATTTACATTAAATTGATGTGAAAAGGGTGAAATGATCCAATTAAAAAGTTTAGCTAATACAAGTACTTACAAGAGAAATTTACCTTGAATATAACTTGCAGAAACAAAAACATATTGAGTTTGCATTAGTAGAAAAGTTAAAAATTTACTCCCTCACCTCTGAGCATGGTGGTCGCCATCACCGGTGTGTATCTAAGTGTGATGGCCTGAGGAGAATTAGTGCACACGTCGAAACCACCTTCTTCTAACATTTTTCTTCTCTAATAATTTTTCAGAAAAATTATTATTCAAAATATGCAACTCATTTATATGTAGCTGCAAACAATTCCATAAAAAGTAATTTAAAAAGCTATCGGAGCCATCCGAAAGAGTGATCGATATCCGCGCGACGTTAGATAAAGCTTCAAATGTAGAGCAAATTTGTCGTATAGATTTACATTAAATTGATGTGAAAAGGGTGAAATGATCCAATTAAAAAGTTTAGCTAATACAAGTACTTACAAGAGAAATTTACCTTGAATATAACTTGCAGAAACAAAAACATATTGAGTTTGCATTAGTAGAAAAGTTAAAAATTTACTCCCTCACCTCTGAGCATGGTGGTCGCCATCACCGGTGTGTATCTAAGTGTGATGGCCTGAGGAGAATTAGTGCACACGTCGAAACCACCTTCTTCTAACATTTTTCTTCTCTAATAATTTTTCAGAAAAATTATTATTCAAAATATGCAACTCATTTATATGTAGCTGCAAACAATTCCATAAAAAGTAATTTAAAAAGCTATCGGAGCCATCCGAAAGAGTGATCGATATCCGCGCGACGTTAGATAAAGCTTCAAATGTAGAGCAAATTTGTCGTATAGATTTACATTAAATTGATGTGAAAAGGGTGAAATGATCCAATTAAAAAGTTTAGCTAATACAAGTACTTACAAGAGAAATTTACCTTGAATATAACTTGCAGAAACAAAAACATATTGAGTTTGCATTAGTAGAAAAGTTAAAAATTTACTCCCTCACCTCTGAGCATGGTGGTCGCCATCACCGGTGTGTATCTAAGTGTGATGGCCTGAGGAGAATTAGTGCACACGTCGAAACCACCTTCTTCTAACATTTTTCTTCTCTAATAATTTTTCAGAAAAATTATTATTCAAAATATGCAACTCATTTATATGTAGCTGCAAACAATTCCATAAAAAGTAATTTAAAAAGCTATCGGAGCCATCCGAAAGAGTGATCGATATCCGCGCGACGTTAGATAAAGCTTCAAATGTAGAGCAAATTTGTCGTATAGATTTACATTAAATTGATGTGAAAAGGGTGAAATGATCCAATTAAAAAGTTTAGCTAATACAAGTACTTACAAGAGAAATTTACCTTGAATATAACTTGCAGAAACAAAAACATATTGAGTTTGCATTAGTAGAAAAGTTAAAAATTTACTCCCTCACCTCTGAGCATGGTGGTCGCCATCACCGGTGTGTATCTAAGTGTGATGGCCTGAGGAGAATTAGTGCACACGTCGAAACCACCTTCTTCTAACATTTTTCTTCTCTAATAATTTTTCAGAAAAATTATTATTCAAAATATGCAACTCATTTATATGTAGCTGCAAACAATTCCATAAAAAGTAATTTAAAAAGCTATCGGAGCCATCCGAAAGAGTGATCGATATCCGCGCGACGTTAGATAAAGCTTCAAATGTAGAGCAAATTTGTCGTATAGATTTACATTAAATTGATGTGAAAAGGGTGAAATGATCCAATTAAAAAGTTTAGCTTCTATATATATTTACACGACAAATTTGTTTCATATAACTAAATGTTCTATTCAGTTTACAAAATACAACAACAAAAAAAAATACTCTTGAACGGTTAAAGTTTTTCCCGATTACTCCTTGCTTATATAAACAATGGCTTGAATATATTTATTTAAACTGGAATGAAATATTTAATAAAATAAAACCATATTAAAAATGCATTGAGAAAACACAATACAACATCAAGGAATAAAAATAATTTTTAACTTTATTATATGTTTTATACCTCTTAAACAATAACGATACCTTTAATTAAATAACTATTATCAAATCGTTCGATATATGTCTTGAATTCAAATGCAATAAAATAATGTTCCGTTAGAAGAGCTCAAACTCGGTCTTTCCCTTTTTGAAAACCTGACCGGGTACAGGATCCGCAACGATGGCAGGCTCCTCCTCTGAAATGGGTTAGCCATCGGGCGCTCTCTTCAATTCTTTTGTTTAACAGGGGCTTTTGCCGAGTAGAGTGGCCTTCCGCTCGCCTGCCCTTTTATAGTATAGCGTTATGTGATTCCATCTTATAACGCTTTAACATGAATTGGCTACGTTTGTATTCCTCCTTTGATGGAAAGAGTCATGCAAATTACATTTTTATGAGTTTTTCACTCAAATAGGAAACACATGGCCACGTCTACGTTTGGATCTTGATCCGGTTGGGAGGGTGCGAAGTGGCACCGCTTCCACCTGGATGCCCCATTCTTATTTGGGGACCAAAAGTATCGTCGATAACGACGAAGTCTGCTCAAGTCCGTCCGTTTTTGCAAGGTCCTATTTTGTCCTCGGAAGTAACGTATTCATTGTCCTTAGTCGGTTATCTCCTTTCTCGACTCCGGTCGATAATAAAAGAACCATTTTCAAATTCATGGATGCGTAAAATGTTTTTGCAGTGGGTCTTGTGCTAGGAGGAAAGAACCCGCCCCACGACACCGCAACGCTAGCCTGCCAGCGCATTCACGCATCCCCAGACAAAGTCAATTTCGGCGGGTCTCACCAACCTCTTCCATTGAGGCAGCAGACCATCACTGCAGTCCTTCACGGACATTCTTATATACCTAATTCACTACAACGACCCATCGTTTATCAGACTCATTCAAGATTTTGTTTGGGGCCTTGTTTTCCAATCTTTTTTTATTGAAAGACCTTTGAACTAAATGTTGAGCTGTTGATGAGTTTAAATTAACAATTTTGTTTATTTTGCGTTGAGATTCACCATTTTTAAAACGATGACTTACTAATTCTCGCTGCTCAAGTGTTGTCCTGCAACCCATTGTAAATATGACAAAATTTATCCAATTGTTAGCTATCACGGTCAAATGATTTTCTTTCAAGAATAAAATTTAAACATACAATAATCGATACAGTGAAAAAAAATTGAGGTTAGAAGAAAAAAACAACCTACATCAAATAAGCTGCAAGCTATTCTATGCCCACATTTTTACTTTGTTCCTACTGACGGCACATTTAATACATATTTTCCTACTTTCTCGTATGCTTCAAATTTCAGAAATATTCATTTTATAAACCACATCAAAAAATTTGCAAATTTATATTTATTGACATAAGAACTATAGTTTGTTTGATTTTTACAGAAGTGCATCAAATAAGCTATGAGCCACTGTATTAAGTCTTGAAATTAAATAATTGCAATATTTATTGAAACTAACTTCTTCTTCGTAGCATTACAGACCCTCTCGGGCCTTCGCTTCCCGCAAATAGCGCCTCAAACAGTCTCGGTCCATTGACCGCATCCTCCAATTTAGAAATCCGAGCATCGATGAACTGTCTTTGTCGACCGAATCAGACCAGCATTACCTCGGTTTCCCCACTGGTCTCTGGCCTTCAGTTCTCCCAGCGAATACCTTTTTGGGTATCCGCTGTTCGATCATACTATTCATGTGTCCAGCCCATTGCGGCTTCCGCAGTCTTTCAATCGTTGAGACCTCCGGTTCTTCAAAAATTTCATTCAGCTCATGGCTGTATCGAATTCTCCATTGGTCCCCGTCTAGCTTCGCTCCGATTATTCGCCTCAGGACCCGTCCCTCAAAGGCGTTCAATAGTTTTGCGGATGCTTGGGTTAGGGTCCATTCACACCCATAGTATAACACAGGTCTTATCACAGATTTGTGTACTTGGAGCTTTGTTTTCCTGTATATGTAGTTGGTCTTCAAGATCGTTAAAACTGATTAAAATATTTTATTTTTGAGCTGTATTCTTCGGTGTATGTAATGATTTTCTACTTTCAGATCGAACGCGGAACCGACCTCTCATCGGTTCTAGACGTTAAGTCTGAGTAGTGCCAACGGATGGTACCAACAGGTCAACCAATCCGTGCACCGTAACCCATTCATGCGGTGACTGCTTGTCGGCCAGCTAGTTCGGAGAGGATTTCGGTCGCGGGTCTCCGAATGGATTACGCTCAATTACAATATTTCAGTCACCTGAACTTGCCCGTTTTCCAAACGCGTCAACAATTACTCATCCAGAACGAGAAACCTACATTACGTTAATTCTGGATGGGATCTATCCACAGATCTCAAATCAAAAACGCTACAAAATCCCATAGGCGCGTTCCCGATTCACCGACGCGGTACCGAAAAATATGCTACTCGAACTTAACCCGAAGAAAACTACTCTAAAGAAATGACGAAACAATCAAAGGTACCGCGTACCGCGCGCGACGCGAAACCGACTTCAGCGGATTTGCAGAAACCCTAACCTCGCGACGGCATACCTACCCTGCACTTCCCTTTCACGCTGAAAAAGAACGAGCCACTGAAAAGGAAAGTCGTTAGTTATCTAGCAATTCATGTTATCTTTATTTAGGTCCTAAAAATCGATATAATTTTTCTATTAATATTTCTATTTTTATCTATCCTTATCCTGTAAGCTACTTTAATTAAATATCCTATTTTGTCGTAATCTGTCTGAGAATTTTATACAATTAATCATTCGTGTTTAATATTAGGTTTAATGATTATTGAAAAATACGGTTAATAGCCATTTTACTAATCCTTGTTCAAATTTCAAAATTCCTTGACATTATTAAAAATAAGAGCAAATACAATAATAATATTATAGTATTAAATCGATAACCGTATTAAGAATAATTTATATAAGATACAATAAATGTTTCCTTCTGTTCCGTTTTATTCATTTATACTTTATTTTCATTGAATTCTATACTTTTTAATGTTTTCATTTAAAAATTCTCAAGGGTAAAAATTACGAAGACGATTTCCTTAAAATAGATTTGATAATTATGTTTTCATAATTTTCATCCCTTCTCATAACTAGATCTTGTTTTGGATCGGAGTTTATCCCCGTTAAAAATATTAACAATTTTCTCTCTTATAATATGTGTCTGTATAATAATGTCACAAAAAAATATTTCCCTTTATTTTGCTACACGAGAATTTATTTTACTAAAGCGTAAGAAATATTTAAACGCGTTTTGCAATTGTTGAAAAGAACGTGTGTATTTGTAACTACTCAAAACAAAAACAACAGACAAATTCCCACTTATTAAAAGAAAATTGTCTTAAAAAATGTTCCTATATCTCTAGCAAATTATGCACTTGTTGTTTTTAATTATTTTTACTTCATTCATTATCAAATCTTTTTTTTTTTTTTTGTCTATAGTATATAGTCAAAGAGACAATATTTGAAATAACAAACACAAAATATATGTTTCATAAGATACATGCATGGATAACAAACACAAAATATATGTTTCATAAGATACATGCATGAATAATAATCAACCTTATACGAGTAGATATGCTTTTGCAGCCGTATAAAATAAATTCTTTAAAATTGCACAAAAATAAGATAAAATCAGGAAATCGGAAAAACATTATTGTTCATAATATTAATTGTTTCATTAAAAATAATAACATCATAATAGTATAGTCTCGTAGTAATATTGGGTGTGTGTGTATATGCGAAATAAAAATTAAATTAATTCCTATGTAATAATCATCAATAATTAAATTAATACAATTACTATATAAAAGTATACCCTTAAACCCAAATTTCATGTTCTAGGCGCTTCTGACAATAGACTGTACAAAGCCAAACATTCAGAACATTGTTTCCTTCTTGTTATCAGTTGAAAAAGATGTATTTCCAATCCTCTTCCTAAATCAGGAATTATCTACTGAATGGCAATAAAACTATTACAATATTTGTCAAAATACCAAATTTAAATGAAAAAATATTCTAACTAAAGTAACAAATGCTAACCACATTTCCCTACGAGTTTAGTTGGGTTAACCTCTTTGATATTTGTACCCTTCCGTATACTATTAGTCAAAAATCACTTAATGATATTATTCTAGTTTTAATCTCTTTTTTATCTTAAATTTACCATATTATGCACTTTTAGGATAAACACTTAATAGAAATCTGTGTATATTTCAGGAATAAACGTTAAAACAGTTTCGTTATAAAGGTGTTATTCGATTCATCTGTATTAAAACTTTAGCCGTTTACATCGATCTGATAGTGTTACCAATAAAACTTGCAATACTTGTGATGAATTGATATTAACTTTACACTGAGTATGTTGAAGATTTGGTTGATATATTAGGACTGATTACTTTAACGAGTTGACTACGGATTAGATAAACAGTGATCTAACTGAATGCTGAATATGCACGTGTGTCGTCTCATTCCGTGTATCAAACAAGTGAGCTTCCTTTGTTTTAAATTTCATTTTGGAATAGGTAACATATTCAGCTCAAAGTTTTTGTAATCTCTTGAACTTATTGCGAATAAAAAAACATTGTCTATTTCTCTGAGGTATTATGCGGTAAAATAAACGTCGAAGCAATTATAACCAAAAGCCCTTTTTACTTTTCAAAAGCTTTCTATAATGTATATTCAAGATATAGGCATATACTTTATCATCGTATGGCTTAGAAGACATTTATTTCGGCGATATCCTTCCTTCCTCCTGAATTTATACATATTTCTAATCTCTACGTGTGCTTGGCTGCCTGAACTAACATGTTATCTGGACTGTTTGTTATAACTATGTATATATAAATATATTTTTATTCCTGCGATTGAACAAACAAAGCGTTCGCCTGGCTCAACGTAAAACCTGATATGAGAAACAATTTATCTAATAGTTTTTTCCAAACACGTCGATCCATAAACCTGAGATATTTGATAATTTGGCAACGGCAAAATATAACTTTCCATTTTAATCGATACTTAACATTTGTAGCGCTTGTTATCTTAACTTTTCGACTTTTTGTACCCCTGGTCAAACTCGGGGCAACGTTAAATTTGATGAGGTGATCAGCCGCTGCATAGCTTCGCAATAATAGCAGCAAAGCTCTTTATGGATTTTGGTTGCGACAGTTTTTTACATTCATAGGCCGCCGGCGGCTTAAACAATTGCCACAATGGTTTGGTGCAAACCTCACAAGCTGTTGGCATATGATAACGGATTTGGGTAAATTCGTGTCCTTTATATATAATACTGGTTCCGCGTAAAGGACTCCCATCTAATTGCTGATTTTGCTGATTGTCAGGTCTTCTAGCCTCACCTTCACCTCTTTCATGATTGGAGCCTGTTGATCTTCCTGCCGAGTTTGACAGAGCCCCATGTTCTAGCCTGAGGCAATGTTCCCGTGCATCTCTCAAGCGTTCGTTGTTCCTTTTTGTTCTCCTGAGTACGCCTCGCTCCGACCAAATCCTGCACACACCCGATCGTCAAGATCACGAACCACCGATCACCACCAAAAAGTTCCGCTCTTTTTCTTCGCCGCCATGTGGCTGTCAAAAAATCCCGGTTGTCACCTCGGACAAAACATCTGTGTGTGGAATGGCACGCCATATGGCTGTCAAAATTCCCAGGTTGTCACCTCGGACAAAACATCTGTGTGTGGAGTGGCATAGTTTTATCGATGGCCACGGTGGAGGGGCATTTCCAGATGGCTATGTCTCGAAATGTGCCGGGGTTTGGGATTAATTCTATATTTCGAATATTTATCTCCACAGATCGAAATATTCGGACAGAAAAAAAAAATATTTTCTGCACAACGATATCCGCACGACAGATGAAGTCCGCTGGCACTTCGAGGACATATCCATCTGGCCGGTTGCAAGGGTTCGGGATCGGAATCACTTCGATTCCCGGGCGTAGGCGTCACATTACATGTACATTGTCTCTTTCATTACTCGTCTTCGTTATATCGGTGGCTAGATATACAAATTGACCAACATTTTCGACACTATATTCGCCAAGTGTGATATTTTCGGTTCTTGAGGTATTTTTCCTCGACTGCGTCATGAGTTTGTTTTATTTTCATTGATTTGTAGCCCTGCTACTTTTACTTCCCTGTCGAGTTTCAGGAAGAGTTCTTTGGCAGTTGTTAATGATCATGACAAAATGTTGATGTCGTCCACATAGGCTACTACTTGGCTCGACTTGTGTAGTAATCTTCGTGGTGTATCGACAGGTAGCTTCCTTATGACGTACTCCAGAGCCAAATTGAATAGCAATGGGGCCAGCCCATCTCCCTGTTTTAGTCCGATATTTGTGTCAAAAGCATGGGTGAGTTGGTTATTGATGCGGACTTGAGAGGTCGTCGACATCATTGTCATTCTGGTAAGACAGACCACCTTAATACTCCTCAATTATACTGTTGGTGTATGGTCCGATCTTATTTTCTAAGATTTTGGAAAATATTTTGAAACTAACTAGCGATTAATAATTTTTGTTAATAATTCCGATTACATCGTTACATTTTGCACTTTTTTTCCTCTGTCTGACCTATGTTAGGTGTGTATTGGCTATGGCTCAAGCGCACAAGCCATCGATATTTATCTAAAGGGGACTTTTGATAATATTGTGGTCTTTTTTAGTTTACAATTTGCATCACCACAAAGTTCCGCTTGGAAATTTGATATTTGCTTAGTGATTTGGTATCAAAAATCCACAAACATTTCTAGTTGTTAAATTGTTTTCATATCCTGGTTAAATAACTGACGTAACAGTCTTGTAAAATTAGCGGGAAGCGAAATCAATAAGAATATCTGCACCATCCCGCACTAAAACTGAACGAAATGAAAGATGAGTACAGTTAGCATCAAAACTGCTTTCATTACTAATCTGACATTAATAGTCGGTAGATTTAATTTGTTGTGATCGTAACTTCTGCGAGCTGTAAATATCGCGTTTTAAAATGGAATTTGAAAAATCGGAATATGAAATCCAGCATTTTTGCTTTTCCATTGCCCAGATGAAACTAGAAAGTAGGTTTTTATCTATATAACGGCCAATACAATACATATGTTGCATTATAGATCGGCTAATGGTAGCGTCACAAGTTGAAACGCTGGCTGATAATTTTGCAGAATCACTCATTAAAAAATCAAATATATCCATACCAGTAGCAGATACAATACGCAGCAGATCTAAGATTGTCAAAGAGAAAATTCTGAATGCAATTGAAGATAAATTTAACAAGTTTGATGAGTTATTAGAAAAGTATTTCGCCATTCCCGATAACGTACTTCTTGCGGAAGATCTTCGACATGAAGAGCCTTGTACAGATGCCGATGAGGAATTCTATTCGAAGAGGGTATCAGATATGGAAGAAACCGTCAAACAAGTATATATAGCATCAACTCAAATATAAATTTTGATTTAAATTATTCAATTTTCCACAGAATAAATATCTGTTGTCATCTTTGGAGGCGGAACTGAAGTTGTATGATGATTTGTTACCATCGCTAGAGTTTGAAAGTGATGTGATGCGAAAGCTGGAAGATACTTTTAAATCGAATTTAAATTATCAAGAAGCAAAGTCAACAATTAAGAAAGTTGAAGAAGTGTATAAATTGAAAGAAGACAGAGAAAATGGTTGTGAAAAATGAAACTTTTTTATTAAACTGGATTTATTCATTTTTGGTAAGCATTCAACTTTGTTGGTATTTGTAGTTATTTTGTATGCTTTACATGTTTAGTGCAGTTATATTGTAAATTGTATGTCTTGACATCAGAATGGATTCTGGTTCATGGTAAGTTGGTTGTAAAGAAGTGCGTACTGTATCCATTCGAACTAATACTACTTTGTGACTTTTTAAATTTTTTAAACTTGTGTTACACTTCCAGTATATCCTATGTATACTCGCGTAAACTGGGAGCTAGATATGATGTGTATCCTATTAATACATCAAGGCTCCCTGGGAGACTTACCTGCTACTACATACATATCAACCAGTTCAGTAATGGGAGGCGTTTGTTTAATGAATTAATTTTATTTTATTTTGTAACTATGTTCTACACTTACATTATTTGAATCTATTATTTGTTCTGTCGTCGGGTGTTCAGGGATACATTCTTTCCCGGATTGTATTTTGCAGAAGAGTTGCTGCTTCTATTAGTTCACCCTCTAGTCCCTTTGACTGAATCGTGAGTTGATTTCGGTCATGACGAATTAATACGTCAATACAGCATTTTAATCCAAATGCAGTGAAGTGAGTGAGTGATCAATGTAAATGAATCCGAGTCTTGCTGTTCTACCGCGATTAAATTTGGTTTATGGTTAATACAATATTTTAAGAATGACTTGTTCTAAGCTAATCAATTTATTACAGAACTAGTTAATGACGTCTTATGCCTGCATATGTATAAATTAAGAGTGTTAATGGAGCAGCAAGTTTTTGTGATTTATATTTACTTTAAATACATTTGTTGTTTAAAGGAAATGAAATGAATGATATTATTTGATATTATATTTAAAGAAAACAATCAATTAAGACTATAACTGCTGGCCCCGGGCGTAATTGCATTACGACGTTATTACTCGGGCTGACGCCTTGAGTACGCAGTTATTTTAATTAATCAATCAATTAATAATCCAACTGCTGGCCCGAGGGGCAGTGCCTTGGGACGCTAGTACTCAAGCTGATGCCTTGGGTATGCAGTCAGATTGATATATCAATGGATTATTAGTTCAACTGCATGCCCCGGGCTAATCGCCTTGGAAGTTTATAGTCGGGCTGACGTCTTGAGTACGCAGTTAAACACATCTTTATTCGCTTATCTCGGGCTAAGTGCCTCGGGATAGAATAAGCTCAGGCGCACGCCTTGAGACAGCGAATAGAGAAATACTTCTCGACTTTCCTACTTGATAGTTTTTTTTTATAGCGTAATTATGCTGGCTTAATTGCTTACCAACCAAAATAATGAAGGCAATTAAAACTAATTCATGATCAAAGTTCTTTCGCTTGGTTTGCGTAATTGCGCATGTGTGTAACCAATTTGTTCCACTGTTATTGAGACGATACGGTCGAAAGCGAAATCTTGTTTGTATATGTTTTAATACTTAATACGAGTATACTGTTCTGCTAATGCATGATACGACTGCCGCGCCCACAGATGGTTTGATTACAATTCGCAGCTTTTCGCATATGTTGCCATTCATAGAACACAACAAGGAACGATGGGGCGCGGACCGAGTCATATTTGCACTGCGGCTCCTGTAACATTTGTTTGGCATGGACGTGTTCTGATTTGTGGCTGGAATGGGTTTAATGGTCGACATTAGAACTTTCAAATCTTGAACGAAATCTGTTTATGGTTTCTGATCGAGAGTAATCTTGGGTAAGTCGGTTGGTAAGCGTATGTTGTCTCCGTAAACCAACTGAGCCCGGAGGTGCTTTAAGTTATTCTTTATATATCGTCCACAAACCTAAAAAAAAAAACGGTAAGATTTTTGACCATGACATATTTTGATGAGCCATTATAGCAGCCTTCAAGGTACAATGCCACTTTTCTATCATTTCATTAGCCTGTGGATGATACGCTGTGGTACGATTTCGTTGGAAACCTAGGATTTTTCCAAATCCACTGAACAATTGAGACTCAAACTGCCTACTTTGGTCTGTTACTATAACATCTAGAACTCCGAAGCGTGCAATTCAAACATTACATAATGCTTCCGTGCAGATTCGAGCTATAATATTAGCAATAGGTATTGTTTCGGACAATCTCCAAAATCAGTTCATTATTAGATGTGAGTGGAAGGGTTTTCTGTTTACTTCTATTGTGTCTCGTTATTTTTGAACACTGACAATCTAAACAATTGCGAGACCAATCACCAACATTTTTCTTTAGGAGTGGCCAAAAGTTTTTCTCCGACACAAGACGATACACAGGAAAACAAAGCTCCAAGTATACAAATCTGTGATAAGACCTGTGTTATACTATGGGTGTGAAACATGGACCCTAACCCAAGCATCCGCAAATATATTGAACGCCTTTGAGCGGCGGGTCCTGAGGCGAATAATCGGAGCGAAGCTAGACGGGGCCCAATGGAGAATTCGATACAACCATGAGCTGTATGAAATTTTTGACTACCCGGAGGCCTCAAGGATTGTAAGACTGCGGAAGCTGCAATGGGCTGGACACATGAATCGTATGGACGAACAACGGATACCCAAGAAGGTATTCGTTGGGAGAACTGAAGGCCGGCGGCCAGTGGGGAAACCGAGGAAACGCTGGTCTAACACGGTCGACGAAGACAGTTCATCGCTGCTCGGATTTCGGAATTTGAAGACGCGGTCAACGGTCCAGAACAGTTGGAGGCGCTGTTTGCAGGAAGCGAAGGCCCGAAAGGGGCTGTAGTGCTAAGAAGAAGAAGAAGAAACAGTGTGAGTGGGCGGCCTTCAATGTTAAATCTGAAATATTTGACTGCTTGATAGACCGCTCCGCAATTCACGATCAACCTTGCCATAATTTCGTTGGGCTTGGTACAGGTTCTTTGAAAAGAATACTTAAGGTTGCCGCGAATTATCTACCTGTTGTTGAAGGGCTGCTCCAATAGCAATGTCAGAAGCATCTACAAAAATTGTGAGCGGAGTGTGTATTCCTGGAAAAGCTAAAATGGTTATGTCGAAAAGTTGCTGTTTTGAAGTTTCAAAGTAGCCTCCGGTGTCCAATTGGTGTTCCTCTTGTCTGACTTCCTAGCGCCCATCAAGTAACTATCGAGTAAAGTATGGTGTTGTGCAGCATTTGGTAGGAAGTGACGATAAAAAATTTATCATCCCTAAAAATCTTCTCAGTTCTACAATGGTTTCTGGCAATTTGAAACGTAAAATATCCTTACATTTGTCTGATGAAGGTTTAATTCCTTCAGATGCATTTCAAAACTTAATTTGGATTTGTAAGAATTTGCATTTATCCAGATTAATAATGAGGCCGTGAGTTTGTAACCCCTGGAAAATTATTGAAAAATGTTCTGAGAATGATTTGGAAGCTATTAAGATATCATCTAAATATAAAACAAAATGGATGTTTTAGTAAAGAATTTATAAAGTGTTGAAATGTCTGTGAAGCATTGCATAAGCCAAAAGTCATGCGAGTGAGCTCCAAGAGTCCGAACGGTATACATATTGCCGTTTTCGGAATATTGTAGTAAATGAGCAGTCGCCTAGGTAAACTGCACGAAAACCATCATAATGCTGATTCAATTTTAATTGTAAATTAAAAAAAAAAAATATTATTTAAATTTATGATTAGAATTCAGAGGGCAACACCTTTGCAACGCAACTTATCATCGAATTCCACCTTCCCGCAAGGCGACTACAGTGGATGGATGAGTGGACTCGTCAAGAAACCCCGTTGCGAGAGAAGAACGAGTTCTTGTCGAGTAGTTGAACGGAAAGCACTTGTTCACTGGACTGTCGGCATAAGGACGAATCTTGCGTCCAACGAAACTTTGAATACGAAAGTGAATCTACCGTCAGTGTACGGGCTCTCGCATGATTGTGATTTTATTGGTAAGTCTAAAAAGTATTGAGCCTTTTTTGTCATTTTTCGATTGAATATTTGTAGTAATCGAGCAGTCACACAAGCAAACTACTCGAAAACCTTTCTATCCCGTATCCAAAATTTTAATGGCAGATTTAGAAAAAATATTTAATTACTTCCATTCATAATCGTAATTTGTAAAATAGTTTTCTTTCTTATTATTATTAAATGTAATTTTGTATCAACTTTCGTTTATATTAAATTTAAACGTTTCCCTTTAATTATATTCTACATGAGATTTAACTTTTATTACTATTTAAAATCCTTTTTCAATTTTCTTTACATCCATTAATACTTCTTGAAAAAAAAAAATTTTAATCCACCAATTAAAATTTAGGATATGATAACACTGATTTAGTACAGCTCAACGGTGTATTACATCACGGAATGCAAGCGAACCCGGATGGCTAGCAGCTGAGGTGATTTAGCGGTACACAGGGAGAAAGAGAAAAGATTTGGACGGATGAGGCAGTCCACAGGAGATCGTGAAGAACCACAGATGAATTGGCGAATTTGAGTTCGATGAGACCCTTTTGTAATTCGAGAAGTTTTGTCGCATTTGGTGCAATGTGAAGTTATTAACATCGCATCTTAGTTAATACTTGTTGGGAAGTTTCTACGAATTAGTTAAAAAATTGAGGTTCCACAAAGGCAACTGCAATGCAGTGAATCGTACGGTTTCAAGACACAATCAACTACAAAAGTTTTTCGACCGCCTTCTATATGAGTGTGTGTAAAGGTTGATGGTCGTTCGTCAGTATTGATTGGAATTGTTGAATTTGTTCAGTGAACATGGGCAGTGAATTAACAAAACAAATCGAAGTTAATTTCTTAGTAAACTTCAAGTCTTCTTGTTTTCGCCAGCTGGGTCGGACGTCGCGAACTGTGTGTGTCAGCATTGATTGTGATTTTTCACGCGAAAAAGAGAAAAGAATTGTGGATGTTGTCGTATTGGGATACCGTACGAGTCCAATGTTATTAACTTTGAACACAATTTCGGATTCTTGAATCATAACTCTTGTCCCGAGTACATGGAAAACGCCTGCAAAAAGTGAAATAATCGTTTCGAAGAATTCAAGTCATCTTCAAGGTTGGATAAAGCGCGGAAAATCCCGTATTAAAATGCATTGTTATTGTCGCGCAATATCTTAGACAACACGCGAGTTGACTTTGATTTCAATGTGCATCATCTTTCTTTCTGTATAAATTAATTGCTAAAAGATGCTTGAGTTAAGTTGCAGAAAGTGATTAACATGAATCAGTGAATGTTATGCAATCGATAACTGATATACGTCAGTGGTTAATCTGCAGTCACTATTGATTGAGTTTTTCCGAATACCTCGCGACAGTCTTCGAGGCATAGAAGTAGCTGGGGAATTAAAAATTGTGGAAATCCCGAAGATAATTTATCCCATTATATGCGGGCTAAATATGTCGTGGTGCGTATGGCAAGTAAAATAGGCATGTTAAAGGAAGAGGGCAATGTGCTCCTCTAGATAAAATACCAATTTATTCGAGCTGGTGGTACAAAGAGGACATTGAAATACGGTTGGAACGGTAACTATTACAAATAATATCTTTTCGGAAGACTGGAACCTATTTGAGTATTAGTGTCTGTGTCACTTTTCGTGTAGAAGCGTCTAGCGGTGTTTTTCCAATTTAATGAACGGAGTGCTCGAGAATGTATCTAAAGATAAACAGTGATTAAAAAAGTGACAAAGTTTAGGATCGATTCGGGTCATCTTGTAGAACACGCGTTGGTAGTATACGCGTATGTGTATTGATTTAGATGCCGTGTAAGAACACTTTATTTTTATGCTAATTAACTTTAAAGATAAAGATCCTTTATATTGCTACAATCGTGAAATTTATGCCGCAAATATGAGATTGAACCGTAATAAAATTGGCGGAAATGATGTATGATCGACAATCCTTTTGGCGCGTAAGTGGAAATCACGTGAAACGTTTAGCTACGATGACTATGTTTGCGTCACATGCTTATATTTAAACGATGTTGTCCCTTCAATCAACCTCCTCTAAGTAGCGTTGCAATTCCGGACCTCCCCGCTGAGTGACTTGACTTGACTACTCAGTGCATCAACTCCATGCAAATACAAGTTCAAAAAGAAATTGTTGTGCCATTTATGTACTTGTACATGGGAGCTTATTTCTCGCCTGATACCATTAGCCGTCCAGGTCTTGCGGAAACCTTCTTCAAGGCTGCCAGGAACAGCGTAAGCATGCTCGACATTTAATTGAAAATCTGTCGATGCGCGGTCAGCTAACTAATTCGGTTACCAATTTAATCACGGTGCCCACAAGTGAAAAGCATGAATGGAGGGTGGTCATTACACGGCATTTTGTAAATGGAGTATTTACGGGAAATGGTTCAAATACGACGACCAAAGTGTATCAGTGATTGATTCTTCCGATGTTGTGTCTAGCGCTGCCTATATTTTGTTCTATTCATGTTTACCGGAAGTGCCCCACTCGGATGTTATTTAGCTGTCGCAATACAGTCAGCAGGCATTCACCTTAAGACTAATAGTTAATATTAAATAATAATTAAGTAGGTATAACACTTTTGCAACAGATTATTAATTAATAGAAAATATTTGCGATAAAACGGACACGATTCATTCTCCCTATTTAATATACTGAATAAGTGATAATGAGAATATTTTTTTCGTTATGAATAGTGACCAGCTAACTTTGATTTATAGATTGTATGATGAATTGTTATAATCATATCTGCGTCTCCCATACATATTTATGATAGATCCATTTGTTGTTATATCCACATGAAACGGATGTTTTTGATTTATTTGCATTTTTCTCAATTACTTTGCCTGATTGATTTAGTCCAACATCAATTTAAAACTCCATTGAATAAAACATATGCATACATTTTTTTTTGCTTTGTGCGTACGGTTAATGCCCGCGGTCCATATAACGGGAGGGCAAAGTGATAAAAAAAGGGAAAACATTATAAAGTGTAGAAGACTAAAATATTTCTGCACAAATTCAAGGATTTTTTTAAATAAATGGATTATTAAAACAAAGAAAATGAATAAAATGAATTGTTAAATCTTACCCGACGGTGTTTCCATTTCTGGCAGGCTCCTCCTATAACATGGGCTAGCCATCGGGCGCGCTCCTCCGTTTTTTGTTGTTAACAGGGGCTCTTGCCGGGTAGAGTGGCCTTCCGCTCGCATACCCCTTTATGATATAGGGTTATGTGACTTCATCGCATAACGCTATAGCATAAATCGGTTACGTTTGCATTTCTCATTTGAGGGAAAGAGTCATACAAAGTAAGTTTGTATGAGTTTTTCACTTAAATGGGAAATGCATGGCCACGTCTACGTTTGGATCTTGCTCCGGTTGGGAGAGTGCGAGGGGCACCGCTTCCATCTGGATGCCCCACTCTTATTTGTGGGTCATAAGGCTTGTCGGTAACGACGAAGTCTCTGTAAGTCCATCCGTTTTTGCCCGGCACAATTTGTTCTTTGAACAAACATAGCAACCCTTAGTAGGTTACCTGGGCCTCGACACCAGTCGATTGGCACTCGACCCTTTTAATTCATGAATGCGAAATATTTTTGAAGTGAGTCCTTGTGCTAGGGGGAAAGAACCTGCCCCACGACACCGCAACGCTAGCCTGCAAGCGTATTTACGCGTCTCCAGACAAGGCCAATCTCGGCGGATCTTAACATCCTCTTCCGCTGAGGCAGCAGACCATCGCTGCAGTCCTACACGGACATATCCAACCTACTTTCACTACATATTTCTTTTATTCAAAATGGATTTTATTTAAGTACATATCGTCCATTATTATCTGCGACCTTTTGTCATTTTTTGGGTGTAGCCACTATTCCATCTGTGTAGAATTTCTGTGGTTTATCGGCGAAAAACTTGGCCAAGTGATTTTCACAGTCCCTTTTTGAAGTGAATTCCTTTTCATTAAAGAAGTTTTGCAGAGACCGAAACAAATGGTAGTCTGATGGTGCAAGGTCTGGACTATACGGTGGATGCATCAAAACTTCCCAGCCAAGCTCTGTCAATTTTTGTCAGGTCATCAAAGATGTGTGTGGTCTGGCAACGCCCTTTCTATTGATAACTTCTGGCCGGTTTTTTTGAATTGCTTGTTGTAATCTAGTTAATTGCAGACAGTACAAACCAAATTGAGTATGGCCAGGTTCTAGCACCTCATGATAAACAATTCGCATCCAATCTCACCATACACACAACATAACCTGATTTTGTGTCAATCCTGGCTTTGAAGTCGTTTGTGATGATTCACCTTTTTTTGATCATGATCTTTTTCGAACGACATTCTCGTATCTTACCCATTTTTCATCGTCCGTCATGATTTGCTTCAAAAATGGCTCGATTTGGTTCGTTTTATTAGCATTTCGCAAATGAAAATTCGGTCGATCACAGTTTTTTTTATGTTAATTCATGCGGCACCCAAACGTGCTAATTATTATGATGGTTACGCTATTTATTTGTAGGTTTCTTAGATAGGTGCTAGTTATTATGTTACGTTAAGTATTATGGTTACTTATTAGTTGCACTACTTGTTCGTAGGTTTCTTAGATATGTAATTACTATTGTTTTATTGGTTGTGCTAGCTATTAGGTTCCGTTAATTATTATGTTTATATACTGGTTACGGTACTGGTTTGTAGTTTTCTTAGATGTGTTAATACTATTGCTTTGTTGGTTTTGCTAGCTATTAGGTTACGTTAATTATTACGTAGCAACTTCGAAACCAGGCATTAGACAGATTTGAGACATCGATATCTCCAATATCTGGAGCTTGCATCGTTATATCATTCCTGATTTTTTCTATTGCGAAAAGTGCACTTGGGCATTTAATTATTAAAGTGGGCCTACGCCTTTCTGGATGGTTAAAAGAATGACCTCCAAGTTTTTTTCTCTTTCATAAGGTTCATAGGCATAGAATTATTAATTAAAACTTTATGAAAACAGTTTGAAAAAGAATTCACCCGATATTTAGTTTCTGGGAATGTTTTAAAAAATCGCTGTAAATTTATTGCTGATATATTATTTATAAAAATTGGGGGCAACAACGATTGTTTAGTTAGCATAGAATTAGTTTGCTCGGGATGATTATTAGCTAATGTTGCGAATAAATTGACATTACTGGAAATTAAATTATTTCAATTTATTGGGTTATTTAAATTAATGTTTCTTTTTGTGATTAATTTTCCCCTGGTTAAATTGAAATTGATCAAGTCCCGATCCATAGCATCGCTGAGAGAAGATGCGCCAGGACCATCGGCAACTTCCATTGTTGTTTCTTTATTTTCTTCCGTTCTATTCATATTATTTTTAAGCTAAATTCACTTTAACTGACCTAAGCTCATTTTCTACAAACTCCTTAAAAAAGGAGCTGTTCAGAACTTTCCTTGTTTTTATCTTGACCGTTCCCTTCACCATTCTTTCCGAATTTTTAAGTTCTTTTTGTGTCTTGAATTTTTCTACTGCTTAAAATCCAATGCAAAATTCCACGCTCCAATTGGAAAGGCTCTCTTGTAGGATGATTCTAGGCCACCCTTCTTGAGTCTTCGTATTGCACTTTCCAAAGGGAAAGTATCCCTTCTTGGAATCTCCTTTGTCGTTTGAAATGTTCAATAATCGTTGAAAAATTAGAACAAAAACCAAGCAATAACTAAGCAGAAATGATAAATTATTAAAACAATACACATCTATTCGCTACGACAGTTGCAAAGTCAATCCGGTCCTCTAAATTAGGATTACTTATGAGTAGATTTTTAAAGTATTTGAAATTTCAAATTAATCAAGTCACCAATCCTACGATTTACTAATTTTAGACAATCAGTAATGACACTCAAATAAACCCGCTATCAACTAAATTCAATTATTCGCAGTCTCAGCTAAGCTCTTGGGACTAGTTTTTAGTTATAAATATCAGAATTAATGTAAGATGTACGAAATTGTGCGCTTGTATTGTGCTTCATGTATTCACAAATCATTCCAAGAAATTATTTCCCATAGATTATTAATTTTTCCCAGCAACGCTAATATAGTAACTTTCACAAATTAATTTTAACTAATAAAGCTTTTTTGTAAATATTTGTTGAGCTTTTAACGACAGTAGATTGGAAACCGGTTAATGCGCAAGCTTTCAAAACTACAAAAAGAGTGCCCGCCTTCAATTCAAATTGAAATCTCCCACGATTGAGAAATTTCCCTTGCCGGCAAAATATATCCAAAAAAGAAAAACTTGAAACTGAACGAAATTTTTCCGGCCATATTGCGAAAAATTTTCCCCGTCGTGTGTGTGCGACTGGCGAAAATTTATTGTGGGGGTTTACGAGTGAAGCACGTGTTTGTCCTAAATTGCTGAAATTTTATGGTAAAAACGTAAGGAAGCGGTGATTACGCTACGTGCCGGTGGCCACTGTACTTGAGGTAAGAACTTTGCATGTCCGATAGGGGAAATGAAGTTTTCCCGCATGAGTTTTCCAAGAATAGGTTTTTCAATGTCGCACATTCCATAGGTAGATAGCCAATTTTGGAAGAAAATGAATGCTGAAAAGCTGAAGCGCTTGCAGGCGCAAGTACGTATTGGTGGTAAGGGAACTCCTCGTCGCAAGAAGAAGATTGTCCATCAGACAGCTGCAACGGATGACAAGAAGCTGCAAAGTTCGTTGAAGAAGTTGAATGTGAGCACAATTCCCGGAATTGAGGAGGTTAACATAATCAAGGACGACCTCAGTGTAATCCATTTCAACAATCCGAAAGCACAAGCATCGCTTGCAGCAAATACTTTCGCTATCACTGGACATGGAGAGAATAAGAAGGTAAGAGAAGTTCTAGATCGTTGCATAAATACGTGTAAAGTACTAAATGCAATTTAGGTTGTTGAAATGCTTCCTGATATTTTGCCACAACTTGGTCAAGAGACCGTGATCCAGTTGAGGCGATTTGCCAACAATATGTCTGTGGGGAAGACGTTGAGCGGAATCGCGGAAGATGATGATGTTCCTACGCTGGTGGGTAATTTCGACGATGCATCGAAAAATGAAGTGCCAATATTGAGTAAGAGTAATGATCAAGAAAATCAGGTAGCTGTTGCTCCTGCTGAAGAGGCAAAGATGGATCAGACGGAAGGTGCAAAAGTAGAAACGAAACCCGCGGATCAACCAGTTGGAGACAAAAAGGGACAACAGCAAAATCAGCAGAAGGGCAAGGCAGCACAAGAAGGTAAAAAACAGGCTGACAATAAGCAGGCTAATAAAGAAGGTGGTAAAAAGAAGGATCAATCTAAAAAAGGTGATGCTGCTCAACAAGAGAAACCAATACCTGCTGATTCAAAGCCTGGTAAGCAAGAAGGGAAAGGTTCTAAACCAAAAGTAGAGGAAGCCGTTCCTGAAAATGATTCTAAAGCCAAAGGGAAGGGAAAGGGAGAAAAGCAGCATACTGAAAATAAAAAGGAGGGCAATAAGAAAGATGATTCCAAAGGAAAAGATAGCAATCAGAAAGCTGGGCAAGCTGCAGCAAAACCAAAGGAGTCCGTAAAACCAGCTGATCAACCGAAGGAACCAGTAAAATCAGCCGAACAACCAAAAGTGGAAGTTAAAAAAGAGGAGCCCCAACCGAAAACGGATGCAAACGCAAATCAACAGCAAGGGGCAAGGAAAGAAGAACCTTTGAAATTCAATGAAGTTTTGAAACAGGCTGAAAATGCTAAACCTATCGAAGCGGAGAAGATTGATCAGGTATCTGTTAAAAATGAAGGTAAGAAGCTAGAAGCAACACCTAAACCTGCTGATGCCTCAAAAGCAAAAGACAAACCAAAAGTTGATGCTTCAAAATCTGCGGATAATTCTAAGCCAGTAGTAGCTTCCAAGCCAACGGATATTTCAAAACCAGCTGAAGCTCAAAAAGAAGTAGATGCATCAAAACCAGCTGAAGCTCCAAAGACAGTAGATGCTCCAAAACCAGCTGAAGCTCAAAAACCAGTAGAGGTCACAAAAACACCAGAATCTCCAAAACCTATTGAGACTCCAAAAACACCAGCAGTTGCAAAATCAGCAGAGACTCATAAATCAGCAGAAACGCAAAAACCAGTAGAGGCTCTGAAACCTGCTGAAGCTAAAACACCAGAAGCTCCAAAAACACCAGAGGCTGGAAAGCCAGCTGAAGCTCCAAACGCAAAAGAAGCTTCCAAAGCAAAAGAGCCTACAAAACCAAAAGACGCCCCAAAACCAAAAGAAGCCCAAAAACGAATAGAAACTCCAAACGCATCGGACGCATCGAAAGCCACTGAAGCATCCAAACCAGCTGAAATCACGATGGCAGAATCCGCTGAAACTGCAAAACCAACTGAGCCCGTCAAGGCTGTAGAAGTTTCAAAGTCTGTAGACTCTTCTAAATTTACTGATGCTGTAAAGCCCACTGAGGCTCTAGCACCAACTGAATTACTGAAGTCAAATGAATCGGCGAAACTTTCTCAGCCTCCAAAATCAATCGAACCATTGAACATTGCTGAGGCTTCAAAAGTAGCTAAAAGTGCTAAACAAGCTCAAAGTCCGAAAACAGTTGAACCACCTAAAGTAACTGATGCGGGAAAACCAGCGCCACCTCCGAAAACGCCAGAAGCTGTCAAACCAGCTGAATCGCAAAAACAATCGGAATCACCAAAGTCGGCTGAAGCATCTAAGGCAAAAGCAGCCGAAACTGCAAAACCAACGGAGGCATTAAAGCCCGCTGAAGCCCCTAAACTGACAGAGGCTCCAAAATCAGTCGACGCACCCAAACAAAGTGAGGGTTCTGAGCCTCCAGGTGCCACTAAATCGGCAGAACCACCAAAGTCAGCCATCGCTCCAAAACCAGTAGAACCCCCCAAGCCGGTTGATGCACCCAAACCAGCGGAAGCTCCTAAACCTGCAGAAGCTTCTAAACTAGCAGAAGCTCCTAAACCAGCAGAAGGTCCTAAGGCCGCAGAAGCACCCAAATCGGCAGAAACTCCTAAGCCAGCAGAAGCTTCTAAACCAACAGAAGCTCCTAAATCAGCGGAAACTTGGAAACCGGTAGAAGTTCCTAAGCCAGCAGAAGCTTCCAAACCGGCAGATGCTTCAAAACCAGCAGTCGCTCCAAAACCAGCGGAAGCTCCAAAATCAGCAGAAGCTCCAAAACCAGCGGAAGTTCCAAAACCAGCGGAAGTTCCAAAATCAGCAGAAGCTGCAAAGCCAGTTGATGCAACTAAAGTAACTGAGCCTCCGAAATCAGTAGAGGCACCTAAACCGGCAGCAGATCCAAAACTCGCTGATGCACAAAAATCTAAAGACATCAAAAAACCAGCAGACGTCCCCAAACCAGCAGAGGCCCCTAAACCCGCCGCTGCTCCTAAATCACCAGAGGCACCTGTTTCATCGGAAGCCGCCAAACCAGCAGATATTCAAAAACCTGCTGAATCGTCGAAACCAAAAGATGAAGCTAAGCAAACGGGTCCTATAAAATCAGAATCTTTGAAGTCCGAAACCACACAAAGTCCAGCAGAGCAACAACAAAAATCTAGTGACGTCTCTAGCAAGCCAGCGGAAGCAGCCCAACAACCTGCTTCCCCACAGGACAATAAAAGTAAACCTGTAATTGCTCCAAAACCGGTGGTTGAGCAAAAGCAAGTAGGAAAACAACCAGCCAAACCTGCCAAGCCAAATGACGTCGCTCCGAAGACTGAAGACAAGGTTAAGTCACCCGTGGAAACAGCTGCAAACCCGTTAGAATCTCAAGTTCCTACCCCATCTTCACCAGCGGCACAGAAGCTTGCGGAACCCTTAAAGCAAACTGTTGAGGTTCCAAAAGTAGCCGAAGCTAAACCGGTGGCTGATGGAGCAACTAAACCCAACGAACCCCAAGCGGTCACAAAAATTGTTGATACTTCATTAGGAGGTCAAAAACCGCCAAATGCCCCCACATTAGCTGATCTTTTGAAATCCGTAGACAATCCAGTGCCGATTGCCGAAAAAACAACAAAAGTCGAGACTGAGACGAAACTAACTGAAGTTCCAAAACAATCTCAAAGTGTTCCTCAAGAAGTGCCGAAATCTGATTTACCTGCGAGTGTCACAAAGGAAGTAGAAAGTGCTGCGGAAACTTTAAAAGCCACCGATATCTCGCCTAAGCCAGGCCAGCAGGAAGTCCCAAAGGTGGATTCAACTAAGCAAGACGAGAAATTAGTGCCCGGAGACAAGTCTAAAGAATCGCCGAAGCCGTCGTCACCCAAACCAGCAACACCTCCAGCAACAAAACCTGATCAAAAGAAGGGGGCAGGAAAGAAACAAGAGCAAAATGCTGCTGCACAAAAAGCCTCCGCCCCCGCTAAACCTCAGGATGGAAAGAAAAACGAAAAGGCCAAATCAAAGACACCGCCACCATCCAAGCCTGATAAATCCCAAAGTCAGCCGCAAGTCAAAGTAGATAGTGAAGCAGCACCTACTGTAGCGGATAAAAATGAAACGAAGAAGACTGATGACAAGTCAAGTAGTTCTGAATCGAATTTGAAACAAGAGACTGTTCAGCAATTGACTGATAAGCAAGAAGCACAATCCAAACCTCAACAGCAAGAGCGAAAATCGAAATCTCCACAATTACCGCCAAAGCCTAAACCGCAACCCAACTCCGGCGAACAAAAACCACAAGAACAAAAGACGTCGTCGCCACAACAACCAAAACCCGCCAGCCAAGCACAACAAGCCAAGCCTCAGCAAGCGCAGAAGAAACCAGAGCAAGGGAAACCTAAAGCGGACCAGCAAACTAAACAGCCGAAGCCGAAAGCTAGTAACCAGAAGAAGGAAGGTGGAGATCAAATTAAAAAATAATATGCTTCGCAATATTTTTTGAGAAACGCAATTACTTCTTGCTTTTCGATATTTGCTTTGAAATTTAACGTTAGTCTTTGGTTTGTGTTTAATGTTTTTGCTGTTACTTGTAGCTTTAAGTTTGTTTTTTATTTTATTTCAAGCGAATTACTGCCTTACTAACAATTTCGCATAATTTTGAGAGAGCTTTCAGATTGTGTTGCATCTGAAGGAGGGGCGAACATTTCTGAGTGCAAGAAATATGAAATTAAAAATACTTTAACTTATTTTTAATATTTTTTTTTAAAGCGAGAAATATTTATTTTGTTTGTTTTATTAAGTCTTCCGCGATTCAACACAATCTAAGAGCTATCTCTACATTCTAAGGGCCTCCAAGCTGATTAACACATGCTTAAATTAATGAAAATATATATGCAACATGTAGCACTGAACTAACTAATCGTAAACAAAAAAGTGGTTTGGTTGTTGGGGCATAGAATACGGTCATTGTACACTCCCCACCCGTATCCCTTCTAAGCGAAATCTCAAATTCATTGGACCCGCCCTTAATTTTGACGGATTATTTGTTTTGTCGCGAACCTCTAGTCCCTAACGAACTGTGATCTGATAATCATTATTCATTGTAGCGAGCCTCCGTATTTGGGGAAATGATAAAATTATTTTTTTCTAACAGTAAAGTGCATCTAACAAACACAGATCATTGTAATACTCTTCTAGTCTCCCATTTATGTTCAAATATTGTATTTTTAGTTTATGTTACGAGAATCCATTGATTCACAAATTTTGATACTCATGATTGATTTATCAGGCATTTTAGTTATAATTACTCGTAAATTAGGTTTGTTTACTTTTCATTTTAGATTAATTTAAAAGCATTGAAAGTAATGTAAAAGGCAAATTGCAAAGTCAGAAGAGTTCTAAAATTAATATTCGGATGATTTGAGCAAATTAATGTCTTCTATACAAAGTATCATTTCGACATCCAAAAATTGTATTTTAAACGTTTTGTACTCAAAATTTTAGAAACTTTTAACGAACGTGCATATTTTGCATGCCTTTTTACCCGTATCTCTTCTGGCTTTGCTTTTCACTTTCGTGGCTAAGTATTTTTCGTTCTACCATTTTCTATGGTATTAACAATCCCAGTGGGAGATTTAAAACCCCCTTTGCAATTATTTTCAACCTACAGTTCCTCAACTATGCATCGACCTAAAAATGACTGAATTCACAATTTTTTTTTAAATATCGCTTTTTATAACATCGAAAAGTTTGCCTTGCCATTCGATTGCAAATGATTTTAGTGTGATGATTTTTTTCCTAGGAATAGAATATTTAGTTATCTAACAAATTTACCAAAGTCTTTAGATTACGGAATGTTATTATTGTGATTTTTTTCGTCTAACATTATTTTAATTGGAAAAGAACAAAGTATCGCGTGATGATTTTTTTGTCTCTCTATATGACGAAGCGTTCACAATGTTTTAGTTCTAATGAATTCATTTTGAATTTCTTTTTTTTATTATTGTTTCGATGATCGTATACAAAGTGTAAATTTGTAAAATCGAAAAGGGTTTAAAATAAAATGTTGAAAAAGTATGTATACAAAAGATAGTATATAGTATAACAATTTTCTTTCCAGAAAAGATTTCATCCTGTTTGTGTGTTTAATTTTGATATCTTCAATTGTTGGGAGTTACTTAATAATGCATTGCCTTTATTCGGATTAAAATTAAACTGAAACAGTTACAAACAAAAGATATACAAGAGACAGACAAATGGTAGAATGAATCAAGTAAAGTATCTTTGATCAAGTTGTTAATTTAAGTGCAAAAGTATGGTGTAGAGAGAATTGCCGTATGTGCATCTTTAAAAAAAAAAGTGTTAACCAGATACATACAAGTGGTTGCTTAACATCTCTGCAGTGGTGGAAACATAATATACCGTTGGTTAACGTCTGTTCGTAATTACACTTAATACTTTCCGATTTCTCTCAATTTTTAATTCAAAATGAATTGGAGATAGTTGTGGGGTGGAATGTCTATCTCTACAAATGTAACTTCTTGCAATTCTTTGCTGAATTAATTTTCAATAATTGCTTTCATGTCTTCTGAACGTCGTATTTTTGGTGCTTAGTCGTACTTCTGTGCATGTTCTTATGTTCTTCTAATCGTTATTAATTCGGTGTTATTACAAGAAATCTTATCTCTTCAACATATGACACAAATACAAACATAATGATATAATCTTGAAAAATATCTTCAAGAGTTTTATAAAATTTCCCATTTATTCCGCACTAGGCGGAAGTTGTGGTCTTACTTTGAAACCTACTTTTCATATTAGTTGTTTAGTTTTGACTTATGAATATTATGAATCTACAATCAGTTAATAGCACTTCCCAATGTCGACGTTTGATTTCGGGCTTAATGTTGCGATAAAGTCCACCACAATTTTTTGATATTAACTTGGGTGTCTAGAGATTGACTTTCGTTTTGCGTGTCATACTCATCAAATATGATAAACCTCATAATTTCATGATTTTACGCAGTGAGATTTTAGACCCATTAGTTTCGGTAGCAGCGAATCGACAGGGTAGGAATTCGATGAACTATTTGTAATTACATTATAGTACTAAAAATTTTTCGAAGATTGCGCTGAGCTTCAACATGGGCCCTGGGTAATCACAAATGAACCATATATATAGGTATTTTAACTAAAAACGCCAAATTTTCGGTCTGCCGTATTAAATTATCAGATCATCAGCAAGCAACAGTTGTTCCCTTACCATCCAAAGTATATAACCTCGGCGGATTAAAAAAGATTACAAATAGAGGAGTTATTTAGAAAGTAGTTTTCATTGGCTTTCGCAAATCCAGGAACCAGATAAAATTATCAAACCAAAAGAATGAAAATTCCTGAGAAATAAAAGTACGTTTAACTTTGTTAAAATTATATGCCTGTTATGTTCCAAAATTTGAAAACTAATTGAGGTCGATGTAAAGTGTGCCCCAAAGTTCATAACCATTATTCTTAATCTTTCGGTTTGTTTCATCCTCTGATTTAGTTCCCATTACATACCCTACCATTGGTCCTTCCACATTCTGAAGCAGTTTTGGAAAATTGTCTTTGAAAAGTAAAATTTTCCATCTACAAAAGAGCCGAAACTTGCAGGGCGTTAAGGCAGGATTGAAATCAGACTGGCGAAGCTGTGTAATCTAGTTTTGTTGAAATGTGCTGGCGTATTATCGTTCTGAAAGAATCGACTACCGGGTTTTTCCTCACAACAAACTTTTAAAGACTTTAAGCAACAATTCTGTCTTGACTGTCTAACGTCTTGAAGCATATTCATTTTGCACAATAGCGTGACAATTAAAGCATATAGATTACTATGACATTGACATTATTTTTTTCGGCCATTTTAAAGCAATTCACTCATCCCTAAATTGTTTCCACACAATTCTTCGAGTTAAAACTTTTTTAAATTTCGTAGCGACCAGAAAGGGTTCGATTTATTTGCCTCGTCAGTACAGGACTAGATAAGATGAGAGCCCACAGAGGGTAAAGATTATACTTATTAGTAAGAAAACGGCTGGGAAATAATCTTCTTCTGCTGGAATCGATGGAAATGTACGGATTTGGGACAAGATTATTGGACAATTTCTAATAGTATTTTCAGGTTAGTCAAACATAGATCACGTTTTTGATAAGATTTTGCAATAATATTTGATTAAGAATTTACGCAAGAAAGTATTGAGAAAGCCAAAGAGGATTCTTGCCTGAAAGGATAAGCAAACCTCGTTTGGGTCGAACAAATCTAAATGTATTTTAAAAATTTATTAGACTTATCTTCTTCTTCGTAGCATTACAGCCCCTCTCTCAACAAGCACCTTCAACTGTCTCGGTCTATTGACCGTGTCCCCCAATTTTGAAATCCGAGCAGCGATGAACTGTCTTCGTCGATCGAGTCAGACCAGTGTTTCCTCGGCTTCCCCACTGGTCTACGCCTTTCAGTTCTCCCAACCAATGTCTTGTTGGGTATCCGTTGTTCGTCTATTGTGAATAGCAGTATGGGAAGTAAAAGAGTAGATTGAATTAAAAGCATTATGAGGTTTATTTGAGTATAATATATTCGTTTTGGTGGTCGTTACAGTTGGACTATTCACGTTAAACAGATCACATCTTATAAGTGTCCTCGTAATCAAATCAAATACCTAGCGCGTCTATTGCGCTGCTTGTGTGTGTGTATATATTGCCTCTCTAACACTTCCCCACAATATATAAAATTCACTGTATACGAAATATCCGGTCGTGTTGTTACCGAGATATACATTAACGCGCCGATAAGTCTCTGATATGGGTATTTCAGCATATCCGCTTCATTTGTTTTTCTGGTTTTTCGAGCTTTTCCCTCAATTCCATTGGCGTCTTCGCTGGCTTGCACTCCTTCATATTAACTTTTTCCAGGATCTTTTCTTTCCGCTGGGTTAATGACACTTCACTTATATTCAAATTTTGATTGAATTCAATTCCTAAGTTCCTAAGTTTTTCACTTTACCGAGGTCTTTCATTTCAAAATCGTTGTTTAGCGATTTCTTCTTTAATTCATCAATCCATTTATTGTCATTCGATGCCAATAATAAGTCGTCTACGTACACTGCGACAATCATAACTTTGTCATTTCTTTGCGCACTAAATAAAAAAGGATCTTGTCTGTAAATTTAGTTTTTCTAGCTTGTCGATAAGTCTCTGATATCATCTTAGTCCCGACTGTTAAAGTCCGTATAGCGCCTGCACTAGCTTACACACTGCACTGTCTTTCTCATTTATTTGCTTAAGCCACTTTACCGCTGTCTCTCTCACTTGTTTGTCCGTTGATGTCGCAATTTGATTTGATGTTATTTTCACCAATACTTTCTTCAAGTTTTCAGGTATCTCCATATAAACAGTGTCTTTTAATTCGCCGTTTAAATATGCCGTGACTACATCCATTTGATGTATTTCAAGATTCAATTCAGCTGATAGCGCTGCCAATAATCTTATGGATGTCATCTTTGCAACTGGAGAAAACGTTTCATGATAATCTTCCCCATTACGCTGCGAGCATCCTTTCGCGACTAACCGCATTTTTTTTCTTATTGTTTTCTTTTGTACGAAAAACAAACCGACTTCTAATTATTTTTCGATTTTTTGGGCGTTCTACAATTTTCCAGATTTTGTTTTTAATTTGTGCAATGTATTCACCTTCCATGGCTTTTTCCCATGCACTCGCATCATCCGAATTTTGCGCTTCTTGCCAATTTGTTGGCTTCGCTATGCTCACGAGGTTTGCGTACTCAGCTTCCTCGAATACCTTATCATCATCTGCTTCGTCTTCTATTATCGAAGGCACTTCATAATTTTCTTGATATTCCGTAATTTGACGGATGATACATTTTTCTGAGTCTTCCTACTGATCCCGTACGTTGGATTATAGGTCTCCCTCTGCCGCGCGTAGCTGTGTTGTTTACACGACGCGCGATTTCAGCGCTGTCGTGTAATGACGATCTTCGTCTCTCTCTTCGTCACTCTCACTTTCTGTGTCTTTCTTAACCTCTAGTTCCACAGATTTATTGTCATTGTCCGATTCACTCGCATCAATGTCTTTAATTGTGACTGGTTCCTCAACAAATCTAACGTCTCGACTCACAATTAATTTGCGCTTTTCTTGTGACCACAAACAATAGCTTTCGATTCTGTCGAATAACCAACTAACGTCTGGTTTAATTTTTAAACCGTATACCGCACTGCTTTTTGCTAAAGCTTTCAGATCTTCATTTAAATGTCCGAGTCGACGATGCCACATATCAATATCTTTTGTTGCATCCTTTTCTCTACTCATTTTTGCATTTTCGCACTCGCTGTGGCGCACATAAAATAGTTTGCCTATTTTTCATCACGTAGGCACACTTTGCCTTTCTTATCCATTATAACCATAGATATAAGGAACTGGATCCGCAACCGATCGTGAGAGTCGAAGAAATTGGCAACCTTCGCTAAAGTTGTGTGAAGTTGAGGTTTGAAGTGATATGCTTTTGTTTTAGCACTCTATTCACGGCGAAACACGTTCACATTTAAAAAGTTTTTAATTTTTAAGATCGCGCGTACGTAATCGGAACTTTAATTCACTGTTTTGATTAAAAATTTACGAAATTTCCATCCGCTTTGACACATGAGTTTTCCCGCATGTTTCGCGCTCTTTTCGATTTTCTTTTGCTTTGACGTTCGAGTTTTCCGTGAGAGCCGTTTGTTGTTTGTACTCTAACTGTTTTCCGAATGATAACGAAGGCGCGATCGTGTGCAAATGAAATGAAATTTCGTTAGTGTGTGCGGGTGTCAGTGGGGGAAGCGATTCTTCTGAAGAGAGAAAAGAAAAACCGGTCTGGAAAAAAGGGGAAGGAGAAGCAGAGGGAATCATATAGTTTCGAGAGCCTAAGTTATTTATAACTTATTTATGTGGCAAATTTGCTTCTCACATGGACGAGTACACAGATTCTCGTTGCTCGTCCATTTGTTTATATGTCTTTGATTATATCGCATCATTTACTCTGAAGCCCTCCTCGAATCCTTTGTCGGTGATACTTGCTAAGGACAATAAATTTGTTCTCAAATCAGGAACGTATAATACTTTTTCTAGTATTATTTCATTATTTTCTTCGTTTGGAAATATTAAATTTATTTGTCCAACACCTTCGATCGTCGTTGATTTATTGTTTGCTAAATTCAACGTCATGTTTTTGTTTGAAAAGTTTATAAATGCTTCTCTGTTTGCGCTCATATGTGAGGTACTACCACTATCCAAGCACCATGAATTCTTTTGGTCATCTGTAGGTGTAACTAAGGCAGTTTCTGTTGTCATAAACGCTTGTTTACTTGTCGATTTCGCGTTTTCGACGTGTCGTGTGCTCGGTGTTGACGCTCTTGACGTACACTCTCTGGCTATGTGTCCGGTCTTCCCACATTTGTAGCACGTTATTTTGCTCGTTGATTCCGCTTTCTGTTGGTAATTTTATTTACGTCCTCTATTAGTTTCCCGCCAATTTTGTTTATTTGTTCTGTTCACGAATAATGCGAACTCGAACTCTTCCATGATTTTTATGCGAACTACGTCCGGCTTTGGCAGCTCATCGCGCGTTTCTAGGACGCACCTGAATGTTTCATATGAATTAGGCAAGCTGTATAACTGTAGTATCGATAACAGCTCATCTCCAACCGTTATTCCGACTTCCTTAAGTCGTGTCACCGCATCAAAAAATTCTTGAAGATGTTCCCACATTTTGTCACCTTCTCTCATCCGAGATAGCGCAATTTTCTTGAGCAGTTGGGCTGTTCTTGCTGGCCCTTTTGACTGAAATGTTTCTTTCAGTTTATCCCAAATTTCTTTTGATGTGTCTGTCTGCGTTTCCATTTTTCAATACCAGTAACATCAGTCGAGTCAAGGTAAACTATTTCACCATTTGCATAACCCCATAAATCGTTTTTCACGAGGATTGCGCGCATCTGTAACTTCGACGTATCGTAATTTTCGGCGCTTAGCGACTCAATTCGCACATTCGAATATTCTTTCGTCATCTTGATTTGCGTTCGTTCTTCACGATTTCCCGCACTCAACTATTTCGAGTTTAACTTTTTCCGGATATTTTCTGCGCGCGTCTAGTATTTTCTACTATTTTATTCAATGCTCTTTTATGGGTATACTGGGCCCATAACTTATTGTGAATAGCAGTATAGGAAATAAAAGAGTAGATTGAATTAAAAGTATTATGAGGTTTATTTGAGTATAATATTATATTCGTTTTGGTGGTCGTTACAGTTGGACTATTCACGTTAAACTGTTCACTTCTAAGAAGTGTCCTCGTAATCAAATCAAGTACCCAGCGCGTCTATTGCGCTGTTTGTGTATGTGTGTTTATATATTGCCTCTCTAACATCGTCTATACGATTCACGTGGCCTGCCCATTTCAGCTTCCGCAGTCTTACAATCGTTGAGACCTCCGGCTGGTCAAAAATTTCGCACAGTTCATGGTTGTATCGAATTCGCCATTGGTCCCCGTTTTGTTTCGCTCCGATTATTCGCCTCAGGACCCGTCGCTCAAATAGCCCAGTCATATTAGGGCTTTCACCTCGGAATGAAAGATAATAAGCTGCAAATTGGTATGAACCTTTGTTTTGTCATTCTAAATGTTGTCTCAAAAGTCACAATCGTTATCGTGTCCGCGTCTCAAGATATTCAAGGTCAAAGGTCACAAAAATCGGTTTTTCGCGAATATCTGGCTTCCTATCGGTTAAATGAGATTTGCATTTATTATAAAAGTTGTAGGCTATAAAATTCCCTACAACTTTTGTTTAAACTTTTTTTTCATACGACCAACCGTTTTGAAGGTAGAGCGCGAAGAGTGCACATCGTACAGTCATATACGGCCTAATGCAAGGTCAAGCGTGAGTTATGGTTATCAGTACGTTATAAAGTCAATTATTTACTTGGAAATTATAATTATTAAACAATGCCTATTATTTATGTACTAACTATTAATTATTTATATTTAATTAAAGTAAGTAACTTGATTATTTATATATAATTATTCATATTTAACTATTTAAGTATAAAATATTAATTCTGGATTATATATTTTAGTTTTATTTTAAGTTAAAATGATAGTAAGAGTATATATTTTACACATATTTTTATTTATTATTAAATACGGCATAATATACATTTATCAAAATGTGAGTTCAAATATCAAAAGTATCTTTGTTGATTTTAATTGTAATGAAATTGGAAATGGAAGCTAATTATCTTCTTCTTGTTCGTCGTCTTCTTCTTCTTGTCGCTCAAAAATGTTCGATTCATTGTCATCATCCTCATTATCTGTCATGTTCATCTCCAAACCTTCCAGAATATCGGGATCATATGTATTTTCTTCATCGGGATTACTTGGATACAGTGAAGCGTTGAGGCAAGCTTGTCCGTTGCACTGGCCGCAAGCTAAAGAACATTGTAGCCCTGATTTTCTGCATCCACAGCGGGAACCACAACCATTTTTGCAATTGCAAAATATTACGTTTAGTAGTTCGGCTGGTGCTGGAGGTAATAACGTTCGTATGGGCTCCAGGATTTCATTTTCAAGCATCCAGCCCCATTCTTTAGGTTTATACTTAAATAGTTAAATATGAATAATTATATATAAATAATCAAGTTACTTACTTTAATTAAATATAAATAATTAATAGTTAGTACATAAATAATAGGCATTGTTTAATAATTATAATTTCCAAGTAAATAATTGACTTTATAACGTACTGATAACCATAACTCACGCTTGACCTTGCATTAGGCCGTATATGACTGTACGATGTGCACTCTTCGCGCTCTACCTTCAAAACGGTTGGTCGTATGAAAAAAAAGTTTAAACAAAAGTTGTAGGGAATTTTATAGCCTACAACTTTTATAATAAATGCAAATCTCATTTAACCGATAGGAAGCCAGATATTCGCGAAAAACCGATTTTTGTGACCTTTGACCTTGAATATCTTGAGACGCGGACACGATAACGATTGTGACTTTTGAGACAACATTTAGAATGACAAAACAAAGGTTCATACCAATTTGCAGCTTATTATCTTTCATTCCGAGGTGAAAGCCCTAATATGACTGGGCTAAAAGGCGTTCAATATATTTGCGGATGCTTGGGTTAGGGTCCATGTTTCAGTATAACACAGGTCTTATCACAGATTTGTATACTTGGAGCTTTGTTTTCCTGTGTATGCAGCTGGTCTTCAAGATCGTCAAAACTGAATAAAATATTTTATTTGCGAGCTGTCTTCTTTGGCGTTTTTCGTCTCTTTCAATATCGGTTCTCGTTATTTTGGGGCCTAAATACAAGTATATAAATTCGCCCACATTTACGATATTGTATTCGCCAAGTGTGATATTTTAAGTATTTAAGGTATTTTTCCTTGACTGCGTTATGAGCTTTGTTTTATTCTCATTGATTTGTAGCCCTACTTGCTTCTCTGTCGAGTTTCAGTAAAAGTTCTTTAGCGGTTGTTAACGACCGTGACAAAATGTTAATGTCGGCCTCTTATCCCCACAGGTAAATTTCGTATGACATATTCCAGAGCCAAATTGAATAACGATGGGGCCATCCCGCTCTGCTTTAGTCTGATATTTGTGTTAAAGGCGTCGGTGAGTTTGTTATTGATGCGGATTTGCGAGTTTGTCGACGTCATTGTCATTTTGGTAAGACGGATTAATTTGGCTGGGATACCAAAGCAAGGGATTATTTTGTACGGTACGTTACGATCTATACTGTCGTATGCTTGCTTAAACTAAACAAAAATTTGGTGTACGTCCATGTTGAACACCCAGCATTTCTTAAGTACCTGCTTGACTGTGAACAATTGGTCTATCGTCGATCTGTCTGCTCTAAAGCCACCTTGATACTCCCCAATAATACTGTTGGCGTATGATCTGATTTTATTTTCGAAGACTTATATTCTTGTTGCCAAATATGCTGGATGACTTTATGAATGGCTTTCTAAAAACCACTGCCATCATATTTAATGAGCTGCACTGTAATCTCATCGATGCCCTGCGCTGTATTATTACTTTTGGGCGTTAATGGTGGAACAAACTCCATCCAGAGTTTGTGGGGCCAATGGAAGCTCTCCGAGAATATCTGTAAGCTCAAATGTTCTGAAGCAGTGCGGAGGATTAAGGAGGTTCTTGAAATATGAAGCCCGTCTTTCTTTAATCCTGTTTTCATCAGCGATAATGTTGGCGATATCGGGGCAGAGCGTGGTCTTGGGCTGATAACATCGTTTCAGGCTTTTTACTACTTTGTATGCTTGCCTTGTGTTGTTGCTCGCTAAACTTACATTGATGCTTCTCAGTTGGTCGTAATATTTTCTTTTCTTAATTCTAATGATTTTATTCGCTACTCTTCTGAGATTTTCATAGTGTTCTCACTTCGTCCGGGTTTTCCTGCCTAAATAATGTTCGTACGCCTGATTCTTTTTGTCCTTTGACTTACTATATCCATGAGTTAATTTGATCGAGTAATGATGCGAGTTGCAATTGGCTTGTCGGTATGTACGAACGTCATGTATGCTCGAGGCTCAACGTTGTTGGATCAGAACATGGTCGATTTTTGGGAAATGTTAGTATTAAAAATTATAGGAATGGGGAGGAGGAAGCATCATAACCCTCTTTTAAGTGCGAAATGATTATTAGATAAAAATAATTCATTTAACAAGAGCCGGTGTTAAAATTTCAACCAAAACTACATCAGCCTACGAGTCTCGACCAATTATAACACGATCTTATGAAGGCGAAACCAGGTTATTATCTATAAACTTAAAAATGTACGTGGGTGGAAACTCTGAATCTCAACATTGACAGAATAAACTTAATACAAAGGCTAATAAGTGTATAGAGTGCACATGATGAAATACATCAATAAATACAGTGAGGTACGTGATGGCACATTTTTAAAAAGTATTTGAGACAGGGACTAATCTGTGATTTCCCAAGCGGGAAAACAACAGAAGAAGTCTCTATGATCTTTCCGCCCTCCGTAAAGATGGGGGGTCCAGGAGTTGATCGTGGGACTTGAATTCACCAGTGACTTAAATCCTGATTTTCAAACGTCAATATAGGCACAAATCCATGATCAGATTTTTGCTGTTCTTAGTGAGGATAATCCCCTACTTGATTTTTTTTAAAACCCAAACTCATCTCTCTCTCTCTTGCATTTGGAGAATTTGTGATCTAGGTCATCAACTTCATTGCAGAGACTACACACATCCGAATCAACACATTTTGCTTTATCCAATCTTAAATTGTTGAAGCCCTTGTCCAGGAAGAAAGAAAATTAAACCCTGGTTTTTCACTCCTCGAATGGTGGGCTCATATACAGATGCAATCGGAGAGCCACTATCTTTTTTCTTGGCAACGATTCATCCAATGGCGTTTCAATCATGTAGCGATCATGTCCATAATAGTAGCCTGTGCAGGTAGTGTATGTACAATGGTGCCTCTTCTGTAGCATAGTGATCGACTTCTGCCACTCCATCAATCCCTTCATGCCCAGGAATCCAATGAAAATTAAGTTTATGTTAGGATTTTTTAAGGCTGTGTAAATTTTTTTACAAAGACCTAATTTCGCATCCTATCTGTCTGTGCGTCACAGCAAGTTTTTTCAGAAACTATAGAAGCTGGAAAGCCCAGACTTTGTGGAAAGGTCAGAAATGGTGGTCTTCTTGTCAAATTTGTTTAAGGGTAGTCCATCATGCTGAAGTGGCCCTTAAATTTATTTTATTAAATGTAGTTGAGTGGGGTATCAATTGAATGTTCTCGATTTGAACTTGAAGAATCTAAAATAAAATAGTCATTTTATGCATTAGGGGGTCCAGGGGAGGCAAAATGTACGAAGAATTGGCGTCTCCCTTCGCGGTTCGACACATTTGAGCTGAAAAATCCAAAAAAATCACAGAGGTAAGTCTTTAGAAGTACAAGGGCAACTAATACCTCAGAAATTACCTCAACTTTATTAATAAAAGTAGGATTTGTCATTTTTACATTTTCTCCCGTAAAATTAAAACGGTACCCTTAATTTTATTTAAATTTAACTGTTATTTAGATTGATATAAGATCCTAATGGTTACAAATGCAAAATTTTATAGAACTACATCATAATCAATTGAGTTAGGCCCATTTCAATTAAATGGAATTACAAAACCAATAACACGTGATTTCAAATCGACCTAGGCACTCATATTTTCTTCGGATTTTCATGAAAATTTGAGGAAAAAGTTTTTAATTTGAATATGTTCAATTGAGAAAAATTATTTCAACTGGAACAAAATGGCGGCTGTTATGTGCTTATGAAGGAAAGTCTGCATCCTTTGGATAAATTTGAACGATTTCTTATACAAAAACTATATTGGATGAATAATTCAAGTCATCGACTCATGCCATCAGAAAACTTGTTTCGAACCCTAGGATGGTCACAAAGCCCTTCTGGTAGGAGCACTCTCCTGCTTGCGCGACTTGTCTTAATAACTTGCCAGATGTCATGAACAACCCTTTTGTGATTTCTATTGTGATCACAGTTTAATAGTGTTGCTCTAGAATATCAGAAAGTATTAATGCTGGTAGATGTAACAGCTGGATCCTTGAGGGCATGCAATTCTGCGTTTAAAGCCAAAACGTGTTCCTCCACGATGAAAAAACTTGCTTCATTTTTTGTGAGGTTGATGAATGCTTCACCCATCCCAGATATATTTTTAATACCGTCCCTGATGAACACAAGATGCTTATTAACGTAACTATTAAAAATTCCCTTCAACCCCACTCCCGATTGTTTGATATGTTTGTTATAAACAGGATTGCTAGCCTCAAGAGTTACCTGTAAATTTGATGGCCTGGTAGTAATGTCGGATGGAACTATGTAATTAAAGCAGGTCTTGAATTTTTTCTCGATATTTAATGTCCTATCGTTGGCGATCCAGTAAACCCGATGTGCCATCTCAAGACCATTTATTACCAGTTGTTCGCCATGTAAGGTAAGGATTATCAGCAGATGTAGCCGTTTATTTACAATCTGGGGACCAACACATTCATCTTAAATTTTTAAGGCTCCAAATTTACTTTCAAGACATTTCCCTCGTCTACATAAACCTGCTTTCTCATCAAAATGCATCATCATCTATGGTGCGACAGACCAAACCGAGCCGTAGGAGCCAGGATTAAACTCCTCCAATAATCACGGTTCTGAGGCCTCGTTCGCCAGTTGATCACTGCCAGCAAGGATCTGCAATCAGCTTCTATCGTATCTTTCGGTAGGCCAATTGGGTTTGCTTCAGATTCTAGGCTCAGAAATGCCCCTTTGGCATCTGAGATTGAACGTGCTATAATATTGACGTCATCCGCATACGCTAGCAAATTTGTGATCTTCAGAGTACCAGAGGTTTCAACTTTTGTCTTCCTGATGACGTGCTCCAGCGCCATATTCAAGAGCATTGGGGTAAATTCATCGCCGCGTTTTAAGCCTGGTTCCATTTTGAAGCTGTTAGTTAGTTAATTTGTCTCCCTGGTTGTGTACAGGACATATACTTTTTCGCCAGTCCTCGGTAGCTACTCCTCTGACCATATTCTGAATATTTATTGGTAGAGGTTAATTAGATGGGGACCTCCCTCCTCTGGGGCAGTTCTGCTGGTATTCCATCTATTGCAGGAGCCTTATCTTTTCTGAGGTCACATACTGCTGCCTTTTCTTCGTCTGTTTGGTGGTGAAACTGGGACCCCTTGTTCTGCTTCTGGAAAGTTCAAAGCTTTATGTTGGCGGCACTGTGAATAGCTTTTGGAAATATCGCCACCATCTGTTTTTGATTTCGACTGGATTGATGATTGCTCCTTGCTCCTTGTGCCATAAAAATTGAAAACAGTATTTTATAGATACCGTTTGAATAACAATAAAATACCGTTATTCAAAAAATATTTTAAATGGAGATATTGGAGCTCTCTGGTTCAAGTCTCGTTGGCGTCAACGAGATTGAGTTTGAGTGGTTCTTTGGACGGACTATAAGCCTGTCCAGTTATGATACGTGCAGGTTTAAAATCAGAACGTATCGCAGCTGGGTGGATGGACACACGGCCAAAGCGTGACAATGATCATATCACCTTGTGGAGTGCCGATACATTCGATCATGACAATGAGATACTCTAACTATCTCTAAGTGAAGGCCCGAAAGGGGCTGTAGGGCTACAAAGAAGAAGATTACTTCATACTTAGTCGCGCATAGAGTGAAGTTATATAAAGGTTATCTGCCACAAACTAAAATTCAAAAACTTGTTTTGAGATGAACGTATTTCAAAAACAATTATCGCTCTATTTTACAAAATATGTCAAGCGCTTGGGGGACTCTCATTTAATAGCTCATAACATCAGACCCCTTGGGTTAGTTACAAGACCCTTTTTATGTGACTCCCCAATATGCCCCATGATTTTCAGGGTTTTATAAAACTAACTATAAAGGCTTAATAGTTCTGCGTATGTTTGGCAATTGGGAACAGCAAGTTATCTCAGAAGTTCGGTCGTTCGGTACAGCAAGTTTTCTCAGAGGTTACAAAAACTACAATCATCAAACTTTGTGGAAAGGTTAAAAGTGTTGGTCGAACAAATGTTTAGGTTTAATTAAACCTTTCAAATTTTTTTTAAGGTAGGTTATCCCTGATACTGATGTGACCTTTAAAACTTTATTATCAAATGTAGTCAAGTGGGCCATCAAATGAAAGGATTTTTTGTTTTACTCCTGATAGTGAAGTTTAAGCTTTTGTTTGAAATTTTCATTTAAGCTTTCATAATTCGATACCCGCTAAGTTCTCCCTTGTCTGTTCTTCAATTAATTTTCGCAGTTTCCTTTTGTGTATGTCTTCTTCGCAGCTACTGAAATTTTCTTCTTTCTCTAGCTTTGAATGAGCATGATAAGCTTTCATTGTTATCGTCGTAGCACAATTTTTAAATCCGAGTAGCAATTTGGTGTCGTCACTCAACGAGTAAGACCAATGCTTTCTGGGTCTTCCAACTGGTCTTCACCCCTTCTTCAATTCATTTATATGGCCAGCCCATTGAAGCTTTCGCAGCTTCTCACAATGGAGACTTATGGCACGTTGAAAAATTCATATAACTCGTGGGAATATTGCATTCGCCACTGATCCCTTTCTCGTTTGGTGCCTTAAATGCGCCGCAGGACCCGCTTTCGAAAGCATTAAAAACTTGTGTTAGGGTCCATGTCGCCCATCCGTATTATAGTACATGTCTTATCTCAGATTTGTATACTTGGATTTTGATTTTCCTATCTACGCAGCTGGCTTTCAGGATATCCAAAACTTGTAAGCTTTCATTATAATGGAGGCTAATTTTTTGTGCCGCTTCTTTATGCTTATCTTCATGAGATTTCTTTGAACGAATATCTTTTGAGTATTCACTCCCGTTAAATTTGATTTCATAAAGACTTGATGTGCAACAAACTTGACTCTGTCCATGAAGCAATTTTTAAGGAAAGTGATGTCTACTAACTGATAGAAATTCTACTTCAACTTATTTGTCATATCAATCAATAATACCGAGTCGAAAGTATCAACGAACTTAAATTTCAATAAATGACTTACCTGCATTGTCTGGACTTAAAAATAAATATCAAAGAATAAAAGCAGGAACATTGTTTTTCATTTATTAGAATTTCAGAATCTCATTGAAACTTTCCACTTGCATTATTAACTAGTAAATTAATTTCGTTCAAATTAATTTAGTTTGTCATGAAAGGGTAGTGAATTTTATTCATTGGTGAATATACTCGTAATTAGAGAAAAAGTTCTAACTTATACCCTCAAAGCTAAAGGTTGATTTAGACTGCGACACGGATATTAAACACAAATTTTTAGACTCATTCAACGAAATTTTAGTGCTGGGTAGTGACTGTATACATGTATATTAAAAACTAGTGTCCGAGTTGTTCATATGCAAAGCTCCAGTTAGTGTCTTTGCTCTACGTGAAACTCATTTTTACGTCGACAAGGAAGTGTATGACAAAATTTCCAAACCGCTTGAAAACTCGGCAACTACAATAGACTGTTGGACATGACACGTTTACACAATTTTTTCTTCTCCTCACCTTCCTTATGATGGAAAACAACTAAAATGGCCTTGGCGTAATTCGCAGAAACCAGCGTGATCGATATTTATTAGTATTTTTGTGTTTGTCATTTAAGGAGACTGCTATTCAAGGGTCAGTCTGACCCTCCATTAAAACGTTTATTTTTCTTACAAACAAATGTTTTAGGACTAAAACATACTATTTATGAAAAACTATACATTTTGTAATAATATGACATAATTACTTGTTATTTGACCAATTAGGATACATAATTACTAAGCAATTGCTGCAAATAGGAATTTTACATCAGGAACAAATACTGTTAGTTTTAAGGTGATTTTAATACAAGCATATGCCGCAAGATTTTCTTTTCCATGCAGCTACATAAACAGTTGGAATAGACCTTTCAGGTATCGGCTGTTTGAACACTCTTGATATTACGGTACGTAATTCTCGCGTATCCTTTCATTACAAGTTCTCTCTCAAGCGTATTGTAAGCATAATTCTATACTAAGGCCTCGCAGGTAATTACGTCGAATTTCTGACTTTCCTGTTACTGTATTATAAATAATTTTGCTGTTTACGCCTGTTATAATAAGCATTGCATAAAATACTATCATTGGCCATCGTCGAGTAGGTCTGGCAATTGAGAAATTCGCGCACATTTGGTCCATGGCGTCAACTCTTACTTTAGTCTCATGATAGAACGTGATCATTGCTGACTTATTTCGTTGGGCAGGAACTGTTTAAGCATTGTGATGCATACTTGAAACCATTACCACAGTTTTGAATTTTTTAGTACACGTACACTTCTAGATTTATGCGGCAAAAATTCCCTTGGGATCTCTTTTTTTGTTTGATTTCATAGTCTCAACATATGTAAGCTTTCGGGACCACAGTTCATCTACTAATTCAATAGATGAAAACCAATTTTCTCCAGTTATATTCCGATTTGACCCCTCAACAGGAGTTATCAAACGGAGTACAGCTTGTGTAGGTAAAATCTTCTCGTTTTTGCTTCTTGGTCAGTCGAATCTTTTGCCACAATAAATTTCGGCGTTTACCATATAATGGGTTTTAGCATCACCCAAAATCATTTTCTTCAGACCGTATCTGGTAGGTTTTTTTGACACACATGCGTAAATCACATTGTCCCCTGAAGTGTGCCAGCATCTCGTCAATAGTAAGAGTTACTCCCGAAGAATAATTATTTTGACAATGAAACTCATTTCGAAATAATTTCAGATACAGCCGCTAACTTGTTTTCTTTCGCCCATGCAACGTAGTAACATTTTCGGAGGCAGGGTGAAAGATATTCGTACGTCTTCGTTAATCTCTCTCTATCGGTCGAACCGTTGTGATTTCTAAATATTTCTTCATCATTCGCCTCGATGTCACTGCAGTCAGCATCATTTAGGATACGAGAAAAAGTATGTTAAGAAAATAAATTAATGGAAAAATGAAATGGGCACCAGTAAATAAAACACTTAGTTATGTCTTAGTTGTATACGCGCCGACGGCCAGATCGAGACTGTCTCGATTCCCGTGTTGCGGTCGACCGCGTCATCTCTATATCCCTTTCTTTCTTACACTCGGCCTTTCTGATGGCTGCATCGTCCCCGATACCTACTTCCTTCTCGGACGACGAATCCTCGAATGAAGTCTCAACGGTCATGCCTGCATCTTGACATTCTTGATATAGCTTCATATGACCAGCTGACGTCGTAGTCTCCTTGGGTCCTATGTGGTCACCGATTTTTTCAACTGCGTACCGTTCATTAGGCTTAACTGTCAAAACCCGATAAGGGCCCAAAAACTTCCTCTGGACTTTTACATCTCCTCTAAACGGAGTCCTTTTAATAGCTACGATATCGCCGATATCATATGGGCTAGCGGCTTTACGCCGTCGATTGAACCTTTTGCGATTTTCTTCTTGACCTTCTTCATGTTGTCCATAGCTCTGCTTCTCAGTTCCGTTCGTTCCTTCTGAAAGATTTCTACGATTTCATCTTCAATTATTTCACGCAGCTTCAACTCGTCTTTCGTACGTATAGGTGTTCCAATCAGTATCTCGAAATTCAAATTTTAAACCAGGGCGTTTCATAACTGAACGGGCTTATAGTCTGTCCGAAGAATCACTCGGACCAAATCTTGTTGCCGCCAACGAGAGTCGAACCAGGGACCTTCGGCTTACGGGATGAGTGCTCTAACCACTATACAACGCAGACCCTTTTAACTTTAGAAATTAAATTTTCAACCAATAACTCTCAAACAACCCCGGCTTCCCCTCCGTACATTCTCAGTATTGCAATCGTGGTTACGCGTTGTGGAGTTGTGGAGTATACTTGATATGAGAATTTGAGCTCGGCTATAAAAAATATTGGTTGATATTAGGTTTCAAAATTGAGTCGAACAAAGATGACGCCATATTTGTCGTGACCTCTACAAAGTATGAAAATTTTTTTAAATGTATTTATGGGGATCCCCGTATAAATACAAGTACTAGTGACCCTTAAAAGTTTTTTTTTTGTAAAAGTATTCACAAAGGGACGCGCGAAAGTCCAAATTGTGAGAAATTTGTGTTTTAAAGCTGTTGAAGACGATAGCGGCCAATCACTGCTCATAGCTACCACTTATGACGACGCATGATCACATGTCATTGATTTTTTTACCAAGCCATCTATAATAGTTTCTTGTTCGGCTAGTATGTTTATTTTATTGTATATTTTTTTCCATTGCGTCCAATAATTCGCGTAGTATATCTAAACGTTTATATAGATAGTACGTTCTGTGTACCGACAGAGCCTTCCGTTTTTCATTTGTAGATTTTTTGCATCTTTTTAAATTCGATCTGGGGCTTCTCCCCTGTTTTCGTGCTTATTCAAGGAAGTGCACAGTATCCAAACTATCGTATTCCATGGCTATTACTTTTGGTCTACATCATTTTCAATGGAACTTTAGCATACTCAATCTCCGTTAAGATTAAAGGAAACACCACGACGAGAAGGCATAGATCTAAGATTCAAGATAAGTAATGAGGAATCATTTGAAGAGGATCATCTATCAAGTTGCACATCATATCTCTTTGTGGTGTCTGGTTTCGAATATTACAATTCTTTTTTTATCAAATTTGGCGCTTTTTATCCTCTTTAACTTGTTTCCTCGTATTTTTTATTGCGTGATAAATATATATAATAAATAAAAAACTTGTATGCCATCCATCCTTAAAGAAATTTCCTTCCGGTTGCCAATAGTGGTATATTTATCACAAAACAAAATATCGTAGATCAAGGATTTTACTTAAAAATTGGGAACAATTTCTACTGATTATTTGAATTCTTCGATCGAATATGAATTCTTGATTTCGTTTATTTTCTATTTATTTTATTTATAAAAATTCACTTATAAGTTCGATTGTTCTATAAAGGTCTGAAGTTCCACCAGCGGTGGAACGCACACCTAATATGAGGCTATTGCTAATCATCAAAAGTCCATTTACGACATGGATTATCAGCTTTTTTTTAAGGGCGTCAAAGATGTTTTATTCGCTACTTGACGTTACACAAGTGTATTTTATGTTTTCAGGACTAGCAGCGATTTCTAGCTCCGCTCGTAAGTACAGTCAATAACCACTGCTATAAACGCATTCATTATTGTTGTGCGATGATAAATTTTAACTATTTTAGGAAAAAGCTTTTTTTTCAAACGCTTTCCAAATGTTTTGCTAATTTGCAGTTCATTTTTAACCATTCATTGTATTTACATCGATTTGCAAAGACGGGTCTGATTAACTTGACCGTCATCATTATGATCATCATCATTCTTTTTCATGCGCTTTCGATCAAGGTTTGTATTTCTTAGGGTTTTGTATTAACAAAAACCTATTGAAATGTTAATATGTCTTGCCACTTGTTCTTTTTAGGTCTTTGTAAAAAATTTTTTTACAAAGACCTACTAGTTTCGCGACCTGTCTGTCCGTCTGTCCGTCCGTCTGTCCGTCCGTCCGTCTGTCCGTCTGTCCGTCTGTCCGTCTGTCCGTCTGTCCGTGCGTCACAGCTGATTTCCTCAGAAACTATAGAAGCTAGAAAGCTCAAACTTTGTGAAAAGGTCAGAAGTGATGATCTCTCAAAAGTTAAGGCCTTGACAAAAATTTAAAAAATGTTTAAGGGGGGTCCCCCCTAATAACGAATTGGCCCTTAAAAATTTTTTTTAATCAAAGGTAGTCGAGTGGGATATCAAATGAAAGGTCTTGATTAGAACTTTTAGAATCTGAAATAAAAAAATCATTTCATGAATTAGGGGGTCCACGGGAAGGCAAAATGTACCCAAAATTTGTGTCCCCCCCCCTCGCGATTGGACACCTTTCAGCCGAAAAATCTGAAAATTATCACGAATGTGGACCTTTATGAGTACAAGGGCAACAAATACCTTAGAAATCGAAATTCGCTCAACTTTGTTAATAATAGTATGATTTGTAGATTTTACATTTTTGCCCATAAAATCAAAACGGTACCTTTAAACTTCTTGAAATTTTGCAATTATATAGACTGACATAAGATATATATGCTCACAAAATTTAATTGAGATCGAATCATAATCAAGTGAGTTATAGCCATTTCAATTATATGGAATTACAACAACGATAACACGTGTTTATGGTTCATATAGGGTTTTCCAATAAGAGGTGTTATTTTAATATTAAAAGAAAAATGCCATTTTTGAAAATAAATGATCGGATGTTTAGTTCATTATAAAGAAGAAGATATGCCGTTAATAGCAATAACTAACATTGGGCAAATAACCACTACAACACGCTTACAGGACCATATCCTCTTCATGAAATTTTCCATTACCAAATCGCAAAGTGGCTGCCCTATGTCCTCGATAGCCTCACGAATTTCATCTTTGAGATCTTGAATTGACGCTGGACTATTGGCATAGGCCTTCTCTATCACGTGGCTCCAAAGGAAGAAGTCGCAAGGTGTTAAATCACAAGATCTATTCAAAATAACACCTCTTATTGGAAAGCCCTATATATATATTTAAAATTGACTTAGATTTCTTTCAATTTTCATGAAAATTTAAGGAATAGTGTTTAACTTGAACATGTTCAATCGGCCGAGCATTCAGAAAAATCATTTATGCTAGATTAAAATGGCGGCTGGACTGTTCTTATGAAAGAAACTGTGCATCTTTTGTATAAATTTGAACAATTTCATATCTAAGTATTGGATGAATAATTCAAGTTATCGATTCACGCCATTAGAAAACTTGCTTCTAACCCTAGGATGTTTACAAAGACCTTCTGGTAGGAGCACTCTCCTGCTTACTCAACTTGTTTGAATTTAGAATATCTGCAGTTATCAAACTACATATATTTGTCAGAAGTTTTGTTATCAAAAAGACTTTTGTAGGGTCATTATGGTAGACCTCCCCATAAAGGTAGGTGACCTTTAATCTCTGCCATGAAGGATGTTATGTGAAAGGTCTTGATGAAAACTTTCCAATACAATTCTTAAATCTATAATCGTGGAGTACAGCAGGTGGTGAAATACGCCTCGCAATCCGACACTCTTACTCTAAAAAAATATAAAAATCATAATAGTATAATGGCGCAACTCATAATCTCAACCAATTTAAAATATCCTTGATTGTGCCTGAGACACGATTAAGTCTTTGGATGCATCAAAATCAATTTTGACTCAATAGTAACTGCCCAACTTGCAGATTAGGAATTATGTAGACACATATTGAAACCTGAAGACATTAGTTTTATCACAAACAGTAGACGGCTAAGACACTGGCGCTGTGGTCTTCTTTAAAAAAATCTGAAGTAATAGAATAAAAAATTACAAATTCACAAATATATTTTCGATAGCTTTAGGAAAGGTTCCTACTTCCTCTAGTAAATTGCATAAGCTTTGACAATTATTGTATTGTCTGAAAGGAATCGAGAAATGGTGAAATTTTCTGCAAACATTTTTATTGGTGCTTACATGATGTGTTTATGAAGAGGAGTGAAGTAAAGAGTTTAGGGTTCTTCGATTATTTCTTGTTATTGATTAATTTGAAATATTTTTTTCCAGTCAATGGTCTGGTGTTCTAGCAAGTTTAAATTGTTCTGGCTGGTGTTAAACATTGATACAAGCTTATTTAAACATTCCGAAATAAATCCTTGTTTTATGTCTATTTATAGTAAATGGGATAAAAGGTGATCGGTGATTTTCTGACTTTAGAAGAGGACCTTGGATTATTAGAATTCGATTGAATTGCTTTCCTTGTTTGCTTATGACTAGGCACTCAGACTTTCATTAATTTCCTCCGAGCGATTTTTGAGGTAACTGTACTTTTCGCGGGAAACATACAAAACCGAGGCAGAACGAAGTAACATGCCTGTATAGTGTACGCACTGTAGCTTGTTACCTTTTTTGTGGATAGGGAATACTCGGTCGGCATTTGTTCTTGTTGGCAAATGTGCTGGATGACTTTATGGATGGCTTTCTTAATATCGCTGCCTCCATATTTAATGAGCTCCATTGGAAACTCATCGATGCCCAAAAATTGATGCCCAGCGCTTTATTATTCTTTTGGGCCTTGATGGTGTAAAAAATTTCATCCAGAGTTGGTGGGGCCAATGGAAGCTTTCCGGGAATATTTATAGGCTCTGATGTTCTGGAGCTGTGCGGAGGATTAAGGAGGTTCTTGAAACATGATGTCGATCTTTTTTTAATCCTGTTTTCATCAGTGATGATATTTCGTTGTCATCACGGCAAAGCGTGGTATTGGCCTGACAATCTCGTTTCAGGCAGTGACTACTTTGTATGCTTGCTTTGTGTTGTCGTTCACTAGACTTAAATCAATGCTTCTCAATTGGCCGTCATAGTATTTTCTTTTTTTAATTCTAATTATCTTATTCGCTACTCTTCTGAGATTTTCATAATGTTTTGTCTTTGTCCTGGTTTTCCTACCTAAATATTGTTTGTCTTCTTCTTCGTAGCTCTACAGCCCCTCTCGGGCCTTCGCTTCCTGGAAATAGCGCCTCCAACTGTCTCGATCCATTGACCACGTCCTCCAAATTCGAAATCCGAGCAGCGATGAACTGTCTTCGTCGACCGAGTCAGACCAGCGTTTCCTCGGTTTCACCACTGGTCTCCGGCCTTCAGTTCTCCCAACGAATACTTTTGGGTATCCGTTGTTCATTCATATGATTCGTGTGGCCAGCCCATTGCAGCTTCCGCGGCCTTACAATCGTTGAGACCTCCGGTTCGTCAAAAATTTCATACAGCTCATGGTTGTATCGAATTCGCCATTGGTCCCCGTCTAGCTACGCTCCGATTATTCGCCTCAGGACCCGTCGCTCAAAGGCGTTCAATATATTTGCGGATGCTTGGGTTAGAGTCCATGTTTCACACCCAAAGTATAACACAGGTCTTATCGTAGATTTGTGTGCTTGGAGCTTTGTTTTCCTGTGTATGCAGCTGGTCTTCAAGATCGTCAAAACTGAATAAGCTGTATTCTTCAGCGTATTTCGTCTCTTTCATCACCCGTTTTCGATTTTTTTTGCTCACATTTTCGATACTGTATACCCCAAGTGTGATATTTTGGGTACTTTCGGGCTTCTTCCTCGAATGCATCATGAGCTTTGTTTTATTTTCATTGATTTGTAGCCCTACTAGTTTTGCTTCCGTGTCGAGTTTGAGGAAAAGTTCTTTGGCAGTTGTTAATGACCGTGACAAAATATTTATATCGTCCGCATAGACTACTACTTGGCTCGATGTGTGTAGCAATGTATCTCGCGTATCGACGGGCAGCCCATCTCTCTGCTTTAGTCCGATATTTGTGTCGAAGGCATCGGTGAGTTGTTTATTGATGCGGACCTGGGAGGTCGTCGACGTCATTGTCATTTTGGTAAGACGGACTAATTTGGCTGGGATGCCAAAACAAAGCATTATCGGGTAGAGTACGTTACGATCAATTCTGTTGTATGCTAACCTAAAGTCAACGAAAAGTTGGTGTACGTCTATGTTGAACTCCCAGCATTTTTCAAGTATCTGCTTGACTGTGAACAATTGGTCTATTGTCGATCTACCTGCTCTAAAACCACTTTGATACTCCCCTATAATATTGTTGGGGTATGATTCGATTTTATTTACTAAGATTTTTGAAAATATTTTGTACGCCGTACAAAGTAGTGATATGCCTCTATAATATTCGCACTGTAGCTTGTCACCTTTTTTTGTGAATAGGGAATATAATTGATTGGCTCCACTCTTTCAGCATGTTATTGTTGCCAAATGAGCTAGATGACTTTGAACGCTGCTGCCACCATATTTGATGAACTCCACTGGAATCTCATCGATACCCGGCGCTTTATTATTCTTTTGGGCTTTGATGATGCGACAAACTTCATCCAGAGTTGGTGGGGCCAATGGAAACTCTCCGCAGACAGCCATAGGCTTCGATGTTCTGGAGCTGTGCGGAGGATTAAGGATGTTCTTGAAATATGATGCCAATCTTTCCTTAATCTTGGTTTCATCAGCGATTATATTGCCGACGTCATCACGACAGAGCGTGGTTTTGGGCTGATAACCACGTTTCAGGCTTTTCACTACTTCGTATGCTTGTCTTGTGTTGTTGCTCACTAAACTTACATCGATACTTCTCAAGTGGTCGTCATAGTATTTTCTTTTCTTAATTCTAATTATCTTATTCGCAACTCTTCTGAGATTTTCATAGTGTTCTTTCTTTGACCTGGTTTTCCTTCCTTCGTATTCTTGGTATGCCTGATTCTTTTTGTCTAACGCATTCTGGCACTCATCATCAAACCGATCATTCCTCTTGCGCCGGCATTGGTGTCCGATCTTCTGTTCTGCCACGGTCCTAATAGCCGCCTGGAAAGTTCGTCATAGGTCTACTATTATCTTCTCGCATGTTAATGAAGATTTTTTTCTCCTGGAATCTGAAACTGCACTGGAGGCTACATGAAAATTCCGATTTAAAAATGCTTAAACTAATTTTAAAAGAGTAGGTTTCATTTTTATTGGTAAAGCAAATAAGACAACAGATTTTTGAAACCAGGATTCGTTTGCCTTTGTTCATTACGTGTGAATACATAAAAAAAGACTCGGAAAATATGCTATTATAACAAAATTCAACAAGATGAGTTTTTCTTTTGTTAAATTTACTTTATTTTGAGCCTTCGCGAGGAAAATATTAGTTCCACCCTATCATTCGTAGAAACTTCAAAATCAGTCCTCTTCACGGTTTTCTTATTTTATGAAACTAATATGACGCGAAGTTGCTACGAATCAATATGTCAATAGATGGAGCTCTGGCTAATTATTGAATCATTACGATTCAGCCGATCTGACAATTTAATCGCCCCCGATTGAGAATAATATGTTTTAAATTCAAACAAAATTAACTCATGATAACATTCTTAAACTATTCTTATCGTCCCCTAAATATTCGTAAACAGTACATTCATCATGGCTTATATCAAAATCACTACCTTCAATTGTGTTGCCTTCACTGTCCATGTCATCTGTCTGTTGTTTCGGTTCCAACCATAATTTTAACCTACTTGAATCTATTACACCACAATACGGCATTTGTGTAATCTGACAATTTTGAACGTCATCTACTTCGTAACGGTCATGACCTAACGGTTTTCGAATTACATACGGACCCTTATGCTTTGGAATGAACTTCTTATTGGTGCCAATCGTTGTATCGATACGATAAGTAAATCACCCACATTAAATTCTCGGGCCGGTTTATGGTGTTTACTATGACATTGCTGATTGTACGACTGAGACTTTTGAGTGGCCCGATTCGCGTCTGAACCTATGTCAACCAAATTTTCAATTTCTTTTGAACATATAGTATGTCATGCAAATGCTCCGTCAGCTCAACTATTTTACCACGCTATTCAACACCAAATAATAACTGTGTTGGTGAATACCTATGTGCCGCATTATTTATTGCAAACTCAACATGCGACACTTGCTTAACCCAATCTGCATGGTTCACTGGTTCCGTCAACTTTGCCAACATTGTTTTCACAACTCGATTCACCCTTTCTACCTGTCCATTCGACTGCGAAGATGCCACAGCGACCCTAATGTATCTTATATTTTTATCGTCTACATATTTTGCAAACTCATTTGACGTAAAACACATTCCATGATCACTTATGATCCATCTCGGGCGGCTATAATAATTTAAATATTTGTCCAATGCACAACAAGCCTCTTTCGTTCCAGGTGTATTGACTGCATACAATCTCACGTACTTTGTAAAGGCATCAATCACTACTAGCACCTGCTTTCTCTTGGATGTTACTGATGGCAATAGACCAAAATGATCAATGTAGATTCTATCAAACGGCACGGGCTTCTTTGGGATACTGTACAAATTGCAATCAGTTACAACGATGAAGGGAATGCATTCCAAAAACGTACGAAATCATTTCAATGCATACACAATCGCCAATGTTTCTAACTCGAAAACTGTGGTAATTGGCCTCTGCTGGTGATGTACTCTTCGCATAATAAGCTACCGGGTGAAACTTACCATCATCTTGATTCTGTAACACCTCAGCACCAAACCCTTTCGAACTTGCATCAATATGCAACTCAGTCTCGCGCTTCGGATCATACACACACAATACAGGGGCTTCAACCAATTTGTCTCCCAACCATTCAAAAGCGTTCGTACATTCATCCGTTCATTCAAACACAGCATTTTTCTTAACCAAGTTCGACATTGGACGAGCCACACGGGAAAAGTTTGCACATGCAATTCACTCGGTCGCACACCTTTCCATTCACGCGATAACCTAAATAATCAATCTCTGTATACCCGAATTTACACTTTTTCCAATTTAATTCTAATCCTGCCCGAGCCAACAATCTCAAAACTTCCAATAATATTGAAATGTGTTCTTCCATTGTTGTAGTTGCTATGTTTATGTCATCCATGTACACTGAAATTTTCCCCTCATCTAATAACGGCTTCAAAATAAATGAATTGAACCTCTGAACTAATGACGGTGCATTCGTTAATCCAAACGGCACATAACAATACTCATACTTACCAAACGGAGTTACAAAAGCAGTTAATGGAATTTGGTGAGATCCACTTTTCAAGCCAAGCACACTGAAATATTTCTTGCCGGCCAAATACTTTAAACAATCTTCAATTAAAGGCAACGGAAAATGTTCTCGCACAGTCACACCATTCATTCCCCGATAATCAACACAAATTCTTCTTGAACCATCTTTCTTTCACGGCAACGGAATCGGACCCGCAAATGGTGAACTACTTGGTCTAATTATTTCCCCGAGCTAACAAATCATCAATGATTTTACGAACTTCCACCCTTTTTTTCCATATGGTAATCGTCGTGGATGATAGTGTATGGGTGTATGGCCTTTTAATTTGATCTTTATTGCAAAATCATACGAGACTGACGCTTCCGTTAACTGATTCATATAATTGTCACAAATTGCCAACTTTAGAGCACATGAACCGACTTCATTCAACTGTTCATTAATATTCGGAGCCAATTCAGCTGTCTCAATCATCCTTGATTGCTGATAACATAGACAGTTGGTTGGATTTGTCGTTCAAACCGTTATTAATCAAATCAATCAAATCTGTTTCGGGCACAGCACCACGTGATGCAATTTCTTGCATCTCAATAACATAACGTATCACCGATTCTTTTGGTTTAATAGCACGTGCCTTCAACATCTGGGACACTTCTCGTATCGTAAACACTTCCAAATTCATCGAGTAACTCCGCTTTCATTTCACATATGTATGCACGTTGATGGTTCGCAATAGCATTCTAGCGGTATAATAACCGACGAGTGCTGATGAATTCGTCACTTTCTCTGCAACCAAACACGGCGAATGGATCTTCTAAACCATCAAATCATTTATGGATATCATATGCATTGTCAACCGAAAAGTGATGAATCATTGCCTCCAAAGCCATAAATTCGAATTGAGGCACTTTACGGTGTTCAGCTTGACCAATTGCACGTTGTGAATTGATCAACTCTTGTTTTTTTACGTAGAATGGCAATGTGGCGATCAATTTTTTCTTCTGCACTTTGCATTGACTGGTTGTCATCTCGTTCATCACTGGTTGCAACACGTGGCCCATCGGCCAAATTTCCATCTTCTAATTCACGGTCAACATCATTTTGAACATTAATATTAGCCCGGACACGTTCTCCCTCAAATGCATCAATTGCACTACTAATGCTTCTGGATCAAAATTAACACCGGCATCTGTAAGCACACGAATTATGTCCGCACGTCGTAACATGTTCGCCATTGTTCATCTGTTTTCGTCTGTTTTTCTGTATTTCAGCACAATTTGAAAATCATAAATATTCACAAAATGTTCGCGATTTTATCAAAATTCGATATGATTTGTTGAAATCGATATTCCTGTTCATACCCCACACCTGAATTTTATTATAAAATTCAACACAATGAGTTTTTCTTTTGTTAGATTTACTTTATTGAATCGATGACCAAGAGCGAAACACCAAAAAATGAGCTTTCTCGAGGAAAATATTAGTTACACCCTCTCATTCGTAGAAACTTCAAAATCAGTCCTCTTCACGGTTTTCTTATTTTATGAAACTAATATGACGCGAAGTTGCTACGAATCAATATGTCAATAGATGGAGCTCTGGCTAATTATTGAATCATTATATTGAATCATTACACTATAGAGAATTATATTCCCCTCGATGGAAGAAAGCCACCAATCGTTAAAGGTTAATAAGAGTTCATACATCTTATTGTTGGTCAATATTTATATACATAGTTTTTTAATTTGATGTTTTGGCTAATAAAAATCTAAAAATATATTTAGGCTGAATGAAGCAATCACATACAAAAAAAACTTAAATTAAAAAATTAATTTTTAAGGAAAATCAACAATTTTCAGTGAAATCTTGAACTACAATTTTTTCTCATTGTAAGTAAAGTTCGTGATAGGATTTTCATCGATTAGTGGTTGTAAATTGGAAAGCATATTTTTCCGCTCGGTGTACGAGTCGTTCGTCCAAATTGAAGCAGGATATAAATGGCTTAGATGTAGTATTGCCTTCATACGCCTTTAATTGAAAGCAATTTGTTGGTTAATGTGATCATAAGTGATTTTAAAACTACTTATACTTAGTTAAAACACGATAGAGATGAATGATGGAACGTGAATAATATCGCAAAAGTTATCAAATTTAATTTTCAGTTGGTTATCAAGGGTGATCTCTTGTTTTATTTTATGCTGCTGAGTTTGTTCATGGATGTGAACACATTTCCAGTTTATATTTATTAATTCGTAAAAAAATGTAGCAGATACAAAACTATTGGTTGTTTTTATTTCTTCTACTATATTCTATTTTGTACAAATACATTTCTTTGGAACTGATCCAATTATGCTTCTATTAGTTACTGAATGTTGTTAGTTGAACCTGAAACACTTGATATCGTGATTTAATGCAAGTTTACATATTTCGCGCAATAAATACTTCTATGCACTTGAGCACTGACAACAAAAGACAAACATTACAAATATATGCAATATTGTTTGTCGTGCTTATATTTAATACTTATAAAAATATTGAATTTGGCTTGTTTTGCTGCCTGTCTAATCGGAATCCAAACAAAAAATAACTATCAATTAAAATTAGCTCACGGCCTTCATGTATATACCTTTAATTCGTTAAAGTTTAGTTTTGCTTCCTGTCTTAAGCGTTAGAATGATGCGACGTATAAAGAAATATTTTTCCAAATTTCTTACAATTCATATTACAAATTTCAGTAGAAATTTTATTAGATATGCCAAAGGAGAAAACACTAGAAGAAAAATTGAGATTTTTACAATCACAAGTGCGTATTGGTGGGAAAGGAACGGTGCGTCGCAAGAAGAAAATTCTGCATCAAACCGGTGCAACAGACGATAAGAAATTGCAGAGTGCCTTGAAAAAATTAAATGTGAATACAATACCCGGTATCGAAGAAGTGAATATAATTAAGGATGATATGAGTGTAATACATTTCAACAATCCTAAAGCTCAAGCTTCGATAGCTTCCAACACTTTCGCAATCAGCGGTCATGGGGATAATAAAAAGGTAGCAATTTGTCTCATCTCTCTAATATTGCAATTTTATAAATCTTCTGTAAATGAATGCTTGCAGGTAGTTGAAATGCTTCCTGAACTTCTGCCGCAACTAAGTCATGAAAATGTTATACAATTACGACGATTCGCCCACAACATATCAGATGCAAAGACAATAAATAATTTCACTGAAGACGACGATGTGCCTATGCTTGTAGAAGACTTTGATGAAGCTTCTAAAAACGAGAATTTAACCGTAACACTAAACGAATCTCTGCAGGGAACGCGAAGTTCAGGGAATACAGACAATATCATCAAAAAACAGGAATTCACAAATTCATTTGTTCAAAGCTTGATAGAGGGCAAGAATGAAGAAGTTGCGAAAGAACCAAGGTTGGAGGACATAACAAATAAGTCGGAGCTAGCAACTGCTGAAGTAGTAGACATTTCTCAGTAACGAAACTCATTTACTTCTCAACTGATGTATCCAGCACAAGAGCAAGTGGTAAAATACATCAACCGTGTGCATTTACAGATCAACGCGCGCCACTAGATCCTATGCCGGAACCTATATCTATCCAATTAAAACTAACCGAAGCCAAAAGAACGAAACTTATCTGACAAAATTTATTTAAAATTGAGAATATTTCTTGAAATCGTGCATTCTATGCTTGAATATTGTCTTATTTGATAATTTTTTCGTATCCATGACTGCTTATATTTTTACTAACGATTATTCTTCTCGGTTCCCTTTCTTTGTACCTGCATCTTCTCAAGCCCCATTTTCCTCTGTGTCATTCCCTCATAACAATTTTTTTTAGAATATAAGTATCTTTGAAATAAAGACATTTCAAACTGACGATCAACATCACATCAACTGAAATCTTATCAACTCGTAAGACAATGTGCAAATTGTAAGGAGTCGCGATTCAAGAAATATTGTAATGTCCATCCTAACTAAAAGCATTTTCGAATAAAGCCTTTACACCTGCAATTATTTGGCCTGTTCTTAATTTTTAAAAGTAACTTCCTTCTTTTCACTCATCATACGTTTATTATGCTGCCTATTAACATCACATTTATTTACATGAACTTAAATATATTAAATCGTGCATTTGTATTCTCTAAGTTTTTTGGAATTGTTTAAATCGATCATTTAGAAAAAAAAACACATTTTACTAACGTTTTCAACAACGCTTTCATATTTTTGTTTTGTCTCCTAATTAGGGAAGATTTTACGATGTTTATTGTTCCTTACAAAATAAGTAACATATACATTTAGATAACTCATGTACATAATACTGTATTTTGATGATTATGTAATAAAAGCTAAATATGTACATGCATACTGAATGGATTGGGTGCATCTTTTCAATTGGTTTGCAAGGTAAGCAAAAGTTGAATTTTCACTTTTAGTTGTTAGACTTTTCAGTGTTTTAATAAACGTGGTATGGGTAATTTTAATCAGAAAACCCTGAAAGCACCGTTAGGAATTTGAAAAAATTGTCCATATTACGGAAAAGTAAAGATGAGGTCTGCAATGCGCTAGCCTATGTTTTGCTAGATCGAGCTATAACCAAGAGATTTAGGCCCTAGTGGCGGAATGAAAAAGGCCACTTAATTGCATGACTCGCTGCTCAGACAGTTTTTTAGTTCAGTTTATAATTTCTATTTGTTTTTGTATCTTCAATTTTGTGGGAAAAATTGTTCGTTATTTCTATTTAGGACAAATTTGGTTCGCGATACAGTCTACGTTGAATATGCTCGCAAGCTTCATCATAGAGATCAAGAGCACTCATTCCCGCTGTAGCGTCAGTCCAAAGTTAATTTTGGGTTTTATTGGGAAAACTTCATATCGTCGAAGCAATCGACCCAAGGAATTATATCGAATATAATTTTGTTTCGATAAATCAAGAAAAGCAAATAATCCAAAGACTAATTCGGGACTGCTGGTATGGAGGAGCCTGACGGCTTACCACCGCTGGGGGAACCCGGGGAGACAAGCAATAAAAAATTGGCGGCAATCTTCAAAAAAAGGAGACATAACCAAGAAAACTCGCAGATGGCGGATGTAAAACCCAAATAGTTAAAAACGAAAAGGAAGTGATCCGACTTCGATATAAAAATCAAGAATTAAGACTACGGCTACAATTTCTCGAAGATCTCGTTCAAGAGAGGGATGAAGACTCAAGATGCACAACCGCTAAAGCAAATCAATAAGGAAACTAAGACGAAGAAAACTGTAAAACAAGCTATCTCATAAGAAATCCTAAGCGCTGGAAGCACTAACGACAGCCAAAACTATTATGCAGCACCGGACAGACTACAACAAGAAATGCAGTTTGCAGTACTCTGGTTCCTCTGAAAAGGCTTCCAAAAATATAGAAAAATTTCCGCCAAAAGTTCCGGAAAATGAACTAACCAATTTCGAGATCAAAAGAGTTAGTGCTGAAAAATTAACTATTAGAAAGCACTGGTTGATTTCAAGTCAACTAAAAATTCGCTGAATTCTGGGGAGGTTCCACACTACCTGTACCCCAAAAAGTGATTTTTCTACGTCCAGCACTCGTTGCGTGTAGACGTGTTTTTAAATCGCTCCTGTCATTAGTTTTAAAAATTAATTAATTTCCCACAAAAGTCAGTTTCAAAAATTTGAATTAATTTTTACGAGCCAGTCAAAAGCATATTTTGATTTTATTGGGAACGCCTCCAGAAACGAGAAATCAACCAGTGCTATCGCTGCCAACGATTTGGGCATTCGGCTGCCAACTGCGCCATGCATTACCGATGCGTTAAATGCAAAGACGTGCATGCTCCCGGTGAGTGCAAGAAGATAAAATATCCTCCGAATCTGAGTTCACGAGACCAACAATTCCAATGGAGATACTCATTTGCTAGATTCGTTGAAGCTGGTCGAGCTGAGATGGAGCAATCTAGGTATTGGTGGCTGAATGACAATGTCTAAATTATTCGTGTTTATTTTCTGTTTTTGTGCTTCTTCTCGTTACTTAGTTTTTTAGATTCATCTCATTATTGCTACATCTAGCGTTGTTGTTTATTTGTATTATAATTTAGGTATAGGTTTCAATATAAGGTAATGTTTTTTTTTGTTTTTTTTTTTTTGTTTGAACTTATTTAGAATTAGGGTGTAACATATTATGTATAGGATATAAGTTTTGATTTTATTGGGGAAGAATTTATCGTCGAAGGCATCGACCAACCGTACCCATAAACCAAGAAAAGGCCAAACCAACGACAACTCGGGACTGCTGTATGGAGGAGCCCGACGGCTTCCCTCCGTTGGGGGGCCCCGGGGAAAATGACGGTGTGAAATTGGCAAGTGTCAACAAGCGGAGACACACGAGCACCCAGGATACCGCAGATGCCGGTCGCAAAACACAAGTGCTCGAGGATAGACAGGAAGTGTGCCGCCTTCGAAGTGAAATCGAAGAGCTAAAGGCAAGAATTCAAACGTATGAAGACATGTTCAAGACGGCAAAACAAGTTCAAGAGAGTGGTCCGATACGAAAAATCGAAAAACAGAAGAAAGCTGCAACTCCAATAATAACTGAAGAGGTATTAAGTGCTGGTGGCACGAACGAAAGCCAGAACTACTTTGCGGCGCTGGATGGACTCCAGCAGGACATGGAGGTAGACGAAGGTAACAAAGACGATAATTTTATCTTATATTTAAAAAATAAAAATAATGAAAGTAGAAATAGGGAGAAGAAACCAGCCCGTAGTTCTGCTGGTCCTCCTCAAAAAGTAGCGAAGAATACCGAGAAAGTTCCGCCGATTAATGTCTTCGGGCAAAGCGGAAAAGACATGGTTCGGCTGTTGGCAGCCGAAAACAAATTGACAAATTTCGAAATCAAACGAGTAAATTCTGAGAAGCTGTCAATTAGAACGAAATCACTGGTTGATTTCAAATCAGCGAAAGATGCTTTGAATTCTGGGGAGGTTCCGCACTTCACCTATACCCCCAAGAGCGAGAAGAACCAGACGTTCTTGCTGAAGGGCTTGGACTGCGGAGAAGATACCGTCGATCTTCTTCAGGTTCTCAAGGAAACGGCGCCACAAATCGAGTTTATCTCAGTGAAAACATTCGCGACAAGAAGGTCGACGGTAGAAAAAAAAAACTTACCACTTTATTTGGTACAAATAACAAATAAGAGCAGTCCAAGCGCTCTTCAGCAAATCAGGTATTTAAATTTTCGAGTGGTGAGGTGGGAACGCCTCCAGAAACGAGAAATTAACCAGTGCTATCGCTGCCAACGATTTGGGCATTCAGCTGCCAACTGCGCCATGCATTACCGATGCGTTAAATGCAAAGACGTGCATGCTCCCGGTGAGTGCAAATTGGCTCAGACGGAGCCAAAAGAGAAGTTATATTGTGTGAACTGCGGTGTTTTTGGTCACCCGGCATCATATCGAGGATGCTCCCGATATCAGGATGCAAGATTGAAATCTGCCCCAAAACAAACACAAATACACCGCAGTGTCTTAGCTCCGAACTTCGTCAAGCCCGGAGTATCATTTGCACTCGCCGCTAGAGGACCAGCAGAAAATGCGGAAAATAGGGTAAATAATGTAAGTGGCAATAATGAGCTGCTTCTCAAAATTTATCAACAATTAAATTCCTTATCAGAGCGAATCGATAAACAAGATTCGAAAATTAACATTGTTTTTCAGCGTTTAGGACTTTCAAATGGCTCAAAATAAGTTGTCATCCAGCCACATTCCCACGGATAGGATTCGTCTCATCTCGATCAACGTCAACTCCATTGTTACTTTACATCGGCGTGATTATCTCCTTGAATTCATTGCCAGACAAAAGCCTGACATCCTGCTTCTAACCGAAACCCACCTCAATTCATGGCACTTCATGACATTCAAGGATTTTGAATTCGTAAGAAACGATAGGGTAATAGGTGATGGGGGAGGTGGCACCGGGATATTGGTACGAAGACCCTATTGTTTCCAAAATATTGAAAAAGTCGAATTCAAAAGCTTTGAATCTCTTGAAGTGTCCGTTATCAAAATCTCACTGCCAGGTGGGGATAACCTCTTCGTTATCTCTGCCTATGCAACTGGTGGAACTGTTCTCAAGCTCAAGGAGGAACTCAATTCCTTGTTCGAAATACTCGAATTGAACAGGCTGCATAACTATTATATTCTTGCTGGTGACCTGAACGCCAAGCATACATCATGGCTGAACGCCACCAATAATCCAAGAGGTGTATTCCTGAAATCGTGGATAACAGAGAACCAAATTGAATACAGGTGCGATCTTTATGGGTCGGAGTTCCCAACATACCCTAGGACAAATTCATATTTGGACCTTTGCATTGCTGACGCAAGACTCGAATTCAACTTTAATAGTCCTCAACGGAAACTGCAGGTGCTTCCTTATGATAGCGACCATAACGCAATCGTAATGGAAATCAATCATCACAGGGATGATTTCTTCCTCATTCCAGTTCAACATGAAAATCATCGGTTGAATTTCAAAAAAACAGACTGGGGAAAGTTTCAAAAGAAGTTTAATCGGGAGTACCAGAAGCAATGTCCCCCTTCTGATGGCGGCAACTCTTGCTCAATGGTTCCTAATGACAGAAATCTAACTAACGATGAAATAGATGTCTATTTGTCGAAGTTAGAGAAGTTGACGTTGGAAACGATTGAGAAAGTAGTTCCCAAGATTAAACATCGAAACAATATGGAAGGATATGAAACACCAACCATCGCAAGGTTGAAAAGATTGAAAAGCCTCCTTCTCACACGCGTCAACAATATTTATCGACGATTTTTGGACTACAACCATCCCTCGTTGTCTTTGTTGAAATTACATCTGAAGAATGTCCGGAACTTAATCCGGTCATACTTCAGGAGTGAGGTCAGCAATCAATGGGCGGAAAAATTGAGGGGTATTAGCCCACAGGACCCAGACGGCGTGTTCGCGAAAGTGAATAGCATATTCCGCAAGAAGTCTCGAGTGAAGGTATCGAATCTTGAAGTCACTAGTGATGAGATAAATCTTCTCGATAGGGCTGGTATCGAAATTGATAGTACGACTCCGGATAGAAATGGAAACAGGATCATTTGTGAAGGATTGGATAAACTTGCCCTGATTGGAACACATTTTGAATTGGTTCATCTACCAAACCCTGAGAGAGGGAACGAAATTTTTTCAGAGGTCGTTGAAGCAAAAGTTTCCGACTTCAAATCAAGCCTGAACGGCCAATCAATTCTTCATTTCAATGAAAACTTAACATCTGACCTCATACCGAGCTTGAATCTTATTGATTATTTTGTCAGCTATGAAGACTTGTGTTTCATATTTCGCAAGATAAACAACAAGAAATCATGTGGTACTGATGGTATTCCAAATGTAGTTCTCCGACATTTGCCTGAGGTTGCTATTAGGAACTATTGCATATTGTTCAACAACATGTTGAGCAATTCATATTTCCCAAATGAGTGGAAAAAGGCTAAGGTATTTCCGATCTTGAAGAAAGGAAAAGAATCTTCATGCCCGAAAAGCTATTGCCCAATCAGCTTGCTGCCTAACATCAGCAAGGTGTTTGAAGTGATACTCAACAGAGCATTAAACGCCCACATTGAGGAAAATGAGTTGATGCCGAATTGCCAATTTGGTTTTCGTGCCAGGCATTCGACCACACATGCAATAACGAAAGTAACCTCAGACATCTGTTGGAAACTAAATGATAGACAATGTGTTGGAGCATGTCTCATTGATATGGAGAAAGCCTTTGATACGGTATGGTTAGATGGACTTATTTTTAAACTTCTTCAGGACAAGTTCCCCAGACACCTTGTCGCCATGATGTGTAATATGTTATACGGGAAATCGTTTGTTGTAACCGATGGAAATCTGACAACAATGCGCGAGTTCAAGGTCTTGAATGGTCTACAGCAGGGAACAGTTACTGCGCCTCTGCTCTTCTCAATCTTTATTCGCAAGCTATTGAACGGCTTTGATTTTAACGTCTCGCCAAAGCGATCATTGGTAGCGTTTGCTGATGATCTGATCATCTACACGGCTGACCGAAAAGCTACAATAGTTCAGAGCAATCTCCAAAAAATGTTCAATGATGTACAGCTGTACACTGACAATTGGCGAATGAAAATCAGTGCGCAGAAGTGTGAAACAATCTTGTTTCGGACAACGCTGCAGGGGGTCAGTCAAGACCTGAAACGTTATTGGAAAGATTTCCACATCATGGCTGGTGAGGGTAGTCTTGAACGGGTTCCACATAAATCCTGTGTTCGATACCTCGGTGTTTATCTCGATCAGTATCTGTACTATACTGAACATGTGAAAACCATGCTCAGTAAGGCACTAAAAGTAGTCATGGCCCTTCGAAAGCTCTTTCATTCCAGATACATTGATCAAAAGGTCAAAATTATCTGTTACAAGACACTGGTTAGACCAGTTTTGACATATGGATGTCAGATCTGGTACAACCAGAGTGCTAGTACTATGGAAAAATTAAGAGTTTTCGAAAGGAAATGTCTTCGTGCATGTACTGGTTTGTACAGAAAGCCTGAGACGGATTGGAAACATTATATATCGAATAGAAGAATTTATCAAACTGCTGAAGTGACGAGGGTCGATATCTTCATATTGAAACTTCTTCGGAATCATATCGCAAGATCTGTGACTGTGAGTGAAAACCCTTGGATTTCACAGCCGTTCCACCCTACAGACGGGTATATAGCGACTTGCCTCGCTACTGGCTTCATTCCTCCAGAAGCATTCGTGTATTTGGACATGAATCGATATGTTTTTGATTCTGACGGCGTCCCAGTCATATATCACATATATCGACGGGCCACCGATAAGAAGATAAAATATCCTCCTAATTTGAGTTCACGAGACCAACGATTTCAATGGAGATACTCATTTGCTAGATTCGTTGAAGCTGATCGAGTTGAGACGGGGCAATCCAGGTATTGGTGGCTGAATGACAATGTCTAAATTATTCATGTTTATTTTCAGTTTTGGTGTTCTTCGTTATTTAGTTTTTGAGTTTCAGCTCATTATTGCTACATTTAGTGTTGTTGTTTATTTTTGTTAAAAATTAGGTATAGGTTAGGTATATGTAATGTTTACTATATTCCGTTAGAGATAAGATTAAATACTTAGGTTAGGAACATTGTTATTGATTTTTTTAGTATAAGTTAAAGTTTTTGATTGTATTTTATTAGAAATAAGTTACAACATATTAGGTGTAGGATCAAAGTTTCACTGTTGTGTTTTTATTATAAATCATTTTAGGATAGTGTTGGTTGGTTTTTTCTCCTTTTTCCAATTAAATTTTAAAAATATGTGATAATCGTAATTAATTGAATTTGCTATAGTTTTTTTTTTGATGAAATGAGTTAATGATAACGTACAAATTTAGAGAGCCATTTGGGCCATTAAGTTTTTTATTGTTATTGTTTGGATTTTGCTTTATAATCTTTTAAAATTTATAACGATTAGTTTTCAATAAAGCGCTTTTGACTTTGACTTTGACTTTGGATATAAGTTCATTGTTGTGTTAGTAATATAAGTAATTTTTGAATAATGCTGGTTGGTTTTTTCTCCTTTTTCCAATTGAATCAAAAAATATGAAATAATCTTAATTAATTTAAATTTGCAAGTGTATTTTTTTTCATTAAATGTGTTTAACTGATAGCCTATAAATTTAGAGAGCCATTCGGGCCATTAAGTTTTTTTATAGTTTTATTGTTCGGAATTTGCTTTATGTTCTTTTAAAAATTTATAACGATTAGTATTAAATAAAGCGCTTTTGACTTTGACTTTGACTTTACGGAGAGGAACCCTAATTTACGTTACTCCGTATTTCTTCATCAATCAGTCAAAGAACAAGATCTAATTTTTACTTCGCGTTCCCGAATTTCCGACGCAGTACCGAAAAATATGCTACGCTAACTAAACCCGACGAACGCTACGCTAATAAAAAGGCAAAACAACAAAGGTACCGCGTACCGCGCGCGACGCGAAACCGACCTCAGCGGATTTTCTCAAACCCTACCCTCGCGACGGCATACCTACCCTGCACCTCATTTCCCGCTGAAAAGAAGAACCACTGGAAAGAAAAGTCGTTATTAGAGTTTAGCAATTCATAGTTTTATTCATTTTCTTTTCATATTTACTTTATATCAAATTAATCAAGCTGATTATTATTGAGTTATCTATTGTTAATTAATGTAATGCTGCTTAAACAAGGCTTGTCACCTTTTTACCATACTGATCTAATTCATGCTAGATGATACTGCAATATTAAGCACATTTTTCTTCAGTACAATATTTGTTTTTATAAAAGTAATGCTTACCCTCTATTTACAATTCAATATCAGTGTAAAATACATAAAAAAACTTTCATAGATGACATAGTCTACACCGCAGTGTCTTGTATTAAATCTGAATAATTTCAAGGAAACTACTACAAGGAATTAACAAAAACATAATTAAAATGTAATTTTAGAAATCATATGAATATCATTAAATCAAATTTATCTTAAACAATAGATAATAAACACTCAGCATTAAATTTCTATTTTACGATTAAATTTGTATGTTTATCGATAAAAATTCAAATGTACAAAAACATATTTTCATTTACGTAATGATTGGTGATGATACGACAAAATAATGTCAGAAAAATGGTTTAATCATTTTCTTCGTTACACTTCCCTCTCTCTTTGTCATTTTTATAGTAGAATCATTTAAACAAAGCTTAGAAAATCGAACAATTCAATTAAATGCAGGATTAGATGTAAAATCTAATTGGTAATACTTTACTTTTAAAGATTTTTGTTTTCTTTTTTTATATAGATATATTCTAAATAGAATTTCTCCAAAAATACAAACTAGTAAGCGACAAAAGAATTGAAACCGTATTCACTCTGATATTAAATCGTCTTCATCAATAAGGCTAACCTAATACTATAATCAACGCCGAAATATAGATTAACTAAAGAAAGGGAGAGAGATTATTAAGTTCCTGTTTGTTTACTGATACTTTCACATAAAACAATTTCGTGATAAAAACTGATATCTGAATTTATCATGCTTTGTTTGTTCTAAATTTAAATATAACATTTATGCGCGTTTTACCTTTCCTTTTCTGGTTTATATACTCAATGCTAATATTTTGGTTTTTTAGAAAACTTATTTGGTACCGTAGACTACGACTTTTAGTGTTTGCAAATTTTGAATTATATATATATATATATATATGTATATATATATATATATATATATATATATATATATATATATATATATAATTTCGTATTTCATCTAAATATTTCTCACGTATCTTGTAAAAATTGTATTTGCGTATAAATGGCGTTCCTTTACATATGATTTAATAATAGTATATATTTGTATGTATGTATAAAAAAAATGAAATGAGAACATGCTTATGTAACAAAATAGGAAGAGGAAATATTTTTGTTCTTTTATCTTAAACGCATTGTTTGGACAACGTACGCGCGGCTTGTACGTGAAGCGGAAAATTGTTCAGAACTTTATGCTTTCACCAATTTTCTCTATTTTCTTCTCACTTCATTTCGCATGTATGAATATCCACATTAGAACTTTGATAAATTGTTTAAGCAATTAGCCATTCCTGGCTTATTGAGCGTCATGAAGTATATCTAACACGATGAAGCACCTTTGGCACTGCTGGAGAACACTTCGTCGTTCCGCACGCACAAGAACTTTAAACGTTGCGCTTTCTTATGCATAAATACGCCATCTAAATGTCCTGTCTCAACGGAACGAATTTCAATTGCCTTGTTGCCCCAGCCATTATTTGACCATTTCCAATTATATGCCACTGACGTTGGCATTTCGCCCCACTGCAGCACAATATTTGCGGATACACGACCACTAGTTGTTACATAAACACTCTCATTATCATAACAAAGTAGCAGTTGCATGCCATTTGAATTGGAAAGAGTCACTTTACAATGTGGTACTATCGAACCCTGAGTATGCTTAGGAAGGTATATGTCATACACCGCGGCTGAATCTAAATTGACAGCGTGGAAATCTTCAGCGAAACCGTAAATTACTTTTAGTCTTGATTGGTCTTCAATTGTGAGATCTACTAACAACGGACGATGACTCAATTCACCGAAATTCTTAAATGCCGCGAATTTATGATAAGGTTTTGGTGCCTGAATAAGTGAACCGTTAGACAAAAAGGTAGCAAAACCTTTTTCGATACGTAATCTTGTTTCATAGCAATTGAACTCAGCAGGAAGTCCAAAAACTACCAGGTGTCCGGCCGCGGGAATTTCGTGTGCCGATGTTCCGAACGAATTTTCAATAGACGTCAGTGTTAAAACAATATGCTGTCCCATTCAAATGTTAAATAAATCGGATTACTTGAACTACCTGATGCATTCATCTCGCGCTTGAAGTCCTCGAAATCCCCGGTACAGATGCTTGTTGGCACCGCTTTGGCTGCATATACCGTATTAGAAGCGGCACTCGGTGTTCTGTCTGGGTTAGCCTGCCCCCGAATATTCAAGCTCACCTTCGAGTTGTACGCTGGGTTCGGGAAAATAAATGGGAAGTGTATTAAAGTGTATGACGTCGGTATACTCATTCGAGTTGACAATACTCACCATCATTTGGTTGGGTTGAATATGCCTGAACTGTCGGCACACTCCGGGTATTCCTCATGGGTGGCGGCCACTACCTCCACACTTCACTTCCATGTGGCTGTCAAATTCTGTTGGCATCCCACGACAAAATTGACATGGGATGTGCACTGGTCGCAACCAACGTGAAATGACAAGCCACCTAGCAGCAAAGTGTGTTAGTAGTGGTCACCAGTGGCGTCGCATGATTTATTACAATGTACTGTCAAAAATCTTTAAAAAATTTGTTTGATATAAACGCCACTAGATAGCGCTGATGAGGCTACTCGAAGAGGTTTGTTCGCGACGTGACGCGGTATTTCCGTTTTCGGGCCTGAGTAAGAAGGCAACGCTGAGACACATAAATGACTTCATAAAACGGCCTTTTTAACGGAAGTTCCAACAAAAACTCCGTATCCAAGCACTCATTCAACTGTTATAATTTATTGATGGCATTAAGAATGTAGGCATATAGCTTGGCATGTTATTGTATTAAAATTATTCATTTAGGGCCTAACCTTCGCAGATTTAAAGCATGATTTTAAAGGTTTTAAGTGGTACCTCAGTAGCCATCGATATTAACGTTTGTAATAATTGAATTTTTAATTTCCCGTTCTAGGAAAACATTTTTTGTCGTCAACGTTTTATCCGGAGAAAAGTTTAAAAGACAGGTTTTGCTTTGAATTTAATTGATTTTGTTATTTTTGCTAAATTAAAAACAAAATAGTTAAATTAAACTTTTACAACGATGTCCACTAGAAAACTGTTGTGGTTGTGGTATTGAGAAACTTCTTGTGCGTTCTTTTTCTTCTTGAAAGTTCGAAGACAAGAAACAAATTATAGATTTAGGTTGAACAATGCCGCTTATTTCACTAAGTCAGCAATCTGTTAAGAGAAATTTCTCAACAAAACTTTATAATGAATTTGAATGGCTTTGTGGATTTAAATACATTAACAAGCTTTTTTGCTGGCCTTGTCTACTATTTTCATCAGAAACTAACGTTTGGCTGACTTCCGGGTTTTCAGACCTCAGTAATTTCCACAAAGCTTTAAAACGCCATGCTAAAATATCTCAAGAGGATCTGCGTTGCATATTGGCTTGGAAAAAGTTTGGTGATCTACCACGCATTGAGACGATGATCGACTGCCAGCGGTCATTGAACACTAAAGTACACAACGACCAAGTCAAAAAAAAAAATTGCGAAATTTGAAAATGCCTCATCGATGTTGTGTCTTTTCTTGGTATCCAAAAACTGGCTTTTCGTGACCATAATGAATCTTATTGTTCGTCTAACAGAGGTAATTATGTGGAAACCATTTCTTTGCTTGCAAAGCATAACTCCATTTGAAAAAAAAACATCTCGAAAACTCAAAACTTTTTCAGGCTTGTCAAAAGATATTCAAAATGATTTGATTGGATCAATTTCTTCCATTATTTTTGATACTATCCGAAGGGGAATTGAGAAGTCTCCCTTCGTATCAATAATGTTAGACGAAACAACTGATGTATCCACAAAGTCTCAGCTTTCCATAATATTAAGGTATTAAGGTTTTCTTGGCTTTCGAGATGTATCCACCGATAGAAGAGCTTTAGCCCTATATGATCATGTAAATGAAATATTATGCAAGTTTGAATGTGAAGAAAAAATTGTTTCACAAAGTTGTGATGGAGCAGCGGTTATGCCTAGTGAAGTAAGCGGCTTACAAAAAAGAGTGAGAGAAAGGTTTTCAGATGCTACATTTGTACACTGTTTTGCCGATATATTAAATTAAATTCTTTCAAAGTCTTGCGAAAAAATCAAAGGCTGCCAAATTTGCTTTTTTAGTTTGCACGGTTTTTCATCACTTTTTGGTCAGTCAACTAAAAGGTGTTCAAAATTCGATGAATTCGTAAAAAGACGATTGCCTGGAGTTGTTACTACTAGATGGAACTTTGATGGCCGCTTAGTAGCAACCATATTTGAAAATATATCAGATTTAGAAAATCTTCTCTTAGATATCTTATTTACTGGTGCCTCGGACAGTTAAACTTTTAACGCTACAAAAGGGCTTTTAGCAACTGTAACTGATTTTCAATTTCATTTTCTGTTAACTGTATTTGCATCAATTTTTCCATTTTGTGACATTTTATTTAACATTTTCCAAACAAAACATAATGACATTTTTTACTGTATTAAGAAAATTGAATACAGCCTACAAGAGATTAGATCTATTTCGATTTATTTTTTTAGATACAATGGACAGCTGGGACCTTCCTTCTAACCGAAAAAAATCCCGACTTTCGGTGGATGGAGAAATAAAGTTAGAATCAAATTATAGGCATCTTTTTTATGAAATTCTGGACAACATAATCCAACAGTTGAATGTATGATTCGAATCACTAAATCAATTAAAATTTTTAGAATTGCTGAACACTTTCTTTTACCCAAATTTTTCCACCAAGTTTCCGAGTACAATTTTCACTAATTTGCACCAATCTTACCCAAACAGATTTGACTTTTCATCCTTACGCACAAAGCTTTCAGTCCTTTTTTCTGATTGTGATATGAGGGCCAAAAATTTCAAAGAAATTTTTCAATATTTCCTCAATAATCAACTTGGCAGCAGTTTTTCTATTTTTTTCAAACTTTCGCAGTTAGTTTCAACTATACTAGCAACAATAGCTTCAGCAGAACGTAGCTTTTCAACGTTGAAAAGAATCAAAAATTACCTTAGAAATTCTACCAAGGAAGAATGTCTTAGTAATTTGTCACTTTTTCAATCTTGGAAAGTTTAGTTAGTGCTGATAAAAAGTACCATCTAATCAGTGACAATTTCGCAGCGCAAAGGAGACAAGAATCGATTTAATTTATAAATTTTAACGCGTTTTTATAAAAATATGTCACTTCAATATAATTATTTTATCGAAACTTTCATCATAACACAACCGCTCAGTTTCATTTTTCTTTAAATAAATACTTTTGAACGTATATTTTTATTTTATTTTACAATGCAAAGTTAAACAAAAATTTGATATATGTATTAACTTATTTTATCCTTTCTGCATTCCTTTTAACCATCTGTTTGTTGTTGGAATATTGTGATAGAATTTTTTAAGTATAAAATAAAGTTTTTGATTGATTTCATTTGAATTAAGTTAAAACATATTATGTGTAGGATCAAAGTTCACTGTTGTGTTTAAATTATAAATAATTTTAGGATAGTGTTGGTTGGTTTTTCTCCTTTTTCCAATTGAATTTCAAAATACATAATAATCTTAATTAATTGAATTTGCTATAGCTTTTTTTGTGCAAATTTAGAGAGCCATTTGAGCCATTAAGTTTTTGTATTGTTATTGTTTGGAATTTGCTTTATATTCTTTGAAAATTCATACCGATTATTATTGAATAAAGTGCTTTTGACTTTGACTATACTGTGAAGTTAGGCTTAAACTCAGAAATGGTAAGTAAAAATTCTTCAAAACAGGTGTTACTGTCATATATTTTAATATTATTGACATTAGTATTTTTATAGTTTTTATCAAGAATATATAGTACATACATGCTTTAAAATTAAGATACTAGTTAGTTATACAATAAAAAATTAGCTGAGTTAGATTGACATGCTTTTAACTCCATATTAATATTCAATTACTTGCAATCCTACACAAATAAGACGTGAAATCGTCCCTTATCTTGGCGGTATTAAGTAGTGGTCTTCGAGGCACATATGGCAGATTATGTATTGCATTATATTCATTTATATTCCGCCATGTACCAGGATTCTCCACTACAACGTGAGCTCTTGACAAATGTTGATTAAATATCCTTTTCGGCGATCCAATTTCATGATTTCCTGGGTAAGGTTTCAAAATATGCATACTTCGAGCAAAAGTTCCATCTGATAAAAGCACATGTGGTACGTTCTTGTTATTATTCATTCCAGGAAGTGGACATGGCGCGGAAAAGTTAATTTCATTTCTGGAGATTTTTTGCCATAGCAATGAATTATTGAAAACACCTCCATCGGTTATTCTCCCTTGACATCCTATGTCAACGAATGTAAATCTATAATTGCTGTCGACTAGTGCCAACAGAATTATACTGAAAGTTTTCTTATAGTTAAAATATTCACTTCCGCTATGAGGTGGGCTTTCTATAACTATATGTTTGCCATCCATCGAACCTACACATTGTGCAAATTTGCTTCTATATCCTCTTTCTATATTGATCTGAAATGATTGAATATTATATCAAAATAATAATGAAAAATTTAAGATTTTATTTGTATGGTTGAGTTTTTAATAAAATAAAATTCTTGCAGCAATCAAGATCATCAGAAACAGCTGCTGAAGAAATAGCTGGTGAAGCAGAAGACAAGCAAAATGATGGCAGCTTGGCGGGTCCATCGATTCCTGCAACTGCGGTCTCTGTACCATTTATAAAAAAAGCACTTACAAATCTCGTCGTCGACCTGCTTTAGACTTAGCTTAAGAACAAATGGATCACAGCATTTCGCCAATTAATGAATGTATTGAGTCAATGTGAATCAAAACCTTCGGACGCAGATAAAGAAGATGTATGTGATTTGTATGCTAAGCTTTCAGCCAAAAATATTAGAGAATTTCCGAAGGGCGAGAGGAAGTTAATCATGTATGAAATAGATGGTTTATTTATCGAATAAATTAAAAGAAAGTCATTTCCGAGAGATACACCATCCCTTATATATTCGCCCTTTCTTAGACCGTCATCAGCGTCAACATATTATCAAAGCAACCTCTACGTGCTCAGTCGCCATTTCCTGAGCACAATTCAACGTCACACTATGGGCCTTTGACGAGGGACGATACTTCAAATTTGGAAAGAACCTCCACTTCATTACTACCACCAATGCTTCAAAGTATCGATGACAATCTAATTATTTACTCCAATGAGCTTAACTCCTCAGACCCAAGTCCTACTGTTAATATAATATCCGATGAAATCATTGTGCCTTCCAGGCAAAATATAATTAAAACAGCATTTTTGATGGCATACGAAGATTTTGAGCAGTCTAATACAAGTGAATACATAATAATATTGATTGAGACACTGACTAATATTTTTGTACACCTAGTGTTTAATAAATAAAGCATTTTTTTATAAGTATCAGAAATTTACAACTTAATCTTTATTTCATCTTTCATAACTTCATTGATGGCTTTGCAATCATCAGCTACAATTTTAGATATAACCTGGGTAGACACTTTAAACAAATCGTGAAAGCTTTTATAGCTGTCATCAGTCGCTAAATATCTCAATGTTATCGCCAGACGATATCTAGCTGGTATGGCTTCTCTGAAACCTGTATTTTTTTTAAATTATGGGTGAAACAGCACTTAGCAAAAATTCAAAGTCTTCATAGCTCATCCGGTAGAAGTTGGCAAATTGTCCGGATGGTTCATAAAGAAGTTCATCGAATTTTTCTTCCATATATGTATTTCCTGTAATGGATTAAAAAAAATAAAAATAAGTTGAAGTCACAGAAGAGTGCTTCTGCTAAAAGGATTTTATAAAAACATTAGAAAATAAAACTATACCCCTCGAATACAAATGACTTAGTGCATTTGAAACACATTTCAATTGAGTTAAGAAACAAAAATCGTGGTCACCAGGTACCTGTCATGCTTATAGCTTCTTTATTTTCCGTGAAAACTTACTTTGACAGACAGTCCAGATTTTAGTAAAATTATTTTACAAAACTCCATTTATATAGACACAGCATACCAATTGAAAAACTTTTCGCTACTAACCGTCACATTTATTGTTTTTCACTAATACGTACTTCTTCCTTTCTACTAGGGCTACGATGAAATACGTATTTGTGAGAAAAATAAATTATGATCATAATTAATTTCAAGTAAAATAAGTGCCTTAAAATAATTTCAAAATTACCTGCTACGGTTGCTTATGGATTTTTAACACCCACCATCTTCTTTGTCGTATTTGTCGTTTCCTTTCACTTCTTTTTTTATGAAAAAATAGCTTGAACCAAATGTTATTCCCGATACAAGCTCAACGTCTGTCATGTTTGCCTTTTCAGAATATACTAACCCACTCACAAGCGTGTGGGTGACGACGTTTGATTCCAAAAATCAAGCCAAACGTTTGGAGAGGTTTGAAGTTTCCGGCAAATGCCAAGCGTGTGGATCCGGCATTAGAGTTTGCGGATCATATAGCCATCCCGTCTCCCACCCCAACAACGAGCGCTCGTCGGACGAGTGGATAAGTATAAATTATATAAATAATTGCAACTGCTAAAACAAACAACAAATACATACGACAAATAATAGAACAGCAAACCTTTGTTAGGAACAAGAATTAGATGCGTCACCGTTTCTACCTGGATGCCCCACCCTCATTTGGAGGTCGTAAATGTTAATTGTAATGACGAAATCTTCTCGCGTCCCACGCGCATTCATCAAGCTCGGTCAGTCGCGTTTCGATAGTGTAGTGAATTAGGTATATGAATTGTCCGTTCAGGATTGCAGCGATGGTCTACCGAAATTGGCCTTTTCTGGGGACGCGTAAATGCGCTGGCAGGCTAGCGTTGTGGTGTCGTGGGGCGGATTCTTTCCCCAGCACAAGAACCCACAAAACAAAAGAATTTCGCATCGACGAATTTAGGGGTCAAATAAATGTCGACCGAAGTCGAAAAGGAGGTAACCTGCTAAGGGTCAAAGAGTATTGCTGACTCAGAAGGACAAACTGGACCTGGGGAAGACAGACGGACTTAAGACGACTTCGTCGTTACCGACGATTCTTATGGCCCACAAATAAGAGTGGGAGATCCAGATGGAGGTGGTGCCCCTCGCACCCTCCCAGCCGGATCAAGATCCAAACGTAGACGTGGCCATGCATTTCCCATTTGAGTGAAAAACTCATACAAAAGTACTTTGTATGACTTTTTCCTTCAAATGAGAAATACAAACGTAACCAATTTATGTTATAGCGTTATGCAATGAAATCACGTAACCCTATATCATAAAAGGGCACGCGAGCGGAAGGCTACTCTACCTGGCAAGACCCCTGTTAATAACAAAAAACGGAAAAGCGCGCCTGATGGCTAGCCCATATTAGCGGAGGAGCCTGCCATTGATGTGGGTCCTATACCCGGTCAGGTTGAATGAAATGAAAAGATCGAAGGTATGATTTAGTAATTCATTATATTCATGTTCTTTCAATTGCAACTAATATTAACACAAGAGGATTCACAAGCTTTTCGATATTCGACTTGACCTGACCTGACATTAGATTATGTAAATGTGAGATGTATTTGCGATTCTACACTATAAGAAAAACATTTTTCTTACTTAAAATATAAAGTGTGACAGATTAGCGCCTAAAGCAAAAACCCGATGTGTTTGAAGAAGATATCACTAATGCTTAAATAATCATCGGCTTCGAAATATAAGGAAGTGAAAAGTTCGGAATGTATTCTTTCCAATATTTCAAATGAAACTTTTGTTATTGCGAAGAAAACTAAAATCTATAATAGTAAAACAATACAAATATCGCAAAAAAACATAATCTTCCTCCTTCTTCCTATCTCACAGATTTACTCGTCATTCATGATCAAACTAAAATCAAATACAATTATAAAAATGAATGAGATGGGAAAATCTATCTCAAATAAATGGTATAATGTATGAGTACATGTAGCTATAAATGAAATTTGCATTAGGCGCAAGATTTGTAACCAAATTCTTACGGATAGATTTCGTGCCAAATAAAATATAAAAAAAAAAAAAACGCGAGCAAGTGTGTAGTACCATTTCTAGTAGGATATTAACAAACGGAAATATAAACAACATCAGATAGAAATTCGCAATCAATGCATATATACACGGAAAAACCTAGTTTACAGCACTCGGGGGGCACGGCTCACTTATACGCAGATACACGCTTCCGGTATCTGACGACTGAGCAACCATGTATGGCTGAAATTCCAATGGTTGTGTAATAAAATTGAAGGTTAGTTATAGTAAGGAACTCCAGCAAATGCTTCGCTCTAATGCATGAAGTTGGTAGGGTTATACACGTATGGCTTTCTACTCCCTTCTCACTAATTGCGTTTGGCGTGTGGCACCGGTTTCAGTTTCCACTTCATATTCGATTTCAACCTCAGGTTAACGCGATTTCCTTCGCGGTTTCTCGCCTTTGCTAGTCGAGGCTGTTGTCTTAGCACTTGCACTCTAGTATTTTGCACTTTTTCACAGTTGCACCAATATCCGTTCTTGAAGTGCCAGCCGTATTTCAATGACCTCTTTGTACCTGCAGCTCTGAAAGTCGTTCGAGATTGTCCATTGGGCGATTATTTTTCTATCTTGCAACGTTTCTTCCACTAGCTCACGCCCAATTTAAATGCTCAGTGGCCGATTGCACACGGCTTGATCTCTACAACGTGATCTAAGCTTGTCTTTTCTTTTCTTCTTGTTCGTTTAACCGAACATCGTTCAGAACTCGCGACTGACTCTTAGTAATCTCCCTTCCAACTCGTTACATGCAAATACAAATTCCCGAGCGCTTTTTCTGGGCAACAACAATGACCACCACTGCACCACGTCCTGTTTCCACTCCGTCAACTTTTCGATTTCACCATATGCATTCGAATTCGCAATCATTAACGCGTATTTGAAAAACTTCGATATTAAAACCGATGGGGTTGTAGAATGGGATAGTGAAGTAGCAAAATAAACTCGTACAAAATCGAAGATTAAACAATGAAAGATTAATATTCACTTGAACACCCTCCGACATGATAAGGCCGACGCAAGATCTCGTGTAGATTCCAAAACTCGCGTTGAGAATTCGATATTCCACAATTTTTCTTCGTCATTCCTTCTTGATTTCGCCCCGTGGTAGAACACGATTTTCTTTGAAAAGTTCAATTGCGCTGCCGATTTGTTGACTGTCCAAATTCAAACCGTGACAAGCGGCGTTTTTCAATGTCTTCGCGATCCGTCCATATGCTTGGGGAAAATTCGTGGTCAAGTGTGAAACTTCACACTATCCGAGGATCGAGACACCATCCCTAGCCTTTCTAACAGAACCACCAGTTGAGCGCGCAATTATTTTTATATGAATTGACGTATGACCACGAAGCACCGCATATCAACGGTTGTGCAAATACACTTCCGAACGAATTACACGGAAATCCAGAAATTATGAACAACGACGTTTTTTCGTTATCGTTTACATTAGGGATATTTCATGCAGGTATATAATTAAAATGTGTGAAGCACGAGCAACCTAGCTTTCTGCAACGAATTTCTCACAATCCACCAACACTTTCCTCCCGAACGTATTTTGCACCGCGGCCGTGTGCCCAACCCGTCTTTCTCGAGTCGCATCTGTAAGTCGACTCCCGACCCGTCCCAGAAATTCCCGACCCGTCCCAGAAATTCCCGACCTTTCTTCTTTCTACTACCGTGTACACGGTAAATCGCCTCAGCTGAGTTCGATTGCCTTCCGTAATGTAATACACCGTTGGGGTGCACTAAATCAGCGTTCCCATACTTGGCAGATTTAAAATTTTTAAAAACAAATATTAACTGAAGTAAAAAAAAAAAGAAGAATATTTTGAATAGTAATAAAAGTTAACGAATATAATTGAAGGGAAACATTTAAATTTAATATAAAGGAAAATTGATATAAAATTACAGTTAATAATAATAATAAGAAAGGAAACTATTTTACAAATTACGATTATGAATGGAAGTAAATATTTTCCTAAATCTGCCATTAAAATTTTGAAAAGGAGACAGGAAGGTTTTCGAGCAGTTTGCTTGTGTGATTGTTCGAGTACTACAATAGTTCATTGCTTGGGTAGATTACTTCGGCCTCGACACCGTCGAACCGAGGTACTTGTAGAGAAGAAAAACATCTTTTTGTAAACCACTTTAATTAGCGAGGTGTTCCCCGCTTCAGTTCACATATCTTAGGATTTGTGCTTTATTTTTTTAGCGTTATAAATAAAGTACTCGTAGTTGAGTACATTTAGGACTTTTAGACTACCTCGTGGATTGAATATTTTATGCTAGTAGTAAATTTTTTTTGTCATTATTTCTGCTTAAAACTATGCTCTTTTCACTTTAAAAAAATGTTAAATAGGTGCTAAATTTAACATTTTATTGCTATCAGGTCATTGTTACGAATTATAATGAAAGTATTCTGACCCGCATTTTTCTACTATCTTTCTATCGCAAATTAATCAACAACCAACAAAAAATGCACCTCATTAAAATTTTTTAAAATTTGCAATATCATCGATTAAGTTATATAATAGCCAATACTAACAAAGAGTGTTTATAAGTCATCAAATCTTATCAATCGTCGTACATTAACTTCTTCTACTTACCTACAAAATACACTTAACTCTATGCTCATATCTAAATATTTTATTTCCGTTCGAGTTTCGCATTTAGGTTTATTTCTGGTTGCATAACGAGCTGCTAAGACATGGATAAAGTCCAGGCCACATGCCGAATTCTTCGTTGTGCAGTTTCTAGAGAACCATTGTTAATCTTATCAATAGTTTGATTCACACATGTTATTTATTATACTTACATTTGATAAACGACCTTCCATTATTCACTGTGATATGTTTGAATTTTTGGGCGATATTTTGTCAAATTTTGAAGTGCGCATTTAACTTAAAATTAAATTATTATGAACTTTGATTACTTTATTGAAATGCATACAGAGAAAACTGTGAAATAGATTCTTGATGATGATAAGCAAAGACACATCAATTTTTATTAAGAGTTATATTTGGAGTTTCGCTGATATTTATATTTAAAAGATTATTTAAGTTCAAATTATAACCTTTTTTTCTTTTTTGACTATTACCTGTTGAATGCATATAATCATTTTGGCAGCGAAACGGCATCTTCATCAGAAATCTATCTTTATAACCTTAATTTTATCTCACTAAGTATAATTCGTTCACACTGGGTCAAATTAATACTAATAGTAAAAGGAAAAGACCGAAGTTTTATGTTAAATAGTTTGAAGTGAAAAGGGTATATAAAGATGTCCGTAAAGGACTGCAGCGATGGTCTGCTGCCTCGGCGAGAGAAGATGGTGGTGTTCACCGGGATTGGCCTTGTCTGAGGACACGTGAATGAGCTGGCAGGCTAGCATTGCGGTGTTGTGGGGCGGGTTCTTTTCCCCAGTACAAGACACACTACAAAAAAAATTTCGCATTCACGAATTTGCAGATACAAATAAGTATCGACCAGAGTCGAGGCCGAGGTAGCCTACTAAGGGTTGAAATTACTAAAGCAAATGTCAAACGGGGCCTGGCGAAAACAGACTTGGGAGGACTTCGTTATTAACGACGATAATTATGGCCCCCAAATAAGAGTGGGGCATCCAGGTGGAAGAAATGCACAATAAAAAACGCACACATTCACACATGGACGACTACTTATTGTTTAATCTAAATTCATTACGGATGGGTAACGCTTAATCAGTGCTACCGGCGGCCTGTCGAATCATTACGTAGATTTTCTCCTCGATACATTCTTTGTCGTAAGGCGCGTATGTATTCGTCGATTTTTGGTATACCAAGCAACTAATGTCAGCCTATTGACCCACAAAATCGAAAGGCTGGCTGATATCGTATGTAATGGTCGACATATTCGGGTTCCGCGTTTTAAATGCTCTTCGTAGATGTTGCAAATACCCTCCATACATTCATTTACGCTTTCGTAGTCACTGTACGTGCTCGGGGTGAATTCCGGGTTGTACACGCAAAATTGTATACGACGTCAATTGACGTTATGTTTACGTTTGCGATCGTTGCGCTGCAGCTATAGAATGCATGCGAAAATGCTGACTAGACGATTTATTCGTAAATGCAACGTTATGCCTCCGCGTGGTATAAAGAAAATTCGTCTGCCAATTCAGATGTTGTATTGCGCTTCAATTTCTTCGTTAACGTAATCATTTCGACCGCCGTGGGGAGAAGAAAAAATGAAACCGCCACTTGTCTTCTATGGTTAAAATTTCTCGAATATCTATGGAATTTCCTTTTCCCGTCTTTTTTCAGCTTTCACTTCTTTTGTATCTTACTTAAACACGTTTTTACCATAATTTTTCTGTTTTATTAAAGGAACTCATTTATTGGCTCAGGAATATATTTGCTCGGCTTATTTTCAGTATGAGTCGACACCATAACAACGAGCAGTAAAAATAAACATCTTAGAGCATATTATGTATTGGTAATAGAAATTTAGGATATCATTAATATACGACAATTGAACGAAAAAACTATGAAAACACAGAGTCCATCTAAATTATTCCACTTTCTCTTTTGGTACACATCAACCCCGACAAGGTATAGTCGTTAAATTTAGAAAATTGGAGCGATTTCTTTTGTTTATCGACATTTCCTCGATTTTTAATTTGCACGGCATAGTAAAACACGTAACGAAACGTAATTCAGTAGCGAACTATGAACATTCACGATGTTAGTTCACGCCCAATTTATAACTGTGAATGGAAGTAATGAATTTTTGTTCAAATCTGCAATTAAAATTTCGGATGAGTGTTAGGGTGGTTTTCGAGCAGTTTGCTTGTGTGACTGCTCGATTACTACATGGCACCCATATGTCAAAACTGGTCTATGCAGGGTCTTGTAACAGATACTTTGACCTTTTGATTAATGAATCTGGAATGAAAGAGTCGTCGAAGGGCCATTTCTACTTTTTGCGCTTTAGGACAAGGTGTCTGGGGAACTTGTCCTGAAGGAGTTTAAAAACTAGTCCATCTAACCACACCGTATCGAAAGCTTTCTCCAAATCAATGAGACAGGCTCCAACACATTGTCTATCATTTCGTTTCCAACAGATGTCTGAGGTTACTTTCGTTTTTGCATGTATGGCCGAATGGCTGGCGCGAAAACCAAATTGGCAATTCGGCATCAACTCATTTTTCTCAATGTGGGCGTTTAATGCTTTGTTTAGTATCATTTCAAACATCTTGCTGATGTTAGGCAGCAAGCTGATTGGGCGACAGCTTTTTGGGCACGAAGATTCTTTTCCTGTCTTCAAAATCGGATACCTTGGCCTTTTTTCGCTCATTTGGGGAATATGAATTGTCCAACATGTTGTTGAATAATTTGTAATAATTCCTAATAGCCACCTCAGGTAAATTTTGGCGAATTATTTTTGGAATACCTTCAATACCACATGATTTCTTGTTGTTTTTCCTACCAAATATGAAATACTAATCTTCATAGCTGGCAAAATAATCAATAAGATTCAAGCTTGGTATGAGGTCAAATGTCAATGTTTCATTGAAATGAAGAAATGGTTCACCATTCAGGCTTGATTTCAAGTCGAAAACCTTTGCTTCAATGACCACTGAAAATATTTCATTCTATCTTTCAGTATTTGGTAGATGAACAAAATGAAAATGAGTTCGAATCAGGGCAAGTTCCTGTAATCCATCACATATAATCCTGTTATATTGCTATTCGGAGTCGTACTATCAATTTCGATACCAGACCTATCGAGAAGATTTATCTCATCACTAGCGACTTCAAGATTCGATACCTTCACTCGAGACGTCTTATAAAATAAGCTACTCACTTTCATGTAAACGCCATCTGGGTCCTGTGGGCGAATACCCCTCAGCTTTTCTGCCCATTGATTGCTGACCTCATTCCTGAAGTATGAACGGATTAAATTCCGGAGATTCTTCAGGTGCGATTTCAACAAAGCCAACGAGGAATGGATGTAGTCCAAAAAATGCCGATATATATTTTTGACGCGTGTGAGAAGAAGTCTTTTCAATCTTTTTAATCTTGCAATACTTCGTGTTTCATATCCTTAAATATTGGGAACTACCCTTTGATGATTGATTTCGATGATGGTTGCTAAATGGTCGCTACCGTAAAGAAGCACCTTCTGTTTCCTTTGAGGACTATTAACGCTGAATTCAAGTCTTGCGTCAGCAATGCAGAGGTCCAAATATGAATTTGCCTTAGGGTATGTTGGAAACTCCGATCCATAAAGATTGCACCTGTAATCAATTTGGTTCTCTGTTATCCACGATTTCACGAATACATCTCTTGGATTATTGTTGGCGTTCAGCCGTAATGTATGCCGGGCATTCAGGTCACCGGGAAGAATATAATATGTATGCAGCCTGTTCAATTCGAGTATTTCAAACAAGGAATTGAGCTTGAGAGAACTTGAGAACATCTCAACCAGTTGCATAGGGAGAGTTAACGAAGAGGTTATCTCCACCTGGCAGTGAGATTTTGATAACGGACACTTCAAGAGATTCAAAGCTTTTGAATTCAACTTTTTCAATATTTTGGAAACAATAGGGTCTTCGAACCAATATCCCGGTGCCACCTCCCAATCACCGTTTACTCTATCGTTCCTTACGAATTCAAAATCTTTGAATGTCATCGAGGGCCATGAATTGAAGTGGGTTTCAATGAGAAGCATGATGACAGGCTTTTGCTTAACAATAAATTCAAGGAGATAGTCACGCCGATGTATAATAACAATGGCGTTGACGTTGATCAAGATGAGATGAATCCTATCTATGGGAATGTGACTGTATGAGAAAATTATTTTGAGGCATTAGAAAGCCCTAAACGCTGAAAAACAAAATTAATTTAAAGATATGATCATGGAAGCGGTTATACTGTCACTGGGAGAAGACAAATCATCATTTATTATTGGAATTGCATTGTAATATTTATTTGCTTTGGAACTATTCTTTCCTCTGTCAACTTTTGAGCAATTTGGGAGCGGTGATAAGTTGAAAGGGAGTTGATGGTGTTTAAACGATAAAAAACAAAATTGTAAACATTTTTTGTATATTTAGCGCAATAAGAATTTTTTTTTCATATTGCAAATGGACTCCTTTCACTAATTACGTTTTAACAATAAGCAGATATCCAATAATCACTTATAAAATCCAATGAAAATCGTATTCTTCATCAATAAAATTATTATCTAAACTCTTTCGACCTTGATGCCATGTGCACATTTGCCGTAGGTCAAGTCGTGGGTTACATTCTGCAACATATCGTTTACGCGGAAGAATTGCAAAAGAGTCGACGAGTGTTATTGTTTGACCGCGTAGAACATTGACTCATGCAAAATAAATAAATACAAATGAGTCAATGCTCTACGCGAACAATCAAAATATGTAAGCAATTAAGATACCTTGAGCTTACTCAAGAAAGTTGCAAGCTATCATAATTGCAATCGATTAATATTCTTCTACGTAAGCATGCTTGGTACTTTCAGAAAAATAAATAAATACAAATGAGTCAATCCTCTATACGAACAGTTAAAATATGTAAGCAGTTATGATATCTTGAGCTAACTCAAGAAAAATAGCCAGGTATCATAATTGAAATTAACTGTTCTTGTATGTAGGCATGTTTGGTACTTTCACCTTTCCATATGCGTGTGAAAAGTACCAAGCATGCATTTCAATCAATAATTATTTTGTTCAATCGAAAATTTGCCTTGTTGTAAGTATTCATAGTACTTTGACTTTCTTGAAGTAAGGTGCAAGGTACCATTAATGTGATTTAGCTAACATCGACAAGATTTTATTATAAATTGGAATGGTGTACAATAAATTATGATCAGTTTGTTTACAAACCAAGTGATGTTAATCTTAATTTTTTGGTAAGTAACACATTGATCCGTTTTCTGAGGAAGCTTAAGGAGACGTTTATTGTACTCGTATCATTATTCTCCTTGTGCACTAGAGGTGCCTAGTGCAGAAGGATACAAGAATTGTGGTTGCACATAGAGAAACCTATTTGCAGCCCGATTCTGTTTTTTTTGACTTGTCCTTTTTGGAGACGTTTTTGTTTATCCTATTTTCCTTTGGGACTAGGGGTACCTAGCGTGAAAGGATACAAGAATTGTGGTTGCACAAAGAGAAACCTAGTCGAATTGCCAGAAAAGGCAATTACTCAGATCTGCACTAGAGTTACCTAGTGACAGAATTCAAAAAGGATATTTTTGCGAATAGAGTAACCTATCTGTAGAAATTTATTCCTTTTCTTCTATTTACTTTCAGTGGTCCATCCACTTTAAACACAAACATATGGCAAATCATCGACTGATGGCTTGTTAATGGGCTTTACGCTTATTTTGTCAGCTTCAGATAGAATTCGTGTTTGTAAATGTGATGGCTTATTTTCAAACGCCTCACATCTTTCGGCATTTTCTAATTCATGCTCGTACTGTTGACAGAGGTCAAACCTAAAGTATGGATAAACGTGATTACGATCGCATACTGTTCGTCCAAACCATTTCAATACAAAATTAGATGCTAGATGATGTTGTAAAAGTGCTGTTATGGGCTCTTTAAAGGAATTAAAAATCATTTTTGTTCTTAAACAATCCACAATTATTTATCCTTTACTTACAGTTTTTTGGTTAACACAAATTGCGCTTGCACTTTTTTCCCACAATATTTTTACAACTGATTACTTTACGCTTTCTTAATATTTTTCACAAACTTATTATTTTATAATTCTAGTGATCTCTTCAATAATCTGACTTTAAACTTGAATAAATTTGAACTGCCTGAACTGAACACAAAATATGAATTTGAACTGCTTGAATTGAACTTTTACAGTTTACATTTTGCCCTTTCATAGGACCTTTTGTTTATATAAAATTATTTCGCAATTTTGCGATTCCACACGCAAATTCCACTTCTCAGATTTGTTTATGAAAGTATCGATTTCGCGAGCTAATCAATTAATATTAATGGATTTTATGAATTAAGAATATTTGTTAACGCGCAAAACAATTATGGGTTTAGCGAATTAAGATGTTTGCTGACGTGTAATTTATGAGATTTGTGAAATAGGATGTTAAGAACGAAGGTAAGTGCATGGTCTATAACAGTGGATGATCTGAGTTCCAAGGTCTTGTGAATTGTCTAAGAACATCGTTTGGGTCTATTTCCATTTTTTATTTCTATAAATTATCCCTTAATAAAATTTAAATTTTTGTTGGTAGTTAAATTACTGACAGCGTATACAATTTTTCTTGACTATGACACTTCTCAACTAAAAACAATTTTCCAACTCCTTTTGAAATTGTTTGTTCATACGACGTAAAAGCTTCTGAGCCGCGGCTTTGTGCTCCGAACAGATGGGCAGCATTTTTGGATGCCGTGCGATAGAGAGTCTAGAACTCGTTGCGTGTAGACGTATTTTTAATCGCTCCTGTCATTAATTTTAAAAATTAATTAATTTTTCACAAAAGTCAGTTGAAAACAATTTTTTTTAATTGAAAACCATCACCGTCGAATTATTCGAGCATGTATCGAATACCTGAAATTCATTTCCTGAAGAAAAATCAAAAGTGGAAATACGTTCAAGGGAAGTCCCGGTCTGAGAACATTCCCTCTAGTCTCGCTGCAAAAGCAACGAGATGGAGGAGCCCGATGGCTTCAGCCATCAACCAGAAGGCCCGTGCCCATCGCCAACGATGACGGGCGAAAAAAAACTAAAAAGAAGATACGACGATAAAGAAGAAAAACCGACCATCCTATCGGTAATCGAAATCGAGCAGCTGATCAAAGACAAAGAAAAAGCTGAAAAAATTGAAAAAGAAAATGAAGAGCTCAAGCTTCGAGTTCAATCGTTAGAAGCACTTGTTGGAACGTTAACGTTCAACAAAGATAAAGAAACCAAGAACGGCCGACAAGCAAATTCAAAAACCGAAGACAAGAAAACTAAAAAGCCAAAGGAAGAAGCTAATCAAGAGCATGTCCTCAGCGCAGGAGGCGCAAACGACAGCAGAAATTACTATGCAGCGCTAGCTGGTCTTGAAGAAACGATGAACATTGAAGAGAATCCAGGTAAAACGTCTAAATTAGATAATGAGTTCATTGAATACCTTAAAATTAAAAATCGGGAGAAAAAACCAAAAAGTTTGTCTGCTGGTCCGTCCGTTAAGATTAATGAAAAAAGAAAAATTCCCACCAATCAATGTATTTGGCCAAACGGGCAAAGATAAGGTTCGGCTTTTGGTAGCCAAAAGATTTTGATTTTGAGATAAAAAGAGTCAATGCCGATAAATTGACAATTAGGACTAAGTCGTTGGTTGATTTCCAGGCAACAAAAAGGGCCTTAAATTCTGGAGATGTTCCGCATTTCACGTACACCCCGAAAAGCGAAAGGAACCAAACCTTTTTATTGAAGGGTCTGGACTGTGGTGAGGACACAGTCGATCTCCTTCAGGTGCTCCAAGAAGTTGCACCAGAAATACAATTTATTTCAGTTAAAAACTTTGCAACGAGAAGATCGATTGTGGAGCGCAAAAACTTGCCTCACTACTTAGTCCAGATTTCCAGCAAAAGTAGTTCGAGTGCCCTGCAGAAAATACGGTACTTGAACTTCCGCGTGGTGAGGTGGGAACGCCTCCAGAAAAGTGAGGTCAACCAGTGCTACAGGTGTAAAAGATTCGGGCATTCGGCTGCCAACTGCGCCATGAAATATAGGTGTGTGAAATGCGAAGACATTCATGCTCCCGGCGAGTGCAAATTGGGTCAGGCGGAGCCAAAAGAAAAACTATGTTGTGTGAACTGCGGTGCCTTTGGTCATCCAGCATCATATCGAGGATACCCCCGGTATCAAGATGCAAAGGTTAAAGTCACTCCAAAACAAAGTCAAGCACACCATAGTGTGATGCCTACCAACTTCTTCAAGCCCGGGGTGTCATTTGCACTTGCTGCGAGAGGACCAGCAGACAATGTAAATGCAATAATGAGCTGCTCCTTAAAATTTATCAGCAATTAAATTTCTTATCGGAGCGAATCGATAAACAAGATTCACAAATTAACATTGTTTTTCAGCGTTTAGGGCTTTCAAATGCCTCAAAATAAGTTGTCATCCAGCCACATTTCCACGGATAGGATTCGCCTCATCTCGATCAACGTCAACTCCATTGTCACTTTACATCGGCGTGATTATCTCCTTGAATTCATTGCCAGACAAAAGCCTGACATCGTGCTTCTCACCGAAACCCACCTCAGTTTATGGCACTCCATGAGATTCAAGGATTTTGAGTTCGTAAGAAGCGATAGGGTAACAGGTGATGGGGGAGGTGGCACCGGGATATTGGTACGAAGACCCTATCGTTTCCAAAATATTGAAAAAGTTGAATTCAAAAGCTTTGAATCTCTTGAAGTGTCCGTTATCAAAATCTCACTGCCAGGTGGGGATAACCTCTTCGTTATCTCTGCCTATGCAACTGGTGGAACTGTTCTCAAGCTCAAGGAGGAGCTCAATTCCTTGTTTGAAATACTCGAATTGAACACGCTGCATACATATTATATTCTTGCTGGTGACCTGAACGCTAAGCATACATCATGGCTGAACGCCACCAATAATCCAAGAGGTGTTTTCCTGAAATCGTGGATAACAGAGAACCAAATTGAATACAGGTGCAATCTTTATGGGTCGGAGTTCCCAACATACCCTAGGACAAATTCATATTTGGACCTTTGCATTGCTGACGCAAGACTTGAATTCAGCTTTAATAGTCCTCAACGGAAACTGCAGGTGCTTCCTTATGATAGCGACCATAACGCAATCGTAATGGAAATTAATCATCACAGGGATGATTTCTTCCTCATTCCAGTTCAACATGAAAATCATCGGTTGAATTTCAAAAAAACAGACTGGGGAAAGTTTCAAAAGAAGTTTAATCGCGAGTACCAGAAGCAATGTCCTGATGGTGGCAGCTCTTGCTCAATGGTTCCTAATGACAGGAATCTAACTAACGATGAAATAGATGTCTATTTGTCGAAGTTAGAGAAGCTGACGTTGGAAACGATTGAGAAAGTAGTTCCCAAGATAAAACATCGAAACAATATGGAAGGATATGAAACACCAACCATCGCAAGGTTGAAAAGATTGAAAAGCCTTCTTCTGACACGCGTCAACAATATTTATCGACGATTTTTGGATTACAACCATCCCTCGTTGTCTTTGTTGAAATTACATCTGGAGAATGTCCGGAACTTAATCCGGTCATACTTCAGGAGTGAGGTCAGCAATCAATGGGCGGAAAAATTGAGGGGTATTCGCCCACAGGACCCAGATAGCGTGTTTGCGAAAGTGAATAGCATATTCTGCAAGAAGTCTCGAGTGAAGATATCGAATCTTGAAGTCACTAGCTATGAGATAAATCTTCTCGATAGGGCTGGTATCGAAATTGATAGTACGACTCCGAATAGAAATGGAAACAGGATTATTTGTGAAGGATTGGATAAATTTGCCCTGATTGGAACACATTTTGAATTGGTTCATCTACCAAACCCTGAGAGAGAGAATGAAATATTTTCAGAGGTCGTTGAAGCAAAAGTTTCCGACTTCAAATCAAGCCTGAACGGCCAATCAATTCTTCATTTCAATGAAACATTAACATCTGACCTCATACCGAGCTTGAATCTTATTGATTATTTTGTCAGCTATGAAGACTTGTGTTTCATATTTCGCAGGATAAACAACAAGAAATCATGTGGTACTGATAGTATTCCAAATGTAGTTCTCCGACATTTGCCGGAGGCGTCTATTAGGAATTATTACATATTGTTCAATAACATGTTGAGCAATTCATATTTCCCAAATGAGTGGAAAAGGGCTAAGGTATTTCCGATCTTGAAGAAAGGAAAATAATCTTCATGCCCGAAAAGCTATTGCCCAATGAGCTTGCTGCCTAACATCAGCAAGGTGTTTGAAGTGATACTCAACAGAGCATTAAACGCCCACATTGAGGAAAATGAGTTGATCCCGAATTGCCAATTTGGTTTTCGTGCCAGGCATTCGACCACACATGCAATAACGAAAGTAACCTCAGACATCTGTTGGAAACTAAATGATAGACAATGTGTTAGAGCGTGTCTCATTGATATGGAGAAAGCCATCGATACGGTGTAGTTAGATGGACTAATTTTTAAACTCCTTCAGGACAAGTTCCCCAGACACCTTGTCGCCATGATGTGCAATATGTTATACGGGAAATCGTTTGTTGTAACTGATGGAAATCTGACAACAAGGCGCAAATTCAAGGTCTTGAATGGTCTACAGCAGGGAACAGTTACTGCGCCTCTACTCTTCTCAATCTTCATTCGCAAGCTATTGAACGGCTTTGATTTTAACGTCTCGCCAACGCGATCATTGGTAGCGTTTGCTGATGATCTGATCATCTGTACGGCAGACCGAAAAGCTATAATAGTTCAGAGCAATCTCCAAAAAATGTTCAATGATGTACAACTGTACACTGACAATTGGCGAATGAAAATCAGTGCGCAGAAGTGTGAAACAATCTTGTTTCGGACAACGCTGCAGGGGGTCAGTCAAGACCTGAAACGTAATTGGAAAGATTTTCACATCATGGCTGGTGAGGGTAGTCTAGAACGGGTTCCACATAAATCCTGTGCTCGATACCTCGGTGTTTATCTCGATCAGTATCTGTACTATACTGAACATGTGAAAATCATGCTCAGTAAGGCACTTAAAGTAGTCATGGCCCTTCGAAAGCTCTTTTATTCCAGATACATTGATCAGAAGGTCAAAATTATCTGCTACAAGACACTGGTCAGACCAGTTTTGACATATGGATGTCAGATCTGGTACAACCAGAGCACTAGTAGGTACTATGGAAAAATTAAGAGTTTTCGAAAGGAAATGTCTTCGTGAATGTACTGGTTTGTACAGAAAGCCTGAGACGGATTGGAAACATTATATATCGAATAGAAGAATTTATCAAACTGCTCAAGTGACGAGGGTCGATATCTTCATATTGAAACTTCTTCGGAATCATATCGCAAGATCTGTGACTGTGAGTGAAAACCTTTGGATTTCACAGCCGTTCCACCCTACAGACGGGTATATAGCGACTTGCCTCACTACTGGCTTCATCCCTCCAGAAGCATTCGTGTATTTGGACATGAATCGATATGTTTTTGATTCTGACGGCGTCCCAGTCATATATCACATATATCGACGGGCCACCGATAAGAAGATAAAATATCCTCCGAATTTGAGTTCACGAGACAAACGATTTCAATGGAGATACTCATTTGCTAGATTCGTTGAATCTGATCGAGTTGAGACGGCGCAATCCAGATATTGGTGGCTGAATGACAATGTCTAAATTATTCGTGTTTATTTTTCAGTTCTGGTTTTTTCGTTTTTTGAGTTTCAGCTCATTATTGCTACATTTAGTGTTGTTGTTTATTTGTATTAAACATTAGGTATAAAATTAAACGCTTAGGTTAGGAATATTGTTATAGAATATTTTTAGTATAAGATAAAGTGTTTGATTGCATTTTATTAGAAATAAGTTACAACATATTAGGTGTAGGATCAAAGTTTCACTGTTGTGTTTAAATTATAAATAATTTTAGGATAGTGTTGGTTGGTTTTTTCTCCTTTTCTCAATTAAATTTTAAAAATATGTAATAATCGTAATTAATTGAATTTGCTATAGTTTTATTTTTTTGATGAAATGTGTTAATGATAACGTATGAATTTAGAGAGCCATTTGGGCCATTAAGTTTTTGTATGTTTATTGTTTGGAATTTGCTTTATATTCTTTTAAAGTTTATAACGATTAGTATTAAATAAAGCGCTTTTGACTTTGACTTTGACCTTTTGGATACCGTGCTTCCACCGTGGATATTTACAATGTTGCTTCATTTACCAGGCCATCGGGCTGTGGTTCTTTTTTCGTTGTAGGGGTTCTCGCTGGAATGGAGAGTCCTTACTTGTGAACTTGTACCATCGGAGCCTAAGATCCCACCAGGATGCCCCTAGCTTTTTTCATGAGTCATAACATCCCTAGTTAAGGAAAAGGTCGTCCCCTGTGCCCGCATACCCAAAATAAGACAATATGGAGATAAGTAGCACCTTATGGTTGTTGCCTCGACCTTTTTCGGGTATTGTAAAATCATTTTACAATACCTTACTAAATCGCGTCCTATCTGTCCGTCTATCCGTCCGTCCGTGTGTCACACCACTTCTTCTCGCAAACTACATAAGCTAGAAACATAAGATTTTGTAAGTAGGTGCAAAGTGACGCCTTCGGAAAAAAAGTTTTCATCGCGTGTAGGCAATATGGGTATCAAATGAAAGGTCTTAGTGAGAACATTTCAAAACAGGTCTTAAAATGACAAATTTTGCTTTGAGGGGCGCAGGGGAAGGGGAAATGCACAAAACTTTTTTGTCCCCCCTCCCCCCCCCTTGACCCGAAAAATCTGAAAAAATCATGAATGTAGGCCTTTATGATACAAATGTAGCCGATATGAATATCAAATGAAAATTCTTTATAAGAGCTTTTCAAAACAGTACTTAAACTGACATTTTTTCCTTCACAAGGGCAACAAATACATTAGAAGTCGAAATTCGATCAACTTTGTTAATAATAGTTATTTATTTTTTGAACCAGTATTACAAGTGTTACATATATTTAATCTCGCAGTTTCGTACGAGGTGACCGATATACTCCTCAGGCGCTGCCACATCAGTCACCTCGGAGCAGCTCGGCTGCGGGGTTCCAGATGACCACGAAACCATATATATATATATATATATATATATATATATATATATATATTAATATATATATATATATATATATATATATATATATATATATATATATATTAATATATATATATATATATATATATATATATATATATATATATATATATATATATATATATATATATATATATATATATGTTGCAGCATGGTAGTGCTGCAAGCTCTATCTATGCTATTAAGTTGATAGCTAAAATGCTCGGGTGAAAGAACAATGTAGTTCTTTCACTTAGGACAACCATCCTTAAACAAAATTTTTTATATATTTAATATTATATTGCTTCATAAGTAATAAGAGTACCTGTAGAGGTAAACAGTGTTACCTGTTCACAGGTCTGGTTGAAAAATTGTTCTTATAATGTAAATCGAGGACTAAACTTAAAAAATGAAAAGTGAGAATTGATTGATATTTACAAAATAAATTCTTTTCATCTTACAAAGTAATTTTTTCCTAGTGTTTAGAATAGTATTGCTTACTGATTGTATATAATCCAAGTTTTAATTTTGTGTTTCCTTGCGGAATAACTTAAAGTTTTCAAATTATTTGGTAGGCTATTAAAAAGCCCTATAGCTTTTACGTAACTGAATTTGTCACTTATCCTTTTTTTAGCTCCAAGTGGCTGTATACTTTTAAATCTCGTTATTTTAGTTGAGTTTTGAAATTTTGTTTTAATAGAGTCATAGTAGTATAATAAAGAGTTGAAAGCGAATAGCTGTTGCACATTTAAAATAGTTTTGTTGCTTATGAATTTGTTTTATTGACAATATTTAATAATCTTTTTTGTAAATTATGTAAGGAATTCAAACTTTTGCCATTGGCTCCACCCCATGCTATTATCCCATAGTTTACCAGGCTATGAAAAAAAAAGCAAAATATATTATACGCAAAGTATCGGAAATCATAACTTTTGCTAATTTATGAAAAAGAAATATTAGGTATTTAGTTTTACTCATTATGTACTCAATGTGTTCATCCCATTTCAAGTTTGAGTCAAAAATTACGCCCAGATATTTGCATCTATCTACTTGTTTTAAATTTAAACTATTAATTTTTATATTAAGATTATTAGGCACACTTGTACAATAGCTCCCGAAATTCATGTATACAGATTTGTCCACGTTTAATGACAATTTATTAACAGCTAACCATTTTGATATTTTTTCTAAATGCAAATTCATTTTATTTTCAACAACAGACCAGGCTTTCCCTGTAGATAAGAGTACTGTATCATCAGCATACGAAAAAATTGTGTTATCTGGCATGTTATTTAAAAGGTCATTAATATACGATATGAAAAATAACGGCCCAAGGATAGTACCTTGTGGCACACCAGTTGTTATAGTTCTAAACTCACTACTAATATCATTTACTTTGACTTTTTGCTGCCTGTTACTTAAGTAGCTCGCTAATAATTTAATTGCATGGCCTCTGAATCCATATCTCTCTAGCTTTTTCATTAAAATATTATGGTTTACAGTATCAAATGCTTTGGCCAGATCTAAAAACGTTACTGTGATTGCTTCATTTTTATCGATTTCATTGATAATTATTTCTGTTAGTTTGGCCAAAGCATCTGTGGTACCTCTATTTTTAATAAATCCAAACTGTTTTGGGGATAATATTTTACATTTAATGCAAAACTGAAAAATTCTATTAAAAATAATTCGTTCAAATATCTTTGCAATATTAGAGATCAACGAAATGGGCCTATAATTTGAGGGTAAATGTTTATCACCATTTTTAAATATTGGTTTGATCTCGGCACATTTCAAAGCATCTGGCCCAATAGCTTGAGATATACTTATATTTATTATGTGCACTAAAGGTTCATTTATGTAGTCTGTTAAGGCTTTTAATGTTTTTGCATTGATGCCATCAATACCTCCATTTTTAAGTTTGAGTTTATCTATAATTGTTCTAACTTCATCGGGATTTGTACAGTGTAAAAAATAAGTTTTATTATTTGAAGGTGGTAACTGTAATGTAGCATCAGGGGGGAGGTGAATACTATTACTTAGTTCTTCACCTATATTACTGTAGTAGTTATTCATTGTGTTACAAATATCTAGGGGGCGCTGAGTTTATTGTTATCTTGTATAATGTATTCAATATTATTCTCTCTACTTTTGGGTTTACCGGTGATCTCATTGATAGTATTCCACAATTTTTTGGCATTAGAACTGTTTTTTGTTATTTCGTTTTTAACGTGAAGAAGTTTGGCCTCGGTTATCACTTTATTTAATATTTTGCTATAATTTTTATAATTTTGTTTATGCTGCTGGTTATTAAGATTACGTTTCCAAGTGTTATAAAGTGTTTCTTTTGTTTTGCAAGAGTTAATAATTGCTTTAGTAATCCACTTAGACCTAGGAATAAACTTATTTTGTTTCACTTTGTTTTTTGCCTTCCCTTTGGCATTATTTGCACAAATTTGAATCCCATCAATGAGAGCATTGGTAGCTGTATTTGGATCATGCATTAACATAATGGAATTCCAGTTTTGTATACTTGCAACTTTCTTTAATTTAGCACAATCTATATATATACTATTTGCAGATTTTTTGTTATGCCTTAATTTACTTACGGAAATATACAACGAATAGTGATCAGTTAAGGGCTGAGTGAATTTGCAAGTTTTTGTAAGAAAAGTGTTATTTGTCTTGATAAAAATATTGTCAATACATGACCCTCTTTGGTCATTAGCAGGTGGTCTTGTTATTCCTTTGAATCCAGGATAAAAACCATGTTCTAATAAATTATTTAAATGTTCTTGGCTGTGGCAATCATTTTTTTAAAGATCAATATTGAAATCTCCAAGTAATAAATAATTTTTAGAGTTTTTCTTCGATTGCATATATTGCATAAGATTGAATATGAATTCTATTATCGGAAAATCATGGCATCAATATACTGACGCTATTTCAAGAGTTTTACTATCGAAAAGGCTAATTTTTGAGTTAAGTGTTTTGAGTTTACCAAATACTTTTAAATTTGTACTTTCTACAATATCTTCTTTTATATAGATAACAACACCATCCGCTTTGTTGATTGTACTTTTGTTATAATACATTTTATATCCTTTCAGGGCAAAGATATTTTCAAATTTTAGTGACCAGGTTTCTGTGCAAACAATGATTTGAGGTTTAGTATCTAAGCTTTCAACAAAAACTACAAGTTTATTATAGTTAGCATTTAGACTTCTTATATTGGCTAGCAAAATATTTGCTTTGTTTTCAATTGTAAGGTATTTATTAATTTTAATTGAATCTTTAATTATTTTTTCATCCGGAATAGAAACGTTTTGAATCGATTGAATGAAATCAAAATTTTCTTCCAAAATTGTATTAGTCTAATTGATCAATAAAAAAAAAACAGTTTAAATTTAAGCAAATAGATCTTAGGTATTGTTTTCAGATTTATAATGCCTACGACTTTTACGACTTGAAAACTCGACGAATTCCTCTTGTTTACTTGTTGCGGGTGTAGTTTTAACAACCTTCTGATTGTTCTTCTGCCTCAATAACTGTGTGTTGGTCATGTCTCACGTTGGTATCAGCAGACTTATGATTTTTCACACTTTCCTTAACAGATGTCCTTAGTCGTATTAAGTATCTTGGAATAATTGGCTTCGTGTTGAATCCAGTATTAGATACAATCTTGTTTATTTTTTTCTTCAAAATCTCACATTCATTTGTGTCGGACGCCATATGGCTTACTTTATAATTACAATTGTAAGTAGAATTTGCATAACAACAATTTGCACACTGCACGTGATTGAAATCATCACAATCCTTCACAGCATGGTCACCTGAGCATCGAATGCAAGCAGTACATTTTATAAATTTTGCTTTTTTGCCTATAAAATCAAGATGGGACCCTTAAATTTCCTAAAATCTATAATTTAAGTTTCCTAAAAGTAATTGTATATGGTTCGAAAATTTCACAATAATTGAACAATAAACAGCTAAGTTACGGCCGATTGAATATTTAACAATTACAACAACATTAACACGTGATACTAGGGAGATACACGCTTGCAACGGACCTACACACTACAGATATGTAGGAATTTTGATAAAAATTTTAGAAATGATTTGTAATATTGATGTGTTATCATGACTAATCAAGCGACGGGGTAAAAACACTTGAAACAAAATGGTGGCGAGTTTAAAATCATAGTAACCATAATAATTTTTCAAACTCAATTTATGGAATCTGTATATTAGTCAAGTTTTGATATGCAGAATATATTGTTTGATTTACTAATTGTTTTACAATACCCTTCTTGCAAGAGCATCCTCCTGCCACTTCAACTTGTTTCTAGTTAGTCCGATGAGCTCCATCTTTAATTCATGTGAAAAACTTTGTAGTGGACTTGGTGCTAAGGAAAAAAAACTCGCCCAATGACCTCTCAAACAGCTAGTCTGCGAGTACATATCGTTTCCAGCGGAGCAGCGATTTTGACCTCGCTGAGGCAGCATTCCATCACTGCTGTCCTTTAAGGACTTTTAACATTTCTAAAATTTACAGTATAATTCTAGTTTAATGTAACAGTCGATAAAATTCAGTAGATAACATTCGATACTTTCCATCATAAATATTATTGTTAAAACAACGATTTCTCCTCTCTAAAGTGTTACCAGGATCCTGTAAACATTTACTTAAAAAATAAGGGGAGGTAATGTGATTGCAATAACTTTTCTGATAGAAAATGTTATTTACTGAGTTTTGACTTTATCCTTATTATTCATCCTCTTTGAAATTTTATAGTGGTATAACCCGGCCGTGGAGGACCAGATTATACCCTTATGAACTTGTCCAACAAGTAAATTAGATGCAGTGTGTAATTTTCGTATTTGATATCACCAAACAAAATACTTGGCTTGCTCTACGTCTATTGGTTTAATTTCATTCTTATTCAATTAGAAGATGTCTCAAAGGAGTCGAAACGCGTCTACGCACTCAAAGAAGCCAGTCCCGCCGGGTTTTTAAGAAAAAAATTCATTCTTATTGTTTGGGATAAGAGGGAGAGAAGGCTACAAAGCTGAATGTAATAATAGTTTTTTATCAGAAGTTCTTGTTGGTTTTGGTTGCTTCTCTCATGCAGATTTATATGGATTATCTGATTCTTCCAAATTGTTTCCTCTGGAAGAAAATTTTTAGGCCGTGTAATTTATCAACATTATAAATTTCCAGTTTGTCATTAATCGTTTTTTGAAATGACATTGGAGCTAGATAAATGTAGAGCATAGAAGAAACAAGTTGGGTAAACAGACCTACGGTCATGTCAGAAGGGTTTTGTATTCAATTTACAAAATGCAGTCACCAGATCGAATAAAATCAAGAAACGATTTTATTGGAGAAAATATGAAATTCGAAGATCATACTATTATTAACAAAGTTGAACGAATTTCGTGTTCTGAGATTTTTGTTGTTGTTATACTCATAAATATCTCCCTTCATAATTATTTCAGATATCCATTCGCTAGGGAGGAAACACATTTTTCATGTATTTCCCCCCTGTGCCCCCACTGAAGCAAAAACTGACAGTTTAACAACTGTTTTGAAAAGCTCCCATGAAAACTTTCATTTCATACTCATACCGGCTACGTTTGATGAATTTTTATTTTCAGGAGCCTCTTTCCTGTACTGTTATCATCGATTCATGGCCAATTTTTTCGAATCCTAGAATGGTTACAAAACCCTTTTGCTAGGAGCTCTCTCCCGCCTCCTTGACTTGCTTCGCTTATGAGTATTAATTGTAGGTACTCATCTTCAGTCATTCATTAAATTGAATCAAGTGTTCAAAGCATGCACCTTAAACGTTGAAGTTGGGAAAAAATAACTCAACATTATTCAATCTTCGCATTTAAAACAGCCACCATTTTGTTTTACGATTACTGATACCACTAGCTGAACTGATTCGCAAAGATATTTATGACACCTATCATTCCTGAAATTTTCATGCAAATACTAGCAAAACTGTAGTGTCTGAGTCGGTAAAAAGCGCATGTTGTTCCATAGCCATATGTTGCCATAGTAATAAATGCAGCGCATATTGTTCCATAGTAATACAGGAAAATTCAAACCGCTATAACTTCGCTAAATATGATTCAATCTTAATGAAACTTTCAGGATAGATCAACCTTATGAATAGTCATCTATGTACTGAATTTCATAGAATTTAAGGGTACCGTTAAGATTTTATTCAAGAAAACATAAAATCGATAAATCATACTCTTACTAACAAAGTTGAGTGAATTGCGACTTCTAACGTATTTGTTGTTGTTGTACACACCAAGGCCTACATTCCTGATTTTTTTCAGATTTTTCGGATCACAGGTGTCCAATCGCGAGGGGGGGGGACACAAATTTTTCGTGTATTTCCCCTCCCTGTGCGCCCCTCGAAGCAAACTTTTCCAAACTAAGACCTGTTTTGAAAAGTTCTCATCAAGACCTTTCATTTGATACCCATATCAGCCACCTTCAATGAAATTTTTTTTTCGGGGGGTCACTCTTCTATATGGGGAGACCCCCCTTAAATACCTTATAAAATTTTTTTTGTATTCGAACTTTGAAGAGAACACCACTTTACACCTACATACAAAATTTGATGTTTCTAGCTTAAGTAGTTTCCGAGGAAAACTGCTGTGACACACGGACGGACGGACGGACGGACGGACGGACGGACGGACAGACAGACGGACAGACGGACAGACAGGACGCGATTTTAGAAGGGTTTTGTAAAATTATTTTACAAAACCCTAAAAAAGAGAAAAAGAAATGACGCATTGATAATACTAAATGCAAAGACAAAATAATTTTCCGTAAGCATTGCTTTTATTGATAGATTTCCTTTATAAAATCGACCCATACACATATATATCGACAATTTTTAATAGCATTAAGTCACGACAATGATTGCTTTAACTTCACTTTCCTAGAAACTGCTTACATACATATCTTACAAACGTTTAAAGTTCCTGAGTTTATTTTTGTATTTCATGGTTTTCGTGAATTTTTAATAAATGCAGTTTAAAAGCGTTGAAATGCTACCATGAATATTGTGATTAAAAAAAATTTTTTGCTTATTTTATTTTTCTTCCGATTTGGTATTTGGTCTCCAGTGCTAATATATTTGAATGAATAAGATTTTACTTGTGATGTGAATGAAAATTATGAAATAGCGTTAAAACTTTAAATGGATAAATAAATAATTCATATTTCTAGTCCGAAAAACATTCAAATTTTCCAGAGGCGCTTTTGCCGGAAGGCATAACAAATAATGTTTTAACAGAAAAAATAACACGAGGAATGTATGTTAACAGAATTCATATCATTCATAATCTGCTGAGATAAGATAAATTGATTTAAGAATTGTTTTCTTATTCAATCATTATCAAACATATGAAATCCAAGTACGATAAACGATGCATCAATATTTGCGTTTTCTGTTGTCAACAGATATTATTTGATTTGAGCAATTTAAAAGTTTGTTCGCTAAAAGAAATGCATGTGGGTGATTTATCATGAGCTTTCGACATTGTTACAGCCATAGAGTGCTTATCAAATAAATTTTAGCCACTTAAAAATACAATCAGTTCACAATACCGTCAAATTCGTGAATCAGGGCTTACAGCTAAGCAGTACCAAAACCAGATCTACGCCACATTATGCAGCAGAGCAATTTACTTTGAATGTTCCTTGGGTTCGGGGTTCAATCGCCACATCGAGTAATTGAGGTACGAAGCGAAACTGAGCCAGGCGATGTACGGAATGAAGATGTAGCCGGCTGTTGGATTGACTTTGAAGAACAAGAAGCCGCAAGCCGAGGCGGTGGCCGTGAGTGCCAAGATGTCAATTAAACCCTAGGGGAATAATAAATTAGCCTCCAAGGAAACATTAAACGTTGATAATATACTCACTCCTTTAATATTGTGCTGTCCAAAGAAGATTGGACTCCAAGCTAAATTAAGCGCCAGCTGCGCACCATAAACCGCCAGCGGCAGCTTAGCGGCGCCCGAGAAGCCGCCGCCATCACGCCAAACCAGGTAAGAGGCGTAGCCCATACCTGAGTAGAGCGAAGTCCAAACAGGGGCAAACACCCAGTTTGGAGGACGTAGTGGCGGGAAATTTAGTTTAGCATACCATCCGTCTAGATTAGCTTTCGTGGTACCACGCCCGCTAATTATGCCTCCAACGTTTGGAATCAAAATTGCACCAATCACTCTTACGTAATCTGCGACCATCTTGTACACTTGCAGTTTGTTCTGAATGACCCGACGTCTGCTTAACAACTACGAAGCTTAGCTGGATTACTGCACGCTCACTTCTTCTTCCAATCTCCACCGGCCACGGATAAAGCAAGCGAAACAACACCGCGCTAATGAGTAATGATCGCTATGTGACCGAAGTTGTAATCGGTACCGGAATGTGTAAATAGAACAGAACAGAATGTTCGAAACGAATGCAGAAATGAATGTCGCCGATGACTTTTATCAGCTGATTACAGTGGGATTCTTGTTTGCAAACAATACTTTGGTAAGAAGTATAGGGGAGCATAGGCACACACTTTCGAGAGCACTTCTTGGATAAAGTGATAGTCATATAGCAACAATAATGTTGCTCGTTCAATTATTTGTTTTTGAGAACTCAATATAATGAAAATTACTGGTCCTAAACAAACAAAGGAAATCGCTAATGAACTAAAAAAGACTGCAGCTGGTACATCTTACATCAACTGTGAAATAAATATGAGGATGTATTCAGTAACATAGGTGGTACTGTCACTGGCCCGCCAGAAAAAAACTGTACGTCAAGCCAGACTCGTGTCCAGTTTTTGCGCGAGTGCGCGAGTTTCCTCATGCGTTACACAATTGGTACGCTAGAGCGAGCACCGCAAAGCTCGCCTCAGGACATTAACGAGAATGTTGGCGCTTCTAAATGTGCTTCTATGCTTGTTATCACTAAATACGAGTAATACGGTAAGTTTCGGTTTACTGGTAATTATAAAGGCTCTTAAAACCCAAGGTTCCGTCATAGATGGTTCCAAGCCCCGTTGCGAAAGGAGGAGGGAACCCTTGTTTCTCCCACCCCCAGCATCCATGATTTTTCATCTTTAATTCCACGAACAAAAGGTAGTAAATAGTCTCGGGGTCGCACATGGGTTTACTGTTTTCCCAATGATGGGACGCTAAATGCCGAGAAATGCAAATGACTGCAAACACGCCTGCAGCTCTGCTACCAAATCCCACTTACACCCACCTCTTTGTGGTGACGTAAGACTGTGAAGGCGAGTGTTCCGAGCCTGATAACGGAATTGAAAGTAATAACCATACCGCCGGAATGGAGGTTGGGCGATCGACTACCTCCTCATCCCCGTAACACCCTACATTGTTTCGAAACCCAACAGAGCCTCGGAGTGGATTGGATCTAAGGCAACGACCTCGCAACCGAAAAAGGATTATGGCATTGGATCTTGGAATGTCAGATAACTGAACTACCCTGGTGCTGTTAAGGCACCAAGAAGAACCTGAACGAAAGAAATTTTCAACAGAAGAAGAACAAGAAATAGAGGCTCACTATCGCAGCACCACCCAACGACTCGAAACCGGAACGTTTCAAGTGGAGCTTCCATTTAAGGGAGACCCACGTACACAATGAGCAGTATTGATGCAAAACGTTGATATTTTGAATCCAAAATTATGTTCCTTTAACCTAATGCTACAACTGTCATTCGTCACTCTGTTCACTTCTGTCAATCTGTCTGTCAATAAACATTGTGTTAAAACGTTGGTTAATTAAAATCATATTATTGTCTATAAAACAATAACATGGTAGTAGAGCGTAGTTCGATTTGAGTGGACCAACGTTTTTTCAAGAAGATTGAGCAAAATAAATAGAAACTTGAAGGTGACAGTTGCTGGAATTTTGTTGACTGACAATCATGGAATTTCAAGGTATTGAGAAGTTAAAAGATTCGGAAAACTGGAATATTTGGAAGTTCATGCTGCGCAATTTATTGCGAGCAACTGAAGCAGCATACGAAGTGAGTATTAGAGAGTTGGTTCAACCGGTGCTGGTGGCTAATGCTAATGCGGCTGCAATTGATGCTTACAATGCGGCAATGAAAATTTGGGATAAGGCAGATCGCGCCGCTTGTCAAACATCATCAAGACAATTGATTCGAGTGTCATGACTTTGATTGTCGCTTGCGAGACTGCTCATCAGATGTGGAACATATTGCATGGTATTTATGAACAACAAACAAGGCAAGCCGTTCATTCGGTTCAGACCGAGTTTTTCAGTTTTGACATGAATTTAGCGGATGATATGATAAGTCGTATTGCTAAATTTGAAGGTTTGATTCTACGCATGCAGCAGTTGAAAGTTAAGCCCGATGTGTCAGCTTTGATGGTCAAGTTGCTGGAAGCGTTGCCTGACAGCTTTGAAAGTTTCAGGCAAGCTTGGTGGGTCAGGTCGGATGATCATCAGACCCTCGATAACCTGATCAATGTGTTGACATCTGATGAGCACAGGCGGAAACTTCGACAAGGAAAGGAGAACAATCTGATGGCACTGATGGCAACCAAGTTGAAAATCCAGTCCAAAGGTGCAAGTGGAAGTCAACAAGGTGCAAGTGGAAGTCAACAAGGTGCAGCTAATAACAAGGCCAAAGATGATGTCAAGTCCAAACAGAAGGGGAAGAAGTCGGCTTTCAAGTGCTACGTTTGTCACGGAACTGGTCATTTTAAAAGAGATTGTCCAAACAGGAAGAAGAAGAGTGATGGGACGTCTGAAAGTAAGGGTTCATTAGCGTTCGTTAGCGAAGTGTTCAGTGCGGAAGGCAAGGACGAAGCTTGGATCATCGATCCACTTGCTGTGTGAGTGAGGCTAATCTGGCGGTTAAGGGCTCTCTTCAAGTTTGGCATGAGCGTTTAGGTCATCAGAATAAAAGACATGTTGTGAAGATTCTTAAGAATCACGGAATTGAAGTACAACAGGACGACGAAATGTGTGGATCGTGTGTAGAAGGTAAACAACATCGAGAACCGTTCAAGTCACGTCAACAGCGTTCATCTGTGCCAGGAGAAGTGATCCATGCTGATATCGGTGTTTCACTTGGACAGGAGTCTATTGATGGTGCCAGGTACTTTGTTTGCTTCACGTGTGACTATTCAAGATTTCGTATGGTTTACTTCTTGAAAGAAAAATCTGAGGTGTTTGACAAGACCAAAGAAATATTGCAGCTGGTGAAGACTCAACGAGGTCGACCGGTAAAGGTGTTCCAGTGCGACGGAGGAAAGGAACTTGACAACAAGAAGATGCGAGAAGTCATGGATTCCGAAGGTATGAAGATGGTGATTACGAATCCTTATACGCCTCAGGAGAACGGTTGTGCTGAACGATGAAACCGGACAATTGGTGAGCTAGCGCTAACCATGCTTGTTAGCAAGGATCTGCCGAAGTTCCTGTGGGCTGAAGCTGTCAGCGCTGCGGTTTACATTCTCAACCGAACTGGATTAAGCTCTGTAGAGGGCAAAACTCCGTACGAGTTGTATGTTGAGAAGAGTGTTCATTTGAACAGGTTTCATATTTTTGGAACCACATGCTGGGTGCTGGTGCCTAAAGAACGTCAGAAGATGTGGGATGCTAAAGGCGTCGAAGCGTTTTTGTTGGCTACTCGGAAGACATCGATGGTTTTCGTGTGTGGAAGAAGGATACAAAGCAGGTTACCCGAAGTCATGAGGTAGTTTTTGGTCCAGAGCATTCCTCTAAAGTTCTAGCTTTGTTTCCTGTTGAAGAAATTGAAGATCCTGTCGAGCCTCGCGATTTTCCCAGAGTCCTGAACTCACCTGAAGCTCCGCACGTGCCTGAGGTCCCGGATCCTGTGTTGCCAGTCGTTCCTGCTGAACCGCAAATTGAAGAAACTCCTGAGGCTGCAAAAGATACCACTCAACGACGTCTTCGACATAGAAGTAAACTTCAGAAACCTGTAAAATTGAGTGAAATGTTTCTTGCACAGTTAGAAGAACCTCGAGACTACAAAGAAGCCATGAAGTTGGGTAATCGTGAACACTGGAGGGCTGCGATGAAAGAAGAAATGTCATCATGAAGGATATTCAACTTGGGTTTTCACGGTGTTACCTCCAGGAAGGAAGACAATTGCTTATCGCTGGGTCTATCGTATTAAACGAGATGCAGAAGGGAAGGCATGTCGCTACAAAGCTAGCCTTGTTGTGAAGGGTTATAGTCAACAAGGTGGTATTCATTATCATGAAACATTCAGTTCCGTAGCTAGATTTGATACTATCAGGGTGATTCTAAGTGTTGCTGCCAATTTGATGTGAAGACGGCATTTCTAAACGGTGTTTTCAATGAAGAAATATACATGGATCAACCTGAAGGTTTTTAAGATGGTTCTGATCGTGTGTGCAAGCTGATTAGAAGTCTCTACGGACTGAAGCAATCTCCGAGGTGCTGGAACAACCGGTTCAAGGAGATTCTTATCAAGTTTGATCTCGTCCAGAGTGAAACTGATCCATGTCTTTCCTTTTGTATGTCTGGTGAAGATAAACTGATAGATAAAGCGCAATCAAGTTAGCGAAGAATCATGAGTTCCACAAGAGGTCCAAACACATTGAAGTGAGGTACCATTTCATTTGAAAGGAATTGCAGGATGGAAGGTTGAATATTCAACATGTTTCAAGTGATCAACAACTCGCTGATATCCTGACGAAGCCGCTGCCACGTCTGAGATTTGCTGATCTACGTTCTGCCCTTGGAATGATCTGATCTGATTTTGAATTTGAATATAGTTTGTTATTGAAATATCATGTTTTAGAGGAAGTATTGATGTAAAACGTTGATATTTTGAATTCAAAATTATGTTCCTTTAACCTAATGCTACAATTGTCATTTGTCACTCTGTTCACTTCTATCAATCTGTCTGTCAATAAACATTGTGTTAAAACGTTGGCTAATTAAAATCATATTATTGTCTATAAAACAATAACAAGCAGTATCACAAAAATCGGCAATACAACGGTACTGTGCAATGGAAAAGCGTTTAATGACACATCCAAGGCTGATGGAATACAACAAATGCCTCCAGGACTATTTAGATTCGAATCACATTTAAGAAGTACGGAAAAATGAAGTCAGTAAGCCATCCTATTATCTACCTCACCATAAGGTTACTAAAGAAACTAGCACCACTACAAAGGTCCGCGTCGTGTTCAACGCATTTGCAAAAACTGCATCAGGTAAGTCATTAAATGACATTTTATTAGTAGGACCAACGATTTAGGACACCTTGGTGACACTACTATTACGGTGGAGATTATATCTGGTAGTCCTTACAGCCGATATAGAGAAAATGCACCGACAGATTCAAGTCAAGGCAAAGTACGCTGATTTTCAAAGAATCGTCTGGCGCCCTCAAACAGCAGACATCATCCGACCCTACCGGCTGAAAGTGTTTACTTTTTAAACCGCAAGTGCCCCCTTTCAAGCAATTCGCACATTGAAGCAGTTCGGAAACAATGAAAAAGAACGATTTTCAAGAGTGGTGAATTATTTACATGATGACTTTGATGACTGGAGTTGACACACCTGATGAACGGATCTCATTATATCACGAATTAACACAACTCTTAAGCATGGATGGATTTAATTTGTGGAAGTGGAACTCCAATTGCAACGAAGTAATACGTGAAATACCAACAGATGCTAGAGGAGGAGATTATCCACTGAGTCTAAAGGCAGAGGATACAATTAAAGATGTGGATTTGCAATGGCACCCACAACAAAATATTTTCATCTTCAGCAAAGAGAGCTTCAATCTTGAGAAACAATTACAAAACGAACAGTAGCATCTTTCATGGCGACAATGTTTAATCCTCTGGGGTGGCTTCAGCTAATCATAATAAAAGGGAAAATCTCCATAGAAAAGCTGTGGTTACACAAACTTGCTTGGGATGACCCTTTGCCCCGAGAATTGGAAAATGAGTGGCAGAGTTATTTTTCTGAAATACTTGAAATCGAGAACATAAAGGTGCAACGCTGGATTGGCACAACTTCACGTGATCATTTCGAGCTCCATAGATTTTAATACGCTTCCAAGCAAGCAATAGCAGCGGTAATATACCTTCGAACCAAAAGAGTTGGGCATGATACACCCATTGTCAAGTTATTAACCGCAAAAACCAAGGTGACTCCTCTAGCTGTTCAAATAATCCCGCGTCTGGAACTATCCAGCGCTTCATTGCTTGTCAAGTTGATGGAGCCAACTAGATCGTCCTTCCGCAACGGCGTCGAAATCCAAGTGCACTATTGGACAGACTCGAGTGTCCTCCTCTCTTGGCTTAGTGACCACGCGGCCCATTGAAACACTTACGTTGTGAATCGCGTAAGTGAGATACATTCAGCCGGTACCATCGCTCAGTGGCACCATATATCATCCGGAGACAACCCAGCTGACTGCGCATCACGGGGACTCTCATCCACTCAACTCAAGGATTTCAACCTATGGTGGAATGGCCCAAGTATCATACAATCTCCTAAAATAACGTTCCCGAAATCACTGAATAATTACCCTACTCCATTGGAAAGGAGGAAAGCAACTCTTACGGTAGTATCAGAAGGGAAAAATAGCAAAATACATCGATTTTCAAGCTACTCTAAACTCTTAAGGGTTATAGCTTATTGCAGATGGTGGCTGCCACATCATCGTATGCAACAGGATAGGTCTGAATAGTTCTTGATGGCACTAGAACTTCAAAAAGCAAAACTGGTATGCGTCAAAGTTTCACAGCAGTAAGTCTTCGATGCCGAAATAAGGAGATTGACCAAAAATAAACAAATCGACTCTAACTCAAGAGTTTTGCAACTGAATCCGTACTTGGACACCGATGGTGTCCTCAGGGTGGGCGGACGACTCCACAATACAGCCGTTAGTATAGTGAAAAAGCATCCAATTATATTGAGTCATCAGAGCAAGTTATTCGAAATGATAATCAGCTTCTTCCATCAAAAAAGACTACATGGATCGGCGCAATTATACTTGAATGTTGTGCGCAACGAATTTCGGATAAAAGGAGTGCCATAGCTGGTAAAAACATGCATTCATTCACCAAACGAGTGATTTTAAATAAACCATTTTGGTCTACTTGTCTAGTCTTTGCCGGCCCAATCAAGATAAAATGGTCCAGTGGCCGCGGCGCGAAAACAGCCAAAGCATACATAGCAGTCTTTGTTTGTTTGGTAACCAAGGCAATGCACTTGGAACTAGTGAGTGACCTTATATATCCGCATGCATCATCACCATTAAAAGATTCATTTCCCGATGAGGAAGATGCAAGAACATATACAGTGATTACGGTACCAACTTCATCTTAGCCGGGGAGGAATTGTGGATGGTCTACTTAACCATTGAAAGCGAAACAAGACCATATTTAGCGAATGAAGGCATTGTTTGGCATCATATTCCCTCCAGTAGCCCACATTTTGGAGGCCTCTGGGAGGCAGGCGTCAAATCGGTGAAGCGACACTTAATTAAAGCATTTAGTGAAACACTACTAAACGTGGAGGAAATGTACATGGCTCTTGCGCAAATTGAAGCTTGTCTTAATAGCTTGTCTTAACAGCTCTGACGTAAACAATAAAGAAGCCTTAACACCAGCACATTTTCTCACCCGGGATTCAATATTCTCTATTCCGGAATCAGTTCCTGACAACGTATCCTTTTAAAGAGGTGGCAGCTCACACAAAAACTGTCATTTCAGTTTTGAGATCACTTGCACAGGGAATATCTCATCAGGTTAAAAGAGAGGACTAAATGGCTGAAACTGCTAAAAAATTTCGAGCCAGGGCAGCTAGTAATAGTGAAAACTGAGAACACCCCACCTAAAAATAGGCCCTTCGCACGAATAATAGACGTTCATCCAGAAGAAGATGGAATTGTTCATGTAGCGACGGTCAAGCTACACGGATATGTCACAAAACGACCCATTGTTAAGTTATGTCTCTTACCAGTCGACGTCGCAACTACAGATTTCGATCAAGGTTTCGTCGGAAAACCAGTAAACACTGCTAAAGGTAGTGGGGGAGAAGCCTTCACGAGAAAACGTCATATAACGACATCTAACTTGAGGATTTTCTCGTGGCCAGCTATGTTGATAGGTCTGTTGACAATCTTTACGATTTCGCTGCTAGCAACTGAATACTCAGCAAACGTAACGTGACTATCTCGTGGCCTCTATATAGAACATATGGTACTTCAAAATATGCAGGAATTATGCTCTACAGGGGAAAAGATGAACAAAGAGATCCAGTGCCAAGTCCTAAATTGACATTTGCACTTAATGATAGATGAAATCAAAACAGTTCAGAGTTCCTTCGAGCTCGACTTCGACGAGAATTGCCAGGAAATCTTCTTGCCAAGATATTTGGAGTAAACGACGAGGTCTATCAGGAAATTGATCATCTATCCGACAACCTGAATACATTCGTCGAGCCGTTGACAAACAAGGAAAGTTGATGATAAAGGCAACAAAAACTCCAGATAGCACCAATAATCTCATTGCAGATTAACTGTCGCGCTTCCACTCGCAATTGAAAAATCAATGACTTTAGCAATCAAAATCATCTAGGTCACAATAAAATCCACGTACACTTTTTAGGCGCTTACCAGAATGCAAGGAACTATTTAGATGAAGTCCACAGCAAGTACAGCTGCTTGCGGGAAATTATGTTAGATCAAACTAACATATGGAGATGCGCACAAATCATCGATATGGTCGACGTTGTGAACAAAACCGAATCATCTTTACTTGCGACGCTAAAAGTTTTTCACAAATCTACGGCAGCAGCACAAATCGAACTTTTCAAGGACGCTACAGTTGGAGGACATTTCCCACCTACGGCATCAACCCGTATGATCTAATCAATGCCAGTCCGGTACCACAACGTATCTCCAAGGATTCCTTTCTCTTCGTTTCCGACAGTCTCTGACTTGACGGTAGAGTTATTGCAGGCGTGATACCTGTCGCCCTCCTTGCTAGAGAGCGCCGCGCTATTTACCTGCGCTGAAACGAGGATGTGAGGGAGATGGTTGTCCGCGAGGAGAGACAGCGCTCGCTCAACGATTGGAAGCAAACTTGGGTCATTGCACGAAGGGAAGGTGGACTGCGCGCCTCATCCCGGATGTGAGACTGTAGCTAAATCAAAGGCATGGTGAGACTGACTTCTATCCGACCCAGCTTTTGAGCGGGCATGGGTGTTTTCAGTCTTGCCGGCAAAAGATTGGTAAGTCACGTTCTTCCGATTGTCGGTTTTGTCCAGGGGAGGAAGATAATGCGGGCCACACATTTTTTTGCGTGCACAACATGGGCCAGGCTGCGAAGGGAGCTCTACACGGAGACGGGAGAGCTCACTCCAGGTAATATAGTTTCAGTGATGCTCGAATCGGTTGACAAATGGAACCAGGTGGCACATTATGCTCCGGCAGTCCTAAAATACAAAAGGCACTCACAGCAGCTAGGGGCGTTGGGGCTGGGGGGTCGCTTTTCTGGCACTTTCTCTTCCCCTCTCCCCTCCCGCTAGGAAAGGGACTCCCATCACGGCGTAACAAAACGAGACCTGGCCCGAACTAATGTGTCAAACGGTTCCAGGCTAGGTTCTCAGGTTGACAGGGGAGGTGTTTAGTGGGTAGTCCTGTCGCGCATGGGGTTCCCACACTCTGTGCATAAATAGCATTCACCTCCCTACCACAAAAAAAGGATTCCTTTGTAATTAATAAATTTCATAAGTGACGAGAAATATATGGTGCAGCTGCGAGCACTATACGATATCCAGGCACACCTGAATTGTGTAATAACGGAAATATATTATAGCCACAGAAGACCAAGGTGCCCAATTCAACAATTCTACACGCATTCAATTATTTGGAAGAAAATGTACCAAACAAACTGTTGGCTGTATATTACCCCGTCTATCACCGTAGCACATGCAGTATGCAGCGGAACCAGATCTGAGATCCGGCTAGAAGATGCAGGTATTGTGTGACTCAGACCAGATTGTTCACTATGTAAATCAGAAGCTCTCCTGCTGGCAGAAAATACAAAAATCAGTTCAACTTTAGATATCTATTTCAAACCAGTCACGACAAACTTCAGTATGTCACCCTCTGATATCATTCCAGTGCTCAACGGGTTGGTATTACTTCAAGCATCGGACTCCTTTTCGAACATAATCCAAGAAGCCTACGACAATCAACAGGAGTTTGCCGACACTTACTGGAAGCCGTTACGTCGTCATATTGTATCGACATCCATTTCAGTTATAGTTAGTATTAGTTTAATGATTAGTTTTTGCATTTAATATTGTAAAAGACAAAATAGTACAATCAATAATAGAGAAGAAACTCGATGGTATAGCTCGGAGAACCCGCTTTAAAAACAACCATCACGGTGGTTCTTGGTGGGCCGTATGTAAGAGTTCAATAAACCTTCATTCATAAGTAAATCAAATGTAAGAGCTCAATAAACCTTTGTTAAAAATTGATTTCATTCATAATCAAAATCTAACTCATATGATCAGCTCATTAACTCGAAATTTAATACTTTAAATTCATGTGAAGAGCATTCATTAACGTGAAAATCAATTTCAAAGTTTCTCCGAGTCAGCACTAAATTCACATGAAGTTGAAGTTCATTCACAACTTTCTTGTGTGAATTTTCATTTGTTTCCGCCGAATGCATTTCCATAAATGAAATAATGCTTGCGGGAGCACGATTAGCTTACACCAGCATATTTCCAATGGAATCATTGTATGCTAAAGAAAATTGGTTAATAAATGCAAAGTAAGATGTTATTTAGTATTTAAGACCATGAACGGAAAATAAAAGCCCACTCGTTAAAGGAAAAATCAAGTGTTAGTTATTTACTCTGAGCTGGTTTGAAATCAGATCAATTCTTAAAACAGTTAATATCTGACTTAAAGTTACATATTTTGGTGAAGTTGATATCCGACCGACAAACGGACGGGCAGAAAAACCTGAAAAATAAAAATATGAAAACCCAACAGGAAAAACATACATACTATAATAGTAGTAGTAGTGCTTTATTGAGACTTTTCTTTTGACATATGTTACTAAACCTACCTTTAATGTTACGATTTATTTGACAGTGACACTTTTGACAAATGTCATTAGCTTCTTTATACGACCTTAGTCTATACTTTACAGTTTTGAAATGCTAATGTTAAGTTATCTATTCCGTTTGCTCTGACGGTTATTGTCTTTTTGTTGCTTATTTACAGATTAAAACCTAAGCTAAACTAACCTAACTTATTCTATTATTAGCCTAATTACATTGTAATTTTTCTTTGTAGTTTTGGTTAGTCGTGTGTTCTCTTCAAGCGTTACATCTAAAATCGCGGAAATAAATTAAACAAATGGGAAGCACGAAAAATTTTAATTCTAGATAGAAAGTGATTTTCCAACTAGTCTTTATACACAAAATAGTAATAATACTTATAAATATTAGAGTTGTATATGAAAATGTTGCACGCATTAATTTATAACCGCCAAACTGGACATATCGAGATTTTTTGTTCGTGCATTTTCATTTTAGAAATCTGAAACTTTTTTTCACGTATGGTGGCCGATAGGTTGACTTAAATATGTTCAATAAAAACTACAAAAAAGATTAACATTATTGTTATCATTCTTTTGAGTTAGTTTCAGTGACTCATGTCGCCAAAGAAACTCATTTATAATTACTCGTAAATGATTATGAGCAGTAAAAAGGAATGGAATAATTTAAAAGATAAATGAAAATAAAACGGGAACCAAACGAACGACCTTCATGTTGCCTTGTGAAAGATATCAATCTTTATAAATTGTAAACTTTGAAAACAAAGACGATAACGTTCATGATTAAATTTGGAGTATTATCTTACATAATGGTCCACTCAGTTGAATAATCGATAGAAAAACGGTCCCATATTATCCATCAATAGTACTTATATTTATCTTTATATTGTATTTAGTGCTGTGCATTGTAAGGATTCGCCCGATAAGACATAGATGAAACTTTTTTTATTCGAATTGTGATATATGTTGATATAAAAATTAAATATTAGTTCTATTTCTTGCTGTTATACATAGTAACAGTTGTAAGTGTAACAGCTAGGAAACTATAACGCCACTAACAGGTCCAAAATCTTAAGTTACCTGGAAGGCGAATATTGGCAATTTCTTCAGTGTCATTAAATGGGTTCATTTTGAATCTTGCCGTGAAGAATTTCTTCAGATCTGCCAAATCCAATAAGAAATATTTCTATCACGATGCACCCAAATTGAATAATTGTATCTTTCAGAGTACCACATAAAGCATCTCAGTTTGTTACACCAGCAAAGCAAAATACGAGTGCTATTCCTATGAAATGGATGCAGACCAATAATCGGAAATGTAGATACTAAGGTTGTCCGACACTGTATTTAGAGGTCTATTACGTACGAGCATAGCGACGCAGTCGAGAAAAAATACCCCAAATACACAAAATATCACACTTGGCGAATACAGTATCGAAAATGTTAGCGAATTTGTGTATTTAGGTGCTATAATAACGAAAACGGGCAATGAAAGAGACGAAATACGACGAAGAATACAGCTCGCAAATAAAATATTTTATTCAGTATTGATGATCTTGAAGACCAGCTGCATACACAGGAAAACAAAGCTCCAAGTATACAAATCTGTGATAAGACCTGTGTTATACTGAAACATGGACCCTAACCCAAGCATCCGCAAATATATTGAACGCCTTTGAGTGACGGGTCTTGAGGCGAATAATCGGAGCGAAGCTAGACGGGGACCAATGGCGAATTCGATACAACTATAAGCTGTATGAAATTTTTGACGAACCGGAGGTCGCAAGGATTGTAAGACTGCGGAAGCTGCAATAGGCTGGACACATGAATCGTATGGACGAAAAATGGATACCCAAGAAGGTAATCGTTGTGAGAACTGAAGGCCGGCGGCCAGTGGGGAAACCGAGGAAACGCTGGTCTGACTCGGTCGACGAAGACAGTTCATCGCTGCTCGGATTTTGGAATTGGAAGACGCGGTCAACGGACCGATACAGTTGGAGGCGCTGTTTGTAGGAAGCGAAGGCCCGAAAGGGGCTGTAGTGCTAAGAAGAAGAAGAAGAAGATAGCGAAAACCGAACTAAAGTAGGAAGCCTGTTTCGGAAAGCTCAACTCCTGTATACATGTAGGTTGATTTTTTCGCAAATTTATATGCCGACGAAAATTCGAGGTTTTGTATGGGTTCGAGACAAATTTCAGCGGTGAAAACAAAACGGCCTACGGAGAATATAGTAGCGCCTCTTGTGAAGTGAAAATTGTTACAGTCCTTAAATTCGTTCAATTTTATCTGCCGTCCAAAGTAAAATTAATAAGAGTTTGTTTACTTCGTAAAGCTTAGCTGTCAGTGGAAGGTGCTAAATATGTGTTTAATTTAGCCGTTCTTAAAAGTGTATGTGTACAACGGACAAAGCACGGTGAACTCAAAGCATGTAAGAAGTGTGTTTTGTCTTTTTTATGTGAACTACTTGCTTTAACCCGGTAAGCTTCATTGTGCCTCAAAATAAATTTAATGTTTTTTTAGTTTATTTATTAGATGGCGTAAAATCTTTGTTTCATAAAAAACAATAGTAGTAATTGTAATTAAATAATCAGCGAATAAATTATGAGTGAAACACCTTATGCACATGAGAGTTCTTGTTTGCAGTACAGTTTTAAATTTTGAATCATCATCATTGTCTATGGCACGACAGCCCAAGCCAGGCCTTGGCCTCCAGGATAAATCTCCTCCAATCGTCATGCCCCTGCAATCTCGGGTAGTGTTTTAATATGAGTTGCTAGGTCCGTTAAGGACTGCAGCGATGGACTGCTGCTTAAGCGAGTGAAGATTTAGGTGCTCGTCTCCAGCACAAGGGACCACTACAAAAAACGTAATTATAGGAGAACAAGGTAATGGTTCGATGATGTCGAGGCCGAAGTAACCTACCGAAGGGATGAACTATGAAAACCGTGACGGACCGGACTCGATTGATGTGCGCAGGATGCGAGACGATTTTGTTTTTACTCCGAACACTTACGACCCCCGCTAAGAGTGGGCCATTCAGGTGGAAGCGGTAATTCCTTGTACCCCACCTATCCGGATCATGAACCATTATAGACGTGGCCATTTATTTTCCATTTAAATGAAAAATTTATACAAAAGCCATTTATATGAATTTTTCCGTAATATGAAAAATAAAATGGTATAGGGACGACTTCTTCGATGAACTGTCACCCATTTCACTTACCAGCTGGTATTTTGTTGAGACAACAGTCGATGAAAGCGCTGAGTAAGACTTAACATAGCGACACGTTCTAGGAAATTGGAAAAGTTTCTGAATCCGTTGGATTATAGCCTCACAATCTGGATATCCCGATTCATCGTGACAACTTCGTACAATCCTCCGGCAGGTACAACAAACTTTGGACCATCCTCACAATTTTGCATGGGTCATCCTCCCTTTATTACGTAGTCCTTTTTTATTTGTTTCGCTTGCAAACTAGTTTTCTGGTCACGTAAGATGTTGATATCGTTTAATTGGATATCACGTGTTGGCATTGATAGCAACCAATCGTCTTTGTTCGTACCAATAACCAACATATTCTCGGCAACGGATTTTGGCTCTACACGTTCGTCAGTCGGGCCTGGGCTTAAAGCGTCTACGTGAGACATACGATTGCCTGTTCGGTGTGTGACTTTAAAGGTCAAACTCCTGAAGTTTAATCCACCAGCGTGCAATACAGTTGCTCAACGGAGTCAACAGCTTGGTTGTTGATACAGCTTAGTAATCTGTCACTGCTTGAAAATGTTTACCCAGCAAGTAAAACTTAAACCGTTCTAGTGCCTTAAAAATTGCCAACACTTTCAATTTGTGACTACTGTATCGTTATTCTGCTTCGTTACATTGGAGGCTGTAGTAAAAGATGGGTTTCCACATCACCTGGCCTGGTGATTGAAACAGCACGGTGGCAAGTCCAACAGTGCTGGCGTCAGCGTGGACTTGGTGAAATTCCGATGTATTGTACAGTACTAAAATCGGTTCAGCACTAAGTAGAGTCTTCAATTTTCCAAAGGCTCTATTGCAATCTGGTGTCCAGTCAAATTTCGGTTGATTTTTCGTTTTTAACAACGCAGTTAAAGGCAGGGCGATGATGGCGTACTTCCGGATGAACTTTCGAAAGAGGTTAGATAATCCCAAGAATCCTTTGACTTCTCTAGCGTTGGTTGGCCTCAGGAAATCGATGACGGCGTTGACTTTGACATTTCCTGGTTTAATTCTAGAACGCAAGATGGTGTGTCCCTAGAACAATACCTGGGTTGCAAAAAAAGCGCTTTAATGTTCGCAAAGTCAATCCTTCCTCTTCGAGTACCGTGAGGAATTCCGTTAACAGCTCAATTCCTTCGGCAATGATATTGCTGACAATAATCACTTCGTCTATACTGCTGACGATTTTTTTTTAACGAAGCTTACGGATGATCGTCATTATAACCTGCTGAAATACCATCGGTGCGTTCACTAACCCAAACGGCATGATTGTGTACTTATTATGACGACTGTGTGTCACAAAGGCTGCGTATTGCATCGAGTCTTCGTCCAAAGGTATTTGGTAATAACCTGAAAACAAGTCCAGTGTGGTGTAAAAATTGCTTCCAGCTATTTGCAGGAGTATCTCGTCGATTATCGGCATCGGGAACAGAGTCTTTTGCATGACTGCGTTGACGGCTCGGAAATCTACACATAGTCGATCCTCTCCGTTTTGCTTATTTACAAGCACGATCGGAGACGAATATGTAGATTCGCTGGGGCGGATGATATAATGTGTCAGTAATTCGTCAATTATTGAATCTATGGAAGCTTGTTTGGCAAATGGAATCCGGTACGGGCGGCTTTGAATTGACTTCTCAGATGTTGGCTGAATAGTCATCACCGGTGACTTATTTCGTCCCATCTCGGATGTTTTGTCGGTAAAACATGATCAAAATTTGGACAACAGCTGACTCGAATCCCATGAGCTCGGACTTTACGATAACGATCGGCTTACATATATCCTCGATCAAACACATTCCAAATTACAAGATGACTCGCTTTAAATCCTGAATGAGCACATTGGTTCCCGATAGTATCAGCGAGGGAATTAATTCATTCTCGATAACAAGTAGTTTGGCTAGTAGTGTGCAATTATCCACCTTTGGTCGTTTTCGCATTTTCCGCGTGCACGTATGTATAAGAACCTCCTCCAAAACCTTCGAATGTGATTGGAGCGCATTCGATTTTGCCGGAGGAGTCGCTTTCACGCATCAATCAACGGCTACTTCCCGGATCGATTAGTGCATTGATATGTTTATTGTTCATCGTTGATTGGAGCGTCCAATAATTCAGGTTTTCCAATTGTTTTTTCAACGATGCCGATGGCATCGTACAACGCCACTAAATTCAGAACTCGATCTTCCCAAGTCGGCCAATCATTCGCTCCTTCTAGTTGCTTGATACCTTTTACATATTCCACTTTAGAGCTGGACGAATTCGAGTAATCAAATGATATCACAAAAAATCACAAGGAAGTTTTTTAAGTATCATCAAACAAAAAGATCACGTAACTTGATTGGATTAAACACGACACAGCGCAGTTGTATTTGTAATCCAATAACTAAACACCCATTTAAATTTACTTTAACGACCTTCTTAAACAAAAAGAATTCCAGAACGAAAAATGTCAACTTGTCAAAATTAAGAAGAAAAGTAAAAGCTCCATACTGGTTACAAAAGTGCCGCAACTTGCAAACGTAGAGCTTGTGACCACAAAATAACTGTACTTGTAGATAAATTATTTTCAACAGAGTTTAGCAGATTAGCTAAATAGTAAAAAAATTAAAGAAGAAAATTAATTACTAAACAAACTTTGGGAGCGGAGAACGTTATAACTGAGGTTTACATTTATAATAGAAATAAGGAAACGATGAAATATTCTTTGTTGGCAAGTTTTAGAGTGCAAACAATTCGAATATTTTAAAGAATATATTTTTTTATAAACGTTGTGATTTCTTAGCTAAATTTGTTCTTATAAACATTAAATAAATATAAAACTGTAAAACATTTCATAGGCTTACACATAAACTTTGTCTGGATTCAGCTTAACAATCTCGTAGCTAATGTAGGTTGCAATGCTTAACCAGGCTCATAAGGAACAAAGAGTAATCCAGCAATTTTATCAACTTTAGCGAATAGTATTCCACATATGATTACCAAAGTTGTCTGGACAACAATTATTATTAGGCCCTAATATGTAGAAATAAGTTAGTAGGATATAAGTTAACAATTATATTCAGAACAGCTTACCCAAAAAAGTTGACGTAATCCAAAATAAACAGGTGTCCATGCAAAGTTTAGTGCCAGGGTTAAAATGTAGACGAAAAGTGGAAAAAGAGCTTTTCCTGTAAATCCGGCTCCACGTTGATATACTATATACGAGGCGATTCCCATCAGTGTGTACAAAGTTGTCCATACTGGTATAAATACCCAATCTGGAGGATCAAGCGCTGGTTTAACCAAATCATTGAACCACGGGTCTTTGCTCGGTCCGAAAAAGTAGTCCCCGACCAAGCCACCGGCATTGGGAATTAATATTGCTACCAGAAGTTTCACTATTTCGCAGCACGACAGCATTTTGAAGTTTGCAATAGCAACTCCTCCATCAGACTAAGCTCATAAACTGAAATTAAGGAGTGCTTCCGCTAAAAACGTTATTAATTTTAATTCTTTTTATTTTTTAATAAAGACAATGGAATCCTAAATGATGTCTGATTATATTGTCTGCTTTAAGTAGATCAAACTAGGCCTGCAAAGGGGGTGGTGCTGTTAAGATACTGCAATGTTCAGAATGATTTTCGTATTTTTTGGGTTTTATCATTTAACTTGCTGTCTCACCAAACTTTCTGTTGAAGTAAGTTCAAAACGGATATCAAACATTTGGTTCAATTATGTTTAGATTGTAATCTAATTTTGTGGTGAAAATGATAATGTATAGTAAATCGAGATAAGAAAAAATGCCGGAATTACTTTGGTCTTCTCATCATTTTACATCTACTACCTTTGAAATGAAGCATCTGAGGCTCAATCGGTGGAAACTAATGTAGAGATTTTATATGTTAACTAGACGAGCGATAGAAATTCAATTCTCATAATTTCTCTTCATTGCGTTCATAAAATTTAATTTCCAAGTTTTGTTCATACGAGTACATTGATATTTGTTCTAGAACAATTTTTTTCCAGTTTCCTTGAGCAAGAAGTGTCATTTTAAACCGATAGAAAACCGAATTTTGGTCGAAGAATTTCAATATTTTAATATTATCACATAAAGCATGAAGTCAGCCCTTATTTCTTTCAGCCACGAATTCATATGGTGAAAGTTTCAAACAAAAATTTGTTATATATGTCTTTACTAGAGTCTATAAAACATAAAAACTATGAAAAAAAATTAACCATCTAAGCATAAGGAGAAATGTGGTGCAGTTTACTAACCACCGTGACGGTCTTCGTAAATACCTAATTCATAAAATTTTAAAATATAGATTTGTTTTTACAGACTTTATTATCAGAAATTAGAACTCTTACATTCTATGATAGTCTTTGAAACATGGTTTATCTTTTTTGATGCAGAGAGGCGCTTCGCAAGTGCTGCACTGCCAAACATGACGTGCTGGATTTTTTTGGTACTACAATGTGCACATCTTCGTGACGTAGTTCGCACAGGCGCGTAACTCTGTAGGCACTGTCGGTTTATAGTGTTTCAATAGGACAGACAAATTTTTAGATGGCACAGAACTACAAGTTGAGCTACTGGAACCTGATCTTCGCTTCCTTGTTTGAGATAGTGCGAGAACACCTTGATAAACACATCTCTGAAAATCCTTTGTGGTCAGCTTATCCATTTCAGGGCGGTGAGGTCTCCGCAGTTCTTTACAAACCAAAAAAGAGTTCACTACAGCACAGTCAAGAAAGTGAAAAAAATTCGATGCCACCATTTATGAGACTTTCTGTCAATGGCATAGGCAGTCTTTAATTGGTCAAATTTATCAACGAAATTCATATTATTGTTGTACTGTGTCAGTGCTTCAGGACAAGATACTTCTACTTTTTCTCCGTTATGTTCCATTCGAGTAACTTTGCCCGATTTTCTTGAAATTATATAATTGGATAGTATTTTTTTATGATAGGGAGGTGAATGCCCATTCACGCGCAGAGTGTGGGACTCCCATGTTTGCAAGAAGGCAACTGGACTACCCACTAAACACCTCTCCAGTCAACCTGAGAACCTAGCCTGGAACTGTTTGACACATTACTTCGGGCCAGGTATCGTTTTGTTACGCCGTGAGGTGCCTTCAAGCTGGGGGATCCCTTTTCTAGCGGGAGGAGAGAAGGAAGTGCCAGACTAGTAATCCTCCAGCCCAAACACCCCCGGCTGCTGTTAGTCCCTTTTATTCAGCCTATTACAGCCTGTCCCATTTTGTGCTCGCAAAAAATGTGTGGCAGGCATTGTCTTCCTCTCCTGGGCAATGCCGACAATCGGGGGACCGTGACTTGCCAATCTTGTGCAGATAAGACTGAAAACACCCATGCATGCTCAAAAACTGGGTCAGATAGAAGTCAGTCTCACCAAGTCTTCGATTTAGCTACGGTCTCATATCCGGGATGAGGCGCGCAGTCCACCTTCCCTTCGTGAAATTCACCCAAGACTGCTACCAATCGTTGAGTGAGCGCTGTCTCTCTTCGCGGACAACCATCTCCCTCGCATCCTCGTTTTGACGCAGATAAATAGAGGGGTGCTCTCTAGCAAGGAGGCCGACAGGTATCACGCCTGCAATGACTTTCACCACCGAATCAGGGCCCATCGAATACGAAGATGCGACCCACAGTGCTCCTGTTCTCTCTACCTGTGCCAAGAGTTTTCGGTATACCTCCTTACTGAGAGCGTCACCCCATACCTCTGCTCCGTACAGTAGCACTGACCCTACAGCACTCATCAAGAAGCGTCTTCTTGATGGGCTGGGTCCCCCTCAGTTGGCCATAAGTCGCAGCAGCGAAGCAGGCTTCTCAGCCGTTGCCCTGATTTACTCAGAGAAATTCATTTTCGAGTCAATCAGTAGCCCCAGGTACTTCACCGCTGGCTTCGATTCGATTAGTTTGTCTCCAATACTGATCATCCTTACTCTAGGGACTCTCTTTTTTGTCAAGGTAATCACTTCGGTTTTCTCCAGTGCTAAACTGAACCCGCGAGCAGTCATCCAGTCTCTCACTCGAAGCACTAGCATACCTAGCCTAAGCTGCGCTCATAAAACGGTGCGTCCAACAGCTAAAGCTGCAACATCATCCGCATAGCCGATCAAGCGCGTCTCATCTGGCATCTCCAGTCTCAGTAGCCTGTCGTAAGATAGGTTCCACAGGTCTGGACCAAGGATAGATCCCTGGACAACACCCGACGTAACCGCCATCTTTCGTTGGCCCTGTGTCTTGTTGTAGAGCAGGCTTCGTTCTTTTAGGTAGTCCCTCAAAAGCCGCATTAGATATTCTGGAACTTGAAAAGGGTTTTCCAGCGTATCCAGAATATCCACCCATTTAGCAGAGTTGAAGGCGTTCCTGACGTCGAGTGTCATCAACAGAACGATCTGCCTTTTGGACCGCGCTCACCACCTCTGCGATCACATTGATAGTAGAACGTCCTGCTCTAAAGCCATACTGCCGAGGAGATAGGTCCCCAGCAGCATCGCGACAGTGAGTCTTCCCTTTATGAGTTTCTCTAGCACTTTCCCAGCCATGTCTAGCGTGCATAACGGGCGGTATGCAGATTCGGGATTTCCCTTCCCCTTGCTGATCAGCCCGAGCCTCACCACCTTCCATCGTACCGGGAAAACTCCGTCCCGTAGGCAAGCGTTAAATGCGCTGAGCAGCAAGTCAGGACAATAGTAATAGACAAGCTGCAGCACCTCAGCCGGAACACCTTCCTCGCTTTCAATGAAAGAGCTGCCTCCTCCAATTCCAGCTGTGTGAAGAGTGGACACGGACGGGATGGGTGGGGAAGAGTCGCCGCACTACCTCATTCATCTTTTCCGCATCACGTATGTAAGGTTTCCGTGGGCGCCAAGCCTCCACATAACTAGCTTGTAGCCAAGGCCCCATGGATCCTTGTTCACATTGTCCGCTAGGTCTTACCAGCAGTGAGCCTTGCTGTTGTTAATCAATTTGCGAAGGCATTTCCTGGCCGACTTATATGCTGCCACCCCGTTGCTTGCCTCGTCACCACTCCGCACCCGTTGAGCCTCACGCCGAAGCTTGTGACACTCCCTCCGCTTTTCAGTGATTTCAGTAGACCACCAGTACACTGGGGGTTTGCCGTGCCGAAGTTTTCGACGGGAAATAGAAACGCAGCAAGCAGTCGTATTGATGCTCATAGTTGAGTTCACATCGTCTTGAGCTCCCAATTCTTCGGTCCCCTCCGAAGCTCCCTGCAGCGACTCACCTGCTGTGAGCACCTCGACGAACCTCCATGTTCCATCCGATGGTAGAAAGCCAAAAGCACGGATGTCGGGAGACAACATCGCTTATCTCAAGCAGAATGCACTGATGATCACTGGCTGAGTAGTCCTCTATTTCTTTCCAACTGTGTATCCTCCGTATTGAGGATTCTGAGCCGAATGTCACGTCCGTTATGGTTCCCTCACAGCCAATACGGCGGAAAGTCGGCATATTTCCAGTGCTTAGTACGGCGAGCACTGTCTTGGTCGCAATTTTCAGGATTCGTTTTCCCCGCGGATCTGTTTGAGGCTATAGTTGCACTTTTGCCAAGGATTTTCTTTGCTGCGTCACAGAATGCTTCCTTATTGTCGGCCTCTGCTCCGAATTCTACCAGTATGTGGTCCAAATTCTACCAGTATGTGGCTTTAATGGTAGTGTTGGTGTCCCTGGGCCTTACGTTTCCCCATGATGTCCCATAAACCCCCAGCAGCAGTGCCTGCTGCCGGGGTCTTCGTCGGGGCTTCTGTCTCTCCTGTTTTGCATCAGGTCTTTTTTCTTGTTGGACGACCGTGCGAACTTTATTTTCTGGGACTTTTTGAAGGAGTTTCTTAGCGGCTTTCTTTGCTCCTTTTGTAAGCACTGTCTAGAACCCGTGATCTGGTGCTCCACGTCTATCAAGTCTCTCTTCCTTCCTTCCTTCTTTTATCTCAATCTCTTTCGATTGGGTTCGACGCCATTCGTTTTTTGATTTTCACTGGTAGAGCTATCTGCATGTGGCCTTTTGATTTTGTCCCAAGCGCTTCTTTAGCCTTCTGCTCGTCTTCAGCCTTTAACCAGCTCCTCCAATAATGCCCTATGCGGTCTAGGAGCTCCTCTAGTTCAAGGATTTTTGGGAAGTCGCATGCAGATTGTATTCTTTTCAGAACATCTCCCGTTTTTCAGAATAGCCTTTCTTCTTCGTGTCACTGGTCGGCAATTGTACTTTGCGACCATCCTATGGAGAAGTTATCGCGTTCCGTTTCCGAATACAGTACTTCCGCCAACTAGGTCCAAACGATCATATCCGCCAGCCCAAAGCATCAATTCCAGTTCAATGTCCAAAGCGTAATCCAGATCCAGCCAGGGTCGTTACCTGTCATCCCTGGAGGGAACCTCATGGTGCCCCCCATATCCTCGGGTCCGTGGGGCGGTGCTCCCCAAAGAATGCTAGCCTCAAAGAGTGCTCTTGCCGACCGGCATTCCCTCTGTGGGAATTCACTCGGATTCGTAGGGGCGGAACTCCCCAAAGAATGCTAGCCTCAAAGAAGCAAGATGACATTAAGGATATTATCACTTCAAGCAAACAACGTGACTGGAGTAATCGTTGCCAAGAAAAAATTCAAGGGCTACCACATTGCATCGGAAAAAGAGCCCACCATTTGAGAGGTGACAAACTATGGTTCCACTCTCTGGCAATTAGCAGTCTTGCATTCAAGTCCATCAATCCGTGCCAAACAAAGGTTACAATAACTTGAGAATGTTTAAAGCAATATGCACACATTCAGAAATGTACAGGTATTACAATGAAGTGGACCATAAATTCCTCAGGTGTGGCACTTACAAAACAAATAGAGACGAGTTTGGTTTCTTCAACAAATTCATAGGGCTTGCCACTGTGAGGAACATCCTAACAAAGAATGATAGGAATTTTCATCTGGCTAACTTTGCAACTTAAAAAACATTTCGCAGACAGACTTGTAATATATAAACATAGAAAGACAGACGTAAATAATATTGTCAACGAACAACTTGTTACAAATTCCGAAGCCATTTCCTCAATGCCAGACTACACCCTCTGATGAAAATGGAAGCAAGACGAACCAGAACAAATGGACATTCAATAACCCAAAAAACAAAAACCCATTATCCCTCTACCTGACCTAACCTATAGTTTACCTGCCTAACCCATCCTACACCTATGTAAAATTATTTCCTTTGGAGACTTAAGATGATTATAAGGAGTTAAAAACGTCTGCTTACTCAAAAAAGCTAGGCTTTATGGATTTTCTAAAACGAGAAAGTTAACATAACTTTCTCTGCAAATGCGGGCTAAATAAAACGTGTATACGAACGGACGATGTGTCTTCAATCATGGACAGCTGTTTTTCTTTTAATGAATCAGCCTTACGCCACTGCCAACGATTCGCAGGTCGTAATTGATGTCGACGGTTCGGGAACGACCCTTTAACCACTCACTTCACTGAACCGCGTTTTGACAGCTGGGAGGAAGAAGAAAGTTGTGGTGGAATGGGAAAGCTGAGGACTCTGGACAAGATAGCCTCCAATTTGAGTGCCGTGTAAGACGTGTGTAGTTTCTGTGTTCTTTGGCAAAAGTTGAGTGTGTTATCCGAGCCTAGTTGTCAATCAGGATTTATTTTACTTGCGAAGGAGAGCTAGATAGGTGAAAATTATTTGTTTTTAAACCAAAGTCAAGTGCTACACAGAACTTCAACGTGCAAAAAGCCAGTCGACACAATATCGTGAATCCGCAACGCTACTACGACAAAAATGGCGTTCTCGCGCGAGAAATGAATGAGCAAATTGCGAGGTAGGGGTGCTCAAGAAGAAAAATTTTCTTTTCTTGTATATTTCCTTTTCACGGCATATTTTTAGTGCGGAAACGAATTCGTGGCTTACAATTAGAAGGAAGGCAACATTGTATTTGTGCGGCTTGTGGAATTGACCTACACTCCTCCCCGACGAGCGCGGCAAACGGGAAACAAGTAACCATCAATGTCCTTACGCCGGAGAATGTTCGTCAGTTGAATGCCATTGTCGAGGTTTGTCCAGTTTGTGCATGATTTGAGCAGCCAATTGCAAGTGCTTTTTTTGTAACTTTCGCATGTCTAGAATTCCGAGTTGGGTGGGTCATACGATGAGGAGTTGTCACCTGGTACAAGTAGATATAACCTTATCCGTCCGTACTTTTGACAATTCAAAAGCAGACGGCAGAACAAACTCAGTACTGATTATTCAGCAACGGTTTTCGTATTCGCAGCGTGATAGAGACGACTTACCTTACCTTACCTTATACCACCAAAAATCATCCCCAGCCATTAAAAAAGTATATTTGTATCGATTAACAATAGTATCTCAAATCACTCATCCTTCTATGTATAACCAATGCAAGATGAAATTGTAATTTAATTATAAACAACGACAGAATGTGCATAGTATGAGCCTTGGAACTAAGCGCACGGAGAAGCAACCGCGTGTCGGAGTCCGTGCAGAAGTATCGCATAAATTTCTCACCCGAAAGAAGGGCACATCAAAGTCGTTTTTTTTGCGTACATTTGACGCTGTGTGGCACATAAACAAGGCTATGTAAACATTTTGTGAGCGTTCCCGTTCATAGTTTCGGAAGACCGATGCGCAACGACTGTATCCATGGTTAAACTACTTAAGGATATAAATGGAACCAACATTACAACTGAATATGACACTCAATATTGTCTCAATATTTATCTCGGGTCCGGAATATTGGAAGTAAGCAGATTCTAGATACACAATAATAACAGAATCGTGGGTAAGAATGCTGAACCAAAGCTCGGTCAAAAATCATAGAAACATGAGAACTTTCATTCCTTTATCGCACATGTAGAGAGTAACATTTATCTATTGCCATATGATTACCTCGCTTTTCATTTATTATTATTTTTATTATGCGATCAGCATTACCTATAGTTGGCCAGGCTAACTAGGAATCATATTAGACGTAGGAACTCATCCCGATACGCTTGCGAGAGGAAAGCAGAAATAATATCAGATGAACAGAAGATGAAAGAAATGAAACTTCGACCTTTGTTTTTTTTGCTTGTTTAGTTTGCCTACCGATAGATTATCGATAAAATTACTACATTTATTCAACCTTATTTTGATCGATCAAATGAAGGGATGCCTCTTAGAAAATAAAATCGGAAAATACACCAACAGTATTATTGGGAGGTATCAACGTGGTTTTAGGCAGGTAGATCGATGATTGAACAATTGTTCACAGTCAAGCAGGTACTTGAAAAATGCCGAGAGTTTAACATAGACGTACATCAAATTTTCATTGACTTTAGGCAAGCATACGACAATATTGGTCGCAACGTACTGTACCAAATGATGCTCTGCTTTATACTCCCAGCCAAATTTGTCGGTCTTACCAAAATGACAATGATGTCGACAACCACCCAAGTCCGCATCAAAAATCAATTCACCGATGCCTTTGACACAAATATCAGACTAAAGCAGGGAGATGGGCTGGCCCCATTGCTGTTCAATTTGGCTCTGGAGTACGTTATAAGGAAGCTTGCTGTCGATACACGAGGTACATTACTATACAAGTTGAGCCAAGTACGGCATTAACTTTCTGTCATGGTCATTAACAACTGCCAAAGAACTCTTCCTGAAACTCGACAGCAAAGCAAAACTAGTAGGGCTACAAATCAATGAGAATCAAATAAAGCTCATGAAGTAGTCAAGGAAAAATATCTCAAAGACACAAAATATCACACTTGGCGGATGCAGTATCGAAAACGTTGGCGAATTTGTGTATTTGGGTTCCAAAATAACGAAGACGGGTAATGAAAGAGACAAAATACGCCGAAGAATACAGCTCGCAAATAAAATACACAGGAAAACAAAGCTCCAAGTATACGAATCAGTGAGAAGACCTGTGCTATGCTATGGGTGTTAAACATAGACCCTGACCCAACCATCGGAAAACATATTGAACGCTTTCGAAAGATGGGTCCCGAGGCGAATAATCGGAGCCATAGTACACTCAACTAGTACCCACACCTTTCATTTACCCTGTGTTGCACACTTTTTGAATTTTCTCAGGGGCACGTCAGCTGATCCGGGGCATGAGAGCTGATCCCATGTTTCGCGCGCTCAAGAAACAAAGCAAAATGCAAATAAAATTTCCGACGCACGTGTTCTTTTACGCATTTCAGAACATGGGAGTGCTGCCACATCCTAATAAAAAACTTAAAGATTGCATGGAACGAATTTGTTTTTCTGCAAAGTTATTGATTTTTTGAGATATGGTAATCCTGAAATCTCTCATCGAAGCATATGTTTATGTTCGCGCCAATTTTCATATCAGCATTTACCTACCTACCTGCTACCGAAGATTTATGGCTCTCTGTTCGGCTTGTGTTCGAATTTTTCCGGAGGGTTGATGGAGTGTGGTTACTATTAGAGTATACTATGATCGGAGCGAAGCTTGACGGGGACCAATGGCGAATTCGATACAACCATGAGCTACATGAAATTTTTGACGAGCACAACGATTGTCAGACTGCGGAAGCTGCAATGGGCTGGACACATGAATCGTATGGACGACCAACGGATACCCAATAAAGTATTCGTTGGTAAAATTGAAGGCCGGATACCGGTGGGAAAACCTAGGAACGGTAGTCTGACTCGGTCGACGAAGACAGTTCATCGCTGCTCGGATTTCGGAATCGGAAGACGCGGTCAATGAACTGAGACAGTTGTAGGCGCTGTTTGCAGGAAGCGAAGTGTTGTGAAATAGGTAGATGTTAATCTCCGTGAAGGACTGCAGCGATGGTCTGCTGCCTCAGCGGAAGAGGATGGTGAGATCCGCCGAGATTAGCCTAGTCGAAAAATGCATGAATGCGCTGGCAGGCTAGCGTTGTGGTGTCGTGGGGTGGGTTTTTACCCCGCAACGAAGGACCCACTACAAAAACATTTTTCGCATCTACGAATTTGGAAAACGTTCTTTTATTATTAACCGGAGTCGAGAAAGGAGGTAGCTTGCTAAGGACTATTAACTCGCTGGATCGAAGGGCAAATAGGGCCTTGTGAAAATGGACAGATTTGAGGAGACTTCTCCGTTACCGACGATATTTATGGCCCACAAATAAGAGTGGAAGGAGTGGAAGGTGGAAGCGGTGCCCCCTCGTACCCTCCCAACCGTATCAAGATCCAATTGTAGACGTGGCTATGTATTTCCCATTTGAGTGAAAAACTAATACAAACTTAATTTGCATGAATTTTTCCATCAAATGAGTTATATAAATGAGTTATATAAATGTGGCCAATTTATGTTATAGCATTATGCGATAGAATCACATAACTTTATACCATAAAAAGGCGCACGAGCGGAAGGCCACTCTAACCGGCAAGACCCCTATAAAATAAATGAAGGAAAGAGTGCACCCGATAGCTAGCTCATTTCAGTGTAGGAGCCTGCCGTCGTTGGGGGTCCTATATATTATTATAAATTATAAATTGAAGTGGAAAGACTGAGCTCTAAAGTTAAAAATTCAATTTTTTTATTTGTTCTAAAAGAGCACTAGGATCCTAATAACCAGGGAATTTATTTAGAGTTGTTGCTATTGAGCGGAATATTGATGTTATTACTTAGCATTGTCAAAATAAATACATCATCCTTTGTGTGACACAATGAAATCTTGAGCTAACTAGTAATGGAAATTTCATTCTTAATAATTATATGTGCACATTTCTTTAAACAATAGAATATAAAGTTGGGTCCAGTTTATTAGAAGTGCTGAAACTCATTCTAAGTTCTTGTGAAATTAAATGATAATACTGGTATGATAAAATTAGCCGTAAAAATTACATTTTGTAAGAAATCGAATTAAAAGTTAACTGGAATGGAACTATGATAAAATAAATAGTAAGTTAAAATTATGTAAATCTAATAAGGAATTAAAACTTAAGAATAAAAATATCGTTTTGTAAGATCGAAACATATACTTGAAGTTAACTAACTTAATAAGTTATAATTTTTTTTTGTTTATTAATACATTCATATACTGCAAAAACTCATGCATAAAAAAAAAGAATATGCGAAAAAAGACCAAAAGGGTACTCACCGGCATCTTCAAGAGCGCTCGTTGACGGTGTTGGTCATTTACAATGATGCTTGTGCAGCTTCTAAGCCCTACAATCGAATTTTTCGATTGCCACTGCTGCAAACGTTACCGAAGCGACCGATGCAAGGGTCGCAAATCCCGACATAGCAAAGAAACATCCTGAAGCCAACGAGGAGATTACGGCACGAATAGCAACGAGTGACCAGACACCGCGTGATTGCACCACCAACGCGGACGTACTCCATTCGGAAATGGAACGCGATAACTTCTCCCAAGGATGGTTGCAAGGTACAATTGCCGCCCACCGATACGAAGAAGCAAGGTTACTCCGTAAAGCGGGAGATGTTCTGAAAAGAATACATCTGCATGCGACACCCCAAAAATCAGCAAAGCAGTAAAGGTGAGGCTCCTTGAACTAGAGGAGCTCCTAGATTGCATAGGGCACTATTGGAGGAGCTGGTTAAGGGCCGAAGACGAACAGAAGGCTAAAGAGGCGCTTAGGGGGAAATCTAAAGGTGACATGCAGATAGCTCCACCATTAAAAGTCAATAAAAGAATGGCGTCTAGCCCAACCAAAGGAGATCAGGATAAAAGAAGGAAGGAAGAGGCACTTGATGGGCGTGGAGCACCAGATCATGGGTTCCAGATAGTGCTTGCAAAAGGAGCGAAGAAAGCAGCAAAGAAACTCCTTCAAAAAAAGCCAGAAAGTAAAGCTCGCACGGACGCCCAATCAGAAAAAGGACCTGATGCAAAACAGGAGAGGCAGAAACCCTGCCGAAGATCCCGGCAGCAGGCACTGCTCGTAAAGCCCCAAGACGGCTGATCCTACTCGGAGGTACTGCGGGACATCAAGGGAAACGTAAGGCCCAAAGACACCAATACTACCGTTAAAGGAGATCAGGATAAAAGAAGGAAGGAAGAGGCACTTGATGGGCGTGGAGCACCAGATCATGGGTTCCAGATAGTGCTTGCAAAAGGAGCGAAGAAAGCAGCAAAGAAACTCCTTCAAAAAAAGCCAGAAAGTAAAGCTCGCACGGACGCCCAATCAGAAAAAGGACCTGATGCAAAACAGGAGAGGCAGAAACCCTGCCGAAGATCCCGGCAGCAGGCACTGCTCGTAAAGCCCCAAGATGGCTGATCCTACTCGGAGGTACTGCGGGACATCAAGGGAAACGTAAGGCCCAAAGACACCAATACTACCGTTAAAGTAGTACGACCAACGTGGTCGGGCCACATACTGGTCGAATTCGGAGCAGAGGCCGGCAATAAAGAAGCATTTTGCGACGCAGTAAAGAAAGTCCTCGGCAAAAGCGCAACTATAGCCCCGCTTGAGCCGATGGCAACGATTGAAATACGAGACATTGACTGCCTCACGGATCTGGCCAAGGTAGAAGAGGCCATCAAAAGGGAGTTCCCTAGCGTGGGAAGGATCAAAGCGAGATTGACACCAGAAAACAATAGGGGACAACGCATGGCCATAGTTGACTTGACCGAAAAGGACGCCGAACAATTCCTGAACAAGGGCAAAGTAGAAACAGGGTGAGTTGTCGGTACGATACGGCGAAGAGCAATGCCTCTTCAATGTTTCAAATGCCTTGGTTATGGTCACACCACACAAGTATGCAAAGGAACCGATAGGAGTTCCCTATGTTACAGATGCGGTGAAATGGGACATAAAAGAAAAGAGTACACGAAGGAGGCACACTGTATTCTTTGCAAGGATGCTGATCCAAAACCTGATTTTGGGCACGTCTTGGGATCAGGGAAATGCCGGATAAACATCGGCGGTTAGGGCTTCCTGAAACTCAGGAAGCCCTAACCAAGGCAAAATCAGAACTCCAATGACCCACATCCTGCAGCTAAACGTACACCGCAGTTCAACCACTTAAAATCAGCTTGAGCAGTTTGCGAGGGACATGAAAGCCGACTTCTTGCTGCTGAGTGGGCAACACCACAATAAAAGTCCTGCATTATGTTATTCTGATGAAACTGGCACTGCCGCCACCTGGGTTCGGAACAGTGACTTTCAAGCGGAGAGTTGTGGATGGGGGGATGGTTTTATGTGGGTTCGGTGCTCAGGGACCACCTTCTTTAGTGTGTACCTAACACTTAACGAATCGATTTTATCTTTCCAAGCCAAGCTTAATACTTTGTAGGGCACTGTCTCAACATAGAGGGCAAAGTGCTCGTTGGGGACGACTTCAACGCTAAAGCAATCGAATGGAGCATGCCTCAGACGGATCTGCGGAGAAAACGAATCCTGGGAATGGCGGCCAGGACGGTTCTCGTCGTACTAAACACCGGAGATACGCCGACTTTCCGCCGTATTGGCTGTGAGGGAACCATACCGGATGTGACATTCGCCTCGGAGTCCTCAGTACGGAGGGTACACAACTGGAAAGTATTAGAGGACTACTCAGCCAGTGATCATCAGTGCATTCTGCTTGAGATAAATGATGCTGTCTCCCGACGTCCGTGCTCTCGGCTTTCTACAGCTGGATGGAACATAAGAAGGATGGACGTCGAGAGGATGATCGAAATTTGATATTTAAGTAAGACTACTTAAATATCAAATTTCGTTGAGGTTAAGGATACCTATACGGTTTTATTAGGGAAAATGTGAAGATCATACTATTATTAACAAAGTTGAGCGAATTTTGACTCCTGAGGTATTTGTTGTTATTGTACTCATAAAAATCTACCTCTGTAATTTTTTCCAGATTTTTCAGATCACAGGTGTTTAATCGAGAGGGTGGGGGGGGGGACAATTTGCACCAATTTTTCGTGCATTTCCCCTTCCGGTGCGCCCCTCGAAGCAAAAAATGTGAATTTAAGACCTTTGATGATTTTTTTTTTCGGGGGCCACTCCCTTATATGGGGAGATCCCCCTTGAATACCTTATATAATTTTTTTGTCGCTGAATTTTGAAGAGCGCACCACCTACATATAAAATTTGATATTTCAAGCTTAAGTGGCTTGCGAGAAAAATTGCTGTGACACACGGACGGACAAAGAGACCGACAGGACGCGATTTTAGTAGGGGTTTGTAAAATGATTTTACAAAAATCTTAAAAAATTAGAGAGGAAAATTAATTACTAACCGAATTTCGGGAGCGAAGAACGTATAATTGAGGTTTAAATTTACAAAAGAAACAAGGAAACGATGAAATATTCTTTATTGGCAAGTTGTAGAGTGCAAACAATTCAGATATTTTAAAGAATATATTTTTGATAAATGTTTTTAATTTCTTAGCTAAATTTGTTCTTGTAAAAATTGATATAAACATAAAACTGTAAAACATTTGATAGGCTCACACATAAACTTTGTCTGGATTCAGCTTAACAATCTCGTAACTAAGGTAGGTTGCAATGCTTAACCAGGCTACGTAAGGAACAAAGAGTAGTCCAGCAATTTTATCAACTTTAGCGAATAGGATACCACATATGGTTACTAAAGTTGTCAGGACAACAATTATTATTAGGCCCTATGATGTAGAAATAAGTTAGTAGGATATAGGTTATCAACTGTATTCAGAAAAACTTACCCAAAAAAGTTGATGTAATCCAAACCAAACGGGTGTCCAAGCAAAGTTTAGTGCCAGGGTTAAAACGTAGATGAAAAGTGGAAAAAGAGCGTTTCCGGTAAGTCCGGCTCCGCGCTTATATACCATATACGAAGCGATTCCCATCAGTGTGTACAAAGTTGTCCATACTGGTAAAAATACCCAATCTGGAGGATTAAGCGCTGGTTTAACCAAATCATTGAACCACGGGTCTTTGCTCGGTCCGAAAAAGTAACCCCCGACAAAGCCACCGGCATTGGGAATAATTATTGCTACAAGAAGTTTCACTATATCGCAGCACGACAGCATTTTGAAGTTTGCAGTAGCAACTCCTCAATCAGACTAAGCTTATAAACTAAAAATAAGGAGCGCTTCCGCTAAATACGTTATCAATTTTAATTCTTTTTATTTTTCAATAAAGACAATGGAATCCTAATTGATGTCTGATTATATTGTCTGCTTAAAGAAGATTAAACTAGGCCTGTAAAGGGGGTAGTGCTGTTAAGATACTGCAATGTCCAGAATGATTTTCATATTTTTTTGGTTTTATCATTTAATTTGCTGTCTTACCGAACTTTCAGTTTAAGTGAGTTCAAAACGAATATGAAACTTTTGGTTCAATTATGTTTAGATTTTAATCTAATTTTGTGGCAAAAATGATTAAAAAATGTCGAGATAAAAGAAATACTGAAATTACTTTGGTCTGCTCATCATTTTATACCTACAACCTTTGAAATTAAACATTTGAGGCTCAATCGGTGGAAAGTAATGTAGAGATTTTTATACATTAGTATTTATAGTGTCAATATTTTTATTTTAACACAAAGTGGGAAGCCAGCACATTAATAATAATCATATGCAATATCTGTCGAATCTCTGTCTCGAATATTTTGAGGGACGACTTTTTCGCGCAGAGTTTATCCTTAACGTTACAAAGCAAAGCAATGAATACCTCAATTTTAAGTAATTGTTGTGTTTGAATAGAAATGACAGGTAGAGTGATTTCTGTCTTCAGGTTAATAAGCTCAAATTAATCACAGTTCATTACTCTTAACTGATAGTTGATTTTTAATTCATCAATACATTGCGAGAGCGTGTATCGATCCATATCTAAACATTTCCGGGTTTTAAATATAAATGGTTTTCCAATAAGAGGTGTTATTTTGAATAGCCCGCTATTTCGGTAGATGTCACTTTTGCAGCTGTCATTTTTTAACATTGGACAAGTAAAAGCTACGCCATTAATAAAAATAGAACAAAACACGCTTCAACAACCCATTGAAATTATTAAAATTCACTATAAAAATGGTGAAAATTTGGCAGATACGGTTCGTAAAACTCGAACATTTTTGGGTCGTCATGCAGCACCTTGTCGGACCGCAAAACAGAAATTGGTGGAAAAATTCGAGCTGTTGTGACAACCTAGTGTTGTGAAGAATAAAATCCTTGCACGTCACTCAAGACCAGCCGAGAGTATTGCTACTGTAGCCGAAAGGGTTGAAGAAAACCCAGGTTTGTCCATTCCTCGTCGTTCTTTGGAATTAGTCATTCCACAAACGTCATTACACCGTATTTTGCATAAAGATTTGGGTCTTAAAGCTTATAAAGTTCAGTTAACACAAGAAATCAAGGTGGTCGATCATCAACAACGTCGTGTATTTGCTGATTGGGTCCTTGAAATGATCCGGAATTCCATCGAAAAATCATCTTGAGTGATGAGGCCCATTTCCACCTTGGTGGCTTCGTCAACAAGCAAAATTGTCGCATCTCAACGTGTGACTGTTTGGTGTGGTTTATGGTCTGGCGGTGTCATTGGGCCTTACTTTTTCGGAACTGAGGCTGGAGCAACTGTTACGGTGCATGGATTGCGCCATCGAGAGATGATTAATGATTTTTTATGGCCGAAATTGGATGGTATTGATCTGGATAACGTTTACTATCAACAAGACGGCGCTACATGCGACACAAGCAATGAAACCATTAATCTTTTACGGCAAAAGTTTCCGGACCGTGTTATCTCTCGAAGAGGTGATCACAATTGGCCACTAAGATGTTGTGTTTTAACATCTTGCGACTTCTTCCTTTGAGGCCACGTGAAAGAGAAGGTCTACGCCCCCAGGCCAGCGTCGATTCAAGACCTTAAAGATGGAATTCGTGAAGCTATCGAGGACATAGGGCAGCCACTTTGCGATTTGGTTATGGAAAATTTCATGAAAAGGATATGATCCTGTAAGCGTGGTCGTGGTAATCATTTGCCTGATGTTATTTTTTACTATTAACGGCATATTTTCTTCTTTATAATGAAATAAATACCTGGTCATTTTTATTAAATATGGCATTTTTTTTAACATCAAAATAACACCTCTTATTGGAAAACCCTGTTGTTTAATGAACTTCTGTACTCGTAAACCTCAAGAGCAAATTAAAATATCTGAATTGCATATTTCTATGGAAGGATAATATTGTATTCCAAAAAGAATCCATGAGGCATTGTGTACTTAGTATAGCTGCAAAATTGCCACAGGAGTAACTTGGGGGCCCCAACTTCGTATTATTGCCTGGATTTACAATGCCATAGTAACATACAACCGAGAACTTACTGTACGCCGCAGTTTTTTGGTGGTCTACAGCATTTAAGGCTGTAAATCAAACCGTAATTGAAAAAGGGCTGTAGTGTTTGAATAGATAGAAAATATCCATTCAGAACTGTAGGGGTAGACTGCTGCCTCAGCGAGCAAAAGATCCGTTGATCAGCTGAAACGGCCTTGCCTGCCGACGCGTAAGCGTACTGGCAGCTAGCGTTGCGATGTCGCGGGTCAGGCTCTTTCCACCAGTGCAAAGACCGGCTGCAAAAAATTTCATTCTTATGATTTTCTGTAAAAAGTATAATCTGGGACAGATTCGACAAGTGTCAAAGACTGAGGTCTCCGACCAAAAATACAACAATAATGAGACGAGACGAGTTTTCCAACTTAACCGTGCGTGAGGTTGGACATGAATCCATCGTTGACGTGGATATTCACAGCCCACAAAAAAAAAAGAATGGGGCATCCAGGTGGTAGTGGTAGTTCAGCATCAAAAACCTTTCCGGCGTGTTAAAATCCAGGCTTTGAGTTTCTTCGCTAGAATATTTCGACCCTCTCCTGCGCAAAGCCCAGATAATTCACTTCCACGGGCAGGCAAAACTGAAACCTTTTTTCTTTTCACTTTCCCGTTTTGTTTATACTTTAGATTGGTTTTCCTTTCCTTGAAAAGTATGTGTAAGCCTCTTTTCGATCACAGGAAATTTTGAAGACTTTATTAGGCGTTGCTTAGGGTATATCTCCTTTCACGTTCCTTAAATATTTGAAGCTAACTAAATGACAAATCAATGCAGATGAGTTTTTCAAAAACCGAGTCCCAGTTAAATTTGAAAGGTATTCACAAGATTTCTTTTATTTATAAGAAAAAGATGACTTTAATTTCGCCATATTTTTATTTGTAATATATCAATAGCTTTTCGTTCGAAATGTTGTCTGGGTACTTACCTTTCTCCACAGCTTGTGATTTTACCTTTCAAAATTTGCAACTTGCTCTCATAAAAGACTATAGTATTTTCAGAAAAATTAATATCTTTTCATTTTTTGTAAAATAATTTTACGAAACCCTACTAAAATCTGTGCTTTGCAGCAATGGCTACAAACATGAAACAGTAATAGCTAAAAACATGAAATTATGTTGATCTGTCAAAAGTGATGATCTCTCCGAATTTCTGATGCAAAAACATTTTATAAAGTTTTCAGGGAGGCTCTCTTACCTCATGATTATTTATCTTCAAAACGAAAAATTTGAAAAATAAAGGATGTAGGTGTTTTCTCCATACGCTATCTTTCGTTCGAGATTTCCCGAAGGGAATCCAAACCAGCCTCTCATCAGCTAAGGACATGACGTCTTGGTACGTATCAACGGACTGTATCCCACAGGTCAACTAGTCCGAGCATCCTTAGTCTACGAGTACTCCGAAGTGGCTGCTTACAGGCTAGCTAGTTTGGAGAGGAATTTCGCTCGCAGGACTTACGCAAGTAGAATAAGTCCGGATACAATTTCTCAGTCACCGAGTCAAATGTCCGTTTTAAAGGCGTTCAACAATTTTTTCCGCAGTTTCGGACGAGGTGACTGATACTCATCAGAGGCTACCTTATCATTCAGCTCGGGACAGCTCGACTGCGTGGGTTTCAGCTGACTGCGAACTCATGGCAGTGCTGCGACCTCTATCGAGCAGCACTGCTCGAGTAGTAATTTCCACGGCGGCGAACTTATAAAAATTTTGTTCAGGGAATGCTGGTGTCCTAAGTGAAAGAATTACCTTGTTCTTTCACCCGAGCATTTCGGCTATCAACTTAATAGCACATTGCGCTCGATGGACACCGGCTGATTCCAGCATATGGGCTGGTACCACTAAAAATTTTCCGCAGTTTCGTACGAGAGGTGACCGATACTCATCAGGAGCTGCCACATTAGTCGACTCGGGGCATCTCGACTGCGTGGGTTTCAGCTGACTGCGAACCCATACATATATATTAATATATATATATATATATATATATATATATATATATATATATATATATATAATATATATATATAATATATATATATATATATATATATATATATATATAATATATATATATATATATATATATATATATATATATATATATATATATAAATATATATATGCATATATATATATATATATATATATATATATATATATATATATATTGTTGGATATTATTATATTATTTTATTGTATCATAATATTGGATATTATTGTAACATGTATTACTATTGTGAATTATCTATAATATTTGACATAATGACATTTGTAATGTCAATTGTAATAAACGTGTGCTCGGCCTTTTCCGCTTGCGACCACCAAGGAGTAAAGACGTCTTTTCATCCCCTCCGATATATTACAAATTGGCGACGAGGATCTCAAGGTTAACGGGTTGTGTTATATTATAACATTTAACGACGCCGAACGACGATTTAAATATCAGCCAGGTAATTAGCCCAGTGGTCAGGGCATCGAATATGGCGGAATTTTCCGTTCATGAAAATTTTCAATTGTGGAACGAACGACTCGAGATGCACTTCATCGAAGTCGGCTGCACCACATCAGAGGGGAAAGTTTCAACATTGTTGAAAATGATTGGATCGGAAGCATACAGCATTATAAATGTCATATGCAGCCCAACTTTACCAAGCGCGAAAACGTATAAGGAACTGGTGGACATATTAAAAAGGCATTTTATGCCACCAGTAATCGTATTTCGGGAACGAAAGAATTTTTATTCTGCGAAAAAGTTGATCAGTGAAACGGTGGCCGCGTGGTTTGCTCGGGTTAAGAAACTGTCTATGAACTGCAAATTCGGAAGCGGAATGGAGCAGAAAGTTCTAGATAAGTTCATTACAGAACTACCAACGAAAATTTTTGAGAAATTATGCGAGGAAGATGAAACTCTGTCCCTCAGCAGTGCGCTAAAGAAAGCGTTAATATACGAGACGAAATATGCCGAAAAGTGTCAACAAATGAATTTTGTTCAAAAGTTCAGAAATAAGCTGAAAAAGACGAACAACGAGGGAAACAATAGTTCAACGAACAATTCTCAACCTAAGAAAGTGTGTCGACATTGTGGTTGGAAGAACCACTTGTCAGATGAATGCAAGTTCTGCACAGCGAAGTGTCATTCATGTGGAAAGCAGGGGCATTTAGCGAGCATATGCCGAAACAAGGGAATCATCATCATTCACCGGTTATGGAGGTGAGACTTTGAAATTGTATGGACAATTCGAGGCAACTGTAAACTTCAACGGCCAGAAAATAAGAGGTAACATAATCGTAACTGACAAAACAGACCAACATTATTGGGTCGGGATTTTTTGCGCAGATTTAATTTTGAGTTAGTCCAAAAATCTACAGTTAACTTGGTTATTAACGAAACTTCTCAAATCTCGGATGATTAAAGTGAAATTAGTGAGTCGCTTAAAAGTGAGTTTTCGGATGTTTTTAAGAGTGGCTTAGGTAAATACAAGTTAGCCGAAATCAATTTAGCAATCATGCCTGATTGCCAACCTATATTTTGTAAGCTGCGCCCTATTCGTTTTGCGTGGAAAGAGGAAATTGAAAACCAATTGCACCAGTTAGTGAATTCCGGGATGCTTGTTCCAACTAATGATTCTGAATGGGGCACACCTCTTGTTCCAATCTTGAAGCCAAACGGCAAGCTTCGAATTTGTGGTGACTATAAGACAACCATAAATAAATTTCTTCAGGACTTTAAATATCCTCTGCCACGTATTGAACAAATATTTGCTTCAATGCAAGGTGGCAAGCTCTTTACAAAGCTCGATATGTCCAACGCTTATAATCAGCTTGTTTTGAACAAACAATCTGAGAAAATTTGTACCTGGAGCACTCACAAAGGAATTTTTTCAATGACCAGGTTACCTTTTGGAGTCAAAACAGCGGCTGCAATATTTCAAAAGACGATTGAAGGTCTTTTATCACAATTTGCTACCAGGATGATATTGTCATCACTGGACCAAACTTGTCAGTCCATCTCAAAACATTAAGAGATGTACTGCAACGTCTCAGAGAAGCTGGATTGAAGTTAAATTCTGATAAGTGCGAATTTAAAAAAAAAAATTTCGTACTTAGGTTTTGATATTGACGCAACAGGTCTTTCCAATAATAAGGAACGCATTAAAGTTGTTTTGAATACACCCAAACCATCCAATGTTTTCGAATTGAGAGCTTTTATTGGTCTGGTTAACCACCATTCAAATTTTATTCAGAATTTTGCTGATAAAATAACTCCTTTGTACGACTTATTAAAAAAGGGTGTTGAGTTTAACTGGACAAACCAGCGTCAGAAAGTTATGAACAAATGAAGATGGAAATCTGTTCGAGTAAAACGCTTGTTCACTTTGATCCTAAACTACCGACAGTTTTGTCGACTGAAGCATCTAATTTAGCGATCGCTGGAGTTTTATTGCATGTGTTTGATGACGGAAGTGAAAAGCCCGTTGCCTTTGTATCAAGAGCGTTAAACAGCGCTGAAAAAAGATACAGTACAGTTGAAAAAGAAGCACTCGCAATAATATTTAGCGTAACGAAGTTAAAACAATATTTATTGGGCATGCATTTCGTATTCAAAACCGATCACAGGCCACTTTTGGCTATTTTCGGTCAAAATAAGGGCATTCCCGTAATGGCTGCATCACGAATGCAACGATCGGCCTTTACACTTTCGGGATTCGATAACAATATCAAATATGTAAAGGGCTCCTAAAATAAGGCGGACAGTTTGTCTAGGATGCCTCAATCAGAAATTACTGAAGAAAAATCAGAACCAAATTACATAGATTATGTAGGGTTTATTAATCCGTTAAATTTAAATTATAAAACCATAGGAATTGAAACAAAAAACGATAGAATTCTGTCAAAGGTATTAAGTTGTATTCAAGATGGAACTTTGGAAAAATTGGACGGCAAAGATTTTGAGCCATTTAGAACCAGGCATTCAGAGCTAACAGTAGAGAGAGATTGCATTTTGTGGGGATATCGCACAGTGATTCCTACTAAATTAAGGAGTGGTGTCTTAGATTTACTACACCAGTCACAGTAAAAACTAAATCTTTGGTGCGCTCATACATTTGGTGGCCATTCAAAACCAAAGACATTACGTCTTCATTCACTATAGATAAGCTTAGGGAAGTTTTTTTTCGATTTGGCTTAGTGGAATCCTTGGTAACCGATAACGGTAGACAATTTACATCACAAGACTTCAAAAATTTTGTTGATATGAACGGGATAAGGCATGTTTTCACAGCTCCTGGTCATCCTGCAACGAATGGTCAGGCTGAAAACTTTGTTAAAACTTTGAAGAAATCTTTATATCCAGCACTCTCACATGATCAATCCGATTTTCAAGTGACTTTAAACCGATTTTTATGTGGCTATCGCATCATGAAGCACTGTACAACAGGGGAGTCTCCTGCAAAACTACTTTTTAAAAGAGAACTCAGGTCTCGGTTTAGTTTGCTAAAACCGCCACTATTAAAGCAAAACATTCAAAAAGCTCAACATGTTGCAATTAAAAATTTTCGAGGCAATCGAAATGTACAATTTTCAGTTGGACAAAAAGTCCATATTCGAAATTATAGCGACCCCAATAAACCGAGTTGGTCGTCTGCTGTTGTCAAAAATAAAATTGACCCGCGAAATTACACTTGTCTACTGATTAATAATAATAATCGTCCTATAAAAAGACATATAAATCAAATTCGACCAGCCAATGAAAACGATGTGCCGATCGAGGAATCCAATGATTCTTCAAATAATCCTTCAAATTCACCCAACATTTCCGAGATTTCCTACGATGGCGAAGAACAGCAGGTGGATCACTCGATGGCAACCGCAGATGCCGAAATAGACGTAAGAGAGGGAGATGATAGAACCCGTACAGTAGCATTATTAGAAGCCATAGAGAAAATGAAAGGTCAAAAATAAAATACTAGTTATGATTTTTGAATAAATGAAATAGATCTAAACTTTTATTATTGAAATGAAACATGTAATTAGAATTGAAATCAGTCAAAGTAATTATGGTAAAATGTATGTATGGAGATTAATTTACACTTTGAAATTTATTTTGTAAACTTTGTATATTTCCTCATCACTCTGAAAATAGTGTATGGATTGATGTAAGCAATTTAAGGAAGACGTTGTTGGATATTATTATATTATTTTATTGTACTATAATATTGGATATTATTGTAACATGTATTACTATTGTGAATATATTACAATCTAAGGTGTTTAAACTGATATCTTTAAATTTGTCAAAATGAATCTTAAACTATTAAAAGATTAATAATATAGCTAATCCATAGTAAAAACCTTATTCCTAATTAAAATTATACACATTAAATAATTTCACTAAAACAACCTAACAAAGCGTAACAAAAACCATAAACAAACACAATAAGCAACAAGAAATTTTGATTGTCTATATACGAGTATAGTATGTAAGTCACCATTCAGCCACCAATATAGAGATAAATGAGTCTCAATTTCAACAAACCTCGCAACAGAATATATCCATCACCAATGTTGTTGAACTCTTGTGTTCAAACTCGATGGATATTCTTTCTTCCATTTTTTCCATATGGATTTGAAAGTTTTTGGTAAGATTAATCTCCATTTAACCGTTTGATTGATTTGGAAAATTTCAATTTTTTTTCAAGTACGTATGTAAATGTCTCAGACACATAAATGACTTCATAAAACGCCAGTTTCAAAGAGAGTTCCAACAAAAATCCCTTCTCTCCAAGTACTCAAAAATCGAATTCAACTGTTATAATTTCTTGATGGCAATAAAAATGTAGGCATAGTTAAAGAGAAAGGTAGCTAGGCATGTTATTGTATTAAAATCATTCATTCGAGGGCCTGAGATTGGCAGTTTTAAACTATTTTATTTTAATGTGTAATAAGAGGTTTTAAGTGGTACTTCAGCAGCCATCGATATCAACGTTTGTAATAATCGGATTTTTAACTTCCCCTTCTAGGAAAAAATTTCTTGTCGGCAAAGTTTTGTCCGGAGGAAAGTTTAAAAGACAGGTTTTGCTTTGAATTTAATTGATTTTGTTATTTTTTGCCAAATTAAAAGCAAAATACTTAAATTAAACTCTCACAACGATGTCACTAGAAAACTGTTGTGGTTGAGAAACTTCTTGCGCGTTCCTTTTCTTCTAGAAAGTTCGAAGACAAGAAGCAAATTATAGATTCAGGTTGACCAATGCCGCTTATTTAACTAAGTCAGCAATCTGTTAAAGAAATTATGTCAGACATTTTCAGTAAAACGTTATAATGAATTTGAATGGCTTTGTGGGTGCAAACACATCAACAAATTCTCTTGCTGGCCTTGTCTACTATTTTCATCAGAAACTAATGTTTGGCGGACTTTCGGGTTTTTAAACCTCAGTAATTTGTACAAAGCTTTAAAACGCCATGCTAAAATATCTCAAGAGCATCTGCGCTGCATATTGGCTTGGAAAAATTTTGGTAACCTACCATGCATTGAGACAATGATCGATTGCCAGTGGTGATTGAACATTAAAGCATGCAACAACCAAGTCAAACAAAATCGTGAAATTTTAAAATGCCTCATCAATGTTGTGTCTTTTCTCGGTATCCAAGAACTGGTTTTTCGTGGCCATAATGAATCTTCTGGTTTGTCTAACAGGGGCAATTATTTGGAAACCATTTCTTTGCTTGCAAAGCATAACCCCATTTTAAAAAACCATCTCGAAAACTCAAAACTTTTTTCAGGCTTGTCAAATGATTTGATTGGATAAATTTCTTCTATTATTTTTGATGTTATCCGCAAGGAAATTCAGTAGTCTCTCTTCGTATCAATAATGTTAGACGTAACAGCTGATGTATCCACAAAGTCTCAGCTTACCACAATATTTAAGTACGTTACTGTAGATGGTATTATACAGGAACGAGATGTATCTACCGATAGAACAACTTCAGCCCTATATGAACATGTAAGTGAAATATTATGCAAGTTTAAATGTGAAGAAAAATTAGTTTCACAAAGTTATGATATAGCAGCGGTTACGTCTGGTGAAGTAAGTGGCTTACAAAAAAGAGTGAGGGAAAGGTTTCCAGATGCTACATTTGTACATTGCTTTGCCCATAGATTAAATTTAACTCTTTCAAAGTCTTGTGAAAAAATCAGAGAGTGCCGGATTTTCTTTTTGAGTTTGCATGGTTTTTCATCATTTTTTAGACACTCCACTAAAAGGTGTTCGAAATTCGATGAATTCGTAAAAAGACGATTGCCTAGAGTTGTTACTACTAGATAGAACCTTAATGGCCGCTTAGTAACAACCATATTTGAAAATATATCAGATTTAGAAAATCTTTTTTCAGATATTGTAAATACTGGCACCTGGGACAGTGAAACTTTTAAAGGTGCAAAAGGCCTTTGCATCAATTTTTCCATTTTATGACATTTTATTTAACATTTTCCAAACAAAACATAATGACATTTCGTACGGTATTAAGAAAATTAATGATTTCAAAAGTAGCCTCCAAGACATTCGATCAAATTTCGATTCATTTTTTAAAGATACAATGGACAAGTGTGACCTTCCTTCCACCCGAAAAAAATCCTGACTTTCGGTGGATGGAGAAATAAACTTAGAATCAAGTTATAGGCAACTTTTTTGTGAAATTCTGGACAACATAAGCCAAGAATGTAAGATTCGAATCACTAAATCAATTAAAACTTTTAGAATTGCTGAACACTTTCTTTTACCCAAATTTTTCCACTAAGTTTCCGAGTACACTTTTCACTAATTTGCAGCAATTTTACTCAAATAGGTTTGACTTTTCATCCTTACGCACAGAGCTTTCAGTCCTTTTTTCTGATTGTGATATGAAGGGAAAAAACTTTAAAGAAATTTTTCAATATTATCTCAATAAACAGCTTTGGTAGCAGTTTTCCTAATTTTTTTCTAATTTTTACAGTTAGTTTTAACTATACCAGAAACAATAGCTTCAGTAGAGCGTAGTTTTTCAAAAGAATGAAGAATTACCTTATAAATTCTACCGGGAAAGAACGTCTTAGTAATTTGTCACTTTTGTCAATCGAGAAAAGTTTACTCGAGGAGCTCCTCAGTGCTGATAAAACGTACGATCTCATCATCAACAATTTCGCAGCACAAAAGAGAGAAGAATAGATTTAATTTATAAATTTTGACACGTTTTTATAAAAATATTACACTTAAATATAATTATTTTATCGAAACTTTCATCATAACACAACCGCTCAGTTTTCATTTTTCTTTGAATAAATACTGTTACATGTACAAAGAATTCTGCGAGCTACTGTCGCAGTTGTTTTCACAACCATTAAGAACATCCACAAAATGAATTTACTCGAAACCTCGAGAACCCACCAAGCATGATCAACATCTGAAAGTGACGGCACTCCATTCATTAAACTGCTCGAATATACCAGGTACCTCTCGGCAGAACATTCGCCAATGTACGAGAAATGGGTTGAATAGGTAGAGACCCTTTATAAAGGCGAGCTGAATGAATGGGGGGATCATTCATTACAACCGCGATAGAAAACTGCGATATAGTGGAACGCGAAGTAAAGGCGATTGATTGTTTGAGTGCGAAGCGATTTTAAGTTGGCAGTTGAAGTAGAAATTGATAGACGACTTGTAAAATAGTGAAAATTAAAATTGTGAAATAGTTAAATAAGTGATTGTGCATTTTTAAGTAATTAAATAAACTCTTTTAATTTAATTTAAAAGACATTGCGATTAAAATTATTGGCCGCGAACCATAACACGCGACAGTGGTGTCGAGAAGTGAGAAAGAAAATTTTTAAAAGTGAAAACATTTAAACATTTTTAAACTGCACAATTGTGAAATTTAACGTGAAAACTGTTGAAAAAAAACCGAAAAGCCAAAAAAAAATGCCACGAAACTTGCATCTAAGAATTAATGAATTGACCATGTCGGAGCTTAAGGAAGAATTGGAACAGCGAAATCTGGCTACGCAAGGTACAAAGGCCACACTGATTGCACGCTTGCGCGACGCGATTGAATCGGAAGGCGTAAATCTGGATTCGGGTGAGCCATCAGATGCAGAAAATGGTGCAGAAGGTGGAGAAGCAGAAACACCAAAACCAAAGGAACCAGAAAATGCGCTGATGCAAATGTTGATGCTGATGCAGCAAGAGCAGCTACAACAAGCATCCGAAATTAAGCCAGACATCACACAGAAGTTAGGAGAGCTGGACCAACAAGTGATCGAAATCAAGGCAGACATCACACAGAAGCTGGAGAAACAGTCAACCGAAATAAAAGCGGAGCTCGGTCATCTGAACAAACAAATTAAAGGCGTTGAAGAAAAGGTTGACCAGGTCGAGGAAAAGGTTTACCAGGTCGAGGAAAAGGTCAACCAAGTCGAGGAAAAGGTCAGTCAGATCGAGGAGAGAATCAACAATGAGATGGAAAACATGAAAAAGGATTTGGAAACAGCAAAGGCAGTAGTAACTTCCCCCTCGCTTACAACCGCAGCGCAAAGCTCATCCAGAAATGTGAAAGCACCAATATTCGACGGGCAAACGGTCTGGAGTATTTACAAAACCCAGTTTGAAGCCGCCGCTAGGGCAAATCACTGGAATGAGCAGGAAAGAGCAACTGCATTAATTCTTGCTCTAAGAGGCCCAGCTGCCGAGCTTTTGCAGACTATCCCCGTCGAGTTGCACTCAAACCCGGTTGCTATAATGAATGCGCTCGACATGCGTTATGGAGACGATCATCTAAAGCAGATTTATCGGTCACAGCTACGGCATCGGGTGCAGAAGTCTGGTGAAACCCTACAGCAGCTAGCCCAAGACATTGAGCGACTAGCACTTTTGGCTTACCCAGCCTACGACCCAGAACATCGAGATGATGCAGCAACAGAAGCATTCATCAGCGCACTAAAGGACCCGGAATTGCGATAGACCGTGCGTTTAGCTAAAAAGCAAACGGTTAAGGACGCATTGGCTTACAGTCTGAACTTTGAGGCAGCAAAAAATGTGACTCGTACCACTGCCCGGGTTCGCGAGGTAGTGGCAGACGAGTGCAGGTGTGAGCTCGTCGAAATTGAGCGAGAGCCGCAGGTAAATGGTGCGCCTAGATGCTGGAATTGCGGAGAGAAGGGGCACCTGCAAAGAGACTGCAAGAAGCGAAGGAAACCGAGCTATTGTCCAGGTTGTGCAGCTAGGAGAAGATCTAAACCGAGTCAGAAACCCTGAATGGAAGCCCTTCAAACTGAAGGGTCGGGAAACATGTAAGAGCCAATTTCGTGGGGCAGAGGTTAGCTAGAAGGATCGACGTCCCCAGCACCACCACCACCGTGTCAAGACTACATCGTGGACAAGCGGAATTCTGCCTTCCGGGTCAAGTTGACGGAGAACATTGCACCATAACAATCGACACTGGTGCAACCCGATCGATTATCCGACCAGACCTAGTGAGGCAGCAACTACTTCAAAAGGGCAGGAGTTTCTCACTACGGACAGCTACGGGAGAAACTGCACCTGTTCATGGAGAGGTCAACCTCCAGATACAGTTGGGAGACCTTGCGTTCCGACATAATTTTCTGGTCGCGAACATTATGGATGACTGCATTCTCGGAATGGATTTTCTGCGACCACTAGGAATCACGTTGGACTTGGGCAAACGGGTATTGGAATGGCAGAATGTCGAAGTATTGATGGAGGGTTCCAGCGTCCAAATTCTCAGGACTAATGTGGTAGTATGTACCGACATTGATGTACCGAAATCTTCCGAGAGCATTGTATGGGCCAAGCTTGATGGTGATTCTGGAGACCACCGATCTTATCTGATAGAGCCAACGAAGACGTCCGCATTGCGCAGTTTGATTGTCGGACGAAGCCTTGTAAGATCTATAAGGAACGGATACGTGCCGGTTAGAGTCCCGACTCAACCACGAGCATCAAAGAGGGAGAAGTCATTGGCAGCTGCCAGCCTGTTTCCACCATCACCTCTTTGGAAGCCACTCACGACCATCTTGGGAAAAGGAGGCAAGACACAGACAAAGCCCGGGAATCTACGTCTGCAATATTGAAGCAAGTCAAATTGCCAGTGCAGCTATTCAAGCGTGCTTCTGATCTGGTCACTAAGTACAGCGACATCTTCTCAACAAGCCCGGATGACCAGGGCCGAACGAGTATGGTAGCTCACGTCATAGATACACAGGGAGCAAAGCCAATTCGACAAGCACCGAGACGTCTTCCTATAGCCAAACAAGGAGAAGTGAGCGCACTGATCTCGGACATGGAAAAACAAGGCGTAATTGAACCTTCTGTCAGTCCAAGGGCCGCGCCAGTAGTTCTAGTAAAGAAAAAGGATGGTAGCACTCGTTTTTGTGTCGACTATAGGCAGCTTAACGACGTCACTAAGAAAGATAGTTACCCGCTCCCACGCATCGATGACATCATGGACACTTTAGCCGACGCAAAATGGTTTTCTACACTCGGTCTCAAGAGTGGCTACTGGCAGGTAGAAATCGACAAGAAGGACCGAGAGGAAACCGCATTTTCAGTTGGGACCGGATTGTGGCAATTTATGGTTATGCCATTTGGGCTTTGCAATGCTCCAGCCACTTTCGAACGCCTGAGGGAATATGTGCTACGTGGCCTAACCTGGAAAACCTGCTTGGTGTACCTAGATGACGTCATCGTCATCGGGAGAACGTTCGAAGAGCATTTGCGGAACTTAGAAGAGGTTTTCGCCCGATTGCGACTGGCGAATTTGAAACTTATTCCCGACAAATGTACCCTTTTTGCAGCTGAAGTAAAATACCTGGGACACGTTGTATCAGCAGAATGGGTCAAAACAGACCCTGAGAAAATTGAAGCCGTGAAAAGCTGGCCAACACCAAACAACAAGCGCCAACTACGAAGTTTTCTGGGTCTGGTAACCTACTATCGAAGATTCGTCAAAGACTCTCCCAAAATAGCTAAGTGTCTCCATCAGCTAACCGAGAAAAATCGTTCGTATGTCTGGAATGAACAATGCCAGGTAGTCTTTGAGACCTTGAAGGAGAAGCAATGTGAATCACCCGTGCTGGCATATCCGAAACCCGGAAAAATGTTTGTAGTTGACACCGATGCGAGCAACGGCGGTATTGGAGCTGTACTCTCCCAGCAGATCAATGGCGAAGAAAGAGTCCTCTCGTATTACAGTCGAGTTCTTTCAAAAAGTGAGAGGAACTACTGCGTGACTAGGAAGGAGCTATTGGCTATGATAGAGGCCACCAAGCAGTTCCACAAGTACCTATATGGCCAAAAATTTGTTCTTCGAACGGACCATGCATCACTGCGATGGCTGCTCAACTTCAAAAACCCCGAGGGACAAGTTGCGAGATGAATCGAAAGATTGCAGTCATACGACTATGAAATTATTCATCGGAAGGTAGAGTTCCTGGAAATGCTGACGCCCTATCCCGCCGTCCATGTCCAGCTAACTGAAAAAATTGCCGACGGAATGAGGAAAAGGAACCGCCCGTTGATCTGCGATTGATAACGGCCGAATTCGATGAAGGTTGGTCATCGGAGGAGATTCGAAACGCCCAGTTAGCCGATGAAGACATCGGGCCATTGCTCGTATGGAAGGAGACAACCTGGCGACCTGAGTGGAAAGACGTTTCAATGCATGGCGTAAGCCTGAAAAGCTATTGGGCACAATGGAACTCCCTTCAGGTGGAGGGTGGCGTACTCAAGCGGAAATGGGAAACGGCGGCTGGCAGCTCCTATAGGATACAAACTATACTATCCCAAAGCCGAATCCACGATGTGGTTAAGGAAATGCATGAAGGATCCTCGGGAGGCCATCTTGGTGTTAACAAAACCTTAGCGAAATTGCGGGAAAGATTCTACTGGCTCCACGCTCGAGAAGACGTAGAGGACTGGTGTCGCAGATGCACAATTTGCGCTTCCGTTAAAGGCCCAAAGCGACGACTGAGAGGACAAATGCAAACCTATAACGTGAGGTACCGTTTGAAAGGATTGCTGTTGACATCGCAGGACCCTTTCCTGAATCCGAATGGGGAAATCGATACACGCTGGTTGTAGCCGATTATTTCAGCAAGTGGCCCGAGGTCTACCCCATTCCTAACCAGGAAGCAACTACTGTAGCCGAACAGCTAGTGTTAAATTGGGTCAGTAGGTACGGCGTACCTTGTGAACTACATTCAGATCAAGGTCGAAACTTCGAATTACTAGTTTTTAGCGAAATGTGCGAGCTGCTGGAATACGGACAACGAGGACAACACCGCTGCATCCCCAATCCGATGGAACGGTTGAACGTTTCAACGGCACTCTCAATAAACACCTGGCCAAGATGGTTGACGAGAACCAAAAGGGACTGGGACCGACACATTCCACTATTTTTGATAGCGTACAGAGTTGTCGAACATGCATCGACGGGCCAAGCCCCAGCCAAAGTCATTTTTGGAAAGACTATTCGTCTGCCAGCTGATATAAAGTTCGGAACACCCCCTGAGAAACCCCACACCACCTCGGAGTACGCAAGTGAGCTAAGACAACGGTTGAACCAGATACATCGGACAGTGCGAAAACACCTCGAATCGGCTACTGACCGCATGAAGACCAGGTATGATCCAAAGGCAAATTCTACTGGCTTCCAGCAAGATGACTTGGTGTGGCTATATAACCCGCAACGGCGAAAGGGTAGGTCTCCAAAGTTGCAACATAATTGGGAGGGACCATACCGAGTTACAAAGTGAATCAACGACGTCGTATACGCGAATACAGGAACATCGTAAGCCAAGAGCCAAAATGAAAATCGTGCACCTGGACCGTCTTGCCCCATATTACATCCAGGGAGAATTGACTACAACTGGCGACACATCTTTTCGGGGCAAAAAGAACTGAGGTGGGGGCAGTGTTACCTGTATAAAGAATCCTGCGAGCTGCTGTCGCAATTGTTTTCACAACCATTAAGAACATCAACAAAATGAATTTACTCGAAACCACGAGAACCCACCAAGCATAATCAATATCTGAAAGTGACGTCACTTCATTCATTAAACTGCTCGAATATACCAGGTACCTCTCGGCAGATCATTCGCCAATGTACGAGAAATGGGTTGAATAGGTAGAGATCCTATATAAAGGCGAGCTGAATGAATGGGGGGATCATTCATTACAACCGCGATAGAAAACTGCGATATAGTGGAACACGAAGTAAAGGCGATTGATTGTTTGAGTGCGAATCGATTTTAAGTGGACACTATTGTAAAATAGTGAAAATTAAAATTGTCAAATAGTTAAATAAGTGAGTGTGCATTTTTAAGTAATTAAATAAACTCTTTTAATTTAATTTAAAAGATATTGCGTTTTCACTTTCCCGGAAGATTAAAATTATTGGCCGCGAACCATAACACGCGACAATACTTTTGAACGTAAATTTTTATTTAATTTTACAATGCGAAGTCAAACAAAAGTTTAATATATGTATTAACTTATTTTATCCTTTCTGCATTCCTTTTAACCACCTGTTTGTTGTTGTCTTTTGCTGGCAAACTTCTTTGCTGACTATTATTGGGTGCGTAAACTGCTTCCTAAACTGTTGGATATATGGATGGTTTCAAAGTATTTTGTCTCCCTTGTCTTCGTCTCCTGGCAAGAAAGCTGCAAACTTTTTCGTGCTTCTTGCTGGACAAGTTGATTTTCTGGTGTTGGAGATAAAATTATTGATAAGGAATACGCTTAAATAAAGTTTGATAAGTTATACACCATAAAGTTAAGTTGACTGATTAGGGCACTTTCCTACGAAAATCTCATTACAGTTTAAATATTTTAAAGCCATAATAATACTACATCAGTGATAATAGTTTTCTACATGATGATACATAGTAAAATTGCAAGCAAGTGTTTATAAAAGTGGAGAGAATTTTTGGAGCTAAATCAACTCTGTACAATTTAAATTCTGCTTTTTACCCTTTGTATATTAAATGGATGTGCATTGTATCGCTTGTTAATTCGTTTATTTAGAAAAGCTAGAGATTTAAAATAGATCACATAAAATACAAGATTGTGTCGCAAAGTTTCTGCTTCCCTTCTCTCGAAAACCGCGCGCCGCCACTGCTGGAACACAAATTGCCCATTCGAAGTTCGACTTACATGTAGTAGTGTAGGTCAGATGTCAGGGCTCGGGACTTGTTATCTGGGAGACAGGCAAAGACATATAAACAAACTTAGCGAAGGTTGCCAATTGCTTCGGCTCTCACGACCGGTTGCGGATCCAGTACTCTCTATATCTATGGAGACAGGGTTCATGTCCAAGCCAGGGATGGATTTGAATTGTGATATAGATATTGAGATTTATGGTGATATTCATTCTTGCTTTATTGATATTGTTTAATTGATTTGTTGAATGAAGAAGTGTTTTATTTTGTAAACGCATTATAATAAAATAAATTTACATTCTTTTTTCTCAATTTGCTAGATACTCAAGGTGTAAATGTCTTTAAATCTGATTGTCCAGTAAGGGTATGTAAATTATTCATGGTTCATAGCTCTATTTAGATAATAAATACGAGTACAATTAGCTCAAGTCAAATGAAAACATAATCATACCTTTGAATTCGACATATGTATGTACATATGCTTCATTGCTCTTATTCACGCCTCAATTCGCACGTGTCATTTATCAGAATTTGTCATGTTGCTATATCTTATATAACTATGAGACGTCAATTTCATCTTACAGTCCGCGAGGCACCTTTTTGTCGATATCGGTTAAAGACCAACTCCACTCAACTTTATCAATAGTTCTTCGAATTTATGATCTAAGAAAAAACTCAACGGACTTTTCTTTGTAATCGAATATTGATTAGGCGCTAAATTCTTAACTGATAGTTATATTTGATTGGAACTTTATGGCCCTTAAATGTCTGATAAAACGGCTTTTTCGCTTATTTAATTATTTAGTCGTGTTTTAAAGCTCAAGATGAACACATTATTTAGGAAGAAGGTGAACTGGTGGGAGGTTCTTAAGGTCGTTATTGCTATTGCAATACCCAATCTCGGTGGTTTTATAGTCAGCTTTCTAGCTGGCCCTGACAAGGACGATTGGTATGAAAATTTGAATTTTCCATCGTTTCGCCCTCCGAATTGGCTGTTCTTCCCTGTCTGGACCATCTTGTATACGGCAATGGGAGTCGCTTCATATTTAGTGTACCGTGATGGTGATGGCATAAAAGGTGAAGCTCAAGTTCCACTTCTTCTCTATGCAGTCACGCTGGTATTCAATTGGGCATGGAGCCCAATTTTCTTCGGGGCAAAAGACATAATAGGGGTAAGTTTGCAGTTAGTTATGACTTCGACACTATATTACATAATTCACGTTTATATTTTAGGGTTTGATCGAAATTATTGCTCTGACTACCAGTGTGACTATTTGTGCTGTGTTATTTGCAAAAGTGAATAAAATTGCGGGGGCATTGTTCGTTCCATATATCTTGTGGGTGAGTTTCGCTTCTTTCCTCACTTATACGCTTTATGACCTGAACCCGAGTGAGAGATGATTAATCTGTTTAGGACGGTTGAATTTTTTTTGGAGAATAGGAAATAAATGTCGAAAAGCTAAGTGTTAAGAGCCAAAGTGATATTTTTTATGTAATTTTTTAATAAAAATATTATTTTAGTTTTAATAATTGATTTTCGTTTGAACTCAGATAAAAGATTGAAACTCAAGAAATTTTGGTAGTAAGTGATTTTTTCAATATCCCCTCGCTTAACCCTCTTCTTCCAACACCCCGAAATATTGAAAGAAATGCTGCATTTCGCAATGAATCATGCGACGCCGCTGGCGACCACTACCAACACACCTTGCTGCTAGGTGGCTTGTCATTTGATGTTGGTTGTGACGGGCGCACATCCCACGTCAATTTTGTCGTGGGATGTCAAGGTGAATTGACAGCCACATGGCAGTGGAGTGTGTGAGTGGTGGCCGTCACCTAAGAGCTGTTGCCGATTTTCTTAATTTCGCAAGTGATTAGCTCAGAAAATAGTTACTTAATTGTGTACATGAGCGTTCTGACAAATTAAATATTCCGAACGAAACCGCTCGCTGCAAAACAAAAATAAACACTGGTTTGGGAAAAAGCCGAACAGAAAGCATGTCTGGTTGCGATTCGCGATTTTCCATTAACAATTAATCCGTTAATCAGAACCGCCGAAATTGAACCTGCCAGGAAAATTAGTATTTCCTAGTTATCATAATAGTGGACATTTTTCAATGCTCGGTTTAGGTGATATTGTGATGCCGGGACTGCCACTATGTTTTGTATAACGATGCGATGCATATAAAAGGTCACAGGGAATTACATCAGATCCTAGTTGGCGCCGCAAAAAAAGGAATGGGATCGAAATTAACGTCGTTTCATTGGTCCTTATTATAATATTATCTGGGTTTACTAACGGCAACTGTAAGTTCGGAGATCTTCAAAGCAGCGCAACCTGTACTATTGTACTTTGTACCTTTCACGCTCCTGCCCTTACTGACCATGACATACGTAAAAGGTGATTTGAGACGGATGTGGAGTGAACCTTTTATAACACAACCAACTTCCAAACAGTTGGAAGTTTAGAACGGCTGTTATTTCTAGGTATATTTTTTTAAACTAGTTCAAATTTTTAAATTATTCCCCAACGAAAGTGAACAACATCAACAAAAATGCATTAGTAAAAAAAAGAATGATAACGAAGTAGTTTGAAGATAAACATGAAATTCTGTCAAATTTAAATGAATAATTTTAGTACCTAAATACTGTATATAACTTTATTTATTTATTAGCTATCCTATACGGGATGATTTTGGCCCATCGTTATAATTTCTAAGAACTCAAATAACATTTAATGATGCGTTAATATAGGCAGTTGAATTCAAATAAGTGAGCTAATCGAACTTTATTTATAAACACAATCAGTTTGTGTAACAGATACAATATAGAAAAAAAAAACAATGAATAATTTTTAGAGTCATGTTTAACATTATACATTTAGTCGCTCGAATAGTGAGACGTACTTGTTCGGATATTTTTCATGGGAATATTTTGAAAATTTTAAAATTTCGATGGTAACGATACTGATATAAAAAGAAGTTCGTAAATAGGATATTTAGCGTATAGCGTTTAGAACTGAGATCTATATAGGTAGCGAGCTGTGTCCGAGCAAATAAGAACGTTATTACTATTATAGTGTTACATAAGTGTAAGGTGAATTTATAAAAAAAAAAGAAAAGCATTTAAAAATTCCTGAATTTCTCCAGCAAATTCCTCAAGATTTATAGTAAAGCTGAAACAAAAACCAATTTGGGGTAATTGATTTTCAATGATATTTCAATTGAAAATACAAAATATCTTAAAATAGATTCAGTCTTCTTCAATAGTAGGAGTAAAGTAGCATTTGAACTGGTCATTTTTATTAAGCTTTATATCACAATTTGCTTGTTTTAATAACTAGTTAAAAATTTGATAGTCTCCGCAATGAGCTAAAAGAGTAGGTTTTCATTTGATTGATTTGAAAAAAAAGATGTAAAATTAATAAATAGCAAATAATACAAAGAAATAAAAAAAATTAATACAAACATGTTAATAATTAACAGTAACATAAATAATACGAAATAACACGGACCCTATTAATAGTTTACAAATGATGCAAGTAAGAATAAAACCTAACACAAACCACATTAATAACCAGTAAATAAGGCAGAGTATCCTTCCTGTTGTTCATATAATTATTACCTGCATATCATACAGAAACAGAATAACAAGAAATAATCTATGCTCTCGAAGTCTACATAAGCCAGGGCAATCTGTACCCTGCCTAATGATCGCTTAGAGTTTTACCATCCGAATTGCACAACTTTCTTGTAATGTAAAAAAAAAATCACATTTCTTAGGGTTCTTCGTCGTGTCATCGTTTCCTATGCAAATTTCGAATTTTTATGTCTAATTATTCATTTTGAATAGCGTTGTAAATAACAGTAGCGCGAAAAGTCTTATTGTAAGCAATGTTGTACGGTGTACGCTCTATATTATCACAAGGTAGTAAGCCATGATAGGACTCGCTGTCTTTTAGAAGTAGACTCTAATTTGGGCTAAAGGACCATTTAATTTAAGGCACAGAAAATGCCTAAGTGATCATTAATGAAAATTCATATGTTCTTAGTAAGGCTATTTGAATTCTTATATATTACGATTTCAGAAACACAAGGCAGCTTCATTAAGTTCCCCTAAATGGTTTTTTTAGGACAAAACATACTAAAAACAAGTTGGGTAGACAGACCTATGCTCATGTCAGAAGGGTTTTGTACTCAACTTACAAAATGCAGTAACCAGCAACGAATAAAATCAAGAAACATGTCAAAGACGATTTAATTGGAGAAAATGTGAAATTCGAGGATCATACTATTATTAACAAAGTTGAACGAATTTTGACTTCTGAGGTATTTGTTATAGTTATACCCATAAATATCTCCTTTGATATTTTTTTCAGATTTTTTAGATCACTGGTGTCCATTCGCGAGGGAGTAAACACATTTTTCATGTATTTCCCCCCCTGTGCTCCCACTGATGCAAAAACTGTCAGTTTAAGAACTGTTTTGAAAAGCTCTCATAGAGAACTTTCAGTTGATACTCATATCGGCTACCTTTCATGAAATTTTTTTCAGGGGCCACTCCTCTGTACTGTAATCATCGATTCATGGCCTATTTTTTCGAATCCTAGAATGGTTGCAAAGCCCTTTTGCTAGGAGCTCTCTCCTGCCTCTTCGACTTGTTTCAATTGTATGTACTCATCTTCATGATACCTATCACTCCTGAAATTTTCATGCAAATTCTAGCAAAGCTGTAGTGTCTAAGTCGGTAAAAAGCGCATATGGCTCCATAGCAATATTTTTCCATAGTAATACAGGGCATATTGCTCCATAGTAATTCACGAAAATTCAAATCGCTATAACTTCGGTAAATACTATTCGATCTTTATGAAACTTTCAGATAAGATCAATCTTATAAATAGTCATCTGTTTATTGAGTTTAAGGATACCGTTTAGATTTTATTCAAGAAAACACAAAATCGATAAATCATACTATTACTAACAAACTTGAGTGAATTTCGACTTCTCATGTATTTGTTGTTGTTGCACTCATTAAGGCCTACATTCATGATTTTTTTCAGATTTTTCGCGAGGGGGGGGTACGCGAAAAGTTCGTACATTTCCCCTTCCCCTGCCCCCCTCGGTACTTATAAGACAATTTTAAGACTTGTTTTGAAAAGAACTCATTGAGACCTTTCCAATGACACCCTACTCGACTACCAATGGTGAAAATTTTTTTTTGAGGGGTCACCCCCTTATATGGGGAGACCCCCCTTAAACGCCTTTGAAAAATTTTTCCATCCTTGAACTTTCAAGAGGTCACCACTTCTGACCTTTCTACAAAGTTTAATGGCTGTAGCCCTTATAGTTTCGGAGAAAAAGTGCTGTGACGTACAGACGGACGGACGGACGGACGGACGGACGGACGGACAGACGGACAGACGGACACAGGTCGTGATTGCAATAGGGTTTTGTATTTTGGTACAAAACCCTAAAAATAGAATTTGTTTTATTTCTCATTGAAAAAGATCTAGATGCGTGTTGTACTTATGACTGCCCAAAAGGATTAATGAAAATATAGAAATTTAAGAAAAAAAAAAAATTATTTTGAATATATTAAGTTGCTAAATTATCACATAAGCTTTTAAAAGCAATGTTGGGAGACAGAGACAATTAAAACTCAAATTTAATTGTAATTTTTAGTTAAGTACATTAATTTATATTCAACTGATACAGAAGTTAATACTAAAATTATCACCACATATCATCCTCAAAAGAAAGAATGATTTAAGACAATAAATTCCCTTATGATTATAATGAACTTATTTAAGTAATACAAAGGAATTACCAATCTCAGCTTATAACACCATGTGGTTTTTTTTTCTTTAACTTCATTACTCATTGAATATATACAAAATTTCTTTTTTTTTTTCTAACCCATCTTGGGTATTAGCTTTTCAAAAACATAAAGTTAGTGTAGGTTCTCCTTAAGAATCTTAAAAAAAGTAACCACATTGTTAGAAACCGTCTAGAAAGTCTCGTTGAATTTGTTACACAATCATTAAAGAAATACCTACATACATCAACTAAGAAATGAATAAAATGAATTGCTAAACGGTAACAACGACTTTCCTTTTCAGCGGTTCCCTTCTTTCAGCGGAAGGTAGAGTGCAAGGTAAGTATGCCGTCGCGTGGGTAGGGTTTGAGAAAATCCGCTGAGGTCGGTTTCGCGTCGCGCGCGGTACGCGGTACCTTTGTTGGTTTTGCCTTTTCATTAACGTAAAAAAATTTCAAGAAGTTTAAAGGTACCGTTTTGATTGTATGGGTGAAAATGTAAAATCTACAAATCATACTATCATTTACAAAGTTGAGCGAATTTTGATTTCTGAGGTATTGGTTGCCCTTGTACTCATTAATACCCACCTCAGTGATTTTTTTCAGATTTTACGGCTCAAAGGTATATAGTCGCGGATGGTAAAAATGTTGGTTACATTCTGCCACCCCCTGGACCCCCTGATGCATAAAATGACCTTTTTCTTCTTTTTCTAATCAAGACCTTTCATTTGATATCCAGCTGGATTACTTTTGATTTATAAAATATTTTAAGAACTACTCCGTTATTAATGGGGGCCTGTTACGCGCATGCAAGATCCACGTGTGATCTAATTTACTCGCGAATTGATGCAACGTGACTGCTTAGTCAGCGTCTAAATGAATTCGTGAATTCTAATGAATGTGGGAAAATTTCCATGAGAATGGAAATTTTCTCACACATACTCGTGAAGTGAATTCTTTTTGACTGCATCGTCAGTAGTCCACTAATAAAACTTTTGTTATTAGTAAATATTTTAGAAAATATTGGTGATAAATAGTAATCTGCACACCTGCATATTCTATTGTTCATAAAGATTGCCTAAAAGCTAATTCTTTTGTATAGAAGCCAAGGAAAGGGCAATAAACAAGCATTGGATCCAAACATCAATGTTAGCCGCGGAAGAGGTAGGCCGACAGATCAATTGTTAAAAATTTATTATCTCATTACCGCAGCTGGCGCTTCTTTTTTTTTACATCAACTTACAATACAATTGTTCTAAATTCTCAAAATATTTTTAATTATTATTTTAACCTTGAATTTGTCTGGTTATTTACAGTTATCCGCAGTTAGTCTGATCTTGTGGTTCCTACAGCCAAGACATCTCTAAAATGGGAAAAGTTCCGGAAATTAGTGTTGAAACGCAATCTGCCATCGTTGTTCTCCACAACGAAGGCAAATCTGAACGTCAGATAGCGAGTCAACTCAAGTTATCGAAGACTTGTGTTCATCGCACTATTGTGCGCTACAAACAAACCGGCAGTAATCAAGATCGTCCGCGCTCTGAGAGACCAAGAGCTACAACTTCTAGTGAAGACAAATTTATTGTGGTGACCAGCAAGCGGAATAGACGTCTGACAGCCCCAGAAATTCGTGTAGATGTCAACAAATCTCGGGAAAAACCTGTGTCAGTGTCTACAGTGCAAAGACGATTGCGAGACGCTAAGTTGTTTGGCCGCGTTGCTGTGCGTAAACCTCTGTTAAAACCGCAGAATAAAAAGAAACGGATGCAATGGGCCCTAACCCATCGAGGCTGGACCGAAGAAGACTTCAGAAAAGTTCTTTGGAGTGACGAATCAAAATTTGAAGTGTTCGGGTCAAAAAGAAGAATTTTCGTCCGACGCTCCGCCGAAGAAAAGATGATGCCGCAGTGTGTAGTGCCGACTGTCAAGCATGGTTGCGGATCTGTTATGGTCTGGAGTTGTTTCTCTGGCTATGGGATTGGAAATCTAGTCCAAATCAAAGGCATAATGAAAAAGGAGCAATATAAAGAAATTTTGGAGAAAAACGCCATTCCCTCCGGAATAAAGTTAATCGGCCGTGGATTTATTTTCCAACAGGACAATGATCCAAAACATAGTTCGAAATTATGTAGAAGCTATTTAGACAAAAAACAGTCGGAAAAAGTATTAGAAAACATGACCTGGCCACCTCAAAGCCCCGATCTTAGTCCCATTGAACTTTTGTGGGAAGAGCTCGATTGAAACGTTCGGGAACAGTGTCCATCTTCACAGCAGGCCATGTGGAATGCATTGGAGGAAAGCTGGAATAATATCTCGCAAGAGACTATAAAGGAGGATATTTCGACGAAAAATCTGTTTAAACTCTCTTGTGTGTATTTTGTTAAGAACGCTGTATTCATCAAGACTTCTTCTTTTTTTTTTTAGTTTTAAATCTTTTGTGTAAAATGATAATAAATCCAGTTTTCCATAAAGTTTTAAATATCTTGACTTTTATTTGTTTTCTCATATTTTTTCATAGTGGTCTCAAACTTTTGACCGGTAGTGTACATACTTGTATCGCGCTAAAAGAAGCGCTCATTATCTTGTCGTATTCAAACTTAAAATTATCTAAGTTTATAGTACATTTAATATTAAGGAATATTCAAAAACAATAAATGTTGTGTTATAAAATTGAGTTTTTTATTTTTATTATTGACGCGTGCACTTAATAAAAATTGGTGGCAGCGATGGGATAGCTAAACATAAAATAGCTATCCAGTGAAACGAACCGAAATTAATAAAACAGTGAAGGAAAACACACGAGAAAGTTTTTGTCGGTGAATTTAACTTAAAGTGTACAGTTAGTGAAATACATTAAAAAATTTATTTGTGTAAACTGAAATTGTGTGTGTAATTCAAAAACACAAATTGTTCAAAAGAACGTTTTACACTGGACTTTTTTACGGAGATATCTAACTCCTCATGGTTGGACAACGAGGGATTTGAATAAAAATAGTTTCTCTTTGACGAGAGCTACCAACGGTGGCCAAGGATCCAAATCCTGTATAAAGCACGTGGGCCCAACGTGTGAAACAAAAATTTACGGTAAAATCCAGTGAGCCCCATAAATCATTTAACTTGCTTCTGGGTTGTAGGTATAGGGAACTCCTGAATTGCTTTAAATTTTTCAGGGTTTTGTTTTATACCCTCGGGTGTGATAACATGTCCAACGAACTCTGTTTTTTCCTAAGAAAAGTGGTTTTAGAGAATTGAATTTTTAATTGTGCTTGCCGAAGCATTTGGAAGATTAGGATGTCATCCATATATACAATGCAATTTTTGTTAATGTAAGATTCTAAAATGGAGTTCATGAGCCGCTGGAAAGTTGCCGGTGCATTTTTTAAGCTAAATGGCATTCTAGTAAACTCAAAATGCCCTTCATCTGTAGAAAAGGCGGTTTTGTGGCGGTCTTCAGGTTTAATTTCAATTTGATGAAAGCCCTTTGCAGAGTCCACCGTCGTGAAATAGTTTGCATTCCCTAATTTACCAATATCGTCAATCTGAGGAATGGGGTATTTGTCCTCAATTGTGATGTTATTAATTTTTCGGAAAGCGATAACCAGTCGGTATTCTCCTGGAGTTTTTTTTAAGAACCCAAATTGGTGAATTATATGGTGACTTAGAAGGCTTTATTATTCTTTGCCTGAGATCTTCCTCGATTAGATCTTTTACAAAATTTTTCAAAGAATATGGGTATCTATAGTTTTTTTTCATAAATAGGAGTGTCCACCATGAGTTTAAGTTCGTGCTTCACTTTATGTGTGAAAGTTAATGGGACCTCTTTCTTGTACACTAAGTCTTGGAATTCATTTTTAATTCGTTTGACTAACGAACTTTCTTCATCAGCATAAATTTCACTGTTATTATTCATTATTTCAGGTTCATAGAATGATCCTGCGATCGCGTTATATATTTGGCTCTCATTTGTATTGAGAGGGATAATGGTTTTATTTATCTCTATTGTATTATCTTTAAAACTAATGATTGCGTTTGTGGGAACGAGTATATTTTGACCAATAATACAGTCGAAGTTTTTTTTTGTCCAAATCAACAAGTTTCCATTCAATTTTCGCTTGAATGTTGAAGTCTTGTGGAAATTCGGAAAAAATCCATTAATTGCTGACGAGGTACCATTAATGGAAGATATATGCAGGGGATTCACTAACATGTGCTGCTTGTGATGGGCAACAAGGTTTTTGTTCATTAAAGAGGTGGAGCATCCAGTCTCTATAAGGCCAGTGTTTTCTTCCGAGGCTGGCAGGTGAAAATCCATGTCAGCATGGAGCGATTTTGAACGTGAAGAAGCTGTGTTCATAGAAACGTCGGAAGGGAGGGTTAAATTCTTACTATTGAAGTTTCTTTGAGTATTTAGTGGGTTTGCCCTGTCAAAAACTTGCGGGTTATTGTGCGCGGCGTAAACATTGGCACTTGTCTTCCCTTGCCCAGCGCAAAAATTGGGAGGAATCACGTTAGGGTCTTGATGACCACTAGGATGGTTCGTTTGACGAAAAACGTGTTCACACCTCTTTGACCCGTAATTTAAATGGCCGGTATCCACTAGAACTTTATATGCGTCCTCTAAAGTTTACGGTTTATAAGCATAAATGATATCGCGTATCAGTTCAGGACACTTATTTACAAACGTAGTTTTTGCGATTTGGTTTTTTGTTTTGATTAATTCACTTTTTTGGGTGCATTATATTCCTTATTATAACTAATTTTATAATTTGATTTAAACAAACACTTACATACATAATCATACAGCTGTCCTAGAGTTGTGAAGCGGGCGGCTAATAGTTTCTCCATCAATTGTGTCTCGTTCTCCGGGGTGTCGAAACGGTTGATGAGTAGTGTTTTGATTGCCTGCCAAGTGGATGTGATGTGACTATGTACCAATTCTCGTGCTTTCCCTACGATCTTTGTGAGGACCTGCTGATAGAGTATAGTCTTAAATTCGTTTCTATCGATGTGTGAATTGATGGCGTTAATTGCGTAGATGAATGGGAAGAGGTCAACTTGATTGCCATCAAAATGAAGAATTGAATGTATATACGCCGATTTCTCACAATCTACTAATGAGTTCATGAGTCCTTTACAATTCATTTATGGCTTGTTTCGGATTCTCATCTTGCATATAGATTTTATTATTTTTGGGTTTTCTTACGTGCTAATGAGTCGTAGGGACTCGTACATTCCATTCGTTTTATTATGTGCAATTAACCACTTCCTTGGAATCGTGGTTATTTGTGTAGTCAGATGGTCTGACGTGGCTCCGGCACCTAAGGTGTTTGGTCCGAACGGTCCAGTCATGTTGTTCTGGGCAGTTGGTGTTTCGACCAGGTGCCACGGGATGCATGATTATGTCGGGTGAGCCAAGCGCAAACAATGTGGGTGCAACATGCAAAGGGCAATAAAATTAAATTGGCGGTTCTGCCGAGCTCAATGCCCCTCCCGCATTATGCATGTTGTACCCATTCTTCCTCCCTTGACCTGTTTGGGAGTTTTGCTCATGAGAGTGTTCTCAGAATCCAGTAGGTTGAACAGGTGCTTTTACCTGCTCGACTTTGCTGATTTCGCCAGGGAACGTCTCATGAGCCTCTCTTGTCACCTTGTCCTAACCCCAAACACCCTGTTTGTATGATGATGGATTATCGGCAAACGAAGTTTTGCACTTGAATTCCAATTTGAAAATTGACAAGATAAGAGCAAAGACTTATTTTTTTAACACGCACGACACAGTATTTATTCATTAATTATTTCGACCAAACTTCAACTATAATTATCTCCACGACTTTGATGATCACTTGACTGTCGTCCTCACCGATCGCTCACGAACTGCCTGCTCCGTCAGCACTTGCTCGCCAGCGCAGATTACTCGATAAATTATGCAAAGATCAGTTGCTGTGTTTGTATTGTTAATTGCATTGGGGTTTGTTGTCGTGTCAGGATGATGATGTTGATGCTAACGACGCGTTGATGACTGTGTGGCCATTCGTGATGAGAGTGGGTGAATAGTCGACTGTGGAAGTTGCTGTTGAATCCTAAACATACTCCCCCCGCTGCGACCGTAAGGCGCGGAACGTCCTATGATTATAAAAAGAAATAAATGATTTGTTAACACATATGAACTGTTGAACTCCGTGTCTGTCCAGCTAGGTTGCATCCGCTGATTACCGTAATTTCCCACTAATCTGCAACATACGGTGCTCCGAATAACAGAGTGAAGCTCAACCAACGATGTTGGCTGTTCACGTGCAAATTGGGGAAACGGAGTGTGGTGATGGGTTGTATGAATTCGATTAGAGGTTATTAACGGTAGTTAAAGGGTGTTAGGGGTTTGTGCAAATCGGTTAAGTGTGTTCTGGGGTAGGCAGTAATGCTATCTTGGTGATTGCGCGCTTATATGTGTTGCCCTTTGCGTGCAGTGTTACCACTCGTACTAGGTTATCTGACCCGGGATGTAAAGCAGTCACCCTGGCTCATAGCCATTTGTATGGGTGTAATTTCTCCTCTTTGAGTATGCACAAATCTCCGACCTTGGGGTTGTGTTGTCGATGAGTCCACTTCGGTCTCTGTTGTAATCTGGTGAGATATTCGCTCCTCCAGCGTCGCCAAAACGTTTGTGCTAGATGTTGCGTCAGTTGCCATCTATCGAGTCGGTTGATGTTAGTTTCCATGAGGTCTGCTTCAGGAAGTGCTAACAACGTGGCGCCAATCAGGAAGTGTGCTGGCGTAAGTGCCGTAGTGTCCATCGGATCATCTGAAAGCGGGCACAACGGTCTCGAATTAAGACAGGCTTCTATCTGCGTCATCGTAGTCGTTAGCTCTTCAAGAGTTAGCGTAGCATTTCCTAGCACTCTTCGTAAATGGAACTTGGTCGACTTGACGCCGGCCTCCCAGAGTCCTCCAAAATGGGGTGATGCCGGAGGATTAAAATGCCATGTGATCCCTTGGTTAGCGAGAAGTTCCGCAACGTCTTTGTGGTGCTGCAGTACCTTTCTTAGATGTGTGTCGGCTCCCACGAAATTTGTCCCACAGTCACTGTACACGTGGCTACACATACCGCGTCGACCGCAGAATCGTTTAAACGCTGCTAGGAAAGCGTGCGTCGTCAAATCGCTGACCACTTCGATATGAATCGCTTTGACTGTCAGACATATGAAAATGGCGACGTATCCTTTGTAAGTCGAGCTTCCACGGCCTAGACGGTGTCGTAATTCGAAGGGACCGCAATAATCCACTCCGACGTGAGTGAACGGGCGAGCAACGTTAACTCTCGGTGCTGGTAGGTTGCTCATGAGCTGTGAGGAAGTCTTCGCATTCGCGCGAAAACATTTCATGCACTGGTGTACACTTTTCTTGACTACCCTACGAGCGTCGATCAGCCAAAACGTTCTTCTCAAGTGTGTCAACATCGCTTGGGTCTGTCCATGTAGAGTAACTTGATGTACTTGATGTAGCAATAAGTCAGTGAACTTGCCAGATCTTGGAATCTTGATTAAGGTTTTGATTTCATGATCAAATTCAGACTGTTGTGCAAATTTTATCCAAATGTCTAATGCTTGTTTTATCTCTTCGCTGTGTAATGGGGTTGGGGTGATGGATTTTGGTATGCATTTACGCCAACGTAAACAATACGCAGTCACTCGGCATAACCGTGTCAATGACGAAAATCTCGCTATGATTTCAGTTGCGTTTGTTATTGTCTGTAGGAATACCTTGATATTTTTTCTCCTCTCCAATTCGGTACTCTCTATAGTCGTGGATTTGGGCCACTGATCCGACGGTTTCACCAACCAGGTTGGTCCATTCCACCATAATGGATTTGATAATAGTTCTGCAACTTCTGCGCCACGTGAGGCTAGATCTGCTGGGTTTTGTGGCGACGGAACGTAACGCCAAAGAGTGTTACCAGTTTGGTTGAAGATTTCTGTCGTTCTATTGGCTACGCAAATGTTCCATCGAGTGGGATGACCTTTCAACCACGCCAGAACTATCTGTGAATCGGTCCATAACGATTCGTGCGTGATGGGTAATTTTAGCGTATCTTTCACTCGGACCATCAGTTTTGAGAGCAATGCTGCTGCACATAGCTCGAGGCGTGGAATAGTTACTGGACGCACAGGTGCAACCTTGGTTTTTGCCGTGACGAATATGTCCCGGACTCGTTTCGTGATATTAAATAGATGACCGCGGCATATGCTCTTAGAGAAGCGTCGCTAAATCCGTGCAGCTCGAATTCTGCACCTGGACCACACCCAACCCATCGAGGTATTTGGCATTTCGAGATCTCTTGTATGCCTTCACGGAACCGTGTCCACTTCTGTGTACATTCTAACGGAACTGTTTCATCCCAGGCCACTCCACTCAGCCATAACGATTGTAGTATTATTTCGGCAACAATCAGTACAGGTGCTAACCAGCCCAGTGGATCATATAGTCGCGCAATATCTGACAAGATCTTTCTTTTAGTATATGGCGCTGAACATCCCAGACAATCGGATATGGGATACCAAACGATGCCTAGTGACTTAAACTGTTGATCCCAGTATCGTTCAACGTGAAGTTTCATTTCCACGTCTTCCTCAGGAATTCCACATAAAATTTGCGGGTCGTTAGCAATCCATTTACGGAGTGCAAAGCCTCCACTTTGTAGTAGCGCGTCTACTTCTTTACGCTTCATGATAGTCTCTTGCAGGCTCTCACCACCCGACAGAACATCGTCCACATAAAAATCGTTCATGATGACCTTATACGCCGATGGGTATTCCCCTTTGCCATCGTCCGCTAACTTATGCAAAGTTCGAATTGCCAAGAAAGAAGCACATGTGGTGCCGAATGTGACTGTATTTAGACGAAAGTCACAAATGTTACTCTCTGGATGCGGTTTCCAGACTACACGTTGGTACTCAGCGTCATCGTGATGTACGTTGATCTGCCGATACATCTTTGAGATGTCTGCTGCAAATGCGAATTTATGCAATCTCCATCTCGATAGTACAGCGTCATTTTGAATAGCTGGACCCGTCATTAAAGCGTCATTTAAGGAGACCCCGGAGCTAGTTTTTCGCGATGCGTCGAATACCACACGTAATCTGGTACTTGTGCTACTTTCCTTGATGACTGCGTGGTGCGGCAAGTACAGTGCCGTACTTATCGATCGGTCTTCTTGTCTGATGTATTTTGGCTGGTCAGCTACTAACTGCATATGTCCCATATCAATGTACTCTTGTAAACACTTATCATATTCCTTCCTTAATTGCGACGTCCTTCCTAAACGTTTCTCTGTTGCCTGTAAACTTGCTACTGCCTGATGCCTCGATTGACCTAATGCTTGTTTCATGGCCTGCTTGAATGGCAACCGGACCGTGTATCGTCCATCGACTCCCCTTTGAACATTATTTCGGAAATGTTCCTCACATGCTTGCTCTTCATCAGATGTTATTCTATGCGATGCCACTTCTTCCAGCTCCCAAAATCTCTGCAATAACTCATTGATGTTCGGTTCATCACTTGCTTCTACCGTGCAACTGTGCCATGTTCGATCCCTTGTGGAATGCAATGGTACTTCGCCCGACAGAATCCATCCTACACGTGTCCTTTGTACCACGGGCCCCGCCGGTAATTTAAACATATCACTCATCAGAATTTTGCCATGTATTTCTGCTCCCAACAACATATCAATGTTACCTGGTCTATTAAAAGAAGGATCAGCAAGTTGAACTGTTTTCAATTGCTCCCACTCTGCAGTATCCAGCGTCTGCGGTGGTAGTGGGTTCGTAAATTTGTCCAAGACATATGCCTTGAAGGGTATGACTTCATTCGCATGTGTTCTAATCTGTGCATGGATCATGCCTCGACTTGCTCGACTGGATTCTGACCCAATTCCCGCAATTTTGATATTGGTGGCCTTGCGCTTTAAGCTCAATTGTTGAGCTGCAGCTTCTGTTATAAGAGACGCTTGCGACCCTTGATCGACTAAAGCCCGCAAGACTTTGCATCCATGGGGTGCCTCCACGCTGACTAACGCTGTAGCCAGAAGTACCTCGTTCTTCCTTTCACAGTTCAGCGCGTTGATGTCAATCGCTCCTGGTCCTGAGGATTGAGTTTCGGTCGTGTTGGGATTGGTTACCTTTGGACTTCGTTAACTCATAGTGGCTTCATCTTTGTGCAGTAAGGTATGATGCTTCCGTTGACATTTCTTGCACTTAGATTGGCTGGGACACCTTACCACAAAGTGCTTGCTGGATAGACAGTTGAGGCAAGCACGCGATTGTTGAACTGTCTGAAGTCTTTGCTTCAAATCACTGCGAATAAATTGATCGCACTGATACAAGAAATGATGCTGCTTGCATAAAGGGCATTCTATCGTCACTTCGTTCTTCACCACATGTACACTTTGTGTGGTGTTCGCCATTCGCGATACCGTGGGACGCACGGTTCCTGCTGCCTCCAATGCTCTGAATCTATTTTGTAGGAAGGTACACACGTCTTTGAATGACGGCAATTCTTTCTCTTCACATCTTTGTTGTTCCCACAATTGACGCGTTTCATGTGGGAATCGTTGCACTGTCATGTGATTCACCATGGCTTCCCCCAAGTTTTTCACTTTCATGTTTTCAATAATCTGGACACTCTCAACAGATCGATCCAATAAAGTTTTAAGCGACGTGGCTGATTCATTAGCATTTCCAATGCCGAAGAGGGTTTTCAACTGCGCTGTCAAACAGACACTTGCATTTTCGTATCGTTCTACCAATACTTTCCACACTCCGTCGTAGTTTGCATCGGTTACTGCGAACTGTTTCACTAATCCTGCTGCCTCTCCTTCTAAACTTGACTTGAGATAATGCAGCTTTTCAACGTTTGACAATGTTTTACGATTATGAATCAGCGATGGGAACAGATCTCGGAACGAAGCCCACATATCATATTTGCCGTTGAATTTGGGTAATGTAATCCTTGGCAACCGTAATTCTTCCAACGGAGTCGAGGATTCTGGTGGATTTGCCCGTTGTGCCTTCTTCAAAAAGTCGGCTAGTTCGGCGTAGACTACTATGTAGCTCTCGTTGAACGTAGATAACCAATCTTCTTCAAATAGGGCACCTTCAGCTCTTCGTCCATGCCCGTGAGCAGTGCAATGATGTGTCGATGGGTTTCCGCAAACTCCTGATGTAAGGTTTGCACCCTGTCCAATTGTTTTGCATAATAAACTTGCGTTTTCCGTGATTTTGAGTCCTTTTTATAATTACTAATTACTTTATTCAATTGCTCCAAGGAGAGCTTTTGCTGCACAATTAGTCGGTTCATGGTTCTGCGATTTGGAACTATGTAATGTGTGATAGAGTGTTTCCTAGAAAGCGAACTTTTGTACAGCTAAATGTCTGATGAACTAAGTTGTGACTAAATAATGCACTGCTTGCATGCGATAGCCACGTTTTGTATGCACCTAACTCCCCACAAATGACTTGAGAGGCGACCAATGCCAGTGTTTCCAACGAAAGATGAGACGATTGTTGCATGCGATAGATACGATTTGTGTGCGATGCTTCCTAAATGCCCACAAATGACTTGATGCAATCAATGCGAGTGCTTTCGTCGACAGAAGAGACGATTGTTGTATGCGATAGCGACGTCTTGTATGCGATGCTTCCTAAATGCCCACAAATGACTTGATGCAATCAATGCGAGTGCTTTCGTCGACAGAAGAGACGATTGTTGTATGCGATAGCGACGTCTTGTATGCGATGCTTCCTAAATGCCCACAAATGACTTGATGCAATCAATGCGAGTGCTTTCGTCGACAGAAGAGACGATTGTTGTATGCGATAGCGACGTCTTGTATGCGATGCTTCCTAAATGCCCACAAATGACTTGATGCAATCATATTCACTTTATAATCCATCAATTTTCTCACACTTTTACCCTTTTTACCAACTGATGAACGTGATAGTGGCTAGCAGTTATGGGCTGCTCCCTGTAAATAATTTAATTTGATTGCGTCGCAAAGTGCTGAGGATTGCCTATAAGCACGTCTTGGGCTGTTAGCCACCATGTGCTTGAATGTGGGAATTGTACTCCCGTTACGAGGTCCCGGTTTGACGATCACCGCTTTTCAATGAAATGCCACCGAATTTGCACACACGTGAATTTGGAAGAGGATATGTATGACTAGTGTAGGAATGATCGTACTTACCAAATTGCACGGTTCACACATTAACTATCGTTGCCTATGCGCAACGATCCGGCTCGACGGACCAAAAAATGTTTGTATGATGATGGATTATCGGCAAACGAAGTTTTGCACTTGAATTCCAATTTGAAAATTGACAAGATAAGAGCAAAGACTTATTTTTTAACACGCATGACACAGTATTTATTCATTAATTATTTCGACCAAACTTCAACTATAATTATCTCTACACCTTTGATGATCACTTGACTGTCGTCCTCACCGATCGCTCACGAACTGCCTGCTCCGTCAGCACTTGCTCGCCAGCGCAGATTACTCGATAAATTATGCAAAGATCAGTTGCTGTGTTTGTATTGTTAATTGCATTGGGGTTTGTTGTCGTGTCAGGATGATGATGTTGATGCTAACGACGCGTTGATGACTGTGTGGCCATTCGTGATGGGAGTGGGTGAATAGTCGACTGTGGAAGTTGCTGTTGAATCCTAAACACACCTTTTGCGCTGCAACCCAATTCATCGCTAGTAAATTCTGCATTTATGCTCTTCTCAATATAAACAACCCAAATACTACCGTTTGCTAAATAAGGAATATAATCTACAGCAAATTGAGCAAATTAAAAGTTATGTGGACAGCGAGCCATTCGAAACCAGTAAGAGCATATAAAATATCACATAACATTCAATGCGGCCTACTGTCTCTCCTATCAACAGCTTCTCTGGAGAATATTAAAACCATAACACCTTGCTCAATCATTTTAAAATAAAACTCGAATTAACACTGCAATATACTCTCGCATGTAAAAAACATGAATAAAAGGAATCAAATGACCACGTAAGATATCACACTGTAAATCCCAATAGCACTTTAAAATTCATATCTAATAAGCCTTACGCCTTTGTTGCTAGCGCTTAAATTTGCTTTTAAGTTACTTCTTCTTAGCACTACAGCCCCTCTCGGGCCTTCACTTCCTGCAAATAGCACCTCCAACTATCTCGGTTCATTGACCCCGTCCTCCGATTCTGGAATCCGAGCAGCGATGAGCTGTCTTCGTCGATCGAGTCAGACCAGCGTTTCCTTGATTTCCCCACTGGTCTCCGGCCTTCAGTTCTCCCAACGAATACCTTTTTGAGTATCCGTTGTTTATATAATCGTTGAGACCTCCGGTTCGTCAAAAATGTCATACTTTTAAGTTACACTGTAATTCAAATTACTCTGTAATTTTCATTAATAATAATAATCCTCTCCGAACTAGCGAGCCTGCAAAAAGCCAGTCCAGGCTAAGTGTGCCTGGGCTAGTTGACCTGTTGGGGGTACAGTCCGTTGGCACGTACCGAAACTTCACGCCTTTAACCGATGAGAGGTCGGTTTAGATTTCCTTCGGGAAACTATGAACGTACAAAAACTCGGTAAAAATCATTGCACATGAAATGCATTTTTTAAGGCAAGCAGTGGACACCAGCGACATTTTACCTGTTGAACTACTTTTTGGACTATCTGTTTGAAATGAAAACCAGATATACATATGACAAGAAAAGAAAAAATAATTCGATGATTTTCGAAGTCTGAGTGTTAGTTTGTGAACATATTAGTCGTTTTAAATATCATTCATATCTATAACCCAAAAAATTGGCTTATTATTTTCATGCTTGTAGTCCACTTAAAAAATAACGACAATGAAACAATTCGATAACGCCAACTATTGAAAATATTTAAGCAGAATATGAGTAAGCAGAAACTATCGCGAAATTGGAAATTTTGTCACATATTGATACAATCAGACAACTGAATGCTATCTGAGTAGCTGATTGAATTTTCCATGTTGAAATTGATAAAAAATAGCTTTATAAACCAAATATTTAGTAGATATACAACTTTTGAGTAAACCACTGACCATTCGGTCGCGATGCAATTCTGTGATATTGTGAAACTTCTTATAGCAATAGCAATCCCCAATGCAGTGAGCGTTTCGGTATACTTTCTTTTCAATGCCAAAAGCTTTGATTGGAGTGCAGGACTAGAATACCCTCCCCTTGAACCCCCTGGCTGGGTATTTTTCCCAGTTTGGACAGTTCTTTACACATGCATGGGAATCGCTTCATATTTGGTGTTTTATTCTGGAGGTGGATTTACTGGTACCGCTCAAGTGCCGCTTCTTGTTTACACTGCATTTTTGGTGATCGATTTTGGATGGAATGCGGTGTATTTTGGGCTGCATGATATCCTAGGGGTAAGTTGATATTTATGTCAGTAGTTTAAAAGAAATGGTAATTTTTGATTTGATTCCAGGGGTTAATGTTGATAATTGTACTTGTAACAACCGCAACCATCTTGGAAGTTTTGTATTTCAAAATAAATAAAATTGCTGGCTTGTTGATTGTTCCTCTTGTTGTATGGCTTACTCTGGCATCATACCTTAGCTATGAAATCTACAAGTTAAATCCTGATCAAACACATATATAGTGAGAAGGACAGAAATTCCTCAAATCCTAGTTTGACACCTTAATTTAAGAATTAACTTAAAAAATGCATTAAAATTACTGATACTAAAAAATAACTGATGGTTTGGATTTGTATAGTTGGTTTGGGTTCTCGGTACAAATGGAAAACTGTAAATGTTTGATAAAAAGCGAGAGTACTTTATATACGTATATGCATGCATGTATGGAGAGTAATATATATATATATATATATTTATATATATATATATATATATATATATATATATATATATATATATATATATATATACGCATATATACATTGTGACAAAAAAGTACCCGGAAATTGCAAATAACACGCAAAATATTCAAATGTTCATCAAAATCACACGGAGCCAAATCTGGTGAATACGGTGGTTGATCGATGGTATTTATTGCGTTTTTGGCTTTAAATTCAGTCAGAATAAAAAAAAATCACAAAAATCGCAATGCACTATTGAGGTGTACCGACTTAAGCAGCCGCTGTAAACAAACTGGTTGACAGATCACGCTCATATTTGGCATACCTCTACAATTGTTCATATCAAGCCTCGCTTACAACACAACCAAGGATACACTTGCCAACTACGTAACATCGAAGCTTGCTTACATGCCTAGTATTTTCAGGTGCGTAAAATTAACAAAAGACAACCTTCCTGACCAGGTTATAAGCTCATTCAAGCTGACAGTTCCGGCTGAACTTTCTATCCTACTTTGTCCCGATTTTTGGCCAAAGGGGACACTCGTTAAAGCATTCGATACAAGGTAAACTAGGCGGCGATTTCGTCCCGAAAAAGGTTTCAAACAGCCTCAACAACCTTCAAGGATCATCTAACACTGAAAGAAATTCTTCCCTTGCAAATCGTTCAACTATTTCTATTTATTACCAGAATGTTCGTGGCTTAAGAACCAAACTTGAGGACTTATCACTCGTGTCTCAATTAACTGATGATTCTGTTATCTGTTTAACTGAAACGTGGTTGAATAAAAATATTTCAAATGCGGAAATATTACCTGTTTATTTAGTCTACCGATGCGACCGTGACTTTAACATCACTAATAAATCTGATCGTGGAAGATTCCTGGTTGCAGTTTACTTTGCAAATCGGCTCGTGCTGTTGAGTGTGTAATTGTGAAACTCCCTCTTCCTCATAGCTCCTCATTATTAATTTCCTCTGTATATATTCCCTGTAACTCTCCCTTAACTGTGTACGAAGCCTTCTTATGAACTCCCTGCCTATCTTCTAGCTCGTCATCCACATTCTAAAATTATAATTTTTGGGGACTTAAATCTACCGGCAGTGGAATGGGACACCTTAACAACACCTGGCATTTCCTCAACAAAAAATTCTTCTTTGCTACTTACTTCCTTTCTTTCCCTTTGTTCTTTTTCACTGTTTAATCATATCCGTAACCCTAATGGTCGTCTTCTAGACCTTGTCATGTCAAATGTTCAAACTGCGTGTCTATCAATAGCTCCTGTTTTACATCCTTATGTTCAACCTGCTCTCCATCACCCATCTTTGTCTCTAGCACTAACCGTTGATACCCTAAAACCCCAGAGAATTGCCTCAGTTTATCGTTACAACTTCTTTAGAGCGAATTACGAGGCAATTAAAACCGATCTGGACTCGATCAACTGGTGCATCTTCTTCACTCATCTTGACTGCGATAGTGCTTTGAACAAATTTTACGGCTTCCTTAATAATCTGATCGCTCTTTATACTCCACTCCAAGCTCCTCGCAACGCAAAAATGAAGCCTTGGCTCACTCGTAGAGTTCTTCGTGCCTTAAAAGCCAAAGACAAAGGGCATAGGCACTATAAATTGACCGGTAATGATGATGCTAAACAGAATTTTTGTAGACTGCGGTCTTTGGTTAAAACAGAGCTTAAAAATGGCCATGAAAAACTATTTTAGCAGTTTAGAGACAAATAACGGTAAATCCTTTTGGTCATACATCCGATCATTTAAATCTTCCTCTTGCATCCCGCATACTGTCAATTGGAATAACACTGAAGCCTCCTCCCCTCAGGATATTTCTAACCTATTTGCCGAATATTTTTCCTCTACTTTTTCCTCTTTTGATATACTACAGTGCAAGTCTTCGCTAAGAATAAAAGTAATTTGTTGGTGGTACAACATATAAAGGAAACATTGATCTAAGAAGGTTCTACGAGACGACAGAGAAGGGAGACGAAGTATGGATAAATGACGCTCATATGACTCATAAGCTAAGTTGAATTTGAAGAACACAATACGGGTAAACTTACGCTGAACAGCTTCTAGTGAGGTCACAAGATATAAATGTCTAGGAGACCACACTGCGAGGAGCTTGGAGTGGAGTATAAAGAGCGATCAGATTATTAAGGTAGCCGTAAAATTTGTTCAAAGCACTATCGCAGTCAAGATGAGTGAAGAAGGTGCACCAGTTGATCGAGTCCAGATTGGTTTTAATTGCCTCGTAATTCGCTCTAAAGAAGTTGTAACGATAAACTGAGGCAATTCTCTGGGGTTTTAGGGTATCAGCGGTTAGTAGTCGGTCTAATAACATTCTCGAGGTTCCGTACGCCCGGACAGATTTATATTGTCAGTTAATTATGCCGTGAATCATCAGAAAGCATAACAGCCTCGAACTTAGTTCTCTATCCACGTCCTACTTTGTTAAGACGTTACTTTTTGGGAATAGCGATCAATGTTTCCTTATCACTCAATTTTTTTCAAACTTTCATCTAGACTTTAACTTCATTTCTTACATGTTTTAATTAACTTTTTTCTGCTTGATTTTGTTGCATTATTCTGTCATACTCTAAACTATATTTAACTATATTTAATTGTCTAAGTCTATTTTGTAATTGGATTTCTGTCTGTTAAATGGATTTAAATAAATAAATAAAAAGTAATTAAGGACGGTCCTATCAACTTAACAAAATACATTTTTTTTAAAAATATCGTTTACCGGGGGAATTTACATTACAATTTACGGATATTTCCTTGTCACAATATCTATATATATATATATATATATATATATATATATATATATATATATATATATATATATTGTTACATGTACAAATAATTCTGCGAGCTGCTGTCGTAATTGTTTTCACAACCATTAAGAACATCAACAAGATAAATTTACTCGAAACCACGAGAACCTACCAAGCATGATCTACATTTGAAAGTGAGTCACTGCTCCATTCATTAAGCTGCTCGAATATACCAGATACCTCTCGGCAGAACATTCGCCAATGTACGAGAAATGCATTGAATGGCTGGAGGCCTTATATAAAGGCGAGCTGAATGAATGGGGGGATTATTCATTCAACCGTGAAAGTAAAAACTGCGATAATGTGTGGAATGCGAATTGAAAAGCGATCGAGTAATAGTAAAGTTATTTTCGTTGATTGTTAAGTGAAGACAGTTGTTAGAGAAATTTATAGACAAAGTGAAAATTTAAAATTGTGAAATAGTTAAATTAATGAATGTGCATTTATGAGTAAATAAACTCTTTTAATTTAATTTAAAAAACATTGCGTTTTCACTTTCCCGGAACATTAAAATTATTGGCCGCGAACCACAACACGCGCCAATACATATATATATATATATATATATATATATATATATATATATATATATATATATATATATATATATATATATATATATATATATAGAAGATCATCAGCACCAATATAGTTGGCTCATCACCAAGGACTAACTCTTCTGATATGATTCAGTCTTATTCTCCGACGTCGACTTTCTCTTCAAATGATAGACACATGGAGAGCCAAATTTCCACTGAAACTTAGACCACTCAGAGTAATGAGATGCAAAATTCTCCTCTGATTGAACCGATAATTGCACCTGTTAATAGCCTCTCCCAAAAAACTTCTGTACAATCAACTACACTAACGCCTTACTCAAATTTTGTCCGTGGTGATACGTTGGCTCCGGCTTCTGAGGGTATGGTCCTCGTTCCGCCAGTTTCAGACACTCCGATCTCTACTATCAATGTCAGTCACCTAGACCCACTAAACCCACCTCCTTTGAAGTTGGCTACAGATATGAAGGATAATCTTGAGAGTAGATATCTAGTTTCTAGACTTAGGGACACAAATTGTTTGATTGCGTTCAACTTTATCTTGCTTACATGCACAAAGCGCCTGAATCAACCTATTTCGATGGTAAAACCAAAATTAATCTCAAAGTACTAATTCAGCAAGAAGGCCTGCCTATTGATATTGAGCCATTACGCCATCTATTTGTAAAATATCACGAGCAGCTTGGACTTGTTGCTGACCAGGTAAAAAATGATCTGGAAACATACGCTTTGCATGTGAGATCTAAGCATGTCTCTATGCTCCAAAAAGCAAGAGAAGAGTTTATAAAATATCATTCCTAATACTAACTTACCATTGAATGGTATTAAACTCTTTAACCATAATGGTAGCAGTATGGGAGGGAAAATAAATAAATTATACCTTCATGCTAAGTCCTGCCATTTTTATGTATTAACGTTCACCCAAACCTGGCTACATGATGGTTACATAAACGAAGATATTCTAGATAGTAGCTGGACCATTTATAGAGCTGATCGTGACTACTCGCCTACAGGCCTAACCAAAGATGGCGGAGTGTTGATTGCGATCAAAATTTCCATGGCCTCTGAAAACCTTGATACTCCCTCCTATAAAACTTTTGAACACAAGGTGATTTGAATACGCTTAGGCAAATGGTTTTTATACATATAGGCATTTTACATTCCACCAAAATCTGACGAAACCTCTTATGAGAAGATATGTGAAATTATAAATTCTATTGCTGCATCTCTAGAGGAACATGATCAAATTATAATTTTGGGAGACTTTAACCGCCCTAATTAATCTTTTACTCCTGATGAAACTGATAACCATTTTCTACCAGTAAACCTCCCAAATACCATCGATCTTAATCTAATCAATGCCTTTTATGGTAATGACTTACAACAAGTATCACTGATTCCCAACCAAAACGGAAACTGGTTGGATCTTATTTTTACCAATGCTTATGACGATGTTGTGGTAAGTCCAACGAATGGCAAAGAGAACCTTTTCTCTAACACACGAAGTTATTTCGCTTCTTCGGTTGAACTTCTCATATCTGATATAACTTTTTCCCGAACGTACAATGACTGTATTGTATTTGATTTCTTAAATGCTGATTATAATAGCATTAAATTTTATCTCGCCAATATTGATTGGAACTATCTTTTAAGTTAAGATTTAAAGGAAACAGTCTCTTCATTCTATAAAACACTCTCCGAATGCATTGAGACTCATGTTCCTAAAATAATGAAAAAGCCCAAAGTTTCCCAGACCTGGCTTGGTCGCGACCTTCGACATCTGCGGAATCAAAGGAACAAGCTCTATAAATTAATGAGAGATAACAACTTTGACACAAGCCTTAAGATTAAATATGATGAGCTGGCTATGGAATTCACTATAGGATCTCGCGAAGCATATGATCAATACATCAATTCAACCGGGGAAAACATTATTATTTGTAATCCCAAAGAATTTTCTAATTTCGTAAAAACCAAGTAAAAAGCCACAGGATTTTCAACATCAATGTATTACGGTGATAGTAATTCAATTTGCCCTCAAATTATATGCGGCTTTTTAGCCGAGCATTTCCAAGAGGTTTTCCGCCCAGCCACCAACTCTTCTAGCATACCAATTTGCGATTCAATGACAGCACCATTCATTGATGAAATGAGTTTGTCAAGTGAAGATATCGTAAACGCTATTAAAGAACTTGATATTAACAAGGGACCTGGACCTGACTCTCTTCCACCGAGATTTCTTTTTGAGTGTATACATCAAACCTCTTCCCCTTTGTTTATTCTATTCAACGCATCTTTATTATGAGGGGCTTTTCCAACTGTCTGGAAGTCTTCTCATATGACTCCGATTTTCAGAAGTGGCGATAAGTGGTCTATAACAAACTATAGAGGTGTTGCGATACTATCAGCTATTCCAAAGTTGTTCGAAAAAATTGTTTGTGATAAGCTTACTACGTTGGTTGAACCACGTTTAAATGAACAGCAGCATGGTTTTCGCAAAGGTCGATCAACTACCAATAACCTAATGCTTCTTACCTCAACTATTCTCTGCGAAATGGAAAAAGGTAAGCTTTGGTAAAGTCCATGTAAACAGCGTCAAGCTATTTACATGGACTTCACCAAATCTTTTTGGAATTTTGATCTCCAAACTTCTGAAGTTCGGCATCTCTGGGTCCTTACTGAGTTGGATTGCATCATACCTAAATAATCGAACACAGTTTGTAAAATTCCAGGGCACTTTTTCAAGAGAAATTATTGCCTCTTCTGGAGTGCCACAAGGGCCCCCTGGGCCCCATTTTATTCAACATCTTTATTTCCAACTTGTCTGAAATTTTATGTGACGCACCTCATCTTCTGTATGCTGACGACCTCAAAATATACCACACCGTCCATTCCGATTCAGAGACAATTTTTCTGTAAGCCAAAATAAATTCGTTATTGAAATGGTGTAACGATAACAGGCTTTATCTAAATGTTGGAAAGTGTTAAGTTATAAGCTTCTCGAGAAAAATTCAGTATTTGAGCACACTTATAACCTGAATGATTCTGCACTTCAAAAAGTTGACCAGATCTCAGACCTGGGCGTTCTGTTGGACAGAAAGTTGAATTTCCATTCTCAATACGATACAATTCTTGCTCGGGCATGTAAGCAGCTCGGTTTCATAAAACGTCGCGCCAAAGAATTCAAAAACCTATAGGTCACCAAATCTCTATACACCTCATTTGTACGCCCCTCCTTGATTATGGTTGCATTATTTGGAATCCTTCCTTGGGAATCACAGCATCCGCATTGAATCTGTGCAGAAACAGTTTTTTCTTTTTTTGCCTTGCGTGATGCTTATGACCCAAGAGACTTCGTCAACTTGCCACCTTACGCTTTGTTTTGGATGTAATCAATCACATAGTAAATGTTGCATAACTATCAAGCAAAATCACGCTCAAGGAAACGATTAAACATACTAGGAACACTCGTCTGCTTCATGAAGACCAACATAAAACCACTTACGCAGACAACGAACTAATTAATAGGTATTGCAAGATCTTCAATTTTATAAGTGAACATTATTCTTCTATCTCAATACATAACTTCAAAAAAAAAAGATTACTGACGCATTAAAATAAGTTATTGTTAAATATATATTTACTCTTTTTTGTGATTTGTTTAGATATAAGCACTTTTTTTGTGATTGCCTTGTTTGGCTTATTAAATAAATATACGAGTAAATACATGTATATCATCATCATTTTCCGCTTAATTCCTCCAAATCTATTGTGGTGCAGCCTCCCTGATGTAACTCCTTTTCATTGCCATCTATTCTTTTCGGTTGGCAGCTTTCCGATGCCAGGTTTCACCTGCCAGCTTTCTAATATCGTAGTTCCGTCGTTGATTTGGGTGCTTCTTCGGTCATTTTGCTCCTCTTGGGTACCATTTGGTAACAAATTTGATCCATCTGTTATCGTGTCTTCTTGCCAGGTGTCCTGACCACTGCCATTAGAGAGATTTTATTCTATGGACTGTATCCATGTCTTTCGTCTTTTGCCTTATCCAGTCATTTGTTTTTCCGTCTCGCTTGGTGATTCCGAGCATGCATCTCTCCATAGTTCGTTACGAGATTTGTATTTTCCGAATAAAGGCCACCTTTAAAGTTCATATCTTGCCACCGAATGTCAGGAGCATTTATTTATTTATTTCGACCAACTTACAGACTAAAGTCCAATTACAAGATTGGTTCAAACAACACAAATAAACAAGTTGAGTAAGCAGGAGAGTGCTCCTACCAGAAGGTCTAAGTAAACATCCTAGGGTTAGAAACAAGTTTTCTAATGGCGTGAATCGATAACTTGAATTATTCATGCAATACTTGGATATGAAATCGTTCACATTTATACAAAAGATGCACAGTTTCTTTCCTAAGCACAGTGCAGCCGCCATTTTAATCTAGCCTAAATGATTTTTCTGAATGCTCGGCCGATTGAACATGTTCAAGTTAAACATTATTCCTAGAATTTACATGAAAATTGAAAGAAAATAAAAGTGCCTAAGTCAATTTTAAATATATATAGGGTTTTTGGGTACATTTTGCCTTCCCCTGGACCCCCTTATTCATAAAATGATTTTTTTTATTTCAGATTCTAAAAGTTCTAATTTGGACCTTTCATTTGATACCCTACTCGACTACCTTTGATTAAAAACAAATTTTAAGGGCCAATTCGTTAAAAAAATTTTCTTAAGACCTTTACTTTTGAGGGACCATCACTTCTGACCTTTTCACAAAGTTTGAGCATTCTAGCTTGTATAGTTTCTGAGGAAACTAGCTGTGACGCACGGACAGACAGGTCGTGAAACTAGTACGTCTTTGTAAAAAAATTTTTTTACAAAGACTTCAAAAGTACAACATAATATATATACTTGGCTAGGTATTTAAAATTCAATTCTTAAGTCGATGCTTATAAATTACTAAAGATGGAGGATACGGGCCAAACTCCATAGCATTGTGGTTTCTTGGCAGACAAAGCAGTGGTGAATTGTAAAGTGTTTCCGTTCTTGCAAATGGAATTTGGTAAGGTCCTTCATTTCTAGAGGGATAATTAGATGTCCGCATTGGCAGTAACTCTCTTACATTTTTATGCAACTGATGATGGTGAAGCTTATATAGCAGACATTCATCAAGAAAGTGTCTACGAGATGGTAACGATGGCAGGTGCAGAAAAGAAAGTCTTTCTTCATAAGATTGGTACGGGACTTTAAATTTAAAGAATAATATTCGGGTGAACTTTCGTTGTACAGATTCCAGTAGTGAGTCTAAGTACTTATAATGCGGTGTCCAAATTTGGGAACAATACTCGAGGAAAGGCTGAGCAGTTCTTATATAAAGGTATACTGGAAACAGGATATTTCCAAAGATGCAAGAGTGATGAAGAACAAATTCGGAAACCCGAGAAGCACGTGACATGATGTCGACGATGTGCTCTTCGAACTTGAGTCGTGGGTCTAAGATCACTCCTAAGCCTTTGAACTTGATAACTACAGATAGCGACTCATTGTGTAGACTATATGGAAACGAGACTGGGTTCGGTTTTAAAGAGAAAGTCATTTTATGACATTTTTGCACATTAAGGGAAAGACAATTTGATTCACTCCAGTTGCATAGGACGCTTAGGTCATTTTGGAGGGAAATGCAATCATCAATACATCTAATCACTTTAAAAACTTTAGGATCATTAGCATAGAGTAGATATGGAGCATCTATAGGGTGATTTATAATAAGTGTACACATTTTTGTCAAAAAAAACATCGTTTTTGTGAAGATTGAGCTGTAATGTTTATTTATTATGAAAATTTTTTCACTTACAATTAAATATGAAATATTACTTTGGGCATATGTGCACCTCGTGCTGCTTTACAGACTATTGACTTATTGAAGACCAAGTTTGGCAATCGAATAATTTCACGAAATCGACCTATCAACTGGCCGGCGAGATCGTGTGATTTGACTCCTTGTGACTTCTTCCTTTGGGGATTTCTGAAAGATCGTGTTTACGTGAATGCTTCCCAGACTATTGGAGCATTGAAAAACAATATTCGAGCCAACATACGCCTAATAACGCCGGAAATGTGCGAAAATGTCATCGAAAATTAGAATCATCGTTTGAAAGTCTGTGAAGCAGCACGAGGTGCACATATGCCCAAAATAGTATTTAATATTTAATTGTAAGGGACCAAATTTTCATAATAATAAACGTTACAGCTCAATCTTAACAAAAACTATGTTTTTTTTTTCGACAAAAATGTGTACACTTTTTATGAATTACCATTTACTAAAGAGGGCAAGTCGTTAATGTATATAAGGAATAAAAGCGGCCTCAGGATGGATCCTTGAGGGACTCCAGTCTGTGGATAGAAGGAGTGAGATAACACTCCACAGAAACTTACTCTACATGAACGATTGTTTGCATATGAGATAAGCGCAGAGAGCAAACAACCAGAAATACTATGTTGTGTTAGCTTTTTACACAGTACGTTATGATTTACTTTATCAAACGCCTTGGCAAAATCAGTATAAACGGCGTCAACCTGAAAGTGCTTATCAAGGGCTTCGTCAACAATGTGAATAAACGCAAGTAGATTTGTAGTCGTCGACCGGCTTGGAAGAAAGTTATGTTGAGCAGGAGATATCGAGGAGTATATAAGTTCATAAATATGATTATGAACGAAACATTCTAGGATCATCACATGATAGAAGTGAGATTGGACGGAAGTTGGAGACACACGAAAGAGGACCAGATTTATGAATTGGGAAGATGTTGGCTGTCTTCCAGAAACGAGGAAAAACTCCGGAGGGCAAGCTGGCGTTAAAAATAAAACTCAGAGAAACACTTAATGAAGAGGACAGAGATTTGATGATCACATTTGGAATTCCGTCTAGTCCAGAACCAATGCTTGTGTCAAGAGTATTAATTATGGACTCGATATCTGCAGGTCTAACTGCAGGAGCACTATCAGCCAGAGAAAAATGAAGAGGGAAATCATAAGAAGAATCAGATGCTGAAGAGGTAGTTATAGTGGAAAAGAAGTCCGCGAACAAGTTCGAAATGGATTCCAGTGTTGAACTTTGTTTATCATTCCAATACATGGTGCTGGGAAAGTGCGGGGAGGACTTTAGAGGATTATTACATGACCAGAATGGTTTTGACTGGTTGGAATGAAGTTACTGCTCTTTGTGCGTAAAGTAAATTTTCCTTGGCCCTTTAATTAATAATTTCGCGGAGGTATGTGATCTAGAGTATTCATTGTAAGAGTCAGAATCACCGGTCAATCTAAGCTTTTGGTGAAGTTTGTTCCTGGTCTTCGGAGCTTCTAAGATGTAACGGTTGAGCCAAGGTGGCTCAAAGCTCTTTTTGGACCTACATAGTGGTGTAAATTGACGGATAAGCGAATCGAGGTGGGAATAAAATTTAGTAAGAGCTTCTTCGCAATCAAGGCAGTCAAAAAACGAGAACCAATCAAGCAAATTCAAAGATTCCGCCAATGCGCTGTAATTGGCTTTCAAGAAGTTGAACTTGAGCAACTGATGGCATTTAAGTGTTTTTGGAAAGCTCATGCTGATGTTCAACAACAGAGGGGGATGATGCGGGTCAGAAGATACGTAGGAGTGAGGTGCAGCAGCTACGTGAATATGCCCAGTATCAATGTTCGATATTACAAGATCTAGTATCCGATTGCTTATATTTAGAACGTAATTTAATTGGTTAAGGGAAGATTGAGATAGAAAATTCGATAGTCATACAGACTGTCGATTAGAAGACAATATATCAATAGATGATGTTAAGTCCCATTCTACGGAAGGAAGATTGAAGTCACCACAAATAATAATACGTAAAGTGCGATGATATTGAGTCAAATAGTGAATCATAAAAGTCAAAAGAAGAGTTACAGAGCCGATAGATGCAGAATGTGAACAAAAGAGCGGAACGTGTATTGATTTTGACAAGTACGTGTTTGGTTAAGTCTGGGGGATGAAAATTATTACAAAACTCAATGGAAAGATCTTTAGCAACAGCAATCAATACTCAACCATCATCAGATTTCTTTGTCAGATTAAAATCACGGTCCCTCCGATAGACAATGTGATTTGGGAAAATTTCCGAGCTTTGTATATCACTTCTCAACCAAGTCTCAGTTAAGCAAAGAATATTATCATTTGCAAGAATGTATGAAACGCTAAGGGTATGTAATTTGGTCCGCAAGCCTCTTACATTTTGATAGTACAAGTTAATATATTATTATATAAAGTTCAAGTGTCTGTTATGCGTTGATTTTCGATGTGAAGTTCTCAGAAAATTTCCCCTTCTGGAAGGATTGTAACGCTTGACTAAAGTTCCATCCTGCCACAAATTTTGTTTCAACAAAGCACTACATTCTGCTGGTACACTAATTTTGAAGGAAGCGATCTGACGATGAGGAAGAGGGCCATTGATCGAATGCCCTTTATTTGAGGTAGCGTGGCAAGTCAGTCTTGAATATGGAATGATAACGTCCAAAAGCAGGCCATGCTAATTTTACTCTCCGATTAATTTTCAGAAGCAGTGACCTAGAGCTATGTATGAGCTGGCCCAAGTATACGTATTCGTCTACCGGTTCTAGTTCAGTCCATTCGATTGATATTGTTTGTCTGGTCACCCAATCATTTAACATCAATTTGATCTTGTTCATATTCATTTTTAGACCTACTTGTTTGCCAGCGGTATTTAGCTCACTGAGTTGTTGTGGGAGCTCTTCGATGTTCTTGCCAATCAGAACTATGTCGTCTGCAAAAGTCAGGTGGTTCAAATGTTCGTCATTGATATTTATCCCTATGTTTCCAAGCCGATCTGTTTGAAGTCATATTCAAAGGTTGTTGTGAACAGCTTTGGTGATATTGAGTCGCATTGACATACTCCCTTGCCTTTGGAGAATTCGGGGGTTACCTTGTGCAGTATGATCTTCACTTTTGCCTCGTAATTAATATTAACTATTGTTTCTACATATGGTGAGTCGATCTCTTGATATTCAAGAGCTTTTATGAGTCGGTTATATTGAGTCGAACATCTTCTAAAAGTCGATGAGGTCTAGTTCGACCGGCTGTTGGTATTCTGTTTTTTGACTCATCACTTCTCTCAGGGTATGTATGTGGTCCATTGTACTACATCCTCTACGGAATCCTGCTTGCTCTCTCAGTTGTGCCGTATTTAGTGTCAGTTCCAACCTATTTTCAATCATTTTTGTGAACCACTTGTAGATCGTTGGTAGCAGACTGTTTTTTTGGTAGTTTTTTATGTCTTCCTTGTTGACTTTCTTGTGAATGAGGATGATATTAGCGCTATTCCAGCGATCTGGTATACGCCTTTTCCTTAAGCATTTTGTGTAGATTTGTGCTAGCAGCTTCCACATCTTGGCTCCTATATACTCTAGATGCTCAGCTGGCACTCCATCATCTCCGGCAGCTCTCCTGTTCCTCAGGCTTCTCAGGGCCTGTTCTGCTTTGCAAGCTAGGATATCTGGGGGTTCTTCTATCTGCCTTGTTGATGGTATAGGGCTTCTTGTCTTCGAGGTGGATGGAGATTCTTGTTCAGTGGGTGCCTTTTATAGACTAGTATAGAACTGCCCAATGTATTAGATTATTTCCTCACTGTCAGTCATTCTTTCACCTCCTTCACTTATTTCCATTATTTCCTTCCGTCCTATCATCAAGGTCTGCTTGACTTTCGTCAGGCTTTTGCTGTTATTGATAGCATTTTCAACAAATTCCTCATTATACCTTTTTACGTCCTCTTTGATTTTCTTTCTTCTAGTCTTACACAGTTCTGAATATTCAATTCGTTGCCTGGCGTTATCACTTTTTGTTTTCCTCCTTAATTCTAAGAGCTTGCTCGTGCTATCTGACAGCCTCTTACGTTTGTTGTGAGTTGTTGGCAGCATAGCATACTCACATAGTATCCACACTCAATCTGGCCTCCGGGAAAAACCGAACACATGCCGAAGAGTGAACCATAAATTTTCGGGAGCAAGTAGACGGATAAATGCTGCCCCGAGGATTGGCGATAATATAAACCATAGTATATTCACATAGTATCCACACCTTCCATTTACCCTGTGTTGCACACTTTCTGAATTTTCATAGGGGCTGATCAACTGAGCCGGGGTACGTCAGCTGAGCCGAGGCCTGTCGTATTCAAAAAACAAAAAGCAAATAAAATTTCCGACGCATTTGTTCTTTTACGCATTTCAGAACATGGGAGTGTTGCCAGATCCTAATAAAAAACTAAAAGATTACATAGAACCAATTTGTATTTGTACTAAGTTATTGATTTTTTTAGATCTGGTAATCCTGAAATCTTTCATCGAAGCACAAATGACAACGGCCTGCGCCTGATTGGCTTCGCATGTAGCAGAAACCTAGTCATACGTTCGAATTGCTTCCCATATCGACGCATTCATAAAATGACCTGGGTATCACCGGATGGAAATACACAAAAAACGATCATGTTCTGATCCAACAACATTGGACCTCAAGCATACTTGACGTCCGTACATACCGAGGAGCCAATTGTAACTCAGATCATTACTTGATCAAATCCACTTATCGATGTCATATGTCAAGGCATATTCGGTGAAGACCAGCCAGCTACAAAAATTCAACATCGAAAGGCTCCAAACGACGTCTGTGGCCAACAATTTCATGGAGACCCTCGACAACCAGCTGGCTCCCATCTTATCTGACGCATCGTTAAAGACGAGCAACGAGCTCTGGATGGAAGTGAACGCGGTTATTAAGACTGTGGCAGAACAGACGATTGGACATTAAGCCCGGCGCAAGAGAAATGATCGGTTCCATGATGAGTGCTAGAATGCGTTAGACAAAAAGAATCAGGCGTACAAAGAATACGTAATTAGGAAAACCAGGAAGAAGAGAGAACACTATGAAAATCTCAGAAGCGTAGCGAATAAGATAATTAGGATTAAGAAAAGATAATACTATGACGATAAATTGAGAAGTATAGATGTAAGTTTAGCGAGCAACAACACAAGACAAGCATACAAAGTAGTGAAAAGCCTGAAACGTGGTTACCAGCCCAAAACCACGCTCTGCCGTGATGACATCGGTAATATCATCGCTGATGAAACCAAGATTCAGGAAAGATGGGCATCTGATTTCAAGAACCTACTTAGCCCTCCACACAGCTCCAGAACAATGGAGCGATATCTGCGAAGAGCTTGCATTGGCCCCACCAACTCTGGATGAAGTTTATTCCACTATCAAAGCCCAAAAGAATAATAAAGCGCCTGTGGAGCTCATCAAATATGGTGGCAGCAATGTTCATGAAGCTATTCACAAGTCATCCAGCACATTTGGTAGCAAGAACGTATGCCGAAAGAGTGGAGCCAATCAGTTATATTCCCCCTCCACAAAAAAGGTGTCAAGTTACAGTGCGAAAATTATAGAGGCATATCACTTCTATGTATGCCGTACAAAATATTTTCAAAAACTTTAGAAAATATAATCGGATCATACGCCAACAGTATTATTGGAGAGTATCAAGGTGGTTTTAGAGCAGGTGGATCGGTAATAGACCAATTGTTCAGCTTGGAATGTGAGGGGTGTGGAGTTAGTGCGATCTAGCACCTTAACTTCCTCATATCTGAGTCAGCTTCAGTCATTATATAATTTTAGAAATAAATTTTACATAGTTATTTGGCGGATGGTTGGAAAACGTAAATCATCCCCATTCCGAACAGTTTGAAAGAATGCCAGAGTACTATTAGTATGATTGTCTATTGTGTCAAAAAGTTTCAGTGCTCTGTCATGTACGTATTTTTCAACTGTCGCAAGCCTTAGGTCCTTGTATATGGTCATGTTTCTAGTGTACCATGGAATTCTGAAGATCTTTCGAATAATTATATTTTGGAAGGACTGGAGTGCTTTTTTTGTTAGTCTTTGTCATCTGGTTAAAAGCAGGACTACCGTATAGTAGCGTCGGTCGTATAATTCGTTTGCATATGAGCAATCGATTTTTAAAGCTAAGTCTTTTGGATTTAATGAGTGAGTACAGTGAGGAGAGAAGTCCAATACAGTGTCCCCGTTTATTTTGTATGTGTTGTTTACATGTCAGGCTTCTGTCGAATGTAAGTCCAAGGTATTTAGCCGTTGGTGCCTAGTCTATTGTTTCATTGTCAACGTTAGGTCTCTGTGGAGTTTCTAGTGGTTTTCCTGTGGTGAATAGGGCCTGTGTTTTATCAGAATTAATCCTAATTTTCTATTTATGAATATATTCCAATAAAATGTTTATTGATCGTTGCAAGTTTGTAGTGATGACTTTTGCTTGTCGTGTGTAAGAAATATACAGGTATCATCAGTGTAGAGTGATAGTTTTACTTTTGGAGGCAAAGTAGGAAGGTCTGCAGTAAATATGTTATAAAGGACCGTGATATGCGTGAGCCCTGAGGAACTCCAGCATCAATTGGTCTCAGGCTTGAGAGTTGTTTGTCGATTCTGGCACGGAATGATCTGCCTTCCAAGAAGGAGCCAATAATTTGAGTGAGCTGCAATGGCATATTGAACTGATGCATTTTGAAGATAAGTCCTGCATGCCAGACTTTATCAAAGGCCTTAGCTATGTCAAACATAGCTAAGCTTGTTGGATTCCTGCAATTTAAGCCTGTTCTGATGTGTTGGACCACTCTGACTAAGTGGAGCTCAGTAGAGTGTTTGGCGTAGACGCCATATTGTTCTTCCGGCAGAATATCTTTATCAGATATAACCTCATTAATTGGATGCAGAATCACCCTTTCCACAATTTTCGAAAGCGAAGAGAGGAGACTGATGGGTCTCCAGTTTTGTAGAAATTGTGGGCCCTTTTGAGGTTTCGGGAAGACAATAATAACCGCTGATTTTCATATTTTGGGATACTTTCGTAAACGAAATATTGCATTAATAATGTCAGTAAGTGTTTGTAAAATATTGTCTGGTAGCCAAAAAATCATTGTGTTTGTAATAGTGTCATATCCAGGTGCTTTATGTTTGTTGAGTGTCTGTATAATGTTTTTGATTTCGTCGAAGTCCGTTGGTTCAATCCTGTCTTCATGTTGAATGTTATCCATCAGGAGCCTGTTGACAGAATATTCAATCCTTTCCTCAGTTTCAAAGTCCTCCTCATCTGAAGAATTTTCGCGGAATTGTTTTTCTAGGGAATCTGCAAATGCCTCCACCTTACCTGCATCGTAGAGTTACATCCCATTTGGACCATGAATCGGCGGTACCAAAATTTTACTGTTTTTCCGAAAATATTTGATCATTCTCCAGAAACTGCCACACCCAGGCTCGAGACTCAGCAAAAAGCTCTCTCAATGCTCATTTCGGAATACTCTTATTTTATCAAGGATTTCATTTGTCATCCGAGTAGCGTTTATGCGTAGCGTAGGGTCACCTGTAAACCTAGCTCTCCTCCGAGCTTGGTTCCTTCTCCTGATCAGTTGTTTGATATTCTGGGGGAGTTCATAGGGATTCGTTACCCTTCTCGGAGCTATGCCCGCATGGTCCAGTTTTTCCTGTATAATTTTCTGAGTTACGTTCTCAATTATGTTGTCGATGTCGTCGGCGATTTCAGGTGATTGAAAATTACTTCCATTGGCCAATGCGACTTTAAACGCTTTTCAGTTTGTAGTTTTCTTTTACTGCATAGGAATATCAATAAAGATGTTTTTAAGGAAAAGGAATGGTTTGTGGTTGGAAAACAGTTCGTCGAGGACATTTAACCGAACATTTTGTGAGAAATCTCGCGATATTCCAATATCCAGTACAAGGCCATTTCTTAATTCGTGATATATTGGCTCATTGAGGATATGTAGGCTGTAGTGGTTGGCTGTGAGGAATGTATTGAGCTCGGTCCCAGCTTCATTGCTTTTCACAGCTCCCCAAAGGCGGTGTGTGGCATTTAGATCTCCAGCAATGAAGATAGGGTCATCAAATGCAGTAAGTGCTCTAAGATCATTTGAAAGATTTCTATTTCCTGGAGGATTGTAAGCAGAAATCACAATGAACTCTACAAAGTCAGTTCGCACCTTGATTACTGTGGCCTCTAGTTGTTGAAGTGTGGGTGTATTGATGAGATAATGATTCACGTTTGGTCTCACGAGAATGGCCGTTCTGCCTCCTCTACGCGTCATTCCGTCATATCTGTCCATGATGTAGTTAGGGATGCGGAATCGTCTTCCAGGCTTCAGAAATGTTTCTTGGATCATGATGATATCGAATTTATAATCAAAAATAAATTGTTGTATTTCACCGCAAAGAATTCGCATTCCACGTCAAAATTGAAACTTGGTTCATTCAACTCATTAGTGTTTAGTGTTGATGACATTTTGAGATGCAGCAAACATGGTACCAATTGTTCACAGTCAAGCAGGTACTTGAGAAATGCTGACAGTTCAATCTAGCCGTATACATACATATTTTTCGTTGACTTTAAGGAAGCATACGACAGTATTGATCGAAACGTACTGTACCAAATAATGCTTTGTTTTGGCATTGCAGCCAAATTTGTCCGTCTTACTAAAATGACAATGACGTCGACGACCTTCCAAGTCCGCATCGATAACCAACTCACCGATGCCTTTGACACAAATATCGGACTAAATACGGGTGATGGGTTGACCATATTGCAGTTCAATTTGGCTCTGAATCCCATCATAAGGAAGCTACCTGTCGATACACGAGGTACATTACTATCCCAGTCAAACCAAGTTGTAGCCTAATCCAACGACATCAACATTTTGTCACGGTCATTAACAACTGCCCAGAAACTTTTCCTGAACCTTGACAGTGAAGCAAAACTAGTAGGGCTACAAATCAATGAAAATAAAACAAAGCTCATGACATAGTCGAGGAAAAATACCTCAAATACACAAAATATCACACTTGGCTAATACAGTATCGAAAATGTGAGCAAATTTATGTATCTAGGCGCCAAAATTGCGAATACAGCTCGCAAATAAATATTTTATTCAGTTTTAAGTTCTTGAAGAACAGCTGCATGCACAGGAAAACAAAGCTCCAAGTATACAAATCTGTGATAAGACCTGTGTTATTCTATAGGTATGAAATATGGACCCTAACCCAAGCATCCGAAAATATATTGAACTGCTTTGAGCGGCGGATCCTGAGGCGAATAATCGGAGCGAAGCTAGACGGGAACCAATGGCGAATTCGATACAACCATCAACGATTGTAAGGCTGCGGAAGCTGCAACGGGCTTGCCACATGAATCGTGTGGACGAACAACATATGTATACCCAAAAAGGTATTCGTTGGGAGAACTAAAGGCGGGAGACCAGTGGGTAAACCAAGGAAGCGCTGGTCTGACTCGGTCGACGAAGACAGGGCATTGCTGCTCGGATTTCGAATTTGGAGGACGCGGTCAATGAACCGAGACAGTTGGAGGCGCTATTTGCAGGAAGTGTAGGCCCTCGAGGGGCTATAGTGCTACGAAGAAGAAAAAGTTTGTATGGCATAAAATACGCCATTCTCCAGTGGAGATCATGTTGCGTATTTCGTGTGTTTTAATTTATATATTTTGGTATTATCCAAAAATTCGCTGCTACAAAGGTATTAAAGGCATTTTTTAAGGTAGCAACATTTTACCTGTAGAACCGCTTTTTGAACTGTTTCTTTTAATTAAAACCAAATATACCTATAATACGAGAAGCATAAAAAAATTTTTCGATGATTTTTGAAGTCGGAGTTTTAATTTGCGAACATATTGGTCGTTTTAAAATCCTTCATATCTATAACCCACAAATGGATTATTATTTTTATGTTTGTAGTTCACTCAAAAAATTAAGACAATCAAATAATTAGATAACACACACTTTTGAAAATATTAAAGCAGAATATGAGTTAGCAAAAACTATCGTAAAATTGAAAATTTCGTCACATATCGATACAATCAGACAACTAAATGCTATCTGAATAGCTGATTGAATTTTCCACGTTGAAATTGATAAATAATAGTTTTATAAGCCAAATATTTAGTAGATATACAACTTTTGAGTAAACCACTAATAATTCGTTCGCGATGCAATTCTGTGATATTGTAAAATTGCTTATAGCAATAGCTATTCCCAATGCAGTGAGCGTTTTGGTATACTTTCTTTTCAGTGCCGAAGGCTTTGAATGGAGTGCAGGACTAGAATATCCTCCCCTTCAACCCCCTAGCTGGGTATTTTTGCCAGTTTGGACAGTTATTTACACATGCATGGGAATCGCTTCATATTTGGTGTTTTATTCTGGAGGTGGATTCACTGGTACCGCTCAAGTGCCGCTTCTTGTTTACACTGCATTTTTGGTGATCGGTTTTGGATGGAATGCGGTGTATTTTGGGCTGCATGATATCCTAGGGGTAAGTTGATATTTATGTGAGTAGTTTAAAACAAATGGTAATTATTGATTTGATTCTAGGGATTAATGTTGATAATTGTACTTGTAACAACCGCAACCATCTTGGAAGTTTTATATTTGAAAATAAATAAAATTGCTGGCTTGTTGATTGTTCCTCTTGTTGTGTGGCTTACTCTGGCATCATACCTTAGCTATGAAATCTACAAGTTAAATCCTGATCAAACACATATAAAGTGAGAAGGACAGAAATTCCTCAAATCTTTGTTTTACATCATAATCAAAGGAATAACTTAAAAATATGCATTAAAATGACTGATACTAAAAAAATAACTGATGGTTTGGATTTGTATAGAATGGAAGCATTTTTGAGTTTTTCTTCACTTGTTCGAGGCTGTTTTTCGAAAAAAAAATTCACAAGTAATATAAAACTGAAAATGTTTAATTAGAAGCAAAAGTACTTTTTATATATTTATGCAGACATAGAGAGTAATTATATATATATATATATATATATATATATATATATATATATATATATATATATATATATATATATATATATATATATATATCCTGATCAACAAAAGAATGTACCCGAAAACCCACCAAGCATGATCAACATCCGAAAGTGACGTCACTGCCCATTCAGTATTGCTCGAATATTCCAGGTAGTTCGCCAATGCACGAGAAATTGACTGAATGACTAGAGATCCTATATAAAGACGAGCTGAATGAATGGAAGGATTCATTACAACCTCGAAATAGTAAAACTGCGATAGTGTGGAGTGCGAATTAGAAAGCTATATTGATTGATTGATTGATATTGGAGTGGTTTTCGTGATACAGTAGTTATACAAATTGATAGACTAGTGAAAAGAAAAATTGTGAAATAGTGAAATTGATGATTGCATTTTTTAGTAAATAAACTCTTTTAACTTAATTTAAAAGACAGTGCGTTTTCACTTTCCCGGAACATTGAAATTATCGGCCGCAAACCATAACACGCGACAATATATATGTCTATCTATATATAAATATATATACAGTCAATCTCGGTTATAACAAATCTCTAGGGACCGTGACAAAAAACCAAGAAATATTTTTTCCGCAAGTTTATTTAAAGCGAAACAATAATATTTTCTTTAATAAACTAAAATAAATATGTGTTTATGTATGTCAGGGTAAGTTATGAAAACTTGGCCAACGAATTTTCTCAAAAGTCTCGAGAGGCATACAATCTTTACGTTAACATAACAGGAGAAAATATAATGCGTGACCCTAAGAAATTCTATGATTTTGTAAATACTAAAAGAAAATCGTGTGGGTATCCAGCAACGATGACTAAGGGAGAAACTACTTCCTCTGATTGTAAAACAATTTGTGATATGTTTGCTGAATACTTCCAGGAAGTTTTTCTGCCTGCTAGCTCACCGGTACATCATCAGACGCAAATACCTCATAATGGTGGTATTGCAGAAATAACTCTTACTTTAGAAGAAATCCATAAAGCCATTAACGATCTGGACCTGAATAAAGGCCCTGGTCCAGACCATGTTCCTCCATCTTTTTTATTTCAGTGTCTAACACAAGTATCCAAACCGCTGCACATAATTTTTAATAAATCTGTCTCATCAGGTGTCTTTCCGACTGTGTGGAAATTATCCAACCTTACACCCATCCACAAAAGTGGAGACAAAAAATCAGTGGAGAATTACAGAGGCATCGCACTACTATCCACTATACCAAAACTATTTGAAAAAATGATACATGATAGGCTCGCCACCTTTGTTGATCCATTCCTTAACGACCAGCAACATGGTTTCCGTAAAGGTCGCTCAACTGCCACTTATCTCATAATCATGGTTTCCAATGCTCTTAATGCCATGGAAAAAGTCCAGCAGGTTGATGCAGTATACACTGATTTTAGTAAGGCTTTTGATCAAGTGAATCACTCCATTTTAATAACAAAATTGGGAAACTTTGGGATCTCTGGGTCTCTTCTGAATTGCCTTATATCCTACCTTTCTCATCGCACTCAAACTGTAAAATTTCAGGGTTACTATTCAAAAAAAATTGTAGCATCATCGGGTGTGCCACAATGTAGTCACCTCGGACCTCTCCTGTTTAACATGTTCATATCTGATCTATCAAAAGAACTGGCGGGTATCCAACACCTATTGTATGCTGATGACCTAAAAATTTACCACGCTATTGGCTCACAAACTGAAGCGAGCTTTCTTCAAACTAAACTTTTTTGCCTTCAACAATGGTGTGAGATTAATAAACTTAAACTCAACGCAAGTAAATGTCAGGTCATAAGTTTTTCTCGCAAAAAAAACTTCGTTAGCAATACCTACTCCCTTAATAATGTCGAACTGGCAAGAGTTGAGCATGTTAATGATCTTGGTGTCATCTTGGATCACAAGCTGCATTTTTATTTACATTACGGTAAAATTTTAGCGAAGGCTAATAAGCAGCTAGGCTTCATTAAAAGACGTGCGAAGGAGTTCAAGAATATATGGGTAACAAAATCTTTGTACACGGCCCTTGTTCGCCCAACCTTAGAATATGCGTGCATTGTCTGGGACCCTATCTTTGAAATACACTCCATCCAGTAGGAGTTTGTACTATTTGCCTTAAGGGATCTTTCCGATCCCGGTCAATTCTCAACCTTACCAAAATACTCGCAAAGGCTTAAACAACTAAACATGACTTCTCTGTCATTAAGAAGACAAATCTCATCTTGCTGCTTCGCCTTTTTAAATATCGAAAAAGGTATTCAGATTGAATCACTCTCCACGAAGTTTAATTTTAATGATGCAACGAGACAAACTAGGCATACTCCTTTTCTCAAAGTAACCCATCATAGAACTGTCTATGCAGATAGTGAGCCTATTAATAAATGCTGCAGAATCTTTAACAACGTGAAGAATTGCTATACACCAGGCATTTGGAAGGCCACTTTTAAAACAAACTTACTTAAAACCTTGAATCTTTAAATATCCTCTGTCCTGGAATTCCTTAGCCCATTTCCCCCCAATTGTAATTGTTAAGAAAATAAAATGGAACTATAATGTAATGTAAATATTTTTGTACCTTGTTTGGTTCATGAATAAATAAATGTACTTCAAGATAATACCAAAACGCAAACTCAATTTCCAAACAATCCGAAAAATAACATCAAATGTCAATGAATATGTAAATTCATTACTTAAAATAGTCTGTTATTTTTGTTTGAAGCTCTTGAATTTTCAGCGTGTCTGTACAAGCTTCAATTTCCACCAATTTATTTAAAATATTTTGTGGTACACCATGAAACTGGAAAAATCGACGAACTTCTGTTAGTTTTTGCACTATTGCAATTGGACCCCCAGTTAACTCATCCTCACTTTCACTATCAGAGCTTCCATTGTTCTCCATGGCTTGAATATCAGCAACTAACTCCTCATCCGTTAAAAATGTCGAGGTTAAAAGGCTGTCATCTGCAGTGAGGTAATCTAATGGGACATGGAAATCTTGCGGTTATTCATATGTATTGCTGCTTGGAATGCTTCTAACGATGAATTTGATGAGGAGGATTGGTTACCAGTTAATGAATGGCTAATTAACTGGTAACCAATCCTCCTCATCAAATTCATCGTTACTGTTGGTCGTCAATAGTCTTGCATGTTTATATGCATATTTTATTGTTTCAGTAGATACTTTGTGCCAAGATTTTTGCAAAAGATTGACCGCATCAAGTAATGTGACATTAAGGCATGTACCAACATAAATGCTTTGAACAATATTCAACAAAAGTGCGCTTCGATAATGACTTTTCAACGAACCGATGACACCCTGATCCATGGATTGTAATTTTGAACTGGTGTTCGGTGGCATAAACACCAGTTTTACGGAATTCAGCTGCCCAATTTTTGGATATGCAGGACAGTTGTCAGCTAAAAGAGCGATTTTTCCTTATTTGTTTGTTAGCTCTTGATCCCATTCACGTACATAATTGATGAAAATTGCGGATGTCATCCAAGCTCGATTATTAGCACAATAATCTACAGGCAAGTTTTTAATGTTTTTGAAACACCGGGGCCTTTGTGACTTCCCGATAACGAGTGGTTTTCGTTTTTCTGTGCCGGACATGTTGGCACACACTAAAATAGTAACCCTTTCCTTCGCCAATTTACCACATTGGCACTGTTCGCCAGTAAATTTCAAAGTTTTATCGGGAGTCAACTTGTAGAAAATACCGGCTTCGTTAGCGTTAAAAATGTCATCATCGCCAAACCTCTTTTTAATTATAGGCCAAAGAGTGCTTATCCAATTGTTCACAACATTTGTGCCTACGGATCCGGATTCCTTAACAATTTTGCTACTACAAACATTATGGTGTTTCTTACACCTATCAATCCAACCTTCACTGCAGATAAATTCGTCATTAATTTTTCGACCAAATTCTTCTGCTTTTGCCCTTAAGAAAGCCCCACTAATTGTTTCATTACACAATCTTTGCTGTGTGAACCATTTCAGCAGTAATTTATCCATAATCATGCAACGATTTACGCATTTTTTTGTTCCACTATTTACACTTTCAAAGTCAATGAGCAACTCACCCTTTTTTAGGGTTTTGTACTAAAATACAAAACACTATTACAATCACGACCTGTGTCCGTCTGTCCGTCCGTCCATCTGTGTGTCACAGCACTTTTTCTCCGAAACTATAGAGGCTATAGCCATGAAACTTTGTGGAAAGATCAGAAGTGGTGACTTCTTGAAAGTTCAAGGGTTGAAAAAATTTTCAAAGGGGTTTAAGGGGTGTCTCCCCATATAGAGAGGTGACCCTTCAAAAAAAAATTTTCACCATTGGTAGTCGAGTAGGGTGTCATTGGAAAGGTCTATGTGATCTTTTCAAAACAAGTCTTAAAATTGCTTTAGGGGTACCAAGAGGGGCAGGGGTAGGGGAAATGTACGAACTTTTCGCGTACCCCCCCCCCCCCCTCGCGATTGAACACCTTCAATTCGAAAAATCGGAAAAAAATCATGATTGTAGGCCTTAACGAGTACAACAACAACAAATACATGAGAAGTAGAAATTCACTCAACTTTGTTGGTAATAGTATGATTTATCGATTTTATGTTTTCTTGAATAAAATCTAAACGGTACCCTTAAATTGAATGAAATTTAGCAAACAGATTTATAAGATTGATCTTTTCTGAAAGTTTCATAAAGATCGAATAGTATTTGACGAAGTTATAGCGATTTGAATTTTCCTGTATTATTATGGAACAATATGCGCTCTATTACTATGGAAACATATGGCTATGGAGCCGTATGCGCTAAGACTTAGACTTAGACACTACAGCTTTGCTAGGATTTGCATGTAATTGCAGGAATGATAAGTATCACGAAGATGAGTACATATAATTGAAACAAGTCGAAGAGGCAGGAGAGAGCTCCTAGCAAAAGGGCTTTGTAACCATTCTAGGATTCGAAAAAATAGGCCATGAATCGATGATTACAGTACAGAGGAGTGGCCCCTGAAAAAAATTTCATAAAAGGTAGCCGATATGAGTATCAACTGAAAGTTCTCTATGAGAGCTTTTCAAAACATTTCTTAAACTGACCGATTTTGCTTCAGTGGGGCACATGGGGGGAAATACATGAAAAATATGTTTCCTCCCTCGCGAATGGACACCCATGATCTAAAAAATCTGAAAAAATTATCAAGGGAGATATTTATGGGTATAAATATAACAAATACCTCAGAAGTCAAAATTCTTTCAACTTTTTTAATTAAAGTATGATCCTCGAATTTCACATTTTCTCCAATAAAATCGTCTTTGACATGTTTCTTGATTTTATTTGTTGCTGGTTACTGCATTTTGTAAGTTGAGTACAAAACCCTTCTGACATGAGCATAGGTCTGTCTACCCAACTTATTTGTACATTGTCGACTTGCTTATATTTTTCTCACGACACACATCGCTTTGTTTTTTTCCACTTTGAATTTCGTGGATAATGTTAACTTTTTCTTTTAGGGAAAACCCCGTTCGCTTTTCACTCATACCTTGTATGTATTTGGTCCCACTGTAAAAAAAACAGGCGATCGCGAAGATATAACACTAAAACAATGGCAGTATCAACTGCAAGCTGCCAGATTCATTCAGGCTTGCGAAAGTTACCGGTAGCCATCTAAAATCTGAAAATTACGCAAGCATATAAGCCAGCGCTGAATTATTGATATGTGGGTATTCCCCTAATTGTTTGACCAAAAGTTCTTTATATCCGATAGTGACGACCCAGAAGTTTGTTATATCCGATAATGATTACCCAGAAGTTTGTTATATCCGATAACTATAAACGAATGTTCGTTATAGCCGAGTTCATTGTAACCAGTACTATTTCTAAGGAAAATAGTGGAAATCAGATGGGACCTGCTAAGTTTGTTCGTTATATGCGAGGGTTCGTTATACATTAGTTCGTTATAACCGATTTTGACTATATATATATATATATATATATATATATATATATATATATATATATATATATATATATATATATATATATATATATATATATGCATTTATATATTGTCACGTGTTACGGTTCACGGCCAATAAGTTTAATGTCCTGGGAAAGTGAAATCGCACTGTCTTTAAAAAGTTAAAAGAGTTTATTTAGTAAGAATGCACAATAATTAATTTCCCTATTTTACAGATCGCACTTTAAATTACTTTTCACTTGTGTTTTCAATTTATATTTCAACTGTCTTCAAATATATCATGACAATCTTTTATCTTTTACTTCACTTTCAATCAATATCGCCTTCAATTCGCATTTTTTACATTCATTCAGCTCGGCTTTATATAGGGTCTCTAGTCACTACTACCTGGGATATTCGAGCAATTCTGAATATCCGCAGTGACGTCACTTGCTTACTTTCAGATATTGATCGTGGACCTACTTGGTCCATTCTTGTGCTTTCGAGTACACGCTTTTGCCATCATTTGTTTACTTTTCTTGGTTGCTTCTTTTCAATCAATGTTGATCATGATGTTGTTAACAGATGCGACAACAATTGCGACAGTAGTTTGCAGAATTGTGTGGACATGTAACACTGCCCCCACCTCAGTTCTTTTCGCCCCGAAAAGATGTGTCGTCAGTGGTAGTTTTTTCCCTGGATGTAATATGGGGCAAGACGATCCAGGTTCACGATTTTTATGTTGGCTCTTGGCTTATGGAGCTCCTGTATGCAATATACTTGTACGGCGTCGTTGATTTGCTTTGTAACTCGGTATGGTTCCTCCCAATTATGCTGCAATTTTGGAAACCTACCCTTCCACCGTTGTGGGTTCTATAGCAACACTAAAAAATCTTACTGGAAGCCAGTCGAATTTGCCTTCAGATCATACCTGGTCTTCATGAGGTCAATAGCTGATTCGAGGTGCTTTCGCACTGTCCAATGCATCTAGTACAACCATCGCTTTAGCTCATTTGCGTACTTCGAGATCATTTGGGGTTCCTCAGGGGGTGTCCCGAACTTTATATCAGCCGAAATACGAATAGTCTTTCCAAAAATGACTTTGGCTGGGGCTTGGCTTGTCGATGCATGTTCGGCAGCTCTGTACGGTATCAAAAATAGTGGGATATGTCGGTCCCAGTCCCTTTGGTTTTCGTCAACTATCTTGGCGAGGTGTTTATTGAGAGTGCCGTTGAAACATTCGACCATTCTTTCGGATTGGGGATGCAGTGGTGTTGTCCTCGTTTCCCGTATTCCCAGTAGCTCGCACATTTCGCCAATGTAGCTCACAATGGGGTAGACCTCGGGCCACCTGTTGAAATAATCGGCCACAACCAGCGTGTATCGATTTTCCCATTCGGATTCAGGAAAGGGTCCAGCGATGTCAACGGCAATCCTTTGTCCTCTTGGTCGTCGCTTTGGACCTTTGACGGAAGCGCAAATGGTGCATCTACGGCACCAGTCCTCTACGTCTTCTCGAACGTGGAGCCAGTAGAACCTTTCCCGCAATTTCGCTAAGGTCTTGTTAACGCCAAAGTGGCCTCCCGAGGATCCTTCATACATTCCCTTAACCATATCGTGGATTCGGCTTTTGAGGAGTAAATTTTGCATCCTATAGGGGCTGCCATCCGCCATTTTTCATTTCCGTTTGAGTACACCACCCTTCACCTGAAGGGAGTTCCATTGTGCCCAATAGCTTTTCAGGGTTGCGCCATGCATTGAAACGTCTTCCCACTCAGGTTGCCAAGTTGTCTCCTTCCATACGAGTAATGGTCCGATGTCTTCATCATCTAACTGGGCATTTCGAATTTCCTCCGATGGCCAACCTTCATCGAATTCGGCCGTTATCAATCGCAGATCAACGGGCGGTTCCTTTTCCTCAATCCGTCGGCAATGCTTGCAGTTAGCTGGACATGGACGGCGAGATAGGGCGTCAGCATTTTCATGAACTCCGCCCTACCGATGAACAATTTTGCAATCGTATGACTGCAATCTTTCGATCCATCTTGCAACTTGTCCCTCGGGATTTTTGAAGTTGAGCAGCCATCTTAGCGACGCACGATCCGTTCGAAGAACAAGTTTCTGGCCATATAGGTACTTGTGGAACTGCTTGGTGGCCTCTATTATAGTCAATAGTTCCTTCCTGGTCATGCAGTAGTTCCTCTCACTTTTTGAGAGAACTTGACTGTAATACGAGAGGACTCTTTCTTCGCCATTGATCTGCTGGGAGAGTACAGCTCCAATACCGCCGTTGCTTGCATCGGTGTCAACTACAAACATTTTTCCGGGTTTCGGATATGCCAGCACGGGTGATCCACACAACTTCTTCTTCAGGGTCTCAAAGGTTGTCTGGCATTGTTCATTCCAGACATACGGACGATTTTTCTCGGTTAGCCGATCGAGACACTTAGCTATTTTTGCAAAGTCTTTGACGAATCTTCGATAGTAGGTCACTAGACACAGAAAACTTCGTAGTTGGCGCTTGTTGTTTGGTGTTGGCCAGCTTTTCACGGCTTCAATTTTCTCAGGGTCTCTTTCGACCCCTTTTCCTGATACAACGTGTCCCAGGTTTTTTGTTTCAGCTGCAAAAAGGATACACTTGTCGGGACTAAGTTTCAAATTTGCCAGTCGCAATCGGGAGAACACCTCTTATAAGTTCCGCACAAGCTCTTCGTACGTTCTCCCAATAACAATGACATCATCTAGGTACACCAAGCAGGTCTTCCATCAGGCATTCGAAAGTGTCTGGAGCATTGCAAAGCCCAAATGGCATCAAAACAAATTGCCACAATTCAGTTCCAACTGTAAAAAATATGGTCTTCTCTAGGTCCTTCTTGTCAATTTCTACCTGCCAGTAGCTTCCTTTGAGATCCAGTGTAGAAAACCATCTTGCGTTGGCTTAAGTGTCAATGATGTCGAAGATGCGTGGAATCAGGTTAAGCTGCCTAATAGTTAAGCTGCCTATAGTTGACACAAAACAAGTGCTACCATCCTTTTTCTTTACTAGGACTACTAGCACGGCCCATGGACTGACGAAAGGTTTGATAACACCTTGTTTTTCCATGTCCAAGATCAGTTCGCTCTCTTCTCCTTGTTTGGCTATAGGAAGACGTCTCGGCGCTTATCGAATCGGCTTGGCTCCCTATGTATCGATAACGTGAGTTAGGATACTCGTTTGACCTTGGTCATTCGGGCTTGTTGAGAAGATGTCACTGTACTTGGTGACCAGATCAGAAGCTCGCTTGAATAGCTGCACTGGCAATTTGGTCTGCTTCAATATTGCAGACGTGAATTCTCGGGCTTTGTCTGTGTCTTGCCTCCTTTTTCAATGATGGTCTTAAGAAGCTTCCAAAGAGATGATTATGGAAACGGCTGGCAGCTGCTGATGACTTCCCCCACTTGTGGTTGAGCCTGCGATGTTAAGGACTCTAATTGGCACGTACCCATTCCTTATAGGTCTTACAAGGCTTTGTCCTACAATCAAACTGCGTAATGTTGTCGTCTTCGTTGGCTCTATCAGATAAGATCTCCAGAATCCCCATGAAGCTTGGCCCATACAATGCTCTCGGAAGATTTCAGTACATCAGTGTCGGCCTCGTTAATTTGGAAGCTGGAATCCTCCATCAATACTTCGACATTCCGCCATTTCAATAGCCGTTTGCCTAAATCCAACTTGATTCCATGTGGTCGCAGAAAATCCATTCCCAGAATGCAGTCATCCATAATGTTCACGACCAGAAAATTATGTCGGAACGCAAGGTCTCCCAACTGTATCTGTAGGTTGACCTCTCCATGGACAGGCGCAGTTTTTTCCATAGCTTTCTATAGTGAGAAAATTCTGCCCTTGAGAAGTAGTTGTTGCCTCACTAGGTCTGGCCGGATAATTGATCGGGTTGCACCAGTGTCGATTGTTATGGCGCAATAATCTATTTGTATTTTTGGGACCGGTTTTCTTTGGGACCGGTTTTCTTTGTCGGGTTGGGTATTTTTGGGACAACCCTCGTATCAATGCAACATCGGTTCGGTTGCTTTTCTTAAAATTTTAATGGGAAAGGAGCACATTTTTTGAAGCTTTGTTAATGGGTAAATAAATTGGGGAAAATTGAATCTTTCAAGAGAACACCATCATGGAACTAGTAGTAATCCTATCACAATAATCCACGACTACGGGGAATTAAACATTGTAGTGTGATATGTTTGCCGGTTAGAATTGCATCGCATTTGTTTGCTAACGATATCACTTTCACTCGTTTTAATGATTTATAACACAAAGAATTCGGAGGCAACCACGAATCCAACTTCGAATGGATTTCACGAGTGGGATGTTGGAATCCTATATGCGAACGGAAGACAATCGGAGCCGCAAATTTTCATTTTCAAAGGGGTGCTACTGAACACTTCACGCAGTAAACAAATCAATTTTTACAACACACATGTACGTTTTATAAACTTTAAAACGATTTTGGAATCTAATTTCCTAAATATTCTCGACTTCAAAACGGGGCCAAGAAAATCTGGCAATCTTTTTTCGCGTCTTCCCCGTGGCGCGGTCCAAGCAAAACCCCTCGATCCATCCCCAAAACTTGTCTTTCCTCTTTCTCATCCCGTGTATACGGTAAATCGCAACTACATTAGTGTTCCCATGTGCAAAATTTTAGTTGGCACATCTAAAAATTTTTTAGGAAAAATTAACTGAAGTAAAGAAAAACAAAAAAAATTCTAAATAGTAATAAAATTTGAATCTCATGAAGAATATAATAAAGGGAAACGTTTAAATTTAATATAAAGGAAAATTGATATGAAGTTACATGTAATAATAATAAGAAAGAAAACTATTTTACAAATCACGATTATGAATGGAAATAATTAAATATTTTTCTAAATCTGTCATTAAAATTTTGAAAAGGAGATAGGAAGGTTTTAGAGCAGTTTGCTTGTGTGACTGCTCGATTACTATATATGGCATATCTGATAAAAATGAATGGAATTGAAGAACAAATCGCACGAAAGTTGTGCGACGAAGAAGGAGTGATGGAGAGAGTGGTAGGGAATGATCTTATATACAAAACTAAATAAATTAAAATCCATTTCGTTGACGGTAACATCATTATTTAGCGCTCACGTTGAAATTCCCTAATTACATATTGCCCATTCCAGAAATCCGTTTATCACCCCCAAAAGCTGTCGAAAATTAAAGAATTGATATATTTTTGAATAGAAAATAATTTCAATTAAAACCATGTTGACACTGTTATCATAAGTCCATTGAAGTCTACCATTCTTTCAATGTAATCAGCTACTAATTGATATCTTATTCGCGATTGAAAGTTGAAAATTCAATTAAAATTGTAAAACCCCATACTCAACAGTTCAGTCGTTCACCTAACTTTGATTAAAACACGATCGATCCGCACATAAAAATGTTTTGTGATATAATTAAAGTTCTTATAGCCGTTGCAATTCCCAATGCTGGAGGCGTAGCGGGTAGTATCTTCTTTGGGCCGGATGCTTGGTTCGAGGAATTAATCAAGCCATCCCTGCAACCTCCGAATTGGGTCTTCATCCCAGTATGGACCACCCTCTACACCCTGATGGGAATCGCATCCTACTTGGTGTATACTAGAGGTGGTGGATTTACTGGCAACGCACAAGTTCCACTTCTTATTTACGCTGTTAGTTTAATATTCAATTGGGGATGGAGTCCAGTTTACTTCGGATTCCATGATATTTTTGGGGTAGGTTCTTGAGAAAATGTGTTCGAAAAAATAATTAATAAATGCTGTATTTTAGGCGTTGCTGATCATTATCGCTCTTACAACGTGTGTAACAATCTGTGAAATTTCTTTCGCCAAGATAAATAAAATAGCTGGTCTGTTGTTCGTTCCATACGTTGTTTGGCTCACTTTGGCCACGTACCTCAACTATGAAACTTTGCGCCTGAATCCCGACAAGATTAAATTTGTTACATTTTAAATAATTAGTTTACTCAACGAATTATTGTGAATATGTGTGAAAATTAGTCAAGTAAGATCGATCTTTAGTGTGGAACTCAGATATTTAATAAATACCGATGCGGTTACTCTAAGTGAAATAGAAAGGATATTTTAAAATTAAATATTATTTCCAAATGCAATTATTGTAAATCAGATGCTAAGGAATTTCTTTTTCATCACTTTTTGTGGAATAACATATTTAAAAATGGTAAGTTTTTGCACGCTCATGGGTGGCCACTGCCGATTCTTTTAATTAATTTCATCTTAGATAAACGGGCCGGTAGTCCGCACTAAAAGTAGTCTGTGTGGTCTTGTGGTTAGAGCATGAACGCATAAGCCGAAAGTCCCAGGTTCAAATCTCGTTGGGAGCAACGTGATTTAGTTCAGGGGATTTTTCGGACAGACTACGAGTGTTCACTCAGTAATGGTATGTACTGATTTAATCAGATCATATCATAGCTGAGCAGAGCATACGGGAGCATGGTACTGACCAAACCAACTTCCGAAAAAATCAAAACGGTAATGAAAATGAGATACTCTAATTATCTCTAAGCGAAGGCCTGAGAGGGGCTGTAGTGCTACAAAGAAGAAGAAGAAGTCCGCACTAAAAATCGAATTAATTTTTTTTTCATCATTGGGATTTGAGCCATGGGCTCTCGGTTAAACAGTTATGCTCTAACCATGCATGTTAATATATTCGGTCATAATTAAGTGAAATAAATCTGGCGGTGTCAGGGCTGTGTGAAGTTTCCTTAGTCTTTTTTTATCCTATTATAATACTAAAACTGCACCAATGAAAAATCAATTATTCTATCCTTTTTTTCATCATAGGTTCGAAAAGAACACTTCCAAGAAACTTTCTCTTTTCTGGTTCTCATTTAACTCAAGTGTGTTCGGCCTATCTGTATATTTTTCTCCGCTATTAGTGGTTCGCCCAATCATATAAACTAATAATTTAATAAATAAAATTAAAACCAATTAAACTGAATTGATGAACTGTTCTTTTAAAGCAATTAAATTTCCAAGGAAATATTAAATCCTTACAAACCAAAGCCTATAAATAAAATTTGTGTTCAATCCCATTGACTTACCGACTCAAATTTATCAGGGACACATTAACAATCTCAGAATTATATAAAACATTGTTAATTAGCGCTTGGCTTACCGGTAGAAAAATTTACTGATATTTATGAGTTATCTGAGAAATCAATACAAATCTCGGACTATTGAACTACATTTGTCAATTTTGTTGATTTATACAAAGAATAACTTATCTTATATTTTAAGAGGAAATATAACGCAACGAAATATTTCGTATCAGTCGTGCATAAAAACAAAAGAAAAAAAAAACAATTGATAGTCATTGTTTTAATTCTTTTGAATTAGACCGGTTGAATCACATTAATCTTTAATCAAAAGATAATAACAAATCAAAAACTATCCAAAGCAAGCGATAGACAAAAATAAATTTTAAAATCAATTATAGGCTATCATGTTTCCTGTCTTAGGAGATAGATTATATTTCTTTAACTGATTGCAGGTAGTTGTCGCTAAAATAATAAATTGTTTTTTTTCAGAGGACATTCATTAATTACATGAACCTCAAATAGAGGGGAAGGTTCCAGCGAAATTTCCTCTTCTTCTTTGTAACACTACAGCCTCTCTCGAGTCTTCGCTTCTTTCAAAAAGATGTAAAAATTTTCTCTCCGTTCGTTTGAGATTTCCTGAAGCAGCCTCCCATCGGTTAAAGATATGAAGTCTTTATACGTGCCAACGGACTGTACTCTACAGGTCAACTGGTAGGGTACATGCTACTGCGAGGTGGCTGCTTGCAGGCTAGCTAGTTCAGAGAGGAGTTTCAGTCACAGGTCTTACGCAAATAGACTATGTCCCGATACTATTTCTCAGCCAGCGAGTCAAAGGCCGTTTGAAACGTGCTCCATAAATATGTGTTGAGATTTTACCTTTGACCGATGTATCCGCAGCAAAAAACAATTAAAGAAAAATGAAACAAGCAAGCGACTATATTTTATACGTGCTAATTTAATGAATGCTGTATGTAAAGAGAAGTGAAGTGACTGTACAAAAATTACAATAGGTTATGAATGTCAAATGTATTAGTATTTTGCAGAATGACCGTGCGATGTGGTGTCGCCACGAATCCTATATTTGAATATTTAAACGTTAACAAAAACTATAAAATCGATACATTTTAATACTCCCACCTTTTGTTAACTACCAGATAAACCAAAAACTATGTTCCAATAAAACTATTGCCATAAGGGCCAATGCAAAATAATTGAATGAATCATTAACAAAAATCTTGATTGAATTCGAAAATGTAATCAAAATGAAAAAAGTAAAATTCAATTTGTCATGCCCAATGATTGCCATATAAATTCAAATCGACTTTTTGGTAATGCTTTTGTCAAACCATCTGCCAATTGATCATGAGTTGAGATTGATTCAACTGCCAATTCCTTTCGTTCGTGCTGTTCCCGAATAAAATGATAAGAAACATCAATATGCTTTGTTCGACGATGGAACACCGGATTTTTAATCAATTTCACCGCACTTTCGTTGTCGATGTACAAAGTTGGTTCGTTCGCTTGATCCGGTACGATTTCATTCAATAATCTTTTCACCCAAATCAATTCGGATGTCGCTTCAGAAGCAGGAATATATTCAGCTTCAGCCGTTGATTTCGATACACTTGATTGCCGCCTTGAACACCAAGTTATAGCGCTATTATTCACAGTAAAAATGAAACCAGTTGTCGATCTGCGTGTATCAAGATCGCCAGCATAGTTCGAATCGCTGTATCCATTGAATGTAATTTCACCCGTTGTAGAGCCGTACAAAATACCACGATTCAATGTACCATTTATGTATTTCAAAATACGCTTCACCGCATTCACATGAGTTATCGATGGTTTTTCCAAATAACGACTGGCCATGCCGATTGTATACGAAATGTCAGGTCGTGTTCCCATTGCCAAATACATAATGCTGCCCACAAGTTGTCGATACGGAAAATTCGATGGATCGCTGTCATCGTATTGCGATAATTTTTGATTTGTATCGCTTGGTACTCCCACTGAAACACAATTTTCCATGTTGAACTTTCGAATAACCTTGCGTGCATATGCCGTTTGATGTATAAAAATCGATCCGTCGTTCAAACGATCAATTTCAATACCAAGAAAACACCTGGCGTCGATTACTTTTATCTCGAACTTTTGCTTCAAATGATTGATGATCTCATCGATCACATCATCACTGTCACCAAAAATCATGCCATCGTCAACATAAATACATAAAATAACTGTGGTTTTCCCATTTGACTTTGCAAAAACACATGGATCAGCCAATGATGATTTAAAGCCGAATTCTTCGATGAAATCCTTAAACTTTTGATTCCAGCATCTTGAACTTTGTTTTAAGCCATACAAACTTTTACGTAACTTGCATACCTTGTTTGTATCATCGCTGAATCCGATCGGTTGTTTCATGTACACATTTTCACGTAGATCTCCGTATAAAAATGCTGTTTCCACGTCAAATTGTCGCATTTTCAATTTCTTTGCCGCTGCAATTGAAAATAATGTCCGAATTGAATCAAAACGCACCACCGGACTGAACGTTTCTTCATAATCAATTCCATGCTGTTGATTAAAGCCACGTGCCACTAACCGCGCTTTGTATCGTTCAATTGAATCATCCGGATTACTTTTCACCTTGAAAACCCACTTATTATCGATGACCTTTTGATCGTGTGGTTTTTCGACCAATTTCCATGTGTTATTTCGCACCAGTGAATCGTATTCCTCTTGCATTGCTTGTAACCACCTATCGCTGTTCGGTGATTCAACTGCTTCCCGATACGTTTGAGGCTCATCATCAATTGCAATAAGTGCCATTGCAACCAATGTCGTTTGATTTCGATTACGTGTACGCGATTCAAGTATATTGTCCTCATCAATATCAGTCAAACCCGTTGTTCCACGCTTGACAATTCTTGCCGCCTGTTGTTGTTGTTGTTGTTCGGCCGTTGCTGCCGTTGCGGTTGACGTTGATGCATCACTTGACTCCGCTTTATTTTGTTCAACATTCGATTGCTCAGGCTTGAGCTCATCCTCATTCTCACCCGTTTGTACCGCTTTTTCCTGACCACCGTGTACTTGTGCCAAGATTTTTATTGTATTAAATTCATCCGATAAAAATTTCACATCGCGAACCACCTCGATTTTCCTTGTATCCGGATCATAAACACGATAACCTTTGATATTATCGTCAAATCCAACGAAAATACATTTCTTTGATTTTGGTTCCATTTTACGACGTTTTTGTTTCGATACATGAACGTATACACCAGTGCCAAACGAACGAAGATTTTCAACCTGTGCCGGTTTACCACACCACAATTCATATGGTGTTTTATTCTTGACCGTGCTCGTTCTAGTGCGATTTAAGACATATACGGCCAAATTTACAGCCTCCGCCCACAAATTTTCATTCAAACCCTTTGCATGTATCATTGAACGTGCTGATTCAACGATCGTACGCATCTCACGTTCTGCACATCCATTCTGTTCCGGTGTGTATTTGACAGATCGACGATGTTGAATTCCATTTTCCTCAACAAACTGATTCACTTCAGCATTATCACATTCCGTTCCTTGGTCCGATTGAAATGTCTTGATTTGATGGCCCACTGTTTTTCGCTAAACTTGATGAACGTCTTGAGCCTGTCAACGACTTCAGCCTTGTTTTTCAAACAATAAATGAATCGCATGTGTGAAAAATCATCCTTGAATACAACAAAATATATCGATCCACCAATTGATTTATCGTATGGTCCCCATAAATCACCATGGATTATTTCACCGCATGCCTTTGACTTTTCTACACGTGATTCAAAACTCAATCTGTGCTGCTTGCCATATGCGCATCCATCACAATCAAAATCCTCATCGATGAATTCAATTTTCCGATTTCGTAAAATTTTTCGTACATATGCAACATGCTGATGTGCCAAACGTTCATGCCACATTTGCAATGTGAGTGTTTTCATTGCCACATGTGCCGCTGATTTTTCATATTCCGATGCTTCAATAGGTTGTATAATCATTTGCCATAGACCACCTCTACGCAATGCAATCGCTACCACTTTGTCTTCATCATAGAATTTGAATGAATCCGCATCAGCTTTCAACTTGTGACCATTGTCCAACGCTTTACTTGATGAAAAAAGATTCACGCACCCGTCCGGTACGAAAAGAATATTAACTAATGTTTTTGAAATCCATTTCTCACCTGTGAATGTTAATGCTTTCACATTGCCGCGTCCAATGCCTGTCATTTTCGATCCATCACCGATGGTAACTGGAATGGGTGTTTGCAATTTCTCGTAATTTTCAAGCCAATCGATTCGATTACACATATGAAATGTTGCACCAGAGTCGACAAACCAAGAATCCCGTTGTTGTTGCTTTAAAATTGATTCATTCGCTTCACACAAAAATGCCTTCGATTCAGTTTCATCTTTGTTGCTTTTGTCACCTTTGGAATGCTTCAAATCAGGGCAATCCCGCTTGTAATGTTGATCGCTACCACATTTAAAACAACGACCCTTTTGTTTGCTTTGTGATTTTTCACCTTGACTCTTCTTATTCTTCTTTTTATCGCCATCCCGTTTTGCGAAAAATGCTTCACTTTTCTCAGCCGATTCACCACGTTCAGCTTTTCGTGTGTTGATGCGATGCTCTTCCAACATTAATCTTTGTGTGAGATTATCCAATGTTCTCTTAGCTGTTGCCGTTGAATCCCAAGCGCTACTCAAATGACTATATTCATCCGGCAAACTTGATATTAATTTCGAAATCAATATCTCATCCGAAATTACATTGCCAGCATCACGTATTTGCTGCACCAAATATTCCAATTTTGCAATATGTGTAGCCATATTGCCCGATGAATTGCACTTGTATGAATAAAATCGTTCCATTAACAATTGTTTACCAGCATCGTGCCTTTGCTCGTATACAGCATGCAATTTTGTCCACATTTCAGCCGATGTATTGCAACGAACTATGAGCTGTGTTGGTTTCGTCCAATCGATGTAACAATGATCCGCTGAGCCTTAGCATCTTTTTGTTTCCATTCAGCAATTTCCTTCACCTTTGGATCCTCTGTTGTTGCCACGGGCGATTTACTTGTTCCATAAACAATATCGAAATAACCAGCCGCATTCAAACATACTTTCACTTGAAATCGCCACGTCATCCATTGACTAATATCTTGTAACTTGTCAATTTTAATTACTTCGGTTTCCATTGCAACGCTATTATTTTATTCCTTTTGACCAAATAAAATAAATTTCAACGATTTGTCCGCAAAATTTCATCCAAACGTAACACCAATTGCTCAGCTACTCTGTTCAATACAATACAATTGTTCCAGAACGTTCGTACCGCTGTACGCGTTTGCCTGTGCTGTGTCAGTGAATTTCACAATAGTATCAACTATTGCGTCACCCTCAATTTTTGCTCACCAAAAATTCTTTACCCTAATTATTTTGCGTTGTCTGGGCCCATAACCTGTTGAGATTTTACCTTTGACCGATGTATCCGCAGCAAAAAACAATTAAAGAAAAATGAAACAAGCAAGCGACTATATTTTATACGTGCTAATTTAATGAATGCTCTATGTAAAGAGAAGTGAAGTGACTGTACAAAAATTACAATAGGTTATGAATGTCAAATGTATTAGTGTTTTGCAGAATGACCGTGCGATGTGGTGTCGCCACGAATCCTATATTTGAATATTTAAACGTTAACAAAAACTATAAAATCGATACATTTTAATAATATGCCGTGTAAATAATTTTATCATTATTTTAAACCTGTCTTTGCCAGACTTTCCATCACTTCGCAATAGCCAAAGTCGAATCCACGCGTTCCCGATCATAATGCCGACGCTGTGCTAGACATAAGCTACTCTAGTTCTAATCAAAATATTCTACGCTAATAACAACACTAAACACAAACTAAGGCACCAGGTCGAAACCAGACTTCCGAACCAAACAGTCGCGAATTATTAAAACTCTACCCGCTCGGTGGCGTATTTACCTCCCGCTCCTGCTTCCCGCTGAAAAATTGAATACTAAAAGGAAAGAGAATGGTTCGTTTAGCAATCCATTTTTTTTTTATTTTGTACTAAAATACAAAACCCTATTGCAATCACGACCTGTTTCCGTCTGTCCGTCCATCTGTATGTCACAGCATTTTTTCTCCGAAACTGTAGAGGCTACAGCCATGAAACTTTGTGGAAAGGTCAGAAGTGGTGACTTCTTGAAAGTTCAAGGGTTGAAAAATTTCAAAGGGGTTTAAGGAGGGTCTCCCCATATAGGGAGGTGATCCCACAAAAAAAATTTTCACCATTGATAGTCGAGTAGGGTGTCATTGGAAAGGTCTTAATGAGATCTTTTCAAAACAAGTCTTAAAATTGCCTTATGAGTACCGGGGGGGGGGGGAAGGGTAAATATACGAACTTTTCGCGTACACCCCCCTCGCGATTGGACACCTTCCATCCGAAAAATCTGAAAAAAATCATGAATGTAGGCCTTAATGAGTACAACAATAACAAATCCATGAGAAGTCGAAATTCACTCAACTTTATTAGTAATAGTATGATTTATCGATTTTATGTTTTCTTGAATAAAATCTAAACGGTACCTTTAAATTCAATAACAAATTGAAATGAAATTCATAACAGTAAAAAAATGTAATATTGAAATGAGTACAAATAATATAAAATCATAAAATTCTGGATTTGACACATAAATTCAAATTTTTTTATTCTCATATTTTTCTTTTTGGTAAAATTATTTTTGCATAAAATTATTCTTAAAATGCCTTTCTGGCTTTTTTATTCGAGAAATTATATATAATTTCATCAAAATCCAGCTGCCTTGCTAGCGATGACTCTATTGCCAAAGTACCTAAATGTGTTAGGCGGTCCTGGCACATGGTGGAACGCAGCTCATTTTTTATACGTGCAAGAGCACTAAACGATCGTTCTCCTTCAGCTACACTCACGGGGATTGTGCTATAAATGCGCAGTGCCACAACAACATTTGGAAAGAGAACTTCGAGCCTCAATTCAACAAGCTTATTAAGCAGTTCCAAGGGTAGTAGAAAGTCATCTCTTAAGTTTGACTTATGTATTGATTTTAGAAGAAGCATTTCTTCAATGGTTTGCTGCGAAGACACATCCGTATCGTAGAATTTGCAAAAATGGCTAACTTTTAACCGAATACCATCATCTGTGAGGGTAACATATTGCCATAAAAAACTAAATTTATCGTTTATCCTTCTCATTGCTTCAAAACGGGATGTAATATTGCCAATCAAACTGTCCAATATGACGTAATATACACTTTGCTTGAACTGCGTCTCAGGACTTAATTCTGCCACATCATCTGCAGATTCATCGAAGAACCTCTTTCGCATTTTTCTTCTTTTCTCGGGAAAATTTACTGGAATATCTAGATTTTGAGCTACTAGCGTACACTCACTGAAAATATTATCCCAACAATCGCGTAATTTTTTTAGTTGGTCAACTAAATTATCGATGTTTTTGATTTCTTCACCTAACGAAGAATGTCTGGCTTGTAATATCAAATTGCAATGGTTAATAGCAGTTAATCCTTTGATCCAGGTAGATGCTAATATTATGCATTCAAATGAATTTATATACTTTTGAATGCCATTTACATCTACTCTTATTTCTGGTGAAAGGTTTAAAGTCTCTAATTCATTTAATGCATTTTTCAAGCCAGGAATGTGAGCAGCAAATGGTTTAACTGCTTCTACTCGAGCTGACCAGCGAGTTTCAGACAAACTATGTGAGGAGCTGCCAATATTTTTTTTCAGAATTTCCCACCTCTGTGGGCTTGAACTAAATATATTATAAAGCTTCTGCACTGTTCCGAAAAAAGTAGTGACTTGCGAACAACTTTCGACAGCTTGTTCTCCACAAAGGTTTAGGGTATGGCCTCCGCATGGTGAAAATATAGCCAGTAAATTTTGCTGAATTATGCGGCTTTGCGCACCTTTGTATTTGCCACTCATATTACTGCCATTGTCATATCCTTGAGCACGACATTCTAAAAGTGGAACATTATGCTTTTTTAAAGTGTCTGTAATCAATCTAGCAATATCTTCACCAGTTTTTTTACTACAGTCAACGAATTCCTAAAAACGTTCATGAATTTTATGTTTATTTATCGCAGGGTCCAACAGTACATAGCGCGAGATGAAAACTGTTTGCTCAATATGGGCTGCATCTGGTGTAGCATCAACTATTATTGCATAATATTTGGCAGATTCTCTCTCTTTTTTAATAGCAGAGACAACGAGTTTTGCACAGCTTTCAATAAACTCATTTTGCGATGTTGGCGATAAGCAGTGAGCTTGCATTCGAGTTTTCGAAGTTTGAGATTCTTTAATTTTGCATAAATGATCTTTTAATATAGGATCATAATGTGAAATCAACTCAAGAATCCCAAGAAAATTTCCATTGTCGACTTCACTAACCTTAGTGCCCGATCCCCTGAAAGCTAATCCGCGTTCAGAAAGGAATAACATTGTATCCAAAATTATTTTAAGTATGTGCTTCCAACGCTGGACTTCGTTTTTGACGCTTTCAGAAAGTAATTTGTCAATTGTGGTATCATTTTTTAATCGAGTTTCAAAAGTACTCCACTCAATATAACATATTTTATGAATATTGCTAGTTTCATGTTCTGGTATGCGTTCATCCAATTTTTTCCAACTTTTATCTATCGAATACCCAGAAGGTAAAGTTAAAGCAGATCTTTTTGACTCGGGGAACTTACAGAACACGCGACAAGGGTAACTAAACAGAGCTTTCTTTATCCGACTCCAAATCAGCCAATCTCTTTTTATCCTCTCTCCGTTTTTTAACATTATTTCGAATATTCCAGTCAGAAATTTACCACCTTTTACATCTTTGGGAAAACGGAAGGAAAATTTTGAGGACCTCTGCGAACAATTTCATCTATTTGAGCGGGTGCAATATGTAAAGCCTCTATAACACCAATATCAAAGTCATAAAGGTTCTTTTGTGTAAAGTTTGTCACTCTGTTTCCATATGGATCTACTTCAGTAATAGTGCTAATCGTTTTCTCTTCAGCACTCGGTGGATGCAAAATAGCTAAATCAGAAGTACTAGAACTATTAACTAATAATTGTTTATCAAGTCCTATGCAAGTTTGCAGTTGTCGGTTTTTATCTAAGTCTATTGCTTGAATATCGGTTTCAAGACTACTTTTATCGGTATTAAGTGAGTCATCGCCGTTAACTTTATTTCTAGCGATTTGAATCTCATCTTCTTGAGGAATATTCTTAATATCATCAACATTATTTGCTAAGGTTGGCTTTTTAAAAAAACTCATCGCATCAGGTTTCGTCTGATTTTTATTTTGCTCAATCTTTTTCCTTCGTTTTTGAGCACCAGATTTATGCTTATAGTCTTTTACACCCGACATTATTTTTGATTCAGTTTTAAATGTTTTGTTTATCTGAATACTGGATGCACGTATATTTTAACAATCTATTAAAAAAAAAAAACTTTTTAAAGCGTAGCAAATAAACACATAAAAGTTTTTAAATTCTATTGCTGTTCTCTTTACTCAACTCAATTTGTATGGAATGGAATAAATTAGTACTGTGCGATATACATACACCACCAATTACAAAAAATGTTGAGATAGTTGAAATACGGACATTACTGTAAATGATAGGTATTGCACTGCCTAGAAAGTTACTAAAAGAACTTAAACTTAATCTTACACGTTACGCTTAATTTCTTATGCAAAAGCTTATTTTAATTTACTGACAAGAGCACAAACATATTTTATACATATTTTTCATATTTGTACAAAATTATTACAAAAATCACAATTCTAATGAAAAACATATTCAACATAACATGTTCTTCGCATTCTTTTATTGAACAAGCGTGATATGCCAACTATGCATCAATTTATGTAAAAAAAAAGAAAACGATTTGTCTTTAAAATCGTTGCTAAGCACTAATTTATTTTATCAGAATTTCATTTCAAAAACAAAGAATTATCTTTACCGGGTTTCCACGAGCGAAATACTCACGTATATATATTTCATCAATTAAAATTTTATTGTAAGGATAGCGCATTCTTACGTTTGGATCTTTTGCGAAATAGCAAAGAAACGGTTTGCGGGTTCTTCAATGTAGAACACCTCGATATAACTTTTTCAGGAACTTATCCAATTTTGCGTATAATCTCTTTTGAAACACAGCGACAATATGCTGACTTTGCCAGAGCTAATGACCAAGTGGCGAATATTCTTGAAATTCAATCAATCACCACATATGCATTTGTGTAGTTTTTTATTGCCCCCCAATAGGAAAATTTGGTAGTGCTTCCAGTGGCAGTGAGCAAGAAAGCGCTTTATGCTTCTGTCTAAATGTAGGAATAACGAAGCGCATAAACAGCAGCGAGCAGAATGCAGTTTGGATGCACTGAGGTATCATAATTTCATCGAACCACTCCAGGAAATTTCTTGAATGTTTATTTTCGTTAGTTCCAGTGACTCATACACATTCGGTTGGTTGAAAGTTGACTGAATTGTAACTTCTGAGGTATTTGTTGCCCATGCAGTTATTAAGGCCTACTTACAAAATTTTTTTAAAGTTTTTCGGCTCAAAGATGTCCAATCACGAAGGGGGAAAACCAATTTTTCCCCTGCTCTCCCCTATACTGTTATCAAACTTTTTGCACCTGATTTCAAAAGTTCTCATTAATATCTTTCTTTTGATACCCGTATCGGTTATATTTAACAAAAAAAATTTCAACTGTCACCTCTACGTATGGGGGGACCCCCGTTAAAACCTTTAAAGAAAATTTATACAGGGACTTCAGAAAGCTATCATTTCTGACCTGTGCACAAAATTTCATGATTGTAGCTTTTGTAGTTTCTGAGAAAACTTTCTGTGACGCACGGACGAACAGACGGACAGATAGGTCTTGAAACCAGCAGGATTTTTTAATTTTTTTTATACACAATCCTAGTATATGAACCCCGAAAGGAGACAGAAGCGCTTTCCATTCACTTCAGCTTGGACGCTGAAAAAGTGCTTCAAAAGTAACATTTGCGAAGTGCTTTTTTAGCGGACATACAATGCTTAAAGATATAAGAAACCAGAAAGGAGACAGAACTGCTTCATTACTTCTAAAGAAGCGCTTCGAAATTAATGCCGCAGTGCTTCTTTTCCTATTGGAATACGTCCAGTCCTCTTCGACTGAATGTTTACTGAAATGACGAAAGCTGCCCGGCCCGCCACAAAAAAACGTATGTGCTAGGTGTGGACTTCAAACTACTGTGGCGCGCAGCGTTGAAAAAGAGATGAGGGAGAGAAATTATTTAGGTGGATTGTAGATTCCAAGAAATATAGTTTCAAATTTTCTTTTAAAAAATATACGAGCGAGTTATGTGTGAATATATAACTTTTGTTTATGTCTCATATTTACAGCAATATTACTTCTGTACGAATTTTAGTGCTTTGAAAATGTATCAATTTATTAATTACTGTTTGTAGAGTACATAGCTTCATCAACTGCTGGAATTATATTTGTTTTTATTAATTTTTGAACTTTGGATCGATTTGATACTTTTCTCAATGCAGAATTCTGCACATTAGATGCTATAAATATTTTATTCTTATTTTGTTAAATGTACAGCAATAAAAGTTCTAATAATGTATGTAGCTTTCGTTCACGCATAGTGCTGCTAGCTTCAAGTTTTGCCGTACTTTCTTTTTCCATCCCACTGTGTTGTCAAAGCTATCCATTCATTTTTCTAGCTCATATATTCACCTGTTTTGCTGGTGTATTCGAAAATAGTGCGACTACATCGAACGAGATTAGTATCTCATCTTCATTCACTTGCACGTTTTGTAGTGTCTCTAGCAGTTCCAATGAATTCTTCACGGATTCCCACCTTAAATTCGCAAAAGAAATAAGGAACGATTGAGGACAGCTGGAAGTGACAATACACAAGCTAAGAAGGGCATACGAGTGTGAAAGTGCCAAGAAGGAAAGGTTTCTAAACAACAAATTGGAGATTTTGAAAAATGAGCATAGCCCGATAGAGAATGAAAAACCGAGCTGCAAATGGATACCGAATTTTATAGAAAATAACACAAAAGTAAACTTTTCGAGGGATGCAATGAACGTATTAAACAAAGGACTAAACAATGCAATCAGAACAATACCCCAGCTCGAAAATATAGTTGTTGCGATAGAAGGCGGCATAAAATGGTTAGCACAGGATACAAAAGATGATATACGAAGCGAAGCGAAAAAGATCATCACGAGCGAGCACAATGCACAAAAAATCAATCGAAATGAAGCTTTATTAGTGAAACAACTCAAGTAAAGGAATGTTTATTATCTTAAAGCGAATAAAGGGAATCAAATCGTTATAATGGCGAAAAACGATTATGATCAATTAGTGTTTGAAAAGTTACGCAATGGTAATTTTTTCGAACTTAGAATCTATCCGATCGAAGCGTCAGTGAAAAGGATCAAAAAGGCGTTAAAGAAGTCAGTGGAACATTCGAAGGTGTAAGCAAACTATGAATGCCTAACCCTGTAATGATTTAACAATTTACGTCCGAACGCGGAACCGACCTCTCATCGGTTCTAGACGTTAAGTCTGAGTAGTGCCAACGGATGGTACCAGCCGGTCAACCAATCCGTGCACCGTAACCCATTCACGCGGTGGCTGCTTGTCGGCCAGCTAGATCGGAGAGGATTTCGGTCGCGGGTCTCCGAATGGGTTACGCTCATTTACATAACTCAGCCACCTATACACGCCCGTTTTCAAACGCGTTACAAACAAAACCATACGGAGAGGAAACCTATTCTACGTTACTCCGTATTTCTTCTCATAACCAGTCAAAAAGAACAAAATCTAATTTTTATTTCGCGTTCCCGAATTCCCGACGCGGTACCGAAAAGTATACTACGTTAACTCAACCCGACGAATGCTACGTTAAGGAAAAACCAAAAACAACTAAGGTACCGCGTACCGCGCACGACGCGAAACCGACCTCAGCGGATTTTTTCCAAACCCTACCCTCGCGACGGCATACTTACCCTGCACCCCATTGCCCGCTGAAAAGCAGAACTACTGGAAAGGAAAATCCGTTTTTTTGTTAGCAATTCATATTATTGTTTCGTATAGTGTAATTTTACAAAATTATAAGTGTATATTATTTGATAAAATATGTAGGTCTAACCTACGCTGTCCTACTTGTTTATTTCATATGCATTGGTTGCAAGAACAATTTCAGTTGCTTGTTGCTTTTTATACCTGAGCGCCTGGATATGTGCACATAAAATACGATGTACATTTATTGTTATGCTTTGTTTGATTTCTTTCAGAAAAATATATTTTTTTTATGTTTATTTATATCATGAAAAATATTTTCTTCATCAATTATTTTTGGCAATTAATGGATTTGTCAAATATTCTAGTTCATAGGAATTTAATTCTCTGATAATTCTATTTACTTCTTGCTGTTTGCCTAGCTGCATTTGTATTCTTTTTTTCATGTTATTAGAATTCGATTTTACATTATTTCATGTTCTTTTTTTTTTTGTTTAAAAAAATATTATTTAACCTTTTTTTGTACTTCAATGGTGAATCACTGAGCTCATTGTATTCTAAATGTATTTCTTGATGTCTAATTCTAAATATATATCGATATATAGTATATAATGAATATTTACTGTTTTTGAGTATATCTTAAATTTTTTGATTTTTTTTTTAATTGTTTTAATAACAGGCATAATATACTAGAATCTTTTAAACCATTTCTTTTGTTTGATGATGGGTTGAAATTTTCTTGTATAATTTTAGTTATTTATACATTGAAACCATGCAAATGTTAATTTCTTTTCCTTTCATTGTAATAGAATGTACATACATAAAGTTTATGTTGTTTTTAACATTGAATTGAATATTCCTAATTTTTTTTTTGTTTATTTAAAAAGTTTGTTTTTAAGATTTAGTAAATGTGCCCTTAGTTTTTTTATCGTTAATGTTTAAAGGATATTTATGCCTAGAGTTTTCACTTTATTTTTTTTGTTCTGCATTTTGGAATATTATTTTTTTTAGAGAAATATTTTTTTTTTTTCATTGAAATGAAACCGATAAAATTCAGTTTTGGTTTACGATTTAGTTGTATTGTTAACAAATTAATTAGTATAGTGGTCATTCTCTGCATTAAGTTATGAAATAAATTAGCCTAACCTTTTTTCTTGCTTGTTAACACTCTTGAATATAACCGAAGAGGTGAAGATGGGCTGCCATTATAACATATTGATTTTTTTTTTTTCATAAAAATAATAGTATAGTGTCTCTTCTTTCAAATACCAATCGAAATGCTGAGCTGACATCTAATTCTATATGATCGACTGTTAATATTTATGTAGAATAAAAAATATGACGAATTTAATTTATGTTGATGTTTATTACTTTAAGATAAATCTGAGTTTATGCTGTGCAAAATATTCCAGCTGAATTCCTTTTAATATGTTTGGTTTATAATATTGAATATCTGACGAATTGGAAAACCTGCTGTAATTAATTTGAAAAAAGGCTGACACATGACCAAATAAATTTTATATAATCAGGTCAAAGTCACATAACCCTTGTTAATCTACAGCATACTTATTAAATATCAAATTTGAAAGTACGTCAACAAAAGCGATTGCTCTCATAGTTCCTTCAGATAATTGGAAGGGTATAAGAAAGTAAGACTCAACACAATTATAGAAGAAAAACAATGTCAAAGTATTTTCGGGCTTGTTAACAAATTTACCGAATAATTGTACCAAGTGGTAGATTCCTCTCAGGTAATATTAGTCTATATTTGCCGAATTTTGTCATTTTAAACTCTATAAGAATACTAAACAAAGAAGCTCTGTATTGAGCTGCTATTTCAGTTGATAATAAAACCCATACACTTTTAGTTTCCCTGCTCTATAAAATAAATGGTTAAATGCGCATGTGTTAAAGGGATTAACCATATGATTTTCATCGCATGCATTCAACTAACACTAAATTTACCAAAGTAACTAATAAGGAATATTTACAAGAATAATAGTTACGTATTAAAATTATTAAAGGAAAAAGGATTTTTTTGTTTCCAAATGTGGACATGCTCCTAATTTAAAACAGAGAAAGTAATAAAATTGGTAAATATTGCACGTTCGTCACAATTAAAAATAACGAAAAAGAGGAATCTAAATGTTCGAGTAGTTTGAGTCGCTTGTTGATTGTTTGCAATAGTTAAGGTAGCCCTGAATAGAGTTTTGTGGACCCGGTCACTTAGTAAAATTTGTATTTTACTCATATTTCACTCAAAATTAAGGTCGTAAGAAGTGTTTAGAAAGTGTTAATTTTCAGAATAATGCAGAAAAAAAAAGAGTTTCATTGTCTAAAAGATCAGTGCCAGCAATTTATTGCGTTTAAAAACCTATGATACTCGAATCATTCGGCCGATAAACGAGTTTTTTCTGCATTATTGTCCAAACCGACGTCTGTGGAACATTATGTGTTAAAGATTTTGTTTAGTATAAATTCTTGATTGATCTGTCAGTGATAGATATGATGATATTTTAACGTTTACGTTTGATTCACACAAAAAATAACCAACGTTTGTGTATATGTATGCAAGTCAGTGTACTCAGTGAAATAAATTCGTAAGATTAATTGCTGATTTTTATTACATTCTTGGTATTTGTCAAAATATCAGCGATTGTCCTTTGTCCATCACTGGAATTTCAGCAATTGCTCTATTCAAAAGTTGATAGTTTTTGATGCTGATAGACTACTCCAAATGAAATGCTATTTCTATTAATAGAAGCCTCAAACAATTGCGTTCAAAATAAATATAAGGGGGCACACAGGTAGTATAACTTCTAGAACGACCAAAATACATTTTCCTTCTAGAAACGTTTTAGCTTTCCGCAACGAAATATTTTGTTTAGAGCGCAAAGTTGTCGCAATAAATTACAAAGCATAATTACAAAAATAAATTACAAAGCATAATTGGAAAAGAAATTTAAAAACAAATAACAATATTTCTCTGAAAAATTGCATTCCATCTTAAATTCTATTGTATCCCCGGTGGCGGTTGTCCCAGTTCAGTTGCGAAATATGCTACAAACATGAAATATTACAAATTTTACATACCATGGATACGAATTGTTTCATCATCCCTACCGTCACGATCGCATTCCACTTCATCCAGAATGCCCGCGATCAATTCTTCATCCACGTTCAGATTCGAGTGCGAACTATGCGAGCTTACTTTTGGTGGATTTCTTTCCGAATGGAAAATGAAGTTTTCGACGTCGTTTTGTTTGAACTCGCCTTATAACTTCACCGTCGAGCATAGGAATGCGATAGGATTGCGAACTCAGCTTATCGAAAACTCATTTACATTCACTTAATATCCGACAAACTACGTTTTGCTTGGCATGCGTGTGTCCTTTTATTGTTTGAACAGCAACACTCAAATCACATAATCGAACTTCGCTATGGATTTTCGCATGTCATTCCATCAGATACTTTATGCAAAGTTCATCAACATTGCCCGAGCAGGAGGAAGCGATCAAAAAAAAACGACAACCATGCTGATCAGGAGTCCACGCTCTAATTCATTTGAAAAATCACAATACTTGAATAAACTCGACCAATGAATTTCTTTCTAAGATCTAAGTGCTTATTTCAATACTTGGAGCAATGATTTTATTTTACTCACACATTAAATAACGGTTTTCTGCTCTATGTTGCCTTCCTTTTCACCTCAATGCACGACACTGACCACTTCTAATTCTTAAAAACTTCAAATAAATGCGGCTTGCAGGTTGTGAAGTCAAATCATCACTTAAAATTTATAACTGATGCTCATAGAAAAACCCATGTGCTTTTTGACACTTTAAACCAGTTTCCACTTTCCTACATTTTTGACGTTTGGATGGCAACTGTGGGAGGCATTGCCAGATAGATATGCTTCGAAATGTATCAGTGTTTAATTACAGCGGATCACATTGACAGAAAATATTTCTCCACAAATATAAATATTTGAAGAAAAATATTTTCGGCGCAATGATATCTGCACGAAAGATAAAGTCTGCTTGCACTTCGAAGTCATACATATCTGGCCGGGTGCCAGGGTTCGGGATCGGAATCACTTCGATTCCCGGGTGTAGGCGTCACATTACAACCCCTCATTGCTGAGGGTGCGATGCCAACCAAAACTCCATAAAGAGGGCCAACAAGTACGAGAAATAATCGTTGACAGCAACTCTCCAACCTACAAGATAGCGCACTGGTTGATCGACGAATGCAAGAAACTGGGGAACACATATGGAGAAAAATCCGTGAAGAATTCATTGGAACTGCTAGAGAAACTACAAAACGTGTAAGTGAATGAAGATGAGATACTAGTCTCGTTCGATGTAGTCACACTATTTCCGAATGCACCAGCAAAACAGGTGATAGACGAGCTAGAAAAATAGATGGAGAGCTACATATGTATGCTGAACCACAAATTCGGGAAATTGCTAAAGAGCCACTGCAAATTATTCGTGAAACTGAAAGGGAATATGTAACGACTGTTATGCAAGAAGGTAATTTGCGCATTTCTTGATCCATTGCAATCCACTGTAGTCAATACTTATCAAACAAACCAAGACAAACTTAACATCGTTTTCATTTGGAAGCTTCTGCGCGAAAACATATGGCCGCTGAATGTTGGCTGAAGGTTGAGCAGCGGTGACAGACTTAGTAGTGCCGGCAAATGGAGTAACTATTCTGCATGCGTTACGGCGGCAGCGTGCGAGAATCATATCACCAGCGGCTGCATTGTACTTATTGTGCATGCGTTACGGAGGCAGCGTGCGAGGATCATTATATGGCCAGTGACTGAATTAAATATTGTACAGTGAATCAACCTGATTTTCAGTCAGGAGGGGTCCCCAACTTTTCAACTGTATTTATGATTGTAAGTAATGTTTATATTCTAATACACTTATTTGCATTTGAAGAATTGGGATTTTTTTTATATACATACATATTTGATACTGCGTGATATTTTTTTTGGTTGAGGAATTTATTTTACAGAGTGCCTGCCAGTGAAATCACTCTTGGAGTAGTCGCACCGACTTACCGCGTCAAAAACGCAACAGAAGTGCCGGGATCCTTCAGGTGAAAATAGTAGTAGTGTTTTGGGTGCTGGGATCCTTCGAGTGAAATTAGTGGTAGTGTTTTCGAATCCTTCGCGTCAAGTTTCTTCGTTTCCTTCTTATTTTAGGCGTACGGTACCTTAAATTCCTTTGTGCAACACGGTGGTGTTAGATTCCGTCTTCTCTTTTGTACCAAAGGAAATTGACGTTCCGTGCGCGTTCAGGTGTTACGTTCCGGGGAGCTCAAGCTCGTCAGCGGCTCCGGGGGTAAATTAAGGGTTAGCGAGTAGTGCGAAACCTACCCCGTCTCTACGGGTTAGCCGCAACCCCAAGGCCCCCGCCGGAACGCCCAATTCAAGTCCAGCAATCATCGCAATTGTATCCGAGTACAATTGTAATAGTCGCACAATCGGGAATTGGGATTGTCACGAGATCCGACGATTGCAAGTTATTAATTGTAATAACCGACCAGATTGCTTTAAACAGCGCCACAGGCCATAGTAAAAAAGAGAAACTCCAATAAGTGCAGACGTACTAGCAAATTGTGTTGTTGGGGTGATAACTCAACGCCGAGTGATGAATTTCTTACCGTATTGGGTGGTATTAGGACTGAGGAAGACTGGACTGCATTCTCCTAGCTTCAGAAAATTCCCTTAGCTCGTGAATTGTTTCAGTTTTTTTAAAGCAGGACTTGAGTTTTATTTGTTTCGTTTAACGGGGGTCAGGAGCCTGTATGTATGTCTGGGGCTGACGTTAAGGTGTGGCACAACCGAAACTGATAGATGCGGTGGTTCAAGCTGTTGGGTGTAAATGTACCGGGTGTAACTGGTAGTGTGCAGGGTGAAAATTTGGTAAAAGGATCGCAACACGGACAGACTCGATAGCTAAGTGAATAGATATTGGAACGGCAGTAGCGAGAAACTGTTTCACGGCAGATAGGAAAAACATTGCTATATGTATCGTGTAGAGTGCTGGTGGGTTGTGTCGTTGCTATCGTCTGGGATGACTTACTGATTCGAATGATTTAAGTGCTGCAATTGTGCATGAAGTGGTAAAAATTGAGATGTAAATTTCGTGAAGTTTTCTCCTTTGAAAGATGATTGAATTTTTTCTTTGAACTTGAGAATTGCCATTTTGGCGAGCGCAGTTGTGCGATATTGTGGCATTTTCAACGTGAAAAATTGGTGGTAAATGCATGGGAACTCAAGCGAAAATCAGCACTCGTTAGAGTAATGCAAATTGATTGAAAGTTTGTGGCATGAACAAAGTATGTTTCGACGTATCAACTAGTGAAGAAAAGACATGCGTTTTCATATTTAAGCTTTCACTTGCTGGCACGCATCAATAAACAGTGATGCCCAATCCAAATGTAGGTCAACTGCTGCTGAAATGACATCTCCGCAATTGAATCTTTGGCGGGTGGCAATTTGATTTTTAATATCTCTAGCTATGGCATCTTCCTGGAGTTCCAAGAACTCAATTTCTTCAAAACCACTGTCCTTTAAACGTTTCCTATTTGTCGTTTTGGTCCTGCAGAGCTTTTGGTCACTGTCATATCCACATTTCAATTTGGTAAATATTGACGTGAGTAAAGTAGTTTTGTGAAGTGGTCCGCCCGGGTATCGTTCTAGCACGGTTCGTTTGGGACAGTATTTTGGCTAAGATAAATTCCAGGCAGATAGTACGTGAGCGGCAGAACAGGTAAAGAGTCCTTGCCAGTGGGATACCTTGCAACAGAAGAATAGACATCAGTCAACACGCCGTAGCACACTCAACATCAACAACTAGGACATTGTTTTTGGGATTGTAGCAGTCAAAATAGATAAAGTTCATCTAATAAAGGACCAAAAGGGCACGGAAATGCATTTACGTAAGTGGAGTGTAAACATCATATAGGACGGTTAAAGTTTTGCTTGTTTAATTAATTAATGATTTACGGGCTTTTAGATTTTAATTTTGTCACTAATACTTAACGCGCCCTCATGGCTGGTAGTATTCTGTACAGATAACATGATGGATTATTATGGAATTGTTTTTCAGCCGCCGCGTTCCTGCATCGAGTGCTCGGCGAGGGGATGAAGTGAGTTTTTCAAATCTCTTACCTTATCTTATTAAACTTTAAACTTTTACCATATGTCATTAACATAAAATGTTTTACCATTTTGTATCAAAATCAAATCTTTTTACCATATCTTATTAAAATTAAATTTTTCACCATATTTTATTGAAATTATATTTAATACAAAATTGAATTAAAATTGACTTAAAAATATAAAGAAAAAGAGGAAATTGTAGTGTATTGCAGCAACAGAGGGAGGATGAAATTTGTCAATTCTATGTTGGTGTTGTTATTTCTTTTATTAACATTGCTGCATTTTTTACACCGTATCCGCGATAATTTATCTCTTGATGTTTTCTTGAAAAAGAATAACCACACCGGAAGTATGAGCAATTTTATATATATTCTTCACTCCTTACAACTCGCTTATCTTATGTGTAATCTTCACTCTTTACCACTTGCTCGTCTTGTGTAGTTTATAGCAACAATTATTTAAATTGATAAAAAGAGAAGGAAAAGGCCTGTTTTAGTGTAAGCCATTGAAATTTACCCAATGTGAATGTAAATTTTTTATCCTTAAGAGCGTAGAAATATAGAAAAGATTATTTTCTAAGATAAAAACAATCGGGCTTCTCTATTCTCTCTAACGGGTATGGGAACCGCAATGTTGGCGGGCTCTACCGAAAAATGAGCTAGCCATCGTTCGGAGCTCCCTCTTCTTTTGTTCTCTCAATGGATCTCGCCTGCGATGATTGGCCTTCCACTCCTCACATAGTCAAGCCACCATTTTGATCTTTGATCTGGTTGGGAAGGGTGCGAAGGGGCTCTACTACCAGCTGGATACCCCACTCTTTTTGTGGGCTGTGAATATCTGCGTTAGCGACGGATTTGTGTCCAAGCTTGGGCGTGGGTAATTTGGAACAGTTATCGCGTCTTCCAAATGTAATGTTTTTCGGCTGGCTACCTCCGTCTTCGACACCTGTCGAATGCGTCCCATTGCTACGTCACAAAAAAAAATCGTAAATGTGAAATTTATTTTTGAAGTGGGTCCTTGCGCTGGTGGAAAGAACCCGCCCTACGGCACCGCAACGCTAGCTGTCAACACGCTAACGCGTCGTCAGACAAGGCCTTTCCAGTTGAGCACTAATCTTTTGCGCGCTGAGGCATCAGCCCACCGGTCCCAAACGGGCATTGTAACTTCACATAAAACACTACGAAGTCTTTGCCGCACCAATCACATGCTCATTATGAGCTACAATTTTACAACTTATTGAATGTTGGTCCGTATTCATTTAAATCATTAAAATATATATTCATTCAAGTTCATACAAAATCAGGGACTTGGGCTGGTACGATAACTACAAATCACAGATTGCAAAATAGATACACCACCATTGAGCCATCAAACAGCTTTTCGTCACTAGGCTTAATCGTTTACATATATCAGCCGCATTCAAATTTTCGACCACCATAGCAGTTTCAAATGCATAGGGCTGAATGCCTTATTTCCTTAGCATAATTGATATATGTAGATTTAAAGTTATGTATGGTTTCGACTGAGTTTCCATAGTTCTAATCAAACATTTTAACCCAAGCCAACATACGTAATCTAAGTTCATTACAATAATTTCCTTAATTCACTTTTGATTTTTGGTAAAAGGACAAAAACCAAATTCATTAAAAAAAAGTATACCGTTGAATATATGTACTTATACTTTAGCAATAAGAATCTTTTACAATCACTTGTGTTCATAATTAATTTAAAAAGGATTAGCATTATATGATAAGTTAAATAGGATGATATGTTATCAACAAATCATGTTAAATTTAGCTATAGTTCAATTCCAGTCAATTCAAAAATTGGACATAATAACATGCCACAAATAATCAGATACGAGTATTCGAAAGCCTTGCTGGAAATAAGTAGAATCACTTTTTAGATAAGATACAAAATGCTCCCAAAAGACAGCGATTTCCGGGAAATAGATAACTGTTAGCATTGTTATATTAGGATGAGATTTGAAAATTTATATAAAGGCAAAACTCACCTTTGGAATCACATTAAATGAGTTTGAAAATAAACTTGGGCAGATTTCAAAAAAGTATTCATAGATAAATGTAATAAATCTAAGTAGAGAAAATCAGCTCAAATATAACGGTTAATTTACAAATAACATTTAGAAATAGTTTTTTTACGTAAACTGAGCCTCCTAATGTAATGAAGTTTTTTTCTCAGCCTTTGAACAATGAGGAAATGGATATAAAATGTGTTGATTTATTTTGATACTAGCGCCCATACGGAAGAATTTATATACAGTAAAAAGGCTCATTTGTTACAATTCTTCCAATTGGTCTTATTGTGAGACGTTCTCTACCATCTGTTTGATACTTGGTGTTCTACTACTTATAACAATAATTATTGCGAACTGGTCCACTTCGAACCTTCTCGTTGAGATGGGTAAAGAAATTTCATTTTATGATCGTAACGAGGTGAAATAGTCAGTATTACGCTCAACTAATTGATTATTACCTAATTTTTTCAATGTATTTATTTTAATTATGTTGCATAATCATAATTCTAACCTACTGAATAAATTCTTGGTAATAAAATCAATCTGCACTATTCAGAAAATAAAAAAATTAAGTCAATCATAACTATTCAAAAAATACGAAAAACATATTTGAAAAATAATGTGTTTGTTTCTGTTCCGACCGGAACAAATTACATCGAACATGCAACAAAAGTTCGATGACTCTAAATTTCCTCAACGTTTCATTTTACTCACGTTAAATTATTCTTACCCAATAATTCATGGTTGTTAATCATATTTCAATTATATGAGGGTGGTTCAAATATGACCGAGACAAATGCTCTGACACGTTTAACTACCATCGAAAAAGTTTTAAAAAAATTACAGTTTTTCTAGGTACTCTCCCTGACAAGTTACGCATTTTGTCCACCTTTCCGGAAGCTTTTTGATGCCAGTATGGAAGAATTCCTTGGGCATTTCAGACAACCATGTGCGCACGAACTCCTCTACCTCGTCGTCGGAGATAAATCTTTGACCTCCGAGGGCTTTTTTCAGTGGTCCAAACCTGTGGTAGTCGCAGAGTGGTAAGTACGAACTGTGAGGCGGGTGTTCCAGTATCTCCCATCCCAATTCCGATATTGTATCGAGCGTGAGACGCGCGGTATGAGGCCGCGCGTTATCCTGGTGAAGAATCGCACTTCGTGCTGGAATGCTCCTCCGTTTCGAGCGTTATTTTGCGATATTGAAGGTGTTCGTGGATGATTGACTCTACACAACTAATACCGATGTAACCCGAAACGTCCCGAACAATCATCCTATGGTCTTCCAAAATGAGTTGTTCTACGCGGCAAATGTTATCTGGTGTGATACTAGTTCGCTATCGACGATCATGCAGCTCATTCTCCACGGTTTCGCGACCATCCTTGAATGTTTTGGCCCATTTAAAGACAACAGCCTTACACAGGCACTCACTACCAAATCAATTTCGCAAACGCAGAAAAATTTCCGTATTTTTAACGCCTTCCCTCACTAAAACCCGAACGACAATACGTTGCGCAACGGCGGTCGGCACTTGACGTTCACTCATGATCGTAGCACGCGCGTGAAACGGACACTCCTGACAAAAACTATGCCACACTGTTTGTAAGGGACCCAGCTATAACATACTCAAACCACAACCTTCAAAACATACATGCGTACCATCTTTGTCCCCATCATATTTGAACTTACATTCATTTACCTTAAAAGTTCAATTTCCAAACGTAATTTCACATTTTCATCAAAATGTGATCATTTACCTTTAGCTCCAAAACAATTAACTCTAAGATTTGCGTCGGCAATGCAATTTCACTGATTTCATATTTCAATTATGCTTACGTTCATTTACCAAGTTCAATTTCCAAGCGTGAAATTACATTGTCATCAAAAGTCGATCATTTGCCTTATGTTCCAAGGTAATTAATTGTAAGATTTGTGCCTGTGAAAATTTGTTATAAAATATAAATACAATAGTCAATTAATCAGAACAATTCTAGCAAGCAAAAGTGAAAGAAGTGTTCTCATTTTACACTTAATTCAACACAGGGTTGAATTTCGTACACGGTTCGTCGAGCCGGATTGAAATTAGATTTAACACACTGTTGAATCTAGATTTCATCAGTTGTCTACAACAGTTCGATTCGAGTACATCAGAAGCTAGATTTAACACACTATTGAATCTAAATGCCATCAGCTGTCTTCAGCACTTACGAAGTCATTTTTTCAGAGGGGGCCAACTCAGAAAAAGGGCCCGGCCCTATCAATTGTGATGAATAAATTAACATTTTTAGGATTCCATAAAAAAATTGTTCATTGGAAGGCAACAAATTTTAATTATGTTCTATGTGAAATATCTTTTATTACTTTTTGCCAAACATGGTAAGGTATTGTTAAAGGCAGTTGTACAATTAACATAAATTTCTTTACCAACTTGTGATAATTCGTAACATATTGAAAAGAGTCCTTTGAATTCTTACGGTTTATTATAGTTTTTTGGTCAATCTGAGATAAAATTTCTCGACATTGATGCCGTAATGCAGCTATATAAATAATTTAAATTAACTTTTTTCTGACCTTTCATAGAGTCGCCGATTCGCAGAAAAATTTAAACTTAACTATAAATAAAAGATCAGATCCTTACATGGGGAGGCAACCTTAAGATCTTCGAAATTTGTTTGGATTCCTTTTTTGCGCAAAGTATTTGCAAAGTTTCAAGAGTTTGCCTCACTCATGAGTAATTTTCGATGAAACTACGTAACGCTGAAGCCCGTATGCACTAACGAGTAGGGAAAGCATCACGCAGTCTTGATGGACCTTTTATCTTGCCATCTGCATCGAACGAGCAGGCTTGAACCAGAACGTTACTATATATTTGTTTTCTTTTCGCCGACTCCATTATGGCTTTTGAGACTTCCTTGACGAGGCAGAGGCTATCTGTTAAGATGTCATATCGTTTTGCAACTTTTTATATAACCAAGTCGAGGGCATGGTTTAAGCAGTGAACAAATATTGATTTTGGCTGTTCATCTGTTATTAATTTTTGGGCACCATTTAGCTTCCCTGCCATAGAAGTTGTGCCATCAAAACGGTGAACACGCAAAAAATTTTTGCTCAGCCCATACCGCTGTAGAACGTCGAATATGGTACTCTTTATGGAAATGGCCGTCCCACTGGTGATGTAGTTTAGGCCAACGCAGTCTTCGTGAACCTCAAAAGTGGCCTTTTTGACATATCTGAAGCAAACTGATAGTTGTTCGTTACCAGAGATGTCTGTTGTACCATCAGCCATCTGAGAGAAGAATGGCTGTCATTAATGTCTTTAATTATTGCACGTAGGACATCGTGGCACATGATTTGCAAAAATTCAGTCTGGATATCAGAGCTTACCCAGTTGTCTCTTCGCTGAAGCCACTCTTTCAGTCCAGGGCACTCAAGTGTTCTCTCCTCCAAAAGTTCCATGAGATTGCCAGTTGTATGGGTGTCACCACGAATAGCCTGACCGCTGCGGGCTCGATATCGTAACGAGCAGAGCACTACTTTGTAAGCAGCTCTTGAATTCTTTTGCGATTCTTTAAGCTGCGTTGAAAGCAATGTACTGACGGACTTCTGAGTCAAAACACTAGTCAAATACTCGACACTTTCCGAATGGTATGCAGAACTCTGATGGCCCTCAAATTTTTCTACAGCTTTTCGCCATAATCTAAAGCCTCTGAAAACTAACATATGCTCATATGGACTATCCGGCGTTTTTTTTAAATGCTGAGCTTTAATGCACGTAAAACACAATACATAGTCGTGTTTTTCCACGTAATGAAGCCAATCGTACTTCTCGAACCATTTAAAAACGTATGCCCAACCGTCATCTGACTCTCAAATGTACCTGCTGGTACCTGTCGTTTCTCAAGCGTTATGTTGATGATACCTCCACAAATCGTAGTTGATGTTGACGCAGATGTGCTGGCACTGAGGATTGAACCAGCAGCCAGCACATAAACTCACTGCTGATGGTAACGAAGAGCCATCCATGGGGGCTATTGATGTGGAATTAGTGCTCGGGTTATCAGCGATACTAATATGATGCTACGGATTTGCAGCATCTCATTTGGCAACAACAAAAACATATGCTGTATTAGAGGAAGCATAACGTTATAACTATCAAGCTTTAGTATGTCAACTCTTATTTTGTTTATATGGGTGATTATCACAAAAACGTCTTTTGGGTTGGCCCAGTACGTTCAGGCTTCTAATAGTTAAACCTTAAATAAACAAGCATCATAGATATTATGCAATGCTTCTGTATAACCTGCCAAAAAAAAAAACAATGTTTAAATTATACATTTCCAAAAATGTAATTGTAAAAACGGTATGAAGTGTCATTACCCTGCCATGTCGCAAATCAAGATTATATTGTACATAACTATTTCATTATTTACAATCATGTAGTAAGCATTGAAGTTGCTGTCGTGACAGTTTTAGAAACTGTCATATGCGTACAACATAAGAACATAGTTGGCGGTTAAGTGAAGTACAGCGGTCTTCAGTTCAAAGAATTAAAAATCGCTACAGCTTTTTACCAAAGTAAAATGTCATTATCTTTGGCTAATAGATTTCACCGAAAATTAGACATTTCAGTTTAAAATCGTATTTTATTATTTGATACTGGTTCACATTAAGAAATCTACGCGAACTTTTTTTCATGAAGCAAGGTCTCTGAGAAGACGACAGATAACTGTCAAAATTTCATAACCCTGGAAACGTGATTTTTATCAGTAACTGGATTTTTTCATACACAAAAAAAATTATTTAGCTATATGTGATTAAAGGAAGTTTCCTTATCATCAAAGGAAACAGTTATCACCAATTTTAAAATTAAAATTCAACTATGTTACTTTCCCAAAAAAAAAATTATTAAAATAAGACGTTTTTGTGACAATCACCCATATATAGCCCTTTTACTAAGAAAATATAAAGGGTACTCTTCCTTTTCCACATAAATTATATTTTCCGTAACAGGGATCTTAGTAGTCTTTGCGTATAGACGTCTTCTAAATCGCTCCCATTAAAAGTTTTCAAAAATTAAATTAATTTTTTAAAAACGTTAGTCCGAAATCAATTTTTGTCGGAAAAAATCTTATAGTGTCGAAGTAATCGACCCAGGAAATTTCGATCGAATATTTTTACTTCGATTGGTAACGAAAAACAAATTACCAAAGAAAACTTCGCCGCTGGTTTGGAGGAGCCCGACGGCTTCCCACCGTTGGGGCAACCTGGGGAAACGACGAATACGAAACTGGCGATAATCACCAAAAGAAAACATAACGAAGAAAACTCCGCAGATGGAGGGTGCAAGCTGCGAATAATAGCGGACAATCAACAAATGGCCAAATTGCAAAAAGAAAATGGTGAACTAAGGCAAGAGATACAGTCCCTCAAGGATCTCTTCAAGAAAGGCATGAAGCCTCAAAAGACGCAGCCGCAAAATCAATGGCAACAGGTAACAAAGCCGAAGAAAAGTACTAAGCAAGCAATTTCAGAAGAAGTTCTAAGTGCTGGTGGCACCAACGATAGCCAAAACTATTTTGCAGCGCTGGAGGGATTAAGCGCAGATATGTAGATTGAAGAAAACATCGGAGGTAATTTTAATAAAGATAATGACTTAAATTTTGTTCAATATTTAAAGAACAAAAATAAGGAGAAAAAACCTTCCAACAAGACAGAAAAAGTTCCGCCAATCAACGAGTTCGGACAAACCGGGAAAGATATGGTTCGGCTATTGGCAGCCGAAAATAAACTGGCTAATTTCGAAATCAAAAGAGTTAATGCCGAAAAATTAACTATAAAGACGAAATCACTGGTTGGTTTCAAGTCAGCCAAAGATGCACTGAGTTCAGGGGAGGTTCCACACTTCACCTATACCCCAAAAAGTGAAAAGAATCAGACCTTCCTGTTCAAGGGTTTGGACAGCGGAGAGGATACGGTCGATCTTCTTCAGGTGCTCAAGGAAGCTGCACCAGATATTGATTTTGTTTCAGTCAAAGCTTTGCGACAAGAAGGTCGATCATAGAAAGGAAGAATTTACCACTTTACCTGGTACAAATTGCAAATAAGAGCAGTCCAAGTGCCCTTCAACAAATGAGGTACTTGAATTTCAGAGTGGTGAGGTGGGAACGCCTCCAGAAAAGAGAAGTCAACCAGTGTTACCGGTGTCAAAGATTTGGACATTCCGCTGCCAATTGTGCCATGCACTATCGTTGCGTTAAATGCAAAGACGTTCATGCTCCTGGTGAGTGCAAACTTTAATTCTTTATCGGAGAGAATCGACAAACAAGATTCAAAAATTAACTTTGCTTTTCAGCGTTTAGGTCTTTCAAATGCCTAATAACAATTTGTCTTCCAGCCATATTCCCATGGATAGGCTTCGCCTCATATCGATCAACGTCAACTCTATCGTTGCCATACATCGACGTGATAAACTGCTCGAATTTATTGTCAAGCAAAAGCCTGACATCATACTTCTCACTGAAACCCACCTCAATTCATGGCATTCCATGGAATTCAAAGATTTTGCATTCGTAAGAAACGATAGGGTAATAGGTGATTGGGGACGTGGCACCGGGATATTGGTTAGAAGACCCTATTGTTTCCAAATTATTGAAAAAGTCGAATTCAAAAACTTTGAATTTCTTGAAGTGTCCGTCATCAAAATTTCACTGCCAGGTGGGGATAACCTCTTCGTTATCTCTGCCTATGCAACTGGTCAAAATGTTCTCAAGTTCAAGGACGAACTCAATTCCTTGTTTGAAATACTCGAATTGAACAGGCTGCATAGTTATTATATTTTTGCCGGTGATCTGAATGCCAAGCAGACATCATGGCTAAACGCCACCAATAATCCAAGAGGTGTATTCCTGAAATCATGGATAACAGAGAACCAAATTGAATACAGGTGCAACCTATATGGGTCGGAGTTTCCAACATACCCTAGGACAAATTCATATTTGGACCTCTGCATTGCTGACGCAAGACTTGAATTCAGCTTTAATAGTCCTCAACGGAAACTGCAGGTGCTTCTTTACGATAGCGACCATAACGCAATCGTAATGGAAATCAATCATCAAAGGAATGATTTCTTCCTCATTCCAGTTCAACATGAAAACCATCGGTTGAATTTCAAAAAACAGACTGGGGAAAGTTTCAAAAGAAGTTTAATCGGGAGTACCAGAAGCAATGTCCTCCTTCTGATGATGGCAACGCTTGCTCAATGGTTCCTAATAACAGAAATCTAACTAACGATGAAATAGATGTCTTTTTGTCGAAGTTAGAGAAGCTGACGTCAGAAGTACTTGAGGAAGTGGTTCCGAAGGTTAAACATCGAAACAATATGGAAGGATATGAAACACCAACCATCCCAAAGTTGGAAATATTGAAAAGCCTTCTTCTCACACGCGTCGACAATATTTATCGACGATTTTTGGACTACAACCATCCCTCGTTGTCTTTTTTGAAATTACACCTGAAGAATGTCCTGAACATAATCCGTTCATACTTCAGGAGTGAGGTCAGCAATCAATGGGTGGAAAAACTGAGGGGTATTAGCCCACAGGACCCAGATGGCGTTTTCGCGAAAGTGAATAGCATATTCCGCAAGAAGTCTCGAGTGAAGGTATGGAATCTTGAAGTCACTAGTGATGAGATAAATCCTCTCGATAGTGCTGGTATCGAAATTGATAGTACGACTCCGGATAGAAATGGAAACAGGATTATATGTGATAGATTGCATAAACTTGCCTTGATTTGAACACATTTTGAATTGGTTATCTGCCAATTCCAGAGAGAAGGACTGAAATATTTTCAGAGGTCATTGTTTCCGACTTCACATCAAGCCTGAACGGCCAATCAATTCTTCATTTCAATGAAACATTAACATCTGACCTCATACCGAGCTTGAATCTTATTGAATATTTTGTCAGCTATGAAGACTTGTGTTTCATATTTCGCAGAATAAACAACAAGAAATCATGTGGTACTGATGGCATTCCAAATATAGTTCTCCGACATTTGCCTGAGGTTGCTATTAGGAATTATTGCATATTGTTCAACAACATGTTGAGCAATTCATATTTCCCAAATGAGTGGAAAAAGGCTAAGGTATTTCCGATCTTGAAGAAAGGAAAAGAACCTTCATGCCCTAAAAGCTATCGCCCAATCAGCTTGCTGCCTAACATCAGCATTAAACGCCCACATTGAGAAATATGAGTTGATGCCGAATTGCCAATTTGGTTTTAGTACCAGGCATTCGATCATACATGCAATAACGAAAGTAACCTCAGACATCTGTTGGAAACTAAACAACAAAGAATGTGTTGGAGCATGTCTCATTGATATGGAGAAAGCCTTCGATACGGTGTGGTTAGATTGACTAATGCGCGAATTCAAGGTCTTGAATGGTCTACAGCAGGGAACAGTTACTACGCCCCTGCTTTTCTCAATATTCATTTGCAAGCTATTGAACGGCTTGATTTTAACGTCTCGCCAATCATTGGTAGCGTTTGCTGATGATCTGATCACCTATACGGCAGACCGAAAAGCTACAATAGTTCAGAGCAATCTTCAAAAAATGTTTAATGATGTGCAGCTCTACACCGACAATTGGCGAATGAAAATCAATGCGCAGAAGCGCGAAACAATTTTGTTTCGGACAACGCTGCAGGGGTCAGTCAAGACCTGAAACATAATTGGAGAGATTTCCACAGAATAGCTGGTGAGGGTAGTTCAGAACGGGTTCCACATAAATCCTGTATTGGATACCTCTGGATCAGTATCTGTATTATACTGAACATGTCAAAATCATGCTCAGTAAAGCACAAAAAGTAGTCATGGCTCTTCGACGACTCTTTCATTCCAGATACATTGATCAAAAAGTCAAAGTTATCTGTTACAAGACCCTGGTTAGACCAGTTTTGACATATGGATGTCACATCTGGTACAACCAGAGTGCTAGCACAATGGAAAGATTAAGAGTTTTCGAAAGGAAATGTCTTCGTGCATGTACTGGTTTGTACAGAAAGCCTGAGATGGATTGGAAGCACTATATATCGAATAGAAAAATTTATCAAACCGCTAAAGTGGCAAGAGTCGATATCTTCATTTTGAAACTTCTTCGGAATCATATTGGAAGATCTGTGACTGTGAGTGAAAACCCTTGAATTTCACAGCCGTTCCACCCTACAGACAGGTATATTGTGACTTGCCTCACTACTGGCTTCGTTCCTCCAGAAGCATTCGTGTATTTGGACATGAATCGATATGTTTTTGATTCTGACGGGGTCCCAATCATATATCACATATATCGACGGGCCACCGATAAGAAGATAAAATATCCTCCGAGTTTGAGTTCACGAGACCAACAATTCTAATGGAGATACTCATTTGCTAGATTCGTTGAGGCTGGTCGAGCTGAGATGGAGCAATCTAGGTATTGGTGGCTGAATGACAATGTCTAAATTATTCGTGTTTATTTTCTGTTTTTGTGTTTTTTCTGGTTGCTTAGTTTTTAGTTTCATCTCATTATTGCTATATCCAGTGTTGTTGTTTATTTTTGTATAAATTAGGGATAGGTTTCAGTATAAGGTACCGTATGTTTTTTTTTTGATTGAACTTATTTAGAATTAGGGTGTAACATATTAGGTATCGGATAAAAGTTCACTGTTGTGTTAGTAATATAAGTAATTTTTGAATAATGCTGTTGGTTTTTTCTCCTTTTTCCAATTGAATCAAAAAATATGTAATAATCTGAATTAATTTAAATTTTCTAGTGTTTTTTTTTCATTAAATGTGTTTCATTGATAACGTATAAATTTAGAGAGCCATTCGGGCCATTAAGTTTTTCCTAGTTTTATTGTTTGGAATTTGCTTTATGTTCTTTCGAAAATTTATAATGATTGGTATTGAATAAAGCGCTTTTGACTTTGATTTTGACTTTATATTTTCCGTAAATACGTTTTCCGAGGTCTACTTGACCTCTTCTTCGGTACAACTGTTAACTTAACCTAACATTCTCTACTTATACACTAGAGGGAATTAAGCGAAATTCAATTAAGGATATGTTTGAGAAAGATACGATTGGCATTACCTACATCACTGTTTAATCTTAATCCCAATCCATGTGATTGTAGTGCCAAAATTCTATAAATTAGATGTTGTTGACAGCTTAGAAATCAATAAAGTAATTTTATGATTAAGATTAATTAGTGATGTCGATAATTGCAACAGTGACCTTTCTAAGTATATTCTTAATTGGATTTCGCTTAATTACTTTTAGTAAAGGGGGGCCCAACCATAACGCACGATGTTAATTGTGAGTCACACCTTCATGACGTTTTTCGCCCAACTTAATTTGACATTTCTTTGTTTCAGTGTTTGACAAATTCAACCATGGAGAGGTACACAATTAAGCCGCATGTTAAGCTTGTTGAAGCCTTTTATGAAAATGGGCGAGAAATTCAATGGCCGTGTTATCTTACGTTGTGGCGATGGTAATTGGCCGCCACGATCATGTGATTTGACACCGTTGGACTTCTTTCTCTGGAGATATTTAAAAGAAAAAGTGTATGTCAATAAGCCAAGAAAAATTCAAGAGCTAAAGGATCAGATAATTTAGCACATTAACTACATTGAACCTCAATTATGTCTCAGAGTCATTGAAAATATGGACCATCGGAAAGAAGTATGCCACCGCAGCCGTTGCGAGTATTTGGGCAATATCTTGTTTTACATATAATTGTCATAGATCCTTCTATTATAATAAAAAATATTAACATAATTCTCTGATTTCGTTTTATGTACAATTAACATTGTGCGTTTTGCTCGGACCGCCCTTTATATCAGTAGAGAATGTTAAGTTAACAGTTGTACTGAAGAAGACGTCAAGTGGACCTTAAAATACATATTTACGAAAAACAAAATAATATATACGAAAAAGGAAGCGTGCTTTTTAAGGTTTTATAAAATAATTTTACAAAACCCTACTAAAATCGCGTCCTGTCTGTCCGTCCGTCCGTCCGTGTGTCACAAAAAACATCAAATTTCGTATGGAGGTGTAAAGTGGTGCTCTCTTCAAATTTTATAAGGTATTTAAGGGGGGTCTCCCCATATAGGGGAGTGAGACCCGAGAAAAAAAAATGCATCAAAGGCAGACGATATGGGTATCAAATGAAAGGTCTTGAAGAGAGCTTTTCAAAACAGATCTTAATTTGGCACTTTTTGCTCCCAGGGGCGCACAGGGAGGGGACATACACGAGAAATTTGTGTCCATCCCCCTCACGATTGGAACCCTTTTAAACGAAAAATCTGAAAAAAATTATGTGGGTAGGTGTTTATGAGTATAACAACAACAAATGCCTTAGAAGTCAAAATTCGCTCCACTTTGATAATAATAGTATAATATTCGAATTTCACGTTTTTCTCAATAAAACTGTATACGTACCCTTAAACTCAACGGAACTCGATGTATAAGTAGTCCTACAAAAGGTACTTAAACTTTGTAAGCTTGATGAAAATTGAATGATATATATGCGGAAGTTATAGCCATTTGAAATTTCTCCAATTACAACAACAATAACACATGATTATGGTATATTCTTGACTTTCCATCGAATCAGTCACTGCAGTTTTGATTTGATTATCTTGAAATTTTCAAATAAGGTCAATAACCAAAACTGACGTTAGATAGGAAACAATATGGTAGCAATTTACATATGTATTAGTCGGCCTACTATGGATAAGCTTCCGGGAGCTGTCACCCAACTGCGGCATTAGCAAATGCTTATATTTCGTAGTATAGACTATTTTCCGAATAAAAAACGTGCGGAACGCATTCCGTGCATGCTATAAATTCACCTTGTATAGCTCACTGTACTCCTAAACTTTTCAAGATGAGCAAATGAAGCACACGTTTTGCACCTTCGACTGATAGCTCAGCGTTGAGATGTAAACAAACTCCTATAAATTCAATTTGGAAGGCGATAAAAACTAAACGGATATAAGAACTGAAATAATTTTCACGTCACTAGAAGCGCTATTGTGTTCTTCGCGGGCCATCAAGATTTCACTGTAGAAATCCATCTCAATACCGCCATGTAAGTTAGTCAGCAAAGTCCGCCTACTAATGGTCATGTATGTGGTAGTAAGCGCTGCCGCCATATGGCTTCCTATCTAACGTAAGTTCTGTCAATAACATTAATATTTTCATGATTTGAGTGATTTTTGTTGGTTTGCAACAAAATGGATTTTATTTGAAACGTCTCTATGACATATTCCTTGACTTTATTCGTTGCTGGTGACTGCATTTCTGAGAAGTTGAGTACAAATCCCATAGATATAGAGAGTACTGGATCCGCAACCGGTCGTGAGAGCCGAAGCAATTAGCAACCTTCGCTAAAAGTGTGTGAAGTTGAGGTTTGAAGTGATATGCTTTTGTTTTTGCACTTTATTCACTCCGAAACACGTTCACGTTTTAAAAGTTTATAATTTTGAAGATCGCGTGTACGAAATCGGCACTTTAGTTCACTGTTTTTACTAAACATTTACGAATTTTCCATCCACTTTGACACATGGGTTTTTCGCGTGTTTCGCGCCTCTTTTTTTTTCTTTTGCGTTGACGTTCGAGTTTTCTGTGAGAGTTGTTTGTTGTGTTGTACTCAAACTGTTTTACGAATGATAACGAAGGCGCGATCGTGTGCACGTGAAATGAAATTTTGTCGGTGTGCGCGGGTGTCAGTGGGGGAAGTGATTCTTCTGAAGAGAGGAAAGAAAAACCTGACTGAAAACAAAGCGGAAGGAGAAGCAGAGGGAATCATATAATTTCGAGAGCGTAAGTTATTTATAACTTATTTATGTGGCAAATTTGTTTCTCACATGGACGAGTACACAGATTCTCGTTGCTCGTCCATTTATTTATGTCTTGGACAAAACCCTCCTGAAATGAGCGTAAGTCTGTCTACACAACTTGTTGTCTTTTTTCATGCAAAAAAAACTAATTAATGTCGCGTACTTAAACACAAAGGTAAGTATCAATGCGAAATTCGACAAGCAAAAATATAGATTCGTACCTTTTCAATGGTCAATTTTATCACTATTATTGTTGGAAGAAGTTTAAGGTTGTTGTGCAAAGCTTAATTTTCTTTGTTTTGGGTCGTTAATAGCTGCGACAAATGTAGCTTCCTTTCTCTTTGTTGCACCTGATTTGTGCTTATAACCGAATCCTGGGCCGGGGTTTGATTCAATGCCAGCCAAATAGAGAAGAAACTATTGAAAAACTCCCCTTTTTTCTGGCATTTCGGCCAAAAAAATTTTGGGTCATAAAATATGTCTGCAACCAAATGTAATGACAATCTCTTGTCTATTTACATAACCTTCCGAAGGAGTCATATACTGCAATGGATAATCAATATATGTTTGTATATATTCTATTGAATTTCATTGCTAACTTTTTGGATCGAGATTATTTCATATAATGAGCTATTGTTTATCTCGCTGGGACTCGTCAAATGGTTGTTTAAATAAATACTCATGTAAGTATGTTTCGCTTTCGGCGAGTGCCGAAAAAGTTAAATTTTTCTATTCCATTCTAGTTTTGGGGACTTTGACGTCGATGCACACATCCGTATTTTAAAGTTGCGTCAACGCGATAGCAAAGCAAACTCGGTTGGAGTATTATACAATCAAATTGAACAGTGCACATTACCTGCTTTGCTGTAGCATTGACGCAGCATTGCAAAAGCTTGCCTTGATCACCATGTCACCGTGGTGGTGCAGCAGACTCAATTTGCTGGTCGTATTTCTGTCATCAGTTCTTTTGGGCATACGTCCGTTGTTTTGCTCCTAAGAGAGAGAGAAGAGGAGTAAGTCTATCCGTGTAAAACCCTGTATGTGAATTCCGATATTTTGCTTGTACAGGCGGTTTTTGCGAGGGAAGGGGAAATCATAACAAACGTCAAAATTTTGTTTACGGCTTCGTGCATTTATCGTTGTCAATATGCGGAAAGTATCATTTTCTCGCGATTTTCGTGAAAACGGTAGTGAATATTTAAGTGGTGAACGTAATTCATACTGCTTCGGTTAGTTTCACACGATATATAGTGAAAATTTATCAAATCAAGTGACTCAAAAATTAGAAAACGACAATGCACTGCTCGGTTCCGTGTCGCCCGAATTTCAATAGTGCCTCGAGCGGAAAATCGTACTTTTGGTGAAAATTGATACGTTTCATTGATTTATATTCGTGAGAAAGTTTATTTTCAATAGTTTCAATTTGTGAATCGCAAGAAAACTGCTCAAAAATATTTGCAATTTATTGTTTTGATTGCTTCACATTTTGCCGGATATCTTGTGGCTTAAAGCAGAAGCGGCACCAAATTGGAGCATTTTTAAGGGGGTCATAATTCATTGTAACTTTTTATCATTTTAGAATTCTGAATGATATTTGTGCGAAAATGGAATGGCTCTGAATTCTCGGGATAAATCCGGAAATAAAACGTTCGCAAGTTTGCGAATATCATTTCAAGGATGACGACGTCGTTTATTTGAATCTAAGCTAAAAGTGTAAGATAGCTATTCTTAAATTAATCTTTTGCACAAAATTCAAGTATCTCATATTTTTAGACTCGATGTGGAATTGAGTATATTAACACCTTTACATCCACTTTTGGACATGTAAGTATATTTCATAATTGATTAAAATGCCGATTTCAAATTTTTTATTTTAGAATTCAACTACGAATAGGACAAAGTTTTGTTTAAGTTCCGAATTTAATTCAGGATGTGTAAGTTTACATGTATTTGCCATTTTCGTTCCTAAGTATCTAATTTTAGTGCGATTATGAAACGATTTCTTCGGTTTCGGCGAATAAGTCCATTTGCCTGAATAGGGTAAGTGTTATTTAGTTTCCCGAACATTACATTTAGCCCGCTCAATTTCAGGACTCTTGGACCAGAAACGACGAAATTGTGAGCATGTCATCTGAATGATTTAGTGGGCTCTAAATCAAATTTGAAGAACGCGTATATTTCTTACATTAGATGTGACAGCTGCAAAAAAATGTATGATTTCTATTTTTTAATTAATATTCGCACAAAATAAAATATATATTTTAGAGTCGATGTCAAGTTGAAGATACTAACATCTCTACAGCTACTTTTGGACATGTAAGTATATTTCATGTTTGACTATTTTTTTATTTATATTTATCTTTATTTCAGAAATCAACTTCAGAGATTAAGCTAAGTTTAGTGCGGTTTCCAAACAATTCCTTCAGCGGCGAATAAGTTGATTGCCCTGGATAGTGCAACACCCTCAATTTCAGGACTCTTTGACTGGAAATGACGAATTACCAATTGTCTCCACCCAAATATTTTAGTGGGATCTAAACGGAATTTGGAGAAGGTATGAATTTCTTATCCTAAATTTTAATGTGAATTTTAATCCCCTCTATTTTAGAACATGCTTTTGACGAAGCCCATGATACCTTTTCATATTTTGTAAAATGTCGGCATGATAATTTTCCAGTTACATATTAATATTGCTTTAAGCCCTTCAGCAGCAATGTTGTCTATGGAAAGCCTTGAAAGTGTCAGTTTAATATATGATTAGTAGCATCAATTATGACATTTTTTATTCAGGCTTCTAAACGAAAATGTCAACGGGAGATGGTTCATACGGCTTGCAGTATTAATGTAAATTTAAATACATTACCTTAAATTTGAACATAATAAACAAAAATAAAGAAGTAAAAGGTACCATTTTGCATTTCATTCTTATAATGGTGCCTTATATCATATAAGTAATTTAATCAAAAAGATGGAAGATTGATTTTATCTAAGCATTAGGATTCACTTTCCAGCTTGAACAAATACAAGAAAATTTTTTTGCAGGATTTTAATTTTATTTTAGGGTAGATAATTTTTCCGCTTGTTTAATACTAACAATAGTGTTTTACTAAAGTATGCCACGTGAACATTGTATGTGATTTCTTCTGTTTAATTAGGATGGTAATTAAATGCTACATTTTTTCTAAAAAGGCGAACAACATATCAATCAAAGAACGTTTTTTAGAGAAGCTGTTATTCACTAAGTACAAACAATGTATGATCATAAGTGGTCACTAGTACTCCCTTTTATGTTTGTTCATCAAAAAGTATCTCAACACCAGGTATTATTTTAGGTCTAAAAAAAAAGTCAAAAAGATATTCTATCCACCAAAAACTGAATAAAACAATTCGCTTTTACTGTATGTAAGAAAAAAATATTCAACAGAAAGAGTATTGCTGTTAATATTATTTTATCAATAAAATACCAACAACAATTCCAACGGCCTGGAAATAACTCAGAATAATTTACATAGCATTTTGATTTAGCTAAAGAGTATGTGGGCTATTTACGAATGTATTTATACATTATTATCATTATAAATTATTATCAGATTAATGTTCAATAATAAGCATGAAGGCGATTGGAATCTGCTGAAAAATATACCTCAGAAAACTAAACAGTGGCTCTTCATTATCTAGTTCAAATTTTTCAATAACCTCTATAAATACATCTTCCTTGATTGCATTTTAATCCAAAGTTTAGTTCAATAGTAAATTTATTTTTAGTTAAATATTTTCGGCATGGTGCTATCAATTTAAATTTTCCCGCCATATGATTAAGTTTGCCCCTCTTGTGATGAGACTACCCATGCTTTAAGCCAATACCACTACAAACAAAGTAACCTTACAAACACAAAGCCGACATTCGGAAATTTTTGGAGCTATCATTTACTCCTTTTCTTCCCTCCCTAAGTTTTGCTCCGAAATTTCGATGATGGAAGATGTAGAAAATATCGATATTCAGTTCTTCGGTCAGACGTGTAGCGGTTGTGTGTGCATGCAACAACTGTTGCGTGGTTGCATCGAGGCAACGCATGTGTGCATCGGGCGCTTATATCAGTGTACTAGATACTCTTATTGGGATTGGAAGAAGAAACAGCTTTTATTGGGCTTTTTCAGACGCAGCGTTAAAAGTGAGCGTTAAACAGGTTATATGGGCAAGAAGGGTGAGAGGCATTGAGGGGACCTGATGGTAAAAACAAGCCAACGTTTTGTACGGTGAACGAGCGTAACGCACATACACAAACGCATTTTGTTGATCATTTGGTGGGGGAAATTTTAAACAAACGCCGGTAATCATTCCGAATTGAACATTCGGTGAAGAAGGTAGTCGTCATGAAACGATTGCCTTTCTTTAATTTGCGTGCAAAAATGGATGCGTGGACGCGAGAAGCTACGCATTATTTAATAAATTTATAAAAGCGGAGGCCATGTTCAATTTCAGGAAACAACACGACGAATATCACGATTTAAATGAAGATAAATTGCCTATTGTAAATCTATGGAAAATGACCAGTACGCATAATCTTCATAGAATCACATTATAATGAGCAAATTTACAACGCATCAAGAAAAATATGCGACTAAAAAAGATATTCAAATTTGGAATATATATTTCAGAGAGAAAAACACGGAGAATTCAAATAAATCCAATAGAAGTTTGAATCGACAAACTTTAACAATCAAAATACATTTTTCATTTCAGTTTTTATTACCTCGTGCACAATTCAAGGCTAAAACATAAATTCTCAATCGCTTATCTCTCCGTCTTCGCTTTCATGTTGTCCGCACGACGTTTAACGATCAAATGATCCTTTTGACACATACACTCGCAAGACGTGTATCGTATACAAAAATACGTTGGCTGAACTATGCAACGTGTAAACATAAGGGCGTAAGCGCGAAACCTGTTTGGATATGGGTTTTTACCATTCCCGTGTGAAAGAGCCCATTTGGTGGCAGAAGCATGCATGCATACTTTGTTCTATAAATGTTCATGCCATCGTTTTAGTTCGCTTGTCCTTAATCCTACTAAAATTCACTGGAAGAGCCCTGGTGGATCATAAAGGGCCTGGGTGAAACTCCTTTTTTGGTAGGTTCAGAAAAAGTTAATAAATTCCATTCGGTTCTTGTTTAGGGGCCTCTATGTTTATGCTCTTGGTATGTACTCTAATTGGGGTTAGAAGAAGAAACGGCTTTTATTTTATGGCAGAAGTGTGCATGCACAATAGGTATGTTCTTTAAATTTTCATATCACCATATTTTATTTGATTTCTCCTTCTCAGTCCCGCTTAAATTCGCAGGTAGGACCCAGTTGAATTAAAAAGGGCCCAAGTTAAATTCTATTTTGGCGGGTGCTGAAACGTTAAGATATTCTATTCATTTCTAGTTTGGGTGCCCTTACGTTTATGTGTTAGGTACTCTAATTGAGGTTGGAAAAAGAAACGGCTTTGATTTGATGGTAGAAGCGTGTATGCACACTATGTTCCGTAAATTTTCAAATGACCATATTTTAGTTTATTTGTCCTTAGTCCCGGTTAAATTCGCAGGAAGGGCCCACTTGAACCAAAAAAGGCTCGGAAAGAATTCAGGACGTGCAGTTGGCCCCCTTTGCCCCCTCCTCCCTTCTCGTACATCATGAGCTAGATTTAACACACTGTTAAATCTAGATTTCATTAGCTCCAGTGCATAAGAAACTATATTCAACACACTGTTGAATCTAGTTTTCAGTTCAATGGTTCCAGTTCATTGGAAACTAGATTCAACGCACAGTTGAATCTAGATTTCAGATATCCAGTCCATAAGGAGCTAGACTCAGCAATCGGTTAGCTCCTGCGCAATATCGAGAGTTCCTGCCGCTGCATATCAGAGCACGCCATCAGTGCATCAAAGATCCTATTTCAGCTCATCAAATCCATCGTTTGCCATCCGTTAACATTGTTGGTCTCACAGCCCTAGCGAACGCCAAAATGTCTACGCAAATAGAAGACTTTCTTTTACGCCAGAAAATTCAGGAGGTTAAATTTCAAGAATTTGTAGTAATTTCAAGAAAAATTCGGCGGCAAGGAATACTGAAGGATACATTACAACAGGAAAAAAAAATAGACGATTTAGAGAAAATCTGGAAGGAGTTTCCCGAAGTGCATATCAAGTCAGAGCAACTTATACCCGAAAAACATCCGTACAATGCCGAGGAACTTTAATATCAGACTTATAAGCTTTACAAAAACGCAACTGAGGCTATTATAAGTTACCAGTTAGCAAGGCCGAACGATTGGGAACTCAGTGTCCCTTCAAAATTCTATTCTACTGGCAAGGATGAAACGGCGTCCACCGCCCCGATCACTGTCATGGCAACTACCGCCTCAGTAAACTTCCCATCAGCTATCAATACCATAAGCTATCCGTGTATCAATATTGGGCCCAGCTTCGTCAATCCCTTTACTAATTGGCCTGTTCAAACGCAATCAACATCCAACCATGTTTACCAAAACACTAACTATCCAAATACCTTGCCTAAATTGCCACACGTTAAAATGCCATCATTTGACGGTGATTATAAAGAATGGAAGCCGTTCACCGATATTTTTTTCCAACGTCATGCAATTTAAATAACATCGAAAAAATGTAATGTTGACGCTAGACGTATAATAAGTCATCTTCAGCTGGCTAACAGCAATTATGAAACTGATTTGAAACTCTTGCGTGCAAGATTCAATAACAGTCGAAAAATAATTACGACTTATATCAACACAATAATAGATGCCAAGAAAACAGAGCATACTCGTAGATCCCAGCAAGACATGGTTATGCTGTACGATCTGATAAAAGAATGTCTGGAAGCGCTTAAGACTCTGAGCTGTAATACCGATGAATGGGGACCCATAATCGTGTGTATTTCAATGAGAAAGCTAGATATGGAAAGCCTCCAATTATTTGAAGAGAGCGTATCCAAACCTCGGGAAATGCTAACTGTCAGAGTTCATCCAATTCTGGCCACAAATAATCTTCCAATATAATATGATAGCGCCTCCATTGACGGTAACATTCGGGTCATTTTCATCTACGAAAAAATACGACCCAATCACACCCCCGGCATGAAAACCGCACCAAACAGTAAATATTTGCGGATGGAACGGTATCCAACGAAGCACATGTAGATTTGTTGCTGCCCAATAATGCATATTTTACTTATTGACAAAGCCATTGAGCCAGAAATGAGCTTCACCGCTGAAAATGATTTTTCGATGAAACCGACTCAGAATTTTGGCAGTAATTTTTAATAATTTCGAAACCTTGCTGGTTCGTGAACATGAAATGATGAAAATGTAGACTTCAACTAATGTTTTGACATTGAGAGTTCATAAAAAAAGTTCAAGGGCGCATTCATATAAAGATACGAAATCGTTAAATCCCTAATAGAGAATCCTATATAACAAAAAGCCATTAAAGTCATTGATTTCAGCAATATTGCAACAAAATGTTGGCCGGTTAAAATGGAGTAACACTGATTTTTCTTTTAGAGTAAAAATATCTATACTCGTATGTCTGCATATTGTATGTTAAGTACAAAACCCTTTTGACACGAGCGTAGTTCTGTCTACCCAACTTGCTTATTAATTGTGTTTTTGTTTCTAGTTGTTAATGGTTAGCTTGTAAGGGCTAGTGAATAGGCTTGCCAGTGGATTTTTCCTTCAACATAATTATTTTATGGTTAATGTGAAAATATATTGTTCATTTTATTGAACGTCGTTTAGTGAAGAAACAAATAGTAATCAAATCAATGTTTGATCTCCTCAAAAAAAGCTTAATTTGTCAATTAGGGCTTTTTAGATAGCATTTTTTTTTTAATTAAAAGTCCTAATAAGCGTTTGAATTGATCTCAACAAACAGTTTGCTTACCAAATTATCTGCCATGATATTAGCGATAGTTTTTAGGGTTTTGTACTAAAATACAAAACCCTATTGCAATCACGACCTGTGTCCGTCTGTCCGTCCGTCCGTCCGTCTGTATGTCACAGCACTTTTTCTCCGAAACTATAGAAGCTACAGCCATGAAACTTTGTGAAAAGGTCAGAAGTGGTGACTTCTTGAAAGTTCAATGGTGGAAAAATTTTTCAAAGGGTTTAAGGGGGGTCTCCCCATATAGGGAGGTGACCCCTCAAAAAAAATTTTTCACCATTGGTAGTCGAGTAGGGTGTCATTGGAAAGGTCTCAACGAGATCTTTTCAAAAAAAGTCTTAAAATTGCCTTATGAGTACCGAGGGGGGCAGGGGAAGGGGAAATGTACGAACTTTTCGCGTACCCCCCCTCCGAAAAATCTGAAAAAAATCATGGATGTAGGCCTTTGTGAGTACAACAACAACAAATACATGAGAAGTCGAAACTCACTCAACTTTGTTAGTAATAGTATGAGTTATTGATTTTATGTTTTCTTGAATAAAATCTTAACGGTACCCTTAAATTCAATAAAATTTAGCACACAGATGACTATTTATAAGATTGATCTTTTCTGAAAGTTTCATAAAAATCGAATAGTATTTAACGAAGTTATAGCGATTTGAATTTTCCTGCATTACTATGGAACAATATGCCCTGTATTACTATGGAAATATATGGCCATGGAGCCATATGCGCTTTTTACCGACTTAGACACTACAGCTTTGCTAGGATTTGCATGAAAATTTCAGGAATGATAGGTATCATGAAGATGAGTACATACAATTGAAACAAGTCGAAGAGGCAGGAGAGAGCTCCTAGCAAAAGGGCTTTGCAACCATTCTAAGATTCAAAAACAGGCCATGAATCGATGATTACAGTACAGAGGAGTGGCCCCTGAAAAAAAATTTCATGAAAGGTAGCCGATATGAGTATCAACTGAAAGTTCTCTATGAGAGCTTTTCAAAACAGTTCTTAAACTGACCGTTTTTGCTTCAGTGGGGGCACAGGGGGGGGAATACATGATAAATGTGTTTCCTCCCTCGCGAATGGACACCCGTGATCTTAAAAAATCTGAAATAATTATCAAGGGAGACAACAAATACCTCAGAAGTCAAAATTCTTTCAACTCAACTTTGCTAATAATAGTATGATCCTCGAACATGACATGTTTCTTGATTTTATTCGTTACTGGTTGCTGCATTTTGTAAGTTGAGTACAAAACCCTCTGTCTACCCAACTTGTTTTTATTTTGGGTTCAGGGACATCTTGTTTCGGTCATCCTATGGTTTGACTACATGCTCCGTCTGCGTTATCCCGAAAGAATTCCTTTTAACTCCCATCATTACATTCTTACTCATTTTGAGCGGCACACATGACTTAACCTTTTTTTCTCTTCTTGATTTTAATGTTAAATCATTAATCCTAAAAATTTTGAACTGATATATATCCTCACGTGGAAAAACAAGGCATCCAATTAATATTACTCGTATTTCCACTCGTCTAGAAACTTTTTCATTAAAATGAAGATATTCCAAAGCTTCCTATAGCTAACATAGAATGCATCTACACCGATCATCTACGCTCCTTACTCGTAGATGGAGTAACAAGAATGTGTGTTTCGCGATTCCATGTGCACCACTTTTTCAATAGACATTATCTAATTGAATAGATTTTAAAATTTTAGTAAAGTTCCATATCTTGCTGTCCAACAAATTCAGTATTAAATAGTTAATTTATAACGAACTATTCGACCGTTACAAAGAAGCCGACATAAATCACCACTGTTAGCAAACTGGCAAAGTCGTCCTCGATTGACATAATCAGGAGCTGATTAGAAGCTCAATGGTTTATAGATAATTACTCATTACTGGCATTTTCATCGTTTTGAAAGGCTGAGATTGATAAAATCATTGGCACGCAGTGTTATGCGTTCAGTCGTTGAACAGAGTTAGAATAACATTCTTCAAAATGGCGAAATCGTGTACGGTTTTCTGTGAAATAATTAAAGTGGTAGTTGCGATCCTCATTCCAAATGCTGGTGGAGCAGTTGGTGCTATTTTCTTCCGACCAATGGGTGATGCATGGTTCGAGAGCTTAAATTTCCCACCATTCCGTCCTCCAAACTTCCTTTTCTTGCCGGTATGGACCACCTTGTATACGGCAATGGGGGTTGCATCCTATTTGATCTACCGTAACGGTGGTGGCTTTACCGGAAATGCACAAGTTCCTCTTATTATTTACATTGCTCAGCTCATTTTGAACTGGGCATGGACTCCGATATTTTTTGGAATGCAAGATATCTTTGGAGTAAGTGTTATACGAACATTTCTTAAATTGAACGATTTTTATTGTAAATTTTTTAAAGGCTCTTTTGGAAATTATCGCATTGGTAACGACCGTTGTGATCTGCTTCATCCTCTTCATTAAAATTAACCGACCTGCTGGATTATTGCTTCTACCATACATCGCATGGATCAGTTTTGCAAGCTATCTCACCTACACATTGTATGTTCTGAACCCAAGTCAAAGATAAAGCTTACTCTTGGATAAATATAGTCGAATTGCAACGGTAAAATGAAGGAGGCATGGAATTTGAATATGTAAGATAAGATCTAACTGAGTTTTATTGGCTGAAAGATATCTAGTAATTATAGAAAACAATAAATATTTTTTACCTTAACTGTAGTCAAATTTTTCATTTATGTTCAAATGTTTAAACATAAACCATTTTTCGATATGGTCCTATAGAGAAATCCTTTTATCCTGAAAATCACGCGTCGTGCCACTACGTTGAAGGAAGTATTTACCGGTTTTTTTTTATTATTTTCTAAACAGTAACACTAATTTTGCAACTTAAGTCCTTTTATCTTTGGGATTTCCTAATATAATTTAATATGAATACCATTTAAAGTTATCAAAAACTGTAAAATCCCGCTGTTTATACTGATAAACAATCGAAAAGAAAATCGCTGAAAAGTTCAAAAATTTAATCTTACCGATTTTCTATTCATTTTTAATGGGCCGTTTAGCTTTATGTGATACTTTTCTATGTTATCATTTTCAGTATAATAGAACGTATAGATAAATAGTACAATCCGATTTCCTCCTTTATAATAAGTTTACGGCTTAAAAGATAATTAATAAACCCATTTGCCAAGCTTTATAGAATGTGGGTTTTTTGCTAATTATATTAACAGCAATGTTTAAACTTATATGCAACTTCAAATCTGCTTTATTGATTCAATCGTTATAAATTGTATAACAACATAATTATTAAAGTACTGAAAAAACGTGTTCCAGATGACACTCCAAATGTAAACAATATTCAAGCAAAAGTCTAATTATATGTATATATATATATATATATATATATATATATATATATATATATACATATATATATATATAAATATATGTATATATATATATATATATATATATATATATATATATATATATATATATATATATACATATATATATATATATATATATATATATATATATATATATATATATATAAATATATATATATATATATATATATATATATGTGGGATTGTAATAATAACGATGATGTTGATTCGATAAAAGATATTTATTTAATATAGTGATGCGGACTTGTAAATGAAAACAATATGAATTTAAGAATGATGGGAACGGCTCTCTGCTAAACTGCCTCTCACGACGTCTTCGATACGAATCTTCTTCAACATCCGTCTGCTATGTGTTTGTGCTCGCTAACCAGTTGTTCAATCACCCGTTATCTCGTCTGTGTCGTCTAGCAGGCCACTCGTTCCGGGTTGCCAGCACAGCTCGTTTCCCACATTCGGCCATCCTGAACTTCATCCGTCTCGGATGAAGAACCTTCGTCTTCATAGTCGGCATAACGGCGCCACGGTTTCATGTGGTCAGCACTTGTACTAGTTATCTTCGGACCCTCGGCACTGGCACTGGCTTTGACAACATCGTATCGCCCATTTCTTTTCACCTTCGTAACCTCGTACGGACCCAAAAACTCACTGGCTAGCTTTCTTCCAACAACAAACTGCGTTCTTTTGATAGCGACAAGGTCTCCCACCTTATAGATGTTTTCCGGCTTACGTCTCTTATTGTATTGCTGGCGGTTCTCCTCTTGACTTTTCTGGATGTGTTCTCTGGCTTCGATTCGTCTCTGGTCTCTCTCGGCATTAAAATGTTGCACGTGTAGTTCCTCTATCATCTGTCGAATTTCAGTATGCTCTGCACCCCTGCCTCGTACCCCAAAGAGTAGCTCGAACGGCGTAGTTTTTGTAGCTCTATGGAAACTCGTATTCAGCGCGAATTGCAAACGGTCCACATACTTGAACCATTTCTCAGGATGCTCGATAGCCAGCTTCTTCAAAGCTTGCACTATATTGGCGTTGACTCGTTCAACCTGCCCATTTCCACGCGGCACTCCTGTAGTTGTTATCACATGATGTATGTTTTCCCGGTCACAGAACTCCTTAAAAGCTGCGGACGTAAAGGCAGCTCCATGATCACTGATTAACCGTCTCGGGTTTCCAAAGCTTCTCTGGATCTCGGCGAACTTCCTCAAGACTTCATCGGTAGACAACGTTTTCGTCGGAAACAGCCAAGTGTATTTCGAGAAAGCATCCACAACAACAAAAATATAGCGGTATGACTTACTGGTGGCATCCATCGGCCCCAAGTGATCCACGTGAAGAGTGTCCAATGGTTGATCACCCTTTTCTAGACAATGCAGCAACCCCTCTTGCTTTCCGGCTTTGCGACTTGCTAGGATGCACCGCACACAGTTTTGAATGCAACTCTCCACCTTCTTCTTCAAACTCAAGATGTAGTATTCGTTCTCAATTTGGAATATCGTCTTTCGTACGCCAAAATGACTCCGTTCGTGCACGGTTCGAATGACTTCTGATTCCATCGCTCTTGGTATACATAACAGCTCTCTTCCGGCAACTCCTTTGAACAGCAACGATCCTTTTAACACATAGCCATCGTAATTAGGATTGGATTCCAGCACTTTTCTAATAGCTTCGATATGCGGATCCTTCGCTTGCGCTCGCTCTAACCTGACTATAAATTCATCTCGCATCAAATATATCATCGTGGGAAATCGGCTTAATGCATCAGCGTGCGGGAGGCGACTTCCAGCTCGATGCTCCACTTCAAAGTCAAAATCTTGAATAAACATTACCCATCTCGAGGCTGCTAGTGGCAACTCCTTCTTTTCTATTGTCTGTCTAAAAGCACTGCAATCAGTGACCAGCTTAAAATGGATTCCCAACAGATAGTGTCTAAGTTTCCTGAAAGCCAAATAGACGGCCTTAACTTCCAAATAGTAACTATGAGCACTCTCGTCAGCACTAGTGGTTTTGCTGCTATAATAGTAAACAGGGTGCAACTGTTGATCTTCGCTTCGCTGGAACAACACAGCTCCAAATCCTCTAGCTGAAGCGTCCGTATGCAGCTCTGTTTCTGCTCCTCGTCGATAAATTTGTAACACTGGGCAACTAGTAATAGCAGCTTTCAACTTTGTTACTGCATCTATTTGCGATGAATCCATGCGAAATTGCACTTCTTTCCTTAAAAGGTTTGACAATGGACGAGCAATCATTGCATAATTTAATATGAATTTTCTCAGGTACCCGGTTAATCCCAGGAAGGACTGTACAGCTTTAATATTTTGTGGCAATGGAAATTTTGTTACAGCGCGGACAACCTGCTCGCTTGGCTTGACGGTTCCGTCTGCTATACGGTGTCCCAAAAAGTCAATCTGCCGCTGCAAGAATCGACACTTTTTCCATTTAATCCGAAGCCCGTGCTTCATGCACACTTCCAATACGTACTTCAAGCGCTGTACGCCCTCTCTTTCATCCTTGGCCAGCACTATCACGTCATCCATATATGTTAACACGATCCCCTCGTGAATCAGCGGGTTGAAAATAAAGTTAATGAAACGCAAAAACACAGCTGGCGAGTTACAAAATCCGAACGGCGCGTACATGAACTCAAAATGCCCCTCGTTGGTGATAAATCCCGTATATCCAATACTCGATTCATCGACTGCTACATGAAAGAATCCGTTTTCTAGGTCTATTGTTGTAAACACGCGTGCGCCTTGCAGCTTGTCGATGACGTCCTCTATCAATGGAGTCGGGAAAATTTCTCTAATGACCTTCTTATTCAGATCTCTGTAGTCGACGCAAACTCGCGGCGTACCATCTTTCTTTCTTACGATGACTACTCTACTAGCATATGGCGACGTTGATCGTCGAATAACTCCATCCATCAGCCATTGAGAAATCTGCGACCTGAGTGCCTCTTGCTCAACAAAATCTAGTCGACTAGCCCGATGCACGACTGGCATTTTTTCTTTCAACTCGATATGCATCTTAAACGGTGGTTCCACTACGACCTGCGGCTTGTATGATTCGATTAATTCTTGCACCTCGTTTTGATATTTAGACGGTACTACTTCTAGCGGCAAACCATCGTCTTCTAATGTTGCAATGGACATAATAACAGCTTCGTCTTCAGCACAACAGTTTTTCAATTCAACACTGTCCCTCTTAATGATTATATCAGCAACGGCAGCAATTCCACGGCCCAGCACGCAATCAACACTCATGGCCCCATCTGGCACGACGTAAAACCATAATGACATTTTAATTTCATCTACCACGGCATCGGCCAGAAACTTTCCTTCCGCAGCAACGGAAACTCCTCCGAATCCAAGAAATGAACGAACAGCTGATTGAATTTGAATATTCGGTAATGTATGCAGCACAGTTTCCTTGATTAGATTCACATCACTGCCCGTGTCAATAAGTCCTCTTACTGAAACTCCTCCAATTGACACATTTTTCAACATCGGCGAATTATCAATGGACTTAACTTCAGCAACGTTCAACACTTTAGGGGTTTGGCTTAACGGACACTCCTTGGACATGTGTCCAGACTCACGACACTTGAAGCACTTTGTAGGGAAAGTGCACGCAGCTCTTATGTGATCAGCAGACCCACAATTAAAACAATATTTTTTATTTACTGCAAAACCAGCTCCACTGTTCAGCTTTGTGCTATTCAGCTCAATGGTATCGGCTCTTGATCGGCTCTCAGCTACAACTCTTGATCGGCTCTCAGCTACAACTCTGGATCGGCTATCGGCTACGGCTATTGCCTTCTCTTTTATGTCCTCGTAAATCTTCAGCTTTTTCTTCAACTGCTTTATGTCTTCAGCTCCATACAGCATCATTTTGTTAATTTCGGTGTCTCGTATTCCTTCGACTATGTACTCGATCAGCGACGCTTCATCTATATTACCACGAGCGGCCATCTCCTGCATTGCTAACACATATTCCATCATCGACTCGGAATTCTCCTTCTTTCGTTCTCTCAACACCCGATGTAGTTTGGCACCACTAATTTTCATCGAAAACTCCTTTTGCAGCAATCTTCGTAGTTCAATCCAGGACCGCACTCCTCTTTCAGCTTGTACTAATGTTTTGGCATCGCCACGAAGCGATTTTTTAGCAAACACAAATTTTTCAAGCTCGTTCCAAACAAACATGTCAGCGATTTCTTCGAAATCTGCAATCCAATTCTCAATAAGGTAGTGTCCACTACCATCAAATGTACGAATTGTATCTTCAACGTCTCGAAACGAAAAACTGCACTTTGTCATAGTGCCCGTCCTACGGTCACCATCAGCCCACGCGCCATTTGATTTTTCATTCTCGTCGTTCTCGCTTACATTCGCCATTTTATGGTACTTTTTCAAGCAACGTTTTTTGTTCGCGCTTGTTCTCGAATGAAGAGGATCGCTCAATTCGTCATCGGACTCCGATTCGTCGTTTATGCGCAGTTGTTTAATGCTCATTAGTTTTCGCAGCAACAACAGTTCCTCATGTTCGGCATCAGCTCGACTCCTCTGCTCCTCCCTTACTCCTTGCGATCGTTTGCTGGTGTTGTCGTCGCTTTCACTACTTGCTTGCACATTTCGGTCCTCGATCTCGCGCCCTTCATCGATTTCCATTTCCAAGACCTCGAGATCGTTCAAACATCGACACAACTGGACGGCTAACTGTTCTTTTGTTTTCTGTTTCACATTTATCGATAAAATTTCACTTACTGTTTCTAACTGTACTTTGTCGAAATTATCACAAATGTACTTTCTTTTGTTTTCAAATTCTTCACTGTCTTCGCCTTTATATTCAAACCCACCGAACTCGCGTAATTGTCTACGATTTTTTCTACCGTCATCTCTCTCGAAAACGACTTTATGCAGCACAGCTATACTAGACGCTTTCGTTCGCTGATGGGTCAAACTATCCCACACTAAGTCACCAAGTGTTAACTTCCTACTCGACATGTTCACTGCACTTTTCAATTTCTATTGTCACTGAATTTACACTGAATATCAAAGCACTATATAAAAATCCCAGTTTGATGAATCCGATTAATCAAGTATCCGATCGCTCAATTATCCAATCCCGGTTGAGCCCCCAAAACTGTGGGATTGTAATAATAACGATGATGTTGATTCGATAAAAGATATTTATTTAATATAGTGATGCGGACTTGTAAATGAAAACAATATGAATTTAAGAATGATGGGAACGGCTCTCTGCTAAACTGCCTCTCACGACGTCTTCGATACGAATCTTCTTCAACATCCGTCTGCTATGTGTTTGTGCTCGCTAACCAGTTGTTCAATCACCCGTTATCTCGTCTGTGTCGTCTAGCAGGCCACTCGTTCCGGGTTGCCAGCACAGCTCGTTTCCCACATATATATATATATATATATATATATATATATATATATATATATATATATATATATAGGGATCCGAATGGAAGGAGCAAATAAAGAAATGCGCCACTTGTAGGTTTTAAACGTTTTATTAAAACAAATAGGCAGAAACTTCAAGGAATAATTTAAACATATTTTCCGTGACGCGCATCAGCGAGAGACTCCCGTCAAGTCACTTCTCTCTCAAGTACATTTCCAACCGAAAGTAGGTCCATTATGAAACGTCATTGCTAATACAGTCAATCACAAAAATATTCAAATGTTTTATCCGATATCGTTCCTACAGATCGGCCGTCCTGACCTATGCATCGCCCTCGATGCTGCTGTCTTCGAATCCGCGAAACCCGTCAGCAATGGAATCGATCGACGTCGGATAGGGCTTTAGGTTGTCAGCTGAGGTCCCCGTCTCATTCGGCCCTTTGTGCTCGCCGACCTTTTTCACCCGATAACGATCTTTCTCTAGAACGGCGGTTACTTTGTATGGTCCGAGAAACTTGGAATGCACCTTCAAACCAGCTCCGAATTGAGTTCTTCGTATGGCTACTAAGTCTCCGTCTTTATACTTTCGTGCCGCCTTACGCCTCTGGTTGTAATTACGCCTGTTTTCCTATTGGATTTTCGAAATGTTTTGAAGCGCTTCTTGCCGGAGAGCCGATCGATGGTCCTGGAAACAGTTCATGATTTCCTCGTCAATAGCAGCTCGTAGTTCATCGTTGTTACTTAGATGCATTGTCTGTCCAAACATTACTTCAAAAGGACTCATACCAATACTTCTACTGTAGGCCGCGTTGATCTGCTGCCGAACTTTTTCTACATGTTTATACTATGTCGCAGGATTATCAATGGATAATTTCGTAAGAATCGGTATTACAATTCGATTGATTCGCTCAATCTGACCGTTTCCGCGAGGAACTCCCGTTGTCGTTCGCACATGGTGAATTCCCTCTTGGCGACAGTATTCCTCGAACGCTTTTGATGTGAAAGATGCCCCTCGATCGGAAATTATTCGTCTAGGATTTCCAAAAATAGTGGATTGCCTCTGCAACCTACCAATTACTTCATCGGCGGTAGTTGATTTGGTCGGATACAGCCAAACAAATTTGGAGAAAGCATCAACGATTACAAACAAATGGTTATAGCTCTTGTTCGTCGACGGCATTGGTCCTAGATGGTCAATATGGTATGTCTGCAGCGGCTTATCGCCTTTGTCGATGGTGTTCAAAAATCCTTCCGTCTTGCCTTGCTTTCGTTCCGCAAGAATACAGTTTACGCAGTTTGTTATAAACTTCTCGATTTTTTTGCGCATCTGAGGGAACCAATATTCTTGTAGCACTATATACTCGGTTTTCTTCCAACTAAAATGTCCTTGTTCGTGGCAACGCCTGATAATGTCGTGCTGCATCGTATTTGGTACAACTAACAGAGTCTTTCCGTCCATCTCACGATATAAAACATTCCCTTTCAACGTGAATTCGAGCGTCTTCTTGTTATTGCCATCTTCCAATATTTCAATCAGCTGTTCGTCGTTACGTTGCTCACTTTTAATCTGTTCCAGAATGATGTTGTCCATTCGCTGAAGAACACATACGTCTGCAGGATATCTGCTTAATGCATCTACATACTTCATTAATGATCCCGACCGATGCTCCACAATGTAGTCGAACTCTTCCAATAACATTGCCCAACGTGAAACTCGAAGACACAAATCTTTTTTTGCCATCGTTCTTGCGAATGCTTGACAATCCGTCACTATTTTAAATTGTGCGCTCAGCAGATATACACGGAATCTCTTCAATGCTTGCACTATTGCCAGAATTTCCAATTCGTAGCTAGTATATCTTGATTGAGTTGGGGTCGTCTTCCAGCTGGCATAATGAATAGGATGCATCATTCCATCTTCCGAATCTTTCTGCATAAGAATCGCACCTAATCCGTCCTTAGATGCGTCGGTGTGTAGTTCTGTTGGTGCTCCCGTCTTATACAACCTCAAAACTGGGTTTGTTATCAGTGCAGTTTTCAACTGCTCGAACGCGTTCTTTTGCTCCACGCCAAACTCGAAAGAGACTCCATCTTTCAATAAATTAGATATAGGTCGCGCAATTACTGCATAGTTGGCTATGAATTTGTGGAATGCACCCGTCAAACCTAAAAAGCTTCGAACGTCCTTAACGGTTTTAGGCGTTGGGAACATCGAGACTGCTGTCGTCTTCTTCGGTGATGGTTTGATTGTACCATTTTCAAGGATGTACCCTAAGTATTCGACTCGTTTGGCCATGAAATCACACTTACTCCAGTTTATCATGACGCCGAAATCACTCGAGATTTCTAAAACTTTTCTCAGTTTTTCTAGACTTTCTGCTTCACTCCGTGCCGGGATAATAATGTCATCCAAGTAGGTCAAAACGACGCCTTTCGCAATCAATTCCCAATAAATAGTTTTAACATGCCTTTGGAAAACAGCTGGTGAATTACTCAGACTAAAAGGTACTCGAAGAAATTCAAATTGTCCGTCAGGTGTCACAAAGGCTGTGTATTTCACACTCTCCTTCTCTACAGGTACGCGGAAAAATGCGTTTTTCAAATCGAGCGTGGTGAAAACCGTCGAGTCTTGTAATCGGTCTAGCTGGTCTTCTATTAGCGGAAGCGGATATGGGTCGCGAATAATTTTCTTGTTCAACATTCTGTAATCCACGCATAATCTGGCGTCTCCGTTCTTCTTCTCAACCAACACGATGGGAGATGCATATGGCGAAGAGCTATATCGCACGATACCCTCTCTCATCCAATCATTGACTATGTCTGCTACAACCTTCCGTTGTTTGTCCGACAGTCGTCGCGGACCTTGGTGAATCGGAACTTCGTCGTTAAGAACCAAGCGCATCTCGATTCCTGTCTCTTTTATTTTGTTTGGTATATACGCTTCGATGAGATTTTTGACTTCCGCTTTTATAGATGAGTCATTGATATGACACAGGTCAACTTCACACTCGTCTGGATCTGGGCTGACACTTAAAGTTTTCAAGTGATCGTAAACGCTTTCGTCATTCGCTCCTTGTTGACTGATGACTTCTTCCGGTTGTTGATTGGCGTTGTCGATTATTATATCCTTCTCATTCTTTGTTGATTGTTGAGCTGCTTCGGAGTTATTTTCGCTTACAATTCTTACAGTAGCGCTCCGATTTTTAGGTCTTTGTAAAAATTTTTTTTACAAAGACCTACTAGTTTCGCGACCTGTCTGTCCGTCTGTCCGTCCGTCTGTCCGTCCGTCCGTCTGTCCGTCTGTCCGTCTGTCCGTCTGTCCGTCTGTCCGTGCGTCACAGCTGATTTCCTCAGAAACTATAGAAGCTAGAATGCTCAAACTTTGTGAAAAGGTCAGAAGTGATAATCTCTCAAAAGTTAAGGCCTTGACAAAAATTTAAAAAATGTTTAAGGGGGGTCCCCCCCTAATAACGAAATGACCCTTAAAAATTTTTTTTAATCAAAGGTGGTTGAGTGGGGTATCAAATGAAAGGTCTTGATTAGAACTTTTAGAATCTGAAATAAAAAGATCATTTAATGAATTAGGGGGTCCACGGGAAGGCAAAATGTACCCAAAATTTGTGTCCCCCCCCCTCGCGATTGGACACTTTTCAGCCGAAAAATCTGAAAATTATCACGAATGTGGACCTTTATGAGTACAAGGGCAACAAATACCTGAGAAATCGAAATTCACTCAACTTTGTTAATAATAGTATGATTTGTAGATTTTACATTTTTGCCCATAAAATCAAAACGGTAACTTTAAACTTCTTGAAATTTTGCAATTATATAGACTGACATAAGACATATATGTTCACAAAATTTAGTTGAGATCGAATCATAATCAAGTGAGTTATAGCCATTTAAATTATATGGAATTACAACAACGATAACACGTGTTTATGATTCATATAGGGTTTTCCAATAAGAGGTGTTATTTTGATATTAAGAGAAAAATGCCATTTTTAGGTCTTTGTAAAAATTTTTTTTACAAAGACCTACTAGTTTCGCGACCTGTCTGTCCGTCTGTCCGTCCGTCTGTCCGTCCGTCCGTCTGTCCGTCTGTCCGTCTGTCCGTCTGTCCGTCTGTCCGTCTGTCCGTGCGTCACAGCTGATTTCCTCAGAAACTATAGAAGCTAGAATGCTCAAACTTTGTGAAAAGGTCAGAAGTGATAATCTCTCAAAAGTTAAGGCCTTGACAAAAATTTAAAAAATGTTTAAGGGGGGTCCCCCCTAATAACGAAATGACCCTTAAAAATTTTTTTTAATCAAAGGTGGTTGAGTGGGGTATCAAATGAAAGGTCTTGATTAGAACTTTTAGAATCTGAAATAAAAAGATCATTTAATGAATTAGGGGGTCCACGGGAAGGCAAAATGTACCCAAAATTTGTGTCCCCCCCCCTCGCGATTGGACACTTTTCAGCCGAAAAATCTGAAAATTATCACGAATGTGGACCTTTATGAGTACAAGGGCAACAAATACCTGAGAAATCGAAATTCACTCAACTTTGTTAATAATAGTATGATTTGTAGATTTTACATTTTTGCCCATAAAATCAAAACGGTAACTTTAAACTTCTTGAAATTTTGCAATTATATAGACTGACATAAGACATATATGTTCACAAAATTTAGTTGAGATCGAATCATAATCAAGTGAGTTATAGCCATTTAAATTATATGGAATTACAACAACGATAACACGTGTTTATGATTCATATAGGGTTTTCCAATAAGAGGTGTTATTTTGATATTAAGAGAAAAATGCCATTTTTTAAAATAAATGATCGGATGTTTAGTTCATTATAAAGAAGAAGATATGCCGTTAATAGCAATAACTAACATTGGGCAAATAACCACTACGACACGCTTACAGGACCATATCCTCTTCATGAAATTTTCCATTACCAAATCACAAAGTGGCTGCCCTATGTCCTCGATAGCCTCACGAATTTCATCTTTGAGATCTTGAATCGACGCTGGGCTATCGGCATAGGCCTTCTCTATCACGTGGCTCCAAAGGAAGAAGTCGCAAGGTGTTAAATCAGAAGATCTATTCAAAATAATAACTCTTATTGGAAAACCCTATATATATTTAAAATTGACTTAGGCACTTTTATTTTCTTTCAATTTTCATGAAAATTTAAGGAATAGTGTTTAACTTGAACATGTTCAATCGGCCGAGCATTCAGAAAAATCATTTAAGCTAGATTAAAATGGCGGCTGCACTGTGCTTATGAAAGAAACTGTGTATCTTTTGTATAAATTTGAACGATTTCATATCTAAGTATTGGATGAATAATTCAAGTTATCGATTCACGCCATTAGAAAACTTCCTTCTAACCCTAGGATGTTTACAAAGACCTTCTGGTAGGAGCACTCTCCTGCTTACTCAACTTGTTTATTGTTATTTCTACGAACTCCGATAATTCACCACCAAGCAACAAGTTATATGGGAAAGTCGAATCCGGCACTACATGAATCGTAAGGGTTAAACGAACACCGTCTATTGTAACCGTCGTGGTAAAATGACCAAGAGTTTGCTAACTGCCAGACCAATGCCACCAAATCTAACATAATTTTTCTCAAGACATGGAGCGTCTAGTCCGTCATAGATACTACGTTTTATTAAATGGAGATCACTACCCGAATCAAAAACTGCACGAATTGTTCTTTTGCATATTTGTATGTGTTTATAAGTCTTCATATCCGTTAATTTTAACGCATCGCATCTAACCTTCGGGATGTTCACTCGCGGGGTTGGACACTTGCTTGCAACATGGCCAAAATCACCACATGAGAAGCACTTTGTTCCCTTCCTTTTATCAGGACAGTCTTTACCGAGATGATTCGAATTTCCACAGTTAAAACAGCGTTTGCCAGACTTAGTATCCGGTGTATTTTTTTCACGTAACGGATACTTTGATTTTATTCGCGATTTTATAGCCTCGTATTGAATTAATTTTTGTCGTAATTCCTTTATCGAGCTCGCACCATATAAAATTGTTTTATTACGCTCATCGTCTGGAATACCGTCAATGATGTATTGTATCTTGGCCTCCAACTCGATCTTGGCGTGACTCGCGATATCTAAGACACGATAAACATATTCGTTCGAACTTTCACTCGGCAACTTTCGAATTTCAGTCAATTGTTTGTGAATGTCTTTGCTATTAGCTATCTGTCCGAATTCTACACACAGCGAGCTACGTAATTTATCCCATGATTTTGCGGAGCACTCAAAACCGACAAACAATTTCGCTGATCCACGTAACAATTTCTTCGCGTACACTACTCGTTGCATATCATTCCACCCACACATTTCCGCGGTTTCTTGAAAGTTTTTTAACCATCTTTCAATATTTTGGTATTTATCGCCACTAAATGTTTCCAGCGAGTCTTCAACATCGCGATATGACAACATTGTTTGCCTAAAAGACACCGCACTACATTCAGAGGGCGTTTGGTCAATTTCACTTGCAGCCACTTCCTCTTCCTCGTCGTCCTCGTTCTCTGACATCGTCGCAGCACGTAATCGTTCACGTAAAACTGCCTTTTTTTCGCTGACTGGCAACTCCAAAGTACACAATCGTTCCCTGATTTCTTCCACAGTCAACGAATCAATATCCATCTTAGCAACGGCCACTGAGCTCCTCAGTCGTTCGCGTAGCACCGCTTTACTTCCCGTTGGTACTTCGCTTTCTTCATCCGGCATATTAAATAATAATCTTCCGAACAATTTACTCTTTGTTTTCGTCTTGATCGCGTCGTCGTCAACCGAACACGTATAGACACGGAATCTTCTTGCACCAAAACCGTCTACTTGTCCTTGAACGCGTCGCCGTCTATCGAACACGTATGGACACGAAATCTTCTTGCAGCAAAACCGTCTATTTGTCCTTGAACGCGTCGCCGTCTATCGAACACGTATGGACACGAAATCTTCTTGCACCAAAACCTTCTATTTGTCCTTGAACGCGTCGCCGTCTATCGAACACGTATGGACACGAAATCTTTCACCGTCTAGAACTTTCGTCTACTTTTACTTCTATTTTCATTTCAATAGTTACTCCATTTTTTGGCGAATCCCGGTTGAGCCCCCACTTGTAGAGATCCGAATGGAAGGAGCAAATAAAGAAGTGCGCCACTTGTAGGTTTTAAACGTTTTATTAAAACAAATAGGCAGAAACTTCAAGGAATAATTTAAACATATTTTCCGTGACGCGCATCAGCGAGAGACTCCCGTCAAGTCACTTCTCTCTCAAGTACATTTCCAACCGAAAGTAGGTCCATTATGAAACGTCATTGCTAATACAGTCAATCACAAAAATATTCAAATGTTTTATCCGATATCGTTCCTACATATATATATATATATATATATATATATATATATATATATATATATATATATATATATATATATATATATATATATATATATATATCTATATATATATATATATATATATATATATATATATATATATATATATATATATATATATATATATATATATATATATATATATATATATAAATGTAAATAAAACTAAAAGTTTTCAGAGAATTATGTTTATATTTTTTATTATAATAGAAGGATCTATGACAATTATGTGTAAAACAAAATATTGCCCAAATGCTTGCCACGGCTGTGGTGCTATACTTCTATCCGACGGTCCTTATTTACAATGACTCTGAGACATAATTGAGGTTCAATGTCGTTAATGTGCTGAATTATCTCATCCTTTAGCTCTTGAATTGTTGGCTTACTGACGTACACTTTTTCTTTTAAATATCGACAGAGAAAGAAGTCCAACGGTGTCAAATCACATGATCGTGGCGGCCAATTACCATCGCCACAACGTCAGATAACCCAGCCATTGAATTTCTCGCGCGAAAGAGCCATTATTTCGTTGGCTGTGTACCAAGTGGCACTATCCTGTTGGAACCACATATCGTCCAGGTCCATAACCTCAATTTCTAGCCACAAAAAGTCTGTTATCATCTCGCAATAGCGAACACAATTCACGGTAACTGCTTGGCCGTCCTCATTTTCGAAGAAATACGGGCAGATGACGCCGCCAGCCCATAAACCGCACCAAACAGTCAGTCTTTGTGGATGCATCGGCTTTTCAACAATCACTCGTGGATTCTCATTTGCCCAAATGCAGCAATTCTGCTTTTTAACGAACACTGAGATGAAAGTGTGCGTCGTCGCTGAAGATGATTTTCTTTGTAAAGGTACTATTCCCTTCTGTCTGTTCAACCAACCATTCGGCGTATTGTCGGCGCTTGAAATGGTCAGTAGGCTTCAGCTCTTGAGTCAATTGAACTTTTGTAGCGTGTAAATTTAAATCTGTAGTAATCGAGCAGTCACACAAGCCAAGTGCCCGAAAACCACATGACGCTGTTCCGAAATTTAACATGCAGATTTAAAAAATTTAGTTACTCAAATTTAACTTATTGTAAATTATAAAATTTGGAAAGAAAAAAAAAATTTAATAATTTTTTATTATAAATATAAATTTATATTATTTTTTTTTATTACATTAAACGTAAATTTTTTCTTTGCGTTGATATTTGTTATAATATTTATCTTACATTATGATTTAAAGTTTTAATTTCAATCTACTATTAAGTTTCAATCTATTATTAATTTTATAAACTTAATCACGTAAATCTTCAAATTGATATTTCGGACATTAGAGCACTGATTTAGTGCATCACATCCATGTATTGCATTGGCGAATGCAATTTAACTTAGCTGAGCTAGCAGCGGACTTGGATTTACAGCTGCGGCGGGGAAATGAGGGGGAGATTCAGACGGATCTGGGGAGTCTCCTCAAGATAAGCAAAGTGATTTATATGAATCAGTGGAAGGCTTGTTTCGTCTTCGCTGATGATCAGATGAGCTGATGACAACGGCAACGGTATCGGTTTACCCATCATTGGTTCGGACTTCGGATTGCTCACCATTTAGTAAAGAAAAATGCAAATTCTTGGAAATAGTGCATTCAAATGTGTTTTGTGCCTAACAGTCATGACCCAAATTGGAAAATGCATGAAAAACCAATGCATCAGTGAAAATTCTACAAGCGTAGTTGAGTGAAATGATACACATTGGCAAGTGAATCAGCAACCAGTTAACTTCGGATCATTTGATACCAACGTGACATCTCTACATCATCGCCTTCGAGCGGTTTGCTGCATAAATTATGGATATCGGAATGTCTCGCGGAATTCCAACTAGCGACAACATGAGCAACAGCATCTAATGCAATGCTTTGGTTCCTCTAGTTCTACGAATACTTCCACCGAAGATTCCTTAAGATAAATGGATTGCAGTTGTTCGATTCGGAAGTGTTGAATTGAGTATTTAAATATTCGAAACAGTTTCACTTATCTAGCCAGAGCTTTTTCCACTTCATTAGCGTTAATTGAGGCTAAGAAATGCGCTATTGGGTATAATTGCGAAAATTAAGAACAAATTTTAGAGTTATGGAGTGTACCAATTAAAAACAGTGTCGCGGAGGCGAATATGCAATAAAAAATATGGAAAATGTCAAGGATTTTGTGAACCTGTGATCAATTGGTGTATTTACAAATAATTGAAGTGCAGTTGATCAAACACAGGTTTCAGACAATAGTTTCCATATGAAGATAATCACTTTGGGGTTGTATTGGATTTATTTAATATTAAGACAATGATGAAACAACTAATAATCACTGTAGGTACATGACAAAGTAAATTTCAATTAGTTGGCAATATCCTCACGTACTTTACGTCCATTAGACCGGATTTTAACATTTTTTTTTTTGGAATCGCGCATCTTTTAGTCTCTTTGCTGCTCAATCAAAATTAATCGCAAATCGAAGCAGAAAAGAAGTTTCGCAAGAAAAACGTTTTAAATTGCATGAACTTCGTTACCAAGAACACATTTTCCGATTTAAACATTTTAAGAGAAAAAAAATTTATATTTGTGCCCCCTTTGTTAATGTAAAGATTAAAATTGTTAACCATTGTAATACGTTCACCCAACCCGTCTACGAGTGCTCGTTTGGAGGTTGGGTAAGTACCCGTTTTGTTTCTCTTTTTATATATTTTTTTACCAAGCATATTTGTATCTAATGATGTTTTTTTTTTTTTTAATTTGTCATACAATGAATGAAATTTGATTTGTATTTTGATCGATTTAAATAGGAAAAGGGGGAAATTTATTTGAAATTAAATTTAAACGAAAATTTGCTTGTTTGTACTAGGACGCTAAGGAAAACCTCCGTAATAAAAGTATATTGTGTTTTCGAGTAAAAGCCTTAATTAAAACAAATGACGGATTGAAAATATACCCCCAGTCATTTCTTTTCATCCAACCTGACCGGGTATGGGACCCTCAACGATGGCCGGCCCCTCCACTAAAATGAGCTGGCCATCGGGTGCGCTCCTCCCTTTCTCTTTGCGTTATAGGGGCTCTTGCCTGGGTAGAGTGGCTTTCCGCTCGCATGCCCTTTTATAGTATAGTGTTATGTGATTCTATCGCATAATACTATGACATAAATTGACCACGATTATAATTCTCATTTAATGCGAAAGTTCATACAAATTATGTTGGTATGAATTATTCACTTGAATGGGAAATAGATGGCCACGTCTACATTTGGATCTTGATCTAGTTGGGAGAGTGCGAGGGGGCACCGCTTCCACCTGGATGCCCCACTCTTATTTCAATACCATAAGTATCGTCGGTAACGACGAAGTCTGCGTTTCACTGCTTTCTCCCGGCCCAGTTTTTTACTGGCTATAGACAAGTTCAACCCTTATTAGGTTACCGCGTTCTCGACACCAGTTGATCGGCATTAGATCGCTCCAATTCGTGAGTGCGAATTTTTTTGTAGTGGGTCTTGTGCTGGGGAAAAGAACCCGCCTCACGACACCGCAACGCAAGCCTGCCAGTGCATTCACGTGTCCCTAGATGAAGCCAAATCTCGGCAGATCAGCAGACCATCACTGTACGGATATTTATATTTACCTTAGTTCACTAAAAATCTTTATTCAACATTCGCATCAGTCATGTTCGTGAGATGTCCAATTGTTCGGCACGACAACAAGTCGAGGTTGACGGCTCTTCTGCCACACTATCGCGAACAACAGCAATGTTTTCCACAGACCAAACTGAGTGAGCATGCACAGATGATTTCACAGTTCCTACAGATCCACTTTGCTGAAATTCGCTTACAAGTCTCCCGATTGTGGACATATTTGGTCGATTAAGCTGACCAAAAAAATCACGAAGTGCACGAAATGCATTTTGATTTGAACGCCCATTTTCTTAAAACGCTTCAACAACCTTAACGTGCTTAACGTGCTGCTGCAATTGGTTCCTCTCCATGGTTGAATTTGTCAACCACTAAAACAAAGACGTTAAGGTGTACATTATGGTTGGACCGCCCTTTATATATAAAGTGCTCGTGAGCTCATATTCTTTTAGAAATTGAACAAGCTACGTAGACAGAACTGCACTCATATCAGAAGGGTTTTGTACTCAACCTACGATATGCAGACACCATTAATGAATAAAATCAAGGAAAACTTTATCGAAACCTACAGCGAATACATACTCGCTTTACAAGAAAAACACTTGCCACCCTAACTTAACTTGCCACCATTTCGTTGCACTATTACTAACAACTATTGACAGAATGAAATCTTAAAGATATTTTTAAATATTAATCCAATTAAAAGCGAAGTGTCTGGCTCGACGGAGAGCCTGAATGGTAGAAAAATCGTATATTGGTTTTGTTGTATTCAGAAAATTTGTAAATGGCTATTGTTATATATATTCACTTGCATACATGTTCATTATTCATACTATCTACAATAAGTATATATATTCCTACAAGTTCAATGCATTTTAACATCGCTCATATTGCATAGCATATCTTCATTTAATGTTTACTATTTTCATTAACTTAATGTCTGCACGTGATATGTTTAAGTTACGAGCAAGCAAAATTATATACAAAGCGACTTCTGTCGCAAATATTCATTCTTTTTAGGGTTTTGTACTAAAATACAAAACCCTATTGCAATCACGACCTGTGTCCGTCTGTCCGTCCGTCCGTCTGTATGTCACAGCACTTTTTCTCCGAAACTATAGAGGCTACAGCCATGAAACTTTGTGGAAAGTTTAGAAGTGGTGACCTCTTGAAAGTTCAAGGGTTAAAAAATTTTTTAAAGGGGTTTAAGGGGGGTCTCCCCATATAGGGAGGTGACCCCTCAAAAAAAAATTTTCTCCATTGGTAGTCGAGTAGGGTGTCATTGGAAAGGTTTTGATAAGATTTTTTCAAAACAAGTCTTAAAATTGCCTTATAAGTATCGAGAGGGGCAGGGGAAGGGAAAATGTACGAACTTTTCGCGTACCCCCCCCTCGCGATTGGACACCTTCCATCCGAAAAATCTGAAAAAAATCATGGATGTAGGCCTTAATGAGTACAACAACAACAAATACATGAGAAGTCGAAATTCACTCAACTTTGTTAGTAATAGTATGATTTTTCGATTTAATGTTTTCGTGAATAAAATCTAAACGGTACCCTTAAATTCAATAAAATTTTGCAAACGGATGACTATTTATAGGATTGATCTTTTCTGAAAGTTTCATAAAGATCGAATAGTATTTGACGAAGTTATAGCGATTTGAATTTTCCTGGATTACTATGTAACAATATGCCCTGTATTACTATGGAAACATATGGCTATGGAGCCATATGCGCTTTTTACCGACTTAGACACTACAGCTTTGCTAGGATTTGCATGAAAATTTCAGGAATGATAGGTATCATGAAGATGAGTACATATAATTGAAACAAGTCGAAGAGGCAGGAGAGAGCTCCTAGCAAAAGGGCTTTGCAACCATTCTAGGATTCGAAAAAATAGGCCATGAATCGATGATAACAGTACAGAGAAGTGACCCCTGGAAAAAAATTTCATGCAAGGTAGCCGATATGAGTATCAACTGAAAGTTCTCTATGAGAGCTTTTCAAAACAGTTCGTAAACTGACCGTTTTTGCTTCAGTGGGGGCACAGGGGGGGAAATACATGAAAAATGTGTTTCCTCCCTCGCGGATGGACACCCGTGATCTAAAAAATCTGAAAAAATTATCAAGGGAGATATTTATGGGTATAACTCTAACAAATACCTCAGAAGTCAAAACTCTTTCAACTTTGTTAATAATAGTATGATCCTCGAATTTCACATTTTCTCCAATAAAATCGTCTTTGACATGTTTCTTGATTTTATTCGTTGCTGGTTACTGCATTTTGTAAGTTGAGTACAAAACCCTTCTGACATGAGCATAGGTCTGTCTACCCAACTTGTTTCCCTTCTGGCACACGACGAGACAATTTGACGCCATAATTTCTCATGGGTTTGCGTATTGTTTATTTTTATTCGACAACTATGACATGAGTATAATTACATGTATACAATATGTCTCAACGTTCACCAAGCGAAAATGAAACAGGAAAAATTGAAGTGAGTGATATTGATGACACAATTTATGTGAGAACTAGGTTAGAGAATAGGTATTTAAGCTTAATGAATTTGTTAGATAAAATTATTTTGTTGAAATGCAAGTGTTTGCTCTCAAGAGACTTCCTCTGTGCATCGAAGCCATTCCATAAATAATTACTAGCATTTAATTTCGCATTTGAATCTTTGCGTTCAACTTCAGTTTAGTAACGACGGCCGAGCATTGTATTATAAGTTCCACGCATTCTATCTGCGGTCCAACCGTTTCGTCAGGTAAAACAAATAAAATTTCGTTTTTATTAAAATTTAGAAAAATCCTTACTGTGATAGTGCCAATTTATTTCATGGCGATCCTACAAAACCCAAACCAGCGAGTAACATGGATGTAGAACCAGACGAAGGCGAAATCAACGACGTCGAATGGGCATTGATAGGCTTTTTGAGAAGTGCTGCTCTAATATCGAGGAGTATGTTACAAAACTAGTAGGAACTACCTGCGATCAAAGGCCATCAACGTATATTCCAACAGCAAAGGGCACTACAGACTTCAGAGGACCAAAACCTGTGTGTATTGAGGCGTTTGTGAAAATTAAGTAGGATCACGAGTTGCCAGTAATCCCGAAAATCCACAAGGTGGCCGTAAAACAAAGTTGAAGAGGAAGCGATGCAAACTCCACAGGTTAATACAGATTTCTATGGAGAACACAAACAATTTTTTCGGCAGAAACTATTGGAGCTAAAGGATGAGAGAAGATAAGGAGCAACTGCTCCACCACCGCATCTAGCAGTCTTGTTGAGGAGTACAGGCAAACGTTGACAACTTCGGGAGTATTCATCGTAGAAATTTTAACATCTTACATATGTCTACAACAATGAAAATTATGTAAGAGCATATAAAACTATTTAAATGCTTAAAATTATTTGTAAATTTATGATAATGTATTTGAATAGAATTTAATTTAAAATGAAAAAATAATAATAATTATGTGCTTAGTATAAAAACATTTTCTTCATATGGGTTCATTATAAATTTAGCAGTGTCTTATGAAGCAGAAAGAGGGGATGGTTTTGGAAAATAAAAAAACAGTTAGAAATTTTAAGAAAAGTGCGAAAAACTTATAAACTTTTTCCACTTTAGTAAAAAACTTACGAACAACAAAGCGAAAAATTAAATGCATTATTGTCCAGTATTGATGAAGAAAGTTCAGAGTGACAAGAACTAAAGGTCCCCGCAGGGGGAATGCTGGTCGACAGGAATACTCTCGGAGGCTAGCATTCTTTGGGGAATTCCGCCCCGACGTACCCGAGGAAATTCCCGCAGGGGGAATGCGGTTCGACAAGAGCACTCTTGGAAGCTAGCATTCTTTGGAAAGCTCCACTCCCATGAACCCGAGGATATGGGGGGTGGCGTGAGGTTCCCTCCTGGGATGACAGGCCTCGAAATACGCTCAAAGTTCGCATCATTGGGTTGGTGGTGTAGGTTCGGTTGAGACGGACTTCCAATTGACACTGGTCTGGCTCTGGGCACTTGTCCCAATAAGGGCTTGTGCCAACCCTCGCATGGCCTCCCTGCTTTGCAAAGATAACCATGGTACCTTAAAGGTGACCACACACACGAACGGAGATAGCGGCTCCAAGGGGGGCCCAATCAATCTGGAGCAACCAAAAACACTTAAAAAAGATTTTAAAAAACCCAAAAAAGAAACCAAAACTAACAATGACGATGACGCAATCAGCGGATGCAGCCACGATGTCAACAGTACATCGAGAGCGGTACTAACGATGACAAAAACGACGATTAATACAATGACAATGAAGACGGACGATAAACGGAGATTAACAGACAGTCTGGTCCAGACTGAGATTCAGGCGAAGCAAAAAAATGATGCGAATGCCATGAGCGGAAAAGTGGGAAACTCTGCAGGATGCTTCAGATGTTTGAGGGGTGGAGGAAAATATAAAGAACATCAAGAATTCGATGGTCACTGCTGCGGTCGTTACCGATGCAAAGGTCGTAAATCCCGAGATAATAAAGAAACTTCCTGAAGTCAACAAAGAGATTACAGCAGGAAAAGAAGCGACTGACCAGGCAAATAAAACGACGTTGTGTGATTGCATCTCCAACGTCGAGAATGTGGCGGAAGTACTGTATTCGGAAATGGAAAGCGATAACCTCTCCAAAGGTCGATGGCCGCAAAATACAATTGTCGCCAAGCTATTCCGAAAATCGGGAGATGTTCTGAAAAGAAAACAATCTGCATGTGACACATTAACAAAGCAGTAAAGATTGAGCTCCTTGAACTAGAGGAGCTCCTAGTCTGCATAGAGCCTTATCGGAGGAGCTGGTTAGAGGCCGAAGAAGCGCAAAATGCTAAAGAAGCGATGGGGGTGACATCTAAAGACCACGTGCAGATAGCTTCACTATCAAAAATCAATAAAAGAATGGTAACTAGCCCGATCGAAAGAGATCGGAACAAAAGAAGGAAGAAAGAGGCACTTGATGAACGTGGAATACCAGATCAGGGGTTACTGATAGTGATTACAAAAGAAGCGAAGAAAGTCGCAAAGAAACTCCTTCAAAAAGTTCCAAAAAGTAAAGTTCGCACGGACGCCCAACTAGAAAAAGACCTGATGCAAAACAGGAGAGAAAGAAGCCCCGACGAAGACCCCGGCAGCAGGCGCTGCTCATAAATTCCCAGATGGCCGATCCTACGGGAGGTGCTGCGGGGCATCAGGGGAACGTAAGGCCCGAAGACACCGATACTCCCATGAAAGCAGTACGAATAACGGGGTTGGGCCACATACTGGTCGAATGCGAAGCAGAGGCCGACAATATGGAAGCATTCTGCGACGCAGTAAAGAAAGTCCTCGATAAAAGCGCAACTATATTGTCGCCTCGTTCGAGCCAATGGCAATGATCGAAATAAGAGGCGTTGACTGCGTCACAGATCCGGCCGAGATAGAAGAGGCCATAAAAAGGGAGTTCCCTTGCCTGGGCAGGATCAAAGTGAGGCTGACACCAGAAAACCATAACTGACGGCCGAAAAGTACGCCGAACAATTCCTGAACAAGGGAAAAGTACGAATAGGGTGGGTTGTCTGTCGGATACGGCAAAGAGCAACGCCTCTTCAATGTTTCAAATACCTTGGCTATGGTCACACCACACAAGTATGCAAAGGACCCGATAGGAGTTCCCTATGTTACAAATGCGATGAAATGGGGCATAAAAGAAAAGAGTGTACGAAGGAGGCACACTGTATTCTTTGCAAGGATGCTGATCCAAGATCTGATTTTGGACACGTCTTGGGATCAGGAAAATGCCGGGTTTTTCAGGAAGCCCTAGCCAAGGCAAAATCAGAGCTTCGATGATCCGCATCCTGCAGCTGAACCTACACCGCAGTTCAACCGCCCAAAATCTGTTTGAGCAGTTTTCGAGGAACATGAAAGCCGATTTTTTGCTACTGAGTAAGCAGCACCATGATAAAAGTCCTGCATTATCGTATCCTGGCGAAACTGGTACTGCCGCCATCTGGGTTCGGAACAGTGATTTCCAAGCAGAGACTTGTGGACGGTAGGATGGTTTTATGTGGGTTCAGTGCTCAGGGACCACCTTCTTTAGTGTGTATCTAACGCCTAACGAATCGATATCATCTTTCCTAGCCAAGCTTAATGCTCTGGAAGGCGCTGTCTCGAACACAGAAGGCAACGTGCTGGTGTAGGGAGACTTTAACGCGAAAGCAATCGAATGGGGCATGTCTCAAACGGATCCGCGGAGAAAGCGAATTCTGAAAATGGCGGCCAGGATGAGGCTCGTCGTAGTAAACACCGGAAATACGCTGACTTCCCGCCGTACTGGCTGTGAGGGAACCATACCGGACGTAACATTCGCCTCGGAATCCTTAGTATGGAGGATACACAACTGGAAAGTATTAGAGGACTACTCAGCCAGTGATCATCTGTGCATTCTGCTTCAGATCAGTGATGTTGTCTCCCGACATCCGTGCTCTCGGCTTTCTACAACTGGATGATACATTGCAAGGATGGACGTTGAGAGGTTCGGCGAGGTGCCCATAGCAGATGAGCCGCTGCAGGGAGTTTTGGAGAGGATGAAAGAATTGGCAGCTCAAGACGTGGTGAACTATACTATGAGCATCATTACGACTGTTTCTATGCCCCGTCGAAAACCCCGGCACGGTAAACCCGCGGTGTACTGGTGGTCAACTGAAATCACTGAAAAGCGAAGGGAGTGTCACAAGCTTCGACGTGAGGCTCAACGAGTGTGGAACCGTAACGAGGCATGCAACTGGGTGGCAGCATTAAAGCCAGTCAGGAAATGCCTTCGCGAATTGATTAACAACAGCAAGGCGTTGCTGGCAAGACCTAGTGGACAATATGAACAAGGATCCGCGGGGCCCTGGCTAAAAGCTAGTTATGCGGAAGCTTGGTTCTCTACGGAAACCTTGTATGCACTATGCTGAAAATATGGGCGAGATAGTGTGGGGACTCATCCCCATCCATACCGTCCGTGTTGACGCTGTTCATAGTCAAACAGCAGTCAAGTGTCCACTCTTCACACAGCTGGAACTGGAAGAGGCAGTCCTTTCGCTGAAAGCGAGGAAGGCTCCAGGTCCAGATGGTGTTCCAGCTCAGGTGCTGCAGCTTGTCTATCACCATTGTCCTGACTTGCTGCTCAGCACATTTAACGCTTGCCTACGGGACGGGGTTTTTCCGGTACGATGGAAGGGATATCCTGAGTCGCTGTCTGCGTTATGCATGCTAGACACGGCTGGGAAAGTGCTAGAAAAACTCATCAAAGGAAGACTCACTGACGAGATTCATGCTGCTGGGGAGCTATCTTCTCGGCAGTATGGCTTTAGAGCAGGATGTTCTACCATTGATGCGATTGCAGGGGTGGTGAACGCGGTCCAAAAGGCAGAAGCATATAGTCGCACCAGGCGACGGAATGTTCTGTTGGTGACACTCGACGTCAGGAACGCCTTCAACTCCGCTAGGTGGGTGGATATTTTGGATACACTGGAAAACTCTTTTCATGTTCTAGGATTTCTAATGCGGCTTTTGAGGGACAGCCGCAAGGACAGAAGCCTGCTCTACCAAACGACACAGGGCCAATGAAGGATTTAAGTTACATCGGGTGTTGCCTAGGGATCTATCCTTCGTCTAGACCTGTGGAGCATGTCTTACGATGGGCTACTGAGACTGGAGATGCCCGATGAGTCGCACTTGATTGGCTATACGGATGATGTTACGGCTCTGGTCACTGAATGCACCGTTGAACAAGCGCAACTTAGGCTAGGTATGCTAATGCGCCGAATGAGGGACTGGATGACTGCCCTCGGGTTTAGTCTAGTCCTGGAGAAAACCGAAGTGGTCATCTTGACAAAAAAGAGAATCCCTAGAGTAAGGATGATCAGTGTTGGAGACATACGAATCGAATCGAATCCAGCGGTGAAGTACCTGGGGTTACTGATCGACTCAAATATGAGTTTCTCTGAGCAAATCAGGGCAATGGCTGAGAAAGCTGGTTTGGGAGTCTCGGTGCTGAGTCAACTCATGGCCAACGTAGGGGGACCCAGGTCATCAAGAAGACGCCTCTTAATGAGGGCTGTAAGGTCAGTGCTACTATACGGAGCAAAAGTATGATGCGACGTTCTCAGTATGGAGGCTTACCGAAAAAGCCTGGCATAGGTACAGAGAAGAGGAGAACTGAGAATTGAAACTTCGTATCCGACAGTCTCTGAATCAATGGTGAAACTCATTGCACGCGTGATACCTGTCGGTCTCCTTGCTAGAGAGTGCCGCTCTATTTATCTGCGGCAAAACGATGTGAGGGAGATGGTTGTCCATGCGGAGAGGCAGTACTCACTCAACAATTGGCAGCAGTCTTGGGTGAATTGCACAAAGAGATGTGAGACCATGGCTAAATCGAAGGCATGGTAAGACTCACTTCTATCTGACCCAGCTTTTGAGCGGGCATGGGTGTTTTCAGTCTTACCTGCCCAAGATTGCTAATTAATCATGGTCCCCCGATTGTCGGTTTCGCCCAGGAGAGGAAGACAATGCCTGCAACACATTTTTTGCGTGAAATGGCACAGGTTGCAAAAGGACCTTTACAGGGAGACGGGAGAGCTCACTCCGGATAATATAGTCGTGGTGATGCTCGAATCGGTTGACAAATGGAACCAGGTGGCACATTATGTTCAGGCAGTCTCAAAAGATAAAAGGGACTCACAGCAGCCAGGGGCGTTGGGGATGGGGGATCGCTTGTCTGGCATTTCCTCTTCCCCTCTCCCCTCCCACTAGAAGAGGTATCATCAGCTTGAAGGCATTTCACGGCGTAGCAAAATGAGACCAGGCCCGAAGTAAAGTGTCAAACGGTCCCAGGCTTTGTTTTCAGGTTGACAGGGGAGGTGTTTAGTAGGTATTCTAGTCCCAGACTCTGTGCGTAAATGGCATTCAGCTCCCTACCACAAAAAAAGTTAGCTTCTCTAACTTCAACAAATAAGGTCTACTTAATCGTTAGTTCGATTCCTGTCATTAGGAACCATTGAGCAAAAGTTGCTATCATTTGAAGGGAGACATTGCTTCTGGTCATCCCAATTAAACTTATTTTGAAACTTTCCCCAATTCATTGCTTTGAAATTCAAGCGATGATTTTCATGTTGAGCTGAAATGAGGAAGAAATCATTCCTTTGATGATTGATTTCCATTACCAACCACCAGCAGTTATCATTGAAGGCTATTAAGTTTTGCGTCAGCAACGCAGATGTCCGAATATGAATTTGTCCTAGGGTATGCTGGGAGCTCCGACCCATATAGATTGCATTGTGTTCAATTTGGTTCTCTGTTATACACGACTTCAGCTACGATGTATGCTTGGTAATCAGGTCACTAGCAAGAATATAATAACTATGCAGCCTGTTCAGTTGGAATATTTCAAACAAGGAATTTAGCTCTGCCTTGAACTTGAGAACATCTTGACTAGTTGCATAGAGATCACGAAGAGGTTATCACCACCTGGCAGTGACAGTTTGATAACGGACACTTCAAGAAATTCAATGTTTCGAATTCAACTTTATTCTGGAAACAGTAGGGTCTTCTAACCAATATCCCACCTTCTACATTACTGCTTACCCTATCACTTCTTACGAATTCAAAATATTTGAATGTCACAGAGTGCCATGAATTGAGGTTGGTTTCAATGAGGATCATTATGTCAGGCTTTTGCTTAACAATAAATTCAAAAAGATAGTCACGTCGATGTAGAGTAACAATGGAGTTGACGTTGATCGAGATGAGACGAAATCTATCTATAGGAATGTGAATGGGTGACAAGTTATTTTGAGACATTTGAAACATCGTTGATTGTGAAGTGACCTTAGAAGACAATTGCGATAGAAATTTATGGACAAGTGAAAGTTAGATTTTAATAGTGAAAATTAAAATTGTGAAATAGACCAAATAAGTGATTGTGCATTTTTAAGTAAATTAATAAACTCTTTTAATTTAATTTAAAAGACATTACGTTTTCACTTTCCCGGAACATTAAAATTATTGGCCGCGAACCATAACACGCGACAATACTGTTACTTGTGGTATTATTTGTGACACAACTGTATAACTACCTGATACTATTAATTCTGGTCTGATGAAGGTGCAGTGTATTGAAACGCCATTACGTGATGCAAAAAATAATATTTTTGTAAAATGAACCTACATCAAGTAGCGATCGCCAGTATAAATGACTTGTTTTCATATGCTTCGATTCAATTCTTGTTTTGATCTGGTTATGCCATACAAGTATAAGGAAGGAAAGACTATTTCAACGTATCGAAATAACGAAACATTTATTTTTTAAATAAATTGATACACATCTAGCTTTCATGATTTTTTGTTTCTGGATTCATTTTATATAATGTAGAGGTAAGGTAAGTTGCAAAACAAAGCCAAACAATGTAGGGGATGTAGAGCAATCCAGAAATTTTGTTGATCTTGTAAAAAAGGAAGCAGCCAATTGGAGCTATAATGAGTAATACGCATTCATCGATGAGCCCCTAAAATTTTATGAACATTAAAGTGTAATTTTACCAAGTTTAATGCCACTACTCACCCCTAAAATACTATGCAACCCGAAGAAAATCGGACTCCACATCCAATTCACTATTGTTTGGACAGCATATATGAGAAGGGCGACTCGTGTTTTACCAGTGAAACCTTCACCGTCACGCCATACTAGATACGAAGCGATACCTAGAGCAGTATTTAGCGCAAACCATACCGGACCGAAAATCCAATCTGGTGGTTGCAATGCAGGTTGATTAAGTTTTTTATACCAGCCATCTGTATTAGCTTTAGTCGCGAAGAAAGCTCCAATGATTCCGCCAATATTTGGGATAAGTATCGCTAAAACCACCTGCAAAATAGTCCACATGGTCTTACGGTCCATTTTCTGCGCGTCGTTCGAGTTCTTTCTAACTACTAACGATGAAGGCTTACATACATTTGCCTAAAAAGCGAATTCGGTAGAAAATTCCAAATACTTAGTAATTATGTTTAAACAATTAAAGTACTCATGATTACCTCCGAAAGCGAGTTAAACGTTTGTCCAGCGGATTTGTCGCTTTTCGCATCGGTATTAGTGTTATTACCTTTGAAGAGTCCGAATTTTGATACGCTTGAGTGGATTGTTTAGGATGAGCCACTCTGTACCAAATAATACTAAAGCGCTCTTTACTGTCACATTCTTAGGCCTGAAGATATTTCTAGCATTAACAGATTATGAGTACATGAAAACTTCATCGTGAAGTTCCGAAAATGAGTTGGCTTTGCGGCCGAACTAATCAATAGAATTATGAGCGTGAAGACCAAAATAAGCCTAGCATTTGTATGAACTTAAATTTAAGATGTCTTTGGGAGCTTAGAAAGACTTATGCAACGAAGCAAAGCCAAAACTTAAGATTTTCATACATTTTGGCTTTCTTTGGAACACCTTCCAACGAATAGCAATGGTGCTCAATTATTATATGCGTACACAACTTGCAAGTCATGAAAATTCCAGAGTAAGAAATCGCAAAAAACTAAATAATTACTCACTAAAGTACTCGTACTAACAGTGAGGAATGAACTTACTATGCATGATTCATTTATTGGGGAAATGGTTTGTGATTTCAAATTGGATTTTAACTCTTGTAAACTAATGCCAGAAGAAAAATGCAACAGGATAGTTTACTTTCTTCCTACTTATATATACTTGCATAAATAGGAGAAGGTATGTATTTTAAATTAAAGCCAGCAGCATATTTTTTTTTGGCTTTTTAAAGTAACTTTCTTAATCTCTACTAACATCTGTGAGATTTTTAACATGTCAGTGATAAAACTTAGCCCAATTTCTAAGAATTCCTTTAAATGGAAGTGACTTTGAAATGATAAAACTAAGCCCAATTTCTAAGAATTCCTTTAAATGGAAGTGACTTTGAAATTTTTATTTTGTAGTAATCGAGCAGTCACACAAGCAAACTGCTCGAAAGCCTTCATAACACTTATCCAAAATTTTAATTGCAGATTTGGAAAAAATTCCATTACTTCCATTCATAGTTATAAATTATAAAATATTTTTATGATTGTTATTAAATGTAAATTTTATATTATTTTCTTCTATATTAAGTATAAACGTTTCCTTCTAATTACATTCTTTATGATATTTAACTTCTTATTATTATTCAAAATCTTTTTCATTTTTCTTTACTGCTGTTAATTTTTTAAATTCAAATCTGTAAACTAAAATTTCGGACATGAGAGCACTGTTTTAGCACATCCCATCCATGTATTGCATTGCCGAATGCAATCTAACTCGGCTGAGCGAGCAGCTAGATTCGATTTACATTTGCGACACAGACCAATTAGGGAAGATTTGGACGGATCGTGGAGTCTGCTTTCAATCGCCACACGGGTCGTACCGGGAATTTCATAAGCGTTGACCCGCGATGTGTTTTTGCGGATGTATCGCGTAGCGGTTTTAACGCTTTGATTTTATTTCTTGTTTTCATTATGTTGAATTGGAACAAAAACGTGAAATTAAACAATCAGAAAAGTTTAATGTACCGACGTGTAACATAAAATTCATTAGATTCCCACATCTTTGTTCAAGAACAAGCAAACGATTTATGTTGAACGGTGAATGAGTAAGCTTCCCGATTATTTTGGTGAAAGAAGAGGAGTAAAATTACTTGAAATCGGAGTTCGGCTCGGTGATTGTGAAGCTTTGCTATAAATAAGATTGGGTTCTGTTCACCAAGGGTGAAACAGATGCGAGTGAAGTTAAACACGCTCTAAGTCGGCTGTGTCTAAATAACGAAAAAAATCAAGAATTATTGTGCGCCTTTTGATAGGATATAAAGATTCTCTGGCACTTGTCCCAAGAAGTGATTTAACGGGAAAGTGACCGTACTAACGGGAAAGGAATGAAATTCCCGATTTTAAGTCGCCCTAAAGTTTCCGTTAGCAAAAATTCATGTCGTTCTGAGTGATGTGCTCATAAATTATATGTAGTGCCGTGGATTTGCTTCTTTCTATATACATAGTTGGATCTGTTTTTTTACATCGAGAATAGTTAAATCTGAAGTGAAATTAACTGCTGCAAGTTAAAGGGTGATTCATAACAAGTGTACACATTTTTGCCTAAAAAAAAAAATAGTTTTTGTAAAGATTGAGCTGTAATGTTTATTTATTATAAAAATTTGGTCCCTTACAATTAAATATGAAACATTACTTTGGGAATATGTGCACCTCGTACTGCTCAAACGATGATTGTAATTTTCAATGACATTTTCGCACATTTCCGGCGTTATTAGGCGTATGTTGGCTCGAATATTGTTTTTTAATACTTCGGTAGTCTGGAGAGCATCAGCGTAAACACGATCCTTCAGAAGTCCCCAAAGGAAGAAGTCACAAGGAGTCAAATCACACGATCTCGCCGGCCAATTTATGGGTGGACCAAAAAATTCACGTAGAGCGCGAAATGTTTGCACTGGCGATTCATTATGTTTGTAAAAAGTTTTAACAATAATAAAACGTTTGGCTGATGTGTATGATGCCATGGTTAGAATTGTTAAAAATCAAACTGTCATAATATGTCAATATGTAGACCTAAAGTTGGTGAAAAATAAGAGTTAAGGCCCATTCACATGTGTACACTTGTTATGAATCACACTATATTTTGGCGCGCTAATTATTTTTTCCAACGGTACAACATAGAATTTATAACGTTTTAATATCTGGATTATGTATAGGAACGTTGCCATCTTACTCAGGCCCATAAGGAAATCAATTAACGTACCTGACGTCACTTCCCGTACCGGAAACAGTAGCTCTAAATTTCATCAGTAGCTCTAAATTTCGATAAACAGCTACTTTTGAGATTGTCAAATATGACATTTCTCAGATGAAATTTAGCGGAAATGATACAAACGGGATCGAAATACATATATTTGCGCGCTCATGTCTTCGACGTCTCATATTTAAAATAAATCGTTGACATAGTACTGATAAAATTTCAAATTACAGTCATATGTACTGTCAAAAATCTTTAAAAAATTTGTTTGAAGTAAACAGCACTAGATGGCGCTGATTAGGTTGCTCGAAGTGGTTAGTTCGCGACGTGACGCGGTGTTTCCGTTTTCGGGCATGAGTAAGAAGGCAACGATAGGGAGTTTTGATAACTTTTAGAATTGACTTTCTCCATAAGTAGAACAGGCACAAGATGGTAATAAGGAGTTGGTGCGCGCTTGATTTTAGTTCACGGTTTCTTCAAGAAATATAGTTCTTGGAAAGGCATTGCATTCTTTCACTGCAGAGATGCATGGAGAAAAATATACTTCCATTTAGTTATTGCTTTGTTTTACCTTTGAACATATGTTTAGTTTACTTGGAAGAAAAAAACTTTAGTCAGCTTTTCAAGAAGATAAGAAGAAACCGGGAAACAATTTTTGCATTGTAAGTGAGGATTGCGAGCAACAATTTATTGATTCGAAATTGTGTGTATATAATCTGATCAAATCTAACGACGTTGAAAAAGGTTTCGACTAAGAAGAATTCTCATCATTTTGTATACTTTTCAATTGCAATAAATAATTCGGGGATGCTGCGAAGTCAGAAGAATCACCACGGAACTATTTGATTGATTTATCCGACACTTATGGGAGGAATGCAGACGTGGCCGTGGCCGCTACAAATTGGAAACGTAAAAAAATCGTGTTTTTGATGCTGTTACTTCTGCAAATTAAGAAGAAAATGCTTCGTGATTGAGACTCGCAATTCAAGCGGAATCACTCATTGGTGCACAAAAAAGTATTTTTTATCTAAAACTTTGGCCATGAGTTACGGAAGATCGTGCCTTGCCTTTCAATTTATTAATCCTTTTAAAATAAGTGTGAGTCGGAATTATCCTCACCATTTAAATTTATTTTTGTTCAAGCACTAGTAATGAATCATGCGATGCCGCTGGCGACCACTACTAACACATCTTGCTGCTAGGTGGCTTGTCATTCCACGTTGGTTGCGACGAGCGCACATCCCACGTCAATTTTGTCGTGGGATGTCAAGAGGATTTGACAGCCACATGGAGTGAAGTGTGCATGTAGTGGCCGCCACCCAAGAAGAACTTTTAGCTGATACACCCTCGCCACCTGCATCGCCTAAATCGTTATCGCCTATAGATCCATTTTCGGAAGCATCTTCACGTGGAGGCAGTGCATTTATCTCATCCAATCGTCGTGTAATTTTAAGGCCGTCAAAAGAGCAGAGTAGCAGTAACTCATCGACAGGTGAACAAACAAAGAAGAATCCGTTTACGAACCAACCGAAAAGGTAGGTAAGTTGACCTTAATGTCCTGTTTGAAGTGTAACAATAAAATGTAAAGAACTTTAAATACGATTCCATTAGTGAGTTTTCGTTCACCGCTCTAATGGTCTGCTTTTTCGGATTCCTCCTGAGCTCTTTCTCTGACATTTTACGAGAAAACAAAAGTCAAGTCTTTTGTTACGTGCATATAATTCAATCTCCGGTGGAAAGGAATAACAGGCAAAAAGGTAAGGAATCGTCCCGACACCGAATTCGTCTATACAATTGCCATTTATCAGGTTAAATACGCACAAAATGACAAAAGTCGATTGCAGGTATCGATCGATAAATGCGAGTATTGCTTGAACTGGACGCCTCGCAACATCCCAACATTGTCAAATTGATAGAAGTATGCCATGGTCAACGGCTTGAACGTGAAGGCCAGTTAGTAATATTTTTGGTATTTGCGCATCTAGAACAAGATCTCTCTGACTTTATTCAACGCTACTCAAAAACAGGAGTCCCCCGAACCATCATCCAGAGACTATCGAAAGAACTTCTGACTGGAGTAGATTTTCTGCATTCACATCGGATCAGGTTAGCCTTTTTATGAATACGATTTAATATCAGATCGTTGGTCAAGCTAGCACCTAAAAAATACAAATTCACCAACGCCTTCAATTTGGTGTTAATCGGGCATTCAGTTGTTGTGTGTGTTTGCTGGGTAATTCCAAAAAAGTGACCAGCCAGCCAACTGTTGAAACTCCGCGTTTTGTGTTTTTGATCCAGACAGAGACCTGGCTCCGCCAAACAAATGAAATTCCCTGGTAAATGAGTTTTTGTAAACGCATTTCGGGAGCACCAGCAACAACACCATAGTGAGCAGCAGTTGTTGATGAAGGCGAGGCAGACTGCATGTATCCAAGGCGGCATGAAGCGCAAGAGCTGTTTAGGTTTTAATGCCTCGTGTTTAGGTTTTATTGCTGGCCTCAGTGAACTTTCATAAAAAAATAATTTCAGGGCGCTTTCCACAAACCCTTGCTAAATACTCAAGCACTTAATGCGCAGGGAAATTTCATATTGTCTGAAATTCAGCGCAAATATACAACATAAATTCTAGCTTCGAAATCCACCTGCCATCAATATTGAAATTAATATTAGTCCCCCAAAACCGCGACACGTGCTTGCATTTTAAATTATTCAATCAAACAATCATCTCATAGTGAATAAATATTTTATGCAAGCGGAATTCTAAACCTACCTGAGCTATATGAAGCACATAAATACCTAGGAAATTGATAAATGTATCGAAATATGTTAGACCGCAAATATTTACGAGTTTTACAAGGTTAGTGTCATTTCACTGTTTCTAATATTGAGATGTACGATATGTGTATTCATGTGGCACAATCTCGAAAAGGACTGCATGTCTTCAAAGAAAGCTCATTTTAAATGGCAAAGTCATTAAACCGAGAGATGTACGTTAGTACAAGAATAATAAAACATTGATTGCTTTTTTCTTAATATATGTATATCAACGATTCAGATTTAAGGATCACGTAACCTTTAATCAAGTACAATTTAGAATTGAAAAGTAGCATGGAGTCACAGACTACAAAAAGCTTAAACGTGATGTAATTTTTTTTTTAACCTTGAAATTTGTTTCAACTAGTAAACCGTCTTACCCAGGCAACTGACCATGTCCAGTGCAATAGATTAAACGCCTACCGTTTGAACTATTTAAACATTAGCCGTCATTTTCTGGGTAAAGCCAACATATTTTACTCTAAAACCCGATAGAATTAAGAATTTTGACTACTTTATATTTCGTAATGAATTCTATAATTAAGTACTATATTTGTGATGTCTAAAGGTGAATTAAAATGAGAATAATTGTTAAATAAAAAGAAGAATTTAGGTGCCACTCAATACTTTTCAAAATATCATAAACCAACTTTTCGTGTAAATATCGTTGTACTAAAACATGAATGTAAATTAAATTTACCTCTAAATTAGTACCTAGTAAGCAAACCACAACTTGATACGAAAGTGCAACTAAATTTATTGGTATTATTACAAACGTTATCCAGTTAAAATCTTTACCTATTAATTGCAATTAATCAAAGACCCTTGACAGCTTTCTCCCGCCCCTCATTCCCAATCTAAATGATTAAATTCCATTGCCAACCAAAACATTAATTAAAGAAAAAGGCAAAATCCATTTTCTCTGAAAAAGTTTCATGTAAAAACAATTTAAAACGAGAATAATCATCTGAAACAAGACAGAAAATAAGTTGTAGCAGCATCAATGAGTTGCAAGCAATGTGGTTTGAAATGCAATAGTTAATTCATAATATTAGACGTAGAACCAACCAAGTTTTGTTGTTTTTTTATCTCAATTATTATTTATGCATACATTCGAATTAAATATCCTATATAGGGAGAACTAAATATAAAACATATCAAATAAGAATGTGAACATAGTATAAATATGATTATTACAGAAAAAACAAAACACACCTCCACACTTAATTGAGTATTGATTCAAGATTTTCAAGGTGAAAATTTAAACGTGATTTCAATACGAGTAATCGTTATGTATTTAATCGAATAAATAATATGAATTGCTAACTAAAAACACGACTTTCCTTTCCAGTGGTTCTTCCTTTCAGCGGGAAATAGAGGACAGGGTAAGTATGCCGTCGCGAGGGTAGGGTTTGAGAAAATCCGCTGAGGTCAGTTTCGCGTCGCGCGCGGTACGCGGAACCTTTGTTGTTTTGCCTTTTTATTAGCGTAGCTTTCGTCGGGTTGAGTTAGCGTAGCATATTTTTCGGTACCGCGTCGGAAGTTTGGGAACGCGAAGTAAAAATTAGATTTTTGTTCTTGACTGATTGAATGAAGAAATACGGAGTAACGTAAAGTAGGTTTCCTCTCCGTAGGGTTTTGTTTTGTGACGCGTTTGAAAATGGGCATGTATTGGTGGCTGAAGATTGTAGATGAGCGTAATCCATTCGGAGACCCACGACCGAAATCCTCTCCGATCTAGCTGGCCAACAAGCAGCCACCGCGTGAATGGATTACGGTGCACGGATTGGTTGACCGGTGGGTACCATCCGTTGGCACTACTCAGACTTAACGTCTAGAACCGATGAGAGGTCGGTTCCTCGTTCGGGCTTAGACTTAAAATTCATTACACACTCTTAACGTACTTCACTTAAAAGCGCTCGGGAGAAGGCTGAGTGAGCACCCTTTTGTTTTCTTCTATTTATGAAAAATTATATTTATTTATGCATATTGTTTTTGGTGAACGACCCAGATTGCACATGATTCAAATTTATCAAATTACATAGTTTTTTTGATAAATTCTATTTTTGTGAGGAAGTTCACTCTTCAGATATTTATATGCATGACCCATGTATTTTTTTATTTTGTTACTCACCTTTGTCAGGCTAATGTCACAAACTGAGGTTGAATGTGTAGCTACAAAATCATCATCAAAAAAATGTCACAAATTTAGTGTTCAAGCATTTCAGCAATAAGTTTTTTCTCGTAATAACATAGACTCGAATTTTTTCATATCTATTTAAATTTTTCTCATGAAATAAAACTTTTATTTGAAATATTAATAACATCCAGTTGAAATAGTTCGTGTAAAGAAAATGAAGATGAATAAAAATGTCAAAATGAATTCTTAAAAGATAAGCTCGGTCTTTTCTTTTCGATGGGAACCTGACCGGGTATGGAACCCGCAACGATGGCAGGCCACTCTATTAAAATGAGCTTGCCATCGGGCCAGCTCTCCCCTTTTATTGCATTTCAGGTGCTCTTGCCCGGCTAGAGTGACCTTCCGCTCACGTGCCCTTTTATGGTATAGTGATTCCATCGCATAATACTATAACATAAATTGCTCACGTTTATATTTCTCATTTGATGGAAAAATTCATGCAAATTATGTTTTTATGTGTTTTTCACTCAAATGGGAAATATATGGCCACGTCTACATTTGGATCTTGATCCGGTTGAGAGGGTGTGAGGAGGCACCGCTTCCCCCAGGATACCCCACTCTTATATGTGGGCCATAACTATCGTCAGTAACGACGAAGTCTGTTTAGTCCGTCCGTTTTCTCCAGGCTTGATTCGTTCTCTGAACCAGCAAGTTCCTAGCCCTTAGCAGGTTACCTCCTTTTCCGTAACACATAAATTGTATTTTTTTAATCAATTATTTGCAAATCTTGCAAATCATATATGTGATTGAACTTAAATGCACAGCGAAATAGCTTAGTTCACAAAATATGTATCAATACAATTTCCATTCTAGGGTAGCTTAGTAAATGAAATATGAATCAACTGCAAATTAATTTTTACTCAATCATCAAAATTTTATACCAAAGAATTTTGTATATAATTAGCACTAAGAAAATAAACGGGAGTGGTTATTAAGACTAGCAAATGGTTTGATTGTTTAGCATCCAGTATAAATCGAGCAGTTCACCCCACGAACTACTCTATAAATCAGCCACAAAATTCATCCGTAACGCGGATTTTGTTTTGGCGGTAATGTTATGCCACAAATTTTTGCATAACATACATAGTGATGCGTTGGTGTCTGTGAGTGCGTAAGTGTCAAATGACAAACAGTTGTGAATTGGAGATTCTCTTCAAGATGTACAGTTTTCAAAGCAATGATTTAACCCGTCTGCGTACGAAGTAATTGATTTTCGTAGCAGCGTTTTTGTCAGCGAACATTTTTGAAAGTTCGTAAGAAAGGATGGTGGTGAAAATTTGATATGTCTGTAAATGTGGGTGGATAGATGGTGTTCCGCAATTGGTAATTTTTTCATATTTGTTCAGATTGTTCAACGTGTGGAAGGATTTGGGACTTGGACGTCGAAAGTGCCGTGATTGGATGACAGTACTGGACCTGCGACGTGGGCAACTCCAAACTGGAGAAAAAGTGAGGTTACGGGAAGCAAGAGCTCGCATCGCCTCAAAGACAACACCGAGCGCTCTGTATAACAACCATATAGAGAATTTCAGTTCGTCCTTGGAGGACAGTCACCGAAATGTTTCTTCGACTTCCAGTCCATCAGTTCTTACCATCCCGTCAGCCGTTGCTCCGCGTGAACCGGTAGTACCGTCGCCAACCGTGAAGCAGTAGAGGCTGCACCAGATTTGAATAATTTTGAAGGGATCATAGGGTTAGGGCCTGTTAGCTGATATGAGTGATTTGAAGTAGGACAGACATGTCAGGAAAGTATATTATTTCCTTTCGGAATTTTCGTTTGTTGTTAAAATCCCTAAAAATATTAATTATTCGCCAGCTTGTTCCGCCAAATCGATTTATTTCTCAAGTTGCCCAACTGTACGAAATCAAATGGAAGCATTGTCGAGACATCATTTCCTAGTGCCGCAGAATCTTGTGCTGAAGCTAGACATTGAAGATAGCGTTCGAGCCCTTCAAGCTCTGAACCACCACTTGATGTCGGTAGTGAGGGGCTGGCTTTCAGCTCTGAGCACGACTAGCACTTGCGATTATGATCCCTTATTAATAGCTCGTAAAGATAAGAAAACGACCACCCGGAGCAAAATTATCACTTGTACACTTTTTGGTAGTCGCCGCTACCCAGCCGCGAAGATCACCTTCCAAGAACCCTACCGAGCAGAATGAGTAGTTTCCCACACCAGGGCAACCGAAATTAACGCCCTCCTTATTTCCTAACACTGAAATTACACTAACGTTCACTGCACCCGCCGAACACTACCAGCTTAATTAGTTTTCCCAGGTCTTCCTGTCTGGTCACCATCCCGGGAAAAGAATTCCCGAGCCACACCTTTCACAGCTGAAAAGGAATGTATTTATATAGTGGCAAAGAAAGAAAAAAATCGAATATTATCTTTACTTAGCTTCTGAGTAATATCCTTTATTCTATAACAAACTAGTCTAATATGAGTTTTCCTCGGGTAAAATAAGTTTAAGCCACTTACATTTGTTAAATCCCTACTCTAGCAAGGGGCCCTTTCTTCCATTTTTTTAACATCGCCACTGCCGGGACTCAGTCGCCTTGTCCCAATGCCTTGCTCCAAAATCCAGATTTCGTCTCCAATTCAAGAAAATTTCCTCGCCAAATACCGCTCCGTTTAATCCTCTGCCAGATGATCGAAAACTCCCAAAAAAAGAGAAAGCGCACCAACCTTCCTGGGCTTAAATAACCTCCGGGTTAAGGTTTTCCTCCCATCCACCGGGAAATTAATGTTTCAGAAGTGGTTCTTTCCATTTGTCGGAGTAGTTCTCCTCGCTTTGATTTCACTCACAACGAGTTCCAGTCGGTGGCGATCCTAGTGGGAATCAATGCATTGAAAGCATTTGACTGACAGTTCGAACTATCAGTAATATTTATTTACATCACGACGCGACATAAGAATTTCGTTCATAATCCTTGTATTTCCTTTTTTGAGCCGGGTGCTAATATTACTCAGTTTTCCTCATCCCCACCGGTAGTTTTATCGCCGTACAAACGCATGGAGTGTCGTGCGCTTATATATATCCACCAGTTCCGTGAGATTTCGGTCGTCCGATCTCTCCTGGGGAATGTCGCAATTTCATTCATTTAGATTTCCGTGGTGAATATTATTAAATTTGTGCGAAGAAACTGAAGGATGTGCTTTGGCACGAACTTGTTGGCCAGTTATGAGGGGAGGTAAGACATTCAAAAGTTTTATCCGGGTTTCGGCACGACAGAAAATCATTCGGTCCTCGCAGAATGATCGACGACAAAGTCCTCACTTGTGGACGCTTAACTTAGAGTAATTCCCGATCGCAAATCATTCCTGCCTTGAGAAAATTTTGTCATTGATTGGCGGACTACGAAAACATACGCCTTCACATGCTAGGTGTTTATTTTCTGATGAATCGCGTTCTTTGGATTCAACGTTTCTCACTGCTGCTACTTTTAATTTACGTTACCTCTCGAGTTCGCACTTTACATGTGCTTTACTTGTCACTTGAAGTGTTAAATTCGCGAGTGTCTTCCTCTTGTATGCGTGCCATTGCGGCCTCGAGTTCACGCTTTACTTGTACTTAAATTACTGCCAATGAAGTATTGAATTCACGAGTGTCCTCCTTCTGTATGCGTGCCATTGCTACCTCAGCAGCATCTCTAGCTTCGTTACTCAGCTCATTCCTCTTTTGTGGCATGTATGCATCTCTGAGTGAGTGAGAAGATGTTTACGGCGGTGGAGCATTAAGTTTTTGTTCTTAGCCGGAACCTCAGCGGCTGCACATCTGATAAGAATGTCGGCTTTAACGACAGCCTCACGTTTAGATCCGCTCTCAAAATAATTTCCCTGTAAATTTCGATGGCACTCAGGATCTAATTTAAATTAGTCGAATTAAATACCGCATCAAAATTCGTTGGGAGTCTTTGTCCGAAAGAAGAATCAATGAAAATACAGGTGGTATGAAACCTTGATTTGGGAGATGATATAAACGCCCGGAAATGGTCGCGCATATCAAGAACACCTGTTGTCGCATGGCGGGAACTACGATTCAAATTCGCATTTCCTCCGATCGTTGCATGTTATTTTTTTGCGACGCGAATTCGATTGCTTCGAGGTGTTATATATTTTATACTGCCGCATATGTTGAATGGATTTCGAAACTAGAATTTGCCAGGAACTTGCGTTTCGTTTCGAGCTCGCGTTGGCCTTTGATACTTTCATCCCTTGCTACTGCTCACGTTGTCCATAACGTAGCGTGTAAATCGGAAGCGACTTAGCTACTTAAGTTTAATTACATGAAGTTAAAAGGCAAAAAAAATTATGTGGCTTTCTTTCCGTAATCTAACAAGTAGTCATTTTATGAATGAAAATTTAAATTTCTTGCTTTTGGTTACATTATAAGATTAGCAAAAAAGTTAATAAAGTGCGGCGCGGTATTGCGTAGGTTTAAATTTTACGAAGTCGCGTATGGTAGTGTTCGGGGTGAGTAATACCCTGTTTCCACTTACATCAAATCTCAAGATTTTGCGAAAAATCCAAAATCTACATCAAAATCATATAGATTACCCATATAAAAATCCTAATCTGTAGATTTTGAAATCTAGTAGATTTGAGGCAAATCTACCCAAAATCTTGTGGATACCTATGGCACTACTGCAAATTCAGATATTCAGCAAATGCCAAACGTCAAATCGGAAACGTCAATAGGGGCAAGTTCGGATGATATAGAAATGTCGGTCGAAACGCGAAAAATAAATAAACGAAAGGTGAAGTGGCCGTTATTCGCCGAATTCGAGCTGATCGACCTGTGGAAGTGTAAAATAGGGGAATTAAGGGGCTCGAGAAAGAATAGTCATATTTTTGCCGAAATGGCTCAAGCCCTTAAAGGGACTGGTTTGGAATACACGGCAAAAGAAGTCAAAATAAAAATACACAACATAACTAATCGCTATAGGTATGTGAAATAACTTTTGTTGGTGGTAATTAATTTTTATGTTTTCAGGATTGAAAAGCAAAAAGTGGGTCCATCGGGTGGATTACCTTCTAAGTGGCCCTTGTTCGAGGCTGTTCATAAGGTCATTGGAGGATTCAAAAGCATGGACACGAAAAATCTAGTATATGAAAGCGTATTCAAAGGTAAACTAATTATTCATTAGTAAATTTATACTAAAAATTTTTCTGTTTACATGAGTTTTACTTTTCTTACAGTTTTATATTGATTATAGTAGTATATTAATTCAAAATTTTAAAATTGCAGATCACTGTAAATCTTCTCCAAGTGAGGAATCAACATCAACACCGCCATCGCCACGTGGTACACCTGAGACAGTTGCTACAACCAGTTGTGAAGAGCTACAGGAGTCATCTCCGGAGGTGTTTGTGCTACCTGAAGAAAAAAGGAAAATTCCGATGAATTATTTCCAAAAGGATATTTTAAAAGAAGTGAGGGAAGCGAACAAAACAATGTATGCTGGAATAGATCGAGTAAAATAAGCAGACGAAAAAATCTTCCACTTACAACAACGAATGGTGGAAGTTGAAGAAGCGAGAAATGAAATTCTTAAGATTTTTGTGCGTAACAATAACCTGTAGGAGAACATATTGTAAGTAATTTGAAAACTATGTATTAAACTCCAAGTAAAATATTTATCAAGATATCCCACATTGATGTACATGAATCTATATCTGTTGAAGAAACAAAAAACTTTAGTATACTCGCGGATTTTATATAACTATATATATACCGGCAATCGACTAATGCTAAAAACACTGTGGAGTACCAGCCCTTATAGTTGTAATGGTCCGTTCCGTCTTCGACTTGGGGATTAACCTCAATATGGCTTCCAACTTTAATGAAATATGGTGAGTTAGGAAATTTTATCAAAACAACAAACTTACCTATGGCCCCAAAACATTGCGGGAGGCCTAGTTTTTCAAAACCGTTTATGTTTTCTTCTATGATTTCCTTTGTTAAAGCAAAAATGTTAAAATATTTTCCCCACATAACTTCCCATACTCTGTTACAAAATTCAATAACAATCTTGCAAACAGTGCTTTTACTGACGCCAAACAAATTAGCTACGGTTCGATACTCTGCCGAAGAGCCAAGTGCATAGATTGCTATTGCCACTCTTTTTTAATCCAACGCAGCTCTTAAGCGTAGTATCGCGTCTTGAAATTGATTTGACTCCCTAGTCATTCGGAAATTTTCTTTGAAAAAAAGGTCATCGTTTTCCGCTACGTCATGCTCCCAAAAAGTATGTGAACGAACCTGAAACAATATAATATTTAGTTATAACGGAATGTTAATATTATATGCTTAATAACTTACTAAAGACCATCTTTTTGGGGATGCTCTCCAACTTAAAATTGCACTTAGTAGTAGCACTCTTTTGCGGTGTGCAGCTAAAAGCACCTTCAAATGCTTTCACCCTTGCGTCTGTAAATTTCGTAATAACAATAATGACAACCCACATCTAAGTTGTAATATCAATTGTTTCTTTAAAACTTCGGCTTGATTAAACGAATCCATAATAATTTAAAACTTGTATCTAAACTTCCACTTCTAAATGATTACACTTTGACATTTGTAAAACTGTCACAATGACAAGTAAAATCTGATAACCTAATGGAAACACTTTCAAATCTTCTCAACGAAATCTTGAGATTTGATGTAAGTGGAAACAGGGTATAACACTATGAAATTTCAATGTTCATCCGTAACAGTATTTGTGAGCAATGTCAAATGTAACATCGGAGTTTTAATAATTTTTTTTTAAATTTTATTTTTAGTTATTTACAGCTGGTCATTTTTGGAATTTAACATATAGAGTAACGAAATAAAAAATGTAACACAAACATTGCATTAAAATTGGGAGCTTGCAATCCACAGTGAAAGTATATTCGTGAAGAATATCAGTGAAATAGTCCAATCGCATCTTAAATTATTGCGTGAAGTAAAACTTACTCCGTAAGCAATTATGTCCAGAACGTCTTCAATTTGTGGCTTGAAATTCACTTTCGACTTAAATTTTTGATTGTTTCCATGGACTTTTAAGTTTTAAGAAAACGTGTATGATCTTAAAGTAATCAAATGCGGTTTCGAGGAACTATGTTAATTTTAACCTGGATTCGTACGCACAATTTATGTATTTTATTGATTGGTTATCATATTTTGGAGATACCGCAAATTTCAGATTTTGATGGAACTTTCCCAAGAAAAGGTGAATAGAAATTTTCGTAATAAATGCCGTGTCACGCCTAATATATACTAAAGAAGGCGTAGCTTTTAAGAATCGAGTTTATACAAAACGAAAGTCTGAGTTGTTATGAAATTGAAGGAAGATAATATGAAGCCTGAGTTGTAAATTTTTTATTGAAATTTTTCAAGAAACCTTTTATAAAAAAAAAATATGACAAAAATAATATTTATTGATAACCTTTGTAGTCATACAGGTAGATTAATGTCCGTTAAGGACTGCAGCGATGGTCTGCTGCTTTGGTGGAAGAGGGTGTTAAGATTCGCCGATATTGGCCTTATCTGGGGATGCGTGAATGCGCTGGCAAGCTAGCATTGCAGCGTCGTGGGGTGGGGGACCCACTACAAAAGAATTTCGCATCCACGAATTTCTGGAAGTCAAATAAATGTCGACCGAAGTCGAAAAGGAGGTAGCCTGCGAAGGGTCAAAGAGTATTGCTGACTCAGAATGACCAACTGAACCTGGGGAAGACAGACGGACTTAAGAGGACTTCGTCGTTACAGACGATTCTTATGGCCTGCAAATAAGAGTGGGGCATTCAGATGGAGGCAATGCCCCCTCGCACCCTCCCATCCGGATCAAGATCCAAACGTAGACGTGGCCATGTTTTTCCCATTTGAGTGAAAAACTCATACAAAAGCACTTTGTATGCCTCTTTCCATCAAAAGAGAAATACAAACGTAACCGATTTATACTACAGCGTTATGTACTGAAATCACATAACCCTACATCATAAATGGGCACGCGAGCGGAAGGCCACTCTACCCGGCAAGAGCCCCTGTTAAGCGACAAAAACGGAGGAGCGCACCCGATTGCTAGCCGATATTTTAGGGGGAGCCAGCTATCGTTGCGGGTCAGGTAAATCAAATGGAAAGGCCGAAAGGTATAGAGTTTAACAATTCATTTTATTTATCTACTTCAGTATTAATTCCTTTATGTCGATTTACAACCATAGCAGCCTATGGAAGTATTTTATAACAATTAAATCAATATAAATCAATATAAATCTTACTACCAAATTCAAATTTCGATGGTTATTGTTGCTTTTATACTCACAAAGTAGTTCTCTTTTCGGATTTTCGCGTCAATCGTAAATGATCCAAAAAAAAAGAAATATTGTTCAATTCTTCATCTGGGACAATAATTGAAAAGAATCTTTCGAGTTTTCACCCTATCTGACACTTAATTTTATAACACTGAAAAGAGAAAACTACGTTGATAAATGACTATGTTGAGAAACCTGACTTGGATACTGTTGAGTTTTCAATAGGGTTTTCATTCATTACAAAACTTTGACCGGACTCAATGTCTTACAGACAAGATAAGTAGAATAGAACATAGAAAAAGAAGTAGTTCAGCAAAAAATAATTAAGAGAATTTGGATGAAATAATAAATTGGTTCAATTATACGTATCGCTTAGATTGGTTAAATTTTAATCCCAACCTAACGAATTTTGTATGCATTGAAGCAACCTATAGTAAAAGCTTCCATGCTTAGTAATATATACAAGGGAACCTGAAAAGAAAGAAGCTATTGCATCTAGGCTTAAAAAACTGATGATTTGATTAATTGCTTTCAATCTTATGATAAATTAAATAACTTCCATAGGCAAATCAAGAATACTATAAGTTCAATCTGTAAAGAACGGCCAAAATATTTTATAACCTGATCAAACAAAACAAGGAACGTTAATTTACGTAAGCTTGAAAATATAACCAAATGTACTATATATCATATTTTTGCTTGTTTTATCTTCTTAATTCATGCAATAGCCTTGAAGTGAAATTGAAGGCTAGTTATCGTGATGAACTCCAGCAAATGCTTCGCTCTAATACATGTACTTGGCAAGGTTATACAAGCATGGTTGACTACTCCCTTCTCACTAATTGCGTTGCTATGCCTTGCTTGATTTTGAGAAGACCAGTTATTTCATTGGTCAAGCGTGCCAACCCAATCACGTTGATATTGATAAAATGCAGTTCGACTTCCAGATTGACGATTTCGACTATGAACGTTTTCGGCCAAGGACTTCTTTCAATGATATAAAACCGGTCACTCACCACTTCTCGTTGATTCGGAACAAATACTTTGATTTCAAGCTGCTCTCGCCGGGACAAAACTTCAAATCTTTGAAAATTTACAATCAAACACGCACTGCCATGTCACAGCTCTTTAGGTGTTATTGCAATTTCGAATTGCTTAGTATTGTCAATTTGAAAAAATATAGCCATTTCAATCAGAGTGTGTGTACTTGTATTAATTGCAATTTAAATACTACAATTTCAGTGTTTAATTTTGACACGTCTTCTAAGACGAGTCTTTCACACAAAAACAAAATATTTGCAATTAATATCGCCTCTACTATATTTCAATCGTTAAGGAATATTAGTTACAAACTCAAAATTCCTAGCAACATTACATGAATATTCGAGCCATTATTTTTCCCTCCATCCGTTTACACTGTTTCTCCAATATTTATAGGAGAACAACAAAACAAAAGAATGTTTCCCGACATTCACTTTTTGCTATTGATTTCTTTCTACTTTAACAATAAAGTTGAAAATATTTTCAACGAGCAATTTCCCTTTGCGCACTTCACTTTTTAAGAGACAAATGTAAAATCCATATTTAAATAAATAATTGGCCTTATCAGCATATATGGATCTGGGTAAGCGTGAAATAATCTATGCTCGGTGTATGGGCACATGTAACCACAACTCGGCGTTTGTTCTTGAAATGATGAGCGCTACGGAATGATTTTCGGACAAACGACAACGAACCGAACGCCTTGCGAACCACTTGAGTGCTCCACACAATGGTTCGGCGCCAGCTGAGCGCACTCGCACCTTTCGAAACAGCAAAGATACCGCTACTGCACGTCACAAAACAATTCGTCTGCGGTTAAAGTAAAACCCGCCAATTTCATGCCACCCGACAAAAATTAGTGAAGAAAGCTACAATAATCAATACGATATTAATGCCTTGAATGTACGAGTATGTACTTGGATTCGTACAGAAGCGCCGGAAAGAAGAAGCGAACTAATAGAAATCGCCCGAGCACCACATCTAATAGAGCAATTTAAACTGCACTGTTCATTTCTTGCTCTTAGCACTTCTTCAAATTAAATTTCACTTCGGGAAACGAGCTACCGAACATTGCTTTTTTTCTTCAGATGATTTCTTTTTACCGCCGTTCTCCGCGTGATTGCCGGGTGAAGGTCGTAAGTAGACTCCCCCGCTCCGTCCCTGAAATTCCCGACGTATTTCTTTCCATTACCGGGTACACGGGAAAATCGTATCAGCTGCTCACTCAGCCGCGTGCGATTGCCTTCGGTCATGTAATACACCTTTGGGGTGCACTAAATCAGTGTTTCCATGTGCAAAATTTTAATTGGCAGATTTAAAATTTTTTCAAGAAAAATTAAAAAGTAGAGAAAAACGAAAAAGATTCTAAATAGTAACAAAAGTTAAATATGAAGAATATAATTAAACGGAAATGATCAAATTTAATATAAAGGAAAATTGATATAAAATTACATTTAATAATAATAATAAGAAGCTATGAATGGAAGTAATTAAATATTTTCCTAAATCTGCCATTAAAATTTTGAATAGGAGATAGGAAGGTTTTCGAGCAGTTAGCTTGTGTGACTACTCGATAACTACATCTTGTCAAACTTTATCGTAACCATAGAATATTCTTTTTAATTCGGTTAAACGACAAACAACTTCCACCTGGATGCCCCGCTCTTAGTCGGGAGCCGTAAGTGTTCGGAGTCAAGACGAAATAGTCTCACGTCCTGCGCGCGTTAATTGAGCATCGGCGTCGTTTTCCAAATGCCTATTCCTTTGATAGGTTACCTAGGCCTCGACATCGCCTTTCTAACGAATGCGAATTGTTTGTGTGAATGCGAATTGCTTGTGCTGGGGAAAAAGAGCCCGCCCCACGACACCGCAACGCCAGCCTTCAAACGCATTCATGCGTACTCAGACAAGGCCAATGCCGGCGAGCTGAGGCAGCAGACTATCACTCCAGTCCTTTACGGACATTTTTATCACTTGTAAACACTACAATCCACTGATATATTTTCTGTCCCATCGAGCAAAAGTATTGTTTTAATTAACTAGATTATTTTCAGATTACCAAGATGACAGAAAAAATTCAAAACTTAAAAAAATATCAACAGCTTGCTAGCGAAATTAGACAAAATACACAAAAATATGACTTTTACAATTCAGGAAGGAACCAACACTGAGCTACCTGTTTTCGATTTGGTAGTTATGAGTTGACATATCCTGAAAAAAGACAAGCATCCAAAGGACCGTACCAAGGACATCAAAATATGCATACTCTGAGTTTGGATACACAGGATGCTGTCAGGACAATTGGGCATGGAAAACCGAAAAACGAGTATGTAGCTAGGACAATCTTGGGAATGATGAAGAAGATCGAAGCAAGAAGGAAACGGGATAGTTTCACTACGCTTTACACTCAAAGCAGAAGGCAACAACAAAAAGAATAAAAAAGAGCATGAACCGTACATTCGGATCTAATAGTAGGCATAAGCCGATTGCTCAAGCAAATTAACATAACATGCAGCTAATTTCAAACAGGGCTAAATTCCAATCAAAGAGTACGCGCATAAATGCAAACGACGGTAAGAGGAAAGAAGAGAAGTCTGGTATATACAAAATCAAATGCCAGCACTGTGATAAAGCATATATTGGACAATCAAGAGGAACGGTCAAAATAAGATTCGAGGAGCACACAAAGGAGACACAATTGGTGATGAAGCGGGAAAACATGAGCAATGTTAAATCTTCAGTAGCTAAAGATATTTGCAAAGGACATCAAATTGAATAGGATGATTTCAAGGTATTGAAGGAAGTAAAGAATATGCGAAAACTTGGTGTGTAGGAATTATTGTGAGGAACTTACTCCCGGCATATATATATTTATATATATATATATATATATATATATATATATATATATATGTATATATATATATATATATATATATATATATATATATATATATATATATATATATCTATAGATATATATATATATATATATATATATATATATATATATATATATATATATGTCAAAAAAAAAGCATTTTGATGGAAATAATACAAGCTAAGGATAGTAAAAAACATCTTTCCTTCTCAGTAGTTAGCCGTTATTTTTCAGGAGGTAGTGAAGACGGGAGGTGAGTACATCACCTATGGGTAGGGTTTTAATAATTCCCGACTGGTCGGCTCGGTTTGCAGTGCCATGGCTTGGCTTTGCGTTTTTAGTTAGAGTAGATTCTTTCGGTTTTTGGATTTAAGCAGTTTATTTCTGGCACCGCGTCAGTGAATAGTCGGGAACGTGTTGTTTTTGATAGATGATGTCTCTTTCTAGTTTCTTCTTTTTTGACTGAATGTATGGTCTGAAACAGATAAGAATAAATTAGATTAAAGTAGAGTATAATCGCTTTGTTGGAGAATTTTAGTTCGGCATTTGAATCAGTGTCTGATATTGTATTCAGACTTAGTCTGCTCGTGTAAGACCTGTGACCGAAATTCCTCTCCGAACTAGCTAGCCACCTTGGAGTAGGCTAAGGGTGTTCGGATTTGTTGACCTGTTGGGTATAGTCCATTAGTGACATTAGCACTGTAATGAATTATAATGTATTTTTCTAAAAAAACTAAGAGATGGCTACATTTAGGAAAAACCGTTTTTATGACCACAGCCACGCAATCCTTTTATGAGTGTTGCCGACGGATTCCCATTTATAATCGTTGTCCCTTACGATAATCCTTTTATGATCATTTTAGTTTTATTATCGTTGCTTGGCAACTTTTCCTAGATGTACGCAAATTTAAAACCCAGATGTGCATTTGTTATGAAAAAGTATTTAAGAAGATTCTAGGATAAGGTTTAGTTCAATTAATAAACAGCTATGTATAACCAGTATACCTTAAGTATACTGATATGAACTGGGAGCTCGATTTGATGTTTATCCTATATACTCGTACACTATCAAGGTTCCCGGGGAGAGATCTCTCTGCAAGACACTAATCTGCTACTCTATCCATCTAAACTAGAACAACAAAGGCAAAAGTTTGTTTTAAAGAATTAATTTTATTTCACTGTTTAATTTTTTTAAACATCTAGATTACAACTGAACTGATTAATTACATTTCACTTATTTTATTGTCACACTTCACAGGCGAGTGCCAGCCTGTAGAGGGAATGAACTAGATGAGCAAATGGATCGGGGTGGCCACACGGCGTGGAATGCCAAAACGCCAATTGAGGATCGCGGCGCAAGCCAACACCCCACCCATCACGATTTTGTTGAACATTATTACTGTAACTCCGTTGTAAACTTCAATCGCGTAATTACTCGTACGTTTAAATAATGCGTAGCAGTACGCTCGCTTCTGGACTCGAATACATCTTGCTCTTCAGTACTCCATCAAGTGTTTATGTATGGTCGCGAAAACACATTCCACAAAAATTTGCCGAATATGCAATATGCGAGCTTTCATTCCACGGAATCTCTTACTCCTCGTCTCGATTGTAGATTTTTACGACAAAATTGGGGAAATTGAGCGAGGGAGAGCAGTTGTCTCATCTCTCTTCGCCTTTACTTCGCTCGAAGCACACCCCAAAGCTTATGTGCTTGATCGTAGTGAAGCTTATCATGTACGTAGTTCACAATGTGACGGCTCGTACGCAGGGCTGTCGAGAGGGGGGAATCCTCCCGGGCCCAGCCTTCCTAAAGGGGCCCGTAGGTCTTATTCACCAATAAAAAAATTTTGTATTTTCTTCTCCTGAAATTCTTACCAATGGAAAAATAATAATAACTGAATTTAGAATCGAAAATGAGAAAACTTTTAAATTTTTTTTCAGATTTGGCGTGTTTATTTTACCATGCTACTCGTGGCGCAGTTGAATGAGTGAGTTTACACGTGGCCGCAATCATGTTTGTGACCAGTGGCCTTCTAAAAATTTCTGTGGTGAAGCTGATGGGCATGTATTTGTTGTAGATCGTGCTGCTTGGTTGTCTTGACATGTGCAAACCTCTTCAGTACATTTTGGCTTCTCTCGACGTCGCGTCCTTTTCGTCTAAGAAAACCTGATTAACCTGTTTGCAACTGGCAGCACGCTGAAGCGTGTGAACTTGCTCAATGTAGGCGCTACTTATGATTATTGGCTACGATCTCAGTGCATCTGGCATTCTAACAGAAGTTGTGGCCCAGACTGCAACACTTTGTAATTGTTTGTCGTTTGTCTCGAAAGTTTGCTGTCTGACTTGAATTTGATTCGAAATCAATGGGATGACATTTTAAGTGAATGCAAAACGGTTGCTATTCTATTCGGGATTTTATCAACCTTCCCTAATACTCGAAAGAAAAAACGTAAGAGGTGTTTCGATGAAAATGAAGATGACGATGACACGAGTGCAGACGATCAAGAGACCAATTTCATGAGGAACACTTTCTACGTATACATTGACTCGGTTATTGCGGGAATATCCAAAAGGTTCAATGCCATGAAGGATTTACATAATAGTTTCTCTTTTTTATGGCTATTCACAGCGATGGAGGAAACCGAAATTCGAAGTGTTGCCCCAAATTTCGTCCAAAAACACAAATTAGACGTTTTTGAAGATTTAGGAGATGAAATGATCCATCTAAAACACATATAAAAAGACCACTTCGAAGAAGAGTTATCACACTTTACATTGCTAAATGCAATCTTTGTTCGAAATCTGGAGAAGGTTTTTCGGAATGTGTGTGTTGCCCTTCGTTTATTTTGCACTATACCTGCTACTGTCTCCAATGCAGAATGTTCATTTAGTGTTCTTGCTCGCATTAAAACTTCCATCGATTATGCTCTTCACAAATGCGTGTTTCAGCATTTGGCACTCTTTGTATCAAGGCCCCATTAGCTAGGGAGTTGGATTTTGATATTGTGATAAGAAATTTTGCAGCCAAGAAAGCGAAAAAAGCTAATTTAGAATTATAATTAATAATTAATTATATTAATTTGACATTACAATAAAACTCTCAATTCTAAAATGTGGACTACTTGCTTTCTATATTTCTATACTTTGATATACCAACTTATATTTATTTAGCTTAATATGGAAACAATCAATTTCAAAAACAATTTTTCGAAGATTTTATAACCCTTTTTCCATAGAATCAGCATGTACATATTTCATGCAGCACATTCTATAGTTGTGTTTCATGTGTGGGTGGGTTTAAGGGCCCGTAATTGTTTACCCCCGGGCCCAGATTTTCTCTCGACGGCCCTGCTCGTATGAAGTGAATTGCGGATTGATCTTTGCGTATGCCAATTGGACGACAAGTATATGTATGCTTTGATAACAATGGGCGTATGTGCTTGCTTGTATAATTTCATTGGCAAAGCATGAGTATATAGGTGGTATTTGTTCGCTCGTAACAATTCGGATAAAGAAATAACACACGAACAAAAATGAGTCTTATTTACTGAGTTTGAAAAGGTAAAGTTTTCAAACTGATAATTCATCGGCACAGTCCAAGACTTCACGTTTATAACCGATGAGAGGTCGGTTTGGATTTGCTTTGGGAAATCTCGAGAAAAAATACTTATACAGAATCGAAACGTTTATTGCCTGTGATAACCACGACCCCATGAATCGATATTTCGCAGAGATCTGTCACTCCTATATATAAATTTCCCAACCAGCAGATTAGGTTGGAGGACAGATTTCTGCGACTGAATGCCACTGACATCGACAGGTGATAAAAGAAGTTAAAAACAAAACGAACAGCTCGCGGCGACTGCACTGGGACGTGGGTGAGAAGTGAAATAAATGGCGATCGTGTGTTTGCTTGTTGTTGCGAGTTAAGCGACTGAATTTCGTGATTTCGCAAACTTTGAGGAGTGATAAGGAAGTGGTGGATAAGCTTTGCATCCATGCGATATCCTGGAAAGTTGAGACGATTTATAGTGCTCGTCTATGTGAAGGTCGTACGGTGCTCTCCTAATTAAAACTTCAAAAAAATTATCGTTGTGTATCTTTAAGGTATAAAGTTAAATCATTTTTAATACTGATATTTATCGTCTGTTTTCCTCCCTAATTTTACAGTCTGCTCAGTATAACAACAGCATCACAATAACAACGCGACTTCAATACATAAAGCGTAAATGGAAGCAACAGTGATTCACTGGAATACGGAAAAGTGGTTTGCAACAAGATCTCGAAACAAATGAGCTACGGATAACGAAATCAAAAGTGATTGGAGAAACTCCAGTTCTGATTTGTTTATTTGTGAATTCAAATTTTTGCTTATTAAAACACCTAAAAAACCTCACAAAAATAGCGATTCCTTGTGTGGGGAAGCTGAAATATTTGATAATATCTTCTCGCAATGTCAAGGTAATATATTATACACATTTGTTGGTATGAAATCTAGATTTGCTATGCACCGTCAAGGACTGGAGGTTCGCGAGACAAAGTTGTCATACCATCATTAAAGCGTGTTGTATCGTATATGTAATTTTCTCAATGGAGAATGCGATTTAGCTATGGGACCCTGGATAAGTGAATTAGAAGGCTGAGCAAACAATGAAGCTAATACGCCACTTCAGGTGGCATAGATATTGGTTTAGGTTTAGAACTGTCTGGTTAAAGAAGACAAATTAGGAGTTCACAACATAGCATTAAACAGGCTGAATAATAATAAAAAGATGATATTCCCCCATTAATTGTTTTTAAACATTTTCTTAGCCAGTCCAATCTGGATATTTTGAACCCTTACTCGTGCGTTACTAGTGTCGCCCAGCTATTCAAATGAAAGCTGGTTTGACTAAGATTATATCTGAGAATGAAATCCTTACCGAAACGTGAACACTTATGAAATATATTGCATCTATAAATGTATCGAATGCTTTCTAATGGTCGCTATAATCGTTTGGAGGTTATTCCTTATCTCCTCAATTAACTATATAATAATAAGAGGTAAAATGTTAGTAAAACATTTAGCTTACTATTTAGATGGTAATGTAAAACTGTAAAGTATTATTTATTGTTAGTGGTTAACAAACACACCCTAGGCGAGACAAACAAAAAAACAAAGGGGTTCAATAACCGTATGATGAATATTTTGACAAGGAACTTTTATATGTATCCCAATCAGATGAATGTTTAGCCAAATCCTTTGTATGTTAAACTATGATTAGGCATATTTTTTACTTAGCGACTTAATAACAAACGAAACTTAATCAGAATATTCCCGCCTAAGCTAATATTTCCTTACATGCCAGGGTAACTTAGCTTGCTGATAAGTATATTTCTTAGTATGATTGTAGTTTATATGCTTCAACGTGGATTAAAGTTAATTATGAATTGCTGAATTAATAATGACGTCTTTTCCTTCCAGGTGAGTATGCCGCCGAGAGGGTAGGGTTCCAGTAATCCGCGAATGGTCGGTTTCGCGTTGCGGTCGGTACGCGGTGCAATATCTTGAATTTTGCTTTTTTTTGTTGGAGTCGATTTTTTCGGTTTTGAATTCGAGTAGAGTATTTCGGGCACGTACTTTTTTAGCGGTTGTCTTTTTTCCTTTTCCTCGGAATGAAGTTACGTTATTTAAAGCAGTTGATGAAAGTTGTTCGACGCGTTTTAAATCGGGCATTTAAACCGGTGCCTGAGTTTTTGTGTTTCGGACTTAGTCTGCTTGCGTAAGACCTGCAACCCAAACTCCTCTCCGAACAAGCTAGCTAGCCAGCAGCCACCTCGGAGTATACTAAGTGTCCGGACATGTCAACCGGATGGGTACAGTCCGTTGTCACGTTCTAGGACTTCACGTCTAGAACCGATGAGAGGTTGGTTTAGATTTTCTTCGGGTAATCTCTCGACGGAGTGAACGAGAGTTAAAAATCATTATATGCCTCTATGAATTTCGACAGTGGATGTCTTGTTTACTTTGGTTAGGACCGTGTTAGTCTCCAGCTTGAATTTTCACCCTATTGAACCGGGATATACTACTTGTAGTATACATGAAAGATGCAGCTAGAGGTGCAAATGATAACTACCTCTTCTATGGAAGTCGTTTCAATCTATTTTAAATTTAAACATCTGCAGAATTAATATTCAAATATGCAATGAATAAATGAAGTAAATAAAAATAAGTTCACTAATGCATAAAATCCACTTTATTAAAACAACTTTTAGAGGCACTTTATGAAAAATGGCTTTGTGTTCAACCTAGCTTAGCTCAAAATGTGCAAAAATGATTGAGATTACATTTACTTTGTTATTCAATAGTTTTGGTCCAATCCCTGAGTATATAATCTTTAAAATATTGAGCAACAAAAAAATTATCTTAACATTTAGAAACAACCGTATAAAGGACACATCTATTCAACTTAAATAACCCTTTCATAACATAGAAGGATTCAATTTATACAAAGCATAATTAAGGCAAGTTGCAAAGCTTAGCCAGGCAATATAGGGGGCAAAGAGCAATCCCGCAATTTTGTTCACCTTGAAGAAGAGGATCATGCAAATAACTGCTGCGGTGAGCAACGCAACTATGTCCATCAAAGCCTGAAATTAGATCCACAATTAAAAATGTTTCTCCAAATAAAATTTAAAAAAATTACTCCAATGATATCATGAGCTCCGAAGAATATTGGACTCCATGCCCAATTCAAAATTAATTGTGCAATGTAGATGACAAGCGGAATTAGCGCTTCGCCGGTGAAACCTTCACCGTCACGCCACACTAAGTACGAAGCAAGGCCCATGGCTGAGTACAGTATCGTCCAGACGGGACCAAAAAGCCAATTCGGCGGGCGAAATGAAGGTTGGTTCAGATTTTCGAACCAGATATCCAAATTTGTTCCCCTTACAATGAAACTACCAACAATTCCACCTATGTTTGGAATGATTATTGCTACAATCACTTGCAAAATGGTCCACAATGTTTTTCGCTCCATTTTGTATGCGCCGCTCGAGAACTGACCAACAACTGACTATGTAAATACAGGGGAGATAATAAAAACTTGTAACTTCAGATAATTATACCCCAAGAATTGAAGTTAATTAAAGTTCTAGCAACTACCTTGAGCACTGATAGTGAGCCGAACTCTTCACAAGTTGATTTGTCACTCTCACTCCAAATGTCAGCATAATCTTGATAAGCGCCAGTTGGCTATTTTCGAAGACTGGAATTCGCGACATGCTTGAGATGCGGGCTTGCTGTAACACTTGCATGCTGGCGACTCTTAAAATAATCCTAATGTTTGCGATAGCGCAAAAGTAAACAAATTTTTGAAGATGCTAAATGAGTGACGTAAGGTTGCAAATGTAAACAGTATCAAAATGGTTGATTTGTAAACCCACCCAAATAAGAGAGAACATAGAAAACAACTTTCTGCATTAAACAGCTGAGCTATCTTTGACATTCAATTCTCGGTTGCTAGGTGGATGGCTTGGGTAACCAATTTAGCAAAGAACTTCACACTTGGCTTTTACGATATCATTCAGGGGAAAAGTTTCACACTTCCATGATTATTCAGTGCTAATCGTACTACTTCATATAACCGTTTAAAATATTCTATCAGAGTAATAAAGTGGTTTTTGGATCGGGGGACTTATTATCTTTTCAAATTATAAGTAAATTTAAGCATTATTGTTCTAGGCATGATGCTATCATTCATAATAGAGGGCAGATTGCAAGTTCCAATCCGATGGAAATCGTGCCTAGAACAATTGGACGGAGAGTTCGCAACGTATTTACTATGGTCATTTCAAAAGTGATGAAAAGTTACACAGATAATCTTTTCCAGCTGCTGAATTGTAAGAGCCAATTCTGGCAGGCGCTTCTGGACGTGTTGTAGTACCGTTGGATTGTAAATAGGTTGGGAAATTACTTCTACTTTGGTCATAATATCAATCATGAAATTTCAGAAGATTACTTTCGGTAGGACTCCTATTTTTATAGAAATTATTGCTATATTGAAGCATGCAAGCATATGTGCTTTGGCCATGTCTCTATGTAAATTGAATATCATTATTAGGTAAATTTCTCGAGAGAAATTTATCTTTTGCGGAGAGTACCTTATGTATATATGTATATATATATATATATATATATATATATATATATATATATATATATATATATATATATATATATATGTGTGTGTATATACATATATATATATATATATATATATATATATATATATATATATATATATATATACGAGTATATTTATATATATATATATATATATATATATATATATATGTAAAGAAAAATATAATTTTCTTGTATTTAAGTATTCCCGCGCACCAAGTGCCATCGTGATCGTGACAGAACGCGACATACAAATTGTACAAATTGAATTGTAACCTATAAATGCTGTCGAGCAAGTTATTAAAAGTTAAGAATATTAAGCAATTGTGATTTGAAAGTTGACATTGTAATTAATAACATTGAATGTCGTTTCTTTACTTACAGGTAAAGTTTGTTTTTGTAATTCTTTATTCATACTATTAATTTATGTAAATCTTACTTGTAGATTAATTGAATAAATCTTTACTTACAGAGAAACTCAGTTGTGTTTTGATTTACTGTGTCATCCAAATCACTACGAGAAGAAAATTCATCCTATAAAACGACATTTATTGTCAGAAAATGGAAAAGTTGAAATTTACGTTTCAAGTAAAATCAACAATAGACGGAAAGTCTAACTATATTGCCATAACCTCAATTGCCACACAAGGTGACAAAGTTTTCCTGATTCCGGAGGAATATCAAGCAGTATTACAGTATCAGAGCCATGTCCAAACCTCTAAAGCTTTCGCTACTGTGAAAAATACACTAAAGAAGAGACATCAAAGCAGAAGCGTCTGGATAAAGATGACAGATGCTCTATTAACCACATACTGTGATGAGGATGAAAATATGATTTTCCAGAACCTATTCCTTGAAGAAATTACTCAAAGCCAATCAGATATTGGTAGTAAACCTAATTTGGAAGATCCATTAGTGAAAATTTTGGAAAAATTAATTGAAAGTCAACAAAGCAAAGAAAAACAAAGTATGAAGAAACTAGCCGATAGATTTGTGATTGAAAAATTTGACGGGAAAAATTTGAGTGCATATAACTGGATGGAAACATTTGAAAAAGAGTGTGCGAGGTTTGACATAGTAAAAGAGGCGGAAAAAATTGAATTTTTCAGATTATTTCTTGAAAAATCCTGCGCAGATTGGTACTCTTCCATGATGATCAAGCACAGTTTACAATCGGAGTGGTCGGAGTGGAAATCAAACTTTTTGCAAACCTACCCTAATAAAGGTTGGATTAAAAGCAAGTATGCGTTATTCTTCAAGTACCAATCAGGATCTTTATTAGAATACGCCATTAAAAAAGAAAAACTTCTATTAGAAGTCAGAAAAACAATAGATCAAGGGACCCTAATTGATATAATTGCAGCCGGCTTACCGGATTTCATGACAGACAGAATCAACAAAGAAGAAATCGTACATACAAAAGATTTGTTTAATGAACTTGGCAATTTAGAACATTTGGTAGGAAAGAAAAAAATTATAAGAAGGAAAGATGATACTAAGCAAATGAAAGAAAAGTGCCGTATTTGTGAAAGTTTACAAAAAGGTGTGCGCTATCATCCAGAAGATTCCTGTTGGTTCAAAACAAAAATGAATAGTGGAAAAGAAAGTAATAATAAACAAATAAAGCACATTAACAATTCAGAATTAGAATATGAACTGCAGTATGAAGACCAAAAAAACTAATAGTGCCGCCGTTAGTTAAAGTAAAATTAGTATTGAATAAAAATGTTGAAGTATTTGGAATCTATGACTCTGGCTCTAATGTGTCATTGATGAATTCAAGATTATTGAAGATAAACAATAAAGAATCGAGTTACTCTAGCAATACTAATTTAAAAACAATTAATGGCGTTAAAAAGGCAAATGGCATAATAATACTAGATATAACCATTTTTAATGTGGAGAAAAAAATGAATGTTTTTGTAATAGACAACCAAAATTTTGATTACGACTTTTTAATCGGGTTAGATTGTATCAAAGATTTTTTCTTAATTCAAAATGAAAACTTAGAAATCACTCAGAAAGTTCCTATACAAAGAATTGAAGCTGTTTCTAAGGAAACAAATAAGTCAGATATTGACATTTTTAAGGAAATAAAATCTGATAATTTAATTAACTTTAACGAGAACTTCAGTGAAGAAAACTTCAAAATTTGGATAAACCATCTAGACTTTCAACAACAGGCAGTGATTGATGATTTAATATTGAACAATAAATCTGTATTTGCAAAGGACAAATATGATATTGGAATGGTAACGGATTATGAAGCACACATTGATCTGTCAAACGAAAAATATTGCAGTAAAAGGCCATATCGTTGCACAATTGAAAACAAAAAGGAGATCGAAAATCAAATTGGAAAATTATTGGAAAAAGAAATAATAGAAGAATCATATAGTCCGTTTGCAGCTCCAGTTATATTAGCTTATAAAAGAGATGAAAATAAAAAGTCAAGATTGTGCATAGATTTTCGAGACCTAAACAAAATCGTTGTCCCTCAATCACAGCCATTCCCACTTATTGAGGACCTGAGATTGCAAGTTTTTCTCGACACTGGACCTGAATTCAGCATTTTGGTCAATACCTCTGAGTGTCTCAGACAGACACAAAACTGCATTCGTCACCCAGGACGGCCATTTCAAATGGACTTGCTTACCATTCGGCTTAAAGACCTCACCGGCTATATTTCAGAGAATAATGTGCAACATAATACGGAAACACAAGCTTGGAGATTTCACAGTATGTTACATTGATAACATCTTGGTATTCTCAAAATCATTTTCAGATCATGTCAAACATTTGGAACAACTATTTCAAGCAATTAAAAGTGAAGGTCTAAGACTAAAATTTTCTAAATGTATGTTTGCAGCCGAGTCAGTTAAGTACTTGGGGCACGTAATACAGAATAATTCAGCTAAACCTCTGAAAGACAACTTAATATCGATAAATAACTTCCCTACTCCAAAAACGAGGAAGAACGAGAGACAATTTTAAGGGAAAATAAACTTTTATCATAAGTTTGTGCCGAGAATAGCAATAAAATTGGAAATATTACATAACCTGTTAAGAAAAGGACACACCTTTAACTGGACTAAGGCATGCCAAGAGTCATTTGATGAAACGAAACAAATATTATGTTCTCAACCAATATTGACCATTTTTTGTCCAAACCTGCCTATCCACATATACACAGATGCCAGTATTCTAGGGCTAGGAGCAGTCCTAAAACTGCCACAAGAAAACAATGAAGAGAAACCAGTGGCATACTTCTCGAAAAAATTGAATGAAGTTCAAAAAAAAAAGAAAGCTGTATATCTAGAATGCCTAGCAATCAAAGAACGTGTGAAGTATTGGCAGCATCTGTTGATAGGTAGGAAATTTACTGTCTTTTCAGATCACAAGCCTTTGGAGAATATGAATATAAAGTCAAGAACAGACGAAGAGTTAGGAGATCTCACATACTACCTATCACAGTATGATTTCCAAATTAAATATTCTCCAGGAAGATACAACATTGAAGCTGATTGCCTAAGCAGGAATCCAATCCTTGAAGCAAATGAGAACCTGGATGAACAATTAAAAATTGTCAACATAATAACACTAGAAGATATCTTAAAAGACCAAGCTAAAAATGAAAAGATACAGTGCAGAAAAGACAAGTTAATAACAAAAAACATCATTTATTACAAGAAAGTAAAAAAAAAAAAAGAAAAAATAGTCCTATCAGAGAGATTTAGCATACAGTTCATCAAAGACGTACATACAGACCTGGGTCACATAGGAATTAAACAGATGCAAAGAATGATCAGCTCATGGTACACAGCAGAAAAGATAACAAAAAATATTAAAAGAATCTATGAAAGTTGTATAGTATGTTTAAAGAACAAAGCATGATGTCCCACTTAGGTCCCGCGACAAAACCTTTTGAGATATGTTCCATTGATACGATTGGAGGATTTGGGGGTTCAAGGTCAACGAAGAGATACTTACACCTGCTGTCAGACCATTTCATACGGTACGCATACATTTTGACGTCAAGTACACAAAATGCAAATGATTTCATGAAACTAGTGAAAAATTGTGCGGAAGCTAACGACATTGGCGTGATTCTCTCAGACCAATACCCAGGTATCAATTTCAGAGACTTCAAAAGATTTTTGGATGAAAAAAACATTCCAGTCATTTTTACTGCTGTGGACTCACCCTTCTCAAATGGCTTAAACGAAAGACTAAATCAAACTTTAATCAATAAAATCAGATGCAAGATAAACAAAAATTACGCTAAAATGGCATGGAAAACTATAGCACAAAATTGTGTTAAAAGCTATAACGAAACGGAGCACACTGTCACTGGATATGCTCCAAAGTATCTTCTAAATGGCGCAGATGTTACCATTTTGCCAAATGAGCTGAAAATTAAAAAGACCGAGTACGATTTGATTCAAGACAGGAAAAAAGCGTTGGAAAATACAATCAAATCACATAATTACAATAAGATGATTTATGATAAAAGGCGAAGAGATGCAGACTTCAATGTTGGTGATACCGTTTTTGTGGATAATGGAAATAAGCTGAATAGGAAAAAGCTCGACGAATTGAGAATTGGACCTTATAAAATCATAGAAAATATATCAAATTCAATTTACAAGATAAACACTTACCAAAGAAAATCAGAGTCAAACTTTTTCCCCGTCTCGAAACTAACTCCAGCCCCTGCACTTGAAGACCAGGAAGAGGATGTGTGATCAGTCGTATTGTTATATCTTCGGCGGGAGGGGGAGATGTAAAGAAAAATATAATTTTCTTGGATTTAAGTATTCCCGCGCATCAAGTGTTAAATATTCCCGCGCTCCAAGTGCCATCGTGATCGTGACAGAACGCGACATACAAATTGAACAAATTGAATTGTAACCTATAAATGCTGTCGAGCAAGCAATTAAAAGTTAAGAATATTAAGCAATTGTGATTTGGAAGTTGACATTGTAATTAATAACATTGAATGTCGTTTCTTTACTTACAGGTAAAGTTTGTTTTTGTAATTCTTTTTTCATACTATTAATTTATGTAAATCTTACTTGTAGATTAATTGAATAAATCTTTACTTACAGAGAAACTCAGTTGTGTTTTGATTTACTGTGTCATCCAAATCACTACGAGGAGAAAATTCATCTTATATATATATATATATATATATATATATATATATATATATATATATATATATATATATATATATATATATATATATATATGGCATACAAAAGTGAACAACACCACACTAGAAATAGTCGAAGAATATGTATAACTTGGTCAGCTCATACCCAAATCCAGCTTACTAATACCAGAAATCAATCGACGAATAAAGATGGCATGGAGTGCTTATGGGAAGAACTCGATTATACTCAAGTCTAAAATAAAGATGAACTCCTACCAGTCCTGTTGTACGGTAGTGAAACATGGGCGCTAACAACAGGGATAGCGAGGAAACTCCTGATTGCCCAAAGAGCCATGGAAAGATGTATGCTGGGGATTACACGAAGGGATCGCAAGAGACTATCGTGGATACGAGAAAGGACCCAAGTAACAGACGTGATACATAGAGTGAAATCATGGTAATGGCGATGGGCCGGTCACTTGGCGAGAATGACGGACGGCAGATGGACCACAAGAATAACGCAGTGCAACCCAAGAGAAATCAAATGACCAAGAAGACGGCCAAACATTCGATGGGACTATAATGTAAAGAAAATAGCTGGAATAGCCTGGATGAGAATAGCTGAAAACAGGAAGATATGGAGAGCAACAAGGAGTCAATATGTAAGGGAGGCTGCACCATAATTTAGGATTATGGCTGCGCAAGCTGAATATGATGATGATGATGATATTGTTAGATTTGCAATTTTAACTTGATCAGAATTTGTCAATTTAAACTTAAAGTATAATATTATGAATTCTAACAGGGAAACCCTTTTATTTTGTATCAAACTATTACATTATTATATTTAATAAAACAAAGTCAGTCCGTAGCTGACCGCGTGTGTAAACGGTGTCCTTTTATAATTTTACTTCCACGCAACAGATTATGGGCCCAGACACCCGGACACAGAAGGTCCGTGTATTAAAGTGTTTTGTTTTGTAGTCGTGAAAAGTGAAAATTCGGCATGGCAGAGTCTATCCGTTTAACGAAACTCAACAACACGAATTAACAAAGTTGGAAATTAAAATTGGAGCGACTTGTAACACGGGATGAGCTCTGGGCAGTTGTGAGGGATTCGAAGCCCGATACAGTTACCGACGCATGGATTTCGAAAGACGATAAAGCACGAGCGCACATCGTTTTTTGCATTGAGGATGACCAGCTCACTCACATAAAACGGAAAGAGATAGCATTTGAAATGTGGAATCCTCTGAAAGCCTTCTATGACAAAGCGACGTTGTCAAATAAAGTACAAGTTCTTCGTAAATTGTATCGTCTCATTCTTCAGGAAGATGGTGACATGCTGCTGCATTTAAATTCCATGGACGAAATCATCGACGAGTTGACAATATTAGGGGAGCCGCTAGCCGACGAGCTGAATGTTGCTATATACCTGAGTAGCTTGCTCGATAGCTATAGTGCGTTGATTATGGCGCTGGAGTCTAGACCGGAGTCTAACTTAACTACTATATACTATATGTAAAAGCAAAACTCGTAGAGGAGTACAATAGACGTCTCAATATGCATGGAAGTACAAATCTTGATAAGAATACTGCATTACAAAAAAAATGTAAAGGATAGGAAGTAAAGTGTTTCTTCTGCAAGAAATTTGGACACATAAAAACAGAATTCAGGAAGTATTTGAAGTGGAAAAAGAAAAACTTGGAAAAGTCTCAAACAAATACAGTGCAGAGGTCGCAGTTGGATTTTGATGATTGTAGTCTGGTGTGTGTCAACGCTCTTGTTAGCTATTCAATCAGCAGCGAATGGATTATTGATAGTGGTGCCTCAGCACATATGTGTAATAATAAAGAATACTTTCACGAATTGAATGAGATCGATAAAGGAACAGTTATGTTAGTTGATGGTCGCGCATTACTTGTGAAAGAAATAGGCATTGTTAGGATCAGAGGCAAACAGACAAAACAATAAATTATTTTTGGCCGGACTTAAATTGCAACTTAGTTTCGATGAATAAACTGATCAGCAAAGGATGTGAAGTTGATTTTAATGAATACTTTTGTAAAATTTCGCTGAAAGAAGCTGCAATTATCACAGTAAGTACCTATAATAATATTTGCAGACTCTCAGTGGATCAAAAAATCGCTAATTCGGTACAGTTGAATAATCCAAAATGTGTGCATGAGTGGCATAAAATATTAGGGCACCGCAACTTAAACGACGTTCAGAAACTGGATCATTTGGCCGATAACGTATCGTTTAAAGAATGTAAGCATAATAATGTTTGTGAAGTTTGTTTGATGAATAAATCCACTTGTGATCACTTTCCTAATGAGTCTAAGACTAGAATGAGTGAAATTCTTGAAATAATACAGCCGCGAGCAAAAGTATTAGGCACCCCTATTATTTATGCCTATATAAACAATTTGTGTAAATATAGGCATTTTACTGTTTTACTATTGTGTTCGGGGTATGTTTACGTGGAAATAAAACAAAAACAATTTATGACATGCAGATGTGCAATGACACATTATTTTTCCGAATTAGTTATTTTACAATATGATGAATTTTAGAGTATTGTCGTAGTTTGAAGTGAATGCACGTGTTGTACGCAAATATTTCTCCCATATTCTTCGAAAATAATAATTTAAGCGTGAGCTATGCTGAAAAAACTGAGCTTAGTGCAGAACAGCGCCTAAAAGTTAAGGTTTTGCATGAACAAGGCATTTCGCAAGTGAAAATATCCCGAGAAGTGAAGTGTTCACGTTGTGCAGTGCAATATGTAATCAATCGCTTCATAGAGACCGGATCCCTTGAAAATAGACCAAGAACAGGCAGAAAAACAGTCACTATCGATCGTGATGACTAACTGTTAACTAGGTAGTCTCTACAGGATCGCAAAAAACAGCTGTCAACCTCGCTGCAAGGTTATCTGAAGAAAAAAGTAAATCTGTGAGTGTATATACCGTCAGAAGAAGGCTTCTCAAAGCTGGATTAAAAGGTTGTAAGGCAAGGAAGAAGCCGTGGCTCTCGGAACACAACATGAAAAATCAGTTGCAGTGAGCCCTCAAACATAAAGATTGGACAGTGGAAGATTGGTCCAACGTGCTGTGGTCAGACGAATCTAACTTCAAGTATGATTATTCATTTATGTTTTAAATTAAAATACTTCAATATCTTCGAAAACTGATTCTGTTGTGAAAATGATGAAATCATAAATTTAACCATTTTCTTCTTCTTTACACAGGTGATTGGAACTCCTGGAGTAACCTATGTCAGGCGCGGGTGGGTGAAGAATACAACCCAAAAAGTGTAGTGCCCACCATTAAACACGGCGGAGGCTCAATTATGATTTGGGGTTGCATGGCTGTCGATCGAATGGGCGAAATGGTATTGTGTGAGAGGCGAATGAACAGTGAAAAATACACAGAAGTCCTAGAGTCAACTCTAGCTCCGTCGGTGACGAAAATTTTTGGCGACGCGGATAGTTATAGAATAAAATTTCAACAATACAACGCCACTTGCCTCAAATTTGCTCACTCTGGGGCATGGATAGCTTGAAACGACATAGGCCTCCTAGACTGGCCACCACAATCCCCGGACATCAATCCGATTGAGCATATTTTGAGTTTTTTGAAGAAAAAAATCAAGAGAAATTTAATCAGTAATAAGAACTCCTAACTGGCTGCTTTAGAGCATGAACGGCGACAAATCACAAAAGAAGAGTGCTTTAAGTTGGTAAAGTCAATGTCAAAAAGAGTAGCTGCTGTAATTAAATCAAAAGGTGGATCGACCAAATATTATTTCATTGTAATAAACAATACAATTTACCACATATGTTTTATTCACATCACATATGTTAAACTATCCTAAAACTGGCATTTCAGAAGGGTGCCTAATACTTTTGCTCGTGGCTGTACATTCGGATGTTTGTGGTCCTCTGCATACTACACCAAGGGGCAATAAGTACGTTCTTAGTTTGATCGATGCTTTAAGTGGATATAGGTGTATATACCTAATGAAACGAAAAGACGAAGTGTCCCACATCAATTTCCTTAAATGATGGAAACTCAACTCAACTCCTTAAAATGATGGATACTCAACTAAATAAAACGCCTAAATGTATACAATCAGATCGTGGCGGTGAGTACATGGATATTGAATTAAGAAACTGTTTTAAACAAAAGGGTATTAAAATTCAATCAATAATTAAGACACCTCAACAAAATGGTAAAGCTGAGCGAAAGAACCGCAGGCTGATTGAAATGACGCGTTAGACAGTCAACCCGTAGTAATAAAGGCATCCCACCACAACGTTATAGAGAAATATACAAGGTTACATTTGACAAAATTAAAACTGAAAATACATTTGGGAAAGCAATCGGCTGTTGTGATAAACTAAATTGGATTAAGGCTATGGATGATGAGATAAACTCACTAAAGCAGCATGGTACCTGGGAAATAGTAACATTGCTTCATGGTAGTGTCGCAATCGGTAGCAAATGACCAATACGTTAATGAAGTTAAACATAAAGCGCGGGATTTTCGCAAAAATTTGGACGTGATTATGATGAAATGTTTGCTCCTGTTGTTAATCATACAACTCTTAAAACTCTTCTTACTGTGGCGGGAGAAAAGAATATATTTGTACACTATTTCTATGTAGACTTACTTGAATGGCGAGCTTTCTCATGAAGGCTATGTGCGTCAATCAAAAGGATATTGTATTGGAGGACCCGATAAAATATGCAAGTTAGTACGAAATCTATATGGGCTTAAACAAGGTGCTAAAGTATGGTAACAAAAATTTGATAAAGTAACGAAAGAAAATGAATTTAAAAATAGTGATAATCATAGTATACTTAAGTAGTATCCGGTATACTTAAATAGTATCCGGAAAAATCCCGAACACAAGCCGAACAGTGAACCATAAATATTCGGTAGCAGCTAGGTAGGTAAAAGCTGACACGAAGATTGGCGCGTATATAAACATATGCTTCGGTGAGAGATTTCAGGATTGCCATATCTCAAAAAATCAATAACATTGCAGAAAAACAAATTCGTTCCATGCAATCTTTTAGTTTTTCATTGGGATCTGGCAGCACTCCCATGTTCTGAAATGCGTCAAAGAACACGTGCGTCGGAAATTTTATTTGCTTTTTGCTTTGTTTCTTGAACGCGCCAAGCCTGGGCTAAGTTGACGTGCCCCGGATCAGCTAACCGGCCCCTGGGGAAATTCAGAAAGTGTGCAACACAGGGTAAATGAAAGGTGATAATGACCCATTTCTCTACATAAAACAAATCGGCGATGATTGGATATATTTGTGTACTTATGTTGATGATATAGTTATCGCCTCTTAAAAATTGATATTCATCAACGACTTCAAGATACATTTGGATAAACATTTCAAAATACAAGACTTAAGTAGTATAAAATATTATTTGGGCATTCAATTGGAACGAGACATAAGCGGTATATTCACGATGTATCAATCAAATTATATGGTAAACAAATTATCTCGTCATTATATGGAAAACAAATTATCTCGTCACAGATAATGAGCCACTTTCAAGGATTTTTTATCCAGACCTTGTACTGCCACCGATGACCTCTTCACGTTTGCTCAGGTACGCCTCTTGCCTCTGTGGGCTCGACTATAAATTTCAATGCAAGTAGGGGAAAGAAAGCGAAAATGTCAACTGTCTGTTCCATGCACCAGTCTGTACAACTAGTGAGTCACCAGAAATTTTAATTCATCAAGAAGTTAGCACGCTGTTTGCTGAAACACTGCTCCAGATCTCCAGTTTGTCTATCACCGCAGAGACAGTCGCCGAGGAAACTGCAAAACATCTGAAGTTGCAAGCATTACTACAGGAGCTCAAGACCAGCTGCAATAGCTTGTACACTGCCCCTGGCAATATGCTATTCCGTTCCAAGCGAGCAGTGATCCCAAAATCTTTCCAAATACCAATTCTGCAAGAGCTTCATGCAACGCATGTGAGAATCACAAAGATGAAGCAACTCGCCAGGAGATACGTTTACTGAGTGAGTACTGTTACTCCTCACAGACAATCATCATCCTCGTTTCGACGCAGGTAAATAGCGCGGTGCTCTCTAGCAAGAAGGGCAACACGCCTGCAATAACTCTCACCGCCAAATTAGAGACTGTCAGATACGAAGATACGTTTCATAGGTCTGGATCAAAGATAGATCCCTGAGCAACACCCAATGTAACTTCCACCCTTCATTGGCTCTGTGTCGTGTCGTAACGCAGGCTTTGATCCTTCAGGTAGCTCTTCAAAAGCCACATTAGATATTCTGAAACTTGAAAAGGGTTTTCCAGCGTATCCAGAATATCTTTCCATCTAGCGGAGTTGAAGGCATTCCTAACCTCAAGTGTCATCAACAGGACGATCCGTCAATTGGTGTGGCTATATGCCTCTGCCTTGAAGACCACGCCCACCCCCTCTGCAATCACATCAAAGATGGAGCATCCTGCTCCAAAGCCATACTGCCCCAGAGGTTGGTTCCCAGCTGCACGAATTGCGTCAGTGGTCTTCCTTTGATGAGTTTCTCTAGAACTTTCCCAACTGTGTCTAGCATACATTACAGGTGGTATTCAGATGGCAATTCAGATTTCCCTTCCCCTTGCCTCACCACCTTCAATCGTAGCGGGAAAACTCCGCCCTGTAGGCAAGCGTTGAATGTGCTGAGCAGCAAGTCAGGACTATGGTGATAGACAAGTTATGTTACAACACCTCAGCTGAAACACCATCTGGATCTGGAGCCCTCTTCGCTTCCAGTGAAAGGACTGCCTCTTCTAGTTCCGGTGGTGTGAAGAGTGAACACTAGAAATCTGTTTCACCATGGGCAGCGTTGACATGGACGAGATGGGCGGAGAAGAGTGTTCGCACTATCTCATCCATCTTTTCTACATCATGTATGCAAGGCTCCCATAGGGTACCAAGCTTCCGTATAACTAGCTCATAACCAAGGCCTCACGGATCCTTGTTCCCATTGTCCACTAGATCTTGCCAGTAGCGAGCCTTCCTGTTGTTAATCAATTCGCGAACGCATTTCCTGGTCGACTGTTATGCCGCTTCTCGGTTGCATGCCTCAACACGGTTCTATGCCGGTTGAGCCTCACGCCAACGCTTGTGCCACTCCCTTCACTTTTTGGCGATTTCACTCGACCACCAGTATACTGGGGGCTTGCCGTGCCAGGGTTTTCGATGAGGCATAGAAGCTTTGCAAGCAGTCGTGAAGATGCTCATAGTTGAGGTCACCACGTCTTGAGCTGCCAGTTCTTCCGTCCCCTGCGAATCTTCCTACAGTGGTGCACCTGCTGTGAGCACCTCGACGAACCTCTCGACGTACATCCTTCTGATGTGCCACCCAATTGTAGGAAGCCGAGAGAATGGGCGTTAGGAGACAACATCACTGATCTCAAGCAGAATGCAATGATGATCACTGGTTGAGTAGTCCTGTAATACTTTCCAATTGTGTATCCTCTGTACCAAGGACTCCGAGGCAAATGTCACATCCAGTATGGTTCCTACACAGCCAATACGGTGGAAAGTCGGCATACTTCCGGTGGTTGGTACGACGAGCGCCGTCCTGGCCGCTATTTATAGGATTCGTTTTCCCCATGGATCTGTTTGAAGCATGCCCCATTCGATTGCTTTAGTGTTGAAGTCTCTCCCAACGAGCACATTGCCATCTGCGTTCGAGACAGCTCCCTCCGAAGCATTAAGCTTGGCTTGGAAAGATGATATCGATTCGTTCAGCCTTAGGTATACACTAAAAAATGTGGTCTCAGAGCACCGAACCCAGACAAAATCATCCCCCCATCCACAGCCTTCCACCTGGAAATCACAGTTTTATCAGGATACCACGATGCAGAACTTTTATCATGGTGCTGCTCACTCACCAGCATAAAGTCGGCTTTCATGCCCCTCGAAAACTGCTCAAGCAGATTTTGGGTGGCTGAACTGCGGTGTAGGCTTAGCTGCATGATGCGGATCATTTAATTTCTGATTTTGCCTTGGCTAGGTCTTGCTGGGAAACCCGGCATTTTCCTGATCCCAAGACGTGCCCAAAATCTGGGTTGGGATCAGCGTCCTTACAAAGAATACAGTGTGCTTGCTTTGCATACTCTTTTATTTTTCGTCCAATTTCACCGCATTTGCAACATAGAGAACTATCGGGTTCTTTGCATACTTGTGCGGCATTTGAAACATTGAAGAGACGCTGCTCTTTGCCGTATCCTGCAGACAACCCATTCTATTCTTACTTTGTCCTTATTCAGAAATTATTCGGCATTTTTTTCGGTCAAGTCAATGATGGCCATGCGTTGTCTCCTTTGGTTTTCTGGTGTCAGCCTACCTTTGATCCTGCCCACGCTAGAGGGCCTCTTCTACCTTGGCCAGATCCGTGACACAGTCAATGTCTCTTATTTCTATCGTTGCCATTGGCTCGAGTGAGGCTATAGTTGCACTTTTGATAAGAAGGATTCTACATTTGATATAAGCTACACATAATATATAATAGAAACGTTGCCAAAACACACGGGGCTTGGCACTCACTACTCGATCGATTACATGAGATTGTTCTTCCTTATAGTGTAGATCGAACACGTTCGAACTCTTCACAATGATACAGTCTAGGCCGAATATGCTCGTACGCTTCACTCTAGTCTAGATCGAACACGTTCGTACTCTACATAATGATACAGTCTAGATAGAATAAGCTCGCATGCTTCACTATAGTCTCCTCCACTTATTTTAAGGAACTGGACATATGTTGAAGACATACTCCCTTAGATATGCAGGCTTCTGTCGGTTTCTGGTAAGCTTGGGTGATGGAGTCACAGGCGGGTTAGGCTAAACAAGCGGACCATGCGTGTCGAATTGTGTATCTGGATGGTTTTTGTGTGTCAAAGTTGGCACTGGTGGTAACTGGCAGTCTGTTGGCAGTCCTGCAGTTTCTGTTGAGGATGGCACACCCATTCTGTGCTGCGGAATTGAAGGAGCGAAGGAGACTTGTTTCTTCGGGACCGAGGTGATGACCAACTAATCAATGTGGTATTTCAGAGTGCGGCTCGTATCAAATTCGACCATATAATGGTACTGGCCAAGTATCCTCCTAACGGTGTCGAATTGCCAAACGTCTTGATTTCCCAAGTAAATCTTCGCTGCACTCTCTCTGCCACTTAGAGACTATGAACCCGTAAGGCGGCAGGTGCTGTTGGAAACCTTTTCTGTTGGGGAGCAGTACATTGGACGAGTCCGGATCCTTTTCTGCATGTCCAGCTCTGAAGGAGACAGAGCTGATGTTAAAGGTTTGCTACATAGTGGAATATTATGCACTGTAGGTTGATATACAGGGGAGCGAGATCATCAGCAGCCTTGAGCCTTCAACGTCTGGATGCTGCATTCTGCACGACCATTTGTGGCTGCATAGCTCAGCTCACTGGACTTTTGGAATACTCCGTGTTCTTTACAATATCCTTAGAACTTTTCGCCTCTAAAAATGGTAGTGTTGTCCGAAACCATCACGTAACGATGCACCGAAAAGATGCCCTCAAGTAGAGAGATTTTTGGAGCAAAGATGGAGCGTCACGGATTGTGCGAACCTTTGCCCACTTCAACTTAGCATCCATGCATATCAAAAGGAAATGTCCATCTAAAGGGCACACATAGTCGATGTGCGCTCTGTCCCGATTTTCGTCAGGCTAATCCCAGGGCTGAATTGGGGCTTTCTGCGGACTGTAGCGAACTTTAGCACAGAATTCACAACTCTTCACAAATCATTCTAGGTCCTTTGCCAAGCCTTCCCAATAAACGTATCTCCTGGCTAGTTGCTCAATCTTTGTGATTCTCACATGCATTGCATGAAGCTCTTGCAGCATTGGTATTTGGAAAGATTTTGGGATCACTGCTCGCTCGGGATGGAATAGCATATTGCCAGGGACAGTGTACAAGTTATCTTTGGAGTTGATCTTGAGCTCCTGTAGTGATGCTTGCAACTTCAGATCTTTTGCAGTTTCCTCGGCAACTGTCTCTGCGGTGATAGACAAACTGGAGATCTTGAGCAGTGTTTCAGCAAACAGCGTGCTAACTTCTTGATCAAGATTTCTGGTAGCTCACTAGGTGTAGAGACTAGTGCATGGAACGGACAGTTGACATTTTCGTCTTCTTTTCCCTACTTGCATTGAACTTTGTAGTCGAGCCCGCAGAGGAAAGAGGCGTACCTCAGTCAATGCAAAGAGGTCATCTATAGAAGTACAAGATTTGGATGAAAAATCCTTGAAAGTGGTTCATTGCCTGCGACGAGAACAAAACGTTTGTCGAAGAAGTGTGTCGCTGCGTATACGATAGGCTTTTCTCTCAAGCTGACTGTAATTTGACTCAGGCTGCTGAAGATTATCAATTTCATGGCTTAGTACTGCGGCTATTCCGTTTCTTGAGGCATCAGTTGCGTGTATCACTTATTTTGAAGGATCAAATGAAAAGAGCACTCTGTCTGAGCATGGTTCTGCCTTGAGATTCATAAAGGAGGCCTTAGCAGCAGCAGATGAAAAGAAACTGTCACTCATCCTGAGTAAGCGGAGTAGTGGGTAGGTCTTTGAATTGAAGCCTGGAATGAATTTGGCATAATATATGACTAGGTCAAGGAACCTTCGCAATGCATTTACATTCTTCAGTAGCAGCAACCGAAAAACTGCTTGACTTTAGCCGCACACTTTGGAATCTGATTGCGGAGCACAACATGACCAAGGTAGTTAATGCTTTCTTGAAAAATGAGTATTTAGCACGATCGAGATGGAGATAATTTTCTGTGAGACGTTCCAGGCATGCGCCGAGATTTCGGGTGCACTTCTCGGGATCTGAGCCATGACAGATGATATCATTAACGTATACGTTGACCTATGGAAAGCCGTACAGCAATGGACCCAAGACCCAGTTGGATTCCACGCAACATTAAAAGGAAGATTTTATTCTTTTTTTTTATTTTTCCGATCTATTTTGCGAAAATGAAATCAATTACGAATATCTAGGCTGATTCCAAGACTACGAATCCACATGCATCCAAGCAAAGCGTCATACCCTGCAGGCACTATGCATAGATCAGCTTCCAATGAATTCCCTTTGTAGATGGCTGAGACGGTGACTTTACCTTTAGACTTGATGACGTGATCTGAGTAAGAGTGGAAGTAGAGTGAAATCAGTTGCATCAGTACTTTGAATCTCAATGTATTGAAAGCAGTTTCTGAGATCAAAGAGAAACTGTAATGAATCAGCCCTACGCCACTGACAACGATCCGCAGGTCGTTATTGACGTCGACGGTTCGGAAACAACCCTTTAACTACTCGCGAACACTGAACCGCATTTTGACAGCTGGGAGGAAGATGAAAATCGTGGTGGTGAACAGAAAAAAGCTGAAGAGCCCGGGTAAAATGGCTACACTGCCATGAGGATTGTGAGATATCATCGGGTTTTGGACAGTTAATAAAATGTACGCGTCCGATAAAAAGATTCCGTAATGATCAAATCTCTTAACGCAACTGACATAACTGTGAAATAAACTAAGAAAAGTTGTGATTTTTTAGACGTAACCGCAAGAGAATTGCGTGAAAAGTCGAGCGCAAAAACGGAAGACGGGAGGAAAATTTTCTGTCCGAGTTCGCTAAGTTCCGACGTCGCGAATCAGGAAAAAGTTCCTATTTTCTGCCAGACGAAGCCGTGCAAATGCTAAGATCGCAACATTATTTGTGCGGCCTTTGGTAGGTGAATATACATCTTTAGATAATCCACGTGCTCACCAGTCATTTTATTGTCTTAAGGGAATTGACTTACAGTCCTCCTCGACAAGCGCTGCAAAAAACAAGCAGGCATAGTTTTCGATAGTGCAGTTGGAGTTCAACTTGTAAGTCCTATCCTTGCTTCAATTTGGCCACAGATCTTAAGGGTATTTATTTAAGAAATAGGGCTGGCGTTAGTAAAGGTTACATTGAAACGAAACAAGAAGCCCAACGACTACAGAGTGATGGATTCCGCCTGTGGTGGCAGGTGACATTGGCTGCGACAACAAGTGTTCGGCGCGTGGAGTAACGACATAAAGAGATTAACGACAGTATCATTAACGCATCTGGCTTAGCCGCAGATCATCCATCGTTGTCAAAGCGCAACGTATGGTAGCATGTGATTCGTATTCGTATTACACGAGGTGTATGTATACATTTTTATCTTGTTTACGAAAAAGCCAGCCGAACTATCTGCATATCGATGTAATCCAGCTGCGGAGCGGAACGTCATCAAAGAATCTGTGAGCTCAGTGCAGTGTCGGGAATTATTGCATTAAATCTGAATGCAGTGCACAACGACATTAAGCGAAATTACGATGAAATATCGGCAGTGCCCACGTCATTAGTTTAACGGAATAAGTTCCAAAGCAAGATATAGTTTGCATACCATCTCACCATTAATTTCTTCCAACAAATTAAATCTAGTTTTGTAAGCTGTTTCCAAAAAAAAGTAGATGATAGCTATTCAAAGAGATGGAACATCACAAATCACATGTGGTGATGTAAATACCGTTTGCAAGAAGATGACGATAGAATGACAGCAAAGTGAGACTTGACTTCAAAATTTGAATCAAATTAATTTTTGGTAGTGGGTATAATGAGGCATCTTCCATAATTCAAATGAAAATATAATTGCCTTATGTAGTTAATATCCAATATTAATGATCACCGTCTGTTAAAATGCAAATATCAAATCATCACATGTCCGATTGAAATTACCGATAACGAAAAAAAAACCGAAGTTTCTGGCAACGCAACTATACTCTATTTTTGTGATTCACTCTTAGTCAAATGATATTGTACCTAACTTCAAATATTAAAATAGCAACAAAGTAGCTGTGCAAATATTTATAGTTAAGAAAATATAATTTTAATGTTGCATTTTCAAGGTTCATGAAGAAATGGGATATTCGCGAATTATTTTGCTTTTATGGTTAAAAAGAATCCCTACCGATTGAAATTTCTACAAGACCTTTTAAACTGAATACAATATAATTAATTAATGTAGAACTGCCAGACAGTGTCGGTCTGGGTCATTCTCGCAGATGCAACAGTGCTAACCAGTCTGTTTGATGGCTTGGCAATACAATTGAAATTCATTTAATCAATATTTCAGATGGATTTGATTTGTGCCTGCTACTATACAGAGCTTTCCAATAAGAGGTGTTATTTTGATATTAAAAGCAAAATACTTTTTTTAATACAAATGATCAGATGTTTATTTTATTATAAAGAAGAAGGTATGCCGTTAATATTGAAAAATAACATTATGCAAATGACCGCCACGTTCACGCTTACAGGAGCATATCCTTTTCATGAAATTTTCCATAGCCAAATCGCAAAGTGGCTGCCCTATGTCCTCGATAGCCTCACGAATTCCATCTTTGAGGTCTTGAATCGACGCTGGGCTGTTAGCGTAGACCTTCTTTTTCACGTGGCCCAAAGGAAGAAGTCACAAGGTGTTAAATCACAAGATTTCGGTGGCCAATTGTGATCAACTCTTCGAGAGATAACACGGTCCGGAAACTTTTCCCATAAAAGATCAATAGCCATAAAAAATCATTAATTATCTCTCGATAGCGCAATCCATTCACAGTAATTGTTGCTCATTTTCGAAAAAGTAAGGTCCAATGACTCCACCGGACCATAAACCGCACCAAACAGTCACACGTTGAGGATAGAGAGGCTTTTCAACAATAACTCTTAGGTTTTCTGAGCCCCAGATGCGACAGCTTTGCTTTTTGACGAAGCCACCGAGGTGGAAATGGGCCTCATCATCAAGATGATTTTTCGATGGAATTCCGGATCATTTTCATGCATTTCAAGGACCAATCAGCAAAGACACGACGTTGTTGATGATCGATCGGCTTAAGTTCTTGTGTTAACTGAACTTTATAACCCTTAAGACGACGACCCAAAAATGTTCGAGTTTTACGAACCGTCTCTGCTAAATTTTTATCATTTTTATAGTGAATTTTAATAATTTCAATGCGTTGTTGAATTGTGTATTGTTCTATTTTTATTAATGGCGTAGTTTTTACTTGTCAAATGTTAAAAAATGACAGCTTCAAAAGTGACATCTACCGAAATAGTGGGCTATTCAAAATAACACCTCTATATTCTATAACCAATAAGAAGTCTGCATTCCATAACATGATTAGCATTTATATCCATTTAACCTGCATAATTTGCTCGCCTATTTTTCAAAATATATGACTACAACTATGTAGATAATTTCTTTTTTATCGCTTTGCATCGAACATATCCTAAATGATCTTTCACACCATTGAAGCCAATGTCATCATTACATTTGGCTGGAGGGGCATAGCAAATTAGATGTCGATGATTTTTGTTTTGATCCAATAAGTGAGTAGAAATTGGCGAAAATACCCTTTTGCCTTTAAAGGAAATCAATGAAAAATTTCTACAAATTATGTGCATCAAACATACCGATCAAACAGAATAGTGAATTCAAATTTGTATAACAAGACAAATCCTCATAGCATGTAATCATTAACAGTTACAATTAGGACCAGTAGTTACATTATGTATGGAGTTTGAAACTTCATTTTACGTTGATTCTGGATCCCTCTAACCTACGCATTTAATCCTTGTGGACATATGGCTACTGAAAAAAACAGTCAAATATTGGACCAACGCAGACATTCCTCACGGTACTACTGGGTTTCATGCTGTTTCGGGGCAGAACAGTGTTCTGCAGGCCAAAAGTTGTAATAATGAGAAATACTCAAATTCTAGCCACACCAGCTATTATTGAGGATCTTGGGAGGAAGCCTTGAGATAGTCAATGGTTGTAGAATATAACAAAGCAAAGACATACTTGGAAGGGAAAACTTAGAATTATTGAAAATAAAACGATTTGTTGTTCCAATAGAAGCTGTTTTCCAACTGAACGTTTATTCGTACATTTCAATTATTTTTATAGCACACAAAGTTATTGAACTTAGCATACAATCGGAATATTTTCAACATGTGATATAAACAAGTTGGGTAAACAGACCTACGCTCATGTCAGAAGGGTTTTGTATTCAATTTACAAAATGCAGTCACCAGATCGAATCAAATCAAGATACATGTCAAAGACGATTTTATTGGAGAAAATATGAAATTCGAAGATCATACTATTATTAGCAAAGTTGAACGAATTTCGACTTCTGAGGTTTTCGTTATTGTTATACTCATAAATATCTCCCTTGATAATTATTTCAGATGTCCATTCGCGAGGGAGGAAACACATTTTTCATGTATTTCCCCCCTGTGCCCCACTGAAGCAAAAACTGACGTTTAAGAACTGTTTTGAAATGCTTCCATGAAAACGTTCATTTCATATTCATTTCGGCTACGATTGATGAATTTTTTTCAGGGGCTATTCTCCTGTACTGTAATCATCGATTAATGGCCAATTTTTTCGAATCCTAGAATGGTTACAAAGCCCTTTTGCTAGGAGCTCTCTCCCACCTCCTTGACTTGTTTCAGTTATGAGTATTAATTGTTGGTACTCATCTTCAGTCATTCATTAAATTGAATCAAGTGTTCAAAGCATGCACCTGAAACGTTGAAGTTGAGAAAAAATAACTCAAAATTATCCAATCTTCGCATTTAAAACAGCCGTCATTTTGTTTTACGATTACTGATACCACTAGCTGAACCGATTCGCAAAGATATACATGGCACCTTTCATTCCTGAAATTTTCATGCAAATCCTAGCAAAACTGTAGGTTCACATACAGCGCATATTGTTCCATAGTAATACAGGAAAATTCAAACCGCTATAACATCGCTAAATATGATTCAATCTTTATGAAACTTTCAGGATAGATCAACCTTATAAATAGTCATTTGCTCACTGAATTTCATAGAGTTTAAGGGTACCATTAAGATTTTATTTAAGAAAAGATAAAATCGATAAATCATAACATTACTAACAAAGTTGAGTGAATTGCGACTTCTAACGTATTTGTTATTGTTTTACTCACCAAGGTCTACATGCCTGATTTTTTTCAGATTTTTCGGATTACAGGTGTCCAATCGCGAGGGGGGGGGGACACACATTTTTCGTGTATTTCCCCTCCCTGTGCGCCCCTCGAAGCGAACTTTGCCAAATTAAGACCTGTTTTGAAAAGTTCTCATCAAGACCTTTCATTTGATACCCATATCGGCTACCTTCAATGATTTTTTTTTTTCGGGGGGTCACTCCCCTACATGGGGAGACCCCCCTTAAATACCATATAAAAATTGTTTGTAGTTGAACTTTGAAAAGAACACCACTTTGCACCTACATACAAAATTTGATGTCTCTTGCTTAAATAGTTTCCGAGAAAAACTGCTGTGACGGACGGACGGACGGACGGACGGACGGACAGACAGACGGACAGACAGGACGCGATTTTAGTAGGGTTTTGTAAAATTATTTTACAAAACCCTAAAAATTCAAACTTTGTCATCAAAATCGATTGGAAATTACTGATCCAATTATAACTTAAGCCCCATTTACACGACGATAGTTGGTATGATAGTAGCTGTCATGATAGCAACTCTCACGGATACTATCATCGTGTAAATAGCTTGATAGTTACTATGCCACTATCACGACAGCGCTATCACACTATCTAGCTCTGCTAGATAGTTGATAGTGCTCCCACGATAGTCATAAGCACTATCACATCAACTCTCGCGTGGAAACAGGTTTCTGAGAGTGAGAGTGCTACTCTCGAAGCCACTCTGATTGAATTGGCTTTGTTTTTATAAAATATTTGTTCGCGGTGGTGTTGATAATAAATTTCAAAAGTTGTGGTGTATTCACTATGTCAAGTTTCGATACAATCAATTTTCTCGAAGAGTATGAGAAATTTCCATGCCTGTGGCAAAAACGATGCCCAGAATTTAAAAACCGTTCGAAACGGGACCATGCAGAGCAGATGCTGCTGCCATTGTCTGGACTGCCAACTATCAAGCTGCTTCGCCAAACAATAAGGAATATAAGATGCACCTACAATCAGGAAGTTTCGAAAGTCAAAAAATCAAAAGTAAACGGATCAGCTACCAGCGAAATGTATCATCCCAAGCTAGCATGGTTTGAAATTGCAGATCACTTCTTCAAGCAAAACATGGAGGAAAATGAAAGTGAATCCAATTTGGTAAGTTTTGTTTATATTTATTTATTTTTTCCTGGATTTCTACTAAATTTTTATTCATTTATAATTTTCAACATAAAAAATATCAAGCTCCTTCCAGGTATACATGGATTATTCTAGCATCCTAAACTGCCAATCGATTGCTCCTTCTTCCATGAAGTAATTGGCTTAGTCATCTCTTTTTTGCCTTGCCTCTGGCAAATAGTTTCGCTGCAAAGTTTTTCTCAAATCAGTCAGATCTCCTGGTCGGGGATAATTTCTCCAAGAACCAGGAATTATTCGCCCAGTTTCATGGTCTTCGATCTCAACAGTTATCGTACTGTCCTTCCTCGTTCTTCTTATCCAGTTATGCAAGGCGCATGCAGCTTTGACTAACTTGACAGCTGTTTGAGGAGCAAGTTATATTGGTGTTTGGAATACTCGAAAACGAGAAGACAGTATCCCAAAGCCATTTTCCACTATTCGCCTTGCTCTAGAGTGTCTATAGTTGAATACTTTTTGCTCCACACTTAATTAGTTTCGTCGAAGATACGGTTTCATTAAGTATGGTTTAAGTGGGAATGCCTCGTCGCCTAATATGACAGATTCATTGGGAATGTTTAATAGGTCATTCTCAATGGCAGTCTCTAGGGATGAATTTCCAAAAACTCCGCCATCTGAATAGCTGCCATATTTCCCAATGTCGATAAAGATGAAATTATAATTATGGTCTACCAAGGCCAATAAAACAAGACTGAATGATCCTTTGTAGTTGAAGTATTGTGAACCTGAATGTGATGGACATTGTATCATAATATGCTTCCCATCGATCGCTCCTACACAGTTTGGAAAATTCCATGAAGTTTCAAACACATGTATAATTTTCTTCCACTCGTTTTCACTCAGAGGAACCTGAAAAAAAGAAATAAGTCATTATTTATTCGTTTTTATTTCAGACATTAACAGAAAGAGAAGCAGGAAATGGGAAAATTGAACCAGCCAACCATCGACGAACAACCTCAGTCGCAGCTTCTTCACCGGGAAGGTTCCAGCTATCCCGTAAAACAACTGCAACTTTTGGCCGGATAAAAAAAAAGCAAAAGTAGATGACGCATTGGACAATGCTGTTGAAGTGCTAAAGCAAGTAGCAGCTCGACCACAGCCCGGAACAAATGAGTTTGCAAATTTTGGAACACACGTTGCTGTTCAGTTGAGCTGCCTACCACTGGAGGAAGCAGTTTTACTTCAAGAAGCAATACAAAAATCAATTACAGTTGCCCGTCTTCGGCATTTAAGAAATACTGATTTTCAATTGTCTAGCTCAGCAATAGCTACAACGAGTGGCAGCGAACAATGTGAGAATCTTTATTCATCAACCGCCACATCTGCCAACAGCTGTACGTCAGGCATTGATTCTTCCAACACTTCAAATGTGCTTCCTCATCACACTGAATCTTTTGAAGATTCTTCCAACACTTTAAATGTGCCACCTCATCACACTGAATCTTTTGAAGAAACTGCGGTACACTTGTTTGAGAACTAGGAGGGATGAGAGCAATCGTGTATACGAAATTTTAAGCCCAAAATAATACACGAAATTAATATTGCAATTTGTGTTTTAATAATTACCTTTATATATTCTTCCAATGCATCATATATGGTATCAAAAACATTTGGCAGAAATTTACTGATTGAGGACTTTGGCACTCGATATAGATATTGCAATGATCCCAGTGAATCTCCAGCAGCTAGATATCTGCAAGTGACTTCTAATTTCAGTTTTGCCGAGAGTGGATCTCGCATTACGGTGTTTGCTTTTTGTATCCTTTCTTCTACCTTAAAATAAAATGAAAAAAAAAACTGAATTGAATTTCCGTTTCTATAATAAACAGTAGCCTTGTAGCCAGATATTAACCTTTTTAAGTAATGTATTGAACATATCCTCGTTCATACGTAGAAAATTGCAAAAGCTTGCTGGATCCTCAACAGCGAGCTCCTCAACCAATTTTTTAGATGTACCTAGCTCCTTCCTTTTCTGAATCCACTGCCTGATCCATATTTTCTTCTATTGTTTTTCATTTTAATGTTTTATTTTTAAAATCTCACCGATTACGGCAAGCACCGCGGGACACAAGTTGTCATCCATGATAATTCTCGTTATAAATTATTGCTCTATTCTAGTCCGCGTTTAAGCACTAAACTATCATGTCAGACTATCAAGTAGTACTATCACGAGAGTACTATCGTGATAGTACTATCATCGTGTAAATGAGGCAGGCTTTAATGAAATTTTATGCAGTTAGTGCAATAATTGAATTGAGATTTGAGCTGAAGTGAATTTAATGATCTTTTGCGTAAATGGAATGAGTAGTCAAATTGAAATTATTGAACTTTATGGTTTTTGAGCTTAGAAATTGATTAATTGAATTTTATTGTGTACTATGTTCAGCTACTGAATACAAGCAGTTTGTCCCTTTTCTGCGACACCACTATACGGTTCCCCTGAATATATATATTAAATTAAATTTTCAGGATAATTTACGTTAAAGCAACTGAAGGTAGAGCAGGTATAAGTTTTACGGAGTAGAGTCACGGAAAAATAAAAAAAAAAAATTATAGTATTGCGATCGTAGTATATATATTGAGGGATACCAAACAGTGGCTAAGAAAAACGTATGCGACAGATTCCTTTCTGAACTTAGTCGACCAACCGTTCAGATGAAATAATTAAAAAGAAAACAAAACATTGGATAGTGCTATCGTTTTTTTTATGATCTGAAATAGAAGATGAATAGGTACCTTTATGAACCCCTATATAAGTTTAGGCAAAATAGAATAAAATGACTCAAGAACTAGAGGGTTTCCGATTAATTTTAATTTCGTGTCTTATGATAGAGTTTTGAGAATAATTATTCAATAAACAGCAAACATAAATTGATGTGTTTTGAAAGCGAGTGCAACACTGTACCTACTATTAGTAACCGAAATTTTTTTCAATTAGTTCTTTGGTTAAACTTGTTTTTAGGGTTTTGTACTAAAATACAAAACCCTATTGCAATCACGAGCTGTGTTCGTCTGTCCGTCCATCCGTCCGTCCGTCTGTATGTCACAGCACTTTTTCTCCGAAACTATAGGGGCTACAGCCATGAAACTTTGTGGAAAGGTCAGGAGTGGTGACTTCTTGAAATTTCAAGGGTGGAAAAATTTTTCAAAGGGGTTAAAGGGGGTCTCCCGATATAGGGAGTTGACCCCTCAAAAATAATTTCACCATTGGTAGTCGAGTAGGGTGTCATTAGAAAGGTCTCAATAAGATCTTTTCAAAACAAGTCTTAAAATTGCCTTATGAGTACCGAAGGGGGCAGGGGAAGGGGAAATGTACGAACTTTTCGCATACCCCCCCCCCCCGCTCGCGATTGACCTTCCATCCGAAAAATCTGAAAAAAATCATGAATGTAGGCCTTTATGAGTACAACAACAACAAATACATGAGAAGTCGAAATTCGCTCAACTTTGTTAGTAATAGTATGGTTTATCCATTTTATGTTTTCTTGAATAAAATCTAAACGGTACCCTTAAATTCAATAAAGTTCAGTATGCAGATGATTATTTATAAGATTGAAAATTTCATTAAGATCGAATAGTATTTAACGAAGTTATAGCGATTTGAATTTTCCTGTATTACTATGGACCAATATGCCCTGTATTACTATGGAAACATATGGCTATGGAGCCATATGCGCTTTTTACCGACTTAGACACTACAGCTTTGCTAGGATTTGCATGAAAATATCAGGAACGATAGGTATCATGAAGATGAGCACATACAATTCTAACGAGTCGAAGAGGCAGGAGAGAGTTCCTAGCAAAAGGGCTTTGTAACCATTCTAGGATTCGAAAAAATAGGCCATGAATCGATGATTACAGTACAGAGGAATGGCCCTGTTACACCCACTTTTTACTTCACGAGAGCCACTATTGCCCTCAGGGAAACTGGAGTGCTCCGGCGGGGCTTATGGACCCGGTTAGCTCGTCCGGAGACGGGCGTGGGGCGCCACTTGCTTGTCCCTCAAAGCCCCAAATAGCCGCCAAGCGAGAATGTGACTAACCGGATTAAACGCGACGCAATTCGGCCGAAACCCTAGCTAATAATCACACTATGACCGTCACTCCAATTCTACACCTACACAACTGTACCCCTCTACTTTTTCCTAGCACTAATCTTCGCGTGGACCACTATACCACCCCCGAACACTCTGACTTCCGATATCACGAGTTTCACTTAATTTTACGACACTTTCACTTCGACTTGTCCTTCCAAGCCGCACTCGTTACAACCCGTAATCTGAAAACAAAGATTTTATCTGATCTTGTCCTAAAGACGTAAATTTCTTCCTCCAAGCGTTAATACATCTCAAAGAAAATACGATTATTTAAAATTTTCAAAACATATACTACAAATCGGAACTTCCATATAATTTTAACATGTGATACACTGTATTCAATAAGAAAACTTACTTCTATTATATACCTACAAAGGGGCCCCTTCGACGATTGTATCCGCTGTTGCACTTTGGAGTCTTTCCTCCAATGTCTGGGCTTTGCTCGTCATTTTGATCTTAATTTCCCTTCGCTTGGATCTCAATCTCCCTTTTCTTCAGCAATTGCTTATTCCGCTGTCGTACACTGAAGATTGCCGCTGCGCTTCAAATTACCTCCTCCCTTGTTGTTCTTGCTCAGCTGCTTCGTCGCACACGATCGAAAATAAAAAAGAGGAGGTGCGTTATTCTTCGCGCGCTTTTATAGCCTCCGCCTAACGGCTATGGTTCCGCTCTTCGGTCATCCACCTCTTCAGCGGGGTAATTCCTTTCTGCCGCCACTTGGTCTCCGCTCCCCTCTGGTGGCGAGCACTCCAAGTGCGGCTGAATCAGCTGAACATAATTCACTGACAGTTTGGCCTGTCAGTGATGTTTGTTTACTGTCATTGTACGTGAAAATTTATCCTGTACTTCAGTAGGAAAATATTCTCTAAACCTTTCATATATATCTGCTGGACTTGCAATCACATTTTCATTATTTATGGCATCTGTCACATAACCCGGATATGTAAAAAGGGAATTTGTATGTTTAAAGTTTATATACAATGCTCGACGCTTCGATTCAGATGAAGCAATTATTTTATCAATAAGATTAAAATCTTGTTGGGTCAGGTGCTCCGAAACGGATTTAAAACTTTTTTCCACCTTATCAAGTATTTCCTTTTTCTTGTCAACTTGAGGTGACAAATGGAACTTCACTTGGTATATCCGACTCTTTGGATATACTGCTTGGTGGTTTTAAATTTAATGCTTTGTACGACTCTTCAGAGAGTTCTATTTTGGATCTTGTTACAGCATTTGCTGCTTTATTTTTATCTATCAGCTGCACTTCATCTTTATCGGCAGAAGTTACTCGTTTCTTCTTTTGCGGCTCTACTAATTCAGATTTAGTACTTACAGATTCAACGCGCTGATTCTGTGATTCATATTCACATAGAAACTCCCTGACTTCCATTTTACTTATCTTTTCAGCAATATCCTCGACAGACTTTACTTTGATTTCTAGTAATTCTTTTTCAACTTCTTTAAGTTTTTTTCTTGAAGTATTTTATTTTTTCGGCCACTGAAAGATGTTTTGCTTCAGCCTCAATTTTTAAAACAGCTTCACGTATATCTTCTGTTGAGTTGCTTGGTGTATCGTCATCCGATTCATAGTCTCCTGTATTTGGAACTGTATTATTATTTGTAAAGTCTATCTTCTCTTGATTTTCTTTGGGGTTGAACATTTTCGCTTTGTCAACTGTATGCTCAATCAACTGTTTTTTCACCTGCTGGATTTTCATCATCCTTAGTCGCACTCCCAGTAACAAAATGTTTCCATTCAAATGAGATATACGCTTCTTTCCTTCCGGTGGGTTAATCTCTCCTAACATGAGTTTCTCTAGCATATAATCATCTTCTACTTTGAGCTTATTTAGTTCACCCTCTAACTCTTCCATCATTTCTAAGTTGTCAAGCAATTCCATGACATCATCATGGGACTTTGTAGCATCAGATGCAACGTGATTTTGTGATTCTTTCGCTTTTTCCTCTCGTACTCGACGCCAGTATTATATTCTCCATAATTTCTCTTGTTCTTCATCATATTCTTCGATGATTTCGCGCTCTTCACCTCTTGGAAGTACTCCTTCAGTGTGTGGTTTATTTAATTTATTTTGATACATTTCACGTTCCTTCTCCAAACCATTTAGTCGCTATATCTTGAGCTTGTTGAGATGTAACTTGTGAAAATATTTCAGAACTATGACTGACTAATATTTCATTTGTATGATATAAGTATCCCGGCATAAAAGCTTTAGATCCAACAGGCACCATGACATCTACTGAAAACTTATCTCTAAATAGTTTCAAGTTGGATATAGCGCTTTCTTGCTCTTCTTTATATATTGTCCATCGCTTTGTTTCATCATCATTCCAAGCCAAAGCCTCTTGCAAGGCCGCCTCTAACCTTTCCATTGTTAAGATAAACCTTGTTCGTTAATGTTAATCGAACTATTCCAGAAGCGCAAAATTCGACAACGAACCTTAAATTTCGATTGCCTGATTGCCTTTCCCTTATTCCCAGGAAATCTGTGAAGCAGCACGTCGGTACACAATGTTTTGACTTCTTTCGCTCTTTTGACGGATTTTTAGGAGTTTGAGGCCTTGCAAGTTCAACTGTTTCCTCCTTCACTTCCTTCACATCTTTCACATGCCTTTTGTTAACAACAACCTCTTGAACAATCTTTTCTTGGACGTCTTCTACTGGGCTAAGTGATTCATCATCTGAATCCTCCTTGGCAACATCTGGCTCGATCTTGTTAGTAGCACTGCATTATTGGATGATGATTTGGGGTTACTTTTTTTTCGCTTACTGGTTTTCGTTCCGTGCTGAGCATATAATCGTTTTGAACTTGATCCGGCACGTATCGACTTAGTTCCATAAAGTTTTTCTGCCAGAAGACGCTTTTCAGTTGCCATTTCTTCAAACGTTATGTCACGGAAAAACTTATGGATAAGAAGTAGTAAAATCAGCGATGCTAAAAACACACAATCGATAACGATAATTATGTGCAAGTCCATATTTGCATAGTTCCTGTCAAATCTTTAGTTCAACTGTGAATTTCAACTGAATCTACCGGAATTGTGAAAAACTCCCGTAATTTCTTCGTCTATCTAGGGCCTTATTGTCCAATGTATTTCCTTTCACTTCAATATTCGCATCCAAACAAACAGGGTCAATAAATGTGGGAATATCCCATGAAGGACCAAACGGTTTCCGTGTCCTGTATGTCGGAATGAGTCATGCACTGGGCGACTGATATCATTGTTAAGTTTTGATTTTACCGAAATATTTCTGGGGAGCATTCCAATTTCAAACTTGCGGTGATTCTGACCTTCGCTCGATGACAATTATGTTCGCTTAAAACTACCAGTGATCGTATTTAAACTACTTTTATGATTACAATTTGGAATGGCAAATAAACCCTAGTCGAGTGCGGCTTAGCTTTCTGACTATACAGAGTCACACAACTGTTACGATAGTGTTCGGGGTGAGATAATACTGGTGCCCTTCGGTTTTATCCGTAACAGCCCCTGAAAAAAAATTTCATGAAAGGTAGCCGATATGAGTATCAACTGAAAGTTCTCTATGAGAGCTTTTCAAAACAGTTCTTAAACTGACTGTTTTTGCTTCAGTGGGGGCACAGGGGGGAAAATACATGAAAATGTGTTTTCTCCTCGCGAATGGATACCCGTGATCTAAAAATCTGAAAAAATTATCAAAGGAGATATTTATGGGTATAACTATAACAAATACCTCAGAAGTCAAAATTCGTTCATCTTTGTACATGATCCTCGAATTTCACATTTTCTCGAATAAAATCGTCTTTGACATGATTCTTAATCTTATACGTTTCTGGTTACTGCATTCTGTAAGTTGAGTGCAAAACCTTTCTGACATGAGCAAAGGTCTGTCTACCCAACTTGTTTTTATGTTAAATTGATAATTGCATCTTTCTTGGCTCACGCACATTTGCATTGAAAATTTGTTCGTTTAACTTCAGCCTCGAAAGTGGTAAAACAAATTAAGGAAAGATCTTTATTCCAACTCGTAAATTGTTATATTCTATCCAAGAAATGAAAACTTATTAGATAAGATAGAAGCAATAACAAGTTGGGTAAACAGACCTACGCTCAAGTCAGAAGGGTTTTGTATTCAATTTACAAAATGCAGTCACCAGATCGAATCAAATCAAGAAACATGTCAAAGACGATTTTATTGGAGAAAATATGAAATACGAAGATCATACTATTATTAACAAAGTTGAACGAATTTCGACTTCTGAGGTTTTTAGTATTGTTATACTCATAAATATCTCCCTTGATAATTATTTCAGATGTCCATCCGCGACGGAGGAAACACATTTTTCATGTATTTCCTCCCTGTGCCCCCACTGAAGCAAAAACTGACAGTTTAACAACTGTTTTGAAAAGCTCCCATGAAAACTTTTATTTCATACTCATATCGGCTACGTTTGATGAATTTTTTTTTCAGGGGCCACTCTCCTGTACTGTTATCATCGATTAATGGCCAATCTTTTCGAATCCTAGAATGGTTACAAAACCCTTTCGCAAGGAGCTCTCTCCCACCTCCTTGACTTATTTCACTTATGAGCATTAATTGTAGGTACTCATCTTCAGTCATTCATTAAATTGAATCAAGTGTTCGAAGCATGCACCTTAAACGTTGAAGTTGGGAAAAAATAACTTAAAATTATTCAATCTTCGCATTTAAAACAGCCGTCATTTGGTTTTTCGATTACTGATACCACTAGCTGAACCGATTCTCAAAGATATTCATGACACCTACCATTCCTGAAATTTTCATGCAAATCCTAGCAAAACTGTAGTGTCTGAGTCGGTAAAGAGCGCATGTTGTTCCATAGCCATATGTTGCCATAGTAATAAATGCAGCGCATATTGTTCCATAGTAATACAGGAAAATTCAAACCGCTATAACATCGCTAAATATGATTCAATCTTTATGAAACTTTCAGGATAGATCAATCTTATAAATAGACATCATTGACATCATTGAATTTAAGGGTACCGTTAAGATTTTATTCAAGAAAACATAAAAGCGATAAATCATACTATTACTAACAAAGTTGAGTGAATTGCGACTTCTCACGTATTTGTTGTTGTTGTACTCACCAAGGCCTACATCCCTGATTTTTTTCAGATTTTTCGGATCACAGGTGTCCAATCGCGAGGGGGGGGGGGACACAAATTTTTCGTGTATTTCCCCTCCCTGTGCGCCCCTCGAAGCAAATTTTTCTCATCAAGACCTTTCATTTGATACCCATATCGGCTACCTTCAATGAAAATTTTTTTTCGGGGGGGTCACTCTCCTATACGGGGAGACCCCCTTAAATACCTTATAAAATTTTTTTGTAGTTGAACTTTGAAGAGATCACCACTTTACACCTACACACAAAATTTGATGTTTCTAGCTTAAGTAGTTTCCGAGAAAAACTGCTGTGACACACGGACGGACGGACGGACGGACGGACGGACAGACGGACAGACTGGTCGCGAAACTAGTAGGGTTTTGTAAAATTATTTTATAAAACCCTAAAAATTGAAAACAAAATAGAGAAAGGAAATCAACGAATTTAGATGCTCTAAATTATATTTTTCAAAGTAAGACGCCAACACAAAAGTGTTAGTTTGTATTTTTAAACAGTTTCTTCAAAACAATAAAACTGAAATCCTTTTTCTATAGACATATGTAAAAAAATTAAATAGATTAAGCCTTAAAATAAAACAAAATTGTAACGAATTGATTAGAACGTACATATAGTATAGATAAAATGAAATAAGAAATCTCAAATACGAACATGTATATGTTTTGAAAGATAATAGAAATGAAAGGATTTAATTGTCTTTATGTAAATATTTTTTTCTTTCTTGAATACCCCATTTTCAAGAAACAAACATTGGATAAAATTGTAACATACACTGTTGGTTATAATTAGATAATTTCGATAAAAGTGAACTTATTATCACATTGCTAGTATTATTATATTCGGTGATAATTTTTATTGCATCAGTTTAAAGTATTACGTTTTTTAATGTGAAACTTTGAATGGCATTCAAAAGAAAAATAATGAAAAACTCAACTTTAGACTTGTTTTGTAGTACTAATTTCGATTTTCTGCATTTTTTTTTTACATATGAACATTGTTCATAAGCAATTAAGAACATATAAGAACTATTGTACTGTACATTAAAATCGGAAATATTGAACAAAATCATGAATTGTTAAAAATCTAACAACATTTTTCCTTCCCAGTAAACCCTTTCTTTCAGCAGGAATGGCAGCGAACGGTGAGTATGCCGTTACGAGGCCGGTTTCGCGTCGCGTTCGGTACGCGGTACCATAATTTTTTTTTTTATTAGAGTAGGTTGTTCCGAGTTCGAGTTAGAGTAGGATATTTTTTGGTATCGCGTCGGTGATATTCGGGAACGCCAAATTAGACGCAGTTTTGTTGTTGGCTGGATGTATGGAAGAAGTACGGCATAAAGTAAAGATAGGTTTCGTTTTCGTATGGTTGTGTTTTCGACGCGTTATTAAATCGGGCATGGAAACCAGTGGCTGGATTCTTGTATTTCGGACTTAGTTTGTTCGCGTAAGACCCGCGACCGAACTCCTCTCTGAACTACAGTGACTCCCAAAAAGATCCGCACAGTAAGAAATGTACCTTCTTTTTCAATTTATGCTTCAATCCATGACACAAAAAGAAAAACTCAATATTATTAATTGAACAAAACATCAGCTCGATAATTTTACTCAAAAAAATAGAAAATGTACTGCAAAATGAGAAGTAAAACGAAGGATTAAAAAAAAGCACAAAAATATGACGCCCCAAAAAGATCCGCACAACAAGGAAACTTGGGCAAACATGCGCGTTTTTATGTAAAAAGAACACATTTGAGTGACCTCTTTATAGCATATCGCCTTCAATGATAAAGTCGTAATAGATCCGGGCAGATCATATTTAATATTGATCACAAACCACGTGCTATTCGTAGCTTAAAAAACGTTGTGCTTTTTAAATTAAAATGGGCAAATACACGTCTCCGGAGAAGATCCAGTTGGTGGTTTCTAGCCATATGGAAGGTAAAAATGTGGCAGAAATATGTTCGAGCCTCAACATGAAACGTAGAACTGTTTACGACATTCTCCGGAGGTATAAAGAGGAAGGCAGAATAGACTTGAAGCATAGTCCTGGTCGCCCAAAGGTTCCAACGACGCTTGGAGAACGCTCTATCGTCCGGAAAATAAAAAAAAATCCAAAACTGAGTGCTCCAAAAATTGTGAGTGAAGTGTTCGCAGAATTTAAGAAAAAATTAGGATGTGAAATAGTTCGACGAGTTTTGAGAAATGCTCAATACAATGGACGTGTTGCACGGAAGAAATCATTCATCAGCGAAGTGAATAGAAAAAAGCGTTTAAATTTCGCTAAAGAATTTATATTAAAGGAAGTCAATTATTGGGAGGATGTGATTTTTGCCGATGAAAGCAAATTCAATGTTTTTGGCTCGGATGGACGTGTTATGGTGTGGCGCAAGCCCAATGAAGAATTGAGTCCAATTAACCTCAGGCCTACAGTGAAACACGGAGGTGGCAGTTTGATGGTTTGGGGATGCGTATCTACTCGTGGTGTTGCCGAATTAGTATTTAGAGGTGGTATCATGGATTCTCGTCGATACATAGATATTTTGAAGGAAAATTTGCGAAAAAGCGCTGCTAAAATGGGCATTTTGGATTCGTTCAAATATTACGAAGACAATGATCCCAAACATAAGGCACGCATTGTTCAAGAATGGCAGCTGTATAACTGTCCAAAAGTGGTTCATCCTCCTCCTCAGTCACCGGATTGTAATCCCATTGAAAATCTCTGGGATGAATTGGAGCGTAGAGTTCATAGCACGCCAATTTGTTCAAAAACGGAGCTCGAGAAAAGGCTTCGCGAAGAATGGGTGAAAATGGATGTGGAATACCTGCGGAAAATCATCTCCACTATGCCAAATCGATTAAAATGTATCATTGAACAAAACGGACAAGCAACAAAATACTAGCTTACTAAAAATTTTATTTATTTTTACAATTTAGCTCTTGTGCGGATCTTTTCGAGGGATGATATTTTCTGTTTTTTCATGGAATTTCCTTTTTTTTTGTGTATTTAAAGTGAGAAACTATTTTATTTATGTGATCTGTAAGACTGTTATGTTCTGCTCTTAATAAAATGTTTAAAAAAATTTCCCGTTTTCAATTGCCTTATAAAATGAGAAAGGAGGAAAATTTCTTTTTGGGAGTCACTGTAGCTAGGTAGCCAGCAGCCACCTCAGAGTAAACTAAGAGTGTCCGGACTTGTTGACCTGAAGGGTCCAGTCAGTTGTCACGTTCCAAGACTTTGCGTCTAGAACCGATGAGAGGTCGGTTCAGATTTCCTGGTGGAAATCTGGACGTTCAAGTGTTGTTAAAGCAAAGGCATTACAAAACGTGCACCTGAATATACTCCAATGGCTTGCGGAAAATTCACAAAAGATTCAAGCTCTGAAATTGAATATTCATCAAATCATTGCTCAGATAGGGCCCGAAACCATCAATAATATCCTGGAAAATTGGGCTGAGAGGATGGCCTACTGTCACGCTAGCCGTGGCAGCCATATGAATGAAATTGTATTTCATAACTAACTGGAAGGTTCGTTCTTACAAATAAAGCCAAAATATAATAAAAAAATTTGATTTTTGTTAATTTTATTGCATTTATAAAAAGAAATGATTCGTTGTAAAAAAAGTATTTTGATTATGCATATTTTACCCTTTTTCGTGCATTTTGCATGCTACTTTGATAGTGCATATAATCTGATATCTATAACGATTGAAAAAATAAAGCACATTTGAATTGAATTGAATTGAATATTATCCATAGGACACATAGTCCACGTGGTGTAGTGGTTGGAGCATTCGCTGCGTAAGCTGAAGGTCCCTGATTCGAGTCTCGTTGGTGCTAATGAGATTTGTTCCGGGCAATTCTTCCAGCAGACTTATAAGCCAATTCAGTTATGCTACGTACTAGTTTAAAATCAGCTGAGTGGACGGATACACGGCCAAAGCGTGGTACTGACCAAGTTACCTTCCCGAGGGCCGATGCAAAATTATCAAGATATTGAGATACTCTAACCGAAAGGGGCTGTGGTGCTAAGGAAAAAACAAGTTGAGTAAGCAGGAGGGTGCTCCTACCAGAAGGTCTTTGTAAGCATCTTATGGTTAGAAGAAGTTTTCTAATAGCGTGAATCGATAACTTGAATTAATTATCCAATACTTGGATATGAAATCGTTCAAATTTATGCTAAAGATGCACAGTTTCTTTCATAAGCACAGTGCAGACGCCATTTTGATCTAGCTTAAATGATTGTTCTGAATGTTCGGCCAATTGAACATATTCAAGTTAAACACTATTTCTAAAATTTTTGGTACATTTTGCCTTCCCCTGGACCCCCTTATTCACAAAATGATTTTTTTATTTCAGATTCTAAAAGTTCTAACCAGGTCCCACTCGACTACCTTTGGTTCAAAAATTTTTTAAGGGTTAATTCGTTATAAGGGGCGACCCCCCTTAAACAATTTTTAAATTTTTGATGAGACCTTAACTTTTGAGAGACCATCACTTCTGACCTTTTCACATAGTTTGAGTATTCTAGCTTCTATAGTTTCTGAGGAAACTAGCTGTGATAACTCTTTTTTTTATTTTCACTTTCTAGTTCATTTTCATTATACATTGCCACATAAGCAAATAAATTCATTCTGCTCATGACTTTCTTACAATAGAGGAGCGCAAGTTCTTCCCAACTTATTTTTAGCCTCTGTTTTACCTCTTGTCTATCGATTAAGACTGCAACATTGGCATAAACTATTGTTAAAATCAAAACTTAGACTGTAAAATTATTAACTTGAAATCTGTTAAAAATCTTCGAGCTCAAAGAGTACAAAAGATCCAAAGATTGATTAAAATGTGAAGAAAAGCAAAATAAAACAAACTTGTTTATTTTGCATAAATTAAACTGCTTCAATTCATTTGTTAACTATTCAGCTATGCAGATATTTGGGTTATTTTCACTTTCGTTTCTTATATCTGTGCCATGAAATTAACTACGAAAATACTTTCATAAGCCATTTTATGTGCTGTCACGCAAAGTACCGCATTTTTTATTGTTATTCATAAGAAAAAATCAAGTCAAGTCGATATAGTTTAATTCAACAAAAAAAAAAAAAAAGAATTAAAGTAGATTAGTTGCTTGCATTACAGTTCTTCAAACTAAATTCATTTCTGCAGTCTGCAGCGATAAAATTGATTTGATGGCAATCGGCAGCAACAATACTCATTCTCTGCAGTCTGCACAGTTCATCGATTTCGTCTTCCCCTACGATTCCATTCATGTATGAAACGTAAACAAACCCATTGAAGAAACAGTTAGAGCGTGTACGTAAATAAATCTGTATCACCGTCAACCTGCTACAGGCGCAACAGGTGTGTGCGGGACGCAATCAGCTGTTTTGGTTATGATAACGAATGTCATGGTTCATTAGTTTCGGCCAAGCGTTGCCATCGTAAGTTGCCATAGCAACCGAAAGTTTTGGTCAAACAAATATGAAAGAAAAATTATATTGTTGTGCAAAAGTGCCGAGTTGTGAATTAGATTTAAAATGACTCTCTATTTCGACACAAAAGTGCAATTCTTGGATTTAGATGCTGTTAGCACAATAGGAAGGTGGCATCCTTATCAACCAATATTTGCGGTTGCATCTTTTAGCCAGGATCGTGGAGGATCTGTGACCATTTTCGATGATGCTGTGAGTATGCATTTTATAAGAACAGGACGTGTTTTAATTATTATTACATTTATAATGTTTAGGGTGAACCGTTACGCGATGTTACCTATCCTGTACATTCAGTATCGCAGGCCACTGCTTTATGCTGGCATCCGGAAAAAAAACTTTTAATAACTGGTTGGGAGAACGGCGAAATTTACGCTTGGTGTGAAGGGAATCGAGAATTCACACCAGTACAAGGACCTCATAAAGCTCCAATAATTTTACTAGAATTTAGTGAAAAAGGAGGAAGAATGGTGACTGCAGATTCTGTAAGTAATGCTTTAAATAGTTCATGCAGTGTCAAATAATTTATTATGTCGTTTCCTGAAACATATTCATGGAAATTTCATTATACCTACAGTACTAGGTAAATTTCTCTTCATAAGGTAAATTTCTCTTCTTTACGTAAATTGCGAAGAATACTTTATATCCAATATATATATATATATATATATATATATATATATATATATATATATATATATATATATATATGTATATATATATAAGCGTCAAAAGAAAGTGTACACCTACGCGTAGCATATTCAAAACCTCATAAGATGTGTTCTAGACGTCAGATTTTAAAAATGTTTTTTGTTTTGAAAAGGTTTTTCTATTTTCTAATAACAAACTAAAAAATTTGATGATAAAACATTGCTCTGAAAATTCAACAACAAAATAACAAAAAAATACTTCATTTTTACGCGTCAAAAATAAGTGTACAGCTTGCAGCACACCCTGTATTTGATGTGTTTATCGGAAAAACTTCCGTTAGATTCAGTTTATAGTTCTTCAAAAATGCAAACTTGGTTGACATGACGCGATAGTTCAATCATTCTTAATTTTATTTGCACCATAGAACGATCCAGTTTCTACATTGTCTAAAATGGGTAAGCAAAAATGCAAACTTGGTTGACATGACGCGATAGTTCAATCGTTCTTAATTTTATTTGCACCATAGAACGATCCAGTTTCTACATTATCTAAAATGGGTAAGCAAAGTGCAATTGAAACGCGAAAACTTATTGTAAAATTAAGAACGGAAGGGAAATCGTTACGGTTAATATCACAAATTGTGTGTAGAAGCCATAACACCGTGAAAAACTTTTGGACAAATTCGAGGAGTTCAAATACGTAAGTGATCGGCCTCGTCACGGTAGGCCAAAAAAGTTGTCCGTATGTGATGAACGATTTATTGTGAGGAAGTGCGAGAAAATCCAGCAGTGAGTGCAGTGAAAATCGCAGAAAACATAACAGTAGATTCTCGGGTTAGTGTCAGCGCAAGTACTGTCCGCCGAATACTTAATAGGAATGGGTTACTTGGCAGAGTACTCCGTAAAAAACCATATGTTTCTGAACAGAATCGGAAACTCCGGGTTCCTTATGCCAAAAAGTATAAAAAAGAGCATATGTTATTCTGGGAAAACGTACTTTTCAAAAGTAAATTTGAAATATTTGGTTCCAAGCAATCACCCAGAATATGGAGAAGTAAGAACGCCGAATCTGATCAGAAGAACATAAGTACAACCATAAAGCATGGTGGTGGTTTGGTTATGGTCTGGGGGTGTATGGCGGCATCAGGCGTTGAGAATCTAGTCTTGATTGAAAGTACGATGAATAAAAATGATTACTTGGACATTTCGAAAGAAAATTAACTACCTAGTGTTGCAAAAGTAGGGTTAAATACTTCATGGGTCTTCCAGCAGGACAACGACCCAAAGCACAAATCAAAGCTAGTGCAGGAATGGTTATTGTATCGAGCACCTAAACAGCTGGATCATCCTCCGCAATCCCAAGACCTTAACCCCATTGAGCATTTGTGGGATTTTCTCGATACACAAATCCTAAAACGGAGTATAACAAGCAAAAAGTCGTTGAAGTCCATTTTAATCGAAGAATGGCAAAAACTCCAGGTAGTTTGACTAAACAATTGATTGAGTCAATGCCAAGACGACTAGAAGCTGTTTTAAAGGCGAAAGGGAAGCAGACTAAGTACAAATTTGCATATGTTTGCTTTATTTGTTTACTGTACACTTATTTTTGACGCGTAAAATATGAAGTATTTTTTGTTATTCTGTTGTTGAATTTTTAGTGCAATGTTTTATCATCAAGTTTTTTATATTGTTATTAGAAAATAGAAAAACCTTTTCAAAACACAAAACATTTTTAAAATCCGACGTCTAGAATGCGTTTTATGAGGTTTTGAATGTGCTACACATAAGTGTACACTTTCTTTTGACGCTCACAGTATATATATATATATATATATATATATATATATATATATATATATATATATATATATATATATATATTGAGTGTACAACTTAATAGCCAGAATTTGACGCTAGATGTCCGTACTAACAAATATCGTGAAAGCTCGAGCTTCACGAGCATATATGTCATTTTGAAGGTACATTTGACGGCTACCAAAATTAGTCAACAAAACAATTTTATCATGTGTGCATCATTATATTTTTCCCGATGAATAACTTTGAAAATTCGAGAAAAAGACAGCATTTGCGGGAAGTTCTGTTGGGTCATTTTTTTGCAAAGAAAACTGCTGCGGAAAGTCATCGTTTGCTTGTAGAAGTTTATGGCGATGCTTTAGCGAAAGCACAGTGTTTTGAATGGTTTCAATACTTCAAAAGTGCCGATTTTGACATCAAAGACAAAGAACGCCCAGGACAGCCAACAAAGTTTGAAACGAAGAATTGGAGACGCTACGATGAGGCTTCGTGTCAAACGCAAGACAAACTTGCTAAATCGTTGGGAGTGACTCAGCAAGCCATTTCAAAACTTTTGAAAGCTGCCGGGTACATTCAGAAGCAAGGTAATTGGGTCCCCTATGAGTTGAAGCCGAGAGACGTTGAACGGCGCTTCTGTATGTCTGAAATGCTGCTTGAGGGCCATTAAAATAAATCATTTTTGCATTGGATCGTGACTGGGGATAAAAAATGGATCCATTATGACAATCCCAAGCGCAAAAAGTCATACGTGAAGCCCGGCCAACCAGCCAAATGAACGGCGAAGCCAAAATTATGCTGTGTATTTGGTGGGATCAGAAGGGGCCGTTATATTATGAGTTGTTGTAATCAGGCCAGATAATCACAGGTGACCTGTACCAAACACAGTTAATATGTTTGAAGCGTGCCATCATAAAAAAACGCCCAGAATATGCGACCATACACGAGGCTATAATTTTTCATCATGACAACTCTCGGCCGAATGTTGCAAGACTCGTGAAAAACTATTTGGAAAAGAGTGGATGGGAAGTTTTGGCCCACCCACCTTATAGTCCGGACCTTGCTCCGTCTGACTTTCATTTATTTCACTCGTTGCAAAACGCCCTCACCGGAATACGCTTAACTTCAGAGCAAGGCATTCGAAATTGGATAGATTCGTTTTTAGCCGCCAAGCCAGCGCATTTTTTTGGGATGGAATTCATAAATTGCCTGAAAGATGGGGAAATGTTGTAGCTTCCGATGGACAAGGCTTTGAATAAAATAAATTGTAAGATTTTTCCACAATAAAAGATCAAATTTCGCTAAAAAAAAATCCGGATATATATATATATATATATATACATATATATATATATATATATATATATATATATATATATATATATATATATATATATATATATATATATATACATATATATATATATGTATATATATATATAAATATATATATATATATATATATATATATATATATATATATATATATATACATATATATATATATATTGTATATATATACACATATATATATATATATATATATGTATATATATATATATATATATATATATATATATATATATATATATATGGAAATATATATATGTAAAGAAGGGTGGTCCAACCATAATGCACGATGTTAATTGTGAGTCATACCTTAACGTCAAGTTTTTCGCTCAACTTAATCCGACATTTCTTTATCAGCAGCAGCATTTTAAGATTGTTGAAGCCGTTTATGAAAATGGGCGTTCAAATCAAAATGCATGCCATGCACTTCGTGATTTTTTTTGCCAGCATAATCGACCAAATGTGTCCACAATCGGGAGAATTGTGCGCAAATTTCAGCAAACCGGGTCCGTAGGAAATGTGCAATCACCTGTGCATGCTCGCCCAGTTCGTTCTGCAGAAAACATTGCTGTTGTTCGCGATACTGTGGCAGAAGAGCCGTGAACCTCGACTCGTCGATGTGCCCAACAATTGAACATCTCACGAGCATCACTGATGCGAATTTAGAATAAAAATTTAAATTTACACGCTTACAAGATTCAATTGACTCAGGAGCTGAATCCTATTGACCATTTCAAGCAACGGCAATACGCCGAACGGTTGGTTGAATAGACAGAAAATAATGGTGACTTTACAAAGAAAATCATCTTCAGCGACGAGGCACATTTTCACCTCAGTGGATTCGTTACCAAGCAGAATTGCCGCATTTGCGCAAATGAGAATCCACGAGTGATGGTTGAAAAGCCAATGCATCCACAGAGAGTGACTGTTTGGTTCGGTTTATGGGTAGGTGGCGTCATCGGGCAGTACTTCTTTGAAAGTGAGGACGGCCAAGCAGTTACCGTGACTGGTGTTTGCTATTGCGAGATGATAACGGACTTCTTGCGGTCCGAAATTGAGGTTATGGACCTGGACGATATTTAGTTCCAACAGGATGGTGCCACTTGCCACACAGCCAAATGTCTCTTTTGTGCGAGAAATTCAATGGCCATGTTATCTTACGTTGTGGCAATGTTAATTGACCGCCACAATCATGTGATTTGACACCATTGGACTTCTTTCTCTGGGGATATTTGGAAGAAAATGTGTACGTCAATAAGCCAAGAACAATTCAAAAGTTAAAGGATGAAATAAATCAGTACAATAACGACATAGAACTGCAATTATGTCTCAGTGTCATTGAAAATATTGACCATCGGCCGTGGCGAGCATTTTGGCGATATTTTGTTTTACACATAATTGTTATTTTGTTTTGACAAGTGACATGACGACGCGCATGGAAATTCGAAATTAGATGCATATGGTGCATATGTTGCACAATGTATGAAATGCATTACATTGAGTTACAATGTATAAGAATTATGAAATCGCATTACGTTACAATTAAGTTACAATGTATTGCAAGTATAGAATTTAAGGTATGGAGTTTTGAAAACTGAAATTTGGAAGTAGACTTATTATTTTTCAATCAATATACCACCATTTGTCAATCATTTTTTTTATGTTGTACAGTTTCGGTTTTTGAAAATACTCCCGGTGTTAAAAGACAGTTTAATTTGCTAGCCGCAAACTGAAGGCCTCCGCTGGTACCGATCTTGGAGCTGGTGTCGGAGAAGGTTGTAGTGTATGATACCACACATGATGTGAAACCCCTAAACCTACAAAAATATTAAAAACATTATTTATCACTTCATCCAGAAATCATAAATAACCATATTTATTGCCTCACACAAGAAGCAATAAACAACTAAATTTATTGCATCATTAAAGAAGTAAATTTATTATCGCATACAAAATAAAAACATGCACATCGCATACGAAATAAAAACATGCACATGATTTATTTCCGTATGCAAGACGTCGTGACATTGGCCTTAGTACGTACGAGCATATTTACTATGGCTCATATTACTTGCTACAACTAAGCGCCATACGTACATCGTACGATGAACATGAATGAATATGGGCACACGTCTTTGTAAGGGGTCGTGTTGCACTTACTGCAATTCAATGCATGAATACCATATGGTATCTAGTAATTTGTTTGCGGTTTGTTTTTTTTTTAGAAATTTGAACGCGATATGGATTTCTGGTGTGAAGAAAATTGCAGGTTGATAAATAAGTATTGATAAATGTTGATGACACATTGACCACTCGAGAAGGGTCAGCAATATTCATATATTAGTCATTAAGTATGTCTTTAAGGAAATTAGGTCGTATGATTAATCCTTAGAAATAGTATTTAAGGCGCTGTAAATTTTATGAAAAATACATTCGATTTTTAGAAGTCAAACTGCCTTCTTCGGCGTTTTTCTTTCTTTAGAAATATCGGCTCTTCGGATACCATCAGCTCAGCGCTTGCGCTGTATAGGTATTTATTTAAAAAAAAATAATAGAACAATCCCTAAACTTACGATAAGGTGTTGATGCAGGGCCTTTACCCTGACCACAGTGCTGATACCAGGTTATATATCCTAGAACTAGACCATCGATTAATAGCCCACTGTAGGCTACTGCGAACAGGTGAATTTCTCGTGGTTGATTTTCTGCGGGCTGTAATTCGGATTCTAAAATTGTTTTTATCTTCTGTCGGACCTTGCATAAACTTTTTTTCCATCGAAGCATTGGGAGTTCGAAGTGCTGCTGGTATCTGCCTATCTGTTTTAAAAAATAGCGTTGAAAGGTTTCTGGTGGGATTTAAATTGGGTTTTATAAGAAGAAGTGAATAGTTTATGCGCTTAGATGGTTACGAGGGCGGTCCCAAAAGTACCTGACCTGACAAAGAAAACCGTAAAAAATTGCGAAAATGTTTTTTATTTTTCAACACATTCTCCTTTTAGCTCGATACACTTTTCCCAACGATGTTCAATAGCTTCGATACCTGCTTTATAGTAGGAACCGTCAAGCTCCTCAACATAGCTACTAACCGCAGACTCTACCTCTTCATTGTTGGCAAATCTTTTGCCGCCTAGCCATTTTTTCAAATTCAGAAAAAGAAAATAGTCCGGGGGAGCCAGATCTGGCGAATAGGGTGCGTGAGGAAGCAATTCGAACTTCAACTCATTGATTTTACCCATCGCAATGACGCACGTGCTGACTGGTGCGTTGTCGTGATGAAACAACAATTTCGTCAGATGGACCCATTTTTTCTTGATTTCATCACTCAAACGCTGCAATAAGGCTGCATAATATGCGCCGTTGATTGTTTTTCCTTTTTCGAGATAATCAATAAATATTAATTTCGGTCAAAATACGATGCAAATCACTTTTTGAAATGCCTGCCATGTCTCCTATCTTGCGCACTTTTAGTCGACGGTCATTCAATACCATTTTGTGGATTTCCTTCACATTTTCTGACGTAGAGACCACACTTGGTCGACCACTGCGGTGTTCATCTTGGCAGCTCGTACGACCTCGCTTAAACTCAGCTACCCAATATTTGACCGTTGTAAATGAAGGAGCAGATTTCCACAGAGTAGAATCCAACTCGGCTTTGATATCGGTTGGATTTAGGCTTTTCAAATGAAACTATTGTATCACATAACGATGCCTGATTTTTACTATATTTACAAATTCACTGAGAGCGTTCACTTTGGATGTCTGTAAAAAAATGATAATAAATGTACCGTTATGAATTTTTCACATTAAGTTGTTGAAAGGTGGTATTGTTAATCGCAGTAATAGTCAGGTCGGGTACTTTTGGGACTATCCTCGTAAGCTTTCTTCCTTTATCGAGCAATCCTCCGGTAACTAGAGGGTTCCGGATCCATTTAAGGTTAAGGATGATATTTCCTTCCCACAGTCAATGGTGATCATGGAAGCGGATCCACCTCATTGGTTCAGCAACACGTGTTTGGCTTGGCTGAATGATTGATGAAGCTTAGTTCACATGCTACATGGGGAACCTTCTCGATGTAATGGATGTACTTGATTGCACATGTAGCTATGTTCACTGACAACTCTACAGGATTTTAATTCGCGTTATGTAATTGAATAGTAGGTGTCTTGATGTAGGTTTATAATCTACTCTACTCTTATCAAAAAATCTACTCAAAGCTCTAACCGGAACAAGATCTATTGTTTCATATTGATCATACGATATCAATGGTATCTTCAATAGGAACATCATCTTTTTATGGAGTGAACATCCATGTATAGTAATGATTCTCTAGAATTTCGCTAAATCTCCAGATGTTATTGGCAAATGGAAAGTAGTTGGTAGGCCTTCCCTTTTAGAAGCAATCGCTGATTTGAGTTGATCTAGCGTCAATAAATTTGAATTTAGTTTTCCTTGCTTAGTTTCGATAAAGGAGTCCCAGAGTGCAACTTTTGTGCGTTGATAGTTATTCAATGTCAGCGTGAGACGTGTTGCTAAAAGCGTAAAGGATTGGAAGGTTTATTGCTTACGTATTTCTTGTGTCATATTGTTCTCTTGCTGAATATTAGTGTTGATTGCTTCTTGTAGTTCGGTTAAGCGTTGTTCATTAAGTCTAAATGATTCAGTCATGGTAATCATTGTGGAGTTGATCACTAAGGTTATTGGCTCTCGATTTCCTTTACGAACGACTGAAACTGCAAGATAATACTCTGACAAGAAGCGTCAGTGTTTAGAAGCTGCTTTATGAACTGTAATTATTTCATTCCTAACCTTATTGTATCTAGCTCTTGCCAATAGGACGTTAGATCATAATAAACCACCAACTTTCACTCATTTAGGATTAAGTGCGCAGGCCCTTAGATTTCCACGTACGGGCCCTTAGATTTCCACGCACGGGCGTGGTTTCAAAAAGATGTATTGTAACTACAGCAGCCCAACCTGGTAAGATAAGTCCTACCATAAGTAGTGACTGTAAAAGAAGGTGTCCCAACAGATGTCGTATCGTGTTACCTCTGCAGTCTGAATTGAAGGTTTGGAATTTTCTCCTTCTATCGAGGATGATTGGTCCTTCACGGGCAACGGTACAAGTTTGTGGAAAAACTGTCTTAGTATACCAGCCAAAGTGCCATTTCACAACTGGCGTGTTTTCTTCTTTTACAACAACCATCATCCCAGGTGTTATATTTTTGCAATGCTGCTTCCATTTATATTGATGTAATTCGTTTAAATACTCAGTTAACCACTTTCCATCTTTATCCCAAAGATAGATAAGGGATTTCAGCATTCACATCCACGTGGTTACTGAGTGTTTCACCAATTAAAAAATAACCTGGGTTCAGAGCCTGAAGATCGTTTGAATTGGATGATAATGGTGTTAAAGGCCGTGAATCGAAGATGGCTTCAGCTTCGATGACCATGGTTTATAGTTTCCCGTATGTTAAATTGATGCTAGCCAAGTTTTTTACAATCAGTTTCTTGGCTGATTTGACGACCACTCTCAAAGCCCGCCAAGGTGAGGAGCTCTGGGTGGGATGAAGTGGAAGTTTGTTCCTCTTGCCGTACAAAAGTTGATAATGCTTTCCTGGGAACCTTTTTCTAACATTCGTTGCTGCAATTCAGTCAGCTGATTGTTCGCTCCCACAATAAATGTTTCGACAATTTCCTCTCCTTGAAATAAATCGTTTGAGGGCACCTATAAACGCTTCAGTTATCAGTTCAGTGGCCACTTCAAAATGAACAGCCTTCGTTGAAAAGCAGCCGAATACTGCTGTATATGGTTTATGAGTGTATTTGCCACGACCTTTAAAATCTGTATAGAAGTGTCCCGCTAAATCTACTCCAGTATTGACAATGATGGACTCTATATCTTCAGTTATCAGTTCAGTGGCCAGTTCAAAATGAACAGCCTTCGTTGAAAAGCAGCCGAATACTGCTGTATATGGTTTATGAGTGTGTTTGCCACGACCTTTAAAATCTGTATAGAAGTGTCCCGCTAAAACTACTCCAGTATTGACAAAGGGCCTAGCTTGATGGACCCTATACGCATATAGAGTCCATCAAGCTAGGCCCTTTGTCAATACTGGAGTAGATTTAGCGGGACACTTCTATACAGATTTTAAAGGTCGTGGCAAACACACTCATAAACCATATACAGCAGTATTCGGCTGCTTTTCAACGAAGGCTGTTCATTTTGAACTGGCCACTGAACTCATAACTGAAGATATAGAGTCCATCAGTTGAGTTGGCAACTTAGGTTTTGCTTTGCCATAAGTTACGCAATTTTGTACTACTGAACGGGCTAGTGTTCTTCCCTTGATCGGCCAATTACGCTGTCGAGCAATTGCTAATAAGGCTTAGGGACCGGCATGCTGGTGGTCTTTGTGAATCTGATTAAGAATCAGTATCGTGATTGGATGCGTATAGGGAAGCAGGAAATGATGTTTGTGGAAGTATTCGAAGTCAGAAAGCTCTAGTCGTCCACTCACTCTCGACAGTCCATCGGGGTCTAGGAACGAAGTCAGGTTGCTCAGCCAATTAATGCAGCTTAGTTGTCCTGTCGTTTGAAGGGTTTTAATCTCTTCTCTGAATTCTTCTTGCTGGAAGAAGCTGCTTATAATTTTGATACTTTTCGTGAACTTGTTTCTCGCTTTGATTTGAACTTCCTGCGGATCATCCTTGTGAATCGAATGACCAATACTATGATGCATTTTAGTTTCCAAAACGAGTTTCCATGATTTATTTTGTATAGAAATTGTGGTTCTGGTTCAGTGATTACTAGATTTTTTTTTGCCTTCTTCTTCTTTAAGTCAATTTCTTTTGCTACGTGCTTAGCACGCCACAAATCAGGATGTTCATGAAGAAATAAGGGCCCGTAGAACTACAATGGGCTTTCTTTTAATTTTTCAGGGTCCATGCCTCGGGATTTTAAGTCTGCTGAGTTACATCTTGCCATTTACCGGCAGTTGAATGTTGTTGAATGGCCGCTATCCGATTTGCTACAAACGTTTGGTAGGATGCCACCTCACCATGTATCCAATGCAACACAACTTCAAAATCTGTCCAAAAATAACAAAACTGTCCAGGAAGCCCTAAATCTGATTGTAGGCGGTGGACCATCTCAACTGCTAGCTTTGCGGCACATGACTCCATACGTGGGATTGTTATGGTTTTGATTGGTACCACTCGGGTTTTGGCACACAATAGGTGCATCGTTGTTGTACCGTCATACTGGTCAGCTGGAAAGTAGACAGTGACTTCGTAGGCTTTTTCGAAAGCATCTGAAAAAGCATGCAACTCCGTGCTGCGAGGAGTTCTTGCAAATACATGCCGTGGTATTTTGATTTCATTGAGCTCCACTAAACTTTGATGAAAATTTATCCAGGATGAGTGCATCTCCATTGGTAATATTGCATCCCAGTTGAGCTTCGATTGCCACAAATTTTGTATGAAAATTTTTGCTGCTACCATCACTGGACTCATGAGCGCCAGCGGATCAAAAATATGTGCAATGGTAGAGAGCGCCATCTTCTTTATCACCCTTGTTGGCTCTACATAAGTTTAAACCCGAACCACAAATTTATCTTGCTTTGGTAACCATATGATTCCGAGCATTTTAACGTGTTCTGCAGAGTGGTCTGTCACAGTATACTGCACTTCGCGATCTTGCGGGTGAATGTCTTTGAGTAAATTGGAATGGTTTACACACTATTTTCGTAGCTTAAAACCGGCTGTCCTTAAAATCTACTCGATTTCTTCCTTTTTTAAACAGCTTCTTGAAGATTGTTTGCTCCGGTTCAAAGGTCATCCATGTAAGAATCTTTCTGGATAGCAAGCTTCCTAAGAGATATTGATTCGTGGTATTAACTGCTAGTTGCTCCAGCCCTTAGTTCCTAGGTAAGTTACAATGGTAGTACCACATGTTACGGTATTGATAACATCGTAGTGCCTCGCTCGGGTGATTACGCCAGAAGATAATTTGGAACCTTCGGTCTCGTTTGTCAGTATATCTTTTCAATATCAGTGGAGAAGACGTACTTAAACAAGTGGAATCGAAACAGGATAGTGAACTGCTCATCTTGGATTATAGGACCCGTGTGTAGCACATCGTTCAAGCTAGTGTGAGTGGTAGATTTTGCAGGCGCATCAAAAACTACTCTGAGTTTAGTAGTAAAGTCATCAGGTTGCAGTACACAATGGTGTGGCAAAATAAAATGAGGCTCTGAGGTATTTGGCATATCTATTTCTGTCATGTGATCTAACTTCAAATGCTCCTTGATGAATTCTTGATAGGCCCGTTGGACCTCTGTGTCTTTTGACAAGCGTTTTTTCTAGTTGATAAAACCATTTTAAGGCCATATCTTTCGACTGTCTTAGTTGGTTGGGATCCAGTGCAAATGGCAATCTAACTACGAAGTGCCCATTGTCATCTCGCTGAACATTTTGATGGAAATGGGCTTCACATTGGTGCTCCTTGGATGTCATCGTGATGATTGGTGTTTCGGCTTCTTCTAGCTTCCAGTTTTTTTCCAGTTCTGAATCTAGCTTTTCACCTTCAGTACGGTACATTCCACATATAGCTAGTTTACGGCCAGCTATAGAGACCTTGTGTGTGGTAAACCTTTCATCAACAATTTAACTAAAGGGGGTCTTTTGTATTGTAGGGAAGACCCACCCATTTTAATTTGACCAGTTAACAATAACTGGTAATACCACTCTACTACGATAAACATCTCCACTGGCCCCGCTTGGTTGATGTTTGGATCGCCCAAGGAGATATTCCCCGGGATCGGCCAGATTTTCATGTTAAAAGTTTCAGGTGGTTGTTGTGTCGTTATTTGCTTTACCACGTAGGCATCTACTTGTATCTTGTAGTTCATCTGTTTAGATTGTATGGGCAACTTTATTTGTTTAGTGGCCTTTTGAATAACTCCTACAACGCTACTGATGGCAATGCTTATGAATGGTATATATATATATATATATATATATATATATATATATATATATATATATATATATATATATATATATATATATATATATATATATATATATAAGCTCAATAAAAACTTATAAACCTAGTATTATTATTATGATACTAACATGGCCCTACAGTAATGTCTAAAGAGCGTGTGTGTCCATAAGAAGTGAAATGTCATAAGCTAAAGGTCTAAGTTAAGGCCTAATATTTGCTTATTGTCTGATGAAGGATAGCTTAAAATAAATATGAAAAAAATCCACTTATTCGCTTCCACTCTTCAAAGGGTCGCTATGGTCCAAAAATGTTTATTCTGTGCATCTTCTACCGGCTCCTTTCCCAGCAGGCAGTTTTTCTGGAGCCACCGAGCTGTACTTTGGCTGAAGCCTAGTTTTCTCAAATTATGTTATAGAATTTGGGATCCTTGCCCGCAAAATTTACACAACTCTTTTCTTTTGATATTTTGTTCAGCTTCAAAATTGTTGGGGCAAACCTTTGCCAAGGGGACTTTGAATACTTTCAATTTTTCGCCACATAATTTATTGGGCTAATATTTCTTAAGGGTGTTACCCTAGTTTAAGTACTCTTAAATCAAACGTACTCCTACTACACCGAATCCTTAAATAATATAGTATATCACATAGTTCGTACAGTACAGTATCGAGTATAAATTCATGAATTATCCTTGTAGGATCTCTCTTGTATTCACAAATCTTAAACGGAATAATTAATCCTCAAAAGTCTTCCTTAATTTCAGCTTGGCATGTTGACCGGTTGGCGATGTGATGGACAATATCAATTCTTAACCATGTTCTCGCAGGACCTTCGTGACACCCTGCTACATATCACATTCCGAAAAACGGTTGTAAGCCCTGTAAGTACAGAACTCTCGAATTTGGCGAAAGCTGCTGTAGCTGGTGATGAAAATGCTCTGGACACGCTAACGAATTGGCGTCCACGAACAGCTGCCCGCAATCTGTCGCATGCTGGCGTTAAAGACAACCATTGCTTCTACATAGCAACACAATCCGGGATTATGTACTATATGAATCAGGGTGGAACGTGTACAGAAGTTTTGAAAAACAATTCAGTTCCTGTGACGCAAATACTGTGGCATCCGAAAAGGTAATTTTCAACGTGACTTTCCGAATGTCTATATTTATATGGGGACCTACAAGTACACTCAGCAACATGTTTAATGATTAAATATAGAGAAGCAATTGTGGCGCTTATGGAGGATATGACTGTAGGCCATTATTTGGTGGAGTCGGCTGGCGGACTTACTGAGCTGGATCGTGTGAAATTAAGCGGAAGAGTTCCGGGAAATAATGGTGCCATATCTTGGGCTGGAACTTCATTGGCCATTATTACAGGTTCGCTACCAATAAACTTAAATAACTTACATTTAGTCAGTCTTTCGTACACATTTAAAAATTTATTTAAAATGTAACCTAATTTCCGTTACTTTGAACAAAATTCAATTAATGCCACAATCCCTTGTATAAGTGAATTATCTTGATGACTGCATTTCACACTAAATCCAAATGGCCGATAGCATTTAAAATGCCCAATTGCAATTTACAGGTGATTTCAGTGTTCGAATTTGGGATATCGATACCAGCGACAATTACTTGCTGCGAATGGATTTACCAACTACAGGTGAGTGCATGTATGTTAATCTATTGCAACTTTAATGCGCAACATGCAAACGGCGATAAGAGCAATACATGCTAGATTGGTGGTAAGCTCTTGAATTGAATCCGCTGAATTTATCGAATGTGTGTAGTTGATTGAATTTTCTATTGCAGTTTTGATTTAAATATTTTAGAATTAGTTTTGCTCATATTTGAGCTGGTCTGTATTTAGAAATTGGCAATTCATGAAGTAGAATTGAATAAACAAGTTGGGTAAACAGACCTACGCTCATGTCAGAAGGGTTTTGTATTCAATTAACAAAATGCAGTCACCAGATCGAATGAAATCAAGAAACATGTCAAAGACGATTTTATTGGAGAAACAAAGTTGAACGAATTTCGACTTCTGAGTTCTTTGGTATTGTTATACTCATAAATATCTCCCTTGATAATTATTTCAGATGTCCATCCGCGACGGAGGAAACACATTTTTCATGTATTTCCCCCCAGTGCCCCCACTGAAGCAAAAACTGACAGTTTAACAACTGTTTTGAAAAGCTCCCCTGTAAACTTTTATTTCATACTCATATTGGCTACGTTTGATGAATTTTTTTTCAGGGGCCACTCTCCTGTACTGTTATCATCGATTAATAGCCAATTTTTTCGAGTCCTAGAATGGTTACAAAACCCTTTTGCTAGGAGCTCTCTCCCACTTACTTGGTTTGTTTCACTTATGAGCATTAATTGTAGGCACTCATCTTCAGTCATTCATTAAATTGAATCAAGTGTTCAAAGCATGCACCTTAAACGTTGAAGTTGGGAAAAAATAACTCAAAATTATTCAATCTTCGCATTTAAAACAGCCACTATTTTGTTTTACGATTACTGATACCACTAGCTGAACCGATTCTCAAAGATATACATATCATTCCTGAAATTTTCATGCAAATCCTAGCAAAACTGTAGTGTTGTTCCATAGCCATATGTTGCGATAGTAATAAATGCAGCGCATATTGTTCCATAGTAATACAGGAAAATTCAAACCGCTATAACTTCGCTAAATATGATTCAATCTTTATGAAACTTTCAGGATAGATTAATCTTAAAATAGTCATCTACGTACTGAATTTCATTGAATTTAAGGGTACCGTTAAGATTTTATTCAAGAAAACATAAAATCGATAAATCATACTATTACTAACAAAGTTGAGTGAATTGCGACTTCTCACGTATTTGTTGTTGTTGTACTCACCAAGGCCTACATTCTTGATTTTTTTCAGATTTTTCGGATCACAGGTGTCCAATCGCGAGGGGGGGGGGGACACACATTTTTCGTGTATTTCCCCTCCCTGTGCGCCTCTCGAAGCAAACTTTGCCAAACTAAGACCTGTTTTGAAAAGTTCTCATCAAGACCTTTCATTTGATACCCATATCGGCTACCTTCAATGAAATTTTTTTTTCGGGGTGTCACTCTCCTATATGGGGAGACCCCCTTTAAATATCTTATAAAAATTTTTTGTAGTTGAACTTTGAAGAGGTCACCACTTTACACCTACACACAAAATTTGATGTTTCTAGCTTAAGTAGTTTCCGAGAAAAACTGCTGTGACACACGGACGGACGGACGGACGGACGGACGGACAGACGGACAGACTGGTCGCGAAACTAGTAGGGTTTTGTAAAATTATTTTACAAAACCCTTAAAAATGGGAACGATGGTGTCCTTGGTGTCTATTAAATATTTGAATTTTTAACGTGTAAAGATGAATTTATATTTCGAGTTTCTGTATTTACATGTGTGCTTTTTTATTCATAACTCGAGTCCGCTTTCCACTTAATTTTAGGGTTTCCATACAAAGGACGTAGATGGTTCACAATGGTAAAAAACATTTACCATTAACACTGGAAAGCCGAGCAGGTTTAAATGCTATTAATTTATATGATTTGGTATCTCGTGAGATTTAATGGAATTATTTCAATTTTAAAATAAAAATATTGTAATGGCAATATTACAAGTCCAATTTCGCCATCTACCTGTAAAGACTGGTGGGTACAAATCATCCACAACATGTGAATTGGGCAAGTTGTGCCTAGTTCATAGTATTTATTTTGTAAAAAAAAATATTTTTCTTGTCTTTTTGACTCCGCTTCTGTATCACAATTCATCTTGTACTTGTGGTGATGAGTTGGTATATTTTTGTTGTGGTTTTTGCTATGTTTTACTTTGTGCAATGTTTAGATCTCTTCGTAATGAAGAAATACTAGAATTTTTACAATCCTTACTACAGAGGCGGATTAACCTTTTTGGCGCCTTAGGCTGGATAAAATTTGCCGCCCCAATATATTTGGAATTTGAATGTGAAAAAAGAATAATCTTAAGAGAACATAATAATTATTTATAACTACTGTTGGTTTTAAAAATATTTTATTAATTCACATATTTACGCCTACATTTTAACGAAGCAAAATTATTTATCAAAACATCGAAATTTTCATTTTTTACCAATTCATTTTCAATGTGCAATAGTGTCAGAGAATTTAATCGTTCTTGGCTGATCGTTGTCCTCAAGTAATTTTTTATTCTTTTAAGCGTCGAAAAAGATCTTTCTCCTGAGCAATTCGATATCGCCGTACAAACGTACATACGTCAAGCGATTTCCACATTGGGATATATTGAATCTAATTTATTATTTTTGATCCACTTTAACAGCTCGGTCGGTGTAAATTTTTGTTTAGATATTTCATTCGCACTACATTGTGCTTTGAAATGGATGCATTCCTTCACAAAATTTAAATCTAAATCGTCAGGATAATTTTCTATTAAATGATTAGCTTTTACTTGAATCTCATCATTGTTTATTTGCTGTAATTTTACCAAAAATTCAAATTTTGAGGCAAATTCTGCATATGACGTACGGCGACCTGTCAATTCGACAATCAAACTGTCCAAAATGCAATAGTAAATGTTAATCCTAAAGTGATCTCGAGATGTAAACGAATGTGTTTTAGTAGCTGAATCATCGAAATAAACTTTTTGTTTTTTTATTCTTTTTAAGTCTTTATCGTATTCTTTGTTTACACTTATTAATAGAGCTTGATTTTCAAAATTATTAAATGACTCTTCACTCCTTATATCATTTAACAATTTAATCAAACCATCGTATAACATGACTACAGATGAAATGTCTATATTTGGATCTTGTAATTTTTTACTCACACCATTAATTCGTTGCAACAAAAATTCCCATACGCACAAAAATAAAGCAGTTTCAAGTGTTCCTAATTGCTTTAAAATACCTTCAGCTTGCAATTTCACAATAGGTTTTTGGGTAGAATCATTTGAAATTTTGATTAAAGCTTGATTTATTGGCTTCCACAAAAAAAGTAAACTTTCACACAAATCATGTCGAGCAGACCATCTTGTTCCAGATAATGTTTTAATTGTTTTAATTCTTCTTGTATCCAAATTATTTATTTCTAGATTTTTCTTGTATAGATCACATTCATTTTTTAATATTTCAGATCGGTGAGTTGATAAATTAAAAATATTGTTGAGTTCTTGGAATAAATTAAAAAATAGACAGCTTTCTTTGCAAATTTCTGCCGCACAATTGCCAACTAAATTTAAAGAATGCGCTGAACAAGGTATATATACAGCGTAAGGACACTTTTTTTTATTTCCGCTTGAACGCCTTTGTTTATCCCAGACATATTCGCAGCGTTATCATAAGATTGACCACGACAATTCTTGATATCAATTTGTAGTTCCTCTAATGTTCTCATAATAGCATTTGCTACATCTATGCCTTTATGACCAACATTAGGTAAAAATGTCAAAAATCTTTCTACTGGAGAGCCACTTGAATCCACATATCGCAAAATAAATGTGAGTTGATCTATGTGTGACAAATCTGGTGTAGAATCAACAATTATTGAATAATATTTTGAAGCCTTAACTTCTCTAACTATAGTTTTTGAAACTTCGTCAGCAATAATTTGTACGAATTCGTCACATATAGTCGAGGATAGATAGCTCGTGCCTCCTTTACCCGGATTTCCATATTCAGAAATGTGCGTAGCTAAAAAATCATCGTATATCGCAATTAATTCGAGGGACATCATGTAGTTCCCATTGTGAGGATTTCCAAATTGCTCTACGTGACCTCTGAGTGATAGGCCTCGAGATGAAAGAGCTTTAATCACATTCACGACTCTCTGAAGTACACTACGCCAATAAGTTCTTTCTTCTTCGATTTTCTCCAATAATTTTGCGTCAACTCGATTCGTTTTATTTCCTCGTAGTTTCATAGATATTAAAGCATTTTTATGAGACTGACTATTTTCGTGCTGACCAATTCTTACTTTATTTTTCCAGTCGTCGAAACCTTGTTTCTGTGATCCAAATTGAGTTTTTCTATCAAACAATGCACACGGCCCACAAAATACTTTCCCAGTACTTTCTGAGTAGATTAGCCACTTACGATGCACGTTTTCGCCGTTGGATAGAGTTGTTTCGAAATCAGCTTTCGAAAAATAACATGGCCCTGTTGCATACTCGCGCTTACTTTTTTTAAAATTACTATTCATATTTTGAGTAAAACCATTTGTCACGATATGATCTATGGTTGCGTCATTTATTACCCACAGAACCGGATCACTACTCACACTGACTGAGTCACATGGTTCACGAATTATATGCTGATTGTGCACCTTGTCTGTGTCGTTAATTGATCGAATTTCTTCTATCTCCATTGCTTCGTCACAAATATTTTTACACTGCAACATACTGCTGGCACCATTGTCAGAATCTTCTTCATTATCATCGTTCTTGTGAGTGTTGGTTTTAAACAGTTTGTCTATTTTCGGTGTTTTAGCGATTATTTCTTGATACTTCTCTTCTTTTCTTGCAGCTATTTTTCCATATTCACATCCACTCGATTTTTTTCTGATACTCATTTTATAAATGTTATAATTAATCGCCCACTATAATAATAAAAATTATTTTGACGCCAATTCTGCACAAGAATAACTTATTTATCAGCGACCCGTGCTGCTTCAAAAGTCGCTGCACACTGACTAGTGTTCAAACGTGTCACTGTATCGAAACGAGTGAGCAAAATGTAAACATTAAGCATATAATATTTTGGCCAATGATGTTGCACGCGAGTGTATAATATTCTAAGTATTCCGCGCCTCCGCGAAAAAAGATCGCATACTCGCAGAGACCGCGGTCTTTAAGCCGAATTTTCACGCGCGCGGTCTTTAAGCCGAAGCCGCCTCGCGCAGTCTGCGACGACTCTAAAGTCGTCGACTCCAAATTCGTCGCAGACTGCGCGCGGCTACATTTCCGAAAAGTTTTTTGTTTACTTTGCCCAGACGATCATTTCGGGTCGATGCAGCTCTTGCGCTGACGTATGTTTGAACTTTTGTTGTGTTATATCTATATTTATACGTATCGAAAATCTGAATATGTATAGATACATATATATGTATGTGAACCTTTCTGTAAGACAGTGTCTTCTGCATTATAATTAACACAATAAATTAATTATTTCTCGTTCAATAAATCTAAACTTTTTAGTCGCTTCTAAATTTGCCGCCCGGAAAATTTGCCGCCCTAAAAATTTGCCCCTCTAGGCCGTGGCCTACTCGGCCTATACCCAAATCCGCCCCTGCCTTGCTAGAAGAGTAATCGGATTGTGGAAAAGAATAAGTGCTACAACAATTGAGACATCCACATCCAGATGGTCGCACACTTAACGAAATCGAATGGACAGCCACCAGTATTCCTGACATGCGCTCATTCCGTGGCGCTGTTCTGGATTCAGACCACTACCTTATAAGCGTCAAGTTTCGATACTGCATCTCCAAGCGCTGTAAAATATTAAAATCAGCTATCCCAAGGCACTGCATACTTAAGTTTAATGATAGCTCAGTAACATCCACATACACGTCAGCGCTGGAAAGTCGCATCAATATGTCCCCACAGATAGGTGAAAGTAGTGCTGACATCTAAACCATGTGGAAGACAGCAAGGTATGCGGTAACAGACGTGTCCGAAGAGGTCTTGAGGCATTCACCAAAGAAAAGTAGTAACCACTGGTATGGCGAGGATTGCAAAAAAGGAAGCAGCCGTACAAAGAATATATCCAGCTACCAACTTGGGCCAAAGAAAAAAACACAAGAAAGCCCTCCGACGACATGCTAAAAAAATTACTGACCATCAACACCAAGATCCACCAGATAAACGAAAGATAATAATACAAGAAGTCAGATTAGCGTATGCCTTTATTAAATAACTTAAAGTTAGTTTCAATCCACAAACAAGTAATTATTAATCAAACGTGACCTAATCGAAATCAAAAACAGATGGCTGCGATATTTCCAGAAGTTATTCAGAGCGCCCCAACAATAACCGCTGCCGGAACATTTGAGAAGCTGAACAAGAGGTCTCAGTCTCACCACCAAACAAATGCCAAAGAACAGGTAGCAGTACGTGTCCCAGAAAAAATAAGGGTCTTGGGATAGATGGAATAACAACTCCAGCTACTCCAGAGAAGGCGCACCGATTTAAGTAACCCTCTGCATCGACTAATATACAGAATATAGTCAGCAGTTACTAGAAAGCTGGTAAAGAACTTTAATATATCCTGTATATAAAAAGGGAGACAAGTTAAGGTGTGAAAATTATAGAGGCATCGCTTTGCAATGTGCATCATAATAAGTGTTTTGCAAAATCATAGAAAGGAAATTAAAGCCATACCGTGAAAGTATTATAGGAAAGTATCAGGGAGACTTTTGAAGTGGATGGTTTAAAATAGACCAAATATTCTTAGTAAAGCAGGTACTTGAACAGAGCTGGAATATAACACCGATGTGTACCAACTATTTGTAAACTTCAAGCAAGCATATGACTGTGTCAACAGAAATCCTCTGTGCAGCACCGCAAATAAAGCATATTTCTCCGTACTTACTATTCTAAGGTCTAGAGTCATACACAAGCAAATTAAGCTTCATATTTACAAATCACTTATAAAACCTGTGCTGTTATATGGAAGTGAAACTTGAGCCCTCATGAGTGAATCCAAAAAGTTGGTGGGCATATTTGAAGGCAAAGCGCTCCGAAAAATCGATGGCCAAGTCAAACAAGAAACGGAGCGGGGACTAAGTTACTACAACGAGTTGTATAAGCTATTTGACAATGGGCGGACAATGAAGGCCTGGCTTGAGCTGTCACGCTATAGATAATAATGAATATAGTTCTAACTTGAAGAATTAAATGCAATTTTGATGTCTACAGCCACAAGCAGCAAATTTTTCAAGAGGAACAGATTAGCACCTCCGTTTACTTCTTTCATGATGATATCGGAGTAAGTCCGTACTGCCAAGGACATACGAAGCATGATCCTTAAGTAATAGTCTAAATAAAACAAGGTGATAACAGTTGAACAAATATTTTAATTTCCCACATAATTTCATAACCATCCAATACACTTAGTCTACAGTTTTTCCAAACCCAGGATTCATCTAGGACAAAATCTTTGTCTTAACTCTCTCAAAATGCCTCAACTGTAACCATCGTTTCACTATCTTCTTAAAATTTCTTTCCTCAAAGGTGTTCCTTGAGCCAAGAAGAGAAGTAAAAATCACTGGAGGCTAGGTCTGGCGGATAGGGTGTGTTTGAGCAGTTAGAATCCCGTTTCTTGAATGGCATCCATCATAACTACAGCTTTTTGTAAGCTAATGCGTTGTCCTGGTAAAACAGTACCCTAAATCGCAGCTTGCTGCTCCTTTTTGTTTAATAGCCTCTGGTCATCTTTTTCTTTGCTCTCCATAGTAAGTGCACGAAATAGTAAATCCCTTTTCCAAATAATGATAACAATCCATCGCACAACAGTTCAAATCAGAACCTTGGCGTTGAGATTATTGTCAAAGTATCGCATTCTATGATCGTAATGGAATCTCAGCCATGTAATTATTACTTAATTTTCCAATCAGTACTAGGGATGCGACATCGATGCCGATGTTTTCAAAACATCGATGTTTTCTTCAACCATCGACTCTTTTCAACATCGATGTTTCCAAGACGATATTTTTCTCACATCGATATTTTCGCGCCGATGTCCCAACCCAATCGATGTTTTTTGTCTGTCATTTCATCAATCTTCGGTTTTCTTCTGCCTACTTATGTACCGTACCAATGCACTGGTGTTGAAACTTGCATCGAATTTTTCACCGTTTGTATACTTTTCAAGGTTTTTCCTCTGTCCATATCAATATGCTGGACTCAGCCTGTTCGATTTAATTTTTAGTTTTTTTTTTGCCACTGCTGCAAACAAGAGAGAGCTTGATGTTGATATTCATCATTCGCAATTTACCTTCACTTCGTATCGTCAAGCGTTTAAGAGTGCAAGTGCATGTGAACGTGAACTTCGATTCGAATTTGGAATACGTTTGCAGTTGCATTTACTAGTCGTGCGCGTACTGTGCGAGCAAGTGTGTTTTCTTTATGATTCTTTGGAAACTTCATTATTTTGGTTTCGTAATGCCTCCCAAAAGTCAAGTGTGGAAATTTTTCGAGAAAATTGATGACAAGTCGGGGCAGTGCTCGTTGTGCTCAAAAATTATTAAAACGAGCGGAAACACATCAAATCTTATAGGACACATGAGCAGCAAACACAGAAGTGCTTTCGATATAAGCTTTTGCAATAAATCTGGACCATCTACTGTGCAGAGCACGCAAGTCACTTTAGTAAGTTACTGTTATTATTAATTAAATAATAAAGATAAATAACTTTTAGCGTGACTGTTTCCAAGGCCGAATGGAAAGTCCGACCACTTCGATTTCACCAAGCACGTTAATCGTGGCATTATCGCCAACTCCTTCAAGTTCAGTGATGGAAGAAGGGCCATACCAAGGCAATGAAAATGGTGAATGCTCTGGAGCTAGAAATTTGAATCCTGATACTCAAACTCATTCGAGAGGGTTGGGTCTCTCTAAGCAAAAAACGTTGCAAGAAACTATTAGGAAAATAAGTTCGTTCAAAGAAGGAGACGACAAGTATGGCCAAGTCACCGAGGCAATTGTTTTCATGATATGTAGGGATAGCCAACCCATTTCACTTGTGGAAGATGAGGGATTTAGGCAGCTTTTGAAAGTTGTTACTCCGCTTTATAACGTTCCTTCAAGAATGACTATAGCTTCCATGATTGATAGAAAATATGAGGCAATAAAAGCCATATTTGAGAAGGTTTTGTCAAGCATTCAATATGTGTGCCAAAACTCATCAAATGAGAAGCTTTCTTGCCGCGACATGTCATTTCACATCGCTCTCGGAAATGGAATCAGGAAATGAGAGTTTGAATACAAAAATGAGACTAGAGACTGTGACACTAGGAGTATACGTATTAAATGAGAGCCATACTGGTGAAAATTTAGCGAAAAAACTGTTAGAAGTGTGTTCAGATTGGGGTCTTAAACCCGAATGTATAACAGCCGTTGTTACAGATGGAGCAAGCAATATCATTAGTGCAGTAGAGAAAGCATTCGGTAAAGAAGAACACACTTATTGCTTTGCTCACTTGTTAAATTTAATGGCTCAAAAATCAATTGATGCAATACCAGAGGTAGTGAAAATTATTAGCGATGTTAAAGCCATGGTTAAATGGTTTAAGAAAAGCGTAAATGCAAGTGAAGAGCTGCGCAAAAAAACAGATCATTATGGAAAAAAGAAGCTAGTGCAGTCTGTCTCTACAAGGTGGAACTCGACATACGAGTACTATATGGTTGAGAGGTTTCTTCTTTTGAGAGAAATTGTTGCGAGCATCGTAAATTTCAATACATCAGCCCTGCAAATGCCTTCAGCAAGAGATCTTGATTTTATGAAGGAGTTTTGTACTTTATTTCGACCAATTGAATTGGCCACAAAAGGAAGCCTCCGGTGATCAATTCGTAACTGCCAGCATCGTAATTCCTATAGTGAAATTAATGCGAAATAAAATCTCTGAAGCTGTTTATCAATCTAGCTTGGCAAGAAAACTAAAAGAAAGTGTTTTGACAGAATACAAGAAGCGTTTTAGCGATCTGGAAATTAACCATTTTCTTGCAACTACCACCATTCTCGATCCCCGTTTTAAAAATATTCACTTTGAAGATAAGGTTGCATTGGGGAATGCAATTAGAAAACTAGCAATAGAAATAAAGCAAGATATAGCTGACTCTTCAGAATCCGAGAGTGGAGCAACAGCTGATTCCTCTCCTCATTCGATTGAAGGTAAGCAAATATCAACTTAATTAACTTAACGTTTCAACTTTATTTCAACTCTGTAGTGTGAAACGTACTATAAAATGTGTCTCGTTGTTTTATAGAACGAGAATTTTACCTATGGGAGGGCCATCTTAAACTCGTAGAAACCAATGGAAAGCCAGGAAAAGGTCAAGGGTAATTGAGGAATTCGATACTTTAAGTACGATGGCACCAGAGCTATCAGTATACTTGAAAGGCCCGGTGGCTAAACTTAAAGATGATCCACTTGAGTATTGGAATGAATCAACCTTATCCAAGGCAAGTTTTGATAAATTAATAAATCTGGTTTGATGATTTGTTGACCCAATGCAAGGATGATTAAAAATGTTCATGCTTCAGGATTCTTCAATGATGAAAATGGCCAAAAAATATCTCTTGTCATGTCAACTTCGGTCCCATCGGAAAGAGCTTTCTCCACCACTGGCGATATCGTTTCTGACAAAAGAAACCGATTGAAGAGTGAAAACCTCAAAAAATTACTATTTCTGCAGACTATAGATAGGAGGTTCTGGTGCTTGTGAAAATTATATTATTGCTACAACATATGGCGATATATTGTAATTGCTATAATATATCTGACGTGCACTGTGAAGAAGAAAATTTAAAATGCATTCTCTTGCCCATCTTATAGATGACTTTCGTGGATTTTATTTACTTTAACGAATAATGATGTGAATTAATCGAATAACAATTTGAAGTAATTATAAGACCATTTAACTCCATTGATTTCAAATAAAATGTGAAAACATTGACCCCAAAATGAATTTTATGTAATCAAACCCTTTTGAATGAAATATAAATTGTGTTTTTCAAAAACCGTGAAACATCGATTTTTAACAAAATCGATGTTTTTTCGCCGATGTTTTTTGCCATCGATTTTTGTAACTTTCAACATCGATGTTTCACAACATCGATGTTTCATCGTCGATGTCCCATCTCTAATCAGTACCCATCATAGCTGGGTGGGTTGATAGCCCGAGAGCAGCATCAGAAGCTCAAACTCAATGCTTCATACGGACTACTTCATTTTCCAAATACTCCACTATAATTATCACTTAATCGTTACAATCACAAACGCTATAATCTTTCACGCTGAACTTGACACTTTGAATATCTTTGGCATTCGTAGGGAGGCTCGCCTCCAAGGCATCGATTGTTGCTTGGTTGTATAATCAAAATAGTGGATCAAGGTCTCGTTCACAGTTACGTAACGTGTCGAAATGTTTTCTTGATCTATTTGGAACTTTTCAAGACTAACTCTCGTTTTTTTATCGGTTAATATTTTTGGCAGCCAACACGCAGAGACCTTTTTAATATGGATTTTGCTCACAAGGATTCGATGAACGTTACTACATGAAATATTTGTGGCCACTATGTATTTGATCCAAAAATACAGCATCTTCGACGTATTTCATGTTATCTTCAACGCGGGATGTTGATAGGCATCTTCTTGGTGCTCATTTTCATTGGATGTTCTACTTTGATTGGGCTTTTTTACACTCGGCGTTAAGAATAGGGAAGTAAAACCTGTTTTCCGTTAATGCTCTCATTTTTACACGCTCCCATAGTTCACTCAGCCTATACTTGTGTACGATACACATCCTACGCATGTGTGTGTGTAATAATTCTCGTACCATCTCTATCCGTCTTCAGGCATGCGCAGAACTGAGATGCTCAATTGAAAGTATGTCTTTGCTAGTAATACATATGCTCCGTTTTGTTTGATAATCAGTAGGAGTTTAGATATGGCAAATATCCAAAGAGTGGTGGCTTTATTGTTACCAAGGCGAAAGAAAAAGATTAATTACTTCCATGCATGCCAGCAAACGATGTGTGCATGCGCGAGTATCTCAAAAGCTTGCAGTCCAAAAATTAGCATACCTGGTAAACTAGTTTTAAGAAAAATCACAAATCCTACCGACATTTTAGAAATGCCGCAAAGTCCCATTGTGCGCATTTCCATTTAAACATGTGTAAATTATGATAGCTGCGCAATTATCTTGTAGTACCTTCCAACCCTTATTTTGCTTTTTATGTTCGTCCGGGCATTGTATATTGCACTCATCGACTCACTTATCCTACATTTTTACCTGCTATTGAGCAGTTTCATCTTTTGCGTACGTATCTACTGCACTCTGCGCTGTCGTTGCTAGAGTCCCAACTAATGTTATATGCTCTACCCAAAAACTTTCCTGATCGAAAGGTATAAGACTTGCATTTGTGTGTATTATGCCGGTTCACCCTAGAAAATTTTGGAGTGTTTTCCCGATCATGTTTCTTCGATGCGTCTCTCTCTTCTTGCCCATATAACCTGTTTTGTGTTTACTTTTCCCGCTGTATATAAAAAAGGGCCTTTAAATTCCTTGGCTCAGCGTGCATCTGTGGAATATGCAGGAGTAGACTCCTCCCATATTCCCACCAGGTCAATGTGTTTGTTTTTGATAGACATTTTTTTCAAACAGAAGTACTTAATGACAGCTTTGATTTCATTCTTTTGATTTTTTTTAATTACCTCAATTCCATACTACTCTCTCCATCCTTCTTTCATCGTCGCAGAACGCTCGTGCAATCTGCACTTCACACGTCGTCGATTCTTACGTGTGCCTCCAGGCAATGCTAAAACATCGGTATAACGGGTCACACAAAATGCTGTGAAGTATTCCTTTCTTGTTAGTCTAGTCCGATTTGTGGACAGTTCTCAGAGATAAAAAAAATATTATAGTACGACGCAGTTAAAAAAAACTCAGAGTTTATAAAAACTAGCTTTCTTTTAGTATCTCCACGTTAGGGTCTAAAATGCCCTAAGATACAGTATTTTCAATCCTCCTGACTTATCATTAATTTGAATTTATTAGATGTTCCTTAAGTCTTTTCTTGAAAACCAATAATGAGTTTACGTTTTTCACTGTTTCTGGAAGATTATTGTATATACGCAGAGCATCATTCGTTGCATCGTTCTTTAGTCGATCAGTGCTAGCGCAAGGTACATATTTCAAAATTGTTGGCATTTCTTGAATTATATGGATTTATTTGTCATGCTTTTATAAAAGGGCTTCATTCCGATTCACTGGTGACTTTTGAAGATAAACTTAGCTTTCTCCATAGTAATGATTTGACTGAAGGTGAGTGCATTGGCCCTTTGATATACTAGTCTTGTTGGGGGTGAGAATCGGAAGGCATAGAATATTTTTATAGGCTTTAGCTAGTATCCTGGATATAATATTAAGGTTTTGCTTTGACGATTGACTCCAAATGACCACCGCATAATGTAGCTTTGTCAGTACAATTGCATTTAATACATGTTTCTTTATATGCATTGGAAAATCTCCATATCTTCTCAACACTCCTATCATTGCTGCTCGTTGTCTCCTCAAATTATTTATGTGTGCCAACCGTGTCAAACGATTATCTATGGTAAGACCGAGATATATATTTCAAACACTCTTTGCAAGCTTTCGCCGTTCATTTTTAGGTCAACTTCTATGTCTTCCTTATTCTTCTGTTTAAAAAAAATGTAATGAGAGAAATTTACCTATTCTAGAGAGTATCGTGTATATATATATATATATATATATATATATATATATATATATATATATATATATATATATATCTATATGTATACATATATATCTATATATGTATATACATATATATAGATATATATATATATATATATATATATATATATATATATATATATATATATATATATATATATATATATATATATATATATATATATATATATATATATATATATATATATATATATATATATATATATATATATATATACTGTGACCAAAAATTAAGGTGAAATTTGAATTTAAACTGCGTGCGTCGAGGGATTTGGAGAATTATTTTTTTTTAGGTTGGTAGTACTGTCAGTGATATCTATGTCAAATTTACATGTCAAAATATTCATTAGTATTTGAGACACGCGTCGTTTCCGGGATGGCCTTTAGTTCCGTCTTCGCTGCGGCTTGAATCTCCTCTATCGTATCAAAACGGTGCCCCCGGAGCGGTCTTTTGAGCTTGCTGAACAGCCAGAAGTCGCACGTCGCCAGATCAGGTAAAAACGGTGGTTGCGGAACGATATGGGTTGAGTTTTTGGCGAAATGATCACGAATTACGAGTGCAGTATGGGATGGTGCATTATCGTGGTGTAAATACCAAGAATTGCCGGCCCTTAACGCGGGTAGCGTTACGCAAACGACGCAAATTCATAATGCACAACACCACGATAATCGAAGAAAAGAAGAGGTTGATGGTCGTCCAGGACACTCTATTCGTCTTCGACACGTTCACGGCCGGCTTGGAACTCACTATCCCCCTTTAAACATTTTTTTTAGACTTAGCCTCATCACCTAAGGCTTTCTGAATCATCCTCAACGTATCCACAGCAGAAAATTGATTCCGCAAATAAAATTTAATACAAATTCAACAAATTTCGACATCGCAAAAATCGAAAAACTCACTTTTAGCAGCTCACAAAATGACGCGTATCTTAAACACTAAAGAATATTTTGGAAAAAAAAATAATTCTCCAAACCTTTCCACGCGCGCAGTTTAAATTCAAATGTCACCTTATTTTTTGGACGAAGTAGTATACTCGTATATATATATATATATATATATATATATATATATATATATATATATATATATATATATATATATAGGGTGCGTACGGTATTTGAGGACATGCATAAATGTAACTACAACATCGCGAATTTTTTTTTATTTTTTTTCCTTTTCAGATAAGAAATGTCGGACTACAACATCACTCAAAAAATGAAGAGACATGCTGCTATATGTGCGAACCATACAGATTTAGAGATCTCTAATTTTCTTAATTGCACCTGTTCATTCGTGCATAAGGTTCGCCGTGAATTGGAAGCATCAGGAGGCGATACAGAATCGGTTGCAACACGCAATGAGCACGAACAACATTCTGACACTGTCCAATCTGCAGAATTTTTAGAGCAAGTGCAAGCGATCATAGACGAGGACCCTTCAAAATCAATGAGGGTCCTTGTGAGTGAGCTTCATGTTTCTGAGCGCCTTATTCGTAGAGTTGTCCTCGAAGACCTTCGGTATAAGTCTTACGTGATGCGCAGGGACAGTTCATGTTGGAACGAACACGGGAACAGAGAGTTCTCCGATCAAAACGTTTTTTAAACAAAATCGAACACCCAGAGGCGCTCAAAATGTTATGGTTTTTTCCGAGGAAAACAATGTTGACCAAGATCAAAAGACCAATCGCAGAAATTAAAGATAGCTATGTTCAAATCCTACGGAGGTTCCTGTTGCTATGTACACAAAATTTCCAGCCACTGTTTTAAGTGTTGTCAGCAACGAAGGACATGTTATGCCACCATACATTTTTACTCAAGGACCTCGAGTGAACTCTGCTGCATACATCGAGGTTTTGGAGACGGTAGTAAAACCCTGGATCGACAATGTAAGCGGAGACAGACCATACATTTTTCAACAAGACTCTGCTCCTTCACATAAAGCGATGGCGACACAAGATTTGATGGCTGAAAATTTTCATGACTACATAACACCGAATCTATGGCCACCTAGCTCGCCAGAGCTTAATCCTTTGGATTTTTACGTATGGGGCGTAGTTAAGCGTAAGACCAATAAGCGTCCTCATAATACTACTTCTTCGCTGAAGACTGCTATTAATGCCGTTTTGGTCAATATGAACAAGGAGCAATTGATTCGGGCATGTAATCGTTTGCGGACCCGGATCGAAGAGGTTATTGCTGCTAATGGCGATTTTATTGAATGACTATATAGCCGTATATTAATTAACGTTGTGTAAAAAATTCCTGAAATTTCATTAAATTTTGTAAAAATACAAGAAGCGAAGAAAACAGAGCTATTGTCCAGGATGGTGGAGATCCAGACCGTGTCAGGAGTCTAGAATGGAAGCCCATTAAACTGAAGGAGCCCACTTCATGGAGCGGACGTTGGCTAGGAGAATCGACGTCCCCAGCACCCCCATCATCGTGTCAAGACTACATTGTGGAGAAGCTGACTTGTGCCTTCCAGGTCAAATTGATGAAGAGCATTTCACCATAACAATCGACACTGGTGCAACCCGATCGACTATCCGACCAGACCTAGTGAGGCACCAACTACTTCACAAGGGCAGAGCTCATGGAAATGCTGACACCCTATCTCGTCATCCATGTCCAGCTAACTGCAAGCATTGCCGACAGATTGAGGAAAAGGAGCCGACCGTTGGTCTGCGGGTCATAACGGCCGAATTCGATGATGGTTGATCATTGGAGGAGATTCAAAACGCCCAGCTAGCTGATGAAGACATCGGACCATTGCTCGTATGGAAGGAGACAACTGGGTGACCTGATTGGAAGGACGTTTCGATGCATGGCGCCACCCTGAAAAGTTATTGGGCACAATGGAACCCTCTTCAGGTAGAGGGTGACGTACTCAAGCGGAAATAGGAAACGGAGGATGGCACTCCTATATGATGCATACTATACTTCCCAAAAGCCGAATCCACGATGTGGTTAAGGAAATGCATGAAGGATCCTCGGGAGGCCACCTTGGTGTTAACAAGACCTTAGCGAAATTGCGGAAAAGGTTTTACTGGCTCCACGCTCGAGAAGACGTAGAGGACTGGTGCCGTAGATGCACGATTTGCGCTTCCGTCAAAGGTTCAAAGGGACGACTGAAAGGACAAATGCAAACCTACAGCGTGGGAGTACCGTTTGAAAGGATTGCTGTTGACATCGCAGGACCTTTTCCTGGATCCGAATGGGAAAATCGGTACAAGCTGGTTATGGTCGATTATTTCAACAAGTGGCCCAAGGTCTATCCCATTCCCAACCAGGGAGCAACTACTGTAGCCGAACAGCTAGTGTTAAATTGGGTCAGTAGGTACGGCGTACCTTGTGAACTACATTCAGATCAAGGCCGAAACTTTGAGTCACTGGTTTTTGGTGGAATGTGCGAACTGCTGGAAATACGGAAAACGAGGATAACACCGCTGCATCCCCAATCCGATGGAATGGTCGAACGTTTCAACGGCACAGTCAGTAAACACCTGGCCATGATGGTTGACGAGAACCAAAGGGACTGGGACCGACACATCCCACTATTTTTGAAGGCGTATAGAGCTGCCAAACATGCATCGACGGGCCAAGCCCCAGCCAAAGTCATTTTTGGAAAGACTATGCATCTGCCAGCTAATATAAAGTTCGGAACACCCCTGAGAAACCCCAAACGATCTCGGAGTATGCAAGTGAGCTAAGGCAACGGCTTAACCAGATACATCGGAAAGTGCGAAAACACCTCGAATCGGCTACTGACCGCATGAAGACCAGGTATGATCTAAAGGCAAATTCTACTGGCTTCCAGCAAGATGACTTGGTGTGGCTATATAACCCACAACGGCGAAAGGGTAGGTCTCCGAAGTTGCAGCATAATTGGGAGGGACCATACCGAGTTACAAAGCGAATCACCGACGTCATATATCGCATACAGGAACACCGTAACCCGAGAGCCGAAATGAAAACCGTGCACCTGGACCATCTTGCCCCATATTACACCCAGGAAGACTTAACTACAACTGGCTACACATCTTTTCGAGGCGAAAAGAACTGAGGTTGGGGCAGTGCTACATGTCCAAACATTTCTGCGAGCTACTGTCGCAACTATCAATGACATCATGATCAACGATGAATGTACTCGAAAGCAAAAGAATCGACCAAGCATGATCAACATCTGGAAGTGACGTCATTGCTTCCATTCGGAATTGCTCGAATTTATGCGGCCAGTTGAAGCTCAATACTTCAAAGGCTTCTAAAAGTTGCAATTTTGATCCGTCGTATATGAAACTTTGTTTTAAGATAGAAATTGATAGATACAAACTTTGATATTTTGGTGATCATGCATGAGCAAATTTCAAAATGGCGGCGGTTTAATTATGCGATTTTTTCTGGTTTTTGTGGTCCTCTAGTGGTCACATTTTCTAGCGGATTTTGATGAAACTTGAGATTATGGATTTCTGTACTATGTTCTTGTAATATTTAAATCAAATGAAAGATAAAAAAGTCGAAAATTTAAAACCTAGTATTTTTAGTTGCCTGTCCAGTGGTTAGAGCATGAGACGCATAAGCCGAAGGTCCCAGGTTCAAATCTCGTTGGCGAATAACGTGATTTAGTTCAGGGGAATTGTCGGACAGACTACAAATGTTTACTCAGTGGTGATATGTACTGATTTAATAAGATCATATCATAGCTGAGCAGACGCACGGGAGCATGGTACTGACCAAACCAACTTCCGAAAAAATCAATACGGTCATGAAAATGAGATACTCTAACTATCTCTAAGCGAAAGCCCGAGAGGGATTGTAGTGCTAAAAAGAAAAAGAAGAAAAGAAGATTTTTAGCTGCCAGTTTCACTAAAAATTGAATACTTTTGCCTTGTCTAGTGTGAAACTCCGATATGAGCAAGATTTGGTCCTAGCACACAAAGATTTAAAATAATCCAAAATCAAATGCATGCAGTCAAAATGACGGCCCCCAAAGATCAGAAGGCAAGCGCAATACGTTATTTTAGTAGCCACTGAAATAATGAATATTTTTCATGGAAACGTTTTAAATGACTTAACTTGGAAGAATTTATAAGGCACACCATTTTTAAGATATTGTAAAATATTTTTAACAATCCCGATAAAAAATTGTAAAATCGTGACTTGTCTGTCTGTCCGTCCGTCCATTTGGTCGTGCGTCACAACAAGTTTTCTTGCAAACCACATGAGCTAGATGAAGAAATTTTCTACGTAGGTCAAAAGTGGGGCCTCTTGAAATTTGCAGTGCAAGAAAATGACTTAAATTTTGTTTAAATTCTGTAGCCCTCTAGCAGCCAAGTTTCTCAACCGATTCCGATGAAATTTGAAATTATAAGTTATTAAAGCACGTTAATTTAATTTAATTATGCGAATCGGATGACAAATAAAAAAGTCGAAAATTTACAGCTTAATATTTTTACCAGCCGTTTTCAATAAAAATTAAAAATGACGGCCCTGATGGTTCAGAAAAGAATTGAAAATGTACTATATATATTAATGGCAACGCAAGTGCTGATTAAGCTTTTATAGAAATCTTTTGAAATTAACTATTTCAGCTATTTAAGCCGACAAGTTTTCACCTTTGTGTGGTAACAACTGTGAAATGTGTAAACAGCAAATGTGAGAAGGGCAAAATCTGTTTTTATACTCGTATGTTTATAATAATTTATTATCCGCCGATTTTCAATATGTCATCCATACGTGTGCAACTCAATTTAATTAGCAAAATATTTGCGCCTCTATAAAGGGTCTCTAAGTACGAACGTTGGCAGATTCTTTTTATGATAATAAATACCCATGTGGTGCAACGAAAATTGCAGTAAGGAGTCTAGTAGTAGGAAAGCCAAATTCTTTTTCGAAACCTTACGCTACATACGACAAATTTACCTTTCCGGTTGGTGCTGCCAACGGAGATTTTGAATATTCAGAAGACGTTGTTTGAGTATCTAATTGGCTTCCAAACCCCTTCTGACAGGAGCACACTCGACTTGTTTGTTTCTATTTTTATGTTCAAGCTTGAATTCGAATGAGAAAATAGAAGACCTTACTCGTTTTCTGAATTATATTGCAATCAATCACTGCATTCATGCCACAATTAACCCAATTCCGAATTTTGACATGAAATGGCCAGTTGAATTGTCTATTGTAGAAATTCATCAACTGTAAAAGCCATAGCTTAAGTTTACATTACGAATTTGTAATTTTCATCGTAACATGAAACAACTATGATCAATCACAATGTTTTGTTAAACGTCCATCTAATCAACCATTCATTCAATAGGCAGAGCAACAACGGCTACAACATCAACAATAAACACAAAAGCATCAATGTCAGCGTCATCGTCATCGGGAACAATGACAACATTTGGCTCAGGTGCTAGTAAAGTTGGCGGTGCGCTAACACAGACAACAAATGAAATATTTACATGCATCGCCTACTGCCAGGACAATCAAACATTATGTGCCGGAACAAATCAGGGAAATTTGTATACGTGGAAAAGGACAACAAATTATCCGATTGATGTACCGGAAAATTCCTGGCAATTAAACAACATCGCTGCTGTGCGAGGCGCAATTAAACAATGCTACTGGGGTATAAGTGAAACAATTAAGCCTTGCATAATGGTCAATTGTATATCTAACGTTTATGTCCTTAAGGTAAGTTGACATTACATGAACAACTTTGAAAATCATAGAAAACATTTTACACTGCACGATATTCCAGTGAAAACGATTGCCATAAATTTAATTTTTGATCCTGAACTACCTTATGCTAGCTTTAGTAAAATTGAAAATTGATAAATATTGTTCACTGCGGAGCGTATGTTTTAAGTTAATTGGCATTTGGCCTACAATTCCAAAACCAAAGTTTAATCTAATGTCCTCCGTTGTTTCAACTATGTGAGGGATAAAAACCATCAACCAGCCTCTATAAAAACGCATAAGATTTGACCCTACAAGGCATACAGTGCCATATGTGGTACAACCTATTTTATAACGTACATTTATTGAAAAAGTATATCTAGCGACACCTATTGAGTGATGGTAAAATATTTACAATTCAAGCAATTATTCAAAACCAGCAAATGTCACTAGATGGCATTAGTTATCTATTGTCAAACTAGTTCATTCAAATAGTCGGCAGTTCATTCGAATTCATTGTTTGCGTCGATTTGAGGTTGTAAAAGAATAGCTTTTTAAGTGTTTCGGGAGTGAAAAAATATATTCATTTTGGAAATACTGTATACTAAAGAGAAGTGAGTTATTTTTTCAAAGAAATTTACATTTTTGCATCAAAATGTTGATTTGCTTAAATGTGTCAATTATGGAACACCATGCATTAGTTCACATTTGCATATTCCAGTGGTTTTCATTTCATTTCGGATTATGGCTAAGAAGAAGTTGTCTGACTAGGAGATTCGGCTGTTGCTAAATATATCTTCGGTGAATGAAGATAGTTTAGACTTTTCGAACGCCGAGAACGCGAAAATAAAAGAAAACTTGGATGGAGTGGACTCCGAAATTGTCTCGCCATCGAATAGGCATGCAGCATCAGATCCTAAGCCCAGTACTTCTGGAGCAGTCAGGTTACCACGTAAAAGCAGAAGTTCTATCACTTTCCCTGCTACAGGAAAAAGAGTTTCGGGAAATTTAAACATCACGAGATAGAAACAAGACTTGATTTGGAAAAGGAAATGAAGCATCCTCACTTCATTGCCAATATGAATTCGGAGTCAACTTTTTTAGAACTAGATAATCCGTTGCAATATTTTTTATATTTTTTTGATGACAATCTACTTTGCCATACTGTCGATGAAATGCACAAGTTTAGTACTCAGAAAGACCCATCGAAGCGCTTTATCATCAGCAAGGGCGAATTAAAAAAGTTCCTTGGTATATGTTTGGTCACGGGCGTTGCTCCATTGCCAAATATTCGGATGTACTGGGAATCTGAGTTAAGTTTAGCTTTAGTAATAGAGACGATGACCCTGAATAGGTTCAAGAAAATTCGTGAGTTCTTACACTTCAACGACAACACATTACTAGTACCTTCAGGTTTCCCGGGCATGACCATCTCCATAAATTAAGGCCAATATTAGAAAGCCTCAGCAAGAAATGCAAAAATATTCCTAAAAGAGACGCATTGTCTGTGGCCGAGCAAATGTGTGCCACAAAAGCAACAAATAAATTGCGATAGTATCTTCTGAATAAACCACCTAAATAGGGATATACACTTCTTGCGCTGTGTGACCATCGGGGGTCGCGTACCACTTTGAGGTATACTCTGGAATGGAGAATAACCCTGAGCCGAGATATTCTTATGCACCTGACTTGAGCGCAAGTGTTAATATAGTAGTTCGCCCAGCAAGATCTATTCTGGTAAACCAACAATATAATTATTCTTCGATAACTACTATACGTCGATAGTACTCGGAAGCGCGTGTTGTTTCAGCGATTGTTTTCGTTCTTTTCCTCTGGAATGAAGTACGTAATTTAAAGTAGATGCGATGGAAGTTGTTCGACGCGTTGTAAATCGGGCATTTTAACCGGTGGCTGAGTTTTTGTATTTCTCACTTAGTCTGCTCGCGTAAGACCCGTGGCTGAAACTCCTCTCTGAACTAGCTAGCTAGCCAGCAGCCACCTCGGAGTAGGCTAAGAGTTGCCGGACTTGTCGACCTGATGGGTACAGTTCGTTGCAACGTTCCGAGACTTCACGTCTAGAACCGATGAGAGGTCTGTTAAGATTTTGTTCGGGAAATCTCGAACGTACGAGACGTGATAAAATGCCGTTCGACGAGGGGCCCCAAACACTCTAAAGGGGGGAAAAATTAGCATCTTCTGACAATTTGGTCCTTGACGAAGGATGTAAGGTACCTCGGTACTGGACCCCCACGGACAGGAGTAGTGGAGTTATGTTAAGCTCACATGCAGTAACTTCACGTGAGTTGTAGCTTCGCTCTCCTTTGCTTTATTTTTTTTCGCAACAGATTTCTTTCGATGTGTCGTCCTAGGGTAAAACCTGTAAGGGACTTTCTCTTTTCTGCCTAGACTCTCAAGAAAATAGAAGGCTACCTTGCCTTTATGTTGTGGAAGAACTCTACTCATCTTTTTATATGTGATATGTGACTGGTTTTGGTTCGATGTTCGGTGCGTATGCTGGAATTGCGAAGCCCGGAATGCTCACACGTGTCGGGATTTTTGACCGCGTATAAAACTCTTCATGGTGACGCTATCACTCATCTGGTCAAGTCAATTGACGTAGGTTAGAGACGGTTTGTTTAGGGTTTCGTAAAATTATTTTACAAAACCCTACTAGTTTCGCGACCAGTCTGTCCGTCCGTCCGTCCGTCCGTATGTCACAGCAGTTTTTCTCGGAAACTTCTTAGGCTAGAAACATCAAATTTTGTGTGTAGGTGTAAAGTGGTGATCTCTTCAAAGTTCAACTAAAAAAAAATTTTATAAGGTATTTAAGGGGGGTCTCCCCATATAGGAGAGTGACCCCCCGAAAAAAAAATTTCATTGAAGGTTGCCGATATGGGTATCAAATGAAAGGTCTTGATGAGAACTTTTCAAAACAGGTCTTAGTTTGGCAAAATTTGCCTCGAGGGGCGCACAGGGAGGGGAAATACACGAAAAATTTGCATCCCCCCTCGCGATTGGACACCTATAATCCGAAAAATCAGGAATGTAGGCCTTGGTCAGTACAACAACAACAAATACGTAAGAATTCCCAATTCACTCAACTTTGCTAGTAATGGTATGATTTATCGATTTTATGTTTTCTTGAATAAAATCTTAACGGTACCCTTAAATTCAATTCAGTATGTAGACATCTATTTATAAGATTGATCTATCCTGAAAGTTTCATAAAGATTGAATCAAATTTAGCGAAGTTATAGCGGTTTGAATTTTCCTGTATTACTATGGAACAATATGCGCTGCATTTATTACTATGGCAACATATGGCTTTGGAACAACATGCGCTTTTTATCGACTCAGACACTACAGTTTTGCTAGGATTTGCATGAAAATATAGGTGTCATGATCTTTGAGAATCGGTTCAGCTAGTGGTATCAGTAATCGTAAAACAAAATAGTGGCTGTTTTAAATGCGAAGATTGAATAATTTTGAGTTATTTTTTCCCAACTTCAACGTTTAAGGTGCATGCTTTGAACACTTGATTCAATTTAATGAATGACTGAAGATGAGTACCTTCAATCAATGTTCATAAGTGAAACAAGTCAAGGAGGTGGGAGAGAGCTCCTAGCAAATGGGGTTTGTAACCATTCTAGGATTCGAAAAAATTGGCCGTTAATCGATGATAACAGTACAGGAGAGTGGCTCCTGAGAAAAAATTCATCAACCGTAGCCGATATGAGTATGAAATGAAAGTTTTCATGGGAGCTTTTCAAAACAGTTGTTGAACTGTCAGTTTTTGCTTCAGTGGGGGCACAGGGGGGAAATACATGAAAAATGTGTTTCCTCCGTCGTGGATGGACATCTGAAATAATTATCAAGGGAGATATTTACGAGTATAAGAATACCAAAAACCTCAGAAGTCGAAATTCGTTTAACTTTGTTAATAATAGTATGATCTTCGTATTTCATATTTTCTGCAATAAAATCGTCTTTGACATGTTTCTTGATTTTATTCGATCTTGTGACTCCATTTTGTAAATTGAATACAAAACCCTTCTGACATGAGCGTAGGTCTGTTTACCCAACTTGTTTTGTAATGTATTTGGGGTTGGGGATAATTTTTGAAATCGGCCAGGAGCACCCTCTTTTTGGCAGACCACCATCTGCTCTCATTTCCTCATGGAAGAGCAGATGCTGCTGGAAAAGAAAGAGTTCACTACACAAATTCTTTTATATAGATCACGTTAGTTTGCCACTATCGGCCACTTAAAAGTAAGAACTCAGTCTTTTTTAACATATTTAGTAGGCGTTTTTATTATTAATTTTGTTTTCTCGCGCACAAAGATGACAGCCAAGTGGGCTCCGGAGTAACAATGTACCCGCTCCAAAACTGTGCAACCATCCAACTGTGGGATCTGCAACGAGGACATCGTAGAGGCCGTAAGTGTAAGATTGGAGTGCGGACACCTGTTTCATCGTATTTGTGTGCAGCAGATCTTGCAAACATCCAATTTTTGTCCTTTATCCAGACGCCTAATCGAGCAGAGTGTCCTATGCGTGGAGCAGTTGTGAAAAACCTCTGAACTAATAACTAGACACAACTGTTGTCGAACAACCAGGGAGCCGTAAGCGGGGAAGATCCAGTTTCAGGAGCACAGGCAGACACCTCAATAGTGCCCTCAAACACAACTGGCAATGACACGATTCTGTCCGTATTGCAAGGGCTGTCTGACGGAATAGGACAAATGGAGAGAGAGTTGCAAGATCTCGAAGCAGCCAGCGCCCCAGTCGCGCAAGAACCCCACCGAGCTTGGAACCGAACCGAAATGCTGCTATGCCTACCTCTAGACTGGTTGAAGATTTTAACCTCCCTCGAATGAGCTCGGGGATGGACCCCGGAGACCCAGAGTATAGACCACGGTTCAGTACCGCACCCCTACCGATACCGACAACGAACGACTCAGTTCCGTACGGTGGTCCGGCCAACGGAGCGAATCACCCAGCGATCTTCACGACGCAAGCCCGAGCCATGCGTTCTGGAGAGTTGGCGACTCAGCTTCATCGGCTTTGATTCGGCAACACCAGCGGACAGGTTCTTGTTCCGAATACAGTCACTAGTTGCCAGTTCACTGGGAGGTGACTTCTCAGTCTTTCTTCGACACGCGCAAATCTTATTCAGCGGGAATGCCGCCAAATAGTGCTGGAGTTTCAAAGCGTCCGTAGCACGCCCGATTGAAATTCTTTCTGTGCGGCTCTTTGCACCCACTTTGATGACGGTCTCACTGAACGGAAATTGCGTGGACGAATACGGAAGCGCAAACAAGGCTCCCACAAAACATTTGACCAATTTTATACCAGTATACTACGCCTAACAACTCGTCTACGAACACCTATGTTCGAGGACGAACTGGCGGAAACCATCAGGGAGAACATGCCGTGGGAGCTTCAAAACAGCCTTCTTCATGTGCTATTATACACCGTGCAAGCCTTACGCCTCCATGCCCATAGATAAGAACGACTAGATGAATGGCGAGGAAACTTCAGTCCACAACCTCGCATAATGGGACCTAGTCAACGAAGTAATCATACTGCAGAATTAGTAGCAGCTGGTCACGTAGACAATGAGCCGACAAATATCCCGAGGAGCCGAGTCCTTCTGAATCGCGAGTCCGAATAAGTAAATGGCCGACCTTTCGTAGAGGTGATCGCAAGCCCTACGGTCTATTGGAACTGCCGACAACCGGAACACCGGTTCTCTGCATGTCCAACGGAACTGATGGTCTTCTTTTACCGCTGCTGAAAAGCGAACACTTTCGCCTCAGATTGTGCAGATTGCAATTTGCGAAAAAAACTTGCCAGTGAGTGCCGCAAACACCCTCGGTACTCCTTAAACCCATACGAAAAGACACCGAACTCATTGCTAAGGACAACCAAGCGCCGGATACGACGCCAGCCGATTTTACAAGAGAAATCCTGACGAACCACGCGGATATCTGGTTAAGCCTGCCGGATGGAACTCATCACTCCGCAGTGAGGAAACTTACGACGGATGTCATCTTTAAAGGTGTGATCAAGTCACTGGATTTCTATATTATACCCTAATTGACACAGAATCTTTACCTAGGGGTTGACTTCGTCCAAAGATTTAATTTGTCCCCGGCATTATTTTCTAGCACGATACTTGACTCTGTGGCCACCGTCCATGATGCGACACTAACTTCTCATTCATCTCAACATGCACTGGATGCCAATCAACAGCGACGACTCAATTCGGCTTTATTGGCTTTTCCATCACATGAGAAGGAAGGTCTCAGCAGGACAACCTTGGTGTCTGACACGATAGATGATGGGGATGCTAAAAACATCAACCAGAGACATTTTGCCATATCTCCGATGAAGGAAAAGTCATTATATGCCGAAGTTGATCGGATGTTGGCACTAGGTGTGATCGAAGAATCGCAAGGCGCATGGATCCCACTGGTCACTTTAGTTGTTAAGCCGAATAAGGTCCGACTATGCTCAGATGCCCGACGTTTGAATCCCATCACTGTTAAGGATGCATATCCCCTACCGCTGATTGAGGGTATCCTAAGTCGATTGCCTAAAGCTCATTTCATTTCGAGCTTGGAACTCAAAGACGCTTTCTGGGAAATCCCATTAGAGCGTGACTCAAAAGAGAAGACAGCCTTCACGGTCGCAGGTCGCTCACTGTACCAGTTCATGACCACATCATTTTGACAGTGTAATACTTCCCAAACAATGACGCACCTTACGGATAAAGTAGCTTTTACGGCACCAAGTTTTCATATACTTGGACGACTTATCGTTTACAACCGAGATCTTTGCCGAGCACATCTGCCTGCATCAGGAAGTGGCTTTGCTTATCCAAAAAGCAGGGTTAACCATCAACATACAGAAGAGTCAGTTTGTAATGACGGAGGTTAAGTATTTGGGTGACATTATTGGCCATGGCAACATCAAAACCGACCAGGACAAGATACAACCGATTGATGCCTTTCCTCTGCCTAAGACCACCTAGCAGTTATGCCGATTTCTAGGTTTATGCGGATGGTACCAACGATTCGTACGTGACTGTGCAACCATCACCACACCCTTGACCAACACGCTGCGTAAGGGATGAAAGTTCATCTGGAAAGAGCCCGGCTTGTGAGCCTTTGAAGAGCTGAAGAAGAGTCTGACAACAGCCCCCGTACTACATAGCCCGCACTTTAGTAAACTGTTCTCAATCCAATGCGACGCCAGTCAACATGGGGTGGGAGCAGTCTTAGTCCAGGTTATGGAAGACAACGAGGGGATGCCTATAGCCTTTATGTCCCACAAGTTGAACCCGGCCCAGTGGAACTACACTGTCTCTGAGCAAGAATGGTTGGCAGCGGTGTTGGCGGTGAAACTTTTTCCCCAACCCCTTCAAAATCGTTATGAATTATGCGTCCCTGAAATGGTTGTTGAGCCAAACTGACCTCCATGGCCGTTTGGCGAGATGGGCCTTGAAATTGCAGGCATTTGAATTTACGATTCGACACTGGAAAAGAAGCCAACATGTGGTACTGGATACCTTATCGAGGATGTTTGCCCCAGAAGGAGCCGAGTTGGCCTAGGAGGACGACAGCCCCCTATTGATCAACCTGGACCATCCTACCTTCAATTCGGCAGGCTACACCCAGCTGATGCATACTATTCAAAGCCAGCTACCAGAACTGTGGGTAACGGAGGGATTTGTATCTAAGTGGATGGGGCATGCATCCGGAGACCCCATACAAGAAGAGGAACAGTGGAAGTTATGCGTACCCAAGGAATCGACCATCGATCTTATTAGACGTGCTTATGACCACTCGCTTCTTTGCCTCGAAGCGGGACTTGGATCGAAAACGTTAGGCGGCACCGACTGAAGTGCAGAGTTGTACTGCAACTAAAACGAAACACTGCCGAAAAAAGACGTGGATATACGGGAAAATTGTGTGAAAAAACCCAGTTTAGCTTCATTGAAATTAGCCAAATTCAATTGGCCATCGTAATTTGAATTGCTTTTCACCTTTTCGTGTGTTCGAAGATGTACAAACGACGAGAGTTCTTGCACTAGACGGGCGACGTTGTCCCGTGCAAATCTAGTGAGAGTGCAGAGAAGAGCTCACGATTGGTGGCAGTGAAAGGGTGTTCTCACTCTTGCGCCAGCCAACTTATTTAATCACTTGGTGCAGTTTGTGTGGTTTTCAAATTCGAATCTTAACTTGAGGTTCAGTTTTGGCGAACCCGTTCGCTCCATTTATCTATCCGAGAAGAAACGTAAATATTCTATCGACCTAAATATTTGCCGTGAATTATCGAAGAAAGAAAAATTTGCTCTGTGTGTTTTCGCGAGGAGTCGACGACTTCCGTGTGAAAGGGCTAAAGGTGTTTGTCGCTTCTCTACAAGCCACGTGTCGGGGAATGGTTCACACCCCAAGTGAAATTCCTACGAATATCTTAATCTTTGGCAAATTCCCCAGTGGCACTCACGTATCTCTATCATATGCTGCACGTTTATAATTGTTTACCTTATATTTTCGTGCATGCCGCAGGAATTATCGATTGAGTTGTGAGAGATAAGAAGAACGATTCCGAGCAAAGTGCGCTAAAGTTTGTTTTTATTGTTCGACAGTTTCTTTTTTGTCCTCATTCGCATGATTACGTAAAAGATTGGAATTGTACAAGCTAAAGTATATAAATGAGTTTCCGAAGGTTCGTACGAGGTGACCGATACTCCTCAGGAGCTGCCACATCAGTCACATCGGGGCAGCTCGACTGCGTGGGTTTCTACTGATTACGAAGCCATATATATATATATATATATATATATATATATATATATATATATATATGTATATATATGTATATATATATATATATATGTATATATATGTATATATATATATATATATATATATATATATATATATATATATATATATATATATATATATATATATATATATATATATATATATATATGCTGCAACCTTTATCGAGCAGTAATTTCCACTATTATGTAGTGGTGGCGAGCTTATAAAAATTTTATTTAAGGAATGCTGGTGTCCTAAGTGAAAGAACTACATTGTTCTTTCACCCGAGCATTTCGGCTATCAACTTGATAGCACATTGCGCTCGATGGACACGGGCTGATTCCAGCAAATGGACTGGTACCATAGGCTTGGTCATATTAAGTAAAACTCAAATCGACAGTTTCAATACTTACTCCGCCCCAACCGTGAGAACTCGTAGAAGCAGTGGGTAAGTACCCCTTATTGTTTCTCTTTTCATATTTATTTATATAAAGTTTTTCACTATTTATGCAATGTACTTATATAATTTTTTTCAAATTTATTTACATAATTTTTTTTCACATTTATTTATGTAATTCTTGCTAAATTTGAATTTTATGAATTAAATGATTTTATCTTCTGATATGTTTATGTGTTTAAAAATAAAAGCATGCTACCAGAATTGAACGAAAAAAATATGATGAAAAGATACAAAGGAAACAGTTGGTCTTTTCATTTTTTTATGGAACCCTGACCAGGTATGGGACCCACCACGTTGGCTCGCCCCTCCACACATGAGCTAGCCATCGGGTGAGCTCACCGCTTTTTCTTTGTCGTTGCAGATGCCCTCACAGGATAGAGTGGATTTCCGCTTGAGTTTCCTATTTATGCTAAAGTCTTATGTGATCATATAAGACTTTAACATAAATTTGAAATGTTATCTTTCATTTAAAGGAAAAATTCATGCGAATTACTCGTTTGTTTGTATGAGTTTTTCATTTAAATGGAAAATATATGGCTACGTCTACGATGGGTCATGATCCGGATGGGGGTGCGAGGGAGCATCGCTTCCACCTGGATGCTCCATTTTTATTTGTGGGTCGTAAGTATTGATGTAAAACGTTGATATTTTGAGCTCAAAGTTATGTTCCTTTAACCTAATGCTACAACTGACATTTGTCACTCTCTTCACTTCTGTCAATCTGTCTGTTAATAAACACTGTGTTAAAACGTTGGCTAATTAAAATCATATTGTTGTCTATAAAACAATAACATGGTGCGCTCTGCCACCATGTTATTGTTGGTTGGTTATAGTTCGATTTGAGTGGACCAACATTTTTTCAAGAAGATTGAGCAAAATAAATAATGTTTTTCGAAGAGATTTTCTCAAAACTTGAAGGTGATAGTTGCTGGAATTTCGGTGACTGACAATCATGGAATTTCAAGGTATTGAGAAGTTAAAAGGTTCGGAAAACTGGAATTTTTGGAAGTTCATGGTGCGCAATTTATTGCAAGCAACTGAAGGAGCAAACGAAGTGAGTATTGGAGAGTTAGTTCAACCGGTGCTGGCGGCTAATGCTAATGCGGCTGCGATTGATGCTCACAATGCGGCAATGAAAATTTGGGATAAGGCAGATCGCGCCGCTTGTCAAATCATAATCAAGACAATTGATTCAAGTATCATGACTTCGATCGTCGCTTGCGAGACTGCTCATCAGATGTGGAACAAATTGCATGGTATTTATGAACAACAAACAAGGCAAGCCGTTCATTCAGTTCAGACGTTTTTCAGTTTTGACATGAATTTAGCGGATGATATGATAAGTCATATTGCTAAATTTGAAGGTTTGATTCTACGCATGTACCAGTTGAAAGTTACCCCGACGAGTCAGCTTAGATGGTCAAGTTGCTGGAAACGTTGCCTGACAGTTTTGAAAGCTTCAGGCAAGCTTGGTGGGCCAGGTCGGATGATCAGCAGACGCTCGATAACCTCATCAACGTGTTGACATCTGATAAGCACAGGCGGAAACTTCGACAAGAAAAGGAGAACAATCTGACGGCACTGATGGCAACCAAGTTAAAAATCCAGTCCAAAGGTGCAAGTGGAAGTCAACAAGGTGCAAGTGGATGTCAACAAGGTGCAGCTGGTAAGCAGGCCAAATATGATGTCAAGTCCAACCAGAAGAGGAAGTAAGTCGGCTTTCAAGTGCTACGGTTGTCACGGAACTGGTCATTTTAAAAGAGATTGTCCAAACAGGAAGAAGAAGAGTGATGAGACGTCTGAAATAAGGGTTTGTTAGCGTTCGTTAGCAAAGTGCTCAGTGCGGAAGGCAAGAACGCAGCTTGGATCATCGACATGACCTTCAAGAAAGAGTGGTATTCATTCTTTGGGGCTTTCTCTATTCCAGCAGAGATTTGTATCGGAAACAATTCTGTGATGAGTGCTTTTGGGAAAGGAAATATTGACTTTGAGGCGCTCGTGAATGGCCGTTGGACTTCTTGTCACATGGAAAACGTGCTGTATGTTCCGGAAGCTAGGAGAAATTTATTCTCGGTTACGCGTGCACTGCGCAAAGGTATGACTTTCAGCTCATCCAAGGATAGCTGTGAATTCCTGCTTGATGGTGTTGTCAAGGCTCAAGGTGTGCGATCGGGTCAGCTGTTCAAGATGATGCTCAATGTCAAGGAACCGGACACTTGCTACGCTAGTGAGGCTAATCTGGCAGTCAAGGACTCTTTTCAAGTCTGGCACGAGCGTTTAGGTCATCAGAATAAAAGACATGTTGTGAAGATACTCAAGAATCACGGAATTGAAGTACAATAGGACGCAAATTCTGTGGATCTTGTGTAGAAGGTAAACAACATCGAGAACCGTTCAAGTCACGTCAACAGCGTTCATCTGCGACAAGAGAAGTAATCCATGCTGATGTCGGTGTTTCATTTGGACAGGAGTCTATTGCTGGTGCCAGGTACTTTGTCTGCTTCACGTGTGACTATTCAAGATTTCGTATGGTTTAATTCTTGAAGGAAAAATCTGAGCTGTTTGACAAGACGAAAGAAATGTTGCAGCTGGTGAAGACTCAATAAGGTCGACCGGTAAAGGTGTTTCAGTGCGACGGAGGAAAGGAATTTGACAACAAAAAGATGCGAGAACTCATGGATTTCGAAGGTACGAAGATGGTGATTACGAATTTTTATACGCCTTAGCAGAACGGTTGTGCTGAGAAATCAAACCGGACAATTGGTGAGCCAGCATTAGCCATGCTTGTTAGCAAGGATCTGCCGAAGTTTCTGTGGGCTGGCGAAGTCAACGCTGCAGTTTATATTCTCAACCAAACTGGTCCAAGCTCTGTAGAAAACTCCGGCAAAACTCCGTACGAGTAGTTCGTTGAGAAGAGTGTTCATTTGAACAGGTTTCATATTTTTAGAACCACATGCTGGGTGATGGTGCCTAAAGAACGTCGGAAGAAGTGTGATGCTAAAGGTGTCGAAGCAGTTTTGTTGGATACTTGGAAGACATCGATGGTTTTCGTGTGTGGAAGAAGGATACAAAGCAGGTGATCCGAAGTCGTGAGGTAGTTTTTGCTCCAGAGCATTCCTCTAAAGTTCTAGCTTTGTTTCCTTTTGGAGAAATTGAAGACCCTGTCGAGCCCCGCGATTATCCCCAGCATCCTGAACTCACCTGAAGCTCCGCACGTGCCTGAGGTCCCAGATCCTGTGTTGGCAGTTGTTCCTGCTGAACCGCAAATTAAAGAAACTCCTAAGGCTGCAAAAGAACCTACTCATATATATATATATATATATATATATATATATATATATATATATATATATATATATATATATATATGCTGCAACCTTTATCGAGCAGTAATTTCCACTATTATGTAGTGGTGGCGAGCTTATAAAAATTTTATTTAAGGAATGCTGGTGTCCTAAGTGAAAGAACTACATTGTTCTTTCACCCGAGCATTTCGGCTATCAACTTGATAGCACATTGCGCTCGATGGACACGGGCTGATTCCAGCAAATGGACTGGTACCATAGGCTTGGTCATATTAAGTAAAACTCAAATCGACAGTTTCAATACTTACTCCGCCCCAACCGTGAGAACTCGTAGAAGCAGTGGGTAAGTACCCCTTATTGTTTCTCTTTTCATATTTATTTATATAAAGTTTTTCACTATTTATGCAATGTACTTATATAATTTTTTTCAAATTTATTTACATAATTTTTTTTCACATTTATTTATGTAATTCTTGCTAAATTTGAATTTTATGAATTAAATGATTTTATCTTCTGATATGTTTATGTGTTTAAAAATAAAAGCATGCTACCAGAATTGAACGAAAAAAATATGATGAAAAGATACAAAGGAAACAGTTGGTCTTTTCATTTTTTTATGGAACCCTGACCAGGTATGGGACCCACCACGTTGGCTCGCCCCTCCACACATGAGCTAGCCATCGGGTGAGCTCACCGCTTTTTCTTTGTCGTTGCAGATGCCCTCACAGGATAGAGTGGATTTCCGCTTGAGTTTCCTATTTATGCTAAAGTCTTATGTGATCATATAAGACTTTAACATAAATTTGAAATGTTATCTTTCATTTAAAGGAAAAATTCATGCGAATTACTCGTTTGTTTGTATGAGTTTTTCATTTAAATGGAAAATATATGGCTACGTCTACGATGGGTCATGATCCGGATGGGGGTGCGAGGGAGCATCGCTTCCACCTGGATGCTCCATTTTTATTTGTGGGTCGTAAGTATTGATGTAAAACGTTGATATTTTGAGCTCAAAGTTATGTTCCTTTAACCTAATGCTACAACTGACATTTGTCACTCTCTTCACTTCTGTCAATCTGTCTGTTAATAAACACTGTGTTAAAACGTTGGCTAATTAAAATCATATTGTTGTCTATAAAACAATAACATGGTGCGCTCTGCCACCATGTTATTGTTGGTTGGTTATAGTTCGATTTGAGTGGACCAACATTTTTTCAAGAAGATTGAGCAAAATAAATAATGTTTTTCGAAGAGATTTTCTCAAAACTTGAAGGTGATAGTTGCTGGAATTTCGGTGACTGACAATCATGGAATTTCAAGGTATTGAGAAGTTAAAAGGTTCGGAAAACTGGAATTTTTGGAAGTTCATGGTGCGCAATTTATTGCAAGCAACTGAAGGAGCAAACGAAGTGAGTATTGGAGAGTTAGTTCAACCGGTGCTGGCGGCTAATGCTAATGCGGCTGCGATTGATGCTCACAATGCGGCAATGAAAATTTGGGATAAGGCAGATCGCGCCGCTTGTCAAATCATAATCAAGACAATTGATTCAAGTATCATGACTTCGATCGTCGCTTGCGAGACTGCTCATCAGATGTGGAACAAATTGCATGGTATTTATGAACAACAAACAAGGCAAGCCGTTCATTCAGTTCAGACGTTTTTCAGTTTTGACATGAATTTAGCGGATGATATGATAAGTCATATTGCTAAATTTGAAGGTTTGATTCTACGCATGTACCAGTTGAAAGTTACCCCGACGAGTCAGCTTAGATGGTCAAGTTGCTGGAAACGTTGCCTGACAGTTTTGAAAGCTTCAGGCAAGCTTGGTGGGCCAGGTCGGATGATCAGCAGACGCTCGATAACCTCATCAACGTGTTGACATCTGATAAGCACAGGCGGAAACTTCGACAAGAAAAGGAGAACAATCTGACGGCACTGATGGCAACCAAGTTAAAAATCCAGTCCAAAGGTGCAAGTGGAAGTCAACAAGGTGCAAGTGGATGTCAACAAGGTGCAGCTGGTAAGCAGGCCAAATATGATGTCAAGTCCAACCAGAAGAGGAAGTAAGTCGGCTTTCAAGTGCTACGGTTGTCACGGAACTGGTCATTTTAAAAGAGATTGTCCAAACAGGAAGAAGAAGAGTGATGAGACGTCTGAAATAAGGGTTTGTTAGCGTTCGTTAGCAAAGTGCTCAGTGCGGAAGGCAAGAACGCAGCTTGGATCATCGACATGACCTTCAAGAAAGAGTGGTATTCATTCTTTGGGGCTTTCTCTATTCCAGCAGAGATTTGTATCGGAAACAATTCTGTGATGAGTGCTTTTGGGAAAGGAAATATTGACTTTGAGGCGCTCGTGAATGGCCGTTGGACTTCTTGTCACATGGAAAACGTGCTGTATGTTCCGGAAGCTAGGAGAAATTTATTCTCGGTTACGCGTGCACTGCGCAAAGGTATGACTTTCAGCTCATCCAAGGATAGCTGTGAATTCCTGCTTGATGGTGTTGTCAAGGCTCAAGGTGTGCGATCGGGTCAGCTGTTCAAGATGATGCTCAATGTCAAGGAACCGGACACTTGCTACGCTAGTGAGGCTAATCTGGCAGTCAAGGACTCTTTTCAAGTCTGGCACGAGCGTTTAGGTCATCAGAATAAAAGACATGTTGTGAAGATACTCAAGAATCACGGAATTGAAGTACAATAGGACGCAAATTCTGTGGATCTTGTGTAGAAGGTAAACAACATCGAGAACCGGTCAAGTCACGTCAACAGCGTTCATCTGCGACAAGAGAAGTAATCCATGCTGATGTCGGTGTTTCATTTGGACAGGAGTCTATTGCTGGTGCCAGGTACTTTGTCTGCTTCACGTGTGACTATTCAAGATTTCGTATGGTTTAATTCTTGAAGGAAAAATCTGAGCTGTTTGACAAGACGAAAGAAATGTTGCAGCTGGTGAAGACTCAATAAGGTCGACCGGTAAAGGTGTTTCAGTGCGACGGAGGAAAGGAATTTGACAACAAAAAGATGCGAGAACTCATGGATTTCGAAGGTACGAAGATGGTGATTACGAATTTTTATACGCCTTAGCAGAACGGTTGTGCTGAGAAATCAAACCGGACAATTGGTGAGCCAGCATTAGCCATGCTTGTTAGCAAGGATCTGCCGAAGTTTCTGTGGGCTGGCGAAGTCAACGCTGCAGTTTATATTCTCAACCAAACTGGTCCAAGCTCTGTAGAAAACTCCGGCAAAACTCCGTACGAGTAGTTCGTTGAGAAGAGTGTTCATTTGAACAGGTTTCATATTTTTAGAACCACATGCTGGGTGATGGTGCCTAAAGAACGTCGGAAGAAGTGTGATGCTAAAGGTGTCGAAGCAGTTTTGTTGGATACTTGGAAGACATCGATGGTTTTCGTGTGTGGAAGAAGGATACAAAGCAGGTGATCCGAAGTCGTGAGGTAGTTTTTGCTCCAGAGCATTCCTCTAAAGTTCTAGCTTTGTTTCCTTTTGGAGAAATTGAAGACCCTGTCGAGCCCCGCGATTATCCCCAGCATCCTGAACTCACCTGAAGCTCCGCACGTGCCTGAGGTCCCAGATCCTGTGTTGGCAGTTGTTCCTGCTGAACCGCAAATTAAAGAAACTCCTAAGGCTGCAAAAGAACCTACTCATATATATATATATATATATATATATATATATATATATATATATATATATATATATATATATATATATATATATATGCTGCAACCTTTATCGAGCAGTAATTTCCACTATTATGTAGTGGTGGCGAGCTTATAAAAATTTTATTTAAGGAATGCTGGTGTCCTAAGTGAAAGAACTACATTGTTCTTTCACCCGAGCATTTCGGCTATCAACTTGATAGCACATTGCGCTCGATGGACACGGGCTGATTCCAGCAAATGGACTGGTACCATAGGCTTGGTCATATTAAGTAAAACTCAAATCGACAGTTTCAATACTTACTCCGCCCCAACCGTGAGAACTCGTAGAAGCAGTGGGTAAGTACCCCTTATTGTTTCTCTTTTCATATTTATTTATATAAAGTTTTTCACTATTTATGCAATGTACTTATATAATTTTTTTCAAATTTATTTACATAATTTTTTTTCACATTTATTTATGTAATTCTTGCTAAATTTGAATTTTATGAATTAAATGATTTTATCTTCTGATATGTTTATGTGTTTAAAAATAAAAGCATGCTACCAGAATTGAACGAAAAAAATATGATGAAAAGATACAAAGGAAACAGTTGGTCTTTTCATTTTTTTATGGAACCCTGACCAGGTATGGGACCCACCACGTTGGCTCGCCCCTCCACACATGAGCTAGCCATCGGGTGAGCTCACCGCTTTTTCTTTGTCGTTGCAGATGCCCTCACAGGATAGAGTGGATTTCCGCTTGAGTTTCCTATTTATGCTAAAGTCTTATGTGATCATATAAGACTTTAACATAAATTTGAAATGTTATCTTTCATTTAAAGGAAAAATTCATGCGAATTACTCGTTTGTTTGTATGAGTTTTTCATTTAAATGGAAAATATATGGCTACGTCTACGATGGGTCATGATCCGGATGGGGGTGCGAGGGAGCATCGCTTCCACCTGGATGCTCCATTTTTATTTGTGGGTCGTAAGTATTGATGTAAAACGTTGATATTTTGAGCTCAAAGTTATGTTCCTTTAACCTAATGCTACAACTGACATTTGTCACTCTCTTCACTTCTGTCAATCTGTCTGTTAATAAACACTGTGTTAAAACGTTGGCTAATTAAAATCATATTGTTGTCTATAAAACAATAACATGGTGCGCTCTGCCACCATGTTATTGTTGGTTGGTTATAGTTCGATTTGAGTGGACCAACATTTTTTCAAGAAGATTGAGCAAAATAAATAATGTTTTTCGAAGAGATTTTCTCAAAACTTGAAGGTGATAGTTGCTGGAATTTCGGTGACTGACAATCATGGAATTTCAAGGTATTGAGAAGTTAAAAGGTTCGGAAAACTGGAATTTTTGGAAGTTCATGGTGCGCAATTTATTGCAAGCAACTGAAGGAGCAAACGAAGTGAGTATTGGAGAGTTAGTTCAACCGGTGCTGGCGGCTAATGCTAATGCGGCTGCGATTGATGCTCACAATGCGGCAATGAAAATTTGGGATAAGGCAGATCGCGCCGCTTGTCAAATCATAATCAAGACAATTGATTCAAGTATCATGACTTCGATCGTCGCTTGCGAGACTGCTCATCAGATGTGGAACAAATTGCATGGTATTTATGAACAACAAACAAGGCAAGCCGTTCATTCAGTTCAGACGTTTTTCAGTTTTGACATGAATTTAGCGGATGATATGATAAGTCATATTGCTAAATTTGAAGGTTTGATTCTACGCATGTACCAGTTGAAAGTTACCCCGACGAGTCAGCTTAGATGGTCAAGTTGCTGGAAACGTTGCCTGACAGTTTTGAAAGCTTCAGGCAAGCTTGGTGGGCCAGGTCGGATGATCAGCAGACGCTCGATAACCTCATCAACGTGTTGACATCTGATAAGCACAGGCGGAAACTTCGACAAGAAAAGGAGAACAATCTGACGGCACTGATGGCAACCAAGTTAAAAATCCAGTCCAAAGGTGCAAGTGGAAGTCAACAAGGTGCAAGTGGATGTCAACAAGGTGCAGCTGGTAAGCAGGCCAAATATGATGTCAAGTCCAACCAGAAGAGGAAGTAAGTCGGCTTTCAAGTGCTACGGTTGTCACGGAACTGGTCATTTTAAAAGAGATTGTCCAAACAGGAAGAAGAAGAGTGATGAGACGTCTGAAATAAGGGTTTGTTAGCGTTCGTTAGCAAAGTGCTCAGTGCGGAAGGCAAGAACGCAGCTTGGATCATCGACATGACCTTCAAGAAAGAGTGGTATTCATTCTTTGGGGCTTTCTCTATTCCAGCAGAGATTTGTATCGGAAACAATTCTGTGATGAGTGCTTTTGGGAAAGGAAATATTGACTTTGAGGCGCTCGTGAATGGCCGTTGGACTTCTTGTCACATGGAAAACGTGCTGTATGTTCCGGAAGCTAGGAGAAATTTATTCTCGGTTACGCGTGCACTGCGCAAAGGTATGACTTTCAGCTCATCCAAGGATAGCTGTGAATTCCTGCTTGATGGTGTTGTCAAGGCTCAAGGTGTGCGATCGGGTCAGCTGTTCAAGATGATGCTCAATGTCAAGGAACCGGACACTTGCTACGCTAGTGAGGCTAATCTGGCAGTCAAGGACTCTTTTCAAGTCTGGCACGAGCGTTTAGGTCATCAGAATAAAAGACATGTTGTGAAGATACTCAAGAATCACGGAATTGAAGTACAATAGGACGCAAATTCTGTGGATCTTGTGTAGAAGGTAAACAACATCGAGAACCGTTCAAGTCACGTCAACAGCGTTCATCTGCGACAAGAGAAGTAATCCATGCTGATGTCGGTGTTTCATTTGGACAGGAGTCTATTGCTGGTGCCAGGTACTTTGTCTGCTTCACGTGTGACTATTCAAGATTTCGTATGGTTTAATTCTTGAAGGAAAAATCTGAGCTGTTTGACAAGACGAAAGAAATGTTGCAGCTGGTGAAGACTCAATAAGGTCGACCGGTAAAGGTGTTTCAGTGCGACGGAGGAAAGGAATTTGACAACAAAAAGATGCGAGAACTCATGGATTTCGAAGGTACGAAGATGGTGATTACGAATTTTTATACGCCTTAGCAGAACGGTTGTGCTGAGAAATCAAACCGGACAATTGGTGAGCCAGCATTAGCCATGCTTGTTAGCAAGGATCTGCCGAAGTTTCTGTGGGCTGGCGAAGTCAACGCTGCAGTTTATATTCTCAACCAAACTGGTCCAAGCTCTGTAGAAAACTCCGGCAAAACTCCGTACGAGTAGTTCGTTGAGAAGAGTGTTCATTTGAACAGGTTTCATATTTTTAGAACCACATGCTGGGTGATGGTGCCTAAAGAACGTCGGAAGAAGTGTGATGCTAAAGGTGTCGAAGCAGTTTTGTTGGATACTTGGAAGACATCGATGGTTTTCGTGTGTGGAAGAAGGATACAAAGCAGGTGATCCGAAGTCGTGAGGTAGTTTTTGCTCCAGAGCATTCCTCTAAAGTTCTAGCTTTGTTTCCTTTTGGAGAAATTGAAGACCCTGTCGAGCCCCGCGATTATCCCCAGCATCCTGAACTCACCTGAAGCTCCGCACGTGCCTGAGGTCCCAGATCCTGTGTTGGCAGTTGTTCCTGCTGAACCGCAAATTAAAGAAACTCCTAAGGCTGCAAAAGAACCTACTCATATATATATATATATATATATATATATATATATATATATATATATATATATATATATATATATATATGCTGCAACCTTTATCGAGCAGTAATTTCCACTATTATGTAGTGGTGGCGAGCTTATAAAAATTTTATTTAAGGAATGCTGGTGTCCTAAGTGAAAGAACTACATTGTTCTTTCACCCGAGCATTTCGGCTATCAACTTGATAGCACATTGCGCTCGATGGACACGGGCTGATTCCAGCAAATGGACTGGTACCATAGGCTTGGTCATATTAAGTAAAACTCAAATCGACAGTTTCAATACTTACTCCGCCCCAACCGTGAGAACTCGTAGAAGCAGTGGGTAAGTACCCCTTATTGTTTCTCTTTTCATATTTATTTATATAAAGTTTTTCACTATTTATGCAATGTACTTATATAATTTTTTTCAAATTTATTTACATAATTTTTTTTCACATTTATTTATGTAATTCTTGCTAAATTTGAATTTTATGAATTAAATGATTTTATCTTCTGATATGTTTATGTGTTTAAAAATAAAAGCATGCTACCAGAATTGAACGAAAAAAATATGATGAAAAGATACAAAGGAAACAGTTGGTCTTTTCATTTTTTTATGGAACCCTGACCAGGTATGGGACCCACCACGTTGGCTCGCCCCTCCACACATGAGCTAGCCATCGGGTGAGCTCACCGCTTTTTCTTTGTCGTTGCAGATGCCCTCACAGGATAGAGTGGATTTCCGCTTGAGTTTCCTATTTATGCTAAAGTCTTATGTGATCATATAAGACTTTAACATAAATTTGAAATGTTATCTTTCATTTAAAGGAAAAATTCATGCGAATTACTCGTTTGTTTGTATGAGTTTTTCATTTAAATGGAAAATATATGGCTACGTCTACGATGGGTCATGATCCGGATGGGGGTGCGAGGGAGCATCGCTTCCACCTGGATGCTCCATTTTTATTTGTGGGTCGTAAGTATTGATGTAAAACGTTGATATTTTGAGCTCAAAGTTATGTTCCTTTAACCTAATGCTACAACTGACATTTGTCACTCTCTTCACTTCTGTCAATCTGTCTGTTAATAAACACTGTGTTAAAACGTTGGCTAATTAAAATCATATTGTTGTCTATAAAACAATAACATGGTGCGCTCTGCCACCATGTTATTGTTGGTTGGTTATAGTTCGATTTGAGTGGACCAACATTTTTTCAAGAAGATTGAGCAAAATAAATAATGTTTTTCGAAGAGATTTTCTCAAAACTTGAAGGTGATAGTTGCTGGAATTTCGGTGACTGACAATCATGGAATTTCAAGGTATTGAGAAGTTAAAAGGTTCGGAAAACTGGAATTTTTGGAAGTTCATGGTGCGCAATTTATTGCAAGCAACTGAAGGAGCAAACGAAGTGAGTATTGGAGAGTTAGTTCAACCGGTGCTGGCGGCTAATGCTAATGCGGCTGCGATTGATGCTCACAATGCGGCAATGAAAATTTGGGATAAGGCAGATCGCGCCGCTTGTCAAATCATAATCAAGACAATTGATTCAAGTATCATGACTTCGATCGTCGCTTGCGAGACTGCTCATCAGATGTGGAACAAATTGCATGGTATTTATGAACAACAAACAAGGCAAGCCGTTCATTCAGTTCAGACGTTTTTCAGTTTTGACATGAATTTAGCGGATGATATGATAAGTCATATTGCTAAATTTGAAGGTTTGATTCTACGCATGTACCAGTTGAAAGTTACCCCGACGAGTCAGCTTAGATGGTCAAGTTGCTGGAAACGTTGCCTGACAGTTTTGAAAGCTTCAGGCAAGCTTGGTGGGCCAGGTCGGATGATCAGCAGACGCTCGATAACCTCATCAACGTGTTGACATCTGATAAGCACAGGCGGAAACTTCGACAAGAAAAGGAGAACAATCTGACGGCACTGATGGCAACCAAGTTAAAAATCCAGTCCAAAGGTGCAAGTGGAAGTCAACAAGGTGCAAGTGGATGTCAACAAGGTGCAGCTGGTAAGCAGGCCAAATATGATGTCAAGTCCAACCAGAAGAGGAAGTAAGTCGGCTTTCAAGTGCTACGGTTGTCACGGAACTGGTCATTTTAAAAGAGATTGTCCAAACAGGAAGAAGAAGAGTGATGAGACGTCTGAAATAAGGGTTTGTTAGCGTTCGTTAGCAAAGTGCTCAGTGCGGAAGGCAAGAACGCAGCTTGGATCATCGACATGACCTTCAAGAAAGAGTGGTATTCATTCTTTGGGGCTTTCTCTATTCCAGCAGAGATTTGTATCGGAAACAATTCTGTGATGAGTGCTTTTGGGAAAGGAAATATTGACTTTGAGGCGCTCGTGAATGGCCGTTGGACTTCTTGTCACATGGAAAACGTGCTGTATGTTCCGGAAGCTAGGAGAAATTTATTCTCGGTTACGCGTGCACTGCGCAAAGGTATGACTTTCAGCTCATCCAAGGATAGCTGTGAATTCCTGCTTGATGGTGTTGTCAAGGCTCAAGGTGTGCGATCGGGTCAGCTGTTCAAGATGATGCTCAATGTCAAGGAACCGGACACTTGCTACGCTAGTGAGGCTAATCTGGCAGTCAAGGACTCTTTTCAAGTCTGGCACGAGCGTTTAGGTCATCAGAATAAAAGACATGTTGTGAAGATACTCAAGAATCACGGAATTGAAGTACAATAGGACGCAAATTCTGTGGATCTTGTGTAGAAGGTAAACAACATCGAGAACCGTTCAAGTCACGTCAACAGCGTTCATCTGCGACAAGAGAAGTAATCCATGCTGATGTCGGTGTTTCATTTGGACAGGAGTCTATTGCTGGTGCCAGGTACTTTGTCTGCTTCACGTGTGACTATTCAAGATTTCGTATGGTTTAATTCTTGAAGGAAAAATCTGAGCTGTTTGACAAGACGAAAGAAATGTTGCAGCTGGTGAAGACTCAATAAGGTCGACCGGTAAAGGTGTTTCAGTGCGACGGAGGAAAGGAATTTGACAACAAAAAGATGCGAGAACTCATGGATTTCGAAGGTACGAAGATGGTGATTACGAATTTTTATACGCCTTAGCAGAACGGTTGTGCTGAGAAATCAAACCGGACAATTGGTGAGCCAGCATTAGCCATGCTTGTTAGCAAGGATCTGCCGAAGTTTCTGTGGGCTGGCGAAGTCAACGCTGCAGTTTATATTCTCAACCAAACTGGTCCAAGCTCTGTAGAAAACTCCGGCAAAACTCCGTACGAGTAGTTCGTTGAGAAGAGTGTTCATTTGAACAGGTTTCATATTTTTAGAACCACATGCTGGGTGATGGTGCCTAAAGAACGTCGGAAGAAGTGTGATGCTAAAGGTGTCGAAGCAGTTTTGTTGGATACTTGGAAGACATCGATGGTTTTCGTGTGTGGAAGAAGGATACAAAGCAGGTGATCCGAAGTCGTGAGGTAGTTTTTGCTCCAGAGCATTCCTCTAAAGTTCTAGCTTTGTTTCCTTTTGGAGAAATTGAAGACCCTGTCGAGCCCCGCGATTATCCCCAGCATCCTGAACTCACCTGAAGCTCCGCACGTGCCTGAGGTCCCAGATCCTGTGTTGGCAGTTGTTCCTGCTGAACCGCAAATTAAAGAAACTCCTAAGGCTGCAAAAGAACCTACTCAGCGACGTCTTCGAGATAGAAGTAAACTTCAGAAACCTGTAAAATTGAGTGAAATGTTTCTTGCAGACTTAAAAGAACCTCGAGACTACAAAGAAGCCATGAAGTCGGGTAATCGTGAACACTGGAAGGCTACGATGAAAGAAGAAATGTCTTTACTGAATGAAAATTCAACCTGGATTTTAACGGTGTTAACTCCAGGAAGGAAGACAATTGCTAATCGCTGGGTCTATTGTATCAAACGAGATACAGAAGGGAAGGCTTGTCGCTACAAAGCTAGGTTTGTTGCGGAGGGCTATAGTCAACAAGAAGGTATTGATTATCTTGAAACTTTCTGTCCCGTAGCTCGGTTTGATACTATCAAGGCGATTCTAAGTGTTGCTGCCAAGGAAAATATGGAATTGGCCCAATTTTATGTGAAGACGGCATTTCTAAACGGTGTTTTGAATGAAGAAATATACATGGATCAACCTGAAGGTTTCGAAGATAGTTCTGGTCGTGTGTGCAAGCTGATTAGAAGTCTCTGCAGACTGTAGCAATCTCCGAGGTGTTGGACCAACCAGTTCAAGGAGATTCTTACCAAGTTTGGTCCCGGCCAGAGTGAAGCTGATCCATGTCTTTTCTTTTGTATGTTTGGTGAAGATAAACTGATCATTGTCCTTTATAGTGATGATGACTTGGTTGCTGCAACACAGAAGAGTGTGATTCAAGAGTTCCTGAGGAAGCTGGAGATAGAGTTCAAGATCACACGTGAACCGCTTGGCTGTTTCCTGAATATGCTCATTGAACGTGAAGAAGATGGTTCAATCCGTTTGAGTCAGAAGATGTACGGGGAAAATCTTCTTCAGAAGTTCAACATGGCAGAAGCCAATGCTGTTTCAACGTCCATTGACAAGTACGTGCAGTTGGAAGAGAAAAATGGTTTGAGAGCATCTGCTCCTTACCGTGAAGTTGTAGGATGTTTGATGTACTTAGCTGTTGCTACTCGTCCTAACATCGCGTTTGCAGTCAAAGATGCGTCGCAGTTCTTGGAAGATCCGGAAAATTTTCACTGGTTGCTGGTAAAGAGAATCTTGAGATAGGGTAAGTCCGGGATAGTTGGACCATGTTTATCTAAAGCTATTTTCTCCGAAATTTTGCAATGTCTAGGATAAGTTTTATATTTTTTTAATAAGTATATATGTCTTTAAACAATTGTAAGGAAGTTTGCAGTTTTTAAGCTTATCACACCGGAAGTTATGATGTTTTTTTGGTTTTGCTCGATGGTCCGTCTATCCCAAGCATACTCGGGTTAAATGGACCAACTAAAAGGGATTGATGGACCTCCATTTTACGTGACTGAATCAGGATAAAACAAAATAAATACATGTTATCAAAGGTATAAAGACTATTTATTCCAAGCTATAAAGTTAGCGTATAGAGTTATAAACTATTTGATATGATTAATAGATTTGACAATCAAACTAATTAAAAATAGAGCTAGTATAACTCAGTTTCTAGAAATTTGAATCATTCAGCAGTCATCTTATTTGGATGATCTTGCTTTCCGCAGTAATCGCATTTATCCTCGAATCCTGTATAGCCTTCATGTGTCCAGCGGGAGCATGACACACACTTAATCCAATCTTCATCTCGTTTTGTTTCGTTGTAGTTCTCTTTACACGATAAACAGAAATCTTCATCCCAGTCACTTTCATAAAGACTGTCGTTGCAAATTGTGTCTATATCAATATCTTCGGAATCTGAGGATGACTTTAGTTCTTTTTTTCTTCGCGTTCTCTTACTTTTATTGATCATTGTTTGCATATTGTTCTCATTTCTTTTCTCTAGCTTCTTTTTCTCTTTTCTCTTTTCTTTTCCTCTCGGTCTTTCTTTTTTCCTCCCTGTCTTTCTTCTTTTCTTCTTTTATTTTGATTTTTGACTCTTTCTAATTTTTTTCTTTTTCAGAGCAGTTATGTCTTCTGGAGAGCTTAACACTGTTGATATAGTTTGAACATTTCTTTTCACAGTCTGAACTTGGTTGACACAAGGCACTGGATGTAGGTTGTCCAATAACTTTGAAGGGGTCACAATTTCATATTTATTTTGGTGCTTTTCTGAAGGTCCAGGTAAAGGAACATTTTCAAAGCTTCTTGAAGTACCAAACTACAACCGTTTCTTGAGGAATTAGAACCTGCCACAGCAACATCATCACTTGGGCTATTAGGACCAGCAGCAGTGGCATCATTTTTTGAACTACCGGAGCCAGCAACATCAACACCAGTCATAACGTTTTCGAAAACAAGAGACGTATCTGGAGGCCTGGTGTCCATTGATTCTGACAAAAAAGTGTAGTCTGGTATCGCATCAGGTTCAAATGGAATGATTCTACACGTTCTAAATCCACTTATTCCATTTTCTGCGTTTGCTGACTTACCCCAAGCTATGCTAAGAAGCGCACCAAACTGCAGTCGAGTTATCTTCCTTGAAGGGTTATTGGTCACGTACTTTGAGCAAGCAGAATAATAGTTCATTATTAAAGACTTGAAGAAAGCGCGCTCTAACGGTTGAAGCCAATGACTGGTGTGGGGAGGAATACTCATCAAAATTATTTGATTATATTCTGCGAACTCTAGCATTTTAACGCAGCTAGTGTGTGATGTATGTCCATCTAAAAGAAGAAGCACCTTTCCTGCTGGTTTTCTTGGAGTAAAATGGTTTTTCAGCCAATCAAAAAACAAATCGCTATTTACATAGCCAGACTTTGGCGACGTTTTGACTTCAGCGCCAGGTGGTAAGCCGTCACAAAACTCCTGCTTTAGGTTCTTTCCTTTCATTATGCAAAAAGGTGGTAAGAATGTACCCTCTCCATTCACACTTGCCAATACTGATATGGTTTCACCCCCTTCTCCTGAAGTAACAGAAGTTACGTTCTTGGAACCTTTCAAAGCAACTACCTTCCCTGTTTTGTTATTTAGCTGTAAACCTGTTTCGTCCATGTTGAAAATGTTGCCAGGTTTATGTATAAGACCATTTTCTTCCAAGACATTCTTCAAGAGGTCAAAATACGCTTTGACATCTATTTAATTTAGACCTTTTGCTCTCGCAATAGACACACCTTCAGATTGCCGAATGGACAGTTCAGGATTGCAAACAGGAAAAGAAGAAAGCCAGTCGTAGCCTGCTTGCTTCGTTTCATGATTGAAACTATACTTTAATTGCAGGTTTTCAGCTAAATAGTACGCCATAGAACGTACTGAGTCTCTGGTTGGAGTAAGCCCCCTCGATTGTAATTTTTTTATGCGTACTAAAATTTTTTTTTTCATTTTTCAACTCCTAGCAAAGAGTTTTTTCCCATGGAACCTTTACTGAAACTTTCTAGCTTGAAGCGTCTTTTCAAAGTCATTTTCGGTATTCCAAACACCTTCGCTGCAGCATTAACTCCCATTTCCTTACTTTGAACAGCTCTGGCTGCATTTTCCTAGCTACGTTCAGACCATTCTCCACTCCCAGACATGCGTTTTCTGGTATAGAACGCAGGCATTTTCCTATAACATAAAAAAACCAACGTATCAGGACACACCTTTGAGTTAAAATTTTGATAAGTATCATTTAATTCATATTAGAAGTAAATTCCTAATATGAAATATGGTCCTACTATTCCAGGTTCTTTTCAAGTGGGCCAACTATCCCAAATGTCACTGATCCATCTATCCCAATTGTCAGGGATAGATGGACCAGCTACTCCTTCAGACAAACAACGCTACTGGAGTACCATTTTAGGTTAAGACCTTACTCAACTATACAATCGAGCTATAGCATTGATCTTACGTAAAAATCAATTAAACTAACTTAACCTCATAACAATAAAATCCATTGATAAATATTTTTCAACTCACCAAAAGAAATGAACAAAGTTTTTTTCCTAAAAAACATGTGACACTCACGAGCGAAACTAAACGTGTTAACGTCTGCACGAGTGGAAAAATACTAGCCAACGAATGCGGCGCTGCTGTGACAGACGAGCGAAATATTCGAATGGTCCGTCTATACCGGTGGTCCATCTATCCCGGACTTACCCTACGTCAAAGGGTCTATGTCAGTTGGTATCAGGTACGAGGCTGGTTCCAAAGGAAGTGTCTTGAAGGCCTTCAGTGATACAGACTATGCTGGTCAAGCGGATACTCATCGGTCGTGTTTTAGAGGAAGCATTGATGTAAAACATTGATATTTTGAATTCAAAATTATGTTCCTTTAACCTAATGCTACAACTGTCATTTGTCACTCTCTTCACTTCTGTCAATCTGTCTGTTAATACACATTGTATTAAAACTTTGGCTAATTAAAATCATATTGTCGCGTGTTATGGTTCCGGGAAAGTGAAAACGCAATGCCTTTTAAATTAAATTAAAAGAGTTTATTTAATTGCTTAAAAACGCACAATCACTTATTTAACTATTTCTCAATTTTGATTTTCACTATTTTACAAGTCGTCTATCAATTTTTACTTCAACTGTCCACTAAAATCAATTCACAATCAACGAAAATCACTTTTCTATTACTCGATCAATATCGCTTTTCTATTCGCTTCACACTATCGCAGTTTTTACTATCGCGGTTCTAATGAATGATCCCCCATTCATTCAGCTTGCCTTTATATAGGGTCTCTACCCATTCAACCCATTTCTCGTACATTGGCGAATGTTCTGTTGAGAGGTACCTGGTATATTCGAGCAGCTTAATGAATGGAGTGACGTCACTTTCAGATGTTGATCATGCTTAGTGGGTTCTCGTGTTTTCGAATAAATTCACTTTGTTGATCATGAGGTTCTTAATGGTTGTGAAAACAATTGCGACAGTAGCTCGCCGAATTATTCGTGCATGTAACACTGCCCCCACCTTAGTGCTTTTCGCCCCGAAAAGATGTGTCACCAGTTGTAGTCAATTCTCCTTGGATGTGATATGGGGCAAGACGGTCCAGGTGCACGATTTTCATTTTGGCTCTTGGCTTACGATGTTCCTGCATTCAGTATACAACGTCATTGATTCGCTTTGCAACTCGGTATGATCCCTCCCAATTATGCTGCAACTTCGGAGGACTACCCTTTCCTCGTTGCGGGTTATAAAGCCACACCAAGTCATCTTGCTGGAAGCCAGTAGAATTTGCCTTTAGATCATACCTGGTCTTCATGCGGTCAGTAGCCGATTCAAGGTGTTCGCACTGTCCGTTGTATCTGGTTTAACCGTTTTCTTAGCTCACTTGCGTACTCCGAGATCGTTTGGGGTTTCTCAGGGGGCGTCTCGAACTTTATATCAGCTGGCAGACGAAAAGTCTTTCCAAAAATGACTTCGGCTGGGGCTTGGCCCGTCGATGCACGTTCAGCGGCTCGGTCCCAGTCCCTATGGTTTTCGTCAACCATCTTGGCGAGGTGTATATTGAGCGTCCCGTTGAAACGTTCGACCATTCCATCGGATTGGGGATGCAGTGGTGTTGTCTTTGTTTTCTGTATTCTCAGTAGTTCGCACATTTCGCCAAAAACCAGTGACTCAAAGTTTCGGCCTGGATCCGAATGTAGTTCACAAGGTACGCCGTACATACTGACCTAATTTAACACTAGCTGTTTGGCTACGGTAGTTGCTTTCTGGTTGGGAATGGGGTAGACCTCGGGCCACTTGCTGAAATAATCGGCCACAACCATCGTGCATCGAGTTCCCCATTCGGATTCAGGAAAGGGTCCAGCGATGTCAACAGCAATCCTTGCATTTGTCCCCTCAGTCGTCGCTTTGGACCATTGGCGGGAGCGCAAATGGTGCATCTCCGGCACCAGTCCTCTAGGTCTTCTCGAGCGTGGAGCCAGTAGAACCTTTCCCGCAACTTCGCTAAGATCTTGTTAACACCAAGGTGGCCTCCCGAGAATCCTGAATACATTTCCTTAACCACATCGTGGATTCGGCTTTTAAGTAGTATAGTTTGCATCCTATAGGAGCTGCCATCTGCCGTTTCCCATTTCCGCTTGAGTATGCCACCCTCCACCTGAAGGGTTGCGCCATGCATTGAAACGTCCTTCCACTCAGGTCGCCCAGTTGTCTCCTTCCATACGAGCATTGGTCCGATGTCTTCATCGGCTAACTGGGCATTTCGAATCTCCTCCGGTGACCAACTTTCAAATTCGGCCGTTATCGCTGGTAGATCAACGGGCGGCTCATTTTCTTCAATCCGTCGGTAATGCTTACAATTAGCTGGACATGGACGACGAAATAGGGCGTCAGAATTACCATGAACTCCGCCCTTCCGATAAACAATTTCGTAGTCGTATGACTGCAATCTTACGATGCATCTCGCAACTTGTCCCTCGGTGTTTTTGAAATTAAGTAGCTATCTCAGCGATGAATGGTCCATTCGAAGAACAAATTTCTGGCCATATAGGTAATTGTGGAACTGCTTGGTGGCCTCTATTATAGCCAATAGCTCCTTCCTGGTCACGCAGTAGTTCCTCTCACTTTTTGAGAGAACTCGACTGGAATACAAGAGGACTCTTTCTTCACCATCGATCTGCTGGGAGAGTACAGCTCCAATACCGCCGTTGCTCGCATCGGTGTCAACTACAATCATTTTTCCGGGTTTTGGATATGCCAGCACGGGTGATTCACACAGCTTCTTCTTCAAGGTCTCAAATGCTACCTGGCATTGTTCATTCCAGACATACGGACGATTATTCTCGGGTAGCTGATGGAGACACTTAGTTATTGTGGCAAAGTCTTTGAGGAATCTTCGATAGTAGGTTGCCAAACCCAGAAAACTTCGTAGTTGGTGCTTGTTGTTTGGTGTTGGCCAGTATTTCACGGCTACAATTTTCTCAGGGTCTATTTTGACCCCTTTTGCTGATACGACGTGTCCCAGGTATTTTACTTCAGCTGCAAAAAGGGTATACTTGTCGGGACTAAGTTTCAAATTTGTCAGTCGCAATCGGGAGAAAACCTCTTCTAAGTTCCGCAAATGCTCTTCGAACGTTTTCTCGACAACAATGATGTCATCTAGGTACACCAAGCAGGTTTTCCAGGTTAGCCACATAGCACGTATTCCATCAGGCGTTCGAAAGTGGCTGGAGCATTGCAAAGCCCAAATGGCATCACCAAAACTTGCCACAATTCGGTCCCAACTGAAAATGCGGTTTTCTCTCGATCCTTCTTGTCGATTTCTACCTGCCAGTTGCCACTCTTGAGATCGAGTGTAGAAAACAGTTTTGCGTCTGCTAAAGTATCCACGATGTCATCGATGCGTGGGAGCGGGTAACTATCTTTCTTAGTGACGTCATTAAGCTGCCAATAGTCGACACAAAAACGAGTGTTACCATCCTTTTTCTTTACTAGAACTACTGGCGCGGCCCATGGACTGACAGAAGGTTCGATAACACCTTGTTTTTCCATGTCGAAGATCAGTGTGCTCACTTCTCCTTGTTTGGCTATAGGAAGACATCTCGGCGCTTGTCGAATCGGCTTGGCTCCCTGTGTATCTATGACGTGAGTTGCCAGACTCGTTCGGCCTTGGTCATCCGGGCTTGTTGAGAAGATGTCACTGTACTTGGTGGCTCGCTTGAATAGCTGCACTGGCAATTTGAACTGCTTCAATATTGCAGAAGTGGGCTCCTGGGCTTTGCCTGCGTCTTGCCCCCTTTTCCAATGATGCTCGTGAGTGGCTTCCAAGGAGGTGATGGTGGAAACAGGCTGGCAGCTCCCGATGACTTCTCCCGCTTTGATGCTCGTGGTTGAGTCTGCGGTGTTAAGGACTCTAACCGGCACGTATCCGTTCCTTATAGATCTTACAAGGCTTTGTCCTACAATCAAACTGCGCAATGCGGACGTCTTCTTTGGCTCTATCAGATAAGATCGCTGGTCTCCAGAATCACCATCAAGCTTGGCCCATACAATGCTTTCAGAAGAATTCGGTGTATCAGTGTCGGCACATACTACTACATTCATCTTGGGAATTTGAACGTTGGGATCCTCCATCAAAACTTCGACATTCTGCCATTTCAATACTCGTTTGCCCAAATCCAACGTGATTCCATGTGGTCGCAGAAAATCCATTCCGAGAATGCAGTCATCCATAATGTTCGCGACCAGAAAATTATGTCGGAACGCAAGGTCTCCCACCTGTATCTGGAGGTTGACCTCTCCATGAACAGGTGCAGTGTCTCCATGAACAGGTGCAGTGCCTCCCGTGCCTCACATGGTCTGGTCGGATAATCGATCGGGTTGCACCAGTGTCGATTGTTATGGTGCAGTGTCCTCCGTCAACTTGACCCGGAAGGCATAAGTCTGCTTCTCCACGATGTAGTCTTGACACGGTGATGGTGGTGCTGGGGACGTCGATCCTCCTAGCTAACCTCTGCCCCACGAAGTTGGCTTTTACATGTTTCCCGACCCCTCAGTTTGAAGGGCTTCCATTCTGGGCTCCTGACTCGGTCTGGATCTCCTCCTAGCTGCACACCCTGGACAATAGCTCGGTTTTCTTTGCTTCTTGCAGTCTTTTTGCATGTGCCCCTTCTCTCCGCAATTCCAGCATCTAGGCTCACCATTTACATACGGGTCTTGCTCAATTTCCACGCGCTCACCCCTGGACTCGTCTGTCACTACCTCGCGAACCCGGGCAGTGGTACGAGTCACATTTTTCGCTGCCTCAAAGTTCAAACTATAAGCCAATGCATCCCTAACCTTTTGCTTTTGAGATAAATGCACGGCTTGTTGCAATTCCTGGTCCTTCAGTGCGCTGATGAATGCTTCTGTCACTGCGTCATCTCGATGTTCGGGGTCGTACGCTGGGTAAGCCAAAAGTGCCAGTCGCTCAATGTCTTGGGCTAACTGCTGTAAAGTTTCACTAGACTTCTGCATCCGATGCCGTAGCTGTGACCGATAAATCTGCTTTATATGATCCTCTCCGTAACGCTTGTCGAGCGCATTCATTATAGTAGCCGGGTTTGAGTGCAACTCAACAGGGATCGTCTGCAAAAGCTCAGCAGCTGGGCCTCTTAGAGCAAGAATTAATAGAGTTTCTCGTTCCTGCTCATTCCAGTGATTTGCCCTTGCGGCAGCTTCAAACTGGGTTTTTTAAATACTCCAGACCGTTTGCCCATCGAATATTGGTGCTTGCATATTTCTGGATGTGCTTTGCGCTGCGGTTGTAAGCGGGGCTGGTGAGGTGGTTACTACTGCCTTCGTTGCTTCCAATTCTTTTTTCACTTTTTCCATTTCATGGTTGATTCTCTCCTCGACCTGGCTGATCTCATAGTTGATTCTCTCTTCAACCTGGCTGACCTTCTCCTCGACCTGGTAAACCTTTTCTTTGACGCATTTAATTTGTTTGTTCAGGTTACCGAGCTCCGCTTTTATTTCGGTTGACTGTTTTTGCACTTCCTTGATTTCGATCGCTTGTTGGTCCAGCTTCGCTGATTGTTCATCTAGCTTCGTGGTTAAACTGGATGACTGTTCACTTAGCTTCGCAGTTAAATTGGATGACTGTTGTCGCTGCTCATGCTGTATTAGCATCAACATTTGCATCAGCGCATTTCCTGGTTCCTTTGGTTTTGGTGTTTCTGCTTCACCACCTTCTGCGCCTTTTTCTGCATCTGAGGGCTCACCCGAACCCAGATACGCGTCTTCCGATCTTATTGCGTCACGCAAGTGTGCAATCAATGTGGCCTTTGTACCTTGCGTGGTCAGATTTCGCTGTTTCAACTCTTCCTTAAGCTTCGGTGGTATTTTTATATTTCTTTAAATATGACTATTGTGCACTATCAAAAAGTTCAAATTTTCACTTTCAAAATTTTTTTTCTCACTTCTTGACACCACTGTCGCGTGTTATGAGTCGCGGCCAATAATTTTAATGTTCCGGGAAAGTGAAAACGCAATGTCTATTAAATTAAATCAAAAGAGTTTATTTAATTACTTAAAAATGCGCAATCACTTATTTAACTATTTCGCAATTTTAAGTTTCACTATTTTACAAGTCGTCTATCAATTTTTACTTCAACTGTCCACTAAAATCACTTCACAATCAACGAAAACCACTTTTCTGTTACCCGATCAATATCGCTTTTGTATTCGCTTCACACTATCGTAGTTTTTACTATCGCGGTTCTAATGAATGATCCCCCCATTCATCCAGCTCGCCTTTATATAGGGTCTCTACCCGTTCAACCCATTTCTCGTACATTGGCGAATGTTCTGCCGAGAGGTACCTGGTATATTCGAGCAGCTTAATGAATGGAGTGACGTCACTTTCAGATGTTGATCATGCTTAGTGGGTTCTCGTGGTTTCGAGTAAATTCACTTTGTTGATCATGAGGTTCTTAATGGTTGTGAAAACAATTGCAACAGAAGCTCGCAGAACTATTCGTGCATATAACAATATTATTGTCTATAAAACAATAACAGTAAGTATAGATGGAAAAGACTAGATCCTCTTGAGTCCGTCGTTTTGCTTTGGAAATCCACCCCTTCAGTAGGTTACCTCGACCACGACACCGTCGAACCGCGAATCTATCGTTAAATTTCATTAATGCTAAATTTTTTTGTAGTGGGCGCTTGTGCTGGGGAAAAGAACCCACCCCACAGCACCGCAATGCTAGTCTGCCGGCGCATTTTCGCATCCTCGGACAATGCCAATTCCAACGTGCACCAACATCTTCGTTCGGCGAGGCAGCAGACCATTGCTGCAGTCCTTTACGGACATTTATAGTCCATTAGTTTACTCCATGCTGAGCCGGCTGCCGTTCACCGATGTAGTTTTGAGTAACTCCGTCACCCACCCTACAGTGCAGACCTGGTCCCAAACGACTATTTTTTATTTCCAAAGATGAAGAAATAGTTACGAGGAAAAATAAATTAGCGACGATGATGATGTCAGGTCGGTAATTTTGGCTGACAACCAAGACGGATCATTTTTTTGACGCTATTTGTAAATAATTGTACTTTATATCTATGAAAAATATATTAGCGGATAATATATTAAAAAGGAAAAATAGTTCAATGTTTCATTTCAACCTTCTTCCCTGTCTATTGGGGAAAGTTTTCGACCTCCTCTCTTATCTTCATATTGAAAATGTTCTGTTTTTTCATCAAATTTGAAATGTTGAACAAAAATTTAAAATGGTTCTACATCATTTCGCAAAACTGTTCTCTCCTTCGTATGAATTCATACCTTTGTATACTTGACAGGAACAACCATTGATATCATTCCATAGGCGTAACGTTTGGGCTGTCCAAAGGAGCGCAAATCAAGTCTACGTGGAGCATTCGTGCGGCAAATCAACCACTGTGCATGCAGATATCTCAATCACGAACTTGTCCCTAACGGAACTGAATTTCATCGTGAGCAATGGACGAACGATTGTTACATACAAAATCAGCAAGGACAGTGAACTTACCGACACTGATAAAAGTTTGTCGATTAAATTATTGCAAAGTTTCAGTGCCGAATGTCTAAGTTTATTTATTCATGATCAGAACGTTATTTGCTTGACGGCCTACGACGTAAAAATCTATTCTCTTGGCGGAGTTATCCTGAAGGAAATTTTGTGCAACGATAATGAAGGTAAGGTTTGATTGGCATGTTGGTTTGTGAGTGCCACATATTTCCTGTTCTAAAATTTACAAATTGAATTCCTCTTAGTTACTGGAGATACAATATAAGTTATGTATCTTGTATGAGTATTTAAAGTTAACAGGAAGGACTAGCTATGAAGGAAAAGTCATATAACATTCCATACCTTCAGATTCGGAGAAAAGATTTTCTTAAGCTCCTTTCAGCTACATACAAGATACCTTCTTAGAAGAAAGCAAAAGCGTTATCGATTCTACATTATTCCATAATTAATATATGATCCCCGTTATGTGTGTTTATATTTTATGGATGAACGACACTTTCTAACTTCTTATTTTCTGTTTCGCAACCATACAGGTAAACCCATTGGCTGTGACCTGAGCAATCATTACCTGACCATCTTCACAATGAACGGCTACATAAAACTTTACGACGTATCACGCCATGATCCGAAAATCCTGATTCATCCTAAATGCGGCTATGATTTATTCGAGAACTTTGGCGAGATAATAATGGCGAAATGTAATTCGAGCGGGACACATGTAGCGCTGACGATAGCCAACGAAAATCTTATGCCCGATGGCAAACTGTACGTGTGGGATTTCGAAAAGGATAACTTGGGAACATATGATTTCTTTGCTAAATCAGATAGCGGCGGCCTTAGCAGTAGTGGCGGCGGCGTCAATCCAAAGGATGGTGGCAAAGGTGGCTCAATTGCAAGGTAAATAAATGATTGTGATGAAGGGTTTATCCGGGTAGAAAGATATGTCGCCGTGGCATGTTGGTAATCCTGGTCGTCGTGTGCATTTAGTTGGCTGGACTGTATTTATGCTGGGATGTAATGACTGGGGAGCAGGGGGAGTACAGGAAAGAATTCGGCCGTTGGGAAATGATTGCTATTAGGGCATGATATCCGGTGATAATAAGAAGGCAAGCGCGTGTTAACTTTTAATGGAAATATTTGAGAAGATTTGTTGTGGGTTAACCTTTGTAATCCGGGATTTGGTCGGCTTATGCGATTTGTTCGGGTTTTATCGTCTTCTTTCATCATGACACGTACATATGTGTGACTGAATGGTGTTAATTCGACATATATTTGCGGCGAGATATGGTTTCTGATCTTCTCTTTGAAGGATAATATTGAAAGTAAACTGTTACTAGAGCTAACAAATATTAAAAATAACATAATATTTATTGTTTTTTGTATGAACAACTACTAATTATTTCATAGTATTTTAAAGTAAATCCACCCCTTTCTACAGCTACGGGATATGGTCTGTTTCATCCAAGCTTAATTGAATTCCGTTGTCATATCATCTCTGCTTTGTTGATCGTTTTAATCATGTTGCAAAGAGTTTTTAACCGACTTCCAAAGGAAAGAACGTTATCAATTCATCGTGTATATATATTTTTTGTTACTTTTTTATGTATGTTCACACATAACTTTTGCAGGGTGATGGGAAGAAGGGTCCTGTTGTCGGCAAATGAAACTTCTTACTTTCTGTTAGGTCCTATTCAAAGGACAAGAAAATCAAATAAAAAATTTCCGGCTTTCACCCCGATTTCTCAGCATAACTGATCGACGCATATAAATATTTTGATTGTAGGGGTGTCAAGTGAAGGACAACCTATTAGACTAAAATGTACTGTCACAAAATTGTAATCCTTTCAAGGACCCTGTATATATTAAGAGATCACTATGATACATTCATGTCGAGAAATTGAATTTTAATGATCTTTCGTACGAAATATGTTAATTATTTTGCGACTCTTTATGGATTTGATGGAGATGCTGAATTTATTGGTCATATACGAGTATGATTAAAAATAATTAGTATTATTAATATTCTCCATAAACGGTACATTTAAGTTTATAATTTCTACTAGAAGTAACTAATAAATTAATTCTAAATACAGCATAAATGCTACAATGCAAGATGATTCATTTCATAATTGATTTCATCTTACACATTCGTCCTTTGCTTACAGAAAAACTTATTAGAAGATCCTTCTCACAATCTTGAATGCAGATAATTTACGTAGGATTTGCAAAATTCCCTCAAGAAATAACAAGGATTGAATAACTATAAATTATATAGCTATGTTAATCGCTATTTGAAAATTGATTCGTTACTTTCTAGAGAACATTTTTTTTTTTTTTTTTACCTCCATTCCCTTCCACTCTCTCCATCACACTTTCTTCGTCGCACTACGCTCGTGCGATCTGCACTTCACATTTCGTCGTTTCCTCAGGTGTGCCACCCAGGCAATGTATAACACATCGGTATAAGGGGGCACACAAAAATATTTGAAGTCCTCCGGTTAATCTTGTCTTGTCCATATCGTGATCAGCTCTCAGAGATAAAAAAAAATTATAAATTCGACGCAGTAAAAAAAAAACTCTGAGTTAAAAGAATAGCTGTCTCTTCAAGCATCTCGACGATAGGGTCAACAATGCCCTAAGATGCTATGTTGAAATTACTGGACTGATATTATAATAATAGTAGGTGTTTCTCGAGGCATCTCGAAGATAGGATCAATAATTGACCTAAGATGCTATGTTGAAAGTTTCTGCACTGAGATTCAATCGTTATTCATTAAATAGTTCCTAAGTCTTTTCTTGAAAACCATAAGAGAATTCGCTTCTTTAACTGATTCTGGAAGATTGTTGTATATACGAAGGGCGTCATTTGTAGCATCGTTCTTCAGGCGATCTGTCCTTGCAAAAGGAATTACAAATTGGTTTGCGTTCCTAGTACTGTATTGATTCTTTTGTGAGACTTTAATAAATGGTGTTTGTGACGACAAGCTGAGATTTAAACTTTTGAAGATAAACTTGGCTTTCTCCATTTTAATGATTTGGTTAAAAGTTAATGCGTTACATGATTGATACACTATGTTTGTTGGTGTGAGCCTTGGGAGATTATGTATATTTTTATACGCCTTGGTTAATATCCTGGAAATTATATTTAGGTGTTGCTTTGAGGACTGACTCCAAATTACCACTCCGTAATGTACTTTTGACAGTACGAAGGTATTCAGAACAAGATGCTTGATGTTTTTTGGAAATTCCTCATATCTTCGTAACAATCCAATTATTGGTGCTAATTGCCTCCTTAAGTTGTTTATATGCGGGAGCCAGGTCAGACGGTGATCGATAGTAAGGCCAAGATATTTAAGTTCGAGCACTCTTTGCAGCTTTTCACCATTAATTTTTATATCAACATCTATGTCTTCCCTGTTCTTTTGCTTAAAGATAATATATTTTGTCTTTGAAATATTCAACGCTAGTTTATTCTCTTTCAACCATAAATTATATGAGTTTAGATCCTCGTTGATAGCGTCTCCGATGTCATTTTTATCGCGTCCCGAGTAAAGAAGCACTGTATCATCAGCATATAAAAAGTAATTACCACTTAGCCTGCATGTATTTAAATTATTAGTGTATAGCAGGAACAAGGTTGGGCCAAGTATTGAGCCTTGTGGAACACCTGATTTCATTGGTGCCGGGTCACTCAGAACATTATTAAATGCTGTTTTCTGCAGTCTGCCTTTTAGGCAATTTTGAAATAGTTTATTTGCTGTGCCTTGAACACCATATGCTTCTAGTTTTCGAAGTAAGAGGTCATGATCGACCGTATCAAATGCTTTCCTTAGATCCACAAAAATGGCAACCACATAATCCCCTACATCAAGTCTCTCGTTGATGAATCGCGTTACCGAGAGTAGAGCGTCAAACGTTCCCTTGTTTTTCTGAAAGCCATATTGGCGGGAGTTTAGGATAGAGTTATCTAATTTGAAGGATGTTAAGCGAGAGCTAATTACTTTTTCAAATATTTTACTAAATCTGGTCAAGAGTGCAATTGGGCGATAATTATTGGGGTCCGATCGATCTCCTCCTTTGAATATAGGTACAATTTTTGCAAGCTTCCCCTCTTCAGGAAACGTTCCGTTTCTGATATGCTCATTTAAATAATTAGCCACGAGTTCTGCTATTTCATTTTTTACAAGCGCAATTTCCTCCATCGTGATCTGATCAATACCTGGAGGCGTATTTTTCTTCATTGCCTCAATAGTCTTAAGAACTTCGTTTTTATTGGTTGGATGAATATGAAACATGGAATTGGGTGAGATGTTAGCGTGATCTAGCCTACTTGTTGGGACATCACCAAGCTCTTTTGTAATTTTTTCGCCCACAGTTGAGAAAAAGTTGTTCAAGAAAGTTGCTACTCCATCTGGTTGTGATAAAATATTAGGGGTCACTGGAGAAAACTGCGAATCCGGTATTAAAATTCGGGGGGGAGAGTTGTCTTTTACTTCATTTATTATCTTCCATATTTCATGATTGTTATCTGCCGCTGTCTCCAACCTTTTAGCGAAGTAAGAGAATTTAGCTTCCTTCACAAGACGTTTTGATTCCTTTTTCGCTTGTATGTACATGTTTTTTAGCACACGATCTTCCATGTTCCTTCTAAAGCTTACGTACGCCATTCTCTTTTTAATACTGGCTTCGGTTACTCGCTTAGTTATCCATGTCTGCTGGCGGCATCTAAGCTTTTTCTCGACGATGGAGTAACGTTTGGACTCTGTGATCATATTCGTAAGTTCCATTAGGTTTAGGGGACTCCGGACTTCTAATGACCTTCGCAGATGTGATTTGAAGAGTTCTTTGTTCAAGTGTTGGAATGTTTTGTATACAGGTTTTTGTTTTTGTGCGCTTATGCCTTGGATGCTTATTTTGAAGACACGATGATCCAGCTCTGGCCAATCCTCAAATATGAAATTGATTTTTCCCGCAGTTGACTTATCGTTTGTAACGATATGATCGAGGCACGTATGCGAAACAGGACGAGTAATTGTTTCGTTGTTGATGATAACAGCACCATTAGTACCCAGTACATCCTTGCAAAGCCTTGCTTCTGAGGAATCAGTAATTACATCTATGTTTGTGTCAGCTACTGTAAATAAATTATTTTCTGAGGAATATAGGTTGTCGAGTACCGAGCAGAGATCTTGCGCATTCAGACGGTTCGGGTTATAGAAGGTACCGATTTTAATTTTTTTGCCTACGAGGTTTAATTCGATTATTATAATATTATATTTATCAGGTGTATCGCGTTTAATGATGAAGTTTATTTTATCTTTTACAAAAATAGCTGTCCCACCACCTCTTCCAGGTCTGCAGGAGAATACCGAGTTATAACCCTCAATATTAAAATATTTCGATTCCTCAGGATAAATCCATACTTCGTTCAGTATCACCACATCTATCTCAGGATTTTGCTTCAAATAAATCTGCATGTCATTTAGTTTGTGCCGTAAACTTCTTATATTGGCATATAAGAGCGTTAATTTCGTCCCAATTAATCGATTTGCGTTGTTAAAAATCATTTGAACTCGTAGTCAATGCTCCTCCTAGCAATTGTGATCCTTCGCTGGTATTCTGCGCACTCCGTAGAGTCTGCTCTGTGGGAATAATCTACGTTCTTACTATTTCCTGCACAGTTACAGCATTTCTCGTACGAGCTCTTGCAATCCTTCGTTTCGTGCTTTCCTCCACACTTAGCACATGTTTGCTCTCCTTCACATTTTGATGTCTTGTGGTTGTATTTCTGGCACTTATAACACCTCGTTATATTGTAGTCTTCCTTCACAAGGTAAGACCCATAATCAATATTGATGTACCTATTCACCAGTCTTTGGTACATACTCCCATTTACCTGCAGAATATGCAACCATTTACCATTTTTTGTTCGTCTGGCATGAACCAATTCCAGTTTATCATTTTCTACAATATTAGGGTTCAGTGAGTGAATTTCGTTAATTAACTCCTCATACGAAAATTGTTTTTCTAGTCCATTAATTACTAGCCTGGGTTGACGAGATTTTGTCTCCATGACATCATATTCATCCTTCAGGGTATCCTTTGCAATGTTGTAGAGCGAGGTCGTATTGTCATTTGTGGAAGTTTTTATGATGGCACCACCATTACGAAGAGGACGCATCAGTTGGAGAGGAATTTTGCATTTTGAAGGCTTTATTTTCGACTTGAAGTCGATGAGTGTTTTTTCAGAGGATGAATGCTTCTTGTGCTTAATTATGATTCCTTTTTGCGAGGTAGTATTTGTACGGCGTTCGGGTAGAAAAGTGGAAATACTTTTCGTCATATCCGCATACGAAGGTTTTCGCGTGGATGAACTTTTATCAATTAAGGTGGCCACGGTGGTTTTCAGTTCTATTAGATGGTTTTCCATTTCTTTCATTTGGTTGAAGAGACGATCTTCTTTAGTCTTTTGGTGTTGTGACTTACACGAAGGACACATCCATATCACATCCTCGGAAATGTCCATGATCTTCAAATATCTCTCCTCACTCATTTTGATACACTTTAGGTGGAACCACTTGTTGCAAATGCCTCCGCAGCCCATTCCTTTATGGTTCTCCTCCGCTTGCTTCCTACATTTTCCACATTTGTCTGCTGCTTGTGATGCCATGATTTATTATTTATCTCTATTCGCTTAGTTATATGGTATTAAATGAATTTATTTAAAAGAGAATGGATTTAAAATGAAAGTTATTTAAACAAGTGTCTTTAAAGAGCAAAACTATGGGTTTAGAAGATATATATGCAAAAAAGAGAGAGTTTAATAAGTTTGAATTTAAAATTTATAAAATTATTAAAATTATTAAGAAATTATTCTCGCATGAGCACGAGAATCGCACTAATGAACAAAAGAGTTCAGTTGATATAATTTTATACCGTTAACGGCAATTCGAAAATTAAAATGAGAAAATTGTTCAAAAATTTCCACTTAGCTGATTTTCCTTTGATTTGCTACAGAAGCTAATATTTCTTAGCAACTCTCAAAGTCAAGAAAACAGCTGATCGATTTCCTTAATCACTTCTAAAGAAAAATTTTTTATTGCGAGCGATCACTTTACACTTGGCAACTTTGACACTTCACTTGTCATATCAACACATTATACGAGTATCTCTAGAAATCTAAAATTAATGATTTCCATAATAAAGACAGACAAAAATCGCGACCTAAAAAGACGATACTCTTCTTTCTATAACTGATCATAACTTTAAAGATGAACATTGTTACGGGTGAACATTGAGGTTTCATAGTGTTACATGTACAAATGATTCTGCGAGCTACTGTCGCAATTGTTTTCACAATCATTAAGAACATCAACAAATGAATTTACTCGAAACCACGAGAACCCAACAAGCATTATCAACATCTGAAAGTGAGTCACTGCCCATTCATTCATGCTGGAATGTTCCCGCTTATTCACCAATGTACGAGAACTGAGTTGAATGATTAGAGACCTTTATAAAGGCGAGCTGCATGAATGGGGGGATCAGTCATTACAACCGCGATAGAAAACTGCGATACGCGAAGTACAGGCAATATTGATTGTTTGAGTGTGAAGTGATTTTAGTAGACAATTGCGATAAGAAATTTATGGACAAGTGTTAGATTTTTTAATAGTGAAAATTAAAATTAGTGAAAGTGTTAAACTGATTATTGTGCGTTTTTGTAATTAAATAAACTCTTTTAACTTAAATTAAAAGACATTGCATTTTCACTTTCCCGGAACATTAAAATTATTGGCCGCGAATCAAATACACGCGACAATGGTGTCAAAAATTGAGAAAGAAAATTTTGGAAGTGAAAACGTTCAAACATTTTTAAAGTGCACAATAGTGTAAATCAACGTGGGAACTGGTGGAAAAATAGCCAAAACAATAAAAATGCTAGGAAATTTACATCTAAAAATTAATCAATTGAGCATATCGGAGCTCAAAGAGAAGTTGGAACAGCGAAATCTGGCCACGCAAGGTACAAAGCCATACTGATTGCACGCTTGCGTGACGCAATCGAGTCGGAAGGCGTGAATCTGGATTCGGGTGGGCTCTCAGATGCGGAAAAAGGCGCAGAAGGTGGAGAAGTAGAAACACCAAAATCAAAGGACCCAGAAAATGCGCTAATGCAAATGTTAATGGGGATGTCATCCAGTCTGACTGCGAAGCTAGATGAACAATCAGCGAAGCTGAATGAACAGTCATCCAGTCTAACTGCGAAGCTAGATGAACAATCAGCGAAGTTTAATGAACAATCAGTGAAGCTGGATCAACAAGCGATCGAAATCAAGGCAGATTTTCAAAAACAGTCCACCGAAATAAAAGCGGAGCTCGGTAGTCTTAACAAATAAATTAAAGGCGTCGAGGAAAAGGTTGACCAGGTCGAGGAAAAGGTCAGCCAAGTCGAAGAGAGAATGAACCACGAGATGGAAAAAGTGAAAAAAGAATTTGAAGCAGCGAAGGCAGTAGTAACCACCTCACCAGCCCCGCTTATAACCGCAGCGCAAAGCACATCCAGAAATGTGCAAACACCAATATTCGATGGGCAAACGGTCTGGAGTATTTACAAGATCCCGTTTGAAACTGCCGCAAGGGCAAATCACTGGAATGAGCAGGAACGAGCAACTGCACTGATTCTCGCTCTAAGAGGCCCAGCTGCCGAGCTTTTGCAGACGATCCCCGATGAATCGCACTCAAACCCGAATGCTATAATGAATGCGCTCGACATACGTTACGGAGACGATCATCTGAAGCAGATTTATCGGTCACAGCTGAGGCATCGGGTGCAGAAGTCTGGTGAAACCCTACAGCAGCTAGCCCAAGATATTGAGCGACTAGCACTTTTGGCTTACCCAGCCTACGACCCAGAACATCGAGATGATGCAGCAACAGAAGCATTCATCAGCGCCTTAAAGGACCAGGAATTGCAACAAGCCGTGCGATTTGCTCAAAAGCAAACGGTTAAGGACGCATTGGTTTATAGTCTGAATTATGAGGCAGTGAAAAATGCGACTCGTAGCACAGCCTGGCTCCATGACGTAATGGCAAACGAGTGCAGGTGTGAGCGCGTGGAAAATGAGCGAGAGCCGCATGTCAATGGTGCGCCTAGATGCTGGAATTGCGGAGAGAAGGGGCACCTGCAAAGAGACTGCAAGAATCAAAGAAAACGGGGCTTTTGTCCAGGATGGTGGAGATCCAGACCGTGTCAGGAGCCTAGAATGGAGGCCTATCAAACTGCAAGAGCCAACTTCGTGGGGCAGAGGTTGACTAGGAGGATCGACGTCCCCAGCACCACCATCACCGTGTCAAGACTACATCGTGGAGAAGCGGACTTATGCCTTCCGGGTCAAGTTGACGGAGAACACTGCACCATAACAATCGACACTGGTGCAACCCGATCGATTATCCGACCAGACCTAGTTAGACAGCAACAACTTCACAAGGGCAGAATTTTCTCACTACGGACAGCTACGGGAGAAACTGCACCTGTTCATGGAGAGCTCAACCTCCAGATACAGTTGGGAGACCTTGTGTTCCAACATAATTTTCTGGTCGCATACATTATGGGTGATTGCATTCTCGGAATGGATTTTCTGCGACCACATGGAATCACGTTGGATTTGGGCAAACGTGTATTGAAATGGCAGAATGTCGAAGTACTGATGGAGGAGCTAGGTCGCTTCTGATTTATTTATTTATTTTATTTATTTCATTGCCAAACAAGGCATCGTTACAAAAACCAAAATAATAAAATATAGTGAATAGTACAATGAAGTATCATTCTTAATCTAAGTTTGAGGGATGGAGTTCGGAGGATAAGTTCCTTAATAATAAAGTTTTAAAATTGGACAGGAGATGGTTGGAGAGTAAAGTGTGCTGAGTGAATTAAAAGCTTTGCAATATCTGTTTACAGGCTCGTTATCCGCGTAAATTGTCTGGTGTCGCTCTTCAATCAGCAGACGCGAATGTCTAGTGAATCGCGATATCTCATGGACCTTAATTCTGTCAGCTGGTAATGGTATTTTAATAGTGCCTCTAAGGATATCAAACACGAAGCAGCAGGCAAACATAGATCTTCTAGAGGCCAGCGTTGATATATTTAGTATCCGAAGTCTATGCTCATATGATGACAAATCTGAAAATTTTTTCGGATTTAATAATGATCTTAACGCAAAAAGGACGAATTGTTTTTGAACCGACTCAATTCTGTCGGTATGAACATTAAAGCTCGGGTCCTAGATTAGACAAGCATATTCAAGGATAAGACGAACTAAAGAAAGGTATAATGTCTTATTGACTCATACATTTTCAAATTTTTTAGATCGACGTTTGATAAAACCAAGGAGCTTACTGGCCCTACTGATGACATGGTCGTAATGTAAATGGAAACGCATTTTCCTGTCCAAAGTGACACCAAGGTCTACGACGCTATCCAACCGGCTAAGTTTATGATGGTAAAGATGGTGATTGTCGATTAAAGTTAAGCGTTTCCGTGAAAAACTTATAACTTGACATTTTTCAAGGGTCAAGGAGAGTTGTTTAATTTGGGACCATTCTAACAGGGAGTTGATTTTGTTTTGAAGGAATAATGTACCTTGTTGAGACGTTATTACATGGTAAAGCTTAAGATCATCAGCATAGAAAAGATGAGAAATATCCGACAAGACCTCAGAAAGATCAGGAATGAAGATGTTAAAAAAGAGGGGGCCCAGATGGCTGCCTTGTGGTACACCGGAGCAAACATTTATTTCTTCGGATATGAAACCTTGAAATTTAACATTTTGAGTCTGATTATGGAGATATAAGCCAAGCCAGTTCAGTAAGAAACCACCGACTCCGAATCGTTTAAGCTTGTGTATTAGGATTTCGTGGTTGACCCGATCGAACGCTTTACTAAAATCAGTGTAAATCGCATCAATTTGGTGCCCCAACTCCATTTCACAGAGAATGACAGACACCATCACGGGTAGATTAGTTGTGATTGAGCGATTTTTACGAAAACCATGCTGTTGATCGTTAAGCCGTGGCTCAATAATGGGAGATAATTTGGAGCAGACTATTTTTCAGATAGTTTTGGTGTAGCTGATAAAATAGCAATACCTCTGTAATTCTCCACCGATCCCTTATCTTTATTTTTATATATTGGCGTCAAATGTGATGACTTCCAAGATGAGGGAAAAATTCCAGCAGCATTGAATTTGTTAAAAAGGATATATAAGGGTAAGATCAATGGCTCTCTGCAGTCGAATAAAAAATAAGGAGGGAGTAAATTAGGGCCTGGTCCTTTATTGAGCTCAAGATCTTCTATTGCTTTAAGTGTTTCATCTTTTGATCAAGAATCTCTCTTTTGAAATAAAAATTTCCTTAATTAAAATGGCTGAATTTAGATCAGAAGAAGGAGCATAGTACGAAGAGGTGGCTGTAGAATAAATTGATCGAAATTGGCTGGAAAAAATTCACAAATTTCCATTGGGTTGGAAGAGCTAGATTCCTGATATATTATGAATCTAGGAAAGCCATGAGACTTGCGTTTTATATTTACGATATCAAAGAATTTCTTTGGATCACGAATAATATTTTCACCAATTGTGAAACCCAAGAGTTATTGTTGAAAAGCCTCTCTATCCTCAATGTGTGACTTTTTGGTGCGGTTTATGGTCCAGCGGAGTCATTTGACCTTACTTTTTCGAAAATGAGGCTGGAGCAACAGTTACGGTGAATGTATTGCACTGTTGAGAGATGATTAATGATTTTTTACGGGAAAAGTTTCCGGACCGTGTTATCTGTCGAAGAGATAATCACGATTGGCCACCGTGATCTTGTGATTTAACACCTTGTGACTTCTTCCTTTGAAGCCACGTAAAAAAGAAGGTCTACGCTAATAGCTCAGCGTCGATTCAAGACCTCAAAGATGGGACTCGTGAGGCTATCGAGGACATAGGGCAGCCACTTTGCGATTTGGTTATGGGAAATTTCATGAAAAGGATATGGTCCTGTAAGCGTGGTCGTGGTGGTCATTTGCCTGATGTTATTTTTCACCATTAACGGCATATCTTTTTCTTTATAATAAAATGAGCATTTGATCATTTATATTACAAAATGGCATTTTTATCAAAATAACACCTGTATTTCCCGTTTGAGAGAAAAACTGATACAAACATAATTTGCATGAATTTTTCTATCGAATGAGAAATATGAACGTGGCCAATTTGATGGAATCATATAACACTATACCATAAAAGGGCACGTTAGCGGAAGGCCACTCTACCCGGGGAAGAGCCCCTATAACACAAAAAGGAAAGGAGGAGCGCGCCCGATGGTTAGCTCATTTTAGTGGAGGGGCCAGCCATCGTTACGGATCCCATACCCAGTCAGGTTTCAGCGAAGGGAAAGACCGAGTTTGTATTTCTTTGACTACACATTACTTTATTTTTTTCTTTATTTCAATATTTCTGATAATTTTAGAGCGTAGAGGAATCGTATCATATGCCTAATAAATACATTTATATATAAAAGAACCTAACAGTCAAAAGTATAGTGTATTTGCACCTTTTTTCAAATTTATTAAAACTTAATGGATGTTATTAAGTGTGTGCAATAAATTTTTAGCTATGTTTTTGGGTGACCTTAACGAGTTATCAACTATTGATACTTTGAAAATTTAGATTTATATAATTTATAATAATAAAATAATCAAATATAAAATTTAAAACAGGTACTCTGTTGCGAATCCCGTCGTACCGGCTTTCTCCCATTCGCAACTTCAAATTGCTGCCATAACATCTCCGCCTTCCTTTGGGCGCTTATACCTTTTCCTCTGTATATTTATTTATTTCTATTAACATTTTACCAATTTTCCTATAATTGTTATTTCCCCATCATCTCAATCCTACCCTCTTACCCTATTTTTAATGACTAAAAAATAGTAATATAGCAACAATTTTAATTTTTCCACTAACAACACTCCATTCATTACATCCCATTAACAAAATTCCATTCGATACATTTTCCCTAACAAGAACTAATTACTTCCCTCATACTAACTAATTTTATTCATTCGCTCCCACTAATAAATTTTATTTTTCATACTAACAAAAATTCATTCACGTTTCCCTACTAACAAATTCCATCTCAATGCCCATTAAGAAAGGTCCATAGTTGAAGTTGCTAGTTCAATGAATGCGAAATCAACAGAAGGTAGCTCCGTTGGTAGCGTCGTGGATTCTTGACCGGGGGTTCAAGTTCGCCGAGCGCAGGAAAGCATTCTTTTTGGAATATCGGCACAAGCAATTATTTCGGTGTATATTTGACGATTTGCATCTAACCAAACGCTATCATGGTTATGCAAATCGCCATATATGCAAAATGAAAATTGTTGCGTTTGTCGATATGGAAAGATGTGTGGGTAGCGGAATCGAATGTAATGAAGTTCGATTACGTTACCCAGATGCGGCAGCGAGAATTGCGAATGAGAAGATTGCGGGCTTGAGGGGTGAAATTCTGAATTTAGAAAGGCAGTCAGTCTTTGACGGAAAGAAGTTCAATAACTTTTAGCGAAAGTTCGGTGAAGTGAATTTTTGTATTTCGAAATTTCAGTAGAAAGTTAGTGAACTGATTTTTCAATTTGGGAATGGGAGGACAAAGATTGAAGTGTGTTAATTTTTAAGTTGGAAAAAAATAAAGAGATCTGAATTCGTATTATACTGGGTTGACTTTCTTGGTGACAGAAGAAGAAAGTGAATGAATTGATTGCGAAGTTGAGTGGCGAAAGTTTTGGTGTGAGGAAGGGCAAAAGAAACTACATTAGTTGTGAAATAAGAAACCAAAAACTAAGAAACAAGAAATTACATTAGTTATGGACTAACGTGTGATCCATGTGCAAATACGAGTGAGAGAGAAGAATTTTTGGTTTTCAGCTTCCGGGAATAAAGTTGGTGCGAGTTTGAGATCGAACGTATTAATTGAAGTAAAATGAAGTGCCGAGAGTGATTCTTCCCTTTAAAAAACCTGCTTTGTTGGGTTTGAAGAGGGCCAGGTACCGTAATTAAAGTTTTTTTTTCAGTGAGTAAGCCATAAGGATGGATCGGAAAGTGCGACAAGTGGCTGTTGCGTGTTCTTTGATTTTCGAAAGCTTGAATTTTCAATCTAATTTAAAATTTAATTTTCCTCGCCCCACACTCTTTTTTTGTCTTCGCCGAGCGCTCCGAGATCAACGAGGAAAGAGTGAGTATCTATTTTGTGACTGTAAATTCACATCACCATGTTCTTTTTTGTGTTTTTTTTTATATAAAAAAATTTATTTGATTGCTTTTTTCTTCTGAACGTTAAATTTTAAAGGGCTCCTTTTTTCATTGAAATTAATAATTTGTAGATTTTTTTGTAGAAATTTGCCTTTATAGTGAATAAAACGGTCATGTCTTGTTAAAACCAATAATCTTCCATTTCTTAAAATGACCTCCCCCTTTCCCGTCCTGATCCCTTCGTGCTAGTTTTTGTGTGTAGGGTGGCTCATCACGACACGACTGAGCGCTAGCCGGCCTCAGTATGCCACCCCGGGTAATGAACCCCTCTGCTGAAACATAATGTCCGCAACTGTGGTGATTTCTGCGGTTGTAAAAACTCATCAACATCCTCGTCGGGCGCCCGCTGTTGATGTGGGTGAATTACTGGAATTTAAATGAAATAGGGAGCACAATTCCAAATAACACTTTTGCACTGTAAATAAGTCAATTTCCTTAACCATATAGTTGAGAAGCTGCTTTGGGTCGACTACATAAACAAGTTGTTTCGTTTAGGGTTTCGATATTGAGCTCTCCGCTTCGCGATACGTTGTATCTACTGGGGAGGTCTGACACGGTATAGTGACAAGTTTCACTTCAATCTAGCCAAGCCGTAATAATTGAAAGGCTAAAATATTAATTTTTATAAGATGCAGTATTGATGAACTCCCTTTAGATTCTTTTTAGTTTGATTTAAGAGTTTGAAAAAGAAGTAGGCTTTAACCGATATGTCAAAACTGAGACTGGATACTTTCAGCTATACACTTTATGCTTTTGATGGCAGACTAGGATTCGTAGCCAAAATTGCTAAGCATGCGTTCCGAAACAAAAGGAAACTGCTACTATAATTTTATCCCTTCATTTTCCAATGTTCTCATTCGATATCGTTCACAAGTTAAAGCCATACAGTCATGTTCTTCAAAAGGTTCTGCACATAATTTTTTATAAAGCGATAGGAGAATCAACAGTTTTTGAACGAATCTTTTTAGCTAAGTATCTTGCCGGCAGCTTATTACGGTTTTCTAAAAGCTCTACCACATGAAAATTAAAAGACAGCTGGTTTTACTATATAACTTCATCAGAGCCAGAGCTTCTTCCCGATCACTCGATTATTTAAATAAATTTAAGATAGTTCACTTTTAAGAATTTTCAGCCAATCGCACGAATCAAACACTTTTATTTTATTGTCATCGAAGGCTTTGCCTCTCTGAGGGGATTTCTTTAGCGCAAACGGCTGTTCGGATTATTGCGGTTCTCGTGTTCTAAAATTGATTATTGCAAGTTAAATCAGTTCTCTGTGAACTTTTGGAGGGATATTGTATTATCTCATATACACCAAGCGACAAGGATATAATCATAAACGTATACAATTCCACTCTTTTAATCTTACACTGCAATTGTCTCTTTATCAAACGTCATACAGCATAACAGAGCAGATTCCTTCTGCTTTTCTATCTCTTTCCCACGTAACACGCAATCATTTTAATTCGAAGTCTAAGCGTGTAGCCTGTCCAAATGCAATCGCTCAATCCGTACAAGTAGTCTCGTTGGAGAAAAATCATTTATCAAAAATCACGGCCCGAATGATGGCAGCATCTCTCTTGAAGCATACTTATCGTCAATATGCTAATGAGCCGATCAGAAGCAGACTATTAAAACTAAGCAACGAGTAAGCAAGCGTACACTTGAAAGAGACCAACGAACGTTCGTCACGCACTTACTTCTCGCCGTATCTTGTCCTTGTCTAAACACAGCCCTAAGACAATTATTTTCTGGACTATTTCGGGTTCAAGCAATTTTCTTTGAAAAAGAACTGCTCCTTGCAATAAATGGCTTTCAGGGCCCAACGTCTGCACGCGTTTTGGTCTATCCCAAATCGATTTGTTGTGAATCGAGCCGCATGTCACTTGGACCCGATATTGTGCCTGTACGCGACAAAAGTGGATCCACTCACATATTGTTTTAAAGCGACCGTCAGGCGCTATTTTATTAATTTTTTAGATGGCCCTCACACTTCCATTAAGACCTAGAACAATTTCATTCAGTCATCACTAGTATATATTCCGTGATATTCAAGCTTATTACGTGTACCACTTATCTTTCCAAAAATATCCACCGAAGCGTTTTCAAATTCACGATTCACGCGACGGCTATCGGTCGTTGTGCATTGTATCGGCGAATGGCATTTTCTTTTTTTCCTTACAAGCTCGTGTACAAATGCACTAGGTGAAAAATAAATTATCTTGCGTTTCCAAACAACAAACGATGAAAATATCTCAACATAAAACGTGAACTTTTCCTTAATTTATTTTATATCTAGATAATATGATTCGTAAATAGCAAAACGCAATGAATCCATGGGACCAGTGCCGTCGTCTTCCCGTGATCGCTGTCGCGATTCCAACCAGACTCCCCCGTTGTTGCTTGTTGTCACCTTGCGGGACCCTTGCAACGGTTCACGAGCCTTCCACTCATTTCACTGCACACTTGCGTTTGCCAATGCAATACTTGCATGTGCAGTAGGAAACAATGTTGCGCATTTTACTTGCAGATTTGAATTTTTTTTAGAATATGAAAAATAATATTCTAAGAAAATTTAAGCAATAATAGGAAAAATGATCTAAAACTGATATTTAATAAATGTAAAGAGAAATCAAAAAAACATTTCAAGATTCATAATTATAAATTGGAATACTTGAAAAAAAATGGTTTTTTCGAATCTGCAAGTGAAATTCCGGATAGACCGTATGAAGGTTTTTGAGCAGTTTGCTTAGGCGACTGCATGATTATTACAATTTTATCACCGCTTTATTGATCGTTTTAATCATGTAGCAAAGAGTTTTTAACCGACTTCCAAAGGAAAGAAGGTTATCAATTCATCGTATATATATATATATATATATATATATATATATATATATATATATATATATATATGTATATGTATATATTTTTTGTTGTTGTTGCTTTTTTTAATGTATGTTTACGCATAACTTTGAAATGGGGATGGATAAAAGGGTCTCGTTGTCAGCAAATAAAACTTCTTACTCTCTGTTAGGTCCCATTTAAAGGACAAGAAAATCAAATAACGGTAAAGGACTTTTGCCATTAAAACTTAAAAAATTTCCGACTTGCACCCCGATTTTTCAGCGTAACTGATCGACGCATATAAGGATTTTGACTGTAGGGGTGTCAAATGAAGAAAAACATATTGGAATAAAATGTGTCGGCACAGAATTGTAATCCTTTCAAGGACTCAGTAGACATTAACAGTTCAATATGATACATTCATGTCGAGAAATTAATTTTAATCGAGGAACCGATGGAATTTTTTGGTCATACATGATAAAAATAATTAGTATCATTAATTTTCTCCATAAACGGTACATTTTAGCTAAGAATTTCTACTGGAAATAACCAATAAATTAATTTTAAATACAGCATAAGTGCTACAATACAAGATGATTCAGAGCAATATCATTGGAAGGAATTTCACAATGGATTTTATCCTCCACATTCGTCCTTCGCATAATGAAGAACTTATTAGAAGATCCTTCTCACATCGTTAGATGCAGATGTTTTACGAAAGATTTGCAAAATTTCCTGAAGTAATAACAAGGATTGAATGACTTTAAATTATATAGCTAATCGTCATTTAAAAATTGATTCGTTACTTTCTAGGGAATATTATACATTATACGAGTATCTCCAGGAATCTGAAATTAATGATTTCTATACTATACAGACGGAAACCGCGACTTAAAAAGACGATATTTTTCCTTCTATAACTGATTATAACTATGAACATGAACATGAAAATGCATAGTTGAGCTTTTATTTAACTATAAAACATCATTTTCATAAGCGAAGGCGATGGGTATCGAATAAACGTGAACGAGTGATAGGGTTAAGAAAGATCTTTTAAGGTACATTACTAGATAGAAATTGAGATATTGCGGAGTTTACCTAATATGTTATAAACTTATTCTAATCAAATTCAATCAAAAAACGTCTTCTTATATTAAAAATGCTTTCAAAATATTCCTAACCTAGACGTTAAACCTTATCTCTAAACGTAATATGATAAACATAACATATACCTCCCCTAAATATTGAAATCTATTCGTAATTTTTAATACAAACAAACAACAACATTACATGTGGCAATAATGAGCTGAAATTCAAAAATATGCAACGGAAAACATAAAAACTGAAAATAAACACGAATAATTTAGACATTGTCATTCAGTCACCAATACCTGGATTGCTCCGCCTCAACTCGAACAGCTTCAATGAATCTAGCAAATGAGTATCTCCATTGGAATTGTTGGTCTCGTGAACTAAAATTCGGAGGATATTTTATCTTCTTATCGGTGGCCCGTCGATATATGTGATTTATGATTGGAACGCCGTCAGAATCAAAAACATATCGATTCTTGTCCAAATACACGACTGCTTCTGGAGGAACGAAGCCAGCAGTCAGACAGGTCTCAATATACCCATCTGTAGGGTGGAATGGCTGTAAAATCCAGGGGTTTTCACTCACAGTTACAGATATTGCGATATAATTTCGAAGAAGTCTCAATATGAAAATATCGATTCTTGTCACTGTAGCAGTTTGATAAATTCTTCTATTCGATATATAATGCTTCCAATCCATCTCAGGCTTTCTGTACCTACCAGTACATGCAAAAACTCTTAATCTTTCCATAGAACTAGCACTCTGGTTGTACCAGATCTGACATCCAGACGTCAAAACTGCTCTGACCAGGGTCTTGCAACAGATAACTTTTACCTTTTGATCAATATATTTGGAATGAAAGAGTCTTCGTACGGCCATGACTACTTTTAGAGCCTTACTGAGCATGATTTTGACATGTTCACTGAGGTATCGAACACAGGATTTATGTGGAACCCGTTCTGAACTACCCTCACCAGCCATGAAGTGGAAATCCTTCTAATTACATTTCAATTCTAGACTGGCCCCCTGTAGCGTTATCCGAAACTAAATTGTTTCGCACTTCTGCGAATTGATTTTTATCTGCCAATTGTCGGCGTAGAGCTGCACATCATTGAACATTTTTTGAAGATTGCTCAGAACTATTGTAGCTTTTCGGTCTGCCGTATCGATGATCAGGTCATCAGCAAACGCTACCAATGATCTCGTTGACGAGACGTTGAAATCAAAGCTATTCAGTAGCTTGCGAATGAATGTTGAGAAAAGCAGAGGCGCAGTAAGTGCTTCCTACTGTAGACCATTCAAGACCTTGAAGCCACGCATTGTCGTCAGATTTTCATCAGTTACAACGAACGATTTCCCGAATAACATATTGCACATCATGGCGACAAGGTGTCTGGGGAACTTGTCTTGAAGAAGTTTAAAAAGTAGTCCATCCAACCACACCGTATCAAAGGCTTTCTCCATATCAATGAGACACGCTCCAACACATTCTCTGTTGTTTAGTTTTTGACAGGTGTCTGAGGTTACTTTCGTTATCGCGTGTATGGTCGAATGCCTGACACGAAAACCAAATTGGCAATTCGGCATCAACTCATATTTCTCAATGTGGGCGTTTAATGCTTTATTGAGTATCACTTCAAACACCTTGCTGATGTTAGGCAGCAAGCTGATTGGGCGATGGCTTTTAGGGCTCGAGGATTTTTTTTCTTTCTTTGAGGTCGGAAATACCTTAACCTTTTTTCATTCATTTGGGAAATATGAATTGCTCAACATGTTGTTGAACAATATGCAATAATTGCTAATAGCAACCTCAGGCAAATGTCTCAGAGCTGTATTTGGAAAACCGTCAATACCACATGGTTTCTTTTTTCATCTTGCCAAATATGAAGCGCAAGTCTTCATAACTGACAAAATAATCAATAAGATTCATGCTTGGTATGAGGTCAGATGTCAATGTTTCATTGAAATGAAGAATTGATTGGCCGTTCAGGCTTGATTTGAAGTCGGAAACTTTTGCTTCAACGACCTCTGAGAGTATGTTACCCTCTTTCAAGATTTGATAGATGAATCAACTCAAAATGTGTTTCAATCAGAGCAAGTTTATGCAAACTATCACACATAATCCTGTTTCCATTTCTTTCCGAAGTCTTACTATCAATTTCGATACCAGCCCCATCGATAAGACTTACCTCATCACTGATGACTTCATGATTCGATACCTCCACTGGAGACTTCTTGCGGAATAAACTATTCACCTTCATGAAAACGTCATTTGGGCCCTGTGGGCTAATATACCACAGTTTTTCCACAAACTGATTGCTGACTTCACTCCTGAAGTACGAACAGATTTAGTTCCGGACATTCTTTAGGTGTAATTTCAACAAAGCCAACGAGGGATGGTTGTAGTCCAAAAATCACCGAAAAATATTGTTGACACGTGTGAGAAGAAGGCTTTTCAATATTTTCAACCTTGCAATGATTGGTGTTTCATATCCTTTCATATTGTTTCGATGTTTAATCTTCTTTTCTTCTTCTTAGCACTACAGTCCCTCGTGGGCCTTCAAATCCTGAAAATAGCATCTCCAACCATCTCGGTCCATTGACTGCGTCATCCAATTCCTAAGTCTGAGCAGCGATGAACTGTCTTCGTTGACCGAGTCAGACCAGCGTTTTTTCGGTTTTCCCACTGGTTTCCGGCCTTCAGTTCTCCCAACGAGTATCTTTTTGGGTATCCATTGTTCGTCCATACGATTCATGTGTCCAGCCCATTGCAGCTTCCGCAGTCTTACAATCGTTGAGACCTCCGGTTCGTTAGCCATTTTATACAACTCATGGTTGTATCGAATTCGCCATTGGTCTAGCTTCACTCCGATTATTCACCTTAAGACCCGTCGCTCAAAGGCGTTCAATATATTTGCGGATGCTTGGGTTAGGCTCCATGCTTCACACCCAAAGCATAACACAGGTCTTATCACGGATTTGTATGTTTGGAGGATGTTTAACCTTGGAAACTACTTTCTCAGTCGTTTTCAACGCCAACTTGTCTAACTTCGACAAATCGAGATATATTTCATTGTAAGTTAGATTCATTTCATTAGAAACCATTAGGCGAGCGCTGCCATCATCAGTAGAAGGACATTGTTTCTGGTACTCTCGATTAAACTTCTTTTGAAACTTTGCCCAACCCATTTTTTTTCAAACTCAACCGATGATTTACATGCTGAACTGGAATGAGGAAGACACCATCCATTTTATGATTGATTTCCATTACGATTGCGTTATGGTCGCTATCGTAGGGAAGCACCTGCAGTTTCTGTTGAGGACTATTAAAGCTGAATACAGGTCTTGCGTCAGCAATTCAGAGGTCCAAATATTAATTTGTCCTAGGCTGTGTTGGGACATCCGACCCATAAGGATTGCACCTGTATTCAATTTGGTTCTCTGTTATAGACAATTTCAGGAGTATACCTCTTAGATTATTGGTGGCATTCAGCCATGATTTATGTGTGGCGTTCAGGTCACCAGCAAGAATATAATAACTATGCAGCCTGTTCAATTCGAGTATTTCAAACAAGGAGTTGAGCTCTTCTTTGCACTTGAGATTATTTCGACCAGCTGCAGATAACGAAGGGGTTATCCCCACCTGGCAGTGAAATTTTGATAACGGACCTTTCAAGAGATTCAAAGTATTTGAACTCGACTTTTTCAGTGTTATGGGAACAATAGAGTCTTTTGACCAATATTCCGGTGCTACGTTCCCCATCATCATTTACCCTATCGTTTCTTACGAATGCAAAATCCTTGAATGTCCTAGAGCGCCATGAATTGAGGTGGGTTTCAGTGAGAAGCATGATGTCAGGCTTTTGATTGAAATGGAATTCCAGGAGACAGTCACGTCGATGTAGACTTACAATGGAGTTAACGTTGATCGAGATGAGCTGAGTCCTGTCTATGGAAAGTGGCTGGATGACAGCTTATTTTGAAGCATTTGAAAGCCCTAAACACTGAAAAACAAAGTTGATTTAGAATCCTGTTTGTCAAATCTTTCCGATAAAGAATTTGATTACTGATAAATTTTAAGAAGCAGCCCATTATTGCCACTTACATTATTTATTTTATTTACATTGTCTGCTGGTCCTCTAACAGCAAGTGCAATTGACACGAAGTTAGAAGGTATTACACTGGGGGTGAACTTGACTTTGATTTGGAGTAAATTTTACCCTTTCATCTTGATACCGGGGGCATCCTCGAAATGATGCTGGATGATGAAAGACACGGAAGTTCACACAATATAATTTTCCTTTTGGCTTCGCCTGAGCCAATTTGCATTCGGCGGGAGCATGGACATCGTTGCAGTTTACACACTTATATCTTATGGCGCAATTGGCAGCCGAAGGCACGAATTTTCGGCATATGTAGTACTAGTTGACCTCACTTTTCTTCAGGCGTTCCCACCTCACCACACGAAAGTTTAAGTACCGTATTGCCTTTAATGGAAATCTGGACTAAGTAATAAGGCAAGTTTTTACGCTCGACAATCGATCTCCTTGTTGCAAAGTCTTTAACGGAAATAAGTTCTATTTCTAGTGCAATTTCTCGAAGCACCTGATGGAGATCGACTGTGTCCTCTCCGCAGTTCAGATACTGCAATTGAAAGGTCTGGTTTTTTTGCTTTTAAGGGTGTACGTAAAGTGCCGAACATCTTCAGAATTTAACGCACTTTTTGCTGCCTGAAAGTCAACCAATGACAGTTCTAATTGTCAGTTTATCAGAATTGACTTTTTTGACTTCAAAATCTTTTAATTAATTTTTCGCTGCCAAAAGCCAAACCATATCTTTGCCTGTTTGCCCAAATACAAATTTTTCTCGGCTTTCTTCCAAAATGATCTGCAATGCACATATTTTTTGAGCACACTCATGTATGCTCAGTCCCTCGGTTTGTAAATAGCTCTGAGCATCATCGACTTCACGTAGTACCAGCTGCCAGAGACCCAAAAAAACAAAAAACTTGCCACCAACTAGCTTCCTGCGTCTGTTCTTTTATTAAAATTTTCTTCAGGTTTGGTTAGATTTTCAAGTCCAGTCAATGTTTCTTTGAAGTGGTGTATAAAATTTACAGCATCACCACTAGCACTCCAACGTGTGTCCTGAATCCTCTGCAATCTTTTACCTGTAGTCGCTATCAACTTCCCACCGATGTGTAGATACAGAAAAAAAAGCACAGTAGCGCTCTAGCGTGCCGAAGAAAGTTACGGTATTTACCTCCACTGAAGTTGCCTGCATACAAACCAGGTTTAATGAGTGATTTGAGCATGGCACAAATTCTGCATTAGGATTGAAGTCTTTTATCCTCTGTTGTGCACCTGTGCACCTTCCAGCTATCGTCACAGCATTATCATACACTTGTCTTCTACAGTTCATAACGTCAAGTCCATCAACCATGAGTTTGTTCAAAATCATTTCACTTATGCCTTTAGCAGTTTTGTTTTTGGTCTTGATGAAATCCAAAAAAGATTTCTTTTACTCGAACATCCTGATTTTCAATAACCACATATCGTAAGACTTGAGTCGTTTGATCTTTATGCGAAATATCTGGATTGCTGCCAAAAATTATTGAATAATATTCAGCCGTTTGTAGACGAGCTATAATCTTTTGACGAGCATTGCTTCCTAGAATTTCAATGAACTCGTTTTGAATTTCTGATGACATATAAGTTAGCGAATTTTTTCGGCCCATTTTGATTCTAACCAAATGCTCTCTAGTTCCTTCCATTTGCAAAAATTTTTATTATGTTGAACACTTGCATGATTGCCAACTTTTGGATTCAATTTCCACCAAGCATGAAATCCTCCTGAGCAGCAAAATTTCGATACATTTGATGAATTTGCACCCTCAAATATACGATAATAGAAGCAAAATAAAGGCTTTAGAAGGTGAATATGCCATCCAAGAACGTAAAACTTTTTCGCCACTTGGCAATGTACGGTAGAACCAATCTCGTGTTGGGCGTCTCGTTGACAATACTGTTGCTCTAACATAGTTCTCGACTGACTGAACAATGCGTGGTACTGCTGATTCTTCAAAAAAGTCGAGATTCAAGTGTTGAAAAACTTCAGGACCTCTTTGAATCAAAAGTAGCCTTAAATTTGAATCAACTTTTGCAGGCCATTTTCCAATGTCGTTACTATCAAAATCTAAATCAGTGAGAGTGTCACTTTTTTCCAGAATATCAGAAAGTTCAATAGAAGTACTTGCACATGGTTGTAGTAACTCATCGTTAGTGAATTATAGCAGAAGGTTAGCACCTAAAGATATAACATTGGAAGGCTCTGGTGACTTATGGGACCGCTGCAATGCGTCAGAAACCTTCACAAACTTCAATATGGCACCTTTATTTTTCCTTCCAGCCTCTTCCTTGGCTTTTTTACATTGCATCAAAACGCTCCACTTTCTTTTGTTCTTTTCATTTTCAGCTAGATAAACTATAAATTAAAAGAAAAAAATACCGTAGCAGAGACCAGAAAGCAAAAGAAATCTATAATAGAAAGTCTATAATGAAAAGCAAATTTTCTATTATATTACAGTATATTTACTTACCTTAACTCCTTTTGTTTTGTCCGAGAATTTTTCCGTAGATATTAGATTTAAAATAAAATCAAACTTTTCACTGATTGCTATTCATTTAACAACAAGGTCATGAACTACCTGTCAATATACTATTTCACTAAACTTCACTTTGACTTTAGTAATTTAGAGCTAATTTTCAAAATTAATAATTCCTCCATCAGTGATTTGAAACTTCGCTCATCGAACCAAGTATTGGTGTGTTGTGATAAAGCACTCACAGCAATAAAGCAGCACCATCCTTTGCTTATGTTATCTGGAACCCCAAACCAACATCGTTATTTGTTTATGTTATCTGGAGCCAATTTTCAATTTCCACTGTATCCACTGTCTACAAAAAATTGTGATACCAGTTTGAAAGTGAGTGCTGCTTCATGAAAAGTTTTAAAAATTGTAGTATGTATGATTATTTTTAATTGGAAAAGTTACTGCAATTTCAATTATTAGTTTGAATTATCCTTCTTGAAATCTTCCACATCATAACATACTCTAAAAAGCATTTGAAAAAAAAAATCAGCAATGAAACTGGCTATGAATTTTAGGTTTGAACTTTTGTGAAATTTAAGTAAGTCTTGGATGCAACGCTTTTTAGCCAAATAGGTAGGCCACCGAACGGAAAATATGGCATGACTTTAGAATCCTTTCGCAAGGATGGATCGTAGTAGTCTTTGCGTATAGACGTCTTTTAAATCGCTCCTGTCAAAAATTTTCAAAAATAAAATTAATTTTTAAAAAACGTTAGTCCGAAGTTAATTTTTATCGGAAAAATTTTATATTGTCGAAGTAATCGACTCAGGAAATTTCTATCGAATATTTTTACTTCGATTGGTAACGAAAAACAAATTACCAAAGAAAATTTCGCCGCTGGTATGGAGGAGCCCGACGGCTTCCCAACGTTGGGACAACCTGGGGAAACGACGAATACGAAACTGGCAACAATCACCAAAAGAAAACATAACGAAGAAAACTCCGCAGATGGAGGGTGCAAGCTGCAAATAATAGCGGACAATCAACAAATGGCCAAATTGCAGAAAGAAAATGATGAACTAAGACAAGAGATACAGTCTCTCAAGGATCTCTTCAAGAAAGGGATGAAGCCTCAAAAGACGCAGCAACAAAATCAATGGCAACAGGTAACAAAGCCGAAGAAAAGCACAAAGCAAGCAATTCCAGAAGAAGTTCCAAGTGTTGGTGGCAACAAGGAGAGCCAAAACTATTTTGCAGCTCTGGAGGGATCACCCGAAGATATGGAAATCGAAGAAAACATCGGAGGTAATCTTAATCAAGATAATGACGTTAATTTTATTGAATATTTAAAGAACAAAAATAAGGAGAAAAAATCAGCCCGCAGTTCTGCTGGTTCCTCTGGAAAAGCTTCGAACAAGATAGAAAAAGTTCCGCCAATCAACGTGTTCGGACAGACCGGGAAAGATATGGTTCGGCTATTGGCAGCCGAAAATAAACTGGCCAATTTCGAAATAAAAAGAGTTAATGCCAAAAAATTAACTATAAGGACGAAATCACTGGTTGATTTTAAGTCAGCAAAAGATGCGCTGATTTCTGGGGAGGTTCCACACTTCACCTATACCCCAAAAAGTGAAAAGAATCAGACCTTCTTGTTGAAGGGTTTGGACAGCGGAGAGGATACGGTCGATCTTCTTCAGGTTCTCAAGGAGGCTGCACCAGATATTGATTTTGTTTCGGTCAAAGCCTTTGCGACAAGAAGGTCGACTATAGAAAGGAAGAATTTACCACTTTACTTGGTACAAATTGCAAATAAGAGCAGTCCAAGTGCCCTTTTACAAATAAGGTACTTGAATTTCAGAGTGGTGAGGTGGAAACGCCTCCAGAAAAGAGAAGTCAACCAGTGTTACCGGTGTCAAAGATTTGGACATTTGGCTGCCAATTGTGCCATGCACTATCGTTGCGTTAAATGCAAAGACGTTCATGCTCCCGGTGAGTGCAAATTGGCTCAGACGGAGCCTAAAGAAAAATTATACTGCGTTAACTGCGGTGTTTTTGGTCACGCAGCATCATATCGAGGATGCTCCCGATATCAAGATGCAAAAGTTAAATTTGCTCCAAAGCAAACACAAGTACACCGTAATATCATACCTCCCAACTTCGTCAAGCCCGGAGTATCATTTGCACTCGCCGCTAGAGGACCAGCAGAAAATGCTGGAAATAATGTAAATAATGTAAGTGGCAATAATGAGCTGCTTCTCAAAATTTACCAGCAACTTAATTCTTTATCGGAGAGAATCGATAAACAAGATTCAAAACTTAACTTTGCATTTCAGCGTTTAGGTCTTTCAAATGCCTAATAATAACTTGGCATCCAGTCATATTCCCATGGATAGGGTTCGCCTCATATCGATCAACGTTAACTCGATCGTTGCTATACATCGACGTGATTATCTCCTTGAATTTATTGTTAAGCAAAAGCCTGACATCATACTTCTCACTGAAACCCACCTCAATTCATGGCATTCCATGGAATTCAAAGATTTTGCATTCGTAAGAAACGATAGGGTAATAGGTGATGGGGGAGGTGGCACCGGGATATTGGTTAGAAGACCCTATCGTTTCCAAAATATTGAAAAGGTCGAATTCAAAAACTTTGAATTTCTTGAAGTGTCCGTCATCAAAATTTCACTGCCACGTGGGAATAACCTCTTCGTTGTCTCTGCCTATGCAACTGGTCAAAATGTTCTCAAGTTCAAGGAGGAACTCAATTCCTTGTTTGAAATACTCGAATTGAACAGGCTGCATAGTTATTATATTCTTGCTGGTGACCTGAATGCCAAGCATACATCATGGCTAAACGCCACCAATAATCCAAGAGGTGTATTCCTGAAATCATGGATAACTTTATGGGTCGGAGTTCCCAACATACCCTAGGACAAACTCATATTTGAACCTCTGCATTGGTGACGCAAGACTTGAATTCAGCTTTAATAGTCCTCAACGGAAACTGCAGGTGTTCCATACGATAGCGACCATAACGCAATTGTAATGGAAATCAATCATCAAAGGGATGATTTCTTCCTCATTCCAGTTCAACATGAAAACCATCGGTTGAATTTCAGAAAAACAGACTGGGGAAAGTTTCAAAAGAAGTTTAATCGGGAGTACCAGAAGCAATGTCCTCCTTCTGATGATGGCAACGCTTGCTCAATGGTTCCTAATAACAGAAATCTAACTGACGATGAAATAGATGTCTATTTGTCGAAGTTAGAGAAGCTGACGTTGGAAACGATTGAGAAAGTTGTACCCAAGATTAAACATCGAAACAATATGGAAGGATATGAAACACCAACCATCGCAAGGTTGAAAAGATTCAAAAGCCTTCTTCTCACCCGCGTCAACAATATTTATCGACGATTTTTGGACTACGACCATCCCTCGTTGGCTTTGTTGAAGTTACATCTGAAGAATGTCCGGAACTTAATCCGGTCATATTTCAGGAGTGAGGTCAGCAATCAATGGGCGGAAAAACTGAGGGTTATTAGCCCACAGGACCCAGATGGCGTTTTCGTGAAAGTGAATAGCTTATTCCGTAGGAAGTCTCGAGTGAAGGTATCGAATCATGAAGTCGCTAGTGATGAGATAAATCTTCTCGATAGGGCTGGTATCGGAATTGATAGTACGACTCCGGATAGAAATCGAAACAGGATTATATGTGATGGATTGCAGAAGCTTGCCCTGATTGGAACACATTTTGAATTAGTTCATCTGCCAAACCCAGAGAGAAGGAATGAAATATTTTCGGAGGTCGTTGAAGCAACAGTTTCCGACTTCAAATCAAGCCTGAACGGCCAATCAATTCTTCATTTCGACGAAACATTAACATCTGACCTCATACCGAGCTTGAATCTTATTGATTATTTTGTCAGCTATGAAGACTTGTGTTTCATATTTCGCAGAGTAAACAACAAAAAATCATGTGGTACTGACGGTATTCCAAATATAGTTCTCCGACATTTGCCTGAGGTTGCTATTAGGAATTATTGCATATTGTTCAACAACATGTTGAACAATTCATATTTCCCAAATGAGTGGAAAAAGGCTAAGGTATTTCCGATCTTGAAGAAAGAAAAAGAATCTTCATGCCCTAAAAGCTATCGCCCAATCAGCTTGCTGCCTAACATCAGCAAGATGTTTGAAGTGATACTCAACAGAGCATTAAACGCCCACATTGAGAAATATGAGTTGATGCCGAATTGCCAATTTGGTTTTCGTGCCAGGCATTCGACCATACATGCAGTAACGAAAGTAACCTCAGACATTTGTTGGAAACTAAACAACAGAGAATGTGTTGGAGCATGTCTCATTGATATGGAGAAAGCCTTCGATACGGTGTGGCTAGATGGACTAGTTTTCAAACTTCTTCAGGACAGATTTCCCAGACACCTTGTCGCCATGATGTGCAATATGTTATACGGGAAATCATTTGTTGTAACTGATGGAAATCTGACAACAATGCGCGAATTCAAGGTCTTGAATGGTCTACAGCAAGGAACAGTTACTGCGCCCCTGCTTTTCTCAATATTCATTCGCAAGCTATTGAACAGCTTTGATTTTAATGTCTCGCCCACGCGATCATTGGTAGCGTTTGCTGATGATCTGATCATCTATACGGCAGACCGAAAAGCTACAATTGTTCAGAGCAATCTTCAAAAAATGTTTAATGATGTGCAGCTCTACACCGACAATTGGCGAATGAAAATCAATGCGCAGAAGTGCGAAACAATTTTGTTTCGGAGAACGCTGCAGGGGGCCAGTCAAGACCTGAAACGTAATTGGAAGGATTTCCACGTCATGGCTGGTGAATCCTGTGTTCGATACCTCGGTGTTCATCTCGATCAGTATCTGTACTATACTGAACATGTGAAAATCATGCTCAGTAAAGCACTCAAAGTAGTCATGGCTCTTCGGCGACTCTTTCATTCCAGATACATTGATCAAAAAGTCAAAGTTATTTGTTACAAGACCCTGGTTAGGCCAGTTTTGACATACGGATGCCAGATCTGGTACAACCAGAGTGCTAGTATAATGGAAAGATTAAGAGTTTTCGAAAGGAAATGTCTTCGTGCATGTACTGGTTTGTACAGGAAGCCTGAGACGGATTGGAAGCACTATATATCGAATAGAAAAATTTATCAAACCGCTCAAGTGACAAGAGTCGATGTCTTCATATTGAAACTTCTTCGGGATCATATCGCAAGATCTGTAACTGTGAGTGAAAACCCTTGGATTTCACAGCCGTTCCACCCTACAGACGGGTATATAGCGACTTGCCTCGCTACTGGCTTCATTCCTCCAGAAGCATTCGTGTATTTGGACATGAATCGATACGTTTTTGATTCTGACGGCGCCCCAGTCATATATCACATATTTAGACGGGCCACCGATAAGAAGATAAAATATCCTCCGAATTTGAGTTCACGAGACCAACAATTCGAATGGAGATACTCATTTGCTAGGTTCGTTGAGGCTGGTCGAGCTGAGATGGAGCAATCCAGGTATTGGTGGCTGAATGACAATGTCTAAATTATTCGTGTTTATTTTCTGTTTTGTGCTTTTTCTCGTTACTTAGTTTTTTAGATTCACCTCATTATTGCTACATCTAGAGTTGTTTAGTTGTATTATAAATTAGGTATAGGTTTCAATATAAGGTAACGTTTTTTTTTTTTTTTTTAATTGAACTTATTTAGAATTAGTGTGTAACATATTAGGTATAGGATATAAGTTCATTGTTGTGTTAGTAATATAAGTAATTTTTGAATAATGCTGGTTGGTTTTTTCTCCTTTTTCCAATCGAATCAAAAAATATGTAATAATCTTAATCAATTTAAATTTGCTAGTGTATTTTTTTTTCATTAAGTGTGTTTAACTGATAACGTATAAATTTAGAGAGCCATTCGGGCCATTAAGTTTTTTATAGTTTTATTGTTTGGAATTTGCTTTATGTTCTTTTAAAAATTTATAACGATTGGTATTAAATAAAGCGCTTTTGACTTTGACTTTGACTTAGAATCCTTTCGCGAAAAACAGTCCGACTGCAAAACAATTAATAAATGTGTGGCAAATAGTATGTGCAATGCAAGTTTTGTCGCCTTATCAATCGGCTGCTCTTCTTGAAATAAAAGATGAACAATTCCTGTCATTCAAAATGAGCAAGGCAACATTGAAGTGAACGGAATGCATTTTATTTCTTACGTCCTAGCTTTCCCATTTTTTGCGTTAAGTTTAAAACTTGTTTTGATGTATGGATTGACAGGCAAGCAAACAAGCGAAACGCGATTTCAGAAGAATTTTGCAAAAAACAGTTGGTTCAAAATGTTGCGGGAAGTATTAAAAGAATTAAATGTTGCTGCAGTAGTGGTTGGAATTTTTTCTTGCGAAATAATTGAGAAAATTATTTCATCATTCCAGTAGATGAGGCACTATGTCTCATATTCTGAAGTGATGGTGAAACGATAGGAGAAGAAAATGTTATTTTTGGCTCTTTGCATTTGTGTGAGCAATAAAGAGATTGCAAAAATTTCCACTAAGAGCTCGTTGAAGGCTCGGGTTAGCGCGGATGTATTTCGAACAAGTTGAAGTAGCAGGAGAGTGCTCCTGCGAGAAGGTTTTTTTAAAACAATTAGTAAATCAAATAATATTATTGTGACTGGGTGATGAAAGTGACTAGTTGGTATGATGAGACAATAATAATACACACGTTAATTGATACATATTTGTATTGAACACAATAGACATGTTACATCGGGAAAGGCCGATACGAGACTGACTGTCAAAGGAACGGCACATAGAAAATAACGATTCACAATAGTCTCCCCCACTTAATTAAAACATATAGAAATATAATTTTAATTCTCTTATTCGGTGACATAGTCTTTCAAGAAGTTTTGAGGACATTGTTGACGAGCAGATCTGCGTGGTGGTAGCGTCGGGTTGTTTGTGTTCCCGTCTGCTGGTATCAGTTGGTCAAGAGTGCCAGGAAGTGTTTCTAGCTGATTGGCACCTGGCGCAGTCAATGGCGTAGGCTGTGTGCCCATTGGTGGTAACTCATCAGCTGGCATGTGTCGATATGGAACAACTGGGCTTGGGGCTGGTCTTTGCTGAGACAAAAAGGTGACTTGTTTCTTCGGGACCATTGTTGAAATTAGTTGGTCGATGTTCCTTTTTATAGTTTGGCCTGAGTCTAAGTCAATGATATAATGGTACTGACCCAGTTTTTGTTCGACAGTCCCAAATTGCCAGCTATCTTGATTGTTCAGGTGCATTCTTGCCTGAACTCTCTCTCCCATTTGGAATGAGCGGATGTGACAGCTGCTTCAGCTCGTTGGCATTACTGCTTTTCTGTTAGGCAGGAGAGCATCAAGGCGTATTCTAATTTTCCTTTTCAGGTAAAGTTCTGCTGGTGACCGTCCGGAGGCTAATGGTATGGCACGATATCGAAAAAGAATATTTTGTACTTTTGTGGCTATTGGTGATGAGTCTTCAGCTGCAGCTTTCAATCTTCTTTTCAGAGTTTGTATATTTCTTTCTGTAAGGCCATTAGTTGATGGGTGACCTGGCACAATAAACTTCTGAAACATTCCCCTTTCTTTACAGTGTGTCTGGAACTCTTCACTTTTAAATATGGTAGCATTATCTGATACTAGGACAGATGGGTAGCCATGAACAGAGAATATGGTTTCTAGGAGTGTGTTAGTTGATGCTGATGATGGTGCTTCTTTGAGTATTCGAACTTCAGCCCACTTGGATTTTGCATCAAGACACATTAAGAAATGATGGTTGTCAAGGGGGCCTGCATAGTCAATATGTACCCTCTCCCAGTTGTCATCTGGTGGGTCCCATGGATGAATAGCGGCTTTCTGTAGATTGTGCCAGACTTGGGCACAGGATTCACAGGTTTTAACAATTTGCTCGATGTCCTTGTCTAAACGTTCCCAATATACATATCGTCTGGGGAGTTGTTTCATTTTTGTAATGCCGAAGTGTGAGGCATGCAGTTCTTCCAGGATTTGGCGTTGTAGAGATTTTGGTATGACTAGGCGGTCCAATCTGAAAAGCATACCGTTAAAGATGGTGAATGGTTCATCTCTTTGACTGCTTCTGAGGCTGAACATCAGGGTTTGAAGGTTTTCATTTTTGGCTGTTTCTTCAATAATAGTTTCTGAAGTTATAGCTGGGCTGGAGATTTGAAGTAAAGTTTCAGCATACAACTCATTGACTTCTTCATTCATTGATGTTTCAGATGTTCTGAGCAGTTGGGGAATTGGAGCCCGAGAAAGACAATCTACGTTCTCGTTGTCTTTTCCTTTTTTACAGCGTACCGTGAAGTCCAATCCACTTAGAAAGGAGGCATAGCGTAAAAGACGGGCAGATGTCATCTGAGGTAATGCTCGATGTGGATGAAAGATACGAGACAGCGGCTCGTTATCGGTGACAAGGGTGAAGTTTCTGACATAAACATAGTGTGGTTGCGTAAATGATAGCCAAGGCTTCTCTATCAAGTTGACTGTAATTGCATTCAGCTTGGGTCAAAGCTCGAGAGGCATAAGCAATAAGCTTTTCATGACCTTCCACTTCATGACTCAAAACAGCTGCAATACCGGTCGGGCTGGCACCTGTTGTGAGGATCAAGGGCTTTGCTGGATCAAAAGGTGTTAATACGCTTTCGCTACACAACTCCGACTTTAGGTTTAAGAAAGCAGCTTCAGTGGAGGCTGACCAAACGAATTTTCCATCTTTTTTGAGTAGGCGTCGTAGATGAAAAGATTTTGTGGAGAAATCAAGAATGAATTTTGCATAATATGTCACCATACCCAAGAATCGTCTTAATTCCTCTATATTTTTAGGACGTGGCATGTTGAAGACGGCTTGAATTTTCACAGGTGACATTTCAACTTTATTAAATGAGACTATGTTACCAAGATAGCTGATACTTTCTTTAAAGAAGGAACATTTATTTTTATTTAGATGGAGATCGTTTTCCTTGAGTCGTTCTAAACAAGCAATCAGGTTTCTTGTACATTCTTCCATTGATGAGCCATGGCAGATAATGTCATCAAAATATGCTTCAACGTTTGATAGGCCATTGAGAATTTGTGAGAGTATTCTATTGAATTCAGATGGTGCTGTTTTGATACCAAAACTGAGACAAATCATTTGAAATGTGCCCTTTATTGTGAATCGTTATTTTCTATGTGCCGTTCCTTTGACAGTCAGTCTCGTATCGGCCTTTCCCGACGTAACATGTCTATTGTGTTCAATACAAATATGTATCAATTAACGTGTGTATTATTATTGTCTCATCATACCAACTAGTCACTTTCATCACCCAGTCACAATAAGTTGGCGACGAGGATTAAAACTTTTGCAACTGCCAGTGAAAACCAGTGTGACACAGTGAAACAGTTAGATTCCCCCGCGTAGCCGCCACGTTTTCAGCCGCCATTATTTTCGTGTCGTTTCCGAGACAGCTCCAGCTGGGAAAATGGATCAACAACAATTCGAACAATTTCTCTCAGTATTCACTGCCGTATTGGGGACAAGCGGATCCGGTTCAGCTCCCCAAGTCTAACCATTCGAATCATATGACGCCAAGAAGGAAAGATTTACTTCTTATTTAGAACGTTTTGACAATTACTGTAGTCTCAAAAATGTGGATTCCCCTATCACAATGTCTCAATTGTTGTGTGCATGAATTGGCTCTACCCGTTATAACAACTTAGCTGCATTATTGGGTCCTGAGAAACCCATGAAAGATATTCCGTTTGTTGAGCTAATCAAACTTTTCAAAAATATGTTGTCACCGCCTGTCTCAACTGTAGTCGCTTAGCATTATTTTCTAAATGTTACTCAGCAGCCAACACAATCAATCTCAGAATTCGTTGCATCCCTGAAGGAGAAATCGAAAGATTGTAATTTTTATGGCAAATCAGTGATTTCCATTGCTGACACCTTTTTATGTGCCCAATTTGTTAGAGGATTAAAAGACAACTGGATTCGAGAACAGCTCTTACAACAAAGCTGCTCAACAAAGCCACAGCATTGGAAGCATCACGTTTTAAAAGCAACCAGTTTACCAAAATCCCAGATAATTTCACCAATCTCATAGTGGCACAAACAATGTCTCAAAGGTCAACAGGTCACATAGGAAATCACAACCCAACCAAAGTCGGAATACAAGTCCTAGTTCACACCAACGCTAACAGTCCCAACACATAACACGGGTTGACTATCGTCCTTTGGGCGTTGATGGACTCTGTCTCAAATGTGGTAGGGCAAACCACAAGGCAAATCAATGCAAAATCGACCGCAACGCGCTTAAATGCACTTCCTGCAAGAAAATTGGTCATGTGTCCAAGGTCTGTATCACCACCATTCTTCGAAATTCAAAGACACATGCCATCGCAACACAGTCTTCTCAGAATGATCAAAACTCTGACTCAGAATATGGTATTGGTCACATTCACTGCACTGAAGACTTATACGAGCTCAGCCCAGGTTCTGATAAATTTATCGTCAAAGTGTTTCTCAATGGCAAGCCACAGGCATTTGAAGTCGATTCAGGAGCCAAATTCTCACTTCTATCAGAGACAGTATTCAAACGTCTTGGTCTCAATGCTACACTACAACCAACACAGGTATCATTCCGCTCTTACTCAGCTCATATAATAAAGCCCTTAGGGAAAGTCTCACTGTCGGTAAAATATAAAAAAAGAGAAATTTATGCGGACCTATTCATTGTTCCTGCAGGATTTGATGCACTTCTGGGTCGAATATGGATTCGCACTCTCGGAATTGATCTCAAAGAAATCGATAAAGAACGGCTCACTTCGGATCATGTAGTTATAATCAACGTTGTCACTCCTCTTGAAGACATACTCAGACAATACGCAACTATTTTTGAAGAACGCATAGGTTATGTGCCCAACCTAGAAATAAAACTTCAGCTCAGGGAAGGAGTAAAACCCATCTTTACTAGGGAACGCGATGTCCCTTTTGCAGTGCGCCAGCGAGTTGAGGAAGAACTTGCAACTCTTGAGTCACAGGGTATTATTACTCCAGTATCCTCAAGCGACTGGGAATCACGATTCGTCGTAATACCTAAACCTGATGGAGGGGTTCGTTTACGTGTTGATTACAAATGTGGAGTCAACGCAAAATTAGTCTCAGCTAATCATCCGATTCGTCGCCAACTTATTGTGACTGGGTGATGAAAGTGACTAGTTGGTATGATGAGACAATAATAATACACACGTTAATTGATACATATTTGTATTGAACACAATAGACATGTTACATCGGGAAAAGCCGATACGAGACTGACTGTCAAAGGAACGGCACATAGAAAATAGCGATTCACAATAAATATATTCTGCATTTCAAAACTTGACTAATATACAGATTCCATAAATTGAGTTCAAGAAATTATTATGGTAAGTCTGTTTTTAAACTCGCCGCTATTTTGTTTCATGTGTTTTGACTCCATCGCTTGATCAGTCATTATAACACATCATTATTACAAACCATTTCTAAAATGTTTATCAAAATTCCTACATATTTGTAGTGTCTAGGTCCGTGGCAAACGTGTATCTCCCTGGTATCAAGTGTTAATTTTGCTGTAATTGTTAAATATTCAATCGGCTGTAACTTAGCTGTTTATTGTTCGATTATTGTGAAATTTTCGGAACAGATAAAATTGCTTTTTAAAAACTTAAATTGTAGCTCTTGGGAAATTTAAAGGTCCCATCTTGATTTATAGGCAAAAATGTAAAATTTATGAAATGTACTATTATTAACAAAGTTGATCGAATTTTAACTTCTGAGGTATTTGTTGCCCTTGTACTCTTATAGTCACACCTCCGTGATTTTTTCAGATTTTTCGGGTCAAAATTTTTGTACATTTCCCCTCCCCCTGCACCTCTCCAAGCAAAACTTGTTAGTTTAAGACCTGTTTTGAAAAGTTTTCATTAAGGCCTTTCATTTGAAACCCATAATGAAAACTTTTTTTTTCGGGGGGCAATCCCCTATATTGGGCGACCCCCTTAAAGACCTTAGAAAATTCTTTTCGTGGTGAAACTTTAAAGGGGGTGTCACTTCGCACCTACCGACACAAAATCTTAGGTTTCTAGCTAATGTAGTTTGCGAGAAAAAGTGGTGTGACACACGGACGGACGGATTTTAGTAGGGTATTGTAAAATGATTTTACAATACCCTAGAAATGAATTGCTGTTATTTTATAGAAAAACTTATGACGCTTGCCACCCCCTTTTTATGTGTCGCCCGAGGCAATGGACAACCTCTCCCCCCCACCCATCACGCTACGTTACTGGGTTTTGTTGTGCTTTCTTAGATTTCTTGTCATCAGTCACTTTTGACTTTACTTCTTGTTCTTTCTTGCTGGTTTTGTTTGCTTTGTTGAACGTCAATTTTCTTCTAGCGATTAGATCCGAAGTCTGAGCTCTTCATTTTCTCTCTCAACCTCTCCAGCTTTCTCGTTAGCTTTGAATAATTGTTCGATTTCGATGACTGATAAAATTTCCGGTTTTTCTTCATTGCTATCGAATCTTCGTTTTAGCTTCTTTTTCGTCCGTCATCGTTGGCGATGGACACGATCGTTCCGATTTCGTTGCTTTTGCAGCGAGGCTAGAGGAAATGTTCATAGTCCGGGATTTCCCTTGACTGTATTTCCGCTTTTTGACACTTCTTCAGGAAAGAAATTTCAGGTATTCGATAAATGTTTGAATAATTCGACTGTGATGGTTTTCAATTAAAAAATTTTTGACTTTTGTGAAAAATTAATTAATTGTTGAAATTAATGACAAAAGCGATTTAAAACACGTCTACACGTAACGAGTGCTAGACGTATGACCTATCTTCTGTTCTTAATCAAGTTTATATTGTCTACGCTTGCTTACAATAAAAGTCAAAACTACAGATGAATGTGCACTAAAACTTTCCGATTTATTTTAACATGAGTTTTATAAACATTTATATTAATTTTGTAAACCCTGAGGGAAACGATGTATACGTATGTACATACGAGTGTAAAGCATACGAGTATTTCAGCCGTACGTGTAGTCGACTCTTAAGTTCTCTTAATGTGGAGTCCAATTGGAAAGGTAATTTTATTAGCGTTTGAATGACACGACTGCGGTCTATGGTCCGATAAGCAGATGCCCCAATTGCGAAGAGGAATTTGTTTGAAAAATAGCATGGAAAGCATTAGATGGGGTGTGATTCGGAGGTGGCTTAATTACAGAGTATCTCGGAGAAAAGGTTTCACTGTAGCTTATTCGGCCAAACCGTAACGAAGTGTATGTTCAAGTGGAATACGTCGATTAATAAATTTTAAAACAAATCAATTTCAAAATGATAAAATTTCTCAAATATAGATCTGTTAACTCTCATTCCGCTCATATTATACTCCCCACGACCTAGTTTCAGCCATTGTTCTACATTCATACATTTAACTAACTGTTTGATATAATTAAATTCAAATGAGCTATCGCAACATAGTATAATCTTCCTATCACAGATAATTTGCATAAAGCGTTGAAAGAGATACCATAAGTGAACACTATGCGGGAATCCTTATTAATGTATTCATTCTAAATGGAACACACTATAATGTAGTTATTTGACCCCTTTCCCATTGTTGACAACTTGCTAATATGTATATGTATATTCCCCGAAATACTGTTGGCTATTTATCAGCATTACGCAAAACGCTTTTTAATTACTGACCAACCCTTCTCGCTGGTTCCGTGAACAAATAGTTTGATTTTCATGATTAATAGGACGTGTTTAATTTTTATTGATTCATAAAATTCACTATTTAAGTAAACATGCATTTATTGTTTCAATATCGCTTTATTCTTCCTTTCAGATTACCAATATCCTTTCTTTGGGACACCGACGACAATCGCCTGTTGGCCATCGAGGCACGTTCGTTGCAGCAACAGAGACAAAAATTATCAGCTGCAGCAAAAAATAGCAGTTCCGTACCATACACTGGGAATTATCAACCGGCAGCCAACAATAGACATGTAGAAGCAAATGGACGTAATTTGTCGGGGGTTGGGATCAATGATGGTAACGGTGGTGGAAGTGGTGGTCGAGTGACAGGAACGACAACGACGATGTCGACATCGGTAACAGCAGCCGCGGCTGCAGCTTCGACCACAACTGGCGTCGGTTCGAATCCGCTATCAGGATATGTCGAGTCGCAAGTATTTATAATGTTCGCCACGGATAAATGCCTGATCAAAGAGCTGGAAATCGTTAATTTGGCGCCTGGAGAGCAATTGGTCAATCTGTGTGCACCCCACGTGGTAATTTCTCACCAAATGAAAAAAAAAAATAGAACTCTATCTTTTTACTCCAGCGAACTAAATGTGCTAAACTGGTAGATTTACTTGAAAAGGGACGTGGCAGGATAAAAGCCGAAACATTTGTATTTATTCTCACTTGCAAAAGCTTTTAGAAAGCAAAAAACTTCTGACGCCTCTACAATTTATAATCTCGATATTTTCTGTTTGTCTAGCTTTACGCAATTGTGACTAACCGCCCCAGTTGGTCCCACGGGACGAATCATTCAATCGAAATGAATGTTAGTTTGCGAGTAATCTTTGTGTTCGACTGAAAGTAGAAAATTCCGTTAGTGTATAGAATAAGGGTAGTCAAATGATTAGTATTGCAGAGTCATGTGGTCTCAATTGGGAATTGAATTTGTTGTGTTCCATTGGGAGGCAAGCAAAAACTTCTATTTGAATTGCAGTTACAAGGCTGTGCGTTGATTGAGTTTCTGCTCACTTTTTTGCTGCAAATTATTGCTTTGTTTAGTTAAATTAATTTTAAGTGGGAATCTATTTGAAATGAATGATGTGTATTTGAGTGTTTTAAAATTTGATGCTAGAAGTATGAGTGAAGTGTTGAGTGCCAGTCTCCTATGTGTAAGAACAACTATTTTTTTCACCCGATCCTTGTTGGTTATCAACTTGATGGTTCTTTTTCTTGGACCGTTTGGCGTTTCTAGCAAAAGGGCTGGTGCCTGAATCAACCACGGTTATATATATATATATATATATATATATATATATATATATATATATATATATATATATATATATATATATATATATATAGGATAGAATATATTTTGATACAAATGTAACAAATAAAGAATTCAAGCGTAAATACATAACAAAGAAAACACTTCGGGTAACCGCTTACGATAGACTAAAATCGAAGAGGTCACCGGGGCTCTCTTCGAAGAATCATTTCATTCCAACACTGCCATTCCTGCCTCCCCCGGACCCCGGATGGCCACTTCTTCAACAGGTCTGCAGATGCCGTCGTCCACCCAACTATTTTACCATCGATGTCGTGCTAGGGCACATCGGTCCATGCCCAAATTACTGGTGATTTCCATTGGCCCCGTGTTTTTCGGTTTCACCTTCTGTCCAACGCCAAATTGAGTTCTCTTAAGAGCCACTTAGTCGCCCACTCGAAATCTTTGTACCATTCGTCGTCGCAAGTTATACTGTTGTCGGTTCTCTTGTTGATCCTTTTCGATTTGGTTTCGTGCCTCTTCTCAAATTTTGCTTCATTCAACGTGGAGGAATCGCCGATGTTCCTCCTCCAAAATTTGCCTCATATTATTATCTTCAGTGTTCCTCATGTCCACACGTATCATAAGTTTGAAGGAAGTGGTATCGATACTGCGATGATATATGCTGTTTAGAAAACGCTGTAGTCTGCTGATATGTTTCCATCAATCTTCAGGAGATGCGCTCGAGAGTTTCGTTAGCGCTGGAACAATCACCCCATGCACTTTTTCGACCTACCCATTTCCACGCGGCACACCTGTTGTAATAAGATGTAACTCTATCTTTCAGTCACTGCACTATTGAGCAAACTACTTCGATTCGAATGTGCCACCACTATCTGCGATTATTCGTCGAGGATTTCCAAAAATGACTTTAACCATTTCCAGTTTTTGTAGGACTTCCTCAACTGAAGTCGTTTTCACAAGAAAAAGCCAAGTAAATTTTGAAAATGCATCAGTTATTGCCAGTACATAGTTATATGCTTTTTTCGGTGACGGCATCGGTCCGGTCTCTAAGGATATATCTCCCTTCAGTATCGGATGGAGTTCGCCTTCCGATTTTCTCACCTTGCGATTGGACAAAATGCAAGCGACGCAATTCTCAATACAGGCCATAATCTTGTTATCAATACTACGAACATAGTACTCTTTCTCCCGCATGTCCTTGGTTTTTTTTTCACTCCAAAATGGCCTTTTTCGCGGTATCTCCGAATTAAATCCACTTCCATCGCAGTAGGTACCACTATCAGTTCTCTTTCGCTGCGTTGAATGTAAATGATATCTCCTTCATTCAAATAATCCTTATGTGGGCGCTTCTTTAGTAGCGGTTTAATCGTCTGAATATGTTCACCTGCATCCTGAGTTATCGGTATTGACGCCAACACAGCGAGCTTAACTTTGACCATCATAACTACTGTTCGAGACATTGCATCAACATGAGCCATTCTTTTGGCTTTTCGGTGCTCGATTTCTTAGTCAAACTCACTCATTGCAAACGCGTACTTCGTAATTTTCGGATGAATTTCCTCTTTTGCCATTGCAAGTTTCAAAGCAGAACAATCCGTTACGACTTTGAAATGAATTCCTCGCAAGTATTGACGGAATTTCTTTAATGCCTGGATCACTGCAATAAACTTCAACTCATATGAATGATAATTCCTTTCAGCTTAATTCGCTGTCCAACTATAGTAGTGGCAAGAGTGCATTTTGTCATCATCTTCTTGTTGCATGAGAATAGCTCCGATACCTTCCTTGCATGCATCAGCGCGGACCTTGGTTTTACTCTGCGGCTCATAAATCTTCAAAACAGGTTATGTCGACATGATACTCTTCACTTTATCGAACACTGATTTTTCTGCTTCACCATAGCAGAAACGAATGCCTGATTGCATAAGATTGCTGATAGGTCTCATGATGACGGCAAAGACAGGGATAAACCGCCAAAAAAGCTTGCTACTCCATACAGCCGCTGCAACTGCCTTACATTTGCCGGTTGCAGAACTTTCAACAAGTGTTCCACATAAGCTTTTGCTGGCTGGCAATTTCCCTCTGTAATTGTATATCCAAGATAATCGATGGATCTTTGTAAGAACGTACATTTAGTCCAGCTCATTTGGATAACATTGTCTGCAGCACTTTCCGATTTTTAGGTCAGAATATTCTATATTCTCGGCAGAATGGTATTCCGAAATTCACTAAAAATCAAGCATAAGTCGCCTTAAGTATCCACTACCGCCGAAAATGTTTGTTTGTTGGTCAATGTCACTTGGACCGTATTCTCATTCCCCTTCAAATGCAGGATATAATTCACACGCGCGATATTATTGTTTTTCTCAATTGCCACATGGTCAAAATTGCCTCATTTAAAATCTTTAGGTCCCTTTAGTTTTTCTGGACAAGATTTATATTGATGCCCTATTTCGCCACAATTGAAGCAACGCACTTTGTACCTAGTCTGCTGTTCTGTCGCTGGTTTTTTTTCCATCGTATTCTGTTTCGGCCGAATCTTTTCATACACTTCCAATTGTCGCTTTAGCTCTGCTGTCGTCTCAGCTCTATAAAGAAATGCTTTGCTCATGGCATCATCGGGAATCCCATCGCACATATACTTCCTCGCTTCCTCAAGATTCGTCAATTTTGCTATGCGCTACATCTCATACACGTATTCCATGTACCACTCGTCGGTTCTCTTTCTTCGTGCTGAGAGAATTCTGTGTGCTTCGATAGAGCTACTCCTCTTTCCAAATTCGGGTAAGAGTGCGGCTTTTTGCTGACACCAATTTGCAATTTGAAATACACAAAATATCACACTTGGCGAATACAGTATCGAGAATGGTAGAGAATTTGTGTATTTAGGCGCCAAAATAACGATAATGGGCAATGAAAGAGACGAAATACGCCGAAGAATACAGCTCGCAAATAAAATATTTTATTCAGTATTGACGATCTTGAAGACCAGCTGCATATACAGGAAAACAAACCTCCAAGTATACAAATCTGTGATAAGTCCTGTGTTATGCTATGGGCGTGAAACATGGACCCTAACTCAAGCATCCGCAAATATATCGAACGCCTTTGAGCAAAGGGTCTTGAGGCGAATAATCGGAGCGAAGCTTGACGGGGACCAATGGCGAATTCGATACAACCATGAGCTGTATGAAATTTTTGACAAACCGGAGATCTCAAGGATTGTAAGACTGCGGAAGCTGCAATGGGCAGGACACATGAATCGTATGGACGAACAACGGATACCCAAGAAGGTATTCGTTGTGAGAACTGAAAGCCGGAGGCCAGTGGGGAAACCGAAACCGTCTGACTCGGTCGACGAAGATAGTTCATCGCTGCTCGCATTTCGGAACTGGAAGACGCGGTCAACGGACCGACACCGTTTGGAGGCTAAGAAGAAGAAGAAGAAGAATTTGCAATTTCGGTTTGTGCAATTACAAGATTTCATGCCGTTCCTCGGACGACTTTCTTGCACATTATAAATCATCCCACTGAACAGAGTCGCAAATGTCTTTGAACTCTCGAGTCTAGAGTTGCATGTCTTGCCCTCATTTGCGGCGAATATTTCAAACGTGTCCTCTATACCTCGGAATGTGTATTCGCTTCACTCTTCTCGCTTCATTTCGTCTTATTTGCGTACTGGGCTTGATCTTCGAACTAGTTCTTTGTAGATGATTATCTCGTCTTCTTCTTTTTCGGCGTCGAAATCCACGATTCACTTGGACAACTCTTCCTTTGTGCCGCTCGTGTTAAGCTGTCGTTGTTTGCACTCAACCACTAAACCAGGTTTTGTGAACTTTGTTTACATAACAAAGAAAACACGTCCTCTTCGGGTAACCACTTACGAAAGACTAACTCCAAAGTGGTCGCCAGCTCTCTTCGAAGAATCTTTCTTTTCATTCCCACGTGTATATATATATATATATATATATATATATATATATATATATATATTTATATATATATAGTATTTATATATATGTATATATATATATATATATATATATATATATATATATATATATAATCGTATATGTATATGCATACGAGAGCGGTTGAATAAGTACCTGTGCTTGATGACAGAGGGCGTTCCTGAACGATTTCGGTATTATCGCCATGTGCTGCCATCTATCAAACGACAGTAAAACAAATTTCAGACTGATCAAAAGGTTAGTTTGGATTTGGCAGCCATTCGAGTAACATGTATTTCGTGATTTTCGCTAAGATGGAAAAAGAGCAGTATCGTTTGATGATTCACTTTTGGTTTTTGGATAGAAAAAAAGCGAGAAGATAAAAGCAAAGTTGGATGCTGTTTATGGGGACACTTCGCCATCTTTGATCATAGTTAGATATTGGTTCAATGAATTTAAATGTGGGCGAACATCCGTTTTTGATGAGGAGCGATCAGGACGCCTGACAGCTGTGGTTACCGAGGAAATCATTCAAAATGTCTACAATATGATTTTCGCTGACCGACCAACCAAAGTGCGCGAAGTAGCAGAGGCCGTAGGTGTGCCGACCGGAATGGCAATTAATATTCTTCTTGATAAATTGGCGATGAAAAAATTGTCGGCTCGATGGGTGCCGCGATTGCTCACGGTGGACAACAAGCGGATGCGAGTTGTCACCGTTGATAAAACCTGAATTCATTACACACCAGAAACTAAGCAACAATAAAAAAATGGATTTCTCCCTGTGAATCTGCTCCAAAGAAGGCGAAGACGGCCCCATCGGCCGAAAAGGTCATGGCGACGATTTTTCGGGATGCGAAAGGCGTCGTCCTCTTGTAATTTTTTAGAAAAAGGAAGAACAGTCACTGTACAATGCTACAGTGAGTTATTGGACCGCTTTGATAAAAAATTGAAGGAGACGCGGCCGTGTTTGGCAAAAAAGGTGCTGTTTCATCATGATAACGCACCGGCACATTCATCTGGAGGTCTCGCCATCAAACTATATGAATTGCATGACGAAATGCTGCCACACCCCCCGTATTCACCCGATCTGGCTCTCTTGCAACTTTTCCTTGTTCTCTAACATGAGGAAATGGCTAGTGGGAAAAAATCTAGCTCAAACGAGGAAGTCATCGCGGAGACAGAGGCATATTTTGGAGAGTTCTAGTTGGAAGGAGTGGATCTTTCTAAAAGGGGACTATGTTGAAAAATACAATTTTTTTTTTAAAGCGGTTTCCATTTCTAACACGGGTACTAATTGAGCCGTCCTCGTATATATATATATATATATATATATATATATATATATATATATATATATATATATATATATATATATATATATATATAGATATATATATGTACACGTAAATATATATATATATATATATATATATATATATATATATATATATATATATATATATATATACGAGTCTCGTATACATACAGGGTGCGTACGGTATTTGAGGACATGCATAAATGTGACTATAAGTTCGCGAATTTTTTTCCTTTTCAAATAAGAAATGGTGGCCTAAAACATCACTCAAGAAATGAAGAGACATGCTGTCATCGTCGCTATATGTGCGAACCGTACAGATTTAGAGATCCCTAATTTTCTTAATTGCACCCTTTCATTCGTGCAGAAGGTTCGCCATAAATTGGAAGCATCAGGAGGCGATACAGAACCGATTGCAAAACGCAAAAAGTACGAACAACGTTCTGACATTGTCCGATTTGCAGAATTTTCAGAGCAAGTGCAAGCGATCATAGACGAGGACCCTTCAGAATCAAAGAGGGTTCTTGCGAGTGAGCTTCATGTTTCTGAGCGCCTTATTCGTAGAGTTGTCCTCGAAGACCTTCGGTATAAGTCTTACGTGATGCGCAGAAGACAGTTCATGTCGGACCAAACACGGGAACAGAGAGTTGTCCGATCAAAAGTCTTTTAAACAAAATCAAATACCCTGAGGCGCCCAAAATGTTATGGTTTTTTTCCGACGAAAAAAATTTTGACAAAGATCAAAAGACCAATCGCAAAAATGACAGATGGCTATGTTCACGTCCTACGGAGGTTCCTGTTGTTATCTACACGAAAATTTCCAGCCACTGTTATGGTTTTAGATGTTGTCGGCAACGAAGGACATGTTATGCCACCACACTATTTTACTCAAGGACTTCGAGGGATCTCTGCTGCATACATCGAGTTTTTAGAGACGGTAGTGGAACCCTGGATAGACAATGTAAGCGGAGGCAGACCATACATTTTTCAACAAGACTCTGCTCTTTCACATAAAGCGATGGTGACACAAGATCGGATGGCTAAAAATTTTCATGATCACACTGAACCTATAGCCACCTAGCTCCCCAGACCTTAATCCTTTGGATTATTACGTTTGGGGCGTAGTTTAGCGTAAGACCAATAAGCGTCCTCATAATACCACTACTACGCTGAATACTGATTAATGCCGTTATGATCAATATGAACAAGGATCATTTGATTCGGGCATGAAATCGTTTCCGGACCCGGATCGAAGATGTTATTCCTGCTAATGGTGATTTTATTGGATAACTTTGTAGCCATATATTAATTTAACGTTGTATCAAAAATTCCAGAAAATTCATTAAATTTTGTTCAAAATACAAGTTAATGAATTTTACTCTCAAGTTATCCTCAAATACTGTACGCACCCCATATATATATACGAGTATATATATATATATATATATATATATATATATATATACATATATATATATATATATATATATATATATATATATATATATATATATATATATATATTATATATATATATATATATATATATATATATATATATATATATATATATATATATAACATGTTCAAAGAATTCGGCCGACTACTGCCGCAACTGTTGTTGCAACTGTTAATAATATCATGATCTATATTGATTGAAAAGAAGCAACCAAGCAAAGTAAACGAATGTACTCGAAAGCACAAGAATGGACCAAGTAGATCCATGATCAATATCTGAAAGTGACGTCACTGCGGGTGATTCCAGGTATTCGCCAATATACGAGAAATAGATTGAATGACTAGAGACCCTATATAACGTCGAGCTGAATGAATGGGGAATAGAATAATAGTAAAACTGCGATAACTGTAGAGCGCAAGTTGAAGGCAATATTGATTCATAGTGTAGTAAAAGTTTTTCGTGATATATTTGAAGACACTGGAAACATAAATTGATGAGACAAGCAAAAAGGAAACAAGTGTGATTTGTAAAATAGTGAAATTAGTTATTGTTATTCTTAGTAAATCAACTATTTTAAGTTAATTTAAAAGACAGTGCATTTTCACTTTCCCGGAACGTTAAAATTATCGGCCGCAAACTAAAACACGCGACAGTGGTGTCAGAAGTGAGAATCAAAAGTTTAAAAGTGAAAACTTTTGAACGTTTTTTTTAAATGCACAAAAGCGAAATGTAACGTGCAAGCTAGTGATAAAAAAACAAAGCTGAAATAATCAAAATACCACAAAACTTACATTTGAAAATTAATTAAATGACCATGTCGGAGCTTAAGGGAGAAGTAGAAACACCAAAATCAAAAGAAAACGCGCTGATGCAAATGTTGATGCTGATGCAGCAATAGCAGTGACAACAAGCATTTATAATAAAGGTAGACATCACACAGAAACTGAAGGAGCAATCAACGAAGCGAAATGTACAGTCATCCAGTTTAAAAGCGAAGCTGAATGAACAACCAGTGAAGCTGGATCAACAAGAATTCGAAATCAAGGCAGACATCACACAGAAGAAGGAGGAACAGTCAACTGATTTGAAGGCAAAGTTGCAAAAACAGTCAACCGAAATCAAAACGGAGCTCGGTAGTCTGACCAACCAAATTAAATGCGTCGAGGAAAAGGTTTACCAGGTCGAGAAGAAGGTCAGCCAGGTCGAGGAGAGAATCAACCATGAGATGGAAAAAATGAAAAGGAATTGGAAACAGCGAAGGCACCAGCTCCGCTTATAACGTGTGAAATGTGAAAGCACCAATTTTCGATGGGCAAGCGGTCTGGTGTATTTACAAAACCCAGTTTGAAGCCGCCGCTAGGATAAATCACTGAAACGAGCAGGAACGAGCAACTGAATTAATTTCTGCTCTAAGATGCCCAGATGCCGAGCTTTTGCAGACTATTCCCGTTCAGTTGCACTCAAACCCGGCTGCTATCATGAATGCGCTTGACTTGCATTATGGAGACGATCATCTGAAGCAGATTTATTGGTCACAGCTACTGCATCAAATGCAGAAGTCTGGCAAAACCTTACAGCAGCTAGCCCAAAACATTGAGCGACTGGAATTTTTGGACCCAAAACAACGAGATAACGCAGCAACAAAAGCATTCATCAGCGCATTTAACGACCAGGAATTGCAACAAGCTGTGCGTTTAGCTCAAAAGTAAACAGTTAAGGGCGCATTGGCTTATAGTCTGAACTTTAAGGCCGCAAAAATGTGCAGTTGTGAGCGCGTGGAAATTGAAAGAGAGCCGCAGGTAAATGGTGCGCCTACAGGTTGGCTAGGAAGGTTGACATCCCCAGCACCACCATCACCGTGTCAAGACTGCATCGCGGAGAAGCAGACATACCTTCCGGGTCAACTTGACGGAGAACATTGCCCCATAACAATCGACACTGGTGCAACCCGATCAATTACCCCACTAGACCTAGTGAAGAAACAACTACTTCACAAGAGCAGGATTTTCTCACTATGGATATTTACAGAAGAAACTGAACCTGTCCGTAGAGAGGTCAACCTCCAGATACAGTTGGTTGGTTATTCATAATGGCCAGCCAAAGTCATTGTTGGAAGGACTATTCGTCTGCCGGCTGATATAAAGTTTGGAATACCCCCTGAGAGACCCCTAAAGATCTCGGAGTAAGTAAGTGAGCTAAGGTAACGGTTGAACTAGAAACATCGAACTGTGCGAAAACACCTTGAACCGGCTACTGAGCACACGAAGACCAGGTATGATCTAAGGGCTTCCAGGCAAAATAACTTGTTTTGGCTATATAACCCACAGCAACGGAAGGGTAAGTCTCCGAAGTTGCAGCATAATAGGGAGGGACCATACCGAGTTAAAAAGCGAATTAACGAGGTCGTATATCGCATACAAGAATACCGTAAGCCTAGAGCCAAAATGAAAATAGTGCGCCTGGACCGTCTTGCCCCATGTTACATCCAGGGAGACTTAACTACAATTGGCGAGACATCTTTTTTGGGCGAAAAGAACTGAGGTTCTTTTTGAGTATATTTCACAAGATTCGCCGAACAAACAATCGTGCGCCATCACCCGGCGCATCGGTGAACATATTGCGGAGCAACATCTTGATACAGCCAGTCTTCAAGTCTAGTGCGGTGGTAGGCATTCAACTGATGTGATACCGTTTACATAAAATTTATTTTATCCTGTTAAAGCCGTTTTGGAGTCGGTTTTCTTTTTTTGTAAACAATTCTTTTCAATCTATTTTATTTCAGATAACTCTACATATCAATTCAATAGCGCATACTTCTCAACGAAATTTCAAAGGGATGGAGACATGTGATGAAACAACGAGAAAAATGATATTAGATTTTAGCTTAAATGTTGCACAAGGAAACATGGATCAAGCCTTTCGGTTGGTGCTCATTAAATTCATTTACTTTTTGATTCAAATTAATAAAATATTTACTGACTTAAAAAAATGTTCCTTCATTTCCTAGATGCATTCGTTCTCTCCAATCGGAAGTAGTTTGGATGAACTTGGCAAGGATGTGTGTACAAACTGGTCGCTTAGACGTAGCTCGTGTTTGTCTAGGACATTTGAAAAAGGCTCGTTCTGTTCGAGCACTTCGAATAGCTATGGAAGATAATAGTTTGGAGGATGGGGCAAAAGTGGCTGTACTTGCGATTGAGTTAGGAATGATCGAGGAAGCTGAACAGCTTTACAAGAAATGTGGAAGATTTGATTTACTAAACAAATTGCTACAAGCTTGTGGGAAAATGGATGAGGTAAAGATGGTCACATGCGCTAGTATGTTTTTGAATTACCTTCAAAAATTGGTTTTTACTAGGCTCTTCAAGTAGCTGAGCAAGGAGATCGAGTACATCTAAAAAATATATATTATCGAAAAGCTGAACAACTGAAAGAAAATGGTAATATTCAAGGAGCTTTGGAATACTTCGAAAAAACTCAAGATGCTGTTCAAAATGTAACACAAATTTTGCTTGAAGATCCAGCTATGCTAAAGGTAACGAATTCGATGCTGATGAGTTTAGTCTTATCTACGCTAATACCTGGTTTAGGACTTAGCGGGCTAATTTATGAATATACTTTCAAATTCAATCTTAATTACACATAAAAAACAAATCGCTAGCTGTTTGTTAAAATGAGCTATGATCGATAGTAGATTATTTTGTTGCTTAAATCTATCACCAATTAGCATCATTTCTGCCCTTCATTCAAATAATTATCTTCTGTTAGTCATTTGAGAAGTGAATTGGCCAGTTTGCCTTATAAATAGGTTTATCGACTCTTGTTTCATTACCGACAATGACAGTGTTCTGTAATACTTTGTCACTCTTAGGTTGTTGGCTGCACTTTTCACTTGAATTGGAACGATTGGTCTGAATTTTCAAAGCAAATATTACGAGAAGGGAAGCACTCTGTCAGTTTAGGATAGAATGGTTTCCAAGAAAACTTTACCTTTTAATTTAATTAATCTCCAAGAAACACCAATTAAATATATAATTTAATATGATGAATTCCACGTACACCATTGTAAACACAAGACTCAGCTGGTTTAGCTTCATCTTCAAGCAGCAACGATGCCAAACCATGGACCAAACCAGACGCACAACTCAAGGCAGATCATCCGGAAGAAATTGTTCACCTGAAAACTATTGGACACTTTTTAGTATTGAGCCTTTTTGTCACTAGATGGTGTTCGTTGTCATATATCGCGCAATACCAATCAGATTGAGTCAAACTGACATGCGTTTGAAAGGTGACATTCCAGTCTATAATTTTTATATGGACATATTTCGTCATTCTTGTCAAAAGTTGTGTTCGTTTAAAAATGAGTGAAATTTCTGAAAAAATTCGTTATATTTTATAGTATCACTACGATCAAGGTGAAAATGCATCACAGGCTCGTGAAAAAATTTTTGGTGTCTACGGTCAAGATACTTTATCAAAAGCCACAACCAAGAGATGGTTCGCTCGCTTTCGTTGTGGAAATTTTAATGGTAAAGATGCACCTCGCTCAGGTTGACCAATCACTGAAGAAGTCGATGAAATCTTACAAAAGATTGAAGAAGACCGACACATAAGCAGCCATGATATTGCTTAGGAACGGAATATCCATCGCCAAATAGATTTGAACCATTTGCGTAAGGCTGGATACACAAAGAAGCTCGCCGTTTGGGCGCCGCATGAATTAACACACGAAAATTTGATCGACCGAATTGCCATTTGCGAAATGCTAATAAAACGCAACGAAATCGAACCATTTTTTAAGTGAATCATTACGGGCGAACTAAAATGGGTAAGATAAGAGAATGTCGTTCGAAAAAGGCCCTTGGCAAAAAAATATGAATCATCACAAATGACTTTAAAGCCAAGATTAATATCAAATAAGGTTATATTGTATGTATCGTGGGATTGGAAAGGAATCGTTTATCTTGAGGTACTAGAACCTGGCCAAACACTCAATTCGGCTCTGTACAAGCAATTCAAAAAAACCGGCCAGAATTGATCAATAGAAAGGGCGTTGGCTTCCATCATGACAATGACAGACCACAGACAACTTTGAAGACCCGGCAAAAATTGACAGAGCTTGGTTGGGAAGTTTTGATGAATCTACCGTATAGTCCAGACCTTGCACCATCAGACTACCATTTGTTTCGGTTTCTGCAAATGAAAAGAAGTTCACTTCGAAAAGGGACTGTGAAAATCACCTGGCCAAGTTTTTCGCCAATAAACCGCAGAAGTTCTACACAGATGGAATAATGGCTCTGCCCGAATAATGGCAAAGCGTCATAGATAATAATGGACAATATGTACTTAAATAAAATCTATTTTAAATAAAAGAAATAATCGAAAAATTAAAAGGAGGCTCAATACTTTTTAGACTTACCAATATAGTTCCGGGCTTGAGGAGTGAAGTAATTGGCAGCGAATACACAAAAACCAAGCAGCTCTCATTCGGATTTTCAAAGGATCTTAAAGGGAACGAGTTTATTTTGTATTACAGAGTTCAAGTTTATTAAATTAAGGAGCGTGTAAGTGCACAGGCGAACTGAACCTATAGTAGGTCGTAGTGGGGCTGACTGGTTGCAAAACTGGTTTCTTGTTGCGACTGTTCAATGTTGAAAGTAGTGGTAGATAAATCTCGAACATACCGCTCGCTTCATGTGAAGCATGAATATTGCAAAGACTCCGCCCGCCGTAAGGAATGCTGATTTTTCTAGTGAATCGAAAGTACGGCACCACTGAGTGAAACTTTCGTCTGTTCGGCTGAAGTATCGACTGGAAGTACGGAGACCTTGTCGACTGCGTGTTTCGTGTTACTGCCAGCGTATTTTACTGTAACTGCACATGTTAGATCATCAGCTCTGGTATGTATGTTTGTGATTCTGCCCAGGGCCCATTGAGTGGGTGCAGTGTTGCCAATTTAGCATATTTTACGCTAGATTTGGCATATTTTCATCTTGTTTGGCATATTTTTTTGGTGATTGGCATAAAGCATAGTTTTTTAAGCATAAATTCGCTAGAGTCTGGCAAACGAAATTCGTCCACCTGAAAGAACGCTAATTTTAAAAATCCACATGATTGGTAGCTAAACAACACAAACAATGCACTGAATTGCCCAGTTGATACTATAAAAAAGTCATTGATTATCGTTCAAAAATGAAAAAGTGTCTGCTAGGTTTAAATTCCGAGTTTTCGGTTGCGATTTTTAAAAACTCCTGCCCTTTCCTGTGAATAGCTTTGGTTTGCATGCCCCATTGACCTACAATCTAAAAGTAAGCCATTGAGTTAAAAACTAAGGAAACTTTGAAACTCACTGTACTTGAGGGAAGCAAACATCCTTTCAAAATCTACTTACCCTTCCCGTCTTTCGTTTCTAGCGAGCGACGCCTTGTTAATTAGTTCAACTGCAAACATCAGCGCAGAGGTGTAGGTGGATTTTTTTTTGAGGCTCACAGATGTGCGATCAGCACATGACTTAATATGTGGGCTGAAATGACACTCCTTCATGTTTCTACGCCTTTGCACTTGTAAAAGGGCCATCAAAAATACAGAAGCGAAGCTTTTTTTATATATTCCGAGAATTTCCCATTTTCCATTCATTTATCGAAAAAATTGAAACTCAAGGTCATTCAATGTTCTACCGCGTACATACCGATACCGTGATTTTCATTAAAATTCAAAGTTGTTACGTGGTAAAAAGTGTTGTAAAGTGCTTGACTAACCCATCATGCCGCCCAAATACAGTTAGCATTACAGGTCGGACTGGGAAAAAGTGCCAGATTTTAAAGAGTGGTTGCAACCTGTTGAAAATGATACGACGAAAGCGTACTGGAAGTACTGCAAATGTGATATTATTGCAAAAGTGCATTGCCTAAAGAACCAAATGAAGAGCCAGAGTGTAATTAAGTTTCCCCCCCCCCCCCCAAAAAAGTGATGCAATTACAGAGAGACCAAGTGCAGAAGCTTCATTAGCTATATTTGTATGCGCACATTGTTCAATTCTGGCTGTTGACCATTTATTCGAGCTATATAAAAACAGATTTGGTGATAGCAAAAGTGGAAACTTGTGAGTACACCGCACAAAATATACTAATGTCATAAAAAATGTTTTCGCGCTGCAAGAAATAGTATCAGATTTGGAAGTTCATGATTATAGTCTCTTACTGGATGAGTCTACAGACATTTCTGTCAGCAAAATGTTGGGATTATCGATATGATATTTCAGCCGATCCTTGAAAACTATGATATCCACCTTCTTGGGGTTAGTCGAGATTGAAGATGGCACTGCAACGAGCATCGTCAATTTCATTCAAGGACTATGTCTGCCCTCAATTTTGATATAAAAAAATTGATAGGTATCGGGCAACAGATAACGCTACGGTAATGACCGGCACTAACAATGGAGTGCATGCCTTATTAAAAAAGCAACTGGCAATGATCACTTAGTTTTAGTTCGTTGCGTGTGCCATTCATTACAGTTGGCTTCATCTCATGCGACAGAAGAGACACTACCTCGTTCCGATACATTACTAATTTAGTTGAACCAGCGGTCAACCGTATTTTGGAACAATGGCTAGAATTGAAACTACTGTTTGAAGTTTCCAGGCGCGATAATAACTGCTTTATGGCAGAAACACTTTATGAAATGTTAAATGATCCTGTGAATCACTTATACTTGTATTTAAAGCCGGTCTTGGATGAAGTTCAAGTGGTGATCAAGCTGTTCGAAAGCAACAATGTTGACTCAAAAAAACTATACAAGGATTTGCGTGGCTTAGTTCAATCTATATGTGGACGTATCTGGAACCCAACTGCGAGAGTTGATATCCTTTCACAAAATAGAGAGAATTATTTGGACCCTGGACCATACATGGGTTATGCTTTTAAGACGAAGTAATGGGAGTACAACATTCTTCCAGAAGTGGCAAATAATTTGCGTCAACGGTGCATTAATTTCACGCTGCAACTTGTGAGAAAATGCGTTCTAGACTACCAATTAATTTTAAAATACTGGAGAAAGTATCTTCGTTTTCTGTGCAAGAAACTTTAAAGGTAGTCAAATCTTCTAATGTTGATATTGATAAAGAGTTTCGAACTAATGAATCTATAATAGACCGGCTCATGTTCCAATGGAGAAACATAGTGCACATTAAATAGGAATGCAGAGAGTTTTGGAATGAAGTAATTAATTATAAAGATGCAGCAGGCAATAATCCCTTTGGAGATTTATCATCGTTAGCAATATTATTATTATCATTACCACATTTTAATGCGGATATTGAACGCATTTTCAGCCAAATGAATACTGTCAAAACAAAGCTTCGTAGCCGTTTTTGGTTAAACATTTTAAATGCCATTCTACATATCAGATTCAGCCTAAAGAGGGTAGGAAAATGTTGCTTTTCTTACAAAGTTCCGGACAACGTACTGCGGTACAGTTTTGACACTGAGCTTGGCACTACTACTTCCACATCAGCTGCAGATGAAAATGAAGACATTGGCGTATTATTCCACAACATAGTCGATTAAAACATGTACTTAGTGTAAATTAAGTTTAAATGGCATTTTATTTGGCACAAAAAAAATAAAATAAATAAAAATTTAGCATAATTTTTGGTATTAATTTAATAACGGTTGGCATAATTTTGGCAAATTTTCACTACACCTTAGCATATTTTACACTTGATGGCGACACTGAGTGGGTGGTAGACTTTCGTCCTTTCATATAACCAGATCGTTGATTTTGACTTCTTCCTTCATATTTCGCCACTAATGCCACAGTTGCAAATGACGCATGTGCTCGTGTCACCAACGATGCCATATATTTTCTTGCATGTTCTGAACTAGCTGCCATAGTCCAAGTCGATTAATCTGGCACTCCATGGTAGGTGGTGTCAGAACGGCGAACAGGCTTTCTCTGACCAGAAATGATCCCGGTGTCAAGGCATTCATATCTTTGGGGCCTTCCGTGATCGAGTAAAGTGGACGTGAGTTGTGGCATGCCTCTATCTGGCAGATCAGAGTCAGCATCTCCTCTACATCAAGTATGTGGGTCCCAACGATTCGCCTAAAAGGTTATTTGAAGGACTTCACACCAGCCTCCCAAAGACCAGCGAAGTGTGGTAATCCGGGTGGAATGAAGCTCCATCTGGTACCTTCCCTAAATAGAGCCTCCAACGTCTCAGGTGCTTTGATTAGCTTGATATTTTTAGTGAGTTGCTTGTCGGTGGGCACAAAGTTACGTCCGTTGTCGCTGTAAAGCTTAGTACACCATACTCGATGGCTGACGAAACGGCGAAAGGCTGCTATGAAGACATCTGCGGTGAGGTCGAAAACTAGTTCCAAGTGACAAAACGAATGACGATGCAGACGTAAGTTTTAAAGACCATTCGGATACGACCCTTGCTTGGCTTTATGAAAAAAATGGCCGGTATAGTCTGTGCCTGAGTGAAGAAATGGCTTGGCAGGAATCGCTCAATCGATTGGAAGATCAGCCATGAACTGATGCTTCGTATCAGGTCGCAGACGACAGGATACTACACAGTGCCATATAGTTTGCTTAACTGAACTACGTTGTCTAATAGTCCAGGATCTCAAGGAAAGATAGTGCATAGTCAGCTGTGCGCCACCGTATAATGTGACATTACGTGCTTGTCGAACTAGCAATCGCGTAAAGTTGCTTCCCTTTGGAAGAACAATCAGATGTTTCACCTTGTACGGCAGCTGTGAGTGGATGAGTCGTCCTCCGACTCTTAAAACGTAGTCCTGGTCCATGAGGAGGAGTAGTTCTTCTGTAGCTCGATGTCTGGGTCTGTGGGGTAGCTAGTGGTCATTTAGAACACTGCCACGTTGGTGTCTAAATGAAACGACTTTGGCCAGAAATTAGAATGTTTCTTGAGCCGGACAGGTCCAAACCACCAAGACTCGCAGGCACCGAGTTCCGTTGCAGAAATTCCTCTAGTTATGTGATTATCTTGATTTTCCTCGGACGCAATGTGATGCCAGATACCGTGAGGTAGCTTCTCGTGTATTAATGGACTCGGTTGATAATGAAGACTTTCCGCCTGCTAGGAAGTTCCTTTAGCCAGTACAAGGCAACAGTGGAGTCGGACCAAAGGTTTACTTTTACGTTGCTGAAGTTCAGTTTGTCACGAACTGTGACTACGAGGTCAACTAGGACGGCCACTCCGCATGACTCTAGTCTGGATAGTGAAATTGTTTTCAGTGGGTTCACTTTCGTTTTAGCGGTCAACAGATTCACCGCAATCTTTTGCATGTTGGTTATGACTCGCAGGTATACAGCAGCTCCGTACGCGTGCAAAGAAGCGTCACAAAACCCATGTAGTCTTTGGCTCGATTGTAACTTGGTGGTGCCAGCCCAGCGGTTGACCATATCAGTTTGCAGGTCTGTGAGCTCTTCGTTTCACCCATTGATTTTCTAATTTTTCAGGCAAATTAGCATCCCAGTCTATTTTTTCCGGCCACAAACGCTGAATGAAGATTATTGACTGTATGGTTAATGACGCTGACTATCCGAATTGGTCAAATATTCGACTGACATCCAATTTGACGGTTTTGTTCGTCACAGGAGTCTGATAAGGATCAAAACTTACGCAAAATTGGAATTCGCTGCTTCCGGGTCCCAGGCTACATCTAGAGCCTTGATGTCACTATCGTGAACAACCTTTGGAGTTGCAGGCTTTTCGACGTCTTCCGGTGCAATGTTGGCTAGAAGCTTCTCGAAATTGACCAACCACTCCCGAAATTTGAATCCCCCATCCTTTATTAGAGCAAAAATTTGATCTCGGACTTGAATGCCAATCTGAACGTTGAAGGAACCAAATAACTTGTCGTCGCAGTACAATGGTCTGTTGCTAGTTGCAGCATAACTCTGGACGCTAAGTAGGAAGCGCACGTTGATCCAAATAACACGGTGAGTATTCGAAATGTGAGGATTACATCCAAAAAGTAGCATCTATATAGAATACGCTGTAGATTGACATCGTTCTTATCAATCCAAATTTGCCGAAACATTTTTTCCGCATCAGCGCAAAGAACAAACAGAAATAGTCTCCAACGAATGAGGATTGAAAAAATATCGTTCAAAAGCTTGGGAACCCTGTGAAGAATATCATTCAGGGATTTTCCCGAAGTAGTTTTTTGCCACGCGTTGTACACAACCCGTAATTGTGGTTGTTGGTCTTAAAACCACATGATGCGGAAACTAGTGGGCTGGAAATGAAGCTTCTTTATTCACAGGAATGAGTTCCATATGTTTTAGTTTGATGTTTTCCTCAATAATATCGTCGCAAGAATATTTCAACTGCTCATTCTCCTGGAAACGTTTTTCTAGGTGTAGCAACGAGTAAGTAGCGGCCTCCTTGGACGATCTTAGTCCCTCGGCGGGGCTCGTCAGTGGGCGCTGGACCAGGTGTCCGCCGTCGTCGGAACGTCGATGAGTCCTCATAAAAATTTCTTGGCAGTTGACTTCGTCAGGTGTGATTGCTGTAGACTTAGCTGTCTCCTCTATCGCCCAGAAGCATCGAAGAAAATCATCTATGTCTCTACAGATGTCTGAAAGCTAACAATGCTCTGGGTTTCACTTGAAAGTTGCTAATTCGGTTCAGCTCATCCTGACAATGCGTAGCTGAAGCTAGTCGCCTGTGCAATAAGTATTCAGGGAGGGCGTCTTTTTCAATTATTGCCAGATAAACTTCCACTTCAAGTATCTAGCCGATGCGGAATTGCTTTCTGGATTCCGGCTCTGCTCATTTCAGGTCGTTGATGTGCGACCAGTCGTATTTCATGATAAACTTTAGCAGAATTAATTGGCTAAGTGACGGCAGCACCAACGACTGCATATGAAAAACCACAGATAGATCGTACATCGAAGTGATCTCGTGTGTCACGATGGAACTCAAAGTCCCTGCTTTCACTTGCCCAACACCGTATACGTTCATCTTAACTGTTTTCTTAGACGGTTGTAAAGAATTCGCCAGTGATTGTGACATGAAGTTTGACTCCGGGCCTTGATTGAGCAGCGTTTGTACTTTCAACCGTCGACCGCTAGCTGCTGTCACTTCCACTATCGCAGTCACCAGCAGTACTACACCCCGTCTGCACCGCACTCGACAGCAGATCAGCTGATGAAGTAATGCTGAATGTGAAAAAGTTATTCTTCCCTGTGTATGTTTCATCATCATGTGATAACGTTGTTAATATTGTCGGCAACGTTTTTCTGACGGACAGCTTGTTACGTTATGACCAGCTCTCAAGCAATTTAAGCAAAGGCCTCTTTGTTTAATTAGCGTGGTACGTTGGTCAACTGTTTTCGCTCGAAATTGTGGACCAAATAGCAATAAGTGATTGTCTTGGCAGCAGTGGCAACTTCTAGCCATCCTAGCGTTACTGTTTGAAGCAGCAGGTTGCGTAGATATAGTTTGAGATGCATGTGAGAGCGAGCAATGTGCCCTACCTATGACGCATAGTGCCTGCATGCGGCACTCAAGAAACTTTTTGAGTCCATTATAGGCATTATGCGCCGACGACGTTTTCCAGTCTTTGCGTGTGTTGGAATCTAATTTATCCGTCATTAAGTACACTAACCAGCTGTCCCCAAGATCTACTGACTGAGAGAGATTTTTGAGCGAATTAACGTGTTGACTGACGTTGTCTAATACACGTCTCATCTCATTGGCGAATTCAGTTATCATGGTAGGCACAGACACTAGTGCACGTAAATTGGTATTGATCAAAGCTCTTGTGTTGCCGAAACGAGACAGCATGAGTCCCAAGCTGATGCATAGTTGTTCGCCGTTACCGCTACATGTTTGAGTGGAAGTTCCGCTTCACCGCGGACATTCATCTTCAAATAATGAAGTTTGTGCACATCACATAGTGGCGAGTTCATATGGACCAACGACTTGAATAAGTCTTGAAAGAAAGCCAATTTAGTAACTTGCCATCTAAGGTTGCGAGTTCCTTTTTTTTTGCAGCTTTATCCCTTCTTGGGAGCCTAGCAGTGTTGGGTTATGGGAGCCCTCGTTCGGTGCAATCGGCTATTAAGCGGTGATTTATTGCAAGCACTAAGATTTTGCTTTGATATACACCACTTTGACCACAGAAAAAGGATCGCCGCAGAGAGTTTCCCCCGCATAATTTCTTTAGGTGTAGTCTCTTACACTAACTGTTTGTACATGGCACTGAAACTGCACTAGTATTGTTCCAACAACTCGACTCGTACGCGCAGAAAATTCACCATTTGACTCACTTTCGTGGTTTTTCTGGTATTCGTAATGAACTTCTCGACAGGAGTCGCCCACATATTCGATTGTCGTATACGTTTTTGCATGCAAGTGCTCGGGCAAACCTAACGTGTCGAAGGTCGTAGTGAGACTGACTGGTTGCAAAAATGGTTTCTCGTTGTGACTGGGCAATGGTAATAGAAGTGGTAGATAAATCTCCATCAAGCTCCATGTTTATTAAGGAAGAAGAACTTTTATTATAAGACGTTTTAGCCAAAATAAGAGCACATAATCTTCTACACTTTTCTACGGTAACGCTTTCTCGGTTTCGGCTAGTCCAATTTGGCTATTCGGGAACACCATCAGCATGGATTCATTGTCGACGGTTCTTAGGGCTCTCAAGCTGAGTGAGTGTGCTGCCTGCAAACCGTCCTCCGGGGAGCTAATCGGGACCAAGCAGCCTCAACGGAGATACCTCTGTTTACGGGACTGTCAAATTATAAAATTAAAATGAAATAAATCATTGCTCTTTATAATGGGCTTTAAATGTAATCCAACTTTTTTTCTCCTAGAAATATATGCAGAACACAACTGACCCAAAGATGCTGAAATGGTGGGGTCAGTATATCGAAAGTACTGGTGATATGGAATCAGCTTTTAAAGTTTACCAAAAAGCTGAAGATTGGTTTTCACAGGTAATTCAGCAACATTTTTAAATCATTGTAATTCGTGAATAATAATTTTTTTTCCTTAGGTTCGTATTCTATGCTTCCTGGGTCAACTTTCCAAAGCCGATTCAATTGCCAGACAATGCGGCGATAAAGCAGCATGCTATCACTTAGCAAGACACCTCGAAAATATTGGCAAATACAATGACGCAATTGATTTTTACACCAAAGCCCAAACATATAGTAATGCTGTTCGTATATGCAAAGAAAACGATCTACAAGATGAGCTTTGGACCGTGGCCAACTCAGCTCGTCCAAGAGACAAAGCAATAGCAGCTGCTTATTTTGAAGAATGTGGGGCATATAAACGAGCAGTTGAGCTCTACCACCGAGCAGGAATGCTGCACAAGGCTGTCGAAATGGCTTTTGCTTCTCAACAGCCTGAAACTCTGCAAGTGATTGCGTCTGAACTAACTCCAGACTCGGATCCTGATTTGATCAACAGATGTGCTGAATTTTTCTCGAATATTGAGCAACATCAAAAAGCTGTACAACTTTTGGCGAAAACCAAACAGTTTGAAAACGCTTTAAATATCTGTGCAGAGCATGGTGTTCCAATTACTGAGTCTCTCGCTGAAATGCTTACTCCAACGAAGGAAGAAGTTAACGGTCAGTTACGACTGAAAATTCTTGTACAGTTGGGTGAAATATTGCAGGAACAAGGAGACTATCATACAGCTACCAAGAAGTTTACTCAAGCTGGTGATAAAATACGAGCAATGAAAAGTCTGCTGAAATCAGGAGATACCGATAAGATTGTGTTCTTTGCTGGAATGTCTCGACAACGAGAAGTTTACATAATGGCTGCAAATTATTTACAGGCACTGGATTGGCAAAAAGAACCGAAAATTTTGAAAAATATCGTTACGTTTTATACGAAAGGGCAAGCATATGATTCGTTGGCGAACTTTTATGCCACATGTGCGCAGATTGAAATTGATGATTTTCATGATTATGAGAAAGCTTTGAAGGCAATGCATGAAGCAGCAAAATGTTTGAGTAAAGTACCAAACTCGCAACGAGCAGCGGATAATCTACAGAAGACAATTGTTGAAGTAAAGCAAGTGTTGGATATTCAAGAAGCTATGCAAAATGGTGATAACCAGTTCGTCATTGCAGGATGCAGGAATATGCTGCGTAAGTATTACGATTTCATATTAACGATAAAATTTTGCTGCCAAATTGAAAGCAGTTTAGCAGCTTATATCGGCTTAAGAGACATTATTTGCTATTCCTTTTATAGCGATTTATTAGCGATCTTTATAATTTACCATTAATGTCCGTATTATATAATCCCTCTCACACATAAACGGGCCAGGTTTCAATTCTACCGAAAGTCTGGAAATAACTGGAAAAAGGTTGCCAGCTCGCATTTTAAACGGAAAGACGGAGAGTATATACAAGAGAAACTTTGCTTCGAAATTTGTAACTCACATTTTTTAATCAAAATTCTAATGTACTAGTTGCGGTATGTATTCCGCCCGATATGCAGTCTAAATTACAACAATTTTTTATTTAATCTGAGCTGAGTCAATGGGAGGCGTAACAAAAGTGCTAGTAGCTGAATGAATTCAATTCTATTCATTTTATCGTTTTTGGTTGAAGTTTACTTCTGATTAATTTTTCAGAAAGTGAGGTTAGTAATTTTGTTTGGTTTTTCTTTTATTAATTTTCTCCTGAACTATGAAAATGGATGTACATTTCAATTGCCTTTCAAAGTTAAACTACTACTATTATTTGAATTATTTTGTTTATTTTATGTCCGCAGACCAATTTTCTTTCACTGGAAAAGCCACCAAGACTTACTTATTCTGCTACCAATTTATTACCAAAATAAAGAAAGCCCGATGTAAAAGTATTCATCATGAATTTTTTTAAATTCAAGTAAATATTTTTTCATGGGTGTTATATTTAAACTCATTTTGCTAGGTTTGTAGGTTTCGGTATAATTTTACATATGTTATCTGATACACCGGTCTTTATTTTGCAAATAGTAGCTTTTCATTTCTCAGATGACCCTTAATTTTGCTTTCCTTCCTCTATTTGTGAGTCTTCTTATTTGGAGTTTCCCAAAATGGGCAGAGGTCTTCTCATAAGAAACTGTAAGTTCTAGCTGGTTCAAAACGCTACCTAGAAATTAAGGACTTCTCTCATCTCCTCATACTTTCAACTGCAGTGCACAAATCATCAGTACAAGTACTTTTGACATATCGTGGGGCTCAACTAAATCTTTTGGTTATATATGTATAAAGTTTAGCAAGTCAATATTTCCTGATTTGATGGCATACTGGTGGTCTACTGAGTGTTTGTGCATGTGAGCGGTGTCTTACTTGGAGCGTATAGAAGTTATCAATGCGTTTAGCACAACATCAGGTAAGGCCTTAAACGCCGTATCAAACTTGCCTTCCTTCAAATTCTTTATAAAGGGAGGGGTTCCAAAACCTGTCCAAAGACTTGTACCAGCAAGATACGCATAAAGATTTTCAGAAATTCATTAGAGGATCTTCAAGTTGTTGGTGGAATATGCCCCAAAGAAAGTCATTCCCAATGACCGAGTGGTCACATTCATGGTCATAATTTGGTGGAGCCAATATGACGCGTAGCATAGTTCTAGGATCAATGATAGACTTTAAGCAGGATGGTTCTTAAATTGAGATATTCATAAATTAATTCCTCGAGGAATACTGACCTCGGAGTTTTATGCAAAAGTTTTTTGCCCTAGTAGACGTGGTGTCAAAGATCATTATCATGGAAGGAAAAGCAAATAAACATCTGCAGTGATCTCCGGAAGAAAAAAATTTTCATGAATATCTGAGCAAATAGAACCCTGTGGGAGACATAATTTTCTGGGCGCAGGGGATATGAGGACAATTAAAATCGACACTCTACTGAAAAAAGTTCAGAGCCTTTGCCTTGCCAAACCTTGTGTTTACGACTTAAGCTCTCATATCATTCACAAGATAAATTGCTAGTTCATGCCTAACTGCACAAAAACTTGGCAGGGATTTGATGACCCCTATCAAATAAGGTAAGTCAAAAGTTACTTGCTGCATTCACAGGAAAACAAAGCTTCAAGTATACAAATCTGTGATAAGATCTGTACTATGCGATAGGTGTGAAATATGGACCCTAACCCACGCATCCACAAAGATGAGATGGTTTCAGAAACAAATGATTGGAGTGTAGCTAGTTTAGAACCAGTGGTGAATTTGATACTACCGTGAGCTGTATAAAATTTTTGACAAGCTGGTAGCCTCGACTATCGTAAAACTGTGGCAGCTGTAATAAACTGGCCATATGAATTAAATAGACGAACAACTATTGCCCAAAAAGATATTCGTTGGTAGAACTGAAGGGCTAATGGGGAAACCAAAAACAAGCTGGTCTGACTCAGTCAACGGAGATAGTTCATTGCTGCTTGGTTTTCGAAATAGGAGTAAACAGTCAATAAGCCAAGACAGTTGAAAGCACTTTTTGCAGGAAGCGAAGGCCAGAGAGGAGTAGTAGTGCTACGAAGCGAATGAAGAAGGAATCAAAAGTTAAAGGACTTGGCACTTAAATGGCGCCATTCCTTTTGTACTCACTTGCATACAATAGGTATTGCTATAGTCAGAAGCGGTTTTTTAATGGGTTCCTTAGAATTTCTACTAGACATACTTGTCCCTACCTTGAGTATTCTTCTACGCTTAGTCCAAGATATCGAAGATTTGAAATTTTATTTTGGGTCCCTGCGTATTTATTAGAGCAAACGTTAGAAGCTGGAAATGTTCTAAGGCAGCACTTAAAAAAGTCTTAATTGGGCACAAAAAATTTTCTTAACCAGGAGATACTGATACATAGCCTGACGTACAAGAGAACGGTAACCTCATTCAAAGCTGTCAGACCAAGAAAAACACGCTAAGCCATTCTCATCGAACAAAATACTTTTGCAAGTAACAAAAACTTATTAGAACCTTGCCCCTCACACCTACGTCTTGTATGATTGTAGCACATGTGCTCATATAAATGTGCCACTGTGCACTCGGGTGTTTATAAAATGCAACCAGATTCAATGTATAAATTTTGAGTACTGGTTTTGATCTAATTGTACCACAGCTGGTTTTGGCTTTACCAAGTTAGATGGAAAAAGTGTGTGTCATCCTCTATAGCTTTTTTGTTAGCGTATTTAATGTACGACTTCTACTCTAGTCAAATTTTTAACATGTTAGATCAATTTGACCTTTTGTGCCAAAAAAATTTCGGTTTTCTTTTTCTTAAGATAGATTGGGTGTGAGACCCACAACGTTGGACAAGTTCCTTCTAACCATCGGGCTGTGGTGTTTTTTTTGATGCAAGGACTCTCACCAGGACGGAAAGTCCTCGCATGTGAACTCGAACCTTTGAATCCAACTCTTAATGATAGAAGTGCTTAGTAAAGGTCTGAGTAATGGTTTTGTACTACATAGCACAGAACAAAAAAACTAATCGAGATTTCCTCTACGTTTCAATGTTTGAGCTTCTCTTTTAGACTATGGATTTTCCCATGAGAGAACTCTTCGAAAGACTACTGCCGTTTAGCAATATTTCCAGGGCATTTATGTAACTCTTGTTTATCTTTCCCCGTGACCCTCAAAAATATTTATCCTGCTGTGCATTCATCAGTTAATATAGGGTTATTTATTTTACGCTTGGGAAAGTAAAGCAAAAGAAAACACATAAAATATTCAGACCGAAACTAAATTTTTTATTCAATATAAAGATTGAACCTTGCCATTATACGTGAAATACAACATCATTCAAATGTCTTCCACAGAACCTCTTACAGGCCTCAATCCTTTTGAGGTAATTTTCAATGACTTTTCGGCACATTTCCGGCAATATCTCGGCCATAACTTCAGGAATATTGGTTTTCAATTGCTCAAGATTTTGAGGATTGTTCGCGTAAACACGATTTTTTGCATCGCCCCATAAAAAGAAATCCAAAGGTGTGAGGTCGCAGGGTCTTGCGGGCCAATTGACATCTCTCGATCTCGAAATTACGCGTCCTGGAAATTTCTCTTGCAAAAGTGCTCGATTAGCCTGTGTTGTGTGGCTTGTGGCTCCGTTCTGTTGGAACCACATGTTTTCCAGATCATAATCTTCAATTTCTCTCCAAAATAATCGGTTAACATCCGTTCATAGCGGTCAGAATTGACTGTAATGGCTCTTCCTTGACCGTTTTCAAAAAACGGGCCAATAACACCACCAGACCATAATGAACACCAAACGGTCACTTTTTCCGGATGCAAAGGCCTTTCTGCGATCGCTTGACGATTTTGAGAGCCCTATATGCGGCAATTTTGTTTATTTACGTAACCACTGAGCGGAAAATGAGTCTCATCACAAAAGAAAATATTGTTCGAAAAATCGTTATCAGTGGCTTGTTGTTCAATCACCCAATTCGCATACATTGGGTATGGTCTTGAGGCTTAAGTTCTTGAGTGAGTTGGATTCTGAATGGAGGGAGATGCAAATCCAAATGCAAAATCCGCCACAATGAGCCGTAAGGCAAGCCCAGATGTCGAGCACGTCGAAGATTCGACAAATCCGGGTCTTCCTCCACACTTTGAGCAACGAAAGCGATATTTTCAGCAGAACGAATGTTGCGATGATGCAAAGGCCTTGCAATATCAACAACCGATCCAGTCTCTTCAAATTTTCTCACTGTGTTTGAAATTGTTTGCTGTGTGGGTCGATTATGTCGACCGTAATCGGCTCGTAAAGCCCTAAATGTTGATTCAGCAGAATCACCATTTTTATAATAAAATTTAATAATTTTAACGCATTCTTCGACTGTTAAACGATCCATATGTCTAATTGGCGAACGTTCAACTAAAAAAAACACGCTTTGGATGACATTTATTTCTGGCAGATGGCAAATGGCAGGGCTATACTTTCCCGACTACGAAATGGATAACCGTGTATTACACCAGTTCTTACAATTTTGTATTCGAGGCTGCTATTTTCTTTCTAGTTGCTTGTCAATTCAAATGTTCAGCACTTGCTGATTTGAGTTCATCCACACTTATTTTTTGTGCTTTTAGTGTCAATCACACCCGCAGGGAAGTTCAAATTTCATCCCCGAAGTTGATAGTTCAAGTATTGATCGTTTATAATTGGCCTGTTTGCCTATTTTCCTGTTTGAACTTAACCATTTTCCTCATTGATGTATCCAATCTTCTTGTGGTACCAAGTGTAATGTTTCTGTGTTTCTATCGATGCATTTAAGTTAGAATTGATCCACGCAATCAGGATTCATATCTCTGGCTCACGTTAACACAGAAGACTTGATTCATTTTACAGAACAATATTGAATACCTATAACAAACTGAACTCCGACAATTACTTTAACATAATCCTGATGCTTACTTAAGGGTGCTTTTTTCAAAGAACTTTGTGGTGAAATGGGTATATTAAAAATGTCCGTAAAGGACTGCAGCGATGGTCTGCTGCCTCGGTGAAAAAATATGGTGCGATCCGCCGAGATTGGCCTTGTCTGAGGGCACGTGAATGCGCTGGCAGGCTAGCGTGGTGGTATTGTGGGGCGGGTTCTTTTTGCCAGCACAAGGACCCACTACAAAAAAAATTTTGCATCGACAAATTTCGTAGGTCAATGGGATATCGACCGGAGTCAAGAAAGAGGTAACCTACTACGGGTCAAAAATTGCTCACTCAAGGGACACACCGGGCCTGGAAAAAAAGGCGGACTTAAAAGGACTTCGTCGTTACCGGCGATACTTATGGCCCCCAAATAAAAGTGAAGCATCCTGATGGAAGCGGTGTCCCCTGACACCCTCCCAACCGGATCAAGATCCAAACGTAAGCGTGGCCATTATTTTCCATTTAAGTGAAAAACCCATACAAACATAATTTGAATGGATTTTTCCTTTAAATGAAACATATAAATGTGGCAAATTTATGTTAAAGTATTATGTGAGGGAATCACACAAAACTATGCCATAAATAGGCACTCGAGTCGAAGCCACCTTACCCGGGCAAGAGCACCTGAAACGCATAAAAATTCCAAATTGCACTTTTGTACTGAATATAATTCAACTTCTTTAATAATATAAGATGTCAAGATAAGCTGCCTTAGGTCAACTATGTCAACACCTGGTTCAGTAATTGCTACTTTTCGAATACCACTCATATCAAAACTCTAAACATCGCTCCGCGAATTAATTCTTTTCCATCCTTACATCGACTATCTTCAATAGCAGCTATCAACGAAATTCCACTATCTGGAAACATTATCCCGTTTCCCTTCAGCCACTTATCTCTTGCGAACACACCGTCTCCAACATTGATTCGTAACATGAATAGTATCCCATTTATTCAGGTATTGTATCAACTTCTTAATCCCATTCGGCATTTCCACGCCCTCTTCTTTTCCTTTTATAACAAATATCACGTCTATTAATATATTGTCAATAACAACCTGCCGTACAAAATCCACTTTGTTCAAGCGATCTATATTATCATCTTACGAGGTTCGTATTCACAGCGTTTTTCGTGCAATTTTCCCCGCCAAATTCAATTTTCCTTCATTCTTCGGAAATAAGCTTCGACATGAGAATTTCACCATCACAGTCGAGAGTAACATTCGACCGTCACAATGTTCCAACACATTTTACGTTGCTGAATGTACGCCAAAGCCACACACTTAAGGAAAATACGTTGCAGATCACTTTCAACAATGCTTTTTCGATTGATTTCTCGGGATTTTCCACAATCTGCCCGCGAGCTTAACCATAATCGCAAATAACTGCATGCAAGTCGCAATATTTCACGCTCCGACCAACTATGCCAGAAACCGATAAGTCTGCACAACTCGAATCGATTGATTTTTCTTTTCCTTGCGCCTGAAGCCAGGTAAGATTTACGGCAGCCGTAGAGAGGTTTCCTGTACGCTTAAACAACCGTTTATCGACTGGGACTTAAGCCCTAAGATAGCAGGCGGCATCACGCAATTTTAGCACACAAAATCCGGTATCTGAAACTAAGTTGGAGTTAAGATTCTAAGAAGTGAATGTAGCCGCAGCCCAACAAACTGCAATTTCGTCTTATCCACGATTCAACATGACCACAATACAGAATTTAACAACACAACACATCTTTTCACTCCTTCCCCAAATGCGAGATCTCGAACGATCTACGCTATAGCTTGGATCTGAACACTCCCGCATAAGCTGTTAAATCAGCAAATGAGCAAACGGGTCCAACAACCTGTCGATCAAAAATTGTTTCTTGTGTGGATGACATGGATAAATAAACTCAAACACTAGCACAAATCAAATATTTAAATATTACTCGGAATTTAATTTTTCCCGCGTGAATTTTCATTTGATATGTACGCAAATGTATGCGGGGAGAATCACTCAATCGCTGCTGCTACTGCGAAATGACATGTATCGAGAATTTATTTAGATTTTATTTGTAAGACTGTAATTCCATATTAATGGATTATTTTATGGGCCATACACAAATCCCAACCACATTTCTCTGCTCGTCACTTCATGCACCTACCTATGATCGATTAGTCAATCCAAAGCCACATACACATAATTACGTTTTTTGACTTTCGCGCCCACACACAACCGAGCGTTTTCATTAATTTTAAATGCAATTTTTGAACGAAAATGAAAACAGGGGCCGTTACAGAAATTAATCGCTTTCGATATCTACTAAATACAATCAATTATTAAATAAATGTTATGCAAAATGTTTAAAGTACGAGCAGCGGAGCAAATTCACACGAGTGCCATTTATCAAACGCGACCACTTTCTCCTTGTCTTTTCTGCCATCTTTGACTTCTCGATGTCGCTACGGTAAATTTAGACGAGTATCTAGCTCAGCCAAGTTAGATTGCATTTTACAATGCAATACAAGGATAGGATGCATTACAGCAATGTTCTCATGTCAGAATTTTCAAGTGCAGATTTGAGTTTTTAAATTAATAGAAGTTAATAATGAAAAATTTTTTAAATAATAATAAAAACATAAATATCATAAAGAATATAATAATAAATTTTAAATTTAATATAGGAAAAAAAAAAAATGATATAAAATTTATATTCAATAAAAAAAATACTTTATGATTTATAACTATAAATTGAAATAATTAAATTGTTCAAATCTGAAATTAAAATTTCGGATGTGTTATGAAGGTTTTCGAACAGTTTGCTTAGGCGACTGCTTGATTTCTACAACGTTATTTGAAATAGAAATAAAATATAGGAAAATGTTTTTAATATCCAAGAAATTGGTTGCTGAGTAGCAATTAGTGGCGAACGACGAGGTATTAACACAATTCGATCAGCGGTGGTATTGCATATGGTGGAAGAGGGACACCATATAGGATGCGATAATCTGGAACTGGTGAAATATATAAATGGATCCCACACTCTCGACGCTTGGGAAAGCTTATACATACTGCGACAATTACATATTTTATGATTAAATCGGAAAAAGGAGAAGAAACCAACCAACACTATCAAAAAAAAAAAATAAAATGCGCGTGGATTACACGCCCGAAAAAAGTGAAACGTCTTGCTTTTAGGTGTATATATTATATATATATATATATATATATATATATATATATATATATATATATATATAGATATATATATATACATATACATATATACAATATACATTTACATATATATATATATATATATATATATATATATATATTTATATATATACATAAATATATGTATATATAGATAGATACATGCATGCAGATATAAATGTTTGTATGAAAATGAACTATCACCTTGATAATATTGCTGAATGGTTAGCTCTTAATGAATTATCACTTAATGTTTTCATTGATTTCGGTAATTACTGTGATAGTGTACCACCAAACTTAGATATACAAATTAATGGATCAAAACTTCGTCGTGTGGAAACTTACAAACACCATGGAATAATTATCGATTATCGGATGCGGTGGCTGAATCATATTCAGTTTATAGTTAATAAAACGAAATATATGACTTTTATCTTTCACAAATTTTTCAAAATCATGCTACCTCAAACTCTTCTAATGATTTACCATGCTTTTTTTCACAGCATACTTAATTATGGTATTATTGCTTGGGGCGGTTGTTCGTCTTCACACAAAATCATGTTGCAAAAACTTCAATTAAAGTTATTTCAAATAATTTTCGAAAACTATTCTCAGATTGGCTAAAAACCGCTTAGCTTGGATCAAGTGTTTGCACTAGAATCACTTTGTTTTCATTTTAATGATGTAAAACTTAAATATAATATTTTAAAGAGTATTACGAGGAACAAAAACATTTTACTTCCACATATTTATAAAACTGTTGGAATTAAAAACAATTACATTAAAGCTATACAGCTTTTTAATAAACTTCCTAATAGTCTAAAAACTTTGCATTGCTCTAAATTTTGTAAATATAAACTGAAGAAGTGGATTTCATTACAAAATATTTCTTGAAGTTTTCTACTTTGTTTCAAATTTTATTTCCATAAAATTAATTAAATTGAATTAAATTATTAAATCATTTTAAATCTTATATTTTGTTGAAATACAGTAATCATACATATTTTTATTTTTCTTTTTTCCCCTTTTTGATGTACATTGATGACACTTAATCATATGTTGTCTATTGTTTCTCTTAGTATGTAAGCTAGTTTTTTAAGTACCCAAGCTTACGCACATATATTTAAATATCTCTGTAGGGTTTACAGCTGTTATTGTTACGTTTTGTATGATAATATGTAAACTTTGGATGAAATAAATTAAAGTTGAAATTCACATAGAAATATATTGAGACTATCAAGAATGTAAGGATCTTAATGAAAAGAACCACATATAGTAGTTTTTATTCTTAATTTTGTACTAGTTGTTATGTTCAGAATACTCATGTCGCCTAATCACAGTCATATTTAGCTTATGCTTACATGAAAACGATCTAGTATGATACTGCTAAGTCTACCTAAACCACTGTATTATTATGAATTTATTAAATTTTAATATAATGTGTTCATATCATCAACTCGATCTAAACTATGAGGTTATTTTCATCTCATAAATTCTATTTATATTATCTTATGCGACATCCTACACCAAACACTTTCCATCTCTGCCGCTTTTCCCGCAATATACCTAAATAGTTTTGTTAAACGAGCAACGGTTCCATAACACCTAAGAATATTCAGATTGTTAGTAAAGAACTTTCACGTCTGATCATCAACGAGTCACGAAATATCATTTGCCATCGCTACTTCAATTGATTGCATATCAAACTCTCATCCGCCATCGCCACTTCAATCCATCCACGTCGGCAGCTTCGATGCTAGGACAAAGGACCCAGAACCACGAAGAAATTTTCCATGATCACCAACGACCAACCAACCATCATCCGTCGTTGTCACTTCTATACGTTGTACATCGGATGTATTATTGCTAGAAGCAAGCACAGCGACCGCCAAACTGCCATGCATCCATCCATAACCCCCAAATCATCATACTTCGTCACAATTTCAATGCATTGCACATCGGCTGCATCGGAGCTAGGACCAAAGATGGCTTCAATGCATTCTACAGCGGTGGCATCAGTGCTAACGCAAAGAACGGCTACTGCCGAACCATCATGCATTTGCCCATGATCTCCAAAGACCCACAAACCATCATCTTTCGTCGCTTCTTCAATACATTGCACTTGAGTAGTATCGATGCTTGAAGCAAGCACTGCTACCACAGAACCATCCTGCATTTACCCATGATCCCCGAATAGTCACCTATGACCATTCATCGTCGTTATTTCAATATATTACACATCGGCACCATCGGTGCTAGAAGGAAGAACGGCCACATCGGAACCCCCGTGTATTTACCTATGATCCCCAAATACCCATAAAACACCATCCGCCATCACCACTTACAAACATCGCACATCAGCGGCATCAATGCTAGGACCAAGCACGAGTACCGCTGCTTCATCATTCATTCACTCATAATCCCCAAATACCCACCAACGACAATTCGTCGTCACCACTTCAATACATTGCGTATTGGCGGTTTCGGTGCTAGGACCAAGGACGGCTACCGCCAAACCATTATGTACAGGTATTGCCCCTCAAGTTCGGCCAACACGACTTCAAATAATTTGAAACCTACCATCATACCAAGAAGCAGACGAGCGCTTCAATCTAATGGTTCAACCTCTGGAGCATCATCGCCATCCCGGAACAACACTGAAACTTTAAGATCGCCTAGAGTTACAGCGAATGATAATTCAATTAAACCTGGTAACCCACTGCGTGCTATTTCGCCGCCCTTACAAATCTTCATATCAAGATTGGACTATAACACACCGGTTGAAGATATCATCAATCACATCAAGTTTAAATTGAATTTTATACCTGATTTGCTTCAGTGTACGAAACTCACTCCAGAAGGGAAGACAAACCGTTTTATTGCTTCATACAAAATCACAGTTCCAGCCAATCTCAATTGCCTGTTGGAAAAAGAATTTTGGCCTCCTGGAGTACTGGTAAAACAGTTTTCTGCCAATCAGAAGCGTAACAACACTGTGTCCTTTCGTAACAGGAGAAACAAGTAATACGCCTCGCACCTCCTTGCATCGTAAACTTTTGTACAATTTCATCTTTGTCCTGCTATTATCAAAATGTCCGTGGTTTGAGGATCAAGACATCTGAACTTCGTATCTCTTCAATTATATATCCGCATCAGATCATCTGTCCAACTGAGACATGGCTGACAAATGATATTTATAACAGTGAACTCCTTCCCAATCACCTAATTTTTCGCAGAGATAGAGATCGTGTTGCCACTGGCAAATCTGATGGTGGGGATATTCTTGTGGGTGTACATGCCTCTCTTAATAGCATCTCTTGTGAGGATTTTTTACCTTCGCTCCCAGTGGAGAGTATTATTGTGCGAGTCTCTCTCTGATACTCTCTCCCTTCTCGTTTCGTGTGTCTACATCCCATGTAGCAGCTCTGCTATGGTGTATGAACGTTTCTTTGCGGAATTCTCCAGCTACATCCTAACTCATTTCCCACCTTCCCCTGTATTGCTCTGTGGAGATTTCAACCTTCCTTCCATTACTTGGGATAGTGAGTATCTTTCCATACTGTCCGGAGGTAATTTGTGGTTTGCCCGTATGCTCCTTCACCCAATTTAATACTAGTGCAAACTCCAATAATAAACTTCTTGACCTTGTTTTTTCCAACTTGCCAGCCGCTTCTCTTGTTGCATCCACCTCACTCTCACCCTTCATTAAGCCAGATCCTCACCATCCACCTCTCTTTTTGGAGCTTTCTATCTCATCTCCACCTTTGCCTAGAAATACATCACCTTGCCGCTATAACTTTTTAAAAGCGGATCTTCGCAGCATAGATTCTCATATTAACGCAGTTAACTGGTATTCTTTTTTCAGCAACCTGAACCTTGAAGAGTGCGTTGATAAGTTCTATCTGTTTCTCTCATCCTTAATCACTCAATTCACTCCTTTGTTTCCCCCAAGGAGGCCTAAAGATGCTCCTTGGTTTAACTCAGATGTTGCCAAAGCCATTAAGGTGAAGGATGCATCCCGAAGAAAATTCCTCTCCAGTGGCCTTCCTAATGATCTTGCCGCTTACAAGCAGAGAGGAGCTGACGCTAAGAAAATGGCAAAGCTTGCTCTTCGTGCCTACGTCAATCATGTCGAAGTTTCACTTGAATCAAATCAAACTCGCGCTTTCTGGCCTTATGTCAAATCTCTAAAGAGCTCTCATCATACACCAGCTAGTTTCAGCTACGATGGCATTACTAGATGATGTAATGCCATCGTAGGAGCCTTGTGAACTTTTTGCTTCTTTCTTTTCTTCCTTTTTCCGCACTTCAAATACTTCTCCTTCTTTCTACTCTTCTCCTTCTTCCTTTTCTTCTCCCGCGCTTCGTACCAATCCCTTGCAGGTTGAACTGCTCTTAAGCAGTCTTGATACTAGTACCGGTGGTGGCCCAGACGGCATTCCAAACTTCCTTGCAAAATCACTATCCTCGTCTCTTTGTGTTCCTCTTTCAGTTATTTATAATTTGAGCTTAGCTACTGGAATTTTCCCCTCCCAGTGGAAAATTGCCCATATTCTTTCTATCTTCAAATCTGGGGATCGCAATTCCGTTTGTAACTATCGTCCGATATCTCTCCTTCCCTGTTTTGGGAAAACGCTTCTCGATACTCTGTTTCCCCTCATACTTCCATCCTTAGCAGAACAACAACATGGTTTTGTCAGAGGTAAAACTACTCTCACTAACTTGCTTTCTTTTACACACCACATTGCTGCAGCCCTTGACCGTCAGCAACAAATAGACGTTATTTTCACGGATTTCTCTAAAGCGTTTGATTTTGTAGATCATGCACTTTTATTTCAGAAATTTAAAAATTTCCAAATTCCTGATTTCCTGTACTGCTGGCTTCTATCCTATGTTTGGGATCGTCGTTGTCTTGTCACTGTTAACCCCTGCTTCTCCTCTACATTTTGCCCCAGCTCAGGTGTACCGCAAGGATCCATAATTGGCCCAATTTTATTCCTACTATTTGTCAATGATCTTCCCTCTGTTATCACTTCTCCCTGCCTGCTTTATGCTGACGACTTTAAGATCTTTCGGGTAATTGACTCACAATGTGATGTTGATACGTTGCAAAGTGACCTACTGCGTCTAAGTGATTGGTGCAAATCAAACCATCTCTCCTTGAATGTTTCCAAATGCCACCAGATGACATTCTCTCTCTTTTAAGGATCTTGGTGTGGTGTTTGAATGTAAATTAAAGTTTGACCTCCACATAGCCCAAGTCAACAACAAAGCCTCCCACCTTTCAGGGTTCATTTTAAGAACCGCTTCCTCGTTTCAGCATATCGCCTTCTGTGTGTGCCTTTACCTTTCGCTTGTTTGCAGTAACCTGGAATACTGCTCCCAAATATTGAGCCCTCACCACAGGAATCATATTGTTGCTATTGAGTCGGTTCAACGCAGATTCATACGGTCTCTTTTTGTCAAATTCAACCTCCCTTATGTCCCCTATAGTGACTGTCTTCGTACTTTGAAACTCCCTTCCCTTGAATCTAGACGATGCTTTCTTGATGAATGCATCTTGTACAAGCTTTTTCACGGGAACTTACCCCAAACTCTATGCAGTTACATTCAAACATTGAACACTAGTCGCCCTAATAGATCTTCCGATCAATTCCTTGTTCCCTTTGCACGCACTAACACCTTCTTCCACTCTCCCTTACTACGCTTTCTCCGTTTGCATAACCAGCTATGTCTTGGTCCTCTACCACAGTCGCTTGCCGCCTTTAAAACTTGCCTTAAAAGCAAAATTTACAACTACAATTATCAATCTTGTTCATCTTTATAACTGCTCTCCCTTCATGTATTAGTTAGTAATTAAGTAATTGCACAATTTGCTTTTATTTCCTATTTCTTGTATTCCTTTTTTTCACTTCCCTTCATATGTATATTTCCATTAATTTCATATGTATATTTCTTTTAATATTAACGTTAGTTCTAATTTATACACAACATGTAATTGGACTTATGTCTGTTTGTTGATACTTAAATAAATAAATAAATAAATAAATTCGTTGTACATCGGTGACATCGGTCTTAGGAGCAAGCACGGCTATCGCCAAACCACCTTGCATTCGTCCATGGTCCCTAAACACCCGCCAACTGCCATCCGTTGTCATGATTTCAATGTATTGCGCATCAGCGACATCGGTGCTAGGACGAAGTACGGATACCTCCGAACCATCATCCATACGCCCATGGTCCCCAAATACTCGGTCCTAAGAATGAGCACGGCTACCACCAATCTACCTTGCATTCGACCATGGTCCCCTAATATCGATCAATGACCATCCGTCGTCATCATCGCAATACGAGTACTTTCCACGTTGGCGGCATCGGTGGCAGGACCAAGCACGGCTAGTGCCGCACCATCATGCATTCGTCCATGGTCCCCAAATATCCACCAACGGTCATCTCTCGTCGCCACATCAATGCAATGCACATCGCTGCTTGGACCAAGAGCTAATGTGCAATCGCCAACAATGACCCACTATCGCCAATACCATTCATTGCGAACCAGTTCTAGCCTGCTCGACCCTCATTCATTCCCTTCTCATCACAATCCATCGCATGGCCACCATCCGCCACCACCAAACATGCTGCATACTGGGCAACCAACAACCATCCCACAAAACTACCTTACTATTCCCAATAAGGGTTCGGGCAGATGTGATAATTATATCCAAAATTTATATGGAAGCATGAGTAAACTTCTAACGAACACAGATTGTCGCGCGAATTTCGTTTTACTGTCCGCGCGGAGTGTAAACGGTTCTGCTTTTTCGTTACATCCGAAATTGTTTATCCCCCAGTAAAGAAGTTTCAATTCAATTATTTATAATTTTAACATAACATTGAACATTAAGCCTACATATAATATGTTATAACCTAATTCTAATCAAATTTAATCAAAAACTATATCTTATGCTAACAAAATGCTATAAGAATGTTGTAAACCTAAACGTTAAACCTTATCTCTAAGCCTATAACCCTATAATAAACAAAACATGTACTTATCCCAAATATTCAAACACATCCCTAATTTTTAACATAAACAAACAACAACAACACTAAATGTAGCAAAAATGAGTTACATTATTCATACAAGTTAATAAAAGATCCTTTTTTGTTTTTAAAAAAATACAACTTAGGGCTGTTGCCCAGATCTTTATTGTTTCACGGTTAATTACAAACTGAACAAACTTTTTACAATTATATGAAAACTAGAACTTATTCGATTCCGGGAAACTGCATGCATTGCATTTCTCACGATGCTTGTGTTTGATGGTAGACACATCGTCAGCATTTTCAGTTTTAATGTTATCCGAGATAACTCATCCGTCCCATCGAGATCGTGGGGAACGTTATTAACCTCGATCGTTCCATTAAAACTGTTTAGCAGTAGCATCCCTGTGGTTATTTCCTCTACAACGGGTATTTGCCTTCCGTTGATGAGATTGCATTTTGAATCGCCGCTCTTAAGGATATTGGGTACACAGGATGAATTACTTAAATCTAACGAATCCTTTTGATCACAAATAGTTAAATTTCCAAAATTGAGACAGTTACTTTTGATGGCATAAATTTTTTCGTGATTTCTAATAATTTTTTCGTAAAGGATTTCCACGACAGTATTTTTGCGATTGACAGGCTTTACAATGAGGGAATCGTATGTATCTAAAGTGGTGACCGGGATATTTACAATATATAATAGTGTCATATTATTCATTAGTATTTTTACATTGGAAAATTCTAATGCTTCCTCTGGTGTTTGGTATGGAAGTCTTTCTTTGTCAAATATGTTGGTGACTACCTGAAATTCTTTAGTTGAGAGCAAAAGTGAATTAACAATATTATCCTTAGCCATCTGTATTGCATATTTCATATTGAACAATTCTTAGAATGTATTCATTTTTAAAGTTTTAATTATTTTGTGCCAAAGATATGATTTTGTTCGTCACCAATGTTACATTTTGAATCCTATCCATGATTGATCTGTTGATTACTACTTGCCTATTGTTATTTTCCAAAACGTTATTAATTTTCTCTTTAATTGTCAAAAAATCCTCGTGATCTGGGTTTCCTGCTACCCATTTCGATGCTGATCCGATAAAGTTAAGTGATCTTTTTGATAATTTTGGCTTTAATGTATCTAGAAGTTCCTGGATTTGTAGCAACTCGTGAGAAAGGTAAGGATATAAGGAACTGTTTTGAGGGATGTCGCGTTCAAGGATAATTGCGAGGTCCGATGTCACCTGAGCATATTGTTGGATGTTAATGTCGTGTATCATTTTGAATGTCCCAGTCTTTATTTTTGCGTATCCTAAATTGAATGTAATGATCTGTGAGTTGGTGTATTCCAAGATTTGTACTCCGCATGAGGCCATGGGGATGATGCTGTAATAGAGAGGCAATTAGCTTTTGATATTGCTCTTATGGACAGTTTTGCCTGACATAGTTATAACGGTGGTATTTTTATCTTCTTTGACTGTTTCCTGTCGATATCTCGGAGTGAGCTTAGAACCTACTTTTTTATGTATTTTAACGTAAATAACGTCTCCGACTTGGTAACTTTTTGAAGGTTTACGGCCTTTATTGTGAATTTTGAGGTCTAATTCCTGTTTATGTTTTATTTTTTCAATATTGTTTAGGCGGGATTTTTCGAGCTCCTCTGGGCTTAGTCGAGGACTGCGTCCATGGTAAAGTTCGACAGGTTTTTTCCCTGTAGTGGAATGCACGGTGAAGTTGTACTCCTTTACTGCTCGTTCAAGGAGTTCTTCGAAGGGACAAGGGGGGATTTCTTTTTTTAGGCAGCGCATTATCTCAACAAGCGTGGAGTGAAGTCTTTCTATCTGCCCGTTTACATCACTTTTGTACGGCGGTGTCGTGTAGACTTTTATCATTAATTCGTCCTCCATCATAGATTTTAGGGATAAGGACTTTAGGGCTCCTTCGTTGTCCAGGACTACGTATTCCGGGACGCAGAAAAAGAAAAGCATATCCCGTAGTGGTCTTCGAAGATCTTCAACTGATTTAGATGGTATGATTTTGGCAACTAGGAATTTAGTAAACTTGTCGATTGCCGTTAGGACGAGTTTTTTTTTCGGTTGAGAAGATATCAATGTGTACTGTATGTCCTGGGTAACTAGGTATAGGGGTTTCATTGAGGAAAGGTTTGTTGGGATGGCGGTCATACTTATTCTCTTTGCAAGTAACACATCGGTTGACAATTCTCTTAATCTTCGCCGCCATTTTTGGGAAATAGAAGTTCTCTATAAGCTGAAGTCGGTTTTCCTGCGCATTTCTGTGAGCTCTGCGATGCGTTTGAAGAATTTTTTCTTCTTGCTCGACTTCGCTTGCAATGTCTTCGACGATTCGTTGGGTAAATCTCATTTTGTAATCCCTAAAATGTAGGCTATAAATGTCCTGGATTTTGCCCATAACTTCTTCGTTAGTTAAGAGACCATTAATCGTATGGGGGTTGAGATACCTTTTGAAAATGCCTATCAGATTAGCTTCTGAATATTCGGGTTTGGTAAGGACGTACCTAGAGTAGCTTTCAAAAGGGTTTGTGATTTGACAACTGTCTTCTTCTCCGATTTTTAGTATCAATTGCGTTCGGAAGACGTTTACAGGAGATTCTGCGGTAGGAATTAGACCATGGGATGAGCTTTCGTGACTATGTTGTGTTGCTGTTAGGGAGTTGACTGCTGTAGTTTGAGGAGGTCTTGATAAAGTGTCGGCCACTACATTGGCTTTTCCGGGCTTGTATTTAAGCTCATAGTTGTATTCTTCTAGTATTGCTTTCCATATTTTCATTTTGGTATTGGTATTTTTATTGGAAAGCGCGAAGGTTAGTGGTTGGTGGTCAGTAAATATTCTGACCTTACGCGAGCCGTAAAGGTAGCCTCGAAGACTGTGGAGTGCCCATATGATAGCCAGCATCTCTTTTTCATTAGTGGTATAACACTCTTCAGATTTTGTGAGTGTTCTTGAGAGGAATGTGATGGGCTTTCCATTTTGTGACAAGACGGCTTCTATTGCAAATTCGGAAGCGTCTGTTGTCAGTTCAAACTCCTTCTCAAAGTTTGGGTGTACCAGTAGGACTTCTTTGGAAATGAGTGCGTTTTTGATTTTATCGAAAGCCTCGAGTGCGTCTTGGTTTAACGAAATTGCTTTATGTTTTGATAGGTTTTTGGACACTCGTCCATCTTCCCCTCTTAAGAGGAATGTCAGAGGCTTTGCAAGCTTCGCATAGTCTTTAATGAAGCGCCGGTAATAGCCTGACATTCCCAAAAAAGACCGTAGATCTTTAAGGGTCTTAGGCGGTGGAAAATTAACGATTGCCTTGACTTTATCTGGATTAGTGCGGATACCATCTTTACCCACGATATAACCTAGAAACTCGATATTCTGTTGAAAAAATTCGCACTTGTCCAATTGGATTTTCATATTCGCGGCCTCGAGAGTGCGGAATACTTTCTCGAGGTTTGCAAAATGTTCAGCCTCGTTTTTCCCGAAAATAATGATGTCATCTATATAAACATAACATCTTTTACCGATGTGGTCCCTTAATATGTCGTCGAGAGCCCTTTGGAAGATAGATGGAGCGTTTTTTAGTTCAAAGGGGAGCCGGGTAAATTCAAATTTGCCGTTATTCACTGAAAAGGCTGTCTTCTCAATGTCGGTTTCCTTCAGCGGTATCTGATGAAATCCGCTTTTTAAATCGGCTATCGTAAAATATTGGTTTTTGCCTAAGTTGGCCAGGACCTTATTTATTTCGGGTATTGGGTATCGATCAGAGATGGTTACCGTGTTGAGTTTTCGGTAATCGACCACCATTCGATATTTCTTTTTTTTGGAGGCATCCAATTTTTTTGGTACTATCCACACGGGGGAGTTGTACGGGGATCTAGAAGGTCGAATGATACCATCATCCAGTAATTTTGTTAGTTCTTTCTCAACTTCGTTTTTTAACGACATGGGATACGGGTACGACTTAGAATATACAGGATCATTTGTTATGGTGCGAATTTCACCTACGACGCGAGTTGTATATGTAAGCTTTTCATCCGGATCAGAGAAAAGGTGTGGACATTTATCAATAATTTGTTTTAGTTTGGCTGATTGTTCCTTGTTCATATGTGAAATTCTTATATCGATATTGTTTATGGATTCTGAATGGTGTTGTTTTAAGGGTATTTTTAAATTAGGACCGATTAGCATATAGTTTTCCTTTGTGTAGATGACTGCGTTTAGCTCCTTGAGCGTGTCATTACCTATAATACCGTCAAAATATATCAAAGTGGGCAAGATGAAAAATTTTATTTTATCTGTTCCGGGGCCAAAGACTTGGACAAAAGAGTGGTGCGTTATTTTTACGCTTCCCGCTATAGAGTTGGTAAAGAAGTAACGTTCATTAGGTAAATGGTGTCTTATGTGTCTGGGCTGTATATAATTTTTGTTAGACCCTGTATCAATCAGAAACTTTAATACCTCTCCGCTTCGAAGGGCAAGTTCAAAATATGGAAGCGAAGAGCGGCTTAGGCTAAAAAATATACATCATCTATATATTCGGTAGTGTCGTAAGTATTATCTTCAGGTGGATCAATATAGTCCTGAAGGGATTCGTCGTATTGTTGGTCCTCGGTAGAGATGTTCTGTTCGTATTCTTCGTGCGTAGTGTCTTCAGTCGGAGATTCTTCCAGATGATAGGTACGTTGCAATTTGTTTGGTGGGTAATTTGTTGCGTGGTTTTGTGGTGGTTGTATACGCTTTTGGGCAAATCGTTGGTGGTTTTTGGGTCGATTTTGGTAGTTAAGCGCTCGTGATTGAATGCTTTGGTCGATATCCATTGTTTCCGGTCGGGGTAAAGGCTTAGGTGGCAATGGTCTAGGGTTTGGGAATGGTTGATTAAAGAACATTGGTCGTTGCGGTTGCTGGGGACTATGTACCAAATCAGGGAAAAACTTTGTTCTTGGAGCTGGTGACAGCGTAACTTGTTGCACTTGTGGTTGAATTTTCCTAGGCGGAATCGGGGGTACCGTATGGTTTTGGGCTCTATGTATATTATTATGTGAACTATTCGCATGTTGCGTGCGATAATCACATTTTGCAATCTCAAGCAGAGATGCAGTGCTTGGGGTAGATCTGCCGGTTCTCTAATACTTAGCAACCTCGGGAGATCGCCGCGAAGACCTCTGATGAACGTATCGAGAGCTTTATCTCGATAGGCTTGACTCATAGCGTTGAGTGTTTCCTGGCTCATGTCCATGCACGAGAGTTTGTTAAGGATCAGGGAAAGGTGGTGATATACCATTTGGTAAAATTCGTGGATCGTTGTGTGGCCCTGTACCAAAGTTGTCATTTGGTATTCCAGTGTTCCCAAGTCACGCTTGTCCACGTAATGTAATGTTAAACACCTGGAAATTTTGGCCCAGTTCAAAGAGTGTTGTAAGATTCCAACGCGATATCCGCGTGGCCCGTGATTTTATTCCTTATCACAGAGAGAATCGCATAGTATTTTGGTGTGCCCCTCCATTGATCGTAGATTTTAAGTATCCTGTCGACGCTTTTCTTCCAGGATGAGAACTCTCCTGGTTGTCCAGAAAATTCTCTTAAACTTTTCACTACGTCGGGCACACGATCCATGTCCGTAAGGTTCGCGTCGTTTCCAGCGTAAATAGGCTCGTCGACATCGTTATTTATGTCGGACGCGGGATTAAGCATAGAATTTAGAATTTCTCGGCATTGGATTCTGAGGTTTTCCGTAAGGTATCGTGAAACGTAGTTAGTTATTTCTTCCCTATTTATGGAGATTGGATTTGAATTTTCTTGGGGCACAGGGATTGGAGGAGCGGGAGGAATCGCTACGTTATCCGCTGCATTAACACCTATTCCTGCCGGGTGGATTAAATTACTCGGATTCGACATGGTAATAGAAAGACAACATAAGCAGACGATTTAACAAATCAGGGACTTAAGTTTTCTTTTAGTAGCAGTTTTTTTTTCAAGATTTTGTCGAATCAAAGGGAACCAATTTAGCGGAAGTTTACGAAATCCACACCCTTTTCACACTTGAATTTTTAGATGATTTTTGGTGTAGCACAACTATAATTTGGAAAATATTTTATAAAGAAGGAAGGATAATTTCTGAATTTGCAATTTAGGCGTAGCAATCAACACGATTTACAATTTTTGCACACACAATTCGAACAATTCCCACACTTTTTCCGCAATTCACGTATATTTTTTTCACTTGGTATAAATTTTCACCAGAGGACTTGAGATATCTGTCTATATATATTCATAAAATACAATTTGTGTAAATTTGAGGAAGAAAAATTAAGATAAATGAAACATAAGTTTTGTTTTTAAAATTATATTTGATTCACTGGAATCTAAATAAAATCGTTTCATAAATGTATCACTTTATGTTTCGAAGCAAATAATTATTGGTTTTATCCAAGCTTTCAAATGTTCAATTCATTTACGAAATTTCGATTGTAACTTTTACGTTCAATATTTTTACTTACGTACTTTTACGTACAATTTATAAAAATTCTTCGTTTTATCGAACTTTTAGAATGAAAACAGTCACCACTAGTAATTAATTCTACTTACAAAACGAATAATAGTACTGCTTCCATGGGTGTTTGAGACTGCTTTTTGTTCCAGGCTGGTATGAATCCTTTTCAGCGTCTGCCTTTGCTTTTCGCTTACTCGGGGACCTTTTTCCTAGGGGACGTCGCTTCTTCCTTCGGAGATCACAAAATGTTGGTTACTTGTGTCTCACTGCGTGATTGGTTATACACTCGCGCAAAACGTTCGTTTATTTTATCACGGAACGCTATCTCGTCTGAATTTTACTTCGGAAGACTTTTTCATTTCTATTGGATGTCCTACCGACCTTGGTAGGTGTTTTATGGGACTATTATAGGCTCGTCCTCCAATAGAATATCGAAAATAACAAGTACTCGCGACGCTAAGAAGCAGCCCCACGTTGGGCGCCAGTTAATAAAAGATCCTTTTTTGTTTTTAAAAAAATACAACTTAGGGCTGTTGCCCAGATCTTTATTGTTTCACGGTTAATTACAAACTGAACAAACTTTTTACAATTATATGAAAACTAGAACTTATTCGATTCCGGGAAACTGCATGCATTGCATTTCTCACGATGCTTGTGTTTGATGGTAGACACATCGTCAGCATTTTCAGTTTTAATGTTATCCGAGATTGTTGCAATGTCCTATTCGACACCATTTACGCGCATGCATGGTGTCACCAGAACTGGGCCTAGCAACTTCTTGCAGTTTTTCTCTGGAAATCTGATATTCAGAAGCTAGTTTTTCAGAAAGACGAAACAAAAAAATTTTTCTCGATATGTTTTCACCTGTCGTGCTTTTATGCGTGGTCACCTTCTGGAACTTGATTTGACACTATATTTTCGTGCCATGTGGTCAGTCGCATCAACACCAAATTTTGTGCTATTATAAAAAGACACAGTTTCAGGCAACCTTCTATAAGTTGCATCAATTTTGATTTGTTTGTGCTTTGTGCTTTATTGGGCTTACTCTTATAAACTGTTAGTGTACATCCATTTGATTCATAAAGCAATGTTGAAAAACGGGCCATGTTGTCCTTCTTTTGTTTGCAAATTTTTGGAAGTTCCCTTATTTTGCATGCATCGTTCCAGTCAAGAAAGTATTTTTGGAGAGTAGTTTCAACGCCAGAGGATAACTTTTAAAAAAATTGTCCGTAGTGATGGTTCTACCTTTCAAAGTGTATGGCTCTACAAGTTTTAGCACAACAAATTCGCTTAGGGGTGTTGATGGATCTCTCAGCTCATTTTTCCTAAATAAGGAAATCCATTGATAACATACCTAGTTTCAACAACACACGCAAGCCAAAATTTGATGCCGAATTTGTCAGGCTTGTTTGGCATATATTGTGTGACTGAAGCGAATTTGTCGACTTCCAAGCGCAGACGCCTCTCACATTTTTTTTTATCAAAAAGGGTATAACGCAGGATTTCTGTAAAATCGTGCTTGCTCATAGTTGCGGCAAAAAATTTTGGTCCCCACTTTTTATTCCATATATATTCAAGCCTTAACGTATTTGCCTCGTGAGCTCCACGTACATATAGTATTGCAATGAATACCTTCAGCTTCGCTAGCGTAAGGGTCCATTTGTCCCCAAAGCTCGAGATGCTTCTAACTCTGTACATGTTCTTATATATTCTAGAATGCAATGGTAAATTACCAATAAAAATTCACTTTTTATCTCTCCTTTCATGATATTCCTTTTGGCGTGATCTGTAGGCCCAGATACATCCTTTAAAGAAGGTAATCTTCCAGCAACATGTTCTTCATTTATTTTTTTCCAAATAGTCCCATCTGCAGAAATTTCATTTTCTTGATCTTGCACTCGAGCATCATCTTCTTCATCAGAAGTGGAAGGTAATCGCATGCATCTTCTTGTGCGCCTATTTAAAATTCTCTCATTTTCACTATCGGTAGACTGATCTGCATTATCCTTATCGGAATTTTCACTTTCACTACTTTCGACGCGTGTGTGGTAATAACTACCATGTGGTCCACTTTCATTTTCAAACAACTCACCTTCACTATCACTAAGTTGATCATTTTCAACATCCGAACAATCTAAAGGTATATCGGCTATATGTTTCAAAAGGATAGAAAATTTCACACGTTTGTCCATATTCAGGCCTTTGAGAGCTATAAAATGAGATAAAACTAATAAAAGAATAATATTCCATACCGTAGTTTTCTTGCTCCTGAGGGCCTGTCGATAGCTCCAAGTTTATAAAAAGATACTATTTCACTATGTTTTTTGTTTTTTAGATAAAGGATTCACTTTTGAATACTTCAACGCCCAAACTAATCTTTGTTTCAAGGGCTCACGAAAAAATTTCACAACCGCGTTCTCTAAATTCAAAAAAAAAACTGCAGTGATAAAATATTGTTGGAGGATAATGATTTTCCTGAATCGCATTAGTGCTACAAGTACGTAGAATCGAAGTTGCATCGTTTATTTATTTATCTTAGATACGAAAACTCATTATATCCCTGCAAAGAATGCGCCACTCATTTTGACTGGTGTGGTAGAAGTGCCAATGATCAATAAGAACTTTCTATGCATCCCTATACAAATAAAGCTGAATACATAATAATGTTTGTTTGACAATGTCTTTAGTTGTTTGGGTATCGTTGTGGCAAATAAAATTGACCCTAAGTAGAAAACTTAAAGTGAACTAGTGATACCAGTCATTTTGACTGGGGCGGTAGATCTAGTGTTAATGTCTGATGACATGGCAATAAATACTTATATGTAAATAGAACATGGGAAGCACAAGTAAGTTAAGTATAAACATTGAGTAATTAAAAAGTACTGGAGTGGACAGCCATGTGACCATGTGGTCGCAACAACCCCTGGGACAACTTTTCCTAATACCATGCTTTTGTTTACAACCTAATAGAGAGCCAAATTGAACAAGCAAACATGGCTGCAGCTCGATGTAAGCAAATTTTCATACAAAATAAAAAATTTGTTTTCTATTTGTAAAACCTTCAGCATTATGAGGAAATCATGCAAAACATTTACATATTAAGTACTTATCTGTGAAAAAAAAAACACCAGCAGATCCTTTTTGACTATGATTTTTACACAAAGGCACTACACATTTCATTTTGAAATCTCAAATTAATTTCACAGTGTCACACGTTAAAGTTATTCTAATCACAAATCACAATAGAATGTTTAAACACTTGGAATGAATTTAGATCGTGAACACATTCCACAGTTTTAATACCGGATATAATTCGCGACGAAACTTGCAATTTGGCTTATTTGGCGTCCAATTTGGATCAGTCAACTTGATAGAAAGATCCAACCCAGTGAGCTTCTAGAACAAGAAAGTGAGCGGCAAGAGTCAGACAGAGAGGAAATGATAGACAGATCGCTTCGAAGAGAGCAGAAACTGATCGCATGCTCTCCTATGCATTTTGTATGAGTTTAGCCCATCCAGCTCTTATTCATCTGAGAGTATAAATACAAAACATTCATTGTTAACTAACAGTAAGTATTGCTCTGTTGAAGGAGATTGTCGTATCTAGATTTCAAATAAATCCCTATGACTTGAAATTAAATCTTCCTATTCTGAATTTAGAAGTACATTTATGCACATTTGGAGTACATACAAGTAATTAAAGAGCTGAAACGAAAAACATACAACAAAGAAAAATAACCAATACCTAGATCGTTCCGTCCCAGCTCGACCAGCCTCAACAAATTAAGAAAATGAGTAGCTCCATTGGAATTATTGGTCTCGTGAATTCAAATTTGAAGGATATTTTATCTTCTTATCGGCGGTGTGTTTTTATGTGTGTTATATATCACCGTCAGAATTAAAAACATATCGATTCAAGCCCAAATACATGACTAATTCTGGAGGAACGAAGCCAGCAGTGGAACAAGTCGCAATATACCCGCCTGTAAGATGGAATGGCCGTGAAATCCATGGGTTGTCGCTTACAATTACAGATCTTTCGATATGATTCCGAAGAAATTCGGCAGTTTGATAAATTTTTCTATTTGATATATCGTGTTCTCACATCCGTTCGCTATGACCTTTGTTAATCGACTGGCTATCTTTATATTGTCGTCGAATATATTATTATAACATTATAGCAGTTTCTAAGAACTTTGAAATTAAATGCTTCAACTCTCCACATTTTGAAAATTAGATGTCACTTTCTACAAGTGCCTGTAGTAATGAAAACACGATTATTACTACTAAGTTAAGCTTATTATAAAATATCGACAGGTCGCGATAGCGTCTCAAACATAACCATCTAAATCTAAATGGTATCTAAAACATTACTTAAAAATAATATGACGTGACATCCAGGTGGCAGCACATAACACGGCGGTGCCCTACAGCAGTCTCCCTCAAGTGATAACGATATTTCTATTCATTCAGCAAATGTCACTTGACGTAATTTTGACTTAGGTCCTTCATTCGTTTTGAGCACTGTGGGTTGATGAAAGTTTGCTGCTCTGTCATATGATGGTCTACTAGCTAAATCCTGCGAGTCGCTTTCCATATGTGCCGGTTTTAGACGCTCTATGGAAATGTTTGTGATCTTATTCCCTACGTGTATTTTGAAGACTCATTCATCTAAACGCTCGATGACTTCATGAGGACCGCTGTATGGCTGCTGCAGAGATTTTTTTCCAGATCCCTGTCTGGTAAACACATGGCTGCATCTAGACAGGTCCTTGTGCACAAAAACGCTTCTTTGGTTGTGGTGTGCGGTAGGTGTCGGTTTTAGTGCTTGCATTTTCCGTCGAAACTTTTCGATGAAAATGTGCGGGTTATCAGGAGACGAATCATCGCTGAAGAATTCACCGGGCAACCGTAATTGCAACCCGTAGCACATTTCCGCAGCTGAACATCCGATGTCATCTTTGAGAGATGTCCTTAATCCTAAGAGCACTGGTGGCAAAACGTCAATCCAATGTGACGATTCATGGCACATGATTGCGGCTTTCAAGGAACGATGAAACCTTACAACCATTCCATTAGAAGCGGGATGATACGCTGTGGTTCGAATCCTGTTGCTGCCGATAAACTGTAACATGGCTTGGAACAATGCAGACTCAAACTGAGTTCCCTGGTCGGTGGTTATTGTTTCAGGTGTTCCGAATCTTGCCACCCAGTTTGTGAAGAATGCGGAAGCTATTGTATCTGCAGCGATGTCTTCCAACGGAATTGCTTTGGGCCATCGAGAAAACCGATCTATTACCGTGAATATGTAGGTTTATTCATAGGACGATGGAAGCGGACCCACAATGTCTGCGTGTATGTGTTGGAAGCGGCGATCTGTCGTTGGGAAGTTTTGCGGGGTGAGAGTAACGTGTCGATGAACTTTAGATCGCTGACATGCTACGCAGTTTTTAGTCCACATTGCTACTTCCTTTTTCATTCCAGGCCACAAATACTAGCTGGAGATAAGTTTGCACGTGGCTTTTCCGCCTGGGTGTGATAATCCATGAATTTTCTCGAGCAAGGACTTCCTCAGGCTCTCTGGGATATATGGTCTTGGATTTCCCATTGATACATCGCAGAATAAAACATTTCCATCTCCTAATGGAAATCGTTTTAGCTTTAGCGAAGTGTTCGCATTAAGAAGATGTTTCAGCTCTTCATCGTCAGCTTGTTCTTTCGCGATATCCTCTGCAGTTGGAGTTTTGAATTCCGTGAAAGCGTCGATTCTGGAGAATGCGACAGCAACAAAATTCCCTGAGCCTTTAACGTAGGAAATTTGCGTTGAGAATTGGCTAATGAATTCCAATTGTCGCATTTGCCGTGGAGAAGCTTTATCCGAACGTTGTGAAAAGGTGAAAGTTAAAGGCTTGTGGTCAGTCTCAATCGAAAAATTCCTTGCTTCGAGCATGAACCTGAAATATTTCAAAGTCCTCGTAAATAGCTAATAACTCCCTGTCATACGTGCTATATCTTGTCTGCGCTGGGTTCAATTTTTTCGAAAAGAGCCCTAGTGGTCTCCATGTTTTTGCTCCAATTTGCACCAATGGCTGCTTCCAACGCGTTGGTTCGAAGAATCAAAGCAGCTCCGTCGTTAGGATGAGCCAATAATGCGGCATTTGCAATAATCGTTTTGCTTTCTTCGAACGCTTTCTTGGTTGTTTCGATCCAAATAATCGGCTCTGCAAGAATCGCCTATAGAAATTGATTATTCCCAAGTACCTGCGAAGCTCCAAAAGATTTTTAGGTTGTTTGAAATCAGTAATGGCTTCTATTCGATCCGGTAAGGGCTTGGTTCCTTCACTCGAAATTGAGTAGCCTAAAAACTTTACCTCCTTTGCTCCGAATACGCACTTGGGTGCATTTATTTTAACGCCATATGCCTTCAACCGTTCGAAAACTTCCTGCAGATGTTTGTGATGCTCCTTTAGGTTCTTTGATGCTATAAGGATATCGTCGAGATAGGCGTAGCAGAATTTCAGTCCACGCAAAACGGTGTCGATAAATCTTTGAAACGTTTGGGCAGCGTCCCGTAAGCCGAAAGTCATTCGACAAAATTCAAATGATCCAAATGGCGTGATGACTGCAGTCTTTGGTATGTCATCAGGATGTATCGGAATCTGGTGATATTCGCGCTCCAAATCCATAGTGGTAAAAATTGCTTTGTAGTACAGATGATTCGCAAGGTCTTCGATGTGAGCGATGGGATAACGATCGGGAATCGTTATCGAATTTAAGCGACGATAGTCACCGCATGGTCTCCAATGTCCGGATTTTTCCTGGACCAAATGTAATGGACTGGCCCAAGGACTGTCAGATGGGCGGCAAGTTCCCATTGAGACCATGTAGTCGAATTCCGATTTGGCAGCTGCATACTTTTCTGTTGGAAGACGTCTCATTCGTTCAGCTTTTGGTGCACTTGTTGTGAGTACTCGATGGCAGATATTGTGCGGCAGAGAACTGTTGAAATTTGAGGAGGATGTGACTTCAGCGTATGTTGATAGCAGCTCGTGGAATTGATAGTCCTGGGCTAAAATTGTGATTTTGCCTGAATCCTTGCAAACTTTTGCGAGAGTAGAGAGTTGCGTGTTGCCATCCACCAGCCGTTTGTTCCTTAAATCCACCAATATGTTGAATTTACGAAGAAAGTCTGCACCGAGAATTGGACGTGCTACGTCTGCGATTGTGAAGAACCATTTCATCGGTTGTCGTAATCCGAAATCGAGATCCATCAGTTGTTCGCCGTATGTGGTGATCACGGTGTTGTTTGCTGCGTGTAGCTTTAGAGGCGCTGGTGTTTTACGAAGGCAGTGTTTTTCAGGGGGAATTACCGACACATCAGCTCCGGATCGACCAAAAATAGAGTTCCGCTGCGACGTTCTCTTATGAGTAGGCGGTTTTGGTATTGGCCGTCGTCATCTACCGCATATGACGACGAGCATTTTAGTTTTCCGTCACGAAAGTGTACGGTTTTCGACACTTTTGCGCTTTTGCACCGAATCGACGATGGTAGAAGCATACAGTTCGGGAACGAGATCGCGATTGGTTTTGTTCCCGGCGGAAGGAAGAATGTGAATTGCTTCTGAGTGAGTTGCGCATTTTGTGAGAGACGCAATTTCATTTCGTAGATCATCGTTAACGCTTGATGCGCTATTCCCGACGGCGGCTTTCGAGGCCATTCCGCTTTCTTCTAAAATTTTGTCCGCCATTAATGTTAATGGCTCGATTCTAATTTCAGAAGTCACTGTCGATATTGCACGCACTCGCGGTGGTAAGCGACGTAGCCAAAGAGCACGCACAGCATCTTCCCCTAGCTGGTTTCCTGCGAGAGATTTCATTTCGCGCCACAGTTGAGATGGTCTTTTATCACCAAGTTCTAAGTCCGTGAGCACATTTGTTAACGCTTTTTCAGGCGAGTCTGTGAAGCGAGATATAAGCGCGTTTTTTAATGCTGCATATGCGTCCGATATAGGCGGCGATTCTACAATATTGGCAACTTGCTCCAAAATGGCAGAATCGATTGATGAAATTATCGCGTTAAAACGGTTAGCATCACTTAACACTTTATGAGTCGTGAATTGTGCTTCAACTTGCACGAACCACAAAGTTGGCCGTCTTTGCCAAAACGACGGCAGCTTAAGCATCTGTAGTGATTCAATATTTCCTAAAACGTTTTCAAATGAACGACGCGGAATTTCCGGTGTCGCGGGATAGTTTTTATTGTCTGGAGAATTAGGTATATTGCGCGTTTCACTAGTTTGCACGAGGTCACCAATGTAGTAATGAAAACACGATTATTACTACTAACTTAAGTTTATTATAAAATATCGACAGGTCGCGATGGCGTCTCAAACATAACAATCTAAATCTAAATGATATCTAAAACATTATTAAAAATAATATGACGTGACATCCAGGTGGCAGCACATAACACGGCAGTGCCCTATATGCCATTGCCGTTAAATGGAGACTAGACTTTGTCATTAATCTAAATTCCACAACTTTTAAAATTCTTCTCATTAAATAATTATAATCTGAAATCTTATTATCTTAACTCTTACTCTGAATATTTCATAATTTCAGTCAAACCAGAAAAGCCACCTATACGTCATTCGGATCTTCTAGCACTGTTGATTCAAGCATTAATCACCTCGAAACATTATTCTGAAGCTCTTGCTGCGCTTAAAGAGCTTGCTATGAAAGATGCATCGTGGAGCTTGCGGGGATTGATTACAAAATCCTTAATACAAAAATTAGCAGATGAATGTCAATTGGATTTTGAATCAATCTGGAATACGGGCCGCAATCAAAATGCGTCTAGTGGTGCTGAAGGATACAGTGGTGATGATGAGCTTCAACGCGATACTGAAGAGATTCAAGAGGAGTTTGAATAAGTGCAAGGAAATTATTAGCTTTAAAATTAATGACCAAAGTGCAATTTTGATTTTACTTAAGAAATATTTTATGTAGACTTACTCATAATTTTAAATAAATTATAATTTACAGTTTCTTGAACCATTCAAGCTTTTCTATTTACGGTATTAGTAGGAATCATAAAAATTATTATTGAAATCATATTTTATACAGTCTCTTTAATCAGAAAACTACTTTAGTTGATGAATGATGTCAATTTAAGCTTATTTACGTCTTAACTTTAATCACGGATTTTTAGTAACGACCACAAAATTAACAACCTGAAATCTTAATACCAGAATATTTTTAAATCAAGCGCCATAAGCTGCTGAAGCTACCAAAACTACAGCCACAAAAGCATCCCTAATAGGATTAACACTAAATGTGTACATTACATCTTTAATTCCTCCTTAATTAATTCATGAACACAATTCTACTATCTTACTCAAAGGAACAATGAACTGCTTAAGCAATCAGATCATAAGATAATTTACTCACCGCTAACAAGGCAAAACAATTTCAGTGATTTCCTTACATGTCAATACCTCCGACAAAGATACCAACTATTGTACATACCGTAGTAGTACAAGTATATATTTACATAGAGTACATAGTTCACCTCCCTGTTTCTCGCCCCATTAAATTTGGCACGTTCGTGCTCTTGAAATTAGCATAACGTGACGTGGTTTTATGCGTGGTTATAAAACAGGATGCTGCTGAAAATCTCACTTTCCGCCAAAGGAATTCATGGAGACTTAATCTGTCCTTTGTCGCGAGATTGCGACGGAGATATCTATAGGAGTTAACCTGTTAATTTATTGAGTTGTGGCGATGCTGTGGAGGTGTTTGTTGTTTTGTTTGGAAACAAAGACAAGGTTTAAGACAACTTAAAGTATTTAGAGGTAGAATTTATAGTGCGGTATGAAATTGGTTAAAGGGATCAATACATGAGGATTAAAGAAAGATGGGACTGTTTAATCTAATTATTTTTGTATTTTCGCTCCTTCTTATATTGTAATGAGAAAACGAGTGGCTTCTCTAGTTTTACAAGCTTTTATTTAACTAGACATGCTGGTATGTCAGTTCATGAGAATCTGCAATCTAAATATTTTCGCCCACTCCTTGATTGAATGAGCTGAAATTATTTTAATGCAGTAGAATTAGTATAAATGTATATTAAAATTTGTTTCAGGATGCCATATGGGGAAATCGATTCAATATTTGGGTGAGAAATATTGTATATAACATACATAGTCAAAATCAAACGCGCTTTATTCAATACTAATCGTTATAAATTTTAAAAGAATATAAAGCAAATTCCAAGCAATAAAAATACAAAAACTTAATGGCCCAAATGGCTCTCTAAATTTATACGTTATCAGTTAAACACATTTTATCAAAAAAACTATAGCAAATTCAAGTCAATTAAGATTATTACATATTTAATGATTTGATTGAAAAAAGGAGAAAAAATCAACCAACACTATTCCAAAACTACACAACAGTGAACTTTCATCCTACACCTAACATATTATAACTTAATTCTAATAAAGTTTAATCAAAAACTTTATCTTATACAAAAAACTTCTATCACGATATTCGTAATCTAAGCGCTTAACCTTCTCTCTAATCATAATATTGTTACATGCACGAATAATTTTGCGAGTTACTATCGCAATTATTTTCACAATCGTTAAGAAGATCGTGATCAACAAAACGAACGTACTCCAAAACCCACCAAGCATCAACATCTGAAAGTGAGTCACTGCTCCATTCATTACGCTGCTCGAATGTTCCCGCTGACACGCCAATGTACGAGAACTGGGTTGAATGACTAGAGACCCTATATAAAGGCGAGCTGAATGGATGGGGGGATTCATTACAACCGCGATAGAAAACTGCGATATAGTGGTACGCGAAGTACAGGCGATATTGATTGTTTGGGTGTGAAGTGATTTCAGAAGACAATTGCGATAGAAATGTATGGACAACTGGAAGTTAGACTTTTAATAGTGAAAATTAAAATAGTGAAATAGTTAAATAATATGAACACCGAGGTATCGAATACACGATTTATGTGGAACCCGTTCTGAACTACCCTCGCCAGCCATGATGTGGAAATCCTTCCGATTATGTTTCATTTCTTGACTGACAATGCTGTACATTGTCCGAAACAGGAGTGTTTCGCACTTCTTCGCATTGATTTTCAGTCGCTAGTTATCAGTGTACAGCCGCACATCATTGAAAATTTTTTGAACATAGCTCTGAACTATTGTAGTTTTTTGGTCTGCCGTATAGATGATCAGATCATCAGCAAACGCTACCAATGATCACGTTGGCGGGGCGTTAAAATTAAAGCCGTTCAATAGCTTGCCAATGAATATTGAGAAGAGCAGAGGCTCCCTGGTGTAGACCATTCGAGACCTTGAATTCGTGCATTGTTGTCAGATTTCCAACAGTTATAACAAATCATTTCCCATATGACATATTGCACATTATGATGACCAGGTGTCTGGGGTAGCTGTCTTCAAGGAGTTTAAAAACTACTCCATCTAACCACACCATATCGAAGGCTTTCTCCATATCAATAAGACATGCTCCAACACATTCCCTGTGGTTAGTTTCTAACAGATGTCTGAGGTTACTTTCGTTATCGCATGTATGGTCGAATGTCTGAGATGAAAACCAAATTTTCTCAGTGTGGGCATTTAATGCTTTATTGAGTATCACTTCAAACTGCTTGCTGATATTAGGCAGCATGCTTCAAGATTGGAAGTACTTTAGCCTTTTTATACTCATTTGGGAAATTTGAATTGCTCAACATATTGTTGAACAATATGCAATAATTCCTAATAGCAACCTCAGGCAAATGTTGGAGAGTTACAATTTGGAATACCATCAGTACCACATGATTACTTGTTGTTCATCCTGCGAAATATGAAATACAAGTCTACACAGCTGACAAAATAATCAATAAGATTCAAGCCCGGTATGAGGTCAGATGCTAATGTTTCATTGGAATCAAGAATTATTTGGCCGTTCAGGCTTGATTTGTTGTCAGAAACTTTTGCTTCAAAGACTTCTGAAAATAAAGGGTTTTCCAATAAGGGGTGTTAGTTTGAATAGCCTGCTATTTCGGTAGATGTCACTTTTCAAGCTGCCATTTTTTAAACATTTGACAATTAAAAACTACGCCATTTATAAAAATGGAACGATACATGCTTCAACAATGCATTGAAATTATTGCAATTCACTATCAAAATCGTAAAAATTTGGCAGAGACAGTTCGCAAAACTCGAAAATTTTTGGGTCATCGTGAAGCACCTTGTCGGACCGCAATACAGAAACATGTGGAAAAATTCGAACTGGTGAGACAACTTAGTGATGTGAAGAATAAAACCCGTGCACGTCACTCAAGAACAGTCGAGAATATTGCTGCGGTAGCCGAAAGTGTTGTAGAAAACCCGAGTTTGTCCATTCCTCGTCGTTCTTTGGAATTAGGCATTCCACAAACGTCATTACACCGTATTTTGCATAAAGGTGTGGGTATTAAGGCTTATAACGTTCAGTTAACACAAGAATTCAAGCCGGTCGATCATCAACAATGTCGTGTCTTTGCTGATTCGATCCTTAAAATGCATGAAAATGATCCGAAATTCCATCGAAAAATTATCTTCAGTGATGAGGTCCATTACCACCTTGGTGGCTTCGTCAACAAGCAAAATTGTCGCATCTGGGGCTCAAAAAACCCAAGAATTATTGTTGAAAAGCTTGTCTTTCCTCAACGTGTTACTGTTTGGTGCGGCTTATGGTCCGGTGGAGTATTTGGACCTTACTTTTTCGAAAATAAGGCTGGAACATCACTTACGGAGAATGGATTGTGCTATCGAGATATGATTAATGATTTTTATGGGTGGAATCGGATCCTTTTGATCTGGACAACCTTTGCTTTCAACAAGACGTCGTGTTCTAGTTCTCCTGTGCCTTCAGCAGCAACTCAGTATATGGTTAGTAATAAATTACCTGTGGGATGTGATAGCTTTCCGGGACCCTCATCAATAAATCGGGGGGCGATCCTTAAAAACAAAAATAATCAATCGCCTAGTCTTCCGCCCTCATCTGGTGTTGACACCTCGGCTGTGGCTACTCTGACTTCGGATGACGAAGTCCCAACACTTGACATCGTATCCCCTCCAAAGGAGATCTTTATTTTGCGCCTAAGCTACCATACAACTGCGCAATACCTAAAAAACTACGTTTGCAAAAAAATTGCGCCAGCTGTTAAAGTTATTAGTTGCTACAAATTAACTAAGGACAATCTGGAGGACAGGGTGGTAGCTTCTTTCAAGCTTACTGTGCCCTCAAATTGTGACACTATTTTGAATCCTGAAGCTTGGCCGCCTGGAGCACTTATTAAACCATTCAGCTCAAGAAGAAGGAACTCCTTTCGTGCACCGGGTAGACCACAACCTACAAACTAGTATAAGATTTCATGACTGTAGCTTAACTTCAAATATTTCAGTATTTTAACCAAAATGTAAGAGGGTTAAGGACCAAGCTTGATAAGCTCTTTTTATCGTTACAACTCAGCGAAGATGTATTTATATGTCTTACGGAAACATATTAAACTCGGAAATATCCCTTGATTTTGATATGTACCGTTGTGATCGGGACTTGGCCTCTGCAAATAAAGTAGATGGAGGTGGTGTTCTTATAGCTGTTAGTAATACAGTGCGTAGCTCCCATTGTGCTGATTTTTGCTTTTTCCGTGGGGTGGATTGTGTGATTGTCAAGATCTTCCTTCCTAACAATACATCTTTATTAGTTTCCTCTGTCTACATACCTAGTAACTCTCCTTTGTAAGTGTATGAGACATTCTTTGACGAGTTTTCCTCTTATGTCTTATTGCATCATCCGCAATCTTTAATTCTTATATGCGGTGATTTTAATTTGGGAACAGTGCAATGGACGAAGAACCTTCCTTTCTCTGTTTCATCAACCGATACATCTTCTTTATCCCTGTCCTCGTTTCTATCACTCTGTTCACTATCGCAATTCAATAATATCCCTAATGCTAATGGTCGGGTACTTGACCTTGTTCTTTCTAACTTTCCCCTAAACTGTCTATCTGTTTCCATTGCATTAAATCCTCTAGTGAGTATTAATAGTCATCATCCACCATTATCGCTCGATCTCTCCATTACACCTTTGTCAAGTCGTACTTTTGCTTCTTCTCCAAAATTCAACTTCTTCAAAGCAAACTACGAAGCTTTAGCCTCCGAGCTGAGCTTGATTGACTGGCAGGAGTTTTTTGATAATTTGGAGAGTGAGGAAGCTCTGAATAAGTTTTATAATTACCTCTATGAGTAGACTAAACACTTCACACCTTTACAAGCTTTCCGCAAAGTAAAGCAGAAACCATGGCTAACCCAGCAAGTACTTAGTGCCTTGAATGCTAAAAGTAAGGCACACCGCCGTTTCAAGCGTTGCGGTACTGAAAAATCCAGAGCCCGCTTTTGTGATCTACGTCTTGAAGCAAAAAAAGAACTAAAGACTGCAATGAAAAACTACTTCAGTAGCTTGGAGAGTTCCCTCATGGCGAATAATGCGAAACCATTCTGGTCATACATAAGATCCTTCAAGTCCTCCCCCTCTGTCCCTCCTTCAGTCCACTGGAATAAAATAGTTAGCTCTTCTCCACAGGATATTTCCAACTTGTTCTCTCAGTTCTTCTCGTCAACTTTTATTCCTTCTTCTCATGTTTCCGATCCAGTTAATACACCCGTACTTCACTCCATTGCTCTGGTGTTCCTCAAGGTTCCATTTTAGGTCTCCTCCTATTCCTACTGTTTATAAATAATCTTCCTTCGGTTATCGCTTCCAATTGCTATCAGGTCTGTACAAGATTGTCAATATCTTCAGATGGTGCTGATTGCACTAAGTAACTGGTGTTCGTCTAATTACCTCTGTCTTAATGTTGCCAAATGCTATAAAATGAATTTTAATCTAAATCGTTCTCCGCTGACTTTCACCTTTATGTTGAATGAAGTCCCACTCGCTGCTGTGAGCTCTGCTAAGGACCTTGGCGTTACTTTTGATCCTAAGCTTAATTTTGATGCACACGTTCTAATCGTGACTACTAGGGCCTCGAAAATATTGGGACTTATTTTCAGGTATGCCCATAAATTTAACAATATATCTACCAATGTCCGCTTGTTTATCTGTCTTGCCCGTCCTATCCTCGAATATTGTTCTGTAGTTTGGTCTCCCCGACACTCCTATCTCATTGACTCGTTAGAGAATGTCCAGCGTAAATTTACTCGTGTCTTGTTTTACAAATTCAAAATTCCATATCAACCCTATGATTGCCGTTTATCCTTCCTACGTTTGCCTACTCTGTCGTCCCGTCGCATGTATCTAGATCAGTGTTTTCTGTATCAACTCTGCCACAATCAAATTTCATTAAAATTGCTTGCAGACTTACGTCTTCGTCAATCATCGCGTTCTTCTCGAGCAAACAATTTTGTCGTGCCACCGTATGCCCGTACAAATTTATATTTTCACTCTCCCATTATACGAATGGTAAGGAATCATGATAAACTTGAGCTTGGTCCTTTTTCCGACTCATACCTAGTTTTTAAATTGAGGTTAAGAAGCCTGATTCTTAAAACTCAACTGGAGTAAATATTAGACTTTATTTTCTTTTTTTGTGTGCATTAATTTAATTTTACACGCATATTTATTATTCTTAGTACCATTGAATTTCTTTTTTATATTAACTTTAACACTTAATTCTAATTTTCATTAATTTTCTTTTCTGTTTGGTTTGTTCCATTTTGTAATTGGATTATGTTTTATCTGTTTAATGGAAGTTAAATAAATGAATAAGGTAGCGCTATGTGCCACACAAGCAACGGAACCATTGATCTTTTACGGGAAAAGTTTCCAGACCGTGTTATCTCTCGAAGAGGTGATCACAATTGGCCACTGAGATCTTGCGATTTAGCACGTGAAAGAAAAGGTCTACACCAACGGCGCAGCGTAGGTTCAAGACCTCAAAGATGGAATTTGTGAGGCTATCGAGGACATAATGCAGCCACTTTGCGATTTAGTTATGGAAAATTTCATGAAAAGGATATGGTCCTGTAAGCGTGGTCGTGGTGGTCATTTACCTGATGTTATTTTTCACTATTAACGACCTACCTTCTTTTTTTATAAAGAAATAAACATACGATCATTTATATTAAAAAATGGCATTTTTTAAATATCAAAATAACACCTCTTATTGGAAAAACCTGTATTACATTCCCTTTGTCAGGGTTTGGTAGATGAACTAATTCAAAATGTGTTCCAATCAGGGCAAGTTGATGAAATCCCTCATATATAATCCTGTTTCCATTTCTATCCGGGGTCATACGTACTATCAATTTCGATACCAGCCCCATCGAGAAAATTTATCTCATCACTAGTGACTTTAAGATTCGAAACCTTCACTCGAGAACTATTACGGAATATGCTATTCACTTTTACCAAAACGTCATCTGGATCCTGTGGGCTAATACCCCTAAATTCTTCGGCCCATTGATTTCTGACCTTACTCCTAAAGTATGAACGAATTAACTTCCGGACATTCTTCAGGTGAAATTTCAACAAAGCTAACGAGGGATGGTTGTTGTCCAAAAATCGCCGATGAATATTGTTGACGCGTGTGAGGAGGGGGCTTTTTAATCTTTACAACCTTGCAATGGGTGGTGTTTCATATCTTTGCTTCGATGTTCAATCTTGGGAAATACTTTCTTAATCGTTTCCAACGTCAGCTTCTCTAACTTCGACAAATAGCGATCTATTTCATCGTTAGTTAGATTTCTGTCATTAGGAACCATTGAGCAAGAGTTGTCATCATCAGAAGGAAGACATTGCTTTTACTACTCCCGATTAAACTTGTTTTTTTATTCAACCGATAATTTTATGTTGAACTGGAATGAGGAAGACATCATCCCTTTGATGATTGATTTCCTTTACGATTGCGTTATGGTCACTATCGTAATGAGGCACCTGAAATTTCCGTTGAGGGCTATTAAAGCTGAATTCAAGTCTTGCGTCAGCAATGCAGAGGTTCACATAAGAATTTGCCCTAGCGTATGCTGGGAGCTCCGACCCATATAGATTGCACCTGCATTCAATTTGGTTCTCTGTTATCCCCGATTTTAAGAATACATCTCTTGGATTATTGGTGGCGTTCAGTCATGATGTATGCTTGGCATTCAGGTCAACAGCAAGAATGTAATAATTATGCAGCCTGTTCAACCCGAGTACTTCAAATAAGGAATTGAGCTCCTCGTTGAACTTGAGAACAATTTGACCAGTTACATAGGCAGAGATAACGAAGAGGCTATCCTCACCTGCCAATGAGATTTTGTAACGGACACTGCAAGAGATTCAAAGCTTTTGAACTTGACTTTTTCAATATTTTGCCAACAATAGGATCTTCTCATCAATATCCCGATGCCACCTCCCCCATCACCTATTACGCTGTCGTTTCTTACGAATTCAAAATCTTTGAATGTCATGAAGTGCCATGAATTGAGATGGATTTCAGTGAGAAGCATGATATCAGGCTTTTGCTTGACAAGGAACTCCAGGAGACAGTCACGTCGATGTTAACTCTCAATGGATTTGACGTTGATCGAGATGAGATGAATCCTATCCATGGGAATGTGGCTGGATGACAAGTTATTTTAAGGCATTTGAAACCCCTAAACGCTGAAAAACAAATTTCATTTTCGTATCTTGTTTATCAATTCAGTCCGATAAAGAATTTAGTTGCTGGTAAATTTTGAGAAGCAGCTCATTATGGCCACTTACATTACTTGCATTATTTACCGCATGTTTTGCTGGTCCTCTAGCGGCGAGTGCAAATAATATTCCGGGCTTGACAAGGTTCGGAGCTAAGACACTGCGGTGTGATTGCGTTTGCTTTTGGACAAATCTTACTTTTCTTCCATATGATGCCGGGTGACCACAAACACCGCAGTTGACAAGTATTATTTCTCTTTTGGCTACATCTGAGCAAATTTGCACTCACCGGAGCATGACCGTCCTTGCATTTGACGCATCGATAATGCATGGCGCAGTTGGCAGCCAAATGTCCAAATCACCAATAGCACTGATTCACTTCTCTTTTCTGGAGGCGTTCCCAACTCACCACTCGGAAGTTCAAGTACCCAATTTGTTGAAGAGCACTTGGACTGCTCTTATTTGAAATTTGCACCAAATAAAGTGGTAAATTTTTTCTTCTGCCGTCGATCTTCTTGTCGCGGAGGTTTTAGCGGGAATAAATTCAATTACAGGTGCTGCTTCCTTGAGCACCTGAAGAAGATCGACGGTATCTTCTCTGCAGTCCAAGCCCTTCAACAAAAATATCTGGTTTTTCTCACTTTTCGGGGTATACGTGAAGTGTGGAACCTCCCCAGAATTCAGTGCATTTTCAGCTGATTGGAAATTAACCAGTGATTTTGTTCTGATTGTTAATTATTCGGCATTGCTTCTTTTAATCTCGAAATTAGTTAATTTATTTGCGGCCAGCAATAGCCGAACCATATCCTTTCCGCTTTGACAGAACACATTAATTGGTGGTACTTTCTCAACTTTGGCAACTTTTTGAGAAGGATCAACAAAACTGTGAGTTGGTTTCTTCTCCGTATTTTTATTTTTTGCGTAAAAAATAAAATTATTATTGTTATCTTGATTAGCATTATCTTCAATACTTTCTTCAACGTCAATTTCTTGTTGGGGTCCATCCAGCGTTGCATAATAGTTTTGGCTGTCGTTACTGCCTTCAGTACTTAGTATTTCTTCTGGGATGACTTATCGGATAGCTTTCTTTGCCTAAGTTTCCATATTTATTTGCTTTACCGGCTCTGCATCCTGAGTTTTCTTCCCTCTCATTTACATATCTTCGTAGTCTCAATTCCTGATTTTCAGCTAGAAGACGATTCAATTCTTGTTTGTCTTCGACTAATTAAGTTTTACGCCCCCCATTTGCGGAGTCCTGGTATCTCGTATGGCTTCTTTTATTGACGATTGCTGCCAATTTTATATTGCAACTCTCCCCGGGGCCCCCAACGGAGGGAAGCCGTCGGGCTCCTCCATACAGCAGTGCCGAGTTAGTCCTTGGCACATTTGCTTTTGATGATTTATCGAAGTAAAATATATTAATATTATATATTAGTTTGCTTTTGACTGATTTATAAAACTTAATTCAATTTTTTGAAAATGAACTTTTGTGAAAAATTAATTAATTTTTAAAATTAATGATAGGAGCGATTAAAACACGTCTACACGAGTGCTAGATGTAGAATCATTGTATATACTCGTAGATATGTACCATTAATGTGTATGTCTTTTTTTACCTGGAACATTGTTTAAACAACAGTTTTATACAAAAAGATGGGTGAAGTAACGATTTTTCTAATATCGCTCAAAGATTTATAGAGATAAAAATGTTAATGCTGTCAACACACTTAAAAATAGCTGATTTGAGTGTTACTAAACTAAAATCAGTTGACAACTTTTTTAAATAACCGGTAAAAACTGCGCGAATTTTCCCAATTTTCAATGCCTTCAGTAAAGGATCTATTGTAGATGCTTGCAAGTTTCAGTTTCAAGCTGTAGCGGCTGTTGTGCTACTAAGCTGAAGAATATTATAAAAAAAAAATTCGAAAAGACTATCTTGTTTCAGAAAGCCATTCACACTGAAGATGGAGAAAACTTACTTCCGAAATATAAATATTATCGCGTGCTACGGTTCACGGCCGATAAGTTCAATGTCACGGAAAAGTGCAAATCCACTGTCTTTTAAATCAAGTTAAAATAGTTTATTTGCACAATAATTAATTTCACTATTTTGCAAATAATATTTTAAGTTATTTTTCGCTTGTCTATCAATTTATATTTCAACTGTCTTCAAAAGCATCACGAAAATTTTTTAACTTCTATATCAATCAATATCGCCTTTAATTCGCGCTCCACTCTTACCGCAGTTTTTACTATAGCAGTTTTACTACTACTCTCTCCCCCATTCATTCAACTCGGCTTTATATAGGGTCTCAATTCATTCAATCCATTTCTCGTATATTGGCAAATGTTTTGAGGAGAACTACCTGGAATATTCGAGCAATTTTGAATACCCGCAATGACGTCACTTTCAGATATTGATCATAAAGCCGTAACAGATGACCGGATTTGGTCCGGCCGGACCTACTGAGGTTCGGTCCGCTCTTTCGCAACATACGATCGGACCAGCCAGTCGTTCTTCAGTTTTTGGTGCGCGAAGATGTCCAACAAACATAAAATCGCTTTTGCGGCAGCAGTAATTGTTGCTACATCGCCACCGCTACGAATTAAAAAGAGGAAAAGGAAAGAATGGGCGAAATTTTACTTGATGTATAGGCAACAGTACAGTCATATGAGACTAATAAAAGAGCTCGATGAAGAGGATTTTCGCATTTATCTGCGAATGAGCCAAGAGTGTTTCGTAGAACTGTTGGATTTAGTGAAGCCACATATCACGAAAAAAGATTCTGTAATGAGACGTGCAGTGAGTGCTGAAGAAAGATTGGTTGCAACGCTAAAATACCTTGCGACAGGCAAGGAATTGAAATTCAGTACCAGCATATCATCGCAGCTCCTGTCAAAGATTATTCCTGAAACGTGCGAAGTGATTTGCAAAGTTTTGAAGAAGTCTATGAAGGTATGTAATACTTTACCATTCCGTGTTAAAAAAACATATGAGTGTGTGGTATGTGTTGCATGTGATCTAAATTTTAAAATAAGTATTGAATCCTTCAACTTATATTACGTATAAATTAGAAGAATAATGTTTTAAGGGTTTTGTACTAACAGACAAACCCTATTCAAATCGCGATCCATGTCCGTCCATCTGTGTGTCACTGCAGTTTGTCTCAGACACTATAAAAGCTACAATCATCAAATTTTGTGGAAAGGTGGAAAGTGATGACCTCTTGAAAGTTTGGGGGTTAAAAACATATTAGGAAGTTTTCAAGGGGTGCTCCCGCTAGAGGGGGGAACTTTAAACATTTTTTTGTTAAAGGTAATCGTATGGGGTGTCAGAAGAGAGGGTGCAATGAGATCTATTCAAAACAGGTCTTTAAACAATGTTATTCGTTTCGTGGGGTGCAGGGAAAGGGAAATGTACGACATTTTCACGTACCCCCCTCGCGATTGGACATGTTTGTCACGAAAAATCAGAAAAAAAATCATGGAACTAGGTCTTTATAGATACAACAACAACTTATACCTTAGAAGTCGCAATTCACTCAACTTTGGTAATTATAGTATGATTCATAGATTTTATATTTTCCTCAATAAAATTGCAAGCGTACTCTTAAATTCAATGAAACTTTATATTTTGACAACCATTTATAGAAGTAATAGGCATTTGAATTCTATATGTTTATTTATATCAAATTAAAATTTAATTCTTACAAAACATAAAAACTACAGTCTTATTTTTTTGTAGTTCATTATTATATCACAGCTTAAAGTTAGCTTTAAAACAGCTTAAAAATTACGGATTATTTTTTTAAAATTAAAAATTCTCCGACATCGGACTGATCCAATGCCTCTGTCGGTTGCTGAAACGGTGACTGTGGTGATTGATATGACGATGCTGGTTCAATCTGCTCTTGCGATGGACTTTCATGATGGGGTGAAGGCGATGCGATTATGTACTGTGGCGAGTGATGCTGGGGTGATGGCGATGCGAGTATAAACTGAGGTGATGGCGATGTTTGTTCATATAGATGAGGTGATATCGATGTTGAAGCATACTGTATAGGTGATGAGGATGCATGCTGGGTTTGAAATAGACTAGATGAAGATGTAGAAGACCGGGAATTTTTCCATTGTAACAATGGTAACGGTGAAATGTTGATGTTAATGTGGGTGTTGGTATTTGCTGTTTAAGTTTTACATGAAATAAAATATCCTGGTTAAATTTTTCTACTAAACACCGCTGTAAAGGATCAGTAATTTCCTTTAGTTGAGAGCCAATGCAGCGGCCAAAAGTGTCTGAAGCATTTTCTTCATCGCGGGTTTTTACTAATTTTTGTGCTGCATCCACTAATTCCGTCTGTTTTTTTAATAAATCCGTTGTTGAACGTGTTGAACGCTTTGCTTTTTTTATTTCAGGTACCTGCAACACAAAACGAATGGTTAAAAAATGCAAATTTATTTGAAAAAAATGGCGATGGGATCATTGTTTGGGTGCTATCGACGGCAAACATATTCTGATTGAGAAACCACAGAATAGCGAACTACACGGAGCATGATAAACAGGTTCCGCAGATCTTTACAGATTATTTCAATGGTAACGGGCACGTTAATTTTTAAGAAAGGATGGTGAACGTATTAAATATTTGAAAACATACATTTAGTTCGGGTTCGCTGTCAGTGGTTTCAAAATCGTCAACTCCAGCGACTTCTGGAGTATGTTTCTCGCTGAGGAACGTCAAATATGGAAAGTACCATAGAGATAGGGAATAAATTTCGTCGGTACCAGCTCCACTTGATTTACTTTTTTCAACCTTAAAAGAATGCAAATGTTTATTTTAGTACGTTATATTAAATAGATGTACCGATTTATGTACCAACATTTCCTTATTTAATAAATAATTATTTAATGCAAAGGCACGGAGTCGTTTATTTCACGTAATTTATTTCGGCATTTATCATATATTCAAGCTTATTAACAACAGGCCAGTTTACGCATGTTGTTTAGGGGCTGTCCATTAGTTACGTAAGAGACTTTACCGAGAAGGGGGGTGAGGGTGGAGAGCGATGAATATCCCCTTGCGTGCAATTTTATAGGGAGTAATATAGGGTTACCAATTTTACGCTTGGGAAAGTAAAGCTAAAGAAAACACATAAAATATTCAGATAAAAACAAAATTTTTTATTTCATATACAGACTAAACCTTGCCATTATACGTAAAATACAACATTATTCAAATATCTTCCACGGAACCTCTTACAGGCCTCAATCCTTTTGAGGTAATTTTCAATGACTTTTCGGCGCATTTCCGGCAATATCTCGGCCATAACTTCACAAATATTGGTTTTCAATTGCTCAAGATTTTGAGGATTGTTTGCGTAAACACGATTTTTTGCATAGCTCCATTAAAAGAAATCCAAAGGTGTTAGGTCGCAGGATCTTGCGGGCTAATTGACATCACTCAATCTCGAAATAACACGTCCTGGAAATTTCTCTTGCAAAAGTGCTCGATTAGCCTGAATTGTGTGGCTTGTGGCTCCATCCTGTTGGAACCACATGTTCTCCAGATCATAATCTTCAATTTCTCTTCAAAAATAATCGGTTAACATCCGTCCATAGCGGTCAGAATTTACTGTAATCGTTTTCAAAAAATGTTTATTTATGTAACCACTGAGCGAAAAATGAGCCTAATAACTTAAGAAAATTTTGTTCGAAAAATCGTTATCAATGGCTTGTTGTTCAATCACCCAATTCGCATACATTCTGCATTGTGTATGGTCTTGAGGCTTAAGTTTTTCAGTGAGTTGGATTTTGTATGGATGGAGATGCAAATTCAAATGCAAAATCCGCCATAATGAGTTGTAAGACAAGCCCAAATGTTGAGCACGTCGAGAAATCGACGAATTCGGGTCTTCCTTCACACTTTGAGCAACAACAGCGATATTTTCAGCAGAACGAATGTTGCGATGATGCACAGGCATTGCAATATCAAAAACCGATCCAGTCTCTTCAAATTTTCTCACTGTGTTCGAAACTGTTTGCTGTGTAGATCGATTATGTCGATCGTAATTGGCTCGCAAAGCCCTAAATGTTGATACAGAAGAATCACCATTTTTATAATAAAATTTAATAATTTTAACGCATTCTCCGACTGTTAAACGATCCATATTTCTAAATGGCAAACCTTCAACTAAAAAAAACAGCTTTGGATGACACTTAATTCTGACAGATGTCATATGGCAGGGTTATACTTTCCTACCACAAAATGGATAACCCTGTATGAATTAATGCAGTTGCTCGTTCTTGCTCATTCCAGTTATTTTTCCTAGCCGTGGCATGAAACTTGTTTTGCAAATACTTCAGACCGTTTGCCCGTCGAATATTGGTGCGTTAAAATTTCTGGATATACTGTGCGCTGCTTTCATAAGTGGGGCTGGTGGGTTGGTTACTACTGCCTTCGCTGCTTTCATTTCCTTTTTCATTTTTCCATCACATAGTTGATTCTCTCCTCGACCTGGTATACCTTTTCTTCGATGCATTTAATTAGGTTGTTCAGACTACCGAGCACCGGATTTATTTCGGTTGACTGCCTTCAAATTAGTTGAATGTTTCTCCAGCTTCCGTATGATAAATGCCTTGATTTTGAGTGCTTGTTGGTCTGGCTTCGCTGATTGTTCATTTAGCTTCGCTGATTGCTTAATTAGCTTCGCTGATAGTTCATTTAGCTTCGCAGTTAAACTGGATGACTATTCACGATTCACAACTAGCCAGTGCGACTTTTGGGCAAAATTTTTAATGTTATGCTACACTGTGTGTGTGATATTTTCACAAAAACCCGTCCCTTTGTATATCATATTGGGAACATCTGATGATTCTTACATGCGCGAATTATTTGAAATGCACTCTTTCAACTCGACTATCCCACTTGTTGTTCGAAATGCAAGTCTCCGTTTTGTATCAATTCAATTTATCGTCTCCCTCGAGGAGCCTCTTGATGGCGGTAACGGAAGATTCTCGTCCAAGTCGAATCTTGCAATTGCGTAGCAATGGTGCTGCCATTATCGATGTTATTTGGTCCGATCGGAATACGTTTTATTTGTTAGCGATTTTCTTTTTAGACTAACTGGTATAAGTGAATTCGTGATTTTGTTGCTCGCAACATTAGCGTTAGTGAATTGAAATTTTCTTGCGAGCTCATTGAGTGGGAATCGGAAAAACTTTCTATCGGTAATGGTAGCGGTGATAATGGCGGAGTTTATTTCTGTTAGTAATAATAATATTAATAAGTTTCATATCAAATTGTTTCGCACTTATGGCATTATTATTACTATGAAATTGCTTCTTTTCGCGAAGGTACCTCGAGCAGTTTGCCTAGGCGGGCTACTCGATTACTACAGTTGGTAGAACCCTAGTCTAATTTCATCATTTTTTTAATGTAAACTTTAGTGAAATTCCATTAATCTAGTCGATGTCATGAGGCAGTCCAAGTTTTACCGTTGACCTGTATGCAGTTTCACGATGATAAAGTACAATTTGTCTTAAAAGATAATTTTGCTTTTTTTTTGTATTAAGTTGACACGAGTTCTGACAATGCTACGCTGTCAACGGTGAGTCACCAGCGGTACAGTAGTTGTCCATTTTCCCTGATTTTGCAATTAATTCTTCATCTTCATCAGAATTCACGTTAGTATTGCCGCTGGCAATGTCCCTTTCGTCAGAATTAAATTCAAGATACTCTTCCGATCCAGACGCATCTGCTTGTGGAATAAATTCCTCATCAGATTCGCTCAAGATATCTTCTGGATCACTGACATCAATCTCATCCACCATCCGGACAACTTCATCTACTGAGCTTTGTCAGCGGGGCATATCTTAAAATTTACAAAGTACATACGTCCTGTAAAAAAGGTTACCATAATCTGATTTTGGACCCATACCAAAGTCAAGAGTAAATGAGTTGTAACAATTTTTGCCGGATCATTTAAAATCACACCCAAGGATCAGCCTTGGTATGTAAGTGTAAGGGTTAATAGATACAATATTTGATACAAGGCAAATTCAAATGACAACTCTCGCTGCGTGAATTTTTTAAATTCAATTGTTGTCAGTTATTTCACTACGTTGGGGTAGGGCGAAAACGCATATATAAATGGACGAGCAACGAGAATCTGTGTACTCATCCATGCGGGAAGCAAATTAAACACATAAATAACTTACGCTCGCGAAACTATATGATTCCCCCTGCTTCTCCTTCCCCTCTGTTTCCAGACCGATTTTTCTTTCCTCTTTTCAGTAGAATCACATCCCTCACTGACACCCGCGCACACTTACAAAATTTCGTTTCACATGCACGCGATCGCACCTTCGTTATCATTCGTTGAACAGTTTGAGTACAACACAACAAACGCTCTCTCACAGAAAAGTTGAACGTCAAGTTTGTAGCGCCGAGAAAACTCATGTGTTAAAGCCGATGCAAAATTTGTAAGTTTTGAATGAAAAAAGAGAGCTAAAGTGCCGATTTTGTACACGTGATCTTCAAAAACAAAAACTTTATAAACGTGAATGTGTTTTGGAGTGAATTAAGTGCAAAAACAAAAACATATCAGTTCAAACCTCAACTTCAGACAACTTTAGCGAAGGTTGCTAATTGCTTCGGCTCTCGGCTCTCGCGATAGGTTGCAGATCCAGTACTCTCTATATCTATGGGTTGGGGCATTTTTTGTCTTGTTAATAAGATTCAATACAATGATCATGTGAAAGTTGGGAGAACAAAGTACGAAACCACAGCCGAATTCATTAAGAATCCACCGCAATAAGCCATTGAGAAGAATCTCACTTATGATATGTCATCTAAATGATGACCAGTTCCAAGTAAATGACACAGGACCTTGTGTTTCCCCATGCTAACATTAACAAAACCAGATTTGTGGGTCAAATTTCCATATTTAACACAATATTGCTACAGTAGCTTTAAGATAAAGTATATTCTATTGCCACCATCCGAATCCTTTATACCACGGGATAACTTTTCAGGGCTCTAAAATTTGACAATTTACATCCGCAGTTATTTGAATGGAAATTCTGTTGATCATCTTCATAATAATCCTGAACTAAATATTGTAAATCAAATCTCTCTTTAGTCTCCTTGTCAACAGGTTTATCATTTAAATTCCCACATGTATAAGTCGATTAAATCGGCACACATCCGCTGTGCTGACTTTCATCCTGCCAAACCAAATCTCGATGGGAGGCTAAGGCAGTCAGTCATAGAACAAAACCACAAGAAAGGAAAATTTAATATAACGCGTATGCTCATTACGACCCGAGCTACGAGTATGGGAGTACGTACGAGTATTGGCCATGTTTAATTTAGTAAATTGAAGTTGAAATTAATGAGCGCATCCTTTGCACCCTTTGGTTTGTATGTTTTAGCATATGCCCCAAGTCATCTCTTTCACTTGCAAAGCTCGATTTGATGTTTGCTTTATGGGGTTGGATTTGGCAATGTTTGTTTGGGAGCATTAGCTACAGAAATCGGATCATAAACGTATGTCTCCGCTTCCAATGTTATAACACTAACTATCCGGTTGTAAGTGAGTATGCATGCAAGCTGGGAAATTGTGTTATGCCGATATGTGTTTTGCTTATATGAGAATATGTGGTCGTATCAGATAGATAACCAACTATTTTGCCTACATATGCTGTTGAACGTACATACATGAAACCCATTTAACCCGTTAGTAGTTATATTCGATGATTTATTTTCTTTGGGCTTGTTTTCGATGGAAAAATTCCTTCTAAGGATTTCAGGATGCAATAAATGGCTGAAATCTAACATTATTCTGGTCTAAGTCTGAGTACGAGTATAAGCTAGATTGGATGGTCACGCAAGAGAAGATTCCCAGCAATCTTCAAATCCTATAGCTAATCGCCCAAGGAGAAAACAACAAGTTATCAAACAATTTAAGAAACTAATTAACATCCTAGGATTAACTAGTTAATGAAGAAGCAGAAGCGGAGGCAACAGTTTCGCATGGAGCTCGAATTGGGGCCATCAGAGATTGTCTTCCTCCGCACACAGCTCTACCAACTTGATATTTATAGGATCCTATTAAGTGGTAGAGCTAAATTACATCACTCGTTAATGTTGATATGACATGTAACACGTGCTTTTTAGTATAAATAAGAAGTTCATTAATTTCGATCCTGCAAACAGCACAGCAGCAGGCAGAAACGCTTGTTCGGAGTGGGGGGAGGGAGGCTAACACCAGTCGTCTAAACGATATTTGTAATTTTACCTTACATGATATGATGTCATGTTTCAATTTGTAAAGCAACCTTTTAGCTGTGCCTCGCTCGGTTCGGATGAATTACAGGCAGATTTGTTAAATTATATTTTCATTAAGTCCTTGGGGAGATGTGTTTTCTATATGTATGCCAGCTCTTGTGTGTTTATGAGATGTCGGGAGTTATGTGGGATTTAATCAATTAAAATCTTTCAAATTTAATCAAAAGTAAAATATACATCGCTGATAATGATTTGTCGTTGATGAGCAAGAATCGATCAAATGGAGTGAGTACCTTTGAGGTATGGATTCTGAAGGAAGAGGCAATTTTTGCCAAAGCATTTTACGCTGATACCTAAATGTGCCCTTTGATTATGTACGTGAAAAATTATTGCTAGTCGGACCATTTTGATTTAAGCAGCGATAAACCAATGATGGTAGCGATCCTTTCCCTGGTGGCATTATGGAACTGAATAGTCTGATTGTTTGAAGAAATCCTTGTAGGTAGTGACTCTCTTCATATGTTTGGAGAACTTCATTTAAAAAAAGATTGCTTCAGAAAATACCAAAAATTACCAACAGTATTGTAACGTCTAGTCGGTCCATGCATGCTTTTGATGAAACGTAATGCTTAATTTTGATAAAATAAATCATCTTTTCATAAAAAAATTTCAAAAGTCATGGCCGAGCTTGAAATAAATTAATTATACAAGTTTCGTGAATACCCTAGAAAAAAATCCTAACATGCTATAAATTGATACTTACTGGAAAGAACACGTACTCTTCAATCTATTGTACTTAAAATATTGGCGATTGGAAGAGTATTGCTGGCGCAGCAATCTCATAAAAGAATAACCTTCCATGAATTGGTACTCATGAAAAATATTACTTATTAGGAGGCCGATTATGGCTACCGAGTCAAAGTCAAAGGCACAAAGACAAAGAATATAAAGGGAATTCCAAACAATAAACATATTACTTAATGGCCCAAATGGCTCTCTAAATTTATACTTTATCAAACATTTAATAACAAGTTGGGTAAACAGACCTACGCTCATGTCAGAAGGGTTTTGTATTCAATTTTCAAAATGCAGTCACCAGATCGAATCGAATCAAGAAACATGTCAAAGACGATTTTATTGGAGAAAATATGAAATGCGAAGATCATACTATTTTTAACAAAGTTGAACGAATTTCGACTTCTGAGGTTTTTTTTATTGTTATACTCATAAATATCTCCCTTGATAATTATTTCAGATGTCCATCCGCGACGGAGGAAACACTATTTTCATTTATTTCCCCCCTGTGCCCCCACTGAAGCAAAAACTGACAGTTTAACAACTGTTTTGAAAAGTTCCTATGAAAACTTTTATTTCATACTCATATTTGCTACGCTTGATGAATTTTTTTTTCAGGGGACACTCTCCTGTACTGAAATCATCGATTCATGGCCAATTTTTTCGAATCCTAGAATGGTTACCAAGCCCTTTTGCTAGGAGCTCTCTCCCACCTCCTTGACTTGTTTCACTTATGAGCATTAATTGTAGGTACTCATCTTCAGTCATTCATTTAATTGAATCAAGTGTTCAAAGCATGCACCTTAAACTTTGAAGTTGGGAAAAAATAACTCAAAATTATTCAATCTTCGCATTTAAAACAGCCACTATTTTGTTTTACGATTAGTGATACCACTAGCTGAACCGATTCTCAAAGATATACATGACACCTATCATTCCTGAAATTTTCATGCAAATCCTAGCAAAACTGTAGTGTCCGAGTCGGTAAAAAGCGCATGTTGTTCCATTGCCATATGTTGCCATAGTAATAAATGCAGCGCATATTGTTCCATAGTAATACAGGAAAATTCAAACCGCTATAACATCGCTAAATATGATTCAATCCTTATGAAAATTACAGAATAGATCAATCTTATAAATAGTCATCTGTGTTTCATTGAATTTAAGGGTACCGTTAAGATTTTATTCAAGAAAACATAAAATCGATAAATCATACTATTACTAACAAAGTTGAGTGAATTGTGACTTCTCACGTATTTTTTGTTGCTGTACTCACCAAGGCCCACATTCCTGATTTTTTTTCAGATTTTTCGGATCACAGGTCTCCAATCGCGGGAGGGGGGTGCGCCCCTCGGAGCAAACTTTGCCAAACTAAGACCTGTTTTGAAAAGTTCTAATCAAGACCTTTCATTTGATATCCATATCGGCTACCTTCAATGAAATTTTTTTTTCGGGGGGTCACTCTCCTATATGGGGAGACCCCCCTTAAATACCTTCTAAAATTTATTTAAAGTTGAACTTTGAAGAAATCACCACTTTACACCTACGCACAAAATTTGATGTTTCTAGCTTAAGTAGTTTCCGAGAAAAACTGCTGTGAAACACGGACGGACGGACGGACAGACTGGTCGCGAAACTAGTAGGGTGTTGTAAAATTATTTCACAAAACCCTAAAAAAACAATATCAAATTCAAATTAATTAAAATTATTGCATATTTTATGGTTCATTTGGAAGAAAAACCAACCATCACTACTCAAAAATTAATTATAATACAAACACAATAGTGAACTTTTATTCTACCCATAATATGTTATAACTTAATTAAGCAAATTCAATCAAAAACTTTATCTTATAGTAACACAATGCTAACACAATATTCCTAACCTAAACGTTAAACCTTACCTCTAAACCAAATACGATATACATAACATATACCTATCCTAAATATTGAAATGTGTTCCTTAATTTTTAACATAAACAAACAACATTAAATGTAGCAATAATGAGCTGACACTCGAAACGAAATAATAAAAAATCGGAAAATAAATAATAATTTAGACATTGTCAATTAGCGACCAATATCTAGATTAGTCCATCTCAGTTCGACCAGCCTCAACGAATCTAGCAAAAAAGTATCTCCCTTGGAATTGTTGATCTCGTGCATTCAAACTCGGAGGATATTTTATCTTCATATCGGTGACCCGTCTACATATGTATGTGATATATAATTGGGGAACCGTCGGAATCAAAAACATATCGATTTATGTACAAATATACGAATGTCTCGGGAGGAGTGAATCCAGTATCAATATACCGGTCTAAAGAGTGGAACGGCTACGAGATCCAGGGGATTTCGCTCACAGTTACATATCTTGCGATATGATTCCGAAGAAGTCTTAATATGAAGATATCGACTCTTGTCACTTTAGCAGTTTGAAAAATTCTTCTATTCGATATCCATATATATATATATATATATATATATATATATATATATATATATATATATATATATATATATATATATGTGTATATATATATATATATATATATATATATATAAATATATATATATATATATATATATACATATACATATAGAGTGCTTCCAATCCATTTCAGGCATTCTGTATAACCCAGTGCATGCACGAAGACATTTCCTTTCGAAAAATTTTAATCTTTCCATAGTACTAGCTTCCTGTAGTACCAGATCTGGCATCCATATGGCAAAACTAGTCTAGCCAGGGTCTCGTAACAGATAAATTTAACCTTTTGATCAATGTATCTGGAATAAAAGAGTCGTCGAAGGGCCATGACTAATTTTTGTGATTTACTGAGCATGATTTTGACATGTTCAGTATAGTAAAGATACTGATCGAGATGAACACCGAGGTATCGAACACAGGATTTATGCGACAACCGTTCTGAACTACCCTCACCAGCCATAACGTGGAAATCCTTCCAATTACGTTCCAGGTTTTGACTGGCCCCCTGCAGCGTTGTCCGAAACAAAATTGTTGCGCACTTCTGCGTATTGATTTCCATTCGCCAATTGTCGGTATAGAGCTGCACATCATTCAACATTTTTTGAAGATTGCTCTGAACTATTGTAGCTTTTTGGTCTGCCGTATAGATGATCATATCATCAGCAAACGCTACCAATAATCGCATTGGCTTATTGTTCAATAGCTTGCGAATGAATATTGAGAAGAGCAGAGGCGCAGTAACTATTCCCTGCTGTAGACCATTCAAGACATTGAAGTCGCGCATTGTCATTAGATTTCCATCAGTTACAACAAATGATTTCCCGTATAACATATTGCACATCATGGCAACAAGGTATCTGGAGAACATGTCCTGAAGGAATTTAAAAGTTCGTCCATCTAACCATACCACATAGATCTCAGAGAGAATGGATACGAGATGCATCGAGAGAATTGAAGCACTTTATCATGTAGCGTGAAGTTGGTGCGTTATTTGCTGTTTATTCGAATTTCAAATAAATTTGACGTGACGTCTCCCACTATTTTTTACATCTTGAACTAAATCAATATTCCGTGCGGGTATTCCAACTTAAACGATGTAAAAGATTGAGCATGACTTACCCTACGAAGGATATGTCCCTGACATGCTTCCTAGAGCTGTTTTTATAATCCCACACACATCACTACATTTTTCATTTTTCGACACAAAAACACTCGCCATCCGTAACAAACTTTTCAGTTTGATTAATTATCACATTTGCAACGCTTTTACACTAGATTCAACACGGTTTATCTTAAAAAAATTGTTTTGTGTACAATTTCAAATTCAACTTGATTAGGCGTTTCCCATTAATGTTGAATTTTCACAAATCATATGTTTTCAATCATATGGTTGATATTTTGTTGACAATTCGGGGGTTAAGGTGCAAGAGGAGTGGGATTTTCGTGAGAGCAACTAGAGAGCCACTTGAGTGTGTGGATTCTCTAGCGGCGTGAAAGGTAGGGAGTTTCAATTCGCATGCGAGAGGAAGACATGTATGTAGTAAAAGTACTTCACCCACGTATGGATGAAAATAAGCTCATTTCGCGTACATTACTTTATATGCCTTTGCCATAACATTTCGAAGGCTTTCCCCATGTTGATGAGACACGCTCCAACTCATTCTCTGTTGTTTAGTTTCCAACAGATGTCTGAAGTTTCTTTCGTTATCGCATGTATGGTCGAATGCCTGGCATGAAAGCCAAATTAGGCAGTAAGCTGATTGGGCAAAATGCCATTAGTACCACGTGATTTCTTGTTGTTTATCCTTCCAAATATGAAACATAAGTCTTTATAGCTGACAAAATAATCAATAAGATTTGAGCTCGCTATAAGGTCAGATGTTAATGTTTCATTGAAATTAAGAATTTATTGGCCGTTAGGGTTGATTTGATTTCGGAAACTTTTGCTCCAACGGCCTTTAAAAATATTTGATTCCGTCTCTCTGGGTTTGCTAGATGAACGAATTCAAAATGTGTTCCAATCAGAGCAAGCTTCTGCAATCCACCGCATAAAATCCTGTTTCCATTTCCGTCCGGAGTCGTACTATCGATTTCGATACGATCCCTATCGAGAAGATTTATCTCATCACTAGCGACTCCAAGATTCGATACCTTCGCTCGAGACTTCTTACGGAATATGCTATTCACTTTCGTGAAAACGCCATCTGAGTCCTGTGGGCTAGTACCCCTCAGTCTTTCCGTCCAATGATTAGGTCAGTTCCTGAAATATGAGCGGATTAAGTTCCAGAAGTCAAAAATCGTCGATGAATACTTTCGACACGTGTTAGAAGAAGGCTTTGCAATCTTTTCAACCTTGCAATGGTTGGTGTTTCATATCTTTCCATATCGTTTGGATGTTTAATCTTGGGAACTACTTTCTCAATCGTTTCCAATGTCAGCTTGTCTAACTTCGACAAATACAGATCTTGTTCATCGTTAGTCAGAATTCTTTCATTAGGAACCGTTGGGCAGCGTTTTTAGGGTTTTGTACTAAAATACAAAACTCTATTGCAATCACGAGCTGTGTCCGTCTGTCCGTCCGTCCGTCCGTCTGTATGTCACAGCACTTTTTCTCCGAAACTATAGAAGCTATAGCAATGAAACTTTGTGGACAGGTCGAAAAATTTTTCAAAGAGGTTTAAGGGGGGTCTCCCCATATAGGGAGCTGACTCCTCAAAAAAAGTTTTCACCATTGGTAGTCGAGTAGGGTGTCAGTGGAAAGGTTTTAATGAGATCTTTTCAAAACAAATCTTAAAATTGGCTTATCTGTACCAAGAGGGGCTGGGGAAGGGAAAATGTACGAACTTTTTGCGTACCCCCCCCTCGCGATTGGATACCTTCCATCTGAAAAATCTGAAAAAAATCATGAATGTAGGCCTTTATGAGTACAACAACAACAAATACGTGAAAAGTCGAAATTGACTAAACTTTGTTAGTAATTGTATGATTTATCGATTTTACGTTTTCTTAAATAAAATCTTCACGGTACTCTTAAATTCAATAAAATTCAGCACACAGATTACTTTTCATAGGATTGATCTGATTTTCATAGAGATCGAATGGTATTTAACGAAGTTATAGCGATTTGAATTTTCTGCATTACTATGGAACAATATGCGCTGTATTACTATGGAAACATATGTCTATGGAACAATATGCGCTTTTTACCGATTTAGACACTACAGCTTTGCTAGGATTTGCATGAAAATTTCAGGAATGATAGGTATCAATGAATGACTGAAGATAAGTACCTACAATAAATACTCATAGGTGAAACTCATAGGTGAAACAGGTCGAAGAGGCAGGAGAGAGCTTCTAGCAAAAGGGCATTGTAACCATTCTAGGATTCGAAAAAATAGGCCATGAATCGATGATTACAGTACAGGGGAGCGGCTCCTGAAAAAATATTTCATCAAACGTAGCCGATATGAGTATCAACTGAAAGTTCTTTATGGGAGCATTTCAAAACAGTTTTTGAAGTGACAGTTTTTGCTTCAATGGGGGCACAGGGGGGAATACATGAAAAATGTGTTTCCTTCCTCGCGAATGGACACCTGTGATCTAAAAAATCTGAAAAAATTATCAAGGGAGATATTAATGGGTATAACAATAGCAAATACCTCAAAAGTCAAAATTCGTTCAACTTTGTTAATAATAGTATGATCCTCGATTTTCACATTTTCTCACATGAAATCGTCTTTGACATGTTTCTTGATTTACTGGTTACTGCATTTTGTAAGTTGAGTACAAAACCCTTCTGACATGAGCGTAGGTCTGTCTACCCAACTTGTTTTTGTTTTTTTTTGTGAAACGGAGGTGAATGCCCATCTATGCACAGGGTTTGGGACTCCCGTGCTAACAAGAGGGTGACTGGACTACCAACTAAACACCTCCCCTGTCAATCTGAGAACCCAGCCTGGAACCATTTGACACATTACTTCGGGCCAGGTCCTCTTTTGTTACGCCGCGAGATGCTTTCAACCTGGGGGATCTCTCTTCTAGCGGGAGGGGAGAAGGGCAGAGGAAGTGCCAGACAAGCGATCCTACAGGCCCAACATCCCCGGCTACTGTGAGTCTCTTTTATCCTTTAGGACTGCCTGAGCCTAGGGTGCCACCTGGTTGCATTTGTCAACTGATTCGGCATCGTCGCGACTATATTATCCGGAGTGAGCCCTCTCGTCTCCCTGTAGAGGTCCCTTCGAAGCCTATCCCATTTTATGCATGCAAATATATGTGCGGCAAGCATTGTCTTCCTCTCCTGGGTAATACCGACAAACGGAGGACCAGGACTTACCAACCTTGTACAGGTCAGAAGGCAGTCTTACCACGCCTTCGATTTGGCCACGGTCTCTTATACAGGATGAAACAGGCAGTCCACCTTCCCTTGGTGCAATTCACCCAAGACTGCTGTCAATTGTTAAGTGAGCGCTGTTTCTCTTCACGGACAACCATCTGCCTCGCATCCACGTTTTGACGCAGATAAATAGAGCGGCACTCTTTTGCAAGGAGACCGACAGGTATCATGCCTGCAATGACTTTCACCGCCGAATCAGAGACTGTCGGATACGAAGATGTAATCCTCAGCGCTCCTCTTCTCTGTACCTGTGCTAGGCGTTTTCGGTGAACCATCTTACTGAGAATGTTGTCCTATACCTCTGTTCCATACAGTAGCACTGAGCCGACAGCACTCATCAAGAGGCGTCTTCTCGATGGGCTGGGCTTTACGTATGCCATAAGTCAACTCAGGGCTGATACTCCTAAAGCTGCCTTCTCAGCTGTCGCCCTGATTTGCTCAGAGAAACTTATATTCGAGACGATCAGTAGCCCCAAGTACTTCACCGTTGGTTTTGATTCGATTCGCATATCTCCAATACTGATCATCCTTACTCTAGAGATTTTCTTTTTTGTCAAGATGACCATTTCGGTTTTCTGTAGTGCTGAACTGAACCAGCGAGCGATCATCGAGTCTCTCACTCGGCGCATTAGCATACCTAGTCTAAGTTGAGCTTGTTCAACGGGGCATCCAGCAACCAGAGCCGCAACATCATGCGCATAGCCAATCAAGCGCAACTCATCTGGCATCTCCAGCTCAGTAGCCCATCGTAAGATACGTTTCACAGGTTCGGATCAACGATAGATCCCTGGGCAACACTCGATGTAAGAACCAACTTCCGTTGGCTCTGTATTGTGTCGTAGAGCAGGTTTCGGTCCTTTAGGTATTCCCTCAAAAGCCTCATTAGATATTCTGAAACTTGAAAAAGCTTTTCCTGCACATCCAAAATATCAACCCGTCTAGCGGAGTTGAAGGCGTTCCTGACGCCGAGTGTGACCAAAAGGACGATCCGTCGCTTGGCGTGACTATATGCCTCTGCCTTCCGTCCCGGGCTTTTCGACGGGGCACAGAAGTGCAGCAAGCAGCCGTAATGATGCTCATAGTTGAGTTCACCACATTTTGAGCTGCCAATTCTTCCATTCGCTTCGAAGCACCCTGCAGTGGCTCATCTGGTGTGAGCACCTCGACAATCCTCTTCACGTCCATCCTTCCGATGTTCCATCCATTTGTAGAAAGCTGAGAGCATGGGCGTCAGGAGGCGATACTACTGATCTCAAGCAGAATGCACTGACAATCACTGGGTGAGTAGTCCTCTATTACTTTCCTATTGTCTATCCTTCGTACTAAGGACTCCAAGGCGAATGTCACGTCCGGTATGGTTCCCTCACAGCCAATATGGTGGAAAGTCGACGTATTTCTGGGGTTTCGTACGACAAACGCCATCCTGGCCATGATTTCCAGGATTCATTTTCCCTGCGGATCAGTTTGAAGCATGCCCCATTCAATTGCTTTAGCATTGAAGCCTCCCCCAATGAGCACGTTGCGCTTTGGGTTCGAAACAGCGCCCTCCAGAGCATTAAGCTTGTCTTGGAAATATGATATCGATTCGTTCGGCATTAGATATTCACTGGAGAAGGTAGTCCCTGAACACCGAACCCACACGAAACCATCCCCCCGTCCACACCTCTCCGCTTGGGAATCACTGTTCTGAACTCAGATGGCGGCATTACCAGTTTCATCAGGATATCATGATGCAGAAATTTTGTCATGGTGTTGCTCACTCAGCAGCAAGAAGTCAGCTTTCATGTCCCTCACAAACTGCTCAAGCAGAATTTGGGCGGTTGAACTGCGGTAAAGGTTTAGCTGCAGGATGCGGGTCATTTGAGTTCTGATTTCGCCTTGGCTAGGGCTTCTTGGAAACCTTGGCATTGTCCTGATCCCAAGGCGTGTCCAAAATCAGGTCTTGGATCAGCATCCTTGCAAAGAATGCAGTGTGCTTCCTTGTCACGGTAGCCTTCCACACACACAAGATAACAAACAAACGAAAAAAAAAAGAAACAACAAAAAAAAATATAATCAGTTCTCCGCGAGGATAACTTCCCGAGCCAACTGAAGTCGAGGTTTAACGATGTATGTAACGCATTAAATTTTGTATCACACTTAGAAATTAGAATTAAGTATGTTCTAAGTAGATCAACGAGCACTTCGCTGACAATGCATTCAATCATTGTGCTGAAATGTCGAAAGCGTGCAATTAATTTCACCGAATCGGACCGGCAAATACTGATGAAAGTGTACCGGTTACAACTTTAGCCGGGCTGACGAGTTTATCAGATTTACTAAGCGAGCTTCCTGTATCGGATTCCATTTCGAGTGTAACGTCCCTAAATAAATCGTTACTGTTCCATACATTGGTAGCTGATGAATCCAAAAACCTATTATCTGTTCGTGAAGAGAATCTAGTAAGGCAACTAGTTAATGCGATAGAATAAACAAGCTCAGATCAGATAGAATTAAAGCCACAATACGCGTATAATCAACTTGGCACAAATATAAATCAGTCACCGGAATTATTGCAAGGCATTTATACGTTTAGACCTACCGTATTTCATACTCCTCCTAGCCAACGGATACAAATTAACAATTCAGTAAATACAAATTCTCCTGTATCAACTCAACAACAGCAACCGAGAAGCTGTACGACACTTCCACAGCAAATTCAAAATGAATTTCAACCTCCTTCCGACCAGAAGAGTATGGTTACCACAAGACACAAAGCGCAATTGAGCGCTCAACATCCAGTTATCACCGCGACACCAAACAGTAGCAATATGCAGTCTGCTGCAAGTATGGACATTAAAGCGGAACCCGATATGAGACATGGGTCAACAGGTGTAGGACATGTTTCGAATGCGATATCCCATAGAAACGTTGTAAACATAAATAATTATCAGCCTGTGGATGCATCTACTCAACAAAATGCAACTACGCGCCAGCAACAAGCTGCAATGCAACCGCAGCAATATTACAATCAATCGCATATTCAAGTGCAAAAGCAAGCCCAAGGTAACCAGCCACACATTCAGCCGCATCCGCCAACACATAGCACATTTGGATACGATCGCGAACACAATATAGGACAATCGGAAAAAGTGTCCAGCAGGCGGAAGTGGGGGAGCAGGTATACCATATGTTGAGCAACATAAATGCATCGAAGCAACAGCAGCAACAACAACAACATCAACCATCATCGCGTCATAGCTCATCAAATGTTTCATCGTTCCATCACCATATTATGGCATTTAAAGCTCGCAAGATGCCAGCTGACACGACACGCGGGTAATGCCGTGAATGCGATGAACTGGTGGAACATCGAAAAGCTCCCTGATATGAAAGCGTGGACACCAGAGGGGATATAAGGCCCTGGATCTAGCTTGGGAAGCTCTCTTTTTCACTTGGCATTTACCCAAGAGGGAGCACGAATTTTGGGCGGAATTTTTGGAGGTTAGAACGAATTCGAGGCTTGATCGGGGAAATCAAGGAGGCTTTCGGATCAGCGAGGAGAGCGTTTTTCTACGGCCGAGGTGGATCGACAGCAGAAGTTGGCGGCAGCAAGATTGGGGGCCCCCCGAGTCGAACAAGCCGGTTGAAGGGTGCAAGCTTGGTATAATTTTACATATACTTCTTTTTGAAATATCCTTTGCATGTTATCAAACCGTGTAATTAAATTGTTTTGTGATTTAGAAAAAGAAAGAAAAACATTTGAGTGAAGTAGTGAATTGGAAATTGTGAAGTTGGCTCGGGAAGCGAGGTGGCATTCCCGTACGAGCGACGCCCCGTGTGTAGAAGGCTCGAGGGCGCTTCGCCGCCACGTGGTGTGACTCCGAGGTTCGTCAGGGCTCATCCCTTGTCCTAGGTTCCCTCGCCTTAGTTGTGGTCGTGGTTAGGGAGGATAGGCGGTGCATGAGCGCATTGCGCGTCGTTTCGCGGACAGTGTCGGTGGGAGCCTTTTGGCTAGTCACGATTCTCGCTTGGCGACTCCGGTGGGGCCCATTGGCAAAGCGAGTGGCGCACGGCCCCTCTCCATTGGGCTAACCGGGTCCGAGGGCCCCAGTCAGGAGCTCCACCAGAGGGCACGGAAGAGATATTCAGTCACGAAATTGTTACATCCTTCATACACTCTTTTCTTTCATGTCCCATTTCACCGCGTTTGTAACATAGGGAACCCCTATCAGGTCCTTTGCATACTTGTGTGGGGTGACCATAGCCAAGACATTTGAAACATTGAAGAGGCGTCGCTTTTTGCTGTATCCTACAGACAACCCACCCTATTCGTATTTTGCCATCATCAGAAAGAGGACCTTGCTTCTGGTACTCTCGATTAAACTTCTTTTGAAACTTTCCCCAATCTGTTTTTTTTTCCAAATTCAAGGGATAGTTTTCATGTTGAACATGAATAAGGAAGACATCATCCCTACGTTGATTGATTTCCATTACGATTGTACTATGGTCGCTGTCATAAGGAAGCACCTGCAGTTTCCGTTGAGGACTATTAAAGCTGAATTCAAGTCTTGCATCAGCAATGCGGAGGTCCAAAGAATTTGCCCTAGGGTATGTTGGGAACTCCGACTCATAGAGGTTGCACCTGTATTCAATTTCTTCTTCTTTGTAGCACTACAGCCCTTCTCGGGCCTTCGCTTAGAGATAGTTAGAGTATCTCATTTGCATGACCGTATTGGCTTTCTTTGAGAGTGGGTTTGGTCAGTACCATGCTCCCGTGTGCTTGCTCAGCTATGATATGATCTGATCAAATCAGTACATATCACCACTGAGTGAACACTCGTAGTCTGCCCGAAAAATCCCCTGAACTAAATCACGTTGCTCCCAACGAGATTTGAAGCTTCGGCTTACGCGTTCATGCTCTATCCACTAGACCACACAGCCTATTCAATTTGGTTCTCCGTTATCCACGCTTTCAGGAATACATCTCTTGGATTATTGGTGGCGTTCAGCCATAATGTATGCTTGGAATTCAAGTCACCGGTAAGAATATAATAACTATGCAGCCTGTTCAATTCGAGTATTTCAAACCAGGAATTGAGCTCTTCCTTGAACTTGAGAACATTTTGACCAGCTGCATAGGCGGGGATAACGAAGAGGTTATTCCCATCCGACAGTGAAATTGTGAAAACGAACACTTCAGGAAATTCAAAGCTTTGAATATTCCGGAAAAATAGAGTCTTATAACCAATATCCCAGTGCCATCTCCCCCATCACCTATCACCCTATCGTTTCTTAAGAATTCAAAATCCTTGAATGTCATGGAGTGCCGTAAATCGAGGTGGGTTTCAGTGAGAAGCACGATGTCTGGTTATTGCTTGACAAGGAAATTCAAGAGATAGTCGCGTTGATGTAAACTCACCATGGAGTTAACGTTGATCGAGATGAGACGAAGCCTATCCATGGGAATGTGACTAGATGACAAGTTTTTTGAGGCAGTTGAAAGCCCTAAACAATGAAAAACAGAGTGAATCTTTGAATTCTGTACATCAATTCTCTTCGAAAAAGAACTTAGTTGATGATATATTTTAAGAAGTAGCTCATTATTGCCACATACATTATTTACATTATTTAGATTGTTGTATGTTGGTCTTCTAGCAGCAAGTGAAAATGACACTCTTGGCTTAACGAAGTTTGTAGGTATCACACTGCGGTGTACCTAAATTTATTTTGGAGTGAATTTTACTTTTGCGTCTTGATACCGGGAGCAACCTGGATATGATGCTTGATGACCAAAGACACTACAGTTCACACAATATATTTTTTTGGCTCCGTCTGAGTCAATTTGCACTCACGAGGGTATGGACCTTTTTACATTTTATAGATTTGTATTTCATGGCATAATTGGTAGCCGTATCACCAAATCATTGGTACTTACGAGTATAGTACTGGTCGATCTTGCACTTCTAGAGGCGTTCCCACCTTACCACTCGGAAGATCAATTACCTTAGTGTTTGAAGGATGCTTGGAGCGCTTTTGATCTAAATCTGGACTAAGTAAAAAGATAAATTTTTATGCTTAACCATCGATATCCTTGTTGCGAAGGCTTTAACTGTGATAAATTCTATATCTGGTGCAACTTTTCGAAGCACCTGACGAGATGTACTGCGGCCTTTCTGCAATTTAGACCCTTCAATAAAAAGGTCTTGGTTTTCTTGCTCTTTGAAGTGTACGTAAAGTGCGGAACCTCTCCAGAGCTCAACTCACTGTTTGCTGGTTGAAGGTCAACCGTCATTTTGTCGACAGTCACTCTCCGTTTTCTTTACCAGTTTACTCAAACACATTGATTGGTACGACTTTTCTTTTGATTAATATTGACAGACGGACCACTTGACAAACATTTTGGTTTTTCCTCCCTATTTTAATTTTTAAATATTCGATGGATATATTTCGAGTTTAGTAAAACAAATTTTCAGAATTTTTGTTACCTTTGCCCTCTTCAATGTTCATGAAATCGTCTGGTCCAGGTTGCGCTAAATAATAATTTGTACTGACGTTTACAGCACCTGCGCTGAGGACATCTTCTTGATTAGGTTCCTGTTGTGGTTACTTGTCTTGCTTTTGACTTTGCTTCTTTTTTTGGTGGCTTGTTTTTCCTTGTTGAAAGTTAATTTGCCACTGGCACTTCTAGCGACTGGATCTTAAGTCTGAGTTCCTCATTTTCACTCTCATACTTCTCCACTTTGTCATAAGCTGTGACTAGTTGTCCGATATTTTTTTTTCATTATTCTCGGATCTTCGCTTAAACTTTTTCTCGCTCGTCATTGTTGGCAATATTTGATGGCTGAAGCCATTGGGCTCCTCCATCTCGTTGCTTTTGCAGCTAGATTCGAGGGAATGTTCATAAATCGGGATTGCTCTTGAATGCCTTTCCGCTTTTTGGGACTTCTTCAGAAGTGAAATTTCAGGTATTCCACAATTGTTCTATTAATTCGACAGTGATGATTTTCAATTAAAGAAATTAATTTCCAATTGACTTTTGTAAAAAATTAATTAATTTTTGAAAACTATTGACAGGAGCGATTAAAATCACGTCCGTTCGTAATGACTACTAGACGTAGAATTCTGGTTTCGGCTACTGCATTGTCACAAAACACTATCGAGAGAGTGTTCAGAGAAATAAAAAAACTATCAACTTTAGATGGAAACTAAGGGTTCGGCCACATTGCGATTTTTCTGCCGTAACCAGCGATTTTCAGACGCAAATACGCACACACTGCGACAAGATTTGCAAAGGAACTTCACGCATGCGCAGAACTAATATGCTCATTTGAAGGTATGTCTTTGCCAGGAACACATGCGCTAACTCATTTGCACGCTATGCAAGAAACCTCCGTGCACGTCAGCGCCAAATGTCCAAATGATGTGCGCCTGCGCGAGTATCACAAAAACTACCTGCTAAACTGGTTTTAGGAAAAATCGCAAATTCCTGCGACTGCCGACCTGGACAAAATTGTCGAAAATCGCAGTGTGCGGGCTTCCATTTAACCATGTGTAACTTGCGACAGAAGTGCGGCTAAATAGTCGTAGTCTGATGCATCCCTAATTTTTTGGCATTCAGATGAAAAGCAGGTGATTTAATTTTATTTATATTCATGTCCCGCAAGTGGCCGCTTCTAGAGTATATATAGCGTGCTGTGCATAAACGAATTTTCAACTCCCAGAAATTTCCATGTAAAAACTCACACATATAATATAAGCGAGATATAGGGGAAAGTAGAGGAATTATGCGCACCTTATGGGAAAAAAATTTCTTGCGAAATCCATAGACAAAAAAAAAACCGTTAATCATGTAAAATCCTTAACAATATGGTGATAATGATTAATAAAAATGGCAAATATGTATGATACCTGTTAAAACCAACCAAATATATATCATGATATAAGAATATGCACTTGCGCAAGATTCGTATGTAGTTGGGTAATGATGCACAATGGCGATTGGATGGAAATATTTACAAAAACTTGTTTCATCAAAACTCAATATTCATTTCACATGAAGGTAAATCTTACAACGCAAAAACACTTTCTGTAAACTATAGTATTGTCATCCAGCACAATTGGCAGCAAGAACATATGCTGCAAGAGTGGAGCCAATCAATTATATTTACTATCCACAAAAAGGTGACAAGCTACAGTGCGAAAATTATAGAGGCATATCATTACACGGCGTACAAAAATTTTCAAAAATCTTAGAAAATAAAATCCGATCATACGCCAAAAATATTATTGGGGAGTATCAAGGTGGTGTTCATAGCCAAGCAGGTACTTGAAAAATGCTGGGAGTTCAACATAGACTTGCACCAAATTTTCGTTGACTTTAAGCAAGCATAACACAGTATTGATCGTGACGTACTGTACAAAATGATGCTTTGCTTTCACATCCCAGCCAAATTAGTCCATCTTACCAAAATGACAATGACGTCGACAACCTCTCAAGTCTGCATCAACAACCAACTGATGCCTTTGAAACAAATATCGAACTAAAGCAGGGAGATTGGCTGGCCCCATCGCAATTTAATTTGGCTCTGGAGTACATCATAAGGAAGCTACCTGTCGATACACGAGGTACATTACTATTCAAGTCGATCTAAGTAGTAGCTTATGCAGACGACATAAATATTTTGTCACAGTCATTAAACAACTGCCAAAGGATTCTTCCTGAAACTCGACAGCGTAGCGAAGCTATTAAGGCAACAAATCAATGAAAATAAACCAAAGCTCATGATGCAGTTGAGGAAAAATACCTCGAGCACAAACAATATCACACTTGGCGAATACAGTATAGAAAATGTGAGCAAATTCGTGTATTCAGGCACCAAAATAACCAGAACCACTAATGAAACAGACGAAATACGCCGAAGAATACAGCTCGCGAATGAAATATTTTTTTTAGTTTTGATGATCTTGTAGACCAGCTGCATACACAGGGAAAAAAATCTGTGATAAGACCTGTGTTATGCTATGGGTGTGAAACATGGACCCTAACCCAAGAATCCGCAAACATATTGAACGCCTTTGAGTGACGGGTCCTGCGCGAAATAATTGGAGCGAAGCTAGGCGGGGATCAAGGACGAATTCGATACAACCATGTATGAAATTTTTGACGAGCCAGAGGTTTAACGATTGTGAGACGGTGGAAGCTGCAATGGATTGGACACATGAATCATATGGACGAACAACAGATACCCAAAAAGGTATTTGTTGGGAGAACTAAAGGCCGGAGACCAGTAGGGAAACCCAGGAAACGCTGGTCTGGCTCGATCAACGAAGGCAATTCACCGCTGCTCGGATTTCGAAATTGGAGGACGCGCTCAATGGACCGAGACAGTTGGAAGCGCTTTTTGCAGGCAGCGAAGGCCGGGGGGGGGGGGGGGGCTGTAGTGCTACGAAGAAGTGATCTTATTGATTAAGTGCTCAAACAGAGAATTGAAAACTTTTCTGAAAGCCTGGTTCTGGTTGTTCTTAAAATCATTTTAGATAAACATAAATTCACTATTTATATTTCCTTTCGAAAGTAGACTTTGTGTTTATATGAAAAATTTGTGAATAATAGAACTATGTTGCGTATCTGGGAAAACTAAGGATCCAACAGCAGAACAAATCGTTTTCTTCTCTAATTCGCTACCAAACAAACAATAGATTCAACCAAAAATGCAATCTGTTGTCGTCAATATTTCGATGAGAAAATTCCTGAAACTAAGAAATTCCTTTCCAATATTGACATTTCACAAGACTGTTTGCATTGCATTGTTTACTTTTAAGCAGCATATAAAATATTATACTTCCAACATATTTACAATTTTAATACGCAGAATGCTTTTTATCTACTAAATATTGAAAACCAGAAGGAATTATTTTCTTTTCTGCTTCGCTATCAAATAAACAATACATTTTTCCCAAAATGAAGTCTTTGAACCCTGTTGTCTTCAATACTTCAGTGCAAACATTCCTTAAATGAAAGAATTCCTGTCCAATATTGACTTTTTACGAGACTTTTTGCATTGTATTGTTTACGCTCAAATAGTTCATAAACTGTTATCATTCCTACATATCAATAAACAAGTCATGTAACGTAGTATGCAAGTTAATAAATCAAAGACTTGTACGTCTTTTTAAAAATACGCGAGACGGGTGTCTCGCGGTCTTTATTGCATGAAAATTACTATAAGAATTGTACTTTATTCTAAAAATTTGGATTTTTATTAATTCTAAATGCTGCATCAGCGTCTGGTCGTTCGTGGGAAGCTTTGCCGTGTGAATCGCTTGCATAGCATTTCCAGAATTGTGGAAATGCAAAGACGTTGTTGTGTCTGGCGTTAACTCCTCCCCCTTTAAGTTCGATCGTCCTCGATCGTCAGAAATATGGGATGCTGTTGAACCGGGTGATAGGTGCATTGTAAGTAGGCTGTATGCTAATCGGTTTCGGTGGAGTAGGGGCTTCTTGAATACGTGATGCCGAAATTTTTGGGGCTTCTTGTTGGTTGCTGGAAGTATTGATCTTAATGTTTTTGTTACGGTTGAAAATTTTCCTTAGGCAAAATAGGTTAAGAAACGCAATGCAAATTATTATTGCTATTAGGCCATAATTTGTATATTGTAAGTACTCATTTGGTAGCGGAGAAAGCGTATCGGTGTTGTTGATGCGCAGTTCTGATAGAGCTGTTATCTCACTGATTTTCCGAAATTTAGAGATATCTACCGATGGTTGCAATATAGCAGGTAGGATTGGAATGGAAGATTCTTTTTGTTCTGCGAAGCTTTGCCCGTTGAGATCTATTGTAGTGTTAGCATATTTCACGAGGTACGTTCCGTTAAGGTAGTGCGAGGAGTCTTCAGTTGTGAGGTTTCCATTAAAGTTATTTAAAAGAAGGATCCCAGGTAAGATACTGTCGATGGTTAGGATGTTGGCAGCGCTGATGATATTACATTGAACCTCTTCACTACTTAACAAATTCGCTATACAAGAATTATTACTTATATCTAGAATGTCTTTTGACCTACAAATTGAGAAAAAGTTAAATAATTTACATTCATTTAGAGACCAAATATCTCTTTCTGTTTGCGTAAAATTTTTTCAAATGGGATTTCGTTTACATATTTGTCCTTTTTTATGGGTTTAATCAAAAGCATTTCATAAATTTCGTTATTTACAATTGGTATATTTATGATATATAATATTGATGTGCCATTCGTTATTACTTTTGTAGTAGCAATGTCTAACGCTTCCTCTATAGTGGAGTACAGAAGATTATCTTTATCAATTAAATCAGTGGCCTTTTGTACTTCTTTTTTTTTGATAATATTAATGAATTGATAATGATTTGGCCCAGTCAATTGCAAAGTTGATATTACTTAATTCGTCCTTTATTAATTTTATTTTAAATTGTATTTCATGTATGCATTCATTACTTACTCGATTATCTCTTTTAACCAGATCTAACAATTCGTTATTTATCTTGGTTATGTTATTAATCCTTTCATTATATAATTGGTTGATGATAACTTGTTTGTTTGAATTTTTTAACATATCATTGACAGTTTCTGTAATGGTTGCAAAATCTTCATGATCAGGATTACCTGCCAACCATTTCCAGGCAGTCCCTATGAAATTTAAGGATTCCGCTGCACTATGGATGAATTAATTACTTGCTGGGTTTCAAAAAGGAATTTTTCGTATTGCTGCAGATTTATTTGGTGTATGAGCATGAAATTTCCGTTCTGTATCCTTATTTGTCCCAAATGTAGCGTCACTATTTGTGAGTTGGTGAAGTCGAGTATTTGTACCTTGGCCTGAACCAGAATGAGGGTGGATCTGAAAAATTTAATTACGGATTTTATCTTTATGGACAACTTTTCCGGATTCTGTTAGTATAGTAGTGTTGTTGTTTTCTTTAACTTTTTCTTCGTTGTAACGTGGGGTAAGTTTTGAGCCTTTACGCTTATTTTGCCTAACAAAGATAATTTGTCCTACCTCGTAGTTCTTTGTTGGCTGCCTAACTTTATTATGGAATTTGAGATCTTTATCTTGCTTAGCTTTCAGCTTTTCAATGTTTTCTTTCCTTATATTTTCTATGTCTTCAGGGGTTGCATTAGGGAAGCGACTAAAAAACAAATCGACTGGCTTTCTACCAGTTATAGAATGTATTGAGTAGTTATACTCTTTAACTGCTTTTTCTAAGAGCTGGTCGAAAGGACACGTTGGGTCTTCTCTTTTTAAGCACCTCATGGTTTCGGTAAGAGTTGAGTGCCAGCGTTCCACCTGACCATTTACCTCGTTTTTGTACGGTGGGGTCTGGTAGGTTTTCACCTGGAGCTCGTCCTCCATCATGGACATCAAGGTTAGTGACCCTAGAGCTCCTTTGTTGTCAATTAAAACATTCTCAGGAACACAAAAGTAAAAAAAAGATGTCTCGCAAAGGGTTCTTTATGTCCTCCACGGATTTGGAAGCTATCTTTTTGGCAAGTGCAAATTTCGAAAATTTATCGATCGCCGTGAGAACTTGGTGTTTCTCCGTTGCAAAAAGATCGATATGGATAGTATGGCCGGAATAGTTAGGGATAGGAGTTGCTCCAATAATTGGTTTATTTGGGTGGCGATCGTATTTACATTTCTTACACATTGTACATTGTTTAACAAGCCTTTTAATTTTAGCTGCCATTTTGGGAAAGTAAAAATTGTTTAAAATTTGAAGGCGATTTTCATCCACATTTCTGTGTGCTCTTTTATGCACTTGCAGGATTCGCTCTTCCTGCTCTATTTCATTGGGGATATCTTCTACTAATTTCCTGGTGAATCGTATTTTATAATTTTGAAAGTGGTGAGGATAAATGCTTTGTATTATTCCAAAAGTTTCCTCGTCAGTCATGAGTCCGTTAATTGTACTTGGATTCAGATATCGTTTAAGTGTTTGAAACATGTCGTGTTCTGTGAAATTTGGTTTTATAATTGTGTGTCTGGTATAGTTGTTGAAAGGATTCTGAATATGATAACTATCCTCGTGTCCTAATTTAAAGATGAGTTGATTTCGAAATGCGTTTACGAGTATAGAGGTTTCGACAGTTTGGATTAGATTATGTGCAGAACTCTCAGCACTATGTTCTGTAGGGGTCATCGAGCAGACATTTGAAGAATGGGGTGGCCTTGAAAATGAGTCAGCGACGACGTTGGCTTTCCCCGGCTTATATTTAAGCTCGTGATTATACATTTCGAGAATCGCCTTCCATCGTTTCATCTTAGAGTTTTTATCTTTGCTACTCAAGGTATAGGTTAGGGGCTGGTGGTCCGTGAAAATTTTGACCTTTTTGGAACCGTACAGGTAATTTCTCAAAGAATTGAGTGCCCAAATGATTGCCAGCATTTCCTTTTCATTGGCTGCGTAATTCTCTTCAGTTTTACTGAGAGTTCGAGATAAAAAGGATATTGGCTTATCTTCTTGCGATAAGACAGCGCCAATGGCAAAATTAGATGCATCTGTGGTAAGCTCAAAAGGCTTAGAAAAGTCGGGGTACGAGAGAACTACTTCCCTTGAGGTTAGGGAGCTCTTCAATTTTTCGAAGGCTTGCACAGCTTCTGGGGATAAATTAACTGGCTTATTTTTGGAAAATTTTTTGGACACATGTCCATCCTCCCCTCTTAAAAGGGATGTCAAGGGCTGGGCGAGTCGAGCATAATCGCGAATGAATCGCCTGTAATGGCCGGACATTCCAAGAAATGAACGCAGCTGCTTAAGAGTTTTCGGGGATGGAAAAGAAGCAATTGCCTCTACCTTTTTAGGATTACTTTTAAGCCTTCTGTGCTAATGATAAATCCCAAAAATTCGACTTCTTGTCGGAAAAATTCGCACTTATCAGGATTTATCCTCATATGAGCCTTCTAGAGTTTTTAGGACCGCGTCGAGGTTCCTAAAATGTTCCTCTTCATTCTGCCCAAAGACGATAATATCGTTATTATAAATGTAGCATTTAGTACCAATATGATTCCGCAGAATGTCATCCGGGGTTCGCTGAAATATTGGTGGACCATTCTTAAGTCCAAAGGGTTTGGTTATCGATTATCGATAGTGCCCTCAGACCGGGGAACCAAACGCGCCCCCAGGGTTGCGGATAGGGGCAGATCTTTCTCGAAAGGCTCACTGCGAATAACCAATAAGCAGCCGTGGACAACGGTCGGCAGTGAAGGGATAGTCTCAGGACAAATACCTGAGTGTCAGTGATCTTCACTGTGACAAGACGAAATATATGGCGTCATCAATTATCCATATATCCTGGCAGTAGGTAAAATGCTATGGGAACGGAAACCCAGACAGAAAACCAAACTATGCAGGTCCACAAGGGGAACCAAATTACGGTGCAGGGGGTCGGATCCCCAGTACCGGCGGCAGAGGGTTATGAGCGAGCAGGCTCCCGGCCGTCATCATCCAGCGACTGCAATGTTATAGAAGTGGTGAGCTTGGCTTCTGTAACAGATATAACTACAAGCAAACAGGACGCTAGCACGGAGAACCCTTTCAGGCAAAAACCGCTGTTGGCAAGAACACCGATAAAACAAGTCACCGATTGCGGGGGGGACAGCAAACCCCAGAAACACTGTCAAAGTCAACATCACAGGTTAAATCATCGGAGACAGACGACAGACGGACTAACGAACGAAAGAAGGCAGAGTGCGTTGTGCAACCTGGCATCATTGCGGCCTTTGGGTGCAGTAGAAGGACTATGCGCACCCCGGAGCGTCCAGTGCAAGACGTACACAATCCGGATCAAGCTGCGACACCAACAGAGGCCAGTGTACGACTGGGGGAGGGAGAAGTTTTGCCGTTGGCCGACGCCACTTCAAACGTCACCCAAGCGATAGAAGCAAAAGGGCCAGGAAACGGGGGCCTCTCCCAAGAGGTGGCGTCAAATAACACAATCGCCCTTGACCGCGCCGAAGAGGAGCGGCTTACTCGGAAAGCGGGGACTATCATTAAACAACTGAGGGCTGCCTGCGAAGTGCAGAAAAACATAGGCAAGAGTGTCAGGAATGGCATTCTTGAACTGGAGGAGCTTTTTGGCCGCATAACGCACTACAGGCGGAGGTGGCTTGCAACCGAAAAGCACCAAAAAGACACGCTTTCCCTCGAGCCATCAGTGGGTCCTAGCAGCAGCAAAAGAATGGCCGGTAGCCCAATTGAAGGCGACCGTGAGAAAAGGAGGAAGGACGAGACCATAAACGAAGTTGTCACTCCAGGCGAGGAGTTTCATGTGGTGCGAAACAAGGCAGTAAAAAAAGCGGCCAAAAAGCTGCTCCTAGAAAAAACAGACAAAGAGCTCAACCACGAAAAAAGAACAAAGAACCCCCCGGTATACCGCAGAAAACAAAAAGCGAACCGCGGTGCAAACCCTTGCGAGAGGCACTGCTTATTAAATCCACTAAGGGCCGAAACTACGCAGATGTCCTCCGTGAAATTAAAGAAGCGGTCAAGCCAGACGACACCAAAACTGCCATCAAAGCAGTTCGACCAACCCGGACCAGTGGCCTGCTGGTGGAATTCGGGCCAGAGGCCACAAACAAAGATGCATTCCGTGACGCGGTTCAAAAGGTTCTTGGAGATGCGGCAACGGTTGCCTCGCTCGAACCAATGGCCACCCTGGAAATCAGGGACCTCGACTGCGTCACGGACAAAGCTGAAGTAGAGGATGCCATTAGGAGGGAGTTCTCAAGCTTAAGTGAAATCAAGGCAAGATTGACACGTGAAAACACAAGGGGGCAACGCATGGCTATTGTCGAACTAGCTGATAAAGACGCCCAGAAAACCCTGGCGAAGGGCAAAATTAAGATAGGTTGGGTGATCTGCAGGACACGGAGAAGAGCGATCCCTATCCGCTGCTTCAAATGCCTCGAATACGGACACACCGCGTATGGCTGTAGGGGACCCGACAGGAGATCTCTGTGCAACAAATGTGGTGAAACAGGGCACAAAAGGAAGGAGTGCACGAACGAGGCAAAATGCTAAGCTAGCACCCGGCGACCTCAAACATGAGCCGGGGACAGGGAGATGCTGGGTTTTCAAGGAGGCCCTAACTAAAGCCAAATCGATACACAAATGACTCGTATCCTGCAGGTCAATTGGCACCGAAGCACAAACGCCCAGGACCTACTTGAGCAGTTTGCGAGGGATAAGAAAGCTGACTTGCTGTTGCTGAGCGAGCAACATCATAACAAGGACTCGCAAGCGTGGTACCCTGACGAATCTGGTACCTCGGCCATCTGGGTTCGAGACAGCGTCCGCCTTCAGGTGCAGGGCCATGGACGCGGGGATGGTTTTGTGTGGGTGCGGTGTTCAGGGATAACATATTTCAGTGTTTATCTGACGCCTAACGAGGCAATGCCATCTTTTCGAACGAAACTTATTGCCCCGGAGGACGCTGTCTCGAACACAGAGGGCCACATGCTGGTCGGGGGAGACTTCAACGCTAGAGCCATTGAATGGGGTATACCACAATCCGACTCAAGGGGAAAGCAAATCTTGGACATGGCGGCCAGAACAGCGCTTTTGGTCCTAAATACTGGTAACACCCCCTACTTTCCACCGCTGGGGTTGCGTAGGAACCATACCCGATGTGACACTCGCTTCGGAGTCCCTGGTACCTAGAGCACACAACTGGCGAGTACTAGAGGACTACTCGGCTAGTGATCACCAGTATATAGCTGTTGAGATTCACGACGGTGCCACTCTGCGAGGAAGTAGTGAGCGCGGTCCAAAGAGTGGAGGCTCATTGCCAGTCAAACAAAAGGGTTGTGTTGCTCGTGACGCTTGACGTCAGAAATGCCTTCAATTCCGCTAGATGGGCAGATATTCTGGAAGCACTGGAAAACTCTTTTCAAGTCCCAGAATATCTGATGCGGATTTTGAAGAACTACCTGACAGACCGGAGCCTGCTCTATGAGACGAAGGAGGGTCGGCGGCGGATGGAAATTACATCGGGTGTTGCACAAGGCTCCATCCTTGGCCCAGACCTGTGGAACATCACGTACGACGGGCTCCTGAGAATCGAGCTGCCGGATGAGTCGCGCTTGATCGGCTATGCAGACATTGTCGCGGCGCTAGTTGCGGGACGCACTGTTGAACAAGCGCAACTCAGACTGGGTATGCTAATGCGCCGAGTGAGGGACTGGATGACTGCTCGTGGGTTCTGCCTAGCTTTGGAGAAAACCGAAGTAGTCATCTTGACAAAGAAGAGAATCACTAGAGTAAGGATGATCAACATTGGGGAAGCACTCGTTGAGACTAAACTAGCAGTGAAGTACCTGGGCATTTTGATCGACTCGAAGATGCGTTTCTCCGACCAAATCAGGGCAATACCTGACATGGCTGCAGCGAGTGTTTTGGCTCTCAGCCGGCTAATGGCCAACATAGGGGGTCCCACCTCATCAAGAAGGAGACTTTTGATGAGTGCAGTACAATCTGTGCTGCTGTACGGATCGGAGATATGGTGTGAGGCTCTCAACAAGGGGCTGTATCGAGGGCGCTTGGCACAGATGCAGTGACGGGGAGCGCTGCGGATTGCATCTGCATATCGGACTGTCTCGGAGTCGGCAGTGCTGGTCATCGCAGGAGTGATACCCATTGCCCTCCTTGCCAAGGAGCGCCGCAGAATCTACCTGCGGAGGAACGAATGCGACAGAGATGCTGTCGCCCACGAAGAACGAGAACGCTCACTCAGTGATTGGCAACAGTCCTGGGTGAGCCATACAAAAGGTAGGTGGACCGCATGCCTTATTGGTGACCTGAGGCCGTGGCTCAATCGAAGGCATGGTGAGATTGACTTCTATCTAACTCAGCTACTGAGTGGACATGGATACTTTCGGTCTTACCTGCACAAGATTGGTAAGTCACGGTCTCCTGACTGCATTTTCTGTGCTGGAGAGGTCGATGATGCCTACCACACATTTTTTGTATGCAAGAGGTAGAAAAGGCAGCGCGGTGACCTCATTGAAGAAATAGGAGATCTCTCACCGGATGAACTCACTGGAGAGATGCTCACATCCGTTGACAAATGGAACTGTGTGGCACATTACGCTTGGGCAGTCCTTAAGATAAAAAGGAAAATATATGAGCGCCTGGAGGCGTCCAGGGCGGAGGGGTCTCTTTTCTAGAAATCCCTCTCCCTTCCCCTCCTTCCGTTGGAAAAGGGATCCCTGTAGCCCGGTGGCGCCTAAACGCGTAGAGGAATGAGGCTTAGCCCGAAGTAATGTGTCAAACGGTTCCAGGATAGGTTCTCAGATTGACAGGGGAGGTTTTAGTGGGTAGTCCAAGGGTATCCTCCATGGGAGTCCCACACTGCCAGACTCACCGGGTGTAAATGCCTTCACCTCCCTACCACAAAAAAAAGGGTAATCGTACAAATTCATATTTACCATTGTTTATTGAAAATGCAGTTTTTTCAATGTCACGGTCCTTGAGGGGTATCTGATGGAACCCACTCTTTAGGTCTATTATAGAAAAGTACTTGTTGTTACCGAGGTTTGCTAAAACTTCATTAATTTCAGGAATGCGGTAAGAGTCTGAAATTGTAATAGAGTTCAATTTTCGATAATCTATTACTAATCTATACTTCTTTTCTCCCGAGGTATCCTGTTTTTTCGGAACTAGCCAAACAGGTGCATTGTAGGGAGATCTGGACGGCCGAATAATGCCATTCTGCAGTAATTTTTTTATTTCTGTTTCAACTATTCCCCTTAAAGCTTGGGGATATGGATACGATTTTGAGTATACTGGTTCTTCTGAAGTTGTTCTAATTTCACCTTAAACTATAGTGTTATAAAGTTGGCTTGGATTAGGTTCTGATAGAATGGTAGGACAATCATTGAGGATCTTTTTCAAGCGATGAACCTGGGCGGTAGTCATATGGTTTGTCCTCATTTCTAAGTTGTTTACAGTGTTAGATTGTTGTTGCTTAAGGGGAATATGGAGTACTGCTTTAATGATCATGAAATCATTATTTGTGTGTATAATACTATGCATCTTTTTAAGTGTATCGTTGCCTATAGTACCTGCAAATGTTCGAAGATTTGGTAGAATAAAAATTTTAGTTTTTCTGTAAATGGTCCAAGCAGATTTATATACGCATGGTGTGTCATGTTCACAGTGCCACCAACAGAATTCACAGAAAAGGGTTTTTTATTAATTATTGGTTTGAAAATATATTGTGGTTGAATATAATTTTTATTCGAATCAGTATCTACTAAAAATTTCAAAACTTTCCCGCTCTTCGCTGTATATTCAAAATATGGAAGCGAAGAGCTCATAGATCTAAAAAATTCACGTCATCATTTTCCTCTGTCCTATCATTGTCTTCCAAAGCCAATGAGTCCATGTATTCTTGAAGGGAAGGATCATCTTCTTCTTTTGAATTGTCGGTTTCCTCCGGCTCAGGCTCCAAATTAAATAGCCTCTGCTGTTTGTTCGTCGGGTTTACTTGTGCCTGATTAAAGTCTTGTGGTCGTTTGGAAGGAAATGTTGGTCTTGCTATTTGTGGCCGATTTTGATAATTTACGGCCCTTGTCCTTTAGGATGAGTCAACGTCCATTGGTTCATATACTCTTGGTTTTGGTGGTAACGTGTGGTAATTTGGGTTGAGATTTTGATATCGAATTTGCTGGTGGAAATTAGGTCTTTGCGGTACTCTTGGATAGTGGAAGAGTTCCGGATGGAAATTACTCTTCATAGGCTGTTGGCTATAATTGTTTTGATTCTGTTTGTATCCTTCCTTCTTTGGAGGCAAAGGAGGAGGATTGCTGGAATCATGTTTACGAAAGGTGTCATTGGCGTGCTGGGTCCTGTAATTCACATTTTCTAATTTTAAACATAAGGATAAAGCTTACGGGAGGTCCACAGGCTCCCTTATACTGAGCAGGCGAGGTAAATCACCTCTGAGCACTCTTACAAAAGTATCCAATGCCTTCTCGCGGTAGCATTGAGTAAGGCTGTTTAGCGCGTCTTGACTAAGATTCATAACAGAAAGCTTATTTAATATTAAAGAGAGATGATGATAGACACTTTGATAAAATTCGTTAATTGTTCTAGATCCCTGAATCAATGTCGTAAGTTGGTATTCCAGAGTGCCTAAGTCCCGTTTGTCAGCGTAATGTAACATTAAGCATTTCGAGATCCTTACCCAATTTAAAGGAGTATTGTAGGATTCTAATGCGATATCGGCTTGGCTGATTATTTTATTCCGGATTACAGACAGTATGCCGTAATATTTTGGGGTTCCCTTCAAATGATCATAAATGTGTAGAATTCGTTCTACACTTTTTCGCCACGAGTTGTACTCGCTAGGCTCCCCAAAAAAAGTCCTTAGACTTTTAACTACGTCCGGATTTTTGTCAATGTCAGTTAAGTTCTGTCGTTGTTTGCGTTAATGGGTATGTCACAGTCATTGTTACCGTCCGCGGCAGGATCCATTAAAGCATTAAACAATGATAGTCCTTGTGTCTGTACTGTCTGAGAAGCAACACGCGTAATTAAAGAGATTAATTCCCGATTATTTTCATCCTGCATGTTATAGGCAATGCCACCTACTAGGTGATTATTGGCAGGGCCAGCTTGTGGGGGATTATTTGCGGCACCATCCCCTTCTGCAGGGATGTTTTCGGGATACATTTGGTCTTGGCGAGGTATAGCGGGACGTATTAAATTCTGAAGATTGCGCATCAAAAATTGACACACTTTTAACAAAGAGTCACGATTAATTCCGAGAAGTGCAAAAATTTCAAGGCATTTTCAAACAAACAAGCTATATACAACAGACTTGATAAAATATTTTTTCAAAAACACAACAACTATAAGTCAATGGACCCAAGATCAAAATTTAGCTGATTATTTTCAGTCATAGTAAAACCATAGATCGAATAATATATCGATCTTAGTCTATTTCTTCAAGTCACTGGATGTGCAATTCACATAAGCCTTACATTTTGTGGCTCATTAAGATTAAATGCACGATTTCACTTATGTAAAATTTTCGATCAATCAATGTTGCGATTATTTATATAGTTTAACTTAAAATTTTCAATCAAAAATGTAATTTGCAGGAGACTTATATTTCTGACTCCTGTTATGAAATTCAAAAATATTTATAGAACTCCACTTAACGTTTTCAATCAATCAATGTCGAAAATATGTATATAATTTAATCAAACAAAATGTAAGAAAAATCTGTGGCGAAATAAATATTTTGGATTAAAAAAATGTTATAACAAACGAAATGGCATACATAGAAAAATCAATTTTTGAATTACAGAATTACACTTACAGCAATATAATTGTTTTCACGAAATCCATTTTTTAATTCTCTCCTGAGTTCACTCGTCCTTATTGTCTTTTCTACTTTAGGATGTTCTTTTCCTTCTTGACAAAAAACTTTTTCTATTTGATCACTAATTTTCACTGTTCAATGTATTTGGCTCCGCTTTACTTTTTTTTCACGAGCACTTTGTTCGATTTAAACTCTTACTGAATTATCAATTTTTCGAAACTAAATTTTATGGGTTTAAAAGAGGGATGCTGGGTTCCACTCTTTTCGTTGAGATCCTGTGTTCACTTTTCCGGTTGACTTTTTCCTTTTTGTTCACTGTTTTATGTTTCACTACTAAGGAGCCACTTCCGAAACAAGTTGTTGCTTTTAATTCACCTGTACGCGAATTCTAGTTTCCACTGCACGGACAGGTTACCGATTTATAATTTTAGCTTTTACGTTTTAACAACGGACTGGTTACCGAATAATAATTTAACTTTAACGTTTTTAAACAACGGACTGGTTACCGACTTGCAACGACGCGAACACAGGTCCCTGCTCGGGCGCCAGTTAATAAATCAAAGACTTGTACGTCTTTTTAAAAATACGCGAGACGGGTGTCTCGCGGTCTTTATTGCATGAAAATTACAATAAGAATTGTACTTAATTCTAAAAATTTGGATTTTTATTAATTCTAAATGCTGCATCAGCATCTGGTCGTTCGTGGGAAGCTTTGCCGTGTGAATCGCTTGCATAGCATTTCCAGAATTGTGGAAATGCAACGACGTTGTTGTGTCTGGCGTTAACTTGCATACAATCCTTATTTCATTCAAATACGCAAAATGCCTTATATCTACAAACAATTCAATTCTATGGCTTTGCTCTAGTCACAGTTGTGGGAACTTGTACTCACATGACAAATCGGTCCCAGAGTCACAGTGACCCAAGCCTGTTCCCAAGTCATATTTTACTAAATCGAAACAATTTGGTTGGTGAGCACAATATCCCGTAATTGTGACTTTTTAGAACTACAACTCCAGGACCGATGAGTACAAGTACCCTCTGTGTTTGATTATAACAGTGATTTAGAACTGATTTGGCAAGTCAAATTTGCGGGAAATCGTACTTATCAGCCAAATCCGTTCTATTTAGTTGGAACGTGTCTTGGGAGCATAATTGGGGGAAGATTACAAATTTTGATGATGAGTCGGCTGCTTGCTGATCACATGTTTTTCATCACATTCGTTGTTTTTGTGTGCGTACGTGAATATAGATAATCGTGTGTGACAAGCAAATATTTGGTTCCTAGTCACTGTTACCGTGGTATCGACCCATCCCTAGTTAGGTGTGCCAAGAGAACACATACCTATATATTTTTAATTGTACATATAATGACTACACGAAAAGTGTTTTGATTTGATATACATATGTATGTACATACTTAGTATTTGGGTGAATGGGCCCTTGATCAAACCAGATGCTACGTTACTGATCGGATGTTCTTGAAAAATTCAGGAAAGATGAATAACTTACGAGTAAATATCTTTGAAATCTTGTACGCTTAATAGTATTTTCTATACCGCAATAAAATTGTAGCCGATTCAAATTTGTTTTATCATATATATCATAGAAGTTCCTTCAGTTTGTAAATTAGTTACGTGAATTAATGCCTGCATTTCATACTTTGCGCACAAAACACTTCTGACTAGAGTATGCTTGTATATACTTGAATTTTTTTAACTATCGATCAAATACCTTAATAGCGCTAAAGATTCTCCATCGAACATCAAAAAGTCAACTTGCATTGCACGCATTTGTTTCTCCCAGCAATTCTCTTGTACGCCCTACTTTATTCCAATATACATAATTAGTTTTGATGGAGTTTTCCAATTGATATCTTCTTTCAATAACACTGAAAATATATCTATATTATCATCGCCACTCTAATGGAATAGTGGGGTTTGGGGTTGAGTGTCAATTTCACCTAATGCTCGGCTACAGCTTCATAAAATGTCGTGTAAAAGAAGCGGTTCTTTTGCCAACAGTGTTTCAAAAACCCTGTATGCATTCTGAATAATTGCGAAAATTCATACTTGACGATATTCGCTTTCTTCACACCTTCCCTGTAACAATTACCATATCACACATCCTTTCAACGTTCATTTATATCCAATTCAGATTGAATCTTATCTGCAACCTTGCGTGCTGGTAATTCCACGTAGAATATACAAACCCTCAAAATGTTACATTCAACCACGACGACTCCTACTCGTACTCTTCACTTCCGTAAAACATACTCATGCAAACAAAACTAAACAAAAGTCGATTAAAATTTAATGAAATGTTTCGTTACGCTGGAATTCAAATAAGTTTCAGAATGTTTTTACGTTCATGACACAAATAGTATTATCTACTCTTACTTCGCTTGCATAGATTTTAGTTTTGCTACTACACACACTCGCATAAACACACATCCCCCACAAATACTGTATGCATGCAGAAATACGTACATATGCCTAAGAGAGAATCTATATGTTAGCATCCGCAAAGTGAAAATCGATTGATAAATATTTGATTGGTTCAAATAGAACAGTAACATCGAATAGAAAAGAAAACGTGTCTATGATTTGTAATGTAAAAAGATTAGCGGATAAATAGTTGATGAAACTAAATTGAAAACTAGCATTCGAACCGAATGGAGTTAATAGGATATTTGACTCTTTGTTTCTGAAAGTTATTCGAGGGTGGGTCTACAATTTGGCCTAGATAAAAAGGGTAACATATAAACATTGAATTTATTAGGGATGATATTGGCAAGATTTAAGGTTTTTATTGGTTTATTTTTCGCTTTATAAATAAATTTACAATCGGCAGCATTAAATAAACTCGCGATTTTTAGTTTGAAAAAAAAAAAACATATACTCGTATACTTGCATGTAAAATTAATACAAATTTTCAAAAATAAGTGATCTGGAACCAAATGTTCTTTACCTTTACGATGAATAACATCGTAGTTAAATTGTTGGATCCTTATCGCCCAACGTGCCAGATGACAATTTAGACCCCTCAGATTATTGAGCCACACCAGAGAGTGATGGTCTATTACTACCAAAAAACGTGATACTTTCAAGTAGAGCCGAGGTTTCTCTGTCGTTGTAGAATCGTTTTCTCTGTCTTGTAAAGACCACAGCTAAGGTAGCATGCCACGGTTGCACTCTCTGAGTGGCTCTAGCTCAGTACCGTACTTAACCCATGATCCGAAGCGTCTGCCTAGACGTTGAATGATAAGGGAGAATCTGGGCACGTTAAGATTGATGCCGTCAACAGCATGATCTTGCATAAAGGCTAACTTACATTGATCCGTCCAGTTGAACCTCCTACTTTTACGTAGTAGGTTCATGAGTGGCGCAGTTAATATGGCATGGTCTGGAATAAAGCGTCGATACCACGACATAATCTTTCCCTGGTTGGACGTAAAGTCTATTTTCATATAATATTGTACTACCCATGGTTCTTCAGCTGTGGGTGGCACAACTCGCATTTTCCCCAGTCGTGATACTATGACCTGAAGAATTTCCAGGTGTTTTTCGAAATCACTGGTCACTATTATCACGTCATCCAAATAGACGAAAACAAAAGGTTCCAGTTCTGGCTTTAAGATTCGGTCCAAAAATTGTTGCCACATCGCAGGAGCATTGTGCAGCCCAAAAAGCATTAGTTTAAACTGAAACCAATCCCATCAAGGCACAGTAAATGGCTTCCTGGGTCATGGAAATCTGCCAGTAAGTAGAATTCATATCCAGCGAGGCGAGATATCAGGCTGCGCACAATTTATCCAACGTAGAGGAGATATATGTTAATGGGCAGGCGTTTCGCTAAAATAAGCTGTTCACCTTCTTAAAGTCTAAGCAAAAGCGGCACTTATCAACCATCTTCTCTAGGCTGATGACCAGGGGCTCCCGGAAGGTTCTATTACTCTCAACCACAACATCTCATCCAGGTCCTCGTTGATATACACCTGTATTGCCAGGGACACAGGATAATAGCCTTGTTTGATGGTTTCAGACACATGCTCAGCTTCTTTGGCATAACCTAAGCCATCCATCATCAAGTCAAATTTCCTCGAGACCAGCGCTTTCAGGCATGCTTCATTCTGTGAAACAAGCCTGGTTCTTCGCTGCAGCGTTTCACAAGCTGCTACTGCCGTAGAATCTCAAGACTCCCTGCTGAGATCCAGGACGACTCAAAACGAGTGGAGGAGATACTATCATAGAATTAGTCCGTGAGAGGCCGCGGGCATCACCATGATCTGGATCCACCGCATCACTCTCTTCACCGTTACTGGTGTATAGACTAAAATTTCAGCTGGAGACATCCGCTTTTCGCTAAACGAATCGCCGAACAATTCAATTTCTGTAGTTCTTGTCCTGACGCCTTCAGCTGTGTCTATCGAAAATAGTGTCTATTGCTTCCGAGTCTAACAAGCCCATCAATGACCTTCACTTCAATATGTGGGTGATAATTCGTTCCCGTCGGCTTCAGTGCAAATTCCGCCCTAGTTTTCCTATGCCATTGACCTAGTTAGATTGATTATACAGGTACTCCCTACGTTACTTAGTGAGTACGGTTCCGGTTTCTCGAGAGTACCAGACTCGCTGCTTGATGGCCTATTGTTCCCCAGCAAATCTTAACGAGCGATCCGAACATGATGCTTCCCTTACCCCTATCCGACCACAGCCAAAACATTTCTTAGCCTCACTACATGTCCTAGAGATGTACCCGCTCCTTCTGCAACTCCAACAGCGAGTATCTTTACCTAGCTCTTGCGATGCCGCCACTGCCAACCAGGTCTAGAACAAAGACAGGAATGCCAACTTACTAAAGCGCATAAAAATGAGCAACAGTGTATTTCCTTCACGTACGTAATCAAAGAGACCTACAAACTATCAAAGCACGTTAGGGAACATAAACCGCAAACTGCATTCAAAACTGACAACAATATTGGAAATAAACTGAAACCAAAACTGAATGACACATCAACGTACAAAAGCAGCAGTATATACAAATTGACATGCGAGGATTGCGACATGGTATACATAGGAAGGACAACACAGAAACTAACGACAAGATACAAAGAGCACTTACGATTCTTCTTACACAACAAAGCAGACTTCAATTATGCGATGCACCTACAAAATCAAGCATCTAATGTATACTGCTATCAATCGAGTTAAAAAAAATAACTTAAGGTAATTTCAATTGACGTTATTTGCTTGATACCACTTAGTGCAGACTAACAACTGATTTCTTACATTCTACCATGGCTTGGATAATTGTTGGCTGTAACCAGTAGATTTTGGAACGAATTGAATTATCATATGTTATTCCTCCCGAGTTTAAATAAAGATTCCTCTGAATCTTTTTATTTACTTTTGGATATAATTTTATCTTCATAATAATGGTTAACAAGGTTATTGCTAGTACTGCTATTGTAACAATACTTAAATTTATGCCATATGAAATATTTTGATACACTTTCAGTTCATTGATTTCCTTAATAATATCAGGAAATTTAGACTCTTAATATTTTATTCAGATAAAATATTTTTCCTTATTTATAATTTTTTGATTTTAAAAAGCGTCTTGACCAATTGTGATTGAACAATTATTAAAATTTACAAGAGAATCATTTTTTAATACATTTTCCCTATTATCACAATTATGCTTTAATTCTTGCTCATTTGTATGTTTTACTTAAATCAGTTCTTCGTCAATAACACAAATTTTTGTTTTGTTCTCATGTTTCAAAATATAGGGTAGTCCAACCACAATGCCCAATGTTAATTGTGAGTCACACCTTAACGTCAAGTTTTTTGCCCAACTTAATTTGAGATTTCTTTGTTTCAGTGTTTGAAAAATCCAATTATGGAGAGCTACACAACTGAGCGGGGCGTTAAGGTTGGGGAAAAGATACGATAGCTTCTGTTTTGGGGGCTAGTGGTCGAAATCCAGACGACCTCAGGTTGACCGACTTGGCATTTACCCCAGTTAACGTGGAGATTCATCGCCTGTAGCATGAAGTGAAGTTGCTTGAGGTGGCACTGGTGTTGGTCGTGGCTGGCCGAGAACACTAGGATATCGTCCTAATAGACCCGGACCAAGTCCAACTTCCTCAGCAGATGGTTCAGAGTCCGCTGCATCGTTTGGGCTGCATTGCGTAAACCCAAAGTCATTCCCAGGAACTCATACAGTCCGAATGGTTGTCGTAGAAGGCACGCTGGAGGTCAATTACTGAAAAAACAGTGCAAATGGGCAATCAATCAAATGCTCGATGATGAGCAGTGGGTAACAATCCGGTCGAGTTTGAGTATTGAGTGGACGGCCGTCTCCGGTAGCTCACCAATGGCCACCGTCCTCGGGCACCATGTACGATTTTGGTACTTTACGGACTGTCCATTGAATCAATCAATGCTGTTTTGATTTGATCATCTTGAAATTTTCGAATAAGATCAATAATATAAATTTTTGGGGGAGTTCATGATTTAAATGATTTTCCTTAGTTTGCAACAAAGTGATGACCGTTGAAAATGCAGAAACAATGGATTTTCTTATAAACGTACACATCTCATTGACATGTTTCTTGCTTTTAATCATTGCTGGTGGCTGCATTTTGCATGTTGGGTACAAAAATCTTCTGACATGACCGTAGGTCTGTTTACTCTAACTTGTTTATTTCTGGAATTATGACCAAAGCTATGATAGACTTAAAAAATCAACAATATGACGATTTGTTTATTAAGTTTTACTATAACAGCACAAAATAAAGCAATGTATTAAAAAATCAACAGAGTTTTATAGGTGAACTTGAACTTTCGAAAAACAATCAAAACAATATGCTTTTTTACAAATTTTGCATTGCGTTGACACTCGTTTAGCCTTAGCACGTGCATGTGAAGCAAGTCATCCTTTGCCAAGGAAATTTTGAAAGCATCCTACGCATCTTCTGCGGATGATACGAGATCCTTTCTTGCCCAAAGATTCCTAAAAAATGTGCTTTTCCCAGTAAGGAACGTGTATTTGAAGAAGACGGTCTTCCTTATAATGGTCCTTGTAGTCCGGATGGCCCTGCTGATCCTAATGACTCTGACGACCAAACATGTGATAATGGCGTTCTGACTATGTTTGCAGAGTTAGGTTCCCGTGACAGTTGTGAAAGTTCAGGTTGTAAAAACTTTTTCAAAATGGCTTCATGTGCTGCTAGAATGCTCAGTTTTTTTTCTTCTTCTAGGATGCAACTCATTATATATAACCATAGCGTTTACTGCAGCTATTGATAGTAAGTCTATTGCAACCATTTTATACCATGTTATAGTTTTTCTACAATAATAATCAGCCACATCTATACCTTTTTTTTCCTTTGTTGTAACTCAGGATCATGTTGGGCTTGAGTTTCTTTACCATGGCAAGTCAACAATGCACTAACATCTCTTTTGTCTCTCCATTTTAGCACAGTCACGTTTTCATTCTTTTGTTTCACTGCAATCTCACCTGTTGCTAGTTTAGCATCCATCACATCTTTGGGAAAACCTCTTCTTTTATTGTTCACCGTGCCGCAAAGATCCGTATTGCGGGGAAGTAAAACTCTGCCAGAGGGATGCTCGTGTAGCAATTGTCAGTTATTGTGCAGCAGCTTTCATCAAGGAGACTTTCCGTTAATATTACAACTATACTGCCGGAGGTATCCAAGCCAAAAACTTGTACCCTTTGTCCAGTGTAAATTTGATATCCCCACGTGTAACCTTCTGCAGACCACAGCTTAAAGATTTTTATGCCATATTTATGTGCCTTTGAAGGTATGTATGTGGTCTTTTAGTTTTATTAGGAGGAACGTGAAGAGAAAAGACAAGATTCAAATAACACTTATAATTATATTTTAATGAGACAATTTTTGTAATATTTTGACAAAACACTTTCAAAGATATTTCAATAATACTTGCCGTCACACTCCAATAATACCTTCGATGATATTTACTACTGAACTTCTGACTTCTTTTCAGCTGTGATATTTTACCTTCATCCACGTCCACGTTTAGAAAAGAAAAAGAAAAGTCGTCGGCCAAAACTGAACAAAGAGAACCAACCGGCAGAATGATTGTAATGGGTACAGTTCTGTGCAGGGAACAAGCTAAATTGGTGCATGTGTTGGGCTTGGTGACATTTGCGGTGAAGTGTTACCAGGCACGATTCTACATCTCGGCCATTCCTGACTGTTCTTCAGTCCCTGAATAATAGTCCTGTTTTTCGCTTACTTCATCCTCCTTTTGGTCTTTGTCTCTCATCTTCACTGTTATTCTCGGTAAACTCGTCGTCTTCTTCGCACCAATACTTCATTTTGTCTGCACCTGTTGTTGTAGTTTTAGGGGCGCACCATTATCAATTCTCTCAACAACGTATCGATCGAACCCTTTTGTTGTAGGATTCTGTGAGGTCCCAGAAATTTTGGTTTGATTTTCGAAGCTAGAGAGAACTGCGTCCTTTCGATTGCCACTAAGTTATCCACCTTATATTGTAAAGCTCTTCTGCGTCGTTTGTCGAATTGTTGTCGGTTGTCTTCCTGAATCCTTGTTGTATCTTGCTTGGCCTTTTCTCGTAAGTGTTCACGTTCTTCACAGTAGCTTTTTGCGTATTCTTGCTCAATTATCCGCATAAGTTGAACGTCCTTTATACCTTTCATCGCAGTTCCTGTTAGGAGCTCATACGGAGACATTTGTGTCGCTCGTTGGAACGTACTATTGAGAATTCTCTGCAGTGTTTTTAAGTGTAGGTACCATATCTCTGCATCTTCCAGCGAAAGTTTAGTGAGCGGGGCTATCACTGTTGAGTGCAACCTCTCTTCTTGCCCGTTCACTCTTGGTGAACCAACTGTAATGAAGTAGAGTTTATATCATGGTTAAAACAATACTCGCGAAAAGTGTTGGATTGGAAGGCCCCTCCTCTATCTGTAATGATTCGTGATGGATATTCAAATGTTTCAGCTACTATTTCGTACTTTTGGATTACTTCTTCTACTCCTAACGTTTTGGTGGGAAAGAGCCAACAGAACTTGGCAAAAGCATCTATTACAGCCAAGATATGACGGTAGCCCTTTTTTGTCATTGTAAGTGGACCAAGGTGATCGAAATGTAAAGTTTCCAGAGGTCGATCACCTTTTGGGATTGGGTTCAGTAAAGCTTCTGGTTTACCCGTTTTTCTCTCCGACAGGATACATCTCATGCAATTAGCTATGCACGCATCAATCCTGTGTTTCAAATTTGGGATATAAAACTCCTTCTTAATGATCTCTGACATTTTCCTGTTGGTGGAAATGACCTTGTTCATGCGCGTTTCGGATGATGGAACTCTTCATTTTTTCTGGCACAACATAAGGCAATTTATTTTCAGTCTTTTTACATAAAAAACCGTGATGTATAACGACATCGTTATATGGTCCCTGCTTCAACAGCTCAATAATTGCGTTCAACCTTTCATCTTTCCTCTGTGATTCTTTGATTTTATTGAGGAAGTCATTTTCTGCTGCTGCACAGAGTACAATTGCATTCCTGCTGAGGGCGTCTACGTACGACATCTTTGACCCAGAACGGTGCTCCACTTCGTAGTCATAATCTTCTAGAAGTAAGGCCCAGCGTGCTACCCTAGTGACCAAGTCGTGTTTTTTCAAAGTCATTTCGAAAGCTTTGCAATGAGTGACTAGCTTAAAATGTTGACCGAATAGGTATACGCGAAACTTCTTCACTGCCTCCACGATTGCGAGTACATCGAGCTCGTAACTACTGTACTGTTGCTCAGCTTTGGAAGTCTTCTTACTGAAGTAGTACACCGGATGAAGTGAGTTTTCTTCGTCTCCTTGTTGTAGAAGTATTGCGCCATAGCCGTATTTGCAGGCATCTGTATGGAGTTCTGTATAAGCATCGTAAATAAAAATCTTTAACGTTGGTTCCGTGGTAAGAGCTTGCTTCAACCTATTGAAAGAATTTATTTGATCAGTATCGAATTTTAATTTAGCGTGTTTTTTCAACAAATCGCTTAACGGCTTAGCAATCAGTGAATAGTTTTGTATGAATTTGCGAAAATAGCCAGTTAGGCCAAAAAAACTTTGGACTTGCTTTGCAGTAGCTGGCTGGGGAAAATTCATGACAGCTTTAGCCTTAGATGGTGATGGTTTCAATGTTCCTCGATTAATTACGTATCCGAGATACTCGATTTCTTCTCTTAAGATCATGCACTTTTTCCATGTTATGCCCAACCCATTTTTAAGCAGTAACTTCTAATACCCTCTTCAGGCTTGCCAAGCCTTCTTCGACTGACGATGCTGGTATAACTATATCGTCGATGTAAACTATCACTACTCCTTGGCTGATGAGATCTTTTAAAATATAGTTGATGAATTTCCGGAATCTGCTTGGGGAGTTGCATAGATCAAATGGCATGCGCAGAAACTCGAACTGCCCTTGTCGGGTAACGAAGGAGGTGTACTTTTGGCTGCCTGCTTCAATACCAACGTGGAAGAACCCGTTTTCTAAATCTAGAGTCGTGTACCAACAAGCCACTTGTAAACAATCGATCTGGTCTTCTATCACTGGCAAGGGGTATCTATCTTTATGTATCTCCCTGTTGACTACTTGGAAATCCATACAAAGTCTATATAAAAAGTCTTTTTTCTCACCAATACAACTGGGCTAGCATAATCAGACGCGCTCTCCTGGACTATACCATTCCTGATCCACTCTTGAACCTGCTCTGCTATTATTTTTTGCTTGTGAGGGAGAAATCTTCAAGGCGACTGGTATACTGGACCTTCATCCATCGGGACTATTTTCATCTGGATCGGCGATTCAACAGGAGTTTCAGACTTGTAATTCCGAATCAACGTAAGTACTTCTTCTTTAACATTATTTTCTAGGTGTGCTAAGTTGGGGAGATTGTCGGAGAGCTCAGCTGTAACATTGATTTCGGCTAACAAACATGCTTTCGCCGTCTCATCTTCTGTTTCTGTATTGCCCTCTCTAATCGTGGTTTTCTTCTTGCTGATGCTAACTTCGCCGTTTTCTATCTGCACTACTGCTAATTGCAGTACATTCATGCCTAAAATAAAATCTGGTTTCATGTGGTTGTTATTAACAATATAAACCTCTGTATTTTCAAAAATATGTTCATTGATTTGTATCCTAGCTAGAAAGGATCCTTCTGTTGTGACACTTGCCCCGAGCCCTGCTACTCTCAGTTGTGACGCTCTGGAGAAATATTTTGGGATAATTGATTGTAAATGGCATTCTTATAGGCCGCAGATATCGCTCCCAGTGTCGACTAGAGCATGGATTGGGAAATCGTCAATTTTCGTTCTAACGTACATACCACTTTTTACTATAATGTGCGAACCTGTACCTACATTCGTCGTGCCTTCACCCGGACAATTAATACTCTTATGGTCAAACTTATTGCATCTGAAACACTTCGGTCCTTTTTCCTTTTGGGGACAGGAACTCCACTCATGTTCCATTGATCCACAATTGAAACAATATCTCCTCGATCTGCAGTTCTGTTTTTTATACTTCTGTAAGTTTCTCACTCGATCTACTCCATCGTTCTTTCCGCCCGTTTGTCTATTTTGTTCGTTTTTCATTTTTTCGTAAATATATAACTTTTCTTTAAGCTCGCTGACCGTTTTCGCGCCATATAGAATTACTTTATTATTCGAATAGTCTTTAATACCGTGGACAACGTAAGTTATTACGGAAAGTTCATTCACGTCTGCCTGCGATGCGATGTCGATCATGGCATATAGATATTCGCGCACCGTTTCATTGCTCCTCTTTTTCCTTTCTTTTAATTGCTGGTGAACGTCTGCGCTACTTCATTTAGGCAAAAAATCCGGGTTAAGTGCGTTTTTAAAATCATAATAATTCATCGGCTTAGCCTCACAATCTATAAACATTTTGGCTGCACCACAAAGCGAACGCTTGCAAAACATAAACTTTTGCAAATCATTTAAATGAAAAGTATCGGCGAATTGTTCAAATTTGGCGATCCAATTTTGTACACTTATAGTATTATCTCCGGGAAATTTTCGTAGAATAGTCTCAAGTTCCAAAAAATTGAGTTTAATAGAATACCCGTTCATCTCAAAATACGGGATTCGCGATGAATTAACACGTGTCTCAGATTCGAAATCAATCGCGACGTTGCTGTTTTGTCTATTACTTCTTCTTCGTCCACCCATCGTGAATAATTTGCGTTTGTTCTCTTCTTTTTTTTTTGTTTTTAAAATTTTCTTATTAAAATATTTAAAAAAAAATTCAATCGGGGAAAACTTTATACGTTACTGTAATTCTTTCACAAATTTTCAATTGCTTTTGATGAATAATTTCGTAAGTCACTGTAATTCTAATCGCAATTTCTAAATTTTGTGAATGAATAATTTCTTAAGTCACGGTAATTACTAACACGCGCGCATACAACGGGATTTTAAATTCTGATACCGTAATACCAATGAAAAAGGAAAAGAAAAAAGATTCAAGTTTTCTAACGATATAATGCAATGATACTAATGAATTTGTCACTTTTAACAATATAACATTTTCATTTTTAGCAATTAAACTTCATTACTCTGTTACACCATTCATGAGAATATAAGATTTTTCAGTTTTCCTTTCACGTTTTCTTTTTCACGTTCATTTAAACATTTTTTCAGTTTTAGTTTTATTACCTCTCTTTACATTTTTGCTTTTGCAAATTTACAGGAATACAACTTGAATCCTTGCTTCACATCCTTCACATCCCGGTTGAGCCCCCATATGCGGTCTTTTAGTTTTGTTAGGAGGAACGTGAAGAGAAAAGACAAGATTCAAATAACACTAATAATTATATTTTAATGAGACACTTTCTGTAATATTTTGCCAAAACACTTTCAATGATATTTCAATAATGCTTCCCGTGACACTCCAATAATACCTTCGATGATATTTTAATAATACTTTCTGTGATATTTACTACCGAACCTCTGACTTCTTTTCAGCTGTGATATTTTACCTTCGTCCACGTCCACGTTAAGAAAAAACAAGTTGGGTAAACAGACCTACGCTCATGTCAGAAGGGTTTTGTATTCAATTTACAAAATACAGTCACCAGATCGAATCAAATCAAGAAACATATCAAAGACGATTTTATTGGAGAAAATATGAAATTCGAAGATCATACTCTTATAAACAAAGTTGAACGAGTTTCGACTTCTGAGGTTTTTGTTATTGTTCTGTTCATAAATATCTCCCTTGATAATTATTTCATATGTCCATTCGCGAGGGAGGAAACACATTTTTCATGTATTTTCCTCCTGCGCCCCCACTGAAGCAAAACCTGTCAGTTTAACAACTGTTTTGAAAAGCTCCCATGAAAACTTTCATTTCATACTCATATCGGTTACGTTTGATGAATTTTTGTTTTTCAGGGGCCACTCCCCTGTACTGTTATCATCGATTAATGGCCAATTTTTTCGAATCCCAGAATGATTACCAAACGCCTTTGCTAGGAGCTCTCTCTCGCCTCCTTGACTTGTTTCACTTATGAAAATTAATTGTAGGTACTCATCTTCAGTCATTCACTAAATTGAATCAACATAAAATCGATAAATCATACTATTACTAACAAAGTTGAGTGAATTGCGACTTCTCACGTATTTGTTGTTGTTGTACTCATCAAGGCCTACATTCTTGATTTTTTTGATTTTTCGGATCACAGCTGTCAAATCGCGAGGGGGGGGGACACCAATTTTTCGTGTGTTTCCCCTCCCTGTGCGCCCCTCGAAGCAAACACCGCTAAATTAAGACCTGTTTTGAAAAGTTCTCATCAAGACCTTTCATTTGATACCCATAACGGCTACCTTCAATGAAATTTTTTTTTCGGGGGGTCACTCCCCTATATGGAGAGACCCCCCTTAAATACCTTATTAATTTTTTTTTGCACTTGAACTTTGAAGAGAACACCACCTTACACCTAGATACAAAATTTGATGTTTCTAGCTTAAGTAGTTTCCGAGAAAAAGTGCTGTGACACACGGACGGACGGACGGACGGATGGACGGACAGACAGACGGACAGGCAGGATGTTTTGTAAAATAATTTTACAAAACCCTAAAAAAGAAAACTCGTCGCCCAAAACTGAACAAAGAGAACCAACCGGCAGAATGATTGTAATGGGTACAGTTCAGTGCAGGGTACAAGCTGAATTTGTGCATGTGTTGGGCTTGGTGACATTTGCGGAGGAGTGTTACCAGGCACGATCCTACATGTATTGCCGGAATTGTAGTCTTTCACGGAAGTGAGCAATTGACTCGTCAACAATAATCTGGCCGTGCGTATAAACGACTCAGGAATTCCCCACAATCAGGTCACTCAAGGGACTGATTTTGTACAGTCGGTCATTCTCATCTCTGGGCGCGTTATTATCACAAAGATCTTAGGATCAAACGAAATCTATTGTAAGACATATTTATCGTATGGAGCAATGGGTGATAGTAAATATCATCTTTTTTTCAATAGCATTCAATCGTTGGGAAAACTATTACACCCGTAAGAAATACAACGCCAACTAATTTCAAAATTTTGGGTTCATACAACATAATTTACGACTATGTGGATGGGCAGGTTCTTGTAAGCATACCAATTGGTTTGTTGCACCATCATATTTACTACGTCATCATCAAAAATTTTACGGAAAATTGTATAAACATCAGTTTTGGGTATTATTATATTATTTTATTGTACTATAATATTGGATATTATTGTAACATGTATTACTATTGTGAATTATCTATAATATTTGACATAATGACATTTGTAATGTCAATTGTAATAAACGTGTGCTCGGCCTCTTCCGCTTGCGACCACCAAGGAGTAAAGACGTCTTTTCATCCCCTCCGATATATTACAAATTGGCGACGAGGATCTCAAGGTTAACGGGTTGTGTTATATTATAGCATTTAACAATGCTGAACGACGATTAAAATATCAGCCAGGTAATTAGCCCAGTGGTCAGGGCATCAAATATGCCGGAATTTCCCGTTCATGAAAATTTTCAATTGTGGAACGAACGACTCGAGATGCACTTCATCGAAGTCGGCTGCACCACATCAGAGGGGAAAATTTCAACATTGTTGAAAATGATTGGATCGGAAGCATACAGCATTATACATTGTATATGCAGCCCAATTTTACCAAGCGCGAAAACGTATAAGGAACTGGTGGACATATTAAAAAGGCATTTTATGCCACCAGTAATCGTATTTCGGGAACGAAAGAATTTTTATTCTGCGAAAAAGTTGGACAGTGAAACGGTGGCCGCGTGGTTTTCTCGGGTTAAGAAACTGTCTATGAACTGCAAATTCGGAAGCAGAATGGAGCAGAAAGTTCTAGATAAGTTCACCACAGAACTACCAACGAAAATTTTTGAGAAATTATACGAGGAAGATGAAACTCTGTCCCTCAGCAATGCGCTAAAGAAAGCGTTAATATACGAGACTAAATATGCCCAAAAGTGTCAACAAGTGAATTTTGTTCAAAAGTTCAGAAATAAGCTGAAAAAGACGAACAACGAGGAAAACAATAGTTCAACGAACAATTCTCAACCTAAGAAAGTGTGTCGACATTGTGGTTGGAAGAACCACTTGTCAGATAAATGCAAGTTCCGCACAGCGAAGTGTCATTCATGTGGAAAGCAGGGGCTTTAGCGAGCATATGCCGAAACAAGGGAAGTCGTAGAGAAGATAATGAAGTTAAATACATTCAGAATGATGATGGTTCTAATAATAATTTTTCCATTTACAGTGTAATTGAAGATGTTAATTCGGACTTCCCGGTTTTTGCCATCGACGGTCAAAGTAGTGCATCGAATTGTTACGAGCTATCGGTGGAAATTGAAGGCCAATCAATGTTGGCAATTTATGATACAGGAGCGCCATGTTCGCTGATGTCTATCAATGTATTTGATCGCAATTACGACAGATGGATTCTTCGATCATGCACATCATCATTCACCGGCTATCGAGGCGAGACTTTCAAATTGTATGGACAATTCGAGGCAACCGTAAACTTCAATGGCCAGAAAATAAGAGGTAACGTAATCGTAGCTGACACAAACAGAAAAACATTATTGGGTCGGGATTTTTTGCGCGGATTTAATTTTGAGTTAGTCCAAAAATCTACAGTTAACTTGGTTATTAACGAAACTTCTCGAATCTCGGATGATTATAGTGAAATCAGTGAGTCGCTTAAAAGTGACAGAAAAGATGTTTTTAAGAGTGGCTTAGGTAAATACAAGTTAGCCGAAATCAATTTAGCAATCATGCCTGATTGCCAACCTATATTTTGCAAGCCGTGGCCTATTCCTTTTGCGTGGAAAGAGGAAATTGAAAACCAATTGGACCGGTTAGTGAGTTCCGGGATGCTTGTTCCAACTAATGATTCTGAATGGGGCACACCTCTTGTTCCAATCTTGAAGCCAAACGGCAAGCTTCGAATTTGTGGCGACTATAACACAACCATAAATAAATTTCTTCAGGACTTTAAATATCCTCTGCCACGTATTGAACAAATATTTGCTTCAATGCAAGGTGGCAAGCTCTTTACAAAGCTCGATATGTCCAACGCTTATAATCAGCTTATTTTGAACCAACAATCTCAGAAAATTTGTACCTGGAGCACCCACACAGAAATTTTTTCAAAGACCAGGTTACCTTTTGGAGTCAAAACAGCGGGCCAAACTTGTCAGTCCATCTCAAAACATTAAGAGATGTACTGCAACGTCTCAGAGAAGCTGGATTCAGGCTAAATTCTGATAAGTGCGAATTTTTCAAAAGGAAAATTTCGTACTTAGGTTTTGATATTGACGCAACAGGTCTTTTCAATAAAAAGGAACGCATTAAAGTTGTTTTGAATGCACCCAAACCATCCAATGTTTCCGAATTGAGAGCTTTCATTGGTCTGGTTAACCACCATTCAAATTTTATTCAGAATTTTGCTGATAAAATGACTCCTTTGTACGACTTATTAAAAAAGGGTGTTGAGTTCAACTGGACAAACCAGCGTCAGAAAGCTTATGAACAAATGAAGATGGAAATCTGTTCGAAAAAAACGCTTGTTCACTTTGATCATAAACTACCGACAGTTTTGTCGACTGACGCATCTAATTTAGCGATCACTGAAGTTTTATTGCATGTGTTTGATGACGGAAGTGAAAAGCTCGTTGCCTTTGCATCAAGAGCGTTAAACATCGCTGAAAAAAGATACAGTACAATTGAAAAAGAAGCACTCGCAATAATATTTAGCATAACGAAGTTGAAACAATATTTATTGGGCATGCATTTCGTATTAAAAACCGATCACAGGCCACTTTTGGCTATTTTGGGTCAACATAAGGCCCGTAATGGCTGCATCACGAATACAAAGATGGGCCTTTACACTTTCGGGATTCGATTACAATATCAAATATGTAAAGGGCTCCTCAAATAAAGCGGACAATTTGTCTAGGATGCCTCAATCAGAAATTACTGAAGAAAAACCAGAACCAAATTACATAGATTATTTAGGGTTTATTAATCCGTTAAATTTAAATTATAAAACCATAGGAATTGAAACAAAAAGGGATAGAATTCTGTCAAAGATTCAAGATGGAACTTTGGAAAAATTTGACGGCAAAGATTTTGAGCCATTTAGAACCAGGCATTCAGAGCTAACAGTAGAGAGAGATTGCTTTTTGTGGGGATATCGCACGGTGATTCCTACTAAATTAAGGAGTGATGTCTTAGATTTACTACACCAGTCACACTTCGGTATAGTAAAAACTAAATCTTTGGCGCGCTCATACATTTGGTGGCCAAAAATGGATCACGAAATTGAAAATTTGGTAAGAAATTGTAGTCCATGTCAAAAATAACAGGCTAGCCCAGAAAAGGCTACGTTAATTCCGTGGGCGCCAACATTCTCTCCATGGCAAAGAATTCATGTTGACTTTGCCATTCCAATCAAAGGTTATTATATTTTATTAATAGTGGGCTCTTTTTTGAAATGGACAAAAGCATTCAAAACCAAAGACATTACGTCTTCATTCACTATAGATAAGCTGAGGGAAGTTTTTTGTCGATTTGGCTTAGTGGAATCCTTGGTAACTGATAACGGTAGACAATTTACATCACAAGACTTCAAAAATTTTGTTGATATGAACGGGATAAGGCATGTTTTCACAGCTCCTGGTCATCCTGCAACGAATGGTCAGGCTGAAAACTTTGTTAAAACTTTGAAGAAATCTTTATATGCAGCACTCCAACATGATCAATCCGATTTTCAAGTGACTTTAAACCGATTTTAATTTGACTATCGCATCATGAAGCACTGTACAACAGGGGAGTCGCCTGCAAACCTACTTTTTAATAGAGAACTCAGGTCTCGGTTTAGTTTGCTAAAACCGCCACTATTAAAGCAAAACATTCAAGAAGCTCAACATGTTGCAATTAAAAAATGTTGAGGCAATCGAAATGTACAATTTTCAGTTGGACAAAAAGTCCATATTTGAAATTATAGCGACCCCAATAAACCGAGTTGGTCGTCTGCTGTTGTCAAAAATAAAATTGGCCCGCGAAATAACACTTGTCTACTGATTAATAATAATAATCGTCCTATAAAAAGACATATCAATCAAATTCGACCAGCCAATGAAAATGATGTGCCGATCGAGGAATCCAATGATTCTTCAAATAATCCTTCAAATTCACCCAACATTTCCGAGATTTCCTACGATGGCGAAGAGGAGCAGGTGGATCACTCGACGGCAACCACTGATGCCGAAATAGACGTAAGAGAGGGAGATGATAGAGCTCGTAGAGTAGCATTTTTAGAAGCCATAGAGAAAATGAAAGATCAAAAATAAAATACTAGTTATGATTTTTGGATAAATGAAGTAGATCTAAACTTTTATTATTGAAATGAAACATCTAATAAGAATTGAAATCAGTTAAAATAATTATGGTAAAATGTATGTATGGAGATTAATTTACACTTTGAAATTTATTTTGTAAACTTTGTATATTTCCTCATCACTCTGAAAATAGTGTATGGATTGATGTAAACAATTTAAGGAAAAGGTTGTTGGATATTATTATATTATTTAATTGTACTATAATATTGGATATTATTGTAACTTGTATTACTATTGTGAATTATCTATAATATTTGACATAATGACATTTGTAATGTCAATTGTAATAAACGTGTGCTCGGCCTCTTCCGCTTGCGACCACCAAGGAGTTAAGACGTCTTTTCATCCCCTCCGATATATTACAATCAGTGTCAGAATCAAATAATACCTGTTGACGAGATAGTTCATCATGGCCTATGAACTATTTCCGCGATAATCCTTTGACTTCAAAACTCCACTGGGAATCGACATCTGCAGGAGCGTTTGATTGTCTTCGTCTTCTTGGCTCCGGTGCGCAAGATGAAATATTGGGCACGGGAAGTTGAATAGGGAGCTTAAGGGCACTAGGGCTGAACACTCATCTGCATCAGTCCCAAGCTCCACTTCACCTGTGATCATTTTTATTGGTTCCTCAATATCCAGCCGAACTTCTATAGGCGTTTCCATATCTTCATCATCTCCGTCGTCTTGGCCACCTGCCTGATCCAATGATTCCATGATTGCATATCAAAACGTTCCACGAGTCTTCTTATAACTTCGTCACTAAGTTTTGCCATTTCAACACTTCAGAACAATAAAAAACGAAAAAAACCTTAACTAGAAAAATTGTCACTCATTGTTTTGATTTTACCGTTCCTACAAGAATAATTTTTTTTATAGTTGAGCACACGTCAATATTTTTCTACCACAGTTAGGGTTGCCAACCATACTCTGTAATAAAGTATGGTCTGTACCTTATCTTAAAAATAGAGTTAATTTGGTAAAGTGACATTATAATTGGAAAATACTTTATTTTCTCGTAATACTTTTTGCCCCCTCTGATGCATGGTATACTTTATTCTTCTTAAAACAAGTTGGCAGCCCTTACCACAGTCTTCATTTGTTTACTGACACACTCATAGGTCTGTGGTACACGCTAACGCACGATAATTCTACTTTATAAGTCCATGTATCCCCGGGGGTATACGGTTATATATATGGCTTTTCCCCGATATATTTTTCGATTTTTATGCATCAGTGATTAGTTGGCATCCAGCAAATGTAAACGCATGTGGACTTGACTTGTTTCGTCGATGCTCACCTGAAACAGAGCCATTTAGAATTTTTCCTGGAGAAATAGTTGTCGGACTCACTGAGATGAATACATTTAAAAATTTATGGCTTATTGGTAATCTCAAAATTTAGGTAGCGTATCGTGGACTATAAGGGTAACACAATAAATAAATGATTCAAAGTACTAATTGTTCTTCGGTAAAATGACATTATTATTGCATGGTTTGAAGAACTAACATTATCTTTTGTGGCTTTAGTTTCCAAACTTAAAATTAATACCATAAATTTGCTTTGACATATGTAAACATTCTTGTGAGCTGCTTTTGTTGTTCAATATTCCATTGATCCTGGGATCGGTTCTCAAAAGTCAGGATTAGTAACAATCACGTAAAATTTCAATGCTCCAACATATCCTTCATCATTGATTGAATTCGTATCAAACCGATACATACCATCGGGCAAGAGAGATGGTATCCATTCCGTTTCAACAACAGCATCCTTCACTTCAAATAGACCCTGGAAGCAAATCCAAAATGGTTTGTACATAAGCCTAGGCGTACATTTGTGATCTTACGTATGTAAGGTGTATCAAAATGTGCTTGATGGCAAACGATGGAAATCAATGGACCAGGTGCTAGCCCAGCACTGACCCATCCAACTGTCCGTTAATTAATGTTGCTTGTGCTACATTTGTTTATCTCTTTACCTTGAAAGGACATGTATGGTTGCAATTAGATATTTTCGACATGACCAGATAGGATAAACGATGCAATAAATTGAATCCTTTGCCGTGCATCATTTTGCAGACATCCACTTGATATTGAAGTAGAAATGGTCGATATTCGTTTGTTTTCTGATAAAGTTGAACTGAAACCTGTAAGGGTGAGGATGTTACATTGAATCGAGTTTGAGGTTTAGGTATTTGTAGGTTTTATTCATATGAACGCACGTAACGAATGATAGATTAATTTGGTGCTTTTGGTTTAAATACTAATTGGAATACACTTAAATATAAATTTCATGGTGAAAACACATGATGACTAAAGTTTTTGAGCTATTTTTAACCGACTTCCAAAGGAAAGAAGGTTATCAATTCATTGCGTATATTTTTTTATTTGCTTTTTTTTGTATGTTCACGCATAAATTTTAAACGGAGATAGATAGAAGAGTCCTGTTTTTGGCAAATGATACGTCTTTCTTCCAGTTAGGTCCCATTTAAAGGATAAGAAATTCAAGTAACAGTAAAGGACTTTTACCGTTAAATCTAAAAAAATTCCGACTTTCATCCCGATTTTTCAGCATAACTGATCGACGCGTGTAAGGATTTTGATTGTAGAGGTTTCAAATGAAAGACAACATATTGATCTAAAATGCATCGGAACAGAATTGAAATCCTTCTAAGGACTCTGTAGATATTAATAGTTAAATATGGTACATTGATGTGGAGAAATTAAATTCAAATGATATTTCGTACGAAAAGTGCCAATTAGTTGGCACTCTGCAAGGATTTGTTTCAGATACCGAGTTCTTTGGTAACGGATGATAAAAATGATCAGTATCCTTAATTTCTAAGCATAAACGGTACATTTTAGTCCATAATTTCTACCGGAAATAACCAATAAATTAATTCTATGTGCGGCATAAATACAACAGTTAAAGGGAACATTTCAGGATGCTTTTATCTTCCGCATTCATTCTTTGCTTACAAATGAGCTTGGTATAGGATCCTGCTTACATCCTTAGACGTGAACGTTACATATAGGATTATAAAATTTCCCGAAGAAATAATAAGGAGTGAGTGATTGCAAATTATAGAGTTGAATTGTTACCTTCCAGTTAATATTATATCTACATTACAACATATGCCCAGAAATCTAAAATTAGTGATTTCCATACTAAAAACCGGCGCTAATCGCAACCTAAAAAGGGATACATTTCCTGCTATAATTGATCATAACTGTACAGATGAAGATGAAAATGCATAGCCGAGTTTTCATTGAACTATATGGTATCATTTTTTTGAAACTTTCGTGAAAATTAGGTGCCATATTTAACTGAAAACGAAGGCGATGAGTATCGAATTAACGTAAACGAGTGATACGGTTAAGAAGGATCTTTTTATGTTAATTTCTTGAGATTGATTGCGGAAAAACTTATGTTTACATAGATAAATACATATGTCTACACACACACACATATGTATATATATAATATATATTATATATATATATATATATTATATATATATATATATATATATAAATATATATATATATATAAATATATATATATATATATATATATATATATATATATATATATATATATATATATATATATATATATATTATATATATATATATATATACATATATATATATATATATATATATATATATATATATATATATATATATATATGCGTATGGATGTATATGTATATATATACATATGTATATATATATATATATATATATATATATATATATATATATATATATATATATATATATATATATATATATATGTATAATATATATATATATATATATATATATATATATATATATATATATATATATATATATATATGCATTATATATATATATAATACACACATATATATATATATATATATATATATATATATATATATATATATATATATATACATATATATATGTATTATATCTATATCGATATATGGCTATGTGTGTGTATGTGTGTGCTTTTGCTTCGATTTCTCCAAATTTTCAGCAATATTTCTGTTCTGGCCAAAGTATAGCTCCAGTTTGTACCAAAACTAGTACAAAGATTTATTCAATTGTGTGATAAAGCTCACAATAAAAAATTCAAACTTGAACAATTTGAAACGAAATGGCGGTCGCTCAAAGGTCGAAAAAAATTGAACGATAAAAAAGCACTTCAGGGTCAGGTCAAAATATAAAAATGGCGGGCTATGCAAAGTTCAAAATTCGAAAATTTCTCAAAGCTTCAATTCATATTGGATTATGATGAAATCTAAATTCAAGGAAGACTTTGATTAGATCATGGATAAAATGTACCAGAGTTAAATTCAATTCCTGTGAACGCTGCAGATTTTAGCCGTAGTGGTTTTTGCATTGCAGTAAAAAATTATATTGTAATATACGAGAGCATGATACAATGTATTCAAGAAATTGAGTTTTGAATGGTTTCAAATGAAAAAATTTGCCACTAAAAAGGGTGAAATAAAACACTTTTAGAAAAAAAAGAAAACCGACTTCGGAATGCCCTAAAAAGGATGAAATAAATTTTTTGGAAGCTGTGCCAAATCAATTTTCCCATTTGTACATAGATGTTTCCAATATCTGCACCATCACAAAAGAATGGGGGAAAATGTGATATGGCACCGCTTCCAAAAAATTTATTTCATCCTTTTTAGGGCATTCCGAAGTCGGTTTTCTTTTTTTTCTAAAAGTTTTTTATATTATCAAATCACGTCTAACTAATTAAAGAAAAGTATCGAGTTCCAATTCAAGTTGCGACAAACTTTTTCCGTTGAAGTTAGATATTGTAGTTTCTCGCATAAAAGGCGTGATAAAAAATACGTCAACATATAATTACTCGAATTTTACGGCTCCAATAAGTTTTTGGGGGAGTCCACTTAGGGTAAGGTCGCAATGTGTACTAACTTTTGAAACAAAAATTGTTCTAGCACTAAAAATTATAGTCAAACGAGTGATCTAACGAAATTTCGTACACGAATATCTAGCTAAAAATTTCATAGTAATTTTAAGCTAGCATTATCCACCATATAATGGAGATGACTTTGTTATACGATGTGTGACAATTAAGTAATGAGACTTATTTTATTGCCACGCTTGTGGTAAACCTGCGACATTGAAACTCCTTTCTCCGGCGTCTTTCCCCTCTTCATTGATATATTTACCATCGCTCTAACTTGTTTAGTTTGCCTGTTGTGTCGTGTTGAGTAGAAGTGTGTTGGTAGTGCTCGTCACGAAAATGGAGAGACGATATCAAGAGCAACGCGTCGCGATATAATTTTGCGCCAGATTGGGTGAAATAGCTTCGGAAACGTACGCTTAAACTGTAAAATTTGATGGTGATAGTGCTCATAGTCGTGCCCAGGTGTTTCGATGGCATAAAGAGTTTAAGGAGGGGCGTGGAAGCGTGGAAGACAAGGCGCGGAGCGAGAGACCAGTCGAGGTATGGACTGACGCAAATGCGTGGGTATGAACCGTGAAACAGTCAGACAAATTTTAACCGACGACTTTGGAATGAAAAAGTTGTGCGCAAAGATGTTTCCAAGAACCTTTCTGGGGAGCAAAAGCAACTCGAATGACCGTTGCAGGTGGGAAACACCTAATTCGCCCGATGTGTCACCCTGTGACTTTTTTTGTTCCCTAGAACAAAATCTGTGGTCAAAGAAACCCATTTTGAGTTGATTATGGGCATCGAGGTGGTGGTGACGAGGATACTCGCGGACATCCAAGTCGAAGCAGTTGGTTCTTTCAATATTGAAAAGTATAGAGAATCGATGATATCTTATTTCTAGTTTAGTTGGTTACTCCGTTTAATGAAGTAACGGAGCTGGGGCTACTGAGGAGGAACTTTTTTATCTTAAAAATGAAGATCTGAATAACTTTTTCCATAATTTTGAGCAAATTGGCTTAAAAGCAAAGTTTTGTTTCAAATTAAATGAATAGAAACGCAAGGAACAGGTAAAATTTCAAATATTTCGGGAATAATGAGCTTGAATAAGAGCTTATATATTTGATAGTTGACTTCTGCAAGTACCAAGTTCAATACGTCATCCTAGATTTGTCGTTTATCGTCTTCATTGTCAGGATTTTTTTCGCAATCTGCTCTCGATCTAGAGGTAAAACAATAAATGTTTTTCAATAAAATATAAAGTTTTAAGTTATAGTGCAATGTGAAATCAGTTTTGAATAATACTTTCAAAGGAAAGTCTGTTGTAGCTTATTTGGAGTCCAACAGACACCTTGTACCGAACCATCAATAAAAAGTTGCTAATACTTCGATCGACCATTTATATGCCAAACAAACTCTTTTTACAAAAGATTTCGAACGGTTGAGTCGGAAAATGTCTGAAGAATTTCCAGGCGGGATTCCAGTACGTTGAATTTTAAACTCTAGGTTTTAAGTTTATTATTTGAACTCTTTTTTTCTAGGAAACTTATTACATTAAAAGAGCCAACGACCGGAAATTTCCAAGCGTACAGTCACTAAATTAACAACCACAAGCAACATGTTAAATAGGATAATTTACTTACAAAGTTTGATGCTCCCAAACTTAATGTGGAAATAGACAGTGTATTGGGAAAAACTTTAATGTCAAGGCTGCAGCTCAATGCTTCTCCTTTCGATGAACTTATTCCGAAATGGCAGCAAACATTTGATTTAAGACAGCAACAGCTTTTCAGAGTTGAGGATATTGATTCATTCCTACAAAACTGGCCATTTTACAAAAATGCAGAAACCGGAGTTCGATTGGCACCAATTCACTTTGTTTGAAAAAACGTATGCTTAATTTATATGATTAGATAGACTTTGACTTTCGACTGTTGTTTGGAGAAAAAGAAAATTTTCTATTCACTAAATGGAAAGATTTGATATCTTTGATTATACCATATGTGAAAGCTAACATCCACAATAGAACGGGGGGCGGATCCAAGGCCTGGCAAGCTGGGCAACTGCCCAGGGCCCCGCAGCGTGGCCTAGACCGACCAAAACACAGGTCGGGTCAGTCGGTTAGAAGCATGAGGCCCTTAAAGCTCAACCAGCTTATAAGCAAGCAAAGAATAAAAGAGACATAGAAGTCTGTTATATTGAAATTTCTCACTCTGAAATTATTGCGACAGTATGAAATACTTAAAAAAACCCACGAAAAAAGGGCGGGCGAGTCAGCGTCAGCAATGCAGAGGTCTAAATATGAATTTGTCCTCGGGTATGTTGGGAACTCCGACCCATATATATATTGCACCTGTATTCAATTTGATTCTCTGTTATCCACGATTTCAGGAATACACCTCTTGGATTATTAGTGGCATTCAGCTATGATGTATGCTTGGTGTTTAGGTCACCAGCAAGAATATGATAATTATGAAGCCTGTTTAACTCGAGTATTTCAAACAAGGAATTGAGCTCCTCCTTGAGTTGGAGAACAGTTTCACCAGTTGCATAGGCAGAGATAACGAAGAGGCTATCCCTACCTGGCAGTGAGATTTTGATAACGGAGGCTTCAAGAGATTCAAAGCTTTTGAATTCGACTTTTCAATGGTTTGGAAACAATAGGATCTTCTCACCAGTATCCCGGTGCCACGTCTCCCATCGCCTATTACCCAATCATTTCCTACGAATTCAAAATCCTTGAATATCATGGAGTGCCATGAACTGAGGTGGGTTTCATTGAGAAAGATGATGTCTGGCTTTTAATTGACAAGGAACTCCAGGAGACTGTCACGTGGATGTAGACTCACAATAGAGTTGATGTTGATCGAGATGAGATGAATCCTATCCATTGGTATGTGACTGGATGAAAACTTATTTTGAGGCAATTCAAAGCCCTAAACGCTGAAAAATAAAGTTAATTTTCGAATCTTGTTCATCGATTCTCTCCAATAGGGATTTTATTGCTGATAAATTTTAAGGAGCAGGATATAAAGAAATTTGTGACCACGCTAGAGGTTGCAATTTTACTCCGATTTTCACCAAATTTTCAGGAAAGGTGTATTGGGTAAATATCCTCTCTCTCTCTCTCTCAAAAGTGGTGCCTCTTGAAATTTGCAGTGTAAGAAAATATTTTAAAGTGTTTAAGGGGGTCTCCCCATACAGGGGGGGGGGGTGACATGAACATTTTCTTTATTTCTGTAGCCCTCTAGAAGCCAAGTTTCTTAACAGATTCCGATAAAGCTTGTAATTATAAGTTATTAAGGCAAGCTAATTTAATTTAATTATAAAAATCGGATGAAAAATAAAAAATTCGAAAATTTACAGCTTAATATTTTTAGCAGCCGTTTTTAATAAAAATTCAAAATGACGGCCCCTGATGGTGCAGAAAAGAATCGAAAATGTATATAGTAATGGCAATGCAAGTGCTGATTGAATTTTTATGGAAATCTTTTGAAATTAACTATTTGAGCTATTTAAGCCAAAAAGTTATCATCTTTGTGTGGTAACCACTGTGAAATGTGTAAACAGCAAATGTCAGAAGGGCAAAACCAGTATTTATATGTTTATAACAATTTATCACCCGCTGATTTTCAATATGTGATCCATACGTATGAAACTCAATTTAATTGGCAATATATTTGCGCCTCTATGAAGGGTCTCCAAACACGAACGGTGACAGATTCTTTTTATGTTAATAAATACCCATGTGGTGCTACAAAAATTGCAGTGAGAAGTCCAGTAGTAAACAAGCCAAATTCTTTTTCGAACCCTTACGCTACGTACGAGAAATTTACCTTTCCGGCTGCTGCTGCCAACGGGGACTTTCATTTTATTTACATTTTATGCTGGTCCTCTCGCAGCAAGTGCAAATGACGCCTCGGGCTTGATGAAGTTTGTAGGTATCACACTGTGGTGTGCTTGACTTTGATTTGGAGTAAATTTTACCTTTGCATCTTGATACCGGGGGCATCCTCGATATGGTGCTGGATGATCAAAGACGCCGCAGTTAACACAAATTATTTTTTTTTGCCTCCACCTGACCCAATTCGCACTCGCCGGGAGCATGGATATCTTTGCATTTTGCACACCTATATTTCATGGCACAATTGGCAGCCGAATGCCCGAATCTTTGACACCTGTAGCACTGGTTGATTTCACTTTTCTGGAGGCGTTCCCACCTCACCATACGGAAGTTCAAGTACCTTAATTTTTGTAGGGCACTTGAACAGCTTTTGCTGGAAATCTGGACTAAGTAATAAGGCAAGTTTTTATGCTCGACAATCGATTTCCTTGTTGCAAAGTCTTTAACGGAAATAAATTCTATTTCTGGTGCATTTTCTTGAAGCACCTGAAGGAGATTGACTGTGTCCTCTCCGCAGTCCAGACCCTTCAATAAAAAGGTTTGGTTTCCTTCGCTGCTTTGGGATGTATGTAAAATGCGGAACATCTCCAGAATTTAACGCACTTTTGCTGCCTGAAAATCAACCAGTGACAGTTCTAATTGTCAGTTTATCGGCATTGGCTCTTTTGATCTCAAAATCATTTAGCTTATTTTTGGCTGCCAAAAGCCGAACCAAATCTTTACCCGTTTGCCCAAATACATTGATTGGTGGTACTTTTTCTTTCTTTTGATTAACCTTGATGGACGGACTAGCAGACAAAACATTTGGTTTTTTCTCCCTATTTATAATTTTTGAGTATTCAATAAATCCATTATCTGGCTTAGCAGTACATTAATCAGAAGTTTTACTACCTGAATCCTCTTCAATACTCATCGTATCTTCTAGTCCAGCTAGCGCTGTATAATAATTCCTGCTGTCATTTGCTCCGCCTGTGCTGAGGACACCCTCTCGATCAGCTTCTTGTTTCAGTTTCTTAGATTTCATATCTTCAGTGGTTTTTGAATTTACCTCTTTTTCTTTCTTGCTTTCTTAAGCTTTGTTGAACGTCAATTTCCAATGAATGCTTCTAGTGATTTGATTCAAAGTTTGAGCTCTTCATTTTCTTTCTCAACCTTCTTAGCTTTCTCGTTAGCTTTAATTATCTGCTCGATCTCGATGACCGACAAAATTTGCGGTTTTTCTTCGTTATTATCGTATCTTCGTTTCAGTTTTTTTCGCCCGTCATCAGTGGCGGTGGACACGATCGTTCTGGCTGATGACTGAAGTCATCGGGCTCCTCAATCTCGTTGCTTTTGCAGCGAGACTAGAGGGAATGTTCTTAAACCGGTACTTCCCTTCAGCGTATTTCCCTTTTCTGATACTTCTTCAGGCAATAAATTTCAGGTATTGGATAAATGTTCGAATAATTCGACGGTGACGGTTTTCAATTAAAAAAAAAATATTTTCAACTGGCTTTTGAGAAAAATTAATTAATTTTTAAAATTAATGACAGGAGCGATTAAAAACACTTCTACGCGCAACGAGTGCTAGACGTAGAATTATATAAAGTACTAGATGCACATGCATAGAGATGATTAGATTCCCGGTATTAGTAGTGTGAAATACTGCGTGGGTATACGAAAAAAGGGATTATTTTGATAAACATTGGCGGAACATTTCTAAACTAATAAATACAACTTTAATTCAATTGAAAAACAATGAGTACGCCAAGTGATCGGCTACGCGCCTGAAACGCGCAACAATATTCATACTACACTAAAATTATAAAAGCTTTGAAGCTTAGGATAATTGTTGAATCCTTGGAATAAAACTATTCTAGTATGAGTATCTTAGCAAACTTACATTTAAAGATTTAAGTTCCGTATGAATGAATGCTCTCAATGTAAAACGTCCTCTGTGATCTCGGCTTGGTTTTACACCGCAATATGTTTCATTGAAGTATTTTGGACTAAAATCACACCAAACTTTGTAGACTTTCATATCGTAAACTTTCTACGAAGAAAAGAGAATAATGACATTTTTAATGCTCATATTGGCTAACAATTTTTGATATTAGAGACAAATTTACTCGTATACTACTAAACAAATTACTGATCAAACGAAAAGTTTCAGGGAATCTTACCTTTCTCAACGCAGAAACTTCTGTGCCGATGCTTATAAAGATGAATATTACGATCAGGACTCTTTTTATCGAGTTCATGTGAATTAAAGCTATGAATTGAACAAATTTTTAAATAAAGATTTATCGAATTGAATTGCGTTTTTCTCCTAAAGTCGTGAACTATTAGAAAAAAATATAAGTCGGTATATCTCATCTAAGGTCTTAATAGTGTGGAACCATTTTAATTTTTGGATGCATGAATTTGTACTGAACATAGATCCACGTGGAGCATAGATTTGAGTAATTATTTTTGAATAAAAAGATGATTGATTTAATTGTTTAGGGTTAAACTTGGCCAATTTTTGTCGTATTGTCATGGATTCACAGTTTACAGATTTCATTAACATTATATCTAATTATGTTTTTCCTTTATCTTATTGTTAGATGTGGATTGAAAAGCATTTTTTAATTACCATTCATGAGATATAAATGATTGACAATTAATACAATATATGGGAATCATCGTAGGTTTTGATAATTTTCAAATCATCAAGGGCGATGACCCCTTGAAAGTTTGAGTATCAATAAATTTTTCAAAGGTTTTGAAGAAGGGTAGGTTCCCCGATTCGGAAGGGGCCCTTAAAAAAATTTTTATTTAAGATCTGGGAAGTTACATGAAAGGAATTGCATAAAAGATCTTAGTGAGATCTTTCCAAAGCAGGTTTTTAAACAGTTTTATTAGCTTTGGGGAGTGCAGAGGGAGAGGAAATGTACGCAAATTTGATGTGTTTTCATCCCTCGGGACTAGACATCTGTGATCAATAAACTCTGGAAAAAATTATGGAGGTGGGCACTTATAACCTTAGAATGCAAAGTTCCCTCAACTTTGTTATTAATGGCATAAGTTCCTAATTTCACATTTTCCTCAATAAATCATTTGGATACTATTAAATTCAAGGAAATTTGATATTAAAGTGATCTAATAGGGTCCTTATACTTTGTTTTAAGAAAATAAAATCAAATGCACAGATGATTATTAAATGAAGATGTTGGGTCGCTACGACTTGTAACAAAAATAATTGACGTGTGTTATATGTTTCCTTCAACTGCTACCATCTGACTTGTTACTCTTCGGCCAGTTGTCTCGAATTATTTCGTCACTAGCACTGGTTTTGGGATTGTGATGACTCGAAATACAGTTGATCAGCTTTTTCCAAGTATGTCAGTTTGAGCTGGTTGGTAGAGAGCACTTTGTAACAGCCATTTATATCTAGCATGGACTTGCGGTTGTCAATACGTTTGACTACTCGATGAGGCCCAGTCTACGATGGCTCCAGTGGCTTGCGCACTGCATCCACTCGTCGGGCAACGAGCTCTTAAGTGTCAAGTCGTTGAGAAGAAGGGGGTCATTCGAATGTCTGAAATGATTATGGCGAACAGGCGACGCAGTTTTGCGAGAAAATCTGTTAGACTTGTGAAATGTGTTCTTTGAGGTACAAAAAATTCACCTGGAACTCGTAATGAAGTGTCAAAACCATTTCAGCTGGTAATACTTGCAGATCCTCTTCAAATGTTGTTTTCAGTCCAAGTAAAACTCATGGCAGGGTCTTAGTCCACTGAACCCCTGATTGATTATAGTGAGACCGTTTGAGTAACCATTAGCTTTGGGTAGTTTGATCAGGTCTATATGCATGTGATCAAACCGGTTGTCTGGCGTATCAAAGATGCAGATCTTTGCACGATTGCATCTGTTTACTTTTGCTTGTTGGCTGGGTATGCATTGCTTTGCCCGGCGAAGTACGTCTTTCCGTAGACTTAGCCAAAAAAAACTTTGACGCTACGCGTTTTTTCGTAGCTTTTCTCCTGGAGTGCAACATGGTGTGCACGGTATTGAAGTCTTGAACGGTCGGCCATAAATTTCCATGTACTGCAACTTCACGTGAGCGCTGTTGAGTAAGCTTGGTAGCTCTTGGTAGGTTTCTTGCTCTGTGTCGATTGTGCATGTATCGAGTGCAACCAGCATGATGATCGATTCCACGTGCAAAAGTGCGTCGGCCATAGTCTTATTTTCACCTGGTTAGTATTGAATCGACGTGTCAAATTGAGCTACGAACTACGACTTCTAAGATAAAACAAACGAGGGAGGTTTGTAGTTCGCGTATTTTGTAAATGCTGTGCCTTCCAGTATCCGCCGAAAATACTTTTTTGCTGTAAAGACTGCTAACAATGCTCTGTCAAATGTTAAGTAGCGCTGATCTATTGGAGATAATTTTCTCCAAAAGTATCTAAAGGGTACCCGCACTCCATTTACAAGCTGCTGATTTAGGGCTGCTCTGACGACTACATTAGATGCATTTGCGTGCAGTGCTAATGGCTCTATTGATGAAACAAAAGCTGATGTGATTGCTGCGGCGATGCTCTCGTACATTGAAATAATTCTTTGGCCTCGGTTATCCATGTCAGAGGAGACTTCTTGGCTGTATTGCTTTTAAGCATGTTTCTTAACAGAACTTGCAGTTTTCATGCACGTGGAATGTATCTTCGAAAAAAATTGGCCGCTTCCATGAAACGGTGCAGCTAAAACGAGTTCACTGGCTTTAGAAACTTAGTGATTCACTGAACTATAGATGCTAGTGGTTGAAAACCTGTCTCTTATACGAGGTATCCGAAGAAGATTACTTGGGCTGGCCGATCTGGCATTTACTCTCATTTATACACAGCTTAGCCTTCTGCAAGGCTTCAAAAAGTTGGTGAAGATGTTACTCGTGACTTCTGAAAAGATGCTATCATCTTGATACGATAGCACGAAGTCGAGGTTGCGAAGCAAATGGTTTATTGTTATCTGAAATGGCTGTGGTGAATTTCGCAAACCAAGTGGCATGCTTACGAACTCAAACGGCCCAAAGGGCGTATGTTTTGCGGTTTTCTGAACATCGTTGGTGGCCACTGATACCTGATAAAATGCTTTATGTAGGTCGATAATGGAGAACATTTTAACTCGGGCTTCTTGTAGTAGGTCCTCAATCATGGGTAGTAGGTCCTCAATCATGGTCCTCAATCATGGGTAGTGGGTGACGGTCTGGTTGGATCTGCATGTTAAGCAATCGATAGTCCCCAGTGATTCACCAATCTCCTTCAGGTTTGGGTACAATGTAAATGGGGCTGGCCCATCAGCTAGAGGAAGGTTGCACCACGCCTTTCACGAGGAACTTTTTAAATTACTGTTTCACGACAGCGAGTAGGTATCCTACGAAAAGACGAGGATGTGCTAACATTGGCGGTCTATTAGTAATGATTTGATGTTGGACCAGCATGTCGGGTAGTAAAACCATTTCTCTGGCTGTTCGGCGAACTGTGTAAATTTAGAGACTATTTCTTTACATGATTGTCCGATTGACCCTTTCGGCAGACTGAACGACAAGGAAGCTGAGCTCACCTCAGGTGTAGGGCTGATTGTACAAGCTGCAACAAAGTTGGTTAGACCGTTAACGACGTGGCATCCACGAAGATCAATGATGAGTCTGTGTTGAGTAATAGCGTCTACTTGGAGAATTGCAGTTTTGATAAAAATCTATGCAAATTTAGGGTAAGGTGTTGTATGTCAAACAAAGCTATTAGCGTTGAATTTGTTACTTGAAGAATTAGTGACGGTCTGGTGCCCTTTTCCCGAATACTGCTCTTAGAAAGGATGAATACTGCAGACCCGGAATCGACTGAAAATTTTATGTTTGTTGGGCAAATTGTAACATAGAAACAGCACTCAGGCAAAGGCCGACAACGGGCGCTAAATCCATCTTTGAGCAGCAAATAAGCATGGCTGCTTGCAGTGAAGTACCGCAGCACCATGAGTACCATGACAGCAGTAGAGTCCTATTAAATATTGTATGTTAATTGAAAATAAAAAAAACTGCTAATTAACACAAACGTCTTTTCTTGCCAGTATGCGCTCATTCTTTTTCAGAAGGTTATGCAAACAAAAAGTGAGTATGCCAACAAGAGAGTAGGGTTTTGGTAATCCGCGAATGGTCGGTTTGTCTTGCGGTCGGTATGCGGTGTAATATTTTGGAGTTTTGCGTTTTTGGTTAGAGTTGATTTTTCAAATTTGGATTCGAGTAGGTTTTTTCGGCACCACGTCGGTGAATATATGGAAGAACTTATTTTTGGTTAACGATTTTGTGCGGTTTTTTTCGTCGAATCAAAATGAAAAGGAACTGAAGTAAAGTAAGTTAAAGTAGAGTTGGTGGAAGTTATTTGACGCGTTTTAAATCGGGCATTTGAACTGGTGGCTGAGCTGTGTATTTCGACTTATTCTGTTCGCGGAAGACCTGTGATCGAAATTTCTCTCCAAACTAGCAAACCAGTCAACAGCCACCTCGGAGTAGACTAAGAGTGTCCGGTCTTACCGACCTGGTGGGTGAAGTCCGTGGTCACGTTCCAAAAGTTCACGTCTATAACCACTGAGAGGCCGGTTTAGATTTCCTTTGGGAAATTCCCCGCGAAAAATCAAACGAGAAGTAAACTCATGGCACGTAGTCGAGAAAAAATACATTTAGTACAAAAAATATCACACTTGGTTGATACAATATCTAAAATGTGAGCAAATTCATGCATTAAGGCGCTAAAATAATTAGAACGGCTAATGAAAGATTCAAAATACGCCGAAGAATATGGCCCGAAAATAAAATGTTTTGTTCAGTTTTGACGATCTTGAAGACCAGCTGCATACACAAGAAAACAAAGCTCTTAGTATACAAATCTGTAATAAGACCTGTGTTTTGCTATGGGTGTGAAACATGGACCCTAACCAAGCATCCGCAAATATATTGAAAGCCTTTGAGCGACGGGTCCTGAGGCGAATAAACGGAGCGAACTAAATGGGGACCAATAGCAAATACGATAAAACCATGAGCTGTATGACATTTTTGACGAGCTGTAGGTCTCAAAGATTGTAGGACTGTTGAAATTGCAATAGGCTGGCCACATTTATCGTATGAACGAACAACTGATACCCACCAAGGTATTCGTTGGGAGAACTGAAGGCTGGAGACCAGTGGGGAAACAGACGAAGTGCTGGTCTGACTCGGTCAACGAATACAGTTCATTGCTGCTCGGATTTCAAAATTGGACGACGCGGTCGATGAACCGAGACAGTTGGAGGCGCTATTTGCAGGAAGCGAAGGCCCGAGAGGGGCTGTAGTGCTACGAAAAAGAAGAAGTAGATGGTAAATCTAAAGATAACTATACTGAGGTGCAACTAATAGTACTATGACGCATAATTACTTTGTTATATTCCTAATGAAGCTATGATTTATAATGTGTGTTTTATTCCAAAAGTATGTGTTCAATGTCCAAAAACCTCCTAGGCAGACTAGGCCTAAGCCAACGGATAAGCGAAATAAACGGTTAAAATATTTTTGGCTGATGTCCTTAATACTGGATTTTAATTCTGAATTTGGTTTTGATGATAGACGCGATCATAATATCACAATCTGCACTTTCTCTGATATAATGTGATGAAAATTGCGGATGCATCAGTGTTCTCACCCGTCTTGCATACTTTTCTGCTATTGAACAGGTAGGTTATGCTGCTCGGATTTTGTTTGGAGCTTGAGTGAATTGAGGCCACTTTGTGAGTATACAATGATGTCACTGTTCATCAAACTTGGAGTAATTCGTTCCCATGGTCCTAAGGCAATTTCGAAATCTTTATATGCATGCACGAACACGCCCAACATGTAAGTTATTTTAATTATATTTTACAACTAGACTGTAATGGTCTTCCGTAAGAGTATTTAAGATAGAGTTCCACGTAACAGCCCTATGCTGGAAAAGCTGGTTTCCATAATAAACGATTATCGGTGAAATGCGATGGCAACATCATTACGGGGGAAAAATCTCATCAAAATTACACGTGAAAGAACGGTTTCCTGCAAATATTTAAACATAATGCAGATTCTTTTGCGAATCTTAAATTAATATGCATTCAAGCATCATAAACAAACAAATTCTTTATTCAATACTAAAACGTGTGAACCTGTTTACGGCTCTCCTCAATAGCCATTATCTTCGATTGATGTGTTTTAAGACAATGAATAAATTGATTAAGCTGCTATCCAATATTCTTTTAAAAATATGTTGAATGAAAAAAGTTTCCCGTTAGTCCGATGCAAATTTACACAATATGCAGACAAAATTCAAATCACGTCTCGCCTTGCTAAAATAAACTCCATGTCCGTATACGAATATGATTTATTCGTGGAATTCCACTGGCTATGAAAGAGTTAGTGCGGTTTGTGGGATATCGCTTCGAGTACCAGCGCTGGCTGCATTTCACTTTTTTGCACATCACAGATTACTCCAACATTTTATCCTTCACATCACGAGCAGCCTGAACCCTGACCGCCCTGAAGGTATGCCAGACGAACTAATGCCATGTACAGCGTTCGTATGATTCTCAAGTAGACTCTTGATTTGATATCGCATAAGATGAGAAGATAAAAAATTCATTTGATAGCTTCCATACACTTTATTATCCTTACCCAAACTGGATTACGAGGGAAGTTTTCCGAGTGCCACTTTTTGTAAACCACTCGAAAAAGTGCAAGTTATGGGGATCGAACTTGTGAAAGATGAATAGCATTTTGTGATTGTTTGTTAAGAATGCGAATTATATATATTTAGGCGAAAAGGATATTTTTAAGTGGAGTGTTCGGGGAAAGGGTAGGAACGTAAGTTTAGAAAAAAATATAAGGAATCCTCTATATGTATAAGCTGTTGCAAAACGTTATATTACTTCCTGTGGCAGTGGTGGCATTCTTCCATCTTTCGAGTCGAAAGAATGTTAACCTGCACCCTCAATCGCTCTTGCATAAATCTTCACGTATCGCAACAATCCTAGAAATGGGGTAGGTACATGTAGAATTTATCGATTTTTATTTAGCATATGGAATCGTTTTATGGTCGTAAATATTCAAAAGTAGACAGTGCATTTAACGGAACAAAACGTGATTCCATTGATATTCAAATGAGGCCCCTGGAGTAGGTGATAGGTTGGTAGTATCCATCGTGCTAAGTGGAATACCTCAACACTTTAGCAATTGTTGCACCACATACATACAACTATTAGATGTTGTACTGGAATGTGATTGCCTTTGCGAGGCCTGGAGAGGGATAAACTCTGACCTTAGAAATAAATTACCTACCAATGGTGAAAGGGGCTTTTGAAACTCCTTCAGTTCAATTGCGAATCTTGATCTAGAATAACCTTCCGAATCGCAGTAACAGCCTTGAAAAGGAAATGTATGTGCAATCACCTTAGATAGTCTTAGTGCGAAAATGAAAATAGTTAGCAAGGAAGTATTACATAGTTTTTTTTTACAATTTTTTTTATTTTGCGATAAGCCGATGCCTACAAAATTTGCTCAACCCACACCGAGAACCACCAAACTATGTACGCTTGGGAGCATTTTTTCATATTCATAGAGGAAGTCATACATGAAATTGAGCAAATTACATGAGACTACACTAAGTAAATTGCGATAGAAACTTAAGCAAATTAACTAGTTCGGCAATCAGTATTACGCATAAAAAGGGCCACGAATGCGAGCGCCTTATATATGTAGATGTGTGGATACTACATGCTCACCAAGAGATGCGTTGCAACAGATTGGGTTTGTAGCATCCACATGCCCACCGCCAGTTGTGCAATCAATGAGAAGCCTTTTTGAATTTCACAACGACAATCAGATAGATGATCATGAGAGCCAGACGAAGTTCAGTATTAATGGAAGTGATTAATTGTGATACTCGAAAGTAAAATGAGTTGAAGTTTGCATATTGGTTAGTTTAGTTATACAGAACATAAAAAGACAAGAACTATAATTGGTGACCCTAAATCTAATTTTAAATACAAATAAACTGTGTATCCAAGAAGTAGCCTAATTAATAGACAAAGAACACGCGAAACATGCCCCTTTTTGATACACCAGGTGTAATGATTTAGTCATATACGTCTAAAATGTCGAGATTTCCCAAAGGAAATCCAAACCGACCTCTCATCGGTTCTAGACGCGAAGTCTTGGAACGTGACAACGGACTGTACCCATCAGGTCATTACTCCGGACACTCTCAGTCTACTCCCAGGTAGCTGCTGAGAGGAGTTTCGGCGGCGGGTCTTACGCGAGCAGACTTAGTCTGAAATACAAAAATTCTGCCACCGGTTCACGTGCCCGATTCAAAAATGCGTCAAACAACTTCCGTCGACTCTAGTTTAGTTTCCGTTCTTCCTTCCGGAGGAAATGATCAAAAAATAATATACTACTCGAATGCAAAACCGGAAAAATCTACTCTAATACAAACACGCAACACAAGCTATGGTACCGCGTGCTGACCGCAACGCGAAACCGAACATTTGCTAGTTACGGGAACCCTAACCTCTCGGTGGCATACTCACCTCTCACTCGCGTTTCCTGCTGGAAAAGAAGGTTTTGATGGAAAGAAAAGACTTCGTTAGCCTAGCAATTCGTATTTTTATTCGTCATTCTTTTAATTCATATTTTTATCCTAATTTTAGAAATACGCTTTTACTCTGGAAAGTCTTGCTAATCCTTCTTCTACGACTAAAATGCAAATTTAATTCGTATCATTATCCTTGGTTAGCATTTGAAATTAATTACTAGCATAATGGTAATCAGTTATTCTTATATTGCATATAAAAATCATTTCATTTTATTTTTCCCAATAATTATATTATAGGACAATTATAATCTATGTATACAATCTCTAAAATCTCGTCTTGATTGGTAGTTTTTTTTTTTTTGGAATTATTTGTTAAATATTTTTGTATTATATGTTTATTTGCTCAATTTATTCGAGTTGTTCTCCTTTGAATCTGATTTCAACTTGTATTTTAACTATATTCATGTGTTTGTCAGTATATGTGTTTTTTTTGTTCCATCAAAATATGTCTTATAGTTTTGTTTCCATTCTAAGTTAACTTTAAGATTTTCATTGGATCCGAAAAACAGGAAAAAAGTCTAATTAATATGTGGTTCAATAATTGATATATCATACGCAAATACGCATTACTTATTTAGAGAGAAAGAGAATGAGCTATTTGGAATGTCAAATAAAGAAACACGAGAGAGATGCTTGTATGGATTTAGGAGGATCAGTTGTTTTGGATGGCTATTACTGGAAGGATGCTCAATTTCATTAGGTTAACAAGCCCATATTATGTTTCTTTTAAATCTAGTTTTAGATGATGACAGTAATAAAATAAATTGGGTGGTTATCCTTTTGCTGCTATTGCAGTTAGTTTTCCTAAACTTTTTTTTGTTTACATGCTAACATTGAATTAATATTTCCATTCCAAGAGACATTATACGAGCAATTTTCTTGAGTAAAACTATTTTGACAATTTTTCGCAGCAATTTAAATAGTTGAATTAAACACGCATTCTTTTGCTTAGTGGATCTTCCGACACTTTGTGTCAGTAATAAATTGTGTTAAAAATAATAATTGATATTAATTATCAAAAATTGAAATGGAGAACCCGTAGAATTATGTAGGGTGGTCCAACAAAAGCGCACGATGTTAATTGTAAATAAAACAAAAAGTTTACAGAGAATTATGTCAATATTTTCTATTAAACTAGAAAGATTTATGACAATTATGCATAAAACAAAATATCGCCCAAATGCTCGCTCTGGCTATGGTGTCATATTTCAATCTGATGGTACATATTTTCAATGACTCTGAGACATAATTGGGGTTAATAGTCAAAGACAAAAGCGCTTTATTTAATACTTATCGGTATAATTTTACAAAGAATATAAAGCAAATTTCAAACAATAAACATACAAAAACTGAATGGCCCAAATGGCTCTCTAAATTTATACGTTATCATTAAACATATTTCTTCAAAAAAAAAAACTAGCAAATTCAATCAATTAAGATTATTACATCTTTTAAAAAATAAATTTGGACAAAGGAGAAAAAACCAACCAACACTATCCTAAAATTATTTATAATTTAAACACAACAGTGAACTTTGATCCTACACTTAATATGTTTTAACTTAATTCATATAAAATGCAATCAAAAAACTTTATCTTATACTAAAAAATTCTATAACAATGTTCCTAACCTAAGTTTAACCTTATCTCTAACCTAATATAATACACATAACATATACCAAACATATACCTAATTTTAACCTAACTTTTAACAAAAATAAACAACAACACTAAATGTAGCAATAATGAGCTGAAATTCAAAAAACTAAATGACGAAAAACACTAAAACTGAAAATAAACACGAATAATTTAGACATTGTCATTCAGCCGCTAATACCTGGATTGCGTCGTCTCAATTCGATCAGCTTCAACGAATCTAACAAATGAGTATCTCCATTGAAATCGTTGGTCTCGTGAACTCAAATTAGGAGGATATTTTATCTTCTTATCAGTGGCCCGTCAATATATGTGATGTATGACTGGGACGCCGTCAGACTCAAAAACATATCGATTCATGCCCAAATACACGAATGCTTCTGGAGGTACGAAGCCAGTAGCGTGGCAAGTCGCAATATACCCGTCTGTAGGGTGGAACGGCTGTGAAATCCAAGGGTTTTCACTCACAGTCACAGATCTTGTGATATGATACCGAAGAAGTTTCAATATAAATATATCGACCCTCGTCGCTTCAGCAGTTTGATAAATTCTTCTAGTCGATATATAATGTTTCCAATCCGTCTCAGGCTTTCTGTACAAACCAGTACATGCACGAAGACATTTTCTTTCGAAAACTTTTAGTTTTTCCATAGTACTAGCACTCTGGTTGTGCCAGATCTGACATCCATATGCCAGAACTGGTCTAACCAGGGTCTTGTAACAGATGATTTTGACCTTTCGATCAATGTTTTTGGAATAAAAGAGTTTTCGTAGGGCCACGACTACTTTTAGTGCCTTACTGAGCATGATTTTCACATGTTCAGTATAGTACAGATACTGATGGAGATAAACACCGAGGTATCGAACACAGGATATATGTGGAACTCGTTCTGAACTACCCTTGCCAGCCAGGATGTGAAAATCTTTCCAATTACGTTTCAGGTTTTGACTGACCCCCTGCAGCGTTGTCCGAAATAAGATTGTTTCACACTTCTGCGCATTAATTTTCATTTGCCAATTGTCAGTGTACAGCTGTACATCATTGAACATTTTTTGGAGATTTCTCTGAACTATTGTAGCTTTTCGGTCAGCCGTATAGATGATCAGATCATCAGCAAACGCTACCAATGATGGCGTTGGCGAGACGTTAAAATCAAAGCCGTTCAATAGCTTGCGAATGAAGATTGAGAAGAGCAGAGGCGCAGTAACTGGTCCCTGCTGTAGACCATTCAAGACCTTGAATTTGTGCATTGTTGTCAGATTTCCATCAGTTGCAACAAACGATTTCCCGTATAACATATTGCACATTATGGCGACAAGGTGTTTGGGGAACTTGTCCTGGAGGAGTTTAAAAATTAGTCCATCTAACGACACCGTATCGAAGGCTTTCTCCATATCAATGAGACATGCTTCAACGCATTGTCTATCATTTAGTTTCCAACAGATGTCTGAGGTTACTTTCGTTATTGCATGTGCGGTCGAATGCCTGGCACGAAAGCCAAATTGGCAATTCAGCATCAACTCATATTCCTCAATGTGGGCGTTTAATGCTTTGTTGAGTATCACTTCAAAGACCTTGCTGATGTAAGGCAGCAAGCTGATTGGGCGATAGCTTTTCGGGCATGAAGATTCTTTTCCTTTCTTCAAGATCGGAAATACCTTAGCTTTTTTCCACTCATTTGGGAAATATGAACATGTTGTTGAACAATATGCAATAATTCCTAATAGCAACCTCAGGCAAATGTCGGAGGACTACATTTGGAATACCATCAGTACCACATGATTTCATGTTATTTATCCTGCGAAATATGAAACACAAGTCTTCATAGCTGACAAAATAATCAATAAGATTCAAGCTCGGTATGAGGTCAGATGTTAATGTTTCATTGAAATGAAGAATTGATTGGCCGTTCAGGCTTGATTTGAAGTCGGAAACTTGTGCTTCAACGACCTCAGAAAATATTTCATTCCCTCTCTCAGGGTTTGGTAGACGAACGAATTCAAAATGTGTTCCAATCAGGGCAAGTTTATCCAACCCTTCACATATAATCCTGTTTCCATTTCTATCCGGAGTCGTACTATCAATTTCGATACCAGCCCTATCGAGAAGATTTATCTCATCACTAGCGACTTCAAGATTCGATACCTTCACTCGAGACTTCTTGCGGAATATGATATTCACTTTCATGAACACGCCATCAACAAAGACAACGAGGGATGGTTGTAGTCCAAAAATCGTCGATAAATATTGTTGACGCGTGTGAGAAGAAGGCTTTTCAATCTTTTCAACCTTGCGATGGTTGGTGTTTCATATCCTTCCATATTGTTTCGATGCTTAATCTTTGGAACTACTTTCTCGATCGTTTCCAACGTCAGCTTCTCTAACTTCGACAAATAGAGATCTATTTCATCGTTAGTTAGATTCCTGTCATTAGGAACCATTGAGCAAGAGTTGCCGCCATCAGAAGGGGAACATTGCTTCTGGTACTCGCGATTAAGCTTCTTTTGAAACTTTCCCCAGTCTGTTTTTTTGAAATTCAACCGACGATTGTCATGTTGAACTGGAATGAGGAAGAAATCATCCCTGTGATGATTGATTTCCATTACGATTGCGTTATTGTCGCTATCGTAAGGAAGTACCTGCTGTTTCCGTTGAGGACAATCAAAGCTGAGTTCAGGTCTTGCGTCAGCAATGCAAAGGTCCAAATATGAATTTTTCCTAGGGTATGTTGGGAACTCCGACCCATATAGATTGCACCTGTATTCAATTTGGTTCTGTGTTATCCACGATTTCATGAAAACACCTCTTGGATTATTGGTGGCGTTCAGCCATGATGTATCCTTGGCGTTCAGATCACCAGCAAGAATATAAAAGCTATGCAGCCTGTTCAGTTCGAGTATTTCAAACAAGGAATTGAGCTCCTCCTTGAGCTTGAGAACAGTTCCACCAGTTGCATAGGCAGAGATAACGATGAGGTTATCCCCACCTGGCAGTGAGATTTTGATAACGGACACTTCAAGAGATTCAAAGCTTTTGAATTCGACTTTTTCAATATTTTGGAAACGATAGGGTCTTCGAACCAATATCCCGGTGCCACTTCCCCCATCACCTGTTACCCTATCGTTTCTTACGAATTCAAAATCCTTGAATGTCATGGAGTGCCATGAACTGAGGTGGGTTTCAGTGAGAAGCACGATGTCAAGCTTTTGCCTGGCAATGAATTCAAGGAGATAATCACGCCGATGTAAAGTAACAATGGAGTTGACGTTGATCGAGATGAGACAAATCTTATCCGTGGGAATGTGGCTGGATGACAACTTTGTTTGAGGCATTCGAAAGCCCTAAATGCTGAAAAACAATGTTAATTTTTGAATCTTGTTTGTCGATTCTCTCTGATAAGGAATTTATTTGCTGTTTAAAGAGCAGCTCATTATTGCCACTTACTTTCTGTATTTTATTTACATTGTTTGCTGGTTCTCTCGCAGCAAGTGCAAATGACACCCCGGGCTTGACAAAGTTGGTAGGTATCACACTGCGGTGTGCTTGACTTTGTTTTGGAGTGACTTTAACCTTTGCATCTTGATACCGGAGGCATCCTCGATATGATGCTGAATGACCAAAGGCACCGCAGTTCACACGATATAGTTTTTTTTTTGGCTCCGCCTGAGCCAATTTGCACTCGCCGGGAGCATGAATATCTGAGCATTTAACACACCTTTATTTCATGGCGCAATTGGCAGCCGAATGCCCGAATCGTTGACACCTGTAGTACTGGTTGACCTCACTTTTCTGGAGGCGTTCTCACCTCACCACGCGGAAGTTCAAGTACCGTATTTTTTGCAGGGCACTTGAACTACTTTTGCTGGAAATCTGGAAATCTGGCAATCTGGTAGTGAGGCAAGTTTTTGCGCTCTACAATCGATCTCCTTGTTGCAAAGTTTTTAACTGAAATAAATTGTATTTCTGGTGCAACTTCTTGAAGCACCTGAAGGAGATCGACTGTATCCTCTCCACTGTCCAGACCCTTCAATAAAAAGGTTTGGTTTCTTTCGCTTTTTGGGGTGTACGTAAAATGCGGAACATCTCCAGAATTTAATGCACTTTTTGTTGCCTGGAAGTCAACCAACGACTTAGTCCTAATTGTCAATTTATCGGCATTGACTCTTTTTATCTCAAAATCTTTTAGATTATTTTCGGCTGCCAAAAGCAGAACCATATCTTTGCCCGTTTGCCCAAATACATTGATTGATGGGACTTTTTCTTTTTTCCATTAATCTTAACGGGCGGACCAGCAGACAAAACTTTTGTTTTTTTCTCCCGATTTTTAATTTTAAGGTATTCTATGAACTCATAATCTAACTTAGAAGTTTTACCTGGATCCTCTTCAATGCTCATTGTATCTTCAAGTCCAGCTAGCGCTGCATAATAATTGCTGCTGTCGTTTGCTCCGCCTGCGCTGCGGACATCCTCTTGATCAGCTTCTTCCTTTGGCTTTTTAGTTTTCTTATCTTCGGTTTTTGAATTTTTTTGTTGGCCTTTCTTGGTTTCTTTAGCTTTGTTGAATGTTTATGTTCCAACAAGTGCTTCAAATGATTTGACTTGAAGCTTGAGCTCTTCATTTTCTTTTTCAATTTCGTCAGCTTTCTCTTAATTTTTGATCAGCTGCTCGATTTCGATTACCGATAGTATTGTCAGTTTTTCTTCTTCATCGTCGTATCTTCGTTTTAGTTTTTTTTTTCGCCCGTCATCTTTAGCGATGGGCACGTCGTTCATGTGGTGAATTATCTCATCCTTTAACTCTTGAATTGTTCTTGGCTTATTGACGTACACTTTTCCTATTAAATATCCCTAGAGAAAGTAGTCCAACGGTGTCGAATCACAAGATGGTGGCGGCCAATTAACATCAACACAACGTGAGATAACACGGCCTTTGTATTTCTCGCATCAAAGAGCTATTGTTTTGTTGGCTGTGTGGCAAGTGACACCATTCTGTTGGAACCAAATATTGTCCAGGTACACAACCTCAATTTCTAACCAAAAGAAGTCTGTTATTATTTCGCAATAGCGAACACCGTTCACAAAGCTGCTTGGCCGTCCTCATTTTCGAAGAAGTACGCCCTGATGATGCCACCAGCTCATAGACCGCACCAAACAGTAACTCTTTGTAGATGCATCGACTTTTCAACAATCACTCGTGGATTTTTATTTGCCCAAATGCAGCAATTCCGCTTGTTAACGAATCCACTGAGGTGAAAGTGTGCCTCGTTGCTGAAGATGATTTTCTTTGTGAAGTCACCATTCACTTTTGTCTGTTCAATCAGCCATTTGGCGTATTGCCGACGCTTGAAATGTTCAGTAGGCTTCAGCTCTTGAGTCAATTGAACCTTGTAAGCGTGTGAATTCAAATCTTCATTCAAAATTCGCAGCAGTGATGTTCGTGAGATGTTGAACTTTTGGGCACGACGATGAGTCGAGGTTGCCGGCTTTTTTGTTACACTATCAGGAAGAACAGCAATGTTTTCCGCAAAATGAACTGGGCAAGCATGCACAGGTGATTTCACATTTTCTACTGACCCAGTTTGCTGAAATATGCACACAATTCTCCCGATTGTGGACACATTTGGTCGATTATGCTGTCCAAAAAAGTCACGAAGTGCACGAAATGCATTTTGATTTGAATGCCCATTTCCATAAAAGGCTTCAACAACCTTAACGCGCTGCTCAATCGTGTAAGTCTCCACGATTGAATTGATCAGGCACTGAAAAAAAAGAAATATTAAAAACTTGACGTTAGGGTGTGACTCACAATTAACATCGTGCATTATGGCTGGACCACCCTTTATAATAAAAATGACATGACATTAATGGAGGACTATTTAACAAACAAAATGTTGTATTTTGATTTTTAATTTTCATTTAATTTAATAAACGTGTAATTTGCACAATAAAATACCCACCAAGAATTTTACGATCGATGAAAATTTTTGTGTGGAATCCTAATTTTTTAAAATTTTTGGCACAATATCTGGGCGATTTTGTTTAAGAACGAGTAAATATAATACTCCAGACTACGAAAGGAAAGGATGTTAAGCAAAGCGTCAATTACTTCGAAGCCGTGCTTTCCACCAGCCCACGCTTGAATCAACAATACACGGTGGGTTGAGAACTAGCAAATCAATATAGCTTTCACAAATGCCTTGAGTAAGGTTTGTATTTATAACATTGAAAGATCATTCATTGCGTTTACTAGTATGTATTGTTATATCGCAAGGAACTTGGCTGATGTCTTTTTTTTATTAAAATCTAGAGATTTCACCAGCTTCCTATGGCTACAATGCATCTAAGCGCCGGTCACTTGCACTCTTTAATTGGATTTATTCATAAAAACTACTCTGCAACAGCCGGTTGCCGAGCGTGTATCCATTAAGAGCACGTATCGCCATTGCCGCTTCCTCATGATTTGTCATCGATACGAATCCGTATCCTTTGCATTGGTTTACGCTTTAGTCTTTAATGGTTTTCGCACTCTGCATAGCTCCTGAGGGACCAAATAGTTGCCATAATGTGCTTTCTTCTGTTTCGGATGCCAATTTGTGGATGGAGATGCTGGCGGCCCATCCTGTCAGTGCAATGCTGGCTGCAGCCACTGCGATTCTTAGTCCGTTGGGGAACTGTAGTTGGTGGGTGTTTCACGCCACTAACGTTGTAAACTGCTTCGGCTTGTCGTGAAAAACTGCCGGATGTTACTTTGCGACTGATAATGATTGTGGAGGCACAGTCATCCACAATCCGGGATGATGTCCGGGAAGCATCGAACGAATAGGCTGCTGTCACTGTAACTGAAAATTTTAAAGCCGGGATCAGCACCATCGAGATTCAGGGAAACGTGGAACTCCAAACCAGCACTATCCGGACGTGATCTCCGTCTCCATTTTTTTTTGACACATGTCAAATCACAGTTCAGTTGCAGCGAGTAGTTTAAAAGTCGCTCACGAACCGTCGACGTCAGGGGCGTAGAGTATCTGGATCGACTGATCAACGTCAGTGGCGTAGGGCGTCAAGGCTGAGTTATTACACAGTCGTCCAAAGATTGAGTGACGTTCATTAACGCGCACGATCTAACGAATAGAATGGAGCAAATACGTTATTGGAAATGGTGCGCAACCAACAAATGGTCCTCTAGCGCCAATACCAATTCCACCGTTGGAGCAATCGGCCATTTTTACATCAAATGGAGCAGACACAACTATAGCGACTGTTCAGCAAATCAAATCAATGACGTTTTGGAGGAAGGATCCTGAACTATGGTTTCATCACGCACATGCACAGTTTAACTTGCAATGAATCACAAATGATAGCAGCAAATACTTTACTACAAACGCTGCATTAGGTTTCGAGACCCTGCAATAGCTAACTGACATTGTTCGAAATTCACCAAAGGCGGATAAATATTTGCATCTAAAAATAGCAATCATAAAAATATTCGGCCTTTCGAAGGAAGATAAAATTCGACCTTTTCTCGGTGGAATTGATTTGGGGAAAAAACGCCCATCACAACTCCTATAGGTAATGCAAGCACTTGCACTTGAAAACAATATGGCTAGGACGTTTACCAGTAAATATGCGCACTAACATAAAGGTACTCTCAGCCAGCATTAATGTCCCAGCATGCAAATTGGCCCACATTGCTGACAACGTTGTAGACAACTGTGGACTAGAACGGGCAATGGTAACTTCCCATACTTCAACAGGCTTAGATATGTTGCTAAAACCACGATTAACTACCATTGAAGGTCAATTATAAAAAAATTACAAACATAATCGAGAGCCTCCAATCAAAAACATATTTCGCCACAAAAAGACAAGAATTATTTTTTTACCATACACAATTTGGCAAGCAGGCTAAATGTTGTTCTACGTCGTTTAAGTTTGAACAATCAACTAAATCGGAAAGATTGCCGTTTAGAATCGCACATCTGAACAGCATAAACTTGTGCAACAAGGGAAAATTCGAATACCGCCTTCATATTCAGGATAAAATTACAGCATTAACGATTTTAATAGACTCCGAATTGGTTTTATCGGTCATTCCTCTGTCGCAAATTTTCGAACTTAAAAAATCCCCGTTGGTAGCACCAGCCGGAAAGGTAAATTTCTCGTATGTAGCGTAAGGCGCCCCATTCTCGTTCAATAATATTGCGCAATATTTTTATTGTACAATATTATTGAACACGTTCTTGCATGACACACGTTCAATAATATTGAGTCAATAAAATTGACAAGGCACTCGGGTTAGTACTCTCGTCTAAAAGAAATCTGAAAAATAATATTGTGCAATATCATACACACACGCTGCAATAAAAAATATTGTGCAATAAAATTTAAGCTTGCTCAATATTTTGTTCAATAATTTTGCAGCCGTCAATACTATCCCTAGACGTTCAATAATATTGTAGAATCATAAATATTGCGCAATATTATTGAAGGTGAATGGGACGCCTAAGGGTTCAAACAAGAATTTGGTTTGCCTACTACTAAACTTAGTGCAATTTCCGTCGCACCACATTGTATTATGTAATTAACATGAAAAGAATCTGCCGTCGATCGTATTTAGAGACCCTTTATAGAGGCGCCAATATTTTGCTAATTAAATTGAGTTGCACATGTATGGGTCACATATTGAAAATCGGTGGATAATTAATTGTTGTAAACATAAAAATATCGTCCTTCTCACATTTGCTGTTTACACATTTCACAGTGATTACCACACAAAGGTGATAAATTGTCGGCTTAAATAGCTCAAATAATTAGTTTCAAAACACATTTTCAACCATCAGGGGCCGTCATTTTGAAAATATTAAGCTGTAAATTTTCGAATTTTTTATTTGTCCTCCGGGTTGCATAATTAAATTAAATTGAATTAACTTGCCTTAATAATTTATAATTTCAAGTTTCATTGGAATCTGTTGGGAAACTTAGCTGCTAGAGGGCTGCAAAAATTAAAAAAAGTTTTAAGTCAACCCCCGGTATGGGGAGACCCCCTCTCCTCCCTTAAACACTTTAAAATATTTCCTTGCACTGCAAATTTCAAGAAGCACCACTTTTGACCTACGTAGAAAATTTTCTCATTCTAGCTCATGTGATTTGCGAGAAAACTTGTTGTGACGCACGAACAAACGGGCGGACGCATAGACAGACAGACAAGTTCGGATTTTATAATTTTTTAAGGTATTGTAAAAATATTTTACAATATCCTAAAAATGGTCTGCTTTATAAATACTTCCAAGTTAAGTCATTTAAAACGTTTCCACGAAAAAAATTCATTATTTCAGTTGCTACTAAAACAGCACATTGCGTGTATCTGCAGTGCTGGTTCTTATCCTTTGTTTTTCCTCTGCCGCCAGTCCATGCAGGCAGAGGAAAACAAATAATAAGCCCCAGGACTGCAGATACACTAAAAAAAGAAACAAGATGGGTCGGAAAGCAGGACGAGAATATGATCATCAATGAACTCAAAAATCTACCGGTTTACTACATGAAAGCGGATAAAGGGTATACCTTAGTGATCATGGACAAGGCCGATTACGACAATATGTTAGAAGGCGGGAAAAAATAACTATGGGACAAATAGTCAGTCTACGAAATAATCCGCTGCCTGAGTCAGTAAAAAGAGCGGAGAAAGTGCTGAAAGAGTGTGAACCATGGATTCAGGACTTCAAGAAATTCTTAAAAGCAACCAACCCATCGCTACCAGGGATCATAGGAATTCCGAAGATACACAAGCCACGCCATGAAAAGCGTGAAATTGTGTCAGCAGAAAACGCCCCCACTCAGAAAATTGCGAAGTGGTTAGTCAATGAGTTCAATAACATGGGCAAAGAATTTGTTACCAGATCAGCAGTGAATTTGGTAGAGTTTACTTCAAAGGTGTTGTCCTGCGGACCTTTGGAAGATGGCGATACGCTGGTGTCATTTGTCGTCAAGGCACTTTTCCCAGTATTTCGGTCAAAGAAGCACTTGTGTTATTTGAGGAGTGGATTCTGATACAAGGATCAGTAGAACAATGGAAACACGAGCCAAAATGTATTTGAAACTGGCTAGACTCTGCACTTTTACCTTCAGGGGAGAATTTACTAAACAAACACGTGGTGCTTTAATGGGAAACCCTCTTTTCCCGTTTCTAAGTGAAGTATTTATGGCATTTTTGGAGGAGAAGCTAGCAAAAGTAGGTAAACTGCCACATCGATGGGTTCGTTATGTAGACGATATCTTCACGATTATCAAAGAGGATCAGGTCCAGCTCTCACGGCAATCAACTCGATACACAGCAACATCAGTTTCACCCACGAGCTGGAGTCGGAGGGGCGGCTACCATTCCTGGACATGATTGTATGTAGAGGAGCTAATCGATAGGAATTCGAAATATACCGCAAACCAAGGGACACTATTTGGATAATTTGTTTTACTTCGAACCATTGCCAATAGCGAAAATGGGTGACGTTTAGCTGGCTTATGAATCGAATGCTCACGCTTCTATTGAATAAGGAAAGTCTGAAAAAGAAACGTCCCACATTTACAAGTTAGCCGAGTGGAATGGGTACCCTAAGGATGAAGTCACCAAATTAATAGCCAAACAAACGAAGGAGATCTTCAACAAAAAGTTCACAACGCTAACTGCGGAAGTCGAGCAACGGAAGAGGTTGGTTGTAACTCAAGGACGAAAAGAATAAAGGGGGCTATGAAAAACAAAGACATCGACCTAGTTTATACGAGCAGGGCCACAAAACTGCAGAACTTGCTAGGATTAACCAAGGACCGCATACCCGTAATGGAGCGGAGCGAAGTCTACAAGGTATCGTGTACGAAATGTAATGGGTGTTATATTGGACAAACGAGGAGATCACTAAGTGTCAGATGGAACGAACACTTAAGCGAAGCAGTCAACAAAAACAAAAAGCAGGATGCGATACGAAACCCTAAAAAAACAAAACCCTACGAAACCCTTAAAAAAACGATTGTAAATGCGGAAAGTAGCATTGCAAGGGATGTACGCGCAAAGCAATACTAAACTTACGGCTTGAGAGAGAGAAAGTCCGAGCAGAGTTTGCTGCCCAAAATAGCAACAAGTACAACAAGTCAACACCACCGTCTGATTCACTTGAAACTAAACGATCTCCATCAGTGCAGTAGACATTAGATAATGGGAAAAGTTCACTGCTAATAATGTCAGGAGTCAACCAGGGTCCTGTTAAACAAATGAAATCATCGCCGGAGTTGGAAGAAGCAATTTTAATAGCCTCCAGCTTGGTTCGCATAACACGTAAATTTTTATAGTAAAGATTGAGGCTATGAGAAGTGATCCGAATATCAAAATTTAAATTGCTATTTGAAAAACGTTTAAGGGTGAACAGCTGTTAAAGTTTCGGAAGAGAGCTCATAATAAGACGAAATTTTCTTTTTTTGGAGGCCAATATTCTGGGTGAAAAACTATGCTGCAGTTTGGTGGTGCAAGCAGCTTGATGTCATTCGTCGATGTCTTACAGGCCAGACCAGATATAAATAGTTGCTTCAGCGGGGCCACTATATTAAGAGATGGATCTATCTGTGGTGCTGGTAGAGTTTCAGCGAAATTATAAACATTCATTACTGACGCTGGTTGAATATTTGGAAATTTTGAAGTTTGCGTTACTAGAGTGTTCGATCCTAGAGCATTTCCACCATTACTTTAAACACTTTCTGTTTACTTTCTCTCAGGTTACCCCATTCAAATACTTTCAAGTGTCTTCGTGTATTATCTATTCACTTATTTTACTTGTTTCGTTTAAAACAAGTTTTTGTATGGAACTATGTACTCTCATGTATTTTAACGTCAGCCAGTTTAATGAATTTATTCGAACGTTGCCTTATGCTTATATCTATCCCGTGCTTTGAATGATTTGTGCAATTCCTTAGCACCTACTAAATGCTAGAAAGTAACAAGATGAGCTTTCAATTTAAATAGTCAACTAAAATGTCTCTGCGTTCTAAAAGAAACACCAAGCTTCATTCAAATAGCATAAATTTGCAAAACTCAAATAAATCCACCATTTATCATTAAATATCGCAGCATCCTAAGAAAACATCTCTAGGGAACGTAAATAAGTAACTTTCTTATTCACTTTATAGATTTGCAGTTGATCGTAAAGTTTAAAACTTGTTCTCTGTATTTGCCACTTTTTCGATCCAATAGTGTAACCCACACAAAAAATATCCTCGTATTTTGCCAGCTCTTTTCGGAATGCATATCCATCCGTTGAAAAACTGAGACTTTCACCATTTCGCGTGGTAAAAACAAGAAAGTATCTTTTTGAAGTTGCTCTAAAACGCTAGCAATTCCGCTAGTTGGCGGCGGTGACGATGATGATGGTAAAGGAGAAAGTTTTTACGTTATGGTTTCTGTTTACAACCAAACTACTCAACTTGTTAATTTTTTTGAGGATTCGTCAAGGGCTTTGAATAATTTAATGGTGAAGTTGTTCATTGAATTTGGTGCAGCACACATCGTATAGCTGCATTTCGCGGATATAAAAAGTAAGTACCATAACATTCATGTACCGTGAGGGTTCTTTTAATCTGTTGGATGCATTTACCGTTTGTGGCGTTTATGTGATGGGAAAGTGAATATTATAATGATTTTATTAAAAGGAAAAGTTTCGAATAGAAAAACTTTGGAGGATAGAGAGTTAATGAAAGTGCTTTAGGATAAAAAAGCTTACATTGCGTTGCGAAGTTTTGCGTTGAGGCATTTTATTTTGTAATTAATTAATAAGTTATTAGCTACTTGCGTTGTTCAAAAGTTCTTTTGCATAGCATTATGAGTTCTTTGCATTTCAATATAATCAACATATGTAAAGTGAGCTTTCAAATGCATCATTAATTCATCATCAACGATACAATGGCATGGATAATGTTTAAAATAATTGCTACAATATAATTAGCATGCTTGTGATTCACATTAATTTTAGATTCCTAAGATATGTGAAATTTGTGTTATTTTACCAATTTCCTATGTCACGGCCAAGGTTAATATCATTTGCTGAGATATAGTTGGTTAGAGTGGAAAATTGGTTCGGAAATATTTAGATTTTATCTTAGAGTATTTCCTGTAGAATAAATAGTGAGTGCAAACTGGAATTGTATCAGTTTTAGTTCATCGTCCTATTAGTGGTAACGGAGAGAATGTTTTACAAGTGCTCTGCCCAATTTAGTGTTTTATTCTTAGTATGTATCACATTAGGCCCAGTTCATGTAAGTATTTTATTTTAAACAGGATCAAAGTGGTAGTTTTGGGCGAGTTTATTCGAATTTATAATATAAGTCCCATGAAAAATGAGTTGTTCTTTTAACAAGTTTTGAACCAAATAATTTTGAAAAATAACTTATAATAGAAAAAAAGTTGATCCATCGGCATTAAACAAAGGAACGAAGAAAACACAGGTTTTAATTTTTAAAAATTTGTGCGTTAAACGTGATCATAAACATGCAGAAAGCACATTAAAATCTTAATAAGACTTTATTCATGGTTGCCATTTATATTAAGAAATCAAGTAGATCAGGATAACAGGAAGGATTTTCCCCGTACAATACATAAACAAGTTATCCTTCTTTCTAAGGTGATTTTGAATGGAAGCATTTATCTCAAAATTCACTTTTATTCGTACAACATGCAAATGAATGATATATTACTGAATTTTATTTAACTTCATCTAAAATTGGCTACAGCACAATTTTTGATTGCTCGTGAAAACTGATTGGATATAAAAATTAATTATAAAACGATTTCGAATATCTGCCAAAAGTTAAACTTAGCCCTCGCTAAGGTATTTGAGGTAGTCCGCGTGGTTAAAGCATTTAATCCGTAAGCCAAATGTCCCTAGTTTCAATCCCGTTGACGATAACGCAATTTGTTGTTTGTTATAAGCCCATTCAGTTAAGATACGTACTGGCTTAAAACTAGAACAGATCGCAGCTGGGTCGTCGGAAATACGGCCAAAGCATGGTACTGACCATATCGCCTTAGCAAATGTCAATACATTCGATCAAGATAATGAGATACTCAAACTATCTTTAAGCGAAGGCCCAAAAGAGCTAAGGCAAAAACAGAAAAAGTTATTTAAGCCCAGTAAAACAATCTTAAAAAAAGTGCTCTTAAATCTAAGATTTTCTATACTACGATATTTTTTTCAGTTTTTTTTCTGATCTAAGGACGACGAACTTTACAACAGTGGCTCAACTTATTTCATAGATTTTGCTCCTCTTTGTTTATGTAATTGAAAGAATATTTATAAAAAAGTACGCTTCTTAATGGCAAGTTTATAAGCATTTATTTTACGAAAAGAAAGTTTGTTCATAAACTTCTTCAGCAATCCTTTGCTGATAACTTTAACGTTGAGCCATTTTTGGGAGTACCTACTTCCAGCGTCCTATACAAAAAATAACTAAATTTTTCCTCTGAGCTATTGGCTTTTTCATCTGATTAGCCCAACGAAGACAAGTTGTGCAGCATTACAAATTTAACTCAAATAAAAACGGGAATCTCTCTTTTTTTTTTAAATAAACTAATTTTCACGAATTATTCACCACTTTAAAATATACTTTTGTCAGAAAAGAGAAGGGTTTCTTTCTCGCAGCAGTATCCTATGATGCTGGTTGCATTTCGAACCGATTGCACAAGAATTCCTCCACACTTTTGTCATTTTCAAACCATTGCTCTATTAGAGCAACCGCAAAGGTTACAAACAAATGAAAATTGCCGTACGTCGGGTTTGAGCTTCAAGGAGGGTGGTCAAGTTGACTTCAGTGCGTTTCTTGTTGTTTCAAGGCTGCTAGAGCTACAGTATGGGGCTTTTCACTGTTGTGGAGGAACATGACCTCTTTAATCGGTCTCGTCTCTTGCGGCATAAAATAAACCTCACATATTTCTACAGTAGTGGTGTTTTTGAGTCGCTCATATAAAAAAAAGTTAAATTCCTGCAATCGAAAAAAATCCCGTTGGCACCATTAGCTTGAACGGTAAATTTCACGAGGGCCCTCTTATCTGGAAAACGAATAATATTTTGGTTGGCCGCCAGTTTGCAAGTCCAACAGCATTTCAGAAAAATGTTCTGTTGCATAAATACTTCCAATTTAAGCCATTTCAAATGTTTCTGTGAAAAATATTCATCATTTAGCTTTAAATAGCAAATTGTGCTTATTTTCTGACCTTTCGGTGCTACCATTTTGAATGTATGCATTTAATTTTGGATTATTTTAAAACATATGAGGTGTGACAATTAAGTAATGAGACTGATGCCGTGCTTGTGGTAAACCTGTCACCTTGAAATTCCCTTTCCCTTCCTCGGCATCTTCCTCCTTTCTATTGATATATTTATCATTGCTCTAGCTTGTTGAATTTGCCTGCTGTGTCGTGTTGAGTAGACGTGTGCTGGTGGTGCTCGTTACGAAAATGGACAAACGAAATCAAGAGCAACGCGTCGCGATAAAATTTTGCATGGTGATAATGCTCTTAGTCGTGCCCAGGTGTTTCGATGGCATAAAGAGTTTAAGGAGGGGCGTGAAAGCGTAGAAGACGAGACGCGGAGCGGGAGACCAGTCGAGGTGTGGACTGACGTGAATGCGCAGCGTGTGTGTGCTCTAATCTGTGAAAATTGGCGTTTGAAAGTTCGAACGTTCGCCTCCGGACGAAGTATAAACCGTGAAACAGTCAGACAAATTTTAACCGATGATTTTGGAATGAAAAAGTTGTGCGAGAAGATGGTTCCAAAGAACGACACTACACCGCCCTCAGCGTATCCCAGTTTTTGACCACTAAAGGGATCGCCATGTTGCAACAGCTGCTTTATTTGCCTGATATGTCACCCTGTGACCTTCTTTTGTTCCCTATAACAAAATCGGTGGCCAAAAAACCCATTTTGAATCGATTACGGACATCCCAGCGGCCGTGACGAGGGTACTCGCGGTCGTCCCAGTGGAAGCGTTCCAGAAATATTACGAAGTAGAAAACGCACTGGAATCATTGTATAGTTGCCCAAGGGGACTATTTTGAAGGGAATGGCAGAGTTGTAGAATAATTTTCAAATGGACAGTTTTCATAGAACCAGTCTCATTACTTAATTGACATACCTCGTATCTGTCTTATAGTCTCAACGATCGGCGTTTTATTCTATTTACTGCTTTTTTTTGCCAAAATTGGAGCTACTCCAGAAAAGGCAAAAATCTTCAATTTTTATTGAAAATGGTAGTTAAAAATAATAAGTTCTTAAATTTTGACTATTTTATCTTTCATCGGATATTTAATTTTTTTTTGCAGAAAACAAGGGCTTAATACAATTATTCCAAGCTCGCGAGTAACTGGACTATCCACTAAAAACCTCCCCTTTCAACTTAGCCTGGAACGGTTTGACATATTACTTTGGACCAGGTCTCATTTTGCTGCAATGATATGCCTTCTAGCAGCGGGATCCCTCTTCCAGTGGGAAGGGAGTGAGAAAGAGGAATTGCCAGATAGGCAATACACCAGCCCCAAAGCCTCCGGATATTGTGACTTCCTTTTATGATTTGGGACTGCTATCAACGGGTTCAACTATGCCATCCAAGGTGAGCTCTCTCATCTCCCTGTAGCGGTCATGTTACAGCTTGCCCCCTTTTCTGCATGCAAAAATGTATGGCAGGCATTGTCTTCTACTTTTGGGAAAAGTCAACAGTCGTGGGACTGTGACTTACCAATCTTGTGTAGGCAAGACTACAAACACCGATGCCCGCACAAAAGCTGTGTGAGATAGAAGACAGTTTCATGATGCATTCGATTTAGTCACCATCTCAGATCCGGGATGACCCACGCAGTTCACTTTTTCCTCGTGCAATTCACCCAAGACTGCTGCCAGTCATTGAGTGGGCGCAGTCCTTCCCCACGGGGAACCGTCTTCCTTGCTTCCTCACTTCGATGCAGGTAAAAACACAGCATTCTCTAGTAAAGAGGGCGACAGGCATTGCGCCTGCAATAACTCTTACCATCAAACCAGAGACTGTCCGGTATGAAGATGCAATCGTCAGTGCTCCTCTTTACTATACCTGTGCCAAGCGTTTTTGGTTTACTCTCTTACTGAGAGTGTTGCCCAATATTTCTGCTCCGTACAGTAGCACTGACACTACAGCTATAAACCGACTCAGAGCCGATACTCTAGAAGCAGCCTTCCCAGCTGTTGCCCTGCTTTGCTCAGAGAAACTCATATTCAAGTCGATCAGTAGCGCCAGGTACTTCACCGCTGGCTTCTATTTGATTAATATGTCTCCAATACTGTTCGTCCTTACTCTAGGGATTCCCTTTTTATCAATATGACCACTTCGGTTTTCTACAGTGCTAGATTGAACCCACGAGTAGTCAACCATTCTCTCACTTACCTAGCCTAAGTTGCGCTTGTTCAACGGTGCTTCCAGCGATTAGACCTACAATATTATCCACATAGCCGATAAAGCGTTACTCATCTGGCATCTACAGTCACAGCCTATCGTGAGACAAGCTCTATAAGCCTGGCCGAAGGATACATTCCTGGGTGACACTCGATGTAACTTCCATTCTTCGTTTACCCTGCATCGTGTCATAAAGCAGACATTGGTCCTTGAAGTTGGTTTTCAGAAGTCGCCTCAGATATTCTGAAACTTGAAAAAGGGATGTCAACGTATCTAGAATATCCATCCATTTAGTAGGGTTGAATGTGTTCCTAGCGTCAAGTGTCGCCAACGGAAGAGTCGGTCACTTGATACGGCTAAATGCCTCTGACTTTTGGACCACACTCAACACCTTAACAATTGTGTCAATAGTTGACCGACCCACTCCAAAGCCGTACTGCCAAGGAGATATACCCCTAGTTGTACGAATTGCGGCCGTTAGTCTTTCCTTAATGAGCTTCTCTAACACTTTTCCGATCGTGCTTGGCATGTATAACGGGCGGTATGCAGATGGCAATCTAGAGTTTTCCTTATCCTTGCTGATCAGGACGAGTCTCACCACCTTCCATCGTACCGGGAAACCCCGTCTCGTAGGCAAGTGTTGAATGTGCTGAACAGCAATTCAAGATAATGGTGATAGATGAGCTGCAATACTTCAGCTGGAGCATCATCTGGGCAGGGAATCTGTCTTGTTTTTAATTATGGGACCAGCTCTTCTAGTTCCAGCTAGAAAAGTGGGCACTCGATTAATTTTTCACAATGGACAGTGTCAAAATGGACGGGATGAGCGGGAAACAGTGCCCATACTATTCTGTCGACCATTCTGCTTCATGTATGTAAGACGTCCGTAAAGCACCAAGTTTTTGCATAACTAGCTGGTAGCCAAAGCCTTACAGATGCTTATTCACATTGTTTATTACATCTTGTCAGCAGCAAGCTTTGTTGTTTTAAATCAGTTTGCTAACATATTTCCTGGATGACTTTTATGCGACTACCCAGTTGCATACCTCATTACAGTTTCGTATTCGTTGAGCCTAATGCCTAATCTGGGGGCTTGCTGGGGGCATAAGAGTGCTGCAAAGGGTCATGATGATGCTTATAGTTGAGTTCACCAGGTCTTGAACTGCCAGTTCTTCTGTCTCCTGTAAATCACCCTGCAGCGGAGTGCTTGCCTTGAACACCTTGACAAACCTCTCGATGTTCATTCTTCTAATACCCTTCAAAGTTGTAGATGGTCAAGAGCATAGGTATTGTGAGATCGCAACACGGAACTCAAGCAGAATGTACTGATAGTCCCTGGCCGAGTAGTTTTCTAATACTCTCCATACTGAGGACTCCGAGGCAAATGTCATGTTTGGTATGGTCTTCGCAGCGAATACGGTGGAAAGTAGGCGTATATCCGGGGCTTAATATAACTAGTGCCGTCCTAGCCGGATAGGACTCGTTTATCCTGTAGATCTGTTAAAGGTATGCGCAGTTCAATTGCTTAATTTTTAAAATCTCCCCCAACGAGCTTTTGAGATAGCGTCCTCCAAATTATTAAGCTTGGCCTGGAAAGATGATATTGGTTTGTTCGGCGTAAGCTACGTACTAAAGAAGGTGATCCCTGAGAACAGAACCTACACAAAATCATCCCTCTATTTGGAACTCTTCACTTGGAAATCACTGTTTTGAGCTCAGATAACAGGCAGTACCAATTTCATCACGATATAATGAAGCAGATTTTATATCATGGTATTGCCTATTCAGCACCAAAATATCAGATCTCATGTCCCTTGCAAGCAACTCAAACACGTTTATGGCGGTTAAATTTTGGCTTAGGTTTACCTGTAGGATATGGGACGTCAAAGCTCTGATTTTGCCTGGACGAAGGTTTCCTGGAAAACGTCAGATTTCCCGGATCCCACAACCTGCTCAAGGTCCGTTCTTAGATTGTCATTCTTCCAAAGGGTGCAATGTGCCTCGATCGTACACTTTTTTGTTTTATATCTCATTTCACATGTTTGTAGCATAGAAAACTCCTATCGAATGCTTTGCATGCTTGTATGGAGTGACCATAGCCAAGGTAGTTGAAGTATTGAAGAGACGCTGCATCCCCTGCAAATGACCCAACCTATTCTTATTTTGCCGTTTTTCAGAAATTGTTCAGCGTGCTTTCCGGTCAAGTTAGTGACAGCCATTCGTCGTCTCCTTTGGTTTTATAGGGTCAGCTTCACTTCTCTTCTACTTGGGTTATGACGCAGTCAATGTCTCTTATTTCGATTATTGCCAGCAGCTCGAGCGAGGCTTTAGTAGCGTTTTTGCCAAAGGCCTTCTTCACTGATTTCGTAGAATACTCTTCTACTCCAGATTTGTCCAGTATGTAGCCCGACTAGGTTAATTTTAACACTTTAATATCAGTGTTGATTTCTTCATATCCTATGGGTCTCCTGGTATCCCACAACATTTCTGCATAGGATCGACCATCTAGGGGTTTTAGGAGCAGCGGTTTTTATCTCCTGTTTTGGGTCAGATCTTTTTTCTTGCTAGGCGTCCATGCTAACTTTATTTTCAGGTATTTTTTTAAGGATTTTTTTCTTCACTCTTTTTATCAGCACTGTGTGAAACCTATGATATAGCATTTCATCCCCATCAAGTCCTTCTTCGTCCTCTTTTTGCCGTTTGAATGGGCTAAAAGTTATTCTTTTCTTGATGTTTGAGGGTGGAGTTAGTTGCGCGTATATTTTAAGCTTAGCCCTCAGTACACTCTTGGCACTCTGCTCATCTTCGTTCTTTTGGTTCTTTTTGGCTTTTAATCAGCTCCTCCGGTAGTTCCATATGCGGTTTAGGAGCTCTTCTTTTTTAAGGAGCCCATTTTTTACACATTCGCTTCGTTTTGACGAGTCCCATGCTAATTTAATTTTTTAGAACGTGTTCGGCTTTTGGGATTAGCCTTTTATCAGGGTTTTGTACTAGAATACAAAACCCTATTGCAAGCACAACCTGCGCCCGTCCGTCTGTATGTCACAGAACTTTTTCTCTGAAACTATAGAAGCTACAGCCATGAAACTTTGTGGAAAGGTCAGAAGTGATTACTTCTTGAAAGTTTTGGGGTGGAACATTTATTTAAAGGGGTTTCAGGGGGGCCTCCCCTCATCAGTACCGTGGGTGGCAGGAGAAGTGGAAGTATACGAAATATTTGAAATATATTGGATATTCTAAAAGTATTTAGTCTAAAATTTTCACACGACAAGTTTTGTATTTCGTCATTCGTGTCAAATGTTGTAGTCATTTAAAAATGAGCGAAATTTCTGAAAAAAGTCGTTATATTTTACAATAGGTGAGAATGCATCTCAGGCTCGTGAAAAAATTTGTGGTGTCTATGGTCAAGATACTAAATCAAAAGCCACAGCCAAGAGATGGTTCACTCGCTTTCGTTCTGGAAATTTTGATGTCAAAGATGCACCTCGCTCAGGTCTTCCAAAAAATTAAAGAAAACCGACATATAAGCAGCCATGACATTGCTAAGAAACTAAGTATCCACCACCAAACAGTTTTGAACCATTTGCGCAAGGCTGGATACACAAAGATGCTCGACATTTGGGTGCCGCATGAATTAACACAAAAAGATTTGATCGACCGAATTTTCATTTGCCAAATGCTAATCAAACTCAACGAAATCGAGCTATTTTTTAAGTGAATCTTAACGGGCGATAAAAAATAGGTAATATACAAGAATATCGTTCGAAAAAGATCATGGTCAAAAAAAGTTATTCTGTGTGTATGGTGGGAATAGAAGGGAATTGTTTATCATGAGGTGCTAGAACCTGGCCAAACACTCAATTCGGCTCTGTACTATCAGCAATTAACCAGACTGCAACAAGCAATTCAAAAAACCGGCCAGGATTGATCAATAGAAATTGCGTTGTCTTCCATCATGACAATGCCAGACTACACACATCTTTGATGGTCCGGCAAAAATTGGCAGAGATTGACTGGGAAGCTTTGAAATATTCACCGTATAGTCTAGACCTTGCACCATCAGATTACCATTTGTTTCGGTCTCTGCAAAACTTCCTTAACCCTCAAGTAGGTCAATTATTTTTTTTCTTGATATTTTATATCTGATTAATTTTATATCTGAGTAGTTTTGGGCCAAGAAACCCGAAAAAAGTATTATTTTTGGTCTAGGGCAAATTTTCACCTGTCAGAAGTAGTTTGATTGTGTTGCCGATTAACGGCAAAAAAGATAGTACGGAAGAAATATAAAATAAGAAAAGGAATAAGAGATCAGAGCATTTATAAAAAATCAATGAATTTCAGAAAAGAATTCTTTATTTATTCACATTGTGGAATTCATAAAAATAGCTATTTATAGCAGATTGACACAAATTCACGTTGCGCCTTAGGCAAATTACTTGAGTTTCTGATTTATAACCAGGCAATTTGATCGAAGCGAATGTCATCTTGAGGAAGATATGTTTTACAAGCACCTTTAGACGCTGTCTCAACAATTTTTGAAGGCCATCTCACAGACCGCTTCCCGGTGGTTTGAAAATTACATAAAACGGCAGCAACACCTTCTCCAAAATCAGGTAACTTCATTGTCTGATCATGTATACGACGATGCAAAAGGTAAGCAGTTACCATGGTCGTATCAACTAAATGATTAAAAAATACGATGCAAATAACTTTTCGTCTGCATTCGAACCGCCCAAGAAACCCATCCATGAGGTTGATCTCATTCATATGATGATTATATTCGGATAAAAACAAAAGGAATGAAATGAGGTTTACATATCAAAAATGACTAGTTATAGCGGCCATTGATTATATTCGGTAATCCAATTCCAAGTTGTGTTTTTTTCCTGGTCATATCGAATGACTTTCGGTGGTGAAAGACTTTACGATGAAATGGTGGAAAACGGTAAAACTCCAACATACGTCGATAGCAAGTGCACGTTCTTCGTGTCTTTCCATTGCGCACTATTTATTTCGATACCATATTCTCTGCTAAAAAACTTCAAAGATTCACCACGATTCATTTTGGTGTCTTTGTCATTTGGAAGTTTACAATTTCGGATGCGCTTACGACGGACAGTACCGAGGGAATTTATTCCAAGCGACCTCAGAAGCACCATCAGTGGTAATGATGTATAAAAATTGCCAAAAAAGACAATATGGTTCACCATGTTTGGCACCGTGGAAGTCAAACGAACCACAACATTTGCACTCGCGCCTATGTTAGGATAACGTTATCGTCAGCCCCAGAATAAGTTTCGAGGCGATAGGAATATCCAAAGGAATAGCATAATACGAAAAATTTAATGCCCCATTTATGTGGTTTATTTTGCATATACTGTCATGATTTCGACAGCATTTTGGTGGCACACATTTGCTCATCCACACATAGCTTAGGTTGCTTCGGAACTAGATCGAAGTGTGTTTTGAGGTGGTCAATGACTGGGCGTATTTTAAAAAGTGTGTCATATCCGGGTTCCCCCTTTTTCTTTATTTTAGAGAAGTAATTGAAACATAAATATTTCCGGATAAGAAAAATCCCTTTGATGTCATTGCGGACGCGACGGAAGCCAGTGCTAGCTTGCCCCAGTAGTGTTGTGCCGTTGGGTAACGATACAACGACATATACAGCATAATACAAACGAATCTTTTTAGGTCGATTGCTGTAACGGTAAACTGCGTGCTGGTGTTTCCTACTCTGGCATTAAGGTTGCTAAACTCCGTAAGCTGTTCAAAAATGCACCGGTGAAAAAAAGCTGCCATATGGGGATTTCAAATGCCTTATATCCTCTGGGAGGTTGATAGCGCCACGAAATGCCACTTCATTTTCATGTAGCTGTATCTGCTTTTTTCCACTTAATATTTGTAAACTCAATCCATTACTGTTCCATTGAAACCACAATCATTCGGTTCGAAATTTGGGCCATAAGAATGATATAATGGCAACGGGGAACACAATCTTTTTTTTCGGTTTTTGGTTCGTTTGTGGTTTTTTTGACATTATTATGTCTTGACGATGTGTTGCTGTAGATGGTGATGCAACTGGAGACAGGCGTAGCAGTTAGTGGAAAAGACTCGATTGTACTGAGACTAAGGCTAACATAAACGGCCTGAGATAAATATCCAGTGTAAGTGTCTCTAGCCAACTGTGAAGAAGAACTTCCGTTTCCCTTCGAATCCGTGATAGAAGCTCCGGTGACGTCAGATAGTCGGAAGGTGTAAAACTGTTCTCGTGATCTGAGCCATCCATATTGTTATCGCTGTCTCCTACGAAATCACCTCTCTCCTCATCATCAGGCTCCGACTCGATGTCAGATGGAACCGAAGTTAAAAGTTCCTCGATTTCTTGTGCAGTCATCCTGCTGATTTCGGACAACCGAAATGATTTTCGGGACGCAGGTTTCACCATTTTCATAAAACACAAATACTTAAATGTTACAACAAGCATCTATATTAAAGTTGATGTAAGCCGACAACCCCGCCTGGATACGGGATTGCTTTAACACACTATAGTTCTTATTGTAAATAACAAATTTACATCCAATTTGAACGAAATAATTTTTTCTACCACAAAATCTGCACAAAACACATGCTAAAAACTCACAAAAAAGGAGATTAAGCTCAAGTAATTTTCCACGTCTAAAATTGATGGGTCACGACATTCAAATGTAAATAAAAATAGAACTGTAACGCAGAATGACACAAAATTTGCGCAGGTAGTCGATGGCGATATGAGACTACCAGTTGCATTGCCGGTGAAGAAATATTTACGGTTTACATATTATTTTGATTGTTTTAAAATGAAACCCCCCTTGAGGCGGTCTTGCCTACTCGAGGGTTAATGAAAAGAAGTTCACTTCAAAAAGGGACTATAAAAATCACTTGGACAAGTTTTTCGCCGATAAACCGCAGAAGTTCTACACAGATGGAATAATGGCTCTACCGAAAAATGGCAAAAGATCATAGATAATAATGAACAATATGTACTTAAATAAAATAAGTTTTAAATAAAAGGAATATTCAATCGAAAAATGACAAATTTACGTAAAAGGAAATCCGCGCCAATCATTTTGTCCTTCGTGGCTTTGGAGCTCCTCTCGGGCCTTCGCTTTCTACAAAAAGCACCCTTCAAGGTCGCAACGTATTGACTACATCCTCTTATTTCCAAACGTCAGCCGGAATGAACTGCCTTCGTCGACCAAGTCAGACCAGCATTTTTTCGGCTTCCCCATTGGTGTTCACTCTTCAGTTCTCCCAACAAGTACAGTTCATTATATCCAGGCAATTTATGTTGCCACTTCATTCTACTTTCCCCAGTCTTACAAACATAAAGCTCAACCAAAAATTTCATACAGCTCATGGTTGTATTGAATTTGCCATTGGTTCTCATCCAGCTTCCATTTGATTATTCGCCTCAGGACTCGTCCCTTGAAGGCATTTATGATGTTTGTGGAAACTTGGGTAAGAGCTCATGATTCACACATATAGCATAGGTCTTATCACATTTGTACACTTGGAGCTTTGTTTTCCTTTGTGTGCAGCCGATCATCAGAACTGAATAAAATATTCTGTTTGCCAGCTATATTCCTTCGCGTTTTTTATTTCTTTAATTACGGGTACTCATTATTTTGACGCCTAAATTTACTAATTTGCCTACATTTTTGACACAGTATTCGCTAAGTGTGATATTTTAGGTCTCTTAAGTATTCTTACTTAACTGCGTTATGAGTTTTGTTTTATTTTCTGTTTGTAGCCCTACTAATTTTGCATCGCTGTCGAGTTTCGGGAAAAGTTTTTTTAGCGGTTGTTAACGACCGTGACAAAATATTGATGTCTTCCACACAGCCTACCACTTGGCTTGACTTGTTTAATAACGTCCCTTTTGTATCGACAGTTAGCTTTTTGATGACGTATTCCAATGCCAAATCGAATAGCGATGGGGCCAGCCCATTTGTCTGTTATATCCAATATTTGTGTCAAAGGGGTCGGTGAGTTGGTTATTGATGCGGACTTGTGAGGTTGTTGACGTCATTGTCATTTTGGTAAGATGGACTCAATTGGCTGGGACACCAAAGGAAAGCATTGTTTGGAACAGTACGTTATGATTAATACTGTCATATGCTTGCTTCAGACAACAAAAATTTGGTATACGTCTATATTGTACTCACAGCATTTTTCAAGTATCTGGTTGATAGTAAACCATTGGTCAATCGTCGGTCTACAGGCTCTAAAGCCTCCTTGATACTCCCCAATGATACTGTTGGCGTATGATCCGATTTTATTTTCTAAGATAGTTGAAAACATTTTGTACGCCGTACAAATGTGGATAGGGAATATAATTCATTGGCTCCAGCCTTTTGGAATATTTTAAATTACTTTTTATGGAATTGTTTGCAGCTACATATAAATGAGTTGCATATTTTGAATAATAATTTTTCTGAAAAATTATTAGAGAAGAAAAATGTTAGAAGAAGGTGGTTTCGACGTGTGCACTAATTCTCCTCAGGCCATCACTCTTAGATACACACCAGTGATGGCGACCACCATGCTCAGAGGTGAGGGAGTTAATTTTTAATTTTTCTACTTATACAAACTCAATATGTTTTTGTATCTGCAAGTTATATTCAAGGTAAATTTCTCTTGTCAGTACTTGCATTAGCTAAACTTTTAAATTGGATCATTTCACCCTTTTCACATCAACTTAATGTAAATCTATACTATTGCCAAATGTGGTTGATAGTTTTATGGGTGGCTTTCTAAATATTTGGTGTACAACTTAATAGCCGGAAGTTTTAGCGAAGTTTGATCCTTTATTGTGGAAAAATCTTACAATATATTTTATTCAAAGTATTTTCCATAGGAAGCTACAACATTTCCCTATTTTCCCGGCAATTTATGAATTCCATCCTGAAAAATTACGCCGGCTTGGCGGCCATAAACGAATCTATCCAATTTCGGATGCCTTGCTCTGAAGTGAAGCATATTTCGGTGAGGGCGTTTTGTATCGAGCGAAATAAATGAAAGTCAGACGGAGCAAGGTCCAGACTATAAGGCCGATGGGCCAAAATTCCCATCCACTATTTTCCAAATAGTGGATGGGAATTTTGGCCCATCCACTATTTGGATTGGATGTCATGATGAAAAATTATAGCCTCGTGTCTGGTCGCACATGCTGGGCATTTTTCGATTATGGCACGCTTCAAACGTATTAATTGTGTTTGGTACAGGTCACCCGTGATCGTTTGGTCCAATTTCAACAACTCATAATATAACGGCCCCTTCTGATCCCACCAAATACACAGCATAACCTTGGCGCCATGGATATTTGACTTCACCGTTGATTTAGCTGGTTGGCCGGGCTTCACGTATGACTTTTTACGCTTAGGATTGTCATAATGGATCCATTTTTCATCTTCAGTCACGATTTGATGCAAAAATGATTTCTTGTTATGGCGCTCAAGCAGCATTTCAGACATACAGAAGGGCCGTTCAACGTCTCTCGGCTTCAACTCATAGGGGACCCAATTACCTTGCTTCTGAATGTATCTGGTGGCTTTCAAACGTTTCAAAATGGCTTGCTGAGTCGCTCCTAACGATTTGGCAAGTTCGTCTTGCGTTTGACATGAATCCTCATCGAGTAGTGTCTCCAAATCTTCTTCTTCAAACTTGTTTGGCTGTCCTGGGCGTTCTTTGTCTTTGATGTCAAAATTGCCACTTTTGAAGCGTTGAAACCATTCAAAACACTGTGTTTTTGCCACAACATCGTCGCAATGAACTCATACAAGCAAAAGATGACTTTCCGCAGCAGTTTTCTTTGCAAAAAAATGATCCAACAGAACCCCCCGCAAATGCTGTCTTTTTCTCCAATTTTCGAAGTTATTCATCGTGAAAAATAATAATGCTACACACAAGATAAAATTGTTTTGTTGACTGATTTTGATAGCTGTCAAATGTACCTTCAAAATAACATATATATAAAGTTCGAGCTTTCACGATATTTGTTAGTACGGACATTTAGCGTCGAATTCCGGTTATAAGTTCTACACCCAATACCATTGCCACCATATTTAATGAGCTGCACTGGAATCTCATCGATGCCCGGCGCTTTATTAGTTTTTTGGCCTTTGATGGTAGGGCAAACTTAATCCAGAGCAAGTGGGGCCAATGGAAGCTCTCCAGGAATATCTACAGGCTCTAATGTTCTGGAAATCTACGAACTCGGGAGGTTGCTGAAATATGATGCCCATCTTTCCATAATCCTGATTTCATCAGCGATGATATTGCGGATGTCACCACAGCAGCGCGTGGTATTGGGCTGATAAACACGGTTCAGGCTTTTCACTACTGTGTATGCTTGTCTTGTGTTTGCTACTTTTCGTAAAAAAAATTTTTCAAGGGGCCACACCCCTATATGGGAAAACCCCCCCTCAAACACCTGAAATTTGTTTTTCTTTGTACTGAAACTTTTGAGAAGGCATCATTTTTGGCCTACGTATAAAATTAAATCACTCTAGCTTATGTGACTTGCGAGAAAACTTACTGTGACGCACGGACAGACAGGTCGCCGTTTTATTAGGGGATTGTAACAATTTCTTACAATCCCCTGAAAAAAGCTTAAAATGAAATCCAAATAAGTAGTTCTCATTATTTATATTTTTCTTCTTTCTTAAGGCTATCAAAGATATTCACATAAAAGAAATTGATTGCGACTACAATAAAGAGCGTTCAAATAATGTAACTTGCAAAATATTGGAACATGACATTAGACGTCATTTGGACTTTGGAGCAACTTTACTGAAGGATGTGGTAGATATCATTGTAAGTTTCATCAAGTTTCCTCATGATAGTAGATATACAATAAAACCTAACCTTATATGAACATACTCTAATTCCAGGCTCATGTGGAAGTTTTGAAAAAAGATGGATCCCGTATGATTCCCCTTGTGAATATAACAGATGACTTTTGTAAATTTATGGCGGGATCCTCTTCCAGTTTCTACTTGGAGCTTCTCATTAAAATGCTTCGTGACCAGACGAACATCAACCATCCCTGCCCATATAGTGTAAGTAATCTTTACTATTAGTTTTTTCATGATTCCATTTACTTTTGATTGTTTAGGGATACGTTTATGCGACAGGAATTAATCCAGATCCAGCTTTGATCCCGCATGGAATTATGCCCGGAGAATATGTTGTAACAATTCGATTGTATGAATTCAAACCAGAAAACGACTTGGGAAAAGTCAGACTTGTTGTAGATTTTATGTAAATTGACTGATGGACTTTGGTCGGTAGTCATGGAATTGTGACCATTTGGTGAGAAATACAATTTATTCAACCGAAAGAAAGATGTTTGCTTTGCTTTTTCTTTTCAAATCTTTCATGTTTAATTTAATTTGACAACTATTTTGTTAAAAAATAATCGTATGTAATCCTACTGTCTAGATAAGACTGCGCTATTTAGATATAGCGAAGCCTTTCTGTGAATTCTTTACAAAGTGATGTAATTGCTTTGATTCGGTAGCCCAGCACAGGCAAATTCTCCTCTCTAGGTGTCGAGTGCCAGCTTACAACACTATGCCATCTTCCCTCAAAAATTGCATTAGCCAACTTTTTATTTTCTTTCGCTAATTTCAGTGCAGTTGAGTTTTCTTTTTAGGGTTTTGTACTAAAATACAAAACCCTATTGCAATCACGACCTGTGTCCGTCTGTCCGTCCGTCCGTCCGTCCGTCCGTCCGTCCGTCCGTCTGTATGTCACAGCACTTTTTCTCCGAAACTATAGAGGCTACAGCCATGAAACTTTGTGGAAAGGTCAGAAGTGGTGACCTCTTGAAAGTTCAAGGGTGGAAAAATTTTTCAAAGGGGTTTAAGGGGGGTCTCCCCGTATAGGGAGGTGACCCCTCAAAAAAAAATTTTCCGCATTGGTAGTCGAGTAGGGTGTCATTGGAAAGGTCTCAATGAGATCTTTTCAAAAAAAGTCTTAAAATTGCCTTCTGAGTACCGAGGGGGGCAGGGGAAGGGGAAATGTACGAACTTTTCGCGTACCCCCCCCCCTCGCGATTGGAAACCTTCCATCCGAAAAATCTGAAAAAAATCATGAATGTAGGCCTTAATGAGTACAACAACAACAAATACATGAGAAGTCGAAATTCACTCAACTTTGTTAGTAATAGTATGATTTATTGATTTTATGTTTTCTTGAATAAAATCCAAACGGTACCCTTAAATTCAATAAAATTTAGCAAACAGATGACTTTCTATAAGATTAATCTTTTCTGAAAGTTTCATAAAGATCGAATAGTATTTAATGAAGTTATAGCGATTTGAATTTTCCTGTATTACTATGGAACAATATGCCCTGTATTACTATGGAAACATATGGCTATGGAGCCATATGCGCTTTTTATCGATTTAGACACTACAGCTTTGCTAGGATTTGCATGAAAATTTCAGGAATGATAGGTATCATGAAAATGAGTACATACAATTGAAACAAGTCGAAGAGGCAGGAGAGAGCTCCTAGCAAAAGGTCTTTGTAACCATTCTAGGATTCGAAAAAATAGGCCATGAATCGATGATTACAGTACAGAGGAGTGGGCCCTGAAAAAAATTTCATGAAAGGTAGCCGATATGAATATCAACTGAAAGTTCTCTATAAGAGCTTTTCAAAACAGTTCTTAAACTGACAGTTTTTGCTTCAGTGGGGGCACAGGGGAGAGGGGGGGAAATACATGAAAAATGTGTTTCTAAAAAATCTGGAAAAATTATCAAGGGAGATATCTATGGGTATAACTATAACAAATACCTCAGAAGTCAAAATTCGTTCAACTTTGTTAATAATAGTATGATCCTCGAGTTTCACATTTTCTCCAATAAAATCGTCTTTGACATGTTTCTTGATTTTATTCGTTGCTGGTTACTGCATTTTGTAAGTTGAGTACAAAACCCTTCTGACATGAGCATAGGTCTGTCTACCCAACTTGTTTAAAGATATAAACAATCAATGAGTTTTTGGGTAATAAACATAATTGAAATATAAATTATATTATTAAATAACACAAATTCAACTTTCATGTATTTATATCTTTTTATACTTATACAAATACATATTGAGCCACTCTTTCATGCCAAAAGAAAATCAAAGTTATATTATCTTCAACTCAAATTTATAACATAATATACCTAATATGTCCTTGTGTTAGCACGTAAATCTCCAGAATGAGACGGAAATTCTCGGCAAAACTCTAATCCCGAGATATGAATGGATTAAACTTTATTCAGGATTATGTCCAATTCCGAAATTTTTTCTCCCTATACTCTTAAATTTAGCGAAAAGTATTATTTGTGATTCTTTTGCAGAATAGCGTCCTCTATCTAATAAACTGGTTGGAAAATTTCTCTTCATCTTTAGTTTCTTTTGGTTGTTTTTCTTTTTCATGATTTCATTTTTCCCCATCGTTGTTGTTTTTTTGTTCAGCTTGCTCCACTCTCAGAGTCTCTGTTCGCTCCCTTGTCTCAACTTAATCCTTCGGATTTCGTGGGTATATAAAATGATAAAAACTTGAAATTGTAAAGAACGACCAAACATACTGGAACGACTGGATGAACAAATTTATTTGAGTTCAAGGAATTTCTTATTTTGTGTGGTTTTTGTACATTCACAAGGGAACTTGAAAGACTTGAATGCTTTATGGTTGAAGTTAGATCACAAGGACACCCTGGAATTTTGTTAGTCTTTATGGCTAAAGTGTATGAGTAGTGCATTCATGATTCATACAAGGTAGTTGGGAACTAACTTGTCTTCCTTTCTTTTGGGATGTAATAGAGTTTTAGCGAATAAACTTAAAACTTGTGCCTGTAGGTAAAGTTTAATTCGATTTCATTTGGATGCCTTTGTTTTCAGATTAACTTGCCCTTTGGGAAACATTAAACATACATATATAAGTGTACTCCAAGTTTGATTTAAAATTGATTAATTAGCAAATCGATTAACTTCCAATTGAGAATATGGGAAATTGCTGATAAATATAGTTGAGGTCCATGGAATATTAGTATTGTCATTCTATGGCTAGTATTCGAAGCGTTGAGACGTGCTTATAGTTCGTTCCTGCCATAAATTGATTTGTTTTTGTTATTGAACTCGACAACGGATGGACGGGTTTTTATTTGCGTTAAATATAATAAAAAAATTATTAAGATATTGGATATTGAGCCTTTTTGTCACTATATGGTGCTCGTCGTCATATATCAGGCAATACTAATCAGATTGACTCAAACTGACACGCGTTTGGAAGGTGACATTCCAATCTACAATTTTCATATAGACAGTTTTGTATTCGTTATTCGTGTCAAAAGTTGTGTTTATTTAAAAATGAGTGAAATTTCCGAAGAATTCGTTATGTTTTACAATATCACTACGATCAAGGTAAGAATGCATCACAGGCTCGTGAAAAAATTTGTGATGTCTACGGTCAAGATACTTTATCAAAAGCCACAGCCAAGAGATGGTTCGCTCGCTTTCGTTCTGGAAATTTTGATATCAAAGATGCACCTCGCTCAGGTCGACCAATCACTGAAAAAGTCGATGAAATTATGCAAAAAATTGAAGAAGACCGACACATAAGCAGCCATGACGTTGCTAAGGAACTGAATATCCATCATCAAATAGTGTTGAACCATTTGCGTAAGGCTGGATACACAAAGAAGCTTGGCGTTTGGGTGCCGCATGAGTTAACACAAAAAAATTTGATCGACCGAATTTTCATTTGCGAAATGCTTATAAAACACAACGACCCATTTTCGAAGCAAACCATTACAGGTGATGAAAAATAGTTAAGAAAGGAGATCCTGATCAAAAAAAGGAGAATCATCACAAACAACTTCAAAGCCAGGATTGACACCAAATAGGATTATGCTGTGTGTATGGTGGGGTGAGAACGGAATCGTTTATCATTGGGTCCCGAGAACCTGGCCAAATATTCAATTTGGCTATGTGCTGTCAGCAATTAACCATATTGCAACGAGGAATTCAAAAAAATCGGCCAGAATTGATCAATAGAAAGGGCGTTGTCTTCCATCATGACAATGCCCGACCACAAACATCTTTGATGACCCGGCAAAAGTTGACAGAGCTTGACTGACAAGTTTTGATGCATGCACCATATAGTCCAGCTCTTGCACCAATAGACTACCATTTTTTTTGGTCTCTGCAACACTTTCCTAATGAAAAGAAAGTCACTAGAAAAAGGGACTGTGAAAATCACTAGGCCAAGTTTTTCGCCGATAAACTACAGAAGTTTCACAGGATGGAATAATGACTCAATCCAAAAAATGGTAAAAGGTCAAAGATAATAATGGACAATATGTATTTAAATAAAATCCATTTTAAATAAAGAAATATTCAATCGTAAATGACAAAAACAGCTCAATACCTTTTGGACCTGCCAATATTTCATTGGAGAAATTGAACCAAAAAGAGTATTTGCCAATTGGCCGGAGGGAGAAATTTGAGCAAATATGTTTTGATTAGAAACGTGTTCCTTGCGACTGGGGACAACGGTTTTATTTTCCTTTGTGGAAGAAAATATTTACGTGTCAAAAATTTTCAAATTGAAATTTGAGGACATTCTGAAAAACTTCGAATTGTCGAAATTTCGGCACAAGCTGGAATCAAAAAACTTAAGACCTGAAAATGCAAGATTCTCACAAACAATCGTTTCAAGAAATTCATCGAAAAAGAGCTTCAAGAAGTCAAAACAATGGAGAAGAGTTTAGTTACAATGTTAGTTGTAGGTCCTTGTCAGAGCCGGCTTTAGTGCTGGTGAAGACCGGGGCAAATTCAAAAATGGTCTTATATTATTTATTTTATTTACTCATACTTTTAGTGCACCAGAAAGATCAGCGTAAATTATTTGAAGCTAGTAAAGCATATCTGGCCAGAATTTGTTAGATAGAAAGAATCAGGCGTACAAAGGATATGTACGTATTGTAGGAAAACCTGGATGAAGAGAGAACACTATAAAAATCTCAGAAGAGTAGCGAAAAAGGTAATCAGGATTAAGAAAAGAAAATACTATGATGACCAATTGAGAAGTATAGATCTAAGCTTGGCGAGCAGCAACACAAGACAAACATACAAAGTTGTAAAAAGCCTGAAACGTGGTTGTCAACCCAAAACCACGCTCTGTCGTGATGATATCGGCAATATCATCGCTGATGAAACCAAGATTAAGGAAAGATGGGAATCAGTTTTCAAGAACTTCCTTAATCCTCTGCACAGCTCCAGAACTTCTAAGCCTATAGATTTCTGCGGAGAGCTTCCATCGGCCCCACCAACTCCGGATGAAATTTGTTCCGCCATCAAAGCTCAAAAGAATAATAAAGCGCCGGGCATTGATGAGATTCCAGTGGAGCTCATCAAAAATGGTGGCAGTAGTGTTCATAAAGCTATTCATAAAGTCATCCAGCACATTTGGCAACAAGAACATATGCCGAAGGAGTGGGGCCAATCAATTATATTCCCTATCCACAAAAAAAATGACAAGCTACAGTGCGAAAATTGTAGAGGCAATAACTACTTTACATGGCGTACAAAATATTTTGAAAGATCTTAGAAAATGAAATCGGATCATACGCCAACAGTATCATTGGAGAGTAGCAAGTTGGTTTTAGATCAGGCAGATCAACGAAGGATCAATTGTTCACAGTCAAGCAGGTGCTTGAAAAGTGCTGGGAGTTCAACATAGACGGACACCAAATTTTCGTTGACTTTAAGCAAGCATACGACAGTATTGATCGTAACGTACTATACCAAATAATGTACTGTACCAAAGAATGCAAATCAATCCGTCTTACCAAAATAACAATGACGTCGACGACCTCCAAAGTATGCATCAATAACCAACTCTCCGATGCCTTTGACACAAATATCGTGCTAAATCAGGGGCTCTGGAGTACGTCATAAGAGAGCTACCTTTCGATACGCGAGGTACATTACTATACAAGTCGAGCCAAGTAGTAGCCTATGCGAATGACATCAACATTCTGTCATGGCCATTAACAACTGCCAAAGAACTCTTCCTGAAACTCGACAGCGAAGCAAAACTAGTAGGGCTACAAATCAATGAAAACAAAACAAAACTCATGACGCAGTCAAGGAAAAATATCTCAAATACACAAAACATCACACTTGTTGAATACAGTATCGGAAATGTTAGCAAATGTATGTATTCAGGCGTCAAAATAACGAAAACGGGCAACGAAAGAGATGAAATACGCCGAAGAATACAGCTCGCAAATAAAATATTTTATTCAGTATTGACGATCTTGAAGACCAGCTGCATACACAGGAGAACAAACCTCGAAGTATACAAATCTGTGATAAGACCTGTGTTATGCTATGGGTGTGAAACATGGTCCCTAACCCAAGCATCCGTAAATATATTAAACGTCGTGAGCGACGGGTCCTGAGGCAAATAATCGGAGCGAAGCTTGACGGGCACCAATGGTGAATTCGATACAATCAAGAACTGTATGGAATTTTTGACGAACTGGAGGTCTCAACGATTGTAAGACGGCGGAAGCTGCAATGAGCTGGACACATGAATCGTATGGACGAGCAACGGATACCCACGGAGGTATTCGTTGGGAGAACTGAAGGCTGGAGGCCAGCGGGGAAACCGAGGAAACGCTCGTCTGGCTCAGTCGACGAAGACAGTTTATCGTTGCTCAGATTTTGGAATTGGAAGACGCGATCAATGGACCGAGACAGTTTAGTCTATTGTTTGTGTATATAATTATCTAATATCAGAACAGGGTACTCGGTGTGAACAATAGTTATGCTTCAATGCAATATCTTTTAGTTTTGATTGATTGGACTTTCCTATTATTACTTTGAATAGGAGGGTTTTCGAGCAGTTTACTTGTATGACTGCTCGATTACTACAAATAAAATCAAAGTTGACATCAAAATTGCTTATTCAATCTTATTTATTGAGCACGAAGCGTCTTCATTGAACGATTACAATCAACTCACTATCTCTCGCATTGTTGCTCGCACCTCACGCTATATTGTAACCAGGTGAAAGCTTGACCACTCCTGTATCGGAATGGTCCTTGATTTTGCCGTATCATATGCGTTATCACTCAAGTTGCTGGTTCAGGCGTTGCTGATGTCATCTTACTCCGGTGCCGGTTTTTCTGGGTGTAAATAACTCACTGAAATTCACGAAATTCTTCATCCCAACGATTATTGTTTCCAATCAGAGTGCACAAAAATTGAGCATCGATTGATGCGCTCGCTCCACTTGTCCATTGCCTCGAGGAGTACGAGCTGCGTTTATGATGTGTTGAATATTGTTTTCAGCAAAATATCGAGCAGATTCCTTCGCTGTAAACGCAGAGCCCTGGTCCGTGATGATGCAACAGGGAAGTCCAAAATACGTCGTCATTTCGTTTAAACATCGTAATACTGGAACAGCTCTTATGCCGATGTATTTGGTGAAAGCGTTGGAGATTACAAAAAGTTACGAATTACCAGAGCGACTTTGCAGAAATGGTCCTAGATGATCCGAATAAAGTTGCTTGAATAGAATGGGCTCCATTTTGGCAAAATGTAGGCATCCTATAGTCTTTCCGCCACGGATTTTAGTGTAATTGCATTCCAGGCACGCTGTAATGTAATTCTTTACAGATTTTTACATACGTGGAAACCAAAAATTTACTTTTATTCAGCTTATCGTTTTTTCCAATGCAAAATGACGTACGTCATCTTGGCATGACTGTACAATTTTCCAACGTACTCCTTTTGGAACGACAAAACATAGCCCCTTGCCGACGACACGATAAAGATGGTGATCCTTGATTCGATACTCTGACTTCAACTGTTTTTCTTGCGCTGACGTGCTGTCTCCCTTTAGGATGGCAATTGTGTTTTTCAGGATTATGTCCTAAAGTTGCATCGTTAGAAGCCAGTCTTGCTAATCGACCGAGACAGGAAGTATTAAACCAGCTGTTTTCATATCCTTCTCTGGTCCTACCGGAGGTCGGATGAACTCGTCAACATGAGCCATCTTAGATCCGGAACAATGAACGATATTGAAGTCGAATTCGAGAAGTCGCATCCACCATTGGGAAATTCGGGGTTTCATCTCGTGTCAATTTTTAAGTTTGGCCATAGCGCTGTAGTGCGTCATCAGGTCAAAGTGTTTTCCTAGGAGGTAAATCTTGAAACGCTCCTGCCCATCGATGACTGCAAGGACTTCCTGCTTGTAACTATGATACAGGCTCTCGGCTTCGGTACAATGTCGACTGTAGTACGTTGCGGGCTTCCAGTTTTTACCATTTTCAGATTGGACTAACACAGCAGCAACACCATGGCTGCTGGCATCAGTGTGCAGTTGATGTTGCACAGTTACGTTATAAATGCAAAGACAGGTTCTCTCATAATATGTTTTTAAGTTTCTTAAAGGCTTCTTCATGTTCCAGACCCCAAGAGAATGGAGTAGACCCCAAGAGAATGCAGTAGCTTTGTAAGTGGACGAGCAATGACCGTGTAGTTTTCATAAACTACCGAAAGAATCCAGTCAACCCCTAAAATCGATGGGTTTCTGTGGTATTCGATGGACACATGAACATTCTTATTGCTTTGGTCCTCTCGCAGCCAGGAACGATTCCATTTTCATTCACACAGTGACTCAAGAAATTGATCTTGCTTAGCAAAAATCGGCATTTAAGTCTAACTTGTCTCGGTAAATTAAGAAATTTTTCGATGGCTTCGGGTATAGTTTTTGCGGGATGATCACATCATCCAGATATGCGATAACTTTCAAAGAAGGCTCCGTTTTTATGATTTCGCTCATGACTTTTTGAAAATTCCCTGGAGCATTTGCCAGACCTAAAGGCATACGGTTAAATTCTATCTTGGCGTCATTTGTCAAAAAGGCGGTAAATTGTTTTGACGACTTATCTACTTCTGTCTGATGATACCCGGTATGGAAATTCCAAAACAAAAAGTATATATTTCCCGCAATGGATGCAAATATCTCATCAATTACCGGCATAGTGAAAGATTGTTGCAGGGTAATTTCGTTTAATCGGCGGTATCAATACTAAGTCGATGCTCGCCATTTTATTTTCCTACCAAAACTATTGGTGACGCGTATGGAGAATCAGACGGGTGAATTATGTTATGTTCGAACAGATTTTCAACGATACTATTAACGATCGATCTTTTCCCGAATGGAACACGGTAAGGTTGCAGAGTCACCAGCTTCCACTATATCTAAGTCCACGATTCTTTCCATATGGCAGTCTTCACCTTCTATTATCAAACATTTACCATTTTCGCACAAAATGTCACCAGCTGGGAGTGCATTCTCGCAAATAAGATCATTTTCTACGATCAACATGGTTGTCTCAACCGATTCATTGTCGAATGTCACTGTTACGGGCACCATTTACGTACACATATATTCACTGCCCACAAACCACTTCAAATATGTTTTACATTCCTGCAGCGAAACATATGTAAGACTTTCCCAACAAGCGTACGATTGCTGTTGGTATCGATGAAAGCTACAGTTTCTTTATTGTTTACTTTCATTTTTTTTCGATTGGCCTCGTCTAAACGTTTGGTTTATTATCGAGACATGAAGCCAATCGATGCCCTACGCGCATACATAAATTGCGCCCCTGGCAACGTTGAGGTTTAGAGCCATTTATGGACAAGTGTCCTGGAATAAATTGAAACATGTACTTGGCTGTCTTTGGTCATTTGTCCTTACACTATTCGAGTCTGCGCTCGTTTTCGGGGTCGGGATGGGGTTGCCTCTGGCACAGTTTGCTATACTTACACTTTCACGTTGTTCATAGAGTTGCTTTGGGTAGTTTGCGAAAAATCAGCGGATGGCTTCGAATAATTCTGATGTCGTTGTAAACTCCAAACATGCTACCACATTTGGCAGAGCGCTATGACCGATGTTGGTTCGAATGTATCGAGTCATTGTCTTTTCAATAACACAACCTCTTTGAGCAATCGCACACATGCGATGGAAAAATGACTCGATAGATTCCCCCGATTTTCTGGTCGTTGTTATCAGCTTCCTATGGATGGCGCTCTCGTTTAGGTCATTCCCATAAAACGTGCGGCCACGAACGGCTTTGAAACCATAATTTAGCTGCTCCTTTAAATTTTGACGGTGCGGCAAGAAGCAACATCTGGTCATCTCAGTCGAATGTGTCTCACAGCATGTTGGTCCAACTCACAAATTGAGCCAAGGTAGGTGACTGCTCGAAATATGGTTTAAAATTGGGTAGCATCTCGCCAACTTACCGAACGGTAAGTGAGCGGCTACTAATACGTGTTTGTTGGCAATATCGGTGTTCGTTCTTCCGTATTGTGATGCGCTGTCGGCGCAGCACCCGACAGAAAGGCAACGAGCTGTTGCGGTACATATGAGATGCTGGGCATTTTCGGCGGCAACATTAAGACGTTTATTGTTGCTGTCGGCAGCATCGCGGGACATGTTGCTGGCGGTGGCATGATCGGCTTGTATTGCTGCCATCATATAAGTCGGCGTTGGCGGGTACGTCTGTACGTATGTATTGTTCGGTGTTTGTGAAAGTCATTGTACGTTGTTTTCGTTGGCGATGTGGGCAGCTGTTGCATTGGTCGAATTGATACTGTGTGTTTGTACGGCGGAGGGTGCTTGAAACATGTTCCCTCAAAAATTACGTAATGGACTCCATGTTGTTTTTCATTTGCTTGAACTCCTCACGTGTTATTGAATGTAATATTTCGGATGGAGAATCCCCTTCCTCCATTTCCTCACATTTGTCGCCCACTTCGTCAGTGTTAATATTTAAGGACTTCAGCTTATCATGTAGCTATTTGTTGGACAGGTCTTCAAGCTTCTCCAAAAGCATTTTACGATTTTAAATTGTATACACAGTCTCGCATGAACGTCGCACACTTCATAGTGATATCAGACTTCTCAATATTGTCAGAGACGGTGCCAAAAACAATAAAATTAAAGTCGACATAGAAATTGCTTATTCAAACTTTTTTATTAAGTACGAGGCATCCCCATTGAATGATTACAATCAACTAACTCACTTTCTCTCGCAGCTTGTTGCTCGCGTCTCACGCTATAGTGTTGCCAAGTGACAAACGGATGAAGTTGTTTTTTTTTGTGCCAAATATAATGATAAAATTATTAAAATATTTTATTCCAGAAATTGAAAAATAAGGAAATTTTAAAGCATCTGCCAACTCGCCGGAGGAATTTGTGCAAATATTGCTTGACTAGGAACTTGTTTCTTGCGATTGGGGACAACGATGTTGTATTCCTCATGTGGAAGAAAAATATATGTCAAAAATTTTAAATTGAAACTCAAGAACATAATAAAAAAGTTGGAGTTGTCAAAATTCCGGCACAAGCTGGAATCAAGAAAGTCAAGACTCAAAAATGCAAGATCCCCACAAATATTGTAAACATTTCAAGAAATTTATCCCAAAGGAGCTTTTTATACTAATGCTGATTTTCCTTTTAATAATTTTGTTATAAGAAATGATTTCTGACACTTAGCAAGTGGTAGCTTTACTCAAATCTAACGGATAATCCTGATGTCGTTGTTAACAAACCCTTATGGTCTCCTCCCATTTTTATTCATAATATTTTTAAAAAAATACGGACAAGCTTATAACAAAGGCTTACAAAGGACATACAACGGCGATCCTAAAACAACGGACCATATACAAAGAAAAATTGACTTCATTGACGCCAATGGATAAAAACTGGTAAACACAGACCCCACTAATAAGTTCTAAGTAGACTTACGTATTGTTATTATGCGATCCCCACTAATCATTCCTTCTGGTTCTAAGCATCGCTACATAAACCCAAACTCATCCTCACCCTGCCGTTAAGCACAGCCTACACAACATTCCTGTCGGGCCTGTTGTCAATTACCATCCACCTTCTGCATACCAATTAGTATGGTACTTGGTAGCCATAATGGCGGATGTCATGCGCCTTGACGACAAATACAAATTAAAGAAGAGCCGTGAAATAGCGAACTCTACCACCTCTTTAACATTGACTGACACTTGTCGACTTTTATCACTAGACATCACGAACCCAAGCGCGTTTTTACCCGTTAATGAAACATTGACCACGCTAAAAGAAAATTTTTCATTCAATAACAGCCGACGATTCACAGATCAACTGCTCAATCTCGCAAAGACCATAATCCAGCAGAACTATTTTAAGTTCAATAACAACACATACATTGCCAAGGACGTTGTGGGTATGGGAGATCCAATGCCGTCAATAATGTCAGAAATATTCTTACAATTTTTGGAAGTAGTTATACTCAAAATTGTAAAAAAGTTCAATGTGATATTTAACAGACGATATGTGGACGAGTGTTTCATCATTATTGACTTACAAGAAAATAAAGAGGATGAACTACTTACTTATATGAATGAAATACACCTGAATATAAATTTCATTATAGAAAAGAAACTCCACAATAGACGGTCCAAGGCCCGTTTGAGAAAGGAGGAGGGAACCCTTTTTTCTTCAACCCACAGTATCCATGATTCCTCATTCTCAACCCCACGATTAAATGGCAGTAAATATTTTCGGGGTTGCACATTGAGTTTACTGGATTTCTTGTGTAAAAATTCTTTGGTTGAACATTGAAAAAAGGTATATTGAGAACTGTTATGGAATGAATTATAAAAATCGAATTTAGCAATAAAGATTAATTATGGTATTTATCAAAGACTAAAAATGTGTTCAGCAATAAGATTTTATGACTAATTAAAACTATAGGCATTTTATACTGTCTGGTAGTCGCTACAGTACTCTCCTACCAGTAACGAGGTTGCAGTTATTGTGCTTTATAACGTTCGACAAATTGAACGCGTCTGTTCGAACGTCTAAGTTGTATTTTTTGTTCCACTGAGGACGAATTGTCGATAATTGCTGGCAGTGGAGTTGGTTCTTCTGTTGCAATTGCTCACGATGGAGATTGTTGATTTGAAGTTTTAAGGCTGACTCACATCTGAATTTTCTGGAATCTCTTTTGGTATTTTATGTGATCCATGGAAACTGAACTAGCTTTCCTTTGATTTCTAATGTGAAGGTTTTCTCTGCTTTACTGATGACTTTATATGGGCCATTGTAAGGCATTTGCAATGATGTCTTTACTTTATTATCTCGTAAAAAAACTTCCCTGCAAGTAGAGAAATTTTTGAAAACAAATATTTTTTTCACCGTGTCTAGTTGCTTCTGTAGACGAAGTTGTTGGAAATGTCATTTCAATTTTGTAATGAAAGTTCCATTGCTACCAAAATCTTCGATTGTTTCTTCCATGAACTCAAAGGGCCAACATATAGATTCACCATATATCATTTCTGCAGAGGTTGAGTCCATATATCTTCTTTCTAAGCTGTTAGTACGTGCATACGGAACCAGAAATTGAAGCAACGATCTATTAGGGCGACCCGCATCGAAAGTATTTATTTGCCTGCATAGTTTTTGAGGTAAAAGGCTATGATGAAGCTTGAATAAAAGACATTCGTCAAGGAAAGATCGTCTGGATTCGAGGGTTCAAAGTATGTAGTCGGTCATAATAAGGGGAGTAAGGAAGGTTGAATTTGAAGAATAGAGAACGTGTGAATCTGCGTTGAACTGACTCAAGAGCATCGATGTTCTTCCTCTGGTATGGACTGCGAATTTGGGAGGCAGTACTCCAAATGACTACGTGCTAGTGAAAAGTAAAGACACATACAGGATGTGATATGTTGTAATGATGAAGCGGATCGTAAGATAAATCCAGTTAAGCGAGAGGCTTTCTTAATAATAAGGGCAATATGAAGATCAAACTTCAGTTTACAATCGAAAAGCACACCAAGATCCTTGAAGGAGATTACATTGCTCAAAGGGATACCAAAAAGCCTATGCGTTGAGAGAAGAGGACATTTTTTACAGGAGAATGTCATCTGATGGCATTTGGAAAGATTTAAGGAGAGATGGTTTGATTCACACCAGTCACTAAAATGCTGAAGATCAGTTTGAAGTCATCAGCATAAAGGAGACGGGGGGATGTGATAGTAGAAGGTAGATCATTGATAAAAAGTAAAAATAGTATGGGGCCAAGTATTGAACCTGGCGGAACTCCCGAGCTCGGGTGAAAAGAAGAAGAGAAGCAAGAGTTTAAAGTGACCACACATTGACGATTCAGGACATAGGAGAGAAGCCAAGAATAGAGGCAACTTGGGACATTGAACCCTAAAAGGTTCTCAAATAGGAGAGAGTGATCCATTGAATCAAAGGCTTTAGGAGAATCCGCAAAAATAACATCCACTTATTATTGTTGATTAAGCGCAGCTGCAATATGATGGGTAAAAGAAAGTAAATTTGTCAGGGTAGATCTGCCTCTGACAAACCATGTTGTTGGTCTGCTAAAGATGGGAGGACAAGTGGATACAGCACATCAAAAACTATCTTTTCAAGAATTTTACTAAAACAAGGAATAAGGGAAATAAGACGATAGTTTGAGCCGATATTACGAGCACCAGATTTGAATATAGGAAAAATGTGGGTAATTTTCCATTGGGCGGGGAAAACCCCACAGGATAAACTCAAGTCAAAAATAATTGAAAAGGGAACACAAAGCGAAGAAGATAATGACTTTGCAAGAAAATTTGGGCCATCAGGTCCTACACTGGTGCTGTTGTCAAGATTATTTAAGAGTTGCTCAACCTGCAAGGTGTTTGTACGAAAATCAGTTGGGGAAAAAGTGCAAGAAGATTGTTCGAAGGAAGGGGAATGCTTAGGCCTACCAAAAAAGGAAGAAAAATAAGAAGCGAAGGGTTCACAAGATTCTTTAGGAGAAGACGATGTCACGCCATCTAGATGAAAAGTATCAGGGCATGATGAGCACGGGTATGATTCGACACAAAAGTAGTTTCAATGTGGTTAACATATGCATGAAGTGCAGAAGTGGCAATTTTCTTGGCCGCGGCACGATGCTCTTTAAATTTAACGAAGTCAATTGGAAGACTTTAGCTTTAGCTTTAATTGCAGTGCCAAGATCTGAATTAAACCAAGGAGCATCTTTAGGTCTTCTTGCTGGATACACAGGAGTAAATTGTGAGATTAACGACGAAAGTAACATATAGAGTTTATCAACACAATCTTCAGTGTGGAGATTGCTGAAGAAGGAATACCAATTCACGGCATTAAGGCTAGTTTCCATGCTCGATAAATTGGCTTTTAAAAAATTAAAGCGGGAAGGTGAGGAATTCTTCAAAGAACGAGCAGATGTAATATCAAGCTCAAAAGAGAGCGGTTTGGAAAGAACAAGATCAAGCAATTTATTATTTGCATTAGGAAAAGTGTTGCATTGGGTGTAGGAACAGAGGAAAATAAAAGAAGAAAGAGCAAAAGACACGCTACCGCCAGAAACTTTGGAGATAAACAAATCATTCCAAACAATCGCAGGCAAATTGAAGTCACCACAGACCAATATAGGGGTAGAAGGAAAACGGGCATTAATGTAGCTCGAGAATTCTGCAAAGAAATGTTCGTAAACTATAGCAGGACTGTTACAAGGGATATGCACAGATGATACGAGGAAGGAAAGAGAATCAGATAGAGAGACTAGTACAATAATGCACTCAACAGGTGAAGATGGAGTGAAATCATCACAGGATTTGCTGGTAAGGGAAACATGTATACCCACCAGAACGCCTCCACCGTCAGACTTACCAGTAGCATCACGGTCTCTATCCCTGCGGAAGATTAAATGGTTCGGCAGTACCTCACTATTACTAATGTCATCTGTTAGCCATGTTTCCGTTAGACAGATGATAGAGAGACTAGCACAATTATACACTCAACAGGTGAAGATGGAGTGAAATCATCACAGGATTTGCTGTTAAGGGAAACATGTATACCCACCAGAACGCCTCCACCGTCAGACTTACCAGTAGCATCACGGTCTCACTATTACTAATGTCATCTGTTAGCCATGTTTCCGTTAGACAGATGATATTCTACGGAAAAAGGATGGAAAAAATGCGAAGTTCAATAATCTTAGTCCTCAGGGCACGAACATTGATTCCGTAAAAACTTTCATGGATGGAACGTTGGTTCTACGCACTTGAACATGATAAGTTGTTTTTTGGTCCACCAGCTGTTGGTTTTGAAAATCAATCAACAGACAGTAGTGGTATACAAAATTGGCGGCTGTGATTGGTCTCGCAACATCATCTATAACAAACTGCCATAATAATTCTCTGCCAAAGCCTATGTTCAATTTGATAGCTGTTGTACCATATGTAGATATGCTTGGCCCGTTTGTAGCTGCTAGATCGTAGCTTGTTTTAGTGACCTTATCGCGTATTTGTTTCTTGGGTATACACAAAGGTCAGCTCCAGAGTCTACTAAGGGAGTTTCTTTTGTGTCTAAATTTGTGATGAATGATAGAAGGTCGGTCGCTAGCAGCCATCAACGGCCTCGAAGCTAGTTTTTTTTTAGAATCGCATGGTTTTTCCCTTTTCCAAGCTAAGTCACCAAAGTGCCAATAAAAATAGCACGTTCCATTTGCGGAGTAGTTAGCTGAATGGGCTTTATGTCAAGATTGCGAACGTGTGCGTTGAAGATGACGTAGAGATCGTACGCGATATGATCGATTTCATTGATATGACTGCTTGTGAAACTCTCTGCGCAGTTCTGCTATTTCAATTTTCATTCTTATATTTAGCTGGGAAAATTGCAAGTTTATTAACTCTTCGGTCTTTGTGTCGATGAATTCAAAGCATCAACAATATTGTTTGCTAACCCAGCTAGCTTGTCAAGCTGGATGTCTTTATGTGATGCAAGAATAGCTCTCGTTGAAACAGGTAGTCGGTTGACGAAAATTTGGAACCCTTTTCAGGTTTTATGCTCGTCGCAAATCTATTACACATTTAATTACTATTTGGTTTTTTGTTTTCAATCGTTCAATTTTCATTATACAATTTTGGTGGTTGGAGAAATTAACTAGCATTGAATTTTGTATGAATGGCCTTAATTATTTTAAATTGGCTGGTTATGAAGATATTTAGGCTAATTATCACAGAGATTAGGATAATTTTGTATGCATGTGGCTTGCAGGGGGAAGATTTGTTGTTCTCATTTGTCTTTGAACAACTGCTCGGTATGCGGCTGCTCGTTTCTGTTGGCTCGCTTTGATAAATTTGGGTTTTTTAAGGGGTTTTGTAAAATAATTTTCCGTCCGTCTGCTATCCGTCCGTGTGTCACAGCACTTTTTCTCGCAAACTACTAGCTAGAAACATAAAATTTTGTATACAGGTGTAAAGTGGTGGTCTCTTGAAAATTCAACTGCAAAAAAATTTAATAATGTATTTAAGGAAGTTCTCCCCATATAGAGGAGTGGCTCCCCAAAAAAAATTTCACCAAAGGTAGCCAATATGGGTATCAAATGAAAGATCTTGATTAGAACTTTACAAAACAGTTTTTAATTTGGCGCTTTTTGGTCAAAGGGGCGCACAGGGAGGGTAAGTACGCGAAAAATTGGTGACCCCCCTCGCGATTGCACACATGTGATCCGAAAAATCTGAAAAAATTAGCTAAACTTTTTTAATTGGATCATTTCATCCTTTTCACATCAACTTAATGTAAATCTATACGAAAAATTTGCTCTACATTGAAGCTTATCTAACGTCACGCGGATATCGATCACTCTTTCGGATGGCTCCGATAGCTTTTTAAATTACTTTTCATGAAATTGTTTGCAGCTACATATAAATGAGTTGCATATTTTGAATAATAATTTTTCTGAAAAATTATTAGAGAAGAAAAATGTTAGAAGAAGGAGGTTTCGACGTGTGCACTAATTCTGTGTAACTAAGAGTGATGGCCTGAGGAGAATTAGTGCACACGTCGAAACCTCCTTCTTCTAACATTTTTCTTCTCTAATAATCTTTCAGAAAAATTATTATTCAAAATATGCAACTCATTTATATGTAGCTGCAAACAATTCCATAAAAAGTAATCTGAAAAAAGTTATGGAGGTAGGTGTTTATGAGTAAAACAACAACAAATACCTTCGAAGTCAAAATTCTCTCAACTTTATTAATAATAGTTGGATCTTCAAATTTCGCGCTTTCCCCAAAAAAATTGTATGGGTACCATTAAACTCAACAAAATTTGACATTTAAATAGTCCTTTATTGGGACCTAACACTCCGAAAGTTTGATGAAAATCGGATCATATTCACGGAAGTTATAGCCATTTGAAGTTTGTCTAATTAAAAAAACAATACACGATTTTGGCATTTTATGGACTTTCCAAGGAATCAGACACCGCAGTTTTAATTTAATCTTTGTAAACTTTTTTGATAAGATAAGACGTTCTTGGGAATTCACGACTTGAGTGATTTGTGTTAGTTTGCAACAAAATGGCGACCGTTGAAAATGGAGAAGCAATGGATTTTCTTTTAAACATGTAGGGTTTTGTAAAATTCTTTCACAGCAAGTTTTCTTGGAAACCACATAAGCTAGAAATACGAAATTTTGTGAGCAGGCCAAAAGAGGCGTCCTCTTTAAAGTTATAAGTTATAAAGTTATATATATATAAGGTTTTAAGGGGGGTTTCACCATAACGGGGAGTAACCCTTAAAACAATTTTTTACCAAAGGCAGCCAATATGGATATCAAATGTAATGTCTTGCTGAGGACTTGCCGAAAAACTGGTTTTATTTGCTTCGAAGGGTGTAGGGAGGGCAAATATACGAAAAAATTGTGTTGGCAAGAGAGCAAGCTTTTATGTGTGCAAGGCTAACAAACACTTGAGTAGTAAAATTTTTACGCTTTCACCTATAAAATCCAAACGAGATTGTCAAATTCAGGTTTCTTATTAACATATGTATATATTTTGAAAGTTTCATAGCCATCGAGCCACAAAAAAATGATAAAACAGCCGATTGAAAATTTAATAATTCCAGAAACACCACGTAATACTGTGGAAACACAGGTTTGAAACTACATATGTAGGAATTTTGATGAAAATTTTAAATTTTGAAAATGGTTGACAGGATTCAAATCTCAGACGGGCTACTCGAATAACCAGTTTGTAGCCCATATCCAACCCTCCCGCAATTACAGTCTATTGCCCGTATATGCAGTCCGATGCAATTTACACTATATTTTGGGCATTTACCATAAATATGTATATGATCTATCGAGGTGCCAAGGATCTGAATGCATGCTTAATGCTTTGTTTAGGAACTGAGGTAAATATTTTTACTGTCTCAATGTTGATACTTTATTAATGGCTAGTAATTAGTGGGTAATATCCAGGGAATTGCATGAGTTTTTGGGTTTTTTAAAGTCAGTAGATCCATTCATATATTAATCTATTGTATATCGTCGCTCTTAAATCAAACCGGCATATGTGCAAAAATTGAGTTTTTGAGTTACTGGTGTCAAAAAATTCCTTTTTCTCACGTCGATTTTTATGTCGAACTGGCATATCGTATAGTTGAATAAAAATCAGCCAGATGGCGTTGGGCCAGTATGTATTTACACGGGAACAGCCATTTTGTGTACCAGAAGACAGATCTATTGGGCAATAAACCAGTCGCTTCAAAATCTTCAAGGAGAAAAGACGTCCATCATGAAAGTAATACTGAATCATCTCACAATAGTATATTTTTAATTACTACCCAGAAATGTCTTATTGGCAGATAATCCAGTTTGCACTTAAAATTAATACGTGGTTTATAGCAGTCTCAACTAAAGCAAACCGGCATATATGCAAATAAGTCGGTTTCCTGGTAAATTTTCTCCCGGTGAATAAAGCAAAGTGTTAATTAAAACCGAAATGTGTTCCAATGATTCAGTTTGAATGATATCAAAACAAAGTTTCATGTGATGTTTTTGAAGATATGCCGGTTTATTTTATTATTACGTATCATTATGCACGATGTTTCACACTTTACTAGGCTTAAAATCGACCCTTGTAGTTAGATACTTTAATTTTTTTCGTCATTGTTGTTTTTTTGAAGGCTAAAACGTACAGCATTGATGTTAAAACTTGCGATGAAAAGTCAAAGATGGTGGCAAGTGATTCCACCAGATGCTTTGCCTCCGACACGAAACAATTTAGAACGCAGTGCTGAAGATGTTCCTACGACTAGCAAGACTAATATACAATTAGAGACTGAAAACCACATTTCCCCTCCTGCTAGTAAGTTTAGGTTTTGTCGTTTGATTTAAATAAATCAGTACTGTTGGTTACTTGCATAAGCATTGGTGTGGTCTATACTAATATAGGAAGAACTCACTCACTCATTGCTCATCATTTTCAATTTTTTCCCCCTAAATCTATAATAACTATTTTTAGGATGTGAAATTACTTCATCAACGAACGCTCGACTGTCTACTATACGTGTAGATCTAGCAGAATCTCCTATAGGGCTAATGGATGTGAAAACTCGGGTTAATAAGCTGCCTGATCCGTTGCTTCTAACATTATTTATGGATACAGAAAGCACTACTGAAAATGTTCCCAAAACTAGCAAGACTGATTTGAATGAGCTACAACCATTCTCTAATAATGAATGGGTGGAATGTGAACCAATACAAGGAGTGACTGAAAACCAGATTTCCCCTCCGACTGGTAAGTTCATGCTTTTGCCATTTTGATTGATATAAATCAATACTGTTCGACATTTGCATGATCATTGGTGGCTTAAAGATAAATATATATTTTCTTAAATTTTAGAATGTGAAGTTCCTGCACCAACGATGCCTGACTTGACTGCGGTGGATCCGGCAGAAGTCGTAGAAGAGCAAATGGCACGGGAAGCTCAGAAGTCTGTTTTGTCCGATGATATTGTTACGGGTCAAATATTGGGGACTGAAAGCTACAAAATCAACAACAATATTAACATGGACTCTACTGACGAGGAAGATCAAACCCCATTTCAAAATTCTGATGACGATGAAGTCGACCTCGATTATAATGCATTACATTCTGGCTCTGAAAGTGACAGTGCAAGTAGAGATGAACCGGCGAATGCGATTGAAAATACGAAAGAACCAATTACAAGAAGGAGGATAAGAGGCAAATTTAATAAAAGAACGTTGGCAAAGAAGATGCGAAACTGCGGTGAGGAACACGAGTCTAAAACTCGAGGAAGAGAGAACAAACGAAGCATGAACCCTCCCTGCAACAACTGTAAACTCAAGTGCACTGAACAAATTAATGAGAACTATCGAAAAGAGATTTATGCAATGTTTTGGGGAATGGGCGACTTGCAAAGACAAAGAGAATTCATAAAAGATAGCACACAGGCAGTTGTCTCTAAGTATCAGAGGATTACATTGAATCAAATAACGGAAAGGGGCTCCAATCAATCATACTCGATAACGAAAGATGGGGAAAAAATACGGGTGTGCAAGAAATATTTTAAAAACACTTTCGACCTATCAGACAGAGCTATTCGTACAACCCTTGAAAAAACTGACAAAAGTACAGGTGTTCTAAGCTTGGAAATGAGAGGCAGGCATGGAAAGGATCGAAAGTTAGATATAGAACTCGTGAAAAGTGCAAAAGCTCACATCGAAAAAATTCCCAGAATTCCTAGTCATTACTGCAGATCTCAAAGTTCTCGGGAGTATATCGTTGGTGGAAAATCAATCGCTGAGCTCCATAGAGATTATCTCAAGGAAAGAAAACAGTCCAAGCTTGCAGGAATCAGCTACTGCCAATACAGAGCTATTTTTAAGTCATACAATCTTTCTTTTTTTAAACCGAAGAAAGATCAGTGTGATGTTTGTCTCATTTACCAAAACACGAAACAAAATACGACGAATCATATTCTGGAAAAGGACTTGTCCAGATTAGAAAAGTAGATTCTACGTCTAGCACTCGTTGCGTGTAGACGTGTTTTTAATCGCTCCTGTCATTAATTTTAAAAATTAATTAATTTTTCGCAAAAGTCTGTTTCAAACAATTGCAATATTTTTTTACGAGCCAGTCAAAAGCAAATTTTGATTTTATTGGGAAAACCATCACCGTCGAATTATTCGAGCATTTATCGAATACCTGAAATTCATTTCCTGAAGAAATATCAAAAGTGGAAATACGTTCAAGGGAAGTCCCGGTCTGAGAACATTCCCTCTAGTCTCGCTGCGAAAGCAACGAGATGGAGGAGCCCGATGGCTTCAGCCATTAATCGGAAGGACCATGCCCATCGCCAATGATGATGGGCGAAAAAAAATTTAAAAGAAAATATGAGAATCAAGAACAAAACCCGACAATCCTATCGGTTATGGAAATCGAACAGCTTATCCAAGACAAAGAGAAAGCTGAAAAAATCGAAAAAGAAAATGAAGAACTCAAGCTTCGAGTTAAATCTTTAGAAGCACTTGTTGGAACGTTAACGTTCAACAAGGATAAAGAAAGCAAGAAAAGCCGACAAGCAACCCCAAAAACCGAAGAGAAGAAAATTAAAAAGCCACAGGAAGAAGCTAATCAAGAGGATGTCCTCAGCGCAGGAGGCACAAACGAAAGCAGAAATTATTATGCAGCGCTAGCTGGTCTGGAAGAAACAATTAACGTTGAAGAGGATACAGGTAAAACGTCAAAATTAGATAATGATTTCATTGAATATCTTAGAGTTAAAAATCGGGAGAAAAAACCAAAAGGTTTGTCTGCTGGTCCGTCCGTTAACATTAATGAAAAACAAGAAAAAGTCCCACCAATCAATGTGTTTGGGCAAACGGGCAAAGATATGGTTCGGCTTTTGGCAGCCGAAAATAAACTAAAAGATTTTCAGATAAAAAGAGTCAATGCCGATAAATTGACAATAAGGACTAAGTCGCTGGTTGATTTCCAGGCAACAAAAAGTGCTTTAAATTCTGGAGATGTTCCCCATTTCACGTACACCCCGAAAAGCGAGAAGAACCAAACCTTTTTATTGAAGGGTCTGGACTGTGGTGAGGACACAGTCGATCTCCTTCAGGTGCTCCAAGAAGCTGCACCAGAAATACAATTTATTACAGTCAAAAACTTTGCAACGAGGAGATCGATTGTGGAGCGCAAAAACTTGCCTCACTACTTAGTCCAGATTTCGAGCAAAAGTAGTTCGAGTGCCCTGCAGAAAAAACGGTACTTGAACTTCCGCGTAGTGGGGTGGGAACGCCTCCAGAAAAGTGAGGTCAACCAGTGCTACAGGCGTCAAAGATTCGGGCATTCGGCTGCCAATTGCGCCATGAAATATAGGTGTGTGAAATGTAAAGACATTCATGCTCCCGGCGAGTGCAAATTGGCTCAGGCGGAGCCAAAAGAAAAACTATATTGTGTGAACTGCGGTGCCTTTGGTCATCCAGCATCATATCGAGGATGCCCCCGGTATCAAGATGCAAAGATCAAAGTCACTCCGAAACAAAGTCAAGCACACCGCAGTGTGATACCTACCAACTTCGTCAAGCCCGGGGTGTCATTTGCACTTGCTGCGAGAGGACCAGCAGACAATGTAAATAAAATGAATAATGTAAGTGGCAATAATGAGCTGCTCCTTAAAATTTATCAGCAACTAAATTCCTTATCAGAGCGAATCGATAAACAAGATTCGAAAATTAACATTGTTTTTCAGCGTTTAGGGCTTTCAAATGCCTCAAAATAAGTTGTCATCCAGCCACATTCCCACGGATAGGATTCTTCTCATCTCGATCAACGTCAACTCCATTGTTACTTTACATCGGCGTGATTATCTCCTTGAATTCATTGCCAGACAAAAGCCTGACATCGTGCTTCTCACTGAAACCCACCTCAGTTCATGGCACTCCATGAGATTCAAGGATTTTGAGTTCGTAAGAAACGATAGGGTGACAGGTGATGGGGGAGGTGGCACCGGGATATTCGTTCGAAGACTCTATCGTTTCCAAAATATTAAAAAAGTCGAATTCAAAAGCTTTGAATCTCTTGAAGTGTCAGTTATCAAAATCTCACTGCCAGGTGGGGATAACCTCTTCGTTATCTCTGCCTATGCAACTGGTGGGACTGTTCTCAAGCTCAAGGAGGAGCTCAATTCCATGTTCGAAATACTCGAATTGAACAGGCTGCATCACTATTATACTCTTGCTGGTGACCTGAACGCCAAGCATACATCATGGCTGAACGCCACCAATAATCCAAGAGGTGTATTCCTGAAATCGTGGATAACAGAGAACCAAATTGAATACAGGTGCAATCTATATGGGTCGGAGTTCCCAACATACCCTAGGACAAATTCATATTTGGACGTTTGCATTGCTGACGCAAGACTTGAATTCAGCTTTAATAGTCCTCAACGGAAACTGCAGGTGCTTCCTTATGATAGCGACCATAACGCAATCGTAATGGAAATCAATCATCACAGGGATGATTTCTTCCTCATTCCAGTTCAACATGAAAATCATCGGTTGAATTTCAAAAAAACAGACTGGGGAAAGTTTCCAAAGAAGTTTAATCGCGAGTATCAGAAGCAATGTCCCCCCACTGATGGTGGCAACTCTTGTTCAATGGTTCCTAATGACAGAAATCTAACTAACGATGAAATAGATGTCTATATGTTGAAGTTAGAGAAGCTGACGTTGGGAACGATTGAGAAAGTTGTTCCCAAGATTAAACATCGAAACAATATGGAAGGATATGAAACACCAACCATCGCAAGGTTGAAAAGATTGAAAAGCCTCCTTCTCACACGCGTCAACAATATTTATCGACGATTTTTGGACTACAACCTTCCCTCGTTGTCTTTGTTGAAATTACATCTGAAGAATGTCCGGAACTTAATCCGGTCATACTTCAGGAGTGAGGTCAGCAATCAATGGGCGGAAAAATTGAGGGGTATTAGCCCACAGGACCCAAACGGCGTGTTCGCGAAAGTGAATAGCATATTCCGCAAGAAGTCTCGAGTGAAGGTATCGAATCTTGAAGTCACTAGTGATGAGATAAATCTTCTCGATAGGGCTGGTATCGAAATTGATAGTACGACTCCGGATAGAAATGGAAATAGGATTATTTGTGAAGGATTGGATAAACTTGCCCTGATTGGGACACATTTTTAATTGGTTCATCTACCAAACCCTCAGAGAGGGAACGAAATTTTTTCAGAGGTCGTTGAAGCAAAAGTTACCGACTTCAAATCAAGCCTGAACGGCCAATCAATTCTTCATTTCAATGAAACATTAACATCTGACCTCATACCGAGCTTGAATCTTATTGATTATTTTGTCAGCTATGAAGCCTTATGTTTCATATTTCGCAAGATAAACAACAAGAAATCATGTGGTACTGATGGTATTCCAAATGTAGTTCTCCGACATTTGCCTGAGGTTGCTATTAGGAACTATTGCATATTGTTCAACAACATGTTGAGCAATTCATATTTCCCAAATCAGTGGAAAAAGGCTAAAGTATTTCCAATCTTGAAGAAAGGAAAAGAATCTTCATGCCCCAAAAGCTATCGCCCAATCAGCTTGCTGCCTAACATCAGCAAGGTGTTTGAAGTGATACTCAACAGAGCATTAAACGCCCACATTGAGGAAAATGAGTTGATGCTGAATTGCCAATTTGGTTTTTGGGCCAGGCATTCGACCACACATGCAATAACGAAAGTAACCTCAGACATCTGTTGGAAACTAAATGATAGACAATGTGTTGGAGCATGTCTCATTGATATGGAGAAAGCCTTTGATACGGTATGGTTAGATGGACTAGTTTTTTAACTCCTTCAGGACAAGTTCCCCAGACACCTTGTCGCCATGATGTGTAATATGTTATACGGGAAATCGTTCGTTGTAACTGATGGAAATCTTACAACAATGCGCGAGTTCAAGGTCTTGAATGGTCTACAGCAGGGAACAGTTACTGCGCCTCTGCTCTTTTCAATCTTCATTCGCAAGCTATTGAACGGCTTTGATTTTAACGTCTCGCCAACGCGATCATTGGTAGCGTTTGCTGATGATCTGATCATCTATACGGCAGACCGAAAAGCTACAATAGTTCAGAGCAATCCCCAAAAAATCTTCAATGATGTACAGCTGTACACTGACAATTGGCGAATGAAAATCAATGCGCAGAAGTGTGAAACAATCTTGTTTCGGACAACGCTGCAGGGGGTCAGTCAAGACCTGAAACGTAATTGGAAAGATTTCCACATCATGGCTGGTGAGGGTCGTCTTGAACGGGTTCCACATAAATCCTGTGTTCGATACCTCGGTGTTCATCTCGATCAGTATCTGTACTATACTGAACATGTGAAAATCATGCTCAGTAAGGCACTTAAAGTAGTCATGGCCCTTCGAAAGCTCTTTCATTCCAGATACATTGATCAAAAGGTCAAAATTATCTGTTACAAGACACTGGTTAGACCAGTTTTGACATATGGATGTCAGATCTGGTACAACCAGAGTGCTAGTACTATGGAAAAATTAAGAGTTTTCGAAAGGAAATGTCTTCGTGCATGTACTGGTTTGTACAGAAAGCCTGAGACGGATTGGAAACATTATATATCGAAAAGAAGAATTTATCAAACTGCTGAAGTGACGAGGGTCGATATCTTCATATTGAAACTTCTTCGGAATCTTATCGCAAGATCTGTGACTGTGAGTGGAAACCCTTGGATTTCACAGCCGTTCCACCCTACAGACGGGTATATAGCGACTTGCCTCGCTACTGGCTTCATTCCTCCAGAAGCATTCGTGTATTTGGACATAAATCGATATGTTTTTGATTCTGACGGCGTCCCAGTCATACGAGTATATCACATATATCGACGGGCCACCGATAAGAAGATAAAATATCCTCCGAACTTGAGTTCACGAGACCAACAATTCCAATAGAGATACTCATTTGCTAGATTCGTTGAGGCTGATCGAGTTGAGACGGGGCAATCTAGGTATTGGTGGCTGAATGACAATGTCTAAATTATTCGTGTTTATTTTCAGTTTTGGTGTTTTTCGTTATTTAGTTTTTGAGTTTCAGCTCATTATTGCTACATTTAGTGTTGTTTATTTTTGTTAAAAATTAGGGATAGGTTAGGTTTATCTTATGTTTATTATATTAGGTTAGAGATAAGGTAAAACGCTTAGGTTAGGAACATAGTTATAGATTTTTTTTAGTTTAAGATAAAGTTTTTGATTGCATTTATTAGAATTAAGTTAAAACATATTATGTGTAGGATCAAAGTTCACTGTAGTGTTAAGATGATAAAAAATTTTAGAATAGTGTTGGTTGGTTTTTTCTCCTTTTTCCAATTGAATTTTAAAAATATGTAACAATCTTCATTGATTTGAATTTGCTAGAGTTTTTTTTTTTTAAATGTGTTTAATGATAACGTACAAATTTAGAGAGCCATTTGGGCCATTAAGTTTTTTATTGTTATTGTTTGGATTTTGCTTTATATTCTTTTAAAATTTATAACGATTAGTATTAAATAAAGCGCTTTTGACTTTGACTTTGACTGATTAGAAAAGTAGAGTAACAAGAAAATCACAGATTCAACCGTCGTAGCTGTATATGACCTACACGCAGTGCTGTCATGTCCGCAGGGGGAGGCGTCTTCCTACTACTGCATTTCAAAGCTAGCCGTTTACAATTTAACAATTGCTGAACTGAAGGGCGACAAAATGGTAAACTGTTACACTTGGGATGAGACACAGGGAAAAAGAGGCGTGATTGAGATTAGGAGCTGTGTGCTGAAATATTTGCAACATTTAAATGACAAAGCTGACTGTCCAGTAGACGTCGTCTTTTACTGTGGTAATTGTTGTGGACAACAAAAAAATAAGTATATGATGGCAATGTACAAAAATGCGGTTACAACATTGATAAACATAAAATCCATCACACATAAATTTTTAGTAAAGGGCCACACGCAAAACGAAAGGGATTCAGCTCACTCAACAATTGAAAAAGAAGTTAAAAGAGCACTCCAAAGTGCACCGATATACTTACCTTCCCAATATGCCATGGCCATGAAAACGGCAAGGAAAAGTGGCAAGCCTTACCTGGTTCATGAGTTGAGCCATCAGGACTTTTTTGACATAAAAGCTCTGAAGGACTCCCAAGTAATTTTACCCATATTGGACATTCGAATGTTTAAAGTAATTAAAAACGACGGCAACTTTTTCTTCAAAACATCCTACGTATCACATGCCTGGGAGGAGGCGAAGAAAAGGAATAAGCGGAGAAATGAGAGCGTGAATCCTGTTCTGATGCGAGTTTATTCCAAGAGACTTACCATTGATGAGAAGAAGAAAAAGGGTATCTTAACGTTAGTGACGGACGGGATAATACCGCAAATTTATTCAGATTTCTTTATAAATTTGTGAAACTTTGCAGTTACCAGCAAAGTAAAAAACGTTAATATTGGTTTAAAAAAATTGCGAAGCAATAAATTATTTTTTCATTGACAATATTATCATTTATTTTTACCTAAAACAGGTTTCAAAAGAAGAAGCCACAGTGACACAAAAGCAAATATTACACTGATTTTAAAGTCGTACTGGCATATCTGCATATTTCTTATAATTTAAGTAATTTCGATTTATTTGCAACTACCACCTCAATAAGCAGTATTTGTCTAAATTTCACTCATGCATAAAATGGCTTTGAGGCTAACTAAACGGACGCCAAAAGGAAAATATCACATGGGAAAACTTTAAAGTGTCCTGGTGAAAAATATGCATTTTGCAGATATGTCGGTTTGATTTCACAGCGACGATATGTATAAACTACATTTAGTTCTTGAAGAACAATCAAAAGTAGTAATCGTACGAAGTTTTTCAAAAGGATATTCTATATAGATGAAATTTTAAAAAATTTTATTCTTGATAAATGGATTTTTTTCGTTATTTGAAAAGTGCATAAGTGATGAAAAACAACGGATCTCTATCCTTTTATGTTGTTTTGCATTAATTTGTGTGTTTGCTTTTGCCCAAAGGTGTATTTTTTCATTTACTTTTTCAAAAAGCATTGCGAAAGTGTATAAAAAGATAGTGAATACGAAAACAGTTTTTTCCTTCCTTTGTGTATCTGTTTGAAAGCATAATAACATATTTTCAATTTTTAAAATTTAAATACAATTGATCGCTAGGGGTGCAAACTTAATGGAAAGTGTTCTGCTTACTGTTAACATTGAGTGCTCCTTGAAGTTTGATTAGAGTGAAGCTCGATTTGAATTAAATGTGAATATAATACTCGTCTGTGAAGTTTGGTGGAACATACTTTTCAACTGGAAGTAGCACCACGTAAGTTTTAGTTGAATTTGAAATTTTACTTTATAATTGAATTGAAAATTATATTTTATAATATACATAAATATATATATATGATAATATATATTTATAAAATATATAAATATTTATTTATTATATATTCGTATATATAATATATCTACAAGTATATATATAAGTATAGCGTTCTTGCTGGGAGTGTTGGGTTGCAATTAAAGTACTAAGTTTTTCGAATATTTTTGATAAACATAAAATTAGGCCATATCTACCCATCAAATGGATAGCAAATTTGTTACATTAGATTATAATCTTGAATTTGTTCCTATGCTTGAATGTCTGGAAGATGATGTCATTCGGGCATTTCATTCCATTCTTTTCGAAAAGACCCCTCGATTATATTTTAAATCCGGAATTGATTGAACCTGTCTCAGAAAGCGAAAGTCATTTGTAAATTATTTAACGGTGTATGTTAGGGGAAGTTGGTCATTGGACTTGTATTTATTATAATGAGAAAATTTTGCGTATTTATGACAGCCTTCTTTTTAAGAATTTTTCTCAAATATGCAAATTTTCGTGTCCCGTCTCTTTCCCTTTGAGTACAAAACGCAATTCATTAATGTTTAAAAACAGTCAAATTCATATATTTGTGGAGTATTCGTAATTGCGTTTGCTACTAGTTTGGCACTTAAAAAGAATCCGGCATTTGAGACTTTCATTCTTGAGGAAATGCGACCTCATTTGCTTCGAGTTTTGCAGTCCAAAGAACTTTTGTCATTTCCATCTATTTATCGTCGTCCAAGAGACGACCCAATCAAGAATATATTTACATGCAGGTCACAGTATGTAGAAAGGGAAACACGTATAAAACAACATAAACGATCAAAGAATTCTCAAGAAAATGTAGCTGAAGATCAAACACTGAACAAAATTCAGACAAATTCTCCGCAAAAAATACTGATGAAGTTCGCTGATCAAATTTAGAACGCAAACGTCGGTCGCGATCACAAATTCTTGTTCGTCAAAAAGAAAAAAGGCGCAATAAGCTGTGGATGAGGCTTTAAAGGCAAAGTAAACAATACTCCCGCGAGAAACCTAAAAATAAACAGGCCCATAAATTATCTAGAGAAAATTTAATAAGAAGAGCCCAGGAGCAGAGAAAAATACAATTTGCGCCGTTTAGCTCATAAGAACTCCATATATAAATCAAGAGAGCAACAGAAAAATAGTGTTGTTCGGCATGTGGCTCGGGGAGACATTTTATACAGATCTTTGGAACAGATGGAAAATACAACATCTCACCACCCTCCTCAGGCCAGTAATTCACTCACGTAAACATGCTCGTGAAAACGTGTTATACAGTACTTCAGAGCAAATTAAGGAGGGCAGAGCAAATGCGCGATAAAATTGCCCGTTGCCAGTCTCGTCAAAATCTTCGAAGAAAGCCCAAAAAGAATAGACAGAGCAGCGATTGGCTCGGTATTTGCCAGGTTTACTTCAATAACATTAAGGATTGATATATTAAACCTTGATTTTTTTGTGGAAGACTTTGGCCTAACCGTTTCTTGAAGAGAATAAGAAAACGAACACTTAAAGATAAATTTGCAAATGATATTAATAGCGGAAGATATTTCCTGGAAAATATCTTTGATGAACATTTTATTGATATTCCCAAATTAGCGAAATGCAATGGGTTAAAATTTCCATCCATTCCCGATGAGTTAAAAAACGTTTCTCCTCTAGAACAGAGGCTCGTATCGCCAAGACACATTTTTCTGAAAATAGTCCGTAAAGGGTTTGGGTTGGGCTGCCAAAATGCCTTAATGGGGAATGTAATTAATGTTCCCATTGAGCTCGACAGCATGGTATCTGCATTGCCTAGATCAAGTACAGATAACCATATAATTACAGTTGAGCTTAAGTTTAAAATGTGCTACAAACATGGCCGCAAAGAAAGAATCGGCCTGAAGTTGTCCGTCGAGCAGCACGCTATTAAATCAATTGTAAATTGTTTCAAGAAAAAGGCATATCCTTTAATAAAAAATGGGACGATTACGATAAGTGACATGACGAAGATTCCAATATAAATGAACCCTGCACTCGCCACGAAGCAGATGAACAGATTGAAGAAAATCTAAATCCTGGTGGGGGAGAAACACTTTTGGATTTGGAAGGGGACTTTACATTGATAATGGCTCCAGGTGAAGGTAAATGACCATTATCACTTTTCTACGATAAAGATATGGAAGAGTAAGCATTCATAAAGATACATTATGGTAAAAAGCGTATTTTTAAAGTGAAACTGTCTCACACAGATATCATTAAATCAGAGATTTTAAGAAAAGATAGGAGAGCTATGAGAGTTAATTATTTGTTCACTGCTCTCAAAAAACAGCAAGTTCTTAGCATACAAAATGGAATTTCTATTTGCCTGAGAAAAAAAACCATTCAAGGGGAAGTCGTGATAGCTGCTAATATTTCAAATGTTGAATTTGTCAACAACCTCATCCAACACGATGATGGATATAAAGTTTTGTTAGCCATTAGAAATTTGCCATCGCATTGGGAATGTGAAAAGAAAAAAACTTCTTGCAATCGTTAGTCAATTTGGGGTACCAAATTTGTTCTTGACTCTCTCTGCTGCAGAAACGAAATAGCCAGAGCTGATTAAAATGTTGAAATTTGTCGCAGACGGTGAAACTGTCACTGAAACAGAAGCAAGTAATCTTTCTTATGTAGAAGAAGCAAGGCTCATTCAAGCAGATCCTTTTATATGCAGTACTTATTTCAACAAACGATTTCAAGAGCTCCGAAAAACTTGGTCAAGTTCGGCTGGTCTATTTATGCATTATAAAACAGAGTAGAATTTCAACACCGTGGGTCACCACATGTCCATATGATGATTTGGCTTGAAAATGCGCCTACCTTTAATCCGCATGAAATTTCATCGTATGAAGATATTACTAGTTTTGTTGACAAAATAATATCATCCACCAAAACGAAATTATCCCAAGATCTCATTGACTTGCAAACTCATAAACACACTCATGCCTGTCATCCAAAGCCTGGGCGTCCTTGCAGATTTGATATACCCTTTTATAAAGTTGATAAAACTCACCTTTTAACTGAATTAGAGTCTGGAGAGCCAGAAGTGAAGAAGTGGAAGCAGCTAGGGAAACTAGTCCGTGATAAATTGGAAGCAATTCCCATTGAAAGAGAAACGTTTGATGATTTTTTACTGTATTTAAATGTTTCTCGCAATGATTATATTATGGCTATTCGTAGTCTTTTGAAAAAGCCAAAAATTATACTCAGGCGAAGTCCACAAGAAGTGATGATAAATGCATTTGCAGAAAAAATTTTAACACTTCATAGAGCAAATATGGACATTCAGTATATTCTCGACCCTTTTGCTTGTTCTATTTATATAGTGAATTATATAAATAAAGCTAACCGTGGCATGTTCAACTTGCTAAGAGATGCTGTTGAAGAATCAAAACAAGGTAATAAAGGTATTCGAGAGTCACTTTTTTGTGGTAGGGAGGTGAAGGCATTTACGCCCGCCGAGTCTGGCAGTGTGGGACTCCCATGGAGGATACCCTTCGACTACCCACTAAACACCTCCCCTGTCAATCTGAGAACCTAGCCTGGAACCGTTTGACACATTACTTCGGGCGAGGTCTCGTTTTGTTACGCCGTGGGGCGCCTTCAAGCTGGGGAGTCCCTTTCCTAGCGGGAGGGGAGAGGGGAAGAGGAAATGCCAGAAGAGCGATCCCCCAGCCCCAGCACCTCCGGCTGCTGCGAGTCCCTTTTATCTTTTAGGACTGCTCGAGCATAATGTGCCACCTGGGTCCATTTGTCAATCGATTCGAGCATCACCGCAACTATATTATCCAGGGTGAGCTCTCCCGTCTCCCTGTAGAGTTCCCTTCGCAGCCTGGCCCATTTTGTACACGCAAAAAATGTGTGACAGGCATTGTCCTCCTCTCCTGGGCAAAACCGACAATCGGGAGACCGTGACTTACCGATCTTGTGCAGGTAAGACTGAAAACACCCGTGCCCGCTCACAAGCTGGGTAAGACAGAAGTCAGTCTCACCATGCCTTCGATTTAGCCACGGTCTCACATCCGGGATGAGGCACGTAGTCCACCTTCCCTTCGTGCGATTCCCCCAAGACTGCTGCAAATCGTTGAGCGAGCGTTGAGCGAGCGTTGTCTCTCCTCGCGGATAACTATCTCCCTCGCATCCTCGTTTCGGCGCAGGTAAATAGCGCAGCGCTCTCTAGCAAGGAGGGCGACAGGTATCACGCCTGCAATCACTCTCACCGCCGAGTCGGAGACTGTTGGATACGAAGATGCAATGCTCAGTGCTCCTCTTCTCTGTACCTGTGCCAATCGTTTTCGGTATACCTCCTTGCTGAGAGCGTCGCCCCATACCTCTGCTCCGTACAGTAGCACTGACCCTACAGCACTCATCAAGAGGCGTCTTCTTGATGGACTGGGTCCCCTTACGTTGGCCATAAGTCGACTCTGGGCCGATATTCCCGAAGCAGTCTTCTCAGCCGTTGCCCTGATTTGCTCAGAGAAACTCATCTTCGAGTTGATCAGTAGCCCCAGGTACTTCACCGCTGGCTTCGATTCGATTTGTATATCTCCAATACCGATCATCCTTACTCTAGGGATTCTCTTTTTTGTCAACATGACCACTTCGGTTTTCTCCAGTGCTAAACTGAGCCCGCGAGCAGTCATCCAGTCTCTCACTCGGCGCATCAGCATACCTAGCCTAAGTTGCGCTTGTTCAACGGTGCGTCCGGCGACCAGAGCCGCAACATCATCCGCATAGCGGACCAAGCGCGACTCATCTGGCATCTCAAGTCTCAGTAGCCCGTCGTAAGACACGTTCCACAGGTCCGGACCAAGGATAGATTCCTGGGCAACACCCGATGTAATTTCCATCCTTCGTTGGCACTGTGTCGTGTCGTAGAGCAGGCTTCGGTCCTCTACGTAGTTCCTCAAAAGCCGCATTAGATATTCTGGAACTTGAAAAGAGTTTTCCAGCGTGTCCAGAATATCCACCCATCTAGAGGAGTTGAAGGCATTCCTGACGTCTAGTGTCACCAACAGGACGATCCGTCGCTTGGTGCGACTATATGCCTCTGCCTTTTGGACCGCGTTCACCACCTCTGCAATCGCATCAATGGTAGAACGTCCTGCTCTAAAGCCGTACTGCCGAGGAGATAAGTCCCCAGCAGCACGAATCACGTCAGTGAGTCTTCCCTTGATGAGTTTCTCTAGCACTTTCCCAGCCGTGTCTAGCATGCATAACGGGCGGTATGCAGACGGCAATTTGGGATTTCCCTTCCCCTTGCTGATCAGCACGAGCTTCGCCACCTTCCATCGTACCGGGAAAACCCCGTCCCGTAGGCAAGCGTTGAATGTGCTGAGCAGCAAGTCAGGACAATGGTGATAGACGAGCCGCAACACCTCAGCTGGAACACCATCTGGACTTGGAGCCTTCCTCGCTTTCAGGGAGAGGACTGCCTCCTCCAGTTCCAGCTGTGTGAAGAGTGGGCACTCTACTGCTGTTTCACCATGGACAGCGTCAACACGGACGGGATGGGCGGGGAAGAGTCCCCGCACTATCGCGTCCATCTTTTCCGCGTCATGTATACAAGGCTTCCGTAGGGCACCAAGTTTCCCCATGACCAGCTTGTAGCCAAGGCCCCACGGATCCTTGTTCACATTGTCCACTAGGTCTTGCCAGCAGCAAGCCTTGCTACTGTTAATCAGTTTGCGAAGGCATTTCCTGGCCGACTTATATGCTGCCACCTGGTTGCATGCCTCGTCACGGTTCCGCGCCCGTTGAGCTTCACGCCGAAGCTTGTAACACTCCCTCCGCTTTTCAGCGATTTCGGTTGACCACCAGTACACTGGGGACTTGCCGTGCAGGGGTCTCCGACGGGGCATAGAAGCGCAGCAAGCAGTCGTAATGATGCTCATAGTAGAGTTAACCACGTATTGAGCTGCCAGTTTTTCCGTCCCCTCCGGAGCCCCCTGCAGCGGCTCACCTGCTCACTCTGCGTTCGAGACAGCACCCTCCAGAGCATTAAGCTTGGCTTGGAAAGATGATATCGACTCGTTAGGCGTTAGGTATACACTAAAGAAGGTGATCCCTGAGCACCGAACCCACACGAAACCATCCCCCCGTCCACAACTCTCCGCTTGAAAGTCACTGTTCCAAACCCAGATAGCGGCAGCACCAGTTTCATCAGACTACCATAATGCAGGACTTTTATTATGGTGTTGCCCACTCAGCAGCAAGAAGTCGGCTTTCCTGTCCCTCGCAAGCTGCTTAAGCAGATTTTGGGCGGTTGAACTGCGGTGTAGGTTTAGCTGCAGGATGCGGGTCATCGAAGCTCTGATTTGGCCTTGGCTAGGGCTTCCTGGAACACCCGGCATTTTCCTGATCCCAAGACGTGTCCGAAATCAAGTTTTGGATCAGCATCCTTGCAAAGGATACAGTGTGCCTCCTTCGTACACTCTTTTTTTTTATGACCCGTTTCACCGCATTTGTAACATAGGGAACTCCTATCGGGTCCTTTGCTTACCTGTGTGGTGTGACCATAACCAAGGCATTTGAAACATTGAAGAGGAGTTGCTCTTCGTCGTATCCTACAGACAACCCACCCAATTGGTACTTTGCCCTTGTTCAGGAATTGTTCGGCGTCCTTTTTGGTCAAGTCAACTATGGCCATGCGTTGTCCCCTGTTGTTTTCTGGTGTCAGTCTCGCTTTGATCCTTCCCACGCTAGGGAACTCCTTTTTGATGGCCTCTTCTACCTCGGCCAGATCCGTCACGCAGTCTATGTCTCGTATTTCGATCGTTGCCATCGGCTCGAGCGGGGCTATAGTTGAGTCACTTTGAAGTATTTCAAACGTATTTTTGAACGCTTCTGAAATTTCGGCGCAAGAAGCCATTTATTCCTTGCTTAGTTTGCCTATGTCAAGAGCTAGTGAAAGTGAAATTTTCATAAACACTAGCCCTCCTAATTAAAGAGTAGGTACACATGTTGAAAAGTGTGGAAGTGGTTTAAAGCATGGATCCCAACAACACTGACATTTTTCAAGCAGGTTTGCAAGATCGTTATATAAATCGGCCTAAAAATCAAGAATTTGAAAATATGTGTTTGGCATATTTTGCTGCTTTCTACACATATACATAGCACGCCAAAACTGGATCAAAACCCAATTAAAGTGATTCATCAGATAATGATTCACTTCACTCGGACAAATAAAATGATGGTAACTGGGTGAAAGTATTGGGGGGCTTGGGGTTCATTCGGCACCCTCAAAAACCTCGTGCTATAAGTTTCAGTAAGTTTTCCATTATTGAAGATCTATCGCCGTCAGTTAATGCTTTACGTCCCATGGAGGAATGAAAACATCGACCTATTAGATTTGAATGTAGATCTTAATAGAAAATTTCAGGAAAATATAGACATAATATCAACCAATAGTCAACTTTTTAACCGTATATGAACACCTGAAGAATTATAGCGCCTTCTTGATTTTGTTTGTGAGGCAGAAGAAAATGCAGAACATTTAGAAGAAGAAATAGTTAACGCCAATGAGCCACCAAAGGACTTTGAATATGAGCCACAATTGGGTGATGTTATGGAGGATCTGATACCAGGAGCAAAGCCAATGATTGATGCCGGAGGGAATATTGTTCAGTTTGTCTGGCAACCCACCACTTTAAGTAATGAAGCATATATGGAAGTAACGCGTTCTTTAAACTTTAACCAGCGAGATTACTTATTGCATATAACCCACTTCTTTCAGACCATGACCTCTGTGACTCCAACTATATATACATTTATTAGTGGTGGAGCAGGTGTGGAAAAAAGTGTTCTCATCAAAGCAATATTTCAAAGTCTAAGTAAACACTTTAACGGAGAACCGGGCTCCAACCCTGATGAAATAAAAATTTTGCCGTGTGCTTCAACTGGGAAGGCTGCCTATGGAATAGGTGGACAGCCTCTTCACTCTGCGTTCCTTTTGCCTGTTTCTCAGGCTGATTCTTCCATGCCAGTACTATCCGCAAGTATGGCAAAAACTTTATATTCAAAGTTATCAGGCCTTAAACTAATAATAATCAATGAAATATCGATGGTTGAATCACGCACTTCGCATCAGGTACACACACGGCTTCAGCAGATATTTCGGAGTGGAGAATTATTTGGTGGAATATCAATCCTAGCTGTCGGTGATTTAAGGCAACTCACGCCAGTAAGTGATAATTGGGTTTTTCAGCCCAGTTCCAGACGAAACCCTTTAGCTAATTTAGGTGGTGCTCCATTATGGGAGCTCTTCAAACTATTTGGGCTCAACAAAATAGTGCGACAGAAGGATGATGTTGCATTTTCCAGAGCGTTAAATAACATGGCGGGTGGGACAATGACTGATAGTAATGTTTCGCTCATCAGTTCAAGATGCTTTTCTAAAGAAAATTTTCCTGCTGAAGCTTTTGATGCTATCAATCTTTATTATAGTAGCAAACAAGTTGACGAGCATAATGAAAGGATATTGTCGAAAATGGTTTTTGAAGGCGCTATTGTAAATGCACCTGATGAAGTTTTCGGAGAACCAAACTCTGAGGCAAAAGAAAAAGCTATTAAATCAGTACAGTCTCAGCCACTACCAAAAACGTTTGGGCAGCCTCTAAGGCTCCACCTCAAAATAGGTGCCCGATATATGGTGACAATGAATATCGATTTAGCTGATCGGCTTGTGAATGGAGCTGTTGGGATTTAAAAGCCATTGATTTTGGGAGAAATAAACGTTCTGGGGAGCGCAGACCCCTTCAATTATGGCTGCTATTCTTCGATCTAAACGTCGCAAAAAGTAAACGATCAAATAGTGCTCAATTGAAAGGTGCTTTTCGATCACGACTAGAAAATTGTTGGTCTCCAATTGATTACGTTTCATTTATAATCTAACGATGGAAGTCTTCTAATTTGCAAGTGCGCTGCACCCAATTTCCTTTAGTTCCAGCAGAGGCAATAACTATACAAAAAAGTCAGGGTTCAACATTGGAAAAAGTAGTTGTCCATTTGTCTTCAAAATGTACCGTATCTGCTATGTATGTTGCATGTTCTCGAGCAACTACTTCACAAGGGTTGATTATTGTCTCTAAAACGAGCTTTAAGAGTCTCCCTCCTCCTGGAAATAATAACTCCGTGGTTTTGAAAATGAGAAGACTACGCGAAACACTATTGGTTCCCACGTTCAGGTTTTTGAGAGAAGAGAGGGCGCAAAATGAGAGGCAAATTTATTTCCATAACGTTGAGTCCTTAAAAAAACATTTAGCTGACATTATTGTAGATCCAGCAATTCGAGCGTCAGACATTATCTTATTCGTGGGAACTTGGACTACAGAATCTACCGTATTTCATTTTGATAATTTTGTAGAAATAGGTTGAACAAATGGCCCATCTCGGTCAACTTCGAATAGGGGATATGGTTGTATTGCCTTTAGGGTTTGCAATCCCGCACTATTCTACGATTTGCTGGGTCGCACATCAAAGCGCGGATCTGCAGCATCGAATCCCGCAAATTCTTTGAAATATGTTATCTGCAATGCTTTGCGCGATGCATCGTCACCGCCAATCAGTTAGCATTTGAGTCGGTATTTGTTCGTGTGGCTGCAGATGATTTTGTTCTAGTCCCGCCGGTTATTTTTCAAAGTTTTCATTGGCAGTGGAAGTTAAATCATAATAAGATTAGTCTGCGCAATCATTACCCCTGTGTCAGTGATTTGGTTTCAAATTAATTTATTACTCTTCAATATTTGATTCACTTTTACATGTAAGTATTGTGTTTGTTTGTTGTCTCATGACTTTAAGTTTTATTTTATTGTTATTCTTCTAATACTGAATACTTCTTAAGCTGAGTAATTTAAAGAAAATTATTTTGCTAAAGTTCAACTTCTGACTTATATTGCGTGTCTTCAGGTATTTATAGGGTATCAAATTATTGCTTTACAGATTCTTTTGCATGATGTCTATATCGAAACCAACACAAGATATCGTAAATAATAAAATAGTTGGAAAAAATATTTGGAAATATTTTCAAAAGTCAGATGATGCAGCAAGTGCAAAATGTGTTTCATGTTCTAATTCGTTGAAAATCAGCCAACGATCAGTCAAAGTCAAAGTCAAAAGCGCTTTATTTAATACTAATCGTTATGAATTTTTAAAAGAACATAAAGCAAATTCCAAACAATAAAACTATAAAAAACTTAATGGCCCGAATGGCTCTCTAAATTTATACGTTATCAGTTAAACACATTTAATGAAAAAAATACACTTGCAAATTTAAATTAATTAAGATTATTTCATATTTTTTGATTCAATTGGAAAAAGGAGAAAAAACCAACCAGCATTATTCAAAAATTACTTATAATACTAACACAACAATGAACTTATATCCTATACCTAATATGTTACACCCTAATTCTAAATAAGTTCAATCAAAAAAAAAAAAAACAAAAAAAACGTTACCTTATATTGAAACCTATACCTAAATTATAATACATATAAACAACAACACTAGATGTAGCAATATTGAGATGAATCTAAAAAACTAAGTAACGAGAAAAAGCACAAAAACAGAAAATAAACACGAATAATTTAGACATTGTCATTCAGCCACCAATACATAGATTGCTCCATCTCAGCTCGACCAGCCTCAACGAATCTAGCAAATGAGTATCTCCATTGGAATTGTTGGTCTCGTGAACTCAGATTCGGAGGATATTTTATCTTCTTATCGGTGGCCCGTCGGTATATGTGATATATGATTGGGACGCCGTCAGAATCAAAAATATATCGATTCATGTCCAAATACACGAATGCTTCTGGAGGAACGAAGCCAGTAGTGAGGCAAGTCACAATATACCCGTCTGTATGGTGGAATGGCTGTGAAATCCAGGGGTTCTCACTCACAGTTACAGATCTTGCGATATGATTCCGAAGAAGTTTCAATATGAAGATATCGACTCTTGTCACTTGAGCGGTTTGATAAATTTTTCTATTCGATATATAGTGCTTCCAATCCATCTCAGGCTTTCTGTATAAACCAGTACATGCACGAAGACATTTCCTTTCGAAAACTCTTAGTTTTCCATAGTACTAGCACTCTGGTTGTACCAGATCTGGCATCCGTATGTCAAAACTGGTCTAACCAGGGTCTTGTAACAAATAACTTTGACTTTTTGATCAATGTATTTGGAATGAAAGAGTCGCCGAAGGGCCATGACTACTTTTAGTGCCTTACTGAGCATGATTTTGACATGTTCAGTGTAGTACAGATACTGATCGAGATTAACACCGAGGTATCGAACACAGAATTTATGTGGAACCCGTTCTGAACTACCCTCACCAGCCATAATGTGGAAATCCTTCCAATTACGTTTCAGGTCTTGACTGGCCCCCTGCAGCGTTGTCCGAAACAAGATTGTTTCGCACTTCTGCGCATTGATTTTCATTCGCCAATTGTCGGTGTAGAGCTGCACATCATTAAACATTTTTTGAAGATTGCTCTGAACTATTGTAGCTTTTCGGTCTGCCGTATAGATGATCAGATCATCAGCAAACGCTACCAATGATCGCGTTGGCGAGACATTAAAATCAAAGCTGTTCAATAGCTTGCGAATGAATATTGAGAAAAGCAGGGGCGCAGTAAGTGCTTCCTACTGTAGACCATTCAAGACCTTGAATTCGCGCATTGTTGTCAGATTTCCATCAGTTACAACAAACGATTTCCCGTATAACATATTACACATCATGGCGACAAGGTGTCTGGGGAACCTGTCCTGAAGAAGTTTGAAAACTAGTCCATCTAACCACACCGTATCGAAGGCTTTCTCCATATCAATGAAACATGCTCCAACACATTCTTTGTTGTTTAGTTTCCAACAGATGTCTGAGGTTACTTTCGCTATTGCATGTATGGTCGAATGCCTGGCACGAAAACAAAATTGGCAATTCGGCATCAACTCATGTTTCTCAATGTGGGCGTTTAATGCTCTGTTGAGTATCACTTCAAACACCTTGCTGATGTTAGGCAGCAAGCTGATTGGGCGATAGCTTTTAGGGCATGAAGATTCTTTTCCTTTCTTCAAGATCGGAAATACCTTAGCCTTTTTCCACTCATTTGGGAAATATGAATTGTTCAACATGTTGTTGAACAATATGCAATAATTCCTAATAGCAACCTCAGGTAAATGTCGGAGAACTATATTTGGAATACCGTCAGTACCACATGATTTTTTGTTGTTTATTCTGCGAAATATGAAACACAAGTCTTCATAGCTGACAAAATAATCAATAAGATTCAAGCTCGGTATGAGGTCAGATGTGAATGTTTCATCGAAATGAAGAATTGATTGGCCGTTCAGGCTTGATTTGAAGTCGGAAACTTTTGCTTCAACGACCTCCGAAAATATTTCATTCCTTCTCTCTGGGTTTGGCAGATGAACCAATTTTAAATGTGTTCCAATCAAGGTAAGTTTCTGCAATTCATCACATATAATCCTGTTTCCATTTCTATCCGGAGTCATACTATCAATTTCGATACCAGCTCTATCGAGAAGATTTATCTCATCACTAGTGACTTCAAGATTCGATACCTTAACTCGAGACTTCCTGCGGAATAAGCTATTCACTTTCGCGAACACGCCATCTGGGTCCTGTGGGCTAATACCCCTCAGTTTTTCCGCCCATTGATTGCTGACCTCACTCCTGAAGTATGAACGGATTAAGTTCCGGACATTCTTCAGGTGTAATTTCAACAAAGCCAACGCGTGTGAGAAGAAGGCTTTTCAATCTTTTCAACCTTGCGATGGTTGGTGTTTCATATCCTTCCATATTGTTTCGATGTTTAATCTTGGGAACTACTTTCTCAATCGTTTCCAACGTCAGCTTCTCTAACTTCGACAAATAGAGATCTATTTCATCGTCAGCTATATTTCTGTTATTAGGAACCATTGAGCAAGCGTTGCCATCATCAGAAGGAGGACATTGCTTCTGGTACTCCCGATTAAACTTCTTTTGAAACTTTCTCCAGTCTGTTTTTTTGAAATTCAACCGATGGTTTTCATGTTGAACTAGAATGAGGGAGAAATCATCCCTTTGATGATTGATTTCCATTACGATTGCGTTATGGTCACTATCGTAAGGAAGCACCTGCAGTTTCCGTTGAGGACTATTAAAGCTGAATTCAAGTCTTGCGTCAGCAATGCAGAGGTCCAAATATGAATTTGTCCTAGGGTATGTTAGGAACTCCGACCCATATAGGTTGCACCTGTATTCAATTTGGTTCTCTGTTATCCATGATTTCAGGAATACACCTCTTGGATTATTGGTGGCGTTTAGCCATGATGTATGCTTGGCATTCAGGTCACCGGCAAAAATATAATAACTATGCAGCCGGTTCAATTCGAGTATTTCAAACAAGGAATTGAGTTCCTCCTTGAACTTGAGAACATTTTGACCAGTTGCATAGGCAGAGATAACGAAGAGGTTATCCCCACCTGGCAGTGAAATTTTGATGACGGACACTTCAAGAAATTCAAAGTTTTTGAATTCGACTTTTTCAATATTTTGGAAACAATAGGGTCTTCTAACCAATATCCTGGTGCCACCTCCCCCATCACCTATTACCCTATCGTTTCATACGAATGCAAAATCTTTGAATTCCATGGAATGCCATGAATTGAGCTGGGTTTCAGTGAGAAGTATGATGTCAGGCTTTTGCTTAACAACAAATTCAAGGAGATAATCACGTCGATGTATAGCAACGATAGAGTTGACGTTGATCGATATGAGGCGAAGCCTATCCATGGGAATATGACTGGATGATAAGTTTTTATTAGGCATTTGAAAGACCTAAACGCTGAAAAGCAAAGTTAATTTTTGAATCTTGTTTGTCGATTCTCTCCGATAAAGAATTAAGTTGCTGGTAAATTTTGAGCAGCAGCTCATTATTGCCACTTACATTATTTCCAGAATTTTCTGCTGGTCCTCTAGCGGCGAGTGCAAATGATACTCCGGGCTTGACGAAGTTGGAAGGTATGATATTACGGTGTACTTGTGTTTGCTTTGGAGCAAATTTAACTTTTGCATCTTGATATCGGGAGCATCCTCGATATGATGCTGGGTGACCAAAAACACCGCAGTTAACGCAGTATAATTTTTCTTTAGGCTCCGTCTGAGCCAATTTGCACTCACCGGGAGCATGAACGTCTTTGCATTTAACGCAATGATAGTGCATGGCACAATTGGCAGCCGAATGTCCAAATCTTTGACACCGGTAACACTGGTTGACTTCTCTTTTCTGGAGGCGTTCCCACCTCACCACTCTGAAATTTAAGTACCTTATTTGTTGAAGGGCACTTGGACTGCTCTTATTTGCAATTTGTACCAGGTAAAGTGGTAAATTCTTCCTTTCTATGGTCGACCTTCTTGTCGCAAAGGCTTTGACTGAAACAAAATCAATATCTGGTGCAGCCTCCTTGAGCACCTGAAAAAGATCGACCGTATCCTCTCCGCTGTCCAAACCCTTCAACAAGAAGGTCTGATTCTTTTCACTTTTTGGGGTATAGGTGAAGAGTGGAACCTCCCCAAAAATCAGCGCATCTTTGGCTGACTTGAAATCAACCAGTGATTTCGTCCTTATAGTTAATTTTTCGGCATTAACTCTTTTGATTTCGAAATTGGCCAGTTTATTTTCGGCTGCCAATAGCCGAACCATATCTTTCCCGGTTTGTCCGAACACGTTGATTGGCGGAACTTTTTCTGTCTTGTTGGAAGCTTTTTCAGAGGAACCAGCAGAACTGCGGGCTGGTTTTTTCTCCTTATTTTTGTTCTTTAAATATTGAATGAAATTAACGTCATTATCTTGATTAAAATTACCTCTGATGTTTTCTTCGATTTCCATATCTTCGGTTAATCCCTCCAGCGCTGCAAAATAATTTTGGCTCTCGTTGGTGCCACCAGCACTTAGAACTTCCTCTGGATTTACTTGCTTTGCACTTTTCTTCGGCTTTGTTACCTGTTGCCATTGATTTTGTGGCTGCGTCTTTTGAGGTTTCATCCCTTGCTTGAAAAGATCCTTGAGAGACTGTATCTCTTGCCTTAGTTCATCATTTTCTTTCTGCATTTTGGCCATTTGTTGATTATCCGCTATTATTTGCAGCTTGCACCCTCCATCTACGGAGTTTTCTTCGTTATGTTTTCTTTTAGTGATTGTCGCCAGTTTCGTATTCGTCGTTTCCTCAGGTTGCCCCAACGGTGGGAAGCCGTCGGGCTCCTCCATACCAGCGGCGAAATTTTCTTTGTGAATTTGTTTTTCGTTACCATTCGAAGTAAAAATATTCGATAGAAATTTCCTGAGTCGATTACTTCGATAATATAAGATTTTTTCCGATAAAAATTAACTTCGGACTAACGTTTTTAAAAAATTAATTTAATTTTTGAAAACTTTTGACAGGAGCGATTTAAAAGACGTCTATACGCAAAGACTACTACGATCCAATTCAGCCAACGATCAGTCACTGGTTTGAAAATCCATCTTAGAGCAAAACATCATATAATATTAAATCAGAAGAGTACAGAGCTCATTGCACAACCATCCTCTTCATCAGGAAATGTTATTGAGGAAGAACTTCCAATAAAAAAATCCAAAAAAACTATTGATGGATATTTTGAAAGGGAAAATTCTTTAGAAAAAATGGTTTCCAGAATGATTTGTAAGGATGGGTTCAGTATAAACTCATTTTGCACATCTTCCGATTTGAGATATTTATTTTCGAAGAGTGGGTTTCAAATTCCGAGCTCGTCCAATACAATTCGCTCTATAGTAATTCATTATTCAAGCATAGTTAAAGCAGATATGATGTCTGGAATCTCACGTCAGAAAAAAGATTTGGCAAGATTTTTACTCAGTTTTGACGAGTGGACATCTCAGAAAAACCGTCGTTTTTTAAAAATATAAATATACATTCCAAAGATACACTTCTAAATCTTGGTTTAGTTCGGATCCATTGCCTATGTACTGCTGAACATTGTGTCGGGTTATTTAAAGAACGCTTGGCAAGTTTTGACCTTGATCTTGAAACTGATTATCAGCATTACACCAGACGGTGCAAGTGTCATGAAAAAAGTTGGCAAACTACTATCTTGCCATCAACAGCTTTGTTTTGCACACGGAATACAATTAGCCGTGGTAAATATCCTTTATAAAAAACGGTTGACGGATGAACAGCTTACGTCAAAAGCCTTACCTGATGTTGAAAATTTCAACAATCAAATTGATTGCGATGAAGATTTAGAAGAAATTCATGATGAACAAGGTTTGAACCTAACTATGCTGAATTGATCTCTAGCTATAGTAATGTTATAGATAAAGTCAGAAAAGTGGCCAAAATTTTCCGGGGGTCTCCTACAAAAGATGATATGTATTGGGAGCGTCAATTAGTAATGCGGGATTGACAACAGATGGCGTAGTTCGGGATATACCCATCAGACAATACTAAAACTATATTCATGTCATAACCTCATTCCATAACTTTCATTTTCAGTATGTGTTATTTGCCCGTAGTGTAAACAACATAGTTTTTTTGGCTCTCAATATGTCAAGTTTTGTGCCCACAAAGCAACATTTGCGGGAAGTTTTGATCTACTTCTTTAACTTGGAGAAAAGTGCAGATGAATCGCATCGATTACTCTCCGAAGCTTATCCGGAGTGTGCTCTTTCGATTTCAACGTGCGAGAGGTGGTTTGTGCGTTTCAGAAGTGGTGATTTTGATGTGGAAGACAAAGAACGTCCAGGACAGCCGAAGAAGTTTGAAGATACTGAATTGGAGGCATTACTCGATGAGGACTCATGTCAAACGCAAGAAGAACTTGCCAAATCGTTTGGAGTTACACGCCAAGCCATTTTCCATCGATTGAAACTATTGGGAATGATTCAAAAGCAAGGACATTGGATACCGTACGAGTTAAAGCCGAGAGAATCGAAAGGCGGTTTTTCACTTGCGAACAGCTGCTTCAAAGGCAACAAAGGAAAGGTTTTTTGCATCGCATCGTTACTGGTGATGAGAAGTGGATCCATTACGACAATCCCAAGCGAAAAAAATCATATGGTTACCCCGGTCATGCCTCAACATCGACGGCAAAGCCGAATATTCATGGAAAGAAGCTTATGCTGTGTATTTGGTGGGACCAGCTGGGTGTCGTATACTATGAGCTGCTGCAACCGAGTGAAACGATCACAGGAGCTTCGTATCGAACTCAATTGATGCGTTTGAGCCGAGCATTGCGTGATAAACGGCCACAATATTTGGAAAGGCACGACAAAGTGATTTTGCAGCACGATAACGCTCGGCCACATGTTGCAAGACCCTTAAAAACTTATTTGGAAACACTCAAATGGGAAGTCCTACCCCACCCGCCGTATAGCCCAGACATTGCTCCTTCTGATTACCACTTGTTCCGATCGATGACGCATGACCTGGCTGATCAGCATTTTCGTTCTTATGAGGAAGCCAAAAATTGGGTCGGTTCGTGGATTGAGTCAAAAGACGAGTCGTTTTTTCGTCACGGTATCCGTATGTTGCCAGAAAGATGGGAAAAAGTAGTGGCTAGCGATGGACAATACTTCGATTGATCAGTCTGTTAAAATTTTTTTTGAAATAAATTCTCAAAATTTTGAAAAACTCCCGCATTTTTAATTTGCGCTCCCAATATATACAAAAATACGTCAGAGAAGAGACTGGGAAAGAATTAGCTCTGATTTTAGATTACCATACCCGGTGGAATAGTATGTTCGACATGTTAGAGCGGTTTTACAACTTAAAAATGTGCTTTGAGAAAGGTCTTATCGACATTGGATCTGAAATAAAATTAACCGATGAAGAATGGTTCAAAATCAAAAGCGTAGTTGTCAGCTTGCAACCATTAAAATTGGGCGTCGAAGTGTTATGCAGACGAGAATCAATACTTCTTACTGCAGATACCACATTTCGTTTCATTATAGAAAAGCTGGAGAAGCAGAATAATTTTTTAAGCGATGAACTCGCCGAGGCTCTAAGAGTGATAGTTAAGGAAAGGCGCAATGAAATCGCAGCAACATTAACATTAACAAAAAAATATGAGCAAGAGCTGAAAACAACCAATCCGATATTTGTAATGCCGAAAAAGAGCAAACTACGACAAGACATGAAAAAAATTCTATCCCGAGTCATTACTGTTGAATTTGAAAATTTTGAATTGTTAGATGATGTGCGTGCCGATGATTGCCAACCATCATTGCCACATAATTTGACTTTGCTGGAGGAACTAGAAATGCAACTAGAACAAGATAATGTAGATTACATTAAACACATTGCAAATAGAAAAGAGAAAGATTAAGATCAAATCCTCAGAAAAGAAATGACGACTTTAGAAACCAATGGAATTAAAGGGAAATATCTGACTTTGTTACACGATTATTTTCTAACCATCAAGCCAACAAGTGCAGAAGCAGAAAGAGCATTTTCGGCTGCTGGCTGTATATGTAGCTCCATAAGAAGCAGGTTGGGAGATCAAATGATTGATGCTATATGCTTTTTAAGATCATATTTTCAAAGGGAGGAATGAATAGTTGCTTGATACTTTTAAGATAAATGTAGCACATTATGTGCTTTCTTTTAATGAGTGAAAATAAAAATGTTAAATATGCATATATAATTCATATGATTGATTGATTCTATAATTAGCTCATATAATAATTTGAATTAATTTTTGTTAAATTAAAATGCAAGGACAGCTTTGCGTTGATGAATATTGTGGCCAAATATTGTGTTAAGCAGTTCATATATAAAGTCATTCTCAGATAAGCTACTGATATGTACAATAATTAGTTATTTAGGTACAAGGAGATGCTTTAAATTGATATTTTTAAATAAATTTATAATTTTCACTAGAAAAATGTTTAATTTTTTGATTTTCATAGAAAATCAAATTTCTGCGGGATCCCGCTAGATTTAATACAATCCAGCGATAATCCCGCGGGATTGAAAACAGCGCGGGATTGTAATCCCTATTCCTTTATCAAAAGAACTTTAGCTTCGAAAACTTTCCAAAAACCTGAATATAAAATCATTCTCAGTACAGCATGACCAGCGTGGTCATTTCGAGAGAATTTCATTTAACCTTAGTGGAGTGCGACTAGTAACCACATATCGATCACCGAAACCCCCTCCAAACATCTTTATTCGCACACTAGAGGCACAATTATTTTCTTCGGAACAGGGCAAACATGTGAAGACTATTATTTTTGGTGATTTCAATGAAAATTTTCTGCAAAGCAGACAATGCCAAATTACTTCGTTTATGGAAAAGCATAGAATGCAACCCTTGATATACCAAGCTTCCTCAACTAGGGATGACTCCCTCATCGACAATATTTTTGCGAATTCCCCATCACTGTTGATATTTTAGAAACGTTTTTTAGCTATCACAAAGTTCTTTGGGCTAGATATGGGACAATGTAAAGCATTTGATCACATTCAATGCAGCAATGGCTCCCAAGCAGGACAATTTTGCTTTTGGTCTCATGAAGCACCATCTTAAATCTGACTTATTTTAATAATGTAGCATACATAAAATATATTAACAAAAATATAATAAAAAGCAATCAAATTTTATAGTTACATGGATGAACCATGGTAAAAAAAAGCCGCGCCTTGCATTCTATCGCTATTGTTGTGATGAAATGAATGTAAAGTTAGGATGTGTGCAATGCGAATAGCCTTTGAACTCTCAATGCATTTTTGCAATTTTGAAACAGTTGCAAATTATCGATATTTGTTTACAGAACCCTGCTAATAGGAGTCTCCTCCTACTAATTCAATTTGTTATGGATGATTAAGTCACTGATAATAAATAGTTATTGAATTTGTTTAACTCTCTTCTTGTAAGAGCGACAATTTCAGTATTTTTCTTGGACGAGCCTGATAATATTGTAGTAATCGAGTAGTTAAGGGCTAAAGGAAATTCAGGCATAAAATGTCCCAGATCAACTAAACAAACGAACGCAGCGATTTCAGATTGAACTGGAACGATTTCAGATTGAACTGGAACGATTTACGATCGAACTGGTACGATTTAAGATTGATCTGGGACGATTGAATATTTTTGACAGGAGTTGCCATTGGACGGAGGAGTGATAGGAAAGATTTTTCTTCAAGTGCACTAAACAGCGCATATCCATCCAGAATTTGCAAAACTTCGACCCCTTTGCTGATGCAATGAATTGTGCTGAGGATACGGTACAGGACGGACTTGCGCACATGGGAGTTCAGCTCGCGATACACTAAGAGCCAGATCGGCCGGTCCGCTGCTTGGCGAAAGTGTTTCCAAGACGATTCCAACTGATGTTGGGTTTTCCACTGGTAATCGGAAAATTCAAAAATCTCAATACAACTTACTGAACGAACGCGCAATTCGCCCATATAGGACAGTTCGAAGGTTCGCATCGCGAACGGAAGTGCACGCATATAGTGTGGGAGCTAGCCAACACCCGCGCCCACAGCCCCAACGGTAGTTTGGCTGGTGGTGAAGTTACTCGCTGCTTTACGGTCTTCCACATTTCAGTTCTTCCCTGGCGGTCGACAGTTTTGAACCCTCACCGCGAGAGAGGTGATCTGACCTACGTGACTATACGCAATCCGCGTATTCCGCGCTTCCGTGGTTCCATTGAAAGGCCAAAGGACTTGAACATCAACTCCGACCCACCCGACCATTTTGACCGGTTTCTTGTTTTCAATTTGGTTTGATTTGTTTTGGCAGTGAACGATTCGCGGAATTCCTCGCCGAAACGCGACTTGGAGCTTCCTGTCTTGCAAGGCCAAAATTCTAATTAGTTGAAAGCGTTTTCGAGTAGTTGACCCGAAAGTTGTGCGACGCAACGGCACCTGCATAAAATAGTTCGACATAGGGAAACAAGAAAACCACACACAACTCCTCCTCATCATACGTACATCCTGCACTTAACTAGGAGCGAGCGAAAGGGCACAATCGTGGCGAGCTCCCCATCCATATCACATCCGCCAGCAGGAAACAGTTTTACTGGACTGCATCCCGGGTAACATTCCGTCTCCCACACATCAATGCAAGCAAAGTGTCCTGCCAGTAGCAGCAGCCGAGATAAAACAAAATCAATAGAGTTCAACGCAGTTCTTTGACGCTCCATTCACAGGCAATCAATTGAACGACAGTGCCTTGTTCCGGGACACAATTTTGAGGTGAGCCCCAGTCAAAACACTTGACAACAATCCATTCAAGGATTCCCTGCACGCCCCACTTGGAATACAGAATCAGCGAATTAAGTGAAACTGCCGCACACGACTCTCAAGCAATTGGAATTGAGAACGGGAACAGGAATTAATATCTAGGACTCGGTTTCTTCGTTGGTAAACTACAACATTGAATCCTCCCTGTTTTTCGCTGGCTGCCACTTGAGGCGAGCGTAGACGTTGCGAAGGATTCGCATGAATTTGGGTTAGACGACGTTGAAGGAGCAGAAAAGTGAAAGAGCTCTCGCGCGAGTGTTTTGGCAACGCATCCTTCACTTGCGTTGCCTTGAAATTGATTTAGACAAGTGCCTGGCGGTGACCTAGTGAACAAACGCCCGAATCTTCATACGATTGTTGTGCATTACAAAGTGTAACGGTTCGATCTGAGACGAAAACTCGAAATCTTGTTGAAATCAAACACAAGAAAAGTTGCCAAAGTTCTTATTGAATAACGCCAAGTTTCTCTAGTTCAACGAGACGAAGGCGCGTATGATCGAACGAAACTTTTGGACATACTATAAAGAGAATTTATTCGTCATTATCTTCATCCATCCCAAAGATAAATTCCCTGAAGCAACTAGTAAATGCATCTCGAAACGTCAAAGAGGGCGGAGTTTTGTTGTCTTTTCATCGCAGGTTGACGAAATTTAGCGGAATTTTAATATATGGTGAACTCGAATTTTGGTTTAGCCTTTTTGCTAAGTTCGGAAACGGATGTGGAGTGGGACCCAAGGAAACAGTTGAATGTCTAATCGGGATTCGTGTAAAAGCAAAATAACATCCAGCTGAGCGAAAGACAATGCTTTTGACTAAAACCCCTCGAAAAGGTTAGATAGAAGGCAGATTGTTTCATTTATAGATTTGTTTCGTATCGTTTCCTGGTAAATTTTAAATTGTAGTTTGGGCTGGATTCTAGTGGGCAGAACTGTGAAGTCTCGCATTCCGAACTCTCTTCTTAGGGCCGTCGCAAGTATGAACTGCTCGGGAACGTCGCGTTGCTCAAATTATTGTTATTGCCGAAAGCAAGCACTTATTAACAGTACGTAAATTTCAACAATTGAAGGAAGAACGATACGAAGAGGCAGACGTAGTGACATTAAAATATTCTAATACACGGTGCCCCTAAATCATTTGGTAAAACTAGGAGCCAATCGCATTGTTTCTATCGATTTGCCCCTATACATAGAAGCTCCATTGTATGCTCAAAATATTGGTGTCTTCAAAGGAGTAGGAAAGTCACTATTTCGTCAACTATTCCTATGGATGGAAATTAGCAAGGGCATCAACGATCAAAGAACAGCTATTTATCATTAATCTCCGATAATTTTGGTTGGAATTTTGTTGGAATCTCAGTATTCGTCGATGCATGTTAACGTTAGAAGTAGCTATAGCGAAAAGAAAGTTGCATTACAGGACCACCCACATCGTCAGCGGGCGCCCGACGGGGATGTATGGGTGAGTACCCTTTTTGTTTCATTTCTATATATGCCTATTATTTCAAACATTTTTATAAAGATATTTTACATTTGGTTTGTTTACCTAAATATAAATTATATTTCAACCAATTTATTTAATATATCTGAAACAGGAATAATGTTGAATTGGTAGAAAAAAAAAATACGGTCTTTCCATTTTGTTCGACCTGACCGGGTATAGGACCCGGTACGGTGGCAGGCTGCCCCCTAAAGAAATGAGCCAGCCGCCGGGTACCATTTCATCCTTTTTTCTTTGTTTTAGGTGACATCGCGGGTTGAGTGGCCCAAGCAGAGTGCCTCTTTATGGCATAGCGTTATGCAATCGAGTTGTATAGTTCTATGGCATAAATTGGTCACCGGGGTAATTCCTTTCTGATGGGAAAGTTTATACAAGGCAATTTGTATGAGTTTTCCACTCAGAAGAGGAATACCTGGCCACTGCAACAAAATATGGATTTATTCCGGTTGGGTGGGTGCGAAGGGGCTCCATCACCACCCGGTTGCCCCTCTTTCATTTGTGGGCCATGAGCTTCGTCAAGGTAATGACGAGGTTACCCCAAGTCCGCCTTTCTTCTCAGGTTCCTCTTGTTCTCGAAACAAGTACTATCTCCCTCGGTGTAGTTATCTACACCTTTTGCGACTTCGGTCGCCTCTTGAACAACATCAAATTCGTGAGTGCGAAATTTTTTTTTGTAGTGGGTCCTCGTGCTGGGGAAATGAACCCGCCCCACGACACCGCAATGCTAGCCTGCCAGCACATTCACGCGTCTCCAGACGAGGGCAGATATTGCCATCTTCTTCTGCCGAGGCAGCAGAACATCGCTGCAGTCCTTTACGGACTTTTTGAAACTTACTATTCACTACAATATGGCATGTGGGTTTTTGTTTGGGCTCGATGACTTCGGAGGTGCAGGATGGGGCATCACGAATAATGACACTGATGCTGGAGATATTGACGTCACTTTTAGTACTGTGCCTGTTTGCTTTCGTGTTGGCTTATAATTTTTTTTGATGGCACAATTTCGTCGGCTCTTTAGCTTATTTGCACTTGAACCACCAGACAGTTTTACAATCATCACATTTTCGCCTCTTTTTTTCTACTCTAACTCCTATTGTCCTTTTCGTAAAGGTTCCTCAAACAGTTTACCTAGGTGGGCTGTTCGATTACTACAGATAACAGAATAGGCTCAGAAAACGTAAAAACATGAAACAATGGTGTCCCTCTCCACTCGTGGTTGGATATATGTGAGCCGAAAAATCTAAAAAAATTATGGAGGTAGTTTTCTATGAGCAAAACAATTACAAATACCTTAGATTTCTTTACATGTTTATGGATGTGATAAGCCCATGCCGACTCTCGAAATTCTCGTTTTATTTTTGATTTCTGGCTACAACTTCGATCTTTTTCCAGCAAGTTAATAGTTTGAATCCAACTAACTGTGCCATTACCTTTTAGTGGAATAAATTACCACGTCTCGATTTGAATCGCCTGCCTACAAATTATGGATAACCAAATGATTTTCTACCCTACATCATATGCATAATTAATACATTGGAGGTGAGACATCCTCGACTTCAACTACATACTCGTAAACGTGCTGACAACTAAGCGCGTATACAATTATTGTTAAACTTAGAAGCTTTTCGGGACACTCAGACAGTTTAATTGCATATATGTGTACAAATTTCGGTTCAGTTCCATTCAGCGGAAAGCTAAACTGTCGCTTGCATTTAATTATTAAGGAAAGTGCATGTTGTATTATGAAAATGATATATAATGCAACGTAAACTAACAATACGCTTGTCTAAGACTACAAGTATCGATTACGTCACAAAATGCTAGTAGCAATGACGGTTATGTAATTTATGGAATAGATTTGAATTTTTATAAAATTGAAATTGCTGATTTTAAGTGTTCTACTAATTTTGACTAACTTAACAAACCGCAGAGCTTAGTTAAAAAAAATTCTCGAAGTCTAAATTCATTTAGTATCTTCAACTTTATTTGCGACTCATCTGATCCTGAAACTGAACCGCATCTCTTCCATCATAATAACAATTTCTCACATAGTCTCTATTAATTGAATTCCAGTAGTCATAAAGCAAAACAATCCTTAAAGCCAGAAGGCCAACCTAGCTCAGACCTTTCATCCCCATAAATTTCACACAAAGAACAAACGACCTTTACTTACAGCTTTAAACGTATGAAATTCTGATAGCGTGAATAGGATACACACGAGAGAATATACGTTAAACGACAAAAAGATATACACATATCAGCATCAAGAACAACCCCAGTACACTCAAGTGCCATTAAGGAGTGAAGGAAGGGTCAAAAACATGGTGGATACATTCAACAAGCCTCTCTCCGACCAGTGCAAAAAATAATATAAGACAGCGACGATGAAGGATAAGGGCAAGCGTTCTGGGGCGGAAGCGAAAGCTTCCTTGAAATGGTTGCACCCTAGCGGACGTTTACCTCGTGCCTTAGGCCACGAGCATATCAGGAAAATTTATTGCAACAACGAAATTGCTTCCTCCACGCAACATACAAACAAGTAAATGGAAAACAATTTACCAATAGGTTCAGCTTATTCTTATAATCCTTTTTGAAATTGTCTGATGGCCAAGTGAGAATGTTTCTCAGAAATTATTGTAATACCTGGCTATATCCTTGGAGTGGTCGGGGTGGATCCCTTGGGAAGATATTTCTTCGAGGATTCGTGCAGGTAAATCACACTTTGACTTGCGATGCATTTTTACTTGCATCAAGAGGAAACATTCATCATGTCCTGCCTTTCCATGTGTTAAGGGCAAGGAGCTTTTTAATAGATTCAAGTGGCTTGTATAGTTACATCCGAGTATCCTGTTTTACAATTCAAATATGTGATACATACAACTTACAAGTGGCACATGTAGTTATGAAAAATTTGCTTCCTGTTGCTGCGTTCTTTGAGAAATGAAAGATTCCTTTCCAACTTGCATATTTTGTGGTGCTTTGCATGTTCTCCGTGCAAGTTCTCTATACAATTTTCGTCAGATAAAATTGTAGTGAAGGATAAAGTCGAAGAGTCCATGTTCAAAATCAAGAAAAGGAAGCTTCTTAGAATAAATGTTTATTTGATGTGTAATTTGCTCCTTATTATGTCTTTATTTATTCCAATTATTACCACAAGTCTCTAGTAATATATTGTTTGCATGATTCGATACATATACATGCACAGTAATTGATCAAGTTGCGTGAAATTGAATGAGTAATTCTTATTCTGAATGAAGGATATTATTTCAATGGGATTCATTGTCTCAGGTTAAAGTATTATTTGCATTAGGAAGCGGGTATAATTCAGGAAATGAGTTCCATTTTTTCACGAGGGAAGATAAATTTGGGAGAGAAAGATACGAGTTGATGAGAAGATAGATTTTGCTCAAATTTGTAGCCAATAATCGGAGAGGTTGTTGAAGACTCACTATCATTACACCATTTCTCTAATAAATGTAGTTATCCATTTTATCTTCCGCAAAGATCGCGACCGTGGAGAGAGCGGTAAACATGATGATGAAGACATCTTGCTGGATGTTCATAAATCCCTCAGCTGTGTGTTATGTGGTGACTTCCTTTTTTCCCTTCCTATAGAACGTATAGCTCTGAATATCTGTTTTGCTTAACATACAGAAGCTATGCGAAAAATGAATTATCTGTGTCATATATACTAGTCTGTGGGAATTTTAATCGATCAAATCTGGCTTGGGCTGAGATATTTTCAACAGTTCTCCCCAGTGGCAGCTTCTTTCTTTTCCCTCTACTCATTCTCTTAGTTCAATAATATCCCCAACAACAACAGCAGAATTCTTGGCCTTATTTTATCTGTGGCGGACCAACCATCTATCCAACATGCATGGTTGTGCGCCTCAGACTATGCAACGGTTTGCATGCATGATCCATGTTCATGTGCTGACGACATTGCAGAAGCAGACACGTGCAACTATGTTTTGCCCGGATGCTGGTGACGGTACACATCCACGCATATCCAATATCTACACAACGATATATTGTTTACGATGTATCGTTTACGATGCACCGTTAGCGTTATCAATTAATAAAAGTGGACAACACAAGTATCAAACAGTTATTTGTTCCTTCAATGATCCATTCGCTCAGTCAGTCAGTCTTTCATCTAGGTCCACGCAAATCTCAACTTCGAATCCAGGACGACGTTATCCATTTTATCCTTTGTATTTCTTAGCTCAATTAATTGCTTTGTAGAAATTGTCACGTGCTCTTTGTTCCACACGGCAACCATCTATATTGGTGAGGCGTTACGAATACGCTGGTGGTGAGTTCAGAGCTGCAAATACAGAGCTCTAAAATCAAGTTGCTGTTAGTGCTAGTGCTGACTTTCAATTCCATCAGCTTCGCCTACAAATTGTACCGAAGTCACGTTCGCGGCGTGAAACGTTGTGCACCCCGACCAATGCCTTAAATGCTTTAACCAGCAACAGCAATGCCAACGCCCGTTCCACAAGCTAGGTCCGCGCCGAAGGAAGAGGCTCATGGCACGGAAGGGATGGCAAGTGTTACGTTCAGAGTTCTACCTTTATGGCAGGAGGACGTGGAGCCTTGGTTCGACCAGGAAGACGCAAACTTTGCCACCAGCCAAGTAACCGACGACACCACCAAATTCAACCTCCTCGTGGCGAATCTCGATACGAAGGCGATGCAACAAGTTCATAACATAGTAGCCTCCCATACAACAGCAAGTACAGCGTCTTCAAAAAGGCCCTGTTGGCCATCTACGCTGACTCGGCCCAATGGCATATTCAAAGCCTACTGTTTGAGATCGAGCTAGGAGACCAGCACCCGTCACAGCTCCTCAACCAGATACGCACGCTCGCCATCGGAAGTATTTTCGACACTCTGCTCCAACAGATGTAGATCAACCGCCTCGACGTCACATTGAGGAGCATTGTATCGGCTAACGACGCCCCCCTTTTGGATCTGATTGCTGATCTCATGCACGAGGTCACCCGACACTAAGTTGTGGTAGTCGCAAAGGAAGATGAGCCTCGGCACAGCGTCCCACCAGCGCCGCGAATCACAAGCTACAACATACACAAAAGTGCTTTTCTTATCGACACTCGTGCAGATGTCACAGCAATACCACAAACCATGCGAGACCTTAGTTCCTCCGTCGCCTCCTCCAAATTGGTGGCAGCCAATGGTTCACGGATATGAGCATTCGGCAAAAGATCAGTAAAACTAAACTTGGGATTTTCAACGCCGTTCACAATAGCCAATGTAAGCTCTCCAGTCATCAGGGCCGACTTTATCGAATACTGTGGCTTCCTCATCGACATGAAGGGGAGACGACTTATTAAACGCACACACCTCAAAACTATTATACCGTAAATCAACGAACAACCGCCCAAAGTGGAAGTGCTGCCGAATGATGCCAGTAATGAGCTACGATCACTGCTGTTGGACTACGTTAACGTCAAGGAGGACAACCAAACACCAAGTGCTCAACTACCCATCACATCCTAACTAAGGGACCGCCGGTCAATTCTAAGGCACAAAGACTTTCACCCAACAAGCTGGCCGTCGCTGAAGCCAAATTTGACCACCTTATACAACTCGGAATTTGCAGCCCATCAAAAAGCGCATGGAGCAGCCTTTGAGTATGGTGAAAAAGCCAAACGGAACTGGCGACCATGTGGGGACTACCGTGCCCTCAACAACCACAAAATCTCAGACTATATCGAATGACGGTTTTTTTCTGTGATTGATTGCAAAAGGTGTACCACCATATTCTCGTGGACCCAAGTGACATTCCGAAGACTGCCGTCATCACACCATTCGGATTGTACGAATTCATGTAAATGACACTCGGACTTTGCAACGAACGTAAGACATTCCAGCGCTTCATGCACGAGGTGCTTCGTGGCTTGGACAACACATTCGTTTATTTCGATGATATACTGATCTTCACGCCCAGCCAACAGGCACACCGGGTTCACGTAAAGCAAGTGTTGGACCGACATGTCAAATTCGGCATGATTATCGAAATTCCTAAGTGCCAATTCGAAAAGCAGGAAGTCAGATTCTTGGAACACACCAACAACAACCACGGGTTGAAGCCTTTACCTAAAAAAATGAAAGGAGTTTCCACAACACCGAGGCTGCTTCTTGGGGATGGTCAGCTTCTACCACCGTTTCCTACCTCGTGCAGTCCAACACCAGTGCCCTCTATTAATCAAAGAAAACCGCAAACGCAATCAAACGCATCTCAACTGGGTGGAGAAAGCGGCAGCTTTATTCGAGCAGTCAAAGGTGGACTTAGGAAAGGCACCAACCCTTGCCCATCCTGAATCCAACGCTACATGGTTTCTTTCCATCGATGCCTCAGACAATGGTATCGGAGCCGTACTGCAACAAACGAAGAAAGGAATCGCAACGCCAATTGACTTTTTCTCAAGAAAGTCAACAGATTTCCAACAAAAGTACAGCACGTATAACTGGGAACTTTTGGCTATATACGAAGCAATTGAAAACTTCCGGCACATAGTTAAAGGCAGAGTGTGCACCGTCTTCACCAACCACAAGCCATCGCAGTTTACACTCCATCAACGCTCGTTAAAAACATCGCCGAGACAACAACGCTAGCTGGACTTCATATCTCAGTTCGCCACGGATATATGCATGACATGCCCTACCCTCTTGATGGCAGACGAGAGAACACCGTTGCTGACTATCTTTCAAGGATAAATATAATTCAAAGGTTGATTTTAAAACTGTCGCCCTAGCACAGCAGGATGACCCGGAGCTTTTCCGGGTGTCGGATATGGCAGCACGGGTGATTCATACAGCTTCTTTATTGTTCATTCCAGAGATACGGACGATTTTTCTTGGTTAGATGGTGGAGACACCTAGCTATTTTGGCAAAGTCTTTGACAAATCTTTGATGGTAGGTTGCTAGACCCGGAAACCTTCGTAGTTTGCGCTTGTTGTCTGGTGTTGGCCAGCTTTTCACGGCTTCAATTTTCTCAGGGTCTGTTTTGATCCCTTCTGCTGAAACGACGTGTCCCAGGTATTTTACTTCAGCTGCAAAAAGAGTACACTTGTCGGGACTAAGTTTCAAATTCGACAGTCGCAATCGGGAGAATACCTCTTCTAAGTTCCGCTCATGCCCTTTGAAAGATCTCCCGATAACAATGATGTCATCTAGATACACCAAGCAGGTTTTCCAGGTCGGGCCACGTAGCACGTACTCCATCAGGCGTTCGAAAGAAGCTGGAGCATTGCAAAGCCCAAATGGCATCACCAGAAATTGCCACAATCCAGTCCCAACTGAAAATGCGGTCTTCTCTCGGTCCTTCTTGTCGATTTCTACCTGCCAGTAGCCAATCTTGAGATCGAGTGTAGAAAACGATTTTGCGCCGGGTACAGTGTCCATGATGTCATCGATGCGTGGAAGTGGGTAGCTATCTTTCTTAGTGACGTCGTTAAGCTGCCTATAGTCGACACAAAACTGGGTGCTACCATCCTTTTTCTTTACTAGAACGACTGGCACAGCCCATGGACTGAGAGAAGGTTCGATAACACCTTGCTTTTCCATGTCCGAGATCAGCGCGCTCACTTCTCCTTGTTTGGCTATAGGAAGATGTCTCGGCGCTTGTTGGATTAGCTTAGCTCCCTGTGTATCTATGACGTGACTTCCCATACTCGTTCGGCCTTGGTCATCCAGGCTTGTTGAGAAGATGTCACTGTACTTGGTGACCAGATTAGAGGCTCGCTTGAATAGCTGCACTGGCAATTTGACTTGCTTCAATATTGCAGACGTGGGTTCCCGGGCTTTGTCTGCGTCTTGCCTCCTTTTCCAATGATGGTCGTGAATGGCTTCCAAAGAGGTGATGGTGGAAACAGGCTGGCAGCTGCCGATGACTTCTCCCGCTTTGATGCTCATGGTTGAGTCTGCCGTGTTAAGGACTCTCACCGGGACATATTCACTCCTTAAAGATCTTACAAGGCTTCGTCCTACAATCAAACTGCGCAATGCGGACGTCTTGGTTGGCTCTATCAGATAAGATCGGTGGTCTCCAGAATCACCATCAAGCTTGGCTCATACAATGCTCTCGCAAAAATTTGGTACATCGGTGTCGGTACATACTACTACATTCATCTTGGGAATTTGGACGCTGGGATCCTCCATCAATACTTCGACATTCTGCCATTTCAATACCCGTTTGCCCAAATCCAACGTGATTCCATGTGGTCGCAGAAAAAATGTTCGCGACCAGAAAATTATGTCAGAATGCAAGGTCTCCCAACTGTATCTGGAGGTTGACCTCTCCATGAACAGGTGCAGTTTCTCCCGTAGCTGTCCGTAGTGAGAAAATCCTGCCCTTGTGAAGTAGTTGTTGTCTCACTAGTTCCTGTCGGACAATCGATCGGGTGGCACCAGTGTCGATTGTTATGGTGCAATGTTCTCCGTCAATTCGACCCGGAAGACACAAGTCTGCTTCTCCACGATGCAGTCTTGACACAGTGATGGTAGTGCCGGAGACGTCGCTTTCCCTAAGCCACCTCTGACCCACGAAGTTGACCCCGTCAGTTTGAAGGGCTTCCGTTCTGGGCTCCTGACTTGGTCTGGATCTCCTCCACTCTGGACAATAGCTCGGTTCTTCTCACTTCTTGCAATATCCTTGCAAGGGCCCTTTCTCACAGCAACTCCAGCATCTAGGCGCACCATTTGCCTGCGGCTCTCGTTTAATTTCCACGCGCTCACACCTACTCTTGCCTGTCACTACCTCGCGAGCCCAAGCAGTGGCACGAGTCGTATTTTTCGCTGCCTCGAAACTCAGACTATAAGCCAATGTGTCCTTAAACGTTTGCATTTGAGCTAAACGCACGGCTTGTTGCAATTCCTGGTCCTTTAATGCGCTGGTGAATGCTTCTGTCGCTGCGTTACCTCGATGTTCTGGGTCGTAAGCTGGATAAGCCAAAAGTGCCAGTCGTTCAATTTCTTGGGCTAGCTACTGTAAGGTTCCGCCAGACCTCTGCATCCGATGCCGTAGCTGTGACCGATAAATTTGCTTTAGATGATCTTCTCCTTAACGCATGTCGAGCGCATTCATTATAGCTGCCGCGTTTGAGTGCAACTCAACGGGGTCGTCTGCAAAAGCTCGGCAGCTGGGCCTCTTAGAGCAAGAAGTAATACAGTTGCTCGTTCGTGCTCATTCCAGTGATTTGCCTTAGCGGCGACTTCAAACTGGGTTTTTTAAATGCTCCAGACGATTGTAAGTGAGGCTGGTGGGGTGGTTACTACGGCTTTCGCTGCTTCCAATCCCTTTTTCACTTTTCCCATCTCATGGTTCATTCTCTCCTCAATCTGGTAAACCTTTTCCTCGACGCATTTAATTTGTTTGTTCAGACTACCAAGCTCCACTTTTATTTCGGTTGAATGTTTTTGCAAATTCGCTTGATTTCGATCGCTTGTTGGTCAAGCTTTGCTGATTTCATTTAACTTCGCAGCTAAACTGAATGTCTGTTCATTTAGCTGCGTTGATTGTTCATTTAGCTTCGTTGATTGCCCTTCCAGCTTCTGTGTGATGTCTGCCTAGATTTCGAACGCTTGTTGTCGGGGCTCTTGCTGCATCAGCATTAACATTTGCATCAGCGCATTTTCTTGTTCCTTTGATTTTGGTGTTTCTGCTTCTCCGCCTTCTGCGCCCTTCTTTGCATCTGAGGGCTCACCCGCCATGGTAAATAAATTAATGTTTGCTTTGTGGTATTTTTATTGTTTCGAATATTTTTCCACCAGCTTCCACGTTAAATTTTACTATTATGCACTATAACAATGTTCAAATTTCCACTTTTAAAACTTTTGTTCTCACTTCTTGACACCACTGTCGCGTGTTATTGTTCGCGGCCAATAATTTTAATGTACCGGGAAAGTGAAAACGCACTGTCTTTTAAATTAAGTTAAAAGAGTTCATTTACTAAAAATGCACAATTATTAATTTCACTATTTTACAACTTGTCTATCAATTCTTACTTCAACTGTCTATCACTTCACAGTCAATATCGCTTGTACTTCGCATTCCTCACTATCGCAGTTTGACTATATCGCAGTTGTAATAATCCTCCCATTCATTCCGCTCGCCTTTATAAAGGGTCTCTAGTCAGTCAATTCATTTCTCGTACATTGGCGCACTACCTAGAATATTCGAGCAAAACGAGTACTGAATGAGCAGTGACGTCACTTTCAGATGTTGATCATGCTTGGTGAGTTTTCGCGTACGTTCGCTTTGTTGATCATGATCTTCTTAATGGTTGTGAAAAAAATTGCGACAGTAGCTCGCAGAATTGTTTGTACATGTAACAATATGTTTTTCTTGATTTCCTAATCGTTTAAAATTGATAGCATCAATGTAGAATAAAATTAACGAATAATCACTGCGGGGAAAATAAAATTCTTTTAAGTATTGATTAAATGCACTTTCATCAGCTTGAAAAAGTGGAAGAGGAAATGTTTAAAAGTAAGCAGACACAATAATTGTATAAAAAATTTTTTAACAGGCTGATTTAACACATTTGTTATTTGACTTTCCCCTTTCAGAGGTTTTGTAAAAAAGCAAAAATAATCAATAAATGTTTTTCGGAATATGTGTTGAGATTTATTCTGTCTTGGGATTGTTTACGTGAAATTATCGCAAAGATTGTTTCAATATTGGGATAAATAGTTAGATTTTAAATACAGATTTGTTTCTATTCACAAATTGAGTCCAGTGAAGCTTTGTGCGAAGAACCTAGCAACAACTAGAGTAATCGCCCCAGTGACGTGATCTTCCAAAGGTGGCCGTAGCCAGAATTTTGGAATAAAATTATATACCTCCAAAGAAGTAACTAATACGATCTCTATAAATAGGACAATCGGTTACGTTACAAACAAGCCATATGATTCTTGCATAGCATTGTAGGGACCAAGGGTAAGGGGAATAGTGCACTGCACAACACCGTTTCTACTGCTTCGGTGATTTTGCTGTGTCGCTATTTATTCCTCATGTTTGTTGACTGACGTCCTAGTTTCAGAAATCCTACAGCAACCGGTGAATAATTTAGAGCCAAGCCCTTGGCACATTTCACTGCAGGTGAACGATTCCAGCGATACTTCTTCACTGATAACATTCCCCTTTTGCGACAACCTTAAGCCGTGCATCATGCACCTGATTCTCCACGATGGCAAATCTAGGTTAGTAGCAGAGATCACTACAGATAATATAAACACAGTGTAACACGCTTGAATCTCGCTTTAAGCTTTCTCTCCCTCGAATGTTGGTACGCCTAAAAAAAATGTTCACAAAAAAACGCTGATCCTTCAATACCCATGCAGTTCGCGATGCAAATTTCGTACATAAACATAAACGAAAAGCTGTAAATTGTAATCACACCAGTTGTGCGCGACATTTGTAGGTGTTCGATTCCAATTAATAAAAAAAACACCTCGAGTTTAAATTTTCAGTATTAACTTTATTAATGCAATTTAGTGACTAACTCTACGAAGTACAATTCTTCAGCTTAACACTTTTCTTGACCTAGATAATACATTTGGTGTTATTAATTGCTTAACTAAGTTATCAGCATAAAAGTATTTAATATAGATCAGTGCAATTGTATTGATCAGCAATATTGTACAAATGATTAACAATTGTATTACAGAACATGCAATTGCATTGATTGAGAAATTTATAACTGGGTTGCTTTCGAATATTGACTTTTAGGTTCTTATGCTGACCAATCTATGTTAATAGGAATTGATGAGTCCGGTATTGGTGGTGGAAGTGATGGCGACGTTGATGTCGACATGACCCCTCCCTCCTTATGATTAAAACTCTCTTGAGTTTTATTAACAAAGCTAATATTTAGGGATTTAAATTTTCTTGAAAAATATATGTATAAGAGTATCAAAATTATGAAAATTATTAAAATTGAAATCAAAGCGGATACGTAGCAGAAATTAGTTTTTTTCCTATGGAATTTTAGCTCCTTAATCTGTTCAATATTTTTAATGTGACCAAGTACCAGATCGTCAAAAGTCAATTGATCAATTGTAGCATTGCCGAGGGGATTACAAAATTCTGTTTAAAAAGTTCTTCATTATTATTAAAAGTTCCTCCATTTATTTGAATATTACATTTATGAAAATTTAATAGATAGTTTCCCTTAAGGCTAAGAATCCTTTCATCACAAGTACTATTCAAATATGAATTATTCTGGTTTTTCAGCAAAATTGTTCCTTTTTCGATCTCTAGAATTTTTTGTTTAAAATTCTTTATTTTTACACAGTTATTTTGGAAAATACATAAATCTGACATCTTCAATTTTTGTTTATTTACATTTCTTTCATAAACATATGGTATTCTATCAATTCTTACAATTTCTTGTGTTTCAAACAATAGTTCCTGGAATGCACTATTCGTTATTGGAGTTATTATTGATCTTTTTGCTTCTATTGTTTCCTTAGGAATTTTAATGGCGAACAATATTTTATTATTTTTATAAGTAGCAGCTCCTAATTTCATATTTTGGAGTTTATGCAAATCAACATGATCGTGAAGGATCTCTTCATTCGTTAATATATTACTGGTCATAATATTTAACCTAGCCGATGCAATATTGTTTTGTATGTGCTCTACATTGTCTCCTAAAATTTTTGTTTTTAACATAATATCTAAGAATATGAGCTGCTTGTATACTTTCTCGCTATTTGCTTTTATATCATTAAATCTTTCCGAAAGTTTATTTCGGTCTGATACGATTATTTCTTTCAATTTAGCAAACGTTTCGTTAAAGTGATTGTTAATTTGTATATTCTTATTCAGATTCTCTATTGTGTTATGTGTATTTTCGTCTATTATTCGTAAATGTTCCTCGATTTCAATTCTATCATCGTCGTCCATAGTCCCGTATAACCATTTCAGTCCTGTTCCTACGACGTTGATTAGCCCTCGTCTATGTCTGTGTGGTATAATTGTCAGAGTTTTAGTTCTAATAGTATTCAGTTCGTATTGCAGAATTTGTCTGTTTTCAATAGGTTCAACCTGATTTACGTTTATTTCCAAAGCGTTTATTAATTTTTGGATATCATTGGGATCGATTATATGCAAAATTGTGTTATATTCCGTGATAATTTGAGCGTTTGCTTGATTAATCTCAACAAAACCATTGTTACTGTTCAGTTGTTCTATCGTCAGCGTCAGATGTGCTGGTCGTATCAGTACTATCATTATAATTTTGAGTATCCACATCACCTGAAAATTTTTTTATTCTTTTAATATTAGTGGGATGGATGTTATCTAATTTTAACTTTCTGTACTTGGGTTCTTTTTTATGTCTCAAGGCTTTGTAGTTTTTCACATAGCCTTCTTCATTAGTTTGTTCATAGTCCTCCCTGCTTTCATTCAATTTATTTATCCTACTTTCCTTCTTAGTTCGTAATAACTTTTCTATCTCCTCACTATTGACTTTCCCTCTTTCGACATCTAAAGGTCTAACTTTTATTGTCGAATGATAAGACTTATTGTACCACTCAACACATTTGAACATTCTCTCCTGCATAGACATTTCCGATTTTTGCGCCTCTAACGTTCTTAACTTTTCCCCTATTGCGTTATGAAAGCAGTTTATATCTACATTCCCTGTATGACTATTTGGTTTCGTAAAGTGTGTTTCGACCTCTTCTTCCCTTAAGAAGTCCTTAACATTTGTTGAATTTAGCTCATTATCCATAACTAGCCGTTTAGGTTTATCCTTTATCGAAAAATATTGCCTAATTTTCTCAGTAATTGTAACGCTATTTCTGTCTTCTAAGTATAAGGCTATAACAAACTTCGAGAATTTGTCGATGAAAGTTAGAAAGCTGTGTTTTTTATTAATGTATACATCGACATGCACTATTCCATTAGTAGATTTCGGGGTTTCAGTCAAATGAAATTTAGGTTTTAAGGGTTTCCTATCATATTTAGCTCGATTGCAAATATCACAATTATTAATGTATTTTTGCACCAGTTTTTTCAAATTTTTAAAGTAAATCTGCTTTTTCAAGCCTTCATAGTTTTCGTTGATACCAGCATGACCTGTTTCGTTTTTGTGGTATTTTGCAATTTGTTTATAGGTTTCATCTTCTGATTTCATATCTTTCGCATGTTGTGAACATTTGAAGAATTTTAGGTTTTCGTTAAAAATTTCTAAAAGTTTTTGTTGGACTAAATTATATTGATGATCTGATAACTCCGAATAGATGCCAATTTTGCCTGGTTTAAGGAACCTTCGGAAAATATCAGTCATGAAATTCGATTCAATATCCTCAGAGCTGATGTATATCTTTCGTTTATTGTCGATGATATCGATTTCTTTGATTTTGTTTTTGGTTAGAATTAGTTGAGTGTAAAATCGGTTGACGACCGTGTCTAGTATAGGAAAGTGGTCATTTTGTTCCTCTTCCTGCGAATGAATTGTGGCAATAGTGCTATCGTTGTCTTGATTGTCTAAGTTGTTACTTAATACATTAATTTCTCCCGTATCAGCGTTAATACGACTCAAAAAATCTGCAGCCTTATTCTCTTTTCCTTTTATATATTTGATTTCAAAGTCGTATTCACCTAGCTTCAATAACCATCGCTGCAATCTTGGATTTATATCCTTGCCTTTATGCTTTGCTTGTAACCATTTGAGAGGTTGATGATCCGTCATAAGATCAAAAGTTCTGCCATAAATATAGGGTCGAAAATAATTTACGGCCCAAATGATCGCTAGGAGTTATTTTTCTGTTGTAGAATATTTTGTCTCATGGTCGTTTAGAGTCCTACTGGCATAACTTATAGGGTGTTAATCTTGAGTTAAGACTGCCCCTATTGCAAAGTCACTTGCATCCGTTACTACCATGAATTTTTTGTTGAAATCCGGATACCTTAATATTGGTGGGTCCATCAAAAGTCTTTTTAACTTTTGAAAAGCATCTATGTACTGAGGATCGTTTACGTTAATCTTTACGTTCTTTTTGAGGAATTTGGTTAAACCCTGGGCTACTTTAGCGTAATCTTTTACGAACTTGCGGTAATAGCCCGTTATCCCCAGAAATGACTTGATTTGTTTTATTGTTTGTGGAAGTTTCAGATTTTGAATATTTTCAATTTTGTTCATGTTTGGTTTAACACCTTCACTGGTTAAGGTGTGGCCTAGGTACTCCGTAGACCTGGCAAAAAAGTTGCACTTATCCACTTGTATTTTCAGATTGTGTTCCCTCAATTTGTTGAAAATCCTTTGTATACTTTCCAGGTGTTCTTCTATTGTTGTGCTAAATATCAATATGTCGTCTAAATAAACCACACATATTTGATTGATATATTCCCTAAGTACGGAATTAATGAGCCGTTGGAATGTCGCTGGAGCATTTTTAAGTCCAAACGGCATTCTAACGAACTCGTAATGACCTAAAGGAGTTGAGAATGCAGTTTTCTTTCTGTCATCCTCTTTAATCAAAACCTGGTGGAATCCTTTTGCAAGATCCAGGGTCGTAAAATATTGTGCCCTTCCAAGCTTGTCCAAAATATTTTTTATGTTTGGCATCGGAAATTTGTCACTTACAGTGATTTCATTAAGTTTCCTGTAATCGATGACAATTCTCCACTTTTTCTTACCAGAATTGTCAACTTTTTTGGGAACAATCCACAATGGTGAATTATAGGGAGAAACACTTTCCCTAATGATTCCCTGGTCCAACATCTCCTTCATTTGCCTATTTATTTCTCCTTCATGAATTTGAGGGTATCTGTATATTCTCGAATATACTGGTCTATCAGTAGTTGTTACAATTTTATGCTGTACATCATGAGCATGAGTCAACTTTTGACCTTCTTGAAAAAATAGGTCCTCGTTTCTCTTTATTAGAGCTTCTAAGCTATCTAGTTCTTCTTTATTCATATCGTCCCGTTTTAACTTTTGTAATACATTTTTATCATCATATTTTTCTAGCATGTGGACCTCGTCATATTTGAACCGGCATGAATTTATAAATTTAGTTCTTACATTATGTATCTCCAAATATTCCTCCTCAAAATTTATTATAGCTTGCATTGGCTTTAAAATATTCTGTCCAATTAGACCTTCAAAATTTTTATTTTTAAAAGTGGTCAATTTCCAACTCATGAGGTTGTCCTCATTGAATTCAAGTGGTAATTCAGTAATTATTTCCTGATCGATTCCAGTTTGACCACTGAGTGTGTTAAAATAAAGTGATTTAGGTAACTTTGAACGCTTGTATTGTGGTAAACTATTTTCGTTTAACAACGTTGTTGTTGAACCGGTGTCAATAAGGCATTTTATTTTATTTGTTCCGATAGTAAGCTCAACTATCGGTAAATTTGCTTCTCGGCTGGATAGTGAAAATTTACTTCCTCCGAATTTTGTAAGTGGTCGACTTCCATAGGTTCAGTTACATTGTTTCTGAAATAACCCGAAGGCCTGCCATTAAACTGATTACCATTTTTTTGTCTGTATCGGGCAGAACTTCCCTTATTCTTATATCTTCCCGAATTTTCAGAAATTCTATTATCTAGAGGTCTTTCGCTATGATATTGGTTCTGTCCCATGTCGCCATTATTGTCACTTTTATGTTGAGTGTCAAGATTTGTTGTGTATTGTTTATTTCTATCAGATGTCTGTCTCTGTCTTCGTGGATAAGAATGTTTAACAAGTCCAGTTTCTTCTAATAAATAAAATGCTTCTCTTAAATTTTCCACATTTCTACTGTAAACTATGCTTGCTAGATTTGTATCTATACCGTTTAAAAAGGTTTTTAATATAACTGCCTCGTTTGCCCGAGGTGAAAATTGCATGGGTTTTGAAGTGTCGAACTCAAGCTTTGTGTTAAGCTTATCTAAGATATTACGCAAATTATAATAGTATTCACTTACATTATTATTCTTCATGTTGATCGCCTGATGATGAAGATGTTAATAGCTTTCCCGCACTCCAAAATTCTTGATTAATTCCTGCTTCACTTGTTCCCAAGATATGCTAGATCCTAGTGTCCTTATTGCCTGCAGAGCTTGTCCCTGAATCTTGTTTAAAACATGTCGTTGAAATACGTACTGTTGCAAGTTCGGGTTGTTGCTAAACATCGGCAAAATGATCTCGACTTCGCGGATAAACGATGCTAAATCATAATCCTTAGTACCGTGAAAGGGTCGAATTGCAGCAGCTTCTTTCATCAGATCCGTTGCAGAAATTGTTATCTGCGGGCCTTGATGATCTTCTTGTCCTGGTCCTTGTTGTGCCATGTTTGTTGGACTTTTTGTGTAGGGAGTAAATTTTTCCGTTGGATACTCTTGTTTTGCACTTTTTGGCATTCAAACACAAGTTTCACCTCCAATCCCTGTCATCAGCTGTGCATCAAATAGTGTCTGTTTTTCTTCTCTCTTTTTTATACTGTCGTAGAATGATCACAATGTATTAACTTAGCACCATTTATTCACTGATGATATTAATCTGTATATATGTGTCACTAATTTTAATAAGACACAAAGAGTTCTGCTACGATCATCAACCTTAAGGTTTGACGAGATTCACTGATTGTTAGTTTGCCTTTATCACTAAGTCACTGATTGAAAAATTTATCACTAATCTTATGATATAGTGAGAGTCACTAAATGTGTTTACCGACTGCGCCACATTTGTAGGTGTTCGATTCCAATTAATAAAAAAAAACACCTCGAGTTTAAATTTTCAGTATTAACTTTATTAATGCAATTTAGTGACTAACTCTACGAAGTACAATTCTTCAGCTTAACACTTTTCTTGACCTAGATAATACATTTGGTGTTATTAATTGCTTAACTAAGTTATCAGCATAAAAGTATTTAATATAGATCAGTGCAATTGTATTGATCAGCAATATTGTGCAAATGATTAACAATTGTATTACAGAACATGCAATTGCATTGATTGAGAAATTTATAACTGGGTTGCTTTCGAATATTGACTTTTAGGTTCTTATGCTGACCAATCTATGTTAATAGGAATTGATGAGTCCGGTATTGGTGGTGGAAGTGGTGGCGACGTTGATGTCGACATGACCCGCGTGGCGGTGGAATCATGTATTAGCAAAAGTGGATGTATATTCATGCTCGCATTAAGAATTAAAGCAGTAATGGCGTGACCAATTAGTTAGACCGTATCGCCTTAGTAATAGTGTGACCAATTAGTTACACGAATGCGCAATGAAGCAAATCGAGTGTAAGCTTCAGCTTTGCGGTCGTGCTAGTCACAGAGAGATGCTGGTATAAAACTGAATTTCGATCGTAGATTTATTCGAATTGTCTTAGTAAGCAATCAAGACAGTGTAATTATGCTTTAAAAGAAAACTATACAAGTAGGAAAGTCGAGAATTAGTTTTTTTGACCGCTGGTTCAAGGCATCCACCCGAGTTTATTCTATCTCAACACACTTGGCTTGGAATAAGTGAATAGGGATACATTCAACTGCATACTCAAGGCACTAATCCAAGTATTAGTATCCCAAGGTAATTACAACATGTACAGAATAGCTTGCAACGCGATATTGACAAACTTATTACACAGTACAAACAAAAGACCAGTGGATTTCGTTAACGTACGTAAGCAAAGGGCCATACAAACTATCAAGCTTGTTTAGGAAATACAATCTGCATACAAAATCAACAACAACATTGGACACAAACTGAAACCAAAATTAAATGACACATCAATATACGAGAACAGCGGCATATAGAAACTGACATGCAAGGACTATACGGAAACTATCGGCAAATTACAAGAAGCACTTACGCACTTGCTTACACAACAAGGCAGACTCCAACCATGCAAAACACCTACAGAACCACGCTCACGAGCCTGATTCTATGACAAACTCTATGGCATTGCTACATACATAAAGTAAAGGGCGGAGACTAAACATCCTGGGAAGGCTTGAAATATATAAACATATTCAAACAGGCGGAAACATTATCAACAAACAACTTACTACAAATTCCGACGTAATTTTTTCCGTACTAGACCACACTTTTGGACGGGAACGGAAATGATATGAACTAGAACAAACGACATCCAACTACACAAAAAAAAGCCTAATATCCCTCTACCTGACCTTATTTAGTACCTACCTGCTCAACCGATCCTATGACTTTCTTGCCACAAATATCCTTTAGGCACCGAAGATGATTCTAAAGAATCGAAACGCGTCTGTTCACTCAAAACAGTAAGGCCCGACAAATATATATTTCAGTCATTATATATACTCGTATATTAGTCATACTGCATTGAAGTGGCCGCCGCTCAAAATGCGCTAAATATGGATTTTCTATTATTACTGGTGTTCTTATTTTTTTTCTTTATTCGTGGCCAGAGATAAATGTCTGCAAATCATAAATTGAGTACAGATTTCTTTTGACAGGAAAAGATAGAAATATTTTGTCCCAAATCAAAAAGGTTAGAAAATGAAATGAGTTTTTAGTGAAGGCAAGACATATCAAACGAAAGAGCAACCGATTGTTTTAACGTCCTTCTCATTGCAAAAGTGACAGCGAGATGAAAGCATAATTTGCATAAAAAGCAACTGAAAAGGTAATTTTGTATTATCATGATTTGAAAAACTGTTTTTCATATCTTATTTTTACTCACATGTGCATTCATTAGAATGCATTAACATATTATGCTTTGACCTTGACACTAGTTTTGATTTATATGGGAGTCTTTTAATTCGCGTAGTTTAAAAGGTGTAGAAGAAAATGATAACAGAGGTGTTATTATTGGGAAGATAAAGTGTAAAGAGATACTTTGAATTAAATTCAACTCATCAATTCAGATAAATTTAATTCGAAGTAGGGGCTTATTATTGGCTCTCATGAGATGAATATATAATAATCTCAATTCAGCTCTTAGTAGTTAGATTGCTATTCAGAAAATTTCCTACTATTAAATAGAATTCAGGGGATTTTTCGCACAGACTACGAGTGTACACTCAGTGGTGAAATGTACTGATTTAATCATATCATAGCTGAGCAGGCACACGGGAGCATGGTACTTACCAAACCAACTTCCGAAAAAATTAATACGGTCATGAAAATGAGAAACTCTAACTATCTCTAAGCGTAGGCCCGAGAGGGGCTGTAGTGCTACAAAAAGGATTATAGAGAGCCTGCGAATAAGTTTTTAGAGGACTATTTTCTCAGCTTTAGTTTAACTCAAGCCTTAGCTCCCCGAGAAAATTGAACTTGCTTCTCCTATGCTTATTTAGCAGTATCCATTCGGCAATTTAATCAGCAAATATAGGGTTTTGCACTAGGGGCCATTACCATTTTGTATCTTTATGTGAACGCACGCTTAAACTTTTCAAATAAACTGTCAAAGCCAAAACGTTAGTTAAAGTCAATATTTTTATCATGGTTATGTACACGAACCAGCAACGTTTGAAAATTTTTGAAAATTACTTTTAATTACTCATGTGAGATGTGATTCGACCGTATTTTTCGTGGATAGAAACCGTTGTCTTGTTACTGTCAATGGAGAGCGCTATCGTGTTATGTTGGAAGATTATTCTCGGCCAGAATTGGATGAACTTGACATCAACAAAATGTGGTTTTAACAAGATGATGCCACTAGCCGCACAGCATGCCTCAAAATTGATTTATTGAATGGCAAATTTGGTGATAGTATCTCGATAAATAGTCCGGTCGAATGACCGCACCATTCATACGATCTAACGCCATTGGATTTCTTTTTATGGGGGCTATATCAAGTCACTGGTCACTTTAGACGAGCTCAAAAACAACATCCAATGCGGAATTGCTAACGTTCCAGTCGGTCAAAATGTGTGCCAGAGTGGCGGGAAATTGGGTATATATATAAACATACGGATCATAAGCCCGTTCTGTAATGATACGTATTGATTTTGAATCAGAACGTATCGCAGCTCTGTGGAAGGACACAAAGCCAAAGCGTTTGACTGATTGTATCACCTTCCCGAGTGACGATATATTTGATCAAGACAATGAAATACTCAAACTATCTCTTGGCGAAGTTTTGGGCCTTTGACATTGCCACACAAATAAAGCAAAAAACCGTGATTTGACAACCTAGAAAGGCTTGAAATATCCAAACATAGAAAAACAGGCGGTTACATCATAATTAATCAACTTATTACAAGTTCCGATGCATTTTTAGGGTTTTGTACTAAAATACAAAACCCTATTGCAATCACGACCTGTGTCCGTCTGTCCGTCCGTCCGTCCGTCCGTTCGGCTGTATGTCACAGCACTTTTTCTGCGAAACTATAGAGGCTACAGCCATGAAACTTTGTGGAAAGGTCAGAAATGGTGACATCTTGAAAGTTCAAGGGTGGAAAAATTTTTCAAAGGGGTTTAAGGGGGGTCTCCCCATATAGGGAGTTGACCCCTCAAAAAAAAATTTCCACCGTTGGTAGTCGAGTAGGATGTCATTGGAAAGGTCTCAATGAGATCTTAAAATTGCCTTATGAGTACCGAGGGGGGCAGGGGAAGGGGAAATGTACGAACTTTTCGCGTACCCCCCCTCGCAATTGGACACCTTCCATCCGAAAAATCTGAGAAAAATCATGAATGTAGGCCTTAATGAGTACAACAACAACAAATCATGAGCAGTCGAAATTCACTCAACTTTGTTAGTAATAGTATGATTTATCGATTTTATGTTTTCTCGAATAAAATCTAAATCGTACCCTTAAATTCAATAAAATTTAGCAAAAAGATGACTATTAATAAGATTGATCTTTTATGAAAGTTTCATAAAGATCGAATAGTATTTAACGAAGTTATAGCGATTTGAATTTTCCCGTATTACTATGGAACAATGTGCCCTGTATTACTATGGAAACATATGGCTATGGAACCATATGCGCTTTTTACCGACTTAGACAGCTTTGCTAGGATTTGCATGAAAATTTCAGGAATGATAGATATCACGAGGATGATCACATACAATTGAAACAAGTCGAAGAGGCAGGAGAGAGCTCCTAGCAAAAGGGCTTTGTAGCCATTCTAGGATTCGAAAAAATAGGCCATGAATCGATGCTTACAGTACAAAGGAGTGGCCCCTGAAAAAAATTTTATGAAAGGTAGCCGATATGAGTATCAAATGAAAGTTCTCTATGAGAGCTTTTCAAAACAGTTCTTAAACTGACAGTTTTTGCTTCAGTGGGGGGACAGAGAGGGGGGGAAATACATGAAAAATGTGTTTTCTCCCTCGCGAATGGACACCCGTGTTCTAAAAAACCTGAAAAAATTATCAAGCGAAATATTTATGGTTATAATTTTAACAAATACCTTAGAATTAAAAAATTCTTTCAACTTAGTTAATAATAGTATGATCCTCGAACATGACGTGTTTCTTAATTTTATTCGTTGCTGGTTACGGCATTTTGTAAGTTGAGTACAAAACTCTTCTGACATGAGCATAGGTCTGTCTACCCAACTTGTTTCAGTTGTAGACCACACTCTCCGACGGCAATGGAAATGAGATGAAACAAAACAAACGGACATCCAACAATCGAAAAAGCAAATACCCTTTACCAACCTAAAGTGGTACCTGACCTTATCTAGTAACTAACCTAATTTAGTACTACCTGCTTAACCCATCCTACAATTATCTGAAGTCATTCCCTTCAGCACATCCTTTAGATACTGAAGATGGATCAAAGGAGGCGAAAGGCGTCTACTCACACAACAAGGCAAGGCTGGAGGGCTTTTCAAGAAAAAAGAGAATTGGCTTGCGGATATCAAATGAACAAATTAATTGACTACAACACTGTCAGCCAGGAAAAACTGTTGTAATCATTCCGCAACCTTACCCTAAGACTTCATTGAACCATGATAACCATATGATTTAACAAACAGTGTTTAAAAACAACATTACAATAGAATTTGCAAAAATCGCTGCCAAGCAAACACAATTGGTGCACGAAACACATCACGTAATAGACACGTACTTCAATTAAAAATGAAATAAGAACACTCTACCGGACAAAATCAACTATTATATTCACACTTGCAATTAACTAACGTTATAAAAACTGAAAATTTTCTACAATGACGTGAGACAAAACATTGATACACAGCTCAAAACTAAATATAAGACCATAACAAAGAAACTTGACAAATTAATGAAAAAACAAAATACAACTGTAAATCTATCCAATACGCTTTTTATGACAAACCACCACAAGACTTAAAACAACTATTGATTAATTTTAATTTAAACTACCGCAAGAACAATAGACTCATGTCAGACATACTGTAGTAGATATACTCCAAAAAATATGCACTAGCATAAGCAAGACAAATTTTCATGAAGATATTATGACATATTCAGAAAAAACTTACGGATAACCTGCCATACGCATGTACAAAAAACAATCGACTTCATCAACGCCAACGGATACAAACTGGTACGTAAAGACTCCACTAATAAGGCCCAAGCAGACTTACGTACTCCTTCTTCTTCGTAGCACTACAGTCCCTCTCGAGCTTTCGCTTCCTGCAACTAGCGCCTTCAACTGTCTCAATCCATTGACCGCGTCTTCCAATTTTGAAATCTGATTAGCAGTGAACTGTCTTCGTCGACCGAGTACGACCAGCGTTTCCTCAGTTTCCCCACTGGTCTCCAGCCCTCAGTTCTCCCAACGAATACCTTTTTGGGTATCCGTTGCCGTTCCATACGATTCATGTGTCCAGCCCACTGCAGCTTCCGAAATGTTACAATCATTGAGACCTTCGGCCTGTTAAAAATTTCATACAGCTCATGGTTGTATCGAATTCACCATTGGTCCCCATCTAGCTTGGCTCCGACTATTCACCTCAGCACCCGCCGCTCAAAGGCATTCAATATGTTTGGGTTAGGGTCCATGTTTCATACCCATAGCATAACACAGGTCTTATCAAAGATTTGTGTACTTGGGGCTTTGTTTTCCTGTGTACGCAGATGGTCTTCAAGATCGTCAAAACTGAATAAAATACTTTATTTTCGAACAGTATTTTTCGGCGTATTTCGTCTCTTTCACTATCGGTTCTCGTCATTTTGGCGCCTAGATACACAAATTTGCTCATTTTTTTGATACTGTAATCACCAAGTGTGATACTTTGTGTGCTTGAAGTATTTTTCCTCGACTGCGTCATAAGCTTTGTTTTATTTTCATTGCTTTGTTGCCCCACTAGTTTTAATTCGTTGTCGAGTTTCAGGAACAGTTCTTTGGCAGTTGTTAATGACCGTGACAAAATGTTGATGTAATGTACCTCGTGTATCAATAGGTAGCTTTCTTATGACGTACTCCAGAGCCAAATCGAATAGCAATGGGCCCAGCCCACCTCCCTGCATTAGTCTGATAATTGTGCCAAAGGCATCAGTGATTTGGTTTTTGATCTGTATTTGAAGATCATCGATGTCATTGTCATTTTGATAAGACGGACTAATTTGGCTGGGATGCCAAAGATGAGCATTATTTGGTAGAGTACGTTACGATCAAAACTGTCGTATGCTTGCTTGAAAACAACGAAAATTAGTGTACATCTATGTTGAACTCCCAGAATTTTCCAAGTACCTGCTTGGCAGTAAACAATTGGTCTATCGTCGATCTACCTGCTCTAAAACCATCTTGATACTCCCCAATAATACTGGTGGTGTATGATCCGATTTTATTTTCTAAGATCTTTGAAAATGTTTTGTACACCGTACAAAGCAGTAATATACCTCTATCATTTTCGCACTGTAGCTGGTCACCTTTTTTGTGCATAGGGAATATAATTGATTGGCTCCACTCTTTCGGCATTTGTTCTTGTTGCCAAATGTGCTGGATGATTTTGTGAATAGATTTATGACTTACGTACTGGTATTATCCAAGTAGAATCCCCACTTATCATTCCTTCTAATACTAAGCACCGCTACATAAGCTCAAATTCATTTACACCACCCCTTAAAGCACAACGTTAGCTCCATAAACATAATGTCCCTATTTGGACTGTCATCAATCACCACCCAGCTCCTGCATACCAATTAGCATTGTACTTGACAACAATAACGGTTGATGCCGTGATCTAGCGAACTCCACCACTTCTTTAACAATGACTAAAACTTGTTGACTTCTGTCAGCAGACATCACCAACCTCTACACGTCTCTAACCATCGACGAAACACTGACTGGACTAAATGAAAAACTTTCATTCCATAACAGCCGACAAATCAACTAGTTAATCGTATGAAGTCCACAATCACGCAGGACTATTTTAGTTTCAATAACAACACATATTTTGCCAAAGATGGTCTGAAAGTAGCTTCCAAGATTAAACATCGAAACAATACGGAAGGATATGAAACACCAACTATAACAATGTTAACAAGAGTGAAAAGCCTTCTTTTCACATACGTCAACAATATTGTTTGGTGATTTTTGGACTCCAACCGTCCATCGTTGGCTTTGTTGAATTTATACCTGAAGATTTCCAATCTTGAAGAAAGGAAAAAGATCTTCACGCCCTGAAAGCTATCGCCCAATCAGCTTGCTGCCAAACATCAGCAAGGTAGTAATATTAAACAAAACATTAAACGTCCCCATTGAGAAATATGAGTTGATGCCGAATTGCCAATTGGTTTCCGTGCCAGGCATTTGACCAAACATGCGGTAACGACAGTAACCTCAGACATTTTGTAGTGTAATGTATAATGCTCAATATCTGTAAAGGACGGCAGCGATGATCTACTGCCTCGGCGAGAAAATATGTTGGTTTTCTCCGACGGCACTTAAATTCGCTGGTAGGCTAGCATTACGGGGCCGTGGGGCGGGTTCTTTTCCCCAGCATAAAGGATCACTACAAAAGAACTTAAGAACTCAATGGTTGTAGGACTCGGTTCGTTGGTGTCGAGGCCAAAGTAACCTACTGAAGGGATGTATTGCCGAAGCAAAATGACAGACTGGGCCTGGTGAACACGAGCGAGACTTGCAAGGATCTCGTCTTTACCATGTATACTAACGGCCCCTAAAATAAGAGTGGGTCGTCTACGTGGAAGCGGTGCCCCCTCGGTTATGGTCAGAGTTTATTTTTAATTTGCATTTGATAATAATCTTATTTTTATTTTGCATATCCTCTGTGATGTTGCACTTTAAGGTTCCCTAACTTTAAAACTCGTATGTGAGTCTCTCTCTGAGAGTGCAGTTTGCAAAATAGAGATATATGCATGTATTATTTAACTAAGTCATTCAATTAATGAACAAAGGTAATAAGAAAGGGTACTTACCCAGTCCTCCTCCAACGAGCGCTCGTTAATGAGATGGGTATAGCCTGCAAGCACTAGACATTTCTTTATTTTTTTTTTCTTTTCAATTTCGGGTAATTTTATTATTGTATTCTAGGAAAAGTTGTTTTATATTATATTTTTGAAAAAGATGTTCACTATTTTCTTCAATATTTGATTTAAATAAAATTTGCCAGTATGCTAGGCAACCTATTTTGTTTAAAACGGGTTCATTTCATTCGCATGTTCAAACGATTTATTATTCAAAACACATTCAACTCCTGAGCATATCAATTTAAACTTCAATTTACGCATCCAGCATATCTTCTCCAAGAATAAGCATTGTTGGATTTTCCATTTAGATTTGATCTAGCTTTGTTATTCGCCTCCCTTCAGAATTGTGTTTGTATTCTGTTACGTCTTCAAGTAGCATATTTACAAAATCATCTAGTCCCAGTAATGTTCCAACCATTTCCTCATCAATTTTCATTATAATGTGAAGCTGGGATTCGATACATTTGTCCACCAATATAATTTTGCCGAAAATCCGTAGAATTCTTACTGAGCGGGAGAGCTTTGCATGAAAATACGCACAAAAATTCAAATGATGATGATGACGGCGGTGGCGATAAGAACTTTCTGTACTGCCGAAAATACTATTTTACAAATGCATTTTGCTATTGGAAAAACTTTCAAAATTCGCACGAAATCTAGTTGTCGTCAGTGCCCCGATCAGGAAAATTTCTTTTGTTCGGCTTTTTGACCGTTCTTGGCTCGACTTTGAGGTTGACAAATAATGGTCGGGTAAAAACTTTTCACCCCATAATGGGACACGACCGAAAAAAATATTAGAACACACTTTTACCCTATGCTATTTTCGAATTATTGTAAAATCGATTAGATGTCTCGGTTTGGATTTGTATCCAACAAAAATGAACGAAATCAAATTAGTCCGACGCGGTATTTGTTCGTTAGTTTTCAGAGAAAAACCACAAGATTTGTAAGGACAAGCACAGTTGCCCCTTCGAAGCAATCTCTTTCAAACTTTCGCTAGCACTTTTCCGCGCCCAAATCATACACCTGAGCAAGTTACGGCCTTTGCGGGAAATATCTGGTTCGATTCAATTTAAATTGTTCTTATACAACTTAACTATCGCCAGTTGAATTCGATTTTCACCAAACTTTTTGAACTATTTCATTTTTTATTAATTTTGGTAATTATATAGCAACGCTGTTTGTTAACAATTTGCTGCAACAAAAATGAATTGCTTTCGATCTTTATTTAGTACAATAAATGTTTAAAGAACAAATAGTGGAGTAAATTGCAAACAAGTGCAGTTAACGAAGCCGCGACGACCTTTCCACTCGGTGCTCAGACTGCGAGTCCCACTTCGAAGCCATCTGTTTACTTCTCTCGACGAGCCTCTTGCATGATGTCAACGGCGGTTTTCCTCTATGAGATAAAACTGCAATTCTTTGTTAAATTATGTTGCAAAGGGATTCCCGTCAAAAAAAATTTTAAATTTTTATTTAATTAGTTCGTTTTAAATTTTCGTTAGAAAGAAATTCTTTTGCAAATGATAGTGATCGCAGTGGCGGGTACTACGGGAAATGGTGTTTTCCCCGCAATTTTTTTTTCGAGCAGTTTGCCTAGGCGACGGTTCGATTACTACAATCTGTTGGAAACTGTATGATAGAGAATGTGTTGGAGCGTGTCTCATTGATATGGAGAAAGCTTTCGATACGGTGTAGTTAGATGGACTAATTTTCAAACTCCTTCAGGACAGTTTGCCATGATGTACAATATGTTATACGGGAAATTATTTTTTGTTACTTATGGAAATCTGGCGGCAATGTACCATACTACAATAGTTCAGAGCAATCTTCAAAAAATGTTTAATTATGTACAGCTTTACTCCGACAATTAGAGAATGTAAATCAATGCACAGAAGCGCAAAAAATTTGTTCTGGTGGCCAGTCAAGACCTGAAACGTAATTGGAAGGATTTGTACATTATGGCTGGTAAGGGTAGTTTGCATCGGGTTTCACATAAATCCTGTGTTTGATACCTCGTTGTTCATCTCGATCAGTATCTTTGTTATATTGAACAAGTCGAAATCATGCTCGGTTAATCTCAAAAAGTAGTCATGGTACTTCGTCGACTCTTTCATTTTCCAGATACATTGTCAAAAGTTCAAGTTTATCTAGTATGAGACTCTGGTTAGACCAGTTTTTGCATATGGATGTCCAATTTGGTAAAACAAGAGTGCTAGCACTATGGAAAGATTAGGAGTTTTTGTAAGTAAATGTCTTGATACATGTACTGTTTTAAAGAGAAGCGTGAGACGGATTGTAAACACTATATATCTCACAGAAAAATATATCGAACTGCAAAAGTGATGAGAGCCAATATCTTCATATGGAGGCTTCTTCTGGATCTTATTGCAAGATTAGTAACTGTGAGCGAAAACCCTGGATTAAACAGCTATTCCACCCTACAGACACTTGAGTATATTGAGACTTGTTTGGCTGCCAGCTACATTCCCCCAAAAGCATTCATGTAGTTGGACATAAATCGATATGAATTTAATACTGACGGTGTCTCAATTATATTTGAGTTCTCCAGATCAACAATTTATATGGAGATACTCATTTGCTGAATTTGTTGAGGCTTGCTGAGCTGACCCGCTCAAACATTTCTCACACACATGCAAGCATCCAGACTACATTCACGCAAACACTCATTGTCTGAAGTTGTATTGCATTTAGCGGTCAGTCGTACACACACCATCAATCAAGAAACACGTGTAACTCCTGACTCCCAAATATTAATTGTTATTCTTGATTAAATATATAGTTAGTAAAGTAAAGATTTGCGTTGTAATTTACTGACCAACTCAATCCCTACAACTTGTAACCCCGTCAAAAATGATCACCATGACGATTTTGCTATGTTATTGCTAAATCTACCAACGCCATGCCGCGAATAATTTCCATAATCTTTCGTAATCCAACGTATCTTGTCGTAACAACGCTGAACGCAGCGCAAATCACTCGTCAGTAGTACAATAGTGCATTCGTTTCATATATAAAACAGTGTCGAGCAAATTATATGCGATTAGCAGTCGAAATAATAATAAAGCAATCGGCTTAATTCGATCACAGTGTCTTTACGCACAGGAAACAACCGGCGCATTGTTGGGTACCCATAGACGTTGTACTGCGCTGGTGTAACCGTAAGAACTACATCTGTGTACCTGCGAATTGTACCTAGTGAATTACTATCATCATGTGTAACGACAACAGAGATTCACCGTCTACCGAGGCTGCTGTGGTGAGCAACAAATCAGCGATAAGACCACTGACCTTTTCATTCGATCACCCGTCGCTTTGGTTCACACAGCTTGAAAAACAATTCGAGCTATTCAACATTACAAGTGAATTAACACGATTCAGGTATGCTGCTGCCTATCTTGATACGCGAGCTGCTATTGGGGTAGAGCCAATCATCAACACTGCGGCCGTCACAAATCCATACCAAATACTTCGCGATACTCTCATTGAATGTTTATCATAATCACGTGAAGCAAAGCTTAAGCAATTGCTTGAGAAAGAAGAGCTAAGTGACAAAAAACGGTCACAGTTCCTACGCTATCTTCGCACATTCGACAGCAGCGTGCCTGAAAATATTCTTCGCGCGGTCTGGCTGGCGCGTCTACCTGCAGCAACAGAAGCGATTCTTGCACATCACAAAACTGATCTTCTTGATGTAATGGCAACAACTACCTACGCTGCAAATGGCTCGCAAATTAACACTCACAGTTGCATCAACATCGCACTCAACGTTGGGCTTTGTCGAGATCTCTCGTGGCGATTCGTCATCGCTGACGTGTCAAAACCAGTCATTGGCGCTGATTTTCTCAATTCTTACGGCCTTCTTGTCAACCTCAAAAATGCCAAACTCATCGACTCAACCACTAGCTTAAAAACTCAGGGCAAGGTATCTCGCTCCAGCAGCGTATCATCCTATAAATGAACATGAAATAAATGTCCTTACTCATTGATCATAAAACAATTCTCAGATGTAACACGACCCGATGGCATCTACAGAGCAGCTAAACATTCAACCGAGCATCGCATCAAAACAACGCCAGATCAACCAATTGCCAGCAGAGCACGTCGTCTTGCTTCCCATAAACTGAAACGTGCCAAAGACGAATTCGACAAAAGGATCAAGCTTGGACTTGCACAACCATCAAGCAGTCCATTTTCTGCACCTCTCCATCTGGTCCCAAAGAAATCTGGTAACTGGTAACCTTGTTGAGATTACCGTCAACTCAACAATCGCACGCTGCCTGACAGATACACTATGCGTCTGTTAGAGGACTTTACGGCTAATCATCACGGCATAAAAATTTACTCGACAATCGACCTCGTTCGTGCCTTCAACCAAATCCCTTTTGCTTCAGAAGATATTTACAAAATGGCAATCATCACACCATTCGGTCTTTGCGAGTCCCCATTCATGACATTTGGGCTTCGTAATGCATTTCAAACCTGTCAACGTTTCATCGACGAAGTCACGCAAGGACTTGACTTTGTATTTCCATACGTCGACGATATTCTCGTCACTTCATCTACCGAAAAAGAGCATCATTAATATCTTCAACAACTATTCACTCGCCTGGAAAAACACGGCATCGTCATCAACAGAACTAAATGTCATTTTGGCCTGCCAGAGGTGTATTTCCTCAGCGACCGAGTATCTTCAGCAGGCATCATACCACTTCCAGAGCGAGTGGCAGCAATAGCTGAATTTCCAAAGCCATCAACAATCAAATAGTTACGTAAACTTTTAGGCATGTTTAATCTTTATCGTAAACATTTTAAAAACGCTGCAACGACTGTCTCCAAGAATTGGAAATTAGGGGACACCTGAACGTGGAACTGCCCTCGAAAATTGCAAAAAACAGCTCGAGTCGTTCGTCATGCTCGTTTATCCAAATACTGAAACACCTTGGGCCATCACTACTGATGCTTCAGATTTTGCAATCGGCACCGTCGTCCAACAGTGATTCAACGGCAGGTAGTGACCACTCGTATTCTTCAGTCAAAAGCTCTCACCGTTGCTAAGTAAGCAAAGATCGTCAACTTCACGCATATTTTTTAGCCATCGCTCGCTTTAAACACATCTTCGACAAATCACAATTTACACCGATCATCGACCGCTCCTCCACGTCTTCAAGGAAAATCATGCTAAAGTAACGCCTTGTCAGCTCCGCCGGCTTAATTTACAACTGACGTCCAATACGTCTCTGGCAATGATAATGTCGTCATCGACGCGCTATCGAAAATGGAAACAATCTCTGCAGCAATCGTAATCATCGATCTCGCTCGCGAATAAGCCAACGACGAAGAACTTTGCACGTGTCTTCAACACGACAATTACTTACTTCATCTTCTATCAATCAATGTTCCCAACATCGATCTACCAGTCTACTGCGATACATCAATCGACGCAGCACGTCCATTCGTCCCAATGCAACTACGAAAACGTGTCTTCGATTCTATTCACAGCATAAGTCACTCCGGCAAAAAAGCAACGGTGGAATTGGTATCACAGAAATACGTTTCGCCAAGCATCAAACGAGACTGCAGAGCATGGGCTCAAGTCTGCATCGAAACCCAACGTAGCAAAATTACTCGACACGTTGCAGCGCCAATACAGCGCTTACCAGGTCGCTCTAGCCGATTCAAGCATATTCTTGTTGACATTATCGGACCGTTTAAATCATCACAAGGCTACAGACACTGTCTGATAAGAATAGACGGATTCACACGGCTCCCTGAAGCCTTGCCACTCGACGACGTCTCCGCAGATTGCGTAGCCAGAACACTTTTTGCTCGCTGGATCTCTCGCTACGGAGTACCACTCAGAATCACTACTGAGCAAGGGCGGCAATTTGAGGCTGATCTATTCAACGCATTAGCTCGTTTACTAGGCAGCAAGCACATTCATAAAACGACATCCAATGGCAATTAGGTGTCACACATCCAACTCATGGGTTGATACGTTACCAATTACTTGACGAGACGTACAAACGAGGCCAGCTGACATAGCTTTTGGCGAACCAATACGACTCCCTGGTGAGTTTTTGGCACCATCAGGACAACTCGACGCGCCTTCAGCCGACATCGTACAATGACTTCGTAACCATTTCATTGACTTACGACCTCGACCAATGTCTTGACACGGAAACAAACCGATCTTTGTCTTCAAAGAGCTAACCCCATGTTCTCACGTACTCATCCGCGTCGATGCACCTCGGCTTGCATTCAAGCAACCATATGAAGGTCCACACGAAGTCGTCAAGCGAACCGACCGATACTACATCATCAAAATTCGCAACATCGACACGCTGGTAAGCATTGACAGACTTAAACCGGCTTTTATGCTTCCTGACGACGAACCAGAGAACGCAACTCCGCCGCCTCCATCCAACGAACTAACTCCATCGACGTCTAGCCATACAGCTTCAGCTTCAAGTACGTCATCGGAACCTGTAGACACATCGTCACGCAAACGCACGACGTCTTTTTGATCATCATCTGCCGACTCATCAAGCAGCGATTCATCACCCCAACGACAACGCAGAAAACGTGTGAGATTCAACGACAAAAGTAAAGGGGGAGTAGTTGTAGCGGTCAGCCACAGTATTCCAAGACCCACACAAACATTTCTCACACACATGGAAGCATCCACACTACATTCACGCAAACACTCATTATCTGAAGTTGTATTGCATTTAGCGGTCAGTCGTACACACAGCATCATTCAAGCAGCACGTGTAACTCCCAACTCCCAAATATTTAATTGTTATTCTTGAATAAACGTATAGTTAGTTAAGTAAGGATTTGCGTTGTCATTTACTGACCAACGCAATCCCTATATTTTATATATATATATTTTTTTTATATAGTGTTGTTGATTAATACTGTTTAAATTTGGAGAGCCAGTTAGCCCATAAATTTTTAATATTTTTATTGTTTCGAATTTGTTATACACTCTTGGAAAATTCGTAACGATCAATGTAAAATAAAGTGTTTTTGACATTGCACAAATCTGACCACTCAGAAATTGTTTGTTTTTTCTTAAACGGAAAAGTTGCAGGGTTAATTTCCGACAAAAAATTGTTGTAATTACCAGGTGTGTACGAGTATATTTTTTTTTGAGAGTTTTAAGTGCACTAAAGTTCAATGTTATAAAATTTGAATACCTCGTGGTTGTTCGGAAGATTTATAGGCATAAATGTTAAAATTAATCAAATTTAACTAAGCCACCAAAGACTTTAAAAACGAACTCTCAAAAAACTACCAATAATAAGTAATTTTGCTGTTTACAAAGTTCTTTAAAATAAAACCATTCACAAATTTGAATGTATACAAATCTCCATTGCATACACTTAATCATCAAAGCTAAGAAAAAACAATATCCTAACACCCACAACCTAACAACAGGAAGCAACAAACCACAAAAGTAACCGCAATCACCTTTGTGTGAAAACCCCAAAAAATTAAATCGCTTCAACGCATTTAACTTCGAATCTGAAATTTTCCCCCTAACAATTTTATTACTTACCCAGATCCAACTTCCTTCCCGTCCACTAGCTCTTCGTCGGCAGTGTTCACGCTCCTTGAAAATTGTCTACAATAATCGTCTGAAGGGAAATCCTGTCGAAGTTCAAAAACATAAGACCCAACGTCTGGATTTCTGATTCAATCAGTTTTAGCCGAAACGAAAAAAAATAAACAAAAACGAAAAGGAACGAAGAACAACAGCGAAACTTATTTTCGCATTTCTACAGATACCTTGGAAGATACGAGTATCTATTGTACAGCTACACGTTTCTGTACGTGTACATATCTTTACAAGGCCAAGTCTCATCCGCCCTATTTCGAGCAACACTTTCACCCAATTTTCATTTCTTTTCCATGTTTTTGTTTCCTTTTATTATCCTTTATATTGTGTGCCTTTTTTTAGCCGCGTATTTCCCGCTGTGGAACGAACGAACAAATTTTCCATCCTCCCCGGCCATCGCCTTGAAATCAAATTGAATTTCATGAAAATTTTATTTGTTTCGATTATGTGAAGATTCGATAAAAACGAACATACTTATACGTATGTAGACGGAAATATGTTGCCATATGTCTGTAGGGTAAAGATGCATATACCCTTGCATACATATACAACAGAACAAGCAAAGTGACAAGACTACAGGGCAAACAAACAAAATGAAGCAAATCGAGTCAGAATTTGACCTCTCACCCCGACAAAATGCGATTTGCTCTTTGGCAGCACTGCACGTCAGCTATTCTAGTGTGAAGTCCGATAAGGACACTCCGGAATGGCTTTAACAATTGTTTGGATGAAATCATTTCTACATGTGCTTATTTATAGGATGACTATGGTGTGAATTTGATATTTTTTGTATAGGAGCGTTCGATTGAGCTATCTCCATCCTTGGACTATTGATGCTACTTGAAAGGACAAAGGATGAACATCTCTGAGTTTATCGGCCGAGCTTGTGAGAGAAAGAAGAAATCGACTGAAAAAAACTCAAGATGGATTGTCTATTTTATGACTGCTCTGGTTGCTTCAGGAGTGATGGCAAAAACAGAAGTTCAATAAATAACGTTTTTATTGTCACCATTCTTGTCGTTGTCGTTATTGTCACTTGTCTTCGTTTTAAGGACGTAAACAACAAACTTCAGACATTTCTCATGACGATAAGGCGAAAAGTCTCTCGATTCTAGGGTGAAAAAGAAACTATTTACTCACTCATTTATCCTTCAACTGAATCTTTGATTGTTATTTTCATTTTTCCTTTCTATTTTCCTGATACCTCTTTAATGGCTATGTATGCTTTCATATTGATAACAGTAACGACTAAAACTTTTGGATATTCGGTAGAAAATATATTCAAAAATGTCTACATGGCTGCTTATTACAATAATTACGCGAAATGTTTTTAATATTTCTTTAAATTATTATTTCACTTCTCCATTGAAATGCAAAAATATTTCAGATTTATCATCCTCTAACTTGGAGGTTGCTCTCAAGGGGGCCTGGTAGCTCATCAAACGATGGAACTTGACTTCAGTTGTTTAACCAGAAGCGCCCCAGATGAACAACCAAACAGCAAAGCGGTTCGCCGGTAAACGCTTTTTCCCCACGCCTGAAAAGTCCTAAAGAAATTCTTAGACTTATATTGATCTCTTACCGACAGTTATCATACTCCTAAAGTCTACTCCCACGAGATACAAAACAAAACTGCCACACATGAATGGCAATCGCTCTTAAGTGATTATTATTAAAGTTTCACTGATATTAATCTGCTCGTTCAGGCAGTCGATGAACGAATGTTTGTGATCCGTATGAAAGCGAAATTCTTCCAATTCTGGCAAATAAACGCATCCCCCCGACTGAAGAGAAGGATGAAGAAACGAAGGAAAAGCTCTACAATCACCTTGTTATAAACTTATTTTCACCACTACTACTACCAGAAATTGCTCCTTACTTATCCAGCAACCATTCGGCAGTGCAACATGCAACGCGGGTGCTCCTCATCACGAGACGACCGCCAAAGTAGGGCACCCCGTGCCAATTCAGGTCCCGAACCACATAGGGGATGTTGCTGGTATAACGGCAAACATGGAGCCCTAGCGATAGGATGCAAATAGCCCTGCATATTTGCAGTTCAGGGAACCGCTACCAGGCGTTCGGTAAACTAAGATTGCTAGGGTTGTATTTAGTGAACACTGCCAGCAACAATCCGGAAAAGCGCCTGCATGTCTTGGACCGCACCACAAAAGCTCGTTTTCTGGTGGATTCCGGCTCCATCATTCCGAGACATCTCATCGCCAAGCCTCTTCAGAAGCAGAGTCTCGTGTTACAAAGAGCCAATGGTAAGCCTATCGTCACCTTCGGCACCCAGCACCGCACGCTGGGCTTTGGGTTACGCCGCCCAATCTACTGGCCTTACGGTGTCGTAGACGCCCAAACAGCCATCCTGGGAGCCGATGCACTCAACTATCACGGCCCGTTTATCGACCTACGGAGTCGATGCCCCTTGCACGACCACATCAGCCTTTCTTTAGTCTGCGTCCTAGGCCAAGCTCCACGAGTGCATAGGATCAGCGCCATGGCCAAGCCATCGACCTTGGAAGGAACTACCGGAGGAATATACAAGCAAATTATCGCAAAGCACGCAAACACCTCCAGGACACGATGAGTTAACTTAAATCGCTGACCTGCCCGTTCACCACTAGATAATCACGCACGCTCTACCTGTCTTCGCAAGACCACGTTGCATCACGGGAGAACACCTCACTCTAGGGAAAGCAGCGTTCGACTTCCTGTATGAACGAGGCACAATTTGACCTTCGTCAAGCCAATGAGCCAGTCCCCTGGACATGGTGCCCAAGGATGGTGGCCGTTGGCGAGCTACTGGAGATTACCTTCAACTAAATAGCCACACCCACCCAGATCTGATCCAGGAGGCCAGTGGTTCAGTATTCTCGGTCATCAACCTTCTGCTAGCCTTTTATCAAATACTGGCAGCACCAGAAGATATCTGCAAAACGGCAGCTACCACGCCCTTTGGGCTGTTTGAATTCGTAGAAATGCCTCTCGACTTGCGCAATGGAGTCGAAACCATGCAGCGGACACTCAACCACTTGCTGAGGAAGCTTGACCTTGTACGCATCTACCATCTTTGTCTTTATCTTTGCCAAGTACCACATCTATGAGACAGGTTTCCTAACACCAATTCCCAAGACGAAAGCCTTCACAGACTTTCTCAAACCTGCTGACTCCTCACAGTTGAGACGATTCCTTGTGATGCTCAACTTCTATCGCCACTGCATACCACACGCTGCCGACTTACAAGCACCACTTTCAGAGCTGCTGAAATGTTGTACACCAAAAGATCGTAAATCACTTGGACACCCGATGCTGAAGCTACTTGTGGGAGCTGCAAGCAAAGCATTGCCATAGCAACTACAGCAGCATTCCTTTCACCTTCATACCAGTTGGCACTTCGCACTAATGCATGCAACACAGCCATTAGGGCAGCCTTACGTCAGCAACGGGACGATGATACTTGGATACCCCTGGGATTTTTTTCCGAAGAACTTATCTGAAACCGAGCAACTCTACTTCACCTATGACCGCGAGCTTTTAGCAGTCTTCCCCGCAATCAAGTTTTTCCAACGCATTCTGGAGGGGAGACCATAGACCACTCACTTTTGCCCTTACACAACGCTCGGACAAACCCTCGCCCCACTAAAGCAGACGGTTAGATTTCATCGGCCAATGCGACACATCATTGGAGTATACACGTAGAGATGGTTTCGGTACTCACCACATTTAATGTTCAAGCCATCAGTGAGGCCCAGACTACAGATCACCAATTGCCGCAATTCCTGGCAAACATCCGCTTCAAGCTGCATCGGTTGGTTTTGGATGGCTACTCTGCGCACTAAATCGAGTTCAGCCATGCTGTTAAGCCCTACTTGCCAGCAGTACTCCACCACCAAGCCTTCGATACCGTCCACCACCACAATACGCGTAGCACTGAAATTCTTCTGGTCGAGTCTACGAAAGGATGTTTATTGCTGGGTCAAGCAGTGTAGCATGCCAGCGTTTAAAGGTCCATCGCCATAACCACACCAAACAAGGTAGCTTCAAGACTCCTTCAAGCAATACCAGTGCGCAACATCAAGGGCAGAGCATTGTTTGAACACTAGATAGCTATATTCAGCACGCCGCTGGAGATCACCTCAGTTTAAAGCCGACCTTATCAATAAATTCGGTCACCTGCTGGGAGACAACCACATCCATACTACACCATATCATCTACAAGCTAATGGCATGGTATTACAGATGCATCAAATGCTCAAAAGCGCTTTGAAGTGCGTTCCCAAAACCCATTGGGTGCAAGCACTTCCTTCAGTTCTTTTGGGTTTGCGCACCACTTTTAAGGAAGACCTACAAGCCTCCCCAGCAGAGATAGTTTTTGGCACGTCGCTGTAAACTCCAGGCGAATATGTGTGACCTCACACGACACCAACCAGTTGCCCACAGGATTTCGTCGCAGAACTACACCGCCTACTCAAGGGTTCAGTCCCACCAGCCAGGCACACCGATCACCGTCCGTTTATCTTCAAGGACCACGCCACCTGCGGATATGTGTTCCAACTCATCATTGCAGTTACAAAGCCGCTCAACCAGCCATACTTCGGACGCGAAACCTACATCATAGACGTAAACGGCGTTGCCAAGACTCTCTCCACCGACCATCTGAGCCCAACATGTTTGGAGCACTACGACGCCCAGCCATCAACACCACCATTAGTATCACTCACCACCACTACAGTCGGCCACACCATCGCGCTTGCTACCTATTCACGCGATTCAACTAATGCCGAAACAACAATAGCCAACTACCAGCAAGAAAAATGTCAACTTTTCACTCCATTGGGGAGGGAGTGACGGTGGTGGCATGGAATGTCCCAACGCCAGCACACTCTTCACGGTGCAAGCAGATTCTTGCCGCTCGAGAAATCTTCGCCTGCCATGGAGTCCACACATTAGCGGCGCAATCAACTTCCTGCTAGAAACAGGAAAATTTGCTTGAACCGCTCTTCTAGGTTTTCCTCAGTCACTACATCTGAGAGAACTTACTTGAACCACTCTTCTAGTTTCTCATAAGTAAATACACATGAGAGAATCTAGGCAACACTACAAGTTTTCAACCACAAGTTCTATCATCAGAGACTACAAGTCTCCAACAAGTTTTGTTTTATCATCAGAATCTTCAAATACTAATTTCGTCTTTGACTGGTCTTCTTCTACAAGTTTCACTCAACATCAACTACAGGTTGTGCCTACATTAAACAGCGTCATCATCATTCCTTTTGGTTTCCTAAATAAGAGTAACATTAACTTTGTACTTCTAACGAATAAACGTTGACTCGTAAATATACTTATATATATAAAACGCGAAACTGCGTGCTTGAACAAGCAAAAAAAATATATATACGATGCCGGTCGTTAAAATATGTGAATTAGCAGCTAGGGCTATAAAAAGGCATCTTAGTGCAAAAGAGTTGTCGACGAAGAGGAATAAGAATGATCTCATTCTGCGGCTCACAGAAGCCAACGGAGCTGATCATATTGACGATATATATCGACGAAGACGAAAATGATGACTGCGACGCTTTTGGAAGGCTGTCCGAAGACGTGATGGAATTTCTGGCAAACGTACGCTAATGGAATCTCTGGCAAACACAGTGAAATGCATTGACGAGAGGCAAACCCAAGGTGCAAGCGGTAAAGTAAGTACGCTGTCGAAAAATAACGAATGCGAGAAATCAACACAAGATGGTTTGGTTAGAGAGACGTGTGTATTGGATCGAAAAGTGGAACAATCACATACAGTGATGAGGCAATCAAATATACACTGTGTGCAAGATATCATTGACATCCTCCCCATATTCAATCCGTCATCGCCAACCTCGCTCACACCATTACAGTTTGTGAGAAGAGTACGTCGACTATGGGAAGCGTATGCCTGGGACGAGAAGATGCTTATGTGTGCAGTCATTGCAAATATAAAGGTCTACGCAAAGCGGTGGTTAGAGGGAATCGAAGAGATCTACAACGGATGGGAATCATTTGCAGAGCAGTTGTTGTACGATTTCCCATCGTTGAAAAGCGGTGCTGACGTCCATCTTCGTATGATCGAGACATGCCGACAATAAACCGAAACGATCGAGAGTTTTTATTTCCGACTGGTAGCGATTGGTAGGTAAGGCAACCTGTGTGAACCAGACATAATTAAATATTTTTGGGGAAATGTCAAGCATCAAGCATTGCAGAACAGCATCGGAAGTATGTATTTCAAAACGACAACAGAATTGCTGTCCACTATTAAGCAATTTTTCGCGGCTGTAGCAACGGGTGGAGCTCCGTGTACAACACTTCGTGGCCACCTGTAAACAACCCAACACAATCGAATACGGAAATTAGGAGCAACGATAGACCGCGAGTATGCTACAACTGTCGTCAACCAGGAGATATATCTCGTGATTGCCCAAGGCCACAACGACGCGAGAGATGCCAAAAGTGTCAACAGACGAATCACACGACAGCTGAGTGTCGTATGTCAAATGATCGGGTCAACCAAATCAGGAAGGCTACCTCACGTATTGCGCGAATGCAAGTTTGGATCAACAGGCAATCGTTAGATGCGATCATCGATACAGCTAACGACAGATCACTCGTTACGGAGTCTGTCATACAGAAACTCGAAATGTCAACACAACCTGCGTGGACGATTTTGAATGGATTCGCCGAGGGACGTATCAGTAGCAGCGAAAAGGTCGTGAAGAACATCTGTGTGGATAAGGCCAGCGTAGAAGCCAAGCTTTACTTAGTGAAAGACGAGCATTCGGATTGCGACGTATTGCTGGGCATCGACGTGTTAGGCAAGGATGAGGTACGCTTGGTGATCGATGGCGGAAGCTACTCCATTGTTTTAAATTCTCCGGAATGTCAAATGGTGACATTGCGGATTCTGTGAAGGCACAACTATATGAATTATTGAAACGATACAAACGTTGTTTTAGCGATGACTTATCGCAACTCTGACGGTAAAAGTATGCGGATATAGAAATTGTTCTCAACAGTAGCAAGGTGGTATGTCAACGACCTTATCGGATATCAATTGCAAACCGAGCCGTCGTGGACAAACACGTTCACGAGCTCTTTGAGCACGAAATTATAAGAGAGAGCCGGTCGGAATTTGCATCACCGACAATTCTGGTGAAGAAGGCAGACGGCAGTGATCGTTTATGCATCGGCTTCCGAGCATATGAATTTAATTGTATGTCATTCGGGCTTTTAATGCTCCAGCGGTGTTCCAGCGAGTGATGAGCACAATTTTAAGCAAAATGTGTCATAAGGCGACGCGCGATGTGGATGAGGTCATAATTGCCAGCGATAGCATCGACGAAAATTTGGAGACAATAAAAGAGTTTCTGTCTCTTCTCGAGGATGCTGGGTTGACGTTAAGACTCAACAAACGTATTTTTCTGGCCAACGAGCTTAGGTTTCTGGAACAAACCATCTCTGTGCATGGAATCACACCAGGAGATATTTAGACGAATTGTACTAAGGAATATCCAATTTCTACTACGACTACGGAGGTCCGACGATTTTTAGGATTAGCCAGCTACTTCAGATGCTTTGTGACAGATTTTGCGATGGTTGCTGCGCCGCTGAATCAGCTCCTGAAGGCAGAGAGTAACTTCGTGTGGACGGAAGCGCAACAAGCGGCTTTTAACGAGTTAAAAAGGGCCCTAATAAACAAGCCAGTGTTGACCATTTACGATCCGAACAGCGACCACAAGGTACACAATGATACTAGTAGTGTCGGTATTTCAGGGATTTTACTCCAAGGTATGGATGATAAACATTGGAAACCATTTATGTATTACAGCCGAACATGTAGTTTAGCTGAACAAAAATATTCCAGCCACGAATTGGAAACTCTTGCAGTGGTGGAGAGCGAGGACCGTTTCAAGATGTACCTGTTAGGGAGGCATTTTACCATCGTCACCGATTGCGCTGCGATTAGTACAACCAAACTCTTAACACCGCTCATACCACGAGTAGTCAGGCAGTGGCTTAGATTATAAGAATACAATCACACTCTCACTCCTCGACCAGCACAACGGATGAGACATGTGGATGCGCTCAGCCGTGCACCCTGCGAACATCTACCGACGCTGCAATGGGTGACGGAAAAAATTCTACGTGTCAAAGTCAGTCAACTGGACTGGTTGGCTGGACTGCAACAACAGGACGAGAAGGTGAGACGCATTGTCAACATCCTGTGTGGTATCGAACACTCCGAACAAGAGAAACAAATAAGAATCGACTATATGATGAAGAATGGGCGGTTATATCGCAAAAACAGAAACGAGCTGAAGTTTGTGGTGCCAAATGCGATCAGATGGGGAATACTTCGTACTTACCACGACGAGGTGGGACACTTTGGAGAAGAGAAGACTCTACAGAAGCTGCGTGACTTGTTTTGGTTCCCGAAAATGCGCAAAGCTGTTAAGGAGTATATTAAGGCGTGCCCGGAATGTTGCTATCACAAGGAGGTTGGTGGTAGACGGGAAGATGAGCTTCACGGTGAGGAGATCATACCTACCCCATTCCGAGTATTACATATTGACCACTTGGGACCATTTCCCTGGAGCAGCAAAGGCAATCAGCATGTGATTGGAGTTCAAGATCCGTTTAGTAAGAATGTAATACTGAAAGCAGTTAGAAGTACAAAAACTCAACCTGTAATACAACTGATGAATGAGTTGTCATCATACTTTGGGTTGCCGTCCATAATTGTAACTGATCGAGGGACAGCCTTTACATCTTAAATGTTTGAGGGATACTGTCGTGATAATGGAATTCAACACACAAAAATTGCGATACGGTCACCCCGAGCGAATGGCGAGACTGAGAAAGCCAACCATACGATTCTGCAATACCTCCGGACGGCAGATAACGACAAACGTCAATGGGACACAAATCTTCATGTGATGCAGTTCAATTTGAATAGTCAACAAAATAGCACGACTCGTTTTACCCCTAACGAGATCATATTCGATTTCAAGTTGTTGGACTTGGTGTCGAACCGCATCGTACAGGCGTTAAATGATGAGAACGAAATGATTAACAACGATGTAAAAGAGAAGCGGAAAGTAGCATAGGAAAACATTCATCGCGAACGATTGAAGTGGAAAGCGAGATTTGACGCAAAACATCGGGCACCAAATGAAGTATGAAGAAGGTGATTTAGTGGTTGTTCAAAACGCCCCAGCAGCAACGGGTGAATTGAAGAAGTTGGAGCCGACGTTCAAGGGTCCATACCAGGTGATCAAGATTCTTCGACACGATCGCTATGTGGTCAAAGATATGCAGCGAGGTACCAGTATGCAACGGTATTTGCTAAAGAGAACATGAAGCCGTGGTGTTCTCTCGCTCCAGGTATTTTTTTTTTTATTTTTGTGGTAGGGAGGTGAAGGCATTTACGCCCGCCGAGTCTGGCAGTGTGGGACCCCCATGGAGGATACCCTTGGACTACCCACTTAACACCTCCCCTGTCAATCTGAGAACCTACCCTGAAACCGTTTGACACATTACTTCGGGCCAGGTCTCGTTTTGTTAAGCCGTGGGGCGCCTTCAAGCTGGGGAGTCCCTTTTCTAGCGGGAGGGGAGAGGGGAAGAGGAAATGCCAGAATGGCTATCCACCAGCCCCAGCACCTCCGGCTGCTGCGAGTCCCTTTTATCTTTTAGGACTGCCTGAGCATAATGTGCCACCTGGTTCCATTTGTCAACCGATTCGAGTATCACCGCAACTATATTATCCGGGGTGAGCTCTCCCGTCTCACTGTAGAGTTCCCTTCGCAGCCTGGCCCATTTGATACACGCAAAAAATGTGTGACAGGCATTGTCCTCCTTTCCTGGGCAAAACCGACAATTGGAAGACCGTGACTTACCGATCTTGTGCAGGTAAGACTGAAAACACCCGTGCCCGCTCAAAAGCTGGGTCAGATAGAAGTCAGTCTCACCATGCCTTCGATTTAGCCACGGTCTCACATCCGGGATGAGGCACGCAGTCCACCTTCCCTTCGTGCAATTCCTCCAAGACTGCTGCCAATCGTTGAGCGAGCGTTGTCTCTCCTCGCTCCAGGTATTAGTCCGTTTGAAGATGATATCAACGAGGAAGATGATAACCTCGGGGTGAGGTCAGTGCAGGGTGGACGAGCTGTCACAGAGACTGAGTGATTGGGAGAATAGAGGTAGTCGTGAGTGAGACGTAGAAAGAGCGATCATGGAGCATTAAATAAATGAATTTGTTAAATTGTGTGTTTCTTTAGAATTGCTCGAGACCTAGTCCTGATCCCAAGCCATACTTAATATATATGTATATATATATATATATATATATATATATATATATATATATATATATATATACTCGTATATATATATATATATATATATATATATATATATATATATATATTTTTTTTTTTTTTTTTTGTTTATTTGATATCCGCAGGCCAATTCTCTTTTTTCTTTAAAAGCCGTCGAGCATTGCTTTGCTGTGTGAGCAGACGCGTTTCGACTTCTTCGAGTCATTTTCAGTGTCGAAAGGAAGTATTGAAGGGAATGACTTTATATAGTTGTAGGATGGGTTAAGCGGATGGGTAATTAGGTCAGGTAGTAAATTAATTTAACTTACTACCTGACCTAACGTTACTAACATGATTTTTATTAATTACATCCAGCGCGTTGGTGCAAGTGTAGGTTAGGCTAAAAATTTAATAATATTAACATTAATATTATTAAATTTTTAGCCTAACTTACACTTGCACCAACGCGCTGTGCTCATTAAGAATCAAATTACATCAATTACTCTAAATAACAAAAAGTTAAAGGCTCCACAGTTTTACTTTAAGTGCTCTGCATGTAACACGAGTTGCCATGGAATAACCCTTTATATATAAATATATATATATATATATATATATATATATATATATATATATATATATATATATATCTATATATATATATATATATCTATATGTATATATATATGTATATATATATATATATATATATATATATATATATAAATAAATAAATATATATATATATATATATATATATATAAATATATATATATATATATATATATATATATATATATATATACATATAGGGTTTTCTAATAAGAGGTGTAATTTTGATGTTAAACGGAAAATGAAATTTTTAATATAAATGATCAAGTGTTTATTTCATTCTAAAGAAGGAGGTATGCCGCTATTAGAGAAAAATAATATCAGGCAAATGACCACCACAACCACGCTTACAGGACCATATCCTTTTCATGAAATTTTCCATAACCAAGTCGCAAAGTGGCTGCGCTATGTCCTCGATAGCCGCACGAATTCCATCTTTGACGTCTTGAGTCGACGCTGGGCTGTTGGCGTAGACCTTTTCTTTCACGTGGCCCCAAAGGAGAAGTCGAAAGGTGTTAAATCACAAGATCTATCCAAAATAACACTTCTTATTGGCAAAGCCTATATATGTATATATATATATATATATATATATATATATATATATATATATATATATATATATATATATATATGTGTGTATATATATATATATATATATATATATATATATATATATATATATATATATATATATATACATAAATATACTATATATATATATATATATATATATATATATATATATATACATAAATATATATATATATATATATATATATATATATATATATATATATATATATATATATAACAAGCCAATTGAAAAGTCTCCATCCAGTGTGATACACAGATGGCGGTGCTAGTATTAAAACCATATGATTTTTAGTTACTATCAACCTTCAAACGATATGTGTCAAAATTTGACAGCAGTCCTACCATTAGTTTGTGAGATATTGCGTTGTGAGTGTACCTGCTTTTGTTAGTTGGAAAAAGGTGGAAGAAAAGAATTTCGTGTGCGAACGCAGTGGATGCCCAAAAGAGGCTGTCACCGTCGAAAACATCAAAAAACTTCATAAAATAATTTTGAATAACCGTTAAGTGAAGTTGATCGAGATAGCAGACATTGTGAAGATATCATCTGAACGTGTATATAATATTATTCACGAGTATTTGTACATGAGAAAGCTGTGTGCGAAATTGGTGCCGCGCGAGCTCACAATCAACAACGTTTTTATGATTCTGAGCAGTGTTTGAAGCTGTTTAAGCGCAATAAACGTAAATTTTTGTGTCGATATGTGACAATGGTGAAACATGGCTCCATCATTTCACTCCGGAGTCCAATCGACAGTCAGTTGAGTGGACTGCACATGAAGACGAAACCAAAGCGAGGAAAAACAAAGGCCAGGTTATGGCATCAGTATTCCGGGATGCGCAAAGTATAATATTCATTGATTACCTCCAAAAGGGCCAGACCATCAACAGCGATGATTATACAGCATTATTGGATCGTTTAAAGGATGAAATCGTTAAAAAACGGCCCCATTTGACCTGGACTATTCAATTGGTCTGTTATATATGTATATATATATATATATATATATATATATATATATATATATATATATATATATATATATATATATATATATATATATATATATATATATATATATATATATATATATATATATATATATATATATAAACACATATATATATATATATATATATATATATATATATATATACATATATATATATATATATATATATATATATATATATATATATATATATATATATATATATAACTATCGAACATCAAGCCCGGCTGGAGAGAAATGATTGGTTCGATGAGGAGTGCCAGAATGTTAGATAAAAAGAATCAGGCGTACAAAGAAAACGAGTGCGTAGGTAAGAAAACCAGAATGATGAGAGCACTATGAGAATCTCACAAGAGTAGCGAATAAAATAATAGAATTAAGAAAAGAAAATACCATGATAAACAATTGAATAGTATAGATTTAAGTCTAGCGAACAACAACACAAGACAGTCATACAAAGGGGCTAAAAAGCCTGAATCGTGGTTATCAGCCCAAAACCACGCTCTGTCGTAATGATATCGGCAATATCATCACTGATTAAACCAGGATTAATAAAAGACGGGGAGCATATTTCAAGAACCTTCTTAATCCTCCGCCCGGCTCTCGAATAGCAAGTCTATAGATGTTTCCGGAGAGCTTCCATTGGCCCCACCAACTCTTGATGCAGTTTGTTCCACCATCAAAGCCCATAAGGAAAATAAAGCGCTGGCCATAGGTAAAATTGTAGTGGGGGTCATCAAATATGGTGGCAGCAGTATTCATAAAGCTATCCATAAAGTCATCCAGCACATTTGGCAACAAGAACCCATGCCGCAAGAGTGGGGCCAATAATTTATACTCCCTATCCACAAAAAAGGTGACAAGCTGCAGTGCGAAAATTATAGAGGCATATCACTAATGTTTACGGGGTGCAAAATATTTCCGAAATACTATGAAATAAAATCGGATCATACACCAATAGTGCTATTGGGGAGTACCAAGGTGGCTTTAGAATATGTAGGTTGACAATAGACCAATGTTCACTATCAAGCAGGTACTTGAGAAATACTGGCAGTGCAGCATCGACGTACACGACTTCAAGTAAGCATACGACAATATTGATCGTAACGTACTGTACCAATTAATGCTTTGCGTTGGCATCCCCGCCAAATTAGTCCGTCTAGCCAAAATGGCAAGGACGTCGACGACCTCCCAAGTCCGCATCAATAACCAACTCACTGATGCCTTTGACACGAAAATTGAACTAAAACAGGGAGATGGGCTGGCGCCATTGCTATTCAATTTGGCTCTGCAGTACATGTCTGTCGATACACGAGGTACATAACTATTCAAGTCGAGCAAAGTAGTAGCCTAAGGCGGCGACTTCAGCATTTTGTCACGGTCATTAACAACTGCCAAAGTACTCTTCCTGAAATTTGACAGCGAAGCAAACCTAGTAAGGCTAAAAGTCGAGAATAAAACAAAGCTGATGACGTAGTCGGGAGAAAATACCTCATACAAATCAAATATCATAGTTAGGGAATGCAAATGTGGGCAAATTTGTGTATTTGGGCACCAAAATACGCCGAAGAATACAGGTCGTAAATAAAATATCTTATTCAGTTTTGGCAATCCTGAGGACCAGCTGCATACACAGAAAAACAAAGCTCCCAGTATACAAATCTGTGATAAGACCTGTGTTATGCTATGGGTGTGAAACATGGACCCTAATCTGAGCATCCACAAATATATTGAATGCCTTTGAGCGATGGGTCCTGAGGTGAATGATCGGAGTGAAGCTAAATGGAGGCCAATGTCGTATCCGATGCAACTGCAAGCAGTATGAAATTTTTGATGAGCCCGAGGTCTCAACGATTGTAAGACCACGGAAGCTCCAATGGGCTGGTTACATGAATGGTATGGACGAATAACCGATACGCAAAAACGCCGGTATGACTCTGTGACAGTTTATCGCTACTTGGATTTGGAAATTGGAGGACATGGTCAATAGACCGAGACAGTTGGAGGCAATATTTGGATGAAGCGAAGTCTCGAGAGGGCGGTAGTGCTACGAAGAGGAAGAAGATATACATATAAATGTATATATATATATATATATATATATATATATATATATATATATATATATATATATATATATATATATATATATATATATATATATATATATATATATACATTTCAATATTTGAAATAAAAATAAATTAAAACAACAACAATATTGTAACGAAGCATATCATTGAAAGGTCAAGACTCTTGCCAATTCTATTTAAATATAAATCAATAACTACTATTTACTTGTCCACATACTTGTGGTTTAATTTCCAGTCAGAGAATCATGAGCTCAAATAGTCGAGGAACAAAACTAGTGTTAATGGAGTTGAAGAACCAAGCTAGTAATACAGAAAAATGGCAGATAAAGCATGCCTCACATGCTTCTTCTGAAGCACTTAATACCAGTTTAACATCTAGAAAGTGGTATGTTATAATAAGCGAAAATTTATTTTGTAGCAACTAGTTCTGTACCATAACATAGCATTATTAATTTTAAGGGATTGTTTTATCTGCTACTAACCAATCGATTACAAGTTTGGAAGTAACGAGTACTCTTCCAAAAGTTGGGTCTAAATCAAGATCTTCATCGCGCTCAATTTCTTGCTCCGAAGATAATGATGACTCGCTCTCAGATATTACTTATTTACCACCCAAAGTTAGCAGTGAGAGTGACAGTGATGTTGGTAGCGAGAGAGACAACGAAGCAAACATCAATAAAAGTGGTTACGGTACTCTTGTCGCTGACGTCGAAACTTTTTCGAATTGCTCCCACATTTACCCTTTATCAGTTGGCACTGTTTGATCCATTCTGAATACTTTCAGTTCATGTACACTCTCCAACGCTCCATCCCCGATTATCACAAGTCTAGTTAAGAAAGCATTAAAGCGTAAAAGGAATGAGAATAATTGAATAAGAAATTAAAATGCGTACTCCATGCACAGAAAAGTGTAAAATAAAATGTGCTACAAAATTCAGTGCAGAAGATTTAATGCGCATTTTCACTTCTTACAAGGACTAAGGTTATATAGAGAAGCAAACACAAATAATTGCAAATAATATGGGGCCGATGCAGCCCAAATATCAATATGTGCGTGTCGGTGGTACAAGAAAGAAAAGGGACAACAATAATGCCTTTTATTTCCATTCTAATAAACAGACAGTGCGAGTACGTAAAACATTTTTGAAGAACACTCTCGATTTAACGATCGTCCTATCTGCAAAGTGCAGGAAAAACGTAATAGGATAGCGAGTGTTTGACTAGAGGAAGATTATCGAGGAAAACATGGTAAACAAGTTGAAGTAGCAGGAGGATGCGCCTGCCAGAAGGGTATTGTAAAACAATTAGTAAATCAGACAATATCTCCTGCATATTAAAACTTGAGTAATATACAGATTGTTCCATATTAATACAGGAAAATTCAAATCGCTATAACTTCATTAAATACCATTCGATCTTTATGAAACTTTCAGGGCAAATTAACCTTATAAATAGTCATCAGTTCACTGAATTTCATGAAATTTAAGGGCACCGTTAAGCTTTTATTCAAGAAAACATAAAATTGATAAATCATACTATTACTAACAACGTTGAGTGAATTTCGACTTCTCATGTTTTTGTTGTTTTTGTACTCATAAAGGCCTACATTCATGATTTTTTCAGATTTATGGGGGGGGGGACACAAAATTTTCGTACATTTCCCCTTTCCCCTGCACCCCTCGAAGCAAAATTTTTCATTTTTGGAAAGTTTTCATTAAGACCTTTCATTTGATTTCCATATTGCCTACATGCGATGAAAACTTTTTTTTCAGGGGCTACTCCCCTATATGGGGCGACCCCCCTTAAAGACCTTATAAATTTTTTTTCGTGTTGAAACTTTGAAGAGGGCGTCACTTCGCACCTACTTACAAAATTTCATGTTTCTAGCTTATGTAGTTTGCGAGAAAAAGTGGTGTGACACACGGACGGACGGACGGACAGACAGGACGCGATTTTGTAGGGTATTGTAAAATGATTTTACAATACCCTAAAAATAAGAAAATTGATGATGTTTTGAGGGAAGGTGTGAAGAAGCCTGTTGACCAAATTCCAAAAATTGAAAGCAACTACACGCGTGCAAACACCAGCAAACATTTTATTGACGGGAGCAAATCTATTGCCGATATTCATAGAGGTTACATGAATAATTGCAAAGAACAGAGCATTCCATTTGTCAATTACGTGATGTTTTATCGGATATTTACATAAGATCTTGACATATCGTTCTTCACACTAAAAAAGGACGTATGTGAAACTTGCTATGCCTACGAGAATGCCGAGGGGAAGGAAAAGAAAAAAAAAGCAATATTTTGATCAGCATCTAGTGAAGAAAGAATTGTCCAGAAAGGAGAAGATGCATTATAAGGAGAAGTGTAAGGCTACAGTGGCGGTATATGACTTACAAGCCGTTATGCGAATTCCTAAGGAAAATGTTTCTGTTTTTTACTATAAGTCTAATTTAATTAATGAATTGGGTTCGTGCATTCTTCAATTTTTAAACAAAAGAGCTTCAGGTGATCGAGACTTCATTTATTACTCAGATAACTGCGCAGGGCAGCAAAAAAAAAATATGGTTGCGCTCTAACTTTACGCTGTATTGCACCACAAAATCAAGAGTACAACGCATAAATTCCTTATCAAAGGCCACACGCAAAATGAAAGAGATTCCGCCCACTCGTTGTTTGAATGCCAAGTAAAACGACAGCTGAAAGGTGGCCCTTTGTACACACCGGAATCGTTCATCGCTGCTATCCAGTCAGCTAAAAAAACAGGAAAGTCATTCAACGTTACGGAGCTTTGGCCTGAACATTTTTTTGACATAAAAGCCTTAGCTACCGTAATGGGGCTTCTAAATATGTCACAGCTTAAAATAGCTACTGTGAAGGTTCTTCGAGTATAGCGTGAATCATCAAACTCTATTTTTTTAAAACATCTTATGTGGACGAAATATTTAATGTGTCAAATATCATTAGGAAGAAAAAGATTACTCTGACAAGAGCATTTCAGACGAAACCCCTAATATCGATCAACAAAAAACAAGACTTACTTGAATTAGTGGAGAAAAGTCATATACCTAAATTCTATAAAGCATTTTACGAGCAGCTATAATCTCCAATATATTTATCTTTTTTTATATTTATCGAAAAATACCTTGTACAGTTTTTATGTCGAAATAAACTTCATAATAAATGTTACTGTTACTATATCATTTACTTAATTGTAGCGTTCTTTATTATTTCCAGTTGATGTTATTGACAAAAATGTCACAATTTAACTTATAATGCACTATAGGACTGATTTTAGTAGCAAGAACATCATAAGTGAGATTAGAGGTGATTCTGAGGTCAAGGGGAAATTTTTGAGCACATCAAAGTCTTTCATTTTACATCCATAACATTACCACATGTCACTTGGCTAAACTGTGCTAGTTTGGTCTTTTAATATTAAAGATCCCTAAAATTACAACAATATGTAAACTTCAAATGCACCTCCTGAAAAAAATATGAATTTTGGGTTATGACGTTGTTGCAGGAAATAAGCGATATATGCATGTATATAAATATATATTTATATATACGAGTATATATATATATATATATATCTATATATATATATATATATATATATATATATATATATATATATATATATATATATATATATATATATATATTGTTACATGTACAAATAATTCTGCGAGCTACTGTCGCAATTGTTTCCACAATTATTAAGAACATCAACAAATGAATTTACTCGAAACCACGAGAACCCAACAAGCATTATCAACATCTGAAAGTGTCACTGCCCATTCATTACGCTGCTGGAATGTTCCTGCTTATTCATCAATGTACGAGAACTGAGTTGAATGATTAGAGACCCAATATAAAGGCGAGCTGAATGAATGGGGGGATCATTCATTACAACTGCGATAGAAAACTGCGATACGCGAAGTACAGGCGATATTGATTGTTTGAGTGTGAAGTGATTTTAGTAGACAATTGCGATAGAAATTTATGGACAAGTGGAAGGCAGAATTTTAATAGTGAAAATTAAAGTTGTTAGTGGAGTGATTGTGCATTTTTGACAAATTAAATAAACTCTTTTAATTTAATTTAAAAGACATTGCGTTTTCACATTCCCGGAACATTAAATTATTGGCCGCGAATCGAAACACGCGATAATATATATATATATATATATATATATATATATATATATATATATATATATATATATATATATATATATATATATATATATATTCTCTAGTTGGCTCAAGGGGTAGAGCGAGGGACTCCCACCGGGAGGTACCGAGTTCAAATCCCATGCACGGCCTTTTCATTAATAAAAAGTCTGTCAATCTAGCTAGGGTAGATTGTCCGTAGGGAAAATCATAATCCCGACGGACCCTTACCAACCCACAATGAGACAGCGTGGTAAGGTATGTCTCACCCCCCATTATGGAAAGTCGAAAAAGCAACCAGCCCTCATTCTCCGTAGGCCCGAGTGGACTTGGGATAGGTAGCTACCAGGAACCATCCACGAAGGCAGAGGGTGTTAAGAATCCGCGGAGGTTAAACCGCTACCAGAAACAACTAACAACGATAAACATAGCAACATACAACTGCCGGTCACTATCCAGCCAGGCAAGTCTAACCGAGTTAGAAGAAGAGGCAGCTAAGATTAGATGGGACATCATTGGATTGAGCGAAACTAGGCGCAAAGACGAAAAACTGATAACACTCGCATCAGGCAATATCCTATATCATCAGGGAACCCAATCGGGCAGAACAAACGGGGTAGGATTCTTGGTTAACAAGAAATGGAAAGACAAAATAGTTAGTGTCTCAAGCACATCAGATCGAGTGGCCAGCCTGACTCTTATGCTGTCACAAAGATATACAATGCAAATAATCCAAGTGTATGCACCAACATCTAGTCACCCAGACGATGAAATAGAAGATTTCTACAATGAGGTAACTCAAGCCTGGGACAGCAATAATAGCCATTTCAAATTCCTCATCGGAGACTTCAACGCCATAGTAGGAAATAGAGAAGAACAGGAGTCATTGGTGGGGAAATTCTGATTAGGCCAGAGAAACGAGAGAGGAGAGAGACTGGTCCAATTTGCCCACCAATATAACCTGTACATAGCGAACTCGTTCTTCAAAAAACAACCAAGCAGGAAATGGACTTGGCAAGCCCCCAATGGGATTACACGAAACGAGATCGACCTGATCCTAACGAATAAAATAAAAACAGTCAAAGACATCTCCGTGCTTAACAAATTCAGGACAGGCAGCGATCACCGCCTCGTCAGAGCGAAAATAACCATAGACCTGAGATCAGAACGAGCAAAACTAGTAAGGAAGCCAATAATACCAGGCTTCAACGACGACAACATTAAGAATAACATCGGTCAATACCAGTCAATGCTAGTGGATGAAATGGAAAACAAAGACGCATCGCACCTCGCAAATGCTATCCTGAAATACGCAAAGGAGATAGGTGGACTACGAACAGCAACTAGACACCACAAACTATCTAACGAAACAAAGGCACTACTAAAGGAAAGACGAGAGATGAAATCATCTTCAAACATCCAAAGAATCGAATATACTGAAGTTTGTAAAACGATTAGGAAGAAGATAACGGAAGACATCACCAGATATAACGAAATATTAGTAGAAAATGCCATTCAGAACAATAATAGCATAAAGAAGGCAAAGAAAGCACTTATAATTGGCAAAAAACAGTTGTTAGCACTTAGACAAGGAAACATCAGGGTGACAGATAGGATAGGAATAGTAGAAATCGTAATGAACTTCTACAGCGACCTTTACAAGTCCCCAGAAGTGGCTTCCAACTACATAATGACAACATCTGAGATTATAGAAGAACATATTCCTGAAGTCAACACGGATGAAGTGGAATATGCGATCAATTCGATGAAAACAGGCAAAGCAACAGGCAATGATGGCATAACCGTGGAATTGTTGAAATACGCTGGCAGAAGAATCTGGGAAACTCTAGCCAAAACAATTACCAATTGCCTCAGAGCCACACGCATACCTGAAGACTGGAACAGCACAAACATTATACTAATCCACAAAAAGGGCGATAAAGAAGATATCAAGAATTACAGGCCAATAAGTCTGCTACCTGTCTTCTATAAGGTATTCACCAAAATAATTAACAACCGAATACAAGCAGCCCTTGACACTGAACAGCCACGGGAACAAGCTGGATTTAGAAGTGGATTCAGTACAATACGAGTATACCATATTCACTCCCTGAGAGAAATCATGAACAGGGCTAAAGAATACGAGCTACCCCTAGTATTGGCGTTCATAGACTTCGAAAAAGCCTTTGACTCGATATACCCTGAGGCAATTATAAGAGCACTATACAATCAAGGTATAGATAAAACATACGTAGAAACGCTCTCAAACATCCACAAGAACGCCAAAGCAAAGGTCAGAGTATTCGATGACCCACCAGAATTCCCCACACAAAAAGGTGTTAGGCAAGGGGACACAATCTCTCCAAGGCCACCCTGGAAAGCATATTTCGGGAGTTAGATTGGGAAAATAAGGGTCTACAAATCGACGGAGAACGAATCAATCACTTGAGATTTGCCGACGATATAGTGTTGATTGCTCAGAGCCAAGAGGAACTACAACTTCTACAAAATGAGCTTAGTGAAGCCAGCGAAAAAGTTGGCTTAAGAATGAACTTAAGTAAAACGAAGGTTATGCCCAATGAACATCCCACAGGTCAGGTCGAAATAGCACTGAACAACACCAAGCTAGAAACAGTAGAGGAATACATCTATCTAGGACAGCTAGTACACAAATCTGGAGATATAACACCTGAAATTAATAGGCGAATCAAGTTAGCATGGAGCGCATTCGGGAGGAACTCCGTCATATTCAAATCCAGAATGAAACTCCATTTGAAAAAGAAAGCATTTGATCAATGTATCCTACCTGTCATGACATACGGCTGCGAGACATGGACGTTAACAACAGGAGTCACACGGAAGTTACAAGTGGCAGGTGCATGCTAGGCATCACTAAAAGAGACCGTAAAACATTGACTTGGATAAGAGGAAGAACCAAAGTGACAGATGTAGTCCATAGAATTAGATCTCTTAAATGGCAATGGGCCGGGCACATAGCAAGGCTAACGGACAACAGATGGACTGCAAAGATAACACAATGGTACCCAAGAGGGATGAAAAGACCACGAGGACGGCCAAAAATACGGTGGGATCATGACATCAGGAAACTGGCGGGTGTCACCTGGACAAGGATAGCTCAAGACAGGAACGACTGGAAAGAAACGAGGTATCGTTACGTAAGGGAGGCTACACCATAATACATATAGGTATAAATGGTTGAACAAGCTGCAGATGATATATATATATATATATATATATATATATATATATATATATATATATATATATATATATATATATATACGAGTATATAACATACATATATATATGTGACAATTAAATAATGAGACTGACTTTATTGCCGCGCTTGTGGTAAACCTGCAGCCTTGAAATTCCCTTCCTCTTTCCCGGCATCCTTCCCCTCTTTATTGATATATTTACCATCGCTCTAGCTTGTTTGATTCGCCTCCTGTGTCGTGTTGAGTAGACGTGTGTTGGTGGTGCTCATCACGAAAATGGAGAAACGAAATCAAGAGCAACGCCTCGTAATAAAGTTTTGCGCCAGATTAGGCGAAACAGCTTCGGAAATGTACGCTCTTTGTCGTGCTCAAGTGTTTCGATAGCAAAAGAGTTAAGGAGGGGCGTGAAAGCGTGGAAGACGAGGCGTGGAGCGGGAGACCAGTCGAGGTGCGAACTGACGCGAACACGCAGCGTGTGTGTGCTCTAATCCGTGAAGATCGGCATTTAACAGTTCAAGTGTTGACCTCGGAACTGGCTATGAGCCGTGAAACAGTCAGACAAATTTTAACTGACAATTTAGTGATGAAAAAGTTGTGTGCGAAGATGGTTCCAAAGAACCTTCCTGAGGAGCAAAAACAGCATCGAATGACTGTTGCAGAAGACTTTTTGCAACAAGTGGAAAACGATTCCACGCTGCACGATCGAATAATTATCGGCGTTTTGTTTCCTAGAACAAAATCGGTGGTCAAAGGAACCCATTTTGAGTCGATTACGGACCTCTAGGTGGCCGTGACGAGGGTACTCGCGGACATCCCAGCCGAAGCGTTCCAGAAATGTTACGAAGCATGGAAAACACGCTGATATCGTTGTAAAGCTGCTCAAGGGGACTACTTTGAAGGGGATGGCAGAGTTGTAGAATAATTTTTGAATATATGGTTTTCATGGAATCAGTCTCATTACTGAATTATCACATTTCGTATATAAAATAATCATCGCAATAGGTTAACTTATCATCAGAAATTGATTAAAGATATATTCATTTTGCGATGAGCGTTTCCCTGTTGATGGATTGGTAACCATTCATACATATATGCATATACAGGTATATTTACCGCGATGATTTACGTATAGAGTATAATCTATTTGAGTACAAAGAAAACAGAAAAGGCTGAGCCTCAAACTTAAGGTAGTTCTTAAAATTTATTTCAAGAGCACGTTTGGCTTTAGAATTGACCCAATGAACCTATCAAAACATAAATTTATATAATAATCGTTTTAAACCTAAACTGCGCATTACAGATGAATTCGTTAAATGAATTTGTAATTATGTTGTTACTGACCATAAACTAGCATGTACGGTTTGTGTACTGACCAACACGCATAATTTTTTTCTCAATTTCAACGCGTAGTGTAGATAAGGGAATAGAATTTCTGTTTGGGTATTTTCATTGATAACAACTTCTTAGTAATGTGACTAATTGTTTTTAAATCAACTTAAGAAATAAATGAAGTGATGTATTCATTTCAAGAAAGACACGCTGCTGTTACTAGTGAAGATTATAACTCGTATCTAAATTGGAAAAACTAATAATGTGGTGGTTTGTAAAATATCTATTTATCGTGCTGTTCTTTCTATCGAGTTCTTTGAATACATCAAAAGGATATAAACTGAATACAATTAAACCTGTTAAAAATAATCAACCGGAAGCTGCAACCCTTTTTGAAGTTCCAACGCAATGTCTCCTCGATCATAGAGGAAAATGTAGAGATGTAATTTTTGAAAAAATATCTTTATGATTTAAAACTAAATTTATAATTTGACTAGGTAAAACCCCGTGGTTAAGATTATCTGCTGCAAGTAATTTGATGTTATCAACGTAAAAAGTATATCGTTATTCATAGGTTTTAAAGATGCTGCCGTTTCGGTCCCAATGAAAACTATTCAATGCTAGTTTTTAAGTAAGTTTAAAAGATACAACAATAACGAGTGAGCTGGTTTACGAATTAAATGACTAACGCTTAAAATAGCACCTTGTTTCATTTAACGTTAAAAGTGTATATTTTTAGTTAAGCCATATGCTCTGTAGAAAAGAATTCATCGTAAAAGAGTATGAACGAGGGTGGTCCCGACAAAGAAAACAGTAAAAAAAATGTGAAAATGTTTTTTATTTTTCAATATATCCGCCTTTCAGCTCGATACACTTTTGCCAAAGATGTTCAATAGCTTCGATACCCGCTTTATAGTAGGAACCATCAAGCTCCTCAAAATAGCTATTAACCGCAGACTCTACCTCTTCATTATTGGCAAATATTTGCCGCCGAGCCATTTTTTCAAATTCGGAACAAGAAAATAATCTGAAGGAGCCAGATTTGACGGATAGGGTGATTTTAGCCATCGCAATGACGCACGTGTGGACTGATGCGTTGTTGTGATGAAACAACTCGTTCTTTTTCGTCAGATGGGGCCGTTTTTTCTTGATTTCATCACTCAAACGCTGCAATAAGGCTGCATAATATGTGCCGTTGGTTGTTTTTCCTTTTTTGAGATAATCAATAAATATTATTCCACGCGCATACCAGAAAATGGATGCCATGACCTTGCCAGCTAACTGAACTGTCTTTGCTTACTTTGGAGCCGGTTCTCCCTTTTCAGTCCACTGCTTTGGCTGCTCCTTGGCCTCAGGTGTAAAATGATGTACCCATGTTTCGTCCATGGTTATGGACCTACGCAAAAACTCGGCTTTATTGGTGCGAGTCATTGTCAAAAACCCGATGGAAACATCCTCACGTTGCTGTTTGAGCTCCATGGTGAGCAAACGCGGCACTCATCTTGCGCATAGCTTTCGCATGTCCAAATTTTCGGTCAAAATGCGATGTGCAGCACTTTTTGAAATGCCTGCCATGTCTGGAATCTCATGCGCTTTTAGTCGATGGTCATCTAATACCATTTTGTAGATTTTCTTCACATTTTCTGACGAAGTGACCTCACTTAGCTGACCACTGCGGTGTTCATCTTGGCAGCTCGTTCGACCTCGCTTAAACTTAGCCAACCAATATTTGACCATTGTAAATCAAGAAACAGACTTTCCGAGAGTAGAATTCAACTCGGTTTTGATATCGGTTGGATTTAGACCTTTTCAATGGAAGTATTGTATCAGGTAACGGTGCCCGATTTTTTCCATATTTACAAATTCACTGAGAGCGTTTACTTTGGATGTCTGTAAAAAAATAATAATAAACGTACCGTTATGAATTTTTCACATTAAGTTGTTGAAAGGCGGTATTGTCAATCGCAGTAATTGTTTTTTTTAAAATTACCTGCATTCATAAGTCAAGTCGAGTACTTTTGGGACTACCCTCCTAGAGTATTGATAAAAATAATGTTGAAAAGTGAAACAAAATGATTGCAGTGTTGATCCTTGAAGATAAACTGTCTCATCTACTGGTATCTACGGATAAATAGTGAAAAGTATTTATGATGCAAGCTTGATATACCCATTTATTTTTAACCTTGAAAATAGGGAGTTTAAATTTTAATTATGGTATAATCATCAAAATTTATTGTGCTTTACTGTTCCACCAACAAGGATCTTACATTTATTTGTACTTCAACTCCCACCAGAACTCTATACCCAACTCCAACGATAGTATGATTTCGATCTATTGCAATTCCAACAATATCTCTATATATCTTTCACTTCTTGAACACTTTTCAACTTCAACTTTCGAGAGGATTCTATTGTGTGGAGACACCCAAGCGGATGCAGAAGGTTGCAGGACGTTTTTTTCTCCCGATTCCATCTGCAGCTGATTGATACTGAAGAGCTATCGACAACAAAACTTGATAGTTTCCAACAAACTAGTGCATTGATAAATATCCATCCATTCGGACAGTAAAGATGTCACAGAGTGCCAGGATGTCAGGACAATTCGTTTGACCAATCACTCGTTCGTTTATTTGTTGGCATGCGACGAGCATTTGCCTTGTGCAGACAGACAGGTTTTTGCTGTTTGCGGTCACTATTGTGGTCAACAGGCAATTTGAAAAGAACCATACATCAACTGATTGCCTGCAATCCCCTCGATTGTACAAAACTATTCAGTTCGTTGTGTTTCCATCTTTATACCTTAATAGCTTTTTGTGGTTTATATTTATTTCCACTGAAAATTGACTATCTTTGCGAAGCTGTGGGAAGATCTGAGATAATATTTCTTCATAGGATTGCCATGAAGAGTCCTCTGTATCATAAAGGATAGAAAAATCTTAAAATTTAACAAAAACTTGTAAAACATTCAAAGAATATTTTCCGATACAGTTAATCCTCGACAAAATGTCATAAATTGGATCTAAAGCAACATTAGCATGACAGTTCGTTCCCAGAAGAAATATCCTTGACTACAATCCATGAGAATAGATTATTCCTCTGTACATATGTGAAAATGAATGCACACGAACATTCTTCCCAGTTAATTTATCAATTTAAGTGGTAATAATTTATAATGCACCCAAGTCCATGAATTATAATATTCAAGTGGAATCCCTATAATTTTAAAGACATTTGTTTCACTGCAGGACTTTGTGTCGTTGGTTTTCCCTTATCAAGACATGGTCCAGTAGAGCTTCAGGCTACAGCCGTTCAGTGATAGTTGAGGAAACGACTATGTTGCATTATCAGTGGGAGTTGAAATGGCTTCCGAGTATAGTACATTATTGGATCAAGAACTTGCTAGGCTTTAATTATTGTTCACTTAAGTCGACACATTATGCTTATTAATTCGATAATGGGAGTAGTATTTAATTTTCCGTCGGATTATCTGTGGACCTAATTACTTTAAGATAATATCCAATGAGGATGGTATGCATGCATAAGTGAAAAGCAAAGAAATTGCATGCCATATTTAATACACTGGCTAACCAATGATGGGACCTTAAATTCTGAGCAATGCCAATAACTGCAAATAAATCTGCAGCTCTGCTAATAAATCCTACTTATGTAAGAGGAATGATACCATATGGCATTATTGGGAAGGAGAGGCATAAAAATAATGTGAACCGCTTGTAATGATTTTGTCACACACGTTGAATCGTGGTTCAGTGGCAGCGAATAGTTTAAACGTCGCTCGAAAACCGTCAACGGAAGGGGCGTAGGGTACATGGATCAGTTGCTCGGCATCTGTGGCGTAGGGCACCAAGGGCTAAATTATTACAGGGTAGTGTTCACGATGGCAACCAGGCATAGTTGCGTGGGACTCAACACTTGCAGAACCAAGCACTTCACAGATTTCTTGTCCAATTTAGCATTGTAGTGCCGGGCCGCTTCACTCTGTCTAAAGTTTCGTTGATAGATCTCATCGCCTGCCTTGAGACCAGAAGGGTGAGGTCGCAGGTTGTAGCGCTCCTCCCACACACGTCTGCTATCTTCAATCTTCTCCGCGGAGTTGGTCTCGCAGTACTCGGAGTTTCCCGTGCAGCTCCAGAGCCACTATTGGGTCTTCCAAACATTTTAACGGCCGCAACAACCGGTACGAGTTACCGTGGCAAATCATGTTCTGGCCAAACACGGCAAAGTAAGGTGAGATCCCTGTTGCGGTGTGGTATGAAGAGCGCAGAGCACAGGTAATGGCGCAAATTTTGCAATTTAAATCATTCTGATCCTGATGGACATAGGCACAAATAGCGGCTAGGAGTGTACGATTTAGCCGCTCGGACGCATTTGCTTGAGGGGAATAGACTGCTGTCCGCTGGTGAGTAATATTTTACTTGTGCATCAGGTCCCAAAATCTACCCGAGGTGAACTGGACTCCGTTGCCGGAAATAACATTTTCCGGTACTCCAATTACAAAGAAGACGCATTTCTCCAAGAAGCTGACAGTTAGTCCAGGACCACACAGTCCAGTGTGACCAAAAGTCGAACGAGGATAAGAATCGATAAGATCGATATACAAGCGCTGAAAGGAACACACGCTCTGGTAGTTCAAACTTATCCATCGGAGGCCGAAGGACAGCATTTGGCTCTTTGGTGCACTTACACAACTGACAGGTGGTTACATACGCTTTTATTTGTTGTGCCATTTTAGGCCAAAAGAAATAGTTTTCATCCGCCACAGCGTACGACCGTATCCGCCGTGCGCACTCAGCGGGTGGTCATGAGCGGGTCTAAAGAGATTGATGGCCAATTCTTCGGGCACCCATAACTTCCACTGTTCCTCTTCTTCTAAGGCTCTTTGGATGCGTGTCCCATCCACTTGTATACAAATCCCTCCGCCATCCGCAGTTCTAGCAGCTGTGGTAATTGGCTCTGAATAGTATGCATCAGCTGGATGTAGCCTGCTGACTTGAAGGTGGGATGGCCCAAGTTGATCCATTGGGGGCTGTCGTCCTCCTGGGCCCACTCGGCTCCTTCCGAGGTGAACATTCTCGATAAGGTGTCCGGTTCCACATGTTAGCTTCCTTGCCGGTGTCGAATCGTAAAGTCGAATGCCTCCAATTTGAAGGCTCATCTAGCCAAATGGCCATGGAAGTCAGTTTGGCTCATCAACAATTTCAGGGACGCATGACCCGTAACGATTTCTAAGAGGTGTCCCTTAACATATGCTCGAAAACGTTTCATTGCCAACACCGCCACCAAGCACTCCTGCTCAGAGACAGTGTAGTTCCGCTGGGCTGAGTTCAACTTATGTGACATAAAGGCTGCAGACATCTCCTCGCCGTCTTGCGTAACCTGGCCTAAGGCTGTTTCCACCCCATGTTGGCTAGCGTCACATTGGATTGAGAACGGTATACTAAAGTCCGGTCTTTGTAGTACGGAGGCTGTTGTCAGACTCTTATTTAGCTCTTCGAAGGCTGGCAAGCTCGGCTCTTCCCAGATGAACTTTCATCCCTTATGCAGCATGTTGGTCGAGGGTGTAGTGATGGTTGCATAGTCATGTACGAATCGTTGGTACCATCCGCATAAACCTGGTCTTAGGCAGAGGAAAAGCATCAATCGCTTGTGCCTTGTCCGGGTCAATTTTCAGGTACCATGGCCAATGATCTGACCCAAATACTTAATCTCCGTCATTACAAACCCTGCCTTTCGGATATGCGAAGCCACTTCCTGAAGCAGGCCGATGTGTCGTCTCGGTTATAAGCAATAGGTCGCCCAGTATACGAAAACTTGGTGCCTTAAATGCGGTGGTATCACTTTATCCATAAGGCGCGTCATTGTTTGAGGGGCATTTCACAGTCCAAATGGCATGGTCGCAAATTGGTACAGTGGGCGACCTGCGACCGTGAAGGCTGTCTTTTCTTTTGAGCTAGGATCTAAAGGGATTTGCCAGAAAACACCTTTGATGAAATGGGCTTTAGGTAATCACAATCAACGGTAGTGACGGCATTCAAACGTTGGGCACCTAAGCATAGCCGGACCTTGTTCGGCTTAACAGCTAAAGCGACCGGTGAAACCCATGTGCTCTGCAATTCTTTGATCATGCCTAGTGCCAACATCCGATCAACTTCGGCATAAAACGACTTTTCCTTCGCCGGAGATATCGCGCAATTTCTCTGCTTCAGGTGTTTAGGACCCCTCACATTTATTGTGTGAGACACCAAGGTTGTGCTGCCGAGACCTTCCTTCTCATGCGATGGAAAAGCCGAGTCAAGTCGCAGTTGTTGATTCGCATCCAGTACATGTCGAAGTGAGTGAGAAGTTGGGGTCGCGTCATGGACAGTGGCGACAGAGTCAAGTATTGTGCCAGAAAGTAATGCCGGGGTCAAATTAAATTTTCGGATGAAGTCCACACCTAGGTAAAAGGTCTGTGTTAGTTGGGGTGTAATGTAGAATTCCAGGAACTTGGACACACATTTAAAGATGACATTCGTCGTAAGTTTTCTCTCTACGGAGTGACAAGTTCCGTCCGCCATGCTTAACGAGGTAGTAAAATGCTGGACTTGATCTGCGTGGTTTGTCAGGACCCCTCCTGCAAAATCAGCTGCTATGCAGGTAACACTGGTCCCAGTGTCAGTTAAGCCTACCTGTCGCTTTTGCAGGATGTATACGTATGGGTGAACGTCGTTTTTCAATAATTCGTCTAATTGGATTGCCCACAAAGTCTTCCTCGACTGCCTTACCCTTCTCCAGAAGCTCCGTATCCAACGCGTGGCTCGCTTCCTTCTCGGGGGAGTGGATAGAACCATCTCCTCATGGAAGGTGCGCTGACGAGTGGCGAGATAGACCCACAGTCTAGCATTAAAGTGCTTAACATGCCAAGGAGCCTTCGCCTCATCACCATTCCCCTTAACATCCGGCTCGGTATCAGATGACGTTGGCTACAGAGCTTTAGGAGAACTGTGTTTGGCAGTGCGAATCAGCAAGGCCAGGGTCGTACACCGGGCTTGTTTGTAAGTTACAATGAGTTCAGTATCTGTTTATTCGGGCTTTAGGAGTGCTGACGGGTGTTTGCGCCACTCACTGGCAAGTTTTTTTTGCAACTTACAATCTGCGCAATCTGGGGCGCACGTGGCCACTTTTCCGCAACGGTAACAGAAGACCGTCGGTTCGGCTGGACATGCAGAGAACTGGTGTCCCAGTTATCGGCAGTTCCGACAGACAGTAGGGCTTACAAGTACTTCGGTCGGTCAGTTGCTAGTTCAGACTCGCGATCTAGGGGGGCTCCGCTCCTTGTGATATGTGTTGGCTCCGTTTCTTCGTGATCAGTTCCGACTAATTCTGCAGTATGATTGCGTCGTTGGCTAGGTCCCGTCATGCGGGAGTGTGGACGAAAGGTTCCTCACTGTTCATCTAGTCGTTCTTGTCTACGGGGATGGAGGCTTGCATGGTGTATATTGGCACGTGAGGGAGGCTATTTCAAAGTTCCCAATATAAGTTCTCCCTGATGATTTCCACCAGTTCGTTCTCGGGCAAAGGCGTTTGTAGCCGAATACTAAGGCGTAGTATACTGGTATAAAACTGGTCAAATAGGTCGTGGGAGCCTTGTTTGTGCTTTCGTATTTGTTCGTGCAATTGCCATTCAGTGAGACCGTCATAAAAGTGGTTACGAAAAGCTGCACAGAAGGATTCCCAATCAAAGCGTGCTACAGATTCTTTAAAGCTCCAGTATCATTCGATGGCATCCCCGCTAAATTAGAGGTGCGCGTGCCGAAGAAAGTCCAAGAAGTCTCGTCCCAGTGTACTGGCTACTAGTGATTATATTCGCAACAGGAACCTGCCCACTGGTATTGCCGAATTAAAGCCGGTGAAGTTTAGTCGCCAGCTCTCCATAATGCGTGGTGTCAGGTCTTGGACTTGCGTCACGAAATTCAAGGGGCGATTTGCTTCATTGGTTCATCCGCCATATGGAACTGAGTCATGCGTTGTTGGTATCGGTGGGGTTACGGTACTGTACCGAGATTGATACTCTGGGGCTCTGGGATCCGTTCCCGGGTCTTCCTCGTCTTTCACCACTGCTCCACGCATCGTTGTCATCCTTGGTTCTTTAATGGTGCTGTAAAATATACAAAAAAGCTGCTTCTAACTTTAAAAAAAACTTAATTAGTATGCTTATGTGGTCGATAGTGGTGAGCTAGCTATTTTATCAACAAAAATGTTAGTGAACTCTTTCCTTTCTAGCAATGCCGGCTCCTCCATAAAAAAATGAGAGCAAATGCCAGTCTGCCGAAGAAACGGTGCACCTGGCCGATTTCGAAATTTATCCTCACCCTAAATGCATTACAAAAACCGTCTCTAATCTACGTTAATTGACTCGAGGAGCGATGACGGTATACCGTAGCAAGATTTGTACGCGGTCAAAAATCCCGACATGTGGGAGTATTCCGGGCTTCGCAACTTCAGCATACGCCACCGAGAGTTGAGCCAAAACCACTTATCTATCACCCATAAAAAGATAAGTAGAATCCTTCCGCAACATAAGGGCAAGGTAATCTTCTATTTGCTAGTGAGTCCAGGCAGATAGGAGGAACCCATCTGGCCTACAGTTTCCATTAAGAAAATAGAAGGTTGTTACAGGTTTTACCCAGGGTTGACCCATCGAAAGAGCTCTGTCACGAAAAAAAAATTAAACAAAGGAGAGCAGAAGCTAATACTCACGTGTAGTAACGGAAGGGGTGTTTACCATAACTTAACTACTCCTGTTTGTGGGGCTCTAGTACTGAGGTACTTTACTTCCTCTATAAAGGACCAAATAGTTAGAAGACACTAATCTTCTTCCCCTTTAAGATGTTTCTGGCTCCACGTTGGGCGTCATTAGTAATGATTTTGTCACACACGTATAATTGCGGTTCAGTGGCAGCGAGTAGTTTAAAAGTCACGAACCGTCAACGTCAGGGGGTAGTGTACCTGGATCGGTTGGTCAGCGTCAGTGGCATTGGGCGCCAAAGGCTAAATTATTACACGCTAATGAAAGTAACGTAGTGCACCGAAGAAAATAGCTCATAAACAAAATATTTTTTTTCAGTTTTGATGGACTTAAAGGCCAGCCGCATACACAGGAAAACAAAGCTCCAAGTATACAAATCTGTAATATGGACCCTAGCTCAAGCATCCGCAAATATATTGAGCACCTTTAAGCGACGGTTCCTAGAGTAATTAATCGGAGCATAGCTAGACGGAGACCAAGGGCCAATTCAATACAACCATGATTTGTATAAAATTTTTGACGAGCTGGGGAACTCAACGATTGTAAGACTACGGAAACTGCAATAGGCTAGCCACATGAAGCGTATGGGCGAACAACCACGATTCCGAAATTTGAGGATGTGGTGCATGGACCGAGACAGTTGGAGGCACTATTTGCAGGAAGCGAAGGCACAATAAGGGCTGTAGTGCTACGAAGAAGAACAAGATGGCAAAGCGAGTGTTCCACGCCTTGTAACGGAATTGCAAGTAATAACTATGCCACTAGAATAAAGATTGAGTGACGAATTAAGTTCTGGTCCCTGGAAAACCCAACAAAATGAAAAATCTGCAATAGAGCCTTGGCATGGATTGGACCTACTGCAACGACCTCGAAATTGAAATAATACTATGGATTAAGATCATAGAGTGCCAGTTCAATGAACAACCCTAGTGCTGTCAGGGATTTTTTACAACAGGCCAGTCAATATAATTTAAGCATACTGCCAATCCAGGAAACGAGGTGGACTGGAAGTGATATTCAAGATATAAGATAACCCGCAGGGGGAACACTGTCTCCACTAATATGAGGATATGGAGGTCACCGTGGAGTCACTCTTGGGATGACAAGGCTCTGACTGAATCAGGACTACGCTTCAAGCAATGGACTGGATTCGATGGTTTGGACGTAGTTACTTTGCGTGGTAGTGCCGTGCTGTCACTCTTGCGCGAAGGGATCCAATTCAAAAATCATATCGTCTTTGTCGCGGTAAAACCTTGGTAAGCCTCGGAGTGGGTTCGAAGTTCACACCATTGTGTTGGTGGTCTAAGTTCGGTTGAGATGGACTCTCAATTAGCGTTGGTCTGGCTCTGAGCACTTGTCTCCGTAAGAGTCACATGGCCTCAATGTTCTGGAAAGATAACCATGCGACCAAAAAGGCGATTACACACACGAATGGAGACAGTGACTTCGTAGGGGATCCAATTAACTAGACCAATCCACTAAAAATTCTAAAAACAGATAAAGAAAATCCAAAAAAGTAAGCAAAAAACAACAATTGCGACGCAACTGGCGGCTGCAGCCACTGATGTTCACACATCTAGAGTGGTACTAACGATGACAAAACCACGATGAATACAATGACAATGAAGATGGGAGAAAAACGGGGATTAATAGACAGCCTTGTCCAGACTGAGATTCCTGCCGCGTTCGGGTGAAGCAAAAAAAAAAAATGATATGAATGCCAGAACGTCCTAAAAAGGAAGAGCAGGACATTCTGGAGGATATTCTGTAGGACACACCGAATGTTCGAGCGAGGAAAAATAATATAAAGAACATCGAGAATTCAATGATTACTGCTGAAATCGCTATAGAAGTGACTGACGCAAGACTCTTAAATCTCAAAATAATAACAATCAATTCTGAAGTCCACAAAGCGATCACGGCAGAACAAGAAAGGAGTTACCACACAAATGAAGCACCGTTGTGTGATTTCGTCGTGACGGTCGAAAATTTAGTGGTAGTACTGTACTCAGAAATGGAGGCCGGTGACCTCTCCCAAGAAACGAAGTTGCAAGGTACAATTGCCGTCCAGCGAGATGACGAAAAAACGCTAATCCAAAAAGCGGGAGATGTTCTGAAAATTACAAAATATGCATGCGACTCACCAAATATCAGCAAAGGGATAAAGTTTGGGCACCTTGAGCTAGAAGAGCTCCTAGGCCTCCTGGTTGAAGGCCGAAGAGGACCAGAAGCTCTAAGAAGAGCAGAAGGTTAAACAAGCGCTGAGGGTTCATGTGAAATGGCACGCACAGAAAGCTTCAACACCAAACATGAATATAAAAATAGCATCTAGAAAGGAAAGGAAAAGGCACTTGATGGGCGAAGAATGCTAGATCGGAATAAAAGAAAGAAAGAAAAGGCACTTGATGGGAGTAGAATGCTGGATCAGGGATTCAAGACAGTGCTTGTAATAGCCACTAAAAAATTCCCTCAACTGGAACCAAAGACCTTCGGCTTACAGGCATAGCGCTCCAACCACTACACCACGCCGACTACCAATGTCAAACTTATGGTCAAATATAAATTGTTGTAGTTCACCAGTATGCTTCTATATCATAATTGAAACGTGGTTTATAAATTTCATTAGTGCTTAGTGTTGACAATGTTTTGAGATACAACGAATATGTTTTGAATTATGTTCACCATGGCCATCTCTTGCATCATGTTTTAGAACTGTGTCTGTATTTTGGCAAACATTTGGCCTATATTGCGAGGTTGGTTTTGTGTGCATGGAAGTGTTTGTGTCAAAGTTGTTTGTTTTTTTGCTGGTTGTATGGGTTGAGCCGCAGTAACCTGGGTGAACAATTTTCTCACGTTTTTGGATTCCTGGGACAATCCCCGTAGCTTGCCAGGTATTCCCCCCATAGTAAACACATTGTGGCTTCACCTCAATTTTCTTTAGACAGTCCGAGAAATGGTGAAGCGAATTGCATTTAACGCATCGAGACTGTGTATGACAGTTTCTAGAAAAATGCCAAATTCGTTGGCAATTATTTCTCATATCCTGCCCCATGCGAGGACGCTGTGCCTCCAAGATGCACATAAGGTGGCAAACAGATTTAATGATATGAGTGCTTGCTTCAGATTTCGGGAGGAGAATCTTGACTATCCTGAAAAGACCTTCCCTCGTTTTGATGCGGTAAACTTCAATTGGGTTGAAGCCCTAAAACTGTAAGTCTTCCTTAATTTCATATACAACATTCAACTGTCTATCCTGGAAAAGTGTGTGAGTGTGGTACTTTATTTCATTGTCAGCTGGTGCTTTGGTCAGTCATCTGTGATCTGTGGGTGTTGTTGGTATAATTTGTATGCCATAGTAGACCCTTTTTCGTAGATGAGTATGAGATGTTTTGCGTTTTAATGATACCAAGTGTTTGGGATCATTTTGAGGGCTCTCGAAGAATGATTGCTACTGTTTTGGGCTCTTGTATTTATAGTGTGTTTTTATACTATTCGGTAGTGTTGATTTTGGTTTGTAATAGCGTTACAAATACTTGGTCTGATTTTAACATCATCCTTGTCTGTTACATCAAATCGATAACCATGTTATCTGTCGACATCCTGACCACCAAAAAAACTATCTATACCCTCCTACTCTAACTTTAACTTCCAATTTGATATAAAGTAAAAGTTTAGAAAAAATGACCGACACTGACACAGGTCGGCAAAAGAATACTAAAGCACTCACGTCATCTTCTCCTATATTACTCTTGCTAAATTTGTAAGGTATATAGTACATGTGTTAAATACGTGTGTAGGATAAATGCAAAACCAACTAACGTTTCGATTTTATTTAGATTTCAAAGATAAAGTAGTGAAAATGATTTTTATATATCGTATTAATGAAATTGTCAGTCAATGATTGGACAATTCATTTCTTGAAGTGCTAGTAAAAATCGAGAAAGTAAAACTGTTGAACAGCGTCCTGAACTTTCGTTGAATATTGCCCTAACTATTTAGATGTTATATAATACAAGGGAAAAATATATTTAATTTTAGTTTTTTAGTTTTTCTCGTGTATAAAAGTCATAAGTGAAAGCCACTTAAATAATATTCGATCTCATTATTTTCGTAATTTTTGTGAAAAAGGAAAATAAAACCATGACTCACTAGATATTAACCAAATCTTTCCTTTTCAACGAATAATCGTTGTTTTGCAGGATGTGAGGAAGCAAAAGGTGAGTATGCCCTCGAAGGGGTAAGCTTTATCAATACACGTTTGATCGATTTGGTTACTGAGTTCGATACTCGTTGCCGTAGTTTGGCTTTGCGTTTTAGTTAAAGTAGATTAATTCGGTGTTGGATTCAAGTAGTTTGTTACTGGTGCCGCATCAATGAATAATCAAGATCGTTCGGTTTTGGGTCACTGTTGTTTCTTTCTGTTTTTTCTTGTTTGGGGTGTATATGCAGCCTGAAGGAAAGTTGATTTTTAAATCCACCATTTGAATCCTTGGCTAATAAGTTGTATTCGGACTTAGTCCGCTCACAGAAGACCTGTGACCAAAATTCCTCTCCAAACTAGCTAGCTTGCCAATAACCACCTCGGACTTGACTAAGGGTGTCCATCGACAAATTCCAAGGCTTCACGTCAAGACCGATGAGAGGTCGGTTTGGATTCCCTTTTGGGAATCTCAAACGATCGAGACGGACAAAGAGAAAATCATTACATACTGAGAACCAGGCCTCCGCTTGTGGAGAACCCATCCCTACTACACCTACAACGGGAACTCAATGGTGCTGGCATGAAACATAATCCAAGGCCTGCCAACGTTTTAACGGGTCGACAACGGTATAATTCTTGGATTGGAGCCGTTCACAAGCGAGTTTTACCTCATATCAGTAGTACCGTGGTGTGAAACTAGGTCCGAAGTAATTTATCTGCTAGTGTAAAACTGTAATGCGAGTTAATTCAATGGTAGTGCAAATTATTGCATTGGGCTCTTTAGCTTCATTGTGTTATGTAGGGTATATTTCAAGAAGGCAGCCTTATCTATATCTCATTTTCAATTTAGTACTCATCATTTTATCTGTTAACTTAGATCATTGTATAGATTCTAACTTGATTGAAATACTCATAAGGTATCCGTTTAATGCTGAATGAGATCTCGATTATTAATGTTTGTAGCTGCAGTCAGCATGGTTGGTTGCAACAGTTTTGCATGAAACCGCTTCAAGCAGCTCAAGTGATGTTTTATTTCAAGTTTCCATCAAACCCTTTAATACTTATTTAAGTATTCATCGCTTTTATTTGCCTGTAAAGCCCACCACTTTAACCTACCTAGGGAAATGTCCTTAAAAAATGTCCGGCCAGGCTGTTGCTATTCCCATTCGAATGCTTTTATCTACAAACATATGCTCTTGCTTGTCGAGTTAAAAAACGTAAAATTCAATAACTGTGTGCCATTTCATTCCTCGCATAATTTCACACAGTTTCGTGTTCCAAACCTCGGGCAAATTTGTTGTAGTCAACGTACAAGGAACGATCTCCTGTCGTAAGCTCCAACCATTCTTGTACGAGTACATACATATGCAGTATCTTTGACGAAGCATATATAAGTTCAAAAACAAACATTCGGGGGAAAAATCCGAGAATGTTGAAAATGCCACCGAATGTTTATTTGTATGTTTGTTTGCATACTGCAAATACCTTGAACATGATTTAAGCATTTTCCGTTGGTCGTGTCAAAGTGATTTACCGTTGGCAACCCTTTCTACGAGTATAAAAAAAATTTAAATTAAAAAAAATGCAATTTAGATTTTTTTTCTTCCAGTCTCTCTTCATCTCCTTCCTCGTTTTCGATGTCTAGCCAGGATTCATAGCAATTCTTATTTTTTTATTCTTCGTTAGCACTCGATATGATGCAGTAACGCAGACATTACATTTAACTGGATTATACAATACTTTCAAGGATTATGTCTGGTGTTGAAACATATTACGCTGCATGCATCTACGAGTAGATATCCAGATGGTAAGTTGGTATTTCGGCTGATGAATATTTTCCCAGATCATTGTTAATTCTAATTTAGATTACTAAAGATTAAAAACATTTAGTATGCTTTGAAAAATGAGGTTTTACTGTTGTTTTTTTGTGCATTGGCAAGTAAGAAATTTGTACAATCATAAGGCAGTGAGCTAAATCGATTGAAGGATCTCAGTGCGTTAATTCTGAGAGAATAAATATAACACTGACTTACAAAAAAATTTTTTTTTTTTGTGCAGCTCTTTTTGTATCTATTGTCGATAAAGTAGGTAATGTACAATATATTGACATACGTCGTTTTAATTCAACAGCTCTATTTTATCTACTAACCTCAATTTAGATTTTTTTCCGCCTTGTTCGTATATAGTCATTATCACATTAACATCGATAAAGTTTATGTTACTAATTCATTATGGCTAGCACGTCCAGATGTTGTGTTAACGATCCTGATACATTTTGTTTTGTTTGTGGTGAATACATACCAAAAGATCAGCGTAAAACGATTACAAACACTGTGAATCGTTTGTATTTTGCTTATTTCGGTATTGAAATTCGACACCAAGATAAAGTATGGGTGCCTCATAGTGCGTGTAAAATATGCGTTGAACATCTACGACAATGGGAGAATGGCACACGTAAGTCTTTGAAGTTTGGAGTGCCTATGATATGGCGAGAACAAAAAAATCATTATGACGACTGTTACTTTTGTATGACAAATATAGTGGGCATCAACAAAAACAATCGCCATAAATGGAAATACCCTAATATCCCCTCGGCACAAAGACCTATTCCTCATTCAGAAAATGTTCCAGTACCAGCTTCTCACCAGGTAGTGCAGGAATCTCAGGAGGATCAAATTGAAACACTTATTTCTTCCCAAGTAGATGACGACTTTGACTACTGCGGAAATCATCAAATCCCAAGCTGTTTTCACAGAATGAGCTGAATGACCTCATCAGAGACTTAGACCTTTCTAAGGAACGTGCTGAGATACTAGCGTCAAGATCAAAAGAAAAAAATTGCCTTTCCTCAGACGTTCGAGTGTCTACATATCGTACGAGAGAACAAAACTTAATGCAGTTCTTTTCATCTGATGAAAATTTTGTGTATTGCTGTAATGTGAGTGGTTTGCTGACTTTCATGGGTTTGTCGATTTATCAGTCCAATGAATGGCGTCTCTTTATTGACAGTAGTAAACGAAGTCTCAAAGCAGTTCTTCTACATAATGGTAATAAATATGCCGCTGTTCCAATTGCTCACTCAACATGTGTGAAAGAAGAATATGAAGTAATTTCAATATTTTTCCAAAAATAAAATATACTGAACATATGATTTGCGTCGATTTGAAGATGGTAAATTTTTTATTGGGTCAACAGAGTGGTTATACTAAATACCCATGCTTTATTTTTTTCTGGGACAGTCGAGCCAAATCATGTCATTGGACTCAAAAAAATTGGCCTATAAGAGATGCTCTTGTTGTTGGGGAAAGAAATGTTGTAAATGAACCCTTGGTTCCAAGAGAAAAAATCAATCTTCCACGATTACATATAAAATTAGGGCTAATGAAGCAATTTGTTAAGGCTCTCGACAAAAACGGTCAATGATTTCAGTTTATTACACAGAAATTTCCTGGTTTAAGTACTGAAAAACTAAAAGCAGGTATTTTTGTTGGACCTCAAATACGTCAATTAATAAAAGATACCACTAAATTTGAGACTTCTATGAATGATGTGGAACGGCTTGCGTGGAAATCTTTTGTGGCAGTTGTACAAAATTTCCTCGGGAATCATAAGGCTGACAATTATGTATAATAAGTAGAAGATATGCTGGTTCGATTCACAGATTTAGGCTGTAATATGAGTATAAAATTACACTATCTCAACAATCACCTAGATCAATTCCAACAAAATTTAGGAGACCTAAGCGAAGAACAAGGAGAACGTTTTCACCAAGACATAAAAACAATGGAGAATAGATACCAAGGAAGATAGGACACTCATATGATGGCCGACTACTGCTGGGGAATCATGCGAGATTGCCCAAGTCAGTTTCATTCGAGAAAATCACTCAAAAGACAATTTCTTGATGTTTAATGCCATAAAAATATATATTTATTGTGAAAAATTGTTTTTTTTATTTATCTCGGAAACTAGAGCTGATAGAAAAAAAACCGGTTACATTTTTGATATCGCCATTTAAGACATGCTTGAAATCAGGTCTAAAATCCCCGACACCAAAATTGTTGTAGGCCAGTGTAATTCATTACACTGTGCAACAATGAAATTGTTTCGGTCTAAAAATTAGTCCTATCCTATGTCTCCTTCTTTACTGAATGCAAAAACGACAATTAAATGAACCCATGAGCTTTAGTTTTAGAGATGCAAACTATTTTTTATATTTTATAAATTCTTCTTTTTCAATCTACGGTAAATTTGATTTTCAAAATTGGCAACATTGTTAATCGTCAAAATACACATAAATTTTATTTGTCAAATTATAATTTGACTGCCAGAAGATTACCAAGTGTCATACAATGCGGTAAAGGTGAAATTTATAGTATTTCGTGCATATCATCCTGTTTTGGAGTGTTTTAAAGAGAAAAAGAACATGCCACGGAAATGTGTAAATTTAGTTAAAATTTTTTGTTAAATTTGTGGCGAAATTATTTTTGCCTCCCAAAAACGCAATTTGATGCTTCTTGTGAAGACTGCATATCAACATCATTTTGGTAAAATAAGCCATGGGCTCCAAACGTATGCTGCAATTTGTGTTCAATTCTATTACGAGAATGGCTGAAAAATAAACAAGTTGATGTAGCAGGAGAGTGCTACTGCCAGAAAGGTATTGTAAAACAATTAGTAAACCAAACAATAAATTCTGCATATCAAAACGTGACTAATATACAGATCCCATAAATTGAGTTCGAAAAATTATTATGGTTATTATGATTTTAAAGTCGCCACCACAAGTGTTTTGACCCCGTGGCTTGATTAGTCATGATAACACAGCAATATTACAAACCATTTCCAAAATTTTTAAACAAAACTCCTACATATTTGTAGTGTTTAGGTCCGTTGCAAACGTGTATCTCCCTAGTATCACGTGTTAATGTTGTTGTAATTGTTAAATATTCAATCGGCTGTAACTTTGCTGTTTATCGTTAAATTTTTGTGAAATTTTCAAAGCGCATACAATTGTAGGTTTTGAAAAATTTAAAGGTCCCATATTGATTTTATAGGCAAAAATGTAAAATTTATAAAATGTACTATTATTAACAAAGTTGATCGAATTCCAACTTCTGAAGTATTTCTTGCCCTTGCACTCCGAAAGTTACATTTCTATGATTTTTTTCAGATTTTTCGGATCAAAGGTGTCCAATCGCGAGGGGGGGGGGGGGACACAACATTTTCGTACATTTCCCCTTCTCCTGCACCCCTCAAAGCAAAACTGGTTGATTTAACCCCTTCGGACCTGCATTAATGGTACCGGGGGAAAAAAATATTTCGTGATGATTTTCACATTATAAGGGTGAAAGCAAGACATTTTTGATAAAAATTCAAATTTTCATTTTGTATTTTATCTAAAATTGGATTTTCCACTGAAATGGACAGTGGGTTCTAAGTGTTGGTATTTATTATATAGTGTACATGATGGAAAGTTATTATTCATGCTATAAGATAAATATTTTGAAACAAAATAGTACCTCTTTTTCTATAAAGATTTTTTTCAAAAAGTTATTTTTACTATAAAGATTTATTTTTTTACTATAAAGATTTATTTCAAAAAGTTATTTTTACTTAAAAAATAAGAATTATTTACATTATTAAGTTTTTTGGTGGAAACTTCGAAAACAATTCCTGGTATTAGTGAAGCAAAGGTGTATTTCACATTTTAGGCAAATGACATGTGTATTCCCTTTGTAGGCTGGATTTTTACATCTTGTTGCTTCCTTCTTTTTATCATATTCAGGTAAGTGGTCTACAGTGTCATACTGTATTTCAGCTGAGGGCCTTATTTCAGTAAGACAGCGAGTTCGTTTTGGTGTACTCATTTGTGAATGTAGTTGCCGGAACATGGACGTCCTCATTTTTTTGATGCTAAGTGGCTGTTCAATTTTTATGAGAGCATCTGCTACGCGTTGCCGAAAATGAAGTAAATCCAATACATCTTTTTTGGGTATTTTGCAAGCTTCACAGTCTGACTGGTATTCCAACCAACTATTAGTCAACGACAAATCAATGGCGTGAAATATCATTCTTAGTGTCCATTTTTTTTTATCTAATGAAGATACGGTACAAACTTATCAGATGATCGGTCTTATCAACTCCACCTATACCATTATCGTAAAGTCGTACAATCTCAGCTCGAGGAATTGATATGTATTCCTTAGATAGTTTATTCCATCTTCGGGCGGTTTCTTGATCACCGATTCCAGCGAAATTGGAAGCTAAGACAACACCTTTGTTATCCATCCACTTGACAACCACTACGTCTTTGGTGCTGTTGGTGACCTGATCAGAATATCTTCTGGCCTTTTTTGCTTCATCCTTATCCGTTATGAGCGGTGGTTTTCCAAATCTTTCTATTCTTATTGTCCCTCCGGCATAGATTTCTCTCTCTTTAAGATCTTTCAATAAAATGTAGTTGCAAAAGTAATTGTCATAAAAAAGGTAATGGCCTAGCACATTTATTCTTTTCGAAAGTAGATTCATATATGCAGCTGATGCACTATATTTCAAAACATCATCTTTATCTAAATTTGTAGAAGCACCTTGATAAATTATGAAATCGTAAACGAGTCCACTTTTACCACAAATCATAAATATTTTTATCCCCCAGGGCGCTGGTTTTCCTTTCACATATTGTTTGATTTCGAGTTTGCCACGAAAAGGAACGATTTGCTCATCAACGCTTAGAGTCTGCTCTAAGTTGAGCTCCAGACATCGTTTTCTGATAGAATCGTATAACGGTCGAACTTTGATGAGACGATCTGTATTATTATGAGGAATAGAAGAATTGTCAATAACGTGTAAATTGTTCCTCAACTGTAAGAAACGATCTCTAGCCATATTCTCTAAAAAGACTTTCATATCCAAGCCTGTATCCCAGTATAAACGAATTCGTAGAAACTTTAGATTTCCCATAATTATATGCAAAGCAAACAATACTTTTATTTCAGCTGCATTGCATGGCTTGAAATTACGTACTTCTTTTGATATAGCGTATAAATTCGTATTGAAGACAAATTCATCTATAAGAGAGGCTGGTATGTATTCCGAGAAATACTCAATTGGCGCAAGTGGAGCTACTTTTTGCGAAGACAATGGAGCAGACCAAACAAATTGTGGGGGCTCGAATTCAAAATCTCTCCGCCAAATAATGTCCGATTTACGCTTATGATGCGCTTTGCTTGTCTGACACCTTGGTTCCTCTGTAGAGTCAACTTGAACGTGATTATCAGCCACGAAAGATTCATAAGGGTGTACAATTTCACTACCCACTCGAGGTCTTGGAACTGATAGAGCCTGTGTGATCTCTTCATCATTTTCTTCATCTTTTTCAGATATGAGTCCATTTTGCAGGATCTTGAGCATATTTTCAACATCCTGGGTTTCGATAAATTAAATCCTTAAACGGCAAAAACAGGGTATTTTACATTTTGTATGACTTATTACCAATGTTATCTTATTTTCCGCCAACGTGCTTATGCCAACTATGAAGACCTAATGTCCATTGAAATGGACACATACATAAACTAGAAATATTCGTTCAAATTTCATCTTATATGAATTATAAATCAAACTTATGCAAAACTGAACAACTGTATAATGATATAAAAAATATTTTTTGCACGTGTACACGCTAAGCTAAAAGAAATTAAAAACAAACTGCCCTTACTTTCTTGGTGACGTTCCATGACGAATGTCAACACTTGACTAGTCATTCTGACGCATCCCCATTTTACGTCTAAACTATTTTTTGACAGAATATGATTGTAGGAAGGTCCAAAATATGGTAAGCCGTTAATAATTCAAATTTGATAAGACATACTCATAATAATCCTGTTATAAACTTATGTCCATTAAATGGACACCAGGAACGAAGGGATTAAGACCTGTTTTGAAAAGTTATCAATAAGGCCTTTCATTTGATACCCATATTGCCCATATGCGATGAAAACTTTTTTTCGAGGCCGACTCCCCTAAATGGAGAGACCCGCCTTAAAGAGCTTATAAATTTCTTTTCGTGAGGGAACTTTGAAGAGGGCGTCACTTTGCGCCTCTTAACAAAATTTTATGTTTCCAGCTTATGTAGTTTGCAAGAAAAAGTTGTGTGACACACGGACGGACGGACAGACAGACAGACAGGACGCGATTTAAGAGGGTATTGCAAAATTATTTTACAATACCCTAAAAGGGATCCATGGCCTTTGCTGTGCTTATGATTTGGCGGGAGCCCACTAACCACATAGGCGATTGCTATTTTTGCATGACTTCGTCTATAAAAGCTGGATTGTCAATGAAAAAAATAAAAACTGTAAAATACCCGAATCTTCCATAAGCTACTCGACCTATTCCACATTGAGACAGTTGACCAGTTCCTACACCACCCCAGACTTTTGAGTTGGGAGCAGAAAATGAAGTCGGTGTAAAAGGAGAACTCAACGAGCCTTCAACATCTTATGACTCTGATTTTAAAGAAGAAAAAGATTATCAACCGCATAAATTGAGCCAATCAGAGTTGAGTGACCTCATTCGAGATCTTGAGTTGTCACAGGAGAGGGCAGAACTTCTAGGATCATGGTTACGGATATGGAATCTCCTGCAGAATGATGTCAGGGTCACCAAGTACAGACAACATCATAGGGATTTGATTCCTTTTTTTTGAAAAGGAAAATAACCTTGTTTTTTGTTATAATAATGGCTTGATGAAAAGTTTGAATATGAAGCATGATCCAACTGCATGGAGACTTTTTGTAGACTCCTCAAAGCTTAGTTTGAAAGCTGTGTTGCTTCATATTGGCAACCGTTTACCTTCTATTTCTATTGGCCATGCGGCTCACATGAAAGAGACTTCTGCAAACATGGCAGATCTCCTAGATTTAGTCAACTATCTGGAATATAAGTAGCAAATCTGCGGTGATTTATAAGTGATTGGTATACTCTTAGGGTATACGAGATACTATTGTTTTTTATGCGTATGGGATAGTAGGGATAGAAAATTACATTATATTCAAGCAGACCAGCCTGCAAGAAATCTTAACCCTAGTGAGGAAAACGCAATTGCCAAGCTACTCGTAGATCCAAAAAATTCCTTCTTCTAACCTTACATATCAGGCTGGGATGGATGAAAAATTTTGTCAAAACCATGAGCCGAAAAGGCCAGGCTTTTAAATACTTAAGAGACAAATTTCCTAAATTAAGTGATGCAAAGGTCAAGGAAGGCATCTTTGTTGGGCCACAAATGCGTCAACTTGTAAAGGACATTGCATTCGATTTAGTTTTGGAAGGGAAAGAAAAGAAAGCTTGGGAAGCTCTCAAGGGAGCTATACATGGATTTTTGGGGAGCGAAAGAAATAATAACCACCCTCAATTGGTTACCGAACTTCTTAAAAAATTATCACCAACTTGGCTGCAATTTATCCCTTAAAAATCCATTTTCTCCGCTCTCATCTTGATTTTTTCCTACCTAATTGCGGAGATATTTATTTATTTATTTATTTATTTAAATTCCATTTAACAGATAAACATAATCCAATTACAAAATGGAACAAAACAAACAGAAAAGAAAATTAATGAAAATTAGAATTAAGTGTTAAAGTTAATATAAAAAAGAAATTCAATGGTACTAACAACAATAAATATGCGTGTAAAATTAAATTAAAGCACACAAAAAAAGAAAATAAAGTCTAATATTTACTCCAGTTGAGTTTTAAGAATCAGGCTTCTTAATCTCAATTTAAAAACTAGGTATGAGTCGGAAAAAGGGCCAAGCTCAAGCTTTTCATGTTTCCTTATCATTCGTATAATGAGAGAGTGAAAATATAAATTTGTACGGGCATACGGTGGCACAAAAAAATTGTTTGCCCGAGAAGAACGCGATGATTGACGAAGACGTAGGTCTGCAAACAATGTTAATGAAATTTGATTGTGGCAGAGTTGATACAGAAAACACTGATCTAGATACATGCGACGGGATGACAGAGTAGGCAAACGTAGGAAGGATAAACGGCAGTCATAGGGTTGATATGGGATTTTGAATTTGTAAAACAAGACACGAGTAAATTTACGCTGGACATTCTCTAACGAGTCAATGAGGTAGGAGTGTCGGGGAGACCAAACTACAGATCAATATTCGAGGATAGGACGGGCAAGACAGATAAACAAGTGGACAGGGGTAGATATATTGTTAAATTTATGAGCGTGCCTGAAAATAAGTCCCAATATTTTCGAGGCCCTAGTAGTCGCGATTAGAACGTGTGCATCAAAATTGAGCTTAGGATCAAAAGTAACGCCAAGGTCCTTTGCAGAGCTCACAGCAGCGAGTGGGACTTCATTCAACATATAGGTAAACGTCAAAGGAGAACGATTTAGATTAAAAGTCATTTTATAGCATTTGGCAACATTAAGACTGAGGTAATTAGACGAACACCAGTTACTTAGTGCAATCAGGTTCATTTGAAGATATTGACAATCTTGTACAGACCTGATAGCTCGAAAGACTTTAAAATCATCGGCATACAGTAGGCAATTGGAAGCGATAACCGAAGGAAGATCATTTATAAACAATAAGAATAGGAATGGACCTAAAATGGAACCTTGAGGAACACCAGAGGACGGATAGAATGGAAGAGAGGCAGTTTCACAGTAACTAACACAACATATACGAGAAGACAAGTAGGAGTCCGTCCATGATAAGAGAGGGCCGATAACCCCAAAAGTTTTCAGTTTATAACAGAAAAGTTAATGGTTGATCGTGTCAAATGCTTTCGAGAAGTCAGTGAAGATTACATCAACCTGCAATCGATTGTCTAGGGCCTTAGCAATGAAATCGGTGAATTCAATTAAATTTGAGGTCGTAGAGCGACCTTTGAGAAACCCATGTTGTTGTTTCGACAAGATAGGGGTCAATGAAACTGAAAGCCGGTTGTGTACCAGAAGCTCAAGTAATTTTGGGAAACAGGTAATTAAGGAAATAGGACGATAATTGGACACAGAAGAAGGATTACCACTTTTGAGAATAGGAACAACGTTTGCTCTTTTCCAATAAATAGGGAAAATACCAGTCTTTAGACTGAGGTTGAAGAGAAATGCCAGAGGAATACAAAGCGAAGACGCTAATGACTTGACAAAAATATTCGGCAAGCCGTCAGGACCAGGTGATATATTAGGATTAAGTGAATTAATGGGGGATTCAACTTCGATATGGTCAGTGAAAAGTGAAGAAATGTCAATGGAGTGAAGTACTGGTGTATTAACTGGATTAGAGACATGAGAAGAAGGAATAAAAGTTGACGAGAAGAACTGAGAGAACAAGTTGGAAATATCCTGTGGAGAAGAGCTAACTATATTATTCCAGCGGACTGAAGGAGGGACAGAAGAGGAGGACTTAAAGGATCTAATGTATGACCAGAATGGTTTCGCATTATTCGCCATGAGGGAACTCTCCAAGCTACTGAAGTAGTTTTTCATTGTAGTCTTTAGTTCTTTTTTTGCTGCAAAACGTAGATCACAAAAGCGGGCTCTGGATTCTTCAGTACCACAACCCTTGAAACGGCGGTGTGCCTTACTTTTAGCATTCAAGGCACTAAGTACTTGCTTGGTTTGCCATGGTTTCTGCTTTACTTTGCGAAGAACTTGTAAAAATGAGAAGTGTTTAGTCAACTCATAGAGGTAATTATAAAACTTATTCAGAGCTTCCTCACACTTCAAATTATCAAAAAACTCCTGCCAGTCAATCAAGAACAGCTCGGAGGCTAAAGCTTCGTAGTTTGCTTTGAAGAAGTTGAATTTTGGCGAAGAAGCAAACGTACGACTTGACAAACGTGTAATGGAGAGATCGAGCGAGAATGGCGGATGATGACTATCGATACTCACTAGAAGATTTAATGCAGTGGAAACAGATAGACAGTTTAGTGGAAAGTTGGAAAGAACAAGGTCAAGTACCCGACCATTAGCATTAGGGATATTATTAAATTGCGATAGTGAACAGAGTGATAGAAACGAGGAGAGGGATAAAGAAGATGCATCGGTTGATGAAACAGGGAAAGGAAGGCTCTTCGTCCATTGCACTGTTCCCAAATTAAAATCACCGCATATTAGAATTAAAGATTGCGGATGTTGCAAAAAGACATAAGAGGAAAACTCGTCAAAGAATGTCTCATATACATACAAAGGAGAGTTACTAGGTATGTTGACAGAGGAAACTAATAAAGATGTATTGTTAGGAAGGAAGATCTTGACAATCACACAATCCACAACACGGGAAAAGCAAAAATCAGCACAAAGGTAGCTACGCACTGTATTACTAACAGCTACATGAACACAACCTTCATCTACTTTATTTGCAGAGGCCAAGTCCCGATCACAACGGTACATATCAAAATCAAGGGATATTTCCGAGTTTAAGATGTTACTATTTAACCAGGTTTCCGTAAGACATATAAATACATCTTTGCAGAGTTGTAACGATAAAAAGAGCTTATCAAACTTGGCCCTTAACCCTCTTACATTTTGGTAATATACTGAAACATTTGAAGTTAAGCTACAGTCATGAAATCTTATACTAGTTTGTGGGTTGCTGTCTACCCGGTGCACGAAAGGACTTCCTTCTTCTTGAGCTGAATGGTTTAATAAGTGCTCCAGGGGGCCAAGCTTCAGGATTCAAAATAGTATCACAATTTGAGGGCACTGTAAGCTTGAAAGAAGCTACCACTCTGTCCTCCAGATTGTCCTTAGTTAATTTGTAGCAACTAATAACTTTAACAGCTGCCCCAAATTTTTTACAAACGTAGTTTTTTAGGTATTCCGCAGTTGTATAGTAGCTTAGGCGCGAAATAAAGATCTCCTTTGGAGGGGATACAATGTCAAGTGTTGGGACTTCGTCATCCAAAATCAGAGTAGCCACAGCCGAGGTGTCAACACCAGATGAGGGCGGAAGACTAGGCGATTGATTATTTTTGGTTTTAGGGATCGCCCCCGATTTATTGAAGAGGGTCCCGGAAAGCTATCACATGCCACAGGTAATTCATTACTAACCATATGCTGAGTTGCTGCTGAAGGCACAGGAGAATTAGAACACGACGTAGTTGTACTAGAACCAGCAGCAAGGCTCGGGGTTTTAGAAGCCGATAACTTTGCCAGCGATTTACTAGGAGTAAGGATTGGAGGCCTTTGTACAGGCGTAATTGAGCCCCTAATGCATACCTGCTGAGCTGTCGGCGTAAGTAATTGCGTCTGGTTATTTACGTCAGTGATATTCTCTGAAGCCAGAGTTTTGGGTGACGCGTCCTCTGTAAATCGCAACAGGGTCTCGAATTCCAGAAATGCACTTGAGCACTTGGTTTGAAGCTGTTTAAGCTCGTCCGCGAGCGATTTTATTGTATTATCAGCTAATTGCAGACTTGAAACATATGCCGACAAGGAGTATCTCCTGCAAGATGTTAGTGATAAGCATAGAGAACAGTTCCATCAAGAAATCTCTGTGAGGTCACTTCTAAGAGGAAAGCTGAAAGATCACAATCAAAGGAATCAGTTGATTCTTCGTAGATCTAAACATCTGGCAAGTGGTTTTTGATGAATTTTGAATTTAAATATCATTAATGATAGTGCAATCACACTTTGCATGTTGTTAGCATATGCATTTCTTAGAAATAATAATTTTCATGATTTACATATCAAAAAATCTAGAGCATACATTTTTTTTCTCTGTCATATTCGTTTTTTTTAAACTCAAAATTAGTAAGAACTGACTCTGGAAAGCGTTCAACTTTTTTTTGCTGCGCAGTTTTATTGATACATAAGCTAACTGACAAGTTTAAGCTCTCAACAATAAAGATTGCCTTTACTTGACACTATTTAGGGCTAGGTAGTACTAAACGCCTGGGAAATCAAATGGTGGGTAATTATCCGCCATAAAATTATAATCATATACGCCGTATTAATATAATGAAAAAACGTTAATTCGTTTGTCTATTTGTGGTGAAGTAGAACAAATATACCGTGAAACAAAAACAGAACTTACGGATGGCTTCAATAGTCCCCGCAGGGGAATACCGGTCTGCAGGATTACTCTTCGAGGCTAGCCTCCTTTAAGGAGCGCCGCGTTCACGCTCCCAAGGATATTGAAGTCGCCTGGAGGTTCCTCCTGGGATAACAGGTAAAGATCCTGGCTGAATCTGGGCTACCTCTGGACAACGAACAGGAATTGATGCTTTGGACTAGCGGGTATGATGGTTTGGGCATAGTTTATTTGCATGGTAGTACCGAGATGATACTCGTGCATGGATGGCTGCAATTCAACTAACATATTGTCTCCGTCCTGGATAAAACTTGGTAGACATTGTAATGATTTAAAACACATGTCTTGAACGTTGAAGATTTCCCACAGTAAATCTAAGCCGACCTCTCATCGGTTCTAGACTTGAAATCTTGGAACGTGTCCACGAACTGTACCATCAGGTCAACAAGTCCGGACACTTTTACTCTACTCCAAGGTGGCTGCTGGCTAGCTAGCTAGTTTGGAGAGAAGTCTCGGTCACGGGTCTTAAGCGAGCAGACTAAGTCCAAAATACAAACACTCTGCCATCGGTTCGCATGCACGATTTAAACACGTCAAACAACTTCCATCGACTTTACTTTAAATTCCATAGTTCATTCCAAAGAAAATGAATGAAAACAACCGCAAAACAAAATACGCGCTCCCAATTATCATCGACACGGTGCCCGAAATACACTTCGCAAATGCAAAACCGAAAAAATCTACTCTAATAAAAACACGTAAATACAAACTAGGGCGTCGCGTACCGACCGCGACCGCGACCATTCACGGATTACTGGAACCCTACTCTCTCAGCGGTATACTCACCGTTCGCCGACATTCTCCTGCTGGAAAAGAACGGTTTTTCTGGAAAGGAAAGACTGGGTAAGCCTAGTAATTTATATTTTTATTCATCAATTCTTCCATGGCTCGAATTCATTCTAAATTTACATTTGATTTCTTCTCTTCACTTTTCAAACTTAATCTTAAATATTTGTATTGCAATTACACTTTATGACTTTTCAGTCTCATTTTTTTTTAATAATTACAAAAAAATTACTTTTTTTTAAATTCTCATTTTTGTTTTATCATTTTTTTCTCACCTCATAATTTGCTTGATATCTCTAAAAATTTGATGACGGCTTGATTATTTTTTTCTTTTTTAATAATAATTATTTTCCATCCATCCATAATAAATAACAACAATATTAAAATGAGATATAATATACATAATAAAAATATGAATAAAGATCAAATCTTTTGCTAATTATAACGTAAGAAGGGGAGCGAGGAAAGGATCACTTGCGATTTTAGGAAGGACGGCGGGGAAGGAAGTTTTCATCGGATTAACTACGAAAGAAGGATTTACTAATTTCAAATATGAGCGGAAATATTTTGTTAATTTTCTATAAAAAGCGTTGGCAAGAATATATCTGCAAGTATTTATGTTTTGGAGGTGAATTTCGAAAGAATGCCTTGAAACTAATATTCGAAGGTTTTAGTTAATTAGATTCTATGAATTTACAACAAAGTGTATAAATTCATTTCAATTGAGTGTTTATCATTCAAATATTTGAAAGATTTAATTTACAGTTTAATAAACTGAATACGTAACGACAGACTGTAAAAGATATCATAAGGAGTCAAAAGTTTCAGGGAAAAGATTTAGTAAATTGATTTGAAATTTATACATATTTACTGGATATTTTGGGGGCTATTTTTGTTTTATGTATTTGGATGTTAGAAATAAATATTTTACATATGCTCATGACAAAATATTAAGCAAAATTTTCCTGCTTTGTGCAATTAGTTAAAATCTTTGTAAATGCGAATCAACGCTCCCTTATATTATAAATATAGGGTTTCAGAGGCGTTATTTTGATATTAGAAGAAAAATGCCATTTTTTAATATGAATGATCGAATGTCTATTTCATTATAAAGAAAAAGGTATCTGCAAAATAACATCAGGCAAATGAGCTTACAGGACCATATCCTTTTCATGAAATTTTTCATAACCAAAGTGGCTGCCCTATGTCCTCGGTAGCCTCATGTATTCCGTCTTTAAGGTCTTGACTCGACACTGGACTATTGGCGTAGACCTCTTCTTTTACGTGGCCCCAAAGGAAGAAGTCGCACAAGATCTCGGTGGCCAATTGTAATCACTTCTTCCAGAGATAAGACGGTTCCCGTAAACGATCAGTGGTTTCGTCGCTTGGGTGGCACGTAGCGCCGTCTTGTTGAAAGCAAACGTTATGCAGATCAATATCATCAAACCCCGGTCATAAAAAATCATTAATCATCTCTCGATACCGCAATCCGTTCACCGTAACTGTTGCTCCAGCCTCATTTTCGAAAAGGTCAGGTCCAATGACTCCGCCGGACCATAAACCGCACCAAAAAATCACACGTTGAGGATAGAGAGGCTCTTCAACAATAACTCTTGGGTTTTTCGAACCCCAGATGCGACAATTTTGTTTGTTGACGAAGCCACCGAGTTGGAAATGGACCTCATCACTCAAGATGATTTTTCTATAGAATACCAGATCATTTTCATGCATTTCAAGGTCCCAATCAGCAAAGGCACGACGTTGTTGGTGATCGACCGGCTTGAGCTCTTGTGTTAATTGAACTCTATAAGCCTTAAGACCCAAATCTTTATGCAAAATGTGGTGTAATGATGTTTGTGGAATGCCTTATTCCAAAGAACGGCGAGGAATGGACGAACCTTGTTTTTCTTCAACACTTTCGGCTACCGTAACAATATTCTCGGCTGTTCTTGAGCGACGTGCACGGAATTTATTCCGCATATCACTTAGTTGTTCCAACACCTCGAATTTTTCCACTAATTTATGTCTTGCGGTCCGACAAGGTGCTTCACGACGACCTAAGAATTTTCGAGTTTTACGAACCGTCTCTGCAAAATTTTCACCATTTTTATAGTGAATTTTAATAATTTCAATGCATAGTTGAAACGTGTATCGTTCCATTTTTATTAATAATGTCGTTTTTACTTGTCAAATATTAAAAAATGACAGCATCAAAAGTGACATCTACCGAAATAATGGGCTATTCAAAATAACATCTCTTATTGGAAAACCCTATACATAAGCATGATAATGATCAAGCCTAAGCGTGATAATGATCATATGACTTTGTAGAGTGTCGATACAATTACGAGTAGATCATGACAATGAGATACTCTAACTATCTCTAAGCGAAGGCCGAAAAGGGGCTGTAGGGCTACGAAGAAGAAGATAAATAAAAAATTTGATAAAAAAATTAATTTAATCTTTCTCCTCCTAATTCTACTCGTTTATTCAACTTCTAACACTAAATGTTAAATGTTTGCGTTCCTATTTTATTGTTTTTGAAAAAAATACATTGATTTCGTATTAATAATCAAACAAAGTACAAAAATTCCCTTCAACAAGGAGTTCAACTTAAACGAAAAGCTTAATCTAAATTGACTCTTTAAAGGAACATAGCACCATTGTACATTTCAGTTTTCATACAAGTATTTCTATTACTTTAGCAAAACGAGTTAACTCTTAAAAAAGAAAATTATTGCATTTTCTGTGTGTTTTTTGTTTGTTTGTATTATTCTTATATTTGATACTATTGTTTATTTTTCGATTTTCGTATCGATCCCATTCATAATGTTTTATGAACATTTTTCTATAATTAGGTTCATGATTAAAGAATGTCATTTCGAATAATTTTAGTCTTTTAAAAATATTACGAAAAGTAATAAACTCATAATTAAGGCATTTTCATCCTATAATCAAAGCTAGCTATCGCGCAAAACATGAACTATTTTCGTATTTGTTGCTTTTCGCTTCTAAGGACAGTCTAAAGACTCATCTTCAGTGTCTGCGAGCATGTATTCTACAGAAAATTTAAAACATGCAATACAAATCACAAATCAGTCTTCACAAGTTTATGATAAAAATTATAAAAGAACTTTCTCCGAAAAGCCTTCCAGGCGAACCCTATTCAAATGAGTTGAATTATCTTTTGATAATAATTGAAATTCACGTATAGCAACGAACAAATACGAAATCGATAAAAACGTCAGCATTGAACAAATTAAATCCTTTCTTGAAGCTTCAATAAAGCTAAAAATAACTAAACTTCCTTTCATTTCATGTTTTTCTCGCAGGGAAAATACAATTAAATTCCGCTTTTTGTACGATTTAACATCATTCAAACTCTTACTTGCATCTACTCAAAATACAAATTAATTCTCATCTTTCTTTTTATAAATTCAAACAAAAAAAAAAATTATTAGAAGTTGGATTTCTATTTAAACATTCTTTTGGTCATAAACACTAGGGGAGATGTCCTTTCATCAGAACATAAACGAAAGGTTGCTACTTAAAGTCCTCTGTTTTTTTAAATCCCTGTTGGTTATCATATTGTTACATGTACAAATCATTCTGCGAGCTACTGTCGCAATTGTTTTCACAACAATTAAGAACATCAACAAAATGAATTTACTCGAAATCACGAGAATCCACCAAGCATCAACATCTGAAAGTGAGTCACTGCTCCATTCATTTACGCTCGCTCGAATGTTCCACTTCTGCACCAATGTTGCGTGTTCTGGTTCGCGGCCAATAATTTTAATGTTCCGGGAAAGTGAAAACGCAATGTCTTTTAAATTAAATTAAAAGAGTTTATTAAATTACTTCAAAATGCACAGTCACTTATTTGGTCTAGTTCACAATTTTGATTTTCTCTATTTAAATCTAACTTCCACTTGTCCATAAATTTCTATGGCGATTGTCTTCTAAGATCACTTCACAACCAACGAAAATCACTTGATCGCTTTTCAATTCACACTCCACACACTATCGCCGTGTTTGCTATCGCGGTTGAATGATTGATCCCCCCATTCATTCAGCTCGCCTTTATATAGGGTCTGTAGTCATTCAACCCAGTTCTCGTACATTGGCGAATTAGCGGGAACATTCGAGCGAGCGTAAATGAATGGAGCAGTGACTCACTTTCAGATGTTGATGCTTGGTGGGCTCTCGTGATTTCGAGTAAATTCATTTTGTTGTGAAAACAATTGCAACAGTAGCTCGCAGAATTTTTCGTACATATAACAATATGTTATTTACTTTGAGAATTAACTGTTTCTAATATTTGTGCTTCGGACATGGAAATAATGCGGGTTAAATTTTTTAGTCGGAAGAATTTGTCCTTCAAATTGAACGCCAAAATCCTGCATTTACGGCCGTTAGTTTTAACATTATTTCACTTTGAGCGCGAACTTGCCAGCCATATGCTTCCTCTGAAACTAACGTTACTCGTACAACTACAACCGAGGCATCATAAGGCAAATTTCGACAAACCACAAAAAACCCGATTAAAAAGCAGCTCAGTTGTAGTCCTTACCTCATCTTCATACTAGTCTATATCTAAAGTGTTGGTTTACCGTTGGTATGACGAACGAAACGATGATGAAGCAATACTTCTTTTGGTGACACCAAGGGAGCTATTGTACTAGCCGCAGCGGGTAATGCAAATGCATAACCAGCCTAACGCTTATTTTTCTCCTCTCCGACCCGGACTACTTTTCTAAACTTGTTTCATACTGCTTCAATTGCATTGACTAACAAAAGTTTTATAATTAACCACTTTATCCGCGAAACTTCCATGGCTACACCAGCCAAAACTTCCAAGTGCCTAAGATAAGTTTATGCCTGACCACATCTCCGCTACCATTACGCTGTTCGTTGTGACTTTGGAAATTGGTATTGATTTCAGCAGGGATTCAAAACCAACGATATTGTCAAGAACCTCAAACAAATTTTCCTTCAATCCGCCTGATGGATTTGAGCGATTATCTCAAATCAATATAACCATCCAAGATGTTTCTTGAGGCTTATGAACACAATATTAAAAGTCAACTGTAGAGATCAACAAAGCAATACGCAAGACTTCTTACTATTTCTGAGGAAGTGCACCCGAACAAAATTTCTATTCCCGGCCGTTATCCAGTTCAGTTGCCGAGATCTGTTTTCTGACACACTTCAGTTACGGTTCAGTCACAGAGATTAGTTTAACAGTCGCTCACAAATGGTCGGCGTCAGTGGCGTAGAGCATATGGATCAGCTGGTCGGCATCTGTGGCGTAGGGCGCCAAGCGCGAGGTTATCACAGCCTCGAAGTACGTTCGAAGTGCGCACCATTGGGTTGGTGGTGTAGGTTCGGTTGAGATGGACTTCTGATTAGTACTGGAATATCTATTTTACCCAAAAGAGGAAATGACGCCTACCACACACACTAATGGTGTGCTTTTGTTGGCTTTAGGTTTGACCAAATTCAATATATACGGATGTAAAAGCTGCTCGGGAAGTCTTAAACTTGCTTTATTTATCTCTTTGAGGAACCGGCAATCATAAACAAGACACAGAATCAACGATCAAGAACGATTGAAAAAATTGTGCATATAGCTTTCTGTGGTTTATTTTCCAAGCATTGTAGCACAACTGCAATTTCAGCTATCCCTTTCCCTCTCTTACTCCCAGCGTAGCTGCATTACTTCCATGAAATGGATGTCAGTAATGCTGCTGTAAGGTATAAATAACTAAAGAGGTAAACAAGGGTAGCATTTGACCCCAACAAATTTCAGTCAACAAACTTTGCAGAGAGGTCAGAATACTCCCCTATGAACGTTTTGACCTTAATCGAAATGATGAAACCTTAGTGAATGATTTTTAAACATAAATTCAAAAGTGCTGTATGAAAGGAGAAACTTATGAAAATAATAAAATTCATTCCACGTTTTTGAGCGCGCAGACACAGGTTAAAAGTCTGGAAAAGGTCGACCCCTATTTTCCTGGCTTGTCATTTTTGAGCAGTTGATTTCAGAAAAAGTGCTGAGATTTTTTTTATGAGGATACAGGAAAAATTCTTTACATATCTTAGAACTAGGTCACTAGAACTAATACGAGCATGTAGGACTTGAACCCACTTAAAACTTCCTCTATAACTTACTCAAGGCTAACCCTTACTCTAGCATCACCAGTGCATTATTTTAGAGTGGAGTATTATTTAAGGCAACCTCTATCAATTTGTATCAAGGTATAACTTTGTTAATGTTTTAGTCACCCGATAAACGGAAATCGTATCTTTACAGTCTCAGGACTGACTTAACGAGAATCAGCGACATACTATAGGCTTTACGCGTTCACGATACAGTCTAAATCAAGCTGGTAGCTGTGGTAATTAAGCCGCTTCTCAAAAAGGAAAAGCGTTTGCAACTAGAAGTACTAATCGTTCTTCTTTTGTACCACCTTTGCATTACTCAGGCACATGCATATCCTGTATATTTAAAATTCAAAATATTGATTGGAGTCAAAGCGGTAACCATAAGCACTGGATCTTTAGAAACGGCGCGGTAACTGCAGATAGTTTTCAATGCTCCATGCCATTTTTGCTTTATACTTCTGAATTTCATGGAATAATATTACGGATTCATGGAATAATATGGAATTATTTGTAACCACTATAAATCATCGCCAAGTTTTTTAAGACTACGAACGTTAGCCATCAGTCCACTTAGTGATTGAGCAATTCTGGCAACTTTTCACTTCATATAACAAGTTGACCAACTGAAAGCACATCTATAGTACGATGTGCTTTCAGTTGGTCAACTTGTTATATGGAGTCACTTCAAAATAAGTGATTGACGTCCAGATGTAAACTTCGGAAAAGCCAACTGTCATGGATATGATGGTTGAATATCCTCCACTTCTCGGAGGCATCACAAAAAGTGTGCAACTGTATTTGCACGGGTTTTTTGCCTTTACTGATGTGACGAGAAAATCAGGCCTGCTGCAATTATGGCAGACCACAGCGGAGATCGGAGCACTGGGGACGGATCCCCACTGGTAATGCTGCATTCCAGTCCAATTCAAATCGCCATAATTCCTGCAGGTATATTTTGGAAGCTACTATCACAGGAGCCAGAATACCCAATGGATCAAACATTCTGGCTATATCAGATGCCATCGTTCTCTTGAAGAACATCGTATCGGTTGGATCCAGGTTGATTTGGATCTGAAACTCGTCAGTCTTCCGACGCCAGATGACTCTTTACGTCCTCAGGTTTAATCTGCTTCAACAACAGAGGATGGTTGGCGCACCACTTACGCAAATGCGTACCTGCGCTCAAGAGTATGGTTCATGGCACCGCCTGTTTGCGAAGTGCCTCCTCTAAGCTGTCTGCCCCGGTCATGACGTCGTTGATATAGCAATCTTCTCCAATGCGCTGCTGCCCAGGGGACCTTTCTGCTGGTTGTCTTGTGCTAGAACCTGTAGACATTTTGTGGCTATATATGGTGCACACGTTGTGTAGTAGGTTATTGTTTTTACTGATAGTATGGCACTGGTTGCGTTGAACTTTTTCTCCAAATTAAGCCATGGTGCCGACGGTGTTCAAGATGGAAAATTATCTGCCCATACATCTTCTTGATGTCGGTGGTGAATACAAAACAAGGCATTCTGAAACGCAGGAGTATCGAAAAAACAGTAGGACAGTATGCCCTGTATGAAGGACATCATTCAACGAGACGTTTGTGGTCGTCTTACTGGATGCATCGAAAACTGCCCGCAGCTTGGTTGTTCTGCTGTCAGGCTTCAGGACACAATAATATGGAAGGAAATATCGTAATTCCTCCCGCTACTGTGACGTCACCTCCTCCATATGCCCAAGCCGAATATACTTCTCAATGAATTTCTCGTATGGAAGTTTTAGATCAGAGCTCCTCTCCAGTCAACACTTCAAGGCAATGAATCTGCGAGTGGCCACCACTTGGGAATCACCTAACGTCTCAGAACCCTTGCTAAGTGGGAGTTTAACCAAGATACGGCCACTGGGACTTGTCATTGTTTGATGAAAATGTACTTTGCAAGCCTTTTCAGTTGACGTAAGCTTGTGCTGTGGATCCTGTACTTCCTCGGCCTCCCAAAATCGCTTGATGAGCTGTTTAAGCTAGTTATTTCCTGCTAGAATGCCGCATCTAACAGACGACACTTGAGGTGTGATCACTCTTTCGGCTACAAATCCACCCGTGGAGCATGTTCTGGAGCACTGGGAGCTATGGGCCCAACTTTATTTGTCCAATGGCTAGGACCTCGTAAAAGTGTTCGGCACTCAGCAACATGTTGATGCGCTCCGTTCCGTGAAAATCTGGATCTGCCAGCCTTATGTTTTTCGCAATGTGCCATCCTGATATGTTTAGGTTCTGAGATGGTTGTGGTGATATAATTTTGTCCATGACGTAGACTTCCAACTGCGTGGCATTTCCTGATAATCTGGATCTTAGGCCGAGGTTCACCTTGTGGTATGCCTTCTCAGTGCTACCGCCTACCCTTTCAATGAGGGCACGGTGTGGTGTCCCAATCTTTTGATGATTCTTGTGGCGACAAGGTATATTTGTGAGCCCAGATCCAGCACAGCGAGTATTGTTTCGGTGTTGTCGTACTTGAGAATATCGTCTTGGTCTGTGTGGGCTTGTTTTCTTCAGGCAGATGTAGCAGGGTGTTGTAATTCTTGGAACACTGCTTGCAACTTTTGGCTGCGCAGTGGGAAGCCTGATGTCCTTCTCAAAGCGAATTTACGCACAGCTTCTCTGCGCGCACGAAACTTGGTCTCTTTGCAGCAGCGATCGTGAGGAAACCCAGGCACCGAGAAGCTGTCGTGGTGGTCATGGTCAACTTGGTGGCTTTCCTACGGTTGATTTCCAGTTCCTTTGCTTTATGACCGAGTATCTCGAGAGAATAGAAAGGCGTTTCCATGAAGTCCAACAAACGCTTCAAGAGTGGTAGCTCACGCGGGTTGGATAACAATCGCTGGATCGCTGGATCCAATTTCCGGACTAGCACATATAGCAGCGACGGATCCCAGTCCCTTGTGGACACTTGGAAGTTCTCCAGGCCTCTGAGACACTCTTGTATGGTGTCATGTAGAGCCTTTATTGCTGCCACTGATGGCGTTTCATTGGCATGAGATGGCTGACTCATCAATTTGTTGATGAACGTCGCTATCAATAGTCACCGGTTATCGTACCTTTCTTTAAAGGTTGTCCAAGCCACCTCGTAGTTGTCATCTGACAATGGAAAATTTTGAATCAAAAGCTCTGCTTCTTTAGTGACATCGGCTTTGAGGTACCATAGCTTTTGGCACTAGGATATCAGTTGGCTATGCACTATTTGCATGAACAAGTCTTGGAATTGTTTCGAATGTAAATAGTTCCCATCGAAGGTGGGGAGTTTTTTTTCAGCAGAGGCATGGTAAGAGGAGTCACAGGCAGAGAAGTTGAGGCAGGTGTGGCGCTGAGTTCATATATTTTCGATTCCAGACGTATGACCTAATCTTGGTTAAGCTCTTCCAAATGAATGTGCTGTTGCACTTTAAAACCATACGCTTCACGATCGTCATGGAGCTCGACATTATGCAGGTGATATTCATCCAGCTGTTGCCAACCTCGTTAGAGGGTCATGAGTTTACCCCTACACCAGGTCCAAATGACACCCTTCTGGTCCAAACGGTCGATGATTCTCTTCAACGAGCCTGCTATGACCACACTGACATCTCTTGGTGCTGAGGCTTCTGCAGTGTAGTCCTTGACCTCGCTATCCTGGATTTTGAGCCCTTTTGGTGACTGTTCCCCGGTTGGCATGTCCACGTTTGTTTTGGCATGCACATGTTCTGCTGGTAACGGAGGTAGTTGCCTTTGGTAATGTCGTATATATGTTGAGTAAAATACTCGTGTGATGGAGCGACCTCCGGTAGTCATCGGATGTAGCTATTACCTAGTTCAAAATCCTCCCACGTGGCCTCTAATCACCTCAGTTGCTCCGCATAATATCCGGCTTCTCGCTTCCATTAGGGCAAATCCTTCTTGTAGTTTGAAATTACGACTTCGACGATTCGAGCCAATCCTTTTAGGCCCTTGATCAGGCACTCCACATTCGCCATCACGTAGAAAGTCGGAAAGCAGCTGGGAATAGAAAGCACGGATACACCACGAAACTACAAAAAACACCTCACAGCACTTCACAACCTGTTCACCGGCGAAAAACAATTTTTTAGTTATGTACGGTAAATAAATACCAAGTGCATCTCGCCGGGACCTCCAAAAAAAGAGTCCCATTTTGTCCCGAATTTCGATTTTATTATTTTAACTTTACAGAGATACTGAATAACCAACAATTGAAACAAGACCATTAGAACAAGAATTTGCAAAATTTATAACGACCCAACAATTGAACAATGAATAAACTATTGTTTTAAAATTTAGACAAATTCAAACATGAATGAAAAATTTAATGTGGTATTCAAAACGTAAAGCATTTTCGCTTTGTGGTGAATTGAATTTGAATTTGGTGAATTGATTCCAAATAATCGATCAATTGATAAATCAAATAAATAAATCGAATTAATTACGAACGGGCTAATTATTACAGTGCTCAATAACCTTAAATAACTATGCAAGTTGATTGAAGCGTTGATGTTGTCGGATCAAGCCATAATGGACGCTCAGGGGTGTCAGGAACTCAACAGTTCCATTGAATCTACTTTGTACAAAGTGGCCCGATTTACCAATCGGTGAAATATTTGCTATTTTTTAATTTGTTAAAAAAACTCGCAACCAGTTTTTGATCCATTGCAACATACACAATCATTAACTAGATAGACAAATAATAATCTCCAAAAAGTTTTGAAGTAAATTCAAAGATTGTGCCGGGTCCATATGGACAATAGGAGCTTCTGTGCCTATAGCGACGGACAAAAGTCTTCAACTCCTTTTATTGAGATTCTGGTTTCTGTTTGGAAGCTTAAATCAAAAATGCATATATTTATAAAAAATAAACACAAACACTTTTCATAAAAAGGTTAAGCAGAGAAAAGGGAAAACACACAAAATTAAATGAAAAAAAAACAGTACTGGCTGACTTATATACTAATAATTTCCAACTAAAAGTATCCGAATTTTAAAACTTTATGCTGGCTTAATTTTTGATTAAACCCTGTGTAGTATTAATTACTGCTTGCAGTCTTCAAAGAATAGAGGCAATTAAATTATCAGTTTTGCAGATTTAATTTTCGCCCACTCCGTAATGAGCACTTCTTTCAACAAATTTTTATTTTTTAAAGACACATTCCTGAATTTTTCCTTCCAAGAATTCCCATCTATGTTTTATTGGGTTTAAATTCTAACTTTGGAGATGCGAATTAAGCTGTCTGGGACGTAGTGCGGTAGCCACTTCATGACGAAAACTACTCTGTATTTTGGATCATTGTCTTGTTGGAAAATACAGCTCGTTCTAAGGCCCAATATCTCCACTGATGGCTTCAAATATTTCTAATACCGCCGCTCCACATGCGATCGAAATAATTCCGATCTCAAATGGTACCTAAGAACTTCCGCACGATCGTGTGAACCCAACCAGTTGGTTCAGCTGACATGTACGTGTGGACAGATCCTAAAGTACATTTCACAGCAGATGAACACCGGAAACATCAGCGAATTTGAAATTTGTCGCCGTGAGCTCAAAAAGGGGTAAGTAAAGTAAAGACGAAAAATTGCAAGTTATCCGGAAAATTGCACGGCTTTGGAGGTAAAATAAATATGTGTGCATTGTACGTCAGATTTCTGTGCAAGATTTGTGCGGAAAGCGATGAATCGGCTGACGCACGCTCGAAAGTTTGCAACTCACCCGACCGTAAATTGTTCTCCTTTCCAGTACTTAGGGCATCTTCTGCATTTCTATGACATTTTTGATGCATTCTTAATTGGGCGTCTCTTCTGTGGAATATTCATGGGGGAAAGTACCAAATTTTCATATGATTGAATTTGATTCCCAGCCGAAATCACCGATGCGGAAGGGTTTCAGATTGGTGTTAGTGTTTGCCATAGGGACAAATACACCGGGCAGGAATCGTTGGAAAATCACCTCCCAAATCACTTCCACAATCGCCACCACCTGTAAAAATGGAAGTGGAAGTTGCCGAAAAACAGAGGACAAGCAGCTGAAGACATTTATGTGGTTGTGGTACCTGAGACTTTACAGTGAAAACGGAAAACGTAGCGGCGGGCGAGCTTGGGTGACATAGATGAGGACTATCTTGAAAATTTGGGAGGGTAGCCTGAGACGGATTTAGAAATTCAAAACAACAAGTTGGCCGTAGAGCTTTACTTTTTTAGCTTGAATTGAATGAGGAAATGTGTTTGAAAGAAACTCGACGAGAAAACGGGTCGAATCACAGTAGAATAAACTGAAGCCATATTAAAAAGCTATGATGATGGCCCAACGGAAATATATGCCCATTCAAAAACGGATGAGGCGTAAGTACTGGATGGAGATGTTTTTAAATTTTTCAGACGAAAAATACTGTCCATTGTTTATTTTTGGAAATTTGCATGGCAACCATCTAAGAATTTGGACGTCAACCCAAGGACGGGGTTCCGATGGTTTTAGTAATATTAGAGGATGCGTAGTGACTGTAATATAAGGGTGGTCCAACGAAAACGAACGAGGTTAATTGTAAATAAAAAAAAAAAGCTTTCAGAGAATTATGTTAATATTTTTTATTATAATAGAAAGATCTATGACACTTATGCGTATAACAAAATATTGCCTAAATACTCTCCATGGCTACGGTGTCATATGTCTATCCGAAGGTCCAAATTTTCAATGACTCCGAGATGTAATTGAGGTTCAATGTTGTTAATATGCTGAATTATCTCATCCTTTAGCTTTTGAATTGTTCTTGGTTTATTGACGTTTACTTGTTCTTTTAAATGTCCCCAGAGAAAAAAGTCAAAGTGATCATGGCGGCCAATTAACATCGTCACAACCTGAGGAAACACGGCCATTGAATTTCTCGCCCAAAAGAGCCATTGTTCCGTTAGCTATGTGGAAAGTGGCACCATCCTGTTGGAACCACATATTTTCCAGGTCCATAACCTCAGTTTCTGGCCACAAGAAGTCCGTTATCATCTCTCAATAGCAAACACCATTCACGGCAACTGCTTGGTCATCCTCATTTTCAAAGAAGTACGGCCCGATGACACCACAAGCCCATAAACCGCACCAAACAGTCACTCTTTGTGAATGCATCGGCTTTTCAACAATCACTCGTGAATTCTCATTGGCCCAAATGCGGTGATTCTGCTGGTTAACGAATCCACTGAGGTGAAAGTGTGCCTCGTCGCTTAAGATGATTTTCTTTGTAAAGTCACCATTCCCTCCTGTCTGTTCAACCAACCATTTGGCGTATTGCCGACGCTTGAATGGTCAGTAGGCTTCAGCTCTTGAGTCAATTGAACCTTGTCAGCGTATACATTCCAATCTTTATTCAAAATTCACATCAGTGATGTTCGTGAGATGTTCAATTGTTGGGCACGATGACGAGTCGAGGTTGACGGCTCTTGCGCCACACAACAGCAGTGTTTTCCGCAGAACGAACTGGGTGAGCATACAAAGCATAGTATACTCAACTAGTAACCACACTCCATCAACCCTCCGGAAAAATCCGAACACAAGCCGAACAGCAAGCCATAAATCTTCGTTAGCAGGTAGATGGTAAACGCTAATGCGAGGAATGGCGCGAATATAAACATATGCTTCGATGAGAGATTTCAGGGCTACCAGAGCTAAAAAATCAATAACATTGCAGAAAAACAAATTCGTTCCATGCAATCTTTTAGTTTTTTATTAGGACCTGGCAGCACTCCTATGTTCTGAAATGCGTAAAAGAACACGTGCGTCGTTAATTTTATTTGCATTTTGCTTTGTTTCTTGAGCGCGCCAAAAATGGATCAGCTGTAATGCCCCGGATCAGCTGTAATGCCCCTGGGAAAATTCAAAAAGTGTGCAACACAGGGTAGATGAAAGGTGTGGCTACTAGTTGAGTAACCTATGATACAAAGGCAATTTTACATTTCCTACAGACGAGGTTTCCTGAAATTCGCGTACAATTATCCCGATTGTGGACGATTTTGCTGACCAAAAAAATCACAAAGTGCACGAAATGCATTCTGATTTCAACGCTCATTTTAATAAAACGCTTCAACAATCTTAACGCGCTGCTCAGTCGTGTACCTCTCTATGGTTGAATTTGTCAAACACTGAAACAAAGAAATATCAAATTCAGTTGGGTGAAAACTTGACATTAAGGTGTGACTCATAATTCACATCATGCATTATAGTTTAAAAAGCAAAAAGTCAAGAACGAAAATTTAAATCTATCATCCTAAAGTGATGATTAAATACCTACCTATATTGTTCTGCTGGATTTCCCATTTTTAAGCAATAAGTGTACTATTATTGTCGCCCCGAAAACCACTCTGCATGCACTTACCTATTTTGCTCACAAAGAAAGAGTAGTTTAAAATCTCTTTTCTTTAAGTTATAAGCAAGTGCCATCAGTCACAAGTTTTTTAAATTTTGTTTTTAAAAATTGTAAGCAGGAGGGTGCTCCTACCAGAAGGTTGTTTGTAACTTTCCTAGGGTTCGAAACAAATTTTTTAGTAGTGTAAACCGGCCATTTGAATTATTGATCCAATACTTGGATAATGAGTTGTTCCAATTTATCCAAAAGATGCAGAGTTTCATTCATAAGCACACTGCAGCCGCCATTTTGACGGAGCTTAAATAACATTTCTGAATGTTCAGCTCATTGAACATATAAAAATCAAAAGCTATTCCTTAAGTTTTCATGAAAATGCGAAGAAATAAAAATGCCTAGGTCAATTTGAAATATGTATCAACCATGAACACGTGTTATTGTTGTTCAAATTCTATTCAATTGAAATCGTGTCTGATCGCGAGAGGGGGCACAAAATTTTGGTACATTTTGCTACCCCCTGGACCCCGTGATGCATAAAATGACCTTTTTCTTTCAGATTATAATAAAGGGTGATTCATAACAAGTGTACACATGTGAATGGGCCTTAACTCTTATTTACCATCAACTTCAGGTCCATTTATTGACAGATTATGACAGTTTGGTCTTTTACAATTTTAACCATGGCGTCATACACATCAGCCAAACGTTTCATTATTGTTAAAACTTTTTACAAAAATAATGAATCGCCAGTACAAACATTTCCTGCTCTACGTGAATTTTTCGGTCCACCCATAAATTGGCCGGTGAGATCGTGTGATTTGACTCCTTGTGACTTCCTTTGGGGATTTCTGAACGATCGTGTTTACGCTGATGCTCCCCAGAATACTGAAGCATTAAAAAACAATATTCGAGCCAACATGCGCTTAATAACGCCGGAAATGTGCGAAAATGTCATCGAAAATAACAATCAACGTTTGAGCAGCACGAGGTGCACATATGCCCAAAGTAATGTTCTATATTTAATTGTGAGGGACCAAATTTTCATAATTAATAAACATTACAGCTCAATCTTCACAAATATGTTTTTTTTTCGACAAAAATGTGTACACTTGTTATGAATCACCCTTTAGTTTTTATCAAGACCTTTCATTTGATACCCAACTCGACTACCTTTGATTAAAAAAAATGTTTAAGGTCTACTTCGCCTTAAAAAAGTTCTAAATTTTTGGTAAGACCTAAACTTTTGAGAGAATTCTGACCTTTCCACATTATTGCTGTGACGGACAGACAGGTTACGAAACTAGTAGGTCTTTGTAAAAAAATTTTTTACAAAGACGTTAAAAGATCAGAAAAAGGAAATGATAAATATTTCTAGTTTTTGCCCATCAAAAAAATTTATATATAATAAGAACAAAAAAAATTCCAATTTTTTTTTCATTCGATCCTATTCTTTGGAAAGCCACTTAACAGACATTTCACTTGAACGAAAAATAAAGGTTAGGGGAATCAGGTTAGATAGATACACTAAGCAATTAAGCAAGCTACTGTTTCTTGCATTTAGAAAAAAAATACCATGTATGTGTATACTGCCCTGAATCATTGACATATTTATCCAAGGCTGCCTTGTTAGGTTCTTTGTTCATAATTTTTGAATTTTTGTAATTTTTTTTTTTTTGAGCATGAAAATTAGAATATGTGGTGAACTGAAAACACTTGATTTTTTTCTTCCAGCAGCCTAGCTGTTTCAGCTGAAGATGACAACACACAGTTAGTATGCTGTTGACTGGGGTGGGATCACTTATCACCCTCGATAGGTGTTATTGATGGTCCTCTGACCATAATCTTATCGATTCAGTTTCGGCACGTGGTACCCTTGACTGATGCACCCGTTTTTATTAAGGTAGCATGTTCAGATCTTTGAGTTAACGTAGTTTGTTTTTTGTGCCGCGTCCGTGAGTTCTTCGGAAATACGTATTGTGGAGCCTTAATTAGGACTGGAAAAAAAAAAACGTTGACTAGAGAAAAGCCAATTAAATTTTCGGGAAAGCTTGACGTATTTTTAAAGTGGACATTTTACGGTAACTACATTATTTTAAAAGAGCGTAGTCTATTCGCGTACAATCCACAATAAAATCCTCTTTGAACTAGCAAGACGACAAGCAGCTAGCACATGAATAGACTAAACTACGAGTATCCGGTTCGGTAGGCCTTCTGGGGGCATCAGCCATTCATACGTCTTGGACTTTATGTCAAACTACTGATGAGAGGTCGGTTTTGACTTCCCGTGCGGAAATCTCGTTGGACAACAGGTTAATTATTACATACTACTAGTTTCAACAAAAGCCAATTTAACAACCTCAGATACAGCTATGGCTTCCAAACCATAACATTGCCTCCACTGTACTTGACAGTAGGCATCAAATTTTGGTCTCTAAAGCCGTATTCATTTTTCTCCATATTGTATTGTACAACCACCTCAAGAAGGGTTAATTAGGCTCATTTGTGGGATGTAGTTTTAAAAATCATTGTCCTTGTCAATATGAGCCTTGGCAAACTGTAGTCGGTTATGGCGGATACTAACTGATTTTTACGTGAAATTCTGCTTTGGAACCCGTTAAAATCTAATGCTCTCATGATTGTTCCTGCATTGACATTCTTTTTCTTCGCCGTAACTATTTGTTTCAGCATATATGGAGCACTTGATTTCGAATTACTTTTCTTCTTTTAAAATGAGACTTATGTCTCTGCGTGACAGCTTTTGTATGGGTTATTTTCAACGGAACTACTGTTTTAACCATTTCAGTATTGCTGTACATTATAATGTAGTCGATACTAGGGCAAGTATCGATTTTAAGTCGTTACTATTAGTTATTCTAGCGCTTTTTAGTTCTATTTCACTCATCAGTTGGCAAGCCTGTTGATAATAGATCGCCGAATGTCAGTTTCTTGTATCTGTTTTCCTTGGTTGCCATACCGTGTTCAATTGGTGAGTTTTTTTTTTTATTAACTTCAATATTTTACATATTTCCGTCTCAGAATTATTTCTATAATTTAACTGAATGCACTATTTAGTTTTTATCATGTTCAATTAAGTTTTATCGCTATGATAGTGATCTGTAGGCGAAATTGTTTGTGTACATAACAATATACAAAAGTACTCACAGAAGTAGAGATGGTGTGAGTTTAGTTTTTGAATTTTAAGCTTTATATTTCCGTTTATTTTATCATTGATGCTTATTTTTTACGTGATACAGGTCTTCGAAAACCTGACGGCAGGTATTGGACAGAACAAGAACTTTTAGATTGCTTACAAGATGTGAATTTGTCCGAAATTGAGCTTTTGCAGAGGAGGAGCTAAATGAATCCAGTCCTGAAGCAATTCTGATACGACGAGTTGGAGCAGAAATGGACGATGCAAATAAATCAGATAATGAAGCTGAATAGGAATTCATTCTGGAACTAGCAGAGATAGTGCTATCCACCTCTAAGAATATCATCACTACAAAAAATATCAAAAAAATCCAAAATAGAATGGAATGATCAACATTCGTTTATTTAGCCACAAATATTTTGGAATCCACCACCTACTGTCGGTGAAGATATTGGTGCTATAAACACATCGGAATATTTTCACAATATTCCCGACAAATTATTTGATACAATGTGAGAAATGACGAATATTTATGCGATCCAGTGCGGCTCAAATTTTAAGGCTACCAACCTCAAAGAAATAAAAAAATCCATTGGCCTCCACATTCCTATGGGTAATCTACAATATCCAAGAGTACGGATGTATTGGAACAGCTCTGTTGGCGTTCCATTGGTCAAAAACCGCAGGGGGAATGCCGGTCGACAAGAGCACTCTTGGAGGTTAGCATTCTTTGGGGAGTGCCGCCCCTACGTACCCAAGGAAATTCCCGCAGGGAGAAAGCCGGTCGACCAGAGCACTCTTGGAGGCTAGCATTCTTTGGGGAGTTCCGTCCCCACGTACCCGGGGAAATTCCCGCAGGGAGAAAGCGGGTCGACAAGAACATTCTTGGAGGCTAGCATTCTTTGGGGAGTGCCGCCCCCACGGACCCGAGGATATGGGGGGCGCCGTGAGGTTCCCTCTTGGGATTACAGGTCACGACTCTGATTGGATCTGGACTACGCTATGGACAACGAACTGGAATTGACGCTTTGGGCTGGCGGATGTGATGGTTTGGACCTAGTTGCTTTGTACAGTAGCGCCACGGTGAAACTCGTGTGTGAATGGCTCCAATTCAACTATCATACCGTCTCCATCCCGGTAAAACCTTGGCAGGCCTCGGAGTACGTTCGAAGTTCGCACCATTGGGTTGGTGGTGTGAGTTCGGTTGAGACGGACTCCCGATTAGTGCTGGTCTGACTCTGAGCGCTTGTCCCCATAAGGGCTTGTGCCAACCCTCGCATGGCCTCCCTGCTCTGCAAAGATAACCATGGGACCAAAAAGGTGACTACACAGAAGACCGGAGATAGTGGCTCCGAGGGGGGACCCAACAAGACTGGAGCAACCAAAAACAAAAGACCAACAAAATCCAAAAAAAGAAACGAAAAATAATAACAACAACGACGACCCAACAAGCGGTTGCAGGCACGATGTCAACAGTACATCGAGAGCTGTACTAACCACGAAAAAAACGAAGACTAACACGACGACACTGACGGTAGACGAAAAACGGAGAACAGCAGACAGTCTGGTTCTGACTGAGATTCCAGCGGCGTTCGGGCGCAGCAAAAAAATTATGCGAACGCCCGAGCGTCCTATTAAGGAGAAGCGGGAAACTCTGCAGGATGCTTCAGGTGTCCGAGCAGTGGAAGATAACATAAAGAGCACCAAAAATTCGATTGTCACCGCTGCGATCGTTACTGTAGCGACCGATGCAAGGGTCACAAATCCCGACATTGCAACGAAAAATCCAGAAGACAACGAGGAGATTACGGCACTAAAAACAAAGAGTGACCAGACACCGCGTGATTGTACCGCCAACGTTGAAAATGCGGCGGAAGTACTGCATTCGGAAACGGAACGCGATAACTTCTCCCAAGGATGGTTGCAAGGTACAATTGTGGCCCAGCGATATGAGGAAGAGAGGCTACTCCGAAAAGCGGGAGATGTTCTGAAAAGAATACAAGCTGCATGCGACTCCCCAAAAATCAGTAAAACAGCAACGGCAGGGCTCTTTGAACTAGAGGAGCTTCTGGATCGCATAGGCCACTATCGGAGGAGCTGGTTAAGGGCCGAACATGAACAGAAAGCTACAGAGGCGCTTGGGGCAAAATCTAAAGGCGACATGCAGATAGCTCCATCAGTAAAAGTCAATAATAGGATGGCGTCTAGCCCTATCGAAGGAGATCGTGATAAAAGAAGGAAGGAGGAGGCACTTGATGGGCGTGGAGCACCAGATCACGGGTTTCAGACAGTGCTGACAAAAGGAGCGAAGAAAGCTGCAAAGAAACTCCTTCAAAAAAAGCCAGAAAGTAAAGTTCGCACGGACGCCCAATTAGAAAAAGGACCTGAGGCAAAACAGGAGAGGCAGAAGCCCCGACGAAAACCCCGGCAGCAGGCACTGCTTGTAAAGCCCCAAGATGGCCGATCCTAAGCGGAGATACTGCGGGACATCAGGGGAAACGTTTACCTTAGCCCGAAGACACCAATACTACCATTAAAGTAGTACGACCAACGCGGTCGGGCAACATACTGGTCGAATTCGGAGCAGAGGCCGGCAATAAAGAAGCATTCTGTGACGCAGTAAAGAAAGTCCTCGGCAAAAGCGCAACTATAGTCCCGCTCGAGCCGATGACAACGATCGAAATACGGGACATTGACTGCGTGACGGATCTGGCCGAGGTAGAAGAGGCCATCAAAAGGGAGTTCCGTAGCGTGGGAAGGATCAAAGTGAGACTGACCCCAGAAAACAACAGGGGACAATGCATGGCCATAGTTGACTTGACCGAAAAGGACGCCGAACGATTCCTGAACAAGGACAAAGTACGAATTGGGTGGATTGTCTGTAGAATACGGCGAAGAGCAACGCCTCTTCAATGTTTCAAATGCCTTGGTTATGGTCACACAACACAAGTATGCAAAGGACCCGATAGGAGTTCTCTATGTTACAAATGCGGTGAAACGGGACATAAAAGGAAAGAGTGTACGAAGGAGGCACACTGTATTCTTTGCAAGGATGCTGATCCAAAATCTGATTTTGGACACGCCTTGGGATCAGGAAAATGCCGAGTGTTCCAGGAAGCCCTAGCCAAGGCAAAATCAGAGCTCAACCGCCCAAAATCTGCTTGAGCAGTTTGCGAGGGACATGAAAGCCGACTTTTTGCTGCTGAGTGAGCAACACCATAATAAAAGTCCTACCTTATGGTATTCTGATGAAACTGGTACTGCTGCCATCTGGGTTCGAAACAGTGACTTTCAAGCGGAGAAATGTGGACGGGCGGATGGTTTCGCAATCGAATGGGGCATGCCTCAGACGGATCCGCGGGAAAAACGAATCCTGGAAATGGCGGCCAGGACGGCCCTCGTCGTACTAAACTCCGGAAATATGCCGACTTTCCGCCGTATTGGCAGTGAGGGAACCATACCGGATGTAACATTTGCCGCGGAGTCCTTAGTACAAAGGATACACAACTGGGAAGTATTAGAGGACTACTCAGCCAGTGATCATCAGTGCATTCTGCTTGAGATAAGTGATGCTGTCTCCCGACGGCCTTGCTCTCGGCCTTCTACAACTGGATGGAACATCGGAAGGATGGACGTCGAGAGGTTCGTCAAGGCTCTCACAGAAGGTGAGCCGCTGCAGGGAGCTTCGGAGGGGATGAAAGAACTGGCAGCTCAAGACGTGGTGAACTCTACTATGAGCATCATTAAGACTGCATGCTGCGCTTCTATGCCCCGTCAAAAAACCTGGCACGGCAAGCACCCAGTGTACTGGTGGTCAACTGAAATCGCTGAAAAGCGAAGGGAGTGTCACAAGCTTCGACGGGAGGCTCAACGGGCGCGGAACCGTGACGAGGCAAGCAACCGACTGGCAGCATATAAGTCGGCAAGGAAATGCCTTCGCATATTGATCAGTAATAGCAAGGCTCGCTACTGGCAAGACCTAGTGCACAATGTGAACAAGGATCCGTGGGGCCATGGCTACAAGCTGGTCATGGGGAAACTTGGTGCCCTACGGAAGCCTTGTATACATGACGCGGAAAAGATGGACGTGATAGTGCGGGGACTCTTCCCCGCCCATTCCGTCCGTGTTGACGCTGTCCATGGTGAAACAGCAGTCAAGGGCGCACTCTTCACACAGCTGGAGCTGGAGGAGGCAGTCCTCTCATTGAAAACGAGGAAGGCTCCAGGTCCAGATGGTGTTCCAGCTGAGGTGTTGTGGCTCGTCTATCACAATTGTCCTGACTTGCTGCTCAGCACATTCAACGCTTGCCTACGGGGCGGGGTTTTCCCGGTACGATGGAAGGTGGCGAGGCTCATGCTGATCAGCAAGGTGAAGGGAGATCCCGAATCGCCGTCTGCATACCGCCCGTTATGCATGCTAGACTCGGCTGGGAAAGTGCTAGAGAAACTCATCAAGGGATGACTCACTGACGCGATTCGTGCTGCTGGGGACCTATCTCCTCGGCAGTACGGCTTTAGAGCAAGACGCTCTACGATTAACGCGATTGCAGAGGTGGTGAACGCGGTCCAAAAGGCAGAGGCATATAGTCGCACCAAGCGACGGATCGTCCTGTTGGTGACACTCGACGTCAGGAATGCCTTCAACTCCGCTAGATGGGTGGATATTCTGGATACGCTGGAAAACTTTTTTCAAGTTCCAGAATATCTAATGCGGCTTTTGAGGAACTACCTAAAGGACCAAAACCTGCTCTACGACACGACACAAGGCCAACGAAGGATGGAAATTACATCGGGTTTTGCCCAGGGATCTATCCTTGGTTCGGACCTTCGGAACGTGTCTTACGACGGGCTACTGAGACTTGAGATGCCAGATGAGTCGCGCTTGGTCGGCTATGCGCATGATGTTGCGGCTCTGGTCGCTGGACGCACCGTTGAACAAGCGCAACTTAGGCTAGGTATACTAATGCGCCGAGTGAGGGACTGGATGACTACTCGCGGGCTCAGTTTAGCACTGGAGAAAACCAAAGTGGTCATCTTGACAAAAAAGAGAATCCTTAGAGTAAGAATGTTCAGTATTGGTGACATACAAATCGAATCGAAGCCAGCGGTGAAGTACCTAGGGCTACTGATCGACTCGAAGATGAGTTTCTCTGAGCAAATCAGGGTACCGGCTTAGAAGGCTTCTTCGGGAACATCGGCTCTGAGTCGACTTATGGCCAACGTAGAGGGGCCCAGTCCATCAAGAAGACGCCTCTTGATGAGTGCTGTGGGGTCAGTGCTACTATACGGAGCAGAGGTGTGGGGCGACGCTTTCAGCAAGGAGGTATACCGGAAACGTTTGGCACGGGTACAGAGCAGAGGAGCACTGAGAATTGCATTTTCGTAGCCAACAGTCTCCGACTCGGCGGTGAGAGTGATTGCAGGCGTGATACCTATCGCACTCCTTGCTAGAGAGTGCCACGCTATTTACCTGCGCCAAAACGAGGATGCGAGGGAGATAGTAGTCCGCGAAGAGAGACAGCGCTCGCTCAACGATTGGTAGCATTCTTGGGTGAATTGCGCGAAGGGAAGGTGGACTGCGCGCCTCATCCCGGATGTGAGACCGTGGCTAAATTGAAGGCATGGTGAGACTGACTTCTATCTGACCCAGCTTTTGAGCGGGCACGGGTGCTTTCAGTCTTACCTGCACAAGATCGGTAAGTCACGGTCTCCCGATTGTCGGTTTTGCCCAGGAGAGGAGGACAATGCCTGTCACACATTTTTTGCGTGTACGAAATGGGTCAGGCTGCGAAGGGAATTCTACAGGGAAACGGGGGAGCTCACCCCGGCTAATATAGTTGCGGTTATGCTCGAACCGGTTGACAAATGGAACCAGGTGGCACATTATGCTCGGGCAGTCCTAAAATATAAAAGGGACTCACAGCAGCCGGGGGCGCTGGGGCTGGGGGATCGCTCTTCAGGCGATTCCTCTTCCCCTCTCCCCTCCCGCTAGGAAAGGGATCCCCCAGCTCAAAGGCGCTCCACGGCGTAGCAAAACGAGACCTGGCCCGAAGTAATGTGTCGAACGCTTCCAGGCTGGGTTCGCAGGTTGACAGGAGAGGTGTTTAGTGGGTAGTTCAGTCGCGCATAGGAGTCCCACACTGTGTGCATAAATAGTATTTACCTCCCTACCACAAAAAAAATAAATTGGTCAAAAAACAATATCCGTGAACAGATTTTCAGTTTACGAAGTCATTTGCATCTGATGAATAATTTACAAATTCCTAATGGCAACACAAAGTTAGGCCCATTACGAAGCTATTAGGAAAAGGTGCATGGAAATTATATCAGTCGAACAATGCGTTTGTATAGACGAGCAAATTGTTCCATTCAAGGGGCATCATCATTGTAAGCAATATATGAAGGGAAGTCCAAATCCTTGGGGATTCAAATTGGTCGTTTTGAGTGAGTCTAGCGGCTTAATTTTGGATTTATTGCTATACCAGGGAGCAAAAACGGAAATCAATCCGGCATATGTGAGTGAACTAGGTCAAAGTGCTGCAATTGTGGTTCAATTAAGCAAAAGATTCCAAGCCCCTGGGCATATGTTATTTTTAGGGTTTTGTAAAACAATTTCACAAAACCCTAAATTGTAACCCTAAATTGTAACCTGTCAATCCGTCTGTCCGTCCGTCCGTGTGTCACAGCAGTTTTTTCTCGCAAAGTACTTAAGCTATAAACACCAAATTTTCCAAGGAGGTGTAAAAAGGGGCTCTCTTGAAAATCCAATTACAAAAAAAAAATTTATATAGTATTTAAGGAGGTTCGTCCAATATAGGGGAGTGGCTCCCGAAAAAAATTTCATCAAAGATAGTCAATATGGGTATCATATGAAAGGTTGTAATGAGAACTTTTCAAAACAGGTCTTAAATTGACATTTTTTGCTTCAGGGGGCGATAACGAAGTGGAAATACACGGAAAATTTCTGTCTCCCCTTGCGTTTGGACACCTGTGATCCGAAAAATCTGAAAAAAAATCATAGAAATAGATGTTAATGAGAACAACAAATACCTTAGAAGTCGAAATTCGCTCAGTTTTGTTAATAATAGCATAATCTTTGAATTTCACATTTTCCCCAATAAAATCGTAGACTGAACAAAATTCGATGTTTAAGTAGTTACAATAAGGGCCTAATACCCGGCAGGTTTGAGGAAAATCGAATCATATTTTCTGAAGTTATAGCCATTTTAAATTTCTGCAATTACAACAACAATAACACACGGTTTTGGCATTTTATGGACGTCTCATCGGTTCAGGCCCTGCAATTTTGATTTGATCTTTTTAAAATTTCCAGGTAAGATTTATAGCAATACATATTTTTTTGAATTCATGATTTGAGTGATTGTTGTTAGTTTGGAACAAAATGGCGACCATTGAAAAAAGAGAAACAATGGATTTTCCTTCAAACGTGCGCATATCTTTGACATGTTTCTTGACTCTATTTGTTGCTGGTGAACATATTATGGAGAGGTTGGGTACAAAACCCTTCTGACATGAGCGTAGGTCTGTCTACCCAACTTGTTTGATAATTATTTTTCATCTTATTATCTTATACGAGAATCAAATACGGGCTGCGTGTACAATAAGAATGGACCGATTTTCAGGAAAGGATAGAATAAGAATGTAGTTTCCCTACTGATGAAGAAAACAAGAGGCCATTCCAAACAATTTGTTAATAAAGAACAAGATGCCGTTGTAACTAAACGGATAGACAACAAAGTTGTGTCAATGGCGTCAACTTTTGTACACGTAGGAGAACCCGATTTTTGTAAGCGTTGGAACAAAAAAATGAAACGATATGTCGATATCAGCCGGTCAGAAATAATAAAAAAATATAACAGGTCCATGGGAGGAGTTGACAAGGTAGATTTTTTGATTGCATTATATCGGATTTTTTTGAAATCTAAAAAATGGACGCTACACATGATATTTCATGCAGTAGACCTGCTGCTTATCAATCGCTGGCTGATGTACTGCAAGAAATATCAAGGTGAACCGAAACATCGACTTGACCAGCTACATTTTCGACAAGAGGTGGCTGAATTTCTACTAAATTCAGGAATGATCGTTCAAAGAAAATGTGGACGGCCTTTATCCGCTGTGTGTTCCCCCTTCACCGTCACCTTCTTCCTCACCAGCAATAGACGTTCGACCCGTGGCGATGGTAGCAAAGGACCATTATAGTCATTTCCCAGACATGGACAAGAATGAAAAGGCCATAACAATAACAAAGGATGCGGTGGAAGAACGCATTGCTCTTGCACAAAATGCAATGTGCATTTGTGTTTGAAGAAAGAAAGAAATTGTTTTATTGAGTTCCATTATTAAAATTTGTCTTGTTTTTATTTCCACTTTTGACATGTAAAATAATTTGGTACTAATAAAGAACCTGTTAATTGCAAATCATTTTTCTTTTGATCCTTTTTATAGGACTTTGAGGTTTTTGTAACTTATTTTGACAAATTTAAATTTGAGTATATTTGTACATTATAATATACCACCTTAAATATCATTTACCGTAACAGATATTGACATACAAAAATTTTCAAAAATTACAAAAAAGATTTCAAACGAAAAAGTAATCCCCGTTGGCAGCACCAGCCGGAAAGGTGAATTTCTCGTATGTAGCGTAAGATTTCGGAAAAGAATTTGGCTTGCGTACTATTAAACTTCTTACTGCAATTTTCATAACACCACATGGGTATTTATTGACATGAAAAGAATCTGCCGACGTTTGTATTTAAAGACCCTTTATGGAGGCGCAAATATTTTGCTAATTCAATTGAGTTGCAAATTTATGGATCACATATTGAAACTGGCAGATAATAAATTGTTATAAAGTAAACATATAAATACCGGTGCTGTCCTTCTCACATTTGCTGTTTATATATTTCACAGTCGTTACCACATAAAGGTGATAGCTTGTCGGCTTAAATAGCTCAAATAGATAATTTCAAAAGATTTCCATAAAAGTTTGATCAGCACTTGTGTTGCTATTAATATAAATATTTTCAATTCTTTTCTGAACTTTCAGGGGCCACCATTTTGGATTTTTATTGAAAATGGCTGCTAAAAATATTAAGCTGTAAATTTTCGACTTTTTCATTTGTCATCCGATTTGCATAATTTTTTGCAGGTTAAATTAACTTGCTTTAATAACTTATAATTTCAAATTTCATTGGAATCTGTTGAGAAACTTGGCTGCTAAAGAGCTACAGAAATAAAAAAATTAAGTCACCCCCCTGTATGGGGAGGCCCCCCTTAAATACTTTAAAACATTTTTTTGCACTGCAAATTTCGAAAGGCACCACTTTTGACCTGCGTAGAAAATTTCCTCATTCTAGCTCATGTGATTTGCAAGGAAACTTACTGTGACGCACGAACAAGTCACGATTTCATAATTTTTCAGGGGATTGTTAAAATATTTTAACAATATCCTAAAAATGGTCTGCTATATAAGCACTTTCAAGTTAAGTAATTTAAAACGTTTCCATGAAAATTATTCATTATTTCAGTTGCTATTAAAATAGCGTGCATTTGATTTTGGATTTTTTTAAACCTTTGTATGCTAGGACCTCATCAATCAATGCGGTGAATCTCGTTCAAATCAGAGTTTCACTCTAGACAGGGCAAAATTATTCAAATTTTGGTGAAAACGGCAGCTAAAAATATTAAGTTTTAAAATTTCGACTTTTTTATTTTTCACTCGCATAATACAAGAACTTAGTACAAAGATCCATAATCTCAAGTTTCATCAAAATCTGTTGGAAAATGTGACCGCTAGAAGGCCTCAAAAACCTGACAACGTCGCATATTTAAACCACCGCCATTTTGAAAATTGCACACGCATGATCACCAAAATGTCAAAGTTTTTAGATCTAATTGATTTCTATCTTAAAATCAAATTTCATATGCATCGGATTAAAATTGCGACTTTTAAAGGACTTTGAAATTTTGAGTTTCACCTGGCCGCCGTTTTGTTTTTTGCGACATGACCTCCAGTTTTTTTGCATAACTCTTTATATGCTTATAGTTTCTATCAAAGTACCGAGTTTCATTGACATTAGTTGAAAGCTTTGGTCAAAACTACAACAAAATTTCGTACGTTTTTCGACCTTTGAGCGGCCGCTTTTTTGTTTCTGCTGTACCGACTTTGAATTTTTTATTGTGAAATTCATCACATACATCAGTGAACCTTTGCACCAAATTTCATCCAAATCGGAGCTACAGGGTCTGCATAATAAGTAACCGGACTGACCTCAGGAAATTTTTTATTGGCAAAATATGTACAATTTTTCTTTAGAAATCTTCAAAGTAGTCCCCATTGGAGTCAATAACACGCTGATACTGGATTTTTCAATCCCCAAACGCTCCCCGGAAGTCGGCAACCTCGATGCTGCCTAGAACCCTCGTCGTAGCATGTTGAACGTTTTCCAGAGTCCCGAACCGCGTCCCCTTCAGGTGTCTCTTGACCTTGGGGAACAGAAAAATGTCCGCTGGTGCCATATGCGGGCTGTAAGAACTCTGGTTCGGTTTGCAGTCAATCAAGGATTTCCGAAGCGACACCAACACGACGCTCATTTTGCTCATCAGTCAGGTGTTTGGGATACCAGCTTCGCGCAGATCTTCCTCATGCCCAGATCGTTCTTAATAATGTTGTGAACGGTCATCTTATCAATTCCAACCTCATCTGCGATAGCCCGAATTCTCAGACGATGATCATTGTTCAACACATCACGCACTTTTTGCACATTTGTGTCCGTGTGACTCGTTGATGGAGGACCGACGCGCTGTTTGTCATGGATGTCATCGCGGCCCTCCCGGACATTTATGTGCCACTGAAACACATGAGTTCTGGACAGAGCATCCTCACCGTAAGCCTCTTGAATCATTTGAAGAGTTTCCGTGGCCATGTTCTTGAGTTTGACACAAAATTTGGTGCTAACACGTTGCTCGATCGTACGTTCCATTTTCACTCCGACGACGTAACTGAACACGCACTCCTCTCTCGCTCGATGCTATCTCTCCAAGCGCTTGGAGGCAACTGCTGCAGCTCGGTTCTCTTTACCTAGACCCCCACCACCACTACAACTCCAGATACCGGTTAGCAAACGCTTTGACGGTGCGAGGCAGGCTCAGTCCGGTTACTTATTATACAGACCCTGTATACTTTGGTCAGAACAGAAATCATGATTTTTCATCTAAAATGGCGGCCATTTTGTTTTTGCCTGGAAGGAGGCAGTAATTGCTTTTTGCGATGACATTTTGCAATCCTTACAGTTCCAGACAAGCGATCAAACTAGAACAGGATTGCAACAGTACATATACCGAATGACAATAAGAAAAGATTGAAGAAATTTCGATACATTCAATAATTGTGCTTATTTGATATCCACAGGCCAGTTCTCTTATTTTTTAAAGCCATCGGGCCTTGCATTGTTGTGAGAGCAGACGCGTTTCGACTACTTCGAGTCATCTTCAATGTCTAAAGAATGTGTTGAAGGGAATGACTTTATATAGTCGTAGGATGGGTTAAGTGGATGGGTAATTAGTGGATGGGTAATCAGCTACCTAACTGTGATACGTGAACAAAGACGATTGGACTACAAAATACACAGAAAACCAACCACAACTGATCATACCATACATGAAACTTCTAACCACCCTGCACAACATAAGCTAGCAGCGTATAGATCAATGGTGCAGAGACTTCCCTCCGTCCCCATGACTCCTACTAAATACTCCAACAAACTAAATAACATTTACAGAATAGCTAATAATAACGGATACAGACAATGTGACATTGACAAACTTGTCACACAGTACGAACAAAAACAGGAACGCCAACCGACTGAAACTCATAAGAGCGACCAACAGTGGGTTTCGTTAACATACGTAGGCAAAGAGACATACAAATTATCAAACTCTCTTAGTAAATACAAATTGCAAACTGCATTCAAAACGAACAACAACATTGGAAACAAACTAAAACCAAAACTGAATGACACATCAATATACGAAAATAGCGGCATATACAAACTGACATGCAAGGACTGCGACATGGTATATATAGGAAGGACAACACGAAAACTAACGACAAGATACAAACAGCACTTACGATCTTTCTTACACAACAAGGTAGACCCCAGTTATGCGACGCACCTATAAAACCATGCAAATGAGCCGGACGCTATGACAAACTGTATGAAATTGATACACAAATAATGCAAAGGACTGAGACCTGACATCCTAGAACGGCTTGAAATTTATAAACATAGAAAAACAGACGGTAACATTATCAACGAACAACTTGTTACCAATTCCGAAGCAATTTTCTCAGTACTAGACCACACTTAGACGAAAACGGACACGAGATGGAACAGAACAAACGGACATCCAACAAGCAAAAAAACAAGAACCTAATATCCCTCTACATTGCATAATTTAGTACTTGACGTAAATTGCTATCTGACCTAATTACCCATCCGTTAATAACCCATCCGCTTAGCCCATCCTACGACTACATGAAGTCATTCCCTTCAACACATCCTTAAGACACTGAAGATGACTCGAACTAGTCGAAACGCGTCTGCTCACAGAACAAAGCAAGGCCCGACGGCTTAAAAAATTTTTTTTCGATACGTTTACTTACAAATTTTTTTATTATACATGATTCAGCACTGACGGTCGTAGACTAGTGTCCATTCAATGTTTTATGTTTTACGTTTTTTTTAAATTTCTCCTTAATTTTGCTATGCAAAGTTCTTATCTTTGTTTTTTATAAATATATCTATATGTTACCGGAGAAGGTGCGCCAATGGATTTTTGATTAAAGCTTCCAATTAACCAGGATTTCAATCTACGGAGTTGTCAAGACTTTTGCCGGCTACTGCATGTGTAACTCCATGGAAGATTTCCTCCAAATAAGTCTTTATTATTGACAGTTCAGTAACTTAATCCAATTTTCCCAGACTGTATCAAACTAAACAAGTATCCCATGATGTTGGATTCAGCATATTCCTTTATCAATCTCTATTGAGTGTATAATGCTGTAGAAATCAAACAACTAAATTCAGCATGTTTTGGAAATCAAGCAAAAATTTTATTAATATTAATATCACTCACCAAATCCTTTCTTGAATCCATTAAGTCACCAAAACTCTATATGTCCATAAGAAAAAGAAAACTTGTGAAGAGGTTCTTCCTATTTTTCATTTCACATTCAAACATAATTCAGTAGAATATTACGATATCTTTCTAGCCAGCAGCATTTTGCAATGACTATACGGAATTGCAAAATATGTTACCGAGACTTTGCCAGAATACATTTATCATATGCATCTCACAGAGTCAAAAGTTAGTGGCATTCCACACTCTCCATTTGCAAAATGTACACCGGGAGCTTTCTTGGCTCACTTTATTTTCGTAGAATGTCGTGCAATATGTTACTCCTTGAACCACGCCGAAACAGCTCTCGCTCATCTTACTGACGATGACGGAGTCTGGGGTGCAGTTCGATTCCCAGATCTACATGCAGACCATGTGTAAGTGAAATGTCTGTGTGCATGTCGACGAGTATGAGTGAGTAGTCACATATGCGAGGAGTTCGTAAAAACTGTCCTAAAAGTTTCGACCATAGTTGAACTCCCAAGCGTTTTCGCTCCATTCGAACATGGCCAACACCGGGATTATAATAATTCAAGCATTTCGATAAAAATGGATAACCGCTCGTAACCCGCATCAGATAGTATGGGACGAGTCCTGAGTCCTGTAGCTGAATAGGATGGATTTTCTATGCAGGGAATGTGAACTCTATTTTCTTTTGAACCATATTAACAAATTCTACAATCCAACTATCCATATAACTCATCACCATTCATTAGAAGCAGAGAATGCAATTAATTGAAATCCATTTGCGAAGAAGGAAATGTCCTTGAGTCTTCACGTATTAACGAAATAATTTCACGGGTCACCGTTTCGATACCACTGTCCGTCAAAATATGATAAGCGAACGACCGGCGGCGCCTAAGGTGGGCAGAGGGCTGCAAAGCACCTATAAAATGTTCCAGGTGAACTTATTTGTAATGCATGTTGGATTGTCGGTGAGTTTCTGCTGTATCTGCAACTTTTTCCTGGAATAGTATCGGCGGCTGATGCTCTTGTAAGACTCGTAACCAACCACACGAACATGTACCTGAAATTTGTATCTATAAAATCTCATATGTATGCGTATTTTGTACTTACGTCATGAAATATGATCATGACCATCATTTGTGGGATCAGACTTTGGGGATGAAAATTGATAAACCATTTCTCATAGGGTTATGGCGAAAGTAATGCTATCTCGGAAATTGAGAAAACTTTTTACACACTACGTGAAACTATTGAAGAAGTTGAGTTTGCTGTAGTGAGATTTTCTGGACATTATAGGTAAAGTAGCGATTTTTAGGAGAGCCATTTGTGCGGAAGAGAAAGGCAAATTACAGTGCTTTAGCAGGATTTATTTTTGAATTAATGAGAATAAATAAATGTTTTATAGTATAATTTAGTTTGTCAAAGTTTCATCTGTAAAGCGAAGCTTCCTATCTTGCTTAATGCTCTAATCTATAATTTTTTTTTCAGGGGATAAATCCAGAAATAGTTCTCAAGAGCAGCAAAAATAAAGGGCTTTCCATCAAATACATAACAATCTCGTATCTTTATATAAACGCATCCTTAAACTTTTTAAATAAACTGTTAATATCAAAAGGTTAGTTGAAGTCAACACTTTTATCATGATTAAGTTTACGAACCAGCAACTTTTCCAAATTTCGGCCGAAAGAATCGTCCCACTCGACGGGCTGCGCGTACTATAGTGGATGAATTCGAGTCCAAATTTTTACTATTGGGCGTTCCGGTGCCAAAAGAGCGTCGTATCACTCGGAGTGAAGGAAATATTGCAGCCGTAAGTGCATCGATTCAAAATGAATCTAAGCAGTCAATTCCACGTCGTTCTCAAAAATTGGGGATCGCTCAAACGACACTGTGGCGTATTTTGCGAAAAAATTTTGGCCTTCATGGTTACAAGATCAAATTGACCCAAGAGCTAAAGTCACTTGACCATTCAAAACGCCGAAACTTCTCCAATTCGGCTCTGGCAAAGCTTGAAGAAAATGAAGAATTTCATCGAAAAATCATCTTCAGCGATGAAGCACATTTCTGGCTCAATGGCTTTGTTAACAAGCAAAATATGCATTATTGGTCAGCAGCAAACCCTTATGTGCTTCTTGAGATACCGTTAAATCCATAAAAAATTACTGTTCGGCGTGGTTTCCATGCCGAGGGTGTGATTGGGCCGTATTTTTTGTGGATGAAAATGACCGTCATGTTAACGTCAATTGAGAGCGCTATTGTGTTATTTAGGAGCATAATTTTTGGCCAGAATGGAATGAACTTGACATCAACGATATGTGCTTTCAAAAAGATGGTGCCACACAGAACGCCTCACAATCGATTTGTTGAAAGCCAAATTTGGTGACCGTGTTATCTCGAGAAACGGTCTAGTCGAATGGCCACCTTGTTCATGCGATGGTTTATGCCGATAAGCCAGCAACTTTAAACGAGCTCAAAGACAACGTTCAACGCAAAATCACCAACGTTCCGGTCAAAATGTGTGCTAGAGTGGTGGAAAATTGGGTTAAAAGAATCGACCGCTGTAAACGGGTTCGTGGTGGTCACATGACCAAAATTCATGAAATTTAATGCTTGTGCTACACCCGCAATAAATTTGAACTCAATATCTCAAATATTTCTGTATTTTATTAAAAGATGAAACTGTTATGTCCTTTATGGAAAACTCTTTGTCAGTTTAACAACAAAACATCTTCTCTTATATTTGAATCCTCCTTCTTTCCATCTTAAAAGTACCCGCCTTCAATTGAACTTAGCTAGTAAATACAAAGTTAATGTTACTTTTTCAATTGTTTATTTTATATTATGAATGTCAAAGACACAGGTTTTACTTTTTAATTATATACATAGATTAGCTTTACATTTTGTGCAATCCTCTTACATTTCTAACTTATGTTATGGAAATTATATCTATTTAACTGACCCATCCCAAAAAACCCACCAGTGGCCATTTAATTATATTGCATATCTTCGGCTGGAAAATGGCCCCTCTTCGGGAGTTTTTATAAAAACGTTGGAGAAGAAGAAGCGAGACGTCCAACACTGCATTTTTCAGGCATGGATCTATATCTGCAGAGTGACTCCGCAACTTCCAAGTATAAGACAAGGGTTTCAAACAAATCACAAATATTTACTCATGGTAATTATGTTTCATTCAATTGCTTCATCTAAACTTCTTTCAACCATGGAAGTCACCGCATTTGCAGGCAATAGAATGATGTCTCGTGTCTGACTGGATGAGGGAGGTGGGTTGCCCGTGACATAATGGCTTGAACTTGTGGAGTCTCAGATGGTATGGATTTTTGTGATGCTCCGTCAAAGACCTCCGACTGGGGCCCTTGGACCCGGTAAGCCCACTGAAGAGGGGTTGTACACCACTTACTTTGCCAGGGGCCCCAAATGAGGTCACCAAGTGAGAATGCGATCGAGTCGGGAGGTTCATACCAGCCTAACCTTCAATTTGATTTGCGCGGGAAACCAAATCCTACCTATCCCTGGATAATGTTCCTTACTCCAGCCCGTACTTTAGCGCTCCTTGCGCTCTCACCCACAGGTGGTATTCGGGGACACTTCCACATGGCGGTTGTAAACCATGCCAAAGTCTCGCCACTGTCGCAATAACTACAAGTAAACTCGCGAGCTAGACTTTACGCTTTCCACTAGAGACACCTTTTTTTCACTTCTTCCATTACATTTATTGGCGGTCTCTATATATAAATTGTAAATATTTGTACAATTCAAAAAGAACATTAACTACTTACTGCCTATCGCTACCCTTGTTTCCACTTGGTTGGGGGCCCTTAGTTTTCTCGATGGCTGGTTTTGATTGCTCGTTCCTCGCCAGTTGAAAATTGTAGCACAAACTGCTCATCGTCCTCCTGTCCACCTCTTATCATACCCTTTTTTCCTTCCTTCCTTCAATGATTCGGCTTCTTGCCCATTCCTTATCGCCGCTTGGTGAATTTTGTCGCCGTTTGTTTCCTCGTCCAACTTCTCCAAATCAATCCGAGAGAAGAGAGCTTTTTCTCGTACTCCGGGGTCTTTTACAGTCTCGGGGAGACACGGCCCCCTCTCGTGCGACACGCTTTCCAATGTTTCTTAAGCTTCGTAGCCAGCAAAGTGGTAATGCCTCACTGCACTACCGCCTTGTAGTTTCCACGTCTACCATCGAGCATCTTGTTTGACTAGTGTCATCATTTCCTTGCTTTGCTGCTGCATAACACACCTGACATTAAAATACGTCAAATGTGATTGTTTAAATAAAATCTGCCGACTCAAACACATACATTGGGAGTGGAACTATACACACATTGAGATAAAATCGGATCGGCGGAAGAAATATTGTTCAAATCTACAACACATTCCACTCAATGCACTTATTATATGCAATTGAATGATTTCCAGGACTACTAAAGCCCCGATTGTAGTTTCGCCTAACATTATTGTGCACTGTATTTCGATTTAATGCATTAATTCCCGATACTGCACAGAGCACATAGACAGCTTTGATGGAAGCTGCTTCTCGCATACCACTGGATATATCTGTTTGAGTTTCAGCTGCATGCGTATTAGCCGCTGGTGAAACATATCTTACACCACTAACCCTATTGTTATTAATCATACCATCAGTACGTAGTTGTTCCACCGTCACTGTTGATTTTGTATCCTTCGATTGTAATGTACTTTTCCCAGATATTGAAGATTTATAGTTTTCACGAATTTTCCCGCATAATGCGAATTTGAAGGCTTGGTAGGTTGAACAACAAATTGCTGTCACAGGCATTGAACATAAGACTCGAGCACCTAAGCCTTTGAAGAAGCAGAGTGGCCCGGCCACTCTGTAAATGTGCCTTATCGCTTCTTTCATTCCTTCCGTAAAATCGGTTTCCTGGGTATTAAGCAGTGTTTTCACAGCATCTAGTGTATTAAATGCAGAGGCAGCAGCACCAGCTGCACCACCAGCAACCATATGAACTAGACAATTATATTTTCTTTCATTATTGAACATATTTTGAAAAAAATTCGTAAGTCGTGTAAAGTGTATGGCAGATTCATAATCAATTGTGTAGAGTATGAGCGATAAAATGCACCGAACCCTTCGTTTCTATAGATTCCACTTGTGCATTCTAAAACTGAATTGTATGGTGAATTGTACATTTGCAGCCTACGCTTTATCACGTCAACTAAATTCGATATGGCATCATGTATAAGTGTCGTGACAACTGCTGATACCATGTAATTGATTTGATTGTGCTTTGTGTATTTTGCCAACGTTTCTTTTGTACTGCAGCTAGAATGTTGGCACTATATTTTCCATTGTCGAATTTAGCACTGTGGACACCTACAGCCACCAAAGCATCTTCAACGCTTTACTTTTCTCGAGTTTCTTCAAATCAGGTAGTATATGCATACAATTGATGCAGCAATATGTGAAGAAGTCCAGAACAACTACTTTGCCTTTAAGCAATTCCGTAAATGTTAACGACTCAGTTACATTAAACCAGTCGATATCTTCTTTAAATTCTGGAATGGGTTTTGCCTCCGAATCAGCCTCCTCTCAATATTTTCTCAATATTTCTTCAGCCTCCTCAGTCGTTTTTGCCAATCCCAAATATTTCAAGTTGAAATCGGAGTCCTCCGTTAGTATTCGAAGCTTTTGTACGCACCGTTATATAGAGGCACTATGATTTGGCATTTCGCTGCTTATGCTAATTTGGTATCTGCATTGTCTGTCCTGGATCGCCGCTATTGGTATTTTCTTATGAGGTCGTAGTCTGGACATTTGGCTTAGAATCTACTTAGTCTAGTTATTACATGTTCCAAGAAAATTACAATTGAAAATATTAAATTCCGAAATAATTACATCACCTATTCTTCTTCAGTCTGGCTGGCGTGATAAATATAATCTTTAGCTCGGGGGAGTCTCGCTTGTAGTATTGCATGTGAAAGTGTCCCGTGGCAATCTGTGGGAGAGTCTCCAATCAACTTGTTCATCTATGCTGATTAGTGTTTTGGAACTAGGATAATACGGTTAATCATATATCTCCCAACCTACAAGGCTCTCGTTGTTTAATCGAATTCAATTTGGTATTTTCTCGAAGTTAATTTGCTAAATTAAATGTACTTCAGAGATCGCGCCATCTATACTTCATAGTGAAGTGTAAGTATGAACGCGGTGACAGCTTCCGAAGATAGTGAGTCATTCTTGCGATATCTGTAAGTCTACGAAGCGCGCTTTTTTTGCATCGGTTGCCTCCAATATTGAGACCTCCGGCCTGTCAAAAAATTCATAAACCTCATGGTTGTATCGGTCCATCTAGCTTCACTCCGATTATTCGCCACAGGACCCGTCGCTCAAAAGCTTTCAATATATTTGCGGATGCTTGGGTTAGGGTCCATGTTTCACACCCATAGCAAAGCACATGTCTTAACACAGATTTGTGTACTTGGAGCATTGTTGTGTGTGTATGCAGCTAGTCTTCAAGATCGTCAAAACTGAAAAAAATTCTTTATTTGCGAGCTCTATTTTTCGGCGTATTTTGTGTCTTTCATGAGCGGTTCTCGTTATTTTGGCACGTAGATACACAAACTTGCCCACATTTTTGACATTGCATTCGTCAAGTGCGGTATTTTGTATATTTGCGGTATTTTTCCTCGATTTGGTCATGAGCTTTGTTTTATTCTCATTGATATGTAGCTAGTTTTGCTTCGCTGTCGAGGTTCAGTAAGATGCAAGCTTGGGAGGTCATCGACGTGGTTGTCAGTTTGGTAAGATGGACTAATTTGACTGGGATGCCAAAATATAGCAATATTTGGTCTATTACGTTACGATAAATACTGCCGCATGCTTGTTTGAAGTCAATGAAAATTTGGTGTACGTCTATGTTAAACTCTGAGAGAAATTATCAGAAACTAGTAGTTTTTTGCTATTAAGGGCACACCTTCGTCTTTATAATGAAATAAACATCTGATCATTTGAATTAAAAAATGGGGTTTTTTTTTTAATATCCAAATAAGACCTCTTATTTGAACACCTTATAGTTGATATGGGTATAAAATGAAATATCTTGATGCAAACTTTTCAAAGAAGATCTAAAATTGACATTTTTTGCTTTGAGGGGAGCGAACGGAGGGGAAATACACGAACAATTTGTATCCTCCCCCCGCGATTGGTCACTTGCGATCCTAAAATTTGAAAAAATCATGGAAATAGTTGCTTATAAGTACAACGGCAACAAATACCTTAGAAGTCAGTATTCACTCAACTTTGTTAATAATAGTATGATCTTCGAATATAACATTTTCCCCAACAAATCGTGTGATAAACCTTCGAACTCAGCGTGATTTCATATTTGAGTAGTCTTATAGAAGAACCAAATACTCTGTATGTTTGATGAAACTCGAATGATATTCATGGAGGTTATAGCCATTTGAAGTTTCTCTAATTACAACAACAGTAACACACGATTTTTATATTTTATGGACTTTCCATCGTATCAGATACTGCAGTTTCGATTCTATCTTCTTAAAATTTTCAGATAAGATCAATAACATAAATATTTTCGGGAATTCATGGTGTGAGTGATTTTCGTTAGCTTACAATAAAATGGAGACCGTTGAAAGAGGAGTAACAACAGCTTTTCTCTTAAATGTGCACACCTCTTTGACGTGTTTCTTGACTTTAGTCGCTGTTGGTGACTTCATGTCGTAAGTTGGGTACAAAACCGTTCTGACCGGAGCAAAGGTCTGTCTATTCAACTTGTCTACATCGTCTTAAGACACTTTGGTCTTTACCAAACGTCCGAATTTCATAAAAAAATGTTTTGTCAATATAAAAAAATGTTTTGTCAATAAATCCAAACATATCTGCGAGCTACTGTCGCAATAACAATATGATCTATATTGATTGAAAAATTAACGAACGTACTCGAAAGCACAAAAAATGGGCCAAGTAGATCCATGATCAACATCTGAAAGTGACAAGTGAAAAGTAAATTAAAATGCGGTTTGCAAAAATAGCGAAATTAATTATTGTGCATTCTAAGTAATTAAACTCTTTTAACTTAATTTAAAAGACAGTGCATTTTCACTTTCCCGGAACATTAAACGTAGCGGCCACAAACCATAACACCCACCAGTGGTATCAGAAGTGGGATAGAAAATATCGAAAGTGAAATTTTTAAACATTTTTTAAGTGCATAATGGTGAAATGTAACGTGGAAACTGGTGGAACAAAAAAGCCAAAAAATAAAAACGCTACCAAGCTTACATTTAAGAATTAATGAGTTGACCATATTGGAGCTCAAGGAAGAGTTGGAACAGCGAAATCTGGCTAAGTAAAGTACAAAGGCAATACTTATTGCACGCTTATGTCACACAATTAAATCGGAAGGCGTGTATCTGAATTCGAGTGATCTCTCAGATGCGGAAAAAGGCGCAAAAGTTTAATAAGCAGAAACAGCATAATCAAAAGAAACTGGAAAATGCGATGATGCAAATGTTAATGCTGATGCGGCGAGAGCAGTGACAACGGTTTCACTACGAAGTTAGACCAGAAGCTGGATCAACAAGCATTCAAAATCAAGTAAGACATCACACAGAAGCTGGGGTAGCAATCACCGAATCTAGACAACCAAGCATTCAAAATCAAAGGAGAAATCACACAGAAGCTGGAGAAACAGTCAACTGCTTTAAAGGTAGATTTGCAAAGACAGTCAACCGAAATAAAAGTGGAGCTCGGTAGTCTGACCAACCAAATTAAACCCGTCAAAGTAAGCTTTACACGGTCGGGGCAAAGGTCAGCCAGATTGAGGGGAGAATCAACCGTTACATAGCAAAAATTTAAAAGGAATTGGAAGCAGCGAAGGTAGTAGTAACGCGTCTGGAGTATTTACAAAATCGAATTTGAAGCTGCCGCTGGGACAAATCACTGGAATGAGCTAGAACGAGCAAGTGTGTTCACTCTTGCTTCAAGAGGCCCAGTTGCCGAGATTTCGAAGACTATTCCCGTTGAGTTGCACTCAAACTCGGCTGCTATAATGAATATGCTCAAAATGCGTCATGGAGACGATCATTTAAAGCAGACTTATTGGTCACAGCTTCTGCCTCGAATGCAGAAGCCTGATGAAACCCTACAGCAGCTAGCCCAAGACATTAAGCGACTGGCACTTTTGGCTTACCCAGCCTAAGACCCAGGATATCGAGATGACGTAGCAATAGAAGCATTGAAGCATTAAAAGACCAGGAATTGCAAAAAACCGTGCATTTAGCTGTAAAATAATCGGTTAAGGTCGCATTGGCTTAAAGCCTAAACTTTGAGGTAGCGAAAATCTGTCTCGTGTCAGGGGAATCCACGTCTGCAATATTGAAGCTGGTCGAATTTGCAGTGCAGCTATTCAAGCGAGCCTCTGATCTGGTCACCAAGTACAGTGACATCTTCTAAACAAGCCCAGATAACCAAGGCCGAATGAGTATGGTAACTCACGTCATAGATAGACAGGGAGCCAAGCCAATTTGGCAAGCACCGAAACATCTTCCTATAGCCAAACAAGTAGATATGAGAACACTTATCTCAGACATGGAAAAACAAGGTGTTATCGAGCCTTCTGTCAGTCCATGGACCGCGCCAGTAGTTCCAGTAAGAAAAAGGATGGTAGCACTCGTTTTTGTGTCGACTATAGGCAGCTTAACGACGTCACTAAGTAAGATAGTTACCCGCTTCCACGCATCGATGACATCATGGACACTTTAGCCGACGCAAAATGGTTTTCTACACTCGATCTCAAGAGTGGCTACTAACAGGTAGAAATCGACAAGAAGGACCGAGAGAAGACCGCATTTTCAGTTGGGGCCGGATTTTCGCTATTTGTGGTGATGCCATTTGGGCTTTGCAACGCTCCAGCCACTTTCAAATGCCCGATGGAATACGTGCTACGAGGTCCAACCTAGAAAACCTGCTTGTTGTGTCTAGATGACATCTTTGTTATCGCGAGAACGTTCGAAGAGCATGTGTAGAACTTAGAAGACGTTTTCTCCTGATTGCGACTGGTGAATTTGAATCTTAGTCCCGGCAAGTGTACCCTTTTCACAGCTGAAGTAAAATACATAGGACACGTTGTATCAGCAAAAGGGATCAAAACAGACCCTGGGAAAATCGAAGTCATTAAAAGCTGGCCAACACCAAACAACAAGCGCCAACTACGAAATTTTCTGGGTCTGGCGACCTAACATACTATCGAAGATTCGTCAAAGACTTTGCCAAAATAGCTTAGTGTCTTCATCAGCTAACCAAGAAAAATCGTCCGTTTGTCTGGAATGAATAATGCCAGGCAGCCTTTGAGACCTTGAAGGAGAAGCTGTGTGAATCACCCGTGCTGGCATATCCAAAACCCGGAAAAATGATTGTAGTTGACACTGATACGAGCAACGGCGGTATTGGAGCTGTACTCTCCCAGCAGATCGATGGCGAAGAAAGAGTCCCCTCGCATTATAGTCGCGTTCTCTCAAAAAGTGAGAGAAACTTCTGCGTGACAAAGAAAGAGCTATTGGCTATAATAGAGTCAACCAAGTAGTTCCACAAGTACCTATATGGCCAGAGATTTGTTTTTTGAATGGACCATGCATCGCCAAAATGGCTGCTTAGCTTCAAAAACCCCGAGGGACAAGTTGCGAGATGGATCGAAAGATTGCAGTCATACGATTACGAAATCGTTGATCGGAAGGGCGGAGTTCATGGAAATGCTGACGCCCTATCTCGTCGTCTCTGTCCAGCTAGCTGCAAGCATTGCAGACAGATCGAGGAAAAGGAGCCGACCGTTGATCTGCGATTAATAGCGGTCAAATTCAATGAAGGTTGGTCATTGGAGGAGATTCAAAATGCCCAGTTAGCCGTTGAAGACATTGGACCATTGCTCGTATGGAAGGAGACAACTGGGCGACCTGAGTGGAAGGACGTTTCGATGCATGGTGCCAACCTGAAAAGTTATTGGACACAATGGAACTCCCTGCAGGTGGAGGGTGGCGTACTCAAGCGGCACTGGCAAACGGCGGATGGCAGCTCTTATAAGATGCAAACTATACTTCCCAAAAGCCGAATCCACGAAGTGGTTAAGAAGAGAGATGAAGGATCCTCGGGAGGCCACCTTGGTGTTAACAAGACCTTAGCGAAATCGCGGGAAAGGTTGTACTGGCTTCACGCTCAAGAAGACGTAGAGGACTGGTGTCGTAGATGCACGACTTGCGTTTCCGTCAAAGGTCCAAAGCAACGACTGAGAGGACAAACGTAAACCTACAACGTGGGTGTATCTTTTGAAAGGATTGCTGTTGACATCGCAGGACCCTTTCCTGAATTCGAATGGAGAAATCGATACACGCTGATTGTGGCCGATTATTTCAGCAAGTGGCCCGAGGTCTACCCCATTCCCAACCAGGAAGCAACTACTGTGGCCGAACAGCTAGAGTTAAATTGGGTCAGTTGGTACGGCGTACCTTGTGAACGACATTTGGATCAAGGCCGAAACTTAGAGTCACTGGTTTTTGGCAAAATGTGTGAGCTGCTGGAAATACAAAAAACGAGGACAACACCGCTGCATCCCCAATCTGATGGAATGGTCGAACGATTCAACGTCACAGTCAATAAACACCTGGCCAAGATGGTTGACGAGAACCAAAAGGACTGGGACCAACGCATCCCACTGTTTTTGATGGCATACAAAGCTGCCGAGCATGCATCAATGGGCCAAGCCCCAGCCAAAGTGATTTTCGGAAACACTATTCGTCTGCCGGCTGATACAAAGTTCGGGACACCCCCTGAGAAACCCCAAACGATCTCGGAGTACGCAAGTGAGCTAAGGCAACGGTTGAACCAGATACATTAAACAGTGCGAAAATACCTGTGATCGGCTTCTGAACACTTGAAGATAAGGTATGATCTAAAGGCAAATTCTACTGGCTTCCAGCAAGATGACTTGGTATTGCTATGTAACCCACAACAGCGGAAGGGTAGGTCTCCAAAGTTGCAGCTTAATTAAGAGGGACCATATCGAGTTATAAAGTGAATCAACGACGTCATATATCGCATACAGGAACACCGTAAGCTGAGAGCCAAAATTAAATTTGTGCACCTGGACCGTCTTGGCCCATATTACATCCAAGGAGTCTTAACTATAACTGGCGACACATCTTTTCGGGGCGAAAAGAACTGAGACGGCGGCAGTGTTCCATATACAAATAATTCTGCAAGCAATCATGATCAATAAACAAATGTACTCGAAAGCACAAAAACCGACCAAGCATGATCAATATCAGAAAGTGACGTCACTTCGGGGTATTCAGAATTGCTCGAATCTTCCAGGTAGTTCGCCGATGTACGAGGAATGGATTGAATGATTAAAGACCCTATATAAAGCCAAGCTGAATGAATGGGGAGATATAGTAAAACCACGATAGTAAAACTGCGATGAGAGAGGAGCGCAAACTAAAGGCAATATTGATCGATTGTGGAGTGATTTTAGTAATAGACAGTTGGAATTAAAAAAATTATAGACAAGTGAAAAGTAAATTTGGGGAAAAAGTTAAAATGATTTTTGTGCGTTTTTAGTGAATAAACTCTTTTAAATTAATTCAGAAGACAGTGCGTTTTCACTTTCCCGGAACATTAAAATTATTGGCCGCGAACCATAACACGCAACAATATATTCAAGAACGACATTAGTCGCTTTTTAGTTTGGGTGCATTAATAAACTTGAAAAAAAGGTGCGTTGCATTATCTTCTTTGAAATGAAAAAGATGTATATTTCTTGCCTCACTTATTCTTTCAGCATAAAAAATATTTTCTTCAGTCTGCAGGAGTAAAAAATTGCTCATTTTTCTTTGCTTATATCTGTGTTGTAAAGTGGATTTTCCTATGGCTGTTGCTCTGTATCCTTGGGATTATATTCCTTTTTCCTAAGCTTGGTTATCCACGAAGCTACTAAGGGGCGTCCAGATTTGTGGACGATCTTCGGGGCTTAGTTGTTGTCCCGGAAATTCATGTCGATTGGTTATCTCGGCTCTGGTTTCTAGCAGAATTGTTCGTCTTGCTTTACGCACTTTTGATTGACGCGTCACATTTAACTTTACGTTGATTGTACTTTTAATTGCCACGACTTTTTACAATTTGCTACTTTTGAAAATGTGGACCACATGACAGCCTCAGTGGTGTGTTAAGATCTGTTATGGCTTATTTGTAAAAAAATAATTTTTACAAATTGATATATCCACTTATATTCGCGCACAAGAGCACAGCCCCACGTTGGGCGCCAGTTAAAAATTTACTTGTACTTTCAACAGACAAATTTTTTAATCGCGATCGGGCAGAGGTTTCCCTTCACGTACAAGTACACAAAACAGTTTATTCTAATTCACATGTCTTATTTAAATGTAATTACTGCTGCATTCGCAATTGCTGGCGTTTCCAGATTCGTGGTAAATTTGTCGCAGATTCACCAATTCCGCATTCTCACGCGCTGGGTGATGGTATATTGCTGACATAGTGTCGGGTATAATATCTACCATAGATACATAATCGCTTTTCCCGGTCATAATTCCCCTTTCTTTCTTTTAACCACAATAGTCTACTTGTTTCCTTTACAGTCCAGTCGAGACTACCTTTGTTCTCTTAACCACTACAGACCGAACCCTTAACTGATACATCCTTGAACTAAAGTTCGTTCAGAGCAGCTAAAGGTTTACCACTCAATATTTTCCATTGCGGCCACTTTTAACCATCTGAGGTCACCAGTTGAATGCCTAGATCAACAATTGCAACCATTTATTCTTATATCTATTTCTATAGATGTTATACTATATACACAATAGCAACGTCTGTAGCAATGGACGCAGTCCTCATCTTATCATTCGTTAATGCTGTACGTAAATATACTATTGATCCATGAAGGAGTTCTGGAAATTCAACAACAAAATAAATGAGCAAAAATATTATTTTCAAGGTAGCAATTTAAGTAATGCAACAATGAATTAAACAGGGATCGATTCTTTTAACAATAAATTAATTGCTTATTCTTAAATCGTTTTGCGCTCAAATCTTGTTACCGGTTCGCTAAAGAACTAATTAAACCCTAAACCGAACCATAATGGGTCTATTAAATATGAGCCCACCGATGCTGGTCATACTATTCAGACCAACTTTTCTCGAAATTTCCATTCGCGAAAATTGGAGGGTTGCAGCAAAATTCATGCAAAAAGCCTTTCATTTTAAGTAGTAAAGTCAAACTTCAATTAGATTTTTTCAATTCATTAAAAATAACTTAGAAAATTTTTAATTTCCAATTTAATTCGTTCAGCAAAATGAATTAAATTTAAGAGTCTCCAAATAGTACTTATGGACCAATGCCTGGGTGCAGTTCAGTTTACGTTCTTTCTTCAGTCACGAATGCTGCAAGGAGAATATTTGCTAGCGTTCTTGGCAATAAAATTTCCTTGGATCAATACTGCCACAAATGTATGTGGAGAGTAATGGTCCAACTACTAGACTTTCTGGTCATGTTTAAAATGCTCTTCGGCTACATTCAGAATCTCTGAAATTGTACACAAACGCTTCCTGTGTGCAGTGAACCTTCAGTTCAAGGATCATATTTCAAGAGTACTTGCCCAAACCATGGTACTTGCAAGTAGCTGTTGGTAATTTTGACTCAAGGTTCACTTGAAAATCATACTATCTATGCAATTAATATTGCCGACGTATAGAGAAAATTAGCTTTTTGGTTTCGTTCTGGTCATGTGATATTTAATTGTACTCATATGCTAGGTTTCAGGTGAAATGTGAGTACCAGAAAGATTTCATCTGGTAAAAATACTTTGTATGATAAACTTTCACGTATTATTTACCTTCAATTACATCCAACATTGAGAATAATGAGAGCACATATTACTTTAAATAATTTTTAAAAGTTGGATATTCACAAAATTTGGCCCTTGGCTGTTTTTTTCATCGAAACTGCCGGTTTGTAGGTTTAAACAATTTACGTATACAACATATGCTTTTTTCAAAAGTATTTTGCATTTAACATATGATATGCACATGCAGACTCAAGAATTGAATTAAATCAAAAAAAAAACTATTGCCATGTACGTAAAAAGTTTGTTTAAAAAATTCATATTACTTAGTAGATAAATTAGTCGACGGTTTCAATGAACTTACAAAGGGTGGTCCAACCATAATGCACGATGTTAATTGTGAGTCACACATTAACGTCAAGCTTTTCGCCCAACTTAATTTGACATTTCTTTGCTTCAGTGTTTGACAAATTCAACCGTGGAGAGGTATACAATGGAGCAGCGCGTTAAGGTTACTAAAGTCTTTTACGAAAATGGTCGTTCAAATCAAAATGCATTTCGTGCACTTCGTGATTTTTTTGGTCAGTATAATCGACCAAATGGTGCGCGAATCTTAGCAAACTGGGTCCATACGAAATGTGAAATCACCTGTGCATGCTCGCTTAGTTCATTCTGCGGAAAACATTGTTTTTGTTCGCGAAAGTGTGGCAGAAGAGCCGTCAACCTTGACTCGCCGTCGTGCCCACCAATTGAACATCTCACGAATATCACTGATGCAAATTTTGAATAAAAATTTGAATTTACACGCTTACAAGGCTCAATTGACTCAAGAGCTGAAGCCTACTGACCATTTCAAGTGTCGGCAATACGCCGAATGGTTGGTTGAACAGACAGAAGGGAATGGTGGCTTTACAAAGAAATTAAACTTCAGTGATGCCATGGGCGTAGCCAGGAATTTTTTTAGGTTTTTTTTTCGAGGACAATTTCTCAAAAATCAATGAAAAAACGAGGACATTTTTTTGAAAAAAAAGTAGGACATATTTATTGACAAGAATATTGAGAGATACTTTAAAAGTATCATTGTTTGGTTTCTCAAAATAGAGAAACATCGTTAGTACATGAAATGAATCAAATTGATTTTATAAATTTTTACCATTGATTTCGCGTTTTTTAAAACCAATTTTCTGGGATTTTCAACAAATTTCCTGAGGACTTCATCTTCTATTTCGGATTTTCTTTCGTTTACCATTTTCCGATGCACACTGAGCATGCATAGTCCTGAAAAAAATAAAAACATCGTTATCATATGAAATGAATCAAATTAATTTTCTAAAACGTTACCATTTAGTCGATTTTCGCCCATGGTTGATCTTAGCCAGGTTTTAACACGCCGCAAAGAGCTGAACGACCTTTCTACGGTGCAAGTCGTGCAAGGTAGTGCCAATAATATTTCCAATGCATGTGATACAGTAGGAAAAAAGGCGTCCGCTTCCATGATTACGTCGCACACTTGCAAATTTTTCATCGCTTCCTCACTAAGCTGTTTGTCTTTCCAAGTGTTATACCACAATTCAATTTCTGCACTTAGATCCAATTCATAAGATTCTGAAAATGGCTTAATGTCTTCTTTCAAATCGCCAATACTTTTTTTCAACATAATGTATGGATGCAATGTGAGTAGTGAAAATGTAGGCAAATTGAATGGCGCGAATTGATTTGCAAGCGTTGATATCAACGAATCCAAATACGGAATTAGCAACGATAATTTCCAATAATCATTTGGATTCGATGCAGGTTGATTTGAACGATGCTGCTGTCGTTGGGTTAGTCTGGGCATATCTAATTCAATATCAATCGAGTTCGCTATTTCTTTTGCCTCGTCTAGAATTTCATCAATCACGGTATCTACAGCGGTTCGATAGCTAGGGATAACAGTTGATATTCTATCAAGATGGTCTTTGCATTTGAGCAGGTCAAGACTTTTAGATTGAAGACCATTCACAACAGGCTCAAGAATATCCGAATATTTGGCAATTATTGGAAGTGCATATGATAAATACAGGTTTCGTTGCTGCAGAGTGTAGCTGAAATGCAGCTGATCGCGTTTTTGCATTGCCTTCGGTGAATAAAGTCAGTAATGCGTTCACGATCTCAACGAATTTGGCTTTAAAAACAGCAATGCTCTAGGGTTTTTGAGACCAACGAGTTTCACAAAGGGCGAGTATGTTCGGAGCACATTTTCGGGGTAGCACCGATTCTCGGAAAAATCTTATTATGTCTTTGATGGTGCCAATAGTGTTTCGTACTTCCGGGACCGTGTTCAAATCATTAAAAACAAGGTTCAATCTGTGGCTTGCGCAGTGGAAAAACAATGCTTTTTTGTATTTTTTTCGGATATGTGCTTGAACGCCTCCTTCTTTTCCGGCCATAGCACTGCAGCCATCGTACCCTTGCCCAACGTATTTGTTCGGTTCATGTTCACAGCTCACGACTGCACGCTCAATTTCATCTGCAATTGTTGGAGCGTCCATCGCATTTAGTTCAGAGATACCCATGAATTCTTCTCGTATTTTTGCTTGGCTTTTGTCGTAAAATCGTATACCCAATGACAGTTGCTCTTTTCCTGATATATCTGCTGTTTTGTCAGTCAAAATGCTGTATGCTGATGCCTTTTTAGCGTCAGCAATTATCATATCTTTCACTACCTCGCCACAAAATGCAATTATCTCGTTTGTTATTTCTGGTGAGGTGTATTTCGCATTTTTTGGTCCTTCTTCAAAGTGTTTTTTAAGAGATTCGCCTCCGGCCTCAATTTTCAAGCGAATAAGATCCATGAACATTCCTAAAAATATTATAGAATTTTATCAAAAGACGAAAATATGATAAATTTCAATCTGAAATATTTTACCGGAATCGGCATCTTTTCCTTTTAATGGTGAATCTGTTGTTCCACAGAAAATTATGTTTGATATGATCAAACGGATTATTTTCTTGTTTTCTTCAATTAACTTCTGATGTCCTGTTACCATCTGTAGGTCCACTGATTTGGCAGTTGTAAATTCAAAAGCAGCTTTCATTGAAGTTTGATGCCATTTGCTTCTTGCGTGATTTCTGCTCAATTCGTACATATCTTTGTATTTAGTGATTGGCTTAACAACGAATGCGCCTAAAAAGCCTTGCACTGTAGGTTTATGAAATAGAACGCAATGTAAGCAAAGAGCGCCCTTTTCTTTCTTTGAATAAACAAGCCAAGGCTTATAAACTTGTAACCAATTGTGAAGAAATTTTCGTTTTGAATCATCGGAGTCTGCTGCAAAATCGTAGTCTTGTGGTGGTACCCAACATCTTTTTAATAACAGAGATCTTTGCTCTGATGATAAGGCTTGTTCATAAAAAGACCCAAGCCGAATTCGGAAATGACTTCAGTTGTGTCAATGGTTGAATCATCCATTGGAATTGAATCTTCTTCGTGGGTTTCGCTTGTTTTGCTAGTTGTTTCGTGCATTTCAGTGAAGTTGGTATGCTCATCGTAATTTTCCGTTTCCAACGCATCAGTAGGTTCATTTATCTGCATTACACTCGCACTTAGATTTGACACTTAAGCTTCACTTTGACTTGACGTGACAGCATCACTTTGGCTTGACGTGCCAGCTTCACTTTGTCTTGACGTGCCAGCTTCACTTTGGCTCGACAGTGGAGGAGCAACCGGTTCTATACAAATATACGCACATTTCAAAAGTATAAATCGCAAAACACTTTGAACTAATTCATCAACAAAAAACTGATCCCTCGGAGCCAAGTATGCAAGAGTTGAAATCAATGATAAACCAAATTACAATAATCCAATATATATTTCGGCTTAAATGAAGTCCTCTTCAGAATCTACATAAACTATCATTCTCAGTAAAAATATGAAAATAATAAAAAGAAAAAATAAAAATACACAATTAAGAAAAACTCACAGATATTAAGAAATTCATATTTTCCACATGAAGGTCGTTCATGATAAACGCAGTGTCAAATATATTCGTCACAAAAACAACACGTCAAAGGCCATGATTCACCTTCAGAATCTTCCTGACTTTCTCCAAAAAAGGAAAAATATGAATATATACAATTCTTTGAAAAAAGGCATAAATTTTAGAAAGACGATAAATACGTCATCATTCAAAGAGCCTTGTAACGGAACTAACATTTATCACTGCCCACAATTACTATCAAAACCTTATCATGTAAGCAAACCAAAAAATCAACAACCTCAAAATAAAAAGAAAATAATGGATCTAAAACACTCCCAAATATTTATCGTAAATTGAATTCAAATTCTTGGTATCATCCTGTTTATTAATCGTATTATTGGTCCTCTTAATAAAAATCATTTCAGAAATACTTCTTTTAAAATATCTATCTTCTTTATCTAAGACTTTAACACTACGCCAATCAAAATCATGTCCTTTGTCAAGAAATATATATTGGACTATTGTAATTTGGTTTATCATTGATTTCAACTCTTTCATACTTGGCTCCGAGGGATCAGTTTTTTGTTGATGAATTTGAAATTTATGGAACGGAGCAATTAAGAGATTTATTACAATACTTTGAACTAATTTTGGAAAAACAAAATATAATAAACAGAAACTTACTAAAAAATGATTGCACTCCTCCTGCACGTAGTTTATGATATTTGCCTTTAGCATGTTCTGTAATAGCTCTGTCTCCTTTGTTGTCGGTTCGGAAAGTAGTTTTGCAATATGTGCAATACGCCGAATGCTCACTTGCCTTTTTAACCCATGGGTATTGTTTTGTCCACAATTCACCCCATGAGGTTTTCTTTTCTTCTTTATTCATTACAAAAAAACCAAAAATTGATGTTCACAAAGCGAAGAAAAAATTGATATCAAAAGCAGAGTTGCCGAAATGAACTATCAGCACGCTCGGGAAAAAAAAGCTGCCCCCTCCTTTCGGCTCGAAGGAGGACGGAGGGAGCCTAGGAGAAATAGAAGAATTTGTTTTCGAGTCAGTTTTCTTGTTTTCTGATCTGACCCCTTTGTGTTTTCGGTCATTAGCTACGTTATTTGGTTCTGAATTATACGAAAGAATAATACTCTGGGGGCTGGCCTGAAAAGTGAAAATCTTCGAATGACCAAAAACACAAAGGGGTCAGATAAGAAAACAGGAAAACCGACTCGAAAACAAATTCTTCTATTTCTCCTATAGGCTCCCTCCGTCCTCCTTCGAGCCGAAAGGCGCAGAGAAAACGTTTGGATTTGTGTGAGCATAATCAAGATTTAGATACATTATCGCTTCTCAGAAACAATAACAAACACACCAGTATAAACAATTTCGATACTGTCCAAATTTTTGTTTGATTTCAATTAGGTGCTGTGTTTACATTTTTGTTTATCGATACGAGGAATCAACGATAGCAGAATCAACAGTGCACATAAAATTCAGTATTGACATTAAAATACGTTCGTCAACAGAAATCAAATTCAAACCTTGTGACAACTTGCTCGCATTATTTTGCGCTTGTGTATGCACAAGCATTTGTTAAAATCAATCTCAGGTTTGACTGGAGAATTTCTTGATTCGAAGAATTATAAATATAAATGCCCAAAATACGCTCGTGTAATATTTCTAGATGTTAGAGAAATCTCATTGAAAAGTCCTCGTTTTTCTGCAATTTTGCGAATTGTCCTCATTTTTTATAAAAATTTTCATTGATACTCCTTTTTTTCCGCTTTTTTCCCAAATTGTCCTCGTTTTTTACGAGAATACTCTTTGAAAAGTCCTTGTTGTTTCAGCATTTTCTCCAAATGTCCTCGAGTACAAAGATTAATTTTTTCTTAAAAAACGCAGAATTTTTCGAGGACATTTGGTTGGGGCATTTGCCCCTACCTACCCCTACCTGGCTACGCCCATGGGTGAGGCACACTTACACCGCAGTAGATTCGTTAACAAGCAAAATTGCTGCATATGGGCAAATGAGAATCCATGAGTGGTTGTTGAAAACCCGATGCATCTACAAACAGTGACTATTTGGTGTGGTTTATGGGCTAGTGGCGTCATCGGGCCATACTTCTTCAAAAATGGGGACGACCAAGCAGTTGCTGTGCATGATGTTGGCTATTGTGAGATGATAACGGTATTCTTGTGGCCAGAAATTGAGGTTATGGACCTAAACGAATGTGGTTCCAATAAAATCTAGCCACTTGCCACACAGATAACGAAACAATGGCTCTTTTGCGCGAGAAATTCAATGGTCGTGTTAATTTGCCGCCGCGATCATGTGATTTGACACCGTTGGACGTCTTGCTCTGGGGATATTTAAAAGAAAAAGTGTACCTCAATAAGCCAAGAACAATTCAAAAGCTAAAGGATGAGATAATTTCGCACATTAACGACATTGAACCTCAATTATGTCTCGGAGTCATTGTAAATGTGGACCATCGGATAGAAGTATACCACCGTAGCCGTGCCGAGCGTTTGGGCAATATTTTATTTTACGCATAATTTTCATGGATTCTTCTTTTATAATAAAAAATACTAACACAATTCTCCGAAAACTTTTTGTTTTGTTGACATCAACATCAACATTTCCTTTTTTCTTGTTTATCTTAATCCTATTTTGTGGTAGTACATTTCAATTGAAATACATCATTACATATCCTAGTGATTGTAAATCATTGCACATGTATTACTCAACGCCCAAATGCGCATTGATTGAAGCATAGATTGCTGTTCTCTTTAGAATCTTTCAGTGCAGACCATAGAGATACTACAATGTAGAGAGGACAATAAACAACTTTTTTGTCCGAATTTCCCCCTAATTCACTAATACTTACATTAATTTATAACTACCAAACAAATTTGTTTAGAGATGACGAAAATTACGGGTAATAATTCATTCATTTCCATTGTAGTAACACATAATAAATTTAATGTGGATTGTTTCATTAAAATCAATATTTTACAATTTATTTTGCTGAGGTTAAATAATATAACAAGTTTTTAATGTTATAAAATTTCAGACTAAAATAATAGCATCCAATTTCTATACATTAGTTTTTTTGCATTACTGATATTGATGATCGATCATTTCACAAAAAATTAATAGCAAAAAAACAAATCTAAGCCAAAAAATCATTTGCTGAATCCGAAACTTAATAACGTACAGAAAAATTAAAATTAAAAATTACTTGCGGCGTCCAGAACTTCGAAAATTAGCAAGCAAAATATTTCATACAATACCAAATAACAAAATTTTAAAATATCAATCACACCCATTAATATTTCCATTTGACTATTTCACTGACTCTTGGGGAACAAACTAAACGGGAATGTAAGCTGAGCATGAAGAAAATAGCAGGAAGAATTAAGCCACGCCCACGTAAACAAACGGATGAAGTACTGACTGATTATCAAGAAAACGCCCGTAATTAACACTAACTAAATCAAAATGTTCAAAAAATACACGCGCACTCAAAAAATAAGGCAGTAATTGCCAACTTACCTGTGAAAAGATGTTCCTGGCAACCGGTATTTCGTATTATTTCCGCACGTAAACCCTATGCACTTCATTATTAGTTTTCTATGTTTGTAACTAGTGTCACTATCACTTAGTCACTTCACTATGTTCTTTAAACTTCACCTCTTGTATTACACGATATTAAAATCAAATCAACACTTTTGATTTGAAATTTTTTGATCAAATTCGACGAAAGTCCCGACGCGTAAAATTTTTACTCACGTCTATCAGGCGATTTAACAGAAGTGCAACTTCGGGTTCAATTTAAGGGACACGAATTAGCTCAGTTGCTACGGATGGGGAAAACGAATTTTTAAGTAATGACTTGTTCACGCTAAGTGAGTGATCTCATACCATCAAAGGTTGGTTAATGAGTTGCGTCCTAACTCGTTAAATATGAATTGAATGAATCAGAGTTAACGCTATCTATAAAACGCGGCAATTTTCGTTTGCAGTTAATGTACTTTTATCAGTTTTATCGTAAAACTATAATGAAAGTTAATAAAACTGAGCAAAAGTGTGACCATACCTTAACACCAAATACCTTCCTAACGGCAAAACAAGCTGAGTGACAGTTTCTAGCCCGAGTGTTCCCGAAAATGTGCACAAATGTAAATATTAATTTGAATTTGATATTTATGAATTAAAAAATTGATTTTCATCCGAGAATATGAATTTGTAACTTGTAAAATATGTGTATGAAGCTAATGTAGCGAATATTAATCCCTTACGATTTATTTAATAAAAAACTTTATCAATGCGAATTTGAAAGTGAAATACAATAAATTTTTTAACGAATTTTTAAGTTTCCTGACAAAAATTAGAAAATTTCTTGCGCTAAAGATTTGCATTAGATTTCTAGGAAATGAGTCATTAGAATTTTGAACGCTATAAGTGCTGGCCGCACATATAAATCTACATAAAGTCATAAACGACCAGGCTGGTTTAGTATATACCAATCTACAATACCCACGAAAAGAGCCGAAGGTGGTAACAGCTAATGAGGGGAAAAACTGGTCAAATCAAATTGTTGGGACGCTCACGGACAGGAATTTATACGGTTACTGCCCCTCTAATATCTTGTTCCTCTATGGTGCAGACAGTGAGGATAAGTGTTGCGCTTGTTGAGTTTCCAGCATATGTTGACGCTAGTAGTCGTATAATTTGTAGGGTTCCAGGTGTGGGCGGGCAGTAGCTCCTCATTGATAAACTTATGTTGTTGCTTCGATTAAACTATCCTATTCCTTATGAGTCCCGTAGGTGTATTTCATATCGAAACATTTAGTAATTATTTGACCTTATTAGATGATTAAATTATTAAAAATGATTTTAATACCTTGGTTTGAGGTTTATTTGAACATCAAACCACGTAGATATACAGACGAGTACAAGCATAGAACGTAAGAAAGCATGCAGAGTTCTGGGCGCCTCTATTTGTAATATAATTAGGAATCTATAGTGCACTGCCAAGAGGTTCGGTCTTTTATGTGTAAAAAACCAGGAAGGTGCGTCTTCTTCGAGCAGAATATTGTGACTTTGATTATTTTTTTTCATACATATTATCGCGTGCTTCGGTTTGCGGCCGATGAGTTTAATGTCCCGGAAACGTGAAAACGGACTATATTTTAAATTAAGCTAAAAGAGTTTATTTACTAAGAATGCACCATAATTAATTTCACTATTTTACAAATTGCACTTTAATTTACTTTTTACTTGTACTATCAATTTATGTTTCGACGGTCTTCAAATATATCACAAAAATCTTTTACTTCACTATCAATCAATATCGCCTTTGATTCGCACTCTCGTCTTATCGCAGCTTTACTATATCCCCCGTTCATTCAGCTCACCTTTATATAGGGTCTCTAGTCATTCAATCCATTTCTCGTATTGCGCGTACAACTTAATAACCGGAATTTGACGCTAGATGTCCGTACTAGCAAATATCGTGAAAGCTCGAACTTTATATACATGTCATTTTGAAGGTGCATTCGACAGCTATCAAAATCAGTCAACAATACAATTTTGTCTTGTGTGCATCGTTATTATTTTTAGCGATGAATAACTTCGAAAATTGGAGAAAAAGACAACATTTGCGGGAGGTTCTGTTGGGTCATTTTTTGCAAAGAAAACTGCTGCGGAAAGTCATCGTTTGCTTGTAGAAGTTTATGGCGACGATGTTTTAGCGTTAACACAGTGTTTTGAATGGCAATGACAAAGACAAAGAAGGCCCAGGGCAGCCAAAAAAGTTTGAAGACGAACAATTGGAGACGCTACTCGATGAGGATTCATGTCAAATACTAGTCGAACTTGTCAAATCATTGAGAGTGACTCAGCAAGCCATTTCGAAATGTTTGAAAGCCGCTGGGTACATTGAGAAGCAAGGTGATTGAGTCTCCTATGAGTTGAAGCTGAGAGACGTTGAACGGTGCTTCTGTATGTCTGAAATGCTGCTTGAGTGCCATAAAAAGAAATCATTTTTGCACCGGATCGTAACTTGGGATGAAAAATGGATCCATTATGACAGTTCCAAGCGCAAAAAATCATACGTGAAGCACGGCCAACCAGTCAAATCAACGACGAAGCCAAATATCCATGGTGCCAAGGTTATGCTGTGTATTTGGTGGGATCAGAAGGGGCCGTTTTATTACGAGTTGTTGGAATTGAGCCAGACAATAACAGGTGACCTGTGCCGAACACAGTTAATACGTTTGAAGCTAGCCATCATCGAAAAACGCCCGTAATATGCGACCAGACACGAGGCTATATTTTTTCATCATGACAATGCTCGGCCGCATGTTGCAAGACCCGTGAAAAACTATTTGGAAAATAGTGGATGGGAAGTTTAGCCCACCCACCTTATAGTCCGGGCTTTCTTGCTGCATCTGACTTTCATTTATTTTGCCCCGAAAAGATGTATTGCCAGTTGTAGTGAAGTCTCCCTGGGTGTGATAATGGGCAAGACAGTCCAGGTGCACAATTTCCATTTTGGCTCTCGGCTTACGGTGTTCTTTTACGCAATATACGACGTCGTTGATTCACTTTGTAGCTCAGTATGGTCCCTCTCAATTATGCTGCAACTTCGGACACCTACCCTTCCGCCTTTGTGGGTTATATAGCCACACTAAATCATCTTGCTGGATGCCAGTAGAATTTGCCTTTAGATTATACCTGGTCTTCATGTGGTCAGTAGCCGATTGAAGGTTATTTTTTACTGTTTGATGTATCTGGCTCAACCATTGCCTTAGCTCACTTGCGTTATCCGAGATCGTTTGGGGTTCCTCAGGGGTGTGAAAAACTTGGTATCAGCCGATAGACGAAACGTTTTTCCGAAAATGACTTTGGCTGGGGCTTTACCCATCGATGCAGCTCTATACGCCATCAAGAATAATAGGATATGCCGGTTCCAGTCCCTTCGGTCCTCGTCAACCATTTTGGTCAGGCGTTTATTGAGTGTGTCGTTAAAACGTTCGACTATTCCATCGACTTGGGGATGCAGCAGTGTTGTCCTCATTTTCCGTATTTTCAGCAGCTTGCAAATTTTGCCAACAACTAGTAACTCAAAGTTTCGGCATTGATCCAAATGTAGTTCACAAAGTATGCCATACCTACTGACCCAATTTAACACTAGCTGTTCGGCTACAGTAGTTACTTCTTAGTTGGGAATGGCGTAGACCTCGGGCCACTTAGTGAAAAAATCGTGTATGATTTCCCCATTAGGATCCAGGAAAAGGTCCTCGATGTCAACAGCAATCCTTTCAAACGGTATCCGCACGTTATAGGTTTGCATTTGTCCTCTCAGTCGTCACTTTGGACCTTTGACGGAAGCACAAGCACATCGTTCATCTACGACACCAGTCCTCTACGTTGTCTCGAGCATGGAGCCAGTAGATCCTTAGTGCATTTCCTTAACCACTTCGTGGATTTGGCTTTTGGGAAGTATAGTTTGCATTCTATTGGAGCTGCCATCCGCCGTTTCCCATTTCCGCTTGAGTACGCCACCCTCCACCTAATGGGTGTTCCATTGTGCCCAATAACTTTTCAGGTTGGCACCATGCATCGAAACGTCCTTCCATTCAGGTCGCCCAGTTGTCTCCTTCCATACAAACAATAGTCCGATGTTTTCATCGGCTAACTGAGCATTTCAAATCTCCTCCGGTGACCAACCTTCATCGACTTCGGCCGTTATTACCCACAAATTAACGCCCGGCTCCTTTTCCTCAATCCGCCTGCAATGCTTGCAGTCAGTTGAACATGGAGGACGAGATAGGGCATCAGCATTTCCATGAACTCTGCCCTTCCGACGAACAATTTCGTGGTCGTATGACTACAATCCATTGTGCCCAATAACTTTTCAGGGTAGCGCCATGCATCGAAATGTCCTTCTTCTCAGGTCGCTCAGTTGCCTCCTTCCATACGCAATGGTCCGATGTCTTCATCGGCTAGCTGTGCATTCCGAATTTCCTCCGGTGACCAACTTTCATCGAATTTGGCCTTTATTACTCACAGATCAACGTTCGGCTCCTTTTCCTAAATCCATCGGCAATGCTTGTAGTGAACAGGACATGGCCGACGAGATAGGGCATCAGCATTTCTATGAACTCCGCGCCTCTGATGGACAATTTTGTAGTCGTATGACTACAATCTTCCGATCCATCTCAAAACTTGTCCCTCGGGGTTTTGGAAGTAAGACAACCATCTCAGCGATGCATGGTCTGTTTGAAAAACAAATTTCTGGCCGTATAGGTACCTGTGGAACTGCTTGATTGCCTCTATTATAGCCAATAGCTCCTTTCTGGTAACGCACTAGTTCCTCTCATTTTTTGAGAGGATTTGACTGTAGTACGAGAGGACTCTTCCTTCACCATCGATCTGCTGGGAGAGCACAGCTCCACTCCCACCGTTGCTTGCATCGGTGTCAACTACAAACATTTTTCCGGGTTTTGGATATGTCAGCACGGGTGATTCACACAGTTTCTTCTTCAAGGTCTCATACTCGTATGCTGCCTGACATCGTTCATTCTAGACATACAGACGATTTTTCTTGGTTAGCTGATAGAGACACTCAGCTTTTTTGGTAAAATCTTTGACGAATCTTCGATAGTAGGTCACCCGACCCAGAAAACTTCGTAGCTGGCGCTTCTTGTTTGGAGTTGGCCAGTTTTTCACCGCTTTAAGTTTCTCAGGGTCCATTTTGACCACTTCTGCTGATACAACGTATCCCAGGTATTTGGCTTTAGCTGCAAAAAGGTACACTTGGGAGAAACTTCTGCTAAGTTCTGCACATGCTCTTCGAACATTTTCGCGATAACAATGATGTCATCTAGACACAACAAGCAGGTCTTGCAGGTTACGCCTCGTAGTACGTATTCCATCAGGCGTTTGAGAGGGGCTGGAACATTGCAAAGTCCAAATGGCAACTCCACAAATGGCCAGAATCCGGTCCCAACTGAAAATCCGACCTTCTCTCGGTCTTTCTTGTCGATTTCTACCTGCCAGTAGCCACTCTTGAGATCAAGTGTAGAAAACCATTTTGCGACCGCTAAAGTGTCCATGATGTCATCGATGCGTGGAACTGGGTAACTATCTTCCTTAGTGACGTCATTAGGCTGCTCAAAGTCGACACAAAAACGAGTGCTACCGTCCTTATTTTTTTACTAGGACTACTGGCGCAGCCAATGGACTGACAGAAGGCTCGATAACACCAGTGCGGTCATTTCTCCGTGTTTGGCTATAGAAGACGTCTTGGTACTTGTTGAATTGGGCTGGCTCCCTGTGTTTCACACTTTCACACGCGATCCTTCGAGCAAGACCCCTGCGATCTAAACGTAAAGTTTATCGCGCCAACCAGACTGAAGGAATTAAATATTTTCGATTCTAATATCTTGGCACATGTGACAACTAGGTTAAGTAGATTCTAAGCAGAATAACCAGCCTATAACCTCACAAAGAAATATCAATGCAGCAATGCAGATACCTCATTAGCATAAGCAGCGGAATGCCAAATCAAAGTGCCTCTACACAACTGTGCGTACAAAAGGATTTTAAAAACTCATTGTAAAAGTGTTCAAACCCACAAAGATCTTATTTTAGCTTGTCTAGATGACAAACATGAACCAATCCGGTTACGTGCTTTAGATTTATTGTATGAAGGAAATTAAAGGAAATAATGAACATTCATTTTTTTCGCCAAGCGAGCCTAAGAGAATATCGTTTGCCAAATCATGAAATCAATTAGTGAAGGGACCAACCACCGAATCGCCAGAGGAGCCTGAATTTATCGATTTAAGAACAATCAAAGATAAAGAAAATTCAAGTTCAGCGTCGATTGTAACATTTCCAGAATCGAATGCATCGAAACAATTGAATGACACTTCCTCAATGAATGCAGAAGAAGATGATGATGATGATGAAAGCGAATCAGCAGCTTCTCGTAATGAGCTTATAGATGATGAAGCATTGGAAGTATCGGAGGAGGAATACTCATTGAATAGCAGTGAACGCGCATATTTGGAGGAAGATGAAGTTCCAGTTAAGGGAGGGTACATACGATGAGCTTGACGAAGAAGAAGAAGATGATGATGAAATGGCATCTTTTATTATATCTGAATCGGAACACGATAAATTGTCAGGGAATGATTCTTTTCTAAGTTCTGAAGATGAGAAAATCGTGAAGAAGAAGAAAAAAATTCAAGCGTTTAATTCAAAATAGTTATTTTTCTTCGGTTGAGTCAAATTAAAAAGTTAATGATGCAGAAGACTGCAATGAGTCGTACTCGAATAAATTTTCCAGTGATGAGTATAGTGACAGAAACGTCGTGAGTAAAAATGAAAACCTGACTGTTGCGTTTGCTCTCGTTGAAATAAATAACAAAGAGGATACGGAACCACTTAATCAAATCACCAAATAAAATAGAATTGGCCAGGCATTCAATAGACGAAGCTAGATCTTCAGATGTGAAAAATTCTAGCACAAGTTCTGATAACAATAAGCAAGAACATTTGGAATGCCAACCAGATCACGAAAAAATAGAACAAGTTCCTTTACAAATACATCCCAGAAAACGATCTGATCAATATCTAGTTCAGCAACAAAAAGGGATCTAAAAGCAAAAAATCAAAACACAAAATCAATTACAGCTCATTCATGTCCTAAGCACAACAGCTGAAATGCCCGACGGTGCTAAATTATCGTACTCGGATGACAGAGAAACGTCTTTTGATCCGGACGATCCTCATCGTGCGTTAGATACTGACCTGAAAGGTATAGCAAACGAAGCAAAACAAACAAAATACGAAGGGTTCTATTCAAGGGCTGGATATTAACCTCCTGCACTTGTCTTTATCACAACAAGCAACACCTTCCAAGTCACCAAAACAGAAATACAGGGAAAAGTCTAACGAGAGCTTCCGTGATGCCCGATAGTATATGTGGAAGCTACAAGGTGGTAATGCAGTGAAGCATTGCCACATTACCATTTGCAAAATATGAAAACATCGAAAGCTTGTTGCACGATATAGTACCGTGTCTCCCTGAGGCTACGAAGGACCCCGCAGTACAAGGGGAAACTCATTTTTTTTCCATCGATTTCGAGCAATTGGTGGAAGGCAAAACAACGGAAAAATTCAGAAATCGGCTAAAAAAAATTGGCGGGTAGGCAAATTATTAGAGGAAGCAAAAACGAAAAAGGAATGGTACGAGCTCGACAGGAGGACGCCGAGGATCGGCAGCAATTGTAATCAATTAACGAGCAATTTTGGGTCCCCAACAATGTGGAAGCGAGGATAGCAATAAAGTGTAAGTAGTTAATTTTCATTTTGGGAATTTTATAAACATTTTGAATTTATATGTTAAATTGGACTAAATTTGGTGTATTAAGTGGAAGTTTTAGTGTATCAGTGGAAAGTGTGAAGTCTGACTTACGAGTCCACTTGCGTAATTATTGCGACAGTGGTGAGACTTTGAAGTGGCTTACGACCGCCGCGTGAAAGTTTCCCTGAATACCACTTGTGGGGTAAGAGCAAGAGACGCGCTAGAATACGGGATGAAAGTTGGAAATTTTATCCAAGCTTGGGTATGGGTAGGTGTTGATTTTCCTCGCAAATTAAACTGAAGGTGGTGATAGTTTTCAAGGCTAGGTAAGCTTGATTCTTCTCTAAATTAAACTTTTATTGGAAACATTTTCCCAGGGCCAGGCACACGGTCGAGTGCTTACAAGAATTATCAAAACATCGGTGCCATTTCAGACTTGTAGCCACTATTCGGAGCTTCTCCGTGAGATTGCAGTCTTGTCAGGTTTCCGCGGTAAACTTGCAATAGTGCCGGTGCAAACCTCCCGACTTGGTCACGTTCTCACTTGGTGATCTCATTTGAGGCCCACTGGCAAAGCATGTGGCGCACGATCTCTCTTAGGCAGGCTTACCGTGTCCAAGGGCTCCAGTCAGAGGTCTCTGATCGAGCACTGGAAAATAGTAAGGGTATCACCATTGTTTGAAGTCAGGGCTCCTTTGCCCTGGCAGGTTATTTTTGTTCCCAAAGAATTAAAATATTTTTACGTATCTTTAAACACATTTAATTGTCCTGAATCAATTTAAAATATACAACGCAAAATGTCTGAATGATGGTGACTCGACTGACTCCCTTTCACTAATCATAAATGTCCACCACGCAAAACTCCTCCAAATCGCAATCCGCAATACGCGTGCACACGAAATGTATCCGAATCTAAACATTCGAATACATATCATGTGCTTTTGCCACTCAGCAAAAATCCCATTGTGGGAACGTTCATGTGCCCATGAAATGAATCCGAATCCAAACATTCAGATACATTCCATGTGCACACGATGCAAATATTAATATTCATGTGGCCATGAAATGGATCCGAATCCAAACATTCAGATACATTCCATGCGCACATGACTATTCAAGATGCTGACGTTGCGTTTGTCTGGGAAAGACAAACTCTCGAGGTAGACAATTCTTCATAAATGGTTATCGGATTCATTGTGTCTTAAAGGGGTGAAGCCTTGGGGGTGACACCTTGACAATTTGTTCTTAACATCTACCCCCCCGTTGAACGCTCCGGTCAACCTCTTCCTGGGTGTGCGGCAGGCTGTGTCGTCTAGGTAGTGGTACTGGTGGTGTGGTGCGGGCGTGGCACTGCCGCTTGTAGAATCTGCAAACGAGGTAGCCGATGAGTATACCCAATACGGTGATGCTCAGGTAGCCGATGGTATATTGACGAATGTCGTGTGTGCTTATCTGATTGGTCCAAGTAAGATCTTGTGCCTGCACCAGCCTTCGTAACTCGTCGATCTCAGATGTGTTGAACTGGCTGGAGAAGTTGAGACCATGGATGGATTCTGGTCCTCTAAGTTCTAGGCCCAAATGGATCGCAGTATGTGAAACGCCTACCTGGCTTTCGTATACGCGATGTCCCTGGATGGTTACAGCATCGGACTTGAGAATACAGTCCGGTTCCAGCTTGAGTGTACCGGACCCCTGTAGTATCAGCGTGGAGGTGTTGCCGCCACACACGATGTGAGCAACAGTCTGGCTGGTGAGCGCATAGATCCACTCATTTGAATGTGGGATGTTGGACCAGGCAAATGAAGTGGGCAGATGAACGATGCTGCATCCGGCTGCGGATGGAATTCCTTTCAGCAATAGAACTTTGCATCTGCTCACGTTGGATTCTTTGCTATACAAAGGATGTGACTGCCGGCAGATGTGAGCGTTTGGTTCCATCGGTATGCAGGAAGCGTATTCCAATTCGGATAGTGGATAATAGAGGTCGCGATGTGGAGTAACGATCAAATATCGTGATGTTGGTAGTATGGCGGTCAGGTGGTTGTGCTTCACCATTGGTATCGGAAGAAGCCTGTAGAGCTCGAACGTTACTGCAGCTACCAGTGGGAACTTTAGCTCAAAGACGACGAAATCTGCGGTCACCTTGGCCCGGATTCAAGTTATCTGGAACAGTTGTAGAAAGTTGTCATGGTCTATGAGCAGGCGCTGGTTCTCGAGCAAGTGTTCCCTGATGTTGGTTAATTCCGCGCTCAATTGTTGTTGTGATAAAAGCAATGCACTGAATTGCCCGTGCTGGGTATCTGCGACGACATTTGTGAGAGAAGATTGAATTCTCTGCAGGTTGATGGTAATGAGCGTCATTTGAAATTCCAAATTCTGAGTTCCTTCCATGTGGGGAGCCTTGACGTCATTGAATAATCGAGCCAGCTCCTGCTCTATTGCCATAAACCTTTTGTGCATCATTTTCTCGCTCTTATCAAGGATGTTCAGCGTCGAGTCTAGGATCGAGGTCTGATTCTTCAGTAGTGAATGCAACTTGTCTTGCCTTCCTTGTACAGTTTTGATGGCCTGGGCCATCTGGTTGGCGTAATCATCATCCAGAATACCAAACAGCGATCGTGCAAGGCCACCGACTGCATTTATAGCCCCCCTCTTAGCTCTGATTCGCAGGATTTGGTTGATGTTGGAGAACTCTTGATCAAAATGTCGGAAATGATCTATGAGATGCATACAATTTGTTGACGGCGTTCGCTTCTCACACAACTGCTGTAACAGGCGAGTTCCATTTTGTAGCACGGCCAATTCCGTCCAATACGGTCCCAGATCGTAATAGATTACCAGCCTCCATTCGCTCAAAGATAGGTACACCTTGCCCAATGATTGGAAATGCAGACCAGGATGTGGGCCAGTCGGTGAAACCTGTGCTGGAGCCGTGTTCACCGTAGGAATTAGCAGGCACACCAAGAGGAGGGTCACAATCGATGTCCCCATTTGCACCAATTTCTGCCTCGTCACCGGATTGCTGTCGATGATCACTTGACCTCCCTCTCCTGCCAATGGTTGAATGCTCGCTTTTGGTGCCGCTTCATCAGCTGGTAGCTCATCGTTCACTGGTAGTGGGGCCAGTTTGTGATCGGTCTCTTCAGTATTCCGGACGTGGTCTTTACGTCTGCAACCCTTACGCAACCGTCAATGCCCTCGTAGGTCTTCACAATTCGGCCCAGTGGCCACTTCATTGTCGGTGTGTTGTCTTCCTTAATGATGGCGATCGTCCCTGGGAGGACGTTTTGGTGGATCCGCCTCCACTTGACCCGATGTTGCAGCTGATGAATTCGAGCTTAAGGTGGTTTATCAGCTTCCACCGAGTGTGAAGACCGTTAGCGACTGGTTTCGCACGAACGTCCACCATAGCCGTGAGGGCGTCTCCAATGAGAAAATGCCCGGGGGTCAAGGCTGCCAGGTCATTAGGGTCATCCGACATCGGGATTGGCGGTCTTGAATTGAGGATGGCCTCCACCTCGACTACCAGCGTATGCAGCTCTTCATATGTGAGAGTTGCCGACGACGTGCTTCGGCGGAGTAAAGTTTTGGCTGACTTAACGGCTGCCTCCCACAAACCACCAAAGTGGGGTGCGCGGCGCTATAAAATGGAAGTCGATTCCTCGGGTACTGCATGAAGCCGTTAACTCGTGCTGCGCTTTTTTTGAGCAGAGCGATAATGATAATTCCGACAATTGGTTGTGTTCTCCGACAAAGTTGGTGGCGTTGTCGCAATATAGATTTCGGCAATGACCTCGCCTTCCGATGAATCGCTTCAGTGAACGAATAAATGCTTCGGTGCTTAGATCGCTCACCAATTTCATGTGGACGGCCTTAGTGGCGAAACAGCAAAAGATGGCTATGTAACCCTTCTGGGGATGGGTACCTCGACCACGGTAATGTATCATGATGCGCCCGCAGAAATCGACTCCCGCATTGATGAAAGGGCGCGCAGGCTGAACGCGAGTGCTCAGCAGATTTCCCATAATTTGAGAGTATAGTTGAGGCCTTGCTCTAACACATGCAATACATTGCCGCACAATTCATCTCGCTAGCTGTTTTCCTCTTATAGGCCAAAAACGTTGTCTCTTAGTGGTGAGCAGGGCTCCCAAGATGGCAGTTGACGCGGTGAATGTCCATTATCAATAGCTTGGTGAGTGGGTGTTTGAACGGCAGCAAAATGGGGTGCTTGGCTTCGAACGAAAGTTTGGACAATTCCAGCCTCAACCGACACGCAAGATTCCTTCCGAGTCCAGGAAGGGGACCATCCCGACCAGAGGACTGTTTTTGTTGATCTGCTTCTTTAAACACATGTCCCGTATTTCTTCGCGGAAATCGTCATGCTGGACATACTTGATGATGACCTCGAGGGCATTGGAAAGCTCTTGACTCGTGAGGGTCCCATTCTGCGGGTGGTGGTTCTGGGAACCTGGCTTACAACTATCAGCAAAACGCAACACGTAGGCGACTATTCGTTGCAACCTTCTGAAGGAGTTCCCATGTGTAATTCCATGAATAAAATACATGTCCGCTCTGGTTGTCGCCATCATTGTCACCTTGATTTGCCTTTTCTCCAAGTCGCAGGGTCCCTCCCTCTTGTATTCGGGAGGCCAGGTTGATTCAGCTTCACTCAAAAAGGGTGGTCCTTGTAACCACATGTCACAACTACTCAGTTCAGCTGGCGCTATGCCCCGTGATAGAATGTCGGCTGGATTGTTTCCGGAGCTAACGTGGCGCCATTGGTTTGGTCTCGAGAGCGGCTGTATGGCTGAGACCCGATTAGCAACGAAAGTGTGGTAAGACGATGCGGTTGAATTGAGCGAAGTGAGAACGATTTCAGCATCAGTCCAGAAGATCTGGAAAATGTTCTGCAGATTTAGCGCAGTTTTGACTCGATCGGTTAACTCAGCTCCTAGTTTGGCAGCACACAGCTCCAGGCGTGGAAGAGTCACCGTTTTGATCGGGGCTACTCTTGAATTGGTACATAACAATCTGACCACCACTTGACCACTTCTCAGGGTAGATCGGACGTATATTGCCGCCCCATATGCCTTCTCTGAGGCATCACAGAAGAGATGCAGCTGAACCTGCACGGGCTTCTCTCCAGCGTGAACGTGTCGAGGAACGCGAACCTTCAGTAGCGATGGCAAACGGCTGCGAAATTCGGACCACTGAGTGTGTATTCCTGCAGGCAAGGCGGCGTCCCGTTCCAACTGCAGTCACCAAATCTCCTGCAAAAAAAGCTTGGCAGTTACAATGATCGGTGCCAGGAGGCCCAGTGGGTCAAACATCCTGGCAATATCAGAAGCAATCGTCCTTTTGGTGAATTGTGGACCGTTTGGCTCCAGATTGATGTGGGTCTGGAACTCGTCTGCCTTCGGGAGCCAGATTACGCCAAGAATTTTGATGTAGTCTTCTGACAGGTTGCCAAAATCCAGTTGTAACTGCTGGTCCTCAAGTTTTATCCTCTGCAACAGTTGAGGATGATTGGCACACCACTTGCGCAGGGGCATGCCTGCACTAGCGAGTATTTTGATCAACTCCTCCTGCTTCCAAATTGCCTCCGCCAAGCTGTCCGCCCCAGTCATAACGTCGTCGATGTAGAAGTCGTTCTGCAATGCATTGCTACCCAGGGGATGCCTGTGCTGCTCGTCCCGTGCCAGCACCTGAAGACATTTGGTCGCTAAGTATGGAGCACAGGTCGAGCCGTAGGTGACGGTATTTAATTGATAGTACCGTAATGGCTCAGTTGAACTATTTCTCCAGACCAAAATATGATACTTGCGATCATTGGGATGAAGCACTATTTGACGATACATCTTCTCGATGTCGGCGGTGAAAATAAAGCAGGGCACTCGAAAACGTAGCAAGATTGCGAACAAGTCGTCCTGAATCGTAGGTCCGGTGTATAGGATGTTGTTTAATGAAATATTTGTCGTCGTTTTACTGGAGGCATCAAAGACCGCTCTCAACTTGGTGGTACTACTATCTGGCTTCAACACGCAATGGTGCGGTAAGAAACACTGCAACTTCTCGTCCATCTGCAAGGTGACTTCTTTCATGTGCCCACGACGGAGGTAATCATCCATGAATTCCCTATACTGACGTTTTAGTTCGGCATTTTTTTTCAACCTCCATTCTATGGCCAGGAATCTGCGTATGGCAATAGCTCTTGACTTGCCCAGCTTCTTGGGGTCGTCGAAAAAGGGGAGTCTTACCAGGAAGCGACCATCAGGCTGCCTTTGCATCGTTTGGCAAAAATGTATTTCACATGCCTTTTCCGTCAATGTAAGCTGTGGTTTCGTGTTGAGCACTTCCTCCACTTCCTAGAATTATTTGATGGTTTCGTTAAGTTTGATGTCTTCTGCTAGAACCCCGCAAGTCACTGGTGAAGCCTGAGGTTGGACCGCTCTTCCAGCGACTATCCAGCAAAGGAGCGAATTATTGAGAACGGGGAGCTCGGGGCCCAGTTTTATCTGCCCGATAGCCAAAATCTCGTAAAAGTGATCGGCGCTCACCAACAGGTCGATTCTTTCCGTTCGGTGAAAGTTCGGATCTGCCAGCTTAATGTTCTTTGGAATCGGCCATTTTGAAATGTCAAGCTCCTGAGAGGGTTGCGGTGAGATGATTTTATCCATCACATAGGCCTCCGATTGCGTGGCGTATCCAGTCAATCGGGACTGTAGGCCAATATTCACCCTGTTTTGCGCCCTTTCTGTACTACCGCCGACCTTTTCGATGAACGTGGGATGACCTGTTGATGATAGGCCCAGTTTTCGGATTGTTTGCTCCGTAATCAAATTTATTTGTGAGCCCGGATCTAATACAGCTCGGCACTCTGTTGTCCGTCCATTGCTGCCAGTCAGCTTTACCAGGGCCGTACTCAGGAGTATGTATCGCTTGGACCGTGGTGTCATCAGAGTAGTTAGAGCGAGCGATGGTGCCTCGGACTGCTGTTTTACCTCCTGTTTAGACGCTTTCGAACGCGGGGCATCACCTTGGCTGGATTTGATTTGGTATCTCCACTCAAATGTAGTAGGCTATTGTGATTCTTCGCACATTCCTTGCAACTTCTGGACGAGCAATTCGCAGCCTTATGTCCTTCTCGGAGACAGTAGACACAAAGTTTCTTCGACTGGACAAATTTTAGTCTTTTCGCGGCGTTGAGCTTGAGGAAATCTGGGCAGTAGTACAGTGGGTGCATTTGTTCGCACATCAGGCACTGAAGAGTCACCGCGGTAGCTATTGTAGCTTTGGCACCCTTGGTCCGGCTCTCCGACGGCCCCTTTGATACATTGCCGAGTGCCTCGAGAGCCTGAAAGCGTGTCTCCAGAAAATCCAAAAAACCTTTTAAAGGTGGTAGTTCTCGCGGGCTGGTCAACGATTGCTCGTACAGTGCGTGAGTGTCCTGATCTAGCTTCCTGATTTATAGGTGTAAGAGTAGTGGGTCCCAATCAGCAGTGGCTACATCCATATTCTCGAGGCCTCTGATGCACTCCTGGGTAGTGTCATGTAGAGATTTCATAGCTGTCGCCGAAGATTTCTGACCCGCGTGCGATGGTTGACTCAGTAAACGATTGATGAGTGCAGTGGCTAATAGTTGTCGATTATCATGCTGCTCCTTTAAGGTGTTCCACGCTGCCTCGTAATTAATTTCAGATAGCGTAAAATTTCGAATATGTCGTTCAGCCTCTCCTGTAAGGTTAGCCTTGAGGTACCATAACTTTTGACAATTCGACATTGGTTGGCTGTGCACCATTTGCAAGAACAAGTCGTGAAATTGTCGCCAGCGTAAGCATTCTCCGTCAAAGGTTGGGAGCGTTATCTTCGGTAGACGCAAACTGGGGCCCACTGTCGTTGGAATTGGTGTCGCTGAGGCTGTTTCGAATTCTCGCAGCCTAGTTTCTAACTGGATTAGCCAGTCCTGCGATACTTCCTCAAGCTTTATGTGCCGAGCGACATCGAAACCTTGTCCACCGGGATCGTCACAAAGTTCAGAAATCAAGTGGTGACACTCCTCTAACTGTGACCAGTATCTTTGTACAAAAGCGATTTTGGCCTTGTACCACGATCTTGACAGCTCTGGGTGATCCAAACGGGTAATCGTTCTCAGCAGGGAATCTGTCATTGCATTATATCGTCGCAACATCCTTGTAATGCTGCTTTCACTTGGTGATGGTGTATCTGCCACCCTTTCGCTGGTATCTTCAATGGGCAATTTCCTCTGCGTCGACGGGCCACCAGTTGGTGAAGCAGCTTTCTTCAAGGCCAGCATACGATCTTTGAAGTGCTGTTGAAACAGCAAATAATTTGATTGCGTTGTCTCGTACAAGGCGCTCGTGAAATAGTCATGAGATATTGGCACTTCCGATAACTCGCGGATCTCTGAATCCCCTTTTTCGAAGGCATCCCACGCAGACTCGAGTCGCCAAAGCCTTGTTTCGTAATACCCGGCATCTTGTTTCCGGTCCGCTGAATCCTTTTTGTAGTTGGTAATGACGCTTTCCAACTCTCTAGCCAATCCCTTTTGTCGTTCCGCTAAACGTTCCATGTTGTATGACTGACTTTTCGAAGTTTAAAACGAAAAAACGGCACAGCACAGATCTTCACAGACACTGATACTCAGCTACAACACTATGTTCACGTAACACTGGTATCCAAATTCAGCAACAGCAACTCCAGCGTGACTGAATATTACCGGATTCAAAGCCTCGCCAATCGAAAACTCCAGTATCCCCAAAACTGAAGAACGGTGCGAAATCCAACTTAAATCACGTAACACTGGATCCAAATTCTGCAACAGCAACTCTAGCGTGATCCAATATTACCGGAATCGAAAACTCCGATATCCCCAAAACTGAAGAACGGCGCGAAATCCAACTTAAAATCACGTAACACTGGATCCAAATTCGGCGGCAGCAACTCTAGCGTGATCCAATATTACCGGAATCGAAGCCTCGCCAATCGAAAACTCCGATATCCCCAAAACTGAAGAACGGCGCGAAATCCAACTTAAAATCACGTAACACTGGATCCAAATTCGGCAGCAGCAACTCTAGTGTGATCCAATATTGCCGGAATCGAAGCCTCACCAATCGAAAACTCCGATATCCCCAAAACTGAAGAACGGCGCGAAATCCAACTTAAAATCTCGCCGGGGCCTCCAAATGTTTGTAGTCAGGGCCTCTTTGCCCTGGCAGGTTATTTTTGTTCCCAAAGAATTAAAATATTCTTACGTATCTTTAAACACATTTAATTGTCCCGAATCAATTTAAAATATACAACGCAAAATGTCTGAATGATGGCGACTCGACTGACTCTCTTTCACTAATCATAAATGTCCACCACGCAAAACTCCTCCAAATCGCAATCCGCAATACGCGTGCACACGAAATGTATCCGAATCTAAACATTCGAATACAAATTGACCCGGAAGACATAAGTCCTCCACTTCTCCACAATGTAGTCTTGACACGGCGATGGTGGCGCTGGGGACATCAATCCTCCTAGCCAACCTCTTCCCCACGAAGATGTCTCTTACATGCTTCCCGACCCCTCAGTTTGAAGGTGATTCATCCTAGCGGGGGCTTCAAACTGGATATTCTAGATACTCCAGACCGTTTTCCCGTCAAATGTTGGTGCTTTTACAATTCTGGATGTCCTTTGCCCTGTGGTTCTAAGTGGGGCTGGTTCCTTTGATTTTGGTGTTTCTACTTCTCCACCTTTTCCGCATCTGAGGGCTCGCCCGAATCTAGATACATGCCTTCCGATTCAATCGCCTCACGCAAGCGTGTGATCAGTGTGACCTTTGCACGTTGCGTAGTTAGATTTCGTTGTTCCAACTCCTCCTTAAGCTACGACATGGTCAATTCATTAATTTTGAAATATAAGCTTTGTGGTATTTAATTGTTTTGGATTTCCCTCCACCAGTTTTTACGTTAAATTTCAGTATTTCACTTCCAAAATTTTCCTTCTCACTTCTCGACACCACTTTTGCGTGAAAACGCACTCTCTTTTAAATTAAGTTAAAAGAGTTTATTTACTAAGAATGCACCATAATTAATTTCACTATTTTACAAATTGCACTTTAATTTACTTTTCACTTGTACTATCAATTTATGTTTCAACTGTCTTCAAATATATTACGAAAATCTTTTACTTCACTATCAATCAATATCACCTTCGATTCGCGTTCTGTTCTTATCGCAGTTTTACTGTTTCCCCCCGTTCATTCAGCTCGGTTTTATATAGAATCTTCTCCTATATCGGCGAACTTTCTAACGAGAACTACCTTGTATATTCGAGATACTCTGAATACACGCAGTGACGTCACTTATTTTCTTTTAGATATTGATCATCGATCTACTTGGTCCATTCTTGTGCTTTAGAGTACACGCTTTTGAGGTCATTCGTTTACTTTTCTTAGTTATTTCTTTTCAATCAATGTTGATCATGATGTTATTAGTTGCAACAAAAATTGCGACGGTAGTTTATAGAATTGTGTGGGCATGTAACAATATGCTTGAGTAATCGTGAACTTCTCAAGTGACTTAGAAGGGCCTTAATCTTGCTCGGTGATCTCAGGTCCAAAACATTTTGGGCTAGGGAGCGGTGCCCCACGCCCCCCTTCATACCACTATCTGGGTCTCAAAGGGCCTCATACGAGCCTTCATTGCTGGTAACAGAAGACGGAATAGATCTACAAAGGTTGAAGTGCACTAGACGTACATATAGCAACATTCGTATCAACAATGGATGAAACACAGAAGATGTCCGAAATGATGGATATTTGTATCGATTGATTTTGATAGAATTTTGATGGTTAGAACAACGCTCTCAAAACCACTGAAGATAACTCACAGGAGTCAAAAAGCAGCGCACGACGGGTTTTCAAAAAAAAAAATAATTGGCTCGCTAAAAAGTTTGAAATTATACATTATAAAGTTGGTCACTCAACTTGATTATATTTTTAAATCATTAAAATAATGATTCTCAATTCTGACGTCAATAAAACTTCAAATATTTCCATTTGCAGCAGCTTTAAACTTTCATTGCCCTGATTTTCTTTAAAGACGGAAAGAAGGATAATATAAATTCATATGCAGCTGATATTGAAGCACATGACCAAAATTCAAAAGTCAAATATTTCCGTTTTTGTTTTCGGGATTTTCCCATCAAATTTTTTTCACCATATACGAAAGCATACAAGTACGAGAGCGAATCGATAAGTATGAATTTTCTTCAAGATAAAAACCGTTTGCAAATAAAATCGAAGGCAATATAAGACACACAGATGCCATCGAATTCTTCTGTGGATAAATTCGATAAAGAGAACAAACATTCACTTAAGTTCAATCAAAAAGTCGACACGATCAAATTTTCTAAGCTCCAGTGGTTAAGTATTAAATGTGAGAGTGGGAATATTTGTTAGGAGGTTGTTGGTATACTACAAAAAATACAAGTTGCCGGGTCCTTGCATTCCCATTTTGATGTTCGAAGATGTTAAAGTGAAGGTTTGGGAATGTAAACGACACTTGAACGAGGAAAATGTTAGCCAGTTTTAAAGAAATGGGCGAGAACTGTACTCTATACAAAAAAAAATTAATGAATTATCTAAAACTTAGAGGTAGAGGTTAAATATCCTGATAGTACACAATGTAAAAAAATATTCCTAAAAGAAATAAGTTCTTATTACACTGTTTTGCCAATATTTCAGAAAAATTTAACTTATTCGAACACTTGCATGACTGTATGTATATCCTGTTACATTGGTGAGCGTTTTCAATGTGAAATGTGTAAACCATTCGCTCACAGGACGAGTGCTATCCGAAGCAGAACATACAAACGTTGCATGGTATGAGTAGAGGGCAAGTCCTACGTTGGAAAGATTGAAAGTTGAGTACTTACAGAATACCACACTCAAAGCAGATCACAGCATTGCGAAAAAAGTCCCATTTTAAGGATGGAGTCACGCAAATTCGATTTACCTTGTGATTTCATTATGCAAATTTACGGATCAATGCAAATGTGCTGCAAAGCGAATAACTTCATGGAAACTGTGATTCGGTTCGCACTCGTGGATGGCCCAGTCAATGGGAAAAATGAGTATTCTATTCAATTTGGCAATTGACACATTTTCACACTAAATAGCTGAGTCAGTGAATAGTTTCTGGCTTTATCTTTTCAATTTAGATATGACTTCAATCTTTCTCATCAAGTATTCTAGCGTTTTTTTTTTTCATTTTCAATTATTCCCTCAGCAAAGGAGATTCTAATCATCACGTTATTTATGAGAATGGAATAAAACTGCGCGTGAAATTTTTCGAGCTGAAATAAATTTCCTTTGACAAACACGATTTGCCTTTGCAAAGAGCCTGTAATTTATTGCATGTGAAACCCTTAATGCACTCTGACACAATGCAACCCCACACTAAGGTCAACAAAGATTTCCCTCGTTAACATTCAAACGTATATTTCTCTGGCATTTCTCCTATCGTCAAACATTCGTTTGCATTTTCAAGCACACTATCGTTTGCTCCGTGTGTCCTGTCTGCACCGAGTTTGGTATGTGAGCATTCCTCTTTGCTGATTATGTTCGGAATACACATTTGATATCACATATAAGCTTTCTTTGTAACCAATGCAACTCGTGAAATGTGAATTGAAGAAACCTTAAAACTCAAACAGTCGCTAGCGTTACAATGGGCACTGAATCGGTAACATTCAAAATTACCGCCAAAAAGATGAAAAATTATCAATTATAGAAAAACCTTTAAAAATGAAAACAGTATTTAGCTGCAGTATCAAGCACAAAATGAAATTGTGTGGTTTTAGTTGATACAATATTTTCTGATCATCGTATTCGTTCTCTCCAGGGAAGTTTGTGGTTTAGTGATCAATTTCTCCCTTGTTGAACACAATTTACGAGGTGTGTTCAAAAAGTATCGCGAATTTTGAATTTTCGCGGGTTACGTATATTCGAATTACGATTTTTTTGCGGCGTTATGTTGGTACTCATGTCTGTCACTTATGCCGACAAGCTCGGCCATTTTGAATGTTCACTTAATTGGTGATAGCTGCTTTACTTGCACGTGTTTTCAATCGTCTTCGATTTTTACTTATTCAAAAAAATGGATCAAAGAACGTGTATCAAATTTTGTGTGAAAAACGAAATTAAGTGCGCGGATGCATTCCGAATGTTGACTGTGGCATACGGAGAAGCTAGCTTGGACCGAAGCAACGTTTATCGGTGGTACAAAATGTTTTTAGAAGGCCGAGAAGATGTGAACGACGAAGAGCGTGCCGGACGCGCGAGCACTTCAATAACAGACGAAAAAATTAATGAAGTGGAGAAAATGGTATTGGCCAATCGTCGAATCACCGTTAGAGAAGTTGCTGAGGACCTAAACAAATCGATTGGCTCGTGCCATTCGATTTTTATCAACGATTTGGGCATGAGACGGGTCGCCGCGAAATTCGTTCCAAAATTGCTCAGTTGCGACCAAAAACAGCAACGCATGAGCATTGCTAATGAGATGTTAAACTCTGTCCGCGACGAACCAAATTTGCTCCAGAGGGTCATAACTGGTGACGAATCGTGGGTTTATGGTTATGACGTGGAAACCAAAGCTCAATCATCTCAATGGTCGAATGTGAAAGTTTTGCTGACAGTTTTCTTCGATTGCAGGGGCGTGGTGCATCATGAGTTCTTGCCACAGGGAAGAACGGCCAATAAGGAATATTACCTGCAAGTTATGCGCAATTTGCGCGAAGCAATCCGCCAGAAACGCCCGGATTTGTGGGAGAACAAAAATTGGCTTTTGCACCACGATAACGCCCCTGCTCACACATCGTTGCTTGCGCGCGACTTTTTGGCCAAAAACAACACACTAATGATGCCGCAGCCACCGTATTCCGCAGATCTGGCCCCCTGTGACTTTTTCTTGTTTCCTAAACTGAAGAGGCCCATGAAAGGACGACGTTACGCTACGCTTGACGAGATAAAGACGGCATCGAAGGAGGAGCTGAACAAGATTAAAAAAAATGATTTTTTGAAGTGCTTCGAAGATTGGAAAAACCGTTGGCACAAGTGTATAATATCTCATGGGGATTACTTTGAAGGGGACAAAATAGATATTCATGAATAAATAAATAATTTTTGAAAAAAAACAAAATTCGCGATATTTTTGGAACACACCTCGTATATACACTGTATGTCGAGCCTGCAAGATTTTGCATCAACTTATAGACTTATTTATTGAGCTTGCATGAGCTTTACCATGAATATAATTCGTGCATACAGAACTAATTGAGTTTGCATGAAATAAAAGTTTAAATCGCATACTTCCACCTGCGTTGATCATATTAGTCCATGCCAAAACCTATGAGCTGATACATGGGTGCATATCGTAGCCGTTTCCCAATAAATGGCAAATCTACATTTTTTCACTTTTATTCCAAATGTCAATTTTTAAAAATCATTTACATATATTTTATGACTTGTCATGACAGAGAGTATAATCGTTAGTTTTCGGGCTCAGATCACTGAACTACCCTGACGCTGTTAAGGACCTTTTACAATAGGCTGTCACGGGAACGATTTGCACCTTGTAGTTTTTTTTCTTTTCTCAGCGGTTGTTCTAATATCACCCGAGCCAAGGCTAATATTAAAAATAAAAATATTAAAATCTATCTATATATATAAAAATGAAACCCGTTTTCCGTTGTCACAACATAACATGAAAACGGCTTGACCGATTTGGCTTATTTTTTTTTTTGTAGTTTTCTAATACTCTGTACAAGGTTTTTACGGAAACAAATATTAAGAAAATGTCTCAGAAAGATTGAAAAATATACATTTAATTTTGCATATTTTAAAAAACGCGCGTAGCGAATGTCAACGTCATTCAATTTAAAACAAAAAATCTGTGGTAATCTGTGACACCACATCGATAACCGCGCTAATAAATGTCAACGTCATTCAATTTAAAACAAAAGAATTTGTGGTAATCTGTGACAACACATCCATAACCGCGTTAATAATAATTTCATTATGTTTTTGATAAAGTTCGTTTTATTTTAAAGACTAAGAAGTTTTTTGTTTGCTAATAAGTGTTTGTTAATCACGGTAAGTTCACTTCACTTCATATCGATTTTTGGTAATTTTTGGAGACTACACAATATTACAATTTTACATGGTTATATAGAAAATATATGAGATCTTTTTAATTTCAGTTGGATTTTCGTTTTTAACAATGCCACCAACCAGACGTACAAACTTAGGCCGCAGAACTCGAAATACGGCAAGTCAAAGAAATATAAGAGCAAATCAAACTGATGAGCAACGCGAAGCGCGAAATGAACTTCAAAGGAATTGAAATCAACATAGAAATGTAGTTTTTAATCCCCACAGAGCTGCATTCAGTTATAATGTGGCAATTGATTACAGTTCAGAGCAAATTGTTGCTATTGGACTAATGAATATTGTGTGTCCACATTGCAATGCATTGAAATTCAAAAATGAAGCCACTGGATTGTGTTGCGCCAGCGGCAAAGTCAAATTGACGCCATTGGTACCACCACCAGAGCCACTACATTCATTGGTTTCCGGAAATGGGCCAGATTCTAATCATTTTTTGACTCATATCCAGCAATACAATAATTGCTTTCAAATGACGTCATTTGGCGCAACAAAAGTTAATCGAGACAATTTTTTACCTACTTTCAAGGTAAGTAAGTATAATGGCAAACAATTTTATTAAGTTATACAACCATGTAGCTGGTGCAAAAAAGGTTGAGCCAGTGTTGTGTAGACGTGTATATTTTGTAAACAATAAGTCAAATGCATAATAATAGTCTATAACTCAATGAGTTAATCAGCAACATTTTATAACATGTTGTATTTCATAATGGCATGAGCAAGGTGTTCCAATACTTGGTAAAGCCTACTACCTAAAGCTGCCATGGAAGGCTGCTGTTCAATGTCGAGGTTTAAAGCAGTTTTAATTTGAAATGATGTAAAGTATTGTGGCAGTATTTTGCGAGCCACATGGTGGTACAAATAATTTGCTATACAATTACCTAAATACATATTTATATTCTTGCAGATTCAGGGTCAAATATATCATAGAACAGGTTCCTTATTGCCAGTGCCTGATGAAGACTATAAATTTTTGCAAATATATTTTATGGGCAATTCAGCAAGAGAAGTCGATCAGCGTTGCGCACACAACAACTCAGTGAAAAGATCCATTGTGGAACAACTTCAAACATTTTTCCATCAACACAATGAATTAGTTGCATTATTCACAACTGCATTAGACCGCATGCCATCAGATAATCATAAAATTGTCATCAGAGCCGATAAGGCGCCTGCAGGACAACATGCTGGACGTTTTAATGCGCCAACAATTGATGAAGTGGCTATTGTCGTCGTAGGAGAAAATTTAGAAAACCAAGAAATTGTTTTAAATCGGCGGAACGATCAACTTCAGCGTGTGTCTGAAACACATCGATCATATGATGCCTTACAATATCCTATCCTATTTTAGCAAGGTGAAGACGGCTATCATTTTTCAATTAAGATGATAAATTTAGTTACAGGTAAATTAACAATATATGTTTACTACATTAAAATATAGTTTTACTAACTTAAAATTTATATTATTAACACAAAAAATTGTTTACAGGTGCTGAAACGAACAAAAAAGTTAGTTCAATGAATTATTATTCATATAGACTGATGGTTCGGCAAAATGAGGACAATCACATCTTAAAGTGTCGGCGTCTATTTCACCAATATGCTGTGGATATGTACATATGTGAAAGTTGAAACTGAACGATTAACATTTATCAGGTTGAACCAGGCAAAACTCCGTTCCGAGGAATACATTCATCTTCGGGATGCCATTAATGCTGATGGAAATGCACAGAATGTTGGCAGAACAACTATTCTCCCAGCAACATACATCCGAAGTCCGCGACATATGCATGAATATGCGCGAGATGCGATGTCCTATGTACGACATTATGGCACACCAGATTTGTTTATCACGTTCACATGCAATCCAAAGTGGACAGAAATTCAACAAGAATTATTTACTAGACAATCACCTATTGATCGCCACGATATCACTACAAGGGTGTTCAAAATGAAATTAAAATCACTCATGGATTTCATTGTTAAGCATCGCGTATTCGGCGAGACGCGCTGTTGGATGTACTCAGTTGAGTGGCAAAAACGCGGATTGCCACATGCACATATCTTCATTTGGTTAGTTGAGAGGATAAGACCAAATGAAATTGATAATCTGATATCAGCAGAAATTCCCGATAATAATGAAGACCCACTGTTACATGAGGTTATTACAAAAAATATGATACATGGTCCATGTGGAATATTAAATCCCATTTCTCCGTGTATGGTTGAAGAAAAATGTTCAAAACGCTACCCAAAACAATTAGTAGCAGAAACTATTACTGGAAATGATGGATATCCACTTTATCGCCGCCGATCCATTGATGACAATGGAAACACAACAAAAGTCAAAGTAAATCGACAAGACATTGAAGTTGATAATCGTTGGGTTGTTCCGTTTTCGCCATTACTCTGCAAGGCAAGGCAAAGTCAAATTGACGCCATTGGTACCACCACCAGAGCCACTACATTCATTGGTTTCCGGAAATGGGCCAGATTCTAATCATTTTTTGACTCATATCCAGCAATACAATAATTGCTTTCAAATGACGTCATTTGGCGCAACAAAAGTTGTTCGAGACAATTTTTTACCTATAAAGCACACATAAACGTCGAATTTTGCCATTCCGTAAAATCTATTAAATACATTTGCAAGTATGTGAACAAAGGTAGTGACATGGCTGTCTTCGGAGTTGCTGCAGAAAATTCAAATGATGAAGTCACTCAATATCAAATGGGCCGCTATGTTAGTAGTAACGAAGGCATGTGGCGTATATTTTCGTTTCCTATACATGAACGACACCCTACTGTTGTTCACTTGCCCGTACATTTAGAAAATGGTCAACGGGTGTATTTTACAGATGCAAATGTATTACAACGAGTTGACAGGCCACCATCGACAACATTAACCAGCTTCTTTGAAATGTGCCAGAATGATGATTTGGCCAGAACGTTACTTTACTCCGAAATGCCAAGAAATTATACCTGGAATCAATCATCAAAAAAATTTGAACGACGAAAACGAGGACAGCCAGTTTCAGGTTACCCACGAGTATTTTCCACCGATGCACCAGGCCGTCTTTATGCAGTGCATCCCAGTCAAGACGAGTGTTTTTATTTGCGTTTACTGTTAGTCAATGTTCGTGGTCCAACATCATTCCAACATCTGCGAACTGTTAATGGTGTATTGTGTGGCACATACAGAGAAGCCTGTCAACATTTGGGATTGTTAGAGAATGACACTCATTGGGACCACACTCTCGAAGATGCTGTGATTTCGTCAAATGCTAAACAAATAGGAATACATGCTTCCCATCAACACCGACTGATTTATGGCATAAATAGAAAGATCATATGGCAGAAGATATATTGCATCAGATGCGTCTTAGAACATCGAATGCAGATTTGCAAATGAACGAAGAAATTCACAATGAAGCATTAATTTTAATTGAGGACATGTGCTTGATGCTTACCAACAAAGTATTAACACAAATAGGAATGATAGCATCCAATCGCCCAATGCACGACTCATTTGATCAAGAATTGAGACGCGAAGCCCAATACGATTCCGAAACATTACGAGAAATGGTTGATAGAACAGTTCCCCTTTTAAATCAACAACAAAAATATGCCTACGATACGCTCATGAAAGTAGTGAACGATGGATCTGGCGGATTTTATTTTTTAGATGCTCCCGGTGGAACTGGAAAAACTTTTTTGTTATCATTGATTTTGGCAACGAGTCGATCGCAAAATGGAATTGCACTAGCCCTAGCTTCATCAGGTATTGCAGCTACGTTGTTGGAAGGCGGTCGAACAGCTCATTCAGCTCTCAAGCTGCCGTTGAACCGTCAAACTAATGAGACTCCAACTTGCAACCTTTCGAGGAATTCTGCGATGGCCAAAGTGCTGCAGCAAACCAGATTGATCATTTGGGATGAATGCACGATGGCACACAAAAAATCTTTGGAGGCATTAGATCGCTCGATGCAAGATTTACGGAATAACAAAAAAGGTTTGGTGGTGCAATGATACTATTGGCAGGTGATTTTCGACAAATATTGCCAGTTGTTCAACGCTCAACACCTGCTGATGAACTGAATGCATGTTTGAAGTCGTCCATTTTATGGAAATACATTAAAACACTTAAATTGAGTATAAACATGAGAGTCGAATTGCAGGAAGACCAGTCTGGAGAAGTGTTTTCCAAACAACTGCTCGATATTGGTAATGGTATTATTGCTGTTGATACGTAACATAAACCAGCCACGTCTGTGTAATGGCACCCGGCTTGCAGTGAAGAAATTATTGAAGCCACAATTTTGAAAGGGAAGTACAAAGGCGAAGATGTTTTAATCCCACGCATCCCTATGATACCAAACGACATGCCATTCAGCTTCAAGCGTTTACGGTTTCCAGTGCGGCTTGCATTTGCAATGTCAATAAATAAATCGCAAGGGCAGTCGCTAAGTGTATGTGGCATCAACCTAGAAAATCCATGTTTTTCACATGGCCAATTATATGTCGCCTGTTCCCGTGTCGGGAAACCATCAACATTATTTATTTACGCGCCAGATCATAAAACTAAAAATATAGTTTATCAAAAAGCATTAGAATAGAGGGAAGCAGGTCAAGGGTATAGAGGCTATTAGTTGCTTTCTAGAGCGCGCGTGGTGTTGAGCTCATTTTTTACTTCAAAATGTAAAGTTGTTCAACAGCGATTTGTGAAAATATGAGTGAAATTCAACCCTATGGAATAAACACTATTATGAAAATATATATGTTGTTTTTTTATTTAATAAAAATTAGTAAAGTCCTCAGGTATGGCGAGACCAGGGAAATAAGGATTCATTTTTATATGGAGGATATTATAGATTCCAGTTCAAATTGAATAGGTACTCATACATAAGATAGGTCAGCTATACAAAATAAAGTAGTGCATCAAAGCTAGGTTAAGGCGGTACGAAGTTCGCCGGGTAAACTATCTGAAATAATTTGACATGATAGACGTTTACGTAAACTTTACAGGAAAAATAAAACGATGTCTTTAGGTAGCAGCACTCTTGACAATTATATGTACTTGATTGACGAAATTTTGTTCAGAACTCTCCGACTCTCTCTTCGTCGGTTTTGTGACTATTGACGATGATTTGACATTCGACTTCTAGGCGAAACGAAGTTCGCCAGGTCCGCTAGTAATAAAATAAAAATGTCAAAAGATTAAAATAGAAATGTAAAGTAAAAAAATAGGTAAAAAAACGAAATGTGAAAACATTAAAGTAAAAATGTAGCGTAGAAAAATAGGGAAAAACGAAATGTTAAAATAATAAAATAAAAATATTAAAAGATTCGAATATAAATGTAAAGTAAAAGAGAAAATGTAGGCAAAAAAAACGAACTGGTCTTGAATAACACTGGACAATTGCCTGATATGGATCGTCATCGCTTTGAAAAACCATCTTTCACTTCATACAAGTTCTTGATGCTGGCGATCTCGCAACTTTCTACTGAACCTGAATCTACTGACCCTGCGCGCGATATTAGAACAAAATCTCCAACTTTTAATGTTAGACCCGCAAATGCACTTCTTGGAGAAATAGCAATTTTTCGTTCCAAATTTCGTACGTAAGTTATTGGGTATGTCAACAGCGGTTTCTCGATTTCCAACCCAGCAAACTTTTGATTTTACAACCATTGTGCGATCGTACACACTTGTAATGTCCGTGAATTACAAATTAGAGCGAAAGTTATAAATTTGCATATTAATGAAAATATTCGCAAAAAGCGTAATCAATCTTTGGGAATACTTACTGTAAGGAAGAGATGATACGAACGTTGGAGAGCCACGGAATCAAACGCCAAATACCACTCCATTTCGGTCGTCGCCAGGAGTTGAAGAAAGTCAATCACTCTTTGTTTCCCAACTTTTGAGTTTAATTGATTTGCTGGTACACTTTCCGGACAAGCCTAGAAAACAGGAAAAGAATGTTTATACAAACAAGTAACATCTAAGAGTCTTTTATACCTACCGAAAGTACAACCGCCAGAGACCTTTAATCGTTAAGGCATTCTACTGTACGTTACCGCGTCACGACATTCATTTTTACACTACCACGTTATGGCTTCAACGACACATCACCGACGAATTTAAACACATAGGGAAAAAGACGTGACCACGATTTTTAATGTTTTACCAAACTCAAACATTTGGCACGATATAAACAAACACGAAACTGACAGAGTGTCAGTCACTTTGACATTCTACACCTGATGGACGAGTGTACTAAAAAGGGAAATTTAGATTTCAATTGCCCGATGCACCCCAGTTGGGGGATCTGAATTGAACATCGAATTGCCCAGGGAAAAAGTTAACGGCTCACCGGTTGAAACCGAGCCGATGAAAAATCCAATAAGGAAGAACGGCTCTTTATCTTTTCTGGCGGGTTCGAGACGACAACGAGGACTAAGCGAGAATAGCGCTCTGAAACTTGGAAGAATCCATCGGGGAAAGGAATTGCGACGGAGGAAAATTTAAACAGCGGAGAAAAATTTTAACAGCGATCCCACTAAGGAAGATTGGCGACATCAGGCAATAATAAGCACGCTGACAGAAAATTGTAACGCAGAGTACTTCGGGGGGACCCCGCTTAGGTAGAGTAAGTGAAATTTGAACTTTTAATGCATTATATTTTTGGAACTTCATTTGCATTTCGCAATTTAATATATAGTAGTTAGTGAAATAGTGGAATATTTTTGGAACTTCATTTGCATTTCGCAATTGAATATATAGTATAAAGTGAAATAGCGCACGTTTTTGTGTGCTGTTGAGGGAAGAGTAAGTTGCTGCGCATGTTAATTGTACACCTGGCTCGGGTGTGTTCGAAGGTAAATTTCCTTGCGGCTTATTCAGGGATCTCTGTAGTGAAAGTGTTTCTTATTTAGTTTTTTTTGCTCGGTGTGAGTTACGCCAGAAAATCTGAGCCCGGCAAGTGCGCAACTGGTCACCCGGTGACTCTAATCTTCCCCTGTTAGGGAAGAGCTTAAAGAGTGTTTGTCCGAGTCGTGTGAGGGGTGTTCGGCAGCCGCGTTCTCGCTTGGTGGCTTTTTAAGGACCAGGGGATAAGCGAGTGGTAGCACCTACGACCGTCTTCGACAGCAAGCCGGGTCCGTGGTCCTTAGCCAAAGGAACTCCCACGCGAGGGGTAACAAGGCCAGTCAATGTAAATTAAATAGACTGGCAATCCAGAAAATGAATCGGACTGGAAGTGATATTCAAGATATGAGATTGCACAAAATATTCAAAAGTGGGAAGACTGGTGGATAGCGAAAACTTGAAATGGCCTTCATTGTGAATAGGGAGTTCAAATAGCGTTATCGATTTAAAAGCAGTCAATGAACGGTTGTGTGCGATATGCATGAAAGTGAGATTCTTCAAAATTTAGCTGACGAACGTACGCACCCTGACTGAAAAGAAGGACTAAGATGATGGACTAGGTGATTCATCACCTACAATCGACACAAAAATAATTTTCAACGCTAAGGCTGGCAATGAACTAACAACTGATGGATATGGCCTCTATGATGAGACCAATGACAACGGGCATTAACCATACGTTCGATTTGCTTCCCACATTGACGCCCATATAAAATGACCTGTGTATCCCCAGATAGCAACACACAAAGCCAGATCGACAATGACCTGATCCAACAAAGTGTGGCCTCGAGCATATTTGATTCCGTACATACAATGGAGCCATGTTCATCGTATTGACGAACAACGGATACCCAAAAAGGTATTCGTTGGGAGAAGTGAGGGGTGGAGACCAGTCAAGAAACCGAGGAATTACTGATCTAACTCAGTCAATGGAGGCAGTTCTTCGCTGCTTGGATGTTAAAATTGGAGGACATAGTCAACGGATCAAGACAGTTAGAGGCACTTATTGCAGGAAGCCATGGCCCATGAGGAGTTGTAGTGCTACGAAGAAGAAGATTGTTTAAGCACTTGCAAGACTCTAGGTTCTTAAATTCTACTAAAATCCAGTGGAGTATACAAAGTCTATGAGTTTTTGTACGATGGCGGTTAAAAAACCCCTTGAGAAAATAAGCCTTAGCATATCTCGGGTCAAGTTTGAACCGTTATTTTAGAGTAGTGTAGTAGGCTCTCCAGATAACATACTCCAGCGTACATACTCAATTTGTGTAGCCAGAGGCAGAATATTTACATATACAGTTCAGAGTTGGCTAAAATACTTTTAAACATCTTTATCAGAAAAGGTCTCCAGCAACCCCTAATTAGTGCAAATGAGCACGTTATAAATTGAACTGCCTACTAAAGCACTGTTAAAAGTAGCGGTGATATCCAAACAAAGTGGAAAATGGTTGAAGACGCGATCACAGCTATAGCAGGGAAGGTCTAAGGGCGTAGACAAAAAATTATAAAAACAATTGATTCGATGAAGAATGGCAAGATGTAGTCAACAAATGAAATGGGTATGTAATTGTACTTCCAAAAACCAACCCAGCAAAAAAGTGACAATAGTTTTTCCTCCACCAACAAGCAGGAATACTATACCGACAGAAGGATCAACGGGCCATAGTCCAAAAAATAGAGCCAAGTGAAACAATTAATGCTTAATTAAGCTAGATCAATGTGCATCTCAATTGAGCAGCTTCAAAGGGGATACAGAACATGCACGAGCCTCTAAAAAGTTCCACAAGCGGCCATATTAGACAACCCTTTTTATATTAAGACAAATGAGAGCAGTATTCCGAAAAACCTTTTAACAGTTCCCACAACAACTATCGAAACTGTAAGCATCTAATATACTGAAGGCGATACTCTGGCAACGCTACAAATAGTAAAATAGGTACAGGTTGCCATTTCTGGCTTCAAAAAACAAAAATCTCTTGATGAAATATCGACAGGGTTACTCCAAGCCGTGGAATACACCTATACAACTTCCTTTATCGGTTAATATACAGGATATAGATAAAGAAAAAGTTACCAGAGAGAAAGAGGGCCCACCATTGATTCCCTAACCCATAGCTTCCATGACTCCTCATCCAAACCTCCAGGAACAAATGGTAGTAACTTGTCTCTGAGTCACACATTAGGTTTACTAGTTCCTCAATGATGGGACACTAAATGTCAAGAAATGCCAATGAATGCAAAGACACTTGCAGCTCTGTTGCCAAGTCCTACTTATAAGTAAGAGTATAACGGAATCGAAGGTAATAACCATGCCACTGGAATGGAGGTTGGGCTACGGACTGACTACACATCCATAAAAACCCATATTGTTACAAAACTTCCGACAGAGACTTAGAAAGGATTGCAACAACGGCAATAACTTCACAACATAAAAATAGACTAGTCAATTATTTATTTCCTTAACTTCCAGTGGAAGTTTGGTGACATTTGGTTAATTGGAAACGAAGTTATTGCGTCTAAACTAACAGAATTTTTGTGTCATCGGTTCAAAAATGAGTTTCGAACAAAGAGCTAATATCAAATTTTGTTTTAAAATCCGTAAAATATTTACCGAAATATTTGTATTGATGAAAAAATGTATGGCAATAACTGTCTTACTCCTGCCAGTGTTCAAGCGTTGGCTTATACGTTTCAGAGATGGTCGCCCAAATTCAGTGATCACGACAAACTCCATCGAAATTGTGCGTAAATTTATCAAAAATTAGGCAAGATCATCGTTGAAATTCTTGTAATTGTAGCTGAATATCTCCAAAACATCAATTTATCGCATTTTAACCAATCATTTGGGCTTACGAAAAGTCTGTGCGCGTGTTATTCTGCACAAGTTAGCAAATAGCCAAAAATTGCTCAGAATCCAACATTCGAAAGACATCATTAAAGAGGCGAGAAAAGATGAGAACTTCCTTAACAACATTGTAACTGATGATGAAACGTGATGTTTCCAATATGAACCTGAAACCAAGTGTCAAAGTGCCGAATAGAAGACCCTAGATGAGCCATCACCCAAAATATCGCGTTCGCGGAGGTCAAAAATCAAGTCAATGCTCATTTGTTTTAACGATTCCAAGGGGATTGTCCACAAAGATCTCATGCCAGTGGGCCAAAACGTCAATGTGATTTTCTATCTTGGAGTTTTGAAGTATTTGTTGCATCGTATTTGTCGAATTTGGCCTGAATACCGCGAAGGAGGAAGCTGGTGCTTATTGCATGATAATGCACCATCTCATCGATTCACTCTTGTGACTCATTTTTGACTTATATGGCTCCCTGCGACTTCTACCTATTCCGGAAATTGCATTTGGCCATGAAAGGAAAACGCTTTGCGTCCATAGAGGGGAACCAAAAGGCTAGTACAGACATCCTGAATACCATTCCGATCAATGACCTGAAGCACTCTTTCGAAAAGCTTTTGGATCGCGCCAAACAGTATATTGAGGCCGGAGGAGACTTTTATCAATAAATAAACTCGAATTTATCAGAACACAGCTCCCGTCGTTTCTATTTTAGCTCAGTCTCGTTTATTTCGGAAAGCACCATGTATTGCATTGGGTCCTGGAATGTCAGATCACTCAACTACCCTGGCGCTATTAAGGACAATATGAATTAAACACATCGGTAATCCAGGAAACAATCTGAACTGGAACTGATATTCAAAATATGAGATCTTACACAATATTCAAAAGTGGGGATCCCGCTGCAGAGTGAGGATTTTTTTTTGTGGTAGGGAGGTGAAGGCAGTTATGCCCGCTGAGTCTGGCAGTGTGGGACTCCCATGGAGGATACCCTTGGACTACCCACTAAACACCTCCCCTGTCAATCTGAGAACCTAGCCTGGAACCGTTTGACACATTACTTGGGGCCAGGTCTCGTTTTGTTACGCCGTGGGGCGCCTTCAAGCTGGGGAGTCCCTTTCCTAGCGGGAGGGGAGAGGGGAAGAGGAAATGCCAGAAGAGCGATCCCCCAGCCCCAGCGCCTCCGGCTGCTGTGAGTCCTTTTTATATTTTAGGACTGCCCGAGCATAATGTGCCACCTGGTTCCATTTGTCAACCGATTCGAGCGTCACCGCAACTATATTATCTGGGGTGAGCTCTCCCGTCTCCCTGTAGAGTTTTCTTCGCAGCCTGACCCATTTTGTTCAGGCAAAAAATGTGTGACAGGCATTGTCCTCCTCTCCTGGGCAAAACCAACAATCGGGAGACCGTGACTTACCGATCTTGTGCAGGTAAGACTGAAAACACCCGTGCCCGCTCAAAAGCTGGGTCAGATAGAAGTCAGTCTCACCATGCCTTCGATTTAGCCACGGTCTCACATCCGGGATGAGGCGCGCAGTCCACCTTCCCTTCGTGCGATTCCCCCAAGACTGCTGCCCATCGTTGAGCGAGCGTTGTCTCTCCTCGCGGACAACCATCTCCCTCGCATCCTCGTTTCGGCGCAGGTAAATAGCGTGGCGCTCTCTAGCAAGGAGGGCGACAGGTATCACGCCTGCAATCACTCTCACCACCGAGTCGGAGACTGTTGGATACGAAGATGCAATTCTCAGTGCTCCTCTTCTCTGTACCTGTGCCAATCGTTTTCGGTATACCTTCTTGCTGAGAGCGTCGCCCCATACCTCTGCTCCGTACAGTAGCACTGACCCTACAGCACTCATCAAGAAGCGTCTTCTTGATGGGCTGGGTCCCCCTACGTTGGCCATAAGTCGACTCAGGCCCGATATTCCCGAAGCAGCCTTCTCAGCCGTTGCCCTGATTTGCTCAGAGGAACTCATCTTCGAGTCGATCAGTAGCCCCAGGTACTTCACGCTGGCTTCGATTCGATTTGTATATCTCCAATACTGATCATCCTTACTCTAGGGACTCTCTTTTTTGTCAAGATGACCACTTCGGTTTTCTCCAGTGCTAAACTGAGCCTGCGAGCAGCCATCCAATCCCTCACTCGGCGCATTAGCATACCTAGCCTAAGTTGCGCTCGTTCAACGGTGCGTCCGGTGACCAGAGCCGCAACATCATCCGCATAGCCGACCAAGCGTGACTCATCTGGTATCTCAAGTCTCAGCAGCCCGTCGTAAGACACGTTCCACAGGTCCGGACCAAGGATAGATCCCTGGGCAACACCCGATGTAATTTCCATCCTTCGTTGGCCCTGTGTCGTGTCGTAGAGCAGGCTTCGGTCCTTTAGGTATTTCCTAAAAAGCCGCATTAGATATTCTGGAACTTGAAAAGAGTTTTCCAGCGTGTCCAGAATATCCACCCATCTAGCGGAGTTGAAGGCATTCCTGACGTCTAGTGTCACCAACAGGACGACCCGTCGCTTGGTGCGACTATATGCCTCTGCCTTTTGGACCGCGTTCACCACCTCTGCAATCGCATCAATGGTAGAACGTCCTGCTCTAAAGCCGTACTGCCGAGGAGATAGGTCCCCAACAGCACGAATCGCGTCAGTGAGTCTTCCCTTGATGAGTTTCTCTAGCACTTTCCCAGCCGTGTCTAGCATGCATAACGGGCGGTATGCAGACGGCAATTCGGGATTTCCCTTCCCCTTGCTGACCAGCACGAGCCTCGCCACCTTCCATCGTACCGGGAAAACCCCGTCCCGTAGGCAAGCGTTGAATGTGCTGAGCAGCAAGTCAGGACAATGGTGATAGACGAGCTGCAAAACCTCAGCTGGAACACCATCTGGACCTGGAGCCTTCCTCGCTTTGAGGGAGAGGACTGCCTCCTCCAGTTCCAGCTGTGTGAAGAGTGGGCACTCGACTGCTGTTTCACCATGGACAGCGTCAACACGGACGGGATGGGCGGGGAAGAGTCCCCGCACTATCGCGTCCATCTTTTCCGCGTCATGTATGCAAGGCTTCCGTAGGGCACCAAGTTTCCCCATGACCAGCTTGTAGCCAAGGCCCCAAGGATCCTTGTTCACATTGTCCACTAGGTCTTACCAGCAGCGAGCCTTGCTACTGTTGATCAGTTTGCGAAGGCATTTCTTGGCCGACTTTTATGCTGCCACCTGGTTGCATGCCTCGTCACGGTTCCGCACCCGTTGAGCCTCACGCCGAAGCTTGTGACACTCCCTCCACTTTTCAGCGATTTCAGTAGACCACCAGTACACGGAGGGCTTGCCGTGCCGGGGTCTTCGACGGGGCATAGAAGCGCAGCAAGCAGTCGTGATTATGCTCATAGTAGAGTTCACCACGTCTTGAGCTGCCAATTCTTCCGTCCCCTCCAGAGCTCCCTGCAGCGGCTCACCAGCTGTGAGAACCTTGACGAACCTCTCGACGTCCATTCTTCCAATGTTACATCCAGTTGTAGAAGGCCGAGAGCACGGACGTCGGGAGATAGCATCACTTATCTCAAGCAGAATGCACTGGTGATCACTGGCTGAATAGTCCTCTAATACTTTCCAGTTGTGTATCCTCCGTACTAAGGACTCCGAGGCGAATGTCACGTCCGGTATGGTTCCCTCACAGCCAATACGACGGAAAGTCGGCGTGTTTCCGGAGTTTAGTACGACGAGGGCCATCCTGGCCACCATTTCCAGGATTCGTTTTCCCCGCGGATCCGTCTGAGGCATGCCCCATTCGATTGCTTTAGCATTTAAGTCGCCCCCAACGAGCACTTTACCCTCTGTGTTCGAGACAGCGCCCTCCAGAGCAATAAGCTTGGCTTGGAAGGATGATATCGGCTCGTTAGGCGTTAGGTACACACTAAAGAAGGTGATCCCTGAGCACCGAACCCACACGAAACCATCCCCCCGTCCACAACTCTCCGCTTGAAAGTCACTGTTCCGAACCCAGATACCGGCAGTACCAGTTTCATCAGAGTACCATAATGCAGGACTTTTATTATGGTGTTGCACACTCAGCAGCAAGAAGTCGGCTTTCCTGTCCCTCGCAAACTGCTCAAGCAGATTTTGGGCGGTTGAACTGCGGTGTAGGTTTAGCTGCAGGATGCGGGTCATCGAAACTCTGATTTGGCCTTGGCTAGGGCTTCCTGGAACACCCGGCATTTTCCTGATCCCAAGACGTGTCCGAAATCAGGTTTTGGATCAGCATCCTTGCAAAGAATACAGTGTGCCTCCTTCGTACACTCTTTTCTTTTATGTCCCATTTCACCGCATTTGTAACATAGGGAACTCCTATCGGGTCCTTTGCATACTTTCGTGGTGTGACCATAACCAAGGCATTTGATACATTGAAGAGGCGTTGCGCTTCGCCGTATCCTACAGACAACCCACCCTATTCGTACTTTGCGTGTCGGGATATGGAGTGGCCTTCATTGTAGATAGGCAGTTCAAATCGCACGTCATTGATTTTAAGGCAGTCAAGGAACGGTTGTTAGCAATCCGTATAAAAGCGAAGATCTTCAAAACCTGGCTGATCTACTTACTTACAAGGACGAAGGAAATGTTCTAAAACCAACTGTAAAGACTAGTCAACCCATTGCCTACAGATGACACAGAAGTAATTCTGGGTTATTTCAACGCTTAAATGTACAATGGGCTATCTCATCGGGGAACGACTGATGGATATAGTCTCCACGATTAAACAAATGACAACGGCCAGCCCTTGATTGACTTTGCATGTAGCAGAATTCTAGTTGAACATTCAACTTACCAAAGTCCCAAAAGTACCCGATCTGACTTATGAGTACAAGTAGTTAAAAAATAATTACTGCGATTGACAATACCACCTTTCAACAACTTCATGTGAAAAATTCATAACGGTACGTTTATTATAATTTTTTTACAGACATCCAAAGTTAACGCTCTTAGTGAATTTGTAAATATGGAATAAATTGGGCATCGTTCTGTGATACAATACTTTCGTTTGAAAGGTCTGAGTCCAACTGATATCGAACTCGAGTTGGATTCTACTCTGGGGAAGTCTGCTCCTTCGTTTACAATGGTCAAATATTGAGTAGCTGAGTTTAAGTGAGGTCGTACGAGCTGCCAAGATGAACACCGCAGTGGTCAACCACGTGGGGTCACTACGTGTGAAAAAATCCACAAAATGGTATTGGATGACCGTCGACTAAAAGTGCGCGAGATTTCAGATATGGTAGGCATTTTAAAAAATGCTGTAAATCGCATTCGGACCAAGAATTGGGACATGGGAAAGCTGTGCGCAAGATGGGTGCCGCCTTTGCTCACAATGGAGCACAAACAGCAACGTGAGGATGTCTCCATCGAGTGTTTGACAATGTTTGGCAGTAATAAAGCCGAGTTTTTGCGTCATCATTTTGCACCTGAGTCCAAGGAGCAGTCAAAGCAGTGGACTGAAAAGGGAGAACCGGCTCGAAAGAAAGCAAAGACCGTTCAGTCAGGTGGCAAGGTCCTGGCATCCGTTTTCTAGGATACGCGTGGAATAACATGTATTGATTATCTCGAAAAAGGTAAAACAATCAATGGCGCATATTATGCAGCCTTATTACAGCTTTGAGTGTGATGAAATCAAGAAAAAATGGCCTCATCTGACGAAAAGGAAGGTGTTGTTTCATCACGATAACGCGCCTGTCCACACGTGCATCATTGCTATGGCTAAAATCAATGAGTTGAAGTTCGAATTGCTTCCTAACGCACTCTATTTGCCAGATCTGGCTCCCTCAGATTATTCACTTTTTCCGAATTTGAAAAAATGGCTCGGCGGCAAAAGATTAGCCAACAGTGAAGAGGTAGAGTCTGTGGCGAATAGCTATTTTGAGGAGCTTGACGGTGCCTACTATAAAGCGGGTATCGAAGCTATTAAACATCGTTGGGAAAAGTGTATTAAGCTGAAAGGGGAAAATGTTGAAAAATAGAAAACAATTTTGAAATTTTTTTACTATTTTCTTTGTCGGTTCGGGTACTTTTGGAACTGCCCTCGTACCTCCCACATCGACATATACATAAACTGACCTAAAAATCACCACATGGCAACACACCAAACCAAATTGACCATGTCCTGATCCAACAAAGCTGGGCCTCGAGCATACTTGACTTGCATATCGAGGAGCTAATTATAACTTGGATCATGACTAGAGCAAACTATTATATCGATGTCAAATATCAAGGGCGTATTTGGCAGGGACCAGCCGTCTTCAAAAATTTGACATGAAAGGGCTCCGAACGGCATCTGTGAGGAAAAATTACACGGAGAATCTCGACAACCAGCTAGCTCCCACTCTACTAGAAACATCGTTGAAAATAAGCAACGAGCTATGGGTAAAAGTGAAAGCAGCAATTAATACCGTGGCAGAACAGACCATCGGACATCAGGCCAAGTAAAAAGAAATGATTGGTTCGATGATAAATGCCAGGGTGCATTAGATCAGAAGAGTCAGGCGTACAGGCAATATATAGGTAGAAAAACCAGGACGAAGAGAAAATATTATGAAAATCTCAGAAGAGTAGCAAATAAGATAATTAAAATTATTAAAAGGAAATATTCTGACGATTAATTGAGAAGTATCCATGTACGAGTAAATCTAGCGAGCAACATCACAAAACGAAACATGAAAAGCAGTTAAAAGTTTGGAACGAGGTTATCAGCTCAAAACTACACTCTTCCGTGATGATATCGGCAACATAATCGCTGAAAAATCCAGGATTAAGGAAAAATGACCATCATATCTCAAAAGCCCCCGCAACCCTCCGCACAGTTGCAGAGCCTCTGAGCCTGTAAGTGTTCCTAGAGAACTTCTATTGGCCCCATCAACTCTGAACGAAGTTTATTCCACAATCAAAGCCCAAAAGAATTATAAATTCTAGTGGAACTTACAAAAAATGGTGGTGGTTATGTTCAGAGAGCCATCCATTATCCAGCACATTTGGCAAGAAGAACATTACGTGGTGAAAACAAGTTGGATAGACAGACCTACGCTCATGTCAGAAGGGTTTTGTACCCAACTTTTCAGAAATGCAGTCACCAGCAACGAATAAAGTCAAGAAATATGCCAAAGAGCTGAGCACGTTTACAAGAAAATCCATTGTTTTTCTATTTTCAACGGTCGCCATTTTGTTGCAAGCCAACAAAAATCCCTCAAATCATGAATTCCTAAAAAATTTAATGTTGTAAACCTTATTTGAAAATTTCAAGAAGATCAAATGAAAACTGCGGTAACTGATTCCACGGAAAGTTCATAGAATACCAACATCATGTGTTATCGTTGGTGTAATTGGAGAAATTTCAAATGGGTATTACTTCCGTGTATAACATTGGATTTTCATCAAGCTAACAAAGTTCAAGGAACTTTTGTAGGAGTACTTAAGTATCAAATTTCGTTCAGTTTAAGGGTACCTGTATGATTTTATTGGGGATATTGTGAAACTCGATGACCATACTAGTATTAACAAAGTTGAGCGAATTTTGACTTCTAACGTATTTGTTGTTGTTGTGCTCATAAACACCTACCCTTCATGATTTTTTTCCGATTTTTCGGATCACAGGTATCCAATCGCGAGGGGGAGGGGGACACAAATTTTTCGTGTATTTCCCCTCCCTGTGCGCCCCTCGAAGCAAAAAGTGTCAAATTAAGAAATTTTGAAAAGTTTTCATCAAGACCTTTCAAATGAGACCCATATTGGCTACCTTTGATGAATTTTTTTTTTTCTGGACCACTCCCCTATATGGGGAGAGCATCACTTTACACCCGCATACAAAATATGATGTTTCTAGCTTAAGCAGTTTGCGAGAAAAAGTGCTGTGACAAACGGACGGACGGACAGACAGGTCACGATTTTAGTAGGGGTTTTTAAAATTATTTTACAAAACCCTAAAAAGATTGAAGTGTTGTCTTTTCAAAGATCTTTCTGAAAATTCTAAAGTTCCGAATGGATACCTGAGTATGCGCAGGCATCTTTGCTATAGGAATCGTGTTTTTTTAGGGATTTGTACTAAAATACAAAACCATATTGCAATCACGACCTGTGTCCGTCTGTCCGTCCATCCGTCCGTCCGTCCATCTGTATGTCACAGCACTTTTTCTCCGAAACTATAGAATGATACTCTGTAAGAAGGTCAGAAATGGTGACTTTTTGAAAGTTCAAGGGTGAAAAAATTGCTCGAAGGAGTTTAAGGGGGGTCTCCCCATATAGGGAGGTGACCCTTTAAAAAAAAAAATTCACCATGGGTAGTCGAATAAGGTGTCATTGGAAAGGTCTTAATGATATCTTTTCAAAACAAGTCTCAAAATTGTCTTATCAGTACCGAGGGGGGCACGGAAAGGGGAAATGCACGAACTTTCGCGTACCCCCTTCGCGATTGGACACCTTTCATCCGAAAAATCTGAAAAAAATCATGAATGTAGGCCTTTATGAGTACAACAACAACAAATACGTGAGAAATCGAAATTCACTCAACTTTGCTAGTAATAGTATGATTTATCGATTTTACGTCTTCTTGAATAAAATCTTAACGGCACCCTTAAATTCAATAAAGTACAAGTGCAAGTACAAAGATTGATCTGTCTTAAAAGTTTCACAAAGATTGAATGGTATTTAACAAAGTTATAGCGATTTGAATTTTCCTGTACTACTATGGAATAATATGCGCCGTATTACTATGGAAAAATATGGTTATGGAACCATATGCGCTTTTTACCGACTCAGACACTACAGCTTTGCTAGGATTTGCATGAAAATTTCAGGAATGATAGGTTTCATGTAGATCTTTGAGAATCGGTTCAGCTAGTGGTATCAGTAATCGTAAAACAAAATAGTGGCTGTTTTAAATGCGAAGATTGAATAATTTTGAGTCATTTTTCCCCACTTTCAACGTTTAAGGTGCATGCTTTGAACACTTGGTTCAATTTAATGAATGAATGAATATGAGTACCTGCAATTAATACTCATATGTGAAATAAGCTGAGGAGGTAGGAGAGAGCTCCTAGCAAAAGGGCTTTGTACCCATTCTAGGATTCGAAAAACTAGGCTATGAATCGATGATTACAGTACAGGGGAGTGAATCCTGAAAAAAAATTTCATCAAAGGTAGCCGATGTGAGTATCAAATGAAAGTTCTCTATGGGCACTTTTCAAAACAGTTCTTAAACTGAAACTTTTGCTTCAGGAGGGCACAGGAGTGTTTCCTCCCTCGCAAATGGACACAGATGATCTAAGAAATCGGAAAACATAATCAAGGGAAGTATTTATGAGTATAAAAATAACAAACACCTCAGAAGTCAAAATTCGTTCAACTTTGTTAATAATAGTATGATCTTCGAATTTCAACTTTTCTCCAATAAAAACGTCTTTGACATGTTTCTTGATTTTATTCGTTGTTGGTTACTGCATTTTGTAAGTTGAGTACAAAACCCTTCTGACATGAGCGTAGGTCTGTCTACCCAACTTGTTTGTAATTACTTTTATTAATTTTGATCTTCCTGTTTTTGATCCCATACTAGCCCAAGCGCCTTCTCTATACGATAGATTTTTGCTTTTTCCCACGCAAGTGCAAAGTGCCTTGGCTGTGAGAATATACAAATAAAAACAGCAGACGTTTTCAGCTTATGTGCATATTCAAGTATATTTAAACTATCTGTACATTTAAACGCTCAGAGTACCAATGAACTTAATACTAAACTTAGCTATGGCAGTACTATTTGTAGTAAATGTTTGGATAAATAATAGACGTGGATCATGATAGACCATATGATCAGAATGACATTCAAAGTATATTTATGCAGGAATCTCTTACGATTTACCAAACAAGTGGAGTCAATCAATTATATTCTCTAACAACAAAAAAGGTCACAAGTGACAATGCGAAAACTATGGAGGCATATGCACTGCGTTAAAAATATCCTCGAAAATATTAGAAAATAAAATAAGATCATACGCCAATAGTATTCTTGTGGAATTTCAAGGTGATTTTAGAGCAGGTAGATCGAGATAGACCAATTGTATACAGTGCTGCAAATTTTGGCCAGACGGCCATTCTCCCATTTACAAATTCATATTGCCTACTTATCATCTTCACCCTCTTTTAGGCACACATACCTGAAATTATATAAAAACATTTAATCATTTACGTTTTTCTTTATTTCCCCGGCATATTAATTTTACCTTTCCTAATCCTAAGCTTATCCTTCCCATTAACAAAATTTCATTCATTACCTTTTACTAGCAAAATCTCATTCCTGCCTTTTTACTCACAAATATTTATTCTTTCTCAAAATCAACAAACCTCTACATTGTGCCCACTGTAACAACATCCGTGTAGGCATGTGGAATTTACTTGTAATTTGATTAATGGGAGATAATCAGAAGGTGGCTCTCGTACGGTTGACTTTTAATCTGGAAGTCTGCTGGGACCCCTGGTTTAAGTTCCCCCGGGTGCAGGAAAATTCTCTTTAATTTCGTTAAAAGCAATTGTTTCCGTGTGTATAACGATTTGCATATAACTAAACGTTATCATGGTTATATGCAAATCTCCGTATATGCAAACGGAAACTGTTGCGTTAGTCGAAAGTGGAAAGATATGTGAGGAACGGGTCCGAAGTCTATTGAACATTGATCACGTTACCTTGGTGCAGCAGCGGTAGTTTGGAAGAAAGGTTGCAAAATTGAAGCGTTTCGCGTCAGTTTTGATTCAAGGCGAGTGTTAGTGGACGAAATTTTCGAGAGTTGGTGACAGAAGTTTGAATGTGAAGGAAATTGAAAAATAAAAAGAAAATTTTACTGGTCGGATATGGGAGTAGAAATTGCATGTGAGTATCAATATAAAGTGACGACCGCGGCATACTATCCGGACTAGAAAACGTTATGAATAATATTTAATTTCAATGGAAAAAGTATGAGTGCCGAATGTGAAAGGAGACGGAAAGCATGATTTAATTCCAAAAATGAAGAACAATTGATATCAAAAACTTGAAAAAAATTCGAATAACAGTGAAATGGTAGCACGGTGGATGAGATATGCCAATAAAAGAAAAGCGACTTGTTCTTATTTTGTGCGATCATATCAACTATAAACTGTGAAAAGTTGTGGGCTTAGAAAAAAACGTCAACAAGAATGAAGTAATCAATAATTTTGTTTATTTGATATCAGCAGGCCAATTTTCTTTTTTCTTTAAAAGCCGTCGGGCCTTGCTTTGTTGTGTGAGCTGACGCATTTTGACTACTTGGAGTCATCTTCAGTGTCTAAAGGATGTGTTGAAGGGAACGACTTTTTATAGTCGTAGGATGGGTTAAGCGGATGAGTTATTAGCGAATGGTTAGTTAGCGGATGGGTAATTAGCGGGTGGGTGATTAGCGGATGGGTCACTAGGTCAGGTTGTAAATTACGTCAAGTACTAAATTGCACCAGGTAGAGGGATATTAAATTTTTGTTGTTTTGGTTGTTGGATGTCTGTTTGTTAGTAGGCAAAGAGATAGACAAACTATCAAACTTCCTTCGGAAATACAAATTGCAAACTGCATTCAAAACGAATACCAACATTGGAAACAAAGTGAAACCAAAACTGAATGACACATCAATATACGAAAACAGTGGCATATACAAACTGACATGCAAGGACTGCGACATGGTATCTATAGGAAGAACAACACGCAAACTAACGACAAGATACAAAGAGCACCTACGATCTTTCTTACACAACAAGGCAAACTCCAATTATGCGACGCACCTACAAAATCACGCACATGAGCCTGACGCTTTGACAAACTCTATGAAATTGCTACACAAAAACAAAGCAAAGGACCGCGACTTGACATCTTAGAAAGGCTAGAAATTTATAAACATAGAAAGACATACGGTAACATTATCAACGAACAACTTGTTACCGATTCCAACGCAATCTTCTCAGTGCTAGACCACACTCTTAGACTCATATTGCCTACTTATCATCTGTAGTCAGTGCTAGACCACACTCTTAGACGAAAGCGGAAACAATATGAAACAGAACAAACGGACATCCAACAACCAAAAAAACAAAAACTTATTATCCTTCTACCTGGTATAATTTAGTACTTGACGTAATTTACTACCTGACCTAATGACCCATAGGCTAATTACCCACGCGCTAATTATCCATTTGCTAATTACCCATCCGCTTGACCCATCCTACGACTACGACACAGGTCGTAATTGCGATAGGGCTTTGTATTTAAGTACAAAAACCTAATAAAAATTGATCGGAATATCTCGTAGACTAGAGTACGCGTAATAAATATTTTGTATTTTAGCTTCATGGAACGACAAGGATCCGCTTCATATGATCCCGCAAATAGCTAGTCAACAACCACGCGTACGCGGTTGTCAAGCGAAGCCTACCAGCTGAGCGCGGTTTTCTTCAAAGCTTGCTGACACTTGTGCCAGACCATCGGCATCCGTGCCCTGCACAAACTTATACACTAAAACCCTTACAAATCGCGCCCAACGTGGGATCCAAACGTATATAAGGGGAAATTGGCGTCTACAAACTTTTTATTCCTTTAGGGAGAATGTAAGGTAACTCGATACTAGAGGCGCATAGACAGGAGTAATGGACACACACTAAGTACCTTGACGTGAGTTGTACCTTCCACTCTTCTTTGCCATATTTTCTTTTTCGCATAAGAGCTCCTTTTGATGTGTTACTCCAGGGTAAAACCTGTAAGGACCTTCTATTTCCTTGATGGAAACTGTCAAGAAAAAGAATTTCCTCCATCTGCCTGGATTCTCAAGAAAAAAAGTTTACCTTACTTTTATGTTGCGGAAAGATTCTACACATCTTTTTTATGCCTGATAGGTGAATGATTCCCGTTCAACTTTTGGTGACGTATCCTGGAGTTGTGAATCCCGCAATGCCTCCACCTGCCGGGACTTTAACTGCTGACCAAATTGTAGCGCTATCCCCACCTCGTCAAGTAAATTAACGTGCTTTAGAGATAGTTTGTAATGTACTTGGGGTGAGATAAATTTTAAAATCGATCAGGAACACCCTATTCTCAACAAACACCTTTCGTTGTCGTTTCCCGATGAGTAACTCAGCGCTACTGAAAAGGAAAGAACTATATAAATATCTTCATTTTTTTTGAAGGATTATATCAGCTCGCCATTCACGGCCACTATATTTTTTGAATCTATTAGCTATAATTACACATATATATACCTTTTCTATTTATATACACACCTGTATACACAATATTTATATCCTTAAGTACCAATTTTGGGATACCAATAGAACGCCAGGAATGCGCTGGCTACGTTCAGACGCGGTGCCAGCATTGTTGTGTTCGATCTGCCACGACAAGATGGGAGCCGATTACACAATCGGTACCCATGTCTTAGACGGATTTTAAGAAAAAAATTCATTACAGTCCATCCTTGTAGTGATAGGGGTGAATAGTTAAATGTCCGTAAAGGACTGCAGCAATGATCTGCTGGCTCGACGAAAGAGGGTGGTACGATGGTCTAGTGACGCGTGAATATGCTGGCGATATCGTGGGCCGGGTTTCTTTTCCCAGCACAAGACTCACTATGAAAACATTTCGCATTCACGAATCGGAGCGATCTAATGCCGATTGACTGGTGTCGTGACCGAATTAACCTAGGAAGGGTTGAACTTGTCTATAGCCAGTAACAAACTGGGCCGGGAGAAAACAGACAGACTTGAGCGTAGACTACGTTGCTACCGACGATGCTTTTGGCCCACAAATAAGAGTGGGGCATCCAGGCGGAAGTGGTGCCATCTCGCATCTTCCAACTGGATCAAGATCTTAATGTAGACATGGCCATATATTTCCCATTTAATTGAAAAACTCATAACAACATAGTTTGTATAAATTTTTCTATTAAATGAGAAATATAAGCTTTGCCGATTTATCTTATAGTGTTATGCGATAAAATCACATAACACCATACCAAAAAAGGGCACGCGAGTGGAAGGCCACTCTACCTGGGCAATAGCCCCTATAACGTGAAAAGAGAGGAGCGCAACCGATGGCTAGCTTATTTTAGTGAAGGGGCCGGCCATCGTTGAGGGTCTTATACCCGGCCAGGTTGGATGAAAAGGAAATACTGAGGGTATATCTTTAATCCATCATTTACTTTAATTAAGATTTTTACTCGAAGACACAATATAGTCTTATGACCGCTGTTTTCCTTAGCTTTCTAGTGCAAAGATGCAAATTTACGTTTAAATTTAATTGCCAATAAATTTACCCCTTTTCCTATTTAAATTTTTCAAAATACAAATCAAATATAATTTATTGAATGACAAATTAAAAAAGCATCATTAGATACAAATATGGTTGGTGAAAAAATATAAAAAAGAAACAAAAGGGTACTTAGCCAACCTCCTAACGAGCGTTCGTAGACGGGTTGGGCAAACCTATTATACAATGGTTATCAACTTAATCTTGACATTAATAAAATGGGCACATGTATGAATTTTTTTTAAATTTTTAAATCGTATAACGCGCACTTAGTAACCGAGTTCATTCAAATTAAAACGTTTTGCCTTGCAAAATTTATTTTATGCTTCAATTTGCGATTAATTTTTGATTGAGTAACAAAAAACTTGAAGACGCACGATTCCAAAAAAATGTTTTAATAGACGTAAAGTACGTGATGATATTCCTAATCAATTTAAGTTTATTTTGTCATGTAGAGTGATTATTATTTGTTTCATTATCGCCTTAATCTTAAATAACTCCTATATAACTTTGAAGTTATTATTTTCATATGGAAACTATTGTCTGAAACCGCTCAGTTTTGGTCAACTGCACTTCTATTGTTTGTAAAGACACATATTGATCACAGGCTCGCAATATTCTAGGCATTTCCCAATTTTTTCATTACATATTCCCCTGCGCGACACTGTTTACAATCGTTACACTCACAACTCTACAAGTTCTTTTTAGTTTTCGCAATTATATCCAATAGCGCATTTCTTAGCCTCAATTAACGCTTATGAAGTGGAAAAAGCTCTGACTGGGTAAATAAAACTATCTCGAGTATTTCAATACTCAATTCCACCCGCTACGGGTTCACTTATTAACTCGCGCGTACGCAATTCAATACTTCCGAATCGAATAACTGCAATTCATTTATCTTAAGGGATCTCCCATGTAATAACCAAAGCATTGCATTAGATGCTGCTGTTCATGTAGTCGCTAGTTGGGATTCCGCGAGACATTCTGGTATCCATAATTTATGCAGCAAAACCCTCGAAGAAGAAGATGAAGAGATGTTACATTGGCATAAAATGATCCGAAGAAAACTGGTTGCTGATTCACTCGCCAGTGTGTATCATTTCGCTCAACTGCGCTTGCACAATTTTCACTGATGCATTGGCTTTTCATGCATTTTCTGATATGGGTCATGACTGTTATGCACAAAACATATTTGAATGCACTTTTTCCTAGAATTTCCATTTTTTTTCACTAAAGCTGGGCAATTCAAAGTCCGACCCGATGATGGGTAAGCCGATACCGTTGCTCATCTGATCATCAGCGAAGACGAAACTAGCCTTCCACTGATTCATATTAATCACTTTCTGCAGGCGTTTTCACATACGCCGGACGATATTTATGATCAAAGAATGGTAGCTTTTATTCCAAGTTAAAGACATTTGACCCCATCCGGCATACGAACATGACCACGATAATCTTGCTTTCTCCCGCTGATGTATACACGAGACGAGACTCCCCTAGATCCGTTCAAATCCCCCCATGATTTCTCTGCCGCACTTGTAAATCTAGATTCGCTGCTAGTTCAGCAGGTTAAATTGCATTCGCCAATGCAATACATGAATGTCATGGACTAAATCAGTGCTCTCATGATCCAAAATTTCAATTTGCAGATTTGCGTGATTAAGTTAATAAAATTAGTAATAGATTGAGAATTTTAAATCATAATATAAGATAAATATTATAACGAATATCAATGCAAAGAAAAAATTCACGTTTAATGTGATAGAAAAAAACCATATATATTTATACATATTGGATAGTATTAAAAGTATTGAGCCTTCTGTGGTTTATCGGTGAAAAATTTGGCCAAATGATTTTCACAGTCACTATTTGAAGTGAATTTCCTTTTATTAAGGAAGTTTTGCAGATACCAAAACAAATAGTAGTCTCATGGTGCAAAGTCTGGACTATACGGTGGATGAATCAAAACTTCCCAGCCTAGCTCTGTTAATTTTTGCCGGGTCATCAAAGATGTGTGTGGCCTAGCATGTCATAACCAACACATTTCTTGAAGTGCCTAGACGTTTTCTTTTTGCTGTGCATTATATTTGATTATTCAATCAATATTCTCTTTGCGTTTATACTTCGTAGATAGCAGTTTGTAACAGGGTGCTATTCTGCTCATTTTCATATTAAAAGTGGCGCATTGTGACAGTGAATTTCTTCCAAGATAAGTTATCTTTTATTGAAACATTTTGTTTACCTTTTTTGAAATGCCCGCCCTTAAAGTACTAACTGTTATAGCGCGGCGCTAGTAGTCTCATTCGAGAGAGGTGATTTTAAAGTTTTGCTCATCCTTTGGTTAGTCGCTATCATGCGTTGGAACAGTGCAGAGCGTGCATTTACCGTTGAAGCGTACTTTTCGAACGGAAAGTCGGTGATTGCAACCCAGCGTGCCTTTAGACGTCACTTCAACGTCGCTCCGTTAGGCCGTGTCCCGGACCGAAAATCAATTCTTTACTGGGTTAAATCCTTTCGGAATACCGGAAATGTGACGCGAAGAAGAAATGAAGTCCCACGGCCCGTCAGATCACGTGAGAACATCGAGGCAGTAAGAGCTTCAATGTTGCGATCTCCGCGGCGTTCTGCGCGGAAGCATGCGTCTGCCCTTGAGATATCTGATCGTTCTTTACGGCGAATTCTTCACAATGACCTTCATTTCCATCCCTACAAGTTAGCAACTGCGCAGGAACTCTCCAAACGCGACTTCGATTCTCGAAGAAATGCATGTGAAGCGCTTCTCGAAAACGTCCCTGAAGACGCGATTGTGTTTTACAGTGATGAAGCTCATTTTCACTTGAATGGATACGTTAACAAACAAAACATGCGCTATTGGGCTGCCAACAATCCTCGAGAACTCCATCAGAGGCCTCTGCATTCGCCAAAAGTGACTGTTTGGTGTGCCATTTCATCAGTTGGGATTGTTGGTCCATGGTTTTTCGAAGAAAATCAGTTGACAGTAACAGTCAATTCCAATCGTTATGTGAGCATGCTCCAGGATTTTTTTTTGCCACGACTTGATGAAATGGACTTAGGGGACATGTGGTTCCACCAAGACGGAGCAACAGCTCACACTTCAAGGGCATCAATGGCCGTTTTGAGGGACCACTTCCCAGAGCGACTCATCTCCCTCAAGGGTGATTTGCAGTGGCCAGCGCGCTCCCCCGATTTGAGCCCATGCGACTTTTTTTGTGGGGTTTTTTGAAATCCCGCGTTTACACCAATCGCCCAAGGACCCTGGAAGACCTGAAGGCCAACATTCAGGAAGAAACGGCCAATATACCCATCGCTATGCTCGAAAAAGTGATGAGAAACGCCAGAATTCGGTTTGCTCAGTGTATAGACAATGGAGGACGCCACCTTTCAGATATGATATTTAAAACCATGTGAGATAAAACTTTACATGTCAAACAACAGTATAAAAAAAAAAATAAAAAACAAATACCGCTGAAAATTTGTTTTGTTGAATTTTGAAAAAAGGAAGTTATGCTGCCGCACCCTGTACTTGTGTTGCGACGTTCACTTCCACTTCATTCCACCAAGTGTCTTGGCCTTCCGACGTAAATAAAAACAATCGGAGTTTAGTGGCATACTTGCATTAACTTGACTCTTATTTAGTTATATCAATCGGTAGTGAAATTGCCCTGTGCACCCAAAGTGATGTGTTAATCTCTTTGGTGCAATTTAAGTTTTTAAATGATGATCTATTCCTAAGTCAAATGTTTAAATATACTGCCATTAATAAAAACAAAGAGTGTAGTGACATCTTTGTGTTAACGAAAATCTTATTTAGTGGTGAGCTTAACCTTTCCAATATTTTTTTCTTATCTGGGATACAGTATAATCCATATTTATCGAAGACACAAACCATCAACGCTTTTATCTTGATAAGAAACATTATACTGCTGACACAATTTATGTGTTTCATGTAGGGCTCTATATTATTTTAAATTTTTAAAAATATTGTGAAATAGTGAAAACTTGATCTTCTTAAAATCATTCCTTCTTAATATTCGGACTAAAATCAAATAAGCTATATTGGTACTCAAATATAAATTATAATTATATAAGCCATTTTGCGATCGACTGATATATCAAAATGTCCCTCTGTGCTTCCTCTTCTTGTGCGGACAAATACAACAAAACCATATTAGTAACCTGCTATGGGATTTGTAGATTGACAGTCCACGCAAAGTGTGTAAGTCTGACCGGCCCTATAGCAGACAGCATTATGCGTAGGGATTCTGGCGTTTACTGGTACTGCAAATCTTGTTGAAGACACAACACCTCCAGCTATGTGACCAGACTGCATGTTGCTAAGAGTACAATTGATTCTCTTTTTGTTGATGTAGGGACTAAAAAATAAGATCGAACACACACAATTAAAAATGCAGGAATTTTTAACCTACACTGACATTGCGCAACCAACCACACCTCCGATGACTTGTGAGTATAACAACATTCTTACTTCAATGGCAGTTAGCCCCCTCCGTCCTCTGACGCGTAGCATGGTGAGCCAACAGCAGCAACATCCTAGCCCAAATCTGCTAAGACTTCAATGTCAACCTCAACTGGAGCCCTTTGGTCCTCATCAGTCTCGTCAACTTCTTGATGGAACCCCGGTAGAACAGCAACCTCAGCATGAAGAGTACCATCAACAGCAACAGCCCCAGATGCAGGGAGAAAAGAATTGCCAGCAATCTGATAAACAGATACATCAGCAACCCTTCTCTCTAGAGAGTGGCACAAACATAGCCGTATTACCTCAAACTCCTCTGGTAAGTGTAACATCAGATAGCATCTTGCAAACTGTGTCGCCATCCCTTCAGGTGTTCATATCAAGACTTGCTTATGCATCCTCAGAGGATAATGTTAAACAATACGTTACGTCCAAGCTTGGACAAGTTCCGAAAATATTCCGATGCACCAAGCTAACGAAGGATAATCTTTCGGACCAAATTATTGGATCTTTCAAGCTAACGGTACCTGCAGAGCTTTCGGATATACTCAAACCTGAGTTCTGGCCAAAAGGAACGCTTGTAAAAACATTCAGCAAACGACCTAGACCTTGTAGCTTTCGACCCAGCAAGCGGCCGCAACAGTAGTAATTTCACTTCAAGCAATTGTATTCCGTGTTATTATCAAAATGTCCGTGGCTTAAGGACCAAGACAAATGAATTTCAATTATCTTCAACTGTTTTTTCAGAAAAAATTATATGTTTGACAGAAACGTGGCTTACGAGTGAAATCTTAGACAATGAAATTTTACCCAATCATTTTGTCTTCCGCAAAGATCGCGATCGTGAGGCAAGCGGTAAACACGATGGCGGAGGCGTTTTGGTAGGCGTTCATAAATCTGTTTGTTTTGCCCCTTGCAATACTTTAGTCGTCTGTGCAGTTTATATTCCATGTAACAGTCCAACCTCAGAATATGAGCAGTTCTTTTCTGAATTGTTGAACTGCATTAACATTGATCTTCCCACGTCTTATTTCCTAGTTTGTGGCGATTTCAATTTTTTGAATGTCGAATGGGATGAATCATTTTCATCAGTTCTCTCCAGTGGTAGTTTGTGCTTTGCTCTATCTTCTTCCCTTTTTCTTTCCTCATTCTCTCAGTTCAATAGTGTTCCCAATAACAATAATAAAGTTCTTGATCTAATTTTATCCAATCTTCCTTAATTCCTTCTGTCACACCTTATGTGAAACTAGATCTTCACCATCCACCTCTCTCTTTTCAACTCACTATGGGCATTAGTTCCTCTTGCAAAAAAGCACTGCCGATTCGGTACAACTTTTTTAAGGCTAACTACTCTGAAATCGAGCAGGAAATCAATTCCAAGAACTGGTACTCACTGCTTAGGAACTTAGGTGCCAATGAAGCACTCTGTAAATTCAATACCATTCTAGCTGAAATCATAGATAAGTATAGCTACCGACCATAAAAAGTCAGCAATGCTTCGTGGTTGAACTCTGATTTGGTATCTGCCCTTAAAGCGAAAGAGATCGCTCGGAAGAAGTTCCTGAAATCGCGCCTGCAAAGCAATTTAGGAGCATATAAGGAGTGTCGTAAACAAACTAAAAAAATCGCTCATGTTGCTCAAAAAAGCTATATGGAGCACTTAGAAAACTCTCTAAATGCTAACCAAACCAAGCCTTTTTGGTCCTATATCCACTCTCTCAAAAATTCTCGAGCTATGCTCGTACATATGCGCTATCAACACCTTTCTTCCTCCTCTCAACAAGGCTCTTGTGATCTCTTTGCTAATTATTTCTCATCTTTTTTCTCTCCCTCAACTCTCATTCCCTCTTCTAATCCTCATGCATCTTTGCCTCCCTCATTTATTACTTCTAATATCTTAACCATCACTCCATTGGAAGTGGAGTTAATCGTGCATAATCTTGATGCAAGCATCGGTTGTGGGCCAGATGGCATCCCGAATATCTTCGCCAAATCCTTGTCCTCTTTGCTATGTGTTCCCCTTTCCATCATCTTCAATATCAGTCTTTTCAATACCACTTTCCCCGCAGAATAGAAAAATGCTTTTATTTTTCCTATTTTCAAAGCTGGAGATATTAGTTGTGTCTCAAATTTCAGACCAATTTTGCTCCTTTCGTGTTTTAGTAAGATACTTGAGCGTGTGGTATATAACCGAGTTTATCCTTTAGTCCTTCCTCTATTAGCCAACGAACAACATGGTTTCATCAAAGGCAGATCGACTCTGACCAACCTACTGTCGTTTAACAACACAGTAGTATCAGCTTTAGATAAGCAAAAACAGGTCGATGTTATTTATACAGATTTCTCTAAAGCTTTCGATTCTGTTGATCACAATCTCCTCCTCTTAAAGCTCAGAAGCTTTCATCTTCCAGATTATATAATATCCTGGTTTTCTTCCTATGTCTCCAATCGTTCCTGTATTGTTACAGTCAAATCCTGCCTTTCATCTCCCTTTGAGCCAGAGTCTCGTGTTCCGCAAGGCTCAATCTTGGGCCCCCTTCTGTTTTTGCTGTTCATTAATGATCTCCTATTGACCTTATCCTCCCTTGTCTATTATATCCTGATAATCTTAAAATATTCATAGTAATCGACAGTTTCGAAGACTGCGACATACTGCAAAAAGATCTTTCTTCTTTAGCTCTGTGGTGCAGCTCCAACTCTCTTAATCTGAATATTTCTAAGTGTCACCAAATGACTTATACGCACAAAAAGACTCCTCTGTTATTTCGCTATTCCATTCTTTGGGAGACCTTAGAAAGTGTTTCAAGTTTTAAAGATCTGGGCGTAGTGTTCGATGTTAAACTGAAATTCGAACAACACGTTATGATGGTAGTCTCAAAAGCCTCCCGCCTCGCTGGATTTATTCTAAGATCATCTAAATCCTTTCACCATGTTTCGACCTCGGTCAAACTCTTTGTTTCCCTAGTTCGAAGTATACTTGAATACTGCTCCCAAGTATGGAATCCACATAACAAATATTTGATTGATGCTGTTGAATCTGTCCAACGAAGATTCACCCGAATATTATACTACAAATTCTCTATGGTCTATAGCCCATACAGTGAACGCCTTAGAACCCTAAATCTTCCATCTTTAGAGAAACGTAGGTCCTTCCTTGGTGAGTGTCTTCTTTTTAAGCTCCACAACAAACTTTTTCCTGACGATCTCTGCAACCTAATATCTCCCATTAATCCGGTTCGCACAAATCGTCTCCAACTTGTTTTTAATGTTCCCTTCGCACGTACGAATGCTTACTATTTCTCACCGCTTGTACGCCTACCACGTGTTCATAATGAATTGCATCTCGGTCCTTTGCCACAGTCATTTTTTGTTTTTAAATCTATATTAAGAGATATACTTGAATTACCTAATAATTTGTTTATCTTGATTAGCGACTTAACTTGAATTTTGAATTTATTGTGAATTACGGAATTTAACTTACTTCTAATTATATAATACTATTTTTTTGCTTTCCTTCTTTTTCTGTCGCATCTTATCAGTAACTGGATGTATATGTACTCTGTTGATATTGATGTAAATAAATAAATAAATAAATAAATATAAATAAAGACAATGCCCTTTCTATTGATCAATTCTGGCCGGTTTATTTTCGAATTGCTTGTTGCAATCTGGTCAATTGCTGACAGTACAGAGCCGAATTGAGTGTTTGGCTGGGTACTAGCACCTCATGATAAACAATTCCCTTCCAATCCCACAATACACACAGCATAGCCTTATTTGGTGTCAATCCTGGCTTTGAAGTCGTTTGTGATGATTCACCTTTTTTTGACCATGATCTTTTTCGAAGGACATTTTCAAATCTGAGCCATTTTTTAGCACCCGTAATGATTTGCTTCAAAAATGGCTCGATTTTGTTGCGTTTTACTAGCATTTCACAAATGGACATTCGTTCGATCAATTTTTTTTTGTGTTAATTCATGTAGCACCCAAACATCGAGCTTCTTTGTGTATCCAGCTTTACACAAATGGTTCAAAACTATTTGGTGATGGATGTTCTGTTCCTTAGCAATGTCATGGCTGATTATGTGTTGGTCTTCTTCATTTTTTTGAAAGATTTCAACGACTCTTTCAGTGATTGGTCCACCTGAGCGAGATGCATCTTTGACATCAAAATTTCCAGAACGAAAGCTAGCAGACCATCTCTTGGCTGTGGCTTTTGATAAAGTATCTTGACTGTAGACACCACAAATTTTTTCACGAACATATTTTTTTTTATCCTGTGTTTTCATGTTTTCCAATTAAACGCTATTATTTTGTTTTTCCAACAAATATATATTTCGGGAGTAAGTTGCTCCCTTCTTCAGTGTCAATTATTATTAGAAGGGAGCAACTTACTCCCGAAATATATATTTGTCGGAAAAACAAAATAATAGCGTTTAATTGGAAAACATGAAAACACAGGGTAGTCTGGAAGCGCTAAACATGGGAAAATACACAGAGTATTTTTTTTTTCTTTCCAAATTTTATAATTAAAAAAAGTTAAATTTGAGTTACTAAATTTTTCAAATCTGCAGTTGAAATTTCGGAACAGTGTTCGCGGTTTTTGGGCAGTTAGCTTGTGTGACCGGTCGATTACTAGATCTCCTTGTTTTAACCCTGATTCTATTATGAAGCTATCCGTTAGTTCACCGTTTATCTTGATCCGCGACTCTGTGATTAGCATCGTGACATTGACCATGTGGACCTGTTTTGTTGGAACGCCAAAGTCTAGCATCAGTTTGTGCATCACATTTCTGTCAACGCTTTTGTAAGCTTGATTAAAATCTCGAGGCTATATTTCCGGCTTTTTCCGGATTCTGCTTAACTGAGAATATTTGGTCTATTGTATACCCTCTATTTCGAAAGCCTCCCGAGTACTGTCCTATAATGCTTTAGGAGTACGGTTTTAATTTTCTTTCTTTGATTTTTGAAAGCACTTTGTAAGACCCACACAGTAAAGCCATGCCTCTGTAATTTTCATACCTTGATTTGTCATGCTAGCTTGGAACCATTTGGCACTTCTAGGGTACATTCAAAATATGTCATATATATTGCATAATGCCTAGTTTACCCTGGATAAAAAACATACCAAAAAAATGATATTCTTTGAATTAATTTTGGCGAATTGTTAAATTTAAATCAATTTTATGTCATTAGATTATAGCGTTACAACTTACCGAATATGGAGCATATTCAAAGAAGGTACTTCACAGCATGCAAGAATCACTTTTTAACATGCAATGTTTCTGCTTTCCAAATTTATATGAGCACTTTGAGCTAACTTTATATCTTTTAAGAATAACAAAAGAAGAAAAGCTCGACAATAACATAAAAAACTACAAACAAGCTAAAAGGAAGGAGTGTATCTATTAAATGTAGAAAATTTTTAAACGGTGATTTATTGCATGACTGCATGCAAGAGTTCCTGGAAAAATTCAAACCACACCAGCCAAGCTATTTGTTATACTTCCACCTGAGTCGTCATCACATTATGAACTGAATCCTATTAGGTAAATATAAACCATCGCTCGCTAACGGGAAACACACTGTGATACGTAATTATTTTAAATGTTCTTTTATGCACCTCGGAAATTAAATTATTTCGTGCTGATGTTAATAAGTGAGACTACACTTTTGTGTTTAGTGTACATAGTTAGAGTCTTTATTGTTAAACAAATAAGTTAATGAAACTGATAGTTTGGTTTATACTTTGATTGTATATTTCTCTGCAAAACCTTATCTTGATTAATTATATTTATATTTCTACGTCCTTGCAACTAATTATTTCTTTCTATGACATTTTCTTCTCTATTATTTGATTGATGCAAATTATCCTAAATCAATGAAGATGAATTACCTCTCAGATTGAGTTCATCATTTTCTAATAAACCTAAGCATTCGTCATTTATCTAATCAAGTAAGCAATCCCAAATCCAACCACTATTTAATCCCTTCAACGATAACGGAACAGAAAGTTAAGGGGAGAAGGCTTTTCTATGACCTATCTCCTCCGAAAGAGGTTAAGTGGAGGTTACAATAGGTCAACGTGATTGACTTCACAGATAGAAGAGATTTCTCTAACATGGCTTACACCAGGACACCCGGCGAATATTTTTCACTCTCCAACGCAGCACCCCACTCCATCTTACCCTCGAAGCTTTTCATCTAGGCAAGTTTATAGACATCTCTGATAAAAGTGATATATCTGCTCGATAAATTCTTGTCACGTTTTAAAAATATTTTTGCCTCGATTCTATGATGTCGGGATTTTCGGGAGTGTTGTATATCTCTTCTGGGATTTTTTTTTTTTGCGTGTAACATTTTTCCCAGTAAGCTTTTCCTCCAAAGTTTGCAAACATTCAAGTACAGGTCTCGATCCTGACCGGCTCTTGACTGCCACAAATTCCCCACATCCTTCCTGTGTGTCATCTCTCTTTTGGTAACAATATAGTTTTCGCACATATACGAGTACTCCAGATATAGATGTATCTTTTGGTTTGGATGTACGTTTATGTGAGTGCGAATGAAGCAAATGAAATTTATGCTTCCTTTGAGGGTTAATTGTGAATAAAATGGAAATAAAAAGCCAATTGCCATCATGACTGGGAAATTCATTACATCTTTATGCTAATATTAAACGGCTGAGAGAGACACGTTTGGCTTTTGGGTATTGATGATATTGAACTGCTGATTTGGATCTGACTTTATTTAGGATCGGCATCGGTTTTCGTTTTTTATTTTCTAATCAAGTTCAATAAAAAATACTCGTATTAATGCAAACTTTCTGTTTAAGAAAAATCTCTCATAATTAATGGGTGAGAAAACCTTAGGATGTGTATCGAATAATTATTTGAATTGTAGTGAAATTAGAAGATGTTCAATAAGTCCGTAAAGGACTGCAGCGATGGTCTGCTGCCTCGGCAGAAGAAGGTGTCGGTATCTGCCGAGAATGCCCTCGTCTGGAGACGCGTGAATGCGCTGGCAGGCTAGCATTGCGGTGTCGTGGGGCGGGTTCATTTCTCCAGCACGAGGACCCACTACAAAAAAATTTCGCACTCACGAATTTGACTGCTGGAGATCCAGGGGCAACCGAAGTCGCAAAAATTGTAGATAACTACTCAGAGGGAGATAGAGCTTGTTACGAGAACAAGCGGAACCTGAAAAGAAAGGTGGACTTAGGGTAACCTCGTCATTACCCGACGAAGTTCATGGCCCACAAATGAAAGAGGGGCAAACGGGTGATGGTGGAGCCCCTTCGCACCCACCCAACCAGAATAAATTCATATATATTCTGTTGCAGTGGCCAGGTATTCCTCTTCTGAGTGGAAAACTCATACAACTTGAATTGCATGAACTTTCCCATCAGAAGGGGAGTACCCCGGTGACCAATTTATGCCATAGAATTATACAATTTGAATGCATAACTCTATGCCATAAAGAGGCACTCTGCTTGGGCCACTCAACCCGCGATGTCACCTGAAACGAGAAGGATTAATTTGTACCCGGCGGCTGGCTCATGGTTTTAGGGGGAGCCTGCCACCGTACCGAGTCCTATACCCGGTCAGAGCCGGAAGAAAGGAAAGACCGAAGAGTATTATTTAATTCGACATTTTCGTTCTTTTTATTTTTCTCTCAAATACAAAATGACGTCCGATCACTAACAAACTGATAGAATTGATTACGTTACAATTTAATTTGAATTCAAATACTCGCTTATTCAGACTCTTGTAATTTCAAAATCTTGACATTTTTATTATTTTACGGATTTTTAATCTAATTATAATACTTGTGTATAATATAGTCAACAGGATTCTATCAACATACGTTGACTGTTTTGGTTTATCACGTGATGGAGAAAATATTTAAATAATATATTGATATATCCGATTTGATTTACATGACTGTTTTGGTGTATCACGTGATGGAAAAAATATTTAAATAATAATTTGATATATCCGCTTTGATTTACACGATCTTCGAATAAAGACGAGAGTAAAAACGAACTTCGTTTAAGGGTCACAGCACCAAATGTATAGCGGAAAATCTTTCAATTTACAAAATATATAATAAGAACATGCAAAAAAAGGAAATTTTTCCTTTTTATTTGAACAAGAGAACGGGTAGCTACCCCAAACCTCCTCGTACGAGCGCTCGTGTTCGGGGCGGGTAAATCCTGCAAATTCTGTATTATTATTATATTGTTTCTTTTATTTACAGTAACAACTTCGCGAATTTTCCGGTTCCACTAATTTTCTCCGACACGTTTACATATGATTACGACAACAAATTCACGTTTCATATTATAAATCTGCCAGTAATGCGATCTAATTCGGCCTCCCGAATACTACTCATGAGCTATTTGAGAGCTTTAATCAAAAATTATAAACAGAAGTCTCGTAAATGCTTTTATTCAAAATCGCCCGATAATCCTTTAAACAATCGATATTTCATGTGCAATGAGAATGAGTTGTGTTCCCGTTAATATTCCATCGAATTGTCAACCATCGATAAGTTGTCCGGCGATTTTTCATCAGAAATAGAATTTTTCACCCTAAGTTAGATTGTCACTACTCTGTTCGCTTTATATTGGGACCACGAATTTAGTATGAAGCGTATCAATGTTGAACCTTGTTCTCAAATTTTCCATCATCACAATTTAGGAATTATTCCATCCAGGCTGCACCTTGCAGTTGGCTGTAACTAACACGGACACACCAGGTCGACTACAGCAGCTTTCATTTCCTAACATTTACTGTTAAAATTTTTGCCCGAAACTTCTTAAAGCCACGATTTCCGCATTTCGTCCAGCGTAAATCCGAGTTTTGGAAAAACACAATGCAAAACGGTTCTTTTTTTTTCTTCGTCGCGAAACCGCACACGCCACTTTTCAAAACCCGGCAGTGCTTAAAAGTGATATACGCAAGAATGCAGATGAATCCCACGACTCTTATCGAGGTGACGAGAACGTAAGCCACGGAGAAGTTCAACGATGGCAATATCACGTGCAAATGAATTAACTTTGTTCATTGGCCAAAGCACTATAATTTGATAATGGAGAAATTTGCACGCATTTTCTCAAACACAAATGTACACCGCAAGATTTTTATAATTTTTCCACAAAAACTTTTCAAGAAATGGATTTTGTTGCCACTATTTGCACGCACTCGCGATCAAATTCTCGATCTCAACCCCCGACGTGGTCCTGGTGGCCGTGAATCACAGACTGCCCAAATGTCTTCGCGACAGCACCGGCAACACAAACCGTTCTCCCTCCCGCTACCGCCACTGCTATTCTCGTACCGTTCACGATGGCAGTCTCTTCTTCACCATCCTTTCTCGCTTGTTTCCATCACGCTGGCGACTCGTTACAACGAAAGAAGAGGATGTTCAAGAATGCTAAAATTGATTACTATGTGTAGGTGCGGGAAGTGAAAGTTGTAAGCATCGGTTGCCCTGTAGTATCTGATGCAGTTTTTGCGAGAATGTTTGGATGGACTATCACACAGTCTCGTACAAGTGTTGCATGAGTCGAAGGTGTTGTATGAGTCGGATGCGTTGCATGAGTCGAATGCGTAGGCTACGCAGTATGTGTAGTATGGGTTAAGTGTGTTGGATGCGTTTTGAAGCTCTACCATTTGAATGGGATTTTGTGTTGCTTGATTGCTGTATTTATGTGAGTATATGTAAATGTTCGTACGTATTGAATGAATCCTGAATGCAGTTTGTTTTGCTATGAGACAAAATGTTGTTTCTAATGCATTTATTATTTCTCTTTTCTCCATTAATTGCAGTAACACTCTGTTTCTCTCTTTTTAGGGTTTTGTAAAATAATTTTACAAAACCCTTCTAAAATCACGTCCTGTCTGTCCGTCCGTCCGTCCGTCCGTCCGTGTGTCACAGCAGTTTTTCTCGGAAACTACTTAAGCTAGAAGCATCAAATTTTGTATGTAGGTGTAAAGTGGTGCTTTCTAAAGTTCAACTACAAAAAAATTTTATGAGGTATTTAAGGGGGGTCTCCCCATATAGGGGAGTGACCCCCCGAAAAAAAAATTTCATTGAAGGTAGCCAAAATGGGTATCAAATGAAAGGTCTTGACGAGAACTTTTCAAAACAGGCCTTAGTTTGGCAAAGTTCGCTTCGAGGGGCGCACAGGGAGGGGAAATACACGAAAAATTTGTGTCCCCCCCTCGCGATTGGACACCTTCCATCCGAAAAATCTGAAAAAAATCAGGAATGTAGGCCTTGGTGAGTACAACAACAACAAATACGTGAGAAGTCGTAATTCACTCAACTTTGTTAGTAATAGTATGATTTATCGATTTTATGATTTCTTGAATAAAATCTTAACGGTACCCTTAAATTCAATGAAATTCAGTACACTATTGACTATTTATAAAATTAATCTATTCTGAAAGTTTCATAAAGATTGAATCATATTTAGCGAAGTTATAGCGGTTTGAATGTTCCTGTATTACTATGGAACAATATGCGCTGCATTTATTACTATGGCAACATATGGCTATGGAACAACATGCGCTTTTTACCGACTCAGACACTACAGTTTTGCTAGGATTTGCATGAAAATTTCAGGAATGATAAGTGTCATGTATATCTTTGGGAATCGTTTCAGCTAGTGGTATCAGTAATTGTAAAACAAAATAGTGGCTGTTTTAAATGCGAAGATTGAATTATTTTGAGTCATTTTTTCCCAACTTCAGCGTTTAAGGTGCATACTTTGAACACTTGATTCAATTTAATGAATGACTGAAGATGAGTACCTACAATTAATCCTCATAAGTGAAACAAGTCAATAAGGCGGGAGAGAGCTCCTAGCAAAAGGGTTTTGTAACCATTCTAGGATTCGAAAAAATTGGCAATTAATCGGTAACAGTACAGGAGAGTGGCCCAGAAAAAAAAAATTCATCAAACGTGGCCGATATGAGTATGAAATGAAAGTTTTCATGGGAGCTTTTCAAAACAGTTCTCAAACTGTCAGTTTTTGCTTCAGTGGGGGCACAGGTGGCAATACATGAAAAATGTGTTTCCTCCCTCGCGAATGGACATCTGAAATAATTATCAAGGGAGATATTTATGAGCGTAACAATAACAAAAACCTCAGAAGTCGAAATTCGTTCAACTTTGTTAATAAAAGTATGATCCTCGTTTTTCATACTTTCTCCAATAAAATCGTCTTTGACATGTTTCTTGATTTGATTCGATCTGGTGACTGCATTTTGTAAATTGGATACAAAACCCTTCTGACATAAGCGTAGGTCTGTTTACCCAACTTATTTTTATTGTTTTTATTCAAATAATGGTAATTATCTTTGAAGAAACACATATCATTTTTGGAATATGAAATCATGTTTTTTGGTGTTCTCTCTTTTGACTAGGATTTTGATTTCGTACCATATTGAGGATATGCTGGGATTAAGCGTTGGTGTGAAACATGTTAAATATAAATGTGCCATTTTGGTTTTTGTAGCCTGCAACGCCGGGAATTTTCAGCGACGTGTCGCATACGTGTTCGATGTAAGGAAATTTTTCACCGGTATGTTCGTAATAATCATTACGGATATCCTCTATTGTCGATCCATCCTTAGCTCGTGAAGTGATAATACTGCGAATAATTGCATCAAACGGAATTTGATCGTCTGATAAATTATTTGCAGAGTTCTCTTACGTAAGGCTGCAACCGGCAACAATAGTCATTTTTCTAATTCTAAACAATTAAAACACTGGAACACGAAACAGTGAACTACACAGAATGAAAGACGATTTCATTCTGTTAGGAAGAGGTACAGATTATTCTATTTTTATTCTAAACTTTCGCAATTCATTGTACTATATTGTTCGTAGGATTGTATAGTGATAAGCATATTGTTTAGAGGATTGAATTTCATGAACCTGGTTCTTGATTTCCCTTCTAAATTGTATATCAGCTGATTATTTCACCAGTCCCATATTTTCACGTCTTTTCTAATAGAATAAGCAACAAAATCATGTATCGGATGGAAGCATATCGAAGTAATGATGTTGCCAAATTCGGTTTGATGTCCATAGAACTCTTGTACGCTGGCTTTTCGAACCTTACCTGCTCGATTACTACAGAATTCATTCGAATTTTTTGAGTTGTAGCTGTGAAGTATTTAAATTGGTGTAAGGTATCCGTTTAAGGACTGCAGTGGTGGAAGGCTGCGTCAGCGAATGTACAATTTAGTGCTCCACTGGAATGGACTTGCCTGGCGACGCGTAAGCATGCTGGTAGCTAGCGTTACGGTGTCGTGGGCTCTTTCCGTCAGCGCAAGGACCAACTAAAAAAAAATTTCACGCTTAGAAGTAGCAGCTAGAAACACTCGACAGTTGTCGAATGCCGGCCAAATAATACAACAATAGTGAGACGTGGCGGCTTTTCCAACTTAACCGCGCGCAATGTTGGACACGAATCCGTCGTTGACGTGGATACTCACAGCTTAGAAAATGAGGGAGGTGTCCTGGTGGTATGCGTGCACCCTCGCACCCTTCCTAACTAGATTAAAGATAAAAAATGATGATTCGACCGTGTTAGGAGTGGAAGGCTTATCATCCAAGACGAGAGCCCCAGAAACAACAAAAGAGAAGAAGTTTCGCCATATGGCTAGCTCATTTGTTGGAAGAGCCCACCAACGTTGTAGGTCCCATGCCCGTTTGGAAGAAAAAGAGAAGACCAGAATTTTAAAACCTAGCAATGCATTATTTATTTTAATTGGTAATTTAGGCCTAAGGAAATAATTTGAAGTATATAGTTAATGTTTTTTTAAGCTATTTGTTCAAATTATTACCACGCAGTCGATGCCTCAGAATTTACCTTTGCCCATTGAAACGTGCAATTACTCAACATGCAATCTCATATTCAAATTAATCACTAGTCAATCAATCAAAACCAAACAAAATGAAAATGTCATTCACCCTAGCATTTGCAATATTTAACCGAAGATAATGCTAAGTTACAACATTGTATTGAACTTCATTCACCTTACCGATTGCAAATCATCGGAATTTTGTAATGATTTTAAGTCTACGTGCGAACGCGGAACCGACCTCTCATCGGTTCTAGACGTTAAGTCTGAGTAGTGCCAACGGATGGTACCAACCGGTCAACCAATCCGTGCACCGTAACCCATTCACGCGGTGGCTGCTTGTCGGCCAGCTAGATCGGAGAGGATTTCGGTCGCGGGTCTCCGAATGGGTTACGCTCATTCACAATATTCAGCCACCAATACATGCCCGTTTTCAAACGCGTCACAAAACAAAACCACACGGAGAGGAGACCTACTTTACGTTACTCCGTATTTCTTCCTATAACCAGTCAAAAGACAAAGATCTAATCTTTACTTCGCGTTCCCGAATTCCCGACGCGGTACCGAAAATAATACTACGTTAACGTAATTCCGAAAAAAGCTACGCTAAAGAAAAACCAAAATCAACTAAGGTACCGCGTACCGCGCGCAACGCGAAACCGACCTCAGCGGATTTTTTCGAACCCTACCTTCGCGACGGCATACCTACCCTGCACCTCATTTCCCGCTGAAAAGAAGAACCACTGGAAAGGAAAGTCGTGTTGTTATTTAGCAATTCATCTTATTTTACTCTCATTTTCCAATAATTAATGTTTCTTTTATTACAAGAACCTCGGTAGAGTAATTTTTATAATTTTTGTTTTGAACAAAGATCATTCATAAAAATTACATGATTTATTTTCCACCAGTTAAATCGAATCCTACACGAATCAAAACCAAAAAACTGAATATGTACTAATATGTACAGCGCAAAAATTAAAGTTAAAATTATTTTAGATAAGTACAACAAAAAGGTATGGAAATATGTTATTCTTTGTGGTTGAACGTTAATAAACAATTTCTAAGGCTTATACAGAATAAAGAGTTTATAGTAAATTTCATATAGTATCATTTGTTTGACGTTTTTCCTGTAACGTATCAGAATGTGATAAATGTCTCCTTGAAGACTAAGTTGGCTTCACATCTTCTATTTTCTACTCTAAAGTCTCATTCGATTTGCCATATTATACAATTGGATTGTTATAAACTACTTAAATATTCGAAAATGCCAGCTTAACAGATATGGATATGCTAAATTAGTGCAATGAATAATCAACTATTGAATAACAGCAATGTCGAGTCGAATCAATGAAAACGCAGGCGATAGATTCAAATGTATAGAATGAGAAAAAAAACGTCGTTTTTCGTATACATCTCAATATATGTGACCCATGAAATGCCATACAAACTTATAAAGCATGTAGCGAAATCGACTATTTCAGTGAGATTTAATGACTGACTCGTAAGACTAAATGTGTTTGGGGAGTGCTATCATCATTGGTTGAACGTCAGCTAAAATACTTAAATTTTTTTTTCTAAGAGCCACTGAATAACTTAAAAATAAATCTAAATTTTAAAGAATCATACGCCATAATCACCTGTTGTTTCTAAGGTACAGTTGAAAATTATCATTAATGTTCTACGTAAGCCAAGAAAGATGCAAGTATCAATTTAACCTAAAAAAATGATTTTAACCAAAGAACTAATTAGAAAAAGGTTACGGTTACTAACAGTAAGTACAGTGTTGCAATTGCTTTCAAACACATCAATTTATGTTTGTTGTTCATTGAATAATTATTCTCAAAACACTATCGTAAGACACAATGTTAAAATTAATCGGAAACCCTTTAGATCTTGAGTCCTTTTATTCTATTCTGCCTAAACTTATATAGGGGTTCATAAAGGTACCTATTCATCTTCTATTTCAGATCACAAAAAAACTATAATACTCCCATTGTTTTGTTTTCTTTTTAATTTTTTTATTTGAACGGTTGGTCGAGCAGGTTCAAAAGGGAATCTGTACCATACATTTCTCTTAGTCGCTGTTTGGGATGCCTCAATATATATATATACTATAATCGCAATACTATAAATTTTTTCTTTTTATTTTCCAGTGACTTCAATCTGTAGAAATTATACCTGCTCTACCTTCAGTTGCCTTAACGTAAATTATCTTGGAAATTCACTTTAATTTATCCAAGGGAGCCGTCTAGACGTGTCACACAAAAGGGAGAAACTGCTGGTCCTAATTCTAACTGTTAATGATAACATACCATGGGGATTGATCTTGTTATACAAATTTGAATTCACTATTCTGTTTGATCGGTATGTTTGATGTACATAATTTATAGAAATTTCCCATTGATTTCCTTTAAAGGCAAAAGGATATTTTCGTTAATTTCTTCTCACTTATTTGATCAAACTATACCTGGATTAACTCGAGGCTGGAAGATACGAAGCAAAACAAAAATCATCGACATTTAATTTGCTATGCCCCTCAAGCCAAATGTAATGATGGCATTGGATTCAATAGTGTGAAAGATTATTCAGGATATGTTCGATGCAAAGCGATAAAACAAAAATTATCCAAATAGTTGCAGCCATATATTTTGAAAAATAGGCGAGCAAATTCATTCATAGTTGGGAGATTATTTTTGGCTAAACAGACTAGTTTGCACTGTTGCATTTGCAAGAATTACCCAGACCGACATATGCAGCGTCATATTTTTAAGCACGCTGTTCGACAGTTCTACATTAATTAATTATGTTGTATTCAGTTAAAAGGCCGTATAAGAAATTCAATCGGTAGGGACACCTTTTTATCATAGAAGCAAAACAATTTGCGAATATCCCTTTTCTTGAAGAATCTTGAAAATGCAACGTTAAAATTATATTTGCGCAGTTATAAATATTTGCATGGCTTCTTTGTTACTACCCGCAACCAAGTATTAATTCGACTCGAATTTTGAAGTCAAGTCTCACTTTGCTGTCATCTTATCGTCACTTTCTATCAAACGGTATTTACACCACCACATGCGATTTGAGATGCTCCATCTCTTGGAATACTTATCATCTACCCGAGCTTTTGGGAACAGCTTACAGAACTAGATTTAATTTGATGCACGAAATTACTGCCGAGATTGTATGCAAACCGTATCTTGCTCCGGAACTTATTCCATTAAATTACTGACGTGGGCACTGCCGGTATGTCATCTTAAAACTTACTTGTTAGCCTCCAACCCCTTCTATATATTTATCCATAACTATGTCACCTTCCTCAACAAGGCATCCTCCATCACTTGGTTATCGTGGGGCTCCTTGTTCCGTTCAACGTCCTTTACACATGCCAGCCATATTTCAACACGAGAGATATGACACAAGTAATAATTCGATTGAAAATTTGCAGTTTAATCAATTTAGAAATAAATGCCCGATGACATTTAAGATTCCTCATGGCAGTGCAGTCATTTTACCTGGGCTCTTCAGCTCTCTGAGGTGCGTGAGTGGTTTTAAATCGCTCAACTCCTGACTATTGCTCCCAGCAAGAACTACTGACTCCAAATTGGGGATACATTCCGGCAGGCAATCGCCCATTCGTATTGTCCGGTTGTTGTTTAATGCGGCACTTTAATCTAGGCAAATACGGACATCCATTGCATTTGCGTATCTTTGCATGGATTGATTGATGATATCCGCGGTTAACCTAAACATCACAGAACGTTATTTCAGCTTGAAGCGGAAAAACAAACTTTGCATTCGCCGACTTACCAATTCCAATTTCTGATGCCTTTACTACTTTTGAATCGTCGATGGATATCAGTGATGATCTATTTGTGGGAGAGTTCTTCTTCCTGTCGATCCTAAGCCCTTTTGCTGCTGGTTGGCACCCTCCGAGACTTCTTCCTGAGCAACAGCCACTACTTCCACACTTTCCTCCCATGTGGCTGCCAAATCTTCTTGACATCCCACGACAAAATTGACGTGGGATGTGCGCTCGTCGCAACCAACTTGAAATGACAAGCCACCTGGCAGCAAAGTGTGTTAGTAGCGGTCACCAGCGGCGTCGCATGATTCATTACAATTTGTCAAAAAATTGTTGATCACCTTTTTATTCACCTCATAATTGTATGTCAACAAAATGTTTTTAATAAAGTCATTGTACGATCGAAAACTGTGTAGTAAGCTGTTTACGCATAACGCTTTAGCCATCAGATACTAGATGGCGGTGTTCGTCTTTAAGTGCAGTGACGTAAGCTACTTAAACCAATGAATTCAAACCTTTGTAAGGATCGGCAGACTATATTTTTGCGATTTTTCTGTGCTCTGGCTATCTAGCAATCTAACTGCCATATTGTGCTGGTTTGATATTTTTGTTGATTAATATATTTGTAAATTATAATCTTTCTTGTTATTTTTTTGTGGACTTAGTGGACCAAATCCCAATAGTGGTGACCCCGACATTATCTCCTCATTAAAAGTGACTCTTTTAAGAAAACTTCATAAAAAACTCTGTTTTCGGGAAAGTGCTAAAGTGACACCAACGTTTTTTTTCAAAATGGCCAACGCGTCAAATGATGAAACGCCAAAAACACCCGAAAATGCACCGTAAATCCCACCAAGACCTTCGTCATCTGCGAATTTTTTTGTTGAAGCGGCGCGAATCACGAAATTCCCTGGGTTTTATAGACCGGACTCGAAATCCATCAGGACGAAACGAAATTTCAGTACATCATCCAGTATGCTGAGCCTGAGATAATACCACACGTCAAGGTCCTGGCAAGGAATCCACCAACAGAAAAAAAGGTATAAGCGGTTAAGCAGCGAATCTTAACAGCATTTGCGGCATCCACGGAATCATAACTGAGGCGCTTATTCCAAGGGCATAATCTGGGAGGCAAGAAACCATTGCATTATCTGCAGGAACTTCGTACCACAAGAAGAGAGCAGATAACCAAAACTATGCTAAGGTCACTGTTGTTGGAGCAGCTCCCCGAAAGCATGCGAGTGGTATTAGCCATATCAAGAGAGCCTGACGTCGAGAAATTAGCCAAGATGGCAGATTTAATATTGGAACAGAAAAACTCACCTGGAGTTATTGCAGTGCAGCAGCAGCCGGACAAAAGACCATTATCACAAATTTTAGATCGACTTGAAAGATTGGAACTACGCACGTGAAATCCGTCAAATTCCAAATCTCGTAGCAGATGAAATAAGCGGTCAAGATCGAGAAGAACATTTTATTTCTTCCACACACGTTACGGAAAACAGGCAAGAAATTGCAAAGCACCCTGTTAATGGAGAAATACTGAGACGGTGCCGGAAAACTAAATTCTTCGTGCCACATTCTGGCAGCTGAGGATGACTCACTTCACCAACGTCAACTTATGACAGAGGAGAAAAAATCTGGCTTGGGGTCCTTAGTGGATACAGATGCTGATGTGTCAGTACGGCCAAAAATAAAGCATCACACTATTCCCTCGAAATTAAAATAGTACGCTGTAAACTATACACCAATCGCAACATACGGTGAAAAGCTTTTAACGCTTGATTTGGGTTTGTGACGACAATTACCTTGGAATTCCACCATCGCTGATGTTTGACAAACAATTATCGGAGAGAATTTGTTCGCAGACACACGAAGAGCATCACGAACACCTAAAACTCGTGTTTGAGCGACTACGGGATTTTGGACTTTCAATCAACACAGCAAAATGCAGATTTGGAAAAAAAATGGTCGAGTATTTAGGCTAACAAATTAAAAAAATGGAATCAGACCCCTTCCAGGAATGTGTCATAATACCCAGGAGTGGAATGATGTTCTCCTAACGTTTGCTTAGATTGCGCACAAGTATTAAGGACGATATTGGCGCTACATCTGCGGAACTGGTATATGAAACAACCCTACGTATACCAGGAGAGTTTTTCTTCGACAAAGAAATGCCACCCCATCCAAGTCACTTCATGCAAAGGTTTCGTGAATACATGAGGGATATTCGAGCAACTTTAGCGTCACGCCACGGCAAGCGAAAAGTTTTCATCCACAAAGATATTAAAACTAGTTCGAACCGGATATTGCAACTTGTGGGAACCTCAATAAAAGGCCCACACAAGATAATCGAGCGCCATACAGCAACCGTTTATAAACTGGAAATAAACGGGAAAGAAGTTAACATATCTATACATCGTTTAAAACCAGCTTATGACTTACTAGTCGGACAAAAATTGCAGCAAGATCACCTCTTGTTAAGATGGCGCGATCACAAAATCTGTATTATTGCAGACTTGATTAAAATGTCCCGACAAGTACGTGTTAGTACGTGTTATCAACGCATCGTGTGGAGAGTTAACGCAAACGAGCCACTGAAACATTATCAGCTATCGACTTTAACCTTTGGCACGGCTTCTGCCCCGTATTTAGTGGTAAAGTCACTAAGCAAGCTAGCAGAGAAGACACAATTCCCTGTGGCGGCAAAACTTATAAAACAGGATTTGTATATGGACGATTTAATCAATGTAGCGGAAAGAGAGAGAGAGAGAGAGAGAGAGAGAGAGAGAAGCGATCGAAATATTTGAGTAATTAAACAAACTAATGTAGTTAGATGGATTTACCTTTCAAAAATGGAGGAGCAATTCAAGTTTGGTAGTGAATTATATCGGAAATAAAAAGAGAGAAGATGAAGCAGTAAGGATTAAAACGGATACAACACTAAAAAAACTAGGGCTGGTAAGGAATAGAGCGAATGATACACTGGAATATAAAATTAAGCTGTCACCATTAGAGGTACTTTAGTAGTCTGTGTGGTCTAGTGGTTAGAGCATGAACGCATAAGCCGAAGGTCCCAGGTTCAAATCTTGTTGGGAGCAACGTGATTTAGTTCAGGGGATTTTTCGGACAGACTACAAGTGTTCACTCAGTTGTGATATGTACTGATTAAATCAGATCATATCATAGCTGAGCATGCGCACGGGAGCATGGTATTGACTAAACCAACTTCCAAAAAAGTCAATACGATCATGAAAATGAGATACTCTAACTATCTCTAAGCGAAGACTTGGGAGGGCTTGTAGTGCTACAAAGAAGAAGATTGGAGACACCTGTAACAAAACGTAAAGTGCTTCCGTATATAGAACGGTTGTTCGATCCGCTGGACTTGGTAGCTCCAACAACCATAACAGCGAAAATATTCATACAAAGGCTTTGGCTGCCCGGAATTGAGTGGGATCAAAAGCTACCAGAACCGTTATCAAATGACTGGATTATCTACAGAGAAGAATCACAAATTCTTTCTAGTTTTTCTATAACCCGATGGACTAGACGTTACAAATCTGATATGCAGACTCAATGACTAGGGTTGAGGCGTATACAGCGGTACTCTATTTGCGAACGATAGGCGAGCAACGTGAAGCACACATCAGTCTTATTGCATCAAAGACCAAGGTCGCGCCTATTAAAAAAGAAAAATATACATGCGTGGACAGACTCACCGGTTGTTCCTGGATATTATTTCGAATAGAGTTTCGGGAATACTTACCATCATGGACAAAAGTCAATGGTCACATATCCGATCTGAAAAATGGATCAAGCATAGAAAAGGAGATTTTAAAACGGTGTTTGAAGAAAAGAAAACCGAGAAAATGTGTTTTGTAGCACACGTTAATGAAGACAATAGCAATTCATAGAGCAATTCTCGTCACTTACTCAAATGCTTAGAGTTGGATCCTATTGCAGAAGATTTCTTGATTTTAAACATTCAAAAGATGAACGCCCTAAAAGGTTAGAGCTTATTATGGTTGTAGAGATAAAATGTACGTTAGTAAAACTAATGGTTTTGTTTCAAGGCAGACATTTTACTGAGAAAATAGAAGACATCAAGTCGGTTGTGTTCAAAAAGAAGTGCGTTAGTCACTAAATGTCCAATACTGAGAGTAGGCGGACACATTCAAAGATAAGCACTGAATTACGAGCAGAAGCATCCAATAATGTTGCCAGATAAGGATTATCTCACTCGCTTAATGATATTGGATTCACATAACAAAACTCTCCATGGAGGGTCACAAATCATGCTGAACCAAATCCGCCAAACATACTTTATTTTGAGAGTAAGGATCCAGGTAAAAATAAATATAGAGAATGCGTTATTTGCCAAAAATACTCGTTAGAAAACAGGACACAACTAATGAGACAGATCCCAGAAGTCAGATCAAAGCCCAGTAAACTTTTTAAGCCAACGGGCGTGGATTATGCTGGACCAATCAATGTTAGGTTTTCTCCTGGTAGAGGTTTCAAATCATGCAAAGAGAATATCTGCCTTTTTGCATGTATGGTTATACATGCGGTGCATTTAGAGGCTGTATCTAATCACCCAGCCAAGAGGTTTTGGGTATTGCCTCGCAAAGATCATTTATCATGGAACCTGCTGTTCAAATACTGGGACTACCACGGAAACACTCCAAAATAGCCATTGGAAGCTCGGAAGTAGTGACTTCAAGAGGAGTAGTAGAATTTACAGCTAACTTGGGAAGAAATGGGGAAGATACTTTTCTACAGTTTTCAGCGCAGGTTATTTATAAGATTACAGCTGTCTTACTTGTAACGAGCATAAACGTGAAGTTACTTAAGCAAATTCAGAATTAAAGACTAGCAGATCCCGATTTCAACCGTCCATCACACATTGACTTATTTATCGGTACGGCATTCGATGCCGGCGGTTAGAATAGCGACTCTTGAGTCATACCGATTGTTAGAATGAATACCATGCATTCATGGAAAAATATCTACGACTTGGCCATATGGAGAAGGTGCCCGACAATCTACTTCAAAATATTGACTGTTACTATCTACGTCACCCCGTGGTCATAAAGGAAACAAGTTCTATTACAAGGCTGCGTGTTGTATTCAATGCATTGCAAAAATCTCACGGTCGGAAATCCTTGAACGATCTACTCCATGTTGGCCCCACGAAACAAGTAAACAGTTTGTACTTATTGTTGAGATGGCGTAATCATCGATATATAGTCACTGCTGACATAGGAAAAATGTACCGGCAAATAAAAATTCACGAAAGTGATCGTGAGTATCAGCGCATTGTTTGGAGATTTGACGTCAAATAGCCAATTGGACACTACAGGCCTAAAACCGTAACATATGGTACAGCATGCGCACCATTCTTGGCAATTTGTAGACTGCAATAGTTGGCAATTGAAAGTCTTGTTCAGGATTTTTATGTGGAAAATCTCCTAACTGGGTCGGTTGATCTCACTCATTAAGGTGCATACAAGACGAGCTCAGCCTAGTACTAAGGAAAGGAGGGTTTCATCTGCGCAAATGGTAAGCTAATCACCATGTCCTGTTAGAAGCCCTCCCAGTAGGTGATCATGCTGGTCAAAAACCGTTGGATAAAGCCTAATCCGAAGAAGACAAAATGCTTGGGCTCCAATGACACCCAGCCCAAGACAACTTTTCATTCAAAGTCAAAGTGGCACAGGATCAAAAACTTACAAAGTGATCTATACTGTCTGAGGTAGTGAAATTCTTTGGTCCATTGGGATGGTTGCAAGCTCGTATTATTACTGGAAAAATAACTATGCAGAAGCTTTGGCTCGTGAAACTAGGCTGGGATGACAAAATTTCTCCATCTACAGCAAAGGATTGGGTTGAAACACGAAAGAAACTACCACTCATTGAAAAGCTACGAGTCCCTAGATGGAACGGATCTACCAAAAACGCAAAGCTGAAGTTACATGGGTTTTGCGATACATCTAGCTTAGCAAACGCATCGACAATTTATTTACGAAATATAACGACAAAAAAGCACATATCATTATGTCTGTTAGGTGCCAAATCAAAAGTTGCTCCTTTGAAAATAATATCGATTCCACGGCTTGAGCTCAGTAGTGCAGTTTAAATGCTAGAAACGACAAAGCAATTAAGACAAGTTTTCAAATGAACAACTATCAATTCTCATTCCTGGAAAAATTCCGAAACCGTTGTGGATCGGATTCAAAAGCCAGCAGCAATATGGAAAACATTTGCAGCAATTAGAGTAAGTCTGACTTATGAAGTCTCGATACCTGATGAGTGGGGCCTTGTTCGCACAACTCACAATCTTGCTGATCTCGCATCATGAGGGGTACAACCGGTTCAATTGATCAGTTCATCTTTATGGTGGAAAAGTTCAGGAGCAATATCAACATCACTAGAGTTAACCCTATCAGCGATTGATTACGAAGCTGTGACTAACAAAATACGCACTGTTCGAACAGTAGCAACGGAGCCTACTTAAGAACCAAAGATACTTAGCAGATACTCGTCTCTCCCGAAACGTTTGAAGATTATGGCATGGATACGTTGGTTTAAGCATAATACGTCACATAAAACCGACAAACGAATTGGGTCCTTAAGCTTCAAGGGACTACAAGAAGCAAAAATGAAATGCATTCAACTGTCGCAGCAGCATGCTTTTGCAAAAGAGGTTTCAACACTACGTAGCAGATCAAAAGTATCCAACAATAGAAGCCTCAAATACTTAACTCCATGGATTGATTCTCTCAGAACCACCGAAAGGTTACAGTTTGCGCCACTAAATAAGACTGCTAAATAGCTTATCATACTTCCGAGAAACTATTTCGCCAAACCAATTGTCAACGAAAACCATCTGAAGACACTGCATGGAGGCTTGAAGACGCCCCACGGCGTAACAAAACGAGACCTGGTCCGAAGTAATATTTGACACATTACCAGACTGGATTCTCAAGTTGACAGGGGAGGTATTTAGTGGGTAGTCCAGTCGCGCATGGGAGTCCCACATTCTGTGCATAAATGGCATTCACCTCCCTACCACAAAAAAAAACCTTTAACTTTAGGATTGTCAAATCAAATAAATAATTTTTTGTCATATGACAACTGACATACTGACGTTCGTTGAATTCACCTTTTCCCCACACAGATGTTCGAGCAAGTGAATCAACTCAAGTCAAGTCAAAAGCGCTTTATTTAATACTAATCCTTAAACAAACAATAACAATAAAAAAACTTAATGGCCCAAATGGCTCTCTAAATTTGTAAGTTATCATTAAACACATTTAAAAAAAACTATAGCAAATTCAAACCAATGAAGATTGTTACATATTTTTAAAATTCAATTGGAAAAAGGAAAAAAAACCAACCAACACTATTCTAAAATTATTTATCATCTTAACACTACAGTGAACTTTGATCCTACACATAATATGTTTTAACTTAATTCTAATAAATGCAATCAAAAACTTTATCTTATACTGAAAAATCTATAGCTATGTTCCTAACCTTAGCGTTTTACCTTATCTCTAACCTAATATAATAAACATAATATAAACCTAACCTATACCTAATTTTTAACAAAAATAAACAATAACACAAAATGTAGCAATAATGAGCTGAAACTCAAAAACTAAGTAACGAAAAACACCAAAACTGAAAATAAACACGAATAATTTAGACATTGTCATTCAGCCACCAATACGTAGATTGCCCCGTCTCAACTCGATCAGCCTCAACGAATCTAGCAAATGAGTATCTCCATTAGAATTGTTGGTCTCGTGAACTCAAGTTCGGAGGATATTTTATCTTCTTATCGGTGGCCCGTCGATATATGTGATATATGACTGGGACGCCGTCAGAATCAAAAACATATCGATTCATGTCCAAATACACGAATGCTTCTGGAGGAATGAAGCCAGTAGCGAGGCAAGTCGCTATATACCCGTCTGTAGGGTGGAACGGCTGTGAAATCCAAGGGTTTTCACTCACAGTCACAGATCTTGCGATATGATTCCGAAGAAGTTTCAATATGAAAATATCGACTCTAGTCACTTCAGCAGTTTGATAAATTCTTCTATTCGATATATAATGTTTCCAATCCGTCTCAGGCTTTCTGTACAAACCAGTACATGCACGAAGACATTTCCTTTCGAAAACTCTTAATTTTTCCATAGTACTAGCACTCTGGTTGTACCAGATCTGACATCCATATGTCAAAACTGGTCTAACCAGTGTCTTGTAACAGATAATTTGGACCTTTTCATCAATGTATCTGGAATGAAAGAGCTTTCAAAGGGCCATGACTACTTTAAGTGCCTTACTGAGCATGATTTTCACATGTTCAGTATAGTACAGATACTGATCGAGATGATCCCCGAGGTATCGAACACAGGATTTATGTGGAACCCGTTCAAGACTACTCTCACCAGCCATGATGTGGAAATCTTTCCAATTACGTTTCAGGTCTTGACTGACCCCCTGCAGCGTTGTCCGAAACAAGATTGTTTCACACTTCTGCGCATTCATTTTCATTCGCCAATTGTCAGTGTACAGCTGTACATCATTGAACATTTTTTGAAGATTGCTCTGAACTATTGTAGCTTTTCGGTCTGCCGTATAGATGATCAAATCATCAGCAAACGCTACCAATGATCGCGTTGGCGAGACGTTAAAATCAAAGCCGTTCAATAGCTTGCGAATGAAGATTGAGAAGAGCAGAGGCGCAGTAACTGTTCCCTGCTGTAGACCATTCTAGACCTTGAACTCGCGCATTGTTGTCAGATTTCCGTCAGTTACAACAAACAATTTCCCGTATAACATATTACACATCATGGCGACAAGGTGTCTGGGGAACTTGTCCTGAAGGAGTTTAAAAATTAGTCCATCTAACCATACCGTATCAAAAGCTTTCTCCATATCAATGAGACATGCTCCAACACATTGTCTATCATTTAGTTTCCAACAGATGTCTGAGGTTACTTTCGTTATTGCATGTGTGGTAAAATGCCTGGCACGAAACTCAAATTGGCAATTCGGCATCAACTCATTTTCCTCAATGTGGGCGTTTAATGCTCTGTTGAGTATCACTCCAAACACGTTGCTGATGTTAGGCAGCAAGCCGATTGGGCGATAGCTTTAAGGGTATGAAGATTCTTTTCCTTTCTTCAAGATCGGAAATACCTTAGCCTTTTTCCACTCATTTGGGAAATATGAATTGCTCAACATGTTGTTGAACAATATGCAATAGTTCCTAATAGCAACCTCAGGCAAATGTCGGAGAACTACATTTGGAATACCATCAGTACCACATGATTTCTTGTTGTTTATCTTGCGAAATATGAAACACAAGTCTTCATAGCTGACAAAATAATCAATAAGATTCAAGCTCGGTATGAGGTCAGATGTTAATGTTTCATTGAAATGAAGAATTGATTGGCCGTTCAGGCTTGATTTGAAGTCGGAAACTTTTGCTTCAACGACCTCTGAAAAAATTTCGTTCCCTCTCTCAGGGGTCGGTAGATGAACCAATTCCAAATGTGTTCCAATCAGGGCAAATTTATCCAATCCTTCACAAATAATCCTGTTTCCATTTCTATCCGGAGTCGTACTATCAATTTCGATACCAGCCCTATCGAGAAGATTTATCTCATCACTAGTGACTTCAAGATTCGATACCTTCACTCAAGATTCTTGCGGAATATGCTATTCACTTTCACGGAAACGCCGTCTGGGTCCTGTGGGCTAATAGCCCTCAATTTTTCCGCCCATTGATTGCTGACCTCACTCCTGAAGTATGACCGGATTAAGTTCCGGACATTTTTCAGATGTAATTTCAACAAAGCCAATGAGGGATGGTTGTAATCCAAAAATCGTCGATAAATATTGTTGACGCGTGTGAGAAGAAGGCTTTTCAATTTTTTCAACCTTGCAATGGTTGGTGTTTCATATCCTTCAATATTGTTTCGATGTTTATTCTTGGGAACTACTTTCTCAATCGTTTCCAATGTCAGCTTCTCTTACTTCGACAAACAGAGATCTATTTCATCGTTAGTTAGATTCCTGTCATTAGGAACCATTGAGCAAGAGTTGCCACCATCAGAAGGGGGACATTGCTTCTGGTACTCCCGATTAAACTTCTTTAGAAACTTTCCCCAATCTGTTTTTTTGAAATTCAACCGATGATTTTCATGTTGAACTGTAATGAAGAAGAAATCATCCCTGTGATGATTAATTTCCATTACGATTGCGTTATGGTCGCTATCATAAGGAAGCGCCTGCAGTTTCCGTTGAGGACTATTAAAGTTGAATACGAGTCTTGCGTCAGCAATGCAAAGGTCCAAATATGAATTTGTCCTAGGGTATGTTGGGAACTCCGACCCATAGAGATTGCACCTGTATTCAATTTGGTTCTCTGTTATCCTCTTGGATTATTGGTGGCGTTCAGCCATGATGTATGCTTGGCGTTCAGATCACCAGCAAGAATATAATAGTTATGCGGCCTGTTCAATTCGAGTATTTCAAACAAGGAATTGAGTTCCTCCTTGAGCTTGAGACCAGTTCCACCAGTTGCAGGTGGGTTTCGGTTAGAAGCAGGATGTCAGGCTTTTGTCTGGCAATGAATTCAAGGAGATAATCACGCCGATGTATAGTAACAATGGAGTTGACGTTGATCGAGATGAGACGAATCCTATCCGTGGGAATGTGGCTGGATGACAACTAATTTTGAGGCATTTGAAGGCCTTAAACGCTGAAAAACAATGATAATTTTCAAATCTTGTTTATCGATTCGCTCCGATAAGGAATTTAGTTGCTGATAAATTTTAAGGAGTAGCTCATTATTGCCACTTACATTATTTACACTATTTTCCGCATTTTCTGCTGGTCTTCTAGCGGCTTGTGCAAATGATACTCCGGGCTTGACGAAGTCTGGAGCTAAGACACTGCGGTGTATTTGTGTTTGCTTTGGGGCAGATTTCAATCTTGCATCCTGATATCGGGAGCATCCTCGATATGATGCCGGGTGACCAAAAACACCGCAGTTCACACAATATAATTTCTCTTTTGGCTCCGTCTGAGCCAATTTGCACTCACCGGGAGCATGCACGTCTTTGCATTTAACGCATCGGTAATGCATGGCGCAGTTGGCAGCCGAATGCCCAAATCGTTGGCAGCGATGGCACTGGTTGATTTCTCATTTCTGGAGGCGTTCCCACCTCACCGCTCGAAAATTTAAATATCTGATTTGCTGAAGAGCGCTTGGACTGCTCTTATTTGTTATTTGTACCAAATAAAGAGGTAAATTTTTTTTTCTACCGTCGACCTTCTTGTCGCGAATGTTTTAACCGAGATAAACTCGATTTGTGGTGCTGTTTCCTTGAGAACCTGGAGAAGATCGACGGTATCTTCTCCGCAGTCCAAGCCCTTCAGCAAGAACGTCTGGTTCTTCTCGCTTTTTGGGGTATAAGTGAAGTGCGGAACCTCCCCAGGATTCAAAGCATTTTTCGCTGATTTGAAATCAAGCAGTGATTTCGTTCTAATTGATAGCTTCTCGGAATTTATTCGTTTGATATCGAAATTTGTCAATTTGTTTTCGGCTGCCAACAGCCGAACCATGTCCTTTCCGCTTTGACCGAAGACATTAATTGGCGGAACTTTCTCGGTATTCTTGGCTACTTTTTGAGGAGGACCAGCAAAACTACGGGCTGGTTTCTTCTCCTTATTTCTACTTTCATTATTTTTATTTTTTAAATATAAGATAAAATTATCATCTTTATTACCTTCGTCTACCTCCATATCCTGTTGGAGTCCATCCAGCACCGCAAAGTAGTTCTGGCTTTCGTTGGTGCCACCAACACTTAATACCTCTTCAGATATTATTGGTTTTGCAGCTTTCTTCTGTTTTTCGATTTTTCGTATCGGATCACTCTCTTGAACTTTTTTTGCCGTCTTGAACATTTCTTCGTACGTTTGAATTCTTGCCTTTAACTCTTCGATTTCACTTCGAAGGCGACACACCTCCCGTCTATCCTCGAGCACTTGTGTTTTACGACCGGCATCTGCGGTATCCTGGGTGCTCGTGTGTCTCCGCTTGTTGACACTTGCCAATTTCACACCGTTACTCTCCCCCGGGCCCCCCAACGGAGGGAAGTCGTCGGGCTCCTCCATACAGGAGTCCCGAGTTGTCTTTGGTTTGTTGCCTTTTCTTGATTTATTGGCCTTCGACGATTAATTCTTCCCCAATAAAACCAAAACTTGCTTTTGACGGACTCGTACAAAATTAATTCAATTATTTGAAACTGACTTTTGTGAAAAATTAATTAATTTTTAAAATTAATGACAGGAGCGATTAAAACACGTCTACACGCAACGAGTGCTAGACGTAGAATCTCATTAAAAACACGTCTACACGCAACGAGTGCTAGACGTAGAATCGAGCAAGTGAATTTGTGGTTGAAAATGAAATTATCTCTGAGTGGAAAATTTGAACAATTGAGTGGGACGAGAGAAAAATATGGCGGCTTTAACTTGCGAAGGTGGTTGACCGGTGAAGCCCCGAAAAAGGAGCAGCTAGGTCGAGGGAAGATAAGTTGGAAATTCCGGCGCAAGTTTTCTTTTTTCATTCTGGGATTTTTCTCAAGACAAGCAGAGGTGGTACCAAGAAGCAGAGTTTAGAATCAAGTTATGTCGTGGGAGTAAAGTCAGCTCCTGGAAGGCAATTTTGGCATTTGCTACAAAAGAGCCCCAACGAGTAGGGTTGAGTGTAAGTAAGCTGGCTAAATTATCGATCGCATGCGAATTAATTTGGAAAAAATTATCTAAAGATTAATATGTTAAATTTGGAATTGAGATAATGTGATTTAGATTGCGTATTTATAACATTATTTGTAAATTTAAAGAAAACGGATTGAGTTTGATTTCCCTTTCGCTGAGGACATTTCACGGTAATCTATAGGTCGGGTGAACGCTCATTCGATTTCATCTTTTGTTTAATTAATGTGGAAAGCGCTGGCCAACTGAATGGGAACTGGGTGAATTCCGAGTCTAGGAAGAAGATTCTTTTTTGCAATTTCATTTTTATGTTTTTGGAGAGTTTTATGTTTCGAGAAAGAACTTCAAATCGGTGGAACCATGCGTTTCGTGAGTGTTCGTGCCTTCTTATGAGTTGTTTTTTTTTCTTACATCAGTATTTATTAATTTTCCCTGGGGCAACCACGACGAAATAGCGCTAACCAAAAAGGAAGAGGAATATATGAGATTAAAGACTCCGACGAGCCGCAAACTCACTTGATGGTTTTCTTAAGGTTTGAAGGTTCATATGTGGAGACCCCCTTATGAACCTATGAAAATTTGTTGATAACTAAACTTTCAAAGGTCATCACTTTACACTTACCTACCAAGTTTTGTTATCGTAGAAACTATCAATTTGGAGAAAAAGTATTGTAACGGACATATGGACAGAAAAATTCCAAGAGGGTTTTGTAACGTAGTACCAGAACGTAGAAAAAGTTTAACCAGTAACATCATATGCTTCATACCTATCATTGCCATAACCTGTGAAGTGTGGAATTCATCATGTTTTCAAAAATTTCATGTAACTCAATGAAAATGCACAGACTAGCAGGCAATATCAACATAGTCGCGCTTCAACTTGAAAATGGTTTTACAAGCCGGAAATTGTGACTTCATGCTTTTTTCATTACTTTATTCCAATTTAATCCTCCAATTGCAATTGTCTTGGCAACCTACTCAAGAGACGAACAGAAAAAACAAAATAACTTCCCATTATCTCAGCATATTCTCTAAAAATCTCAACGGAATCTTAATCAACTTGAAATCTCGTGAGAGTAAAGATTTTCCGTGGAAGAGGAAAATGCTAGACCATAGTCGAAAAGAAATTTTAAATGTCGCACACAAGCTCGGCAAAGATATTTTCATGTGCCATCAGTGCTGATTCCCACAATCAGGTTATCTGGCTGCAAGGATAAAAAGAGCTGACCCAAGCGAAAACCAACATTCAAGCAATCCTCATTTGGTTTATTCTAATGAGGGTCACTAAACATTAAAGGCTTTACGTATGTTCGCTCAAACATACGTTTGTCTGCTGTGTGCTATCCTCTGGCTAAATTTCGGGTGATGAAGTGAAGCTTATCCTTTGCGGAGGTGTAGGGATATCACACACAGGAAAAACAAAGAAGTAATTATTCCGACAACGTGAAAACAAGACTAAGGGTTATCTAACAATCGCTTTATCACCATTTGTTTCATCCCTTAACCGCTGACCATAAATTCACACTTTCGCCTAATGCCTCTTTCCGTATCTTATTTGCTCACGGTCTTAGTCCTTTGCCTCGGCACCACACTTACCTGAAGAGAACAGAAAAAAGAGTGAGTCAAATGGTTTTTATTCACCTCAACCCCAAAAACTGAATCATCAAACATACGTTTCGTGGTTACGATGGAAAGTGAACTAACTCCGAAAACCATCACCAGGCGGAAGGGGAGCCTTCCATCGTAGTTAGTTGTCCGTCACCCTCTCAAACGGTTATTCTGGTTCCACCAGTATTCAACTTATCCATTCCACTTTGAGGTTAGCCATTACTGGAGCTTTCGAATCCACATTGGTGAGTCCAGACTTCATCACTTAATCAGACATTTAAGGAAAATGGAAGGAATCGTGCACAGGGAGAATAAAAACATCAGGAATTAAGAGCCCCAGTAGCAGGACTAGGAAAATTATAGTAGTTAGCAGTAAAGCAGGTTTAACAGCTAATAACTACAGCGCCGTGTCTGCAAGTTTCGGAAGCGAAACAGCTTCATTTCAGAGATAGTGCTAGTTGGATAATATTTGTGCAAGGTTTAAACCATTCTTCTTAATTAGAAGAAGGACAATGTTGAATGGGCCTGAACGTTTTGAGTGTTTGTTTAAAGCGATCAAATGAATGATACTATTTTCTCAGCCTAAAGTTGTGTCAGTCATTACTTCAAATACTTTTACGGAGAAATTAGTAATGGTGGATCATTTCTACACGTTTGGTTTTTGAGTTTTTTATTTTATTTTAATACTGTGGATGAGTACTTATAAAATCAGTGCAACTTGGTCATTACTTTTATTGGGAATAGTTTTGTTCTAAATTCAGTCATTGAATGCACTCTCTTAGTTTTGACATATTCCAGCCATACGCACACATTCATACATAAACTCAGTTTAAGGATTGACGTTTGGAAGTTGAAACTGTCAACACGTGCGTGAATTTCTCAATATCAAAATTATAAGTATTTCTTAGAAAACGAAAATTCATAATTTCATCTCATCATACAAGATCATATACATAAAGATTGAAAGTTGAAAACCGGAAAAAAGTAGAAAGTTCATTTTGGGCGAGCGCCCATCAAAGACACCGTAGACTGAATCTCGGAGGCGGCAAAATGGACTAGTTATTGTCAGCAAGCAAAGACGACGGCGGAACAAGCAAAAGCGATGGCAGATCAACCAAAGACCAAAGCTGCCTGCAAGGAAATGCCTTCGGATATGATGGATGCGGACGATACGACAGCAAAAAATTCAAGCTTTAACCAAGATGTTAACCTAATCAACTATAAGTTAAATGAATTTATATTTGCAAAGGGTAAATTAGTGGTAAAACGTAAAACCCCGGCTCCTTTGCCAATCCTATCCACACCTAGAACTAACCCTTTCAGCGCATGATTGAACGATATCCAAAATAATTTAACAAACGCGACTAACAATCGAACAAAGAATGTGTGGTTTCCCCCAATTTTCATTGAAAATCTAAAGGTGACAGTGCTTAAAGGCATCATGAATAGATACACCTCTATCAATGGTACTCATCTAGGGTATAGAATTAAAAAAATGTCGAGCTTCCGGCTAAAAGTCATTGTGGGCAGGCTCGAAGCCCACGCCTACATCATGAACTTGCTTAAAAACACTGAAGCAGTAGGATATTCGTCCACCTGTAAAGAAAGGAAAAAGTGTGTCGTGATACTAAGTGGTGTTAGTTCAGACTGAGGTGGTTTGAGAGGACATAGCCGGCTAAATTCAGATTTTAGCCTCGAGGCTGTCAGCTCACTTACCACTGCATGGTTGAGGGCAAATAAGATCGACCTGGATTTATTTAGGGCTAACAGTGGGATTGGAAGTTGATAAGAATGAAGTAATCAAACTGCGCTATACTCTGAACCAACAAGCCGTAAGGGAACGCCCCAAAAACGAACGAAATGGTATCCACCAATTGTGGATTTAACATGCGTTGTATAGCGTGTGGTGAGGAGCATACTTCAGTAAGTTGTTCCAGAAAAAATATAGACAAGCCGGAGGCCGGCTCATTCTGTACTATGTGTAAGACACTTGGGCATCCAGCCAATTTTTCTGGCTGTCCGGACCGAAAAATATTGTTGGACAGAACAATCGATGCAAAAGCCAAAAGGATGGCGCCTCTGATCATATACTCACCGCTCCTCAGCCTTCAAAACAGGTCACCAACCCAAACAACCCCACATCCTTTTGCTCCTCTTTCCGACCGAACCTCATATTCAGAAGTTTTAAGAAACGGAACTCCGCCCACACTTTTATTTCACTGACTCTTAATCCCATCGAGCGCCTACAACAGATAGCCATGGAATGGCTGGGAGTCTCTCTCAGTTAACTCCTGTCCAAGGTCAGGGCTTTCAACCCATCCTTTGACACCACTCCTGACCAAGAGAAGCCATTGGCTCTCCTCAATTTCTATTTCTATCTTTATGGCTGTAAATAGATTTAGCAGTCTTTCCCTAAATACCAACCCCCTAATTTCACATGATCAGAGGCTCTATGGTCAAATCCTCTCAACCCAAATCATCTTTCTCTACGAGACAGTTCTTAATCTTCAACACAAAGTCCTTGTGGAGAACTACCATGTACTTCGTAATGACAGTAGCAGGGGTACTGCGATAATGTTTCGAGATGATTTAGATATTCATCAAATCCTTTTGAACAAAATGATTCCTCATGTACCCAAGCAACTCTCTACACCAAGCGACCCAATGGAAACCCAGCCAAAATTCTTATTGGCTCCCTATACCTCCTGTGCAATCTAGGTCCTCAGTTCCCATTTACACTTTACCAAATCCTCGCAATAGTCTCATCACATGATTCATTTATACTCGGAGGGGACCTAAATGACAGATACAAACACTGGAAGGACTCAACAATGAATGCCAACGGGATCTACCTATTCGAATGACTCTATTCGGACGCCCTCCTCGTAGCATCCATAGCAAATGCTGGGGCCCCACCATTTCCCAGAGGGAATTCATTTATAGATAACTTCATCATATCCTCTGACCTCAACGATCCCACATTCCTTTTACTTGCTGCACATTTAGCTCGTTATCGGGCCATCATGGCCTCCATCTCAACATAACTCCAGCAAAGACTGCTCATACCTTCAAAATGAACTTGACAAAAAATTCAAAATGTAGTCACATGAGATTCACCAGCAAGATTCACCACTCGCGTCGTGGTTTGTCAAAGACTAAATTTATTGTCATATGATACAGGCAGGTAGGTATACATAGTTCGTCATAGATGCCGCTAGTAGTATTTAAAATTGATTATTTTGATATACATCCTAAGATCTCCACTTATCAAAATAATCTAAACTTTGGTACATATGTATCTGAACAGAACTATAAAAAGCCTCTTTACAGGTTTCGGCTATCGCCATATATTCAGCCTCAGCACTAGCTATAGTGCGTTATTTTTTACATTCATATGAAATAACGGTTCCTGACAGTTTAAACTAGAAACCTGTGTAAAATTTCCTATCTAGAGTGTTCGAGGCATCAACAAAACCTTCCAATTTACAATGATCTTTGCTAAACATTAGCCCATACGATTTAGATTTACATAAGTATCTTAGGATGCGTTTTGCATGCTTTCAATGAGTATTGGAATAACAATTATAAATATCTATCTACACCTTTTTCTAGTTTTAGATTACTTTCAATGGGAGTATCAACAACATTAGAGTTGGTTATATTAAATTTACTTAAAATATGATCTATAAACTTTTCTTGATCTAAGGAAATACAGCTTTTTTCATACATTTTCACCCTCATACCCAAGCATTGTTTTAATTGCCCCAAATCCTTAAATTTTAAAGTTTGACATTAGATTAGTTTTAATTTTCTTAAACAATTTACTACTGTTTGAAAAAATGAAAAAAATCATCTACAACAATTGCAATTATGATCTGCTCCTTTTTAAATCTTTTTATATATAGACATGGTTCTAACTTTGACTTAACAAAATTCAATTTTAATAAACAATCATTTACTCTTTCATTCCAAGACCTGGCTGATTGTTTTAAATCACAAACTGCACGATTTTATTTAGATCACAATTTTCTTTACAATTCAAATTAGGCGGCACTTGCATATAGACGTTTTCATGTAGGTAACCATTTGGGAATGCTGTAGTTACATCTAAGTGAGTCATTTCAAAGTTATGTTTGACACTTGAACCAAATAAAAGTCTTAATGTAGAGTAACGAAGCACTGGTGAGTATGTTCTAGTATAGTCCACGCCTTCTTTTTGGGAGAAACCTTTTGCGTCCAGTCTTGCCCTATACCGCACACTATTACCGTTTTCGTATTTTTTTTAATACCCATTTATACTGCACCGCTCTATTAGCTTCTTTTCTATCTAAGAATGTCCATGCTTGATTGTCGTCAAAAGCCTTCAGTTTATCTGTCATCGCCTGTCTCCACTGTTCCTCATCTGGTCCATTCATTGCAGCTTCATAACAGGTTTCTTCATCGCATGATTTCAGGTTGTCGAAAATACGTAGATTAGTTATACCATACCTTTCTACTGGCTTTCTCCTGCGTTTAGTTTTCACCTCCATCCAAACTTCATCAGCCATAGATCGATAAAAATCATGTTCGGAAATCGATGACTCATAAATGTATGCCCGATCATTTGGATCTGAAACTGGATTTTCTGATAAACTTTCATCATCTTCTAAGTTTTCATCGTTCTCTGAATTTTCTTCACAATTATTTACTATTATCCGAGCGGTGTTCGGCTCCGTTTTTTCCACGAAAATAACATCTCTGCTCGCAGTATTTATTTTATACCGAAAATCCTGACGTGGCTTAGGTCTGGTATCTCACCTGTCTACCTCTCAAAAGGTGCCATCGTACCTAAACTAGCGGCTGGGGTTCTATTCTTTAAATATACTGCAGTATTAACTTCTTCAGCCCAAAGCTTTTGTCGAGCTTCGCTTCAAACAACAAGCATCTTGCCCGTTCAACTACGATTCTGTTGAACCTTTCTGAGAGCCCATTCTGCTCCGGAGTGTGAGGATTGGTCTTCTGATGGACAATACCAACTTGTTTTAAGTAGCTCTCCATCTCGAGCGAACAGAATTCACCTCTATTGTCGGTCCTCAATATTCTTATCTTGTTTCCGGTTTGATTCACCACTAAGTCTAAAAATTGTTCAAAATGCTGGAACACCTGGTTCTTTTCCTTCAAGAAGTAGACAAAATTCATTCTGCTGGCATCATCCACAAGCAGGAGAAAATACTTTGCCTGACCAATTGACTTAGTCTCCATCGGTCCGCATAAATCTGAGTGTACTACATCCAGTAGTTTTTCACTTCTATGGTTAGCTGATGGGAAAGGGAAACGTGTCTGTTTTCCCTTATAGTACACTTCACAATTCCATATCTGTATGTCAGCTTTCTTGTCAAAAGAAACTCCTACTGCATCACCTTCTTTCATTTTCTGCAAGGACTTACAATTTACATGTCCTAACCTTTTATGCCATGTTGACATCGCCGATAATGAATTCTCGAATTTTTTTGTGTTTAACTTGTACACACCATTTATCAAATTCGCTGTACCAATTAGCTCATTCACTTGGTTGTATATCAAACAGACATTCTTTTTGAACACTAATCTATTGCCATTAACTATAAGTTGGCTGATGGACAACAAATTTGTCGTGAGATTAGGTATGTACAATACATTCTTCACAATTACATCATACTGAGAACTATTGACGCATGTTTTTATTAGTGTTTCACCAACACTAACTACAGGCACGATCGTTTGATTTGCCACTAAAATTTCTGTGTTTCCGTGCACTGGTCGGAGTTGGAATAAACAATTTTGATTTGGCGTCATGCGTGCGCTTGCGCCTGAATCGACGTACCAGTCTTCTGTGCTATAACAGCCGCTGAAAAATGTTGCACTTAAAACATTCAATTGTTTATTGGCTTTTAATTCACGAAACTTATTTTTGTAATGGCCAATTTTCTTGCAATTATGACACTTTATTTGCTAATGCTGGCTGACATATCATTTGACGTCGACATTTGTTTGCGGTTAGTGTTGCTAATTTTTGGCCGCTGATTTTTTGTCAAAAATGCAGAGTCCGTACCGGTAGTGCCAACCTTCGAACATATATCAAGCGAGTTTGTTGTTATGACGTCAGCGCTAATGGCGATTCCAGAATGTTCTATCGCCATTATAACCAGTGAATACTTATCTGGGAGTCCAGCCAAAAGTAATGATACAATTCACTCGTCTGTGATTTCGAAACCTTTCCTCTTCAATTGACTTATGTGCTGTCTCGACCATTTGAGATACATAAGATGTAATGGATTCACAGTTGTCGAGACGTATTGAAATCCATGTTCGAAGCAAACTTATTTTTCATTGATATCCCGTGTCATCAAATAACTGTTTCAATTTTTTCTTCACACCGTCCACTGTATTATCATTCTTGATATGCACATATGACGAACAGTCAATAGTCATTACGAGTTTAGCTTTTGCTTTCTTCATCTCAGTTTCACTGATAGTCGCCGGCTCATTTTCAATGTCAATATCCTCAAGTAACAAAAAATTGCTTGTTGCGAACGCCCAATTGTCATAATTTTCGCGTCCTTTGAGTTTTGGCACATTTACTAAGTACCCCGATGTCGACATTCTTACTTCCACACAATCAAAATACTTTATATTTCGTTAAAATGGAACTGGGCCCATAACCTAATGAAACTCGCGTGGTGGTTTGTCAAAGATTAAATTTATTGCCATATGATACAGGCAGCTACGTATATATAGTTCATCAAAGAGGCCGCTAGCAGTATTAAAAATGCATTATTTTGATATGAATCTTCACAGTTTTATATGAATACCGGATTGACGGATTACTGCTCGAACTTGTGGACAAATTTAAACATTTGGGAGTAGTATTTGCCCCAGGTTAGAAAGTTGACATCCATATTTCATGCATAACCACTAGAGCTTCACGTGTCACTGGTTTTATTTTACGATCCTCCAGCAACCCTTTACCATCTTCACCAGTGTCCATCTATTTGTACTCCTAACCCGGTCAATCCTTGAGTATGCCTTTAAAGTATGGTCTCCACACTATACCAATCTATCGGATGTAGCTGAAACTGTACAACGTAAATTCAAGTGTTCTCTATTCTATATATATATCCTCCCTTACTGCTCCTACGATGAGCGCTTATAGATCCTCAACATCCCATCACTCAAAAGAAAGGAGAGAATTCTTAGACCTGTGTTGCTTATTTAATTATATCACAGTATTCTTTCACCCAACCTTCGGAAGAGGCTTTATATACGTCTCACTTCAAGAATGCCACCTGGGTACCCTGCAGCATTACTTGAACACTTTTAAAAGCATATTATATAATATTCTTCTTAGCTTCTAATAGTTTATTCGTGTTATATATTCTTGTTTTTTTTTTCTTTTTAAGTTGCTCACTTTGTTTTCGTTGCATGTATTATATTATATCTCATTACCCATTTTGTAATTGGATTCATGAATCTATAAAATAGCGTAAATAAATGAATCAGTAATTGATACATTCTTCACTGAACGATTTTTGTATTATTTTATAAGCTGGGAATTTCGATTTGTCCTTAAATGTTATGATATTGCATTGGTGCTAACTCATTTTATCTTCAACAATCAATGAAAGAGCTTCCTCACCAGATAAATGCTTAACTAGACAAGTTTCACATTTTTAAATGCTCTTTGATATTGTTCAGCTCTTGTTGGCGAAGTTGTTGTTATTTCAGTAACTTATTTGGAAGCTTAAATCTTCTCTGTTGAACTTAAACTCATTTGACTGGCGTAACACAATTCTTCATGGGAAAATATAGCTCGCAAATATTCCGTTTTCTACCTTTTAGTTCGTTCGGATAAAGTGTCAAAACTTTGTGGATGATGGCTCGGTTTTATTTTTCCTGTCTCTACATTTCCTGCAAAGCCTTTTGTATAATCAAGCCAGCTCTAATTTTTTGGAAGAAATCGCTCTTTTACTCCTTTGACGTCCAACTATCTCCTTTTAAATTCATATATAAAGTGTGATAGCTGTTTATGTAGATCCGCAAGAAGTGATTCCGAGCATTTTGTCTGATTATTCATGTATGCTTTTAAATATTCGTATTGTTTCTAAATATTGTAGCCTTCTCTTCTTGATACAAATATTTTGCTTGAATGAGATTCTTTAAAGAAACCAAATTGAGAAAGTAATTAGGAACATTATACTTGTACATACGAAACTTATAATATATTATGCTGACCCACACAAAAGAGCTAATGACTTTAAAACGGCCAAACATGAGCACACTTTCTTTTCTGTTTACTATTACTTACACTTGCGCCACTTGACTAAATTAAAATAAAGACCGGAAAGAACCGGAAACAATATTATATTTCTATAAGTTTTTCAAGTTAATGGTAAAAATTATACATAAAAAAGGCCCTCGTCATATTATATCACCATAAAAAATTTAATTATATAAAATTTACCTTGAATAAACATACACGTAGGTACTGCATCCATTATAAATCAAGCTTTAAAAACTTCATTTGCACTAAATAACCCAACGCAAAGCTCACAATTTTTACACGCGCACACAACCGCTCTGGCAGAAAATAAACTTTGAAGTGATGCTACAAGTATATGATCATACTCTAGCAGCCTGATCTTCAGCGAGTACGTGTACATAGTTGTCTGATACCGACTTCAGAAAAAATCATTGATCTAAAAAAGGAATCAACTTTAGAAATTTTTGCCAGGTTTTGAGGTGTTGAGCTTCATTTTGATACGGGTGTCAGGCTAAGCCCGGTCACACACACACACTCAACTACACGATGACCAGTGAGAGGCATGGCAGTGACCAACTAACCGCCGACTGCCGAAGACGTACCGTGTCACTATATCGTTTGAGTATTTCAAAAATTATTCTTGTATAATCATTAAACTTAATAAACACTTATATTCTCGGGAAGACCAAATTACTTTCTTTTCTTTTCTATTATTTCATATCTTCGTGCATATTTAATGATCAAGACCTACTCTCATCCTGACATTTCAGAAGTGGGATCATTGTGCTCGAAAATTGTGAAATATAGTGAATCATATATAATACGTGACGCATATAATGTCTGATATGGAAAATTTTCGCGATTTATCCGTGAAGGAATTACGTGAATTGGTGTCGTCGGGAAACAAATTTGATCTTGTTCAACGCCTTGTCGATAACGCAAAATCCAATACGAGTATAAGTGAGACGGACGATAATTTTATCAAGAGAGTTCGGGAGTAGGAGCAAACAGTACGACAGCTGTTGGCACAAAACTCGAAAGTGGAAAACTCACACGAAGCTGTGCATGTGCCACATAGCGCTTCTACTCCGATTATCCGTCCATCTCCCAGCCAGCCATATGCGAGTGGTGGCTCTGCCATTGCATGTACACCGTATACATATATTTTACCGCCGCCGCTCACAACTCAGCCGTCTACGCATACAACGGCTCCGACTGTTACATCGCCGATTTCAAATACCACGATTCCAGCCTCTACTCAAGTGAAATATGCCGCCGCCCCTGTCAGTTTTTATTATTCTCAAATACCACCGCCATCAATTGAATATTCGAGTCCGCCGAATACAGGAACATATATCGCTGGTGTTCGAGACGTGATTGAAGTGTATCCGGACTTTAATCTTTTCGCGGAGTGGTCATTGAAATCGGAAAAATTCGTTCATCGTGTGTCGCAGCTTAAAAACGCGTACGGTTGGAGCAAAAAGGCGATTTACTCTAAATTAAAACAGCCCGCAAAAACGTGGATAGACAGTACACCTTTTTTTAGCTCGTGGCCCGAATTCGTGTCGAAATTTTTGACAGATTTTCCAGTAGCAACTAATGTCGCTGATATACACATCGAAATCATGAAAACTAAATGGAATTCGTTCGAAATACTTGGACAGTACTACTATAAAGTACTATCGTTGGGTAGAAAGGGTCAGTTACCCGATCAGGCGATTATTAAATATTTAATTCGTGGTTGCGTTGATACGGATTTCTCACGCATTGAATCTACTCAACCGTATGTGTATTATCGTATGCTGTTGGCGGCAATCCGACAGTATACTAATTATAGTGAATCGGACCATGTCATATCGGGAAAGGCACGAAATACTGATTCTTGTTTCGCAAATACGAAAATTGAAATATCGTCTTCGCCACTGAAGAAACAAGAAACAAGTTGGGTAAACAGACCTACGCTCATGTCAGAAGGGTTTTGTATTCAATTTTCAAAATGCAGTCACCAGATCGAATCAAATCAAGGAACATGTCAATGACGATTTTATTGGAGAAAACATGAAATTCGAAGATCATACTATTATTAACAAAGTTGAACGAATTTCGACTTCTGAGGTTTTTGTTATTGTTATACTCATAAATATCTCCCTTGATAATTATTTCAGATGTCCATTCGCGAGGGAGGAAGCACATTTTTCATGGATTTCCCCCCTGTGCCTCCACTGAAGCAAAAACTGACAGTTTAAGAACTGTTTTGAAAAGCTCCCATGTAAACTTTCATTTCATACTCATATCGGCTACGTTTGATGAATTTTTTTTCAGGGGCCACTCTCCTGTACTGTTTTCATCGATTAATGGCCAATTTTTTCGAATCCTAGAATGGTTACGAAGCGCTTTTGCTAGGAGCTCTCTCCAGCCTCCTTGCCTTGTTTCGCTTATGACTATTAATTGTAGGTACTCATCTTCAGTCATGCATTAAATTGAATCAAGTGCCTTAAACGTTGAAGTTGGGAAAAAATAACTCAAAATTGTTCAATCTTCGCATTTAAAACAGCCACTATCTTGTTTCACGATTACTGATACCACTAGCTGAATTACTGATACCACTAGCCAATTCTCAAAGATATTCATGACACCTATCATTCCTGAAATTTTCATGCAAATCCTAGCAAAACTGTGGTATCTGAGTCGGTAAAAAGCGCATGTTGTTCCACAGCCATACAGGTATGTTGCCATAGTAATAAATGCAGCGCATATTGTTTCATAGTACTACAGGAAAATTCAAACCGCTATAACTTCGCTAAATTTGATTCAATCTTTATGAAACTTTCAGAATAGATCAATCTTATAAATAGTCATCTGTGTACTGAATTTCATTGAATTTAAGGGTACCGTTAAGATTTTATTCAAGAAAACATAAAATCGATAAATCATACTATTACTAACAAAGTTGAGTGAATTGCGACTTCTCACGTATTTGTTGTTGTTGTGCTCATCAAGATCTACATTCTTGATTTTTTTTCAGATTTTTCGGATCGCAGGTGTCCAATCGCGAGGGGGGGGACACAAATTTTTCGTATATTTCCCCTCCCTGTGCGCCCCTCGAAGCAAACTTAGCCAAATTAAGACCTGTTTTGAAAAGTTCTCATCAAGGCCTTTCATTTGATACCCATATCGGCCACCTTCAATGAAATTTTTTTTTCGGGGGGTCACTCCCCTATATGGGGAGACCCCCTTAAATACCTTATAAAATTTTTTTTATATTTGAACTTTGAGGAGAACACCATTTTACACCTACATACAATATTTGATGTTTCTAGCTTAAGTAGTTTCCGAGAAAAACTGCTGTGACACACGGACGGACGGACGGACGGACGGACAGACAGACAGACAGTAAAATTATTTTACAAAACCCTAAAAAAAGGAAAACTGCTTTGTTTTAATTGATTCATTCCTGGACACATTTCCATCCGTTGTCCGCTTTCACAACGTCGGGAGCGATGCACCGTTTGCCTCCGCACTAATCATCGAACGGGTGAATGTCCGGAACGATCAAATAAACAACCACTGCCAAATACGAAAACGTTTGAAATCCAAACTTAGGCCTCCGAGTGTGAACCATCCGAAATAATTAAACTCGTCAAAATTGATGGATACGAAGTTCCTTCATTTGTAGACCCTGGTAGCATCCGAACATTGATTAGGGAGTCGTTCGCACTGAAAACTGTGACGTATCGATAAATGGATTCGCCGGAGGTATCTACCGATGCAAAAATAAAATTAATATCGGCATCGAGATCGATGGCAAATTGTACGAATTTGACGTTCTTGTGATTTGCGATCGCCACCTGGAACACAACATTTTATTGGGACGTGATGTTCTGTGCCGCTGAGGGAATTGTTCGGCGATTCGTGGAGAAAAATATTGGATTGAGAACAAGAACAATCTAAACGCGGGCACATCATTAACGAACGACGAGCGTCATAGATTCGAGCATGTCTTGATGAAATTTCGATCAAAATTTACAACGGACGTTTATGAATTGGGAACATGTTTTAATTATCAAATGATCTCGTTTAAAGCTTATCAACCTGTTGCATTAAAACCCTACTGGCTCCCGTATGCAAGAAGACAGATTGTCGACAAATTGATCGCCGTGCTTTTGGATGCGAATATTATACGGCCGTCCGATTCTGCATACTCCTCCTCTATCGTTTTGATCGACAAGAAAAATGGAGAGAGCCGTTTATGCGTTGATCACCGACATTTGAACAGCGTTACGATAAAAAAACCGCCAAATCTTTAGGACCAATTTATGCAGCAGTCCAGACATAAATATTTTACGGTTCTGGATTTGAGGATGGGATACCATCAAATAGAAATGGCTGAGGAATCAAAATAATACACTGAACTCGTGATGCATAATGGGCATTATGAATATAACAGAATGCCTTTCGGCTCGTTAATGCGCATGGAGTCTTCCAAAATCTTGTAAATAAAATTGTTTCTCGAATGAACTCCCGAGAAGCAATAGCATATCTAGACGATATAACTCTACCGAGTAAAGATGTGGATGGTGGTTTAAATTCTCTTGGAAAATTTTTCGAACTATTGGGGACCTATGGACTGATGCTGCGGCTAGATAAATGCAAATTTCTGACCGAGAAAATAGGTTATCTGGGAAACGTTGTGTACAAAGACGGGATTCGACCTGGGAAGGAAAAAGTTGCTGCTATTGCGAATTTCAAACGATGTACCCACATAACCGAAGTGAGGAGATTCTTAGGTCTCACCGGGTTTTTTCGAAAGTTTGTGGAGGATTATTCCTTAATAGTGAAACCACTGACGCAGTTGTTGCGACAGTCGGAAGTCGGAATATCTTGTGTAACGAGCCGGAATATCTTGTGTAACGAGCCGGTGTTAACATTGTTTGATATTAATACACAACACAATTGGAATCGCTGGTGTACTCTTGCAATCAAGCGATGTAAAAGCTAGAAACCTGTTTTTTATTATAGCCGCCAGTGTTCAGCAGCGGAAAGCGTATATCATAGTTATGAGCTTGAAGTGCTCGCGTCCGAGTTGTACCGGATTGTTCCGCCGTTGCTCAGGTGAAAACACAAACCGAATTAAAACCAAGAATTGCCAGGTGGATGCTGCAATTAATGGAATACGATTCCGACTGGGAAAACGACTCGCTCATGTCGACGCTCTCAGTCGTGCTCCTGATTTAGCACACCTTGAACCTACAGTCGCTGGGTTAGTTTCAGCTGGTAGTGACGACTGGATATATACGACACGTACAATGCAGCTGAAGGATGACCGACTTCGACACATCATAGCTACTCTTAAGAATGAAGAAGAAGACGTACGAATGAAACAAATAAAAAACTATTTCGAACTTAACTTTCACCGACAAATCGATCAGATTTCGCGTAGTGTAAAACTACCATGACAATTGTGGTCATTTCAGTTTCGACAAGACTAAAGAACGCCTCGAACAATATTATTGGTTTCCGAAAATGGGAAAGTTTGTGGAAGACTATATCGCTGCGTGCGTGAACTGATCTTATTATAAGTCGCGTTCGAGAAACCAGAAGGACATTTATATTTTGATTAAATGCCACCTATACCGTTTCGTCAATTGCATATTGACCATTTAGGCTCTTTCAAACGTAGTAAAAAGGATGACGTTTACATTCTGGCAATATCCGACGCCTTTACTACATATATAGTGGTATGTAATACCTCGACACAGCCAGTCTTAAATGCGTTAGCGGAATTGACAAGTTATTTTGGTTTACCGTAGATTATAGTATCCGATCGAGGTACCGCGTTTACCTCCCGAAAATTCGCTACGTTTTGCAATTTGCATAATACGGTTGCGGTCGAACTTCACTAGCTAACGGTCAGGTGGAGCGGGAAAATCAGACTACTCTATCGTATTTGGCTACCACCGTTGAAAATGAGAATAATCGGGACGAACTCTTGCCATCACTTCAGCGGGCTGTAAGCTCACAAAAGAATCTCTACAACGGGTTTTAGCCCGAACGAAATCATCTTTGATTTTGAATGAAGGGATGTAACAAGCAACCAACTTATCTCATTTCTGCAAGACGCCGTTATATCGACAACTCAAAAATAATGAAATTGATATTCGAACCAAACACCTCGATGAACATTGCTAATGAACATTTACAATGGAAGAGTCGATTCGATCACAAACATGCACCACCGAAGAAATACGTAGTTAACGACTTGGTGCTCATCGAAAATGATTATCCATCTACCGGACAAAGCTGTAAACTAGAGCCGAAGTTTAAAGGTCCCTATACCATTTCTCGAGTCCTGGATAAGGATCGCCATGTAATCGAAGTCATTGAAGGTTTACAAATATCCACCCGACATTTCGGTTCTGTCTTCACGTCCGAAAAGATTCGACCCTGGTGTACCGCTCCTCCCAAAGTTGAAAAACTCATGACGAAGATGACTAGGTAATCGAGGACGATCACGATGCAGGGTTGGCCAAGCTGTCAGGCTAAGCCCGGTCTCACACACACACACACACACACACACACACACACACACTCAACTACACGATGACTAGTTACCAACTAACCGCCGACCACCGAAGACGTACTGTGTCGCTATATCGTTTGAGTATTTCAAAGATTATTCTTGTATAATCATTAACCTTAATAAACATTTATATTCTCGGGAAGACCGAATTACTTTCTTTTCTTTTCTATTATTTCATATCTTCGTGCATATTTAATGATCAAGACCTACTCTCATCCTGACACGGGTGAAGTGAACGCATCCCTAATTTCTCTCTTTAATTGCTTGTTACAAAAAGAAATACTGCTAATTTGTTTAGTTATCGATTTTCATTTATAGACAAATGAATACTCTTTCTAAAGAATATGTTTTGATTTACCTAGCTTTAATATTAAAAATAAAAGTGGTTTGAAAAGGATAAGTGCGCATAGTTCCCCCCCAATGACTCCATAGTACTTTAAATTTACCGCAAATTCTATCCTCAGGTCATTACATTCAAACTACAAAATTCATATTTTTATGCAAGCTCAGCTCTTGAGTTCCTGGAAAAAGGAAATTAGCAAACAGAAACTATCAAGAATCAATTACAAAACATGAGCATCAAATGCCTGCAAGGATATTCAACTGATTCAATTTAAATCAATATTTTCAACAGAATGATATTCGAAGTGAAGACTGCCAGCAGACAAAAAGCCAAACAACAGTTTCCAAGATGCTTGATAACAAGCTTAAAGGCTTATTGCGAACAGTAAAAAGCTTGTTGTCTAGGCGATAGCATTTCTTTGGGGTAAATTTGTGAGCACAGAACAAGCGAAAACATTTTGTTAATGTGCTGAAATGTTAAGTCAGGGAAATAAATGGGAACTTATCAAGGATGAAAATTAAGAGCATTGTTCGTGTGGTTGGGTGAATGGAAAACAGGAAGTCACTGTAAATTTGACGATTAAGTTGCATATTTGGGGAAATTAATTAGTGGTGTTTTGAAGGGGGATTTTATTTATTAAATTATTATTATATTAATTTATCTAGGAATCAAATTGTTCCTGATATGAAGCGATCTGACGAAGAGCCTGACTTTTTTCATCTGTGAATCGTTGCGTTGGAAGCATCTAGTATTCGCCAACAGACTCATTGCATCGTAACAAATTTATGATAGTTGTTCACGTTGGCAAAGAAATATATAATTTGTCTTTCCTTTTGCACTTAAACTATTTCAATTTAAATTTACTTAATCAAACTTATGCGTTCCATCCAGAAACACTTTTGCAACTCTCTTAGCATTCTGCGGCATTAAATTTAAACCATTATAAAACGCCCCCCGCCCAACATTCTTGTGCACCTTCAAATAAGGATTTCGTAGAAGGAGTAAATCAGAGTTGTGTTCATTTGCTCTAATGTACGTAAAAGGGCAAAGTTTTAAAGTTCAACGATAAACACGAGTCCGGTGAGCAATCTGAAACTGAACTGTTCTGACCGAGCTGGAGTGGACTGAAGATAAATTGGATAAAGATACTGTACGTTCGGAGCGTACGTGGGAGATATACTTTGGCCATCCTGCCAGGGCATCAGTTTGTTTATATTACACTTTTTACAGCTGTCCATAACAACTTTTAGATGCAGTTTACACAATTTACTTCCCAGTTGATATTACTGCATTTACGGCTTCAATATATGGGTGGAGTAATTTACGCCACATATGTACACGTAACACCTCAGCAACTGTAGAGATGGGAAGCAAATTTGTTGGAATATATTTATCTTTAAAGTTTGGATAGTTTCTGTAAGTTTTAAGGGTTGTTTTATTTTTCCTAAGACATAAACTGGAAATTATTGGTGGCAATGTCGCTAAACGTCAGCAACAATCTGAGTTTTAAATTCTTCATCGTAACAGTAAATATATACAAAGTGACTTTCTCAGGACTCGTTTTAAAAGTATGAAGCCTAGATAGACATGTTGTAAAGAAGGTAGTCTGGTATCTGTATACCAGTTAACTATGAAACATATGACATCTTTTTTTTTAAGGCATGGCTTAAACCAAACTACGTAACATCGCTTAGGCTATTGTGTGCACCATAGTATACTCACATAGTATCCACACTCAATCTAGCCTCCGGAAAAATCCCAACACAAGACGAATAGTGCTAATACATGGCCGGATTTGGTCCGGACGGGTACCAAATCCGGTCGCCTGGAGAGCAGTCTGCGGACCAAAATTGAGTACGATCGAGTTTGATGGATTTTCCACCGGATCAAATCCGACTCGGTTCGCTCCGGACCAAATCTGCGTGTGTGGACAGAATGACCGGACAAATCGCAATCAGTTGTTATCAACACGTGAAAACGTGCAGTCGTTGACGCATGGAAAGTGCAGTCGTTAACAATATGCGAAGTACATTGGAAAACAATATGGAAAGTGCGAAAACAGTGCTGAACGCGGAGTTATGAAAGAAGTATTAGGACTGTATAAGGAGTTACCGTGCTCGTGGAATGCATCTAACGATGCATATTTAAATAAAGACGTTCAAAATCAAGCACTAGAGATGCTTCGCTATTGTTATTCAATGTTTGATAAGTCAATAACTGTTGATGGAATTAAAAAGAAATTGAAAACATGAGGGCTGCATACCGGCGAGAGAGGCGTAAGGTAAGTTGCAAGTACATATTTTATTCAAGTTTTAAAAGTACTGATAAGAAGGTAAAGTTTTGTATTCACATTAGGCCAGTTAACGCATGTTGTTAAAGACCATTGAAAATGTTTAGCATAGGGTACTTTGACTATCCCATGGCTCTCCACCCCCATCCCCCTTCTCGGTAAAGTCTCTTATGTAACTAATGGACAGCTCCTTAAAAACATGCGTAAACTGGCCTATTGTTAATAAGCTTGAGTCTATCATAAATGCCGAAATAAATTACGTAAAATAAACGACTCTGTGCCTTGGCATTAAATAATTATTTATTAAAGAAGTAAATTTTGGTACATAAATCGGTACATCTATTTAACCCTAAAATGCACCATTTTTTTTTGTTTTGAGCGAAAAAAAATCACAGTTATGTATTCTAACATGTAGAATTCGGGAAAAATAATGGAAAAAATCAATTATGTCCTAATGTCCTGAAAATTCGATTTTTCCTGTATGTATCAGAAATAATACTTTGGCCTTTGGGGGTAGTATTAAAAAAAGAAAGTTCAAGTCAATTTATGCGGTATAGTTTATTGTTATTCTTATTTTGGTATTGACAAAAGTAATTCAGTTCTTTTTCTCTAGTAATAAGTATCACAACATTTATTATAATCTTAATTCAACTATGAAAAAATAAATAAATCATTAGTTATGTTCTAACATTGTAAATAAAAACTCAAATTTAGGCCTTCTTAGTGGGGCAATAAAAATTTATTGGTGGAAATCTTTAAAACGATTGTTTCCTTCATTGAAACAAAGTGCAACTCCGCACTTTTCACAAATAACATATGTAAGTTTTTTGCATCCTGGCATTTTGCATCTGATTCTACTTTCGGTGTAATGGCACCAATGGCCTATATTATCAGTCTCGGGGGATGTAGCTCGTTGGTCCTCTCAATTTTTTCGCCTGAATTTCATTCTCGATATTGACCAGAATGGTCTACCTCGTTTAGGTGTAACTACGCAGTCAGATTTGCACAAGCATTCTGCAACTTCAAATCGAAATTCCGCCAAGTTCAAAAAATTTTCCTTCTTGATAATGCAACCTTCTCTATATAGCAACCAGCTATTCACAAGGGTAAGGTCAAGTAAATGATAAAATATTCGTAAGTACCACTTTCGCGTTCAAATCATTATTTTATATCTTCCGATCAAACTGTCGAGAAGATCAACACCACCCATGTGTCGGGTGTATTCTTTGACAATCGAAGGACATGAAATTTCTAAAACTTTTTTTTGTTTTTTGTCGAATCTTTGAATTGTTGCTAAGGCCTAGTATGGAGTTCAAACGGAATTCCGTTTCCCATATAAAATACATGGAACAAAAGTGCACGGAATCCCATTTAGCAAATTTTTCCGTGCACTTCTTGTTTCATAGTACGCAGTTCGTACGGAAAGCGTTTGGTAATACATAAGTGCTGCAATTCTACAATAGGTGGCTCTGCAAAAATTTAGAGACATATTTCCGTACATTTATGAACGGAATAAATAGTCAATCAATTATTCCGTGGTGTTGGGTTGTGAATTTTGACAGTTATCGCTATCAAGTAGGTAATTTTGAAATGTTATTTGAAGTACTTAATGTATTTTGAAATGTTTGTTTAGTTTTCAGTTTGGCTTTGGATTAAAATAGTTTTTGCTGGTTTTCATACTCAGGTAAATAATTTCATTATGTGATTTTAGATATCTTTTGTTTTGATGTGTTACTTTTATAGAAAACCAAAAATGGAGGAATATTTTATTGAAGAGGCGTATTTAATCGAAGAGCCGATACCAAATTGCGATATTCCAAGGTAAGTTATATACGTTTGGAAGTATTAATATTGTTTTTTTGTTTTCTTAACCTTTCCGTAGTGCCCAAATGCAGGACAATGAAAAAACTATGGACGGATCCTCAAACTCAGCTGTCATTGAAGGCAAATTAAGGTAAATACTAAATAAACCAAGCAGCCTTCCATTTTTTGCAGAAAATTAGTTTGTTTATTGAATTTTTTTCCTAAACTTTTTAAATGCTTGCAGCAAAGCCTCACCCAAACGAAGAAAAACAAAGAAAAATTCAATGAATAGTGACGAAAAGCATGCACTGGCAGCAGAAGTACGTAAAAATAACCTAGTATGGGACCTATCAAATAAGTTGCATTCAAAAGCAGACACTGTTAGTAAAGCTTAGAAGGAGATAAGCGAAAAACAGGGGAAGCCTAGTAAGTAATTTTTCATATGTTTCACATTTAGTTTATTATAAATATTGTATTTCAAGTTGAAGAGTGTAAAGCAGCATGGACTTCTTTGCGTGAAAGCAAACGGTACCATGCAAAGTCAAAGCTTAAGACAAAATCTGGAGATGCAGGAGGTGTGCAACTGAGTCAACCAGCTTTTGACGATGATCAAGCGGAAGACTGAGAGTTTGTGAAAGATTTAGATTTCCTTCCAAATATGTCCAAAAGGAGAAGGTGTATATTATGTTTTGAAGAATAATTTTTCCCATGCAAATCATGATTTATTTTCAGAACCTTCACCACAACCAGTTTGGACGAATCAAATAACGACAGTGGGAGCTCCAAAGTGTCGAATTATTCATACGTAAGTATAAATTTTCTAATTAAAAAATTAGACGGTAAAAAAACTTTACAAAATATTTTACTTTGAACAGATTCAACGTTCGTCAACTTCAACCTCGTTTGACAATGCAGGTTGGATCGCTGACTGCATTGAAAAACTTGTGGAAATGCAGAAACCAACTGAAGCACCTCCACAGGTGCCTCTCGTGTATCATTCGCTGTGGGCAAACCTGGATAGGATGCTGCAGAAGTTGCCATCAGAAATGATTGAAGATGTGAACTTTGAATTAACAAAAATTTTATATACAAAAATTAAGCAAAATGAAAATCATTTATGTTAAATTATAATGTATTCAGAAATAAAATACAAACTTTAAATAAAAAATTTATTAGTGAATGCGAAAATTGTTTAATTTTATAAATGAAACTCAACAAATATGTTATTTTCAAGACATTGCTGTCTGTCTATTCCAAATAAGATACCTTATTTTACAAAAGATGCACGACTTTGCCATGATACTGATCCAATGGATGAGTTAACATAGTTTTTGACAGTATTTCTTACATACTTGCCAATATAACTTGCCTTCCCTTATGCGATGCAAAGTAATTTCCAAACAAGGAATCATTGAGTTCCCCTACATTTTTCCTCCACTCTCCTTCAATCAAGGACCCATTATCATCAATGTAATCTGCAAAGTTTGATGGACAATAGCTTGCTTTGTGGTTGCTCATTAAATAATTGTGAAGTAAGCAGCAGGCTGTAATTATTTTTTGAGCTCTGTCTGGAGAACATAGCATTGTTCTTCTTAGACATAGCCATTTTGAACACAAAATGCCAAACGCATTTTCTACACATCTTCGAGCCCTACTTAACCTGTAGTTGAAAATCAACTCTTCGTCTGATAATCCTGTTGTTCGTCTGTATGGCTTAGTTATTCTCTTCGATAAAGGGAAAGCATCATCAGCAACGAAAAAAAAGGCAATTTCACTCCACTTATGCTGCCATCCTCCGGAAAGTCAATTGCATCCTGAAGTACATCTTGTCCAAATTTAGATTGGGAAAATACATTTGCATCGCCTTCACTGCCGTAAGCCCCAATATCAAGATAACTGAACTTGTATGCTCCGTCAGAAGCCGCCATAAGAAGAAAAGAATGAAAGCCCTGAAATTAAGTAATTATGATCGTATTTATTTACATACCCCAATACCTGAACTGTTTTACCTTATAATTGTAAAACAAACTACCCGCTCTAGGTGGAGCTTTTACGGCAACATGTTCCCCATCAATAGTTCCAATACAATTGGGGAATTGCCAACGTCGATTGAATTCATTTGCACTTTCAATCAATTGTTTCTTATTCATAGGCGGAACATATGGTTTATAAGCGGAACATAAAGCATCACAGACATCATCAATTATGCTTCCTATATGTTGTTTACTGATCCTGTAAATTGATGCTACGTGTCTCTGCAAAGATCCAGATGCAAAGTATCTTAAATAAAAAACAAACATTGAAATGAGGAGGTAAATCAAGACGCAATATTTAAAACATACTCGAGAACAACAGCAAATTTTTCTTTCGGACTTATATTATCGTCTGGCCTCGTGTTTCTTTTAGCAATTAAGTAAGGCTCCAGGTCCGCAAAAATTTTGTTAAATGTTTCAACATCTACATGAAAGTTTTCTAAGAAAATTGCCTATGTTTTTGTAATTCTTCAAACTGTAAAAAAATACATAATTAGTATAATTATAGGACGTTAGTTACAAGTGCTGCTTACATCCTTAACAAATCTTCCTTTACTTTTCCTATCGGCAAGGTATGGATTCGTTCTCGTTGACCGGCTTTTCTTAATTTGCTTTTTACTTTGCAACTCTGCCACTGCATACGCACCACACAAAATTGATAAATTTATTAAATTTTTATCCATTTTTTTAGGTTCAAATATTTTTTCGAATCACATCAAACTCCGTTAAACAAATCTGCGCTCTTTTCCTCAGCTGTTTACTTTTCTCCACTATTATACACAGAATTTTTCCGTGTAGACATAAAGAGCAAAAATGCTGAACGGAATTCCGTTTGAACTCCATACTAGGCTTAAGGGTAATGCGCCGGCAAAATTCAACACCAATGTGACAAGTTTATTGCACTTCCACGCAACAGTTGTAATATCTGTGCCATTAGCATTAGAAACGAATTCATAAATACTGCCTCTTGGATCCTTTTTTGTGTCAGTGTCAGCAGGCAATTTACAATTAGGAATTCTATTCCTTCTTATTGTCCCTAAAGAAAATATACCCATGGAAGATAATTAGGAAATCAAAGGTATCGTCGAATAAAAGTTATCAAAGAAAATTCGAAAATTTTGGTTTTTTGGGACGTTTCGAAGAAGCCGGACTACAACATTAGCACAATATCCCAAGTCTGGCTCTGTTGGTAGTGTCTTTATATTGGATCCCGTATATATTTAAAAGTTATAAGCATATCCACTGACGCCGCTTAAAACTAAAAATTTGAAACACCATTTATGGGGCTTCATCGGCAAATATTTTTTGAGATAGTGCTTCATTTTTGTTGAACATATTTGCTCGTCCACACATAAATATTGTTCGCATGGTATGCTTGCAAATTTAGCGTTTAAATAATCCAAAACAGGCCGAAGTTTAAACAATCGATCAAAATCGTCATTATCCTTAGGATGCATTTTGGAATTATTGTTGAAATGTAGGAATTCCTACACATTCTCGAAATGCTTTAGGCTCATCATTTCATTGATATGTGGCACTCCAAGGTTTGTAGTCCAATAGCATCTTATATTGGAAAAGTGTACTCGTATAACAGACATAAATGTACACACCCCCAAATATTTTTTTACATCTGCAGCCTTGAAATGGTTTGTAGTACCTATATCTTTCTGTTTTGCATATACGTTGGACTCTTGTACAATTGCGTTGATCAATTCATCATAAATGAAGTATCGGAAATGATCGTAGGGACTTTCAAATGTCGATACCGACAAAGGCAGATTACTGTCTCCTCGGAACTGCTTTTGCTCTTCATTTAATATAAGGTTTTTTTTCTTCCAAATTATATTTTTGAAAGAATCTTTATAATTTTGCAATTCACGTTCATCATATTCTTGATTTAGATGTTCATTTTCAGTCACATTTACTTCCTCTTCTAATTCATGATCAAAAACAAATTGGAATGTTTTCGATATTGAAGTTTTCTTCATCTTCAGAATGATCCCAATTGTCAATTATAAACTGCAGCTCATGCGGCTTCAGGGGCCTTTCGTTTTCACCTGGGTTCATTCTAAATATGAAGCAAAGACCACTGTAACATATTTGATACATACCACAAAATTCACACTTACATCAAAAGCACTGCTTTTTTTCTTATGGAAGCACCACTGACACAATCGGAAGATATTCACAAATATTATTAAGTTTCTCAAAACTTAGGGTTGATTACGAGCACCTAAACAAAATCAAACAAGCACGACCAAAACCACTGAAGAACTCCTAAGTGTCACTTCTTTGCAAAATCAGAAGTGCCGTTATCATTGTCGCATTTCTCTTTACAGTCTGATGCAAAATGGTTGGAGCGCTTTGTTACAAATATGATGAAATTAGCGTTGTGATGAAAGTGATATTCTATGCCGATTAATATTGATTTTTCCAGTATGTATAATTTATGATACAAAATGCATTTTAGGGTTAACATAGCGTACGAAAATAAACATTTGCATTCTTTTAAGGTTGAAAAAAGTAAATCAAGTGGAGCTGGTACCGACGAAATTTATTCCCCATCTCTATGGTACTTTCCATATTTGACGTTCCTGAGCGAGAAACACACTCCAGAAGTCGCAGGAGTTGACAATTTGGAAAACACTGACAGCGAATCCGAACCAATTGTAAGTTTTCAAATATTTAATACCTTCAGCATCCTTTCTTGAAAATTAACGCGCCCGTTACCATTGAAATAATCTGTAAAGATCTGCTAAACCTGTTTGCCATGCTCCGTGTGGTTCCTTTCATTTTAAAGACCTATCATGTTATGATGTTGTCGCCAATCGCCCGGTCAGAAAGTAAGTTGCTCTATGTCTTCGAAATCAATACTGTTGGTAGGCATATATGGGTGACTTTTTTGCCTTAGGAAGTTATGTAAAGTACATGAAGCCATGACGATTTTTGGCACATCATTTACATTGATTGTAATAGGCTTTTTAAAAACTTAAAATTGTTCAGCTAATATACCAAACGCATTTTCAACGATTCTCCTGGCCCGAGAAAGTCTATAATTAAAAATCCTCTTCTCATGAGTTAAATTTTTTTGTGGGCATGGCTTTAAAAGATGTTCATGCATCACAAATACACTGTCTTCTACAAAACAAAATGGAGCTATAGTATTTGAATTCGGCAACTTGGAATATGACGGTATATCCAGTTCATTTGACATTAGTTTGTCATGAAATCCTCTGTGTTTGAGTACTCCTCCATCGGAAACGCTACCTTTCGTTCCTGCGTGTACGTACATGAATTTGTAGTTGGCATTGACAACCCCTAACAAAACTACACTGAAAGTTCCCTTATAATTATGGTACATCGATCCGCTATTCTGTGGTTTCTCAATGAGAATATGTTTGCCTTCGATAGCACCCAAACAATGATCGGATTGTCATTTTTTGGGGCTTTGTAAAATGATTTTACAAAACCCTACTAGTTTCGCGACCAGTCTGTCCGTCTGTCCGTCTGTCCATCTGTCTGTCCGTCCGTCCGTCCGTGTGTCACAGCAGTTTTTCTCGGAAACTACTTAAGCTAGAAGCATCAAATTTTGTATGTAGGTGTAAAGTGGTGTTCTCTTCAAAGTTCAACTAAAAAAAAAATTTATAAGGTATTTAAGGGGGGTCTCCCCATATAGAGGAGTGACCCCCCGAAAAAAAAATTAATTTAAGGTAGCCGATATGGGTATCAAATGAAAGGCCTTGATGAGAACTTTTCAAAACAGGTCTTAATTTGGCAAAGTTTGCTTCGATGGGTGCACAGGGAGGGGAAATACACGAAAAATGTGTGTCCCCCCCCCTCGCGATTGGACACCTGTGGTCCGAAAAATCTGAAAAAAATCACGAATGCAGGCGTTGGTGAGTACAACAACAACAAATACGTTAGAAGTCGCAATTCACTCAACTTTGTTAGTAATAGTATGATTTATCGATTTTATGATTTCTTGAATAAAATCTTAACGGTACCCTTAATGAAATTCAATGAAAATCAGTACAAAGATGACTGTCTATAAGATTAATCTAATCTGAAAGCTTCATAAAGATTGAATCATATTTAGCGAAGTTATAGCGGTTTGAATTTTCCTGTATTACTATAGAACAATATGCGCTGCATTTATTACTATGGCAACATTCTATGGAACAACATGCGCTTTTTACCGACTCAGACACTACAGTTTTGCTAGGATTTGCATGAAAATTTCAGGAATGATAGGTGTCATGTATATCTTTCAGCTAGTGAATCGTAAAACAAAATAGTGGCTGTTTTAAATGCGAAGATTGAATAATTTTGAGTTATTTTTTCCCAACTTCAACGTTTAAGGTGCATGCTTTGAACACTTGATACAATTTAATGAATGACTGAAGATGAGTACCTACAATCAATGCTCATAGGTGAAACAAGTCAAGGAGGTGGGAGAGAGCTCCTGGCAAAAGGGCTTTGTAACCATTCTAGGATTCGAAAAAATAGGTCATGAATCGATGATAACAGTACAGGAGAGTAGCCCCTAAAAAAAAACTTCATCAAACGTAGCCGATATGAGTATGAAATGAAAGTTTTCATGGCAGCTTTTCAAAACAGTTGTTAAACTGTCAGTTTTTGCTTCAGTGGGGGCACAGGGGGGAAATACATGAAAAATATGTTTCCTGCCTCGCGAATGGGCATCTGAAATAATTATCAAGGGAGATATTTATGATTATAACAATAACAAAGACCTCAGGAGTCGAAATTCGTTCAACTTTGTTAATAATAGTATGATCTTTGTATTTCATATTTTTTCCAATAAAATCGTCTTTCACATGTTTCTTGATTTGATTCGATCTGGTGACTACATTTTGCAAATTGAATACAAAACCCTTCTGACATGAGCGTAGGTCTGATTACCCAACTTGTTTTCAATTTAATTTGCATTTTTTAACCATTCGTTTTGTGTTGCGGGTACCTGAAACAAAAAAAGCAAGGCATTCAACATGTTCAACAACGGATTTATTAAAAAAAACAGACGGAATTAGTGGATGCAGCACAAAAATAAATCAAAACCAGCGATGCAGAAAATTCTTCAGACACTTTTGAAAATAGAATAGAAAATTCAAATGCCTTTTACTTCCATAAACACTTATCGATTTTTTTGTGAAACTTACATGATATAAGGTACTTACATAAGACTACGTAAATATGAAGTTTTATTGAATTTAAGATTTATTCAGGAAAATATAAAATCTATAAATCATACTTTAATTACCAAAGTTGAGTGAATTTTGACTTCTAAGGTACAGGGTGGGCCATAAAGAATTGCGAATTTGAAAAAATCATTAAAAAAAACTGAGTACAATTCACATACAAATTTTTATTTCTATAAAAATTGACATCTAGGAAATTCATTTCTTAAAAATAACGTCATCCAAGTGTGCACCATCCCGCTGCAAACATTCTTCGAATCTGACCCTCAAATTGGTAAAAACTCGCTGGCACATTGCACGGGGAATAGCTGCCATTTCTTCCCGGATATTGGTCTTCAACTGGTTAATCGTGGCTGGGTTATTGGTGTAGACTCTACTTTTTAGGTATCCCCACCAAAAAAGTCCGGTGGCGTCAGATCCGGACTTCTAGGAGGCCATGCAATGTCACCTCGTCGCGATATCAGTTTCCCAGCAAACATCTCGTTTACGACCGCCAAAGAGGCATTAGCTGTAAGGCATGTCGCGCCATCTTGTTGAAACCATGTCACACGATTATAGGCTTCAAATTGTTGCAGTTGTGGAAAGAAAAAATCCCTTAACATGGCTATGTATCGGTCAGAATTTACAGAGACAGATTGGCCTTGTTTTTTTCAAAGAAGTAGGGTCCGATAATTCCGTTCTTGTGACCTTGGGCGTCCTGTAGGCTTCTGTTTGAGAGTCGAACCAGTCTCTTCGAACTTTTTGACCTACGATCGAATCACACTTTCTTTCGGACACTGATTTAGGTCATGTAATCCAAACTAACGCCGAAATAAACGCCGAACAATAGCGCACGAATTGTGATTTTTAATAATGTTTAACGCAGAATGCACGTTGCGCTCCGGTGAAGTGATCCATCGCGACTAAATTTCCGAGAGCCGAGCTACTTAGCCCCACCACCCGCGCAGTCCCCTCTCTAAAGCTTCAAACGCAAGAGTGTTTTTAAAATCGTACGCCTTTCTGGCCCACCTTGTATAAGTTATTGTTGTTTCTATAAAGACCTAGTTCCAGGATTTTTTTTCTGATTTTTCGTATCAAACGTGTCCAATCGCGAGGAGGGTACATGAAAATGTCGTACATTTCCCTTTCCCTGCACCTCATGAGGCTAATAACACTGTTTTAAGACCTGTTTTGAATAGATCTCATTGAGACCTTTCTTTTGACACCCCATACGATTACCTTTAACAAAAAAATGTTTAAAGGTCCCCGGGAGCGGGAGCACCCCTTGAAAACTTCCTAATATGTTTTTAGCCCCCAAACTTTCAAGAGGTCATCACTTTCCACCTTTCCACAATGTTTGATGATTGTAGCTTTTATAGTCTCTGAGAAAAACTGCTGTGATACACAGATGGACGGACACAGATCGCGATTTGAATAGGGTTTTGTATGTTAGTACAAAACCCTTAAAACATTATTCTTCTAATTTATACGTAATATAAGTTGAATGATTCAATACTTATTTTAAAATTTAGATCACACACAACACATACCACACACTCATATATTTTTTAACACGGGAAGGTAAAGTAATACATACCTTCATAGACTTCTTCAAAACTTTGCAAATCACTTCAGGAATAATCTTTGATAGGAGCTGCGATTATATGCTGGTACTGAATTACAATTCCCTGCCTGTTGCAAGGTATTTTAGCGTTGCAACCAATCTTTCTTCAGCACTCACTGCACGTCTCATCACAGTATCTTTTTTCTTGATGTGTGGCTTCACTAAATCCAACAGTGCTACGAAACAATCCTGGCTCATTCGCAGATACATGCGAAAATCCTCTTCATCGAGCTCTTTTATTAGTTTCATATGACTGTACTGTTGCCTATTCATCAAGTAAAATTTCGCCCATTCTTTCTTTTTCCTCTTTTTAATTCGTAGCGGTGGCGATGTAGCAACAATAACTGCTGCCGCAAAAGCGATTTTATGTTTGTTAGACAAAATCACTGCCACTTCGTTTGCCATCTTCGCGCACCAAAAACTGAAGAACAACTGGCTGGTCCGACCGTGTGGTGCAAAAGAGCGGACTGAACCTCGGTAGGTCCGGCCGGACCAAATCCGGTCGTCTGTTACGGCTTGAAGAACGAATCATAAAGTGCTAATACACGGCTGGATTTGGTCCGGGCGGACCAGCGGATTTGGTTCGCTCCGTACCAAATCCGATCGTCTGGAGAGCAGTCCGCGGACCAAAATTGAGTCCGATCGAGTTCGATGGATTTTCCAACGGACCAAATCCGACTCGGTTCGCTCCGGACCAAATCTGCGTGTGTGGACAGAACGACCGGACCGGACCGTAATCAGTTGTTATCAACACGTTAACAAGTCCAGTTGGTGACGTATGAAAAGTGCAGAAAACAATATGGAAAGTGCAAAGACAGTGTCGGAACGCGAAGTTTTAATAAAAGTTTTAGAACTCTATAAGGAGTTACCGTGCTTGTGGGATGCATCTAACGATGCATATTTAAATAAAGATGCGCGGAATCAAGCACTAGATATGCTTCGCGATTATTTTGCAGTGTATGATAAGTCAATAACTGTTAGTTTAGTTAAAAAGAAATTAGAAAACATGAGGGCTGCATACCGGCGAGAGAGGCGAAAGGTAAGTTGCAATTACATATTTTATTGAAGTTTTAAAAGTACTGATAAGAAACTAAACTTTAAGGCCAGTTAACGCATGTTGTTAAAGACCGTTGAAAATGTTTAGCATTGGGTACTTTTATGTTTTGTTCAATTTTCGTTAAAAATATGAAATATAGCTCGGGAACCATCAACAAGACTTGCATTAATTGTCAAAAGTGGTTTATTTAAAGAGTTAATCCATTTATCGTAAAAAACAGAAAAACTCAGTTGTCAAATGACGTTACGGAAAGGATTCATTGTTGGCAGTGATTTTTGCAACGCAATGGAAAGAACGCAATATACTTCACGCCTTACTCCCAAATTTTCGTTGATAAAACATTTAGAGAGGAAAGTAAAACTGTCTTCAAAATGCACTCAAAAGAAACAAATTTTTTGAAATATAGCTATTGGTTTATAAATTGTTACTATTGGCTTTTTCAAAACTTGTTCATTCATGTTAACTTTCATAGGTACGAACAGTTATGCAGAGAAAATTAAATTCGTAGAAGTACTCGGTTTTCGCCGGTTTTTAGTATGCAGTGAATGATTTTAACTACTTGGGCAAATTCTCTATAAAATTACCTAAATTTTATTTCTATAATTTGTAGTCATTCAATCCTAAAAACTGCTTGGAGGCATTTTTCAAATCTTACGTATATGTAACTTCAAGGTTAAAAGGATTTTATAATAAGTTCATTATCAGCCAGAGGATGAATAATGAGAAGAAAAGAATTCACAAAATTTTTGTAAAGACATTGTTTTCAATCATCTTAACTGAAAGCATTCACATTACTTTATTGGTTATTTTTCGGTAAAAAATATTGGCATTAATTTACCTTTTACTGAGAAAGTTAAGAATACTGATAATGCTCATCATTCAGAACCAAAATATTATGTGTCTTGCATCCATTCCTTGACGAGTCCCGAAAAATTAGTAGATTTCGTACAAAAGTGCATTAAATTCAATTTTTCGACAGCCATATATCATATTCAAATATTAAATTAAATAAAAAGTCGATATATATATATATATATATATATATATATATATATATATATATATATATATATATATACATATATATATATATATATATATATATATATATATATATATATATATATATATACATACGAGTATATATATATATATATATATATATATATATATATATATATATATATATATATATATATGTATATATATATATATATATATATATATATATATATATATATATATATATATATATATATATACATGTATATATATATATATATATATATATATATATATATATATATATATATATATATATATATATATTCTCTAATGTTTTAAAGTTGGTAGTTTATATATGAAACTTACCGAAAGTCAGTCTCTTTAGCTAGAGTTCTTCATAAGAATTGCAAGAAGGTTTTGAAAACCTACTTGCAATTCTTATATTACTCCCTATAAAATTGCACGTAAGGGGATACACATTGCTCTCCACCCCCACCCCCTTCTCCGTAAAGTCTCTTACGTAACTAATGGACAGCCCTTAACAACATGCGTAAACTGGCCTATTGTTAATAAGCTTGAGTATATTATAAAAGCCGAAATTAATTACTAATAAATTACGTGAAATAAACGACTCCGTGCCTTTGCATTAAATAATTATTTATTAAATAAGGAAATGTCGGTACATAAATCGGTACATCTATTTAACATAACGTACTAAAATAAGCATTTGCATTCTTTTAAGGTTGAAAAAAGCAAATCAAGTGGAGCTGGTACCGACGAAATTTATTCTCCATCTCTATGGTACTTTCCATATTTGACGTTCCTGAGCGAGAAAAATACTCCAGAAGTCGCAGGAGTTGACAATTTGGAAAACACTGACAGCGAATCTGAACTAGTTGTAAGTTTTCAAATATTTAATACGTTCACCATCCTTTCTTGAAAATTTACGCGCCCGTTACCATTGAAATAATCTGTAAAGGTCTGCCGAACCTGTTTGCCATGCTCCGTGTGGTCCCTTTCATTTTGAAGACCTATCACGTTATGATGTTGTCGCCAATCGCCCGGTCGGAAAGTAAGTAGCTCTATGTCTTCGAAATCAATGCTGTTGGGAGGCATATATGGGTGACTTTTTTGCCTTAAGAAGTTATGTAAAGCGCATGAAGCCATGACAATTTTTGGCACATCATTTACATTGATTGTAATAGGCTTTTTAAAAACTCGAAATCGTTCAGCTAATATACCAAACGCATTTTCAACGATTCTCGTGGCCCGAGAAAGTCTATAATTAAAATCCTCTTCTCATGGGTTAAATTTTTTTGTGGGTATGGCTTTAAAAGATGTTCATTCATCGCAAATGCACTGTCTCCCACAAAACAAAATGGAGCTATAGTATTTGATTTCGATAACTTGGAAGGTGGTGGTATATCCAGTTCATTTGACATTAGTTTGTCATAAAATCGCGTGTGTTTGAGTACTCCTCCATCGGAAATGCTGCCGTTCGTTCCTGCGTATACGTACATGAATTCATAGTTGGCATTGACAACTCCTAACAAAACTATACTGAAAGTTCCCTTATAATTATGGTACACCGATCCGCTATTCTGTGGTTTCTCAATCAGAATATGTTTGCCGTCGATAGCACCCAAACAATGATTGAATTGCCATTTTGTTTCAAATAAATTTGCATTTTTTAACCATTCATTTTGTGTTGCAGGTACCTGAAACAAAAAAAGCAAGGCGTTCAACAACGGATTTATTAAAAAAACAGACGGAATTAGTGGATGCAGCACAAAAATTATTAAAAACCTGCGATGAAGAAAATCCTTCAGACACTTTTGGCCGCTGCGTTGGCTCTCAATTAAAAGAAATTGCTGATCCTTTACAACAGTATTTAGCAGAAAAATTTATCCAGGATATTTTATTTCATGCGAAACTAAAACAGCTGAATACCAACACCCACATTAATATCAACAATTCACCGATACCATTGTTACAATGGAAAAATTCCCGGTCTTCAACATCTTCATCTGGTCTATTTCAAACCCAGCATGCATCCTCATCACCTATGCAGTATGCTTCTGCATCCCTATCACCTCATCGGTTTGAACAAGCATCGCCATCATCTCAGATCATACTCGCATCGCCATCACCCCAGCATCACTCACCGCAGTACATAATCGCATCGCCTTCACCTCATCATGGAAGTACATCGCAAGAGCTGATTCAACCAGCATCGTCATATCAACCACCACAGTCACCGTTTCAACAACCAACAGAGGCATTGGATCAGTCCGATGTTGGAGAATTTTTAATTTTTAAAAAATAACCCTTTATTTTTAAGTAGTTTTAAAACTAACTTTAAGCTGTGATAAATTAATGAATAACAAAAAAATAAGACAGCTGTTGTTATGTTTTGTAAGAATAAAATTTTAAGTTTTTTTTTATATAAATAAACATAAAGAATTCAAATGTCTATTACTTATCGATTTTTTGTGAAACTTTCATGATATAAAGATCTTACATAAGACTACGTAAATATAAAGTTTCATTGAAATTAAGAGTACGCTTGCAATTTTATTGTGGAAAATATAAAATTTATAAATCATACTATAATTGCCAAAGTTGAGTGAATTGTGACTTCTAAGGTATAAGTTGTTGTTGTATCTATAAAGACCTAGTTCCATGATTTTTTCCTGATTTTTCGTATCAAACGTGTCCAATCGCGAGGGGGATACGCGAAAATGTCGTATGTTTCCCTGCACCCCACGAAGTTAATAACACTGTTTTAAGAACTGTTTTGAATAGATCTCATTGAGACCTTTCTTCCGGCACCCCATAAGACTACCTTTAACAAAAAAATGTTTAAAGGCCCCCCCTCTAGGGGAAGCACCCCTTGAAAACTTCCTATTATGTTTTTAACCCCCAAACTTTCAAAAGGTCACCACTTTCCACCTTTCCACAAAGTTTGATGATTGTAGCTTCTATAGTCTCTGAGAAAAACTGCTGTGACACACAGACGGACGGACACAGGTCGCGATTTGGATAGGGTTTTGTATATTAGTACATTATTCTTCTAATTTTTACGTAATATAAGTTGAAGGATTCAATACTTATTTTTAAATTTAGATCACACACAACACATAACACACACTCATATGTTTTTTAACACGGGAAGGTAAAGTATTACATACATACCTTCATATACTTCTTCAAAACTTTGCAAATCACTTCGCACGTCTCAGGAATAATTTTTGATAGGAGCTGCGATGATATGCTGGTACTGAATTTCAATTCCCTCAATTCCCCGCCTGTCGCAAGGTATTTAAGCGTTGCAACTAATCTTTCTTCAGCACTCACTGCACGTCTCATCACAGTATCTTTTTTCGTGATGTGTGGCTTCACTAAATCCAACAGTTCTACGAAACACTCCTGGCTCATTCGCAGATAAATGCGAAAATCCTCTTCATCGAGCTCTTTTATCAGTCTCATATGACTGTACTGTTTCCTATTCATCAAGTAAAATTTCGCCCATTCTTTCCTTTTCCTCTTTTTAATTTGTAGCGGTGGCGATGTAGCAACTATTACTGCTGCCGCAAAAGCGATTTTATGTTTGTTAGACATAATCGATGCCACTTCGTTTGCCATCTTCGCGCACCAAAAACTGAAGAACGACTGGCTGGTCCGATCGTGTGTTGCAAAAGAGCGGACCGAACCTCAGTAGGTCCGTCCGGACCAAATCCGGTCGTCTGTTAGGGCCTATAAATCTTCAGTAGCAGGTACGTAGGTAAATGCTGATGCGAGGATTGGCGCAAGTATGAACATGTGCTTCCATGAGAGATTTCAGGACTACCATATCTCAAAAAATCAATAACTTTGCAGAAAGACAAATTCGTTCCATGCAATCTTTTAGTTTTTTATTAGGATCTGGTAGCACTCGCATGTTCTGAGATGCAAAAAAAGAGCCCGTGCGTCGGAAATTTTATTTGCATTTTTTTTTTGTTTTTTGAATACGACAGGCCTCGGTTCAGCTGACGTGCCCCGGCTCAGCTGACCGGCCCCTGCAAAATTCAGAAATTGTGCAACACAGGGTAAATGGAAGGTGTGGACACTATGTGACTGTACTATGGAAGATACTATGGTGTGCATTGGCTATCATTCCTTGAGCAGCCTATGGAAATTATGTAGGGGGTTCTTGCCCTTATGAAAAGTGCCTGATTTGCTTGTATGTTACATAATTGCATGTGTAGAGTAGAAGGTGTGGGGAGTGTTAGTAGTGAGGGTTAGGCTAGGTAAACTTGGAGGAGAGTGAATAGAATGTCTAACACGGTGTTGATAGCTCAATATTAGTAGCCAGCGTGGTGTAGTGGTTAGAGCGGTGACCTCGTAAGCCGAAGGGCCTAAGTTTGAAACACGTTTGTGATAACCAAATTTTTTTCGAGTGATTCATCGGGGCCCGTTCAGTTATGACACTCACTAGTTTAAAATCAGAACGTATTACAGCTGGTTGGATGGGTCAATGGCCAAAGAATGGTAATAATTGTATCACCTTCTCAAGTGCCGATATATTTGATCAAGATAATAAGATATTTTAACTATCTCTAAGAGAGGTAGTCCAATCAAATTAGAATTTTAGCTGCGAAAAAAAATTTGCTTTTGCTAATCTTTCACTAATTAGTTGAGAAAGGTCCACTCCTCAATATCCGATGCCGCAAGGGGGAGAAAAAAATGTCTCATTTTTCATTTTTTCTTGCATATCTTAACAACAGTACGCGGTAACGAAAAATTTGTTTTGATAAAAATTAAAGCTCACTAAATTTCCTCCGAATTAATACCAACTTTTTTCTACCTATGCACCAACGTATACAAAATTGGAGATTTGCTGAAAAATTGAAGTTTCTCTCGTTATTCCTCATATTCGCCCCTATAACTATTTCGCCTTGAATTTTACAGGTAGTTGTCAGAAATAAAGACAAAACTTTCTTTAAAAAATATCTACTTTTTCTAATTTATCTTCCAAGTGTAGAAAGTTACAGCATTTGAATTTTGAGGTTAATTTTCTTTAGGAACAAACTCGTCATTTTATTTTCATTTTCAAATGCACTAGCTCTCTTTCTCATATTGAAGATTATTTCTCTTCACGTAATTGATAATTGTTATCTTTAAACTAATGAACTTGGTAGCTATAGGTACTAATGTATGCAAAAACATGTATGTATAAAGTGGAATCATTTACGTACCTTAATCTTTATTAGTTGCGTGGATGATTTACATACAACTGATATTACGAGTATATATCAAGAAGACTATTTTAGAAAATTCTTCTAGGCTCAGATTGTATACTACAATAATAAAGAGTGGCGCAACGTAAACGCAATTGGTAATTGTTAATGAAACAAAAGGTTTCCAGAGAATTGTGTTAATATTTTTTTTTATATAATAGAAGGACTTATGACAATTTAGAGTAAAATTAAAAATCGCCCAAATGCTCGCCACGGCTACGGTGGCATACTTTTGTCTAATGGTCCATATTTTCAATGACCCTAAGATATAATTGAGGTTCAATGCCGTTAATGCGCTGAATTATATCATCCTTTAGCTCTTGAATTGTTCTTGGCTTATGGACGTATACTTTTTTTTCAGGTACCCCCAGGGAACAAAGCCCAACGGTGTCAAATCACATTATCGTGGCGGCCAATTAACATCGCCATAACGTGAGATAACACAGCCATTGAATTTCTCGCGCAAAAAAGTCATTGTTTCGTTGGCTGTGTGGAAAGTGGCACCATTCTGTTGAAACCACATATCGTCAAGGTCCATAACCTCAATTTCTGGCGACCAGCAGTCCGTTATTATCTCGCAATGGCGAACACTATTCACGGTAACTTCTTGGCCGTCTTCGTTTTCGAATAAGTACGGCCCCATGACACCACGAGCCCATAAGCTGCATCAAACAGTCACTTTTTGTGAAGGCATCACTCTTGGATTCTCATTTGCCCAAATGCTGCAATTCTGCTTGTTAACGAGTCCACTGAGGTGAAAGTGTGCCTCGTTGCTGAGGATGGTTTTTATTGTAAAGTCAACATTCCCTTCTGTCTGTTCAACTAACCATTCAGGGTATTGGCGACGCTTAAAATGGTCAGTAGGCTTCAGCTCTTGAGTTAATTGAACCTTGTAAGCATGTAAATTCAAATCTTCATTCAAAATTCGCGTCAGTGATGTTCGTGAGATGTTCAATTGTTGGGCACGATGATGAGTTGAGGTTGGCGGCTCTTCAGCCATACTATCGCGAACAATAGCAATGTTTTCCGCAGAACTAGCTAAACGAGCATGCACAGTTGATTTCACATTTTTTACAGACCCGGTTTTCTGAAATTTGCGCACAATCCTCCTGATTGTGGACACATCGGGTCGATTATGTCGACCAAAAAATCACGGAGTGCACAAAATGCATTTTGATTTGAACGCCCATTTTCGTAAAAAGCTTCAGCAAACTTAACGGGCTATTCAATTGCGTACCTCTGCATGGTTGAATTTGTCAAACTCTGAAAGAAAGAAATGTCAAATTAAGTTGGGCGAAAAACTTGACGTTAAGGTGTGATTTACAATTAAAATCGTGCGTTATTGTTGGACCACCCTTTATATTGCAATTTAAATAACGGATATTGAAATATCTCATCAAGACATTTCATTTGATATCCTAATCAACTTCCTTCTGTGTAAAAAATTTTTCATAGAGAGATTTGTATGCTTGGTGCTGTTTTCAATTTTAGAAAGTATTCAACCCGTCTATCTATATATTAGTAAAACTACACCATTTTTCGGAAAGTAATGCAACCATTACTTACTTGTTTGTGGGAACACAGAAATTCCATGAATTTTGCCTTTTTTTTTGCTCCGATATACCTTCGGGTGAGACAGCGAAGAATTCACGATTGATACGCTGCGCTAATGGTTCCATTCTACGTCGACATGTTACTCGATACTTGCGATGTGACCCAATTCCATCTTCGATTTGCAGCTGTCATCGAAAATATAAAAGGCGGATAAAATTCCTCAAAGTGCGCGTTATGTTAAATCACTTGCTTCGCACAAAAAACTCAAAATTCTTACCTCAGACGGAAAATAATTTGCACGAATGTCGGGTGAAGCTTTACTCAATGCACGGGCTACGAGGTCTCAATATGGTTCCCGGACAGAGATCGATCACTCTGATACTTGTCAAACCGATTGGGGTTACCGTAATGCCGAATGCTGGATCCCTCTCAGAAACTAAGCCCCAAGTTGTTACAAGAGAGTAATAAATGTAATCAGAAATTTCTACGGAAACGAGCGGATTCTTTTCTGCAGCAGGTATGAATTGCAAGGTAAAACACTCTGAAGTTCCATGGTGTCCTCGGGTTAAATTCAAATCAGGACTTTTCAGGCATCAAGAGAATATGGTACAGATGTAAAAATAGCACATGATTAAGACATGTAGCTGTAAGCCAATGGATTTACTAAGCTCTAATAATTCCTTAAGCGCAACTATTTGATCCCATAGTTCGCATAGTATAGTGGTTAGAGAACTCATCCCGTAAGCCGAGGGTCCCTGAATTGAGTTTTGTTGACGACAACGAGATTCTTCGGACGGACTATAAGCCCATTCAGTTGTGATAAGTGCTGGTTTAAAATCAAAACGTTTCGTAAGCACAAAATGGCATACTTTTTTAGTGCAATAAATATTTATTGTAGTGTTTTCCTCTCTAAGTGCGTGAAATTTGCGCTCTTTTGTGAGGAAATCCACTACTTTTAGTAATGTGAGTTCTACGCAATATAATATTCATGAATTATATGGACTGATTTCCCTTAACTAATCGTTATCATCTGGCAACAAAAGCTATGCTACTGGTTTTGGGTGCTATTTGATGCTATGAAAGTACAGGACAAAATTCAATATGGCTTTTAAATTGCTTTCAAAGCCAAAATTGCTGTAAATTTAAAGTCTTTCAACATACACCAACTCTTATCTTCCGCAGAAACTTAACAATTCTTTAAAAACGTCGTTACGACCAAAAACTTAACAAATCAGCACAAGCGATGAAAAAGCTCAAATCTGACCATCGTTATCCCTGGTGTCACATAATCGGGAAGTCTTCGGCAGCTTCAAAATCACCTCATATCCGAAGTCAGTCGATTTTCGATAAACTTAACAGGACGTCATCATCGAGCGGTAAATCCGAGCTAGTAATCGAATTTCCTCCTAGTAAATTGGCCAACATGGTCAACTTGGACTTTGTGGTGTCCATTTCAACATTAGGCTAAGAAATTGGTTAGCGACCAACAGACAAACATCAAGGACACGTACATTGCCAAAACAACAAGATCAGAGGATTTTGCAAAACTCAAACATCTTTTTGTGTATCTCTCGATGTCATCGTGATGAACGAAACAATTCTAAGAATGTCATTCAACTACAAAGTGGGGACTACAAATATCCATTGACACTGAGTATCCTCCACACGAGTATCCTCGCACAATAGTGGCAGCTGTTCAAATGTGACTTCATCGATACGTAAGTGTGTAATATGTGTGGTGTGTACTTCACTCCAGGACTTGATTCAAGAGTCGAGGGGATTTGGATCTTCTTCAAATCATGATTTGTTGGTATTATCCTCAAGAAACAAGAAGCGAAGGGCATTGGACACTTCAAGTGTCGCTTTATTATTGTATTGAGATTTCGTCTTCGACAAAAGTTTTGTTACAATTTCTATTCTGAGGGTTGTGGCTAGTGGTTAGGTGGTTGACTAGGGAAACTGATAGCCATTCAAGTGAATTGTTTTCAAGGGGGTATGTTTATGGGGATTCAATTTGAGTTTGTTCAAAGTCTTATTGCCGGAACTATAAATTTTGATGAAAGAATTCTTCAAGTGATGAAATGATGTAATGGCCTCAGAAAAAGTAATGAACAGATGAGAAATGAAGAAGAGTCTCTACTACATCAAAAATAACCGACATTCGAAGCATTTAATAGTTCAAAGGTACAGCTGGAATCCATCTGACTACGAACAACTTCATTTGCATTCTTGCATCCATTCTTATTCTGTCAGCCTTATTACAAGCAAAATATGTCTTATTCTATAGTACTTCCAAACAATATGCTTTGTGTGCACTCCCAACCCTTCGTGAAATCTCTCTGACTTCCAAGTTAATTTCCATGCACTGCAAATTAAGGTAACACTACGGTTTGGCGCCACTCGCACCAACCAATTTATGAGGATATGCAAAGCTTGGTACTGTATGACTGAGCTATTCCTAGTATCCTGAGGTGAGTGACTTTCTCAGTTTGTGTGAAATTTGAATAATTACTGAGCCTTGAACGATACGTTCCCTCCGTTGGTGGCCAATAGAGATTCAATGAAGATGGAGCTTTACTAATGGTTGACTAACCTGTAATGAAGACGTGAATGTTTGGCTCCGTTGTTTATAATTAATGAATGGCAACGCTTTACTGTTTACATGTAGCTGGAACCGGATATTAGTTTCACTTTAAAATTGGATGCTTGTTAATTGGAGAGTAATTATATCTATTGGTTTAATTCATAGCATCATGTAAACAGTATGATGCATTGATACTTTATATCATATTAATATATTGGGTTCACACTATAAAGCAAGAAGAATCGTTACATCCCAAATCAAATTACGAAAGATGACAATTAAGTAATGAGACTAATTCCATGAAAACCGTATATTTTAAAATTATTTTCCAACTTTGCCATCATTTTCAAAGTAGTCCCCATGGACAGCTATACAACGATTCTAGTGCGTTTTCCATGCTTCGCAACATTTCTGGAACGCTTCGACTGGGATGCCCGCGAGTACCCTTGTCACGGCCATATGGATGTCTGTAATCGCCTCAAAACGGGTTGTTTTGAGCGGTTTCCGGGTATTATTGGAAAAACAAGCTCTCATCGCATGTAGTAACCCGATCAAGTAGCGTGGGATTGTTTTCCACTCATTTCAAACAGTCTCCTGCGATAGTCATTCGATGCTGTTTTTGCCCCTTAGGAAGGTTCTTTGGAACCATCTTCGTGCTCAGCTTTTTCACGGTTCATACTCAGCTGCAAGGCCAACTTTTGAACCACTAAACGCCAATCTTCATGGATTAGGGCACGCACACGCTGTGCATTTGCATCAGTCCACACCTCGACTGGTCTTCCGCTCCGCACCTCATCTTCCACGCTTTCACACCCCTCCTTAAACTCTTTATACCGTCGAAACACCTAGGGACGACTAAGAGCACTATCACCATGCACTTTTACAATTTCAACGTACGTTTCCGAAGCTGTTTTGCCCAATCTGGCGCGAAATTTTATCAACGCGTTGCTCTTGATTTCGTTTCTTCATTTTCGTGACGAGCACTACCAACACACCTCTACTCAACACGACACAGCAGGCGAACTAAACAAGCTAGGGCAATGGTAAATATATCAATCGAAAAGGGAAGGATGCCGAAGAAGGGGAAGGGAATAATAAATCTGCAGGTTTACCACAAGCGTGGCAATAAAATCAGTCTCATTACTTAATTGACATACCTCGTATAATAACTTCGTTCTACTACTACTGCTCAAAAACTTATTTACAACTATCAAATTAAAGTTTTTTTTATAACACAGCAAACAACTTTGCGTATTACAATTTCCTCCCTTAACTGCATGACAGTCTAATGAATTTGGTGGATAAATTTAATTCGGAACAAAAGAAACAAGTTACTGATACATATATAAAAATTGGAACATATTGTTACATGTTCACATAATACTACTGTCGTAATTGCAGTCGCAACTGTCAACATCATAATCAACATTGATTAAAAAAGATGCAATCAAGAAAAGTAACCAAATGACGTCAAGAGCATGTACTCGAAAGCACAAGAATGGGCCAAGTAGATCCATGATCAATATCTGAAAGTAAACAAGTAACGTCACTGCAAGTATTCAGAATTTTTCGAACATCCCTGGTAGTTCTCGTCAGAACATTCGCCAATACACGATTTTATGAATAGAGACCCTATATAAAGCTGAGAGACTGGTACTTTGGGCGTACCTAGTTTATGACCGGGAACATCGAAATGACGCTTCAACAGAAGCATTCATCAGCGCATTAAAAGACCAGAAATTGCAACAAGCTGTGCGTTAAGCTCAAAAACAAACGGTTAAGCACGTATTGGCTTATGGCCTGAACTTTGAGGCGGCAAAAATGTGACTTGTGCCACTGCCCGGGTTCACCAGGTAGTCAACCTCACGATATAGTTGGGAAACCTTGCGTTCCGACATAATTTTCTGGTCGCGAACATTATGGAGGACTGCATTCTCGGAATGGATTTTCTTGGATCATATGGAATCACGTTGGATTTGGGTAAACGGGCATTGAAATGGCGGAATGTCGCCTTGTAAGATTTATAAGAAACTGATATGTGCTGGTTAGAGTCCTTAATATTGCAGACCCAACCACAAGCGTCAAAGCAGGAGAAGTCATCGGTAGTGGCCAGCTCATTTCCACCATCACCACTTTAGAAGCTACTCACGACCATCATTTTAAAAGGAGGCAGGAAACAGACAAAGCCCGGGAATTCACGTCTGCAATATTCAAGCAAGCCTCTGATCTGATCATCAAGTATAGTGACATCTTCTAAACAAGCTCGGATAACCAAGGCCGAACGAGTATGTAGCTCGCGTCATAGATACACAGGGAGCCAAGCCGATTCAACAAGCACCAAAACGTCCTCCTATAAGAACGTGTTCTTTAAGACCATTGGCCACGCCAGTAGTTCTTGTAATGAAAAAGGATGGTAGCACTTGTTCTTGAGTCGATGATAGGCAGCTAAACGATGTCAGTCCAAGAGCCACGCCAGTAGTTCTAGTGAAGAAAAAGGATGGTAGCACTCGTTTTGTGTCGACTATAGGCAGCTTAATTACGTCACTAAGAAAGATTGTTACTCGCTTTCACGCATCGACGACATCATGGATAGTTTAGCCGACGCGAAATGATTTCTACTCTCGATCTCAAGAATGACTACTGGCAGGTAGAAATCAACAAGAACGACTGAGAGAAGAGCGCATTTTCAGTGGGGACCGGATTGTGGCAATTCGTGGTAATGCCGTTTGGGCTTTGCATTGCTCCAGCCACCTTCGAATGCCTGAGAGAATATTAATAGAAAACGTACCGCCTAACCTGGAAGACCTGCTTGTTGTGCCTAGATGTACGGAGCTTAGAAGAGGTGTTTTCCCGATTGCGACTGGCGAAACTGAGTCCCGACAAGTGTATCTTTTTGCAGCTGAAGTAAAATACCTGGGGCACGTTGTATCAGCAGAAGGGGTCAAAACATACCCTGAAAAATTTGAAAGCATGAAAAGCTGGACAACAACAAACAACAAAAGCCCACTACGAAGTTTTTTGGGTCTGGCGACCTACTATCGAAGCTAAGTGTCTCCATCAGCTAATCGAGAAAAATCGTCCGTATATCTGGAATGAACAATGCCAGGCAGCTTTTTTTGTATTTGGGACGTGTAGGCTATTTACGCGCGGAGTGTCGGACTCCTATGCTGGCAATAAGGCGACTGGACTACCCACTAAACACCTCCCCTTTCAACCTGAGAAGCTAGCCTGGAACCAGTTGACACATTATTTCGGGCCAGGTCTCGTTTTGTTACGCCGTGAGGCGCCTTGAAGCTGGGGATCCCTCTTCTAGCGGGAGAGGAGAGGAGAAGAGGGAGGGCCAGAAAAGCGAACCTCCAGCCCCAACTGCTGTGAGTCCCTTTTATCTTTTAGGACTGCCCGAACATAATGTGTCACCTGGTTCCATTTGTCAATCGTTTCGAGCATCACCACGACTATATTATCCGGGGGTGAGTTTTTCCATCTCCTTGCAGAGGTCCATTCGTAGCCTGACCTATTTCGTGCACGCCAAAAATGTGGCAGGCATTGTCTTCCTCCCCTGGGGAAAACCGACGATCGGAGGACCGTGACTTACCACTCTTGTGCAGTTAAAGATGAAAATACCCATGCCCGCTCATAAGCTAGGTCGAATAGAAGTCAGTCTCACCATGCCTTCAATTTAGCCACGGTCTAATATCCGGGAAGAGGCACGCAGTCCACCTTCGCATCGTGCAATTCATCCAAGACTGCTGCCAATCGTTGAGTGAACGCTTTCTCTCCTCACGGACAACCATCTCCCTCGCATCCTCGTTTCAGTACAGGTAAATAGCACGGCGCTCTCTAGCAAGGAGGGTGACAGGTATCACGCCTGCAATAACTCTCACCACCGAATCAGAGACTGTCGAATACGAAGATGCAATTCTCAGTGGTCCTGTTCTCTCCTTTCTGAGGGCGTCGCCCCATATTTCTGCTCCGTATAGGAGCACTGACCCTGTAGCACTCATCTAGAGGCATTTTCTTGATGGACTGGGTTCCCCTACGTAGGCCATAAGTCGACTCCGTGCCAATATTCCCGAAGAAGCATCGCCGATCAAGCGTGACTCATCTGGCATCTCCAGTCTTAGTACCCCATCGTAAGACACATTTCACGATCCAGACCAAGGGTAGATCACTGGACACCACCCAATGTAATTTCCATCCTTCTTTGGCCCTGTGTCATGTGCTAGAGAAGAATTCGGTCCTTTGTATAGTTCCTCAAAAGCCGCATTAGATATTTTGGAACTTGAATAGGGTCTTCCATCGTATCCAGAATATCCACCCATCTACCGGAGTTGAAGGCGTTCTTGACGTCGAGTATCACCAAGAGGATGATCCGTCGCTTGGCATGACTATATGCCTGTGCCTTCCGGACCACGCTCACCTCATGTGCAATCGCATCAATGACAGAACGTCCGGCTCTAAAGCCGTACCGTGGAGGATATAAATCCTCTGCAGCATGAATTACTTCAGTGAGTCTTCCCTTGACAATTTTCTCTAGCACTTTCCCAGCCGTGTCTAGCATGCACAACGGTCGGTATGCAGACGGCGAATCGGGATTTCCTCTCCCCTTGCTGATCAGCACCAGGCTCGCCACCTTCCATCGTATCGGGAAAACACCGTCCCGTAGGCAAGCGTTGAATGTGCTAAGCAGCAAGCTAGGACAATGGTGATAGACGAGCTGCAACACCTCAGCTGGAACACCATGTTGACCTAGAGCCTTCCTCGCTTTCAACGTAAGGACTGCCTCTTTCAGTTCCGGCTATGTGAAGAGTGGACACTCGACTGTTATTTCACCATGGAAAGTGTCAGCACAGACGAGATGGGCGGGGAAGAATGCCCACACTATTTTGTCCATCTTTTCTGCATCATGTATACAAGGCTTCTGTAGAGCACCAAGCTTCCGCATAACCAGCTTGTAGCCAAGGCCCTACGGATTCCTGTTCACACTGTCCACTAGATCTTGCCAGCAGCAAGCCTTGCTGTTGTCGATCTATTTGCGAAGGCACTTCCTGGCCGACATCTATGCTGCTACCTGGCTGCTTGCCTCATCACGATTCCATGCTTGTTGAGTCTCACGCCGAAACTTGTGGCACTTCTTTCATTTTTCAGAGATTTCAGTTGACTATCAGTACACTGGGGGCTTTCCGTGCCGTGGTTTTTAACAGGACATAGAAGCTTTGCAAGTAGTCGTACGATGCTGCACCACGTCTTGAGCCGCCAGTTTCTTCGTCCCCTCCAAATCTCCCTGTGGCGTTGCATCTGCTGTGAGCACCCCGACGAACCTCTCGGCGTCCATCCTTCCGATGTTCCATCCAATTGTAGAAAGCCGAGAGCACGGACGTCGGGAGATAGCATCACTTATCTCAAGCAGAATGCACTGGTGATCACTGGCTGAGTAGTCCTCTAATACTTTCCAGTGGTGTATCCTCCGTACTAAAGACTCCGAGGTGAATGTCACGTCACTGGCCTTAAGCAGGTAGCCTTTGAGACCTTGAAAGAGAAGCTGTGTGAATCACCCGTGCTGGCATATTCAAAATCCGGAAAAATGTTTTAAGTTGACATCGATGGGAGCAACGGCGGCATTGAAACTATACTCTCCCAGCAGATCGATGGCGAAGAAAGAGTCCTCTCATTTTACAGTCGAGTTCTCTCAAAAAGTGAGAGGAACTACTGCGTGACTAGGAAGGAGCTATTGGCTGTAAAAGAGGCCACAAAGAAGTCCCACAAGTACATATATGGCCAGAAATTTGTTCTTCGTACAGACCATGCATCACTAAGATGGCTGTTTAGCTTCAAAAACCCCGAGAGCAAGTTGAAAGATGGATCGAAAGATTGAAGTCATACGATTACAAAATTGTTCATCGGAAGAGCCAAGTTCATGAAAATACTGACACCCTATCTCATCGTCCCTGTCCAGCTAACAGCAAGCATTGCTGACAAATTAAGGAAAAGGAGCTGATCGTTGAGCTGCAAGTGATAAAGGCCAAATTCGATGAAGGTTGGTCATTAGAGGAGATTCGAAATGCCCAGTAGTCAGTCAGTAGGCACGCCGTACCTTGCGAACTACATTCGAGTTAAGGCCGAAATTTGATTTACTAGTTTGGCGAAATGTGCGAGCGAACGTTTCAACGGTACACTCAATAAACACCTGGCCAAGATGGTCGACGAGAACTAAAGGGACTGGGACCGTACATCCCATTATTCTTGATGGCGTATAGAGCAGCCATAAGTGCATTGATGGGCAAAGTTCCGGCAAAAGTCATTTTTGGAAAGACTTTTCATCTGCCGGCTGATATAAAGTTCGGAACACCCCCTGAGAAACTGTTGTACCCAAAGGAATTAGGGTGCTCCGGCCAGGCTTAGGGCCTCGGTTTAACTCGTCCAGAGACAGGCGTGGGGCACCACCATGGCCTCAATAAGCCGCCAAGCGAGAGTACGGCTTGCCGGTTTCTCTTTCTCGCAACACGAAAAAGACAACTTCACCACGACACTTTTTATGTCACTGAGAACACTCATGCAACTTAGCGCAACCTTTTTACGGCCAGAATTTTAGAATGGCTACAAATAAACACACTTTCCTCAGAACTCTCCAACGATGGAACAGAAGCTATTTTCAACACTATAAAACTCTTCTAAAGTTCTCTAGAATTATATAGAAAAACCCTTCACTTTCCTTTTTTACGATTGCAGGACATGAAAAGGCAAATGAACATATCGAGTATTTGCCATCCTCTACACTCCTCCCCCGAACACCAACACTAAACTTTAAATTTCCTTCCCAAGATTTACCACCCAAGCCACACCCGTTACAACGTGAAACTCAAATTCAATTGTGTTATCTAAAGAAAATTTACATTTTTTCTGGATTTTATCTTTAATTACGTTATGAAATAAACTTCAATTACACAAACTTATCTTTTGTTTCAAGTTTCGCTTTGTGAATAGCTAATTTAAATTCAAAATTTTAATAGAATGAAAAAGAAGAAGCCTTTAAAAGAAAAACTTACTGGTCTAGAAATTATAAAGATGCCCCTTATCCGCTGCTTCCGTCGATGTTATTCAAATTGCTTTGCTACTTGTTGCTCAAAATACTACTTCATCGCTTTACTTCGTTCTGGTGTTCCACAATGTCGTAATCCGTCTAGTATGCACTTCCTACCATTGCTTTCGAAATCCAGCCAACGCTCGTTCTCTGTATGATTCGCCGTCGTTGCACTTTTCCACCTTCGATTCGCCAAACCCAAGAAAAAAGCGCTCTTATAAAATTTCCCTCTAATAGCCAGTTTAAAGCTCTTCGACCGAGTTCTTTGTCTCGGGTTCAGCAACATCTTCGGAGTGATTCTTCCTATTCCCGAGGAGTGGTTTCACTCAAACTCAGCGTGATTTCCTCTCCACCTTCAACCACTCTGGTGACAATCACGGCTGAATTGGCTGAACATCTTCTCTGACAGTTTGTTATGTCAGAAAAAATTGTTTATCAATAATTATTGATGTAGCGAAATAAAATTGCGTAAATAGTGCTTTTTGGGATTTCAAATGACGTGATTTAACGAGAGCTACTGGTCACACGACACTCCGTCAAGTACGCCTGGAGGAGAATATCCGGTAAAGTGAATATTTTGCTTAGCTATTTTTTAAATTTCGTTTTAAAAAATTGTATAAATCGTCGAGGGCAATGTTCATTTGCATGCAACGTATCAAGTCATACGAAAAGGTTAAATAATTGATACCAAATGTTACGCTCGTATGTTTTGGAGAACAGACAGACGGAAAATGCTACATATTACATTTAGTTCCTTTCATCAAATTAAAGTTTTCTTGCTCATGCATGTGTCAACAGCACTTGAGATTAACATGCGAAATTCAGAATGATGGAGATAATCGAAACGAAACAGAATTCATCATAATGTTTAAAATTATGCTAAAAGCTTACAATTAGTAATTATGGTACAGATCGGAGAAGTTTGCAATTTTCAAGAAATTGTTCGAAAAGGTGTCCTAGCTTGTTTGTGTGGTAGGCAAGTAAAAGCTTTTTCACTTTTCGCGTTTTCCTTTGACGGAGTTGTTTGATACTGTGTGAATCATTGCACTAAACTCAGCTTTTTGCGTTTTATGCTTTCTTATCCTTTTCACATATGTTGTCTTCGTCGTCGTCGTTATCACTGATGGAATTTTGATCAGCTTCGGATATTAACTTGCCTCCTTAATCTTTAGCTGCAGGCAATCCTTGGTCGTGATGCAAAATATTGTAGTCGGTTCGGACATTTCCGCAACTCGTCTCATAAGTGCACTTTTGGTCTTTAAACGATGTTGAATCCTGGTGTTCATTTGTTGAACGAAATTTCAGTAGCATTAGGATATGTGGTGATATACTTCTCGTTCAGGATGTGAATGTTGCTGGCCAATGGTTCAAGACATTCCCTGCAAATTAAGTTGTTGTTCGATTAACGCCGGACCTTATGTGGCGTATACTTTCGCAGCAACCTACCTATCTACCAGTCTGGGCTATATTTATGTTTTTTTTCTTCTTAAAAATCACTACTATATGTACTTGTACTCAAATTACTGCTGCGGGTACAATTAAAAAGTATTACCCAAAACGCTACTCGAGTGTGGCTTTGGATTGTTTTGTTTAACGAGTCATGCGACTGATATGGTAGTGTTCGGGATGAGATAATGTTGATGCCTATCTACTCATACGTGACAAGTTCCAATAGGGGCAGTTTTGGCATTTTGAATGATCAATTGGCTTTAGTTCTTGATTTAATCTGATCTTGGAACCACGTAGGCCAAAATCTTTTCGCAAAATACGCACATTGTCGTTTAAGTGATGCCCAATTCTTGAAAACGACGTGGAATTGACTGATTTGGCACTTTTGGAAGAGCTGCACTTACGGCTGCGATATTTCCTTCGCTTCGAGCGGTACGACATCTGTTTGGCACCTTAACTAAAGTTTTGACATTGACATTCGATTAAAAAAGTTTATGGGTGCATTCATATGAAAATATAAAGTTTTTATGTCCCTTATGGAACACCCTATATAAGAGTAAAAAATGAGGAACTCAGACTTAGGATCCAGTCGCTAGAAGAGCTAGTTGGCAAATTAACGTTCCACAGGGAAAAAGAAGTAAGAAGAAAGAAAAACAAGCAACCGAAGACAAAAACCAAACGTAACCACAACAGGAACCTAATCAAGAAGATGTCCTCAGTGCAGCCAGAGCAAGCGTCAGTAGAAACTATTATGCAGCGCTAGCTGGACTAGATCATTCAATGAACATTAAAGGGGGCAAAAGTACAAAAATTCTGAAAATTGTTTTGCTAAACCTGATAATACATTCAACGAATATGTAAAAATTAAAAATGGGGGGAAAAACCAAAAGTTTTGTCTGCTGGTTCGTCTTTCAACATAAGTCAAAAGAAAGAAAAAGTCCCACCAAAAAATATATTTAGGCAAATTGGCAAGGATATGGTAAAGCTTTTGGCAGCCGAAAATATACTAAATGATTTTGAAATCAAAAGAGTGAATGCCGACAAACTGACGATTAAGATTAAGTTACTTGTTGACTATCAGACAGCAAAAAGTGCGTTGAATTTTGGAGGGGTTCTGCAATTTAGGTACACCCCAAGAGTGAGAAAATGAGACTACGGAGAGGACACAGTTGGTTTCCTTCAGGTGCTTCTGGAAGTTTCACCAGATAAGAATTTAGTGCAGTTAAAGACTTTGGAACAAGGGCATCGATTGTTGAACCTAAAAATTTGCCTTTTGACGCAGTCAAAATGTGGAGCAAAAGCGGTCTAAGTGCCCTTCAAAAATTTAGGTGCTTCAACTTCCTAATGGTGAGATGAAAATGCTTCCAGAAGAGCGATTTACATGGCAGCATGAGTAAACTTCTATATATGTGCTTAAAACGGATTGTCGCACGAATGTCATTTAGCTGTCCGCTCGAAGTATAAACGGCTCTGCTTTTTTGTTACACTTGAAAGTTTTTACGTGCCAGTAAAGAAGTTTCACTTCAAAAATATTAAAATTACAAACTATAACATTCAATGGACAAAAAATCTTTATCCTACCCCTAAAAACAATGAACTCAAAAGGCAATGGAATTATTTCTATCGCTTTATCTAACGAATTTCCTGTTTATCCTCAACATTTCTTCAACCAAACATTTAGCAACATCTAAACGCTCATATTGCATTGAATCTACAATAATCTCAGAAACAAGGCAAGGATGTGCCTTATTTGTAATTTACCATTCCCTCATCTATTCACAGATAATTTCTCCAATTCAACAAGTTAAATTAAATCCTGGCAAGCAGTAATATTGCCAAATAATTGAATGCAACTATCCATTCCCGAAATGGGTTCAACCGCATCCGTACATCGGACGTAATGGCAGACAAGAAGCGAAATGGATGGGATGCCGCGATGGTTGCAGCGGAAAGATGTGGAAGGAAGTTGAGCGAAATTGCAGGAAATCTCAATCAATAAATTTCCGATTTCAATTAAATCTTTCAAGGCATGGCTGTTAAAGAAACCACTCAATCGGATCCAACAGTTAGAGGCTTCGGTGAAAACAAGAAGTTGCCAACCTTCTTCTTATACGAGTATGTCGTCGAGTGCCCTCTCTGCATATTCGATTCCATCTGCATCCCATCACTACCCCAACTAGCTCTTGCTGTTGAACGCCATGAAGGAATCTAGGACTATGTACGCGCATAGCGTTACTCTATGTATTCATTCTTACTTATATATTAACAACGTTAAAGTTACTACTCGTATTCACAGGACCAAAAGTTCGACTCTCATCTATCTTGCCAATCTGCCAAAAACTCCCTATCTGTACCTTAACACAAGGCACAAGCAAGTTTAATGAGTTTTCTCTCCAACGATGAGAATTTCTTAATTTGAATTTTGTAGATTTTCACTTTTTTCTATCAGTGTGAGTTTTGAAAGTAGATCGAGCTAACGAACGAAGGATCAGTCAAGCGGTGAAGTTTGTAATAATGTGTGGACGATTCCTGGTAGACGGTGTTTGTCAATTGGAAGCTTTTTTTGATTTTACCTATAAAAGTTGATATAGGAAAAGTATTTTAACGATTTTTATATGATAGATTGATTAACTTTCTCAGCACGTTTTTAAAATACTTGTCCGATACAGATTCTAGGCCTTTGACAAGAAATGATTGACGCCAGCTTTTAGGGTTGTTAATTATTACGAAACAACATTGAAATCGGTTTTTTCTGTCCGTCCATATTGTGTGTCACAGCAGTTTTTCACCGAAACTATAACAGCTGCATATACATGACTTGGATGATCCTTTGAAAATTTTGGTATCATTAAATTTTCTAACGGTTTTGAAGGTAGGTCCTCCCATATGGAATAACCGCAGTTAGTTGTGTGGGATTTCAATTGTAAGATAAGGATGAGTATTTTTCAAAACAGGTCTCGTGTTTGGACACGAAAAAATCACGAAGGAAGGTGTTTCTGAGTGCAACAATGACAAATGCCTAAGAAGCTGAAATTCGCTCAGCTTGGTTAATTTTTTTCTTTGCGTTTAGCACTACAGCCCATATGGTGCCTTCACTTAGAGATACTTAGAGTATCTCTTTTTTGATCGAATGTTACGGCATTCGAGAAGGTAATATGGTCAGTACCACACTTTAGCCGTATGTCCATCCGCCCAACTGCAATATCTTGTGCGATTTTCTAGTGGTTTAATTCTGAGAAAACCATTTGTGGCATACGAATGTAAAGATAGACAGGTAGAAGGCATGCACCTTTTCAAAAGAAGTTTTGTTTAAAATGTGTTGCGAGTTCCTAATTCCTCCTTTCATACTAACTAATTTTATTCATTAGCTCCCACTAACAAATCTTAATTTTCATACTAACAAAAATTCATTCACGTTTCCCTAAAAGTTGAAGTTGCTGATACACCCTGGGTTCAAGTTCGCCGAGCGCAGGAAAGCACTCTTTTTGGAGTGTCGGCAAAAGCAATTGTTTCCGTATATATATGAAAATTTGCATCTAATCAAATGCTTCTATGGTTATGCAAATTGCCATATATGCAAATTGGAAATTGTTGCGTTTGTCGATACGAAAAAGATATGTGAGTAGCGAAATCGAAGTGTAATGAACTTCGATTACGTTACCCAGGTGGGGCAGTGGTAATTGAGAATAAAAGGATTGCGAGGTTAATTTTCTGGGTGTGGAATCCTAGATTCGAAAAAGGCAGTATGTGTTTGGCTTTAAAATAAGAGGAAGTTTTTTTGGCGGTGTCGGAAAAAGTTTTTAGTTCGGGGGAAAAAAAGTCTGGAATTGGACTGGGACGGAATTGAGTTTCTCGGTGACGGAAGAAGAAAGTGAAAAGCAATTTAATTGATTGCGAGGTTTAGTGACAGAAGTTTCGGTGTGAAAAAGTGAAAAAGAATTGAAAAACTGCATCAGATTTGGAATAAATTAAGATTTGTGCGTAAATACGAGTGAGGGAAAGGAATTTGTGTTTTCAGCTGCCGCAAATAAATTTACTGCGTTTGGATTTTAAAGGGGACGGCAAAGCGAAAAGCCTGAATAAAGCGCAATTGGTGCAAAGTTTCTTAGAAGTCGGAAAAAACATAGCAAAAAAAAACTAACCAACAGCGGATGTTTTAGGAGTGAAGTAAAAGAAAAACGAAGATGTGAAGTTGCTTGTGACTTTAACCACCATCATTTTGTTCAAAGAAGAATAGAAAACCTGAAGTCAGAAGTGAATATCGCTTGATTTTAAATAATGCTATATTGAGAAGGCAAAGTGCCGGATTTTGGATTTTTTTTTCAAATTAAAGTACACAGAAAAGACTGTTGGACAGCGTATCGTAATGGGATAATAGGCCGTTGCATGTTCTATTGATTTTGTTTGTTTAACTTCAAATTAATATAAAACTTAACTTACAGTGGAACCACACACTTTTTTTGTCTTTGGCGAGTACTCGAAGTTTAAAAAGGAAAGAGTGAGTACCTTTTTGGTTTTTTCTATTTATGTTACAGTTGATTCCCATTATCAAGTTCATTTTTGTTTTCTTTTATAACAAATTTTATTGATTGTTTTTTTTACATTAAAATTTTGAAGGGGTTTCTTTATTGAAGCTAAAATTTGTAAATTTTATTTGTAGAATTCTTTTCTTTATGAATTAAATAAACGGCCATGTCTCGTTAAAATATTAATCTTTCATTTCTTCAAATGACTCCCTCCTCTCCCGTATTTTTCCTTTTGTGTTAGTTTTTATGTGTAGGGTGGCTAAGCTCGAGCAGAGGGTGTCTCGGAAGTCCCACGACACGACTGAGTGCTAGCCGGCCTCACTATACCACACCAAGCTACTCACCACTCTGCTAAAAATTAATGTCTGCAACTGCGGTGACCTCCATGGCTGTAACAAATGTTCCATAAAAATTCTTTAAAATCTTAATTGAGGCTAATTCAGTGCCAATGATGCGTTGCATTGAAGACATCAATTTTGTTTTTGAGCTACCCAGGTTTCCAGCTGTCGCTTATAGTTAATAGTCGTTTATGGAAAAAAATCTCACAAAATATTTTAAGAACATTATTGTTCCTGAATCAAGGGCGTTCTGGTTGTGTGCCCCAGTATCTTTCATCAGAGATGGGCATCGTCGCCACTCAACTCGACTATAAATCTTCTCTACCACTACCAAGAAAGTAGATGGCTTACCGGGAGGTTCCATTCTAAAGCTGAAATACCTTTAAAATGAAAAACTGTCTTCACCTTGAATACGGACTTTAATTTCTATCTCAGGTCCCTACAGTTTTAAGTGAAGCATGCCTATTGAGGAAAGGCAGCTAGAGAGAAAAATGGATATCGCAAATGAATCCTTGAGGCTTAGCAAACCTTTGAGTATTTAAATGCCCCTGGTGGCAGGTAAAATGCTTTGGAAAGGAAATCAAATCACAAACTGCAACTAAAAACAAGAAGCAGAGAAAAACTTATGGTGCAGGAAGTCGGGTCCCCAGTACAAATGCAAGAAGATAGGGAGTCAGCAGGCTCCCAGTGACCATCACCCAGCGACTGCAATGTAACTCCCACAGCTTAATTTTTATGCACAAATTCCTATCACGACTACTAGGGCGCTAATATTATTGTGACTCATTTTCAGACAAACTTATAAGTTTACCAATACATCTACCCCCGTCCGCTTGTTTATCTGTCTTGTCCATCCTATCCTTGAATATTCCACTGTAGTTTGGTCTTCCTGCATTCCTACCTCATTAACTCTACATTGTTCTTTCACCCGAGCATTTTAGCTATCAACATAATAGCATTATTCGCTCGATGGACTTCAGCTGGTTCCAGCATATAGGCTGGTTCCATTAAAAATCTCGCAGTTTCATACGAGGTGACCGAAATACTCCTCAGGAGCTGCCACATCAGTCACCTCGGGGCAGCTCGACTGCGGGGTTCCAGATGACTACGAACCCATATATATATATGTTGCAGCATGGCAGTGCTGCAAGCTCTATCGAGCAGTAATTTCCACATTTACGCAGTGGTGGCGAACTTATAAGAAAATTTTGTTTGAGGATTGCTGGTTGTCCTAAGTGAAAGAACTACATTGTTCTTTCACCCGAGCATTTTAGCTATCAACATAATAGCATTATTCGCTCGATGGACTTCAGCTGGTTCCAGCATATAGGCTGGTTCCATTAAAAATCTCGCAGTTTCATACGAGGTGACCGAAATACTCCTCAGGAGCTGCCACATCAGTCACCTCGGGGCAGCTCGACTGCGGGGTTCCAGATGACTACGAACCCATATATATATATGTTGCAGCATGGCAGTGCTGCAAGCTCTATCGAGCAGTAATTTCCACATTTACGCAGTGGTGGCGAACTTATAAGAAAATTTTGTTTGAGGATTGCTGGTTGTCCTAAGTGAAAGAACTACATTGTTTTTTCACCCGAGCATTTTAGCTATCCACTGCGTAAATGTGGAAAATACTGCTCGATAGAGCTTGCAGCACTGCCATGCTGCAACATATATATATATGGGTTCGTAGTCATCTGGAACCCCGCAGTCGAGCTGCCCCGAGGTGACTGATGTGGCAGCTCCTGAGGAGTATTTCGGTTACCTCGTATGAAACTGCGAGACTCATTAACTCGTTAGAGAACTTCCAGTGATAATTTACACGAGTCTTGTTTTACAAATTCAAAATCCCATAGCAACCCTATGAATGTCGTTTATCCTTCTTACATCTGTCTTTTCTATCATCCCGTTGCATCTATCTAGATCAGTGTTTTCTATATCAACTCTGCCACGATCAAATTTCATCAACATTGTATGCAGACTAACGTTTTCGCCAACTATCGCGTTCTTCTCGGGCAAAAAATTTTTTCGTACTACCGTATGCCCGTACAAATTTATGTTTTCATTATCCTATTATACAAATGCCAAGAAAACATGATAAAATTGAGCCTGGTCCTTTTTCCGACTCATGCCTTGTTTTTAAATTGAGATTAAGAACCCTGATCCTTGCATCTCAATTGGATTAAAAATTTGACTTGTTTGTGTTTTGATTTAATTTTATTTTTCTTTAAAAGCCGTCGGGCCTTGCTTAGTTTTGTGAGCAGACGCGTTTCGACTACTTTGAGTCATCTTCAGTATCTAAAGGATGTATTGAAGGGAGCGAGTTTATATGGTCGTAGGATGGGTTAAGCAGATGGGTAATTAGCGAATGGGTAATTAGCGAACGGGTAATTAGCGGATGGGTAATGAGGTCAGTGAGTAAATTACTCAAGCACTAAATTATACCCGGCAGAGGGATATTAGTTTTTGTTTTCTTGCTTGTTGGATGTCCGTTTGTTCTGTTTCATCTCGTTTCCGTTTTCGTCTAAGGGTGTGGTCTTCTTCTTTTTTGTAGCACTACAGTCCCTCTCGGGCCTTCGCTTAGAGATAGTAAGTGTATCACATTTTCATGACCGTATTGGTTTTTTCGGAAGTTGGTTTGGTCAGTACCATGCTCCCGTGTACCTGCTCAGCTATGATATGATCTGATTAAATCAGTACATATCACCACTGAGCGAACACTCATAGTCTGTCCGAAAAATCCCCTGCACTAAATCACGTTGCTTCCCAACGAGATTTGAACCTGGGGCCTTCGGCTTGAAGAGTGTGGTCTAGGACTGAGAAAATTGCATCGGAATTGGTAACAAGTTGTTCGTTAATAATGTCACCGTCTGTCTTTCTATGTTTATAAATTTCAAGCCTTTCTAGGATGTCAAGTCTTGGTCTTTTGCTTTGTTTGTGTAGTGATTTCATAGAATTTGTCATAACGTCAGGCTCATGTACGTGGTTTTGTAGGTGCGTCGCATAATTGGAGTGTGCATAGTTGTGTAAGAAAGATCGTAATTGCTCTTTGTATCTTGTCGTTAGATTTCGTGTTGTCTTTCCCATGTATACCATTTTGCAGTCCTTGCATGTTAGTTTGTATATGCCGCTGTTTTCGTATATTGATGTGTCATTAAGTTTTGGTTTCAGTTTGTTTCCAATGTTGTTGTTCGTTTTGAATGCAGTTTGCAATTTGTGTTTCCTAAGGAAGTTTGATAGTTTGCATGTCTCTTTGCCTACGTTTTATAACGAAACCCACTGTTGGTCGTTCTTATGAGTTTCAATCGGTTGGCATTCCTGTTTTTGTTTGTATTGTGTAACAAGTTTGTCAATGTCGGATTGTTTGTATCCGTTATTATTAGCTATTCTGTAAATGTTGTTTAGTTTGTTGAAGCAGTTAGTAGGAGTAAAGCGAGGTGGTTAGATGTTTCATGTATGGTACGATCAGTTGTGGTTGGTTTTTTGTATATTTTGTTGTCCAATCGTGTTTGTTCACGTATCACAGTTAGGTCCATATAGTTGAGTTGTCCGTTTGTTTCTTTTTCCATAGTGAACTTTATATTCGGGTGAAGCTCATTCATATAGGTAAGTTCCTCTTGTTTATTTTCTTGTGAGTCGATAACGATGTACCAGTCATCCACATATCGTCTGTAAAATATTACATTGAATCTTTTGACAACTTTGGGTCTAAGGATTTCTTGCAAAGATTGTAAGAATATCCGATATTGTTGAGGACATTGGATGTTCCATACCCAGACCGTCCTTGGCAATGTATGTGTTGGTATTGAACTTAAAATAGTTCTGTTTAATTGTGATCTTTATGAGATTGAGTATTTGATCTGTGAATCGTCGGCTGTTGTTAAATGAAAGTTTTTCTTTTTGTATGGCCAGTGTTTCATCGATAATTTTTTCCTTTTCCAACTAAGTACTTACTATTGTTAATATCATTGAATGGCTTTATATATTACCTTTAACACTAAATTCTAATTTGCATTAATTTTCTTTTCTGTTTGTTTTGTTCAATATTCACCAACTCTTTGCAGACATCAAGTAAGCATACGGCAGTATTGACGGAAATGCACTGTACAAAATAATGCTTGATTTTGACGCCCCAACAAAAATAGTCCGCATGGTCAAGCTCACGATGCTAAGAACAGAATCTCAGGTCGAGGCAAACGGGAACTAACGGACACATTTATAATGGAATAAGGCTTAAAACAAGGGATGAACTTGCCTTAATACTTTTTCATATTACAATAGAACACGTCATCAGGAAGAACACTAATTTTCATGTCCACACAATTGGTAGCATATGCAGATTACATCAATATTATGGCACGTTAAATCTTAAATGTAAAGGAACATTTCTGAGCCTCAAACCGGAAGCAAACTGAATTAGCCTACGAGTTAATGAAACTACATCTAACTTCATGACTCAAATGAGGAAGGAAACTCCAGTTTGACAAAACCTGACCGTAGGCAACTATAAACTTAAATGTGTGGATAACTTTGTATATCGTGGAGCCGAACTGAAAAGCAGAGGCGTCAAATAGGAGGAAATTGGATGCCGCATTAATGTCACAAATAAAGCACTACTCCCCATTTCTAAGGACCAGAGTTGCGTGAAGGCAAAATAAGCTCCGCATTTGGAAAGCTTTGGTCAAACCAGTGCTGTTATATGGAAGTGAAACATGGACCTTGACGAGCGAATATGAAAAGACGGTGGACATATTTGAACGCAAAGAGCTTCCAGAAATCTACGGCCCAGTAAAATAAAGAACAGAGTGGAGACTATGCAACAACGATGAGTTGTACAATTTTTTGACAATCCACCTTTTTCATTTTGCGTAAAGTTACGCAAATTGCAATGAGCGGGCCATGTAGAAAGAATGAAAGGAAACTGGCTATCCGAAAGAACATTATTGGGTAGAGCACAAGGTAGAGCAGAAATACCGAGGACTCGATTGGAAGACACAATAAAAGCTCACAGCAGACCCTTGTTGGAAGTAAACAACTGGCAGACAAGGTCGCGGAACTAAGATGAATGGAGAAGATTAGTCCTAGAGGGCAAAACCCGGCTTGAGTTGTTGCACCATAGATGATGATGTCCTTTGACCGGTCCAAAAAGGAGTGGTTTATTCAAAATTCGAAGCAGTTTGGCTTTCAAAAGAAGAAGAGTAGTTTCAATGAGTTACTTTCTGTCTCACGTTGCATCAATGAAAGACTTGATAAAAGAGATTATGTGATTGCAATTTTTGTGGACCTGAAGAAGGCTTTTGATATAATTGATCATGACCTGTTACTTCAAAAACTTGAATTGTATGGTATTCAAGGCATACCGAAACAATTTCTCAAAAGCTATTTGGAGGGAAGATTCGAAAGAAAATCAGTTAATAATGTCTTGAGCAACCTAGCACCAATGAAATCGGGGCTTCCTCAAGGATCCATACTTGGTCTAACCTTGTTTTTGCTATATAATAATAATTTGAATATATGTAAACTGAAAGGTCACCACACATTATATGCTGATACTATACTTCTTTATTCAGGACATGATGAACTTGCCACGGAGAATATCGTCAGCAAGAATCTAGATAAATATCGTTCATGACTTATCGTAAACATTGAATACTTTATAGACAAAATACATTATTTTCAAACAGAAGAATAAGGCAGACAAAGAAATTGACTTTAAAAACTAGCGGCAAAAAATTGTAAAGAGTGTTTGAAATTAAATATCTCGGTCTTACCATAGATCATCGTTTGACATGGTTACCACACACAAATAATTTGAGGAGACAACTAGCACCAATTACAGGAATGTTGAGAAGATATGGAGATTTTCCAATGCATATAAAGAAACATATATTAAATGCATTTATTCTGACAAAGCTACATAATGCGGGAGTCATTTGGAGTCAACCGCCAAAGCAAAACCTTCATATTATATCCAGGATGCTAACTAAAGCCTATAAAAATATTCTAAATATCCCAATTCTCACTCCAACAAGACCAATGTGTTAACGGACCAATGCACTCACCTTCAATCTTGCTAAAAAGAAAGCTAAGTTTACCTTCAAATGTCTCAATTCCAGTGAATAGGAACAAATCCCTTACAAAACTATCACAAATAAATCTATATAATTCAAGAAATCCGAACAATATTATAATACTTTACGCTAGAACTAATCGACTAAAGAACGATGCAACGAATGATGCTCTGCGTATATACAACAATCTTCCAGTGAAAAAAAGGAAACTCATTATTGGGTTTTAAGAAAAGACTTAAGGAACATCTAATGAATTCAAATTAATGATAAATCGGGAGGATTGAAAATGCAGTATCTTAGGGCATTTTAGACCCTAGCGTCGAGATACTTAAACACAGCTAGTTTTTATAAACTCAGAGTTTTCTTTTAGCTACGCCGTATTACAATTTTTTTTATCTCTAAGAACTGTCCACGAATCGAACTAGACTAGCAAGAAAGGAGTACTTCACAGCATTTAGTGTGCCCCCTTATACCGATGTTTTAGCATTGCCTGGAGACACATGTAAGAATCGGCGACGTGTGAAGTGCAGATCGCACGAGCGTTGTGCGACGATGAAAGAGTGATGTTGAGAGTGGTAGGAAATGGAGGTTCTTTAAAAAAATGGGGAGTATTGCCAGACAATTGAAAGCTATTTTCATAAAAACATCGATAAGAACCTCAAAAACGGAGTTCTTGATCTAGAGAAGCTTATGGATTTTATCAAACAATAGAGGCATATGTACGTTAGGGAAGAGAAAGACCAGTAGCTTCAGCTTCCGGCAGTATCAAAAGGGAGGCAGGCAGGCCAATCGTATAGGGGCATCTCCCTACACTCATCACTTGTGAAAATGGTGGAAAGGGTTATGGTCCAGAGATTGGGAGAGTAAGTTTCTGAGATCGGTTGGATAAGCAGTACGATTTTCATATGTGACGTGGCATTAACGTTGCATGACTATATGTCATGTCTACGGCACGTGCAAGTGAGCAAAAGTATGTCCTGAGAGTCTTCATTGACTTCAAGGGTACTATTGACCACCCGAGATGGCCGGCAGTCTTCGCTAAACTAACTTCAGTTTGTTCCAAGGAACTAGGGCTTTGATGAAGCAACTTTCCAGGCAGAAGTGCATTTTTCCAGGGGCTGTGTAACAAAGTGGAAACGTCAGTGTAGAAAAGATGTTCTCAGGGGGTCGATAATGGGTCTTTTTATATGGAACTTTGTTATGGATGACTTGTTGGCAGAGCTCTCTGTTGCTTGCAATCTTTGTGCATATGCTGATGACTTACTGTTTTTGGTTGAAGGTCGGAACTGGAAGATTAGTCCATGCAGTATATGTGCATGTTGTAGCAATAGTGTAACCAATTGGGGCTGACTATCTCTGTAGAGAAGACATCAATATTGCTTCTGAAGGGTGCACTTAGTCCGAGTCGTCCACCATGGGTACGGCATGAGGAACACTCAGTCAAGTATAGAGTTTTTCATTTAAGATATAACAATTTTGTATCTTTACATGAACGTTATCTAAAGTTATCATTTTTATCATCGCCAACCAGCAACGTTTGGAAATTATTAAAAATTACTACCAAAATCCTGAGTCGGTGGTCGCCAATTTTCGACCGTAATAATCGTTCCACCCAATAGGCTGTACGTACTTTAGTGGATAAGTTCGAGTTCAAATTTACGGTATGTGATGTTCCAATACCAAAAAGATGTCGTACCACTCACTCAAGGCGAAGGAAAAATCCCAGCTGTAAGTGCATCAATTCAAAATGAGCCAAATCAGTCAATATCATGTCGTTCACAAGAATCGGGTATTTTCCAAATGACACTGTGGCGAAAAGATCTTGACATTTAAGATCAAATTTACTCAAGAATTCAAGCCACTTAATTATTCGAAACACCGATGATTCTCCAATTGGGCTCTGGCAAAGCTTGAAGAAAATGAAGAATATCATCGAAAAATCGTCTTCAGCGATGAAGCTCATTTCTGGCTCAATGACCTTATTAATAAGTAAAATATCCAATATTTGTCAGCAACAAATCCACATGTGCTTCTTGAGATGCCGTTCAATCTGCAAATAATTACTGTTTGGTGCGGTTTTCATGCCGGCAGTGTAATTGGGCCGTATTTTTTCGTGGATGAAAACGACCGTCATGTTATCGTCAATGGAGAGCGCTATCGAGTTATGTTGGAAGATTATATGTGACCGAAATTGGATGGAATTGACATCAACAAAATGTGGTTTCAACAAGACGGTGCCACTAGCCACACAGTATGCCTCACAATCGATTTATTGAAAGGCAAATTTGGCAAACTTGTTATCTCGAAACATGGTCCGGTCGAATGGCTGCCTCGTTTATGTGATGAAAGCCATTGGATTTCATTTATAGGGTAGGCTATATCAAGCCACTGATCTACGTTAATAATCTTGCAACTTTAGAAGAGCTCAAAGACAACCTCCAACGTGAAATCACCAACCTTCAGGTCGAAATATGTGCCAGAGTGGTTGAAAATTGGGTCCAAAGAATCGATCATAGTAAACGGAATCGTGGTGGTCATATGAACGAAATCGAATTTCATTCATAAAATGTAATGTTTGCACTACAGCTGCAATAAATTTAAACTCAATATCTTAAATATTTTTGTATTTTGTTAAAAGGTAAAATGGTTATGTCCCTAATGGAATACCCTTTATAAGACACCGGTTAAATACTTGAGAATTCATGTGAATGAGAGGCAATCCTTTTGGGAGCATTTCAGGCGTATGAAGAGACGTCTCAAACTTCTAGCTTCGATGCTGTGATGCTGGTTTTCGAGCCTTATCGTGAAGGTTTTTGCGACAGACGACGTTTGGAGGCTTGCGATGTCGAATTTTCGTTGAGGGCTAGACTTCATTAAAAACACCTTAAACACATGTCATTGATAGCTTAATTTGAGCTATGATCCAAGTTACAACTGGTTCCTTGGATGTATGAACGTCAAATATGCTCAAAGCCCACCTATGTTGGATCAGAAGATAGACGATTTGGTTTCCATACGACGATACCCAGGTCATTTTATATATGAGTCAATTTTGGAAGCAAGTCGAACGTATGACTAGATTTCTGTTGCACGTAAAGTCAATCAGGTGCTGGCCATTTTCATTGGTTTCATCATGGAGGCTGTATCCTCCAGTCATTCGACAAAGACCAACTTTCACGTTAAAATCACCAAGAATTATTTTTCTGACATTTGTTGGCAATGAGTCGGCCAGTTTTCCGAGGTGATTGTTGAACCGTTCCTTCAATTCTTCTTCCTTTCCTCCAATCGTGTCGTGCACGTTTACCAGCCAGGTTTTGAAGAATTTTTCGTTTGTACGGATTGCACATAATTTTTAATTGACTGCATTCAAGTCAATAAAAGCTGGCTCAAACTCTCTATTGACAATCAAGGGCACTTCGATTTCTAGCTTTCCAGCAGGCTTGACACTTTTGAATATTGTGTGCGATCTTAATATCACTTCTTGTCCAGTTAGCTTCCTGGATTGCTAGTATGTTTAACTTATATTAGTTGGCCTGTTATAAAAGGTCCTTAATAGCGCCAGGGTAGTTCAGTGTTGTAACTTTTTAGAATTTAGTGCGTCAGCCCTTTTTTAGTGCCTTTGTTGTTGCCATATGTTCAACCCTTTCCAAGGCTTGGTTGAATGTGATTCCAGCCCAATTTATTTCTTAGATTACCAGTCTGCTTAGTTTATATTGACTAAACAGTTTTTAATGGTCTTTAACAGTGCTAGGTTTTTTTCTGCCATTCCAGGATCCAGTGCCTTAGCTCATTTTCGGTTTAGAGATCGTTACCATAGGTCCAATCCATTCCAAGGCTTGGTTGCAGGTTTTCCAGGGACGGGGAGTAAGCCCGTCGACTAACTTCCATTCTGGCCGCATGGTTCTTACTTTCCTTGCTTTATCAGGCGCGGAAGCTTTGCCTTGACCCTTTTACATCCTCTCAAAGAAGATTTAAGTACAATGTAGTACTAGAACTGTAGGTTTATTTACATTGATTGGCAATTCTCGGCATTTAATTTCCTATCATTGGGGAATCAGTAAACCAAATCTGTGACCCCGAGACTATTTGCTACCATTTGGTTGTGGGATTTGGGATGAGGAATCACGGAAGCTGTGGGTTCGGGAAACAAGGGGATCCCTTTTCATTTCTCAAATAAGCTTGGGACTGGCTACTATGGAGTTCGCATATCTAATCAATAGATATTGACATTTTCATTTTTGTAGTTGTATACGAAATGCAATACCTTGGACTTAAATATATCGAAACAGAATTCGAGTATTATGAATGTTGCAGACTTCGTGTACGTTGGATTTGGCATAATTTTCATAGATGATAGACACTCGAGTAGAAATCAGTTAAGGCATGCCTTAATGGGCATTAGAGAGGAAACAGTGGAGCTTGCCTAAGTTAGGCATGCTTAATGTGCGCCTAATGGGGCCCTTATGGGGCATTAGGCATGCCTAATGGGGGTGCTAGGCATGCCTAATGCGGGCACTAGGCATGCCTAATGCGAGTTTAATAGCAAACTTATTCGGCATGCCTACCTGAAAATTTTTGGAAAGTTCGCGATTTATTGCAATTTGGAGAGAAAAAAATATCCAAATGAAATTTTGCAATTGATAGTTAGATGAAGAGTTTTTCACATTTTGTCACTTTTTTTTTTTTTTTCTATTTTGTGGTAGGGAGGTGAAGGCATTTATGCCCGCCGAGTCTGGCAGTGTGGGACTCCCATGGAGGATACCCTTGGACTACCCACTAAACACCTCCCCTCTCAATCTGAGAACCTAGCCTGGAACCGTTTGACACATTACTTCGGGCCAGGTCTCGTTTTGTTACGCCGTGGGGCGCCTTCAAGCTGGGAAATCCCTTTCCTAGCGGGAGGGGAGGGGGGAAGAGGAATTGCCAGAAGAGCGATCCCCAGCCCCAGCGCCTCCGGCTGCTGTGAGTCCCTTTCATATTTTAGGACTGCCCGAGCATAATGTGCCACCTGGTTCCATTTGTCAACCGATTCGAGCATCACCGCAACTATATTATCCGGGGTGAGCTCTCCCGTCTCCCTGTAGAGTTCCCTTCGCAGCCTGGCCCATTTCGTACACGCAAAAAATGTGTGACAGGCATTGTCCTCTTCTCCTGGGCAAAACCGACAATCGGGAGACCGTGACTTGCCGATCTTGTGCAGGTAAGACTGAAAACACCCGTGCCCGCTCAAAAGCTGGGTCAGATAGAAGTCAGTCTCACCATGCTTTCGATTTAGCCACGGTCTCACATCCGGGATGAGGCGCGCAGTCCACCTTCCCTTCGTGCAATTCCTCCAAGACTGCTGCCAATCGTTGAGCGAGCGTTGTCTCTCCTCGTGGACAACCATCTCCCTCGCATCCTCGTTTCGGCGCAGGTAAATAGCGCGGCGCTCTCTAGCAAGGAGGGCGACAGGTATCACGCCTGCAACCACTCTCACCGCCGAGTCGGAGACTGTTGGATACGAAGATGCAATTCTCAGTGCTCCTCTTCTCTGTACCTGTGCCAATCGTTTTCGGTATACCTCCTTGCTGAGAGCGTCGCCCCATACCTCTGCTCCGTACAGTAGCACTGACCCTACAGCACTCATCAAGAGGCGGCTTCTTGATGGGCTGGGTCCCCCTACGTTGGCCATAAGTCGACTCAGGGCCGATATTCCCGAAGCAGCCTTCTCAGCCGTTGCCCTGATTTGCTCAGAGAAACTCATCTTCGAGTCGATCAGTAGCCCCAGATACTTCACCGCTGGCTTCGATTCGATCTGTATATCTCCAATACTGATCATCGTTACTCTAGGGATTCTCTTTTTTGTCAAGATGACCACTTCGGTTTTCTCCAGTGCTAGACTGAGCCCGCGAGTAGTCATCCAGTCCCTCACTCGGCGCATTAGCATACCTAGCCTAAGTTGCGCTTGTTCAACGGTGCGTCCGGCGACCAGAGCCGCAACATCATCCGCATAGCCGACCAAGCGCGACTCGTCTGGCATCTCAAGTCTCAGTAGCCCGTCGTAAGACACGTTCCACAGGTCCGGACCAAGGATAGATCCCTGGGCAACACCCGATGTAACCGCCATCCTTCGTTGGCCCTGTGTCGTGTCGTAGAGCAAGCTTCGGTCCTTTAGGTAGTTCCTCAAAAGCCGCATTAGATATTCTGGAACTTGAAAAGAGTTTTCCAGCGTATCCAGAATATCCACCCATCTAGCGGAGTTGAAGGCATTCCTGACGTCGAGTGTCACCAACAGGACGATCCGTCGCTTGGTGCGACTATATGCCTCTGCCTTTTGGACCGCGTTCACCACCTCTGCAATCGCATCAATGGCAGAACGTCCTGCTCTAAATCCGTACTGCCGAGGAGATAGGTCCCCAGCAGCACGAATCGCGTCAGTGAGTCTTCCCTTGATGAGTTTCTCTAGTACTTTCCCAGCCGTGTCTAGCATGCGTAACGGGCGGTATGCAGACGGCGATTCGGGATTTCCCTTCCCCTTGCTGACCAGCACGAGCCTCGCCACCTTCCATCGTACCGGGAAAACCCCGTCCCGTAGGCAAGCGTTGAATGTGCTGAGCAGCAAGTCAGGACAATGGTGATAGACGAGCTGCAAAACCTCAGCTGGAACACCATCTGGACCTGGAGCCTTCCTTGCCTTCAGGGAGAGGACTGCCTCCTCCAGTTCCAGCTGTGTGAAGAGTGGGCACTCGACTGCTGTTTCACCATGGACAGCGTCAACACGGACGGGATGGGCGGGGAAGAGTCCCCGCACTATCGCGTCCATCTTTTCCGCGTCATGTATACAAGGCTTCCGTAGGGCACCAAGTTTCCCCATGACCAGCTTGTAGCCAAGGCCCCACGGATCCCTATTTACATCGTCCACGAGGCCTTGCCAGCATCGGGCCTTGCTCTTGTTAATAAACCTGCGAAGATATTTCCTGCTGGACCTGTATGCTGCTAGCCTAGTGTCTGCCTCCTCCCGTGTTCGCGCCCGCTGGGCCTCTCGCCGAAGTTTGTGACACTCGCTTCTTTGTTCGGCGATCTCGTTTGACCACCAGTAGACTGGAGGCTTACCATGTCGGGGTCTCCGGCGGGGCATGGAAGACTCGCAAGCAGCTATGATGGTACTCATAGTTGAGTTCACCAAGTCCTTGGCTGTAGGCCCTCCACTCCCTGGCGGAGCTCCCAGCAACGGTGCGCCTGCCGTAAGCGCGTCAGTGAACTTCTCGACGTCCATCCTCCCAGTCCTCCATCCGAGGATTGAAGTTTGGGCATATGCACGCAGAGTGGCACCGTCGTGAATCTCAACAGCTATATACTGGTGATCACTAGCCGACTAGTCCTCTAGTACTCGCCAGTTGTGTACTCTAGGTACCAGGGACTCCGAAGCGAGTGTCACATCGGGTATGGTTCCTACGCAACCCCAGCGGCGGAAAGTAGGGGTGTTACCAGTATTTAGGACAAAAAGCGCTGTTCTGGCCGCCATGTCCAATATTTGCTTTCCCCTTGGGTCGGATTGTGGCATACCCCATTCGATGGCTCTAGCGTTGAAGTCTCCCCCGACCAGCATGTGGCCCTCTGTGTTCGAGACAGCGTCCTCCAGGGCATCGAGTTTGGTTCGAAAGGATCGCATTGCCTCGTTAGGCGTCAGATAAACACTGAAATATGTTATCCCTGAACACCGCACCCACACAAAACCATCCCCGCGTCCATGGCCCTGCACCTGAAGGCGGGCGCTGTCTCGAACCCAGATGGCCGAGGTACCAGTTTTGTCAGGGTACCACGCTTGCGAGTCCTTGTTATGATGTTGCTCGCTCAGCAACAGCAAGTCAGCTTTCTTATCCCTCGCAAACTGCTCAAGTAGGTCCTGGGCGTTTGTGCTTCGGTGCCAATTGACCTGCAGGATACGAGTCATTTGTGTATCGATTTGGCTTTAGTTAGGGCCTCCTTGAAAACCCAGCATCTCCCTGTCCCCGGCTCATGTTTGAGGTCGCCGGGTGCTAGCTTAGCGTCCTTGCAAAGAATGCATTTTGCCTCGTTCGTGCACTCCTTCCTTTTGTGCCCCGTTTCACCACATTTGTAGCACAGAGATCTCCTGTCGGGTCCCCTACAGCCATACGCGGTGTGTCCGTATTCGAGGCATCTGAAGCAGCGGATAGGGATCACTCTTCTCCGTATCCTGCAGATCACCCAACCTATCTTAATTTTGCCCTTCGCCAGGATTTGTTGGGCGTCTTTATCAGCTAGTTCGACAATAGCCATGCGTTGCCCCCATGTGTTTTCACGCGTCAATCTTGCCTTGACTTCACTTAAGCTGGGGAACTCCCTCCTAATGGCATCCTCTACTTCAGCTTTGTCCGTGACGCAGTCGAGGTCCCTGATTTCCAGGGTGGCCATTGGTTCGAGCGAGGCAACCGTTGCCGCATCTCCAAGAACCTTTTGAACCGCGTCACGGAATGCATCTTTGTTTGTGGCCTCTGGCCCGAATTCCACCAGCAAGCCGCCGGTCCGGGTTGGTCGAACTGCTTTGATGGCAGTTTTGGTGTCGTCTGGCTTGACCGCTCCTTTAATTTCACGGAGGACATCTGCGTAGGTTCGGCCCTTAGTGGGTTTAATAAGCAGTGCCTCTCGCAAGGGTTTGTGCCGCGGTTCGCTTTTTGTTTTCTGCGGTATAGCGGGGGGCTCCTTGTTCTCTTCGTGGTTGAGCTCTTTGTCTTTTTTTTCTAGGAGTAGCTTTTTGGCCGCTTTTTTCGCTGCCTTGTTTCGCACCACATGAAACTCCTCGCCTGGAGTGTCAACTTCGTTTATGGTCTCATCCTTCCTCCTTTTCTCACAGTCGCCTTCAATTGGGCTACCGGCCATTCTTTTGCTGCTGCTAGGACCCACTGATGCCTCGAGGGAGAGCGTGTCTTTTTGGTGCTTTTCGGTTGCAAGCCACCTCCGCCTGTAGTGCGTTATGCGGCCAAAAAGCTCCTCCAGTTCAAGAATGCCATTCTTGACACTCTTGCCTATGTTTTTCTGCACTTCGCAGGCAGCCCTCAGTTGTTTGACGATATTCCCCGCTTTCCGAGTAAGCCGCTCCTCTTCGGCGCGGTCAAGGGCGATTGTGTTATTTGGCGCCACCTCTTGGGAGAGGCCCCCGTTTCCTAGCCCTTTTGCTTCTATCGCTTGGATCGCGTTTGAAGTGGCGTCGGCCAACGGCAAAACTTCTCCCTCCCCCATTCTTACACTGGCCTCCGTTGGTGTCGCAGCTTGATCCGGATTGTGTACGTCTTGCACTGGGCGCTCCGGGGTGCGCATAGTCCTTCTACTGCGCCCAAAGGCTGCAATGATGCCAGGTTGCACAACGCACTCTGCCTTCTTTCGTTCGTTAGTCCGTCTGTGGTCTGTCTCCGATGATTTAACCTGTGGTGTTGACTTTAACAGTGTTTCTGGGGTTTGCTGCCTTCCCCCCGCAATCGGTGACTTGTTTTATCGGTGTTCTTGCCAACAGCGGTTTTTGCCTGAAAGGGTTCTCCGTGCTAGCGTCCTGTTTGCTTGTGGTTTCATTTGTTTGCTCCATTTTATTGGGTCCCCCCTCGGAGCCGCTATCTCCGTTCGTGTGGGTAGTCGCCTTTTTGGTCCCATGGTTATCTTTGCAGAGCAGGGAGGCCATGCGAGGGTTGGCACAAGCCCTTATGGGGACAAGTGCTCAGAGCCAGACCAGCGCTAATCGGGAGTCCGTCTCAACCGAACCTACACCACCAACCCAATGGTGCGAACTTCGAACGTACTCCGAGGCCTGCCAAGGTTTTACCGGGACGGAGACGGTATGATAGTTGAATTGGAGCCGTTCACACACGAATTTCACCTCGGCGCTACTGTGCAAAGCAACTATGTCCAAACCATCACATCCGCCAGCCCAAAGCGTCAATTCCAGTTCGTTGTCCAAAGCGTAATCCAGATACAATAAGAGGGAACCTCACGGCACCCCCCATATCCTCGGGTCCGTGGGGGCGGCACTCCCCAAAGAATGCTAGCCTCCAAGAATGTTCTTGTCGACCGGCTTTCTCCCTGCGGGAATTTCCTCGGGTACGTGGGGGCGGAACTCCCCAAAGAATGCTAGCCTCCAAGAGTGGTCTTGTCGATCGGCATTCCCCCTGCGGAGTTTCCTCGGGTACGTGGGGGCGGAACTCCCCAAAGAATGCTAGCCTCCAAGAGAGCTCTTGTCGACCGGCATTTTGTCACTTTGGAAATGTCTAATGTGGGCCTAATGGAGCCCTTATGGGCATGTGTAAGTAAGGTATGCCTAATTGGGGCCTACATAAGCATCCCTAGCTTAAGCAAAATTGATAATTTCGCAATTTAGTGTAACGTGGAGAACGACAAAAATAACCAAATGAAAGTTTTGCAATTCAACGTGAGATTAGTGATTTTGCACCGTATCTGCCTAACCACCGTATCTTCTCCCTGACTAAATACAGTATATTTCGCACAAAAAATCTAAAAAACAGTTATTGATTCCAAAAAAACGGTACTTTTCGCGGTAGTAACGTTTCCATCATCGAAATTGTCTTCTTTTGTTGTTATATATTTATTTTTTGAAGCAACTTGACGAACTAATTTTGGTTTTGTTTTTATGTAATTATAATTCTGAAAGCATGAATAGTTTAAGTTAACTGTTAGGATCGCTTTTAATATCTCCACTTCTAGTTGACTTTTGTCGACGTCCACGTTTTGCATACTGCAGAAAAGACACGTCCCACCGATGCTGAAGTTCCTGGCAAACATAAAATATATTCGGCAATCGAAGCCATTTCGTTGAGTTCACAATCCGCATTTTCGAGATGTGTGAATATTTTCACCCAACGATTGACGGGTGAAACGTGGCTGACCTTCCAAATCCTAATTTTTTCGGTGTTGCAGCAGTCTCAAACATACCTGAATTTCATTTTCATTGGCATCGTACAAATTGAATTCGCTCAAATTTTTTATTACTGTTTCAACATCATTTCATTTAGGTGTTTCCTTCAAAGTTGCTCACACGAAAAGTTTTAGCAGCTCAAATTATGCTGTCCATATATGGAAGTAGGAGAGTACAGCAGCTGGAAAAAATAAACTTAAGATAACATAAAATCGTAAAAGGGTGTAAGATGGCTCATAGAATTATCAAAAAATTCGTGGCGAATAGCAGACATCTCATCGGAATCGTGTTCATTTTCTCCGTCGAGTAGTTTATATTTTTCTGGCGATGAAAAATCATCTTTTGACATATTCAAGAAGTTCGTTGTGTTGTTTTTCGCCTCTTTGCAAAATTTGTTTAATGCCGTCATGTGTACTGTGTTAAAGTAGAAACGGGAGTATATTTTAACAACTACCCACTGGATTATATGAGCAACACAGCTGATCCCGATCAAATGCGGAAGCCACTGTTTTAAATGATAGAAAACATCATCTGGCCACCACAAGTTTCACCACCAAAATTAACTTTCACCTTATCACCAATGAAACACACAATTTTCTTTTTCAGATTGAATTTACAAGCAGCTGACTCTATAAGGTCTGATATTATTATCGAATTTTCACCAGTTTCTTCACTAAGATATAAAATTTTACCGCATACTCTCACAGTGGGAATGAAATATCGAACAATAACGGCATAAAGTTTGATATTTCATGAACATGAAAATTTTTTAATTTGAAAACACGATTTAAATATTTTTGTAGCTGTCTGACGACTTGAACCTGTGGTTTGAATTCACCAAATGATAAGCCCACACATCTTCTATCACCGCTAAATTCATATCCAAATCTGATAAAAGATGAAATTTTAAAGAAGATCTAATGGTAGCAACCCGTTCACTAGATTGGTGTTTTTTCGTTTTAATATCCCGAACAATATTTGCGTTACTGCCAGATGCAATTGAAAAAGTACCACTACACTTTTTGCACAGCACATCATAATCGCTTCTTGTTTTTCCGAGAAAAGGATACTTTGCGCGGAGCTTTAGATTTAACGTGTTTTTAACTCTGATTATCGGCCTAATACACAAATTCATACTGAATATAAACTTGGTTTTTGCTTTAATCGAGAGGAATTGAAAATATCTATAGCAAGTGCATCCAAACCAATTCGTGGACACAATCACAATGAAAGAGTAGCCTCCAAAAGTAAAAAAGTGTTAGCACTAGCCACGATATCGACAGAATTATAGAAAAATGCACCGCTACATTTTTTCACTAAGCATGTTTTCCAAGTAAAACTTACCTCTCACACCCGTTTTGCTTCAATTGATTGCTTTTGTTCACGTTTTTGTTAATTTTCGTATTTTTGGTCTCCACCGGCAAGCGAAGGCAAAGGCAAATACAAAAGCCAAAGCGAAGGAAATATGAAGTGTACAGAAACCGAAGCCTGGGCACGATCATAATCAAAAAATCAAATTGCTGCCAAATTAACATAATTTCAACTTGTATATATTTATTGCGTAAGAGTTGCCGTATGGACATTTTTGGTACGTAATTATTTTATTCAAGTGCCTCCATTGTTCTTTTGTGCTATTTAATCGGTAAATTCAAACTTCAGGATCAGGAAAAAGAATGTTTGAGAAAACGCAGTATTTTGTGGGGAAAACGCGGGATGCGATAATTAAGCATAAAAAACAGTATAATATCGCGAGAAACAGTATAGAAATGATGGTTAGGCACGCCCAATGTGAACCAGATGGGGCCCTAGTGCTAATTTGTGCCTAAATAGGCATGCCTAAACTTGTTTAGGAAAACCCCATTCGGCCCTAATGCCAAACGCAACACGTTACCCCATCAACTCTTAAAAACAACATCCTTAGGCAGTGATGGAGCTTTCCACATTAAGGCCTAATGGGGTTTTCCCAAACAGAAAAGTCTTTGTTGCGAAAAATGTGAAAAACACCAAAATTACGTGGTAAAAGATAGTTTTATGGATATTCGTCAAAAATGATAGTTTTCTAAACATTCTTCAAGAACGATAGTTTTACGAACAGTTATCGAAAAAGACGGTTTTACGAACACTAGTTAAGAGCAATAGTTTAACGAACGTTCGTTGAAAATGATTGTTTTCCGAACATTCTTCCAAAATGATAGTTTTACGAACAGTTATTAAAAACTATTGTTTTACAAAGATTTGTCCAAAACGATAGTCTTACGAACAATCGTCAAAAATGATAGTTTCACGATAGTTCAGTGATAGTTTGGCAAAAGTTTTAACGAAAGTTTCAAGATATTATGGTTTGATGATAGTCTACGATAGTCTTGCGATAGTTTTACAATAGTTTGCGATAGTTAGACAGTATTACGATAGTTGCATAATATTTTTATGCTAGTTGGAAGATCGTTTCAAAATAGTTTTAAGATTATTTGACGATACTTGTGCTATAGTTTTACGATAGATGTACGATAGGTTTATGATAGTTTTAAGATACTTTTGCAATGGTGTTGCGATCAGTTTACGAAAGTTTTACGATGATTTTAACTGTGTTACCATAGTTTCATGAATATCTTATGCTAGTTTTATGATCATTTTAGGGAGGCTAACCAAAAATTCGTTTTCTGGGCATCCATATTCTTCACTTTACAAATTAAGTTCCTATTTAGGCGGTGATGGGGCTTGCCTAAACAGTTCCTAATTTAAGTAGTGCTGAGGGCATGCCTTAACATTTCCTAGTTTAGGCACTAAAAAGGCTTAACTAAACTGTTCCTGAGTACACCTCAGAGGAGAATTCGGAAGCATATATATGGTCTCCATGTACATGCAACCAAGGGCAGGCATTGAAGCCTTGCTTCACAAACTTGAGAGTGTCTTCGAGGCACTCCGTGGCAAAGCAATAATCATTGAGATGGATGCAAATGCAAGCTCACCTCTTTGGGATCCAAATTATAGCACGTATTCACCACATACCCGAAAAGTGAAATGGGGTAAAATACTCGAAGGAATTATCAAAAGTGGGGCCTGATAGTTCGTAACGATTCAAATGAACCTCCAACGTTCAAGGGGCATGCGCACAGAAGGGAAACATATATCGATGTAACCTTAGCCACACCTGAATTTGCTGCAAGATCAGTCAAAAAATGGAAGGTTAAAGACGATATTACAACCAGTGACCACAGGGCCATTACCATGACTCTGGGTTGGGGGGCTGAAAAGGGTGGAAACTACCATGAGCTGCAAAGACTCCCCCGGTTCAATATCAGGCGAGCTAACTGGGAGCCATTTGATGCTACTCTTCAAAAGGCAATCTTAGAAAGCACCCTGGCATCCGAGGAGTGGAGCTTTACTGCTGACCAGGCAGCAACTTACGTACAAGACTGCATTCAGATTGCTTGTACGTTGGCGATACCGCGCAAAAAAGTCTACTAGAAACCACTTGCTGGATGGACAAGTGAAATTAACAGCCTGTGCATTGAATCTCGAAAAGCCAGGCGCAAAATGCAAAGGCTGCGCAACACTGCAAGATTTGAAGAATCACTAAGGGAGTACAAACAAGCTCTGAAACTTTCAAAGCAGCATTGAGAAGTTCAAGAAGGTCCAGTTGGGCGGGTCATGTTGCTACCGAAGGGAATGAAAACCCATGGGGGATTCCATATAAGTCAGCCACAGATAAGCTGAGAAAAACACAGCCTCTTGGCTCACTTAGGACAATAAGTGGGTTTACCAACTGCTGGGAGGAATCCGCGAGCGCAATACTTCATGCACTTGTTCCTGATGATAACGCAGCATCTGATACAAGTGAGCAAGCCTCCATCAGACAAAACTTTGATAACTTTGAAAGCAGTATGAACGGCTGCTTGACACCAGTCAGCCCACAAGAACTTATGTCTTGTGCCAAGCGTATGCGAAATGGGAAGGCACCAGGTCTGGATGAAATTGAAGCAGATATCATGAAGAGGGTTGCCACTACCCAAACTTGCAGAATGCTGCAGTTGTATAATAAGTGTCTTCATGAGCAACTGTTTCCGAAAATCTGGAAAAAGGGTTCATTACGGGCAATATATAAAGGGGATGGAAAGGCTCGACAAGACTCCAAGTCTTACCATCCTATTTGCCTATTACCTTTCGCAGGGAAAATACTTGAGAGGATATTGCTGGATGGACTGCAAGAACTCTTCAGTACAAACTCACGTGCGTCACTAAACCAGTCTGGCCTTAAGAAGGGACTCGGAACAGAGGACGCAATCAATACGGTGCTAGAAACTGTTGAGTCTTCAAACTACAAATACGTATATGCTATTGCTTTCGACATTGCTGGTGCTTTCGATAACTTATGCTGGCCAGCAGTTCTGGACGAACTTACAGCGTGAAACTGTCTAGACTATGCCATGGTGATGCTCAAAAGCTACTTGACGGATCGGCAAGGGGCCATAACTGAAAATTTCACAGAAGTGGGTAAAAATGTCAATAAAGGTTGTCCACAAGGCTCAATCTTGGGTCCATCCCTGTGGTACCTAGTTTTTGATGGGCTTTTGAGGGAACTTGATGCAAGGTATGATAGTATCATACCTTTTGCCTACGCTGATGATATTATCTTCTTGATTAAAAGCAAAAGCAGGGCATAAATTAAATCAAAGTCAAACCAATGCATCCAAATAATTACAAACTGGTGCAGAAGAAACAAAATGTCACTTTCTGTCGGAAGGATGGCAAGCGATATTACTTAAGGGAAGACTAAAGAGATACCCAACTGTAAGAATTGATGGTAAGCTCATCAATCACGTGGTTGCCCTAAGGTACCTGGGAGTCTGGCTGAGCTCCAATCTTGATCCCACATCACATATAAGGAACATGTCTGCGAAAGCACGGCAGACATTCAGTAAGCTTACTGGAACCTGCAAAGCTGAGTTAGGATTGACTTTCAGAACAAAAAGCCTATTATATACGGGACTTTTAATACCCATTCTAACCTACGGAGCAATTGGGTGGCGATTAAGATCCAACCCTGTTAAACCGAAGCCAATGGTAACAGCACAGAGATTTGCGTTACTCTCAATTACAGGAGCATACAGAACTGCATCAACGGATGCTCTCTACGTTACTGCGGGGCAGCTTCCAATTGGTCTAGTTGCCTTAAAGCGACTATATCGCTACAAGCTAAGGAAGGGTATAACCTTTAATTTGGACGGTGAGGACTTCAATCTCAGAGAAGGGATTGAAAAACATTACTACGCCAAGAAAAGGCTTCGACAGATGATTCTCAGTCGATGGCAAGAACGCTGGGATAGTTCAACGAAGGGCAGAACTACACATCAATTCTTCCCCCAATGTGAAAGATCGATGAAAAATGACTTGGATCCAGCCAAATCATTATGCCACTCAATTCCTCACTGGGCATGGGAACTTCAAATACAACCTCTGGAAGCTGCGGCTCACTACAAGCAAATACTGTTTATGTGGGTCCATTGAAACGTTAGACCATACCATTTTCGACTGCAGACTCCATAACCGGCGGCGCAGAAGCCTTGTGGAAAAATGCAGACTTATTATTGGCACTTGGCCAGTACCACTAAGCTCACTAATTACAGAGGAAATTTACGGGGAATTCACAAACTTCGCTAAGCATGTCTTAATGAAGAAGGATGGAAACCTAACAGGATCTGAAAGGGGAAATCTAACAGAAGGAGACTGACATGGTTTTAAGGACGATTAGGCTTAAGTTTAAGTAGGGATGATACCAAGGGGGCTAATTTGAAATTCTTTACGGGAATATGGAAGGGGAGTTGATGTGTGGGGGTAACTAGATGGGGTATGAGGGAAGTAAGGATTTTGTTTTTTATTTATTTATATATTTATATATTTATGTATTTATTTATTTATTTTTTTTATTGCAAATAACGGGCATATTAAGCAGAAACTCATCTGCAAATCACATGAGAGGAAAATAACTTCTCGGCAATCTACGGGTCGTATCAGGTCACAATGTTTTTGTTTCTTGGGGTCATATTTTCAGAACTTAGATGATATGGAAAATCTGCAGGGCGGGATGCAAAGACTCGTGGATCAAATCGGGCTGTGTGCCACATGAAGAGAGAAGTGAGCATCACCCACTTAGGTGAGTGATGAGCCGGTCAGAGCTCGGAAGTACGATTCTTTAATCTGAAGGTGAGCAATTGCTTGCCGACACGGATGATCGCTCCGTTCTAAGGAAATGCGTGGCTCGGGGTTGAGCAGACCCACGCGAAAAGTTTCGCGATGCTCAACAAAAGGTGTTGGATTCGAGGTGGCTGATGGTGTAAAGCAAGTCGACCGCTAGATTCACAGCCCGTGGCAGGGTTCCAAAGGGTCGTGCCCCTAAGGAGAAAAAGCTTCCACTTCGAGTGGTAAATTTGCTGCTCCCGCAAGGGGGGAGGTTTGGCCGTAAGGCTCAGGAACTCTTAAGCAGTAGTGTGTAGGTCACTCAGTCTTGTTCCTGAATACACATTTTTTTAAGTCTAAAAAAAACAAATAATCTTTATACATATTCTTGATAAGAATTTAAATATTTACAATTTTCTTTACTTTATAAAAACAAATTTCAATTTAGGCGGTAATGGGACCTGCATAAACAATTTCTTATTTAGGCGGAAATGGGGCTTGCGTAAGCAGTTCCTAAATAATATAGAAAATTTCTTTTTGTGTGAAATCGAACCGAAATAAAATTTCTTGGTAATAAATTACAATTATACGTAGAAGATTAGAATGCATAGCTTTAAATACTTTTAAGCTCGAATGTGATGAGAAGTTAATCACTTTTACCCAAGTTAAACATGCCTAATACGGGCCTAATGGGGCCTTAATGTGGCATGCCTAAATTGAATCAAACAATTTCACAGCATATAATTTGGGCTAGAGCCGTGCTGTTGAGATTTTATGTATGGGTTTATCGCAAGTGTGGATTTTTTAAAAAAATTTGATATCTGGGAAGTATTTTGCGAAGTGAAGATATTGATAAGCACTATGAACAAATTTATATCTTATGTGTTGATTCTGTCAAGAAAGTTGATTATGTTTAAGAACTATTTGGGAAAACTCCATCACCACCTAAATTAGGAAGTTTTTTGGCAAGCCGCATTACTACCTAAATAAGGGACTTTTTAGACAAGCCCTATCACTGCCTAAATTAGGAGCTACTTAGTCAAGTCCCATCACAGCCTAAATTAGGAACTTGTTAGGCAGGCCCCATCACTGCCGAGTTTAAGCAGTAATGAGGTAATGCGTTACGTTTGGCATTAAGGCCTAATGCCCGATTAGGCATGCTTGATTAGGGCCTAATGACTGTCTAAATTGAGTTTTCACTCGGGTAGTTTTTAAATGAGAAAAATTGGCAGTAAAAAGGGTGAAATAAAACAGACACTTTTAGAAAAGCTCTAAGAACAACGGCTTTCCAGTTCTCTTGAAAAGAGTCAAATAAGTTTTATGGAACCATATCAGTTATACCCATTTTTAGGGTTTTGTACTAAAATGCAAAACCCTATTGCAATCACGACCTGTGTCCGTCTGTCCGTCTGTCCGTCCGTCCGTCCGTCCGTCCGTCCGTCCGTCCGTCTGTATGTCACAGCACTTTTTCTCCGAAACTATAAGGGCTACAGCCATGAAACTTTGTAGAAAGGTCAGACGTGGTGACCTCTTGAAAGTTCAAGGGTGGAAAAATTTTTCGAAGGGGTTTAAGGGGGGTCTCCCCACATAGGGAGTTGACCCCTCAAAAAAAAATTTTCACCAATGGTAACCGAGTAGGGTGTCATTGGAAAGGTCTTAATGAGATCTTTTGAAAACAGGTCTCAAAATTGCCTTATGAGTACCGAGGGGGGCAGGGAAAGGGGAAATGTACGAACTTTTCGCGTACCCCCCCCTCGCGATTGGACACCTTCCATCCGAAAAACCTGAAAAAAATCATGAATGTAGGCCTTGATGAGTACAATAACAACAAATACATGAGAAGTCGAAATTCACTCAACTTTGTTAGTAATAGTATGATTTATCGATTTTATGTTTTCTTGAATAAAATCTAGATGGTACCCTTAAATTCAATAAAATTTAGCAAACAGATGACTATTAATAAGATTGATCTTTTCTGAAAGTTTCATAAAGATCGAATAGTATTTAACGAAGTTATAGCGATTTGAATTTTCCTGTATTACTATGGAACAATGTGCCCTGTATTACTATGGAAACATATGGCTATGGACCCATATGCGCTTTTTACCGACTTAGACACTACAGCTTTGCTAGGATTTGCATGAAAGTTTCAGGAATGATAGATATCATGAGGATGACTACATACAATTGAAACAAGTCGAAGAGGCAGGAGAGAGCTCCTAGCAAAAGGGCTTTGTAGCCATTCTAGGATTCGAAAAAATAGGCCATGAATCAATGCTTACAGTACAGAGGAGTGGCCCCTGAAAAAAATTTCATGAAAGGTAGCCGATATGAGTATCAAATGAAAGTTCTCTATGAGAGCTTTTCAAAACAGTTCTTAAACTAACAGTTTTTGCTTCAGTGGGGGCACAGGGGGGGGGGGGGAATACATGAAAAATGTGTTTTCTCCCTCGCGAAAAAAAATCTGAAAAAATTATCAAGCGAGATATTTATGGGTATAATTTTAACAAATACCTCAGAATTAAAAAATTCTTTCAACTTAGTTAATAATAGTATGATCCTCGAACATGACGTGTTTCTTAATTTTATTCGTTGCTGGTTACGGCATTTTGTAAGTTGAGTACAAAACCCTTCTGACATGAGCATAGGTCTGTCTACCCAACTTGTTTGTGATAGTAAACATGTTAGGATTTCTAGGTGGAAATGTGAAAATTGATTTGTCAACACTTCTATTAAATTCATTTCACTTTTTGAAGTCAATTTTCTTTTTTTTTATAACAGTCTCTTAACTTCATTCCAATGAATAAATAAATAGTTAAAATAAATCTAAGTTAAGTAAAGAACATTAGCATAAATTCTTAACCGACTTCCAAAAGAAAGAAGGTTATCAATTCATTGCGTATATATTTTTTTTTTTTGCTTTTTAGGGTTTTGTAAAATAATTTTACAAAACCCTTCTAAAATCGCGTCCTGTCTGTCCGTCTGTCCGTCTGTCTGTCCGTCCGTCCGTCCGTCCGTCCGTCCGTCCGTCCGTCCGTGTGTCACAGCAGTTTTTCTCGGAAACTACTTAAGCTAGAAGCATCAAATTTTGTATATAGGTGTAAAGTGGTGATCTCTTCAAAGTTCAACTACTAAAAAATTTCATAAGGTATTTAAGGGGGGTCTCCCCATGTAGGGGAGTGACCCCCCGAAAAAAAAATTTCATTCAAGGTAGCCGATATGGGTATCAAATGAAAGGTCTTGATGAGAACTTTTCAAAACAGGTCTTAGTTTGGCAAAGTTTGCTTCGAGGGGTGCACAGGGAGGGGAAATACACGAAAAATTTGTGTCCCCCCCCCCTCGCGATTGGACACCTGTGATCCGAAAAATCTGAAAAAAATCACGAATGTAGGCCTTGATGAGTACAACAACAACAAATACGTGAGAAGTCGCAATTCACTCAACCTTGTTAGTAATAGTATGATTTATCGATTTTATGTTTTCTTGAATAAAATCTTGACGGTACCCTTAAATTCAATGAAATTCAGTACACAGATGACTATTGATAAGATTGATCAACCCTGCAAGTTTCATAAAGATTGCATCATATTTAGCGAAGTTATAGCGGTTTGAATTTTCCTGTATTACTATGGAACAATATGCGCTGCATGTATTACTATGGCAACATATGGCTATGGAACAACATGCGCTTTTTACCGACTCAGACACTACAGTTTTACTAGGATTTGCATGAAAATTTCAGGAATGATAGGTGTCATGAATAACTTTGAGAATCAGTTCAGCTAGTGGTATCAGTAATCGTAAAACAAAATAGTGGCTGTTTTAAATGCGAAGATTGAATAACTTTGAGTTATTTTTTCCCAACTTCAACGTTTAAGGCGCATGCTTTGAACACTTGATTCAATTTAATGAACGACTGAAGCTGCGTACCTACAATTAATACTCATAAGTGAAACAAGTCAAGGAGGCGGGAGGGAGCTTCTAACAAAAGGGCTTTGTAACAACTCTAGGATTCGAAAAAATTGGCTATTAATCGATGATAACAGTACAGGAGAGTGGCCCCAGAAAAAAAATTCATCAAACGTAGCCGATATGAGTATGAAATGATAGCTTTCATGGGAGCTTTTCAAAACAGTTCTTAAACTGTCAGTTTTTGCTTCAGTGGGGGCACAGGGGGGAAATACATGAAAAATGTGTTTCCTCCCTCGCGAATGGACATCTGAAATAATTATCAAGGGAGATATTTATGAGTAGAACAATAACAAAAACTTCAGAAGTCGAAATTCTTTCAACTTTGTTAATAATAGTATGGTCTTCGAATTTCATAGTTTCTCCAATAAAATCGTCATTGATATGCTTCTTGACTTTATTCAATCTGGTGACTGCATTTTGAAAATTGAATACAAAACCCTTCTGACATGAGCGTAGGTCTGTTTACCCAACTTGTTTTTTTGTATGTTCACGCATAACTTTTAAACGGAGATAGATAGAAGAGTCCTGTTTTTGGTAAATGATACGTTTTTCTTCCAGTTAGGTCCCGTTTAAAGGATATAAAATTCAAGCAACGGTAAAGGGCTTTTACCGTTAAAACTAAAAAATTTCCGACTTTCTCCCCGATTTTTCAGCGTAACTGATCGAAGGATGCAAGGATTTCGATTGTAGAGATTGCAAATGAAAGAAAACATATTGATCTAAAATGTATCGGAACAGAATTATCATCCTGTCAAGGACTCTGTAAATATTAAAAGTTCAATATGATACATTGATATCGAGAAATTGAATTTAAATAATCTTTCGCACGAAAAGCGCCAATTAGTTGGCACTCTTCAAGGATTTGATGGAGATGCCGAGTCCTGTGGTGATGGATGATAAAAATGATCAGTATCCTTAATTTTCTGCATATACGGTACATTTTCAACCGACTTCCAAAGGAAAGAAGGTTATCAATTCATCACATATATTCTTTTTGCTTATGCGTGAGCATAACATTTAAACGGAGATAGATAGGAGAGTCCTGTTTTTGGCAAATGATACGTATTTTTTCCTGTTAGGTCCCGTTTAAAAGACAAGAAATTCAGGTAACGGTAAAGGACTTTTACCATTAAAACTAAAAAAATGCCTACTTTCACCCCGATTTTTCAGCATAACTGATCGACGCGTGCAAGGATTTTGATTATACAGGTTTCAAATGAAGGACAACATATTGTTCCAAAATGCATTGGAACAGAATTGAAATCCTTCAAAGGACTCTGTAGATATTAACAGTTAAATATGATACATTGATGTCGAGAAATTGAATTTAAATGATATTTCATACGAAAAGTGCCAATTAGTTGCCACTCTGCAAGGATTTGTTGGAGATACCGAACCCTTTGGTGACGGATGATAAAAATGACCAGTATTTTCTGCATAAACGGTACATTTTAGTCCATCATTTCTACCGGAAATAACCAATAAATTACTTCTAAATGTGGCATAAATACAATTCAACAATAGTTAAAGGGAACATTTCAGGATGCTTTTCTCTTCCGCATTCATTCTTTGCTTACCAATGAGCTTGGTAAAGGATCCTTTTTACATCCTTAGACGTAGACGTTACATATAGGATTATAAAATACCCCGAAGAAATAATAAGGATTGAGTGATTGCAAATTATAGAGTTGACTCGTTACTTTCCAGTTAACATAATATGTACATTACAAGATATGCCCAGAAATCTAAAATTAGTAATTTCCATACTAAAAACCGGCGAGAATCGCAACCTAAAAAGAGTTACGTTTCCTGCTATAATTTATCATAACTGTACGGATGAAGATGAAAATGCATAGCGGAGTTTTCATTGAACTATATGGTATGATTTTTAACCGACTTCCAAAAGAAAGAAGGTTATCAATTCATTGCGTATATTTTTTTTGCTTTTTTAGGGTTTTGTAAAATAATTTTACAAAACCCTTCTAAAATCACGAAAAATTTGTGTCCCCCCCCCTCGCGATTGGACACCTGTGATCCGAAAAATCTGAAAAAAATCAAGAATGTAGGCCTTGATGAGTACAACAACAACAAATACGTGAGAAGTCGCAATTCACTGAACTTTGTTAGTAATAGTATGATTTATCGATTTTATGTTTTCTTGAATAAAATCTTGACGGTACCCTTAAATTCAATGAAATTCAGTACACAGATGTCTATCTATAAGATTGATCAACCCTGCAAGTTTCATAAAGATTGCATCATATTTAGCGAAGTTATAGCGGTTTGAATTTTCCTGTTTTACTATGGAACAATATGCGCTACATGTATTACTATGGCAACATATGGCTATGGAACAACATGCGCTTTTTACCGACTCAGACACTACAGTTTTGCTAGGATTTGCATGAAAATTTCAGGAATGATAGGTGTCATGAATAACTTTGAGAGTCAGTCCAGCTAGTGGTATCAGCAATCATAAACACAATAGTGGCTGTTTTAAATGCGAAGATTGAATAACTTTGAGTTATTTTTTCCCAACTTTAACGTTTAAGGCGCATGCTTTGAACACTTGATTCGATTTCATGAATGACTGAAGCTGAGTACCTACAATTAATGCTCATAAGTGAAACAAGTCAAGGAGGCGGGAGGGAGCTTCTAACAAAAGGGCTTTGTAACAACTCTAGGATTCGAAAAAATTGGCTATTAATCGATGATAACAGTACAGGAGAGTGGCCCCTGAAAAAAAATTCATCAAACGTAGCCGATATGAGTATCAAATGATAGCTTTCATGGGAGCTTTTCAAAACAGTTCTTAAACTGTCAGTTTTTGCTTCAGTGGGGGCACAGGGGGGAAATACATGAAAAATGTGTTTCCTCCGTCGCGAATGGACATCTGAAATAATTATCAAGGGAGATATTTATGAGTAGAACAATAACAAAAACCTCAGAAGTCGAAATTCTTTCAACTTTGTTAATAATAGTATGGTCTGCGAATTTCATAGTTTCTCCAATAAAATCGTCATTGATATGCTTCTTGACTTTATACAATCTGGTGACTGCATTTTGAAAATTGAATACAAAACCCTTCTGACATGAGCGTAGGTCTGTTTACCCAACTTGTTTTTTGTATATTCACGCATAACTTTTAAACGGAGATAGATAGAAGAGTCCTGTTTTTGGCAAATGATACGTCTTTCTTCCAGTTAGGTTCCGTTTAAAGGATAAGAAATTCAAGTAACGGTAAAGGACTTTTATCCTTAAAACTAAAAAATTTCCGACTTTCACCCGGATTTTTCAGCATAACTGATAGACGGGTGTAAGGATTTTGATTGTAGTGGTTTCAAATGAAGGATAACACATTGATCTAAAATGTATCGGAACAGAATCGTAATCCTTCCTAGGACTCTGTAGATACTAACAGTTCAATATGATACATTGGTGTCGAGAAATTGAGTTTAAATAATTTTTCGCACGAAAAGTGCCAATTAGTTGCCACTGTTCAAGGATTTGATGGAAATACCGAGTCCTTTGGAGGCAAATGATAAAAATGATCAGTATCCTTTATTTTCTGCATAAACGGTACATTTTTTTCAATCATTTCTACCGGAAATAACCAATAAATTACTTCTAAATGTGTAAAATAGTTAGAGGGAACATTTCAGGATGCTTTTCTCTTCCGAAGTCATCCTTTGCTTACCGATGAGCTTAGTAAAGGATCCTTCTTACATCCTTAGATGTAAACATTACATATAGGCTTTATAAAACTCCCCGAAGAAATAATAAGGACTGAGTGATTTCAAATTATAGAGTTGATTCGCTACTTTCCAGTTAATATTATACATTATAACAAATGCCAATAAATCTAAAAGAGATAGGATATAAAAAAATTTTCAGAAATATTTCTGTTCTGACCATAGTATAGCTCCGGATTTTACCAAAATTGATACAAGAATTTATTCAAATGTGTGATAAAGCTCACAAGAAAAAATCAAAAGTGGAACAATTTGAAACAAAATGGCGACCGCTCAAAGGTCGAAAAAAGTTGAACGATAAAAAAGCACTTCCAAAGCTACAATCCATATTGGATTTTTATGAAGTCTAAAATCAAGGTAGACGTTGATGAGATCATGTATTAAAGGTACCAGAACTAAATTCGATTCCAATGAACGCTGCAGATTTTAGCCGTAGTGGTTTTTGCATTGCAGTAAAAAATTATATTTTAATATACGAGTAAATGATGCAATGTATTCAAGAAACTGAGTTTTGAAAGGTTTGAAATGAAAAAATTTGCCACTAAAAAGGGTGAAATAAAAAACTTTTAGAAAAAAAAGAAAACCGACTTCAAAATGCCCTAAAAAGAATGAAATAAATTTTATGGAAGCGGTGCCAAATCAATTTCCCCATTTCAACATAAATACTTCCAACATCTTCACCATCACAAAAGAATGGGGAAAATATGATATGGCACCGCTTCCATAAAATTTATTTCATTCTTTTTAGGGCATTTTGAAGTCGGTTTTCTTTTTTTTCTAAAAGTTTTTTATAATTTTTATATAGCTGCTCGACTTCTTGTCTTTCATATATTTTTTCATAGCCTTTTCTGAAGCCCAATTCAAAGCCTTCCTACTTCAATTAAGAAAAGATGCATAAATATTCATACATGCGATTGTAGTTTCGAAAGAAGTCCTTGCAATTAAATGCACTCTTTCAATTCAATACGAAATGAGTTTCAACTTTCATCATTTCTTCGTCATAAGCCCATTTTCATTCGCTTGGTAAGATAGTTTTAGTATCCTGCAAGCAATGCCTTTTATCTGTCATAGTCTTCATCTTAAACTAATATAAAAACCACCTCCTGAGACTCTAGCTAACTGGAATTTATAGTCCTTGACCCATTCACTAAAGAGCATTGTTTCATTTGTTACAAAAATAGAAAAAGATGTTAAAGGAAGACGAAGAAAAAACAGTGGCATGTCTCCCCGGCTGTAAGAACTGGAGATAATGTTCAGTGCAAAAGTGTCCACAATGGCATTTGAATGTAGAAAATGAAATGAAAATCCACTGTTCCTATTAGAAAAAGGTAAGCACTGAGAAAATGCCAGCTTTGTGTCCCGGCACAATGGAGCTCGGGAAAAATGTCATCTTTACAAATCGTTTCATAATGGCATTATAATAGCAAATCCTGAAGGCAGTTAGACATTCACACACGCCTGCCAAGCACCACCAACTAGAAAATCCTCTCAAGTAGCATCATGTGGAAAGGATTCGCTCTCCTTGCAATTTGTGTAGTTAATAGCTTCCACTTATTTTGTAGCATTGAAATATGGGGTCAAATGGCATCTGCTTGCATTTGTCAAAAGATGTGTCTGATTCTGAATGATGATTGAGTGAAACCGTTTAAAAATTATTCAAAAATCATTTACTATTTTCTAAAAAGTCTTGCAATACTTTTCAGCACAATTCAAGCAAACTAGGAAATTAATTCCTTCCATTTTTCACTCAATAACAAAGTGCTCAGCATAAAGCTACATAGATACGATTTTTTATAATTTTACATCAGCCTTCCCTTTAATAAACGCCAGCAAGTAATCTTCTTGCTTAATAATCTTAAGAATTCACTCCCTAAGAACTTGAGGACTTTCCAATCTGCGTCTTTGACTCCCCCGCGGTCTTATCTTTATGTCTGGCAATTTTGAAAGACTTTTCACTTTGATGTACCTAAATTCAATAATTTCCTGTGTACACGGTGACAAGTTCATCAGTTGATTTTCCGGTAAATACCGGGAAATATTCTGAAATCATCCGTTAAGCTTGAAATACTTCTCGGTAGCGTAGTCGTAAACTAGGTAAAAAGCTACTTTCCGCTTTCAAACGGTTTCAATCCATCAAATCCTGTTTAAGGCTTCCTTCAGCAAAACAACATTCAAGTGACTAACGAATCGTTTGGGTTTTTCCTTCGCGCCAAAAAAATGAAAAAGGTAAACGAAGTTTTGGCAGGAAAACATGGAAAAATGTTCTGCTGGTGAATAGGGGAATAAATTACAGTCGACGATGGGAATCTAAAAACAGTTGAAAGTACGACAGAATTGGTCGATTTGTGATTAAACTTACAATATATTTTCGAAATGCATAATAAATTTGGTGGAAAAATTGCCTTGAACTCAAATTCGGTTACAAAGCTCCTTTTACTGAGCGTTGTTCTTCTCACTAAATTAATTTGTTAAAACATAGGATGGACTTCAAACGGAGTTGGGTTAGGTTTGCCCAAATGCTTCAACTACAGAATCTTACTGCACGCAGTTATAACATCAGAAGCTTAGACTCTACGTCTAGCACTCGTTGCGTACAGAGGTGTTATTTTAACGGTTTTCAATTTTTAAGATTATATTTTTATAAACGTCAATTAGCAATGTTACAATACCAGTATACCCTATGTATACTGCCACGAACTGGGAGCTTGGGATGATGTATATCCTATATATGTCACCGATCAAGGATCCCGAGGAGAGAGAGAAATCGCTACATGCCACTTATCTGCTACTACATACTTGTATATGTCAATAAGATCAGTGAAGAGATGCGTTTGTTTAATGAATTAATTTTATTTATTTGTTTAATTGCAATAAGTTCAGTATATTAGTGCTTTTATCATCCAATGTTCTGGAAAAGATCCTCTGCTGGATTGTTTGTAGCAGGAGAGTGTTTTACCCTCCAGGTTGAGGAACCCTCGGCTTGGGACTTCAGACCCAGTTTGCCCATCAGAGACGGTCGTAGGATGCGCCACTTGCTCATGCCTTAGTTCCAATCAGCCGTCAAGCTAGAAACGCGGCCGCTAAACACATCTCACACAACTGGAAACAAGTGCTAATATTTCTAGCTAGCAAGAAAGAATAAGTCAATGCCGGGGCGACCATTTCGCACTCTTTAGCCGGTATGAGTGTAGCCGACATAACACGCACTGAAAACCCGAACTGAAATCTGAAACACAGCCGGGTCAGGTGTACAGTCCACTCCAGATAAATTTTTGTTTGAATAAATGACGAAATTTAAAAAAGAACGCCAATCGTGAAATTAGATATAAAGTTTATTCAACCACCAAAAGCTCAATATATTTACAAAACCTTAACTTGCGTCTAATTCTCCTGTTTGGGGGCTCTCAAATCAACTGACCACGCATAGCTATTCTTCCAGTGCACTGCTTGATAAACTTCTATCGCCAATCTTTCCTGTCGCTGATGTAAGTTTCTATTCCCTGACGCTGATGTGAATTCGAGCTGATAAATATCTCTTCCTTCGTTGAGCTGTTGGATGAATTTCTTTGATAGCTCGTCGCACTCGATCCCCGTTAACCAATGAAAGAGCCGTTATTTGTCTCCAGGTTCGTCATCAGCTCGGTTTCAACCGTCGAGCCGTTAATTTTTCTTCGAGGCGATTCAACGTTCAATTGCGGTGCTGCTTTGCATCAATGACCCTCTAAATAGTGTTCATCGGGTACGTACTAACGTTTCACATTCACTCCGCTGAGTTTCGCGGTCGTTGGTGGTCCGATGGGTTGGCTTCCAAAAATGTCAATTTCCTCAACAAAACAAACAATTCATTTTTGATATCGACTAGTATTGACGTATTGACGTATTGGGTGTACAACTTAATAACCGAAAGCGAAATTTGATGCTTTATTGTGAAAAAATCTTACAATATATTTTATTCAAGGTATTGTCCATCGGTAGCTACAACATTTTCCAATCTTTCAGGCAATTCATGAATTCCATTTCAAAAAAAGTGAAGCCTATCCCGATGAGGGCGTTTTGCATCGAGCAAAATAAATGAAAGTCAGACAGAGCAAGGTTCGCACTATAAAGCGGGTGGGCCAAAACTTCCCAAATAGTTTTTCACGATTCTTGCAACATGCGGCCGAGCGTTGCCATGATGAAAAAATATAGCCTCGTGTCTGGTCGCATATTCCGGGCGTTTTTCGATGATGGCACGCTTCAAACGTATTAATTGTGTTTAGAACAGGTCACTTGTGATTGTCTGGCCCGATTTCAACAGCTCATAATATAACGGCCCCTTCTGATCCCACCAAATACACAGCATAAACTTGGCGCCATGGATATTTGGCTTCGCCGTTGATTTGGCTGGTTGGCCGGGCTTCACGTATGACTTTTTGTGCTTGAGATTGTCATAATGGATCCATTTTTAAGTCCTCAGATACGATCTGATGCAAAAATGATTTCTTTTTATGGCGCTAAAGCAGCATTTCAGACATACAGAAGGGCTGTTCAACGTCTCTTGGCTTCAACTCATAGGGGACCCAATTGCCTTGCTCCTGAATATATGCGGTGGCTTTCAAACATTTCAAAATGGCTTGCTGAGTCACTTCCAACAATTTGGCAAGTTGGTCTTGCATTTGACATGAATCTTCATCGAGTAGCGTCTCCAATCCTTCGTCTTCAAACTTTTTTGGCTATCCTGGGGGTCTTTGATGTCAAAATCGCCACTCTTGAAGCATTGAAACCATTCAAAATATTGTTTTTTGCTAAAGCATCGTCACCATAAACTTCTACAAGCAAGCGATGGCCATCCGCAGCAGTTTTCTTTGCAAAAAATGACCCAACAAAACCTCCCGCAAATGCTGTCTTTTTCTCGAATTTTCGAAGTTATTCATCGTCAAAAGTAATAATGACGCACACAAAATAAAATTGTTTTGTTGACTGATTTTGATAGCTGTCAAATGCACCTTCAAAATGATATATATATATATATATATATATATATATATATATATATATATATATATATATATATGTATATATATATATAAAATCCGAGTTTTCACAAAATGATTTAGTACATATAGCGTCAAATTCCGGTTATTAAGTTGTACACCCCATGTTTAGAACGTTTTTTTTTTTTTGTTTTCAGATAGTTCTCGCTCTTAGAGTGTGACCGTTTGGCGATTCTGTTGTCGTGACGAGCGATTTTCAAGGTTTCATCGAGCATTTTCGGATTTGATTTCAAGGCTTGCTGTTCATAGGATGTGAGTACAAAATCAAATCTCGGCATTTCCATTTGTTTGATAACTTGAGACAGGCTGGGATCATAATTAGAAATTTGACCTATTTTCTTCTGCAGTCTTTTTATAAACTGCAATATTTCGTCAGCTCCTTCACATTTCACCCTACACTCAGCAGTTCAGTATTCAGCAATTACGGTATTCACTATTACTGTAAGATCTTCAGCTGGAATATTTGTATCAGCTTTGATGAATATCGAGTAAACCAAACGATGTCACCAATCTTTCCAATTAATTTGCTTAGTTCTGCTGCCGAAACTCGGATATAATTGCGACATTCTTTTTAACTCTAGTCGGAATTGTCATGTTGGAATATCGGGGTATATCTTGTCGTTACCAAAGTATTCAGCAGTTTTAGCATATTTGTATCCAGGTAAGCAGTTCTTACGAATTAAAGTATATGTAACGTCGAAAGTGACAAGGCGGAAGTGGCTTAAATTGTTTAGAACCTTTGAGGATGTCATCTTGATTTGTATAATTTTGGTGAATTAACTTTGGCATCCCCAAGTGCGACCCATTATCGAATTCATATCCTCGACACCTTTATATGTAACCATTGGACACATAAATTCCAGCCCTTTCGTTTCCTCTAAACTCTAATGTTTTGCAGTTGGATTGTAGTAAGTCGCGTAGCTCTTTCATATAAGATTCTAAATAAAAAACGAACACCAAATATATGTCAATCTTCTGTGTGCGATCAGTGTTTGTTTGAATGGTCGCGGTAAGACGCCTTTTGTTCCTCGTCGTCTTGGATGCCTCCCATTATGTGAGTTTTGCCTTTGCCTGTTTGACAGTAGGCGAACACCCACCAATTGAATCTTTCCAGGACACTGGAAATAGGTGGACGTACATTTTCATCGCAAAAGCTATTCTGTGCTGATGTGTGACCATAGACTGCATCCTAGTTGAACGTTTTTCGATTTCCCTTGTTTATTTCATCAGGGTTCTGTATTTCCTTTCTTGCTTATCGGGCGGAATCATACTACAACTTGTACGCATTCGTTCAACGCTTTCAATTGTATTTTCTGAGACTTGCTGTGAATGCTCCTATCCATTTTAATTTGACTTTGAATTCAAATCTAATCATTTATTTACTTATTACTTAATTTTATTTAAGTATCTTTTTTTTTTAATGTATTAGTTTAGTTTTTTTTACTTTAACATTTTTATTCTAACATTTATAACCTTGTCTTGAGCGGTATCTTAACGATCCTATGGAAGACTGCAAAGGGTATCCGTGACAGGTTGCTGCTTTGTTTAGTTTGCACTTTAGTACCTTTGACTGAATCACGAGTTGATTTCGAACATGATGTTTAAATAAATCATCATAGTATTTGAATCCAAGTACGATGAATCAATGTAAATGTAAATATGTTACGTGTCGCTGTTTTAAGGCGCTTAAATTTTTTTATGGTCAATAAAATATTTCAAGAATTACTTATCATTAGCTAATTAATCCATCAAAGAATAAGTTAATGAGGACTTAGCTGACTAGTTATGTTTAAATTTCGATTATAAATGGAGCTTCCAGTTCACGGGATTTGTATCTACAATCCTTGAATTATTTTTGTTATTTGAAGAAAATTTTATGTATGATTTTTTTGTTTACTCAGAGAAAGTTCGAGTACCTCATGATCATGAACGAATGTGTCGGCACTCCACAAGGTGATATGGTCAGTAGCACGCTTTGGTTGTGTCCATCTACCCAGCTGCAATCCTGATTTCAAACCGGCACGTATCATAACTGAGCAGGCTTATAGTCCATCCAAAGAATCATTCGAACTATAAATCTCATTGTCACAAACGAGATTCGAACCAGGGACCTTCGGCCTACGGGATAAGTGCTTTAACCACTGCACCGCGCGGACAACATATTATATTACTTGAACAATAAACTGACGACAATGATCATGAAAAGAAAATACAATCAAGTAAACTCCGCAGATAGCGGACGTAAATTACAAATGATCGCCAATAATGAAAAAATGAATAAACTATGAACAGATAATGCTGTTTATACTGCCTTTTGAAGCGCTAGTCAAGGAAAACATCAAAATTTAAAAACCGCAGCAGTAAAAAGCTGTTTAACAGAAAATGTAGGGGAAGAAGAATATGTGGCGAACAATCCTGGAAGGAATTTTTAGTGCTGGTGCCACTAATGTGCCACTAAACCTAGATTCTTCCTCTTTGAAGCATTCTCTTGTTCTTTTTCCGTATGTCCCCCTCGATCCTCATCACCCTCCGCTTCAGTATGAAGTGTCACTTGATCGAGTCAATCCAAAGCGGATATCGAAAAAAATGCACTTTAACTTCTACAAGGCAAATTACTCCCTGATTTCTAATTCTTTATCCGCTGTTAATTGGAATACCTTCTATCATGGTCTTGATCCAAATGACGCCTGTGAGAAATTTTATGACTTCCTCAACTCTGTCATATCAGCAGCAACTCCCTTTACCTATACTTGTGACTCCCATGGTACACCCTGGTTGAATCACAATGTGATTTGTGCCCTGACAGAAAATGATCGGGCTCGTCGTATCTTTTTACGTACCAGGTCTTCTGAGGATCGTGTAAACTATACTCAGTTTAGATCTGCTGCAAAAAGGGAAGTAAACTTGGCAAAAGCTTCTTACTTCAGGAGTATCAAGTCTTCGCTTAACTCTAACCAATCTAAGCCATTTTGGAAGTACGTCCATTCTCTTAAATTGTCGACTGAAAATCCCTCCTCATTGACCTTAAATGGGCAGCTCGCGTCATCTCCTCAGGAAATGTGCGAACTTCTCTGTAATTATTTTTCTTCACTTTTCAATCTCTCTACTACGCCCGCGCAAAGTTCACCCTTCCCTGCTTATCATCAACCGACTATTTCCTCTCTCACTTGTTCTTCTGTAGAAATTGGAAATCTTATCAATATCTTGATGTTTCTGTTGGTTCTGGTTCTGATGACATTCCTAATTTCTTCGTTAAATCTGTATCATCCACTATATCTGTTCCTTTAGCTTTACTTTTCAATATAAGCTTATCTACTGGCCTATTCCCTTCTAACTGAAAAAGAGCTTTCCTCCTCCCTATTTTTAAGAAAGGTGACGCCTCTCTGGTTTCAAATTATCGCCCCATCTCTTTATTGTGTTGTTTTTCCAAATTACTGGAACGTATTGTTTACTACAAACTGCTTGCGGCTGTGGAGGATAAGCTAATTACTGAACAGCATGGTTTCATCAAAGGTCGTTCTACTATGACCAACCTTATGGAATTTACTACGGTTGTTGCTGAAGCCTTTGAGAATCGATTTCAGGTAGAAACTCTGTATCTTGATTTTTCTAAGACCTTTGATTCAGTCAATCACCATATTTTGCTCCAAAAAACTCATGCATTTGCTGTCGTTGGTAATTTGTTCAAGTGGCTCTCCTCCTACATTTTGAATCGGAAATGGTTTTAGCTCTTCTCCTTTTGTCCCGTCTAGTGGCGTTCCCCAAGGGTCCATTCTCGGTCCGCTTGTATTTGTCATCTTTATCAATGATCTGCCTTCAGTCATTAACACCTTCTACCTTCTTTATGCAGACGATGTGAAATTATTCAAGGTCGTATCCTCTCAAAATGACCTTGACATACTGCAAACTGATCTAAATTCCTTGGACCTTTGATGCCAATCTAATCAGCTTCCTCTTAACGTTTCTAAATGTATACATGTATCCTTTTTCTCCAAACATTATCCGTTCATTGGTAATTTCTTCACAAAAAATAAACGTCTTAGCACCGTGACTCATATCAAAGATCTTGGAGTCTAAAATTCGATCCTCACGTCTATGATATTGTTTCCAGAGCATCATCATATTTTCTGATCCCTTTCCTTGTATTAAGTTATTTGTAAGTTTAGTTCGCTCTATCCTTGAATACTGCTCCCCAGTCTGGTCTCCTCATTTCGTTTACCTTAAATCCTCGATCGAATCTGTTCAGCGTAAGTTTACGAGAATTTTACTGTTAAAATTTCGTATTCCTTATTGTTATTATCATGTTCGTTTGTCTATCCTTGGAACTCCCGGTTAGAAGTGCTGTTCGTCCTACCAGAAGTTCCAAAATCCTTGATGTTCCGTTTGCCAGGAGCGTGACTTATTTTCACTCTCCTCTACTAAGAATTACGCGTAAACACGATGATCTTCAGCTTGGATCTTTCTCCACTTCTTATCTCCATTTTAAAAATAGAGTAACTTCTGCACTCGCTAAGCTTTGAATTTTTTCTTATATAATTTCTATGTCTCTCTATCTTTAACTATTATTACTATTTTTGTAATTGGATTATATCTGTAAAAATAGCAATGAATAAATAAATAAATAATGAAAGTCTAAACTATTTTGCAACACTCAAAAGATTGACAAAATATATGGGAATTGAAGGAAATGAAGAAGATAAAGAAGATGGTGACGGTAATATTGATGAAGAAATGTAGTCACGTTGCCGCTTTAGGCTTCTACTTCAGTAAGGTTTGAACCGAAAACAGCGAAGATGGATAGAAATGAAGCAAATGACAGAAAATGTCACGAAGGAGGCCACATGGCTGTTAGGCGATAGTCTATTTACGAGGTCTATCTTGTCGAAACTTAACATGACGCACAAGCTGCCTAGTTTCTAGCTAAACTAGGTGCGTACGTAAAGCTACTACGACAATTAAAAGATATATATACCCTTACTCATGTTTCAGACTACATTTAATTTTCTAATTGAATTGGTTCGGGGTTTGCACATTGCGTTTACTGATTCCCCAATAAAGGGACACTTAGTGCCAAGAAATACCAATAACTGCAAATATATCTGCAGTTCTACTAGTAAATCCTACTTAAGCGTCCTTTGTGGTGACGTAAGAGGATGAATGTAAGTCTTCCGTATCTGATAACGGAATTGAAAGGAATAATCATGCCACAGGAATGGAGGTTGGTCGCTTGGCTAACTCTTCATCCCTGTGAAAACTCCATTTTTTTGGGGAACCTGCGACAGAGCCTCGGAATGGACTAGATCTACGGCAGTGACTTCACAACCGAAATAAGTTGGGTAGACAGAACTACGCTCATGTCAAACGGACTTTGTACTAAACTTATAATATGTTGACATTTAGAATGATTTAATTCAAGAGAAATTTTCATAATATGCACAAAAAATATATTCTTGCTTTAAATAACTCAATTTAAACCAGATAATATTTTGTTTCCATATTGCTAAAATCATTGACTGGCCAGAATCTTAGATATTGTCGCGTGTTTTTTGGTTCGCGGCCAATAATTTTAATGTTCCGGGAAAGTGAAAAACGCAATGTCTTTTAAATTAAATTAGAAGAGTTTATTTAATTAAATCACAATGCACAATCACTTATTTTACTATTTCACGATTTTGATTAGAATCAAACTTTCACTTATCTATAAATTTCTATCGCAATTGTCTTCCAAAATTACTACATAATCACGAAAATCACTTTTCTATTACTCGAACAATATCGCTTTTCTATTCGCTTCACAGCCTTACTATCGCGGTTCTAATGAATGATCCCCCACTCATTCAGCTCGCTTTTATATATGGTCTGTAGTCATTCAACCCAGCTCTCGTACATTGGCAAATTAGCGGGAACATTCGAGCAGCGTGAATGAATGGAGCAGTGACTCACTTCCAGATGTTGATGCTTAGTGAGTTCTCGTGGTTTTGAGTAAATTCATTTTGTTGATGTTCTTAATGGTTGTGAAAACAATTGCGACAGTAGCTCACAGAATTATTTGTACATATAACAATATCTTTTAGTTACTCAACTTGTTTAAAAATTTCGAAATGATCAATTCAAAATAAGAATGTCTGCTTCGATGGAAAGCCTATGTAGTAGAAAAATCGTATATGATTGCGGTAATTGGAGGAAATTCAAATGGCTATAGCTTCTGTAAATTCCATTGGAGCTTATGGAATTATAAGGATCTGCCAAAAAACTAATCAAGTGGTTAATTACACGAATTTAATGATACTAATATAGTTTTAAAGACGAAAATGCTAAATCCTGCTACTGTAGGCTTTTCCATTAAGGACATAACAACAAATAAATGAATTTCAATAGATTGATTATGAAGTGGGCAGTGTGGCTAGTGGCACCGTCTGGTTGAAACCACATATCGTTGATTTCAAGTTCATCCAATTCAGGCCACAAATAATCTTCCAACATAATACGATAGCGCTCTCCATTGACGGTAACCATGACATTCGTTTTCAACCTCGAAAAAATATGGCCCAATCACACCTCCGGCATGAAAACCGCACCAAACAGTAATGTTTTGCGGGTGCGACGGTGTCTCGAGAAGAAATGATACATATTTTACTTATTCGAAACGGAGCTTTATCGCTGAAGATAACTTTTCGATAATAGTATCTAATAGTAATTTTGATTAATTTCCAACGTTTCTAGTTCGCAAACTTTACCAGGGTGAGAATGTTGACTTTAATTAACGTTTTGACATTGACAGTTTATTTGAAAGTTCAAGGGTGCAATCAAATAAAGCTACAAAATTGTTATATCCTAATGCAAAGCCCTGTATTAGCAAAGTTCAACGAATTTCAACAGGTCAATTATTTGTTATTGGATGATGATTTCAAGGGCTTTGTGAAAGAAGTTTTACTAAAACTTACGAATTTTTCATCTTATCTGCTTGCCTGTTCATCCACTCGTCCATCTGTCTATCAGTCCGTCTATCCATCTCTCCACTGCAAAGGTCAAACTTTGTGAAAATGTCAGAAACGGTGGTCTCTCAAAAGCTTCTTCTTAGCACTACAGCCCCTCTCGGGCCTTCGCTTCCTGCAAAGAGCGCCTCCGACTGTTTCCGTCCATTGACCGCGTCCTCTTATTCCAAAATCCGTGCAGCGATGAACTGTTTTCGTCAGAACCGCGTTTCCTCGGTTTCCACACTGGCCGCCGGCCTTCAGTTCTCCCAACGAATACCTTCTTGGGTATCCGTTGTTCATCTGTGCGATTCATGTGTTCAGCCCATTGCAGCTTCCGCAGTCTTCCTATGTTTGAGACCTCCGGTTCGTCAAAAGTTTCATACAGCTCATGGTTATATCGAATTCGCCATTGGTCCCCGTGTAGCTTCGCTCCGATTATTCGCCTCAGGACACGTCGCTCAAGGGCGTTCAATATATTTGCGGATGCTTGGGTTAGTGTCCATGTTTCACACCCATAGCATAACAATCACAGATTTGTATACTTGGAGCTTTGTTTTCCTGTGTATGCACCTGGTCTTCAAGATCGTCAATACTGAATAGAATATTTTATTTGCGAGCTGTATTCTTCGGCGTACTTCGTCTCTTACGTTGCCCGTTTTCAATATTTTGGCACCAAAATACACAAATTCGCTAACATTTTCGATACTGTATTCGCCAAGTGTGATATTTTGTGTATTTGAGGTATTTTTCCTCGACTGCGTCATGAACTTTGTTTTATTCTCGTTGATTTGCAGCTCTATTAGTTTTGCTTCGCTGTCGAGTTTCAGGAAGAGTATTTTGGCAGTTATTAGTGACCGTGACAGAATGCTGATTTTGTCCGCATAGGCCACAATTTGGCTCGACTTGTATAGTAATGTACCTCGCGTATCGACAGGTAGCTTCCGTATGACGTATTCCAGGGCCAAATTGAATAGCAATGGGACCAACTCATCTCCCTGCTTTAGTCCGATATTTGTGTCAAAGGCCTCGGTTATTGATGCGGACTTGGGAGATCGTCGACGTCATTGCCGTTCTGGTAATACGGACTAATTTGGCTGGGATGCATTATTTGGTACAGTACGTAACGATCAATACTGTTGTATGCTTGCTTGAAGTCAGCGAAAATTTGGTGTACGTCTACGTTGAACTCCCAGGATTTTTCAAGTACTTACTCGACTGTGAACAATTGGTCTGTTGTTGATCTACCTGCCCTAAAACCCCCTTCACACTCCCCAATAATACTGTTGGCGTATGATCCGATTTTGTTTTCTAAGATTTTAGAATATATTTTGTACGCCGTACCTTTTGTGGATCGGGAATATAATTAATTGGCTCCACTCTTTCGGCATATGTTCTTGTTGCTAAATGTACTGGATGACTTTGTGAATAGCTTGATGAACACTACTGCCACGATATTTGATGAGCTCCACTGGAATCTCATCAATGCCCGGCGCTTTATTATTATTTTTGGCTTTGATGATGGAAAACACTTCATTCAGAGTTGGTGGGGCTAATGGAAGCTCTCCGCAGACATCTATAGGCTCCAATGTTCTGGAGCTGTGCGGAGGATTAAGGAGGTTCTTGAAATATGCTGCCCATCTGTTTACCTATTTAGCTCCTTTATTAATGCAAAACAATGTCTATGATGAAACATTTTTAAGAAAAGCCAACAAGTTGAAAATTTCGGTTCAATCGACCCACCAGGCATACCGCGTAACATTTTACCACCAAGGGTAGAACCCAAAATGGTATCTCAAACTTCTTTATATTTATGTAGAATAGCATAAGATCCTTGCGCATACGAAATTTCATTGAAATCGGACTATTATTAAGTTATTGGCTTGAATTATATATTCATTACTTCTGGATTCATACAAGTAATTCAAGTCATTGGTTCATATTGTACAGAAAAGTTGTTTCAGGCCCGAGAATGATTACAAGGCCCTTTGATAGGAGCACCGTCCTTCCTACACAAATTTTTATTTTATTTTTCTGATAAATGAATTTATGTATGCATATTCTGTTAGTTGTTAATGAAATTTTTAAGTCCAGAATAATCAACTTTCAACCGACTCAGCACAAACCAGAGTGTCTAAGACCAAATAACGTCGACTGTTGTCCCTCGAACTATGTAGTTAGCCAAATAGAAAAAAAAAATGTTAATATAGGGTGAAGGTGACAGTCTATTGGGTGGCATCCAAGGTAGAGGATGAAAAAGAAAACAGGAAAAAGGAAAGAAAAATCACTGAACGTGAGATTTTCCTGTTGTCGATGTCACAGCAAACGCCCTGATCGCACAAGGTAAAACGGATGACTTGTAGGGGTTTCTTCGATAAGCCAATGTAACTCGGCTGTTGCAATTTGTCACACATGTCAATCTGCTGTAGATATATCAGAAGCAACAAACTTGATTGAGAACTTCCATTCACAAGCCACACACATCTGTCTCCGGATGTGTACCCCATTACGTATCCTCTTCTACATATAAGACATTGTTGATGGGAATGGTGCGAAATAACCCGTATACGAGTATGTAAGCATCCTTCGTGAGAAACGATAAGGGCGCATTGTTCTTTTTCTTCGGATTCATAGTGATTTTGTTTTATGTGTGGGATCCCGATAGGTGAGAGGATATCACATTGAATGGATTCGAATGTCTCCTTATGAATTTTTATTGTTAAATTAAACTTCCTATCAATCATACACAGGTGGGCGTTTGTGCGGAAGAGTGACATTCCTGTGACATTAACATGAAAATATGTTCAATTTTCCTCTTCTATGATTGACAACGGAAATTATTTAATAGCTGGTGGCAGAATATGTGATTTAGGAGATGTACGTAGATCGACTTGCTAAGATTTAATTTGATAAACATTTCTGTGAATTGTTGTTTCACCATGAATGTTGTGAACAGCATAAGCCGTCACCTTCAGGCCACATATTCAGTACATTGAGAAAAAATTAAAAATATGTACTATGTATTTAAACAATCAGACAATCAATTTAAATTGCCTTGAATTCTGCAACTAAGAAAGTGTGATTCACTCACAAATCCTTTAAACTTTTAGAATCGGAAATAAAGTTTCAATGAAAATAGTTTGCAACTCTGAAGCCAAACAAGGGAGATTAAAATAGGAAAGAAATTTTATAGCGATTTCTTCTTTCTACGAGCCTCCCATTATATTTTCCAATAAATCAGACAACAAACTAAACATTTCTACAGGGAATTTAATAGTTTCCAAGAACTCAAAGCAGGTATTCACAACTTTTCTGAGAACCGATCCTGAAACTTGCTTTGAAATCTTCAACGATATTTATGTTTATGCAAATGTATTTGCTTTCTTTATTTGTTTAGCTATTTACATTAACAATATTCTTCGTAGGAACTTAATAGGTAGAGTTTAACTTGTGCTATTCACCTGCGAAAAACGTTCCCAACTTCTGATCAAGTCTGCGCCACTTCCTCGTATTGTTATCCTGATGCTCGGGTTGTTCAATATGTATGTATGCATATTCCCCATTTAGTACACTATTATGCTAAATAAACTCAATCTACAAAGCCACCACTTCTTTTCACTTCATCCCAAAGGGATTGAGATGTGAAGTTTGTTCGAATTCTAGATGCAGCATCTCCAACTCAATCTATTCGAAAACTTTTGTGCAAACGTTCATGTTTACAAACCAAGTGGGAATAAGCAAAATGAATTATTGTTTTGTCTCTTCATTTCCACTGTGGAATAAGTTTTGAATTTCCTTCATTTTATGAATCGGAGAACTTGAAATTGAGCAGTATCATTAGATTAGGTTCATTTGATTCATGCTAATTCGTATGTATGTATGTATTATAACAATTATTATACAATAGTACATGTATAGCTAGTAGTGCGTTTCTACAGAAGGAATACATCGTAATGAAATTGCAAGACTGATAGTGCTCAAATTTATCCCGCCTCGAAATTTCTAACTTGAAATGGTCCTAAACTGCCTAAATTTAAGAGTACAGTAGAACCTCAATAACAAGACTCTCACAGGGATCTTCCAAACAGACTTGTTATCAAGGTGCACTCCTAGCCGAGGGTCGTGTTATTAAGGTTGTGTTGACAATAAGTCGTGTTACCAAGGTCAGTCACTTTTTGAAACCCTGGTTTTGAATGAGCAATTTAGAATAAACTTAATTACTGCAATATGACCAATTTATTCTTTAAACTACTTGAAGCTTTAAAAAATAAATACCACATCTTCTTATAACAGAATTTTATTTCGTTTTTAAAATAGTTCACACTGTACTGTAAGTGAATATGATCTGTACTGAAAGTGAATCTGAAACAAGTTGGGTAGACAGACCTATGCTCATGTCAGAAGGGTTTTGTACTCAACTTACAAAATGCCGTAACCAGCAACGAATAAAATCAAGAAAAATGTGAAATTCGAGGATCATACTATTATTAACAAAGTTGAACGAATTTAGACTTCTGAGGTATTTGTTATAGTTATACCCATAAATATCTCCTTTGATATTTTTTTCAGATTTTTTAGATCACTGGTGTCCATTCGCGAGGGAGGAAACACATTTTTCATGTTTTTCCCCCCCTGTGCTCCCACTGAAACAAAAACTGTCCGTTTAAGAACTGTTTTGAAAAGCTCTCATAGAGAGCTTTCAGTTGATACTCATATCGGCTACCTTTCATGAAATTTTTTTTCAGGGGCCACTCCTCTGTACTGTAATCATCGATTCATGGCCAATTTTTTCGAATCCTAGAATGGTTACAAAGCCCTTTTGCTAGGAGCTCTCTCCTGCCTCTTCGACTTGTTTCAATTGTATGTACTCATCTTCATGATACCTATCACTCCTGAAATTTTCATGCAAATCCTAGCAAAGCTGTAGTGTCTAAGTCGGTAAAAAGCGCATATGGTTCCATAGCAATATGTTTCCATAGTAATACAGGGCATATTGCTCCATAGTAATATACGAAAATTCAAATCGCTATAACTTCGGTAAATACTATTCGATCTTTATGAAACTTTCCGAAAAGATCAATCTTATAAAAAGTCATCTCTTTGATAAATTTTATTGAGTTTAAGGGTACCGTTTAGATTTTATTCAAGAAAACACAAAATCGATAAATCATACTCTTACTAACAAAGTTGAGTGAATTTCGACTTCTCATGTATTTGTTGTTGTTGTACTCATTAAGGCCTACATTCATGATTTTTTTTCAGATTTTTCGGATGGAAGGTGTCCAATCGCGAGGGGGTACGCGAAAAGTTCGTACATTTCCCCTTCCCCTGCCCCCCTCGGTACTTATAAGACAATTTTAAGACTTGTTTCGGAAAGATCTCATTGAGACCTTTCCAATGACACCCTACTCGACTACCAATGGTGAAAAATTTTTTTTGAGGGGTCACCTCCCTATATGGGGAGACCCCCCTTAAACCCCTTTGAAAAATGTTTCCACCCTTGAACTTTCAAGAGGTCACCACTTCTGACCTTTCTACAAAGTTTCATGGCTGTAGCCTCTATAGTTTCGGAGAAAAAGTGCTGTGACATACAGACGGACGGACGGACGGACGGACAGACGGACACAGGTCGTGATTGCAATAGGGTTTTGTATTTTAGTACAAAACCCTAAAAAAAAAACTCTATGAATCAACTAAATACAAAGCTTCAAATGAACTAGTTAATTCATCAATAATACTGTGACATACTTTTTTAAGTAAACTGTACTCATCTAATTATCCGGGAGTTCAACACTAAATAACATTTGTGAAAAGGTCTATGATTTTTGTTTGCTTAGAGCTGTTTACATGGATGTAGTCCAAAGCGCTATCAATTTCATTAATTGACTTTACAACACTGCCACTCATTACACTTTTTTTCTCAAAAAAATACTTTAACACTTTTACAGCATTTCGCGCATCTTTTATTGTTCGGTTCAGGCTATCGTCTGGGTTATAATCGTCTTCATCGTCTTCTTCCTCGTCCTGTTGAATTGGGTCTGCTGATACGGATTCAACTATATCAGCATCCGAGAGCTCTCCACATACAGCAATGTCATCATCAAAGCTTTCAAACTGTTCGAACTCTACTCCCTGTACTTTGAGAGAGTCAGTAACTTTTTCCTAATCTGACGGAGCAATTACTATTTCTTCGGCGGTGGGTTGGCTACTGCTGGCGTTTGGCTCAACTTCATCAGATGTATCGAAGCCACTTTTTTAGGGTTTTGTAAAATAATTTTACAAAACCCTTCTAAAATCGCGTCCTGTCTGTCCGTCTGTCCGTCTGTCCGTCTGTCTGTCCGTCCGTCCGTCCGTCCGTCCGTCCGTCCGTGTGTCACAGCAGTTTTTCTCGGAAACTACTTAAGCTAGAAACATCAAATTTTGTATGTAGGTGTAAAGTGGTATTCTCTTCAAAGTTCGAATACAAAAAAATTTTTATAAGGTATTTAAGGGGGGTCTCCCCATATAGGGGAGTGACCCCCCGAAAAAAAAATTTCATTGAAGATGGCCGATATGGGTATCAAATGAAAGGTCTTGATGAGAACTTTTCAAAACAGGTCTTTGTTTGGCAAAGTTTGCTTTGTGGGGCGCACAGGGAGGGGAAATACACGAAAAATTTGTGTCCCCCCCCCCTCGCGATTGGACACCTGTGATCCGAAAAATCTGGAAAAAATCAAGAATGTAGGCCTTGGTGAGTACAAAAACAACAAATACGTTAGAAGTCGCAATTCACTCAACTTTGTTAGTAATAGTATGATTTATCGATTTTATGTTTTCTTGAATAAAATCTTAACGGTACCCTTAAATTCTATGAAATTCAGTACATAGATGACTATTTATAAGGTTGCTCTATCCTGAAAGTTTCATAAAGATTGAATCATATTTAGCGAAGTTATAGCGGTTTGAATTTTCCTGTATTACTATGGAACAATATGCGCTGCATTTATTACTATGGCAACATATGGCTATGGAACAACATCCGCTTTTTACCGACTCAGACACTACAGTTTTGCTAGGATTTGCATGAAAATTTCAGGAATGATAGGTGTCATGAATATCTTTGCGAATCGGTTCAGCTAGTGGTATCAGTAATCGTAAAACAAAATGGTGGCTGTTTTAAATGCGAAGATTGAATAATTTTGAGTTATTTTTTCCCAACTTCAACGTTTAAGGTGCATGCTTTGAACACTTGATTCAATTTAATGAATGACTGAAGATGAGTACCTACAATTAATACTCATAAGCGAAGCAAGTCAAGGAGGCGGGAGAGAGCTCCTAGCAAAAGGGTTTTGTAACCATTCTAGGATTCGAAAAAATTGGCCATTAATCGATGATAACAGTACAGGAGAGTGGCTCCTGAAAATGAAAATTCATCAAACGTAGCCGGTATGAGTATGAAATGAAAGTTTTCATGGGAGCTTTTCAAAACAGTTGTTAAACTGTCAGTTTTTGCTTCAGTGGGGGCACAGGGGGGAAATACATGAAAAATGTGTTTCCTCCCTCGCGAATGGATATCTGAAATAATTATCAAGGGAGATATTTATGAGTATAACAACAACAAAAATCTCAGAACACGAAATTCGTTCAACTTTGTTAATAATAGTATGATCTTCGAATTTCATATTTTCTCCAATAAAATCGTTTCTTGATTTTATTCGATCTGGTGACTGCATTTTGTAAATTGAATACAAAACCCTTCTGACATGACCGTAGGTCTGTTTACCCAACTTGTTTAAAACAATTTTCAATTGTTTTTTTCAGTCACGTTGTTCCAGGCTTTAGTAATCATCCACATAGCATCGAGTATGTTGATCTTCAATGGAGTGTTTTCTTCTAAATTGTTCAGGTATAGTCGAACAACCTCCTTCCTGTAATTCACTTTAAAATTTTTGATGATACCTCGATCGAGTGGTTGTAGTTTTGAAGTGGTGTTGGGAGGAAGGAACTTCACGTTTATATTGGTAAGTTTTGGTGTGTCACCGTGAGCCGTGCAGTTATCAATGAAAATCAGAATCTTCCTATTTTCCTTCTTAAGTTGATCATCCCACTCTTTCAACCAATTTCCAAAGATATATCCATCCATCCACGATTTTCTGGTTGCCTTATAATCTGTTGGAAAACTGGTAACGTTTTTAAAACACCTAGGCTTTTGAGCTTTGCCAATGACAAGAAGTCTCAATTTGTCTGTTGCCTTACTATTTGTGCAAAGCAAAACGGTGATGCGTTCTTTGCTATGTTTACCACCGTGGCAGGGATCACCTCTAAACGTTAAAGTTTTGTCTGGTAAACATTTATAAAACAGTCCAGTCTCATCTGCGTTATACACATCTTCTGGTTTGTATTCGACTACTTGCGCTTTGATCTGACTTTTCCACTCAGTGCACACAGAATCGTCAACACTGGCACTTTTGCCACAATCTTTTTTGAACAGAATTTCATTCCTTTTTTTTAAATTATGTAGCCAACCATTAATAGTACGGAATTGGTTATATCCCAAAGTTTTTGCGAACTCCTGAGCTTTTTCCTGTAGTATAGGACCACTAACGGGAAGATTTTTGTCGCGGCATTGTTTGAGCCATCTCAAAACACATGTTTCCACGTCTGGATACTCACATTTTTTTGCCCTAACACATGTTCTGGCGACCCCAGCACCCTCTGCATACTGATCTTTATTTTTTTAAATTGTGTGCAATGTAGTTGATGGAATATTCAATTCCTTAGCAATGTCTGTTTTCTTTTTTGTTGGGTTTTCTTCCACACTTTTAATCACTTTCTGTTTAAACTCTACTGTCATTTGTGTAAGTTTACGTTTTTCAGACATCTTAAGTTCTATTTTCGGTGATTTCCCGAACACTGTAACACACTGCCAAATTTCACGCGAACTCTGAATAAAAATAGCAAACAGTTTTGATACCAGCCACGAATCTGATTAGTATCTGGTGTTTTATGATTGCTGCCGGAAGGGAACTAGGTGAGGAGTTTTCACGTTAAATCATGAGCCCAAAACTTCCATTCTTTTCGTTTTGTGAACGCGGAAACTATGGATGTAAAAGTTAAGAGTCGTGTTATAAAGGTTCAGTCATAGATCTCAACGTGGTACTGAGGTTGGAGTCGTGTTGTAAAGGTTTGTTTGTTTAGAGTGACGTATTATAGAGGTTATTTTAGCCGAAATCTGAATTAGAGAAAAGACTTGTTGTTGAGGTTTTCATTTAAGTAATAGTCGTGTTATAGAGGTATATACAACATTAAATCCTATGATTATTTCACGGGGACTAGAAAAATGGACTTGTTACCAAGGATGCCTTGCTATCGAGGGTCGTAGTATCAAGGTTTTACTGTATTAGGACTAAACTGGGAACGAATTATATAAGAATTTGTAATGATTTTGGTTTATGCTACACTCTTAGTCTACCCCGAGGTAACTGCTGGCTAGGTAGCTGGTTCGGAGACGAGTTTTGATCGGGGGTCTTACGCCAGCAGACTAAGTCTGAAATAAAAAAAATTCAGCCACCGGTTCACATGCCCGATTTAAACGCGTCAAACGAATTCCATTGACTCTACTCTAAATGGATGAAATGAACGAAAACAACTGCTAAAAATACGCGCTCCCGAATATCACCGATGTGGTGCCCGAGATATACTACTCGAAGGCAAAACCGTAAAAATCTATTCTAATAAGAACACACAAACACGAACTATGACACCGCGTACCGACCGCACCACGAAACCGACCTTTCGAGGATTATTGGAACCCTACCCTCTCGGCGGGATACTCACCTCTCACTCGCATTTCCTGCTGGAAGAAAACGGTTTTGCTGAAAAGGAAAGACTCGGTTACCCTAGCAATTCATTTTTTTCGTTCTATTGTATTTGTACTTTATCATAATCAATTTAATAATATCGGATGTTCCTACAAACATAACTCATAAAATAATTATAATTCTAATGCTTTCTTCTATGATTTTCTAGAAGAAAATTATAGCGTTCTTTAAAATTAATTTTTCAGTGGAAATTATCAGATACACCTAAGGATATACATTTATGTAATAGAAAACAAGTTGTGTAGACAGACCTTCGCTCATGTCAGAAGGGTTTTGTACTCAACTTACAAAATGCTGTAAACAGCAACGAACAAAATCAAGAAAATTTTCAAAGACGATTTGATTGGAAAAAATGTGAAATTCGAGGATCGTATAGGGTTACCTATTTCGTGTTTAGGATAGTATAACCCTGCCATTTGACATCTGTTAAAATTAAATGTCATTCAAAGCATGTTTTTTTTTGTTGAAGGTTTGCCATTTAGAAATATGGATCGTTTAGCAGTCAACAAACGCGTTAAAATTATTAAATTTTATTCTAAAAATGGTGATTCTGCTGTATCAACATTTAGGGCTTTACGAGACGATTACGGTCGACATAATCGACCTACACAGCAAACAATTTCGAACACAGTGAGAAAATTTGAAAAGACTGGATCGATTATTGATATTGCAAGGCATGTGCATCATCGCAACATTCGTTCTGCTTAAAATATCGCTGTCGTTGCTCAAAGTGTGGAGGAAGACCCGAATTCGTCGATTCCTCAACGTGTTCTACATTTGGGCTTGTCTTACGGCTCATTGTGGCGGATTTTGCATTTGGATTTGCATCTCCATCCGTACAAAATCCAACTCACTCAAGAACTTAAGCCTCTAGACCATACACAACGCAGAATGTATGCGGATCGGGTGATTGAACAACAAGCCATTGATAACGATTTTTCGAACAAAATTTTCTTCAGTGATGAGGCTCATTTTTCGCTCAGTGGTTACGTAAATAAACAGAATTGTCGCATATGGGGCTCTAAAATCCTCAGGTGATCGCAGAAAGGCCTTTGCATCTGGAAAAAGTGACCGTTTGGTGTGCAATATGGTCTGGTGGTGTTATTGGCCAGTATTTTTTTGAAAAATATCAAGGAAGAGCCATTACAGTCAATTTTGACCACTACGGACGGATGTTAACCGATTATTTTTGGAGAGAAATTGAAGATTATGATCTGGAGAATATGTGGTTCCAACAGGATGAAGCCACAAGCCACACAACACAGGCTAATTGAGCACTTTTGCAAGAGATATTTCCAGGACGCGTAATTTCGATATTGAGTGATGTCAGTCGGCCCGCAAGATCCTGCGGCCTAACACCTTTGGATTTCTTTTTATGGGGCTATGCGAAAGATCGTGTTTACGCGAACAATCCTCAAAATCTTGAGCAATTGAAAACCAATATTCGTGAAGTAAAGGCCGAGATATTGCCGGAAATGTGCCGAAAAGTCATTGAGAATTACCTCAAAAGGATTGAAGCCTGTAAGAGGTCCCGTGGAAGACATTTGAATGATGTTGCATTTCATGTATAATGGCAAAGTTCAAAGTTCTATCGAAATATTTTATGTGTTTTCTTTAGCTTTACTTTCCCAAGCGTAAAATGGATAACCCTATACTATTATTAACAACGTTGAACGAATTTTGACTTTTGAGATATTTGTTATTGTTATGCCCATAAGCATCTCCCTTGTTGGTTTTTTTCAGATGTTTTAGATCACAGGTGTCCATTCGCGAGGGAGGAAGCACATTTTTCATGTATTTCCCCCCCTGTGCCCTCACTGAAGCAAATACTGTCAGTTTAAGAACTGTTTTGAAAAGCTCTCATAAAGAACTTTCATTTGGCACTCGTATCGGCTACTTTTGATGAAATTTTTTTTTTCAAGGGCCACTCTCCAATTTTTTCGAATCCTTGAAGGGCTACAAAGCTCTATTGCTATGAGATCTCTCCTCCCTCTACGACTTGTTTCACGTATGAGTATTAATTGTAGTTACTCATATCCAGTCATTCATCAAACTGAATCAAGTGTTAAAAGCATGCACCTTAAACGTTGAATTTCGGGGAAAATAACTCAAAATTATTCAATCTTCGCATTCAAAGAAGCCACTATCTTGTTTAACGATTATATATGCCACTAACTGAACCGATTCTCAAAGATATTCATGATACCTATCATTCCTAAAACTTTCATCCAAATCCTAGCAAAGCTGTAGTGTCTAAGTTGGTAAAAAAAGCATATGGTTCCATAGCCATATGTTTCCATAGTAGTACAGCGCATATTTTTTCATACCAATACAAGAAAATTCAAGTCGCTATAACTTCGATAAATACCATTTGATCTTTATGAAAATTTCAGGGCAGGTCAATCTTAAAGTCATTTTATTGAATTTAAGAGTACCATCAAGATTTTATTCAAGAAAACATAAAATCGATAAATCATACTATTAATAACAAAGTTGAGTAAATTTCGACTTCTCATGTATTTGTTGTTGTTGTACTCATTAAGGCCTATATTCATGATTTTTTTCAGATTTTTCGGATGGAAGGTGTCCAATCGCGTGGGAGGTACGCGAAAATTTCGTAGATTTCCCCTTCTCCTGTCCCCCTCGGTACTGATAAGGCAATTTTAAGAATTGTTTTGAAAAGATCTCATTAAAACCTTTCCAGTGATACCCTACTCGTATCGATGATGAACAATTTTTTTTTGAGGGGTCACCTCCCTATTTGCGGAGACCCCTCTTACACCCCTTTGAAAAATTTGTCCACCCTTGAACTTTCAAGAAGTCACCACTCCTGACCTTTCTACAAAGTTTCATGGCTGTTGCCTCTATAGTTTCAGAGAAAAAGTGCTTTGACATACAGACAGACGGACAGACAGACACAGGTCGTGATTGCAATAGAGTTTTGTATTTTAGTACAAAATCCTAAAAATGAAAGACATTGGCTGTGTCACGGGCTTGGCTGAGGTAGAAGAGGTCATCGAAAGAGGGTTCCCTAGAGTAGGCAAGATCAAAGCGAGGTCGACACCAGAAAACTATAGAGAACAATGCATGGCCATCACTAACTTTACCGTAAAGGACGTCCAACAATTTTTGAACAAGGGCAAAGAACGAATAGGGTGGGTTCTCTGCGGGATATGGTGAACTGCAGCACTTCTTCAATGTTTCAAATGTCTTGGCTATGATCACACCGCACAAATATGGAACGGACCCGATAGGAGTTTCATATGTTATAAGTGCGGTGAAAGGGGACATCAAAGATAAAAGTATACAAGGGAGGCACACTGTATTCTTTGCAAGGATGCTGATCCAAAACCATGTTTCGGGCACGTTTTGGAATCAAGTAAATATTGGGCTTTCCAGAAAATCCTAGCCAAGGCAAAATCAGAACTTTGATGACCGCATACACACCGCAGTTCAACCGCCTAAAATCTGCTACAGCAGTTTGCGAGGGACATGTAAGCCGACTTTTGCTGCTGAATGAGCAAAACTATGATAAATGTTTGGCATTATGGTATTCTGATGAAACTGGTACTGCTGTCATCAGGTTTCAGAACAATGATTTCCACACGAAGAGTTGTGGACGACGGGGAGATAGTCTCATGTAGGCTCGGTGGTCAGGGACCACCTTCTCTGCTGTGAACGTAACGCCAATCGAATTGATATAATCTTTCCAAGCCAATCTTAATGCTTTCAAGGGCGCTGTTTCTAACGCAGATGGTAAAGTGTACGCTGGAGAAGGCTTCAATGCTAAAGCAATCGAACGGGGCATGCCTCAAGTAGATCCGCTGGGAAAATTAATCCTAGAAACGACATTGAAACTCAATTATGTCTCAGAGTCATTGCAAATATGGACCATCGGATATAAGTATGCCACCGTAGCCGTGGAGAGCATTTGGGCAAAATTTTGCTTTATACACAATTGTTATAGATCTTTCTATCATAATAAAAAGTATTAAGATAATTCTTTAAAAACTTTTTGTTTTACTTACAATTAACATCATGCATTTTGGTTGAACCACCCTTTATATATAACTGACAACGAGACATCATGACCCACCCTAAGATCGCAACAGCACATTCAATAACAAACATTTTGAATTTGAAATTAATGAAATAAAGTTACAATTCCCTTATGGACCACAAACATTGATTTAAAACAAGTTGGGTAAACAGACCTACGCTCATGTCAGAAGGGTTTTGTATTCAATTTTCAAAATGCAGTCACCAGATTGAATCAAGACAAGAAGCATGTCAATGACGATTTTATTGGAGAAACTATGAAATTCGAAGATCATACTTTTATTAACAAAGTTGAAAGAATTTAGACTTCTGAGGTTTTTGTTATTGTTATACTCATAAATATCTCCCATGATAATTATTTCAGATGTCCATTCGCGAGGGAGGAAACACATTTTTCATGTATTTCCCCCCTGTTCCCCCACTGAAGCAAAAACTGACAGTTTAAGAACTGTTTTGAAAAGCTCCCATGAAAACTTTCATTTCATACTCATATCAGCTACGTTTGATGAATTTTTTTTCAGGGGCCACTCTCCTGTACTGTTATCATCGATTAATAGCCAATTTTTTCGAATCCTAGAGTTGTTACAAAGCCCTTTTGTTAGAAGCTCCCTCCCGCCTCCTTGACTTGTTTCACTTATGAGTATTAATTGTAGGTACTCAGCTTCAGTCATTCATTAAATTGAATCAAGTGTTCAAAGCATGCACCTTAAACGTTGAAGGAGGGAAAAAATAACTCAACATTATTCAATCTTCGCATTTAAAACAGCCACTATTTTGTTTTACGATTACTGATACCACTAGCTGAACTGATTCTCAAAGTTATTCATGGCACCTATCATTCCTAAAATTTTCATGCAAATCCTAACAATACTGTAGTGTCTGAGTCGGTAAAAAGCGCATGCTGTTCCATAGCCATATGTTGCCGTAGTAATACATGCAGCGCATATTGTTCCATAGTAATACAGGAAAATTCAAACCGCTATAACTTCGCTAAATATGATGCAATCTTCATGAAACTTGCAGGGTTAATCAACCTTATAAATTGACATCTGTGTACTGAATTTGATTGAATTTAAGGGTACCGTTAAGATTTTATTCAAGAAAACATAAAATCGATAAATCATACTATTACTAACAAAGTTGAGTGAGTTGCGACTTCTCACATATTTGTTGTTGTTGTACTCATCAAGGCCTACATTCTTGATTTTTTTCACATTTTTCGGATGGAAGGTGTCCAATCGCGAGGGGGGGGGGACACAAATTTTTCGTGTATTTCCCCTCCCTGTGCGCCCTTCGAAGCAAACTTTGCCAAACTAAGACTTGTTTTGAAAAGTCCTTATCAAGATCTTTTATTTGATACCCATATCGGCTACCTTCAATGAAATTTTTTTTTTCGGGGGGTCATTCCCCTACATGGGGAGACCCCCCTTAAATACCTTATAAAATTTTTTAGTAGTTGAACTTTGAAGAGATCACCACTTTACACCTACATACAAAATTTGATGCTTCTAGCTTAAGTAGTTTCCGAGAAAAACTGCTGTGACACACGGACGGACGGACGGACGGACGGACGGACGGACAGACAGACAGACGGACAGACAGGACGCGATTTTAGAAGGGTTTTGTAAAATTATTTTACAAAACCCTAAAAAAACCAAGAGTTTGATGGCAACAACGGTTTTTTATTCTACAACACATACTGATGCATTTTGGTCGGTATTGTCGACCATCTTCAGCGCTATGCGCGAAACTACTAATGAAACTACTGAATAAAATGTACATTAACAATTAATGACTTATTGGTTCTATATAATTTAGTCGAATTAAATAAAATGAAAAATCCTATTATCAGACTATCATTAATAGAAAATTACTGTCCTGTTATGTGTTAACCACATATAATATATAATAATCGATGCAAAATAAAAGTAACCGTTAACACATTATTTAGACAATTGAAATAAACTTGAATTTATTGGGCGATCGTCGATATAAGTTAGATTACCCGTTATATGCGTGAATAATGATTCATACGCGTCGGGGTCTCGCGGATTAGTTACTGTTTTAGCAATATTTATAAGCGACCCCGTATAGTGTCTTCCTGTGTTGTATAAATCCAGCAGCAATCCCTTTGTTAATGTCTTTGTTTTTTATGTATCGTTCATGTTCCTTCAGGCGAACTTCAACGGCACAATATAAGCAATTGACTTGGTAGATTCCGCTTTTTAGGGTTTTGTACTAAAATACAAAACCCTATTGCAATCACGACCTGTGTCCGTCTGTCCGTCCGTCCGTCCGTCCGTCCGTCTGTATGTCACAGCACTTTTTCTCCGAAACTATAGGGGCTACAGCCATGAAACTTTGTGGAAAGGTCAGAAGTGGTGACTTCTTGAAAGTTCAAGGGTCAAAAATTTTTTCAAAGGGGTTTAAGGGGGATCTCCCCATATAGGGAGGTGACCCCTCAAAAAGAAATTTTCACCATTGGTAGTCGAGTAGGGTGTCATTGGAAAGGTCTCAATGAGATCTTTTCAAACCAAGTCTCAAAATTGCCTTACAAGTACCGAGGGGGGCAGGGGAAGGGGAAATGTACGAACTTTTCGCGTACCCCCCCCCCCCCCCCCCCCTGGCGATTGGACACCTTCCATCCGAAAAATTTGAAAAAAATCATACATATAGGCCTTTATGAGCACAACAAGAAAAAATACATGAGAAGTCCAAATTCACTCAACTTTGTTAGTAATAGTATGATTTATAGATTTTATGTTTTCTTGAATAAAGTCTAAACGGTACCCTTAAATTCAATAAAATTTTGCAAACAGATGACTATTTATAAGATTGATCTTTTCTGAAAGTTTCATAAAGATCGAAAAGTACTTAGCGAAGTTATAGCGATTTGAATTTTCCTGTATTACTGTGGAACAATATGCCCTGTATTACTATGGAAACATATTCCTATGGAGCCATATGCGCTTTTTACCGACTAAGACACTACAGCTTTGCTAGGATTTGCATGGAAATTTCAGGAATGATAGGTATCATGAAGATGACTACATACAATAGAAACAAGTCGAAGAGGCAGGAGAGAGCTCCTAGCAAAGGGGCTTTGTAACCATTCTAAGATTCGAAAAACCAGGCCATGAATCGATGATTACAGTACAGAGGAGTGGCCCCTGAAAAGAAATCATGAAAGGTAACCGATATGAGTATCAACTGAAAGTTCTCCATGAGAGCTTTACTTTTGAAAAGGTCTTAAACTGACAGTCTTAAGCTGACAGTTTTTGCTTCAGTGGGGGCACAGGGGGGGGGGGGGGGAAATACATGAAAAATGTGTTTCCTCCCTCGCGAATGGACACCCGTGATCTAAAAAATCTGAAAAAATTAACAAGGGAGATATTTATGGGTATAACTATAACAAATACCTCAGAAGTCAAAATTCTTTCAACTTTGCTAATAATATGATGATCCTCGAACATGACGTGTTTCTTGATTTTATTCGTTACTGGTTACTGCATTTTGTAAGTAGAGTACAAAACCATTCTGACATGAGCATAGGTCTCTCTACCCAACTTGTTTGTTTTGGCGAAGAAGGATCTTTCGTAGAACCAAGTAGTAAGCAAAGCTTGCGGGTGTTAATATGTGCAATCTTCAGATTCGTTTTGCAAAGTTCCTTTTTTTGAAGGGCCGGCAATCTTAGGGACATATGCCAAGGTTACACGCAATTCTTAATGGTTTGTTGTACGGTTTTGGTTGAAAGGGTTGAACCTCTTTCTCTTTTCAGTTTTTTCATGCATTTGGCAATCAATTTGTTCATTAGCGCTTTATCGTATCCATTCATTTTAGCTAAATGTACGATATGCTCATATTCATTCCTATAGTCTGCCAGTGATAACAGCAATCGATACATATGATATATCATCGATCTTAACGCTGCGACCGTGTTCTGATGTGAACAAAATGAATCTTTGGTGATGTATCTATCTGTTGTTGTTGATTTTCTATGTATCGAAGCTTAATTTTTTGGCCGTCACGCGTAATATTAAGATCCAGAAAGGGAAGCATTCGTTCTTCATTTTCGGGTTCGATGGTAAATTTCATGGTTGGGAACGACTATTGAGCAAATCAAAGAGATGATTTACTCTTGATTCCTTAACAACAGCGAAGACATAATCTACATAGCGCCCCCAAATCCTTGGTAAGATGCCATCAGTTTTCATTTCCTTTTCTAATCTGGACATGAAGGCTTCAGTTATAAATGATGACAAACTGTTCTCCATGCTACATCCAAAGTCACTCGAATAATATTTTCCTCTAAATTCAAAGCAATTATATTTCATACATGCCTCGATGCAGCGTACGTATACGTCTATATATTCAGCAAAGATGTTGTTATTTTGGAGGTCACCTCACCGCTTCGGTGGCTTAATGAACCGGGTCGCTGGGGAAAAGAGCTGTCACGTCGAAAGAAACTAGCCGCTCGTCTTCCTCAATATCTACGTCTCTCACCCTGTCGACTAAATCATAAGAGTTCTTAACGGAGTACCCTTCAAGGTTGCCAAACTGTTTCATTTCATTGACTATCCATTTTGTCAATTTAGAGAAGGGGGAGTTGACACACGAAGCGATACTCCTCATTTTATCTCCTGTCTTATGGATCTTCGGGAGGCCATATATCAATGGAACTTGTGGATTAGGTACTCTTAAATGATGTTTATTTACGTTGAAAACAGATTGTAAGGCATCTATGATGGACTTAGCATCTTTCACCATTTTATATTATTGAGAGGACAAGGACAGACCGCAAATTTATCCTCTGATATTGACTTCATCATGCTTTCATCAAAGTCCTTTTTGTTAATTATGACCACCTTGTTTCCTTTGTTGGATTTCATATAGAATACATCGCGTTGTTTTAGTGATTTTAAGGCGCGATTTCATGTCATTGTTTTTGCGTCTGGTTTGTTGTTAGCAGCATCTTGTTTAGCTTCGCCGATGACGCGTGTTGCTTTTTCTTTGATTTTATTTTTGATGTATTTTGCGTTGTGATGGAGTGCAGATTCAATATCTGCAATTATGTCAATTACAGGTAGTGATAAAGGCTTGACTGAGAAAATGAGACCACGTTTAAACAATTCCGGTTCATCTTCTTGAAATCTCTCCTGAGATAAATTCACAACTAATCCATTGACATTTTGAACTTCTGTTCTTGATTCGGTGTTATAAATTCTGCTGTTCATTAGTTTAGCTAGCTTTTTAGATTTTATTTTTCGTTTTTTGATGAAAATGATGGACTGCTTTCTTAAAAATTTGCTGAATTCTTGTTCCGCTTTTAGGTCTTTAGTCATCTTCAAGTGTAGTTCGTACAATTCTAGCTGCAGTTGATCGAGGTTGCTGTAAAGATGTTTTATTTCAAATTGAATCCAGTTTTTCTTTGCTACACGTATGGCATTATCGGAACGCGCATTAGGGATAGCACACTTGATTTTTATGCAACTTGGATAGATACTACTATTTTTGCACTGTTTAAGAAATACAGGGTTATCCGTTTCGGGTTGGGAAAGTATAACCCTGCCATTTGACATCTGTCAAAATTAAATATTACCCAAAGAGCGATTTTTTAGTTGAAGGTTTACCGTTTAGAAATATGGATCGTTAAGCAGTCGAAGAACGCGTTAAAATTATTAAGTTTTATTATAAAAATGGTGATTCTGCTGTATCAACATTTAGGGCTTCACGAGCCGATTACGGTCGACATAATCGACCTACACAGCAAACAAATTTCGAAAACAGTGAGAAAATTTGAAAAGATTGGATCGATTATTGATATTGCAAGGCCTGTGCATTATCGCAATATTTGTTCTGCTGAAAATATCACTGTCGTTGCTCAAAGTGAGGGGAAAGACCCGAATTCATCGATTCCTCGACCTGCTCAACATTTGAGCTTGTCTTACGGCTCATTGTGGCGGATTTTGCATTTGGATTTGCATCTCTATCCGTACGAAATCCAACTCACTCAAGAACTTAAGCCTCTAGACCATACACAACGCAGAATGTATGTGAATTGGGTGATTGAACAACAAGCCATTGATAACGATTTTTCGAACAAAATTTTCTTCAGTGATGAGGCGCATTTTTTGCTCAGTGGTTACGTAAATAAACAGAACTGCCACATATGGGGCTCTCAAAATCCTCAGGTGATCGCAGAAAGGCCTTTGCATCCGGGAAAAGTGACCGTTTGGTGTGCATTATAGTCTGGTGGTGTTATTGGCCCGTATTTTTTTGAAAACGATCAAGGAAGAGCCATTACAGTCAATTCTGACCGCTATAGATGGATGCTAACCGATTATTTTTGAAGAGAAATTGAAGATCATGATCGGGAGAACATGTGGTTCCAACACGACGGAGCCACAAGCCACACAACACAGGCTAATTGAGCACTTTTGCAAGAGATATTTCCAGGACGCGAAATTTAGAGATTGAGTGATGTCAATCGGCCCGCAAGGTCCTGCGGCCTAACACCTTTGGATTTCTTTTTATGGGGCTATGCGAAAGATCGTGTTTACGCGAACAATCCTCAAAATCTTGAGCAATTGAAAACGAATATTCGTAAAGTTATGGCCCAGATATTGCCGGGAATGTGCCGAAAAGTCATTGAAAATGTCCTCAAAAGGATTGAGGTCTGTAAGAGTTTCCATGGAAAACATTTGAATGATGTTGTATTTCACGTATAATGGCAAGGTTCAATCTTTGTACTGAATAAAAAATTTTGTTTCTATCTGTATATTTTATGTGTTTTCTCTAGCTTTACTTTCCCAAGCGTAAAATGGATAGCCCTATAGGAGACTGTATCGATTATTTGGCAGGGAACAAGTTCTTTTCAATTTTAGATCCGCGTGAAGGATTCCATCAAGTTAGAATGGCACCTGAATCTGTAAAATACACACATTCGTAACTCCAAATGGTCACTATGAATACTTGCGGATGCCTTTCGGACTGAAAAATGCTCCTACTGCACTGTGTATGTGAAAAATTTAGGGATATGCTGGAGTCTGGATCCATTGTTGTCTACATGGATGGTATACTGATCGCAACCGCATCCCTTGAAGACCATATTGAGCTACTAAGTCGAGTCTTGAAACGTATTACCGAAAAGAACCTTGAGTTAAAATTGAGAAAATTTAGATTTGCATTTGAAGAGATCGAGTATTTAGGATACTCTATCAGTGACTCGGGAGTGCATCCAAGTGAGACCCACATAAAAGTCATCAAGCAATAGAATATTGCCGAGAAGGAAACAGAAGGAACTTAAGACCTGCTTAGGATTGTTCTCCTATTTTCGCAAATTTATCCCATCGTTCTAAAAAATAGCCAAACAGCTGCAATACCTGACCCGCAAATGCGTAGACTTCAAATTCACTGATAAATGTAACGCGACCTTCATTGAACTGTGCACTAAGTTAGTCGCTACTCCATTATTAGCAATTCATGATCTGAAAAAAGAAACTGAACTTCATTGCAATGCTAGCTCCTCTGGCTACGGAGCAATATTCTTACGAAGGCAAGCCGATACTAAGTTCAATCCTGTACTATTTTTTTCGAAAGCTACCAAACCCTCTGAATCTCGTTATCACAGTTACGAGTTTACTTAGAAGATAAAGCTTTTAAGATAATAACAGATTGCAACTCTCTGACGCCACGTTCACTCTTAATGAAAGATACGTAACTTCAAGAATCAGCACCAAAGCGGATTATCCGTGGGTCATGTAGACGTATAGAGCCGGTGCTACACTTTTTGCCCTTCTTCAAATTACGAATCAACAACTGATAATGATTCTAGAGTTACTATTTCTGATGCAAAACAGATAATAGATCCTCGGTTTATCACTTGCGCCCTTTATCACGCTCAACTTGACTCATCCTTAGACCATTACCCCAAATCAACCAAAGCCAGTACTGATGCCCCTCACTGTCCTGTCCTAATGTCCGCTGTCTCTCATGCCAACACTTACGACTCTTTCATGTATAGTGCTATCTGAATTACAAACAAGACTCTAATGAGAATGCTACAATCTCTGCAGACGCACTACCCGGAAGCACAATTGATGTAACTGATCTAGTATTAGTCATTCTTGATGATGTCTTAGACTTTTTGATCCAAGTCACGGGAAACTGGCACGATAGCATCCAAAAACTTCGCAAACAACTAAGTTTATGTCCAGTCCCAGGCTACCAGTTATTGGACGGTCTTGCCTGTAGAAGAAATGAACCCGGACAAACACAAATATGCATACCATTAGAAATGGAGGATAATGTGATTCGTTTGACGTATGAAAAGATTGGTCACCTAGGAATAAAAAAACTTATGAGCAACTTAAGACACGTTATTGGTTTCCGAACCTGAAAGGAAAAGTCGCAAAATTCATAAGAAACTGCGTAAAATGTATTATGTATTCACCACCACATCGTACCAATGAACGTAATCTCTATAATATACCGAAGAAACCAATCCTATTTGTACTGTACACTTGGACCACTTCAGGCTTTTACCTACTATCAACTCAAAGAAGAAACATTTATTCTTTGTTGTAGATGGATTCACTAAATATGTTAAACTGTATCTAGTTAAATCGACAAGTACACAAGAAGTTATCAATAGCCTTGATAAATATTATAGTTATTACAGTCATTCCAGACGCATAATAACTGACCGAGGAACTTGTTTCACCTCTTTGGATTTTAGCACATACTTGGCTAAACAGAACATTGATCATGTGAAAGTTGCCGTCACCTCTCCACAAGTTAACGGGTAAGTGGAGAACGAAAATAGAGTTTTAAAATCTATGCTTGCCAAACTTAGTGAGCTCATTAATCATGCCGATTGTTCTAACGTTTTGTCCCAGATTGAGTATGGCATTAACAATACCATCCATACCACTAAATAGTCTCCTAGTAAACTTATGTTGGGGATACAGCAGAAAGGTTAAAATTATGGACGAATCAACTGAGTACTTAAGCGAGAAGACTAATGAGGACACAGATTACAACCTAGATGATCTCAGGGCACGCGCTGCCTCGACCATTCAGAAGTCATAGAGAAACCCTGAATTGTCACTTCAGATTTGCTTTTCGTACTTTGGCAATTAGTCGAGGTTGACTAACTAGTCACGTTAGCCGAGCTATAATGAAAATTTAGTTCGTTTATAAACTACTTGTTATTGCTTGTTTAAGAACTATTAGCTAGTGCCTGAACCATTCTACTGCTGTAATCCGAATTGAATTGTACAGAGATAGGTAATAGAAAGAAGAAGAGACGGAGAAAAACTGACAGGATTTGAAATATAACCGCTGAGCTAACTAGACGGGTTTTTTATTTGTCCGTGAGTTTGTAAAGTTTTAAAAAAAAGTGCAATTATAAATTGCCTATCAATTCAAAATAACTACCTTATTGACATTTTGCTTGAATTTCTTAAACACATTGAATATAAAAGATGAGCTCGTAACAGGTTAAAAATGTTTGTACGTAAAACAACTCACTAAAATATAGATCAATTTGAGCATATCTAAACTGGAGCTACAAGGCTACGTTTGAACCCCGCCTTTTTTTCTTTTGAGGGTTTTATATTAAAATACAAAACATATTGCAATCACGACCTCTGTCCATCTGTCCGTCTGCATGTCACAGCACTTTTTCACCGAAACTATTGAAGCTATAGTTATGAAACTTTGTAAGAAAGTCAGAAGTGGTGACTTCTTGAAAGTTTTGGGGTGGAAAAAATTTTCAAAAGGGCCTAAGCAGGGTCTCTCCATATAGAGAGATGACCCTTCAAAAAGAAATTTTCTACCGTTGGTAGTCGAGGAGGGTGTCGTTAGAAAGGTCTTGATGAGATCTTTTCAAAACAAGCCTTATCGGTACCGTTGGGGCAGGGGAATGTTCGAACTTTTCTCCTACCTCCTTCGCGATTGAATACCTTTCATCTGAAAAGTACAAAAACAACAAACACGTGAGAAGTCGGTATTCACGCAGCTTTGTTGGTAATAGTATGCTTTATCGATTTTACGTTTTTGTGAATAAAATCTTAACGGTAACTTTAAATTCAAAGAAATCCAGTAAACAAATGACTTTTTATAAGACTGACCAGTCCTGTAAGTTTTTTTTTGGTAGGGAAGTGAATGCCATTTATGCACAGAGTGTGAGACTCCCGTTCTCAAAAGAAGGTGACTGGACTACCCACTAAACACCTCCCCTGTCAACCTGAGAACTCAGCCTAGAGCCGTTTGACACATCACCTCGAGCCAGGTTTCGTTTTGTTCCGTCGTGAGGTGCCTTCAAGCTGGGAGATCCATCTTCTAGCAAGAGAGAAGAGGGGAAGAGGAAGTACCAGACAAGCGATGCCCCGGCTGCTGTGAGTCCCTTTTATCTTTTAGGACTGCCCGAGCATAATGTGCCACCTGGTGCCATTTGTTAACAGATTTGAGCATCACTGTGACTATGTTATCCGGGGTGAGCCTTCCCGTCTCCCTGTAGGGGTTACTTTGCAACCTGATCCACTTTATGCACGTAAAAAATGTGTGGCAGGCATTGTCCTCCTCTCCTGGGCAATACCGACAACCGGGGGACCGTGACTTACCATTCTTGTGCAGGTAAGACTGAAACAACCCATGGCCGCTCAAAAGCTGGGTCGGATAGAAGCCAATCTCACCATGCCTTCGATTAAGCCACGGTTCCACATCCAGGCTGAGGCACGCATTCCACCTTCCCTCCATGCAATTCAACCAAGACTGCTGCCAATCGTTGAGCGAGCGCTGTCTCTCCTCGCGGACAACCAGCTCCCTCGCATCCTTGTTTCGGCACAGTCAAATAGCGCGGCACTCTCTAGCAAGGAGAGCGATCGGTATCACGACCGCAATAACTGCCACCACCGGATCAAAGACTGTTGGATACGAAGATGCAATTCTCAGTGCTCCTCTTCTCTGTACTTGTGCCAAACTTTTTCGGTATACTTTCTTGCTGAGAGCATCGCCCCACACTTCTGCTCCATACAGTAGCTCTGACCCTACAGCACTCATCAAGAGGCGTCTTCTTGATGGGCTGGGTCCCCCGATGTTAGCCATAAGTCGACTCAGAGCCAATACTCCTGAAGCAGCCTTCTCAGTCGTTGCCCTGATTTGCTCAGAGAAACTCATCTTCTAGTCGATCAGTAGCCCCAGGTATTTCACCGATGGCTTCGATTCGATTTGTATATCTCCAATACTGATCATTCTTTCTCTAGGGATTCTCATTTTTGTCAAGATGACCACTTCGGTTTTCTCCAGTGCTAAAGTGAGCCCGCGAGTAATCATCCAGTCCCTCACTCGGCGCATTAGCATACCTAGCCTAAATTGCACTTGTTCAACGGTGCGTCCAGTGACCAGAGCCGCAACATCATCCGCATAGCCGACCAAGCGCGACTCATCTGGCATCTCAAGTCTCAGTAGCCCGTCGTAAGAAACGTTCCACAGGTCTGGACCAAGGATAGATCCATGGGCAACACCCGATGTAATTTCCATCCTTCGTTGGCCCTGTATCGTGTCGTAGAGCAGGCTTCGGTCCTTAAGGTAGTTCCTCAAAAGCCGCATTAGATATTCTGGAACTTGAAAGGAGTTTTCCAGCGTATCCAGAATATCCACCCATCTAGCGGAGTTGAAGGCATTCCTGACTTCGATTGTCACTAACAGGACGATCCATCGCTTGGTGCGACTATATGCCTCTGCCTTTTGGACCGCGTTCACCACCTCTGCAATCGCATGAATGGTAGAACGTCCTGCTCTAAAGCGGTACTGCCGAGGAGATAGGTCCTCAGCAGCACGAATCGCGTCAGTGAGTCTTCCCTTGATGAGTTTCTCTAGCACTTTCCCAGCCGTGTCTAGCATGCATAACGGGCGGTATGCAGACGGCGATCCGGAATTTCCCTTCCCCTTGCTGATCGGCACGAGCCTCAACACCTTCCATCGTACCGGGAAAACCCCGTCCCGTAGGCAAGCGTTGAATGTGCTGAGCAGCAAGTCAGGACAATGGTGATAGACGAGCCGCAGCACCTCAGCTGGAACAATATCTGGACCTGGAGCCTTCCTCGCTTTCAATGAAAGGACTGCCTCCTCCAGTTCCTGCTGTGTGAAGGGTGGGCACTCAACTGCTGTTTCACCATGGACAGCGTCAACATGGACAGGATGAGCGGGGAAGAGTCCCCACACTATTGTGTCCATCTTTTCCACGTCATGTAAACAAGGCTTTCGTAGGGCACCAAGTTTCCGCATGGCCAGCTTGTAGCCAAGGCCCCATGGATCCTTGTTCACATTGTCCACTAGGTCTTGCCAGCAGTGAGCCTTGCTACTGTTGATCAGTTTGCGAAGGCATTTCCTGGCCGAATTATATGCTGCCGCCCAGTTGCATGCCTCGTCACCGTTCCGCGCCCATTGAGCCTCATGTCGAAGCTTGTGACACCCCCTTCGCTTTTCAGCGATTTTAGTTGACCACCAGTACACTGGGGGCTTGCCGTGTCGGGGTCTTTGACGGGACATAGAAGCGCAGCAAGCAGAATTAATGATGCTCATACTAGAGTTCACCGCGCCTAGAACTACCAGTTCTTCCGTCCCCTCCGAAGCTCCCTGCAGCAGCTCACCTTCTGTGAGCACCTCGACAAACCTCTCGACATCCAACTTTCCGATGCTCCATCCAGTTGTAGAAAGCCGAGAGAACGGACGTCGGGAGACAGCATCACTTATCTCAAGCAGAGTGCACTGATGATCACTGGCTGAGTAGTCCTCTAATACTTTCCGGTTGTGTATCCTCCGTACTAAGGACTCCAAGGCGAATGTCACGTCCGATATGGTTCCCTCACAGCCAATGCGGCGGAAAGTCAGCGTATTTCCGGAGTTTAGTACGACGAGGGCCGTCCTGGCCGCCATTTCCAGGATTAGTTTTCCCGCAGATCCATCTGAGGCATGCCCCATTCGATTGCTTTAGCGTTGAAGTCGCCCCCAATGAGCACTTTGCCCTCTGCGTTCGAAACAGCGCCCTCCAAAGCCTGAAGCTTGGCTTGGTCAGATGATATCGATTCGTTAGACGTTAGGTATACACTAAAGAAGGTAGTCCCTGAGCACTAAACCCACACGAAACTATCCCCCCGTCCACAACTCTCAGCTTGAAAGTCACTGTTCTAAACCCAGATGGCGGCAGTACCAGTTTCATCAGAATACCATAATGCAGGACTTTTATTATGGAGTTGCTCGCTCAGCAGCAAGAAGTCGGCTTTCATGTCCCTCACAAACTGCTCAAGCCGATTTAACAGATTAAAGTGTTAGAAAAAGTTTCTGAACTTAGAAGTTGAAATTCATTCAATTTTGCTAATAATACAAGGATTTAGCATTTTTGACAGTGAAACTTTATTAGTATCATTAAATTAGATGAAATCAGCCATTTCAGTAGTTTTTTAAAATATCCTTTTGTTCTATATGTTCCAATAAAATTTATAGAGTTATAACCATTTGAATTTCCTCTAATTACAACAATCACAGACAATTTCTCTACACAGGATCTTAGCAATTTTTGAAAAAAATTTCGGCTGGTTAGGATGGAGTTCTTTCAAAACAAGAACATATTTTTTGTACATATCATTAAAGTTTTTCCTGAATTAAATCATTCTAGATATCTGCAAATTGTAAGTTAAACCCTTCTGACACGAGCGTAGTTCTGTCTATCCAACTTGTAATTTTTTCTTGATAAGCCGTCGGACCTTGCTTTGTTGTATGAGCAGTTGCATTTACCAAATAAACATAATAATCTTTCAATACGGTTCGGTTGAAAAATGGTCAGATAACCAGCATGCTCTGATAATTTCTAGCTATTTTAGATTGAAATAAACTAATTAAAACGCCTTTATCACCTTTAAGTTAACTCATTAAAACCCATTCAATTAACTTTCCATTTTCAACGCCCTAACGCAAAATAATGGGTCATAAAAGATATTAATGAAGCAAGCAAATGCAATTCTCTGGGAGTAATTTTCCAGTTCAAATGAACAAAAGTCACAACTTTTCGTTTCATTCAGCATCTTAATGTGGACCAATTTGCTACTCATCATAATCTTCACCTCACTACCGCATTTTGCCACTTTGACTTTTATATTTCACGTTCACCATCTTCTCCCGCACTTTCCATCCCCATCCCCCACCTTGAGCAAATGTTTTCATATATTTTACGAGCAACGCGACGACATCCTTTCCATTTGCTAGACTAACGGCTAGCTAAAATGTTGGGAAGTTTGTACAAATAGCTAGCAACCATCTCAACCGTACTTTTATTAAAAGTAATAATTTATGTTCACTTAGAAGATGAGTTTCTTAAATTGGAGTGCAGAACTTTTTACGATTAAGTCCTTGTTCCCACGTAAAAGGCGCAACGCAAATGGCTGGTCTAGAAATGAATTTGTGGTCGCTTGCTTAAGGCCATTGATAGGATGGTCGCACCAGCAGTGTCAGTGAGTAAGAGTTAATGGTCGGTTGCGAGGATTTCAGGTGTACAGAATTAGAAAGATTCTCATATATGTTATTTACCAAACTAATATAATGGTTTTTTGCTTATTTCCGAACGTTATTTTTCCTTAAGAAGACACTGTTACCTCTTCTTTCTTTATCCAAGACAACTTTCTATACTCGTAGGTAGATGGTAATCAATGGATTGACATCAAAATCTTCTTTAAAGTTACTTCGAACATCCTTCGGATTATCATCTACTAACAAAATTCAAGAGCTGTATCGTTATCCTTCCTCCACTTCCAAATATCTGTTTACAGCATTGACTTTGCTTCCAGGCAGTGCTGCGATTTATGAGCTTCTTTATTGGGGGACTATAAAAAAGCTATCACAGTTAATTTTAAAGCAATTTGTTAGTGCTGTAAAGGATCTTCGGATTGCCAAGATGAAAATCAGGAAACAATATGATGGCTGAACTTTTATTTGCAAGCTGTTTATTGTTTTTTCAAGTAGACTTTCTGGTGTCATTCGATGGCGTAACGACGCCAGATGCAATCGTTTAGGGTCTATAGATAATGAAAATTGAAATATTAGAAAATAATTTGACAATAATTACTAGGACTAACGCTCGATTATTGTGTTTTGAATTTTGTAAGTGGATGAGAAATGTATTGAGTAACGATAAATTCATAGAGTATTACTAATGGATTGGTGGCAATGAACTGTTTGAGAATGAGAATGGATACATTCAAAAAAAAAGATTCAAAAGAATTTACTTAACTCTCTTGGGGGCCTTGAGGTACCCAAAAGTACGTTGTGCTTATTGACAAGGAAAACTAAATAGGTAAAGAAAGTAACCTAAGTGAAAACGAGTGATAAGTCTAAAACGTGGTTATCAGCTCAAAACCACGCTCTGTCGTGATGACATCGGCAATATAATCGCTGATAAAACCAAGATTAAGAAAAGACGGGTAGCATATTGTAAGAAACTCCTTAATCCTCTGCAAAGCTCCAGAACATTGGAGCATATAGATGTCTACGGAGAACTTCTATTTGCCCCAATAAACTCTGGATGAAGTTTGTTCCATCATCAAAGCCCAAAAGAATAATAAAGCGCCGGGCATTGATGAGATTCCAGTGGAGCTCATCAAATATAGTGGTAGTAGTGTTCATAAAGCTATTCACAAAGTCATCCAGCACAATTGTCAACAAGAATACATGCCGAAAGAGTGGAGTCAATCAATTATATTCCCTATCCACAAAAAAGGTCACAAGCTACAGTGCAAAAATTATAGAGGCATGTCTCTACTTTGTACGGCGTACAAAATATTTTCAAAGATCTTAGAAAATAAAATCGGATCATACGCCAACAGTATTATTGGGGAGTATCAAGGTGGTTTCAGACCAGGTAGATCGACGATAGACCAGTTGTTCACAGTCAAATAGGTACTTGAAAAATGCTGGGAGTTCAACATAGAAGTGCACCAAATTTTCGTTGACTTTAAGCAAGCATGCGACAGTATTGATCGTAACGTACTGTACCCAAATAATGCTTTGCTGTGGCATCCCAGCCAAATAAGTCCGTCTTACCAAAATGACAATGACGTCGACTAACTCCCAAATCCGCATCAATAACCAACTCACCGATGCCTTTGACACAAATATCAAACTAAAGCAAGGAGATGCGATGGCCCCATTGCTTTTCAATTTGGCTCTTGAGTACGTCATATGGAAGCTACCTGTCGATGCACGAGGCACATTACTATTCAACTCGAACCAAGTAGTAGCTTGTGCGGATGACATCAACATTTTGTCACGGTCATTAACAACTGCCAAAGAACTCTTCCTGAAACTCGAGAGCGAAGCAAAACTAGTAGGGCTACAAATCAATGAAAATAACACAAATCTCATGATGCAGTCGAGAAAAAATCCCTCAAGCACACAAAATATCACACTTGGCGGATACAGTATCGAAAATGTTAGCGAAAATAAAGAAAACGGGCAATGAAAAAGGTGAAAAACGCCGAAGAATACAGCTCGCAAATAAAATATTTTATTCAGTTTTGACGGTCTTGAAGACCAGCTGCATACACAGGAAAACAAAGCTTCAAGTATACAAATCTGTGATAAGATCCGTGTTATGTTATGGATGTGAAACATGGACCCGAACTCAAACATCCACAAATATATAGAATGCCTTTGAGCGACGGGTCCTGAGGCGAATAATCGGATCGAAGCTAGATGGGGACCAATGGTGAATTTGATACAACCATTTTGACGAACCGGAGGTCACAACGATTGTAAGACTGCGAAAAGCTGTAATGGGCTGGACATATGAATCATATAGGCGAACAACGGATACCCAAAAAGGTATTCGTTGGGAGAAATGGAAGGCCGGCGGCCAGTGGGAAAACCGAGGAAGCGCTGGTCCGGCTCGGTCGACGAAGACAGTTCATCACTGCTCAGATTTTGAAATCGAAGGACGCGGTCAAGACAGTTGGAGGCGCTATTTGCAGGAAGCGAAGGCCTGAGATGGGTTGCAGTGCTAAGAAGAAGAAGAAGAAGAAGTAAACTAACCTAAAACCATGTGATTGGATTTGAGTGTTATTCAAATATTATTTTCATAGTGCATTTCACTCACTCCTTTCAATAACGACATTTCTCACAAATGGGCAATTTTGAATTATGACTTTTGTCGAAATGCCCGTAAAGAGTAGTACATACCTGTAAAATTGTCATATCTGTAACTCAATATTTAGCCACTTGAGCCCACTGGTGTCGTTTCTCCAGTTAAAAAAGTTTAAGAGTGATCTTTTCAAGAGTGTCACAATTCAGTTGCTCTCGAGCCATTGAGCAGGAAGTACATAGGTCTTTTAGTGCAAGAGAGTATTATTTTTTTATAACGCGTCATTCAACTCAAGGTATGTGTAGTTTTTATACGAAGTTTTGTATCAAGAATGCACTATTTGGTTTTATGTCAGTATTGTAAGGAAAATATATAGCTTACTCTTGTGTATTATTTTTATTTATAACGTTCTTGCACAGTAAATGGGAGAGATCAATTGTACTATTTTGAATTAGGACACTATTGTTAGTAAAAAATTCTTCCTAATACAGAGTAGTTTTGGATCAATTTTTTTTATGACAATTCGACAACTTATCAGGGATATTTGCAGTCTCATTTCGGAATTTGTCATTATTGCCAGTATAAGATTAGCTGTTTGCAAATAGTCACAAGTTGCAGCATGTTCCTGCCAGTCTTTTCTTCAATAGGTAATGAACCTCTTGCTCTTTCAGGTGGATCATTATGTCTTCTCGAGGAGAAAAAATGTTAAAACTAGCATTAAGTATTACTTAAAAAGAAAAGTCAGGAAGAAACTGCTTGTAGAAATTCGCCCGACAGTGGAGGTAAACAAAAATTGATGACACTTAACACTAAATATGCATGAAATGCTACTCAATTGTTTTGAGGACTATTTCCTCAACTCAATTAGTACATTTATTTCGTACATTTTAGTTGTCTAAATCTAATTGAACTAAAAAAGCAGCAACATGAATAGATTTTGAGGACAAACTGTATCAGTATCATGATTCGACTCGATTTGTAAGTCGGGAAGTTAAGCCTCGTTTACACGATGGCAGTAGCTGTCATGACAATATTGCCATGGCAGTTGACTTCCATGGCATTGCGACAGTATAACGTTTACACGGTGCCGCGACAGTCGTGTTTTTCAATGCACATTCATACGGTGAAATTGAAATTGAATTATTGTTACGGCTCAATTGAAAAGTGAAAAGCGAAAATATAAGGGTAAACGGTAAAATTTAGAATTAAAGTAAAAGTGGAAAAATAAAACTAATTTCAAAAATGGAATTAAATTTGTAATTTACTAGTGAAAAAGTGTGTTAAATTTTCTATTTAGGTTACTTTATTCGAAAAAAAATGGAGGAAGCCGCAGCGCTTGTTGTAGTTGGATCAGTTATAAAAAAAATTATGCGAATCTCGTAAAAAGAAAACCAAAAGAACTTGTTGGACTCGCGAATGGATTCGCAGACGAAACCGCTATGGAGCCTCGGACACTCTAGTGAAGGAACTTCGGTATGAAGACCCGAAAAGTTTTTTCAACTTCTTCCGAATTGGGACAGAAATGTTCGATTCTCTTTTTAAAAAGGTTTGTTGAATCAGATACCTACCTAGAAAGTTGCAATTATATGTATCTACCTATATCTATTTTCAGGTTGGAACCAGGGTACAAAAACAAGACAGGATTATGAGGAATGCCATACCTGCGACAACGAAATTAGAAATAACTTTGCGCTTTCTCGCCACAGGCGATTCATACGCCAGCCTCCAATATTTATATCGAGTTCCAAAAAGCACTTTTTGTGTCTTCATTGAAGAAGTATTGGATGCCATTTACGATGTATTAAAAGAATATATTAAGGTAAATTTTGATTTTGAACGAAAAATATATTTGCATGAAAAAACAATGAAAAATTATATTTAAATGAGATCAAGATTTTCACACTAAAATTAAATTTAAATACATAATTCATAATTCCGGTTTTCAAAAAAGAATTAAATTGACAAAAACTAGTGTAGTATGTTGTTATTCGAATTCGGTCCAATTAGTGAAAAATGTTGTAACACCAGGAACTGTCTCACTGTCACACTCGTTGATGTCTCTGTCCTCCACGGGAATAGCAATATGCTGATGGCTCGCTATATTGTTTACATTTTCACTGGGCGTGCTTGGTGAACCCTGAAAATATGGAGGTGGAGCCAGTGCCTTCATACGGACAGATGTGATTAAATTTTGTATGTCAGCTTGTAGCTGAAGTGCTTCTCTTAGAGGTAGAGCCTGTAGCTGTGACGCTACGTGCTGCCCAAAACAGGTGAACTCATCACTTCGTTGAGATCGCTGTGCTTCTTCTTGAAGCACTTTTACAGCATTGTCCTACAAGTCTTCCAAATGTGCCTTTTGTGGATTAACCGTTTTTTCCTTTTCGGTACTGAGCTGCATATTTCTGTTAGACACTCCTCTGAATTATTTGGTCGCTGTTTAGTTGGGCTTGAGCGTGAATGTGCCGGTGTTTCATTTTCCACTGTTGTTAAAACCTCGCTGTCTGTACTATCATGTTGTGTTATATTCTGCAACGAAATTATTAACAAAAATTTAGCTTGTAATAGATATGTTTATTTTTTTCAGGTACCTAGCTGTGAAGAAGACTGGAAAGAAATAGAAAGAGGGTTCGATAAAACATGGAATTTTCCAAGCTGTGTTGGGTGTATCGAGGGTAAACACGTCATGATTCAGTGTCCACCTAACTCGAACTCTCTTTACTTTAACTACAAGGGAACCTTTAGCATTGTACTATTGGCTGTGGCAGACCATGATTACAACTTCACATTCATTGATGTGTGAAATTATGGGAGCATTGCGGATGGTGGTATATTTGCAAAATCAAGACTTCGTAGTGCAATTGAAGGAAATAAACTAAATTTGCCTGACAATGCTGTAATTTTGGGAGACGAAGCATTTCCACTGAGACCATATCTAATGAAACCATATCTGAGGAGTAATGTATTATCATACGAACAAAAGATATTCAATTATAGAATTTGCCGCACAAGACGAATTGTGGAAAATGCATTCGGAATACTGGCATCCCGATTTCGTGTATTCAGAAGTACAATGCTATTACATCCTTCGAAAGTTGTAAAGATTGTTAAAGCTGCATGTGCTTTGCACAATTGGATCCGGAAAACGCATAAAAAACATAATTATACGATGGATGTTGAAGACCATTTCACAGGAAACATCATACCTGGTTCATGGCGAGAAAGCAACAACAAACAACAAACACCAACGGCTTTAATGGATATTGCAGCATCACAACATCGCAACTACCTCTTAGAGGCTAGAGAAAAAAGGAACAACTTTGCCTCTTTCTTTATTGCCAAAGGAGCAGTCACTTGGCAAGATAGAATGATACAGTAACAGTTTTTAGCATGTCAAAATGTCAAAAAAATAAAAAGTTTCTTATATAAGATGAAAATATTATAAAAAATATGTAAGATGAAAATATAATAATAATAAAAGTAACACTTAACAAGTTTGTTTGTGTTTCGTTGGCTTCATTCTGTCTTAAAAAGCCATCCGCAAGGGTGTACCACAACAATCGTGGCTTGTATATTTCACTGCTTCCACTCCCTGTTACATTCGATGCCCTGACTTTCGCTCGTTCCTGGTTGTACGTTCCTCTTATACTTCTTATTTTTTGCCTCAATGCCTTCACCGAGGGAACACCTGAGGCTTCAAGTAGAGCAGCTTCTGCAGCATCCCGTTTCACTCTTTTTTTAAAAATCCCCGTTGGCAGCACCAGCCGGAAAGGTAAATTTCTCGTATGTAGCGTAAAGTTTCGAAAAGGAATTTGGCTTGCCTACTACTAAACTTCTTTCTGCAATTTTCGTAGTGCTACATAAAAAAACATAAAAAAAAATCTGGCCACGTTCGTTTTTAGAGACCTTTTATCGGGGCGCAAATATTTTGCTAATTAAATTGAGTTGCACGCGTATGGATTACATATTGAAAATCGGCGGATCATAAATTGTTGTAAACATATAAATACCGGTTTCGCCCTTCTCGCATTTGCTGTTTACACAGTTCACAGTGGTAACCACACAAAGGCTTAAATAGCTCGAATAGTTAATTTCAAAGGATTTCCATAAAAGTTTAATCAGCACTTGCATTGCCATTAATATATACATTTTCAATTTTTTTCTGAAGTATGAGTGCCGTCATTTCGATTTTTATTGAAATCGGCTGTTAAAAATATTAAGCTGTAAATTTTCGACTTTTTTATTTGTCATTCGATTTGCATAATTAAATTAAATTAACTTGCCTTAATAATTTATAATTTCAAGTTTCAACGGAATCTGTTGAGAATCTTGGCTGCTAGAGGGCTGTATGGCGAGACCCGCCTGTATGGGGAGACCCCCCTTAAATACCTTAAAATATTTTCTTGCAGTGCAAATTTCAAGAGGCACCACTTTTGACCTACGTAGAAAATTTCCTTATTCTAGCTCATGTGGTTTGCGAGAAAACTTGTTATGACGCACGAACAAACGGGCGGACGGACGGACAGACAGACAAGTCACGATTTTATAATTTTTTAGGGGATTGTTAAAAATATATTACAATATCTTAAAAATGATCTGGTTTATAAGTTCTTTCAAGTAAAGTCATTTAAAACGTTTCCATGAAAAATATTCATTATTTCAGTTGGCACTAAAATAGCGAATTGCGCTTGCCTTCAGACCTTTGGGGCCGCCATTTTGAATGCATGCATTTGATTTTGGATTATTTTAAATCTTTGTATGCTAGGACCTCATCAATCAATGTTCTATCTCGTTCAAATAGGAGTTTCACTCTAGACAGGGCAAAATAATTCAATTTTTAAAGAAAATGGCAGCTAAAAATATTAGGTTTTAAATTTTCGACTTTTTTATTTTTCATTCAATTTTAATAATTTCCTGCTAAATACAAAAACATAGTACAGAGATCCATAATCTCAAGTTTCATCAAAATCCGTTGGAAAATGTGACCGCTAGAGGGCCCCAAAAACATGAAAAAAACGCATATTTAAACGGCCGCCATTTTGAAATTTGCACATGCATGATCACCAAGATATCAAAGACTGTAGGTTTAAGTAATGTCTATCTTGGAACCAAGTTTCATATATGTTGGAGCGAAATTGCGACTTTTAAAAGCCTTTGAAATTTTGACCTTCAACTGGCCCTCATTTTGTTTTTTGCAACCTAACCTCCAGGTTTTTTACGTATTTCTTTGGATACTTATAATTTCTATCAAACTACCAAATTTCATGAAAATACGTTGAAAGCTTTGACCACTATTACAACAACAAAATTTTGCACGTTTCTCGACCTTTGAGCGGCCGCCATTTTGTTTCTGCCATACCGACTTTGGATTTTTTATTGTGAGATTCATCACATACATCAATGAACCTTTGTACGAAATTTCATCCAAATCGGAGCTATACTTTGGTCAGAACAGAAATCACGATTTTTCGTCTAAAATGGCCGCCATTTTGTTTTTGCTCGGCCGATATAGCTGGTTCACAAACTTAACTGAGATAATTACCCAATACATCTTTCCTGAAAATTTGGTGAAAATCGAAGCAAAATTGAAACCTCAAGCGTGGTCACAAATTTCGTTATATCCCATATATATATATATATATATATATATATATATATATATATATATATATATATATATATATATATATATATATATGATGCTCTCCGCAATAGGTAAATTTCTCTCGAGAAATTTACCTAAAAAATGGGCTACTTTTTAGCCACAGGCACTCATATTTTTGGTATTCCTCTATGAATTCATAGGTATTCATTGTTGGGCTTAAATTTTCTTCGACTCCACGATTTGCAATTAATAACTAAATCATCTCATTTCTAAATCTCCATCACTTTGTTTTTTAATATGAACTTTCTCTTTTTTAATCACTACACTACTTCTTTTTTATTTTCGATCTCTTCAAGTTTCTATCAGTTTTGTTTTTAATATTAACTTTGTCTTTTTAATAATTTTTTTGTTTGTCATTATCAATCACTTTCAAGTCTCTATCGCTTTGTTTTTGAATAATAACTTTGCCTTTTTAATCACTTTTTCTGTTTAATCACTTTCACGAATAATCCAACGCAAATTAATACATACTTATATCTAATCATCTGTCAAATTTTGTGGACATGTAATATACTGTCACAACAATGCGTTTACATGCGACAGTTGTTCTTGACAGTACACTAACTCCCACGACAGCACTGCCGCAAAATCAAGACGAGGCTAATATGCGACATTTGTGTACGACAGTACTGCCATGATCGTAACCATCGTTTACACGGTGACAGTAATCATGACAGTCGCTGTCTTGACAGCAACTGTCGCAATTACTGTCACCGTGTAAACGAGGCTTTAGCAAGCTACCTGCTAACTTCTCGACTTAGAATTATGGTTACTATTTCATTTGCATTTCTGTCTACTGCAGGAACCCGCCATTCTTCATCGGAGTCTAGCGATTCCAGAGTTTCAAGTGATGGAAGTGAATCTGAGGTTTTCGATGATACTGATGCGGACAAAAATTGGGATCCTTCATCTCATTATGAAAGCAGGGAAGATGAAGACCAGAAACACGTTAACCGTGTTGCTATTATGACCAAAAAAACTTCAAGTAGTGATGCTCATAAGGCTAGTAAGATAAATGCAACAAACAGCGCTCCAGATTTAATGCATTCAGTGCTACTAGATAGCACTGTTAGCCATATTCCCGACCTACCTATAAGTAGAACTCCTACTTCAACAAGTGATGCAGAAACCACCGTTGCTACTATCGTCGATGATCTGACGCCGGTCAAAATAGGAAAAAGGAAAAGAAATGAATCCAGCTGGAAACGGAACATCTTGAAAGCAGCTAGAAATAGTGGAAAAGAATATAAAACTTATTCAAAGACAAATCGTGTGAGAGAAGCGAGGAAAATGAAAACTTCATGTACAAATAAATGCCGATTACAGTGCACTGAAAAACTCAGTGAAGATGAAAGGAAGAGTATTTTTGATGTCTATTGGAACCTAGGAGACGTTGCCAAACAGAGGGAGTTTATTCTTAACTGCACATCGGAAATCAAGCCAAAATACCGCTACGTGCGTGAGGGTGGACAAAGGCCTCGACGAAATAATAATTCTGCGTTCTTTTTTAATCTCCGTGACTGACGCATTCATGTATGTAAGTTATTTTTTAAAAATACTTTAGATATAAATTACCGCCCTATTCGTACTGCCTTCGAGAAAAAAGACAAGCTAGCAGGTGCAGTGATGGCAGAGGATAAAAGAGGGAAACATGGAAAGCAACCCAAGATGGACGAATTTATTAGGAAGAGAGTAACAGAACACATTAACAAAATCCCTAAAATTGAAAGTCATTATACCCGCAAAAATACCACTAAACACTACATTGAAGGAGGTAGAACCATAACAGATATATATAACGATTATGTGAGCAACTGCAGAAGAGATGATGTTACTTTCTGTAATTTCAATTACTTCTACAACATTTTCACCAATGACTTCAATTTAAGTTTTTTCAAACCAAAGAAAGATCAGTGTGAAACTTGTGTTGCTTATGAGAATACTCGTATAACAGAAATAGATAAAGTGAGCATAAAAGCAAGCTACGATCAGCATTTGGTTGAGAAAGAGTTATCAAGAAAAGAGAAGGAGAAAGATAAACAGGAACTAGCGAACAAAGCTTTGTTATCAGTTTACGATTTACAAGCTATAATGCTGTTGCCAAAAGGTGATTGCTCAGCGTTTTACTATTCATGCAAATTAAATGTAGTTAACTTTACGATAACTGATCTTCTTAATAAAACAACTGATTGTTTTGTTTGGGATGAATCAAACGGCCACCGTGGGGTAAATGAACTCGGTTCGTGTGTTTTAAAATATATAGAGAAAAATATTGGAGCATACAAGGACGTCACTTTCTATTCCGATAACTGTAGTGGTCAGCAAAAAAATCAATTTATGGTAGCCGCATATATCTTTGCTCTTCGTAAATACAACCTTAATTCTATCACTCACAAACTTTTAATTAAAGGCCACACCCAAAATGAAGCAGATTCTGTCCACTCTTTGATTGAAAGAAAAATGAAACAAGCAGTTAAAAGCGGCCCAATTTATACGCCAGAAAGTCTCATTTCTTTGATCAAAACAGCAAAAAACGGGTGAACCATTTTCTGTAAATGGGCTTTCGTATGAACATTTCTTCGATTTGAAACGTTTAGCAACTGATATCGGTCCTCTGCGTTTTGTAAAAAATACACAAAATCAACCGATTAAATTTACAGAAATCAAAGTATTGAAAGTTCAACAAGATTACCCAAATTCATTTTTTTGAAAGAACTCTTATGAGGATTCAGACTTCATAGAAGCCACAATTATGAAGAAAGCCAAGGGTAATGTCTGTATAAAACCTGCCTTCGAAATAAAGCCTAAGATTTTTGAGACTAAAAAGAGAGACCTTATGCGACTTATTGAAAAAAACTTAAAACCAAAAGTTTACAAAACTTTCTACGAAAACCTATAGTATTCGTCAGAAACAATATCAGTTGTTTTAAAGTTTAACTCTTATGCAACCACTTCAGTATGAAATATCCATTTATATTCTTTACTTTTCTACTATTGTACTATTGAATTATATTTTAATTTGTTTAAATTATCAAAAAAAAAAGAAATTTTGAATTCGTTTTAAAAATTAAATGATTTTACTTCAAACTGTGTTTTATCTTCAACAAATGAAAAAAATAAAATTAATTTTTTTAAAAACGTTAGTCCGAAGTTAATTTTTATCGGAAAAAATCTTATATTGTCGAAGTAATCGACTCAGGAAATTTCTATCGAATATTTTTACTTCGATTGGTAACGAAAAACAAATTCACAAAGAAAATTTCGCCGCTGGTATGGAGGAGCCCGACGGCTTCCCACCGTTGGGGCAACCTGGGGAAACGACAAATACGAAACTGGCGACAATCACTAAAAGAAAACACAACGAAGGAAACTCCGTAGATGGAGGGTGCAAGCTGCAGATAATAGCGGATAATCAACAAATGGCCAAATTGCAGAAAGAAAATGATGAACTAAGGCAAGAGATACAGTCTCTCAAGGATCTTTTCAAGAAAGGGATGAAGCCTCAAAAGACGCAGCCACAAAATCAATGGCAACAGGTAACAAAGCTGAAGAAAAGTGCAAAGCAAGTAAATCCAGAGGAAGTTCTAAGTGCTGGTGGCACCAACGAGAGCCAAAATTTTTTTGCAGCGCTGGAGGGATTAACCGAAGATATGGAAATCGAAGAAAACATCAGAGGTAATTTTAACCAAGATAATGACGTTAATTTCATTCAATATTTAAAGAACAAAAATAAGGAGGAAAAACTAGCCCGCAGTTCTGCTGGTTTCTCTGAAAAAGCTTCCAACAAGACAGAAAAAGTTCCGCCAATCAACGTGTTCGGACAAACCGGGAAAGATATGTTTCGGCTATTGGCAGCCGAAAATAAACTGGCCAATTTCGAAATTAAAAGACTTAATGCCGAAAAATTAACTATAAGAACGAAATCACTGGTTGATTTCAAGTCAGCCAAAGATGCGCTGATTTCTGGGGAGGTTCCACACTTCACCTATACCCCAAAAAGTGAAAAGAATCAGACCTTCTTGTTGAAGGGTTTGGACAGCGGAGAGGATACGGTCGATCTTCTTCAGGTGCTCAAGGAGGCTGCACCCGATATTGATTTTGTTTCAGTCAAAGCCTTTGCGACAAGAAGGTCGACCATAGAAAGGAAAAATTTACCACTTTACCTGGTAAAAATTGCAAATAAGAGCAGTCCAAGTGCCCTTCAACAAATAAGGTACTTGAATTTCAGAGTGGTGAGGTGGGAACGCCTCCAGAAAAGAGCAGTCAACCAGTGTTACCGGTGTCAAAGATTTGGACATTCGGCTGCCAATTGTGCCATGCACTATCGTTGCGTTAAATGCAAAGACGTTCATGCTCCCGGTGAGTGCAAATTGGCTCAGACGGAGCCTAAAGAAAAATTATACTGCGTTAACTGCGGTGTTTTTGGTCACCCAGCATCATATTGAGGATGCTCCCGATATCAAGATGCAAAAGTTAAATTTGCTCCAAAGCAAAACCAAGTACACAGTAATATCATACCTTCCAAGTTCGTCAAGCCCGGAGTATCATTTGCACTCGCCGCTAGAGGACCAGCAGAAAATGCTGGAAATAATGTAAATAATGTAAGTGGGAATAATGAGCTGCTTCTCAAAATTTACCAGCAACTTAATTCTTTATTGGAGAGAATCGACAAACAAGATTCAAAAATTAACTTTGCTTTTCAGCGTTTAGGTCTTTCAAATGCCTAATAATAACTTGTCATCCAGTCATATTCCCATGGATAGGCTTCGCCTCATATCGATCAACGTCAACTCTATCGTTGCTACACATCGACGTGATTATCTCCTTGAATTTGTTGTTAAGCAAAAGCCTGACATCATACTTCTCACTGAAACCCACCTCAATTCATGGCATTCCATGGAATTCAAAGATTTTGCATTCGTAAGAAACGATAGGGTAATAGGTGATGGGGGAGGTGGCACCGGGATATTGGTTAGAAGACCCTATTGTTTCCAAAATATTGAAAAAGTCGAATTCAAAAACTTTGAATTTCTTGAAGTGTCCGTCATCAAAATTTCACTGCCAGGTGGGGATAACCTCTTCGTTATCTCTGCCTATGCAACTGGTCAAAATGTCCTCAAGTTCAAGGAGGAACTCAATTCCTTGTTTGAAATACTCGAATAGAACAGGCTGCATAGTTATTATATTTTTGCTGGTGACCTGAATGCCAAGCATACATCATGGCTAAACGCCACCAATAATCCAAGAGGTGTATTCCTGAAATCATGGATAACAGAGAACCAAATTGAATACAGGTGCAACCTATATGGGTCGGAGTTCCCAACATACCCTAGGACAAATTCATATTTGGACCTCTGCATTTCTGATGCAAAACTTGAATTCAGCTTTAATAGTCCTCAACGGAAACTGCAGGTGCTTCCTTACGACAGCGACCATAACGCAATCGTAATGGAAATCAATCATCAAAGGGATGATTTCTTCCTCATTCCAGTTCAACATGAAAACCATCGGTTGAATTTCAAAAAAACAGACTGGGGAAAGTTTCAAAAGAAGTTTAATCGGGAGTACCAGAAGCAATGTCCTCCTTCTGACGATGGCAACGCTTGCTCAATGGTTCCTAATAACATAAATCTAACTAACGATGAAATAGACCTTTATTTGTCGAAGTTAGAGAAGCTGACGTTGGAAACGATTGAGAAAGTAGTTCCCAAGATTAAACATCGAAACAATATGGAAGGATATGAAACACCAACCATCGCAAGGTTGAAAAGATTGAAAAGCCTTCTTCTCACCCGCGTCAACAATATCTATCGACGATTTTTGGACTACAACCATCCCTCGTTGGCTTTGTTGAAATTACACCTGAAGAATGTCCGGAACTTAATCCGTTCATACTTCAGGAGTGAGGTCAGCAATCAATGGGGGGAAAAACTGAGGGGTACTAGCCCACAGGACCCAGATGGCGTTTGTGCGAAAGTGAATAGCTTATTCCGCAGGAAGTCTCGAGTGAAGGTATCGAATCTTGAAGTCACTAGTGATGAGATAAATCTTCTCGATAGAGCTGGTATCGAAATTGATAGTACGACTCCGGATAGAAATGGAAACAGGATTATATGTGATGGATTGCAGAAACTTGCCATGATTGGAACACATTTTGAATTGGTTCACCTGCCAAACCCAGAGAGAAGGAATGAAATATTTTCGGAGGTCGTTGAAGCAAAAGTTTCCGACTTCAAATCAAGCCTGAACGGCCAATCAATTCTTCATTTAAATGAAACATTAACATCTGACCTCATACCGAGCTTGAATCTTATTGATTATTTTGTCAGCTATGAAGACTTGTGTTTCATATTTCGCAAGATAAACAACAAAAAATCATGTGGTACTGACGGTATTCCAAATATAGCTCTCCGACATTTGCCTGAGGTTGCTATTAGGAATTATTGCATATTGTTCAACAACATGTTGAACAATTCATATTTCCCAAATGAGTGGAAAAATGCTAAGGTATTGCCGATCCTGAAGAAAGGAAAAGAATTTTCATGCCCGAAAAGCTATCGCCCAATCAGCTTGCTGCCTAACATCAGCAAGGTGTTTGAAGTGATACTCAACAGAGCATTAAACGCCCACATTGAGAAATATGAGTTGATGCCGAATTGCCAATTTGGTTTTCGTACCAGGCATTCGACCACACATGCAATAATGAAAGTAACCTCAGACATCTGTTGGAAACAAAACAACAAAGAATGTGTTGGAGCATGTCTCATTGATATGGAGAAAGCCTTCGATACGGTGTGGCTAGATGGACTAGTTTTCAAACTTCTTCAGGACAGGTTCCCCAGACACCTTGTCGCCATGATGTGTAATATGTTATACGGGAAATCGTTTGTTGTAACTGATGGAATTCTGACAACAATGCGCGAATTCAAGGTCTTGAATGGTCTACAGCAGGGAACAGTTACTGCGCCCCTGCTTTTCTCAATATTTATTCGCAAGCTATTGAACAGCTTTGATTTTAATGTCTCGCCAACGCGATCATTGGTAGCGTTTGCTGATGATCTGATCATCTATACGGCAGACCGAAAAGCCACAATAGTTCAGAGCAATCTTCAAAAAATGTTTAATGATGTGCAGCGAAGGAAAATCAATGCACAGAAATGCGAAACAATTTTGTTTCGGACAACGCTGCAGGGGGTCAGTCAAGACCTGAAACGTAATTGGAAGGATTTCCACATTATGGCTGGTGAGGGTAGTTCAGAACGAGTTTCACATGAATCCTGTGTTCGATACCTCGGTGTTCATCTCGATCAGTATCTGTACTACACTGAACATGTCAAAATCATGCTCAGTAAGGCACTAAAAGTAGTCATGGCCCTTCGGCGACTCTTTCATTCTAGATACATTGATCAAAAAGTCAAAGTTATTTGTTACAAGACCCTGGTTAAGCCAGTTTTGACATACGGATGCCAGATCTGGTACAACCAGAGTGCTAGTACAATGGAAAGATTAAGGGTTTTTGAAAGGAAATGTCTTCGTGCATGTACTGGTTTGTACAGAAAGCCTGAGACGGATTGGAAGCACTATATATCGAATAGAAAAATTTATCAAACCGCTCAAGTGACAAGAGTCGATATCTTCATATTGAAACTTCTTCGGAATCATATCGCAAGATCTGTAACTGTTAGTGAAAACCCTTGGATTTCACAGCCGTTCCACCCTACAGACAGGTATATTGTGACTTGCCTCACTACTGGCTTCGTTCCTCCAGAAGCATTCGTGTATTTGGACATGAATCGATATGTTTTTGATTCTGACGGCGTCCCAATCATATATCACATATACCGACGGGCCACCGATAAGAAGATAAAATATCCTCCGAATCTGAGCTCACGAGACCAACAATTCCAATGGAGATACTCATTTGCTAGATTCGTTGAGGCTGGTCGAGCTGAGATGGAGCAATCTAGGTATTGGTGGCTGAATGACAATGTCTAAATTATTCGTGTTTATTTTCTGTTTTTGTGCTTTTTCTCGTTACTTAGTTTTTTAGATTCATCTCATTATTGCTACATCTAGTGTTGTTGTTTATTTGTATTATAATTTAGGTATAGGTTTCAATATAAGGTAACGTTTTTTTTGTTTTTTTTTTTTGATTGAACTTATTTAGAATTAGGGTGTAACATATTAGGTATAGGATATAAGTTCATTGTTGTGTTAGTAATATAAGTAATTTTTGAATAATGCTGGTTGGTTTTTACTCCTTTTCCAATTGAATCAGAAAATATGAAATAATCTTAATTAATTTAAATTTGCAAGTGTTTAACTGATAACGTATAAATTTAGAGAGCCATTTGGGCCATTAAGTTTTTTATAGTTTTATTGTTTGGAATTTGCTTTATGTTCTTTTAAAAATTTATAATGATTGTTATTAAATAAAGCGCTTTTGACTTTGACTTTATCTTCAACAAATTCCTCAACCATTAAGTAATAATCTAAAAAATAAGAAGTCTATTTTGAATGTAATTATTTTCCGAAGAATGTCATAGTTCAAGATAATTTAATCCTGGAATCCCATATTGAATTATTTTAAGGAAAATAACGTCAAATTTTGAAATGCTGCAAGCACAATCTATGAAATTTTGAACAAGAACGTCATTAATCAAATAAAAATATTTAAAATTTAAATTTTTTCTGTTTATCCTTTTCAAACTGAGAAAATCTCAGTCATTATCTAAAACAGTCTGCTGCATAGTGAAAAATTCAAGCGGTAGCTTAATATTTTTATTTTAAAAGATTTTATGCCACTTTCAAACATGAAAATCATTCTCCTGGAAAATCACATATTTTGAGGTATGACGTTGTTGAAAGGAGTGAGTGATTTGTGAGCTTTTAATTTCTAGTATACTGCAAAAGTGTTTCTTTTGCCTCAAAATTAGTACTCATTATAACCGAAAAACATCCGGATAGGGAAAGTAGGAAAGGCGTTCGCTAGAATCTCTATTTTGGAGCACGTTTTCAGCACACAGCAGAGATATACAAAATATAACTATACAATCTGATCACACGGATTTGTGTATTTATGTCAATTGATAAATTTTCCTCCATTCATTTGGCTTGTTTAAATTTTGTTATGTTCATCAAATTTCTCAGAGTCGCAATGTTCTAAAAATTTTCTTTATGCCGTAGAAGACGGCAGGGCTGGTCTGCTGCACCAGTGAGCCAAATGGAAGCACTCAGCTTAGAACCTTGCATGATAACGCGGTCGAATGCTGGTAGCAAGCATTTGCGGCACCATGGGTTGGGTTTCTACCCTCAGCGCAAAGTTACACTACTAAGCCATTTAACCATAACGAATTTTGGTTGGGTAAGTGGTCGGGACTAAAACTAAAGGGATTTAATGAAGCGTTTTTCGGCATCCTCTATTTGTGCTAACAATGGTCACTAGCTGTTGTCATCGGTAAAAGATGTAAGACACCGTAATTGTTTTTGTTACGCTCTGGTTCGTTCAAAATTTCACGAAGGCGATCCAAGCCGACCTCGCATCGGACTAAAACATGAAGCTTTGGTATATGCCAACAGACTGTATGCAACAGGTCATCCAGCCGAGGCGCCCTTAGTTTACTTCGAGGCACCCTTAGTTTGCTCCGAGCAAGTTCGTAGAGGAATTTTGATCGCATGTCTTACGCGAATATGTAGTGATGTGGGTAGGATATAATAAAGGACTGCAGTGATGGTCTGCTGCCTCAGCGGAAGAGGATGTTAAGATCCCTTGAGATTGGCCTTGTCTGGGGACGCGTGAATGCGCTGGTAGGCCAGCGTTGCGGTGTCGTGGGGCGGGTTCTTTTCCCCAGCACAAGGACCCATTTCAAAAGAATCTCGCATCCACGAATTTCTGGGTTAAAAAAATGGCCAAAATCGAATAGGAGGTAACCAACTAAGGGTCAAAGAGTATTGCTGACTCATAAGGACAAATTGTACCTGGGGAAGACAGACGGACTTAAGAGGGCTTCGTCGTCACTGGCGGTTCTTATGGCCACCAAATAAGACTGGGGCATCCGGATGGAGGTGGTGCCCTCTTGCACCCTCCCAACCGGATCAAGATCCAAACGTAGACGTGGCCATGTATTTCAAATTTGAGTGAAAAACTCATACAAAAGTACTTTGTATGACTCTTTCCCTCAAATGAGAAATACAAACGTAACCGATTTATGCTATAGCGTTCTGCAATAAAATCACATAACCCTATATTATAAAAGGGCTCGTGAGCGGAAGGCCATTCTACCCGGCAAGGACCCCTGTTAACAACAAAAAACGGAGGAGCACGCCTGATGGCTAGCCCATGCCAGTGGAGGAGCCTCCCATCGATGCGTGTCCTATACCAGGTCAGATCGAGAGAAATGGAAAGACCGTCGGGGAAGGTTTAAGAATAAATTTTATTCTTTTTACTTTAATATTAGTTCCAGTTTTTCTATTTATAACCATCGAGGCCTATGGAAGTATTTTTTAATTGTATAAATCAATATAAAGATTCAAGCAAATTTTATTATTTCATGATAGGCACTCACAAATTGATTCTGTTTTCAGATTTACGCGTCAATCGTAAATGATCTGACAAAAACAGAAAAATTATTGTACGATTCTAGTCCCTATTTCGGAAATTCTCATGAAGGCCTTTCATCTGAAACAATAATTGAATACTATTGACGAATTGATGAAAAGAATCTTTCGAGAGTTCACCCTATCTGAGACTTAACTTTGTAACAATGAAAAGAGAACACCTGACCTGATGGACACAGTTGAGCTTTCAATAAGGTTTTCATTCGTTACAAGACTTTAAACAGGATTCAATGTCTTACAGACAAGATAATTAGAATAGAACATAGAAAAAGAGGTAGTTCAGTAAAAAAATTAAGAGAATTTGGATGAAATAATAAATTGGTCGAAATATACGTATCACTTATATAGCTTAAATTTTAATCCTTACATAACGCACTTTTTATGCATGTAAGCAACCTATAGAAAAAGCTTACATGCTTAGTAATATACAAGGGAAATCTACTAGCAGTTATAAATTTTTCCCGGCAAGTAACCAGACGGGTTATCGCCTATAGATAGCATATATCCCTTGTCACCACGCCTACTACATCAAGGAGCGGATATTGTCCCAGATGTAAGTTGCTAAATTTTCTGTTGTACTAGCAGTTTTATTGAAAAATTGGGCATGCTTGTCCAGATTCTTGTGGTCCAAGGTGTTGAAAATCACTTCCTCCATGTGATGCTTCAATTCCATGATATTCATGACTATGCCACTCTTTGGACAAACCGGTCCCCGTACGGTAGCTTCAACGATGTAATCATGACCGTGACCATTCTCCCAATTGCATTTTCCATATATTTCGTGATTGCCATCATCACTTAAATGTCTACTATGTAAACGATGTGCCACACTGAAATGCTCTTATCGTGTGAGATAAGAAATTATTCACTAAGACGTAATCTCAATCCACTTCAGACGGCACCGAATCAAATGGCCACAGTACTTGTCGAATTGCAAAAGCATTCCATCGAACAAAATTTCGACAACAAGTCCATGGTCCTTCACGATCTCCCGTCCAAGCAAATGCAATTTACCTTGGGAGCACTATTCCGCAGGGGAATGGTAATGTATTGGAGTCAAAATGGTGAATAGGCGGAAATGATTTTCAATTTACACTTTTAAATTTAATACCTAGTCTTTAAATGATTTTGACGGCACTTTTACCAACACTTTTCATACCGCTCGTATTTATACACCGCGGCCGTGTACCCAACCGGTCTTTTGGCTGTCAGTCGACAGAAATTCCCAACCTTTCTTCTTTCCATTACCGTGTATACGGTAAATCGCATCAGCTGCTCACTCAACCGCGTGCGATTGCCTTCGGTCATGTAATACACCACTGGGGTGCACTAAATCAGTGCTCCCATGTTCAAAATTTTAATTGACAGATTTAAATTTTTTTCAAGAAAAATTAACTGAAGTAAAGAAATGCGAAAAAGATTCTCAATACTAATAAAAGTTAAATCTCATGTAGAATATAATTAAAGGGAAACGTTTAAATTTAATACAAAGGAAAATTGATATAAAATTACATTTAATAATAATAATAAGAAAGAAAACTATGTTACAAATTACGACTATGAACGGAAGAAAATTAATTATTTTCCCAAATCTGCCATTAAAATTTTGAATAGGAGACAGGAAGGTTTTCGAGCAGTTTGCTTGTGTGGCTGCTCGATTACTACAAGTACACTAAGTCCGGATAAAATTTTTCAGCAACTTTCAGCAAAAAAAATATTATAAGGATTTTACAGCTGCGTTTGCGAGGCTGTTTGTCAATAAACAATGGATTTGTGCATTGCCGACACAGAGATTATAGCAGTATTTTCGTATAGATGTGTTTTAAATCAATCCTGTCAAAAGTTTTCAAAAATTAAATAAATTTTTTTAAAAAACGTCAGTCCGAAGTTAATTTTCATCGCAAAAAGCTTATATTGTCAAGGCAATCGACCCAGGAAATTTCTATCAAACATTATTTTATTTCTCTTAGCAAAGAAAAGCGAAGAACCCAAGAAAACTTCAGCACCGCTGGTATGGAGGAGCTCGACGGCTTCCCACCGTTAAGGCAACCTGGGGAAATGACAAATACGAAACTAGGGATAATCAAAAAAAAGAAAACATAACGTAGAAAACCCAGCAGACGGCGAATGGAAGCTGAAAATGAAAACAGATAGTCAATGAACAATCAAACTACAAAAAGAAAATTATGAACTAAAGCTAGAGATGCAGTCCCTCAAAGATATATTCAAGAAAGAGATGAAGCCTAAAAAGATGCAGCCGCAAAATCAAGTACAACAGGTTAAACAAGTTGGGTAAACAGACCTACGCTCATGTCAGAAGGGTTTTGTATTCAATTTTCAAAATGCAGTCACCAGATTGAATCGAGTCAAGAAGCATGTCAATGACGATTTTATTGGAGAAACTATGAAATTCGAAGATCATACTATTATTAACAAAGTTGAAAGAATTTCGACTTCTGAGGATTTTGTTATTGTTATACTCATAAATATCTCCCTTGGTAATTATTTCAGATGTCCACTCGCGACGGAGGAAACACATGTTTCATGTATTTCCCCCCTGTGCCCCCACTGAAGCAAAAACTGACAGGTTAAGAACTGTTTTGAAAAGCTCCCATGAAAACTTTCATTTCATACTCATATCGGCTACGTTTGATGAATTTTTTTTCAGGGGCCACTCTCCTGTACTGTTATCATCGATTAATAGCCAATTTTTTCAAATCCTAGAGTTGTTACAAAGCCCTTTTGCTAGAAGCTCCCTCCCGCCTCCTTGACTTGTTTCACTTATGAGTATTAATTGTAGGCACTCATCTTCAGTCATTCATTCAATTGAATCAAGTGTTCAAAGCATGCACCTTAACCGTTGAAGTTGGGAAAAAATAACTCAAAATTATTCAATCTTCGCATTTAAAACAGCCACCATTTTGTTTTACGATTACTGATACCACTAGCAGAACTGATTCTCAAAGGTATGCATGGCACCTATCATTCCTGAAATTTTCATGCAAATCCTAGCAAAACTGTAGTGTCTGAGTCGGTAAAAAGCGCATGTTGTTCCATAGCTATATGTTGCCATAGTAATACATGCAGCGCATGTTGTTCCATAGTAATACAGGAAAATTCAAACATGCGCAGCGCATATTGTTCCATAGTAATACAGGAAAATCCAAACCGCTGTACTGAATTTCATTGCGTTTAAGCGTGCCGTTAAGATTTTATTCAAGAAAACATAAAATCGATAAATCATACTATTACTAACAAAGTTGAGTGAATTGCGACTTCTCACGTATTTGTTGTTGTACTCATCAAGGCCTACATTCTTGATTTTTTTCAGATTTGTCGGATGGAAGGTGTCCAATCGCGAGTGGGGGGAGACCCAAATTTTGCGTGTATTTCCCCTCCCTGTGCGCCCCTTGAAGCAAATTTTGCCAAACTAAGACCTGTTTTGAAAAGTTCTAATCTAGACCTTTCATTTGATACCCATATCGGCTACCTTCAATGAAATTTCTTTTCGGGGGGTCACTCCCCTACATGGGAAGACCCCCCTTAAATACCTTATAACATTTTTTTGCAATTGACCTTTGAAGAGGTCACCACTTTACACCTACATACAAAATTTGATGCTTCTAGCTTAAGTAGTTTCCGAGAAAAACTGCTGTGACACACGGACGGACGGACGGACAGACAGACAGACGGACAGACAGGACGCGATTTTAGAAGGTGCAAAGCAAGCAATTTCAGAAGAAGTTCTAACTGCTGGTGGCACCAACGAGAGTCAAAACTTTTTTGTAGTCCTGGAGGAATTAACCGAAGAAATGGAAATTGAAGAAAACATCGAAGGTAATTCTAATCAAGATAATGATACAAATTTTGTTCAGCATTTAAAAAATAAAAACAAGGAGAAGAAACCAGCCCACAAATCTGCTGGTCTCTCTCACAAAGCTTCCAAAAAAACAGAAACATTTCCGCCAATCATTGTGTTCGGACAAAGCCGAAAAGATATGGTTCAAATGGAAATGGTAGCCAAAAATAAACTAGCCTATTTCGAGGTCAAAAGTGTTAATACTGAAAAATTTACTATGAGAATGAAATCATTGGTTGATTTTAAGTCAGTCAAAGGTGCACTGAATTCTGGGGAGGTTCCACACTTCACCTATACCCCAAAAAGTGAAAAAATTAGAACTTTTTGTCGTAAATATTGGACTGTGGAGAGGATACGGTCGATATACTTCAGGTTCTCAACCAAGCTGCACCAGAAATTGAATTTATTTCAGTCATAGCTTTTTTCATAAGAAGCTCGACCGTAGAAAGGAAGAATTTACCACTTTATCTGGTACAAATAACAAATAAGAGCAGTCCAAGTGCCCTTCAACAAATAAGATTCTTGAATTTCAGAGTGGTGAGGTGGTAACGCTTCCAGAAAAGAGAGGTCAGCCAGTGTTACTAGTATCAAAGATTTAGTCATTCGACTGCCAACTGCGCCATGCAATATCGGTGCGTCAAATGCAAAAATTAATGATTGAGTGAAAATTAGCTCAGATGAAGCCTAAAGCAAAATTATGCTGCGTTAACTGCGGTGTTTTTGGTCATTCAGCATCATATAGAGGATGCTTCCGATATCAAGATGCATAAGTAAATTTTGTCCAAAGCAAACCCAAATATACACTAGTGTCATACCTTCCAACTGCGTCAAACACGGAGTATTATTTGCACGCGGCACTAGAGGACCAGCAGAAAATGCTGCAAATAATGTAGATAATATAAGCGCCAATAATGAGCTGCTCCTCAAAATTTTGCAGCAACTTAATTCTTTATCGTAGACAATCGATGAACAAAATACAAAAATTCATTTTGTCTTTCAGCGTTTAGGTCTTTTAAATGCGTCAAAATAACTTGTCATCCAGTCACATTCCCATGCATGGTCTTAACCTCATCTCGATCAACTTCAACTCTATTGTTACTCTGCATCAATGTGACTACCTCCTCGAATTATTACTTATCAAAAGCCTGACATCATATTATTCACTGGAACCCACCTTAATTCATGGCACTCTATGGTATTCAAAGATTTCGCATTCATCAGAAATGATACGGTTAACGGTGATGGGAGAGGTGGCACCGGGATATTAGTGAGAAGAAAAAAAAGTCGAATTTAAAAGCTTTGAATCTCTTGAAGTGTCCGTTACCAAAATTTCTCTGCTAGGTGGAGATTACCTCTTCGTTATCTCTGCCCATGCAACTGGTTAAAGGAGGAGCTCAATTCCTTGTTTGAAATACTCGAATTGAACAGGCTGCATACTTATTATATTCTTGCCGTTGTTCTGAGTGCCAAGCAAACATCATGGCTGAACGCCAACAATAATCTCAGAGGCGTATTTCAGAAATTGTGGATAACAGAGAACCAAATTGAATACAGGTGCAATCTATATGGACCTCTGCATTGCTGACGCAAGACTTGAATTCAGCTCTAATAGTCCTCAATGGAAACTACAGTTGCTTGCTTACGATAGCGACCATAACGCAATGTTAATGGAAATCAATTATCAAAGAGATGATGTCTTCCTCGTTTCAGTTCAACATGAAAATCATCGGTTGTATTTTTAAAAAAATGGATTGGGAAATGTTTCAAAAGAAGTTTAATCGGGATTACAAGAAGCAATGTCCTCCCTCTGATGATGGCAATGCTTGCTCAATGGTTCCTAATGACACCGAAAAAATATTGGTGGAAATGAAACGCCCACCATCACAAGGTTGAAAAGATTGAAAAACACTCTTTTGACACGCGCCGGCAATATTTGACGGTGATTTTTGGACTACAAATATCCTTCGTTGGCTTTGTCACAATTGCACTTGAAGAATGTCCGGAACTTAATCCGTTTATAATTTAGGAGTGAGGTCAGCAATCAAGGGGTAGAACAACTGGGGAGTTGTTACCCTATAAAACCCAGATAGCGTTTTCCCGAGAGATCGTTTATTCTGTAAGAAATCTCGAGTGCAGGTATTGTATCTTAAAGTCGCTGGTGGTGAGATAAATCTTCTTGATAGTACTGGTATCGAAATTGATAGTACGACTCCGAAACTTTCCCTGATTGGAATTCCTTTTTAATTGGTTCATCTATCAAACTCTAGGAGAAGGAATCAAATATTTTCAGATCTCGTTGAGGCAAAAGTCTCCGACTTCAAACCAAGAAAACTTTTTAATTTCCGGAACCGTTTTCACCTCGGGGTAATAGTAAAACAAACAATTTTTTATTCCCTTTTTTAGGGTGAATTATACTTTCTGTTTTCCCATACGCGCGTTTCGGAAGGTACTTCCTTCCTTCCTCAGTGAACAAATTAATTTGTGAATTAGCAATTCTTACATTAACTTTCAAACTTTCTACTCTTTTGAGAAACCAAATTTAACTATCTTTTAATTGCTTTTGGCTGATAGCAGGTAATCTTATATCCTATCCTACATCTATATCTACTAATCTATTTTGAAGGCAAATTTTACAATAGCTAATTACGTTTGTTAATTTATCAAGGTAATCCTAAGAAGAAAGTATAAAAGTAAATGTAAGGATTGCTAATTTACAAATTAATTTGCTCACTTAGAAAATAAGGAAGAACCTTCTGAGATGCGCGTTTGAGGAAACAAAAATTAGAATTCACCCAAAAAAAGGAAATAAAAAATTGTTTGTTATGATATTCAAATCAATCTTGAACGGTGAATCAATTCTTTATTTCAATGAAACATTAACATCTGACCTTGTTACAAATCCAGTATACCCTATGCATAATAGCATGAACTGGGAGCTCGATTTAATGTGTATCCTATATACATCTTCGAGGCTTCTGCGAGGAGAGAGATCTTCCTGCATAACATTTGCCTGCTACTGCACCCACTTGCATTGTGCCCAAATGGACTAGTTACATTTTCACATGTTATTGCATAGAAAACCTATTACTATCAACGTTGAATGAAATGCTTTTCACTTTCACTTTGACTTGGTATTCCTTGGGATCGGCGAGTTTTTATGTGCTTTCAATATGAGCGTTAGCCTGTAGAAGAAACTGAGAAAACAAGCTATCGGATCGGGATGGAAACATGGAGTGGAACGCCAAAAGGCTAGTTGAGGTTCATGGTCCAAGCCAACACGTCACTCCTCACCTTTCGAATTTAGTTTTTGCAGAATCAAGTTTTGGGATGGGTTGGATAGTCGTACTAGTTGGGTAGCAGCAGGCAGCTCCCTCGAAGACTCGAACACAAACTGCACTGCTAGTACTCACATTTGGTAGAATAAACAACAAAAAATTATGTGGTATTGAAGGTGCCCCAACCACAGCGGTGGTCACTAGAAATATATTCACCATATTTCCAGGCAATATAAGCCAAAACTAGATTGTACTACGAATACATTCTAGTATTGACTTATATTGCCGCCATGGATTTCTGCTAATTGTGAAATTGCACACCAGTTATTTCCTGGACAGAAATTAATAATTAAAGCCAAAGCGGATTTTGGAAAAGGCGCCTTTTCGTGCTGCTGTTCGACGCGTACACTTCCAGAAAATGCTACTTCGGCCTTAACCTGGGCGTTCCACCAGTATCCAACAAAAATGCTACTTTGGCCTTAGCCTGGACGTTTTACCAGTATCCAGCGAAAACACTACTTCGGCCTTAGCCTGGGCACTCCACCAGTAACCAGCGAAAACACTTCTTTAGCCTTAGCCTTAGCGTTCCACTAGTGTCCAGCAAAAACCCTACTTCGGCCTTAGCCTGGGCGCTTCATCATTATCCAGCAAAAACGCTACTTCAGCCTTAGCCTGGGCATTTCACTAGTATCATGTAAAAACGCTACTTCAGCCATAGCCTAGGTGTGCCCCCAGTATCCAGCGAAAACGGTACTTCTGCCTTAGCCTCGGCGTTCTATAAGCATCCTACCAAAATGCTTCTTCGGTTTTCGCCTGGGTACGCGTCGAGCAAATCACCTCTACCATTTGATTTTTGGCATCCCAGACTGGTCAATGGTAAGAGTTGTTACATCCTCATTTGAATCACGGCTCTGGAAGCCTTTGCCCCATATCTACTAACCGTTTCCTTCACAGGCTCCAATAGTTCCATCCTCCCCATCACCAACAGGAGCACTAAGAGGCCTGACGACCGCCGTCTGGTTCAATCCATACAACAGGAGAATCCTCCTCTAGAGGAGGCATGAATAGCCAACCCGCGAGCAGTACCTCGGCCTATCACTATCAAAGAATACTGGGTGAAGAGTGGGCCTGTAAGATCACCCCAGCTAGATGTACAAAACCAGAACCAGAGCCGGGGATATATTATCACATCAGGGGTGAACGTCAGGTGCAAGTACGTCGGGAACTGTGTGAGCTGATTCGACTAATCAAGGTCAGCGATAGCAAAGGCGAGATGGTCACATTTTTGGGCCGGGCGACGGTCCTCCAGCGAGAGAAAAAACGAGCCATCCGCCGCCGCCGTGCGCTTTCCCGCTAGGTTCATCCGCGTGCCAGCGCCAACGAAGTGTGCCTCCAGGCAATGCTAAAACATCGGTACTCGTATAAGGGGCACACAAAATGCTGTGAACTACTCTTTTCCTGCTAGTCTAGTCCGATTCATGAAAAGTTCCCAGAGATAAACAAAAATATTATAATACGACGCAGTAAAAAAAACTCTGAGTTTATAAAAACTAGCTGTCTTTAAGTATCTCGACGTTAGGCTCTAAAATGTTCTAAGGTACTGCATTTCCAATCGTCCGGACTTATCACTTATTTGAATTTATTAGATGTTCCTTAAGTCTTTTCATTTGAGTTGGTGAGCCTACCAAATCCTGCGAGAGTAATCAAATATTTTCAGAGGTTGTTGAAACAAAAGTGTGCTTCATATTCGGTAGGATAAACAACGAGAAATCGTGTGGTATTGACAGTATTCCAAATATAGTTCTCAGACATTTGCCTGACATTGCTTTCAGGAATTATTGCATATTACTCAACAACATGCTGAGCATAGTTTCGCTAATAAGACAGCATGAGAGCCTTTATAGGCCAAGAGCAGTTCATGATGCAAGTCTCCCTCTTTTGAGGACATCACAGTATAAACCACTTTCAAAACACTGACTACAGTAATGTGCTTCTGTGTATTACGTCTTTGAAATACAAATGTATGCAGACAACGAAAAATAAAAATTATCTACAATACACTCGAGGGATTCTCCGTGAAACATGAATCCCGGGAAGCATGAACGAAAACGGTTGCCAACCTGAGCGATTTTAATTCCCTCATTTTTATTTAAATAAAAACAATAATGTTAGGTAGCGTATTGTTCAAACCCCCCTCCTGCCCCTAGGACGCACCGTAGCATTTCCAAGGACCCCTCCTCCAAAATTGCGTTACGTAATACTTGAACGCCGCTTTAGCATAATCAGCATGTCTTTTGAAATCACAATGGCCATGCTTTCCAGCTATTCAGCTGGTTTCGAAAAGTTGTCAAGACGGTCTCTGATGTCATCGTTTTTTTTATTTTACAATATGTTATCTCAGTGGCACACTATGCTCAAGCAGTCCTAACAGATACAAGGACCACACAGAAGCTGGGGACATCTGGGCTGGGGGATCGCTTGTCTGGGTATTCCTCTAACTTCCTCCCTTCCCATTGGAAAAGGGATCTCCCAGTTTGAAGGTGCCTAATGGCATATCAAAATGAGTCCTGGTCCGCAGTAATGTGTCAAACGCTTCCTGGTTACGTTCTCAGGTTAACAGGGGAGATGTTTAGTGAGTAGTTCATTTGCTCGTGAGTATAAGAACCCCACTTTCAGTCCGTAAATGTCATTCACTACCCAAACACAAAAACCAAAAAATAATCTCGGTGAGCAATTCTATCTTGCCCACAGGACCGATCGCAGTTTCAATTTCTGTTGATGTGGCACATTTTGTCAGATAAGAAAATGTTTGCAATCGCTTTATGATCGTTTGCCGTCCAGTTTGCCAATCTGCTCAAACTATATGCAAATAAGTTGGGCTGCTAACATTAGGAGGACATTGTTGCATTGACTAATTTATGAAAACCCTTCTGAAAAGAATACCCTCCTGCTACTTCAAATTGTTCTGTTCTTAATTTAAATGGCAAGAAGTTTTTTGAAATCATGAAAAAGGTTATATACAAGGTGCGTTCAAAAATAAACGAGACCGCGCTAAAATAGAAATGACAGGAGCTTTGTTCTGATAAATTTGAATTTATTTATTCAAAATAGTCTCCTCCGGCCTCGATACACTGTTTTGCACGATCCAAAAGCTTTTCAAAAGAGTGTTTCAGGTCATTGACTGGAATGTCCTTCAGGATGTCAGTACAAGCCTTTCGGATGCCCTCTACGGACGCAAAACGTTTTCTTTTCATGGCCAAATGCAATTTTCCGAAAAGGTAGAAGTCATAGGGAGCCATATCAGGCGAATACAGTGAGTGACTGATGGTTAAAATGCGATTTCTAGTCAAAAAATCAGTCACAAAAGTCTCGTTCATTTTGGAAAGCTCCTTGACGTGTGTGGAACAAAACGTGCACAGACCTTTCGTAAGTCCAAATGATCGGTTAAAATACAATAAATCGATGGTTTGGAGATATTCAATTCCGATTCCTGAATTTCAGCGATAATTTTGGCTCATTTTTGATAAATTTTCGCACAATTTCGATGGAGTTTTCGGTGATCACTGATTTTGGGCGGCCTATTTGTTCATAGTCATTTATCACGACCATCTCTGAAACGTGTAAACCACTCATGAACTCTGGCACGAGATAGACAATCATCGCCATAAAATGTTTTCATCAATTTGCATGTTTCGGTAAACTTTTTACCGATTTTAAAACAAAATTTGATATTAGCTCCTCGTTTGAAACTCATTTTGGTACCGATGACACAAACGTACTGTCGCTTTAGACGCAATAACTTCGCTTCTACAGAACCGAATGTCACCAAATTTTCGCTTGAAGCCAGGGAGGGGTGTAATTTCCAAATGCATTATCTTATTCACAGATCGCACCTCCAAAAAAATGTTTATGACAAAAGTCTCGTTTATTTTGGAAAGCACCTTATAGGTATGGTTTGTAATCGGTTCTTCTGATAAAAACACGCAACTGCAAGGTTTACCGAATCAGTGATGTATTCGGATTCATAAATTTTGGTTACTTTCATCATTATTCGAGATTCGAACAATGAACAATCCATGGATGTAGTGTAACCACCTCCCATGTTGGCACATTGTTTCAACGCCCCCTGACATCATCCACCTATAATGGAGCCAACTTCACTGGGTGACACGAAGCCAACTTGATTCAGTTTGTGTGAGGAGTGACGACGCCAAACTAGAAAGTTTGCGTCTCACAACAAGGGACTTGTGGATTTAAAGTTTTCACCGAGACAACGTGCATGAGAAGACCCCCAGTTTTTCTTTTGAACTATTATTATTGTAGCCATCTCATTAAGAAAATAAAGTTGTGAACAAAACTCAAACGACGCTTTGACAACCTTCGCCTACTCGCGGAGACCCACATTCAAAAAATTCTCAATTTGCCGGAGAATCCAGCGGACACGCAGAGGATACTGCGGGACAAAACTGACTGTGTTCGTAAGCTCCTGTGGGCACTTTTTGTGATAGAGCTTTGCAACAACAAGTGGGATGCTCTGACAGTGCAAGTTCTTCTGCTGAAACTTCCCAGTATCACGCGTGGCGACTGGAGAATGAGTCTCCAATCCAACAACATACCACCGCTGGAAGATTTGCTGCTTTTCTTCGAACGCCTACAGCAAACATGCCGAGTGCTGTAAGTGATAGCTAGACGACGCCATATGTAACAAATCAGAGTGCGAAGAGGCTCGCTGCCGTACACTTGACGATGACAGCCCCATCACCCGCGACCTTTGCCACTTTCTCACCGCAATCATCTATTCTCGGTCATAAATTGAAGAATGGGATGTGCCGATACTGCCTGAAGCAACATCTAAAAATTTGGCAGTGAGAGATCGGTGGAATGTCTTGAAATCGCTCGCGCTTTGCTATAATTGTCTTGTTGCTGGACATAGAGAACAGAATTGCTATTCGCGCAGATGTATGGTCTGTGGACAAAAACATATTTCATTGCTGTGTAGCAGTGGCAACAAAAATCTAGTTGTACGTAATGACAACGGGGTGTTATCCGGTTCGGCGGAAAAAGTGGCCACAAAACTTTGGTCGGCAATGATTGACCGATCCGTTGTAGTCGTTTATGGTGCAAAACGGCACCATTGTCCTGCTCGTGATAGCATACGTGTTATTATTGAACTCGCATTATGTGATCTCGGGTCTCAAGCAAGCCTTTTGACAGAACAGTTTGCTGCATATTTAAACCTCCACGAATTGCACTGTAAAATTTCTATCAAAGGCACCACTACTGCTGTTAGTATTTGTGATGAAATAGATGTCATCATGCATCGACATTTCACAACACATTCGAATTGCAATTCGAAGTATTTATTTTGCGCACTGTCACATCGACCACTCCAGTGACCACGCTACATACCACCAACTAGATCCATTTACACAATTTAGAGCTGATTGATGCGGCATTTGACGACCCTCGTGGTATTTATTTATTCATTGGTGTAGGCATTTGGGGTATGATTCTTGAGGAAGGAATCATCAGAGCTGGTAAGAACGAACCTTGCGCAATACAGACTCGCTTTGGTTAAGTTGTGTTCGATCCAACTTTAGCCAGCACAATATGCCCAATGAACCAGCACACATTCCATACTTGCTAATGTGTCAACAACGAGGAGCTAGACGGTTTACTTCGCGAATTTTGGGAAGTCGAGGAACTACCCTAGAAAACTGACTGTAATCAACCCACTTGTGAACAGACATTTTTGGACGCCTCCACTAGGGACAGCAAAGGTCGATGCAGGGTGCAGCTCCCATTCCGTCTCGACGCGTCAGAGCTTGGAATCTTTCATACAATAGCCTTACGACAGTTTTATCAGCTTGAGTGCAAACTGTCAAACAACTCCAAATTGCGGGACAAATACTGTGCATTCATGCGGGAGTATATCCCGTTGGGATATATGGAGCTTGCTCCTGATTAGGGTGATAACACTCCATGTTACTACATCCCGCATCACGCCGTTATGATAGAATTCTCTCTGGTTTTTCACGCCTCCACCAAAACGAACAATGGTGTATTACTCAATGATACGCAGCTGGTTAGACCAAGATTGCAAGATACGCTCCTGCAGAGACTAGTCCGTTCCCGACGATACAGCATCGCTCTCACCGCAGATGTCGAGAAGATGTCTGGAAAGGTCGAGATTGATCTACGCCACCAGCGTCAGCTAATGACGGTGACTTATGGTTTAACTAGCAGTCCATGCAATACCATATGGGCACTATGACAATGTGTTATGGGCAATTTGGAGGTTGTCCCTGATGCATGCTGGACAGCTGCTGCTCAGGCAAGTATATTGAGTAACTTCTATGCAGATGATTTCCAAAACCAAAACAGTGCTTGGCTTACATTGGAATCCAATGTAGGACGAGTTGTTTAACAAAATCGAAATCAAGGATACGGACCCATTACCAACCATTCGAATCATACTGAGCGACGAAGCGAAACTTTACAATTCTGCAGGCGTCTTAGCACCGGCAATCGTGAGAGCAAAACTTCTCATTCAATCCCTTTGGAAAGCGGGATACAATTGGGACACGCCATTGCCTCCTGACTTGCGGAATGAATGGCAGACGTTTTGCAATGAAATCAAGCAACATACTACGGTGATTCGGTATGCAGAAATCCACAACGACCAGTCTGCACTGCTTCGGCGATACTAGTAAGAGGGCATAGGCTGCTGTCATTTACATACGCAGTATCAACAATGAAGGCCACACTCGGGCGGTCCTCGTCATTGCACGTACAAAGGTTGCTTCCATCCAGAAGGACGATGAAGAGGAAAAGCACGAGATGGTCACTATTTCCTAGTTACAACGTTATTGAAGTACTACAACAGTCCAACTTTGACTACAAGTTACACAGATATCATCCTGTGCTGGCCTAGGAAGCCACCTGGAACCATGAAACAGTTTGTTTCTAACCGAGTTGCGTACATCCAACAGCATACGGATATTAGTCGCTGACGGTATATCCCTTCCAAGGTCAACCCAGCCGATTGCGCCAATCGCAGACTTACGCCGGCTAGACTACAGTCTCATCCGCTTTGGTAAAACCGACCCCCAAGCATTTGCAACTAGAACGACTCTATTTGGATGTCACTGGCTTTGGCAACAGCAGAGGAGGACGCCTTTCGCGCCGAGCTTCGACCATTGAAGGTCAGTAAGCTTCAATGGCTTTTGCACTCCACAGCTCTTGTCATGAGGTTTCAACCAAGCGTTTGATGACATTTGTAGAAGACCTTCATCGGTACAGACAAGATTGAAGCAGCTCTACTTTTCCATATACGGGAAGCCCAAAGTTATGGTTTCCCGATATTAATTCTCTCCACTCTAGTTCTATAGTGGGAGCGGCAAGTACGTTGGTTTCACTGAACCCATGTTTGGAGAACGAAGGTTTGTTGCAACTCGGAGGGTGCCTAACGCATGCACCCATACCAGACGAGCAACGGAATCCCATCATTCAACCCCTAACATGTGCATTGACCAAATTGATAGTTGACGATGCACACAAGGTCACATTGTATGGTGGGATCCAAGCCATGCTACAGTTCATCCGGGGTCGGTACTTGATTGTACATGTACGTGCAGTTATCAAATTGCACATCCATTGATATATTACCGTCGATTACACTGTCGCAGCGCACTACAGCACCAAATGGCCGCGATACCACGATCAGGGTTAATGATTGCGTCTCTGTTTATTAACACGGAGGCCAATTACTGCGGCACATTCACCATTCGCTTAGGAGGTAAAAAAGTGAAGAAAACTGTCAAAATATATGCTGCTAATTTTGTATGCATGTGTACATGGGCAGTATACATCCAGTTAGCGGAAGACCTCTTCACACAGGGCTTCCTGGACATATTTGACTGATTCGTCCATAGGAGAGGCTACTTCGTGAATTTATACTGCGACAACGGCACCCAGTTCATTAGAGCTAACCGAATTATGCGATAAAGATCTACGTCAATGGAACAGCGATTATGTGAGACAGGACATCTCCGATGCTGGCGTCTTTTGGCAGTTTAACCCACCATCTGCCCCCCACCATGGTGGACTGTGGAAAACAGTGGTCCGGTCTATGAAGAAACATCTCCTGCGCATAATGGGTAAACAGATTATGCGATTTCATACCTTCAACACCCTGCTTGTACGTATTGAGGCCTGCCTGAATTCACGGCCACTCATCCCACTACACGATGATCCGGAAGGCAACAACTTGGCGCTGACACCAGGTGATCTCCTGGTTGGGCACCCACTGACGGCTCGACTAGAATGCACACTTCCCAAAGTTCCCGAGAATCAACTCAAACACTGACAACTCCTCCAAAAGTCCTTTCAACAATTTTGGCAACGATGGCAAGACCACTACCTGACGACTTTACAGACGAGGAGTAGATTGGCACGTCCGCAACCAAGCCTCCGGACAAACGACGTCATGGTCATCAAGAACTAGTTGCTACCCTCGACCCGCTAGCGTATTGGATGCGTCATCGGTGTCCACCCAGGCAGCGGCGGCCTGGTGAGAGTTGTAACCGTCAAATACAATAGCGATCAGCGAACACTCGAAGGTCATCTTATAAAACATTAGTGTCAATGGCCTGTACAAAAACTTTGCAGGCTATTTGAGGCAGACGAGGACATGATCACACATTGTATCAACGCCTCCTGATGACATCCACCTGTAATACGGAGCCAACTTCACTGGGTGAGACGAAGCCAACTTGATTCAGTGCGTGTGAGGAGGGACGACGCCAAACTGGAAAATTCACGTCTCACAAGAAGGGACTGATGGACTCGAAGTTTTCACTGAGATAACGTGCCTGAGAGGACCTCCAGTTTCTCGTCTGAATGATTATTGTTGTAGCCGTCTTATTTTGAAAATAAAGTTGTGAATTGTTGACAGTGTGTTTTCTCTCGGAAACACATTTATCGCATGTTCAAGACTCGTACAACCTTCGTTACTTTTATCGACAAATGAAACCCATACTGAATACTGTTCTTATGAAAAATTTTTTTTTTGAATAAAAACACCATCAAATAAATACATATCCAATATCTTACAAAACCTGAACATTTTTCTTTAAACATTTAGATAACCTTTTCCATACGTTTCCTTTTCAAATAGATAGAATAATTTTGTCTACCCGAAAAATTCTTCAAAGACCAGGCACAAGATAAAATTACAAGATTTCAATGAAATATTTGTTTACAGTCCATGAAACCAATTTTCCTAAAATCTGTTAAACAAAATCCCCAATGGTCCACAACTTAACTTTTACCTTTTCATCTCAAACAAACAAGCTCAAGCAATGTTTATCCACTTTTCATCCCTTTTCAACGCAACAACACTCCAATCTTTTTATACTGAATACCTCTAAAATCCGGGGGGTGTGAGTGTGGGAAAAGAATCAAATAAAATTGACGGTTGTCTATTGAAATCGGAAAAAAGGATCATTTCTTATGGGGAAAGAGACTGGCAAAGGCATTTAATCTTCTTCTGTTGAAAGTAGTGCTTTTTCACAATCTTTGTTATCGTTTCATTCCCATCGGTCGGAATGTTTGTTACTTTTCGTTTGATGATGCTGAAAATCTTTCCGATTATATCGGTCTTAGATGATGATGCACAGCACAACGCCCGACACTCGCAGGATACATGGACCCATCGTGGAAACCTTTGAATTGTTTTCAAATGGTTTAATTTTTTTCGCTTTTCTTTTTCATTCTTTTTTTTTATCCTGGCTGGAATCTGATTCTAAGGATATTTAAATAGAACTGTGATGGTCCATAAGAAACGTTTTATCTTTGGTGAAGATTGCGAGAAAAATGAAGAAATGGAAAATACTGAATTGAAAGGTATTAAAGGGATATCATTTATTATGCTATTATAAGGAAAATTCTCATGATATGTTCAAAGGAGATAGATATAAGGATATTATATGATGATGTTTAAAAAGAATTTAAAATTTAGATCCTATTTTCATCATTCTGGGAATGGATGTACTTTTTTTTCCTACCTCATTTTTTGTAATTGATCATCAAAGGAATTGGTGGAACCCGAGGAAATTTCTAATGATAGCTGGAAATTATTTGCGCCTGATATTTTATGGGACTAGTTTCACCCCTTCTTTAATTATATTTCCAATTTAACGTGTATATATATGTCTTCATAATTTTATTGAAGCTCCCAGATGTTCATACAAATTTTAAATTTCTCATAAACTATCTGCTTCTGTTAAGCGTCTACCATCCCTGTTGGTGCCTTGTCTTCCTGTTATGTTGAAACTACCAGTAAGATTATCTTTTATTATACAGGTATGCCATGAAACTCAGCCCCATACTCTACCATGTTTGTGGTTGACCATAAAACACCTCTTTAAATTGAAATCTATTGCACCTCAAAGATAAAACTTTTCTTTTCCAGTTATTTTGTGTTCAGGAAACGAATTAAGCATCTTCTTAAGGTAAGTTTATTATGAAATTGTTTGTGCCAGTAGGAAGGATATGTCTGTTGGAAGTATCATATATTATGTATTTGATATATTATGTATTTTATAAGAGGCAACATGTCAATTATAGGGTTTTTCATTAAGGACGTAATAAATAAATAAATTTCAATAAATTGATTGTGAGCTAAGATGTGTGGCTAGTGGCACCGTCTTGTTGAAATCTCATATCGTTGATGTCAAGTTCATCCAATTCTGGCCACAAATAATCTTCCAACATAACACGATAGCGCGCTCCATTGACGGTAACCTGATGGTCGTTTTCATCCACGAAAAAATACGGCCCAATCGCACCTCTGGCATGAAAACCGCATCAAACAGTATTTTTTACAAATGCATTGATGTTTCAAGAAGCACATGTGGGTTTGTTGCTGACCAATAATGCATATTTTGCTAATTAACAAAGCCATTAAGCCAGAAATGAGCTTCACCGCTGAAGATGTGTTTAATAATAATTTTTAATAATTTCCAAACATTGCTGGCTCGTGAACTTTACCATGTTCAAAATGTTGACTTTAGTTAACATTTCGACATTGACGATTTATTAAAAAAAAGTTTAAGGTTGCGTTCATATAAAGATACGACATTATTATAATATTTCTAATGCAAAACCCTATGTATGGAAATTGTTTATAAATATATTTTACATACAAGGGAAAAAATCTTTTCTATGTCTTCAACCTTTAATTAGAGGCACTACTATCTCAATGGAAAGCACTTTCCAGATTCTATTTCATAACTTCAACAAAAAAATTTATTTTTACATTTTCGTATAGTTATAATACTTTAACATTTTGAACTAAAAATAAACTGTTTATTTGGTCAAACTTATTACAAAAAAAAAAAAATTATACTAACAAATCACTCTATTAAAATTTTAATTTTCTCACAATATGTCCATCCTCTTACGATGCATTTCCAAAACGAACTCCTACAGTTCGGATATCACTTCCAGAATCAGTTAATTTTGTCTCAAGACTTCCTCATAAAAAGCAACCAGTACCCATAAATCATCCGAGCGTCACTGAAGGCAATTTCGATCCTGCATGGACTTTGCTTAGCGAACGGGACAACAACCACCGCATCATAGCCCAAGAAATGATGCAGCGCCTTTTCAGCATAGAGCATTGTACTCGTAACGAACCTTCGGGTCTTAGGCAAATGCTGGACACTATGAACCAGCTTCTTGCAGGCATTGATAATTTGAAAGCAGATTCGTTTTCTCTTGCAACTGCCTTCATGTTCAATCAAAAACTTGACAATGACTCGAGGAAGGAATGGAAGCGATCAATTTCAGAATTGAACCAAATCCTGTCATTAAAACAATTGTTGGAGTTCTTGAAGCAAAGGTTTTCGATGCTGGAGGCTCTGACAACTGGAAAGGTGAAATTGAAAACCGTTAAAGTCAACACTTGTTGCGCAATGCAACTCGATTGAATATAGATAAAATTCATCATTAAAACTACCATAAAATTTTGATTTTGAAAACGTAAATTATTTCAAAACATTGAACGCTTTCAATGCAACATACAAGACATTGAACTTTTTTATACCAGTTGACGTGTAAGAAGCAGTGGAGATCTTCCGATGTTCTTTCTTTCTTCCTCAAGCCGTCAAAGAGAATAGAGTTAAATAATAATTCATTGAAAAGCCCATTGAGGTAAAAAAATTATTATGTATAAAACGAACTGTAATCTAAATAAATTATATTTTAAGGCTTTTTCTTGGATACGAAAAATCGTCTTTCAATCCTCTGCAAAAATTGTTTGCCAAGTGAGGTTAATGCAAATTGCAGTCCACGTGAGAGACGTCACAACAGTTTCCTCGATTGCTAAACAGTTTTTTTGGTCCTTCAAACCGGATATTCAACTGAGGTGGAACTCCTCAGCATTGAATCGTCAATCAGAAGAGGTTAGGAAATTCGACAATGGCCACACAACTTGAAAGGCTTATACGAAAGCAATGTGCTCAAAAAGGAAATGTCACGCGTGTGATAGATTTTCTGGAAGAGTCAAAAAGTCGTGGAAAAGAGATCGCTTTAGACGAACTCAAACCCAAACATGCATTAATTCAAACATCGATGAATAAATTTAATAGTTTGCATGATAAAGTCTTGGGTATAATTCCAGACAATCAACTGACACAGCATCAAGCTGACTATCAAGCATTTCATGAAAACACTGAAGAAATCATCTCAAAAATTTTTTCGATGATACGAGCAATTGAAAAATCTGAAGAAAAGGAATCCTCACATTCAAATGTGCAGCGAAATTCAACATTGAATGAAACGAAACTTGATGTTGCAACAAAAAAGAGGCTCATTCAAAAGAAGTTAGAAGCAATTTCGAAATTTCAACGCAATTACAAGAAGGAAACTCAGTCAACATCGTCTCTTCGCGTTCAGTTGGACAATCTTAAACCACTCAAACGCGAATTTGATGCAAACTTTGAACAAACGTTAAGCGAACTTGTTGGTGAACAAAATGAGTTGCAACGAACTACAGAAGAAGCTGAAGTTCTACAGTTCAATGAACAATTTGATATGCTCTTTGCGTGGTTCCTTGATGAAATCGAAAACCACATAACTTCTCAATCAACTCCTCAAGTTTTGAGCGAACCTAGAGTGCTTCGACCGAAAATGGAAAATCCAAAGTTCGATGGCAAGTACGAGAAATTTTCAATTCTTTGCGTTGCTTTAAAATCGTTGCCGCCGGGAGAGGTCAGTCCAATCGCTCAGGTACCATTCGATGAGAAGAGTTACGAGTTTGCATGGAAACAAGTTTGCGATCGCTACGGTGACAAAAGAAAGATTGTATCGTCACGCATCAACAACATTCTCAAAGTTTCATCTATGAAGAAAGACACATCGAGGGAGCTTCGACGAATCATGGATATCTTCCAATCAAACATTCAAGCTTTGGAAAACCAAGGTTTTAAGCTTGATAACAACACATTTGCTCAAGTTGTAGTCGTCCATCTCATCTCAAACGCTTTAGATGAACAAACTTTGAAGGAGTGGCGCAAAACCAACAGCAATGTCAACGCGACGTATGCCGAATTGTGTGAGTTTCTAAAAAAATACTGGGAAAATTTTCAGATTTACCTTCAAACACACAAAAAGCAACTCATCTGGCTACACTTCAGCAAAAACTGGGAAATAAAAGCAAAGGCGAGTCTGAACAGCCGCAAATCGCTTCAATTCACACTGCCAAACGTCAACCGAAAAAAAAGTCAACACCGAAATGCCACTTGTGTGAATCAAATCATTGGTTGAACGAGTGTGATCTCTTTAAAGAGTTCACAATTGAAAGTCGCCGCCGTTTGGTTCGTGAACGAAAGCTTTGTGAAAATTGCTTCAGTGTTCAACACGAAACAAAATCATGCAAAGCTGCAATTTCATGTGAAGTTTGTAAAAAGAAACATCACACAATGCTTCATCTGTCAAAAAAGGACACATCACAATCACAAACAACTTCGACTGACGAATTTGCACCCTTTGAGCAAAAAGCATCTCACTTTGCCGCTGCATCATTTGTTGCTGAAATTTCATGCACTTTAGCGTCTACGTTGTTTCCGGTGCAACGCACGATCCTTCAAACTGCTGTGGCTCAAATCCTTGACGACGATGGCGAATGTTTCTTGGCTCGAGCATTGTTGGATCATGGTAGCGACATGAGTTACATGAGCGCAAGTTTGTCGAAAAGGGGAAATTTTTCGTCAGCAAACATCAACATTCGTGTCGAGGGGCTAGGAGAAAGTCCAATGTTAATTCACAGAGGAGTTGAACAACGATTTGTTCATTGAACGGACCATGTGAGCTTTCTCAATCATTCGCAATCGTATCCAAGGTGACTGGAAGCTTACCATCATATCAAATCGGAAAAGATGAAATCAAAATTCTCAAAGGAATTTTCCTTGCTGATCCAAACTTCAACGCGTCAGCGCCAACCGACTTACTGCTTGGCTTGTTGGTTCGAAACGAGATTGATCTAAATAAACAGATTCGTCTCAACAAAAAGATTGTCTTGCATGAGACGAAACTTGGATGGACAGTTGACGGTGCCATGCCAGGGAGAAAGAATCAGCAAAATTCTTCAAGTTCTTTGTGCTGTTCAACATTTTTGTCTGCAATGCCATATCCACAGCTGCAAGCAAGTGCGTTTTCTGAAATCTCTCGATCTGAATTCGATGAACTTTCTGCAAGAATGAATCCTTTCATCGAATGTGAAGAGTTGCCGAAGGCGAAAATCTTGTCACAAGAAGAAAAATACGTTGAAGATCTGTATGCAAATTCAGCCATTCGCTTGGACGACGGGACGTTTCAAGTCAAATTTCCTTTCAACGACAAAATCAAATAGCTTAGAAGCAATTTACCGAATGCAACCAAAGAGTTTTATGCCAATGAATCTCAAAGACTCAAGGATCCGTTGCGACAGAAGTTGTATTGTGAGTATATTCAACAATTAATCGACAAAGGTTTTATAGTTAAAGCGAAGCTCAAAAAGGATTGAAAAACCTACTTCATGCCTCATCATGGAGTTTTGAAACTCACAAGCAACACAACGAAACTTCGTCTAATCTACAATGCCTCCTCAAAGTCTGAATCTGGTATTACATTGAACGACGCAACGCTCAAGGGACCTGTTGTGCAGCCAGAATCGTTTGACATTTCAATTCGACTTCAAGAAGAGCTGTGTGCTGTGTTTGGTGACATTGAGAAAATGTACTGTTAAGTCTGGGTGCATCCTGAAGATCGTAAGTTTTTGCGAATTGTTTAGCGTTTCAATCCCAATGAACCGATCCAATACTATGAATTTGCTACGGTTCCATTTGGTACCACAGCAGCACTTTTTCTTGCGACTCGCTGCATCGTTGAGCTCGCGAACATCTTCAAGAGCGAATTTCCCGAAGAATGCCTATTTCTTCTCGATTCATGATTGATGATGTTGAATTCAGTGTAGCTACGATCGAAAAGTAAGCAAAACTTGTGAAACCCATCAAGTTCATACTCGCTCAAGCTGGAATGCACCTCATGAAAATTTTCTCAAACTTTCCTGAAGCACTCAAGGACATACCAGTCGAAGATTTGAATTTACCAAAAGGTGACGATGAAATTTTTAAAGCGTTGGGCCTGGGTTACATCGCGAAACACGATGTATTTGTCTTCGATTTTCAACCGATAAAAGAGGGACCCCTAACAAAAGCTCAACTTCTCGGATGCATCTTTGGAATCTACGATCCGCTCGGACTCATTGGACCCATTGTGCTTACCGCCAAGCTTTTCATGAAGAAACTTGCTGGTACAGATTGGCATGAACGAATTCCAGCCAAAATTCAAGAAGCTTGGAATGAATTCACGTCGACGTTTCCCGCTTTGAAAAGTCCCCAAGTTCCACGACATTACATTATTCAAAAGCCTGTGAAAAACGATTTGCACGGATTCAACGATGCTTCAGAAGATAGGTATGGTTGTTGTATTTATCTTCGCTCAATGAACGACAAAAATGAAGTCCAAGTCTCACTTTTGTGCGCAAAATCTCGAGTTGCACCGAAAAACAAGAAATCTGTTGCCCGACTAGAGTTATGTGCGGCTTTGTTGCTGTCAGAGCTTGTACATCGAATTCTAGGAATTCTTCGTTCAAAAATTGAATCAGTCATGTTATGGAGCGACTCAACAATTGTTATTTACTGGATCATGCAAAACTGCTCAGCTTTGTCAACCTATATAGGCAATCGTATCGCGATCATCCAAGAACTCAATCAAGGTTTCATTTGGAAGCACATTGCTGGTGAAGTCAACCCTGCCGATATCATTTCCCGCGGTCTCTTGCCTGCTGAAATGAGCGAAAATAAGTTATGGTGGCATGGACCACATTTTCTTCAGTTGAGTGAATCTGAATGGCCGCACTTGATCCTTGAAATCGACAAAGGTGCTCCTGAAATTCTGGCTGAGCGACAAAAAACATTGACTGTGTCACAAGTACTCAAAAATCAAATCAAGAAGTTAATTGAAAAAATTGATAAATGTTTTTGCATTTATCAGGCGTTTCATTCATAACGCTCGAAAACGTGTTTCGAAAATCATTGGTTATTTGTCAATTGATGAGCAAACACAAGCCAGATTTACCATCATAAGAATTCTGCAAGAATCATCCTTTTCGAAAGAATGCAAGATTTTGTTCAAGTGGAAAGAGCTCACACCATCTCATTTTCTCACTGGAAGAGAAACATTCTCAAGAACCACTGAAAAACTAATCAATTTCAAAGCTAGTCGTCTCGACAAGTGGAAGCTTGCTCAGCAAATCAAGCGAAAATTTAGGCATCAATGGTATCAAGACTACTTGCATCACCTCCAGAAAAGACCAATTGGCTTTCGGGAACAAACTACACTTAAAATTGGTGAGTAAGTGTTGATTCACGAGAACAATCTGCCTCCAATGAAATTGAAAATGGGTCGGATCACAAGGCTTATGCCTGGACGACGTGGAATCATCAGAAATGTCGAAATAAGTACAACTGATGGTGTCATCGAACGCAACGTCCGTTACATCGTCAAATTCCAGTGTGGCCCAGTGTGTTGCGCAGTGCAACTCGATTGAATATAGATAAAATTTATCATTAAAATTACCATAAAATTTTGAATTTGAAAACGTAAATTATTTCAAAGCATTGAACGCTTTCAATGCAACATACAAGACATTGAACTTTTTTTATACCAGTTGACGTGTAAGAAGCAGTGGAGATCTTTCGATGTTCTTTCTTTCTTCCTCAAGCCGTCAAAGAGAATAGAGTAAAATAATAATTCATTGAAAAGCCCATTGAGGTAAAACAATTATTATGTATAAAACTAACTGTAATCTAACTAAATTATATTTTAATGCTTTTTCTTGGATACGAAAAATCATCTTTCAATCCTCTTCAAAAATTGTTTGCCATGTGAGGTTAATGCAAATTGCAGTCCACGTGAGAGACGACATAACAGTTTCTTCGATTGCTAAACAGTTTTTCTTCGTGTTCAGAACCCAAGTCAACATGAAGGCTTCCTGCCCAATGAGCAAAGCGTCAGATAAGCTGTTTGATTGCATTTTTTTCAAACAAGCAAATACTCAAAAGAGAGGAGAAGTGATCAAGGCATCTAACCTTTGTTACAACTGCTTTGGTCTGCAGAGCAAATAAATGCACATCGGTGCATGGATGTGAGGTCTGTGGGAAGAAACACAGTACACTGTTACACACAGAGACTATAACGAACAAAAACATGCAGCTTACGCAAGACAAAATTACGTGTTGCTTGCGGCGGCATACATTCAATTACACCGTCTGGATGGAATTTTTAACTTTTCGGGCATTGTTGGATTCTGGAGCTCAACGATCATTCATAAGTGAAGCAGCAATTCAACTTTTACAGGCTTCCCGTACAGGTGCAAAATTCAGGATAAGTGGCATTGGTGCAGTTGAAAACGTGACTTAAAGGGGAGTGACTAATCTGCGTACCATAGTTGGACCTGAATCTGGGCGCAACGAGGAAATTATTTTCTCGCCATTCACTCTCACAACAATAACTGCAGCATTACCGTGCACTGAAATCCCTCTAACCATTCCACACGGATAGACAGTTGATGACTTAGCTGATCCACGATTTATCGTGTCATCAACTACAGACGTTCTTATTGGAGCAGATATTTACGACCAGCTTTTGCTGCCAGTACTTCTGCCCGGAAAACCATGCACACAAAGGACCAAACTTGGGTGGGTCTTATTTGGAACAGTACCTACTCAATCAGCTACATCAGTACGCGTGTTTGTTGCTAATCAAGGTCTAGAGGAATCTCTACGCCAGTTTCGGGAAACAGAAGAACTTCCAGCTATCAATCATCTTACTAATGAAGAGAAAGAGAATGAATCCTATTACTGTGGAGTATCGTTCTGTCCCGCTCTATCCCATAGTATATACATACACATTATTCGTAATGTAACACATAGTGTTGAGAAAGAGGGCAGTCAATAAACTGAACTCATTAAGATCGGTCGTCTTTTAATTAACGTGCGAACACTACATGGTGGCAGTGGTGTCGGAAAGTAGAGAAAAGAAAAATTAGATCGTTCGCTAAATATTTAAATCAATAAAATGGTAAACGATTCGGAGCAACAGCCTGCGGCGGCGGGTTTATCGGGTAATAACTTTACTGTTCAAGCGCCGGAACATTTTACATTTAACCCTTCGGATTGGCCACGTTGGAAACGGCGGTTTGATCGTTTTAGAATTGCTTCTGGGCTAAACAAAAGAAATGAAGAGGAGCAGGTTAACACCTTAGTCTACCTAATGGGTGATCAGGCAGATGATATATTTCTGTCATTCAATCTTTCTCCTCCCGACCGAAAGAAATACAATTCCGTCATAAGTAAATTCGAGAATTTTTTCGTGTTGAAACACAACGTGATTTACGAGCGGGCAAAGTTCAATTCTCGATGCCAGTTAGAAGAAGAAAGCATGGAGGACTTTATAACATCATTATATTTGCTTCCTGAGAACTGTTCATACTCAAGCTTGCGTGAAGAGATGATACGGGATTGGTTGGTGGTAGGTGTATGAGACAGAAGGTTGTCAGAAAGGTTGCAACTAGAAGCAGACCTAACGCTTGAAAAAGCGGTACAAACGGTAAGGCAACACGAGGCAGTGAGACGGCAGCAACTAGATTTGGCAACAACATCTTTTAGTGCAAATACAACAACCGTTAATAGTTTGCGTTCTCATAAACCAAAGACGTCATCATCATCACCTTCACACAACTTCAGACGAAGCGTACGAGCGACTGCAAAGACTAGAGAATGTCAATGCCCATGGTGCGGTGCGGAAGAGCAGCACAACAAACATAACTGTCCCGCTAGAGGCAAACAATGCAAAGAAGTGGAACCTCTTTAGTAAGGCTTGTCAAAAGGAAATAAAAATCAACAACAACAAGATATTTCATGTCGAAGAAGAAGACGAGACATTCTTTATAGGCACGATGACAGATGAAAACAATAACGATGAACGGTGGACCGCTAAAGTAACGGTCAACGAAAAACAAATTAATTTTATGCTAGATACGGGAGCTCTGGTAGATGTCTTACCACTTAAAGAATTTAAAATAAATTTCCCTGACGCGAAAATCAATAAATCGAATAAAAAATTATGTGGCCCTTCTGGTGAACGTCTCGACGTTACGGGAATAATGAACTGCGTGCTCAAATATAGAAACATATTCCGTAAATCTGAACTTTTCATTGTGAACAATTTAAAATCACCACTTTTGAGTTTAAAATCTTGCCAAAATTTGAAAATTTTACAACGAATTAACACCTTTGATAATCCGAGTGTCGAAACAATTCAAAAATCGTTGGTAAATATCGAGACGGAATATCCAAAATTATTTAACAAACTCGGTTGTCTTAAGGAGGATTACGAAATCAAATCGCAACCAAACGCAAAACCTTATGCAATTGCAACAGCTCGACGAGTCCCGATCCCATTACAGGAAAAGCTCAAGGCAAAACTTGATGAAATGCTTCAGTTGGGTGTAATCAGACGTGTAGATGAGCCAACAGATTGGTGCGCTCCGATGGTAATCGTTAACAAACCCGACGGTGATATTCGTCCTTGCGTTGACCTCGCGAAACTCAACTTAGCCATTCAACGAGGTATACACCCGATGCCAGTTGCTGACCATTCACTGGCGCAATTGGAAGGTGCAAAGTACTTCACCAAGTTAGACGCGAAGTTGAATTTTGGCAGATAAAGCTATCTCCGAAATCCCCGATTTTTACAACTTTTCTAATTCCATTTGGAAGATTCTGCTTCCAAAGGCTGCCTTTTGGTATTTGCACGGCCCCAAAGTTGTTCCAAAAACGAACGCAGTTGATTCTCGAAGGCCTCAATGGAGTCATCTGCCAAATGGATGACATATTGGTGAAAGGGAAGGACATACAAGAGCATAATCTAAATTTGCGTGCTGTACTTAAAAAGCTAGAAGAGAATGGAGTAACCTTAAATAAATCTAAGTGTCACATAGGTATCAAATCCATTACATTTTTGGGACACAAAATTGACGAGGAGGGTATACACCCTTGCCCATCAAAAATCAAGGCAATTGATGAATTTCCCTATCCGCAAAATGTAAGGGAACTGCGCCAGTTTCTGGGATTAGTAAATTACCTGGGAAAGTTCGTTCCATGTCTCTCTTCAGTAAGCTATCCCCTTAATGAGCTTTTAAAATCTCAGGCTGATTTTCTATGGACGCCAGTTCAGGAGGAGGCTTTTTCAAAACTGAAACGAGCACTAACAACGGCTCCGGTATTGAAGACATACGAGCCTACACATAGAACCCTTGTGTCGTCTGATGCATCTTCTTTCGGATTGGGAGCGGTGCTCCTTCAGACAGATGTGGACGGTATCCGGAAGCCCGTAGCATACGCTTCGCGAACGATGTCTGACAGCGAAAAGAAGTATGCGCAGATAGAAAAGGAAGCTTTAGGCATCAAATGGGCATGTGAAAAATTCCGGGACTACATCGTTGGCATCCATTTTACAATTGAGACGGATCACAAGCCGTTGATTCCAATTTTTACAACGAAAAACCTCGATGACTTGACGTTAAGGATCCAAAGATTCCGTATGAAAATGATGGGTCTTACTTTTAGCATAATCTATACTCCTGGAAAAGATCTTATAGCAGCTGATATGCTATCTCGCCATCCTATCCAAGGAACAGTACCGGACGATGACGATGAAATCGAAACATTCATCAATAGCATTATCGAAGAGCTACCAGCATCAACCGACAAACTAAACACTATTCGGAAAGCCCAGCAAAATGATTCCAACAACATTTCAACCTACAACATCTACAGGCCACTACACGACAAAGTCAGGAAGAATATCAAGACAACCCGACCGTTTGACTTACTAATCAAAAATTACTTATGAATTATTATGTAGCTATGCAATTGTTTCAAACCAAAATATAATATTATTTTCATCTTTTTATATACATACCATGAATACATTATAACTCTATATTGATCTTCATATTATGAGGAAAGAAAATAAATGAATTAAAGTTATGTTAACATTAATAATTTACGGGGGAGATGTGGAGTATTGTTCTGTCCCGCTCTATCCCATAGTATATACATACACATTATTCGTAATGTAACACATAGTGTTAAGAAAGAGGGCAGTCAATAAACTGAACTCATTAAGATCGGTCGTGTTTTAATTAACGTGCGAACACTACAATTACACGCAAACCGTTAATCGGCAGCCAACAGAAAGATATTCTGTTAGCCTTCCTTTCAAAAGCACTCAAGATCCCTTCTCGGACATTGGCGATACGCGGAAAATTGCGTACATAAGATTCAGACAACTGGAACGTCGGCTGGCACAGCTCTGTATGAACAATATTGAAGCTTTATGCAGGAGTACATCGATTTGGGTCACATATCTAGAGCACCGGCAGATCTAACACAAATGACTACAGCATATTATCTACCGCATCATGCTGTAGTTAAAGAAAGCAGTAGCACAACAAAACCAAGGGTAGTGTTCAATGCATTGCAAAAGGGTTGCAAGGGAAAATCCTTAAATGACCTCCTACATTCCGGCCACATGATTTTGTGAAGCGTATTGCATCTTCTCATGCGGTGGAGGCAACATAAGTACGTGATTGCAGCCGACGTGGAAAAGATGTATCGACAAATTTGTGTCCACGAGTAAGATCAGCATTTTCAACGAATTCTGTGGCGGTTCAATCAAAATGGTCCAATTGAACATTATCAGTTAAGGACAGTTACATATGGGACATCATGTGCCCCATATCTCGCGATTGGAACATTACACCAACTAGCTACAGATGAGCATGATACATTCCGTCAAGCCGCACAAACGTTAACAAGTGACTTTTACGTTGATGACGTACTTACGGGATCAGATAAGCTAGAAGATCTCCTACTGTTACAAACCGATCTTCGAAATCTTTTAAGGAAGGGAGGATTCCATTTGAGGAAATTGTCATCAAACCACGCACAATTATTGGAACGTATTCCAGTATCAGTAGGAGAGACACAGCTGTCTCTTAACATAGCGGCAACCGAACAGATTATAACACTTGGCATTCAATGGCACCCAGCCACCGATGAGTTCTAATTTTGCATTGCAAGACCAAGCAAAGAGAAAATCCTTACAAAACGCACCATACTGGCAGAAGTGGCAAAGCTGTTCGATCCTATAGGATAGTTGCAGCCCTGTATCATAATCGGCAAAACAACAATGCAAAAGCTGTGGCTTGCAGGAAAGGGTTGGGATAACCCACTAGATACAAATTTAACTAAAGAGTGGACACAACTGCGACAACAGCTTCCGGTTTTGGAAAATCTCAAAATAAAACGGTGAATAGAGTTTAGCCCCTCTAAGCTATTCGAGCTTCATGGATTTTGTGACACTTCATCATCGGCGTATGCTGCTGCTGTTAACCTTTGAATTGCAACTGAAACCTCAGTCAAGGTTACACTCTTAGCAGCGAAATCAAAAGTAGCTCCAATATAGGTACAATCAATACCAAGGTTGGAGCTTAATGGAGCAGTTTTACTAGTCAAATTGATGGCGGAGGTTATTAAGGCGCATAATTGGGATTCATAGATTTTAGTCGACAAACAGGACTGTAGTTCTTTCGTGGAGTCCCGCTGCCAAGTAGAAGGTCCACGTTGCTAACCGAGTGAGTGTCATTCAGCAGCACAGTTGAATGATGGAATCATGTCAGCACTCATAATAATCCAGCAGAGGGGGATGCAACCGAATGATCTTACCACATCATCTCTGTGGTGGAATGGAGCAACGTGGCTCAACACACGAGTTATCGAGATGCCTCTTATGATACATTCAACAAGTTGTGGAGATGAAGAGGCAAAATTCACATCTTTAATTGCCACAACTGAAGAACTGCCTACTATATTAAACAGGTATTCGTCTTTCCATAAGTTACAAAGAATAGTTGCGATGTGCTAACGTTTCGCTTTTAACACCAAACATTCCAACATGAAACGAACAGGGAACTTGTCAGAAACTGAGCTTAGAACAGCTACTAACACTTGCGTCAGGATAACGCCAAACCATATATTTAAGGAGGGTATACAATACATATCTACACGTGGTAGTGCTCCAAAAACCAGTCGGACTCGATCCTAATCACCATGGATTGAATTTGATGGAATCTTCTAGGTGGGCGGTCACAAACACTAGGCACCCATCGAAAATGGAGCTAAGCATCCTACCATCGTTCCGAGAGGCCCATTAGCAACGTTATTGATACGACAAGCCCACCACCATCAACTCTGCGTCTAAATTACTGGATAATATCAGGACAGACGGCCGTGAAAAAGATATTGCGAGAGTGCATCACGTGTTTTAAGATGAGAGCTAAGCCCATGACGCAACTAATGGCAAACTTGCCAGTTTGTAGAGTAAGACTCAAAAAACCGTTTCTAGAGACAGGTATTGACTACGCTGGGCCAATCACGATCAAATGGAATGGAGGCAGAGGTGCTAAAACAACAGGCATATATTGCAATCTTTGTATGCATGGCGACAAAGGCTTTTCACTTAGAACTAGTCGCACACCTGACTCAAAACGCTTGCATAGCAGCTATTAAACAATTTATCGCAAGACGTGGGAAATGCAGAGTACTCTACAGCAATTGTGGTTCAAATTTATTGGGAGCAAACAAACAGTTACAAGCGGTAAACAAAACATATCTTCAAGCGCTGGGCCAATCACGATCAAATGGAATGGAGGCAGAGGTGCTAAAATAATTGGCATATATTGCAATCTTTGTATGCATGGCAACAAAGGCTTTTCACTTAGAGCTAGTCTCATACCTGACTAAAAACGCGTGCATAGCAGCTATTAAACGATTCATCGCAAGACGTGGGAAATGCAGAGTACTCTACAGCAATTGTGGTTCTAATTTATTGGGAGCAAACAAACAGTTACAAGCGGCATACAAAACATATCTTCAAGCATGTAGCTCTGAAGTTGCTAATCATGGAGTCCAGTGGAAATTCATTCCTCCTAGAAGTCCACATTTTGGTGGACTCTAGGAAGCCGGCGTAAAAACGATGAAAGCCCATATGTACAAAACAATCGGACATCAGGTATTAAACATTGAAGAGATGGACACATTTTTAGCCCAAATCGAAGCATGTATGAATTCGCGTCCACTGATCCAAGTAAGCGATGATTCCAACGATATAGCTGGCCTAACCCCAGGTCATTTTCTAACGGGAGACAATTTATTTGAAGTCAAGGACGATCCCAGTGAAACAAGCTGCACTTTATTAAAGAGATGGCACTTGGCTCAGCAGATGAAGCACTCTTTCTGGAGAAGGTGGACAAAAGGGTATATGCAACACTTGCAGCAACGTACCAAATGGCTTGAAAAACAAGACAATCCAAAGGTAAGCGAATCGGTGCTAGTGAAAATAGACAACACCCCTTCTATGCAATGGCCATTAGCAAGAATAAGAGCAACTCATCCAGGGCTAGATGGATTGGTTTGAACAGTATCAGCCAAATTAAGCGGTACGCCCCATAGCCAAATTTATAAACTACCGTATACCATGGATGAACAGCAACCATCAGAATTAAACATGAAACCAACCAACACAGAAAGCCTATCACAAAATTTTGCAGTCAAGCGATCCACAACGCAAACCCTTGATACACAAACGAAGAGGAAAAAGAGTAAAAATATACGACTTCCAAATATGTCAACAGTGCTACTGGCAACGTTGTTAGTCCTTGGAGTAAGACTCCAAGAACTCCTCCTACATTATCTGAAGCTAATGTCACAACCTTGCATGGCGGTCTTTACATAAAAGAAATTGTGAAAGCTAATTTAAATCGAGGAGCTTTGCGAATCAGCATTGAGCGACCGGCCGTTGACCTAAGAACAGATGAGAGTAGCTTGCAACGCATAACCACTAGTCTGAAATCTATGTGCTCAATTGGTAGACAAATTACGGAAAAAGTCCATTTTTGGGATCCTGTTCATCACATATCAGACTCAATTGAAGATACCAACCATAAAATCAGCCTGGTACGTTTCGTGCATGACCGAAAGAAGCGTGGAGTATTTGGGCAAATGTTAACAGAAATTTTTGGCGTTAATGAAAAGATCATCATGTATGTGCGAGATTTATCTGCAAATCAAGGAAAATTAAAACATCTTATCAACCATCAGGAAAGAATCATGTTGCAGACCACAAAAACGCTAAATACAACATCTAGCAGGATCACCCGACAACTTGAACGATTTCAAGATCAATTAAACAAGGAGCTTGAACTGATCAATACGGCAAAGCGATGGTTCTCTAAAATAGACACGAACCAGATAAACATCCAATTTCTGGCACTCACATCCTAACTGCCATCAACACCAAACAAGAAATACTAGAATGTATCAAACTCGCAGAGTTACAACCCATTATCCAAGGAACACAAACTCTATTACCAGCTCACCTCGAAATTCTGCACACTTCTACTTTTAAACTTACAACTGACGCTAATGAAGACAGAATCAAAATCTACGGACATTTGCCAATTATTGACAACCGGAACTTTGATCTAATCAAAGTAACTCCCATCCCTATTCAGCATAAATCCACATTTTTCACAGCATTCAGCATTTCAAATTCAATCATAGGAATAGACTATAACGATCAACTATTCTTTGAAACTCACGAGTGGGACTTACCTTTTGCGCACCACAACATTATTTGATATGAGAGCCAAGACCAGCTGCATTATACGGGAACTATACAACCAACCTACATGTCTGCAAACATCCTACCGGTCACAGTGACTAGCTCTACAGCTCTACATGGTGTCAATCAACACTTGGCTGTTCTTCACCCCGCAACCAGTCCATGCACTAACTCTATGCCATGGGTTAAGAAAGGACATTCTACTCAACGGTACGCAAGATTTTCAATTACTGGCTGAAGAACACATTCTTGTGGCCGTGCAACGACACACGGGTCAGTCTTTTCCAATCTTCATATCACCAACTATCCCGCAATCAAACTTCACACACAAACAATTGAGCTCGACAAGAATAATCACAACAGAAGAATCGTACACAAACTTAATTACTCAACAAGAAACACTAAATACCACAAAAGGCAGGATCCAATGGTAAACTATTAAGCCTCACGCAATGTTGTCTATAATATCCATTTCGATCTCTGGGCTACTCATTGTTGCAGCAATCAGTACTAGTGTTACAAACCAGTATACCCTATGCATACTGGTATGAACTGAAACCTCAACTTGATGCATATCCTTTATACAACATCAAGACTCCCGGGGAAAGAGCTCGCTGTAACACCACTTACCTGCTACTCTGTCCATTTAATACCAGATCACCAAAGACGAGAGTTACATGTTTAAAGAATTTAGTTTTATTTTGTGCTGACATTTTAAATCAATTACTTTTACATTTATTTAATTAATTTTAACATCTATCCATACTGGGTGAAGCCCTTTTCTTGCGAAGATGTCTGGGAAATAAAAACAATAGAGAAGGATTAGCTGATGGTGGCTACGCAGCGTAATACGCAATCAAGCCGAAGGAGGTTTGCGGCTCAAGCCTACACCTCACCATCTAACCAAAGCGAAGATATTCCGCAGTTGCACCGGAACTATACTTCCGAAAGTACGAACGGATTACCCACCGACTGGCTCGAACAATTGCTTTTCTGTTGTTATCACTACTCGCCGCTTCTCGCTCGATCAATTGCTTTTAAACGATTCTGCGGCCTCAATTCGCCCTAAATTCGCTGAGTAGTCAAAACGTGCGCTCTCGTTCCACGAAAGCTTCTTCCTCCGGGCTCCGCCTCACTTGCTTGCATGGTGAAACTTTGCGGCGAATTGGCGGAATTGGAGAAATCAGGCGAGGAAAAGCTTTTGTTTAGCTTTTCTGTTCTCTTCACAGTGTCACTCCGCTGGAAGCACACCCCGAAGCTTCTCATGTACATGGCCGTCGTCGTCGCTAATGTTATGGCTTATGTAAAGCAAATTATGAAGTCTTTACGCTTGCCATTGGTCGACAAGTACATGTTCTGATGACAATGGGCGTATGTGCTTGACCGTATAACACTTGGCGGAGTGCGAATGCTTCAACGATTGTCGACATTTCTATAAGCACACCCCGAAGCTTCTCATGTACATAGTCGTTGTCGCTAATGTTATGGCTTATGTAAAGCGAATTATGAAGTCTTTTCGCTTGCCGTTGGTCGACAAGTACATGTTTTGATGACAATGGGCGTATGTGCTTGACCGTATAACACTGGGCGGAGTGCGAATGCTTAAACGATTGTCGACATTTCTATATAGCATAACACTAGCATCTTCATTTGCATACGAGTTAAGATGAGAAGGATCAACTAGGCATCACAACTTTCATTCACCATTTGGTATAATCAACATCAACTTTAAGACCCTGACGGCTCTTGATGGGCAGCTATGTACGAGTAACAAGTACTAAGGAAAATAAAAGTCATTTAATTTTGTATTCAATGAATTGTGAAAAGATTGGCTAACGTTAAGAAGACAAAAAGTAGTACAATTACCTTAAGTTTATGCACCTGTTATTTGCAATTGCAGCAAGTAAGCATAATGTTCAATAAATATTAAAATGTGAAACTACTACCACTTCAAGCCAATTGAGTTCAATTGAAAAATATTGAACTCGCTTGAAATGGCAATAATTCTTTTCACGCGCCAGCTAAGAATTTATGCATTTAAAGCAAAATGTAGGTATAAATTAAGGCAGAGCGGCAACAATAAACCATCAATAGTCAGTCAATTGCTAATTGTGTTTCATTACTTTTTTCAAGCAGGAACACATCTCATTCGCCTCTTTTGAGCTGCTTGTCATTTTTCATTTTTTTGGAAACTTCACCAAATCGGTTACTCATAACTGTTCCAGTGATAAACACGTTCTGTTTGTTTGCGTTAAAATAGTCTGCAAGTCTCAGACTTGTCAAAAATCTATCCGTGTACAAAACAGAATCTTGATCAATCGTCCGGGACAGCAGTTTGACGATGCTTCCATTTAAGGCAAGTTTAGTCATGTGCTGTCCAGGTACCGTGTTAGAGCCAACGTAAATGACAAAGTCCAATGCAAGACTGTCCCTCGTAGCCAAAACAAAATTTTTCAACCCTAGAGGATTTGGTGTCGACGGCGCATATTGACGAAAGCCACATCTTCCTGAAAATGGTATTATCTGCTCGTCGATGGACAGGTGTGTTGACCAAGACAGATTGTGGCACTTTCGCAGGATTTTAGATAATAATGGCCCGATTTTCCAGAGTTTGTCTCCACCTCGATTTTCTGCAGTGTTGTCAGCGAAATGAATGTGGTTTCGGAGTTCGGAGAAGCGATGGGGCGTCATAGTTTCGCTTATAATGGGCACAGTAAGGTCTCTTCTCCAATACAATATCGCTTGGGTGTAATTGGCGTATCCATCATGGTTTGTACACCAGTGAAGTTGATTATTTCTACTTGACTTGTTTTCAGCGAGCAAAGGTCTCTTTGCTACGCCGAATTTAAATTTGTTTGATCTGCCACTAACTACCAGGGCTTGAGGACTAAATACTCAAAAAAGGAGTATAGACAACTGTTGTCTGAAGCTCCTTCAAATTTGCCGTTTGTCATTAAAAATATCCAGCCCACGAGGAGTCATTTCCTTTCACAGCCAGAATATTCTTGAATTGCTATCCTCAGGTTGTTGCATTTCAATGTCCCGTTCCTCTTATGATTTCAAGATGGCGTTTGTGCAGCAGCCTCGATCGACATAAAATCTCTATCATCGTTATCGGAGAGATCATCATCACTACAATTCAAGAGCTCCACTATCTATTCATCTGTTAAGGAAGGCGGCATGATTTCTCCTGAAAAATAGAAAATCTGTCATATTAGTAATAATTGTAGTTCAATCCTGAGGTGCACAAGTGTGTAACTTACAAAAAGCATGTAAAAAACTAACGAGAAACTTACCGGAACTAAACTTTTCTACAGGTTTTGTAAACTTTTGTCCGATCCGTCTTTAAAACACCAAAAATATTAGAACTTTAACACTTTTCTGCCTTTTTCACTTAAAATAAACATCAACTCGTCACCCACGCTCGAAAATGACTGAACATTCAATTCGAATGCTATCCTAACGATATTCTTCTTACATGGAGTGGCCATCTTCTGCAATTTTTATGAATTAAAAAAGATCCCAGATGTTAACTTGTTGTTTCTTTTTCGCAATGGATGGCTTTGGCAAGAGAAAAGCTGTAGCCGCCTTGAATCCCGTGGAATGAGACGTGCACAATGCAATTGTTAAACTCATTAAATACAGTAAATAACAATTTATTGCAAAAATCTAAATATATAACACTTCGTTAAATGAAACTAAACTTGTCTGCTTCACGACCAAAACCCAAAGCGAATAGCTGATGAAAAGTTTTCTTGTTGCTAGCTGATTGGTTGCCAGATGTGTAAAGTCAAACTTCCTCGAGGTGATGTCAGCGCCAGTGTTGGTGGTGGAAATAGTTTTTATGATCGCCACTGAACCTCCTTTCCAGAATTGACGTCGAGTTGATGCTGGGTTTGACATCTGACAGTACATTCTAAGAGAGAATGTCATGATGTTGTTCGTTGTCATCTTATGTAGTATACGCTGGTTTGAGTCATTCGGTTGAGACGGTCGCATCTTGTCCCTTAATCTTTATAATGAAGACGTGATCGTTGATTCGTTTAACCACCTTGTGTGGTCCGGTGTAGGGTTGCTCCAACGGCTGTCTGACTGCATCGACTCGCAGGAAGACATGAGTGCAAGTGTAGAATCCTTGTATTGAAGAAGGCTTCTTTTTATGTGGTGTCGGTCGAAGGCGTCGCAGTGCCCGCGAAATTTCTCGACAAAAAATGTGGGATCGGCTGGCATGTCCTCGATTGTAAAAAATTCGCCCGGAGTACGTAGCTGTCCGTCGTAAAGTCATTCGGCGGGTGAAGCTCCCAAGTCCTCCTTGAGTGACGTTTACAACCTTAGTAGAATAGTTGGAAGTACTTCTATCCAGGATATTGGTTGACTGCACATAAGTGCTGATTCGAGTTCGGTGCCATCGCTTAATTGCACCATTGGACGCAGGATTATAGGGTGTTGTTTTAATTCACTTCATTCCGGTCAGATTGGTAAGGGCTCAAAAAGTGCGCTCTCAAATTGAGCGCCTTGGTCGGTTGTCAATGTTTTGGGAGTTCCAAACCACGTAACCCAGGTGTTTAAAAAGCATTGGCGACTGTGTCCGCAGTCATGTCTTGCATGGTGACTGCTTCTGGCCGGCGTAAAAACCTGTCTACCTTGGTAAGACAGTATCGATACCCGCTCACCGCCGCTCAGGTGTGCGAGTCCATGAACTGAAGCAAAAGCCAGTTGCCGAAGTTTCGGTGAGACGTAAGGACGAATGTGTTCCGTTGAAGTATCGCAGTAAACTGTTGCTGTAACGGTTGGCAGCTTTTGTAGTTGTAATCCCGTGTTGTTGCTGCTATCTAGGAGCTCACGAAGCTCGTCGTTTTCCTGTTGAGCCTCGGCTAAATGAGTTGAGTCTAAGGCGAATGGCATGTTGATCGTATTGATTCTGGAGGAGGCGTCGGCTACCAGATTCTCAGAGCCGGAGATGTGGACTATCTCCATTGTAAACTGAGAGATGAAGTCCAACTGTCTCAATTGTCTCGGATTGGCTTTGTCAAGACTTTGAGCGAATGCGTAAATTAAAGCCTTGTGGTCGATTTTGATGATAAAATGCCGACCCTCCAGAATATACCTAAAAAACTTGATTATGGCATAAACGGCCAGTAGTTCATGATCATACGTGCTGTATCTAGCTTCCGTTTGGCTCAGCTTATGAGAGAAGCAGCCAAGTGGATGCCAGTGTTCGTCATCGTACTGTTCCAAGGCTGCTCCGATAGCAATGTTAGATGCATCAGTGACAAGTTGAAGTTGTGCCTTGTGATCCGGATGGACGAGTAAGGCTGCAGTTGCAAGGTTGCGTTTGCACATTTAGAAATTTGATTACGTTTGTGGTGTCCAAGGAACTTTGCGATTATCGTTTCTCTTGCTGTTGCTTAAGAAAGCGTTCAACAATGCCTGATGGTGGGCTGAGTGTTTAAGACAACGTCTGTAGAAGTTGCAGGCCCCAAGAATTCGACGCAGCTCAACGATGGCCTCAGGTTGCTTGAATTTAAGCAGCGCAGTGATTCGCTCTTGCGTTGGTTGTGAACCGTTTTTGTTGATCATGTAGCCCAAATACTCTATCTCCGTTTGACCGAGAGCACACTTATCAATGTTAATGTGCAAGTTATGTTGCTCAAGTCATTTACGGACAATGTTGAGGTGTTCTCGATGTTGGTCAGCATTGTCTGACATGATGATGATATCGTCTATTTAGCAGAAGACGAATTCCAGTTCATAGAGAATGTTGTCCATGTGCCGTTGAAAAGTTTGTGTGGCATTTTTAAGACCGAAAGGCATGACCAAATATTCAAACAACCCGAATGGTGTTATAACGGCTGAATTTTTTATGTCGCCTTTAGACATCGGGATCTGTTGGTAAGCCCGTTCTATGTTCAACTTCGAAAATATAGTTTTACCGTGAAGCCGGTCAGCCACGCAGTGGATATGTGCAATTGGATATCGATCCGGTACAGTCTGAGCGTTAAGTTTGCAATAGTCACCACAAACTCCCCAGCCCCCAGATTTCTTGGCCACCATATGGTTGGGACTGGCCCAAGGACTACTCGATGTATGGCAAATGCCCATTTTAAGCATCTGATCGAATTCTGCTCGAGCTGCTTTCAGTTTTTCGCCTGTCAGACGTCGAAGCCGTTGAAAAACTAGTGGTCCAGTTGTTTCGATGAAATGTGCCACTTGGCTCGCTGGTGCTGATGTGTGTGTTGTTGTTGTTGTTGTTGTTGTTGAGGACGTGTCGTGAGTCGTAGGCTGAATGATAGTTGCCGTTGTGGTTGCCTTTGCATGTGTCCTAGACACCCCGAAACATCAACCAGAGCGATTTTTCCCGGGCTGAAGCAGATAGAATTGTCATCTAATAGCTTTCTGTTTTTTTAATCGATCAAAAGTCCGTAATGTGTTAAGAAGTCCGCCCCGATAATTGGTGTTGAGACATTTGCTACAATAAAATTCCACGCAAATGGCCGCTTGAAACCTAAGTGTTTCTTCGAGGGTCGTTTACCATACGTGGTAATTGTGGTGTTGTTGGTGGCATATAATATTAGCATTTGCGGCTGTTGAAGTTGAGCGAAGCGTTTATGCAGAATCAAGACGGACGATCCGAAGTCGATTAGGAAATTTAAGTGGGACTGCTAATTGGCTATGTGTAGTCTGAATTCCGGAATTTTATCCATGTTGTCTACCACTCCGGTGATGAAAGGCAACTGTCTCAGTTTCCCTGATGCTGATTTGCTTAAAACCAGCAAGGCTCCGAGCACCGCTTCACTACGCCAAATCTTTTATGGTAATAGCAATCCTCGTTGTTGGTTGAAGTGCGGTGGCCTCTTGCACCACCTGTCGAACCGTGCAAATCAGAGGGGTTGAAATTGCTTGTTGATTTTGTCATCTGAACGACAACGGTATTAAGCTGACGCTCGCTTTTTTCAAGCCGGTTGTTGAGTTCCGACGTATCAGGTGCGCCTGCCTGTGGTGGAGTGGCCTCTGTAGCCAATACGTAAGCTGGAACACTGTTTTCCAGTATGCAGTATGCAATTTTCGCGAGCTTGTAGAGTTCGAAATCCTCGCTAGCAGCCAGAACGCACCTGGCGCTCACTGGTAGCCGTTTCATCCACAATGTTTGAGGATGTCCTCAGGCAAATCTAAAGGTGCGAAATTTCGCATTTCTCGAAGTAGTTGTGACGGTTGATTTCCGTTAAGGTCTGCTCCTGTAAGCAACCGGTTTAATTGTCGCTACTTTGATTCAGAGAATCTGGTGACAAGATGCCGTTTGAGCGTTCCGTATTTGTTCGTGACTGGTGGTGAATGGATAAAGTCAGATACTTGCTGCAGGATATCGATGTCCAGAGCAGCGATAATTGCGTAATAATGAGCGTTATTTTATTGGTGAAAAATTGCACCTCCGTTTGCACAAATCAAAACGTTGGGTCACCTCGCCAAAAAAGTGGCAATTTCACGTCTCTGACGGAAGCAACTTCCGCAGATGGAGGATAGTTTGTTGCTGCATGAACCAGTGGCAACAATTTGGGCAAAGATATCATGTCCTTGCTTGGTTCATATAGCGGATCAAGCAAAGTGTTGTTGTTGCGCCTTGCCAGTGGCGGTGTATGTTGAACAGCCATGCTGGTTGTCAAATCTTCAGTAAACATTTTAATGGATGCTCTCCTAGCCGGGGCTCACATCGATGATACGGTCACCAGTTGTAGCCGCCTTGAATCCCGTGGATTAAGACGTGACGTAAATAACAATTTATTGCAAAAATCTAAATGTATAACAGCTCGTGAAATGAAACTAAATTTGTCTGCTTTGCGATTAAAAGCCAAAGAGAACAGCTGATGAAAAGTCTTCTTGTTGCTAGCTGATTGGTTGCCAGATGTGTAAAGTCAAACTTCCTCGAGATGATGTCAGCGCCACGCAGTGGTGGGAATAGTTTTTATGATCGCCACAAAGCGACAGTCTGAAGAGGTTAAGCTATTTATGTGTGGCAACCATATCATACGATGGTCTATGATAAGACCAAGTTATTTCATTTCTGGCACACTTTGCAATTTTTTGCCGTTAATATTTAGTTTGACATCTATGTCTCCTTTAGTCTTTTGCTTAAAAACAATATACTTTGCCTTTTTAGGGTTCAATACTAGTTTGTTTTCGATTAACAACTGATGGAATTTTCCTAGATCCTCGTTGATGGTGTTTTCAACGGCAGTTTTGCCTCATCCTGAATAAAGTAGAACTGTGTCATCAGCATATAATCAGTGATATCCCGTCCGCCCACATGTGTTTAGATTATTTGTGTATAGCAGGAACAAAGTTGGGCCAAATATTGAGCCTTGGGGAACTCTTATTTTCTTCTTTACCTTTGTTTCATGTCGGACTTGTTTTTGCTGCTACAGGTTTTGAATTTTGTATCCGTAGCCTCAGTTTCTTCGTTTTTTTTTGCGAAATTTATTCATTTCTTCAATCTGCAAATATATAGATTGTCTATGCTCCGCACCATTAGATTCTCCAATCCTTTAATTTATCTTAGTTTTTGAAACTTTATCATCTATGCCGAATTAATATTTACATGTACAAAGTCCTTTTTCCATGATGACATACAAAATTGTCTTTGCCATTCTCCTTAATACCATGCCATCGTCAAGCGGACTAAGTTTTATCGCATTCGACTCTTGCAACAGAATTTCCCAGACAACATATCGTGTAATCTCAAACGGATGTTGAGTACTTTATCTTCAATTTGTTTAGCGTCACCTTTGTCGTTTAAGCGCCATACGTTCTGCTTACTTTGTCCTTCCAGCTGCAAAACTGATGCTGCAAGTAGAAGCCACCGAGAGGCAGCAAAGGAATCACTACAAGACAATGTGCAACGTGTGAAAACAATGTTTGAAGCAATACAAAGTTTGACATCGTTTCAACATGGTGTTGGCCGTGTCGTCATCGACTTTATTTCCCGAGATGGTTTCGCCACGAATGACTATAATGAAATTTTCCAATTTTCATGAAACGGTGATTCGATTTGATTTACTTGCACAACAGACTCTTCATGAGTGCACTTTTGGGACTCTCGATCTGGAGCCGGCACAATCACATTTCGGCTGAGATTCCTGGGTAGGGATGCGAAGAGCGACTAACTTTAATTTTCATTTGGAAACTTTAATTTTCCGCAATGTGACTTTGGAGGCGAATTTTTCTCAGAATTTAACGATACACTGTGGAAATTCTAGGCGGAAGTGGATATTCGTGCTTTGCGAGTTACATACTAAACATTACTCAGTGGGAAGTGACCTCGAAGAGTGCTTAGACTATAACTTCCTGGATAGCAAGTCCTTGAACTTTGTGTTGAATTTCAGGAAGTTATTTTTGAAATACTTTATACATATTGTCAATAAATACCCAAAACAAACTACCCCAAAATCTCTTCTCTTTCATTCCATTAAATTAATGCAGATAACCAAATGAATGCCGATTTCTACATTCCTATTTTGGGAGCTGCCAGTCAGTTACGAGTACATCAATCATTGATGGTGTGAAATGAAGGAAATTAAAGCTGTAATTACTGTCGTGATTATTTCTCGCTGCGCGTTTGACCCGAAAACTTCAATGGGGCAAATAGCAAATTCGCTTGTTAACTTTCAGCAAGCTTTGAAACCCAATCCATCAGCAGCAGTTAATACAGCAAGGCATGACCTCTTTAATTCTCCGAAGGAAATTGGTACATTAATCAAAGTGGCACTCTTGTCATGGAAATTCCTACAATTCGTCATGCAAGTCCTTTCGCATTCATGCTCATTTGCTCGCGTGTTCATCGTCTCGTAACAAATTTCGATGGTATTTACAACATCCTGACAGCCAGAACTATTCAAAAAAAAAAACACAGTTACGAAAATATTTAAATCGTGTTCATAAAATTCCCTTTGTTATTTTGTGCTGCACATTTTGGTTATTTGTTATTATTATTAATACATTCGAACTTAAAAACCACAACAACTTCCCATTATTCGCATTTTGCTCCATAAATCCAAGAGAATGGAAGGTGGTTTGGTAAATGGGAAAAAATTCACGGCAAAAAAAAAACCGTTGGGAAACGTGATAATGAATATATACAATATATGTTGGTACTATCAAGCCATCAATGCACGAGTGCTAGCATCGATATTGGTCCTTTAAAAAATTATTAACAAGAGCTTGTTCGTATGCAAGTATGAAGTGTTTTATACTTTTTGTGGGTTTAATGCAGGAAAAGGGATTTTTTGCTACGCGGAACTGTTATTGACTGTATTTTGTTCAGTGGTTTACTCTGTTTACTCTATGGATCCCTCCCAAGTTGATATATTAGTGAATATATTAATTCACATCATGCGTGATTATTTTTGTGGGTTTTATGATTCAACGTTCTCAAGTGAACTATTCAAAGTATTTGTACATTTGGTCTACGATACTATACGGCTATTCCCGCATTGGATTTCAATGATTTTAAAGGTTATTAATGTTGATTGCATTCGCATCGGACCGCAGATGGAATTTTTGCATTCATAAATATTTATAATATGATTTGAGATTATAAATACAATTCATTTTCAATTATCTGAGCAATAAAAGTTTATAAAATGAGAGCTGTGAACTAAAACTAAATAAAGTAAAAACAGAAGAGTGTTCCTTCCAGAAAGGTTTTTTAAATAAATCGTTAAATTAAGCAATTGCTTCTAAATATGCATAAATTGCATCCAAGTATGATATTTTGTAGTAATTGGTGCATGTTCATTGCGAAGATATTAGTGCTTGCCGGAATCGGCCTTGTCTGAGGACGCTTGAATGTGCTGGTAAGCTAGCATTGCGGTGTCGTGGAGCAGGTTCTTTTTCCCAGCACAAGAGTCCACTACAAAAAAATTTCACATTAACGAACTAGAAGACAAAACAACTCGGTTCAACGGTATCGAGGCCAAGGTAACCTACCGAAAAGATGGACTACTAAAAAACGATAGACCGAGCCTGATTAAAGCGCACGGGACACGAAGAGGATTATTTCATTACAATCGGTACTCACAACCGCCAAATTAGAGTGGGGCATGCAGGTAGAAGCGGTGCGCCCTACACTCCTCTCCCATGCGGAACAAGATCCATTGTAGACGCGGCCATATATTTTCCATTTAAATAAAAAATAAACCGGATGGCCCCGAGGTGTAAATTGGACCTTTTATATGCATGTGAAAACACGCCCAATTTGCAACTTATATCGAGCTGAAGTTTCTACACCAGATTGTGGTTATCCATTCAAATCAAAGTGTTTGGTACAATGTTGCCAGTCCCCTAAGTGAAACGAAACACTTTTATTGGAGTTGATAGCCACAATCTAGTGTGAAACATCGGCTTGATATGCATATAAAGCGTCAGGACCATGCGGTTGAGCTGTCCAATGAATGATGGCATGTGGCAGCTCTTGAGGAGTGTCCGTTATCCGTGACGAAACAGCTATTTTATATAATCATTTGCAAAACGAAGCTAAACTTCCCACCAGCCACTCTCAGAGTGCCTCACTGCTGTTTTGGTGTGATCTTCTGGCTGTATGAAGGCGTTGCAACATTGAGATGAGTGAAGGTGGTGGATCGAGGGTAATCGAGCTAAGACAGCGTTGCAAGAGCTAAAACAGCGTTTAAGCAAGCAAAAACAACGTTGGAGGACCTAGGACAGCATTAGAGGTGCTGCGACAGTGTCGACAAAAAGTCGTGTGGTAAGTGTATTGCGGTGAAAAAATTATTTTTTCATACATTTGGTCATTTTGGTACGCTTTTTCTGGGCTCACTCCTCTCGCTCACTTTCATTAGAACCTTCCGTAAAGGAAGTTAAACTTCCAATAATAAGCTGCCTAGTGGATGACGGTTTTAGGACTATTTCGAAGGCCCAACCACCTGGGGCGAGTTCCGTTGGACGTAGCACCAATATATCCACTTGTATATATTCGGTGCGTACGCGTATCCACTCGCTTAGTCTGAAATATCTGAAAACTCCACCCAACTTCATTTTATGGCTTCCGCAATGCAACACAGGTTTCCTCCATCAAATACATTTATTCTTTCTTTAAACTCCAATTGCTATTCTGTTTGTTTGTTGTGGTTGCCTTCCGTTTACGGCACTGCTCTGCCTTGAACTCTTACTTTAACGTCTTGATTTCGGTTCTGAACGACTTCCGTTTCGCTTTGGTCACCGCAAACTTGCCAATCGGCGCAGGTCACTGCTCTTGCGGCGGAACTCGACAATGCGCCCACCTCTTGGTCACTTCTCTTCAGTCTCGACCACCGACGTATCAAGCGGCTTGATCAAGGGTACCCGGTACTCCTCAATCGTGACTGGCCTCGGACCCGCTCTGGGCGTAGCAGCAATTGCTTCCTCGAGCGACGGACGGGGTTGCGATATCATCACAGACTGCTGGTGGTGGTTGTCCAGTCGCCACCCACGTATGTCGGTTGGGGCGTTTTATGGCAGTGCGAGCTGGTCGGGTGGTTGCCGATGGCGATTTGGCCCAAATTGTGATGTCCACACGATGCTGATGTTGCGTGGTGCCGGTGAGTTCGCTGGCGATGCGTGTTGGTCACCGATGGTTAGATGATGGCAATCAAGTCTCCCCTCACGTATGCTGGTCCTGGTGGTTGCTGGCGGTGCGAGCTGGTCAGTTGGTTGCCGATGGCGATTTGGCGCAAATTGTGATGTCCGCACGATTGCTGAATTGAAATCACGTTAACTTGCTCGTTCCTGGGTGAAATGCCTTAGGAAAGCTACTGCTCAGGCAAGAGCCTTGAGCAGGGCAAGTAACGCTGTTTGGCTGATGTGTGTACGGGCTGGCTAACTAGCTGGCTAATGTGCGTAGGGCTGCTTTCCGTTCGGCTACTTGGATTCGGGCTGGAACCCTCTTGAAATTTGTCAATCACGGGCTAAATACTTTGAGACGATTCTACTCGGGCAAAGGCCTTAAGTAGAACAAGCGTAGTATCAAGTGTGATTGGTTTGTTGATGGCTATGGATATTTATACAAAAATAATGCTTATCTCCAGTTTACCTTTGTTGCCATTCATTTGCATTTTATATTGAGTGCATTTTCCTTCTGCTTAGTCAACTATAATAACGAGTATATTAATAGTAAATTAGATCAGTGCATTGTTTGGGTAATTTTCACGTGGCCATCTATCGATGATTAGCGACAATGCTTAAGCTTTTCGAGAAGTAATTTTATATGATTATTATTACCATTTACCCTAGATTTGTGGGTTGGTCAATGCCAAGCTTAGTGGACGAGCACGAAGTATAGGGTTATTCATTTTACGCTTGGGAAAGTAAAGCTAAAGATAACACATAAAATATTCAGATGGAGACGAAATTTTTTATTCGACATAAACACTAAACCTTGCCATTATATGTGCAATACAATATCATTTAAATGTCTTTCACGGGACCTCTTACAGGCCTCAGTCCTCGGCTATAACTTCACGAATATTGGTTTTCAATTGCTCAAGATTTTAAGGATTGTTCGCGTAAACATGATCTTTTGCATAGCCCCGTAAAAAGAAATCCAAAGGTGTTAGGTCGCAGGATCTTGCAGGTCAATTGACTTCACTCAATCTCGAAATCACGCGTCCTGGAAATTTCTCTTGCAAAAGGGCTCGATTAATCTGTGTTGTGTGGCTTGTGGCTCGGTCCTGTTGGAACCACATGTTCTCCAGATCATAATCTTCAATTTCTTTCCAAAAATAATCGGTTAACATCCGTCCATAGCGGTCAGAATTGACTGTAATGGCTCTTCCTTGATCGTTTTCAAAAAATACGGGCCAATAACACCACCAGATCATACCGAACACCAAACTGACACTTTTTCCGGATGCAAAGGCCTTTCTGCGATCACCTGAGGATTTTGAGAGCCCCATATGCGGTAATTCTGTTTATTTACGTAACCACTGAGCGAAAAATGAACCTCATCACTAAAGAAATGTTGTTCGAAAAATCGTTATCAATGGCTTGTTGTTCAATCACCCAATTCGCATACATTCTGCATTGTGTATGGTCTTGAGGCTTAGGTTCTTGAGTGAGTTGGATTTTGTACGGATGAAGGTGCAAATCCAAATGCAAAATCCCTCACAATGAGCCGTAAGACAAGCCCAAATGTTGAGCACGTCAAGGAATCGACAATTCGGGTCTTCCTTCACACTTTGAACAACAACAGCGACATTTTCAGCAGAACGAATGTTGCGATGATGCACAGGCCTTGCAATATCAATAACCGACCCAGTTATTCAAATTTTTTCACTGTGTTCGAAATCGTTTGCTGTGTAGGTCGATTTGTCGACCGTAATCGGCTCGTAAAGCCCTAAATATTGATACAACAGAATCACCATTTCTATAATAAAATTTAATAATTTTAACGCGGTCTTCGACTGTTAAACAATCCATATTTCTAAATGGCAAACCTTGAACTAAAAAAAAAAACATGCTTTGGATGACATTTAATTCTGACAGATGTCAAATGGCAGGGTTATTCTTTCCTATCACGAAATGGATAACCCTGTATATGGCATACTCACGCATACACTTACTTCTCAAGCTTTTCCGCATGATCCAGTATACTTACAAGAACCAATGTAAGAAGCTTTAGTAATGGTCGAGACATTGGCTGAGCCTAGTGTCTCGAGGTTAGATTGGATCACCACAACATTCCTTCCCCCGAAAAAAAGTTCAAGAGTGGCTTGAAGAGCCTAATCGTGATAAAAATATTTCTGGATTCGATATTTTAGTTGCTATGCTGGTGATTTCTTTAGGATTGAGATGTTCGTAGAATATTAGTTAATTCTCTCATCTAGCATTTCTTTGTGTACTGGTATATTCTGCTTTATTTACCAGGGGTTGCTCAAGGCTGCTGTAATTGAGTTCAGTTGAATTATAAATTAGTCCTACTTGTTACGTTTGAACCTGTGAACTACTATTGTTGGCTGTAGGGTAACCTGCTTACTTTTCCTCTTCAGCTTTTAGCTCTTTGATAGTGTATTGGGTGACCATTTTCAGGGTAAAATCCACATGTGTCCAGATAATAGGTATACAAGTAGTGTTAAGTATTCCGATTAATACTCGGGATGGGTTCAGTAGGGAATTAGCTGTGAATACTCCGTCATGAATTTCTCGCAAACGACAGATCTTTTTTGCGGCAATTTTGGGGCAATTCCACTATCTGTTGGGTACGGGGGCACAAAGTAGCAGCCTTTTCCAAAGTAACCATGTACCTCCCATCTTCCTTATCTTTACTGGTCGTGCCTAACTTTTGGCTTTGTTGACCTTGAATGGGTGGCTTGAGCGTCACGCCTGCTTCCTTCTTACCAAGGTCTAAGCCTGCGTTATTCGACGCTTCCTTGTATCTCTGCTCTAGATGGTTCCCATTCAAAGGGATGGATAACGGAAAGGAAAACTCTCTGAGGTTGATTTCTGTGCGAGGAAATCTGAGGTTTGAGCGGGGCCCTCCACGTTGCAGTTCTTAGCTAGAAAATCATTGCCTAACAATCCATCATCAGTGACTCCGGGTATTTTATCCACCCCTTGAAAGTTACAGAAAAAGGAATGGTAAGGCTAAATTTTCCTACTATAACTTCTAGAGCTCTCCCCCGTCCAAACGGCCACAGTAGTGCTACCTTTTGATGTGGATCTATGTTGCTTGGTTTAATAGCTGATTTTCGATCAGACCTAGTTCTGCACCAGTGTCTATAGTCAATGTAATTGTAGGTTGTATTCCTATATCTAGGGGTAAAGTGGCAGAAAACAGTTTAGTTTCGCCAAGATTCGTGCCCAATTTAATTCTCATTAGAGTCGAGTCAGGAATTTTCCACTCGAGTAGTAGTAGTACTTTCCCATTTCATTTTTTGATGGCAGCCCTCCACTAGATGGCCTTGACGACCACAGAAGCCACACATTACTGATGTGCAATACCCCTGAAGACTCCCCTCCTGTTTAATTATGGCTTGCTGGGCCTTGTAGTCTCTGAGATCATGACCGTACTGCTTGCAAGTAGGACGAAAACGGGTATTTTTGCACTTTGAACACTCGGAGTAAGTATGTCCAAGTTTATGACAGAAGTCGTAAGTTATCTTGTCTTGCTTTTTGCGCTCTTGCATGTGCGCTGGGATGCTTTCTTCGTTCTCATTCCGAGGCTGGAACGATAGTGCAAGGGAGTTAGGTGAAAAGGCGGTTTGACTCATGGGATAGGTGAAACTAAATTCCACTGAACATGATGAGCTCCTTGCTGCATTTTTTCCATGTCCAAAGCCTTAAGTATGAGTTCCGCAAATGTGAGCTTCTCCAATGGCAGTGAATACTGGCGTAGGTGAGGATTCGTGACACCAACTTTTAGGGATGTTAAGCCGAATCCTCCATTGCTGACTCAAAACCTTTACTGCCTCCTTTCCATACTTGATATTGGCTGCTTCCTGGCTACGCTTCAACAGTTGTCACATTCGTGAGATGTAGGCAGTAAGCGTTTTAGTAGGGAACAACTTGGCTGTGGCTAGTCCGATAACTAACTCCTGATAAGTCTCCCAAGGTAGAGGGTCAAGTGTTGTGGGGCAGCTAGAGGAAATTAACTGGTAGGCTTCACCATGCAGCCTAGTTGGGAAGATTTGCATAAACGCTGATTGCTCCTATTCGTTCAAACATTGCCAGACTTGTTTGCTGCATCCTAAAAAGGTTTGTAACTCGTAAACTAAGGTAGAGCTTGGGGCTCCTAAGAACAACGGGATCATTTGCCCCATTAGTTTGGCTATTTTCATGTAGTCTGTCATTTTGCTGGATGTCCCTCCTACGATGAAGTTGTTAGTGACAAATGATGTATCACCTAGTTCAAGAGAGATTTTCCAGTCTCTGGAAGTTATTAATTGGTCAACTGATTGCGATATGCTGTCTGAGCTTTGTGCCTGGCTACGCGAGGTTCCTCTGAATAGTTCGGTTTCTCTCTAAAAGTCTTCTGTGTGCTGTCGGGATTTACTGATGAACTCCAATCGTCGAGTGTGGATTGCCTTTACGGTGTCTGTCAGGGTCCAATATGATGTCAGTTCTTGGGAATCTCGCAGAACCTGGGCTGTGGTTACTTGTTTAGTCACCTCTGACGATTCGGACTTACTTCTTTGCGCTTTTAGTATTCTTCCACTCTGTAAGATGACTCCGCTGGGCTTACTTGTAGGCGTAGAATAGTGAAAAATGTCTTCGACGCTGAAAGGTTTGTCCGTCATAAGTTAATCCTGGGGTGCTAACACTTTCTTATTATTCGACCCGAGGATATTCATTGTTTTCACTGAATGTTTTTTTTTGTGTTCAACATGTTCACTATTCACTCGAAATTTCACACTAAATTTCAAAATTCACTTTCTGCTTGTTTAATTGTCTCACTTAGTTTGAGGTTTATATCGGCGTGCCACTGTAAATTAAATTTTTATTAGTACTTGCATTGGAGATAGCGTGGTTTTGCACCGGGTCAATTCAGGAGTGAAGTATATTTGGCAAAACAAAAAACAAATAGATATTCCAGGCAATGAATATTTCCAACTTCATTCCCAGGTACCAAAAGTTTGCTTCAGATATCGGCTGATGTTCTCATTAGTTAGTATGCTCTACAATCTCTGACCGTAGTATAGCAGAACCGATATCCTATCGGCTGCGCCAATTTTGTTACGACTTTTTCGAAGGCCTAACCACCTGGGGTGAGTTCCGCCGCAAGAGCAGTATCCTGCCCGATTGGCACGTCTTGCGGTAACCAAAGCGAAGCGGGAGTCGTTCAGAACCTAAATCAAAACATTGGAATTATAGTTCAAGGCAGAGTAGCACCAACAAACAAACAGAATAGCAATTGAAGTTCAAAGAAAGAATAAATGTATTTGATGGAGGAAACGTGTGTTTCATTGTGGAAGCTATAAAGTGAAGTTGAGTGGAGTGATTAGATATTCCAGACTAAGCGAGTGGATACGCGTACGCACCGAATATATACTAGTGGGTATATTGATTCTACGTCCAACGGAACTCACCCCAGGTGGTTAGGCCTTGGAAATAGTCCTAACAACGTTGTGTGGCAGCTCCTAAAGTGTATCCGTCATCCATGACGAAACCGCAGTTTTGCTGGCACTAGTCCTCCTATGCTGAAAATGCTGGAATCCATTGGACCAGGAAAATGTGCCATCATGTTGATAGCCAAAATAGCCCGGGTGAAGGACATGTGGTTCTTTCACTTCGGAGACTAGTATCATCATACCAAACACTTTGATTTGATTATATGAAGGTTAAAAAGTTGTGCATGGATAAATTCAGGAACTAATTTGACAGTTCTGCAGTTCTGCTACTGAATTGTGCTTATATCCTCCTCCTTTAGAATGACGTAAGAGGGTGAAGGCGAGTCTTCCGAGCCTGATAACGGAATTGAAAGTTATAATCATGCCACTGGTATGTAGGTTGGGTGATGGGCTAACTCTGCATTTTTGTAAAATTCTGCATTGTTTTGAAAACTAATGCAGAGCCTCGGAATAGACTGGATGTACAGTAACGACCTCACAACCAAAAAATGGACTACGGCATTGGATTCTGGAATATCAGATCCCTGAACTACTCTGGCGCATTTAAAGACCTTTAAAGCAGGTCAGTAATATAAATTAACCATACCGGCAACCAAGGAAACAAATTGGACTGGAAGTCATATTCAAGACATGAGATCGCACACAGTATTTAAAAGTGGAAAGCCTGCCGGGAAGCGAGAATTCGGAGTACCCTCATTGTAGATAGGGGGTTCCAATCGTACGTTATTGATTTAAGGCAACTATTGAATTCGGCTAATTAATCTACACGCTTCGATTGAAGAAAACGACAAAGGAAACGTTGTACAATCACCTAGAAAGACTAGTCAACTCATTGCCTACAAACAACACAAATATAATTCTCATACATTACAGCACTATGGTTGGCACGAGCTATCTTGGGTACATTCTCCTCCTTTGTGGTGACGTAAGAGAGTGAAGGCAAGTTTTGATAACGGAATCGAAAGTAATAACCATGCTACCGGAATGGAGGTTGGGCAATTGGCTAATTCTGCATTTCTGTAAATCCTGCGTTGTTTCGAAAACTGAAGCAGAGCCTCGGAATAAATTGGATGTACAGTAATGACCTCACAACCAAAAAATGGACTTCAGCGATGGATCCTGGAATATCAGATCACTAAAGTACCCTGGCGCTGTTAAAGACCATTTACAATAGGCCAGTCAATGTAAATTTAAAAAAAAGGCAGCCCAGGAAGCGAATTGGATTGGTAGTGATATTCAAGACATGATATTGCACATAATACTCAAAAGCAGGAGGCCTGCCGTCAAGCAGGAATTCGGAATGGCCTTCATTGTAGATAGGGGGTTCAAACCGTGCGTTATTGATTTAACGCATCCATTGAACGGTTGTGTGCAATCAATATAAATGTGAAATTTCGCCGAATTCGCCTGATTAACGTACACTCCACGGGCAAAGAAAAGAACGCAGAAATGAAGGAAACGTTCTACAATCACCTAGAAAGACTAGTCGACTCATTGCCTACAAAGACACAAAGATAATTCTAGGTGATTTCGGTACTAGGGTTCGCACAAGCTATCTCCTCGAGGAAGATATAGCCTCTACAATGTAACAAATTACAAAGACCAGCGCCTGAGTGATTTTGCGTGTAGCGAAAATATATTCATACGTTCGACTTGCTTCCCCCATTGATGCATTCATAAAATGACCTGGTTATAACCAGATGGTTACTCAAAAAACCAGGTCGACTCTGCGTCAAGTATACTTGACGTCCGTAAGTACCATGGAGGCAATTGTAAGTCGGATCATTACTTGATCAAATTAACCTATTGATGTCGTGTGTTAAAGGCATATTCAGCAAAGGCCAGCCCTTTACAGAAATACGATATCGAGAGGCTTTAAACAACGTTTGTGGCCAAAAATTTTACGGAGACCCTCGACAACCAGATGGCTCCCCTCTTACCAGACGATACGCTAAAAACAAGCAATGAGCTCTGCATGGAAGCTAAAGCAGGTACTAAGACCGTGGCAGAACAAACGATTGATCATCAAGCCCAACTCATAAGAAATGATTTGTTTGATGATCAATTGCCAGTGTGCGTTAGACGCAAGGAATCAGTCGTACAAGGAATACCTAAGTAGGAATACCAGGATGAAGAGAGAACAATATGAAAATATCAGATGAGCAGCCAATAAGGAAAATAGAACTGAGAAAAGAAAATACTATGACGACCAATTAAACAGTATTCTAGCTAGGTACAATACAAGATAAGCATACAAAGTAGTGAAAATCCTGAGGCATGGTTATCAGCCCAAAATCACTCTCTTCCGTGATGACATCGACAACATAATTGCTGATGAAGCCACGTTTAAGAAAAGATGGGCATCATATTTCAAGAACCTCCTCAATTCTCTACCCAGCTCTAGAACAACGGAGCTTAAATATATTCCCGGAGAGCGGGCGCCACCAACTCTAGATGAAGCTTGTGCCACCATCAACGCCCGAAAGAATAATAACGCGCCAGGCATCGATGAGATTCCAGTGGAGCTCATTCAAAATGGTGGCAGCGGTGTTCAAAACGCTATCCATAAAATCACTCAGTATATTTGGCAACAAGAACATGCAGCCAATCAATTATATTCCCTCTCCACAAAACAGGTGACAAGCTACAGTGCAAATTTTATGAAAGCATATCAACACTTTGTACAAATATTTTCAAAGATCTTAGACGATAAGATCAGATAATATGCCAACAATATTATTGGGGAGTATCAAGGTTGTTTTCGAGCAGATAAATTAATAGAGCGATTTTTCATTGTCAAGTAGGTAACTAAAAATTTTGAGAGTACACCATAGACGTTCACCAAATTTTCGTTGACTTTAAGCAAGCATAAGACAGTATTGATCGTCACTTACTGTACCAAATAATGATTTACATTGGCATCCAAGCCAAATTAGTTCGTCTTACCAAAATGACAATGACGTCGGTGACCTCCCAAATCCGTATCAATAACCAACTTAGCAATGCCTTTGACACAAATATCGGACAAAAGCAGGGACCCATTGGACCCATTGCTATTTACCTTGGCTCTGAAATATGTCACCAGAAAGCTACCTGTCGATAAACGAGGTGCATTACTGTACAAGTCAAGCCAAGTGGTAGCCTGTCCCGGTGCCGGTAACATCTGCCAGTGGACTCTTGCTTAAACTCGACAGCGATGCAAAATCGTAGGACTGCAAATCAATGCGAATGAAACAAAGCTCATCACGCAATCCATAAAAAATAACTCAAACATAAAAAATATCACACTTGTTGAATACAATATCCAAAATTTGGGTGAATTCGTGCATCTAGATGCCAAAATTATGAGAACTATAATGAAAGAGACGAAGGTGCATTACTATACAAGTGTAGCCTACGCAGACGACTTCAACATTTTGTCACGGTCATTTACAACCACCAAAGGACATTCCCTGAAGCTTGACAGCGAAGCAAAACTAGTAGAGTTACAAATCAGTGAAAGTAAAACAAAGCTCAGGACGCAGTCAAGAAAAAATACTTAAAATACACACAATATCACAAATGGCGAATACAGTATCAAAAATGTTAGTGAATTTGTTTATTTAGGTGCGAAAATAACGGAACGGGACATGAAAGAGACGAAATACGCGGAAGAAGACAGCTCGCAAATAAAATATTTTTTTTCATTTTTGACGATCTTGAAGACCAGTTGCAAACACAGGGAAACAAAGCTCCAAGCATGCAAATCTGTGATAAGATCTATGTAATGCTATGGGTATGAAACATGGACCCTGACTCAAACATCTGCAAATATATGTTGAACACCCTCGAGCGACGGCCCCAGTGGTGAATAATTGGAGCATGGCTAGACGGGGACCGATGGTGAATCCGATACAATCATGAGGTGTATGAAATTTTTGTCGAGCCGGTATTCTCAACGATAATAAGACTATGGAAGCTATAATAGGCTGGCCACATGACTCGTTTGTACACGGTTTTGTAATAGGAGGTGTTATTTTGATACTAAAAGAAAAATGCCATTTTTTAATACAAATGATCGAACGTTTATTTCGTTATAAAGAGAAAGGTATGCCGTTAATATTGGGAAATCATATCAGGCAAACGACCACCATGACCACACTTACAGGACCATATTCTTTTCATGAAATTTTCCATAACCAAATCGCAAAGTGGCTGCCCTAGGTTCTCATTAGCCTCATGAATTCCATCTTTGAGGTCTTGAATCGACTCTGGGCCATTGGCGTAGGCCTTTTCTTTCACGCGGCCCCAAAGGAAGAAGTCACAAAGTGTCAAATCACAAGATCTCGGTGAACACTTGTGATCACCTCTTCGAGAGATAACACGGTCCGGAAGCTTTTCCCGTAAAAGAGCAATGGTTTCGTTGCTTATGTGGCACGTAGTGCCGTCTTGTTGAAAGTAAGCGTTATCTAGATCAATACCATCCAATTTCGGCCATAAAAATCATTAATCATCTCTCGATAGCGTAATTCATTCTCCGTAACTATTGCTCCAGCCTCATTTTCGAAAAAATAAGATCCAATGACTCCACCGGACCATAAACTGCACCGAGCAGTCACACGTTGAGAATTGAGAGGCTTTTCAACAATAACTCTTGAGTTTTCCGAGCCCCAGATGCGACAATTTTGCTTGTTGACGAAGCCACCGAGGTGGAAATGGGCCTCATCACTCAAGATTATTTTTCGATTGAATTCCGGGTCACTTTCATGCATTTCAAGGACCCAATTAGCAAAAAACGACGTTATTGATGATCGACTGGCTTGAGTTCTTGTGTTAACTGAACTTTATAAGCCTTAAAACTCAAATCTTTATGCAAAATACGGTGTAATGACGTTTGTGGAATGCCTAATTCCAAAGAACGACGAGAAATGGACAAACCTGGGTTTTTTTCAAAACTTTCGGTTACAGCAGCAATATTCTCAGCTGTTCTTGAGTGGCGTGCACGTGTTTTATTCCTCACATCACTAAGTTGTCCCAACAGCTCGAATTTTTCCACCAATTTCTGTATTTGGGTCCGACTAGGTGCTTCACGACGGATCAAAAATGTTCGAGTTTTACGAGCCGTCTCAGCCATATTTTCACCATTTTTATAGTGAATTTTAATAATTTGAATGCGTTATTGAAGCGTGTATCGTTCAATTTTATCAATGGCGTAGTTTTTACTTGTCAAGTGTTAAAAAATTACAGCTTCAAAAGTAACATGTACCGAAAAAGCGGGCCATTCAAAATAACACCTCTTATTCGAAAATTCTTTAAAAAGGAATTTGTTGGAAGAACTGAATTCCAGAGACTAGTGGGGAAACTGCGAAATGCTATTCTGACTCGGTCAACGAAGACAGTTCATCACTGCTCGGATTTTGAAATTGGAAGACGCAGGCAATGGACCAAGATAATTGCAGGCACTTGTTGCAGGAAGTGAAGGTGCGAGAGGTGCTGAAGTGTCACGAAGAAGAAACAATAAATCCTTATTTAATATCAACATTATTTTTTCAAGATTCAGCTAATCATTTTATACGGTAAATTGGGCGCTTGGAACTGTCTAAATAGCATTTTGAAACGGTAAAATTCATCTTTAATAGCGTCAAGCCCACTGGGAAGTATAATTATTGCCTTTTTGAGGTCAATACAAACTTTGTGCGGTAAACCTTCTCAGACTGGCATTGTGTAATTGCTACAATTGCACCTTTTCTTGCAATCCAAGGGTAAAACTTTGCAAGAGTATTAGTAGAGGCAGTTTGGCAAGCACTTGAAGTTTTCTCGTTGCATTTTAAAGCAGGAAGCCTTCTTAAGAATTCCCAAATAAAGTCTAGTCTACGTTGAAGTCGTACCAACTTACGGAATGAAGATGTAAAGTTCCACTTAAAAAGTAAGCTTTTATTTTTTCCAAACTTGAAAATGCCTCGGGAGGTTATATATTTTTTGTGATACGCTTCAAGTCTATAATCAACTAAAATCTAAATTTTTTCACGAAAGTCGTTTTTAACAATCATTTGTCGACAAAGTCTTCGGATTGTTATTTCCCATGTAGGAATTATATTGTCGCGTGTTATGGTTCATGGCCGATAATTTTAATCTTCCGCGAAAGTGAAAACGCACTGTCTTTCAAATCAAGTTAAAAGAGTTTATTTACTAAGAATGCACAATCATCAATTTCACTATTTTACAAATGGCATTTTAATCTTATTTTCACTGTCTATCAATTTATATTTCCACTGTCTGTATCACGAAAATCGCTTCACTATCAATCAATATCGCCTTTAATTGGCGCTCCACTCTTATTGCAGTTTTTACTATTACCCTTCCATTCATTCAGCTCGGCCTTATATAGGGTTTCTAGTAATTCAATCCATTTCTCGTATATTGGCGAATGTTCTGACGAGAACTACTTGGAATATTCGAGCAATTCTGAATAACCGCAGAGACGTCACTTTCAGAAATTGATCATGGGTCTACTTGGTCGATTCTTGTGCTCTCGAGTACATTCGTTTATTGATCATGATGTTAGTAATAGTTGCGACAGCAATTGCGACAGTAGCTCGCAGAATTTTTTAAACTTGTAAGACTGCCCTCACCTCAGTCTTTTTCGCCCCGAAAAGATGTTTCGCTAGTTGTAGTTAAGTCTCCCTGGATGTAGTAGGGGGCAAGATGGTCCAGGCACACGATCTTCATTTTGGCTCTCAGTTTGCAGTGTTCCTGTATGCGATATATGACGTCATTGATTCACTTTGTATCTCGGTGCGGTCCCTCCCAATTATGCTGCAACTTCAGAAACCTACCCTTCCGCGTTGTGGGTTATATAACCACACCAAGGCATCTTGCTGGAAGCCAGTAGAATTTGCCTTTAGATCATACCTGGTTTTCATGCGGTTGGTGGCTGATTGGATGTGTTTTCACACTGTCCGATGTAGCTGGCTCTACCATTGCCTTAGCTTACTTGTGTACTTCGAGATCGTTTGTGGTTTTTCAAGGGGTGTTCCAAACCTTATATTAGCTAGCAGACGAATAGTCTTTCCAAAAATGACTTTGTCTGGGACTTGGCCAAACGATGCATGTTCCACGGCTCTATACGCCATCAAGAATAGTTGGATGTGCCAGTCCCAGTCTCTCTGCTTCTCGTTAACCGTTTTGGCTAGATATTTATTGAGTGTGCCGTTGAAACATCTACCATTCCATCGGATTGGGAATGCGGTGGTGTTATGCTCGTTTTCCGTATTCCCAGTAGTTTGCACATTTCGCCAAAAACTAGTGACTCAAAGTTTCGGCCTTAATCCGAATGTAGTTGACAAGGTACACCGTACCTACTGACCTGATTTAACACTAGCAGTTCGGCTACGGTAGTTGCTTACTGGTTGGGAATGGGGTAGACCTCGGGCATGTATCGATTTCCCCATTCGGATTCAGGGAAGTGTCCTACGAAGTCAACAGCAATCCTTTCAAACGGTACCCCCACGTTGTAGCTTTGCATTTGTCCTCTTGGTCATTGCTTTGGACCTTTAATGGAAGCGCAAATTGTGCATCTAAGACACAAGTCCTCTACGTCTTCATGAGCGTGGAGCCAGTAAAACCTTTTCCGCAATTTCGTTAAGGTCTTATAAACTTCAAGGTGGCCTCCTGAGGATCCTTTGTGCATTTCCTCAACCACATTGTGGATTTGGCTTTGGGAAGTAAAATTTGCATCCTATAGGAGCTGCTATCTGCCATTTCCCATTTCCGCTTGAGTACGCCACCCTCCACCTGAAGGGAGTTCCATTGTGCCCAATAACGTTTCAGGGTGGCACCAAGCATCCAAACATCTTTCCACTCAGGTGGCCCAGTTAGATCCTTCCATACGAGTAATGGCCCGATGTTTTCATCGGCTAACTGTGCATTTCTAATCTCTTCCGATGACCAACCTTCATCGAATTCGGCCATTATCACTCGCAGATCAACGGTCGGTTCCTTTTCCTTAACTTATCGGTAGTGCTTGCAGTAAGCTAGACGAGATAGGGCGTCAGCATTTCCATGAACTTCGCACTTCCACTGAACCATTTTTTTATCGTATGACTGCAATCTTTCGATCCATCTCGCAACTTGTCCCTCGGGGTTTTTGAAGTTAAACAGCCATCTCAGCGATGCATGGTCTGTTCGAAGAATAAATTTTGGCCATATAGGTACTTGCGGGACTGCTTTGTGGCCTCGACTAGAGACAATAGCTCCTTTCCGGTCACGCAGCAGTTCTTCTCACTATTTGAGAGAACTCGGCTATAATACGAGAGGACTCTTTCTTCACCATCGATCTGTTGGGAGAGTACAGCTCCAATCCTGCTGTTGCTCGCATTGGCGTCAACTGTAAACATTTTTCCGGGTTTTGGATATGCCAGTATGTATAATTCATACAGCTTCTCCGTCAAGGTCTCAAAAGCTGTCTGGCATTGTTCATAACAGACATACGGACGATTTTTCTCGGTTAACTGATGGAGACACTTAGCTACTTTGGCAAAGTCCTTGACGAATCTTCGATAGTAGCCTGCCAAGACCCAGAAAACTGTGTAGTTGGTACTTGTTGTTTGGTGTTGGCCAGCTTTTCATGGCTTCAATTTTCTCAGGATCTGTTTTGACCCTTTCCGCTGATACAACGTATCCCAGGTATTTTACATCAGCTGCAAGAAGGGTACACTTGTCGGGACTAAGTTTCAGATTTGCCAGTCGCAATCGAGAGAAAACCTCTTCTAAGTTCCGCACATGCTCTTCGAACGTTCTCCGGATAACAATGATGTCATCTAGGTGCACCAAGCAGGTATTCCAGGTTAAGCCACGTAGCACGTATTCTATCAGGCGTTCGAAGGTGGCCGGAGTATTGTAAAGCCCAAATGGCATCACCAGAAATCGCCCCAATCCGGTCTCAACTGAAAATGTGGTCTTCTTTCGGTCCTTCTTGTCGATTTCTACCTGCCAGTAGCCACCCTTGAGATCGAGTGTAGAAAACCATTTTGCGTCGGCTAAAGTTTCCATGATCTCCTCGATGCGTGCAAACGGGTAACTATCTTTTCTAGTGATGTCGTTAAGCTGCCTATATTTGGTACAAAAAACGAGCGTTACGATTCTTTTTCTTTAGTAGAACTAGTGACGTGGCCCATGGACTGACATAGGGCTCGATAACACCTTGTTTTTCCATGTCCGAGATCAGTGTGCTCACTTCTCCTTGTTTGGCTATAGGAAGACGTCTCAGTGCTTGCCGAATCGGGTTGGTTCCCTGTGTATCTATGATGTGAGTTACCGTACTCCTTCGGTCTTAGTCATCCAGGCTTGTTGAGAAGATGTCACTGTACTTGGTGACCAGATCAGAGGCTCGCTTGAATGTTTGCCGAATCGGGTTGGTTCCCTTTGTATCTATGATGTGAGTTACCGTACTCATTCGGTCTTAGTCATCCAGGCTTGTTGAGAAGATGTCACTGTACTTGGTGACCAGATCAGAGGCTCGCTTGAATAGCTGCACTGGCAATTTGGTCTGTTTCAATATTGCAGACAAAAGTTCCCGGGCTTTTTCTTTCTCTTGCCCCTTTTTCCAATGATGGCCGTGAGATGCTTCCTAAGAGGTGACGGTGGAAACAAGCTGGCAGCTGCCGATGACTTCTCCCGCTTTGATGCTCGTGGTTGAGTTTGCGGTGTTAAGGACTCTAACCGGCAAGTATCCGTTTTCTATCGATCTTACAAAACTTCACCCTACAATCAAAATGCGCAATGCAGACGTCTTCGTTGGCTCTATCAGATAAGATCGGTTGTCTCCTGAATCAACATCAAGCTTGGCCTATACAATGCTTTCAGAAGAAATCGGTACATCAGTGTCGGCATCAGTTTTACATTCATCTTGGGAATTTGAACGCTGGGATCCTCCATCAATACTTCGACATTCTGCCATTTCAATACCCGTTTGCCCAAATCCAATGTGATTCCATGTGGTCGAAGAAAATCCATTCCGAGAATGCAGTCATCCATAATGTTCGCGACCAGAAAATTATGTCGGAACGCAAGGTCTCCCAACTGTATCTGGAGGTTAATCTCTCCATGGACAGGTGCAGTTTCTCCCGTTGCTGTCCGCAGTGAGAAAATTCTGCCCTTGCGAATTAGTTGTTGCCTCACATGGTCTGGTCGGATAATCGATCGGGTTGCACCAGTGTCGATTGTTATGATGCAGTGTTCTCCGTCAACTTGACCCGGAAGGCATAAGTCCGCTTCTCCACGATGTAGTCTTGACGCGGTGATGGTGGTGCTGGGGACGTCGATCCTCTTAGCCAACCTCTGCCCCAAAAGGTTGGCTCCTACATGTTCCCCGACCCCTCTGTTTGAAGGGTTTCCATTCTGGGCTCCTGACTCGGTCTAGATCTCCTCCTAGCTGCACACCCTGGACAATAGCTCGGTTTTCTTCGCTTCATGCAGTCTCTTTGCAGGTGCCCCTTCTCTCCGCAATTCCAGCATTTAGGCGCACTATTTCCATGCGGGTATCGCTCAATTTCCACGCGCTCACACCTGCACTCGTCTATCACTACCTCGCGGACCCGGGCAGTGGTACGGCTCACATTTTTTGCTGTCTCAAAGTTTACATTATAAGCCAATGCGTCCTTAACTGTTTGCTTTTGAGCTAAACGCACGGCTTGTTGCAATTCCTGGTCTTTTAATGCGCTGATGAATGCTTCTGTCACTGCATCATCTTGATGTTCTGGGTCATTCGCTGGGTAAGCCAAAAGTGCCAGTCACTCAATGTCTTGGGCTAGCTGCTGCAGGGTTTCGCCAGACTTCTGCATCCGATTCCGTAGCTGTGACCGGTAAATCTGCTTTAGATGATTGTCTCCATAACGCATGTCGAGCACATTTATTATAGCAACCGAGTTTGAGTGCAACTCAATGGAGATTGTCTGTAAAAGCTCAGCAGTTGGGCCTCAGAGCAAGAATTAGTGCAGTTGCTCGTTCCGGCTCATTCCAGTGATTTGCCCTAGCGGCAGCTTCAAACTAGGTTTTGTAAATACTCCAGACTGTTTGCACATCGAATATTTGTGCTTGCACATTTCTGGATATGCTATGCGCTGCGGTTACAAGTGGGGCTGGTGAGGTGGTTACTTTTGCCTTCACTGCTTCCAATTCTTTTTTCATGTTTTCCATCTCATGGTTGATTCTCTCCTCGACCTGGCTGATCTAAGGTTGACTCACTCCTTGAACTGGTATACCTTTTCCTCGTCGCATTTAATCTGGTTGTTGAGACTACTGAGCTCTGCTTTTATTTCGGTAGACTGTTTTTCCAAATCTGCCTTCAAATCAGTTGACTGTTTCTCCAGCTTCTGTGCGATGTCTACTTTGATGTCTGCCTTGATTTCGAACGTTTGTTCGTATAGCGTCGCTGATTGTTCATTTAGCTTCGCTGATTGTTCATTTAGCTTCGTGGATTGTTCATCTAACTTCGCAGTGAGACTAGATGACTGTTCATTTAGCTTCGCTGATTTTTTATCTAGCTTCGCAGTTAGACTGGATGACATCAGCATTAACATTTGCATTAGCGCAGTTTCTGGCTCCTTTGATTTTGGTGTTTCAACTTCCCACCTTCTGCGCCCTTTTCCGCAGCAGAGAGCTCACCCAAATCCAGATTCACGCCTTCCAACTCGATTGCGTCACGCAAGCGTGCAATCAGTATGGTCTTTGTACCTTGCGTGGCCAGATTTCGCTGTTCCAACTCCTCTTTGAGCTGATCAATTTTTAGATGAAACTTTCCTGGCATTTTTATTTTTTTTGGCTATTTTTCCACCAGTTTCCACGTTAATTTACACTATTATGCACTTTAAAAACGTTTAAACGTTTTCACTTCCAAAATTTTCTATCCCACTTCTGACACTAATGTCGCGTATTATGGTTCGCGGCCAATAATTTTAATGTTCCGGGAAAGTGAAAACGCAATGTCTTTTAAATTGAATTCAAAAGAGTTTATGAAATTTCTTAAAAATGCACAATCGCTTACTTGGTCTATTTCACAATTTTAATTTTCACTATTAAAATCTCACTTCCGCATGTCCATTAATTTCTATCGCAATTGTCTTCTAAGATCACTTCACAATCAACAAAAATCACTTTTCTATTACCCGAACAATATCGCTTTCCACACACTATCGCAGTTTTTATCGCGGTCGAATGAATGATCCCCCCATACATTCAGCTCGCCTTTATATAGGGTCTCTAATCATTCAACTCAGGCCCGAGTGGACTGCAGTACATTGGTGAATTAGCGGGAACATTCCAGCAGCGTAATGAATGGAGCAGTGACTCACTTTCAGATGTTGATCATGCTTGGTGGGTTCTCGTTGTTTCGAGTAAATTCATTTTGTTGATGTTCTTAATGGTTGTGAAAACAATTGTGACAGTAGCTTGCAGAATTATTTGTACATGTAGCAGTATATTACATTTTCACATTTTAATATAATTATTTTCCTAAATTTTCAATTGATTTTATATGTAATCGGTATCAATGAACGTAAAAAGAACATGCATTCCTAGCAAACCCAAACGTCTTTCCTTTCCAGTATGTGCTCGTTCTTTTTTTTCAGAAGGATATGCAGGTGAAAGGGGGTAGCGTTTCGGTAGTCCCCGAATGGTCGGTTTCGTTTTACGATCGGGATGCGGTGCCATATTTTGAGTTTTACGTTTTTTTTGTTAGAGTAGTTTGATTCAATTTGGATTCGAGTAAGTTATTTCGGACACCGCGTGGTTTTGGTCAACGGCTAGTATGGTTCTTTTCCTCGATTCAAAGGGAAAAATAAAAAAAAATGAGGCAAATTAAAGTAGGGTTGGCGGAAGTTGCTCGCCGCGCTTTAAATTAGGCATTTGAACCGGTGGCTGATTTTTGTATAACGGACTTAGTCTGCTCGCGTAAGACGTGTGACCGAACTTTCTCCCCGAACCTCGGGGTAGACTAAGGGTGACCGGACATGTTGACCTGATGAGTAAAGACCATTGTCACGTACCAAGACTTCACGTCTACAACCGATTAGAGGTCGGTTTAGCTTTCCTGCGGTAAATCGCTCTTGATGAACGAGACGTAAAATAATTGCAATAAGTATCGCTTTAAAAAGGTCGTTAACCTAGAGGAATTAATCCATTCGTTGCTTCCTTCGGGTTCGCGGTACTTCTTGGCTGAGTTTGGACAGTTTTATTAGCGTAGTCTATTTCTATTTGATGTAGAGCAGATTAGGTATTGGCACTGGCATGGTATGGAGATGGAAAATACAATGAGATAGGTTTTGTTGTTGTTGGGAGCACTCCTTTGTTTGTTGCGAATGTCGAGTAATATAGATCAGCCAAAAGAAGGGAGATGGGCTGGCAATATTACTATTCAATTTGGCTTTGGAGTACGTCATAAGAAAGTATACGGATACCCAAAAACGTATTTATTGGGAGAACTGAAGGCTGGAGACCAGTGGTGGAACCGAGAAAACGGTGGACTGACTTGGTCGACAAAGGCAGTTCGTCGCTGTTTGGATTCCGAAATTGGAGGACATGGTCAATAGACCGAGACAGTTTGGGGCACTATTTGCAGGAATCAAAGGCCCGAGTGGACTGCAGTACTGCGAAGAAGAAGAAGAGTAATAGAGAGTGCTATGAAGAACTTAAAAGTAGTTGATTGGGATAATTTGACACTGGCTGTAATTGTAGTTGAGCAGCAGTCAAATGCATAACCGAAAACCTCTTAAAACTAGCTGATCAACCAATAGCCACCAACGCAGTAGATTGTCGGGTGTCTGATTATGTTGACCTTAAGCATACAATTCTTTGTCACATCTCTAGACTTACCGTCTAAAAATCATATAGAAGTCGATTAGGATTTCCATTGAGAAATCCATGGACGAGGAAGAACAAAATAAGCTGAAAATCACTACAATCTACATATATCATGTTTCAATCATATATTCTTGCTGCAAATATTTTTGTAACTTAAATGATAAGAGTATATAAGTTCTGCAGAAACATTCAAAAGCATTTTTTTGTATATTCATACCAAAAACGTGGTTCACTTAACGAAGTTTTCCCTCCACCATCTTGTTTATAAAGCATGATCAAGTTTGTGAAGTAACTTCGTTACAGCTACGATTAAGGTTATGAACTCTCATATAAAATTCAAATTACCTGGATTTGATTTCACCTAACGTCGTGTTTCAAATTACCATAAAATATACTCATCAAATTAAAGACTTCGTCGGCAATAACAATTCCATTCCACAAAGTGGCGGTTATCTTTACGCTCAATTCACCCGGCAATTTATTTGATCCGCGAAGTGATTGAAAAGTAAACGCCACGATTTTCCGCAATAACGCCAAGTGAGGCGTGACGCTAACCAGTTAAGGGGTTCTACGTTCCATGAAAATTCCAACACGATAAGACAGGTCGGGCGATAATGTGCTCAATTACTTCAATGAAATTTCCAATAAATCCATTTACCATTTTTGGCATGAAATCCTATTTCCTTTAGAGCATTCCCTTTGTATGTATGTTAAGGCGTTCCAGCTTGTGCAGATATTGGACGAGGAAACTGTTCGATGCTTAGCAGAAGCCAAAGGATATATTCAACGTCACATACATAAGGAAAAATAAAATGAAAGCATAGGAAAGCACAAAGAAATAATTCCCCTATCAAATCAATGCTATCATCGCTTATCGTTGAAAGGAACTTGTTGATCGATACTTTTATATTGCCTTAACGGAAAAAGGAAGACATTTATTCCACTTCGTCAGGATGAGCCTGATGAAAATTTGTGAGCAACTGGTGTAACCGTTTTTGAAAAATGGCCGTCGGATCGGAAGACATTACATGTTTGGAAAGCGAATGATTGTTTCCTTTCTAGGAGACGAATGAATAATAAGGATCTAGCATGAAATTTCGCTGTGACGAGTGAAATTGTTTCAATGGTTCTAATTTTTGTGAATTCTTACATAGTGTATTAATTCCACGACAATCTGAAAAGGATTCCACCATCTTACCTTCTTTCCCAGCTATTTTACTTCGCAGGAAAACATTTTTCAACCGAAATGTAAAAGCAAGAAGCCAATCACTATATCCATAACAATGTCGTGAAAAGTCATCCCTGTAAATCTCCTTGCGACACCACGTTGCCAGCATCCTTTCAGACATGAATACAAACAACTGAAATGTCAACACTAACAACAAATTTGATCTGTTTTCCGTGATGGATTGGAAAACATGAATTGCCGATAGAAATCATATTTCCACGCGCTTTTCTTTTTAGATTTCACTCCACATCGTGGAGTCGAATGAAAATTGCTCCATTTGTCTATACATCCTTGCCCTCAGGAATGTTTGTTGGCTGCGAGAACTTGCCGTTTCGATAGAAGCCGGGAAGGAAGGACTGTTGGCATAGATAAAACGGAAAGAAACGTTTTTATTACACTTAATGTATTCGTTATGCAATGCTTAGACAATATCAAAGGGTTGAGTTTTCATTCAGACTTTTCTTCAGCCATAAGGAATGGATGTCGTCTTGTCCTTGTCGAGTGAACTCAACTCGAACGTAATAAATGACGGAGGGGGCACAGGCGAAAAGGGAGCAGCAACACGAGCAGCGGAAAGAGCTGGAGCAATTCAGCTGACTTATATGTGTAACAAATGGCAAATTGCAAAATGATTTTCCAAGGATTTACGGGATGGAACCATGGAGGTACGAGCATGGCAAGCGACTCGGCGCAATGTATGGGAAAACAATGACGGAATCGTCTTTTATTTGCCTGAATGGGAAACATGAAAATCGCGAATCGGTTTGCCAGATTCGATCATTTGGAAAATCGGATGAAATGGCTTGTTGGAATATTTCTTGGCTCGATTCGGCTTTTCTTGCGATGATGATTGCAAACTTTTTATGCTCGATGTGAATGTCTTTTAAAGCTGAGAGGGAGTTTAAATGTGCGATTTCCGTTAACAGTGGCATTACTTTCATGGGTGGGTATGGAATAACATTTTATGGGACATTCGTGGTTTCCAAATGAATAGGCAGTGAATGTTGATAAGGTTTACATGCAAGGTAAGCGGAATAAAAAGAACTAGTGTGTACATTAAAGCTAATGAATTTCGAGATATTTGTTGCTACATACACAAAAAGTATTAGAACGATTGGTTAGGAAGAATGTGAGGAGAATTTTTATTTTACGACAAAACTTTATTTCTTTCGCTCATGACGCTCATACGTTCGTGAAGTTGGTCCTGCATTTATAAATTTTTTAAAAAAGCTTGATTGTTGTACGATGTGCTATACTTGCGCTACCGTGCACCGTTTATATGAACCTTTACAGACATTTATATCGTAGGTCATAGTAGATGTATACATAGCGGCTGTCTTTTCTCTCGCCGCTTTAATTTAAAATTCAAAAATTCATAAGAAAACCTTGGCAACCAGATTCAATATTTGTGTGCTGGTAATTAAATTTCGGCACAATACCGATATTATTAAGAAGATGGTCAAGCTCGTAATTAATATCAAACAACATGTTTTCAAACATAACGGAACTGACAAAGCTTTATTCTATAACGATTGATTTTCTACTTACTTAAAACTACATTAATTGGCCAGCGATATTACTCGCTCCGTATGAAAGTTTTGACGAGCCGCTGGTGTCAACGATTGTGGAAACTTCAATGAGCAATAAAAAATGTTCGATTGCGTGTAATAAGATTGTTCCCTTGCTCCAGTTTATTGATATTATATCTGCACATCTTTTGACTGGAATGAGCCTGGATACTCGCGATGCATCGCAGCCTTGGGCACCAGAACTTCATCCACTGGGAGAGAATACTTTATCACATTGGATACAACTCCTTTAATATTAACAAGAAGTAAGTCGCAAGCTGAACCTAAAAGGAAAAACAGCGCTAAACTGACGGCCAGCAATGATTCTGAGGTTCTACTTCAATCATCTCCTGGGCCCTTATCTTCTCATCAAGGTGTTATATTGAAAAATGGGGACCCATAATCCAACACTCTAGTAACGGAAACTTCAAACTTTACAAATATTCAACCAGTATCAGATGCGGATGTTTCTAATTCCGCTGAAATCCTACCAGCACCATAGATAGTTCCATGTCTTCATGTCGTGGCCCCGCCGAAGCAAATATTTATGTCTCTTCTGACTTATGAGACATCGACGAATGACTTCCGTGAATACGTCTCAACTAAATTTGAGCCTTGATGATCTTTACATCAGCTGCCATAAACTGACAAAGGATAGCATTGAGGGTAGAGTTATAGCGACCATCAAACTAACTGTACCATGCAGCATAGTTCTTCACCCAGGATACTGGCCTCCTGGAACTTTAATTGAACTTTTCGAGGCGACCAAGAGAAGAAATTTTCGTCGTGTGGTGAGCTCTTTTGCGAGAGTTTAACAACTCTTCACCCTAAACCTTTTTCAAATAGTAATTTAAATTTTGATACTCGAAACGCTTTTCGTAGTTTCAATCATTACTATCGAAAAGTGTGTGACATGCGAACCAACTGATATTAAAAATAAACAGCTTCCTTTTAATTTTGTGTCTTTTATTTTTTATTTCACTTCTCGAATCGATTTTTGACCATAATCGCTCGGTCTTCTTCAGCGATTAATTTATTTTCACTTACGTTCCTGCTTATACACTAGCTGTGTTTAAGGAAATTTACTGTAGACCATTAAAAGGTAATTATTAGATAAATTTGCTTACGCTAATAAAAGGTGGGAACGGCATTATACAAAAGGGCTAGAATAGTTATAAAAATATTATTTTTACTAGATTCAGAAAAGATATTATTATTTAATTAATTTGAATAGCCAATCTGCAGTTTCCGTCATCCTGATTCATCAACTTTTTCCTTTTCTGGGTAATTGCCACTCTATACCAGATATTTCGTGTGGTTCACGTTTGTCCTTCGTTGATCCGAGAACATGTTTGAGCTGCTTCTTTCTGCTTGATTCGATTAACCCTACAGAATTGAGCTGATTTATTCACCTCTTGATCCAATTGCTGATGCCTTCGTGATAAGTTAAAGCCTTCGAGTACGTTCTTTCGGTATTCGCATTTAATAATGTTGATCGCCCCTGCCGCTGTCTAGTTACCTTGATCTTCTGTGGCATTCTCTTAATTGTCGAGCCCTTGAGCCGTTTAGCCTAGCTGTCTCAGCAATGCGCCTCATCTCCTTTTCTTTAGCTTCTTTGCTTAGCGGCAAATCGAGCATTCTGTGGATCATGGCTCTGTACGGAGAAACCTTGATTTGCTGCGAATGATTTGATGTGTTTGGAATCATTCTCTGTGTGTGAGTTGCTTTCCGGTATACATCGAAAGTTGTATTTGTTTGGGTCCTCCTTTCTACTGTATCTAGGAACGATAGTTTGCCGTCTTTCTCTTCCTCCATCGTGAATGCTATATTCTTGTGGGCTCCATTCAGGTCGGCAAGCAGCTTCTCCCCGTCACTCCATTCCACATATGCAAACACATTGTCCACATATCGGACCCAATGTTTTGGTAACTGGCCTTTCTCCTGCAGTTCCTCTTCTAATTTTGTCATAAATATCTCTCCGAAGAATGGTGAAAGTGGATTTACCATCGCTACTTCACCTTTAGTCTTATAAAATTTCCCCCTATAGGTGAAATAATTTTCGGTCGTGTAAAGTCTTGCAAGATGGATATACTGCCTAGTTTTTATTTTCCAAGATAATGAATTTTCTAGGTGACAAAGCCATTCTTCTATGTATCCCAGTGTCTCCATCACTGGAATACTCGGGAATATAGCTTCTACATCGAAAGAGACGGAAGCAGCAATGAGTGGACTACCGGAAGCACAGAAAACGATGGCAAAGAATGATATAGCAGAGGTGATAAGGGGACCAAAAAAGATAGTAAACTGTGAAGGGGCAAGCATAGTTGTTGAATTGAGGAAGAAACCTGTTCACTTTATCAAGGCAGATTAAGGAAATACAGTGGTAGTGATGGATAAAAGCAAGTATGATGAGGTGGCTATGAAATAGCTAAGTAGCGGTAATTTCTTCGAGCTACGCCGGAGACCGTTAGAGGAATCCATGAAAAGATTTTAAAATACAATTAAAATTGTGAGTCATTAATTGGTGAATTGATGAAGGTTAGAGTGAGCAACCCTACTTTGCCTAGGATAAAAGTTGTGAGTCATTAATTGGTGAATTGATGAAAGTTAGAGTGAGCAACCCTCCCTCACAGGATAAAGTGTTTGCCAAAAATACACAAAGTGGGGAACGAAATGCGTGAGATTATTTCGGCTGTGAATGCACCGACCCAGAAACTGGCAAGATGGTTGGTAAATAAATTTAAGGGGATGACTCAAATGAATAGTAGATCGGTAAAAAACAGCAAAAAATTCTCTGAGAAAATTCTAAAGTTTGTCTTGTGTCTTGTGTCTTTCGATGTGAAAGCTCTATTTCCGAGTATTCCAATGCTGGAGACACTGGCATACATAGAAGAATGGCACTCTCACCAAGAAAATTTAACTTATCACAAACGCATCAGCAATCGGATCAAGAGGCGAATAGATCAGCTCAGTTCTGTAGGGTTAACCGAACCAAGCAGCAAGAAGCAGCTCAAACACGTTCTCGGACCAACGAAGGACAAACGTGAACCACACGAAAAATCTGGTATCTATCGCATCGAATGTCCCACTTGTGAAAAAGTGTATATTGGTCAAAAGAGGAGACTCATTGGCACGTGAATCAAGGAGCAGCTAGGCGAAGCAACAGCAGCAATAAAGAAAGATATAACTTCGAATTTTAAGTTAGTGTTAGGGGAACATATTATCACGAAGGGACACGAGATTGCAATGGAGGACGCAGTAGTCATCAAGGAAGCTAGAGATATACGTGTATTGAATGTAGCCTGGCTATTACCCGGGAAAGGAAAAAGTTGATGAATCAGGTTGACGGAAACTGCAGATCATGGCTATTTAAATTAATTAAATAATAATATCTTTTCTGAATCTTGTAAAAACAATATTTTGATAACTATGCTACCCCTTTTGTAAATTACCGTTCCTACCTTTTACTAGCGTAAGCAAATTTCTAAAGTAAATTTCCTTAAACAAGCAGGAATGTAAGTGAAAATAAGTTAATCGTTGAAGAAGACCGAGCGATTATGGTCGAAAATCACTTTCGAGAAGAAAAATAAAATATGAGATGAACAAAATTAAAAGGAAGCTGTTTATTTCTACTTTCAGTTGGAGGTTTTTGTGAAGGTGAAAATGAATTCGATTACAAATACCCAGCTGGAAGCTATTAAAATTGCCTCTTTCATCTTGTTACAACCGCGAAAGTCTCCGCAGTTGCAGACATTAAGTTATAGCAAAGATGTGCGTAACCCGAAGTGGCATACTTAGGCCGGCTAGAGCTCAGTCGTGTCTCGGGTGTTCCGGGACACCTTCTGTTCATGCTGACCAACCCTACACATAAAAATTAACTCGAAAGGAAAAGGACGGGAGAGGGGGAGGTCATTTTAAGAAATGAAAAAATATGTCTTAAAGAGGCATGGCCATTTTATTCGATTTAAAAGAAGACAAAACAATTTACAAATTTAAATTTGAAAAAAAAAACCCATTAACATTTCACGTAAAAAACAATCAAATAAAATTTTTTATTAAAAAAAAACAAGAAAATGAACTTTATAATATGAATCAACTGTAATATAAATAGTAAAAATCAAATAGATATTCACGCTTTCCTCGTTGAACCCCAAGCGCTGTGCGAAGACGAAAAAGGAGAGTGGGACCAATGTGAATAAAGTTTTAAATTAATTTGAAATGTTAACCAAGCATAATCAATAGAACACGTAATGGCCACTTATCTCACTACCATCCGCTGTCCAACAGTCTCTTCTGCGTAATTTAAAGATTTGATTTAAAGAAAGAAATTCCAAAATCTGGCACTTTGCCTTCTCAATACAGAAGTCATTAAAATGAATCGGTACTTACTTCACATTTCAGATTTTCGGTTCTACTTTCGACACAATGTTGGTTATTAAAGTCACAAGTAAATTTACAACTTCGCTATGTTTTTCTAACTTCACTCCTAAAACATCCGCTGCTGGTTATTTTTTCTTTAATGTTTTTATTTCTACTTCTGGAACACTAAGCACAATGTGAAACCAATTGCGCTTTATTCGTTTCCTGTAAAATCCAAATGCACTAAATTTATTCACTCGTTTTTGTCCACGAATCTTAATGTACTCCACATTTAATGTAGTTTTTCGTTTCTTTTTCAATTTTCCACACCAAAACTTCCACCACTAAATTTTGCAATCAATTCAATTGTTTTATCACTTTCTTCTTCCGTTATCCAGAAACTCAATGCTGTTCCAATCCAAATCCAGACTACTTTTCTCCCCGAATTAAAAATCAACACACACACCGCCAAAAGCACTTCTTCTAATTGGACACAAGTTTTCATACCCTCATCTCCTTCAATGATCTTTCTACCGTGCTTTCTTCTTTTTATCGCTTTGCCTTTTATTCTTCTTAATTTTATCCTTACCACCAATCCTGCCTCTATCTCCTCAATCTTAAAATCTCCCTCCAAATATGTAAAAGCTGATCCCCAGCATACTTCACTTGATGTTCGTTTAACTTTTCTCGCCCCTCAGTCCAAACGCACCCCCCAAGATTTAATTTCCGCAAAATCAACTATGCAGCCACTCAGCTAGAGCTGGATAATATTGACTGGAATTCATTGCTATATAAGCCAGGTGTCAATTTAGCGTTATCTACTTTCTACCAAAATCTCGGGAGCATAATTACACATCATGTATATTGGCTGTTACCCTCGGAAAAAGAGCCCCAGCTGGTTTTCCGCTGAAGTCTCAGACGCTCTTTATTTGAAGGACTAGGCGTGCAGAAATATTCGGTATTCCAACTCTGAGACTGACCTCACTGACAAACGACTGTTTCGTAAAGAGTCCGAAAAAGCGTTTAAGAACGCAATGGAATCTTATTATTGTATGATTGAAACATCACTGGAATCTTATAGTCCTAAGCCCTTCTGGACATACATCCGTTCCCTGAAAACAATATCCCATAACCCTAATATTTTCTCATGGTATAACTCACTTTTGACATTCATGGTGATTCGGGTCCTGATAAAATACCAAATATGTTCGTTAAATCATTACTTGCTTCATTATCGAGCCCACTCTCAATTATTTTCAACATAAGCCTTTCTTTCGCATACTTTGCTGACGTCTGGAGGCATGCTAACATCTTTCCAATCCATCCGTCCGGCGATCGTAGTGAAATTTCGAAATATTGTCTGATTTCTTTGCTGTCTTGTTTTGGTAAGCTCCTTGAGTGAATTTCGCAAAACAGAATGTACGATGCTATAAATATCCTGTTTGTAAATGAGCAGTATGGCTTCATTAAAGGTCGTTCGACAATAGTTAACTTGTTAGAACTTACGAATACCATCTCTCTTACTTTTGACCAGAGCGAAAAAGTTGATGTTATATACTCGTACACCGATTTTGCTAAAGCTTTTGACAATGGTGACCACGGTCTTCTGGCTAACAAACGCCGACCTCCCCACGTTTCCAAACGAATCACCTCTTGGATCTTACCCTTCTTATCCCATTGCTCCTGCACCGTTACATTAAATAATTTTTTTTCCTCAGCCTCATTTCGTCCCAAAACAGATGTTCCTCAAGGATCAATTTTAGGCCCTCTGCTATTTAAAATTTTTATTATTGATCTTCTCCAATACCTGTCCACTAATTGTCATCTTTAGGCTGATGACTTGAAAATTTATCATTTCATTAACCCCAGCAAAGACTGCTCATACCTTCAAAATGATCTTGACAAACTTCAAAATTGTTGCCAAGGTAATTTACTTCCTCTGAATATTTCAAAATGTTGTTACGTGAGGCTCACCAACAAAATTCATCCAGTTTTTTATGAATACTGGATTGATACATCGTTGCTTGCAATTGTGGACAAATTGAAAGATTTATGAATAGTATTTAACCCAGGTTTGAAATTTAACATACATAATACATGCATAACTACTAGAGCGTCACATGTCGCTGATTTTATTCAAAGATCTTGATGTCAGTCCTTTAACATTCTAGCCAGCGTCCATCTATTTATATTTGCAGTCTGGTCAATCATTGTGCATGCCTCCCAAATGTGGTCTCCGCACTATACCAATGTTTCTTATGTTGTTGAGACTACAGCGTAAATTCACACTTTCTCTATTCTACAAATTTATTCTCCCATACAGCTCTTACGATGAGCTCTCACTGATCCTCGACATCCTATCACTTAGAAAAAGGAGAGAGTTCTTAGACCTGTGTTACTACTTTAAAATACATCACGGCATTCTTTCATCCAACCTTCGGGAGAGGCCTTATATACGTTCCACCTCAGGAATGCGTTCAGCTGACATATTCATTGTGTCTTTTGCTCAAACCGATATTTATTTTCATTCGTTTTTAGTACGCGTATCACGTCGCTACAATGAACTCTAGTTAGGTCTCCTGCCGCATTCCTTAAGCACTTTTAAAAGCATATTACACAATATTCTCCTTAGGTTCTAATAGTTTATTAGTATTTTATATTCTTGTTTTTTCCAATTCAAGTTTACTACTTTGTTTTTGTTGCATATATTTTCTTTCACTACATATTTTGTAAATGGATTCATGGATCTGTAAAATAGCATAAATATATAAATGGGCTTGCCACATGAATCTTAAGTATTTGTTGGAAGAACTGCAGGGCGGAGACCAATGGGGAAACCAAGGAAACACTGGCCTGACTTGGTCGACGAAGGCAGTCCATTGCTGGTTGGATTTCAAAATTGGAGGACGCGGTCAATGGAACGGGACAATTGGAGGCACTTTTTGCAAGAGCAGAAGGCCCAAGAGGGGCCGTAGTGCCCACTGGTCTCCGGCCCTCATTTCTCTCAGCGAATAACTTTTTGGGTATCCGTTGTACGTGCATGCAGTTCATGTGTCCAGTCCATTAGAGCTTTCATAATCTTACAATCGTTGAGACCTCCGGTTCGTCAAAAATTTCATGCAGCTCATGGTTGTATCAAAATCGCCATTGGTCCGATTATTCGCCTCAGGACCCGTCTCTCAAAGATGTTCAATATATTTACAAATGTTTGGGTAGGGTCCATGTTTCACACCCATAGCATAACACAGGTCTTATCACAGATCTGTATACTTGGAGCTTTGTTTTCCTGTGTATGCAGCTGGTTTTAAAGACTGTCAACACTGAATAAAATATTTTATTTGCGAGGTGTATTCTTCGGCATATTTCGTCTCGTTCATTGGATTCTACGTCTAGCAGTCGTTGCGTTCCTAAAGAGGTATAAAAAAGCAAAAATAAACTCAGAGGAAGTCCCGGCTTATTAACATTCCCTCTAATCTCGCTGCAAAAGCAATGAGATTGAGGGGCCCGGTGGCTGCAGCCATCAACCAGACTGATTGTGTCCATCGCCAACGATGACGGGCGAAAAAACTAAAACGAAGATTCGATAGTAACGAAGAAAAACCGAAAATTTTATCAGTCATCGAGATCGAGCAATTAATCAAAGCTAACGAGAAAACTGAGAAGGTTGAGAAAGAAAACGAAGAACTCAGACTTGGAATCCAATCACGAGAAGAACTCGTAGGAAAATTTATGTTTAACAAAGCAAAAGAGACTAGCAAGAAAATAAAAGAAGAAAAGTCAAAAGCGACTCATGAAAAGAAATCTAACCTCATCAAGATGATTTCCTCAGCGGTGGTGGACCAAGCGTCAGCACAAACTATTATGCAGCACTAGCTGGATTAGACGATTCTATGATTATTGAAGAGCATACAGATAACAAAAATTCTGAACATTGTATTAGTAAACCTGATAAGGGGCTCATCGAGTATTTAAAAACTAAAAATAGGGAGAACAAACTAAAAGCTTTGTCTGCCGGTCCGTCTGTCAAGGTTAATCAAAAGAAAGAAAAAGTCCCACCAATCAATGTATTTGGGCAAACAGGCAAAGGTATGGTTCGGCTTTTGGCAGCCGAAAATAAGCTAAACGATTTTGAGATCAAGCGAGTCAATTCCAATAAATTGAAAGTTATAACTAAGTCATTTGTTGATTTTCAGGCAGCAAAAAGTACGTTAAAATCTGGAGATGTTCCGCATTTTACGTACGCCCCCAAAAGCGAACAAAATCAGACCTTTTTTTGAAGAGTCTGAACTGCGGATACGACACAGCCGATCTCTTTCAGGTGCTTCCAAATGTTGCACCAGAAATATAATTAATAGCAGTTAGTCACTTTGCAACAAGGAGATCGAGTGTCGAGCGAAAAAACTTGCCTTATTACTTAGTCCAGATTTCCAGCAAAAACAGTTTAAGTGCCCTACAAAAAAAAGGTTCTTGAACTTTCGTGTGGTGAGGTGGGAACGCCTCTAGAAAAGCGAGGTCAACCAGTGCTACGGGTGCCAAAGATTCGGGAATTCTGCTGCCAATCGCGTCATGAAATATAGATGCGTAAAAAGCAAAGATCTCCATGTTCCTGGCGAGTGCAAATTGGCTCATGTGGAGCCAAAAGAAAATTTGTATTGTGTGAGCTGCAGTGTCTTTGATCATCCCCTGGTATCAAGACGCAAAGGTAAAATTGACTCCAAAACAAAGTGAAGTACACCGCAGTGTGATACCTACCAAACTTCGTAAGGCCCGGGGTGTCTGTTGCGCTTGCTGTGAGAGGACCAGCAGACAATGTAAATAAAATAAATAATGTAAGTGGCAATAATGAGCTGCTTCTTAAAATTTATCAGCAATTAAATTCTTCATCGGAGAGAATCAACAAACAGGATTCTAAAATTAACTTGTTTTTTAGCGTTTAGACCTTTCAAATGCCCAAAATAAGTTGTCATCCATTCACATCCCCATGGATAAGATTCGTCTCATCTCGATCAACGTCAACTCCATTGCTACTATACATTGACGTGACTGTCTCTTGGAGTTCTTTGCCAAGCAAAAGCCTGGCATCATGCTTTCCACTGAAACTCACCTCAATTCATGGCACTCCGTGACATTCAAAGATTTTGAATTCGTAAGAAACGATAGGGCAAACGGTGATGGGGGGAGTGGCACCAGAATAGTGGTTCGAAAACCCTATTATTTCCAAAATATAGATCGAACTCAAAAGCTTTGAATCTCTTGATTTGTCCGTTATCAAAATGTTGCTGCTAGGCGGTGATAACCTCTTTGTTATCTCTGCCTATGCAACTGGTCGAAATATTCTCAAGTTCAAGGAGGAGCTCAATTTCTTGTTTTATATACTCGAATTGAACAGGCTGCATAGTTATTCCATTCTTGCTGGTGACCTGAACGCCAAGTATGCATCATGGCTGAATGCCACCAATAATGCCGGAGGTGTATTCCTGAAATCGTGGGTAACAGAGAACCAAATTGAATACAGGTGCAATCTATATGGGTCGGAGCTCCCAACATACCCAAGGACGAATTAATATTTGGACCTCTGCATTTCTGATGCAAAACTTGAATTCAGCTTTAATAGTCCTCAAGGGAAACTGCAGTTGCTTCCTTATGATAGCAACCATAACGCAATCGTAATGGTAACCAATCATCAAAGGAATCATCTCTTCCTCATTCCAGTTCAACATGAAATCAACCGTTGAATTTCAAAAAAAGCAGACATATTTTAACTATGCTTACGTTCATTTACCTTTGAAGTTCAATTTCAAATCGTGGAATTACATTGTCATCAAAAGTCGATCATTTACCTTCGGTTCCAAAAGCAATTAATTTTAATATTTGTGTCAGCTAAAATTTATTATAAAATGTTAATTACGGTAATCAATAAACCAGAACGATTCTAGCAACCGAGCCAAATAGACGTGTTTTCAGTTATACCTGTACACTTGATTCAACATAGGGTTGAATTTCATTCTCATTTATATACTTGATTCAACACGCGACTTAAAAGAGGATCTGTTTTTCGACAACCTTCAGTGTTTTATAGGCTGAAGAGATTGTTACCAATCTTTACACAATAATATGCAATAGAATCTGTTTACCAAGTCTTTATGTACAATTTTCTAATGATTTTTGCCTTTAGTAAAGTATGAGTGTTCACTCAGTGGTGATATGCACTGATTTAATCAGATCATATCATAGCTGAGCAGGCAAACGGGAGTATGGTACTGACCAAACCAACTTCCAAAAAAATCAATACGGTCATGAAAATGAGATACTCCAACTATCTCTAAGTGAAGGCCCGAGAGGAGCTGCAGTGCTAGAAAGAAGAAGAAGAAAGTAAAACATTCTTCATAGTGTTTGAAATATCTTATTGCATCACATGGAAGCTGAGATAATTACAAAGTCCTGGTATCTCTAGCCTAGTGGAGTGATAAAGTCGTTAATATACAGTTTGGTTACGCCTCTTTTGTCTACTTCTTGCATAATATTGGTCGTAGAATTCTTTCACACAATCGGTAAGCAAACTTTAGCCTCTCGCCTATGATAGGTATGTAGAAGAGTTTAAGAAGTCCAAGCTGATTTGCTGGAATGTCATTAAATCCATCTTTGAGGTCAATGAGGTATTGGCGAAGTGAAGTCCATCGGCTGTTACTAGCTCCAGCAAGTTTTGTCCACTGCATTGAAAGATTATTTTTGCTTGAAATGTCAACGAGTCAAATCCAAGTATAGATTTGCTTTTGGGAAGACCTTCGTCCAGGTAGTATGTATAGTTCAGCGTTGATTTCCGGTTTCTTTGGATTCTGTTTTAGGTAACCCTGTCAATAGTCTGGATGGCTTTTTCCACTTCCAATTAGCTGTAGAGTTCAATCATTTGAAATGACTGCTCCTAGTGGTGGAGCTAAAGATTTACCGTTATTACACCAGGATATATATTTAGGGAAATGAAATTGTACTTCATTAACACTAATAAATTTATTCGCGAACAGAAACTACAATTTACATTTGACAAGATACAAGTTAGGCTACGATGAATGTAGAATGAAAGGCGCGTCTTGCTGCTCGTGCAATAAACTACTACCTGCTGCGACGCATGGCTTGCATTCCTTTTTCTACTCGATGCTCGTTGCAAGGAATCCAAGCATCGCCAAGGAACGAATGACGATCAAAAGACCTGAAACGATGTGTAGAGATTCTGCATGTGTATGTGTTTGCATCTCAACCAAGGCACGCGAAAATCTCCCTTGGTATAATTTTTTGTTTCCGCCGAGACTGTGGAAGCGGAGGCGCTATATATATTCAGTTCTCTGAATTTTTGAATAGAGGAGGGGGTTAAGCTCAATATGTGTTGATCATTTTATAAGTAAACATGTTTAATCCATGGTGCTGTAATGCTGGAATGTGGGGGGTATGAAGTTAGTGCAATTTCGCACCTTAATTCCCTCGTATCTGTGAGTACTACAGTACCCACTTACCTTCCCGAGCCAGCTTCAGTCAATATATAATTTTAGAAATAAATTTTATGTTGTTATTTGGCGGATAGTTGGGTAACGTAAATCATCCCCGTTCCGAACAGTTCGAAGGAATGCCAGGGTACTATGAGTATGGTTGTCTATTGTATTTTTCAACGGTCTCAAGTCTAGGGTCCTTGTACATGTCCGTGTTTCTAATGTACCATGGAATTTTTAGGGTCTTTCGAATAATTCTATTTTGGAAGGACTGGAGTGCTTTTTTGTTAGTCTTTGTCGTCTGGTAGAAAGCAGAACTAACGTATAGTAGCGTCGGTCGTATAATTTGTTTGAAGATTTTTAACACTAAGTTTTTTGGGTTCAATGAGTGGGTATAGTTTGGAGAGAAGTCCAATACAGTGTCCTCGTTTATTTTGTATGTGTTGTCTCCATGTCAGGCCTGTGTCGAATGTAAATCCAAGGTTTTTAGCCGTTGGTGCCCAGTCTATTGTTTCATTGTCAACGTTTAGTCTCTGTAGAGTTTGTAGTGGTTTCCTTGTGATGAATAGAGCCTGTGTTTTATCAGAATTAAGTCTAATTTTCCATTTGAGAAAGTATTCCAATAAAATGTTTATCGATCGTTGCAAGTTTGAGGTGATGACTCTTGCTTGTCGTGCTGTAACGAATATACAGGTATCATTAGCGTAGAGTGATAATTTCACTTTTGGAGGCAGAGTAGGAAGATCTGCAGTATATATATTATAGAGGACCGGTGATATGGGCGAGCCCTGAGGAACTCCAGCATCAATTGGTCTCAGGCTTGAGAGTTGTTTGTCAATTCTGACACGGAGAAGCCAATAATTCGAGTGAGCTGCAATGGCATATTGAACTGATGCATTTCGAAAATAAGTCTTGCATGCCAGACTTTAACAAAGGCCTTCGCTATGTCAAACATAACTAAGCCTGTTGAATTCTTGCGATCAAAGCCTGTTCTGATATGTTGGACGACTCTAACTAGCTGGGGCTTAGTAGAGTGTTCAGCTTTGAAGCCATATTGTTCTTCCGGTAGAATATCTTTATCAGATATAACCTCATAAAGTCGATGCAGAATCACCCTTTCCACAATTTTCGACAGCGAAGAGAGGAGACTGATGGGTCTCCAGTTTTGTGGAAATTGTGGGTCCTTTTGAGGTTTTGGGAGACAATAATAATCGCTGATTTTCATATTTTGGGATACGTTCGCAAACGGAATATCGTATTAATAATGTCAGTAAGTGTTTGTAGAATATTGTCTGGTAGCCAAGAAATCATAGTGTTTGTAATAGTATCGTATCCAGGTAATTTATGTTTGTCCAGTGTCTTTATAATGTTTTTGATTTCATCTAAGTCCGTTGGTTTAATCCTGTCTTCGTGTTGACTGCTATCCATCAGAAGTCTGTTGACAGAAGATTCAATTCTTTCCTCAGTTTCCAAGTCCTCCTCATCCAAAGAGTTTTCACGGAATTGTATTTCTAAGGAATCTGCAAATGCGTCTGCCTTACCTGCATCGTAGAATTGCATCCCATTCGGACCATGAATAGGCGGTACCGCAATCTTACAGTTTTTCCGAAAATATTTGGTCATTCTCCAGAAACTGGCACACCCAGGCTCGAGACTCTGCAAAAAGCTCTCCCATTGCTCGTCTCGTAATACCCTTGTTTTATCACAGATTTCATTTGTCATCCGAGTAGCGTTTATGCGTAGCGTAGGGTCACCTGTAAACCTAGCTCTCCTCCGAACTTGATTTCTTCTCCTGACCAGTTGTTTGATATTCTGAGGGAGTTCATAGGGATTCGTTTCCCTTTTCGGAGTTATGACCGTGTGGTCCTCTTTTGCCTGTATAATTTTCTGAATTATGTTCTCAATGATATTGTCGATGTCATCGGCCGTTTCTGGTGATTGAAAATTAGTTTCATTGGCCAATGCGACTTTAAACGCTTTTCAGTTTGTAGCTTTCTTTTCCTGCATAGGAACATCAATAAAGATGTTTTCTGTAAGGAAAAGGACTGGTTTGTGGTCGGAAGATAGTTCGTCGAGGACATTTAACCGAATATTTTGTGTGATATCTCGTGATATTCCTATGTCCAGTACAGAGCCATTTCTGGATCCGTAATGTGTTGGCTCATTGGGGATATGCAAGCAGAAGTGGTTGGCTGTGATGAATGTATTGAGCTTGGTCCCAGCTTTATTGCTTCTCACAGCTCCCCAAAGGTGGTGTGGCATTTAGATCTCCTGCAATGAATATAGGGCCATCAAATGCAGTAAGTAATCTGAGATCATCTGAAAGATTGTAAACAGAAATCACAATGAACTCCAGAAAATCAGTTCGCACTTTGATTATTATGGCCTCTAGTTTCTCAAGTGTGGGTGTATTGATGAAATAATGACTCACGTTTCGTCTCACGAGAATGGTCATTTCGTCTCCCCTACCCATCATTCTATCATTTCTGTACATGATGTAGTTGGGGATGCTGAATCGTCTTCCAGGCTTCAGAAAGGTTTCTTGAATCATGATGATATCGTTTTTATGATCAAAAATAAATTGTTGTATTTCACCGGTATGCTGAGGCAAGGAATTCACATTCCACGTCAGCATTGAAACGTGATTAATTAAACTCACTAGTGTTTAGTGTAGATTACATTTTGAGATGCAGCGAACATGGTTTGAATCATGTTTGCCATCATCTCTTGCATCATGTTTTCGAACTGTGTCTGTATTTTGGCAAACATTTGGTCCATATTGTGAGTTTGATTTTGTATGCGTGAGGGAGCCTGTATCGTGGTTGTTTTTTTGTGCTGGTTGTGTGGGTTGGGCCGCAGCAACCTGTGCGAACGATCTTCCCACGTTCTTTGGATTCCTGGGACAACCCCCGTAGCTTGCTGGATGTTCTCCGCCACAGTTAACATATTTTGCTTTCTCTTCTATTTTTATCGGACAGCTCGAGAAATGGTGTAGCGAATCACATTTAACGCATCGAGGCTGTGCATGACAGTTACTAGCAGAATGTCCTAATTGTTGACAAGTATGGCACATACCCTGGCCCGTACGAGGACGCTGTGCTTCCACGATGAACATAAGATGGCATACAGATTTTATGTTATAAATATTTGTTTCAGTTTTGGGGAGGAGAACCTTGACAACTTTAGAGAGACCTTCCCTCATTTTAATGTAATAGACTTCAATTGGGTTGAAGCCCTGAGACTGTAAGTCTTCTTTGATCTCTTCAGCTGAAAGGCCATACAGACCCCTGATGACAACATTCAGCTGTCTATCTTCTGGAAGTATGTAAGTGTGGTATTGCAGTTCGTTCTCTGTTAGTGCTTTGGTCAGTCGTTTGTGATTTGTGGGTGTAGTTGGTATAATTTGTATTCCCAGGTAGACCCTTTTCGCAGATATGTATGAAATGTTTTGTGTTTTCATGATGTTCAGTGTTTGGGACCATTTTGAGGGCTCTCGTAAAATGATCGGAACTATTTTAGATTCTTGTGTTTGTGTTGTGAGTTGTGTGTTTTTAGTGTTTGGGACTGTTGGCTTTGGTTTTGGTGTGATGGCCATATCTTTGAATATCGTAGCTGGTTTTGGTGGTGGAAGGGCAGAGAAAATCTCATCCTCTTTGTCTTTGTTGCTATTACAGTCAACTTCCATTTCATTCTCTGTAGTTTCATATGAGAAACATGACTTGGGAGGTGAAGACAACCTCACCTTTCGCTTTTTAATCTGAGGGCTGTCTTTCTTGGATTTTTTGTTTACCTTAGCCTTGGTCTTGAGCATTAACACTAGTTCTGCATTTTTCGCAGCTAACAGCTCATTTTTGTTTCGCTGGTCGGTCAGCTCAGAATTAGTTTTGGCGAGTGTCTCTTGTGTTTGTAACAGCGTGTGGTGACCTCGTTAGGAATTCAAATTTGTTTTGCATCAAAATTTATCAGAATCTAGTACAATTACTAAGTTTGTCAAGTTGCCTAAATGTACTTCCGTTTAAATTCCATAAAATTCCATTATGTTCTAAGTATTCAGTAAAACGTACACTCGTCCATTCTCTTCTTATCCGCACATCGTGCAAGTCACGGCCAGGTATTCCATAACGTTACATCTAAATATTATAAATCTTGTTTCATTTGAATAAATTGAACATTCATCATTATCGTACTTGCATTTGTTTTTTTTATCATACTTTTGCTGACGGAACAATTGGTGACCCTGCCAGAACTTGCTCCGCGATAAACTATTCAATATTATCGAGAGTGCATAAACCCCGGAGTCCGCAGATACGCGAATTGGATTAAAAATGAATATTACAATATTTGCTGTTAAATCTATTTGTGAGGTTATAGTCTGACATCCAAGGTGATACTCATCAATTTCTCATTGAGTCATCGTGCTTCATCTATGCGCAATTTTCTTCTGCTGACAACGAGTGCACTATCAGAAGGGACTTTCAACACAAAGCGTTCCCCGAGCAACGCTTTGTCAACTGATGGACGCTCCAGACAAACAAATTCATCTTGGTGCTGCAATTTCCTCAACGATAAGTGCAGTACGCTGTGTCACTGTGTTGCGATATCTTCAGGAGTGTTTCGGAGGTGCAGTGCTACAGCTAATTTCTGCGTGCTTCATTAAGTTTCACGGCGATCGTTCCGTTTTCCATCCTACCGGCTCCAACAACCACAGCCCCAAACGCAGCGAGACACATCATCGCGGGTCGCAGCACTTTCAATATTATATCACAAACGCAAATTCATCGTGTTCACTACAATAACCTAACATCCGTTTGGCACTTTTGAATGTTGCTTCTGTACTTTTGCATGGATCCTGTCAACAGTATCAACAATCGTCGAAAGTCGTCGCTTAATTTGAATGGTCCTGAGCCCAGGTGAATTTTTTTTCATTTTCAAGTTAAATTATTTGGTATATATTATTATATATAATCATTATCATTTTATAAAATATCCATATTTTAAGTGCTAATTATTTGTGCGATTTTTTCGATTTGGAGTTACACACTCACATATATATTTATGATGGCTCCCACGGGGACAAAAACTACTGAAGAAAGTGATAGTGAATCTAAAAATATTAACATGTCCGCGAATGATTTGTTAAACAGGGAAGCTTCTTTATTCGCATCGACATTAAAAATTCCTCCTTCTTGGTCGAACAGACCAGACTTGTGGTTTGCTCAAGTAGAGGCTCAATTTCGTGTCAAAGGCTTTAGCACTTCCACAACGAAATATGATTATCTCATTGGAGCTTTGCCATCTGAGAATATGGAATTAGTCGCGGATATCCTTCTAAACCCATCGTCAAGTACCGATAAATATGAGCATTTAAAGAACATTTTATTAGAACGCAGTAAAGATTCAGAGGAACGCAGATTAGATACTTAATTGAATCAAATGCAACTAGGGGACTATAAACCCTCTGAGTTCTTCCGACGTATGGAGTCATTAGCTGGAGGTAACAGTTTGATCAATGTATCTCTATTGAGAAAACTATGGATAAAGAAACTACCGTCTTCGGTGCAAGCGTGCCTGATTGCTATTAAAGACACCCATAGTCAAGAGCAACTATTCGGAATTGCGTCCAAAATATACGATTTTAAGCAGACAGTAGTTTCATCAGTAGATTATAGGTGTAAAATACCAACTTCTGTATCCTCTCTTGAAGAAATAGTTAACGACTTGTCTGACCCAATTGATCACCACATCATTGGTGCAATTTTTTTGTATGCTAATAATTTGCTAATTGATTTAAGAGACGGCAAGCTCATTCATAAACAAACACTAGTTTCTATCAACTGCTTGGTTCGTGAAGTCAACGTATGTTCTCCTAAATTGTTCCCTATTCAATGTGAATATGGCTCTATACTAAAGGACTTTCCCACTTTGAAAACACCTCCTGATTTTAACACGAAATTAAAACATGACGTGGTTCACTACATCAACACTAATGGACTACTGCCATCAACCAAGCCCAGGAGACATAACACGCCAAAGTTTAAGATTTCAAAGTCCGAGTTTCACGAAATGGTTAAATTAGGTATATGTCGACCATCTTCCTCTAACGCAGCTTCTCCGTTGCACATGATAGCCAAAAAAGAATCCAATCAGTGGCGTCTTTGCGGAGACCATCGATTATTGAACTCCGTAACCATCTTCGATAAGTACCCGCTGCCCAACATTCAAAATTGTACTTTGAATTTGCGCGGATGCACATTTTTTTCCGTAGTCGATCTGGTGAGGGCATATAATCAAATTCCTGTAGTGCCAGAGAATGTTCATAAAACAGCTGTAACAACACCTTTTGGACTGTTTGAATTTACACGGATGCCGTTCGGCGTGAAAAATGGAGCGCAGACATTTCAATGCTTCATTAATCAAATTTTAAATGGGTTGGATTTCATTTTTGTCTATGTTGATGATATTCTTATATACAGTCGAAGTCCTCAGGAGCACAAAGAACACCTGAGGCAACTTTTCAATCGATTACAGGAAAATAACATCAAAGTTAATGCAGACAAATGCGTATTTGGACAATCGCAAATTGATTTCTTAGGTCATTCCATATCTGCAGCAGGCATTGCACCTAGTAAAAATCGTGTGCAAGCCATTAGTGAGTTCCCACCACCTTCAACTATTAAGCAATTACAGTGATTTTTGGGTATGGTGAATTTTTATCACCGCTTTCTGCCTAACATGGCTAAAATTGCAATACCGCTGTATGACTTCTTAAAAGAAAACAAGAACACAAAAAATGATTTTCAATGGTCTAAAGTACATGAGGATGCTTTCAATCATATTAAAAAATTGCTACAAAGTCAAACACTTCTTGTTCATCCAGCCATTGACGCCAAAATCGGTTTACAGGTAGACGCATCGAGTGACGCTATTGGAGCAGTTCTCCAACAGTGCATTTCCGGTGCCTGGGAACCTCTATCATTCTTTTCAAAGAGGTCACAGCCAGCTGAAAAGAAATATTCAACCTTCGATAGAGAGCTCCTTGCAGCATATCTAGCGATTAAAAAATATAGAAACTACGTCGAGGGAAGAGAATTTCCACTGTACACAGATCATAAGCCTTTGACAAAAGCGCTTTCAAGTAAATCTGAGAAATATCCCAGACAAACCAACCAGTTGGATTATATCTCGCAATTTACAAACGATATAAGACACATTAGAGGTTGTCAAAACATTGTCTCAGATACACTTTCTAGAACCCATATTAGCTCTATTGACCAAATTGATCAAATTAACTTCGAAATTCTACACCAAGAACATAGTAAAGACGGTGAACTTGCAGAAATTCTTCAATCAACACGATTGGAACTTTCTTTTAAGCTCGAAAGAATAAAAGTTCTACTAGAGGATCAAGGTATATGGTGTGAAACCTCTGCAGGTAGAACTAGGCCATACATCCCACTATCTTTACGACGCGTTGTTTTTAACTCTGTTCATAACCTGTCGCATCCTGGTATTAAGACTACAAGGAAATTGATTAGTTCCAAATATTTTTGGCCAAAATTGAACACTGACATTAACATTTGGGCCAAAACATGCATTCCGTGCCAAAAAGCAAAGGTATGCAGGCATACTTCTTCGCCCTTTGGCCAATTTGAAGTTCATTCGGGAAGATTTGCTCGTATCCATATAGATTTAGTTGGACCGCTAACACCATCTAAAGGATTTGTTTATCTTTTAAGTATAAGAGATCGGTTCTCGCGATGGCCTGAAGCTATTCCAATTAAAAACATCCACTTGGAAACGATTGCAAAAGCTCTGCTACATGAATGGATTTCCCGATATGGAGTTTCAGAAACAATAACAACAGAACAAGGAACGCAATTCGAATCTAATTTGTTCCAGGACTTGACTAAAATTCTTGGCTGTCATCGCATTCGAACAACTGCCTATCATCCTCAAGCAAATGGATTCATTGAACGTTTACATAGGCAGTTGAAAGCTGCCATTAGAGCAACCAATGATCCAAAAAATTGGCACGATAATTTGCCTTAGATTCTTTTAGGGATCAGGTCTGCTTTGATGGAAGATTTTGGAGTAGCTCCTTAACAGTTGTTATATGGACAAGCTTTGCGATTACCTGGAGAAATAATCGCATCAGACTCAAACCCTAATCGATCAATTACATCGAGTTTAGCAAAAGATATACAAAATTCAATTTCGAGAATACGTCCGTGTAGTTCAAGAATTCGACAACAAAAGAATATTTTTGTACCAAAAGAGTTGGACACATGTAATCATGTATTTGTTTGCGAAGAGGTAAAAAAAAGTAGTTTTTGTCAACCATACTCCGGACCATTCAAAATATTAGACAGAAATAAAAAATATTTTAGAATTCTTTTAAATGACAAAGAACGGTCAATATCAATTGATAGAATTAAACCAGCATTTATATTGAATCCTTATATGTTTAATGAAGACCGTAAAACAAGATATATTGGCCAGAAAAATGTAATTTTCGGAATTTAATACAATAGTATAATGAATTTAAAATTAGCGAAAGACATAGTTATAAGAAAATGAATTATAAACAATGTAAAATAAGGAATCTTTTCATAGGAATGTAAGCTAACAAATGTATACAATTCTTTTAAATGAGGGGAGAGTGATGTGGCGAATTCGTTAGAAATTCAAATTTGTCTTCCATCAAAATTTATCAGAATCTAGTACAATTACTAAGTTTGTCAAGTTGCCTAAATGTACTTTCGCTTAAATCCCATAAAATTCCATTATGTTCTAAGTATTTAGTAAAACGTACACTCGTTCACTCTCTTCTTATCCACACATCGTGCAGGTCACGGCCAGGTATTCCATAACGTTACATCTAAATACTATAAATCTTGTTTCATTTGAATAAATTGAACATTCATCATTATTGTACTTGCGTTTGTTTTTAGGGTTTTGTACTGAAATACAAAACCCTATTGCAATCACGACCTGTGTCCGTCTGTCCGTCCGTCCGTCCGTCCGTCCGTCCGTCCGTCTGTATGTCACAGCACTTTTTCTCCGAAACTATAGGGGCTACAGCCATGAAACTTGGTAGAAAGGTCAGAAGTGGTGACCTCTTGAAAGTTCAAGGGTGGTAAAATTTTTCAAAGGTGTTTAAGGGGGGTCTCCCCATATAGGGGGGTGACCCCTAAAAAAAAAAATTTCACCATTGGTAGTCGAATAGGGTGTCATTGGAAAGATCTCAATGAGATCTTTTCAAAACAAGTCTTAAAATTGTCTTATAAGTACCAAGGGGGGCAGGGGAAGGGGAAATGTACGAACTTTTCGCGTACCCCCCCCTCGCGATTGGACACCTTCCATCCGAAAAATCTGAAAAAAATCATGAATGTAGGCCTTAATGAGTACAACAACAACAAATACATGAGAAGTCGAAATTCACTCAACTTTGTTAGTAATAGTATGATTTATCGATTTTGTGTTTTCTTGAATAAAATCTAAACGGTACCTTTAAACTCAATAAAATTTAGCATAGAGATGACTATTTATAAGATTGATTTTTTCTGAAAGTTTCATAAAGATCGAATAGTATTTACCGAAGTTATAGCGATTTGAATTTTCGTGTATTACTATGGAGCAATGTGCCCTGTATTACTATGGACACATATTGCTATGGAGCCATATGCGCTTTTTACCGACTTAGACACTACAGCTTTGCTAGAATTTGCATGAAAATTTCAGGGGTGATAGGTATCATGAAGATGAGTACATACAATTGAAACAAGTCGAAGAGGCAGGAGAGAGCTCCTAGCAAAAGGGCTTTGTAACCATTCTAGGATTCGAAAAAATAGGCCATGAATCGATGATTACAGTACAGAGGAGTGGCCCCTGAAAAAAAATTTCATGAAAGGTAGCCGATATGAGTATCAAATGAAAGTTCTCTATGAGAGCTTTTCAAAACAGTTCTTAAACTGACAGTTTTTGTTTCAGTGGGAGCACAGGGGGGGAAATACATGAAAAATGTGTTTCCTCCCTCGCGAATGGACACCCGTGATTTAAAAAATCTGAAAAAAATATCAAAGGAGATATTTATGGGTATAACTATAACAAATACCTCAGAAGTCAAAATTCGTTCAACTTTGTTAATAATAGTATGATCTTCGAATTTCACATTTTCTCCAATTAAATCGTCTTTGACATGTTTCTTGATTTTATTCGTTGCTGGTTACTGCATTTTGTAATTTGAGTACAAAACCCTTCTGACATGAGCATAGGTCTGTCTACCCAACTTGTTTTATCATACTTTTGCTAACGAAACACAGCGTTACAAACACTTGATCCAACTTCAGCGTTATATTGTCAAGCTGGGCGACCAGCGAAGCAATTTTTCATCTTTATCAGCAGGTATGTCACGTCCGGCAACCACGCCACCGTCCGTCGACATCCTGTCCACCATAAGAGAACTATTTATATGCTATAATTAGTAGAAAGTCGGCCAAATAACTCATTTTCAATATTAAACAAAATTCAGAGTTTAGAAAAAATAACAAGAAAAATTGACTGAGGCTGACCCAGGTCAGTAAAGGAATACCTAGTACTCACCCAGAGTCCCGGTATTATATCTTCTATCTTCTTATTCGCTCTATCTTATATTTCTTTCTATCTCCTTACTCGCTCTATCTTCTATTTCTTTGTATCTTCTTACTCGCTCTATCTTCTTCTTTTTCGCTCCATCCATCTGCCGTCTCACTCTATCTATCTGCCGTCTCGCTCTATCTTCTAACCGCCTATCTTCCGTCTCACTCTACTTCCCTCTGCCTTCGACTTCCTCCTCTACCTTTCTTCTGTCTCCTTCCTATCTTCCTTTTCCTTATCTTCTGTCTCCTTCTTATCTTCTGTTCCCTTCTTCTAATCTTCCATCTCCTTTCTCTTCTATCTTGCATGCATTTTACTTCACTTTCTACTTTCACTCTCCGTCAGCGCGTCGACTTTATAACTTGACTCGACTGATTGGTGGTGCTGTAATGGCGCTCACTCTCATTATTTAAATTGAAGGATAAGAAATTGAGATAAAGCTAAGATTTGAACGACCAAGCCATTAGAAGTAGGATTCATTAAAAGCGAATGATACTATTGTGAATCGTTATTTTCTATGTGCCGTACTATTGTGAATCGTTATTTTCTATGTGCCGTTCCCTTGACAGTCAGTCTCGTATCGGCCTTTCCCGATGTAACATGTCTATTGTGTATGTATCAATTAACGTGTGCATTATTATTGTCTCATCATACCAACTAGTCACTTTCATCCCCCAGTCACAATAGGTTGGCGACGAGGATTAAAACGTTAGCAACCGCCAGTGAAAACCAGTGTGACACAGTGAAACAGTTAGATTCCGCCGCGTAGCCGCCACGTTTTCAGCCGCCATTTTTTTCGTGTCGTTTCCGAGACAGCTCCAGCTGGGAAAATGGATCAACAACAATTCGAACAATTTCTCTCAGTCTTCACTGCCGCATTGGGGAAAAGTGGATCCGGTTCAGCTCCCCAAGTCTCACCATTCGAATCATATGACGCCAAGAAGGAAAGATTGACTTCTTATTTAGAACGTTTTGACAATTACTGTAGTCTCAAAAATGTGGATTCCCCTATCACAATGTCTCAATTGTTGTGTGCATCAATTGGCTCTACGCATTATAACAACTTAGCTGCATTATTGGGTCCTGAGAAACCCATGAAAGATATTCCATTTGTAGAATTAATCAAACTTTTCAAAAATATGTTGTCACCACCTGTCTCATCTGTAGTCGCTTAGCATTATTCCCTAAATGTTACTCAGCAGCCAACACAATCAATCTCAGAATTCGTTGCATCCCTTAAGGAGAAATCGAAAGATTGTAATTTTTATGTTGAATGTAAATACAAATCAGTGATTTCCATTGCTGATACCTTTTTATGTGCCCAATTTGTTATAGGAGTAAAAGACAACTGGATTCAAGAACAGTTCTTACAACACTATGCGTTCAAAAATTTCGATGACCTGCTCAACAAAGCCACAGCATTGGAAGCAACCAGCTTACCAAAATCCCAGATAATTTCACCAATCTCAGTAGTGACACAAACAATGTCTCAAGGGTCAACAGGTCACATAGGAAATCACAACCCAACCAAAGTCGAAATACAAGTCCTAATTCACACCAACGCTCACAGTCCCAACACATGACACGTGTTGACTATCGTTCTTTGGGTGTTGATGGACTTTGTCTCAAATGTAGTAGGGCAAACCACAAGGCAAAACAATGCAAAATCGACCGCAACGCGCTTAAATGCACTTCCTTGGAGAAAATTGATCATGTGTCCAAGGTCTGTATCACCACCATTCTTCGAAATTCAAAGACACATGCCATCGCAACACAGTCTTCTCAGAATGATCAAAACTCTGACTCAGAATATGGTATTGGTCACATTCACGGCACTGAAGACTTATACGAGCTCAGCCCAGGTTCTGATAAATTTATCGTCAAAGTGTTTCTCAATGGCAAGCCACAGGCATTTGAAGTCGATTCAGGAGCCAAATTCTCACTTCTATCAGAGACAGCATTCAAACTTCTTGGTCTCAATGCTACACTACACCAACACAGGTATCATTCCGCTCTTACTCAGCTCACAGAATAAAGCCCTTAGGGAAAGTCTCACTGTCGGTAAAATATAAAAATATAGAAATTAATGCGGACCTATTCATTGTTTCTGTAGGATTTGATGCACTTCTGGGTCGAATATGGATTCGCACTCTTGGAATTGATCTCAAAGAAATCGACAAAGAACGGATCACTTCGGATCATGTAGTTACAATCAACGCTGTCACTCCTCTTGAAGACATACTCAGACAATACGCAACTATTTTCGAAGAACGCATAGGTTGTGTGCCAAACCTAGAAATAAAACTTCAGCTCAGGGAAGGAGTAAAACCCATCTTTACTAGGGAACGCGATGTCCCTTTTGCACTGCGCCTGCGAGTTGAGGAAGAACTTGCAACCCTTGGGTCACAAGGTATTACTACTCCAGTATCCTCAAGCGACTGGGGATCACCACTCGTCGTAATGCCTAAACCTGATGGAGGGGTTCGTGTATGTGTTGATTACAAATGTGGAGGCAACGCAAAATGAGTCTCAGCTAATCATCCAATTCGTCGCATTGATGAAGTATTGCACAGCCTCAGAAATTCAAAGTACTTCTGCAAACTTGACCTGTACAAGGCATATTTATACTTCAAAGTGGATGCGGAAGGACAGAAAATCCAAAAAATCACGACACATAAGGGCACATTTCAAATGAATCGTCTCAGTTTTGGTACCAAAAAAGCACCATCTGAATTCAATAGAATACTCTCACAAATTCTCAATGGCCTATCAAACGTTGAAGCATATCTTGATGACATTATCTGCCATGGCTCATCAATGGAAGAATGTACAAGAAACCTGATTGCTTGTTTAGAACGACTCAAGGAAAACGATCTCCATGTAAATAAAAATAAGTGTTCCTTCTTCAAAGAAAGTATCAGCTATCTTTGTCACATAGTCTCATTTAATAAAGTTAAAATGTCACCTGTGAAAATTCAAGGCGTCTTCAACATGCCACGTCCTAAAAATGTAGAGGAATTAAGACGATTCTTGGGTATGGTGACATATTATGCAAAATTCGTTCCTGATTTCTCCACAAAATCTTTTCATCTACGACGCCTACTCAAAAAAGATGGAAAATTCCTTTGGTCAGCCTCCACTGAAGCTGCTTTCTTAAACCTAAAGTCGGAGTTATGTAGCGAAAGGGTATTAACACTTTTTGATCCAGCAAAACCCTTGATCCTCACAACAGACGCCAGCCTGACCGGTATTGCAGCTGTTTTGAGTCATGAAGTGGAAGGTCTTGAAAAGCCTATTGCGTATGCCTCTCGAGCTTTGACCCAAGCTGAATACAATTACAGTCAACTTGATAGAGAAGCCTTGGCTATCATTTACGCAGCCACACACTTCAACAACTATGTTAATGCCAGAAACTTCACCCTTGTCACCGATAACGAGCCGCTGTCTCGTATCTTTCATCCACATCGAGCATTACCTCAGATGACATCTGCCCGTCTTTTACGCTATGCCTCCTTTCTAAGTGGATTGGACTTCACGGTACGCTGTAAAAAAGGGAAAGACAACGAGAACGTAGATTGTCTTTCTCGGGCTCCAATTCCCCAACTGCTCAGAACATCTGAAACATCAATGAATGAAGAAGTCAATGCGTTGTATGCTGAAACTATACTTCAAATCTGCAGCCTAGCTATAACTTCAGAAACTATTATTGAAGAAACAGCCAAAGATGAAAACCTTCAAACCCTGATGACTAGCCTCAGAACCAGTCAAAGAGATGAACCATTCACCATCTTTAACGGTATGCTTTTCAGATTGGACCGCCTAGTCATACCAAAACCTCTACAACGCCAAATCCTGGAAGAACTGCATGCCTCACACTTGGGCATTACAAAATGAAACAACTCTCCAGGCGATATGTATATTGGGAACGTTTAGACAAGGACATCCTGAATCCTGTGCCCAAGTCCGGCACAATCCACAGAAAGCCGCTATTCATCCATGAGACCCACCAGATGACAACTGGGAGAGGGTACATATTGACTATGCAGGCCCCCTTGACAACCATTATTTCTTAATGTGCGTCGATGCAAAATCCAAGTGGGCTGAAGTTCGAATACTCAAAGAAGCACCATCATCAGCATCAACTATCACACTCCCAGAAACCATATTCTCTGTGCATGACTACGCACCTGCCCTAGTATCAGATAATGCTGCCATATTTAAAAGTGAAGAGTTCCAGACACACTGTAAAGAAAGGGGAATTTTTCAGAAGTTTATTGCGCCAGGTCACCCATCAACTAATGGCCTTGCAGAAAGAAATATACAAACCCTGAAAAGAAGATTGAAAGCTGCAGCTGAAGACTCATCACCAATAGCCACAAAAGTACAAAATATCCTTTTTCGATACCGTGCCACACCATTAGCCTCCGGACTGTCACCAGCAAAATTTTACCTGAAAAGGAAAATTAGAATACGCCTTGATGCTCTCCTGCCTAACAGAAAAGCAGTAATGCCAACGAGCCGAAGCAGCTGTCACATCCGCTCATTCCAAATGGGAGAGAGAGTTCAGGCAAGAATGCACCTGAACAATCAAGATAGCTGGCAATTTGGGACTGTCGAACAAAAACTGGGTCAGTACCATTATATCATTGACTTAGACTCAGGCCGAACTATAAAAAGGCACATCGACCAACTAACTTCAACAATGGTCCCGAAGAAACAAGTCACCTTTTCATCTCAGTAAAGACCAGCCTCAAGCCCAGGTGTTCCATATCGACAAATGCCAGCTGATGAGTTACCACCAATGGACACACAGCCCACGCCATTGACTGCGCCAGGTGTCAATCAGCCAGAAACACTTACTGGCACTCCTGACCAACAAACACCAGCATACGGGAACACAAACAATCCGAAGCTACCACTACGCAGATCTGCTCGTCAACGATGTCCTCCAAACTTCTTGAAAGACTATGTCACCGAATAATAGAATTAAAATTATATTTCTATATGTTTTAATTAAGTGGAGGAGACTATTGTGAATCGTTATTTTCTATGTGCCGTTCCTTTGACAGTCAGTCTCGTATCGGCCTTTCCCGATGTAACATGTCGATTGTGTTCAATACAAATATGTATCAATTAACGTGTGCATTATTATTGTCTCATCATACCAACTAGTCACTTTCATCATCCAGTCACAATAGATACTTTGCTCTGTAGTTTCTTTAGAGCTATTTAGAGTATTCTTTGCCTACAATAGATTGGTCACAGGCTGATTCGCTGCACATACATCGATTTTAATGATTTAGACGGCCAAAAATATTTATTTTAAAATCTAATGATGGTTAGGTATCTATACAATTGGTGAGTCAAAAGCTCTATGTACAATATAACAACTCCTCCCCCCGCCTTTGAAGCGCGGGAGTCGACTTTGATCAGTCGGAATTCGATAGTGAACAAGTGTGTACAAGTCGGGTCTCGGCGCTCTCCTAAACTTATGACTTTCCAAAGTGCATTATTCATTTCAAGCTAATATTTTCGTTTTAACTGTGATGGATTCCGATTATACAGGTAAGAAGAATTTGTTTTCGTTACAGAAAAATTTAATTAACATTCTCTGTCATTCATTTTTAACACGACAAACATCACTCTTACCAAAATTTATTTTTTAAGATATATTTAAATTCGAGTGCCTTTTTAAAGTACTTATGAGTCCGTCCCTGTAGTAACTTTCATTATACTATATAGTTCATATATGTAATTAACTAATTCCATAAGAAATAGCCGCGCAAAATCGCGCTTTTTTTTTAGCTAAGCCCTTTTGAAAGGCTCTATGTCAAATATAGGAAATATTGAGTGTGCGATATTTTGTATTAAAATTGTTTTTTATTTGTTTCAGGTCTACCTACTACTTCGGGTACTATAGTAGTGACTCGTCAATACATATTTGATCAACTAAAGGGTCAAAATTTACCAACTTTAAATGAAAAACTTGACTATTATGAGAATTTTCTCCTCATGCGCTATGGGTACAACAAAGAGGCTGAAGAAGACTTAAAAAAAAGATTTTCTTATGTATAATCACAAATTGAGCAACGATGGGCAAAGGCAAATAAACACCAAGATGTTTTCCTGAAAATAAACCAATCATGGGTTGAGGGAACATTCGAGATTCCCATTGAATCAGCCTCCTCGCAAGGTCGACCACCCAAGTCTTTTGGGGAACTAAGTGAGTGTAGTAAAAGAAGAAAAACTGAAGAAATAAGGGCCTCCGTAGGTGATGAAGTTATTGTTTACGCTGCTACATGTGTGTGGCAGACAACGGGACATAGGACCACCTCGAAAGTGCTTAAAGATATTACGAACTCACCAACAAGGGCTAGTAAATATAGAAAAGTCTACAGCAGAGTTACCAACAACGATGAGGTACCTCAATTGACTCCTCTGCAAGCACTTAAGATGTTTGTTGATACTCATCTTACGAGACGACAGTATGAGATAGTAAGGGCAACAAATCCAAAACATTTCCCTTGCTATGATCTTTTTTTGAAAGCAAAACAAGAGTGCTATCCACCGAAAGAATCCCTAAGAATTACAGCCACTTGCGCGAAAAGTAATCTACAGTGCCTAATGGATCTAACCGTAACACGATTATCAAAATACCTAGAAGATGTGATGATCCGGCTTAATGAGCAAGAAAGGAAGTCGTTAATGATAATCTGCAAATGGGGTTGCGACGGTTCTCAGCAATCCAAATTTAAACAAAGTTACGATAATGAGACTGATTCCGATGCCAACATTTTTATGAGTTCCTTTGTGCCTTTGCGCATTATTTGTGGAAAAGAAGGCAGTAAAATTGTTTGGCAGAATCCAACTCCTTCTTCATCAAGGTTTTGCCGTCCAATTCGATTCCAATTTGTAAACGAAACAACGGACATAACTAAAGAAGAGGTAAAATTTGTGCAGGAGTTCATTAAGCAACTAAACAAAACAGTTGTTACGTTGAATGAAGAGGAGTTTTCGTTCGGGCACCAACTCAAAATGAGTATGATTGACGGAAAGGTGTGTAACGCAGCTACAGACACAAAGTCAACATCCCGGTGCTACATCTGTGGAGCTACTTCGAAAACCTTTAATGATCTATCGAAGAAAAATAGTGTAAATCCTCAAGCCTTGGAATTCAGCTTGTAAGTACTACATGCCCGGATCCGCATTTTCGAAAGCATTATACACCTTTCGTATAAACTGCCAGTAAAAAAAATACAGGGTAAGAAAAACTAAAGAAGACAAGGCATTAGAAGCCCAAAATAAGTTGGAAATTCAGGAGAGGTTTCGAAATGAAACCGGTTTGCTCATTGACATGCCAAAGACCAACTTTGGCAACACTAATGATGGCAACAGAAGCCAGAGGTTTTTTGAAAACCCCGAATTGGCTTCAGACATCACAGGTATTAACTTTGAACTGATTTACAGATTCAAAGTTATTTTAGAAACTATTTCTAGTGACCATAAAATTGATGCTGAAAAATATGATAAGTACGCATACGACACAGCAAAATTGTATGTAGAACAGTATGGTTGGCACCCAATGACGCCTACTACGCACAAGATATTGGTACATCGAAGCCAAATCATAAAAAGTTCACTGCTTCTAATTGGACAGCTATCAGAAGAAGCTGCATAAGCCCGGAACAAGCATTCCCGATCGTACCGGCTAAACTTTGCCAGAATGTTTTTTAGGGAAGAATGTAACTTAGATGTATATTATAGGCTTTTGTTGAGTTCAGATCCCTTCATTAGTTGCTTGAGACAAATAAGAAAACCTTCACGTTACGCATTTCTACCTGAAACGGTTAAACTTTTATTACCTGCTGACCCAAACACAGAGTCAGTAGAGAGATCTGAACCTGAAGATGCCGATTTTTAATGTAATTTTATATTTAAAGAAAACTTGTAAATTCTGTTTCCATTCATTTGTATTTTTTAGTGCATATAGCTCTGTTATATATTACTGTTCTTTATAACCTGACAAATATATGTATGCTTTTATAAATATATACCTTTTCTTTATTTTAATTGAACTTAGAACTGAAATAACCCCAAAGATAATTTTGGCCGCCTAAATCATTAAAATCTATGTATGTGCGCTGTCTATTTATATGTAAAACTGTCTATTTAGCACTCTCTTTTGCTGATGAACTGTCTGTTTTGTGTTTAATGCTTTCTGTTGCGCTGTCTATGTGGCTGTCTTTTTAAAAATCGTTTAAAACGAAATATGCAAAAATGTTTATCTAGGCAGAAATCCGTAATAATAAAATATTTTGTTTTGCAGAAAAGAGTAGCAATCAATAATTTTACTTTTATGCCTTTTAAAATCATAAAAACGACTATTTGTTTTCTCAAAAGAATCACATGGATATTTTTTTTTTGGCTTTGTATTATGGCTTTTTATATTCAACAGACAGCAATGTGCCAAAACTTTTGTGCACGACAGTATGTAGAGAATTGCATGATATCAATGGTTTCACACATCACTTATCGGCATAAAAATCATTCTCATCACTTTTAACCGCCATTCAACACCTAATCGCAGGATATACATTGCAACCACTTTAAATAGATTGAAAGAGCTTAACTTGTAAATATGAGTATCTGTAGGTATCATTGTTGCCTGCGGTATGCACACACATATCGTTCACCTGCATGAATCGCCGACAAGGTGGTTCTGGTCTATCGGATTCAAATACATAATTTCAGCTTTGCATTTTATTTGCAGGAAATTATTTCGAAACCTCTTTTGCATATTAAACACACGAATCGAACTGAAATAATTTTTAGCAGTTGCACGTACCTTCACCATTATACGAGTAGTTAAGTTCTAGTGTGTGCATGTATGTAGTATGGTGTGTTTGTATTTCGGTTAGATTACCACGTGGTAATTCATATATTGGCGGTTAGGGACTTAATGCATTGCACGTTGCAATTGCACGGGGAGCACATGATTTACTCGGCCCAATAAAGTCTTTCGCGGCGAATAGGACTGGAAAATTAGGAATTTAGTCGTTACGACTTCGACGACTACGTTATAAATTGATTATTAAAATAATTGCCTGGAATACGAATTTGGCGCGGAGCAATGGATGCAGTGCAACATTCGCCTTTCGGTGTCCGCACAGTTTGCCAGCTAAGTGCCTTGATCATGCGGTACTAATGATTATATTAATATTTATTACATTTATCTGTCTAATGAGAATGACAATTAGTAATATGTGTGTGTGTCGGCATACGCAGGAAATGTGAAATTTAATTTAGTTACTTCATAGCATGGGAATTCGCCGACCATAAAACACATTTGCAAGAACGTGCCTGCGTTTATTTAGGTCATGAAAAGCATTTCACATACATATGATATTCAATACCATTTAGAAATTTGAAAATTAATTTTACCAGTAAAATTGCACATATTATTTTGGTAATTTATATTGCATGCCTCATTTCGTTGATTTATTTATAATTGAGAGCAACGATTTCTTGTTTTAACCGCAGCCGTCCCAATTTCGTTCCGCCAACACTTTTGGTCCTTCGTATTTCGTTTGTTTCCTATTTAGGATTAAAAAATTCCGGAGTTTAAATTAAATGATGTACAGTAAATCCCGCATAAGTGCAACCCACTTAAGTGCAAATAATGCAAAGTACACAAAATGCTCGTCTACCAAATTCTCTTTTTCACAAAACGTTCCGCTATACAGTTTTTTACAAGTATATTTGATTTAACTCAATTTCGATCATTGCGAGGTAACATCAAGTATATCAAATTCGCGACAACCACGATGGGATCTTGGCACGACTTACGCAACCAGCCGCGAATAAACTCAAACCTCACGAACAAATAGCGTAAAGTAACGTTCACGAAAGTTTTGTAAGGAACAAACCCATGACTCGGATAATTTAGATGTAATGGGTAATAATAATGAGTCTGAAATCGGTGCCTTATGTTGAAAATGTACAAAAGAATCGGCACAAAGTCCCACCATATTTATATTGGATTACGCAAACGTGAAGAACAAACTCCGCTATAGACGGTCCCAAGCCCGTTTGAGAAACGAGCTGGGAAACCCTTGTTTCCCCAACCCATAGCTTCCATGATTCCTCATCCCGAACCCCCCAATTAAAGTGAATGCTCTCGGGGTGCACTTTGGGCCTACTGGTTTCCCAATAATGTAACATTAAATGTCTGCTATTAAATCCTACTTACACCTCCTTTGTGAGGACGTAAGAGGGTGAAGGCGAATCTTCCGTGCCTGATAACGGAATCGACGTAATAACCATGCCACCGGAATGGAGGTTGGGCGACGGGCTAACTCCCCGTCCCTGGAAAACCTTTAATTGTTTCGAAATCTTCAGATAGGCCTCAGAATGGATTGAACTCACGGCAACAACCTTGCAAACGAAATAAGGACTCTGGCATTGCTTCCTGGAATGTTAGATCACTCAATTACCCTGGCGCTGTGAAGGACCTTCTATAACAGGCCAGTCAATATCAATTAAAATTACTGGCAGTCCCGCAAACTAATTGGACTGGAAACGACATTTAAGACAGGAGATCGCACACAATATTTAAAAGTTATTAACCTACTGGAAAACAAGAATTTGGAGTGGCCTTTATTGTGGATAGGGAGTTCAAATCGCACGTTATTGGTTTTAAGGGCAATAAACGAACGGTTGTGTGCGATCCATAAAATAGCGAATTTCTCCAAACTCTCGCGGATTAATGTTCATGCCCCGACCGAAGAAAAGGACAAGGAAACGAAGGAATCGTTTTACAATCACCTGGAAAGACTGGTCGACTCATTGCCCAAAAACGACACAACAATAATTCTGGGTGATTTCAACGCTAAGGTTGGCAATCAGCTATCTCACAAGGGAATGGCTGGAGGATATAGGCTCCACGATGAAACATATGACAACGGCCGGTGGCTGATTGACTTTGCATGTAGCAGAAATCTAGGCATACGTTCGACTTGCTTCCCACATCGACGCATTCAAAGAATGACCTGGGTATCACCAGATGGCAACACACAAAACCAGATCGATCATGTTCAGATCCAACAACGTTGGGCCTCAAGCATACTTGACATACGTACATACCGAGGAGCCAATTGTTACTCAGATCACCACTTGATCAAATTAACCTTTTGATGTCGTATGTCAAAGGCATATTCAGCGAAGACCAGCCCGCTACAAAAATTGTGGCCGAAAATTTCACGGAGACCCTCGACAACTAGCGCGCCCCCATCTTATCAGACGCATCGTTAAAGACGAGCAACAAGCTCTCGATGGAAGTGAAAGCGGCAAACAGGACCGTGGCAAAACAGGCGATTGTACATCAATCTCGGCGCAAGAGGAACGATTGGTTCGATGATGAGTGCCAGAATGCGTTAGATAAAAAGAATTGAGAAGTATAGATGTAAATTTAGCGAGCAATAACACAAAACAAGCATACAAAGTAGTGAAAAGCCTCAAACGTGGTTATCAGCCCAAAACCACGCTCTGTCGTGATGACAGTGGCAATATCATCGCTGACGGAATTAAGATTAAGGAAAGATGGGCATCATATTTCAAGAACCTCCTTAATCCTCCACACAGCTCCAAAACATCGGAGCCTATAGATGTCTGCGGTGAGCTTCCATTGGCCCCATCAACTCTGGATGAAGTTTGTGGCATCATCAAAGCCCAAAAGAATAATAAAGCACCGGGCGTTGATGAGATCCCAGTGGTGCTCATCAAATATGGTGGCAGCAGTGTTCATCAAGCTATTCACAAAGTCACCCAGTACATTTGGCAACAAGAACATATGCCAAATGTGTGGAGTCAATCAATTATATTCCCTATCCACAAAAAAGGTGACAAGCTACAGTGCGAAAATTATAGAGGCATATCACTACTATGTACGGCGCGCAAAATATTTTCTAAAATCTTAGGAAATAAAATCGGATCATACACCGACAGTATTATTGGGGAGTATCAAGGTTTAAGGGCAGTTAGATCAACAACGGATCAATTGTTCACATTCAAGCAGGTACTTGAAAAATACTGGGAGTTCAACAAAGACGTACACCAAATTTTCGTTGACTTCAAGCAAGCATACGACAGTATTGATCGTAACGTACTACACCAAATAATGCTTAATGACAACAACGTCGACAACCTCCCAAGTGCGCATCAATAACCAACTCACCGATACTTTTGACACAAATATCGGACTAAAGCAAGGAGATGGGCTGGCCACATTGCTATTCAATTTGGCTCTGGAATACGTCATATGGAAGCTACCTGTCGATACGCGAGGAGCATTACTATACAAGTCGAGCCAAGTTGTAGCCTATGCGGATGACATCAATATTCTGTCACAGTCATCAACAACTGCCAAAGAACTCTTCCTGAAACTCGACAGCGAAGCAAACTAGTCGAGCTACAAATCAACGAAAATAAAACAAAGTTCATGATGCAGTCGAGGCAAAATACCTCAAATACACAAAATATAACACTTGGCGAATCCAGTATCGAAAATGTTAGCGAATTATTGTATTGAGCTCCAAAAAAAGGAAAACAGGCAATGAAGGAGACGAAATACGCTGAAGAATACAGCTCGTAAATAGAATATTTTATCCAGTATTGACGATCTTGAAGATCAGCTGCATAAACAGGAAAACAAAGCTCCAGCTATACAAATCTGTGATAAAATCTGTGTTATGCCATAGCATAGCCATATGTGAAACATGGACCCTAATCCAAGCATCCACAAATATATTGAAGGCCTTTGAGCGAAGGGGCCTGAGGCGAATAATCGGAGCGAAGCTAGACGGGGATCAATGGCGAATTCGATATAACCATGAGCTGTATGAAATTTTTGACGAACTGGAGGTCTCAAGGATTGTAAGACTGCGGTAACTGCAATGGGCTGGACACATGAATCGTATGGACGAACAACGGATACCCAAGAAGGTATTCGTTGGGAGAACTGAAGGCCGGCGGCTAGTGGGGAAACCGAGGAAACGCTAGTCTGACTCAGTCGATGAAGACAGTTCATCGCTGGAAGACGCGGTCAATGGACTGAGACAGTTGGAGGCGCTGTTTGCAGGAAGCGAGGGTCCGAGAGGGGCTGTAGTGCTAAGAAGAAGAAGAAGAAGGAGGGCGAGGACAACGATAACAATTCGATTGAAATTGTAGATACTATGATGAATATGACAAAGGCGAACTCGACAAATAATTCGTTACTTAAGGCGGGAAGTCCGATCAAATGGCTCCCACAACGACGTGGCTTATCCTTTAAGCGACAAATTTCAAAAGAAGTACAAAACAGTAATAATGTCGGTTATCCCAAAGAGTCCCAATATCAGAAATCTCCCATTCAGTTTGGTGCCGATGATATCCTTTTTGAAAATAATAATCAAAGATCTCAACAAATTCTTAGAGCGGCTGGCCCAAATCATGGCCATGCGGATCGTCGTGTTGGCGGAGCTCGGACACACACACCAAGTATAAGTTTAATGGAAAGACATTTAAAACATTATGAAGGACCCTCTCCTAGAAATGCAAAACTTCATATAGAAACCCGTCCGGGTGTGATAGATTTGCAACGCACATTGAATCCGAAGCGTGATAGAATATGCCCACACTGTCATAATAATAATAATAATAATAATCTCGAAGATGATCCGCCTGAAATGAAACATTCAGTAGATCTGTCAGCGTGTATAGTTGTTTCGGATAATATCAGTTTGTATGCGCCGTTTATGTTGAATGGCAACAGTCAATATGATGCGGATAAAATTTTAAGGATAAAAGCGTTAAGTGAAAACACCAAAAAACCATGAAAACTGGTGAAAAAATAGAAAATCAAGAAAACTGGTGAAAAAAACCACGAAAACTGGTGAAAAAACCAAAAAACCAAGAAAACTGGTGAAAAAACAAAAAACCTAGAAAACTGGTGTCAAAAAACAAAAAACCAAGAAAACTGGTGAAAAAAACAAAAAACCAAGAAAACGTGACAAACAAAAAAACCAAGAAAACGTGAAAAAAGCAAAAAACCAAGAAAAAACAAAGAACCAAGAAAACTGCCGAAAACCTAGAAAACTGGTGAAAAAACCAAAAAACCAAGAAAACTGGTGAAAAAACCGAGAAAACGTGAAAAAAAACAAAAAACAAAGAAAACGTGAAAAAAAATACCAAGAAAACGTGAAAAAACCAAGAAAACTGGTGAAAAAACCAAAAAACAAAGAAAACTGGTGGAAAAACCGAGAAAACGTGAAAAAAAAAACAAATAACAAAGAAAACTGGTGAAAAAAACAAAATACCAAGAAAACGTGAAAAAACCAAGAAAACTGGTGAAAAAACCAAAAAACCAAGAAAACTAGTGAAAAAACAAAAAACCTAGATGACTGGTGAAAATACCAAGAAAACGTGAAAAAAACCAAGAAAACGTGAAAAACCAAAAAAACAAAGAAAACGTGATAAAACCAAGAAAACTGGTGAAAAAAACAAAAAAAAAACAACCAAGAAAACGTGAAAAAACCAAGAAAACGTGAAAAAACCAAAAAACCAAGAAAACTGGTTAAAAAACCTAGAAAACTGGTGAAAAAACCAAAAAACCAAGAAAACGTGAAAAAAACCAAGAAAACGTGAAAAATAAAAAACCAAGAAAACTGGTGAGAAATCCAAGAAAACTGGTGAAAAAACCAAAAAACCAGAAAACTAAAAAAACCGAGAAACTGGAGAAAAAACCAAAAACCAAGAAAACTGGTGAAAAAACCAAGAAAATGTGAAAACCCAAAAAACAAAAAAAATGGTGAAAAAACCAAAAACCAAGAAAACTGGTGAAAAAACAAAAAACCAAGAAAACGTGACAAAACCAAGAAAACGTGAAAAACCAAAAAACCAAGAAAACGTGAAAGAACCAAGAAAACGTGAAGAAACCAAGAAAACGCGAAAAAACCAAGAAAACGTGAAAGCCCAAAAAACCAAGAAAACTGGTGAAAAAACCTAGAAAACTGGTGAAAAACCAAAAAACCAAGAAAACTGGTGAAAAAACCAAAAAAACCAAGAAAACTGGTGAAAAAACAAAAAACCAAGAAAACTGGTGAAAAAACAAAAAACCAAGAAAACGTGAAAAAAACCAAGAAAACGTGAAAAAACCAAGAGAACTGGTGAAAAAAACAAAAAACCAAGAAAACCCGAAAAAAACCAACAAAACTGGTGAAAAATACCAAGAAAACGTGAAAAAACCAAAAAACCAAGATAACGCGAAAAAAACAAAAAACCAAGAAAACTTGTGAAAAAAACAAAAAACCAGGATAACGTGAAAAAAACAAAAACCAAGAAAACTGGTGAAAAAAACAAAAACCCAGGATGACGTGAAAAAAACAAAAAACCAAGAGAACTGGTGAAAAAACCAAGAAAACTGGTAAAAAAACCAAAAAACCAAGAAAACGTGAAAAAATCAAAAAAATTGTTTTTTGATTTTTTCACGTTTTCTTGGTTTTTTGGTTTTTCACCAGTTTTGTTGGTTTTTTGTTTTCTTGGGGAAACTGGTGAAAAAAAAAAAAACCCAGAAAACTCGTGAAAATAACAAAAAACCAAGAAAACTGGAGAAAAACCCAAAACCAAGAAAACTGGTGAAAAAACCAAGAAAACGTGAAAAAAACAAAAAAAAAAACCAAGAAAACGTGAAAACCCCAAGAAAACGTGAAAAAACCAAGAAAACGTGAAAAAACCAAAAAACCAAGAAAACTGGTGAAAAAACCTAGAAAACTGGTGAAAAACCAACAACCCAAGAAAACTGGTGTAAAAACCAAAAAACCGAGAAAACTGGTGAAAAAACCAAAAACCGAGAAAACTGGTGAAAAACAAAAAACCAGGATAACGTGAAAAAACAAAAAACCAAGAAAATTCGTGAAAAAACCCAGAAAACTGGTGAAAAAACCAAAAAAACCAAGAAAACTGATGAAAAAACCAAAAAAACTAAAAACCAAGAAAACTGGTGTAAAAAAACCAAGAAAACCGGTGAAAATGACAAAAAACCAAGAAAACTAGTGAAAATCCAAAAAACCAAGAAAACAAGTGAGAAAAACCAAACACCGAGAAAACTGGTGAAGGAAACAAAAGGAGATGTTCTGAAAAGAATACAATCTGCATGCGACTCCCCAAAAATCAGCAAAGCAGTAAAGGTTGGGCTTCTTGAACTAGAGGAGCAACTAGATCGTACAGGGCACTATCGGAGGAGCTGGTTAAGGGCCAAAGACAAACAGAAGGCTAAAGAGGTGCTTGGGGCGAAATCTAAAGGCGACATGCAATAGCTCCATCAATAAAAAAAAAAGAGCGTCTGGCCCAATCGAAGGAGATCGGGATAAAAGAAGGAAGGAAGAGACACTTGATGGGTGTGGAGGACCAGATCACGGGTTCCAGATAGTACTTACAAAAGGCGCGAAGAAAGCCGCAAAGAAACTCCTTCTAAAAGTGCCAGAAAGTAAAGTTCGCACGAACACCCAATCAGAAAAAGAACCACCTGTTGCGAAACAGGAGAGGCAGAAGCCCCGACAAAGTCCCCGGCAGCAGGCGCTGCTCGTAAAGCCCCAAGATGGCCGATCTTACGCGGAAGTACTGCGGGACATTAGGGAAAACGTGAGGCCCGAAGACACCAATACTACAATTAAAGTAGTACGAACAACGCGGTCGGGCCACATACTGGTCGAATTCGGAGCAGAGGACGGCAATAAGGAAGCATTCTGCAACGCAGTAAAGAAAGCCCTCGGCAAAAGCGTAACTACAGCTTCGCTCAAACCGATGGAAACGATCGAAATAAGAGACATTGACTGCGTCACGGGTCCGGCCGAGGTAGAAGAGGCCATCAAAAGAGAATTCCTTAGCGTGGGAAGGATCAAAGCGAGACTGACACCAGAAAACAACAAGGGACAACGCATGGCTATACTTGACTTGCCCAAAAAGGACGCCGAACAATTCCTGAACAAGGGCAAAGTACGAATAGGGTGGGTTGTCTGTAGGATACGGTGAAGAGCAACGCTTCTTCAATATATCAAATGCCTTGGTTATGGTCACACTACACAAGTATGCATAGGACCCGATAGGAGTTCCCTATGTTACGAATGCGGTGAAACGGGACATAAAAGGAAAGAGTGTTACGAAGGAAGTACATTGTATTCTTTGCAAGGGTGCTGATCCAAAACCTGATTTTGGACACGTCTTGGGATGAGGAAAATGCCGGGTATTCCAGGATGCCCTAGCCAAGGCAAAATCAGAGCTCTGATGACCCGCATCCTGCAGCGAAACCTACACCGTAGTTCAACCACCCAAAATCTGCTTGAGCAGTTTGCGAGGGACACGAAAGCCGACTCCTTGCTGCTGAATGAGCAACACCAGAATAAAAGTCCCGCATTATGGTACTCTGACAAAACTGGTACTGCCGCCATCTGGGTTCGGACCAGTGACTTGCAAGCGGAGAGTTATGGATGGGGGGATGGTTTCGTGTGGGTTCGGTTCTCAGGGACCACCTTCTTTAGTGTGTACCTAACGCCAAACGAATCAATATACGCTTTCCAAGCCAAACTTAATGCTTTGGAGGGCGTTGTCTCGAACGCAGAGGGCAACGTGCTCATTTTGGGTGACTTCAACGCTAAGGCAATCGAATGGAGCATGCCTCAGATGGATCCGCGGGGAAAACGAATGCGTACCGCCCATTATGCATGCTAGACACGGCTGGGAAAGTCGTCGTGAAACTCATCAAGGGAAAACTCACTGACGCAATTCATGCTGCTGGGAACCTATCTCCTCGGCAGTATGGCTTTAGAGCAGAACGTTCAACCATCGATGCGATTGCAGAGGTGGTGAGTGCGGTCCAAAAGGCAGAGGCATATAGTCACATCAAGTGACGGATCATCCTGTTGGTGACACTCGATGTCAGGAACGCCTACAACTCCGCTAGATGGGTGGATATTCTGGATACGCTGGAAAACTCTTTTCAAGTTCCTGAATATCTAATGCGGCTTTTGAGGAACTACCTAAAGGACCAAAGCCTGCTCTACGACGCGGCACAGGGCTAACGAAGGATAGAAGTTACATCGGGTGTTGCCCAGGGATCTATCCTTGGTCCGGACCTGTGGAGCGTGTCTTACGACGGGCTACTGAGCCTTAAGATGCAAGATGGGTCGCGCTTGGTCGGCTATGCGGATGATATTGCGGCTCTGGTCACTGGACGGACCGTTGAACAGGCGCAACTTAGGCTAGGTATGCTGATGCGCCAAGTGAAGGACTGGATGACTGCTTGCGGGCTCAGTTCAGCACTGGAGAAAACCGAAGTGGTCATCTTGACATAAAAGAGAATCCCTAGAGTAAGGATGATCAGTATTGGCGACATACGAATCGAATCGAAGACATCGGTGAAGTATCTGGGGCTACTGATCGACTCAAAGATTAGTTTCTCTGAGCTAATCAGGGCAGAGTCGATTCATTGCCAACGTAAAGGGACCCAGCCCGTCAAGAAGACGCCTCTTAATGAGTGCTGTAGGGTCAGTGCTACTGTACGGAGCATAGGTATGGGGTGACGCTCTCAGCAGGGAGGTATACCGGAAACACCTGACACAGGTACAGAGAAGAGGAGCACTGAAAATTGCATCTTCGTATCCAACAGTCTCTGATCCGGCGGTGAGGGTGGATGCAGGTGTGATACCTGTCGCCCTCCTTGCTCGAGAACGCCACGCTATTGACCTGCGCCGGAACGGGACGCAAGGGAGATGGTTGTCCGCGAGGAGAGACAGTGCTGGCTCTGCGATTGGCAGCAGTCTTGGGTCAATTGCACGAAGGGAAGGTGGACTGCGCGACTCATTCCAGATGTGAGACCGTGGCTAAATTGAAGGCATGGTGAGACTGACTTCTATTTGACCCAGCTTTTGAGCAGGCATGGGTGTTTTCAGTCTTACCTGCACAAGATTGGTAGGTCACGGTCCCCCGATTGTCGGTTTTGCCCAGGAGAGGAGGACAATGCCTGCCACACATTTTTGCGTGTACAAAAAGGGTTAAGCTGCAAAGAGAACTCTACAGAGAGACGGGAGAGCTCACCCCGGATAATATAGTCACGGTGATGCTCGAATCGGTTGGCAAATGGAACCAGGTGGCATATTATGCTTGGGCAGTCCTAAAAGATAGAAGGGACTCACAGCAGCCGGGGGCGCTGGGGCTGGGGGATCACTTTTCTGGCACTTCCTCTTCCCCTTTTCTCTCCCACTAGGAAAGGGATCCCCCTACCTTGAAGGCGCTTCACGGCATAACAAAACGAGACCTGGCCTGAAGTAATGTGTCAAACGGTTCCAGGCTGGGTTCTCAGGTTGACAGAGGAAGGTGTTTAGGGGGTGATCCGGTCACCTTCTTGCAAGCATGGGAGTCCCACACTCTGTGCGTAAATGGCATTTACCTCCCTGCCGTAAAAAAACGTAGCCGAGGCAAAAATCAACGACCGTCAACCAGTCAATGACATAAATCCTACGATCAAGACAAAGCTGATACCATTGGAAAGAGGAACTTGCATAACGATATGGAGTTACAGAGACACATTGAAGAATCGCTTTGAAGCTCTCAAACGACAAATACTGAGTATTAAGAACAAAGAATGAGCACCGAAACTGAATACCCTGCGTGAGGTGGCGAAACTTTGGGAGCGATTGAGAATCAAGTGCAGGCGTTGAAGCAACAATTAAAAATCAAACTTCAGCAACGACAGGCACATCTAAGGAATTTACAACAGCAACACGCCCAAACTATCAGTAAATTGTCTAACTGACATTTCCTCAAACTAGTTTAGTAGGAGTGAGATTCCCGTGGTGAGAAACCACAAAGCCGACCACACGTGGAGGAATTTTTAAGGTCGACGATCTACCAGAATGAGCCGTTGATTAAAAAACCAATAAAAGGCAGATGGAAGGATGTGCCGTTCTTCTTCTCAGCAGTGTATCCGGCGAAGAGTGCCGTTAAGGAAAACAAAGAGAGTGGATGCAGGTATCGAACACAGGAACGAAATTGAAATAAGTGTTGGCAGCTAAATTGGCCGCGGTTGAGAGCATAGCGGACAGCAGTTTCATTAAAATTTTCAATCAAATAAGCGAAAACTAATTATTTGGGCATCCGCACATCAGCGGCAGCAGAATCATTGTTGTAAGTGTTGACCAACCGTCTTCTTTTTTTTTCAATATTTGATTGTATATTTTCTTGTGAATTTTGCGTTACTATTTGGAGGTAAAGACTAATTGAATTGAATTTTGTTCTGTTGTGTCCTTTCTTTCTTTTATTTCAATTTCAGATTCTGTGAACTTTCTGCTCGTGGACGGAAAGATTTTTGTTTCCCAAGAAAGGACTTCACTGGCGTCGGTTTGAAGTCGCGGGATTGCCGAGTGCTCGTCGTGGTCAGCTCACGCTGAGGGTTTTCCTGGGTTGCCAAGTGTTTCTTTTAGGTGTTGTAGGGAATTTCATTTTAGTAGAATAGAATCTCAGCTGGGTAGGATTCCACTCATTGTTCTCCGGGGAGCCGTAACCTCGTCGGCGGCTCCAAGGGCGGACGAGTGGCGCCGTCTCCGAGGGAGCTATCCGGGGCCGAAGCGAGCCTGACTGGAGCACCCCTTTTGAAATCGTACCAGTGCATTCGTTAGTGCATAAGTTTTTAACCTTTTATTCAGAAGATACATATAGAAATGTGCATTTTAAGGATTTTTTATCCAATGGCAGTTCTTCGACATAAAGTACAAGTATATACTTAAATATATACGTACAGTTATATATGAAAGAAATTAATTTAAGAAAACCAGGAGAAGCAATTTACAAAAAAGTGAAGTGCAGCACAAGGCTCTGTAAAAATACATGGATTGCTGGTATGAACTTGTCCACGCGTTACACTAAAGCGAAAATATATTGAAGAACAATTCTCAGGGAGGACTGATCTCAAGTTCATTATTAATACTATTCAAAGTCAAACTGAGTGATTTCTATGTTCCTAACTAATAATATGTACTTGATAGTACATTCGAATTGTATCCACACCTCCCTTTTACCCGGTGTATAGTCCAGTCAATGAGGGCGTAGAAAGTGTATTACCTCTAAATTCTTTCCTAAAGCATTGATTTTGATGAAATTTTGGGCATAGGCCTTACTTACCTCTCACTTCAAAGTCTACCTTATTTTGATATATGATTATCGTTTTTTAGGGGTGAAAACTACCCCTTATTGCCAAAATTGAATAAAACTTGTTATAACCTCAATCAAACTACTTTTTAGGCTTTAATAACGTTCAATTAAGTTAAATAAGGGTCTTTCTATACTTTAAGACATTACTAATGGATGGCTGAATATTTAACGCTTATAAACCACTCCCTCTTATAATAAAATGTGTAGGAAACATAATATATTAATAATTATAATTAATATTAATAATTATCTGTACTTTGGGGCTACGCTATTTATTTTCAATTCTTTAACTATTAAAAGCATCAAAATGAGTAAAAGTGAAAAGCGCTTTATTCTATACTAATTGTTATAAATTTTAAAAGAATATAAAGCAAATTCCAAAAAATAACAATACAAAAACTTTATGGCCCAAATGGCTCCCTAAATTTATACGTTATCAGTTAAACATATTTTATCAAAAAAAAACTAGCAAATTCAAATTAACTAAGATTATTACATATTTGGTGATTCGATTGGAAGAAGGTGAAAAAACCAACATACACTAAATATATATATATATATATATATATATATATATATATATATATATATATATTCCATTGAGATGATTGAGCTTTGGTTTCCACGTCATAACCATAAACCCACGATTCGTCACCAGTTATAACCCTCTGGAGCAAATTTGGTTCGTCGCGGACAGAGTTTAACATCTCATTAGCAATGTTCATGCGTTGCTGTTTTTGGTCGCAACTGAGCAATTTTGGTACGAATTTCGCGGCGACCCGTCTCATGCCCAAATCGTTGATAAAAATCGAATGGCACGAGCCAATCGATATGTTTAGGTCCTCAGCAACTTCTCTAAAGGTGATTCGACGATTGGCCAATACCATTTTCTCCACTTCATTAATTTTTTCGTCTGTTGTTGAAGTGCTCGGGCGTCCGGCACGCTCTTCGTCGTTCATATCTTCTCGGCCTTCTAAAAACATTTTGTACCACCGATAAACGTTGCTTCGGTCCAAGGTAGCTTCTCCGTATGCCACAGTCAACATTCGGAATGCATCCGCGCACTTAATTTCGTTTTTCACACAAAATTTGATACACGTTCTTTGATCCATTTTTTTGAATAAGTAAAAATCGAAGACGATTGAAAACACGTGCAAGTAAAGCAGCTATCACCAATTAAGTGAACATTCAAAATGGCCGAGCTTGTCGGCATAAGTGACAGACATGAGTACCAACACAACCCCACACAAAAATCGAAATTCGAATATACGTAACCCGCGAAAATTCAAAACTCACAATACTTTTTGAACACACCTCGTATATATATATATATATATATATATATATATATATATATATATATATATATATATATATATATATATATATATAAAAGAAAGTCGTGTTTACACTATTTATAACTCAAGAACGGCTTTACCGATATATGGCTGAAAATTGGGACATAGGATACTATTTATAAAACATCAGTCACTATAAAACGTGATATAACAAAAAAGAATTAGACTTGGAATAACAAAACATAAATGACAGCTTTGTAATGGACGTATGGATGACGATTTGATTTGTATAAGAAACCAATATTAAAACTATTTCTATTAAATAAATAACAATTAAAATGTAATAATAGAGCCATTACCTATCTCAAAAAGCTAAGTTATTTTGTCTGTGAATGAATGGTTGAAAATTTTAGTTTTTAAATAAATATTGAGGTGAATTGAAGTGAAGTGAAGTTTAATTACTAATGCCACGACCAAGACGATCGAATCTTTCCCGACAAAGCCATAATGCAAGAAGAATACGAAACACTGCAAATGAAAGGACTGAAGAAGAACAAGAAATTGCACGTGAACAGCGCCGCGTTAGTATGGCTCGACTTCGTGCTTCTCAATCACAAGAGCAAAGTGAGGTAGCCCCTGACCCGGCTCGGTCGACAATGCAAAACCGTCGAGCGAACAACAGAGGGCAACAAATAGATAATTTGCCTGTAACTAACACGACTTTCTTTTATATGTATAGATTTATTTCCAGACATTATTCCTAACTACAAAAATAATGAATGGTTGAGTGAGCGAGCAATTTTAGCGGCTAAGAATAAAGATGTAGACGACCTGAACTACATAATTCAAAATAAGATCATTGGAACAATGTATTCATTCAAATCTATTGACTGCGTCGCAAATGAAGATGAAGCCACCAACTATCCAATTGAATTTTTAAACTCCTTGCCTGGCTTACCACCGCACAATTTACGCCTAAGGGTTGGCTCCGTAGTAAGCATGCTTCGAAACATACACCAACCAAAACTGTGTAACGGTACGCGTTTGGTGGTTAGAAAATTGATGAACAATGTAATTTACGCGACGATACTGAAAGGAAAATTCAAAGGTGAGGAAGCTCTCATTCCGAGGATCCCGATGATCCCAACCGATTTGCCGTTTGAGTTCAAAACACTTCAATTTCCGATCCGTCTTGCATTTGCCATGACCATCAACAAATCACAAGGCCAATCCTTAAAAGTTTGTGGTTTGAATCTCGAACATCCATGTTTTTCCCATGGTCAATTATATGTGGCATGTTCACGGGTCGGAAGACCATCTGCGTTATTTGTTTTTGCGCCTGATTAGAAAACAAAAAATGTCATGTATAACAAGGTACTTAAATGAAGAGCAACATATGTACTGAAATGCAGAAACAATAATAAATGATTAATGTACTTCATTTTTTTTTCTAAGAAAAACATTAACTTACTAAGTTCTAAAATCGGCTTATTTCTTGCCTTTAAGGCGGAACAGAGTTCGCCGGGTCAGCTAGTCATTTATAATTTTAACACAACAGTGAACTTTGATCCTACACCGAATACGTTATAAGCTAATTCTAATAAAATTCAATCAAAAACTTTATCTTATACTAAACAAATTCGATCACAATATTCTTAACGTAAGCGTTTAACCTTATCTCTAAACCTAATAGAATAAACATAACATATACTTAACTTATCCCTAATTTTTAACAAAAATATATACCAAATCTAAATATAGCAATAATGAGCTGAAACTCAAAAACTACGAAATGAAAAACACAAAAACTGAAAATAAACACGAATAATTTAGACATTGTCATTCAGCCACCAATACCTACTCGTAGATTGCGCCGTCTCAGCTCGATCAGCTTCAACGAATCTAGCAAATGAGTATCTCCATTGGAATTATTGGTCTCGTGAACTCAAACTCGGAGGATATTTTATCTTTTCATCGGTGGCCCGTCTATACATGTGATATATGACTGGGACGCTGTCAGAATCAATAATATATCGATTCATGTCCAAATACACGAATGCTTCGAGAGGAATGAAGCCAGAAGCGAGGTGAGTCGCAATATACCCGTCTGTAGGGTGGAATGGCTGTAAACAGTTACAGATCTTGCGATATGATTCCGAAGAAGTATCAATAAATAGGTATCGAATCTCGTCACTTCAGCAGTTTGATAAACTCCTCTATTCATATATAATGCTTTTGATCCGTCTCAGGTTTTCTGTACAAACCAGTACATGCACATAGGCATTTCCTTTCGAAAACTCTTAATTTTTCCATAGTACTGGCACTGTGGTTGTACAGAATCTGACATCCATATGTCAAAACTGGTCTAACTGGGGTTATGTAACAGATAATTTTGATCTTTTGATCAATGTATTTAGAATAAAAAAGTCTTCGTAGGGCCATGACTAATTTTTGGTGCCTTACTGAGCATGATTTTAACATGTTCAGTATAGTACAGATACTGATCGAGATGAACATCGAGGTCTGGAAGACAGGATTTATGTGGAACTCATTCTGAAGTACCCTTGCCAGCCAGGATGTGGAAATTCTTCCAATTACGTTTCAGGCCTTGACCGACCCCCTGCAGCGTTGTCCGAAACAAAATTGTTCTGCAGTTCTGAGCATTGATTTTCATTTGCCAATTGTCAGTGTACAGCTGTACATCATTGAACGTTTTTTAGAGATTTCTCTGAACTATTGTAGCTTCTTGGTCCACCGTATAGATGATCAGATCATCAGCACACGCTTTAAATGATAGCGTTGGCGAGACGTTAAAATCAAAGCCATTCAATAGCTTGCGAATGCAGATTGAAAAGAGCAGAGGCGCAGTAACTGTTCCCTGCTATAGAGCATTGAATACTTTGAACTCGCGCATTGTTGTCAGATTTCCATCAGTTACAACAGACGATTTCCCGTACAACATATTGCACATCATGGCGACAAGGCATCTAGTGAACTTGTCCTGAAGGAGTTTAAAAACTAGCTCATCTAACCACACCGTATCGAAGGCTTTCTCCATATTAATGAGACATGCTCCAACACATTCTCTATCATTTAGTTTCCAACAGATGTCTGAGGTTACTTTCGGTATTGCATGTGTGGTCGAATGCCTGGCACGAAAACCAAATTGACGATTCGGCATCAACTAATATTCCTCAATGTGGGCGTTTAATGCTTTGTTGAGTATCACTTCAAACATCTTGCTGATGCTACGCAGCAAGCTGATTGGGCGATAGCTTTTAAGGCATGAAGACTCTTTTCCTTTCTTCAAGTGCGGAAATACTTTAGCTTTTTTCCACTCGTTTGGGAAATATGAATTGCTCAACATGTTGTTGAACAATATGCAATAATTCCTAATAGCAACCTCAGGCAAATGTCGGAGAACTACATTTGGAATACCATCAGTACCACATGATTTCTTGTTGTTTATCCTGCGAAATATGAAACACAAGTTTCCATAGCTGACAAAATAATCAATAAGGTTCAGATTTCAGGTCAAATGTTAATGTTTCATTGAAATGCAGAATTGATTGGCCGTTCACGCTTGATTTGAAGTCGGAAACTTTTGCTTCAACGACCTCTGAAAATATTTCATTCCCTCTCTCAAGGTTTGGTAGATGAACCAATTCAAAATAAGTTGCAATCAGGGCAAATTTCTGTAATTTATCACATATAATCCTGTCTCCATTTCGATCCAGAGTCGTACTATCAGTTTCGATACCAGCCCTATCGAGAAGATTTATCTCATCACTAGTGACTTCAAGATTCGATACCTTCACTCGAGACATCTTACGGAATATGCTATTCACTTCCGCAAAAACGCCACCTGGGTACTGTGGGCTAATACCCGTCAATTTTTTCGCCCATTGATTGCTAACCTCATTTCTGAAGTATGAACGGATTGAATTCCGGACATTCTTTAGGTGTAATTTCAGAAAAGCCAATGAGGGATAGTTGTAGTCCAAAAATCGCCGATGAATATTGTTGTGTGAGAAGAAGGCTTTTCAATCTTTTCAACCTTGCCATGGTGGTAGATTTCTGTCATAAGGAACCATTGAGCGAGCGTTGCCATCATCAGAAGGAGGATATTGCTTGTGGTACTCTTGATTAAACTTCTTTTGAAACTTTCCCCAATCTGTTTTTTTTTTAAATTCAATCGAAAATTTTCATGTTGAACTGGAATGAGGAAGAAATCATCCCTTTGATGATTGGTTTTCATTAGATTGGTCACTATCATAAGGAAGCACCTGCAGTTTCCGTTGAGGACTATTAAAGCTGAATTCAAGTCTTGCATCACCAATACAAAGGTCCAAGTATGTATTTGCCCTAGCGTATGTTGGTTACTCTGACCCATATAGATTGCACCTGTATTCAACTTGGCTCTCTGTTATCCACGATTTCAGGAATAGACCTTTTGGAATATTGGTGGCGTTCAGCCATGATGTATGCTTGGCGTTCAGGCTTCCAGCAAGAATTTAATAACCATGCACCCTGTTCAATTCGAGTATTTCAGACAAGGGATTGAGATTCTTCTTGAACTTGAGAACATTTCGACCACTTGCATAGGCAGAGATAACGAAGAGGTTTGCCCCACCTGGCAGTGAGATTTTGATAACAAAGTTAATTTTAGAATCCTGTTTCTCAATTCTCTCTGATGAAGAATTTTATTGCTGATAAATTTTAAGAAGCAGCACATTATTGGTACTTATATAATTTATTTTATTTACATTGTCTGCTGGTACTCTAGCAACAAGTGCAACTGACACTCCGGGCTTGACGAAATAGGTTGGTATCACACTGTGGTGTAATTGACTTTGTTTTGGAGTAAATTTTACTTTGCGTCTTGATACCAGGGGCATCTTCGATATGATGCTGGATGTCCGAATACACCACAGTTCGCACAATATAATTTTTCTTTTGGCTCCGCCTGCGCCAATTTCCACTCGCCGGGAGCATGGACATCTTTGCACTTTACACATCTATATTTCATGGCGCAACTGGCAGCCGAACGCCCGAATCTTAAGCACCTGGAGCACTGGTTGACCTCACTTTTCTAGAGACGTTCCCACTACACCACACGGCAGTTCAAGTACCTTATATTTTGTAGGGCACTTGAACTGCTTTTGCTTGAACTCTGGACTAAGTAATAAGGCAAGTTTTTACCATCGGCAATCGATCTACTTGTTGCAAAGTCTTTAACGGAAATAAACTCCATCTCTTTGCAGTCCACACCCTTCAATAAAAAGGTGTGGTTTTTTCACTTTTGGGGGTGTATGTAAAATGCGGAACATCTCCAGATTCAACGCACTTTTTCTGCCTGAAGATCAATCAATGACTAAGTTCCAACTGTCAGTTTGCCAGCATTAACTCTCTTGAACTCAAAATAATTTAATTTATTTTTGGCTGCCAAAAGCCGAACCATATCTTTACCTGTTTGCCCAAATACATTAATTGTTGGGACTTTTTGTTTCTTTTGATAAACATTGACAGACGAACCAGCAGACAAAATTTTTGGTTTTTTCTCCCTATTTTTAATTCTTAAATATTCGATGAATCCATTATCAGGTTTAATAATACAATGTTTAGACGTTTTGTTACCTGTATCCTCTTCAATACTCAAGGAAACTTTCTACTCCAGCTAGCACTGCATAATAGTTCGTGCTGACGTTTGCTCCGCCTGCATTGAGGACATCCTCTTGATCAGTTTCTTGTTTCGGTTTCTTATATTTCTCGTCTTGAGTCGCTTTTGACTTTGCTTCTTTTTCTTTCTTGTTGGTTTCTTTTGGCCTGTTGAACGTCAATTTTTCAACTAATTCTTCTAGTGATTGGCTCCAAAGTTTGAGCTCTTCGTTTTCTCTCTCAACCTTCTCAGCTTTGATTAATTGCTCGATCTCGATGACTGATAAAATTTTCGGTTTTTCTTCGTTGTTATCAAATCTTCATTTTAGCTTTTTTCCGCCCGTCGTCCTTGGCGATGGAGACGATCGTTCTGGTTGATACCATAGCTGAAGCCATCGGGCTCCTCCATTTCGTTGCTTTTGCAGCGAGACTAGAGGGAATGTTCTTAAACCGGGACTTGTCTTGAATGTACTCGTATTTCCGCTTTTTGGTACTTCTTCAGGAAAGGAATTTCATGTATTCTATAAATGTTCGAATAATTCGACGGTAATGGTTTTCAATTAAAAAATCGTTTAAACTGACTTTTGTGAAAAATTAATTAATTTTTAAAATTAATGACAGGAGCGATTAAAAATACGTCTTTACGCAAAGATTGCTAAACACAGAATTTTGGCATATTAAAGTTTATCAATAGTAAAAGCTCTTCAAATTCAAAACTATCCAGTTGGAGTAGCTCATCCAAATAAATCCGCAAAAAGCCTAGTTCAAGCGGTTTCACGAGAAGAAACTCTAAAATTGATTCCATATGAAATCATCCCAGCGCACAGCATAATCTCCCTGTAAAATTACATCAACAAATGTGACTCGATTTCCCGAAATTACTTCCATAAGCAGCGCACTCTGCTGTGATTTATATATTCCCAGAATCCTAGTAAATTACCTCCAAGCATTGTATAATAAATAAGATGAAATGGCATTGAAGTAATATCTTTTTATCCCGTTCCGCTCTCGTTATCTCCCGTCATCTCTTTTCATTGCAAAATAGTTGATAAGTGTAATTTTCAGACCACCCTTCCGTACAATTGTAAATTGTTGTCAGGACATACTTTATTTGCGAGCTTGAAAAAATTTCAATTTCACAAAGTGCAACATTACTCATGCCCGGACGTAGGTCATCAATATAGTCGTGTCCGGTCATAAATAAAACATCCCTTCCGAATCCGGATCCACATTCGAATTCGAATTATTCATATGAAATTTTCAGTGGTTCCACTTAATATGTGAAGTTATTTATTTGTGTGTAACTGATAGAGGTAAACATATCTGTAGACCCAGGATGGGTAGGCTTTCAGGCTTATAAATATATTTAATGGTATAAATTGCAGAGGAACATGATGTGCAAAACTTTCTTAATGTAAAGACAGCTGTAATTTTTGGTATACTCGTATGCATTTCAAAGAAACCTCTGGGTCCAACGGGCATGTGGTGTGCTCTACGAAGTGTCTCTGGTTTATAAGACAAGTACCAAGCATTCTCTATTGCAAGCAATTTCAGGCACATTTCCATACTGAATTGTTGCTCATAATAGTCAATTCAGAAATCGACGCATTCTCAAAGGACCATTAGAGAGCACACACAAAAGGGAAATATGAAAACGTCGAATGTGTCCACCAAGAGTGTAGTTATGATGAGCATAAATGTCAGGCCACACGGCTCATATTTCAAAGTAAATATCCAAAACAGCTTTACATCCCAAATTGAATTGTATGTCATAACAGGAGACATCCTTAGCAGGCAAAGCTTTTAAAGCCGGCTCGAAGCACATAAATCTATTCAGAACGGTTTTCACCCCAAAAGCCTAAATGGAAACACCCCCATTGCTGAAATTCATCTGTTTTCGGCCCTAAAACACATACGAGAGGAAGTGACGTTGGGCCTGCCTCGGTCTGCGTTGAATGGGAGTAAGGGTCCTTCGGCTCACGACATGACACATAGCCCACATAAAAATACATGAATTGGTCTTTCCACATGTCTTAACCTATCGTCGTTTAGTGTTTTTGGAATGGAATCCTTCGTGGCAATACATTCCATGCCCCCTTGTCGACAAGCCTTCTTGACATAGAGCCCACGAGATGATAATAGGAGGTCGTGTCTTATCTTCTTAATAGACTCCATCCGTGTATCCTTACGTATTTGTGGTTTGGTTTCAACATTCTTCTTTTTTATGCGTTCAAAAAGGATGTGTCCATCACGATTTGGGTGTGAAAGATATTGCTTTGCGATTACGATGTTTGGGGTGAAATTTTAATCATGTGAAAGAGCAAATGGTTTGAAGGATGCGTTTAAATATGGTTTTATGAGGCCTGTTTGCGATGTGACTCTTCATTGAATGCAAATCATTTTTGATTATCTAAAGCAAAGAATGGATATTGAATTTTTAATCTATCAATCAATAAGCATCATATATTTGGTATTATGCTTGAATACTTTTGAATATAAGTCTTTTTTTAATGAGATAGGATCTATTAACTTGGTTCTGCATTCGATTTAAACTTAATTGGCTACCCTATTTCGACTGAGCCAATTATTTTTTCTTATTTGATATTCGTTGGTTAATATTTTACAAAACTTAATTTACGGGTTGTTCGAAAGAAGCGAAAGGTGAATTCAAGTAAAAAGCTCACATATACATTCTTCTTCACTTATCAACTAGTCCGTGAACTGCTAGTGCAGTAAAATTGCTCCTCTTTACCTGATTTAGGGCTTTGTAAAAAAAATGGTTAGAAAGACAAAGGAGAAGTGATCAGAATATGAAAAGAAAATCATAAACTAAGGCTACGGCTACGATCCCTCGAAGATTTAGTCAGCCGCAAAAGCAAGTCCAAAAAGAAATGAAGGTAAAGAAAACTACAAAACAAACGATCCTAGAAAAAATTCTAAATGCTTGTGGCACTAACGCTAGCCAAAACTATTTTGCAGCGATGGAAGGATTAGCAGAGGAAACAGAAGCTTAAGAAAGTGTCGAAGTTACCTTCGATAAAGATAATGCTATTAATTTTATTCAGCTTTCAAAAAATTAAAATGACTCGCAATTCTGCTGGTTCCTTTGAAAGCCGCCAACGAGGCAGAAAAGTTCCAGCTGTCAATATATTCGGACAAGGCAAGCTATTGGCAGCTGAAATAAACTGAGTAGTTTCGAAATCAAAAGAGTTAATACAAAGAAATTAACATTTTAAACAAAATCACTGTTTGATTTCAAGTCAGCTAAAGAAGCACTGCATTCTGGGAAGGTTCCACACATGAGTTTTACCCCAAAAAGCGAAAAAACCCGATCTTTTTGTTGAAGGCTCTGGACTGCGGAAAGGATACGGTCGGTCCTCTTCAGATGTTCAAGGAACCTGCACCAGCAATTGATTTCATTTCTATCGAAATCTTTGCAATGAGGCGACTTACCGTGGAAAAATTAATTTACCACTTTATCCGGTACAAATTTCTAACACAAGCAGTCCAAGACCCCTTCAACAAATAAGGTACTTGAATAATAGAGTAGTGAGGTAGGAATGCCCCCAGAAAAGAGAAGACAACTAGTCTTATTAGTGTTAAAGATTTGGTTATTCTGCTGCCAACTACGCCATGAATTGTCGGTGCGTTAAATGCAAAAATGTTCATAGCCCCGGTGGGTGCAAGTTTTCTTGGATGGAGCTTATAAAAATACTGTACTGCGCCAACTCCGATATATTTGGTGGAGGATTCTCTCGATATCAAAGCGCAAAAGTTAAACTTATTCCAAAACAAACACAAGTATACCGTAGTGTGACACCTTCAAACTTCGTCAAGCCCGGAATATCATTTGCACTCGCCATTTGAGGACCGCAGATAATGCTGTGAATAATGTAAGTAACAATAATTATGTCTCTGTGGTCTAGTGGTTAGAGCATGAGACGCATAAACCGAAGGTCCCAGGTTCAAACCTCATTGGTGAACAACGTGATTTAGTTCAGGGGATTTTTCGGACAGACTACGAGTATTCACTCATTGGTGATATGTACTAATTTAATCAGATCATATCATAGCTGAGCAGACATACGGGAGAATGGTATTGATCAAACCAACTTCCGAAAAAATCAATACGGTCATGAAAATGAGGTATTCTAACTATCTCTAAGCGAAGGCCCGAGAGGGGCTGTAGTGCTGAAAAAGGAGAGAGAAAGAAGGAACAATAATGACCTGGTGTTTAAAATTTACCCACAAGCTAATTCTTTACCGAAGAGAATCAATAAACAAGATTAAAAAAAATAACTTTGTTTTTTAGCGTTTAAATCTTTCAAATACCTCAACATAAATTGCCATCTAGTTACATTTCCATAGAAAGGCTGTAATGATCGAGCAGTCACTTAGGCAAGCGGCTGAAAAAAGATTCTTAAAAATCATTCAATTCTAAATGTAAATTCAAAAACAAAAAATTTTATTTTATCTTTAAATTGCTTGTGGAATTTTTCGTAGCTAGCTACATGAATAAGTTGCATATTTTTTTCAATATTTTTTTCTGAAAGATTATTAGAGAAGAAAAATGTTCGAAGAAAAAAAAATTGTCTGTAAGCACAACAGCGAGCACACAAATGCTCATCAAAACATGGATGCAAAATTTGTCGCAAAAAACATAACACACTGCTTCACCCGGAAGGGATAGACACCTCGAATCAGTCCAAAACAATATCCTCAGCACCTGTACAAGAACACAGTGCATACACTGGCAAGAATTATGGGCTTTTAGCAACAGCACTGATAAAGGTGAGCAGTCAAGATGGAGAAGCTATGTATTAACGTTCCACGCATTGCTTTATTCCGGAGCACAGTGATCGTTCATCAGTGAATCGGCTGGGCAGCTGCTGCAAACTAAGCGTAAAGGGTCTCGAGTCAAAGACAGTAGAATCTGTGCAGTCCAAAATGTTGCGTCGAGGGGAGAGACCAAGATTTGCGAGATAGTCCAAACTGAACATGGTAGCCACGAAAATCTTGTGTTCACTCCACCCGTCCTCACGAAAATTACAGCGCCATTGCTATCCACAAGAGTTCCATTCAACATTCCAGTAGGATTGACGGTTCAAGATCTTGCAAATTGCTGTTACTGTCAACCAAGGAATATTGACATTCTCATAGGAGCTGACATAAACGGTAGATTGTTATTGCTAGGCTTGCCCCCTGGACAACCATGTGCTCAAAGAACAAAACTAGGACGGGTACTATTGGGATATGTTCCTCGCAAAGCAACAAAGGCATTATGTGCGCTGGTATCGTATACCAAACTGGAGGAAGCATTAGGAAAATTTTGGAGACAGAAGAGCTGCCAGCCACTCAACATCTAACAAGAGAAGAGAAGTAAAATGAGGGCTTTTACACACAATCTGTGAGTCGACAACCCAATGGAACTTACTCCGTAGGCTTACCGTTCAAAGGTGAAGTAGATCCCTGCAACAACATAGGCGATACTAGAGACAACGCATTCAAGAGGTTAAGGCGACTATAGCATCGATTCAAGAGCAACCCAATGCTCCACGAGGAATACCGCAAATTCATACAGGAGTATATCGACTTAGGTCACATGTCGAAAATTCCCGCTGATCGAGCAAAAATGACGACAGCATACTACCTTCCCCACCATGCCAAGTTCAGATAAATCAGCAGTAATCCCCAAACTGAGAGTGGTATTCAATGCCTCGCTAAGAGGATCGAAGGGAAAATCACTGAATGAGCTCCTTCACACGGGACTTACAATACAGGGGAACTTGCTTCATTTGTCGGTGGGGTGGAGACAGCACAGGTACATTTTTGCGGCTAATATAGAGAAAATGTACCGACAAATTTCAGTGCATGTAAAAGATCGACATTTTCAAAGGGTTCTATGGTGACCTATACCTAATGGGTCGATACCGCAATTTCAATTGAACACGGTTACTTATGGGACGGCTTGTACGCCTTACTTAGCGATCAGAACATTACATCAATTAGCCGCAGATGAGTCCTCTACATTTCCCGAAGCAGCACAAACGTTAACAAGTGACTTTTATGTTGACAATGTGTTAACTGGATCAGACAACATTGAAAGCCTTGTTCAATTGCAAACCGGTTTGCGAAGACATCTGAACAAAGGAGGATTTTACTTAAGGAACTAGTCGTCCAACCATCCACGAGTATCAGAATGAGTCCCAGAATCAGAACCTGAAATACAGCTTCCCTTACATATAGCAGTCATGGAAAACGTAAAGACTTCGGGTATCCAGTGGCATCCATGACCGATAATTTATATTCTCCATCACGAAAGCAGACTGTCAAGCCAAATTCTTTAAACAAGTATACTTGCTGAAGTTTTAAAGCTATTCGACCCTATTGGGTCGCTACAGCATTGGAAAAGTGACGGCACGACAGCTATGGCAAGAAAATAACGGCTGGTATGATGACGTTGAACATATTACAGTAAAGGAATGGGTGAAATTACGAAGTCAATTCTCAGAACTAGAAAAGCTGTGAGCCACGCGGTGGACCCAATTTACTCCTTCTCGCCAATTTGGGCTATATGGCTTTTGCGACTCGTCTAAAACCACGTACACCGCAGTTGTATACATTCGAGTCACAACTCCAACATCAACCAAGGTGCCACTTGTCACGGCGAAATCGAAAGTCACTCCAGTGAAAGTCGAGTCCATATTAATGCTAAAGCTCAATGGAGACTGTCAGCTGACCCTCGCTACTCTTTGCCTTTTATACTGGATAATATCAGGGCAAACAGCAGTAAAACCAGTGCTGAGAGAGTGCATGACTTGCTTCAGAATGACCGCTAAACCCAACACACAGCTGATGGGAAACTTACCAGCAGTCAGGGTACTGCTAGAAAAGCCATTTTTGAGCACTGGCATTGACAATGCTGGACCAATCGTCATCAAATGGAACGGAGGACGTGGTGCTAAGACCACCAAAGCCTATATTGCAGTATTTGTCTGTATGCCAACGAAGGCGTTTCATTTGGAACTCGTATCTGATTTGACCACAAACACCTGCATAGCAGCGCTATGACGGCTCATCGTAAGACGAGGAAAATACCAATCTATCTACATTGAATGTGGTTCCAACTTCCTTGGTGCAAATAAACAACTTCAAGCAATATACCGAGCGTCAATGTGGGCATGCAGTGCTAAAGTTGCTAATCAAAGCACACAGTGGAAGTTCATTCCCCCCAGTAACCCTAATTTCAGGGGATTCTGGGAAGCCAGCATGAAATCGATGAAAGCACATCTTTACAAAACCATAGGAAAACAAATTTTAAACGTCGAAGAGATGAACACGTTATTAGCTCAGATTGAAGCATACATGAACTCTCGGCCACTCAAATAAATTAACGAGAATCCCTACGACTAAGTGGCAATCACACTTGGGCATATCTTAACAGTTACAAACCTTTTCGAAATAAAAAGTGATCCCAGTGAGTTGAGCTGGACTTTGTTAAAAAGATGGCATCTGGTTTAACAAATGAAATAGTCCTACTAGCGAAGATGGTCAGAAGGGTATTTAAAATGCCCACAACAACGATCAAAATGGGTTCAGCGCCAAGAGAACTTCAAGTTAGCTGAGCTCATATTAGTCAGAATCGATCACATGCCATCAATGCTATGGCTACTGGCAAGGATCTTGGCAAGACCCCCAGGACCAGATGGACTGGTGCGTACAGTAACGGCCAGTCTAAGAGGCAACACAATAAAGCACACCATCGTTAAAATCTGCAAACTTCCTTTCAATGAAGAGCACGAGCCTCCACCAGAAAATCCTCCTGTAACTACTGAAAACGAGGTGAAACCACATAAAGCTATCAAGCGTTATACTGGTTCAAACAGCCTTACCCTGAAGAAGCTGGTATGCTACGATAGATACCAATCAAATCCATACGCAATTCCTAGCAACTTACCAACGCCCCATCAATTACATTCAAGAAATCAACTCCAAGTACGACCATATCTGGGATGCTTAAAACACTAAACAATGGATTTTTGAATGTATAAAGCTGGCAGATCTGTAGAAAACTATCAAGACAACTCAAGAAGTACTACCCGCACACCTTGTGATTTTAAATTCCACTACGTCCAAGATGATTGTCAGAGCACATGTGAGCACCCTCAGTATTCACGGTTTTCTCCCAATCATTCACCATCGTCGATTTGACCTCATCAAGGCCACGCCTATACCTCATCAACAAGAGTCAGATGTATTTTCTGCATTCTAATCACCAACTCAATCCTAGGAATAAACTACCATGATCATCTCTACTTCGAAACAACTAGGACTGACCTTACTGAAGCCCCAAAGCTAACACCCGGAGCTTAGCTGCTGACTACTGCAACTCTCACAGACATGAGAACAAAACCAAACTGTTGTTGCTACCACGGAAGTTACCGCATTTGCAGGTATTAAGTTTTGGCAGAGGGATATTTAGCCCGGGGTGGCATACTGAGGCCGGCTAGCGCTAGTCGTGTCGTGGGACTTCTGGGGCACCCTCAGCTCGTGCTGAGCCACCTTACATAAAAACACTAACACGAAGGGAAAAGGACGGGAAAGGAGAGGTCACATTGAGAAATGAAAAAAAATATTTTAGCACTTCATGTCTTATATTTTTTCTGCCTTGCAGACACAAGATACCAATTTATCCAATACAAAAAATATACCGAAAAAAAATTCAATTCAATAGGCCCGCTTTCTTTCTTTAAAAAATTTTAATTTTATTCAAAGATAAAGATAAATGAAAAGTTACTTTTAATTAATGCTACTAAAAAAATTTACACCAAAAAAACAATCAATTAATGAATTCACTTTGTCATATCATAAGAGAAATCAAGAAAGAAAAAAAAACAGGATTCAAAACTACTCACCCTTTTTAACGGCTGCGGAGCACTTTGCAACAGAAGAGGAACTGGGCGACTACAAAAAATATTGAAAAAAATTAATAAATTACTTTAACTCGATTATTAATATTGTTTATTGCTAACGGCCGTTTCATAGCGAGTTGATTAAGTTCTTAAATGTTCAGAGTATTTCCACAAAGAGACACAACCAGCTTTATCGACATTAAAAAAAAAAGAAAATTTCTCGTTAATGTATTGAAATACATTCCACTTTTTGGTAATTTTAAACGGATTTATCCATTATTTACGAGACCCGCTCGAATCACCGAACATTTGCTGCATTTCTAATACATTAAATTGCACGTCGTTCCTAAGTATTTTATGCAATTACACGCCAGCTTATCACTTTGGGTCATTAACCCAAACCAAACTTTATCTTCGTCACCACTGACACCATTGTCACACTTCCTCGAATTGTTAGTTCCCAAAATCCCTTTTTTCTTCAAAACAACATGTCGAGCAATTCATCCCGTAAGTCACATCCACAAAAAACGCGTAAACTCCCTATTCCTTTCAAAATCAAATCACGAAAATTCTTTTCCTCACCAAATTCAAAAATCGAATGCCCTCATTCCACAAACTCAATCCTTTTCATTTTCAATTACCGCTGCCGCATCTGGGTAACGTAATCGGAGTTCATTATGCTTCGATTCCACTACCCACACGTCTTTTTTCCCGTATCGATAAACACAATAATATCCATTGATTTGTATTTATGGCAATTTGCATCATTAAAGAAGCGCTTGATTGAATGCAAATTGTCACATATACATATACGGTAACTATTGATTTTGCCGTTACCCCAAAAAGAGTGCTTCCCTCCGGCAGACTCCCGGTCGAGAATTCACGACGCAACTAATGGAGCCATGTCTTGTCGATCTCCCATTCATCTCATAAGCAACTTCAACGATGCATCTGGGATAAGATTGAATTTTATTAGTAGGGAAACGTGAATTAGTTTTCGTTAGTATAAAAAATAAAATTTGTTAGAATGAGGGAAAGAATTAGGTTTTGTTAGGAAAAATGTATAGAATGAAATTTTGTGAGTCGGAATTAATGAATGGAATGTTGTTAGTGGGAAAATCGAAATTATTAGTATATATTATTTTTTTGTGGTTGGAAATAAGAGAAAAGGGTAGGATTGTGATGATGGGGCGATAAAAATTATGGGGAAATTGGAAAAATGTTAATAAAAATAACTAAATACACAAAGGAAAAGGTGGAAGTCTCAAAGGAAGGTGGAGATGTTGCGGCAGCCATTTGAAGTTGCGAATGGGAGAAAGTAGGTAAGCCGGAATTTACAACAATTGTGGGGACGACCCAGACCCTGAGTGTCTTATTCAGCCGGGCAAACAAAGAATGTCAGCAGTGGTAATTATGAATTGGATCGCTTGTCCTTGGCGTGAAAGGTTTCAAGTAGCTCACCGGATTCATCCTCAAGCTAGTATGCCACTTGTAAAATACGACGACGGACCACTGCAGGAGTGAATTGTGGAGCGAATTTGGCAGCAAAGTGATCTGCTGCATCGCTTCCAGTGAAATTACGTACCAAAACCTTCAGATCATGAAGTAGCTCACGAGGACAAACACAAAGGTTGTGGCATTGAGCTCCCTTTTGGCAGGCCTCTTGCAATTTACATCTGACTTGGTCCTGTACAGCTCGCAGTCACCCACTGTTAGCACTTAGCTGTACCTAACCATCCTCAAAGGCATTAAGGCTTCTGAGGAGGGCGTACTCAGAGCCATGTTGGATAGGGTGGTACCAAAACATGAGAAAGTAGGGCGAATATCCTGTGGACTCATGAATCTACTTGCGGAAGGCAAAACAATAGGCTGGAATATTCTCGTCACACTTGCCGTGATCAGACCCTATGAAGGCTCTGATGGCGTTCAGTGTCGACTGGTTTGACTTCTCCGAGGCATTCGCCTGCGGGGAATGATATGGGGTGAAGCAATGCTGCACTCCATAGTCATTCACAAGCTTGCCGAATACCTTGGAGGCGAACTGTACACCATTGTCAGAGTGTAGCCATTCAGGAACTCCAAAGGTCAAAAAGATTCATGGGCTTGAGCCATACGATCCTTGAGTGATGATCCAGGACTACGAACAATTGGGTGTTCCCCGATCTAAAACGAGGGTATGGGCCCATGAAGTCCACAAACAGGCGCTGCATAGGTCATTCAGAGTCTCGTGATGTCCCCATAGGGGCCTCATCGTGAAGTATGACAGTTTGACCTGTTTGCATATCAAGCAATTCTTGATGTGCTGAATCACATCTTAACGCAAACGAGGCCAATGATAGTACCTTTGTAACACTTCGGTGGCTTTGTGAATTCCACAATGAGAGCCCCGGGGATCATCATGAGCTCATACTATGTGAGTCCGTTGGTCAGCCTCAGGAACCCATAGTTTTGTTCTGGAAACATCAGTAGATTCGACCATCTGCAAGGTGCAAATTCTGAAACTGATCGGGGTTGTTTCAAGATTTGCTCCTTGAGATGCTCATACTCGGGTTCCTGAAACGCAGACTCCGGGATTGAACCACTAATGTGCCCGTGCTCCGGGAGACAGGGAATGATCGAGTTCACCCACTCGTCCTTCAAACAGGTTCTCGACAACGCATCGGGAACAACGTTAAGGGCACCTTTCCGGTGTTCAATTTAGAAATTGAACCCTTGTAATTTCAGACTCCAGCGAGCTAATCGACCAGAAAGGTCCGACTGTTGCATCATCCATTTTAGACTGGCATGGTTGGTTATGATGGTGAATGGCAACCCTTCGTTATATGCCCTGAATCTCTTTACGCTCTGCACCACAGCTAAGCATTCCAATTCAGTAATGCTATAGTTACGTTGCGCAGCGTTGAGCTTCATCGACATATATGCGATTATATGCTCTTCACCTTCATCGTCCTTCTGGAACAAAACACTTCCAATACCTACTATACTTGCGTCACACTGAATATAAAAGTGCTTAGGAAAGTCGGGGTTGGCCAGCACTGGAGCAGTAATCAAAAAGTGCTTCACTTTATTGAAGGCACTATTGTCGGAAGCAGGCCACTTGACGGCGCGTTTGCACTTTAGCAAATCCGTAACCGAGGCGAAGTTTGGAATAAAACGCCTGTACCATCCGGCAATGCACATGAATCGTCTCAGGTCTCTGGCCGTTCGGAGTTCAGGATAGGAGACTATACCTGAAACCTTCTCAGGGTCGGTGCGCAGGATACCATCACTCACTACAAAGCCAAGATATTTTATCTCCTTCTTAACAAACTTGCTCTTTTCAATATTAATGGTCAAGTTGGCGTCCCTGAGCAGTTTTGCAACAGTACTCAGGAGCTCCAAGTGCTCATCAAATGTTGAACTTATAACAAGCAGGTCATCTAGGTAAACAAATACTATGTCCTGCAGCTTATGCGGTTTTACCTTATGCATCAACCGACACATCGTTCGGGCAGCATTACATAAACCGAACGGCATGACCTTGAAATGGTACAAGAGTCTGCCAGGGACAGTATACGTCATTTTCTCCTTACTTGCCTCATCCAATGGTATTTGCCAAAAGGTATTCTTCAGGTTCAAGCTGGTAATGAACCTGGTTCTCTGCAGCTGTGCCAAAAGACCTTCAATCTGTGGCAACGGATTGGCGTTCTTAACGGTCACCTCGTTGAGGCGTCTAGCTTCAAGGCATAAACGCATCTTGCCGGGTTTTCTGACAAGGGTCACAGGAGAACTCTATGAACTCTGACTTTCCTCTATTACCCCCAAAGACAACATACGATTGATTTCGTCATACAACAGTTTCTGTATAACAGGCGAGACAGCATAATCTTCTTCTTAGCACTACAGCCCCTATCGGTCTTCACTTCATCATAATGCCGCTGCTTCATGGGTCGAGCAGAACTAGTGTCGATGTGATGAGACACGAGACTGATCCTACCCAAGCCTTTCTCATTATACGACGGGACACCAGATGGAATTCAGGGCTTTGAGGCTTTGAGGCTCCGAGGCTGCTTCGATAGCGTTGACCAGGATTGGTGCTATTTTGAAGAGATCCCATAAGTCAATTCCAAGATCTCATCGACGTGGTCTTATTGTTTAATCGCACCAATGTGGTGACGTATCCCAGAACTGGATCCTTGTGCCCTGATGCAGTCTGAACATGAGTATGGATGGTATGCATATGCAAACCCAAGTCCGACATCAGGTCCAAGGATCCGGCTCCGAGGATACTAACATTCGCTCCGCTATCAAGCAACCCCTCAATTTGGAGGAGCTGCAACAATTGACTCCACGCCGGCGCACTTCAAGAGACGCCTGGCGAAGAAATATCTCCAGGATCTCCAAAAGCGATCCCGAAAAGGTCGTGCTCTAAAACTAGCGGGCGACTCACGATCATCGTTCGCCTTCCCATAACATTCGACCTAGTCCGGTAATCTGCTTGGAGCAATCACATTGCTAGAAAATGGTGGTAAATTGGACCCATGAGGCAAAGTGAAGAAACTTGTGGATGGGCACTGGTCTGGTATCTGGTTATTCATTGTGTTATGGTATTCCTGGAAGGACGAAAGGATCCCACTTGGAGACCGACTCTGGAAGTGTGCATGATACCCTGCAGCAGATCTCGCTTGAGGATCACACCAGGCTCCAACATATCAACAGCGCCAGCGTCTATGTTGGGAGGTCTACCGGAGGGATACCACACAGCTTCAACTCTAGTGCAGTGTCGAACCAATTCTGTTACCGATGATGATTCCTCATATATTCGTCCATGTTCCACAATAGGATGGCCTGCATGTCAAAATCGGATAACCGATTTTTAAGACGCAAAGTCATCTCCATTATGGAGCCATGAAACTCACGGAAAGATTCATCTGGCTTCTGGAAACGCCCATCGATTGATCGCCGAACATCAACGTTGGTTCAATGAGATCCATAACGCTCCTTCAACACAGCTTCCAAATCAGGCAACGTAAAATTGGGGTTGAGCTGTCGGAATGACCAGTACCATTCTTCAGCTGGTCCTTTCGGAAGAATATGTAGGCTGGATGCTAGTTCATCCAAGTGAATATTGTAGATCCTTGTGTGGAGTGCCCAAAGGAAGGTGGAGATGTTGCGGTGGCAATTTGAAGTTGCGAATGAGAGAAAGTAGGTACACCGGAATTCGCAACACTGTGTCATAAAGGAACTTTATAACCTCCATAATCAGGCTACCTGTTCTGAAACAACCTTCCGCATATCAAGGCCGATTTGGCAACAAAGGATGTCCCCAAATTCATGGCTGTTCATTACACCGCGACCTATCCATGCGCAGTCTGTTTGTCAAGGAACCCGCAGCGATTTTTAATCAACGGAACAGGGATAATCAAGATAACGCAAGACTGTCAATTCCAAGCAGATGAATACATCCTTGTAGGCGACCGAGGCTTCCCTGGTAAACCTTTTTTAATTTATACCTCCCCAAGCGTTCCAAAACTGAACCTCTCACTTCATCATGCCGAAGTCAAACTATTGAACACAGGAGGAGGACATCAGGGTCATTCATGTCCTTACTGAATGTACAAGAAGAACTGAATGAACAAGGAGAGCTCACGCGACAATATCGACTATTTCAATTTGTTTATCCTGCTTGATATGTGCAGGACTCACCATCGCTACTATCTATTGGGTGTGGCGCACAAAAATCACTACCAAAATAAAAAGGACAATATCACCAAAACCTTCATCCACAACATGGTATAATGAACATCGGCTTTTAGACCCTAACGGTTCATCGCGGATGGTAATGTTAAGAAAATAGCCCGAAAATCATTACTAAAAAACTTGAATTATCATTTCTGTCCTAATTATATGAATATATTATGTTAAAACCAATCAATAAAAATGTTCACTTAACAAATTCTTCGAAAGTACAAAGTACCTTAAACTGCATAAATGATGGAAATCGTGTATTTTATGCAAGTAAACAATTTGCTCAATCATGCAAATTAAAGTTCAATCACACAACCCAATTATATGAAGTTAATTTAAGGCACAAAATGTTCATTTGCAAAAAATATGTTTAAAAGAAAGTGAATGGAAGAATAAAGTCACTGTTTTTTTGCAATTATTGAACTTTAGCGTTTTAATAGCAATCATATATTTCACGTTGGAATTTACAGTTGGTTGGTTTTTTCTCCTTTTTCCAATTGAATCATAAAATATGTAAAAAAGACAGCTTCTTTTTAATGTTGTGTATTTTATTTTTATTATTCTTCTCGAAATCGATTTTTGACCGTAATCGTTCGGTCTTCTTCAGCGATTAATTTATTATCACTCACATTCCTGCTTATACTCGTATACTAGCTATGTTTGAGGAAATTTTCTTTAAATCATTAAAAGGTAATTAGGGAAATTTGCTTAAGCTAATAGAAGGCAGGATATAGTTTACAAAAGGGGTAGTTACAAAAAATTATTTTTACAAGATTCAGAAAAGATATTATTATTTAATTAATTTAAATAGCCATGATCTGCAGCTCCCGTCATCCTGATTCATCAACTTTTTCCTTTCCCGGGTAATTGCCAGGCTTTCCATCACATCCAATTCACGTATATCTCTAGCTTCCTTGATGACTACAGCGTCCTCCATTGTTATCTCGTCTCCCTTCGTGATATGTTCCGCTATCGCTGACTTGAAACTCGAAGTTCTTTCTTTCTTTCTTGCTGCCGCTGCTTCGCCTAGATGCTACTTGATTTGCGTGCCGATGAGTCTCCTCATTTGACTTTTGTACACTGCTTCACAAGTGGGATATTCGATGCGATACATAACAGATTTTTCGTGTGGTTCGCGCTTGTCTTTCGTTTATCCGAGAACGTTTTTGAGCTGGTTCTTGCTGCTTGATTCAATTAACCGTACAGAATCGAGCTGATTTATTCGCCTCTTGATCCGATTGCTGATGCTTTTGCGATAAGTTAAAGCCTTCCAGCACGTTCTTTCGGTATTCCCATTTGATAATGTTGATCGCCCCTGTCGCTGTCTATTTACCTGGATCTTCTGTGCCATTCTCCTAATCGTCGACCCCTTGAAGCCGTTCAGTCTTGTGTAATGATATCCATGTAATGATTTCTACTCATCCATTCATTAAAGCTAAATCGGATGATATTCATTACATTAATACTCAATCAATGTAATGAATATCACCCAGAACTAAATGAATGTAATGAAAATCATAACGATACATTTCACTTGACCTCAACGAATATCAAGTGAAAATAAATACAATAAATTTCACTTGACTTCAAAGAATATCAAGTGAACATAAATATTGTAGAATGAAACACATGTCAACAACGTAACATGAATCTCATATGGAGACTCACCATGGAAATTCATTCACACTTAACGTGTGAATGAAATCTCGTGTTCCCTTTGGTACGCGACACTTGAGTATATGGCCAAGCAAGAATGATTCATGTAAATTACTTAAGGTGTGAACTGAAATCTCGTGTTCCCTTTGGTACGTGACACTTGAGTATATGACCAAGTGAGAATGATTCATGTAAGTCCATGTGTATGATATTTTTGTATAGTTAAGTGTTTTGTCGTTATGAGTAATAAATTAAGAATTGGGTCATTTTTGAAAATCTATACTAAGTAATGTATGACCAATAAATTCTATATTTTATGTTTAGCTTGTAAGAATTGGAAAGTATAAAAATCGATGTAAGTAAAAGAAATATAATCAGTTTTTGATCGTACACGTAAGACGGAGTTTTAATAAGGAAGCGCTGCGAGTTTGTAGCGACTTTGGATGATTTTCATTGCTGCTAATTGTAGCAAGTTAAATTAAATTAAATCTAGTAATCATGGCGTTTTTGGAATTCAAGATTCCTCGCCAGAAATCTCTGCGGCCTAGCCGCTTGGTTAAGTAAAAATTTATATTTTGTTTTAGTGAGGAACAGAATAAACAGCTAGTAAAACCAGAAATATAATATGGCGATCCTGCCCTACCGAACGAGGAATTATATGAAGACGAGGATACGGTTAACACAGGATTAACCGAAGAAGAAAGAAGAATTATCGATAAGGCATTCGAAAAATTATTCGAGCGCGCAGAGGAATACAAACCTGTGCCGATAAGAAAAACCGAACAGCCTGCACCACCTTATTGAACTACAAAGATAGGTACACCGGATCTAAGAGGACCTAAGCCACGCAGTATAGAGCAATATCTCAAGAAACCTGCCAAAGAGCAGGACATCGAGGCAACTATCCCAAAGAAGCGTCGACCAAGAGGAGGTCGAAGGACGAAATTGAAGCGCCAGCGAGCAGAATTACACAGAATAATCAGGATCTTGGTTGGAGAGCAGAAACGACAGTTGCAGCAGAAATTATTAGATCTCAAACCAGAGCGGAGATTTTGGAATAAACATGGGAAATAGCTGCTCAGTTGGGAATACTTTTGTGGAGCAATACCAGCAGTCATTAGTGACAACAGGCGTATTTGCAGTAGGATTAGTTATGTTTTATTTTTACAATAGACATAGCAAAAATTATGTGGTCAAGCGATTAAATAGAAATATAAATGTATGATTCAAGACGTATATTACATCGTATAAATTAAATAAATGATATGAAATCATCCTTCCTTTTTATTCTTATTGAGAGGGCTTTATGTTAAACTAGTTTAAAATAATAATCAAATTTTGGCATCTCATTCTCTTGATTGATTTATGGGGCAGTTGGAGCAAATTGTGTTGGAAAATGAAAGGACCTTATGTAACTTAAAGAAATGTCCAAGGAGTTTGTATACGTTTGAAACTCTTCAGGCAAAGTTAGAACAATTGAAAATTAGCAGGGAAAAATTTAATAATGCACTGAAAAGTTGTAGTGAGGAAGACTCTAAGATTTTAGATCTTATATTAAAATTCAGGGCACAAGCATCAATTTTAGAGGGAGAAATTTGGCTACAGATGAGCAAACAAGGATACTCCATAGAAACACATAAGGAAGAATCGATCAGTGAGGATTTAGAATTGTGTTTACCATTTCTTGAGGAGAACTTTACCATGGCTGAATTCAACTTAGAAACGGCTTTGAAGTTGATCCCTGTTTTTGAGGGTAAACATAAGGAATTAGATCCATTCGTTAAGATCATAGAGATTTTGCACACAACCTTGTCAGCTAATGCAAAAATTAGCTTAATAGACTTTGTTGTGAATGTGAAACTGAGTGCCACCGTCAGACTTTCTTTGGCCAATGCTTCCATTTCAACTTTTGACTCTTTAAAATCAGATTTGCAGAATCGTTTCAAAAATAATAGAACTGTACCTCAAATCCATACTCATCTAAGCGGAACTTACCAAAGAAAATCTACTGTGAACTCTTACAAGGACAAGATTCTGAATTTGGTTGATGAACTTAATCAGCTACAAATTCAAGAATTAGGCAGTCAAGTTTCTGCTAGTGAAAAGAAGATAATAACGCAAATGAATGATACTTATGCGTTAACCTACTTCAAAAACGGGCTAAATGATCAGCTGAGAAGCACCATTTTCTCAGCAAGGCCAAAAAGCTTTGCTGAAGCAGTGTCTCTTGCGCAAGAGTTGGAAAACGCAGAGACGCAAGCTACCAATAGCGTGATGTATTTCACTAGTGATTCAGACAGAAAAGGTAGAAAACAAGGTAACCGTAATAGGAAAAGCAACAGTCAGAGGTATAATTCAAATAACAATGATTCAAACAGATATAATAGTAATCGCAATTATAATAATAGCAACAGCAATAATGGTAACAGTAATGAGACAAACACAAATCGAAGCAATGGCAATTATAGAGGCCGTGGACGTAATAGAAGAAACAGTAATAGGGATAACTACAATGATAACTATAGTAATAATAACAGCAATAGGAATTACAATAGTGAACGAAGGAATGTACACGTTGTTACTGATCAGGGAAACGTGCAGGGTTCCGGAGAGGATCTTCAGAACCTCCCGGATCAAAGAAATCAACACTAGAAAGAAAAATATTTAGGATTACTGAAAATTGTAAAAAATTTTTAAGAATTTATAATTGTAATTCAGAAAGATATCTACTATTTTTAATCGATACTGGAGCAGATGTGTCGATTTGCAAAGAGAATATCTACTATAATTTAGAGACCTCGATAGAAACTAATAATAAAATTAAATTAACGGGCATTACCAAAGAAATAACTACATCTTTGGGTACAGCTTATTTAGATCTACTAATTGGGAATTACAAATTAAAGGAATCATTCCATGTTGTGCAAAGCGATTTTCCGATAAGCACGAATGGAATCATCGGTAGAGACTTAATGGTCCATTATTAATGTAAAATCGATTACGAGACGTTTAAAATAACTTTCAATGTAAACGATTAAGACATCATACTGCCAATGGACACTCGAAGACAGGAAAATTCACAGATAAATATTTCAGCCAGAACTGAGATGATTATCCCAGTTAACAAAGAGGTTTGCGAGGATAGTATTGTCCTTAACACGGAAATTGAAAAGGGCGTTTTTGATGGAAATACTATCATACCTGCAAAAGGTGTTCGACACATAAAAATGTTGAACACTAATGACGAGGATATTGTCATAAGAAACTTTAACGTTGAAGTAGAGCCGTTGAAGCACTATGACATTTTCAAGTGGGAAAAACAACGACATACCAAAGATAGATTCAAGAAGCTTCTAGAAGTTATGGAAAAAGATATTCTAGACAGACCCGCGATGCATGATTTACTTGAGATAGTAGAGGATTTTCAAGATGTGTTTCATTTGGATGGAGAAAAACTCGAAACCAACAATTTTTACAAACAGAAGTTACAAACCGTAGATAAAAATCTGGGGTACATTAAAAATTATAGATTACCACAATCCCAGAATGAAGAAATCCTACAACAGGTTAAGGACCTTGAGACAAATGGCATCATAGAACCGTCAATAAGCCCCTACAACTCACCTCTTTTGGTTGTCCCAAAAAAGAGTGCAAATGGAAAAGCTTAATGGCGACTGGTTGTAGATTTCAGACGACTTAATGACAAGATAGTTAGCGACAAGTTTCCTTTGACGAGGCTTGAAGACGTCTTAGACAAGTTAGGTAGCGCGAAATATTTTTCCACGCTGGATATGACTAGCTCTTTTCATCAAATTGAACTTGAGAAAGAGTCTAGACCATTGACAGCATTCTCCACCAGTGATGGACATTATCAATTTAAAAGATTACCATTCGAATTGAAAATTTCATCAAACAGCTTTCAAAAGATGTTGACTATAGCTCTTAGTGGCTTAAGTCACGAAGCATTCCTGTATGTTGATGACATTATAGTATTTGGTTGCAGCATCAAACATCATAATGACAATCTTCGTAAAGTATTACAAAGACTGCGTCACCACAATTTAAAATTAAATCCTGAAAAATGCCAGTTCTTGAGATCAGAGGTAGTATACCTGGGTCATTTGATAACCAATGAAGGAATCAAGACTGATCCAGCTAAAAATGATACCATCAGAAACTACCCAGTCCCGAAGAATGCAGATGAAGTACGCAGATTTGTGGAGTTCTGCAATTATTACAGACGTTTTATTCCTAAATTTGCTGAAATGGCGAAGCGTTTGAATGCATTACTAAAGAAGAATGTAACATTTAACTGGACTGAAGAATGTCAGAATGCATACGAGACTTTGAAGAGAAAATTGATAGAACCTTCAATCCTTCAATATCCGAATTTCAAGAAACCTTTCATATTAACGACTGACGCCTCTAACTACGCTTTAGACGCAGTCCTACCTCAAGGAGAAATTGGCCAAGGTCTACCAATTTCTTATGCAAGTAAATCTTTGGCTAAACACGATATTAACAAACCTACCATCGAGAAAGAACTTTTAGCCATACACTGGGGCATAAATTTCTTTAGACCCTACCTATACGGAAGAAAATTTGTGTTAGTATCTTTGTTTGCACATAAAAATCCTTCGTCAAAATTCACTAGAATTCGTGTAGACCTGTCTGATTACGATTTTTCCATAGTATATAAAAAAGGTAGTATGAATACCAATACTGATGCACTATTAAGGATTGAGCTTGGCTCTGATACCTTAAAAGCGATCATACCTCCAGAAAACGATGAAACCGCGAAAAAGAAAATATTAGCTATTACCAGGCAAATGGCCTCTAAAAAAGAAATGCAAAAGCAGATAGTCGACGACGAGAGCACCCAAACATCGATAGAACTTGATCAACTCTATTGTTGGGATTGCACGAGTTTGTCAGACATCACTGGAATCATGAAATTAAAATTTGTTCTGCGCAGAAAAAAAAAAGTTTCTATTAAACGTACTAATGATATTATTGAAGTGCACTTTAGCGATATATCTGATGTGAAATCCGTTTCCATCATGGATAAGCTGGCAATGAAAGATGCTACCACAAGGAACAAATATAATGAGACAAATGGCAATAATCCATATCCGAAACTCGTTTCGATCTTGGAGAAGCTATTGAGATTCGCGAATCAAGAAGACATAAATGAACTCTCATTATCTTGTGAAGACATTATTTTTGAGTCTATAGACAAAGTAATATTTAAAAGAATATTTAATATGTTACAACATAAACCAAGTACGCGAAAGAAACTTCGAATCATGATATACAAACCACCAACTAAGGTAATAGATAAAACAAACCAAATGAAGCTAATAGAAGAGTATCACAACTCACCGCACGGAGGACATCTTAGAGTTCGCAAAACATTACTGAAATTAAAACAACGATATTGCTGGAAAATTATGAGCAATATGGTTAAGACTCACATAAGAAATTGCACAGCTTGTCAGACTAACAAACAAGTAAGACATACGAAAGAAAGGATGGTTGAAACTGACACTCCATCAACAAGCTTTGAGACAGTACAAATAGACACCGTAAGTCCATTAAGAATCTCGAATAACTACCGATATATACTAACATTACAATGCGAATTAACGAAATTTGTAGTTGCTTTCCCTATAGCAAATAAGGAGTCTAAAACAATAGCTAAAGGACTGGTAGAGGAATTTATATTAAAATATGGACATTTCAAAATACTAAAATCTGATTTAGGGACTGAGTTTGGAAATAAACTAATGGGCGATATTTGTGAATTGCTAAAAATAAAGCAAATTTTTCTACTCCGTACCATCACCAGACATTGGGTTCAGTTGAAAGAAACCATCGCGTACTAAATGAATATATGTACTCTTTTGCTGATGACCACCAATGGGGCACATGGGTTCCGTACTACACCTTTGCATACAATACTACACCACATGTAGACACCAATTATACACCGTATGAACTAGTTTTTGGAAAACTCCCTTACCTTCCGAATGATTTAATTGAGAATAGGAATAAGGTTTACAATCTTGATGATTATTCTAAAGAGCTGAGGGTTAAATTAAGAACATCTATAACAAAAGCTAGGAACATAATACAAAATGTCAAATCCAAAAGAGTTCAAAATCAAACTCATACAAACCCTATACACATAACTATTGGAGATTTAGTATTAATCAGAAATGAAAACAGAAAGAAACATCACCCTCCTTACAAAGGTCCTTTTGAAGTTATAAACATTGAAAATAGTTATGTAATAATTAATATTAATGGGCTCCACAAATCAATACATAAGGATAGGGTAAAAGCATGCAACGTTATATCGTAATTTAATCATAAAGGATTATTATTAATCATAAAGAATTATTATATGTAGAGAACTATCATAGTTTTATTCTTGAACTAAAATAAATATGCATATGTTTAATAAATATATATAAAAAACAAAAAAAAAATTAAAAAAATAATATAAATATACATAGATATACATGTAGATAGAATTTCTTTTTAGATTCGTTTTAAGATATGGAACTAAGCTCAATATATTAACACTCATCTTGAGGTTAAGGGTGTAATGATATCCATGTAATGATATCCATTCATCCATTCATTAAAGCTAAATCGGATGATATTCATTACATTAATACTCAATCAATGTAATGAATATCACCCAGAACAAAATGAATTTAATGAAAATTATAACGATACATTTCACTTGACCTCAACGAATATCAAGTGAAAATAAATACAATAAATTTCACTTGACTTCAAAGAATATCAAGTGAACATAAATATTGTAGAATGAAACACATGTCAATAACGTAACATGAATCTCATATGGAGACTCACCATAGAAATTCATTCACACTTAACGTGTGAATGAAATCTCGTGTTCCCTTTGGTACGCGACACTTGAGTATATGGCCAAGCAAGAATGATTCATGTAAATTACTTAAGGTGTGAACTGAAATCTCGTGTTCCCTTTGACACGTGACACTTGAGTATATGACCAAGTGAGAATGATTCATGTAAGTCCATGTGTATGATATTTTTGTATAGTTAAGTGTTTTGTCGGGGCGTTTGTGGAATTCAAGATTCTTCGCCAGAAATCTCTGCGGCCTAGCCGCTTGGTTAAGTAGGTAATTCTCCAATTCTGGTTTTTATAATAAAATTCATATTTTGTTCTAGTGAGGAACAGAATAAACACAAGAATATAGTATTCACGATGGAGGAAGAGAAAGACGGCAAACTATCGTTCCTAGATATAGTAGTAAGGAGGACCCAAACAAATATAACTTTCGATGTATATCGGAAAGCAACTCACACACAGAGAACGATTCCAAATACATCAAATCATTCGCAGCAAATCAAGGTTTCTCCTTCCAGAGCCATGATCCACAGGATGCTCGATTTGCCATTAAGCAAGGAAGCTAAAGAAAAGGAGATGAGGTACATTGTTGAGACAGCTAGACTAAACGGCTTCAAGGGCTCGACGATGAGGAGAATGGCACAGAAGATCCAGATAAATAGACAGCGACAGGGACGATCAACATTTTCAAATGCGAATACCGAAAGAACGTACTGGAAGGCTTTAACTTATCACGAAGGCATCAGCAATCGGGTCAAGAGGCGAGTAAATTAGCTCAATTCTGTACGGTTAATCGAATCAAGCAGCAAGAACCAGCTCAAAAACGTTCTCGGATAAACGAAAGACAAGCGCGAACCACACGAAAAATCTGGTATCTATCGCATCGAATGTCCCACTTGTGAAGCAGTGTACAAAGGTCAAACGAGGAGACTCATCGGCACGCAAATCAAGGAGCATCTAGGCGAAGCAGCGGCAGCAAGAAAGAAAGAAAGAACTTCGAATTTTAAGTCGGTGGTAGCGGAACATATCACGAAGGGAGACGAGATAACAATGGAGGACGCTGTAGTCATCAAGGAAGCTAGAGATATACGTGAATTGAATGTGATGGAAAGCCTGGCAATTATCCGGGAAAGGAAAAAGTTGATGAATCAGGATGACGAAAACTGCAGATCAGGGCTATTTAAATTAATTAAATAATATCTTTTCTGAATCTTGTAAAAATAATTTTTTATAACTAACACTATCGTAAATTATATCCTGCCTTTTATTAGCTTAAGCGAATTTCCCTAATTACCTTTTAATGATTTAAAGTAAATTTCCTTAAACATAGCTAGTATCTAAACAGGAATGTGAGTGATAATAAGTTAATCGCTGAAGAAGACCGAACGATTACGGTCAAAAATCGATTTCGAGAAGAATAATAAAAATAAAATACACAACATTAAAAGGAAGCTGTCTTTTTAGGTCTTTGTAAAAATTTTTTTTACAAAGACCTACTAGTTTCGCGACCTGTCTGTCCGTGCGTCACAGCTGATTTTCTCAGAAACTAGTGAAGCTAGAATGCTCAAACTTTCTGAAAAGGTCAAAAGTGATGGTCTCTCAAAAGTTAAGGCCCTAACAAAAATAAAAAAAATGTTTAAGGGGGGTCCCCCCTAATAACGAATTGGCCCTTAAAAATTTTTTTTCATCAAAGGTAGTCGAGTGGGGTATCAAATGAAAGTTTTTGATTAGAACTTTTAGAATCTGGAATAAAAAAATAATTTAATGAACTAGGGGGTCCAGGGGAAGGCAAAATGTACCCAAAATTTGTTACCCCTCCCCCCCCCCCGGCGATTGGACACCTTGCAGCCGAAAAATCTGAAAATTATCACGAACGTGGGACTTTATGAGTACAAGGGCAACAAATACCTTAGAAATCGAAATTCGCTCAACTTTGTTAATAATAGTATGATTTGTAGATTTTACATTTTTGCTCATAAAATCAAAACGGTACCTTTAAACTTCTTGAAATTTCACAATTATATAGACTAACATAAGATATATACATTCGCAAAATTTAATTGAGATCGAATTATAATCAAGCGAGTTATAGCCATTTCAATTATATGGAATTATACGAACAATAACACGTGTTTATGGTTGATATAGGGCTTTCCAATTAGAGGTGTTATTTTGATATTAAAAGAAAAATGCCATTTTTAATAAAAATTATCGAATGTTTATTTCATTATAAAGAAGAAGATATACCGTTAATAGAAATAATTAACATTGAGCAAATAGCCACTACGACACGCTTACAGGACCATATCCTCATCATGAAATTTTCCATAACCAAATCGCAAAGTGGTTGCCCTATGTCCTCAATAGCCTCACGAATTTCATCTTTGAGATCTTGAATCGACGCTGGGCTATTGGCGTAGGCCTTCTCTATCACGTGGCTCCAAGGGAAGATGTCGCAAGGTGTTAAATCAGAAGACCTATTCAAAATAACACCTCTTATTGGAAAACCCTATATATGTATATTTAAAATTGACTTAGGCACTTTTATTTTCTTTCAATTTTCATGAAAATTTAAGGAATAGTGTTTAACTTGAACATCTTCAATCGGCCGAGCATTCAGAAAAATCATTTAAGCTAGATTAAAATGGCGGCTGCACTGTGCTTATGAAAGAAACTGTGGATTTTTTGTATGAATTTGAACAATTTCATATCTAAGTATTGGATGAATAATTCAAGTTATCGATTCACGCCATTAGAAAACTTGTTTCTAACCCGAGGATGTTTACAAAGACCTTCTGGTAGGAGCACCCTCCTGCTTACTCAACTTGTTTTCTATTTTCAGTTGGAGTATTTTGTGAAGGCGAAAACGAATTTAATTACAAATATGAAATGTGTGTTTATTTTAATTAAATTTACTTCGATATTGTCTTTTGATTAATGTTTTTAAATAATAATGTATCAATTTAGAGAAACATTTGGGCCATTAAGTTTCAGCATTTTTATTGTTTGGTATTAGCTTTATATCCCTTGAAAATTTATATGGATTAGTATTGAATAAAGTGCTCTTGACTTTGACTTTATGAGCACTTTCATAAGAATAACCATTGTCCTTGAATTCTAGCTTGGTTATACTCGTACATCTTTCAATTTTCCTTTAATTAACAATCAAAATACTCATTATGGTGGTTCCCCTATAAAGCATCTAATCTGAACCCACTGTCCATTATTAAAGGTCTTACTATACTTCCAATACCTAATCCCTATTTCACTCTGTCATTATTGAACGTAGACAAGTAATTATTTTGTAATGAAATATAGTTGTCCGTAGTCTCGTGGCGATCTGTAAATTATTATTCCGTTCTCGAGCGATTAGCGCTGTCTGCCCTGAGGTAAATGAATAATGCCTCTAAAGTGACAAACATCACCTGCATATTATAATCATTGCACTAGATTCAACCGCGGCACTTTCAACGTACAATCCGACATGTGTGTGCCGTTTAGGAACTCATTTTCGAATGAAATTAACTCCAATTATTTTGACACGTTGCATTGCACTCTAACTAACGATCTAGACTCTATATAATGGGAAATAAATTTGCAGTTGACTGACTTTATGTGATGTACTATATATAACATTTGCTCGAACTAGTCAAACTTAGTGAAAATCTGTTGAAATTGAGGCTTCTATTGCCATCAATGCATACGAGTATATGCCATGTGGGGAATGGTGTTGACCCCATCCATTATTTCCGAGTATCTATGCTCTATCTGTATCATTAGCATAGAGCTAACGATTAAAGCGGAAAATTTGATTTAGATTTTCCGGGAATTTGAGGGAAGTAATTCAAGAACCGTTTGGGGCATTATTCCAAATGAATTTAAAATATGCACAGCATCAATTTCGGGCCATTGGCTTATGTTATTTACATTCATTGCTCATTTGCTTGAATAATTCGGTAAATATGGTCAATGTGTTTGCATTGAATGAACTTATATGTAAGTGAGTATTGGTTAAATCATTTTTTGTCAACGATATTAACACGTTAAAAAGTTTAATTTTAAACCAATTAATTTACATCAGACGACCAATGGCGTAGCTTACCTCAAATCTGCGTCCTTATACAGCGCGAAAAATTAGAATCTAATACAGATTAACAGGTAAACCACTGTGGTCATAATCATCAGTGGGTTTGCGTCGATTTGTTGGTCCGATTTCCATAAGATTTGTTTTAAGTATTGTTCACGTAGTCTTCAGAATTCATCAATCGTAAATAAATTCTTTCGATTTTGAATTGTAAATTTCACATTACATTTAATTTTGTTCAAGGTGTTTTCATAAACCATATTGTAAATAAATCTTCTCATGGTATGTCGTAGATTGTACATTTCATACCGTTCTCTAAATTGCATGCCCTCCATCAAGAGCGTAGCTAGGATTTTATTTTGGGGGGTGCTGAAATAGGCAGGAATGTTACAAGGATGTAATAGTTTCATGGGATAAAAAAGCGAACAAGAGACAAAATTACAACAAATGTCAATTTTATTATCGCTTAATTGCTTAGAACAGAAAACGTATTATGATATAATTAATTACATGTTCTATGATTAGTTAATAATTAATAGTTGTAGACTATAATAAGTTCCATAGATACTTTTAAAATGTAGATAGTTTTTATAGCACGAAAAACTACAAGAGAACAGCCCTCCCCGGCATATTCGCCATTATATCCAACACGTCTTCTGGCGAAACATTGATATTGCCATAGTGAAAAGACAAGAGTGCTAGATCAGTTAATCTGTCATTGTTCATTCGATTTCTCAAATAGTTTTTTACTCGTTTCATTGTCAAAAATGACCGTTCGGCTGTGCATGTTGATACTGAAAAACAAAACTATTATGTCAAAACGAACAATTAATTATGACTTTAGGCTAGGCTTCTTAAAATTAATGTTTTAACTAATGAGAGTTTGGTTCTTAGAAAAATTTATAATTAAAAACGAGCATAAGGTAAAGGTAAGTCAAAGTAAAAAAGCGTAATAACTGAAAGAATAGTAAAAAAAGAGTAGTAGTTTAAACTTTGTTTAAATTGTAAGTTTACAAAAAAAAATTAACTAAACAATTTAGTTAATATTTTTTGGGTAAATATTAAACTGTTTAGTTAATGTTTTTTCGAGTAAATTTCAGAATTCTTTTACTAACTAAACTTACCTGGAAGTGTTGCCAAGATTTTAAGCAAATGCTGAATGTGCGGGAAAAATGTCTGGTCACAGTTATCCAGACATTCAGAAATACTTGGATATTTCTTCTTCGTCGCCATCTCTTCTTTTTCACACTTCTTGCACCATATTAGGTACTCTGCTTTTACAACTACAGCATTTTCTTCGAAATAATGGGAAAGTTTGTCGACTTCATCAACATTTTTTCTGGATGCATGCTGAGGAAGCATAACTTTCAGTGCTGTTAACATATCATCCTGGCCGTTGCTGAATCTGCTTTTGAAGTGGGCTATTAAGTCATATAACGATGGGACGAAAATAGTTCTTCTGTAATATTCCTCAACAATACCGTAAGGGTAGTTTTCTCTATTAGTTTGTCTACCCACTAATCTAGGCACATTCAATGTAGCGTCAAAATAGAGTTCATGCATCTTAGAAGCTGACTCAAACAACTTGTGAAACTCAGCATCAATAATAAATGATAAAAAAAAAATTCCTTTTTCTTCACTACAATAACTTTATTTATTTTTATGCAGACACAGGCGTTTCGACAGCAAAGTACTGTCTTCTTCAGTGCAACTAATACTAATTTTACATTTTCTTGGCTTATATAGCTAAGAAGTTAAAAGTCGATCTTATCTAATTACATTTTAAAAAGATTATCTAATTATTTTTTTAAAAAAGGGGAAAGTTACAAAATATTTGCAAAAAGTAATTAATTATGCATTTTGAAACTCGCTCTGCTTAATTAATCGACTGCTGCCGCTGCTTCGTTGGCTACCTGCCCATCGTCATAATGTACACACTAATTAGTTTCAATAGGCTGCTGTATGTGTTTCCCATGTCCGTATTTAACCGCTTTTCCTCTGGAGTTTTAAATACCCAATAGCTCTCGGTAGCGTCCAATTTTTTCCAATCGGTGATTTCTTCCAACGGGGTTGCATTTGCCCATGCAATATTGTGTCCTGATTCCACCATGTGCCTCGCTACCGTGGATCTTATTATTCTTCTTCCGAATTTTCTGGCAAGTGCTGATTCTTGGAGATGCTCCGCTATCCTGGTTTTTACCGATCTTCTTGTCTGGCCAACGTATTCCATGGAGCATTCGGGGCATGTGATTTTGTATATACCACTCTTCTCCTCGGCCTTTTTGGCGTCCTTTGCTGATCCCAGAATATTTTCTAGTAGGAATGATCTCGAAGAGGGTATTGCGTTGATATTCGCTTTTTTCAATATTTGCTGTAATTTTTTTGATGCCGTTGAAAAAATGAGTCGCGTCCGCCTTGTTTCAGATTTATTTTGTGTAAACAATGTTGAAAGAGCCCGTTTTCGATGCTGTTCCTCCAGTTTCCGGATTCGATTGATAATTAATTGTTTTTCGTACCCATTCATAGCCGCAGTTTCAAGTATGTACTTGATTTCGTCGGTCTACCGTTCGGTTGTCATTGGTACTGTGAGCATCCTCCAGATCATGCTATTATAGGCTGCCAGTTTTTGTCCAAAGGAATGGTTTGAATTGTTCGGTATCGTTCTTCGTGAGTGGGTTTTTTTCCTATGAATGTCGAACTCAACGCCAGTCGTGCTCCTTATTATAACTATATCCAAGAATGGTAGTTTACCGTTTTCTTCCTTTTCCATGGTGAATTTTATATTTGCGTGGATTTTATTAATTGCTTCTAAAAGCTTCTCAGTCTCTTTGGCCTTAATAATAGCAAAAACATGGTCTACATATCGCATCCAAATGGTTGGTAGGAGGCCCTTTTCCTCAATAATGGTTTCGACGTATCCCATGAAAATATCGCTGAGTCGAGGGGAGAGTGGGTTGCCCATCGCCACTCCCGAAGTTGTTTTATGGTAAGCTCCTCTAAATGTAAAATAGTTTTCAAACATGCAAACACTGGCCAGTTTTTTGAGAGTTTTGGCTTTTCTTTTCCATTCCGGGGATGAGTTGTATTTTGCTAACCATTTTTCAAACTGGTATAGAGCTTGTGTTACTGGTATGCTTGGGAACAATGATTTAATGTCGAAAGACACACCATAAAATAAAATTATGGTATCTTACGACGTTAAATCATTGTTCCCAAGCATACCAGTAACACAAGCTCTATACCAGTTTGAACAAGTTGGGTAAACAGACCTACGCTCATGTCAGAAGGGTTTTGTATCCAATTTACAAAATGCAGTCACCAGATCGAATCAAATCAAGAAACATGTCAAAGACGATTTTATTGGAGAAAGTATGAAAAACGAGGAACATACTATTATTAACAAAGTTGAACGAATTTCGACTTCTGAGGTTTTTGTTATTGTTACGCTAATAAATATCTCCCTTGATAATTATTTCAGATGTCCATTCGCGAGGGAGGAAACACATTTTTCATGTATTGCCCCCCTGTGCGCCCTGAAGCAAAAACTGACAGTTTAACAACTGTTTTGAAAAGCTCCCATGAAAACTTTTATTTCATACTCATATCTGCTACGTTTGATGAATTTTTTTTCAGGGCCACTCTCCTGTACTGTTACCGATTAATTGCCAATTTTTTCGAATCCTAGAATGGTTACAAAACCCTTTTGCTAGGAGCTCTCTCCCGCCTTCTTGACTTGTTTCACTTATGAGGATTAATTGTAGGTACTCATCTTCAGTCATTCATTAAATGGAATCAAGTGTTCAAAGCATGCACCTTAAACGCTGAAGTTGGGAAAAAATGACTCAAAATAATTCAATCTTCGCATTTAAAACAGCCACTATTTTGTTTTACAATTACTGATACCACTAGCTGAAACGATTCTCAAAGATATACATGACACTTATCATTCCTGAAATTTTCATGCAAATCCTAGCAAAACTGTAGTGTCTGAGTCGGTAAAAAGCGCATGTTGTTCCATAGCCATATGTTGCCATAGTAATAAATGCAGCGCATATTGTTCCATAGTAATACAGGAAAATTCAAACCGCTATAACTTCGCTTAGTATGATTCAATCTTTATGAAACTATCAGAATAGATCAATTTTATAAATAGTCAATAGTGTGCTGAATTTCATTGAATTTAAGGGTACCGTTAAGATTTTATTCAAGAAATCATAAAATCGATAAATCATACTATTACTAACAAAGTTGAGTGAATTACGACTTCTCACGTATTTGTTGTTGTTGTACTCACCAAGGCCTACATCCCTCATTTTTTTCAGATTTTTCGGATCACAGGTGTCCAATCGCGAGGGGGGGGGGGACACAAATTTTTCGTGTATTTCCCCTCCCTGTGCGCCCCTCGAAGCGAACTTTGCCAAACTAAGACCTGTTTTGAAAATTTCTCATCAAGACCTTTCATTTGATACCCATATCGGCTACCTTCAATGAAATTTTTTTTTTCGGGGGGTCACTCCCCCATATGGGGAGACCCCCTTAAATACCTCATAAAATTTTTTTCTAGTTGAATTTTGAAGAGAGCACCACTTTACACCTACATACAAAATTTGATGCTTCTAGCTTAAGTAGTTTCCGAGAAAAACTGCTGTGACACACGGACGGACGGACGGACGGACGGACGGACGGACGGACGGACAGACGGACAGACAGACGGACAGACAGGACGCAATTTTAGAAGGGTTTTGTAAAATTATTTTACAAAACCCCTAAAAATGGTTAGCAAAATACAACTCATCCCCGGAATGGAAAAGAAAAGCCAAAACTCTCAAAAAACTGGCCAGTGTTTGCATGTTTGAAAACTGTTTTACATTTAGAGGAGCTTACTATAAAACAACTTTGGGAGTGGCGATGGGCAACCCACTCTCCCCTCCACTCAGCGATATTTTCATGGGATACGTCGAAACCATTATTGAGGAAAAGGGCCTCCTACCAACCATTTGGATGCGATATGTAGACCATGTTTTTGCTATTATTAAGGCCAAAGAGACTGAGAAGCTTTTAGAAGCAATTAATAAAATCCACCCAAATATAAAATTCACCATGGAAAAGGAAGAAAACGGTAAACTACCATTCTTGGATATAGTTATAATAAGGAGCACGACTGGCGTTGAGTTCGACATTCATAGGAAAAAAACCCACTCACGAAGAACGATACCGAACAATTCAAACCATTCCTTTGGACAAAAAATGGCAGCCTATAATAGCATGATCTGGAGGATGCTCACAGTACCAATGACAACCGAACGGAAGAACGATGAAATCAAGTACATACTTGAAACTGCGACTATGAATGGGTACGAAAAACAATTAATTATCAATCGAATCCGGAAACTGGAGGAACAGCATCGAAAACGGGCTCTTTCAACATTGTTTACACAAAATAAATCCGAAACAAGGCGGACGCGACTCACATTTTCAACGGCATCAAAAAAACTACAGCGAATATTGAAAAAAGCGAATATCGACGCAACACCCTCTTCGAGATCATTCCTACTAGAAAATATTCTGGGATCAGCAAAGGAAACCAAAAAGACCGAGGAGAAGAGCGGTATATACAAAATCATATGCCCCGAATGCTCCATGGAATACGTTGGTCAGACAAGAAGATCGGTAAAAACCAGGGTAGCGGAGCATCTCCAAGAATCAACACTTGCCAGAAAATTCGGAAGAAGGACTATAAGATCCACGGTAGCGAGGCACATGGTCGAATCAGGACACAATATTGCATGGGAAAATGCAACCCCGTTGGAAGAAATCACCGATTGGAAAAAATTGGACGCTACCGAGAGCTATTGGATATTTAAAACTCCAGAGGAAAAGCGGTTAAATACGGACATGGGAAACACAAACAGCAGCCTATTGAAACTAATTAGTGATGTACATTATGACGATGGGCAGGTAGCCAACGAAGCAGCGGCAGCGGTCGATTAATTAAGCAAAGCGAGTTTCAAAATGCATAATTAATTACTTTTTGCAAATATCTTGTAACTTCTCCCTTTTTTAAAAAAGTAATTAGATAATCTTTTTAAAATGTAATTAGATAAGATCGACTTTTAACTTCTTAGCTATATAAGCCAAGAAAATGTAAAATTAGGATTAGTTGCACTGAAGAAGACAGTAGTTTGCTGTCGAAACGCCTGTGTCTGCATAAAAATAAATAAAGTTATTGTAGCGAAGAAAAAGAAAATTTTTTTTAACATTTATTTACATTCCGCTATACAAATTTACCGCATATACCAAAATATCAGCGTCAATGTCATCTCTTAATGCCTGCAGTATCTCAATAACAGAAGAAGCATGTCTGTATACTGAGCTTAAATCAACATCTGGACTCTGTACATACTTTGAAAGAGGCAAAGTAAAAGTGAACAATTTTTCGCACGTCAAGGGAGATACCACAAAGTAATTTTTCTCTATAGCAGCAAGAAGTCCACTTGCACGAGATGATATAGAACGGTCACACTCTGATAACTCGATCAAACTGGAGACAATGGCCTCATAAAGCTCAACAAACACATTACCTGCGTCATGTCTTTCAATGAACCTCGTTTGACAAACAAGGAGCAACCGGGTTTTTTTGCTCTCTGGAACGTATTTTTTGATATTAGATTTGAGTAAGTTCCCTGCATACGCGTTATTTTTGAAAAGGTTGCAAATTTCTGTCATAGTGCCAAGACAGTTTCTCACGTTTTTTTCACTTAAAGCTGATGACAATACAAGATTCAACCGGTGTGACACACAATGAACGTAGATTGCTTTTGGGTACAGTTGTTTGATCTTAGCTTGTACGCCGTTGAACTGTCCACTCATAGTGCTAACGCCATCATACCCTTGACCAACCAATTTTTCCATTTCAAGACCTAGTTTTGTACATTTGTCTAAGATAACGGTTGTAACGCCTTCGGCAATAATGTCAATTATAGGTGCAAAAGTAAGGAAATCTTCATGAAGTGTGTTTTGTTCATCAACAAAACGTACAGATAAAGACAGCTGCTCTGTACCCGATACATCTCAAGTTTCGTCTGCTATAATTGTAAAGGCACCAGATGCGTTTGCTTTCTGTACAATTTTGTTTTGAATAATTTTTGAGGAAATGTCTAACATTTCATTTTGTATGGAAGGACTCACGTAGGTTGCGTTTTTTGGAGAGTTAAGTAGATGACTTTTCAATTTCTCGTCTCCACTATTTGCTCTAAATCTCAATAGAGCTCTAAGTTTTCCATCCTTGTGATGTGGATTTTCCAAGGAAACTGGACCGTAGTTTTCAGGATCGGGTTCCTTGGCTCGTAAAGGAAGCTCATTTTCCCCACAAAAAATGACCGTTTCAATTATAGGTTTCAGGGCTTCTCTATTTTCTGCAACATGTTTCTTTCTCTGTGTGTCAACTTGAGAAGCAATACTGTCAGTTTTCATTCTTATAACATTCAAAAAGTGTTCAGCAGAAGCAGCGCATTTTTTGTGATAGTGAGCATCAGAGTGAGCTTGAAATTTTTCCAACTCATTTTGCCATTTTGTATATGGCAAGCTAACTAATGAGCCTTTGCTTTCGTGACTCCCTTTTCCTACACTTTCGGAACAAAATGCTACACAATACTTACAAAAAGCTCCATTTAACAATTTTGAATAAGACAGCCACGGGTATTTTACGAGCCAGTTATGTTGAAACTTTCATTTTTGACCGCCTGCCATAGTAGCTGGAAAACCAAAATTTTCATTTGGTATGAATGCATCAAGCAATGCTTTACGCCTCAATTCATCCATATTTTTAACAGGAAATGAAGAAAAAACTAGTTCTGAAACCTTACCAATGTCGTTTTCAGAAACCTCGCCATATTCTTGCACGTGTGGCTGTGAACCAGTGTTTTTGGTAGTCTCATTCTTGGTTTGAACTTGCACACAACTATCACTGTCACTGGCAGAGCTTTCATTTCCTTGTGTATTTGTTGAGGCAGAAGTCGAAGCTTCATTTTCAATTGATACTTTTGTTTTTGTTTGTTTAAAAAAATAACTCGCAGATGTTTTCACGTGACGACGTTTCATTTTATTTAAGATATAACCGCACTATAGATACTCAGTACCAACAAACTAACAGCACTGTTACACGCACAGCACAGTGTAATACACACTGACACCACACAACGTGAGTTGTTGTTGGTCTAGACTACAAAACTGTAATGCAAGCGCAACAAATGTAATATGACGACTGACTGATATGTCACTGTGACTGTGAGTAGAGCCGCTGAACATTTCGTGTAGCGACGCGTCCGTACAGTCAGCCACAGAAGCGACGAGTACGTACAGTCAGCCACAGAAGAGCTCTAATTGTCCGTTTGCGTGTTTGTCGTGCGCCAAATAACCTCTCTCAATAGTTCGGTAAACTAACCAGCAAAGCAACAAAACTAAGGTATTTTAAGAAGGTATTTTTTTATTTTTTACCACAATTGCGGGGGTATGAGAGGAAAAACTATATCTGGACGCCAAATCATGCCATTTTAATGTTCGTTTCTTAACTGAAACGTGGTTGAACGAATCTTTTCTTAATGAGGAGATTCTCGATGAAAACTGGACTATTTTTAAAGACGACAGAGATTTTCATAGCACAGGGCAATCACGTGAGGAGGTGTCTTGATTGCAGTGCATAAGTCGTTTTTCAGTGAGTCCATAAGTACAGTCTCTAACAATTCTTACCAGCACAAAATTGTCCGCATCAAAATCGCAAATGTAAACTGGTATAAAGGGGCTTTTTATATCCCTCTAAGATCTACTGAAGAAGTTTACAGTAGTGCAAGTGATGTAATTTCTTCATTAACTGCTTCCACCAATGAAGAAGACATAATTATCATCACCGGGGATTTAAACCGACCAAATCTGACATTTATGGTCGACGAATCTGATAGTGGTCTACTCCCAGTCAATCTTCTCAACAGTATAGACTTCAACATTATTAGCACCCTGTATGGCAGTGATTTGCAGCAAGTTGCTTCGACCCCCAACCTTCATGGTAATTGGTTAGATCTCATATTTACTAATGCATATGACGAAGTTGTAGTGAGCCCAGCAAGCGATGCGGAACATTTATATTCCAATAACCGCCACCATTTCGCAATTTCAGTTGAATTAACTACTACGGATAGCGCATGCCATCTTTCGTAAAATAATTGTATTGTATTTGACTTCCTTAATGCCGACTATGATAGCATTTGCAAACATCTCCACAATATTGACTGGACTGGTACGCTTTCAACGTTAGATACAAACGACGCAGTAGATTGTTTCTACAATATTTCCATCGACGCCGTTGAGAGATATGTACCCAAAATTAAAAGGAAAAATAAGTTTTCTGAGCTTTGGCTTGATGGCGATTTGCGCCACTTGCGAAATCAACGGAATAAGCTCCACAAAATAATTCAGACAAAATCAAATGTTAGCCAAGAAATTAAAAATAAATATGAAGAGCTGGTAAAAGAGTTTCAACTCAAATCTCGGGAAGCATATAATTCGTATGTTAATATTATTGGTGAAAACATTATCCACAACCCTAAAAAGTTCTTTGACTTCGTTAATACTAAACGTAATCCTCAAGGATTTCCTAATTTGTTGGTGTATCAAGAATCAAACTCATGCAATCCCGAGGATATCTGTGAAATTTTTCCAACCCATTTCCAATTGTCCAACTGACTCTTCATCCTACAGATCTTCTTCAGACATAAATTCAGCATCTCCCATCGAAGAACTTGGCATTTCCGAAGATGATATATCCAATGCAATAGAGACGCTTGATTTAAATTTGATTTGATTTGATTTACTCCCTCCTTGCTTCTTGTTTCACTGTAAAGTGCAACTGATTCCACCTCTGCATATCATTTTTAATAAATCCCTCACTTCTGGAATTTTTCCATCGATTTAGAAGAAATCCCACTTGATTTCAATTTATAAAAATAAAGACAAAGCGTCAGTTGAAAATTACAGAGGCATCACAATACTATCAGCGATTCCTAAACTTTTTGAAAAAATAGTCTGTTTAAAAATATCGCCCATCATTGAGCCTCCGCTGAACGACCAACCGCATGGTTTTCGAAAAAAACCGCTCAGCAGTTACAAATCTCTCGGTGATGGTTTCTAGTGTCCTTTGTGAAATGGAAAAAGGCCATCAAATCGATGCAATTTACACCGACTTCAGTAAAGCGTTTGATCGTGTCAACCACAAAATCTTGAGAAAAAAATTAAAAAATGTCGGTATCTGTAGCCCCTTGTTAGAATGGCTCGACTCGTATCTCAAAAATAGGACGCAAATCGTCAAATTTCAAGGATTTTTGTCTAAAGAAATAAATGTTTTCTCCGGTGTACCTCAAGGCAGCCATCTTGGTCCCACACTTTTTAACATCTTCATTTTGGATCTCTCTGTCATCTTGTCGGACATTCCGCATCTATTTTATGGTGACGATGCCAAGCTATTCAAGGTCGTAACGTCTCCAAAGGATACGGAATTCCTTCAAAACAAGTTAAACTCTCTTTTGGAATAGTCAGAAAAAAACCTACTCTCTCTGAATTTCAAAAAATGTCAGATAATAAGATTTTTCCCTTAAAAACTGTTTAAGACCTCGATGTTATTTTGGACAATAAATTACGTTTCAATCTGCATTATGATGAAGTCCTTGGTAGAGCCAATAAGCTCCTTGGCTTCATCAAGCGTTGATCCAAAGAATTTCAAAATATTTGGGTATCGAAAACATTATATCTCTCCTTAGTACGCCCTGTTCTTGAATACGCATGTCTTATTAGGGGTCCTGTTTTCAACGTTCATATTGACCTACTCGAGTCTGTTCAAACGCATTGTATGATCCGAGGAATTATGAAGTTCTACCCTCCTATGAGCTTAGGCTGCGAATTCTCAATATACCATCACTTGCTTCCCGTAGAACTATGATAACTTGTTGTTTCGCTTATGATGTCCTCAGAGGCTCGATTAAAATACCATTTTTAACTGATAAAATAAAAGTGCATGAGCCATTGCGAGTCACTAGGCAATCTCGTCAATTAGTTGAAGAGCGGCATAATACAATCTTTGCAGATAATGAGCCGATTAACAGGTGTTGCAAAAGGTTTAACTCACTTAGTGCACATTACTCCCCAAATATTTCCAGAACCCATTTTAAAACTCTTTTATCAAATGTCCTTTCATCTTAATTCCATCACGCACCCTACCCTCACAACATATTTTATTGTAATAGCACATTGCATTTGTCACAATTTTTATATTTATAAATTAATTCTAAATTGTACTATTAAGAAATTATTGTGAATTTTTTATTATAAAGTTTTTTTTTTATATTTCTTGTACCAGTGTCTTGCTTGGCTAAATAAATAAATAACACGGTCTTAGAATCCTACAATACTCCCCTTAACTGGGAACGCATATCATGTTGTTTAACCCTGCACTACGCTGATAAACAAAATTTGGGAACTCTTGAGTACCAAATGACCTGTTTAGTGCAGGACGGCGATATTGTTCAACAATTTTACCAGGCTATTCATCACCATCTGTCCTTAATACTGAATAAGATCTCAATTATGGAAAAAAGTAGAGAGGCCATGAATATAATGGTTCATTCTTACAGAGGCAAAGCCCTTGATACTTTTATCAGGGGACTTACCGGTGATCTACCAAGACTCCTCAGTATGAAGGAACCTATTGATCTTCCGCAGGCCCTTCGGTTATGTCTAAAACTTGAAAATGTCAATTATAGGGTACAATATGCCAATCGTACCCAAAATATTACCCGACGCATGAGGAGTAATACACCTCCTCTAGCGCCACCAAGAAACAAACTTATGCCGGCACCTAGAAACATCCATCCTTTTGATTTAGTGCGCCATTCGTAGCCTGTTCAACAACGTTCACACCTAAAGCACTACCAACCAAGGCAACAGCCCCAACACAACTCTTACTCTTCCAACCAATATTATCGCCAGCAATACCCAATACAATATCAGGCACCACCTCCCCCCAGAATTTCCCCGAAACCACAGCCGCGGCCTGAGCCCATGGCTATAGATCACTCCATACGTTCAAGAGTGGTTAATTGTCAAAAAAAACCTTCGCCTAGACCAATGTTTGCTGCAAAGAGATTAACTCCCTTCCAGGGACCAAATCCTCAAAAGCAGCAACGATCGTTCCACATTGATGCTGAAAATGGTCTAGACGAGTATAACGGGGCTCTTATGAACGAAGATCAAGCTAATGAAGAGACTCTTGTTGACTATATGGGACTCGAGGGGAGTTCTATTGACCAAGAAAACCTGTGTCAAGAACCAGACCTGAAGGAGGAGGCTGATAATCTACAAAACATCCATTTTTTAGCTTGACGAGCTCTTCGCTCCCTTATTTCGAATATGTAGCGAAGAGCGGTAATATCTTTAGATTCCTAATAGACACTGGGTCAAACAAGAATTATATTCAACCCAGCTGTGTAAAGTTTTGCATCCCAAACGATAAACCATTTTTCACTTACTCTATAGGAGGCAATATTAAGATCACTCATCACGCTGTCATCAACCTATTTGGCCCCTCTGTATCACCATTTAAGTTTTTCATTTTACCGGCGCTGAAAACATTCCACAGTATTATTGGGAATGATAGCTTAAAGCAACTTAGGGCTGTTATTCATACCTCAAAAAATTATATAAGAATTCTTGATAACATACGTATTCCAATGAAGCAACGCACATCAGAAGGTGTGAATAATATTGGAATAAGAATACCCCATCGATCTCAAAGACAAACGGGGGAACTATTGAACGTCTTAGAGAAACATCCGAAACAGTTCGCTGAGCCTGATGAAAAGCTCACATACACTACCAAAGTAGAGGCAAAAATACGCACCACAGATAACAACCCTGTCTACTCAAAAACGTATGCATAACCCATGGCACTAAAACCCTTCGTTGAAAAAGAAATTCAAAAGTTGCTAAATGACGGTGTCATAAGGCTTTCTAAGTCACCATATAATGCTCCAGTTTGGGTAGTCCCAAAAAAGATAAACGAGTCCAAGGAAAATAAATACCGACTAGTTATTGACTATCGGAAATCGAATTCCGTTACAATTGCTGATCGTTACTCCATACCGGAGATAAACGACATACTTTTCAACTTAGGGAAAAATAAATTTTTTACTGTAATTTATCTAAAAAGCGGTTTCGACCAAATACCGTTGAGGCAAGCCAGCAAAGAAAAAACTGCGTTCTCCATCAACCACGGAAAATATGAGTTCAACCGGCTCCCGTTTGGATTGAAGAATGAACCCATGACATCCCAACGAGCGGTTTATGACATTCTCTAAAAATATATTGGGATTGAGTGCGAAAATTATATTGACGGTAGCATAATCATGGGAAAGGATGAAAAACAGCACCTCAAACATATCGATTCCGTATTCGTTACCCTAGAGGAGGCCAATCTTAAGGTTCAATTGGACAAGTGCGAGTTCATGAGGACCGAAATTGAGTTTTTGGGGTTCGTGATTTCAAGTCAGGGCATCAATACAAGCCCAAAAAAGGTCGAAGCACTAGCAAAATTTCCTCCGCCCATAAACCTCAAAGAGCTTAGGTCCTTCCTAGGCATGTCTGGGCATTACACACGGTTTATTTTGGGTCATGCCAAAACAGCCAAACCTCTTACGTCACTCTTAAGAGGGGAAGACGGCAAAGTATCAAAGAACATGTCCAGCAAAATAAAAATTAGTCTTACCGAAGAGGCATCAAAGGCATTTGACAAACTAAAAAATTCCTTAATATCACGAGAAGTGATGCTCTCATACCCAGATTTTAGTAAATTATTCGAGCTTACTACAGATGCTCCACAATAGGCTATTGCTGCTGTCTTGGCACAAAAGGGCCGCCCAATAACATTCCTATCAAGAACACTGAGCGAAACAGAAGAGCGGTACGCAGCTAACGAGCAGGAGATGTTGCCCATCGTTCTGGCTCTAAAGTCCCTGAGAAACTTCCTGTACGTATCAAAAAAAGTTCATATCTTCACGGACCACCGACCACTCACCTACGCGTTGAGCAAAAAAAAAACACTGACACAAAGCTCAAATACTGGAAAGCAGCCCTGGAGGAGTATGATTATAAGCTTAAATATAAGCCTGGAAAAGCCAACGTCATGGCAGATGCCCTTTCCAGGCCCCCGACGATAGTTCATCCCAAAATTTAATATCTTCCATTGAAACCCCACTTAATGCATTTCGGACTCAGATATTAATTCTAAAAACCGCAAAAGCAACTCGTTTTCAGTTGGAAAAGCCATTCCCAAACTATTTCAAACATACTTACGTAGAACTCCAGTACACCAGGGAGAATATTGTCGGAATTCTTAAGAGATACCTTAACCCTAACGTCATTTATGGCATCAAGGCACCAAAACACGTCATGGAAATTATCCAGGAGCTTTATCCGCTGTATTTCCGAGACTATAGGGAGGAGGAATTTAGTTAAAGATTCCATAAAAGAGCTCACAGGAATGCAAAGGAAAAGCAATTGCAAACAATCGATCAATTTCATTTCCCCATAATGAGTGCCAAGATAAAGAGGATTGTTAAGCAGTGCGTAATTTGCAAGGATAATAAATATGAGGGTCCCAGAACTCCCAGGCCATATCTTTTGCGTTGATATATGCTCAACGGAAGGACACCTCATACTGACAGCCGTTGACAAACTAACCAAATTCGCACAAGCAAGGGAACTCAAATCCAGAGCGATCGAAGATGTGTGCGGCCCACTCCGAGAGCTCTTACTATTTTATGGTATTCCAAAGGTTTGTTGCGAGTGAACAATTACCACCTATGTTATAAACTCACATACAAGCAAGCACATACGCCCATTGTTATCAAAGCATATAATTGTCGTCCAATGGGCAGACGCTAGATCTACCCGCAATTCACTTCATACGTACATGGCAATTCACTTGATACGTACATGGCAAGTTTCACGTACGTTGTGGCCACTGTGAAGCTTCAACATATGGATGACGCGTACATGGCAGCGAGTAACCACAAGCGAGAAGCTGTATATATGAGCAAGCTAATGGAATAGCGATCATGTGAAAGGTTTCGTCTGCCGACTGAGAGCTGCGGCGAATCTAGGGGCGAGAAGCTTTCCTCGCTCATATGCAATGTATTTCCCTCAAGCTGGCTACGATAATATCGTAATATTGCAGAATGGCTCTCAGCGTCTACAAATTGATAAGATGAAGCAGGAAGAGAAGTTCACAGTAAATGAGAACTCACGTTTTCATCGTCTCAGCGATTTTAGCGGCAAATTGGATCAAAAGCTCGCATTGGATCAATATTTATAGTCGTGGAGTCCTATACCAGGCAGTCAGTCTTGTTCGAATCCAAAAGGGAGCGTGCTGCTACCCTATTACCGTTTACATCATCCAAGTATTCGCGTTTAAGTTTAAGTTGAAAGTGCTGTCCAGTGTCCGACAAAATGGTGAGGGGTGAGGTGTTGGCTTGCGCCGCGATCCTCAACTGGCCCTTTGGCGCTTCACGCCGTGTGGCCACCCCGATCCATTAATACGACAAGTTGGTTCCTTCTTCAGGCTAGCTGATAGGTAGAAGTTTAATATAATTAGTTAAGTGAAAATGTAATAAAATTCATTCTCTAAAGTTAATCCTCGTCTTTTGTTGTTCTGGTTTAAATGGACAGAGTAGCAAGTAAGTGGTGTTGCAGCGAGTTTCTCTCTCCGGGAGCCTTGATGATGTATATAGGATACACATCAAATGAGCTCCCAGCTCATACCAGTATACATAGGGTATACTGGTTATGTAACAATATAACTTACCATGTACGTATGCAGTGAATTGCCATATACGTGTGAAGTGAATTGCGGGTTGATCTAGCGTATGCCCATTGGACGACAATTATATGCTTTGATAACAATGGGCGTATGTGCTTGCTTGTATGCGAGTATATAACATAGGTGGTAATTGTTCGCGCACAACAGGTTATTGTGATAGACGGTGACAAATCATTGAATTCGGCATCGATCGGAATAACTGTCTATAAAACACCAGCTTATAAAAGTGAAGTCAATAGGCAAGTTGAAAGATTTCATTCCACCCTATCAGATTCAAGAGGTGTCTTAAAACTGACGGCACTCATAAGAACTTCCAGGAACTATTGGAAAGGTCCGTGTATGAGTACAATTACAGCGTTCATTCAACCACCGGGAAAAAAACCCATAGAGAGTTTTTATCGCAGAATAGTATCCAAAAGTCCCGAGCAGTTAGAGAAATCCCGCAAGGATAATATAGAAGCTATTAAAAAGAAACAAGACCAAGATTTAAATTTTCACAACAAATATAGGCAGGTCATAAAAGATTATGAAATAGGACAGGAAGTATACGTTAAGATAAATAAGCGTAAGTGGTCAAAAATAAAAACTAGACACAAAAGGGAGTTAGTGAAAGAAAATAGGCCAACCACCATTTTACCTGAAGCAGGCAGAACCATACATAAAAGTGACATTGGGAACTGATTCTCTTTTCAGGTTCCTATTCAAGCTAATTGATGCGGACATCCAAATTATAGACTAATCGAATTCCCTGATTGCGACACTCAAAACTGGAACTGCAAAAGTCCAAAATGGAAGCTTCAAGCTCATGCATACACTCCAAACGGACCAATACAACCATTTCTTCAATAACGTTTCAGCCCTACTTGCAAACCACATCCCGGAATCCAACCCATTCTGTTCATTGCTGTCCCACAAAGCCCCGCAAACGAAAAATCTTCTGGATAATATTCAATTTAGGCCAAAGAAAACTAAAAGATCCTTAAACTTTATTGGATCCGCATGGAAATTCATTTCGGGAAATCCAGATCTTGACGATCTTATTTTGCTGACAGGAAAGGTGAATGAACTTTTAGAAAACAGTAAAAGGCAAGTGCTTATAAACAAAGAAAAAATTAAAAGAATACACCAAATTACTAATGTTATCGATGAAATTTTATACATTTAAAAAAGGATAGAGTTATCAGAACTACTTTAGCCCTAAGCACAGAATATAAGTTAAGAATTTTAAAAGAAGAATTGATGAATATTGTAGAATCTATCCGATTAGCGAAAGCAGAATGCAACATAACGAACGGTCACCATATTTCCATTGTCGAGGAAATTGCTACCGATACCATATTGCTCAACAACTTCAATGAAAAAATGGAGGTAAATGGATCATTACAACATCTTCCTGGAACCTTTCTCATCAAACATGAAAACGTAACGATCAACATCAACAACAAGACTTACAAATCTAGAAAAACAACCAATATACAACTACTACCACCGCTTTGGGAGATATTCCCCCCTCGAACTGATTAAAGAGATGCATATCAACAACACGAAGCGATTAAACCTAATGAATCCAAGCAAAGAAACAGATCAATATATAATTTATAGTTGAACCACAATGATCCTAATAATACTGACGTCATCAAAAATAGTTACCTACCTAAGAAATAAGAGGAATTCGAACGTTATTATTAAAGTAGCTCCAACCACCCCAAGGAAAACCAATTCTGATCTGAATCTCCAATCACAATCATCCTTACAGGAAGTGAAACCATTAGTCTTCACATCCTTACCAAGCCTGTCAGAATATACCATAACAGAATTATAAACTCTCCGAGCATCTACTGGATACCGTTGTTTTAATGCTGAATGAGGGCATTCAACTTAAGAGGGGAAGAGTTAAGGAACAAAATGCAAGCAAGTCTAAATTCAATTACTCGCAACTCTAAATTCCACACAATTTCAAATCCAAATACCTACAGTTCAAAAATACAACGATCCAATTGCACCTATAACCTTGAGCGAGACATTCTTGAAGGCATGGGAACGGCTGAGCGGCATCCGGCAAGTCAAGTTGGATTGTATCAACTCCGAGGTGTTATATAGATTTTAAGTTCAACATGTAAATTACTCTTAAGACGACGTTTGAATTAAATAAACATATATTTTTTTAAGGAGTGCCGCACCCGCGTAGTTAATTTATACTCAGATAATATCCAAACTCAATCCACCCTCCGGGAAATTCCGAACACTAGCCAAAGAGCGACCATAAACCTTCGGTAGCAGGTAGGTAGCTAAATACTGACGTGAGTATTGGCGCGAATATAAACATGTGCTTCGATGAGAGATTTCAGGATGTAGTAATCGAGTAGGTATGGCTCAAAAAGCCAGCGTGCGAGAGTTTGTCTCGTTACAATCCAGCCGGAACAGGTTTACTTCATGAGGACTTTCCATTTCCTATTTACTACGTCGGTGATGATGAAATTGTTGATTGTTATGAAAAATTCAATAATTTTGATATGCCAAATCAGAAATATCGATAATTATGCGGCATTCAAGTGAATGCGCTAATGTCGGCAGCTGTGACCTCAGAAGTCTGCATGCGTCGAACAACTGTGACAAATAACTTAGCTCCGACAAAATTTTGCGATCCCCTAAGTGGTAGAAATATTTACACAACTCTTTTCCCACGAAAGATTGTAGACCCTGCTGAAAGAAAAGTGGATAATTCCGAAAAGTTTATTGTAGCTTCTGCACGATTAGATACTGCTTCGTTTTTTCGATGGAATAGGACTTGGAGCAATGGATTCTCTCGTTTCATTTTCAGCTGTAGTGAGCATAGCAAATTTATCATACACAATCATTAATGGCCCAAAAGAAGGTCAGAAAAACTTTTTATTTATGCTGTTCAACGGGGAGTCGTATGATTACATCGGATCACAACGCTTCGTATATGATCTTCAAACGAAAAGCTTTCCATCGAAAAACACACATACAGATATCATCACTTTAGATAATATTGAGTTCATGATTGATATAGGAACATTAGATGATCTTCAAAACATAACAATATTTTCAGTTACTGATTTCCCATACAAGCAAAATTTTATCGATTCTCTTCATGATTATAATAGCAAGTTCAGTTTGGGATTGAATATCTCAGAACAACAAACATTAAATCTACCTCCTACATCCGCTCAATCGTTTCTTCATGAAAATGTTTCATTTCTAGTGGTAATTGTTTCGTCAGCTCCAAAAAAAAAATAAGTTTTATCACTCTATTTATGACGATGCCACGAATATTAAATTTACCTACAAAAATACATCACGAACAAGAAATGGATCAAGATACTGCTCGCGAAGTGTGGTTGAAACGGAAAATTTAAGCTGACCGATATTCACGCAGAACTGGTTATTACGTTGCTTAAACGGATCTCGTCAAGATGGAAATGAAGAGAAGAATGGATTGGGGGAGTCGCGAAGAAACCTCCGTGACGAGAGGACAAATCTTGTGGGAAATACGTGCGTGCGGCATCTGCCAAATGACTCAAAATTATATATTTTTTCCTTCCATCACCTCTAACTTGTAGTTGCCGCGGATATTTCTATTTTAATCGCAAAACGTTTTTTTTACACAAGTCGCCATTCATCGTCACGGAAAATTGCGCAGAAGGCACGAAAATATTGCCTTTTTTCGGTATCGTTATTCATTATTCCTTAAGCGTTTCATGAAATATTTAAATCACCTCGTTGCAAAATCGCTTAGTAACCTTTTCTTTCCGCCCCATTTCACGTTATTTGAACAGTCACCTAACTGTGAGAAAAATTTAATTTGTGTTGAATACGGGAGTGTTCTTTTCGTGCGGAGAGATTTCAATTTGTTCCCGATTCAGGCAGTCGTCATCGTAAGAAGCACTTGAAGGCGAATTTTTTATTACATTCGAGGTGGAATCATGACAGCTTTCTCATAGTGCAAAGGAAATAGTGAAATCCGCAAAAATGAGCGGATTTTTTATTTTGTCTGAACACTTATAGCCATCTCCGGGGAAAACAGTTTTGGGTTCGTCCTGGTTGTCGTTGATTTCGAATATAGGCAAAAATGAATGTGGAGAAACTAAAACCAGTTTTGGGATAGAATGTCAAACTGTAAGACGGAATCGTAACATGAATGATGGGCTTTTTCAGACGCAGCGTTAAAAGCGAGCGTTAAACAGGTTATATGGGCAAGAAGAGTGAGAGGCGTTGAGGGGATCTGATGGTAAAAACAAGCCAACATTTTTTAGGGTGAACGAGCGTAACGCACATATACAAACGCATTTTGTTGATCATTTGGTGGCGGAAATTTTATACAAACGCCGGTAATCATTCCGAATTGAACATACGGTGAAGAAGGTAGTCGTCATGAAACGATTGCCTTTCTTTAATTTGCGTGCAAAAATGGATGCTGGAAGCAAGAAGCTACGCGTTATTTAATAAATTTATAAAAGCGGAGGCCATGTTCGATTTAAGGAAACAACACGACGAATATCACGATTTCAATAAAGTTAAATTGCCTATTGTGAATCCATAGAAAATTAACAGTACGCATAATCTTCATAGAATCACATTATGATAAGCAAGTTATGCGACTAAAAAAGGAATTTAAAATTGGAATATATTTTCAGAAAGCGGAAAAACACGGAGGATTCAAATAAATCCAAGAGATAAATTTGAATCGACAAACTTTAACAATCATAAAATACATTTTTCATTCCAGTTTTTATTACCTCGGGCACACTTCAAGGCTAAAACATAAATTCTCAATCGCTTATCTCTCTGTCTTCGCTCTCATGTTGTCCGCACGATGTTTAACGATCAAATGACCCTTTTGACACATACACTCGCAAGACGTGTATCGTATACAAAAATAGGTTGGCTGAACTATGCAACGTGTAAACATAAGGACGTAAGCGCGAAACCTGTTTGGATATGGGTTTTTACCATTCCCGTGTGAAAGAGCCCAATGGAATCATTGGAATAAAGGTGTGCTAGAGGAATATAACGGAAGGGGAGTGCAAAGGTTTTGCAATATGGATATAGGCTTGTGAAATCAAAGAGAGATTCGAAATTGGAAAAGAAAATCAGTTTTCCTGAGTACATCGAATAAAAATCTAAATCGTGTATTTAATCACTACAGAGATGTTAAGCCGTACAATCATTCTCGAATAATTATCCATCGCGCAAATGTTGATTACATCAATGCAAACCTATTTTCAACGCACGGACCGTTGAGAGAAACAGTTGGACATTTTTGGGTAGATAAGTTGGGAATAAAACTCAAAAGCAATTGTCCTGCGCAATAGATTACTACAGAAGAAACAAATCAAAGTTCACATGTATTGGCCAGAATGGATCGGCAGCGAAAACAGGCTTCATTTAAACGCTGTCGGATTGATTGTGGAATATGAAAATATTGAAGACTATGCTAATTATTCGAACGTGTTTAGCTTGTAAACGGAGTCAAATTTGAAAGATACTGGCTTGTAAAAGCGTTAGTGGTCTGTACTGTATGAAAGGAGCATTCAGTTATATTGAAGCTCATTTAGTGCGTTTGTTTAAAAGAAGTTAAATGTAAAAACTTTGTAGACTGCCCAAAAGTGCTGATTTAAAGGAAACATCCAATTTCGCTATTTCAAACTCTAAGTGTTTACTAAGAAAATAGAGTTTAGCCATAATATAGACACAAACGCATCAACTTCAGTGTTTCAAATATGAGCAAAGATTTTGCACTTTTCAGCTCAGGTGGTAATGAGTTATAGACTTCCGCGAACAGTTTAACTAGATCAGGTTGCATTCTGTTTGTAACGGTAATGTGGCTGACGGTGATTCAATGTTTTACGAGTTGGGCTTCAGCAACGAAAGAGAGAAGCCAACTAACACAGCGAGCGTAACGAGTTGGATGGCAATTGTTAAACGCAAAGCGAATTATTGATACCTTGTATGTGTGGAAATAAGTTTAAACGAAGGGGACAGAAGATTTCACTAGAAAAATGATGAGAGTATATAGAAACAATCTTAGTGTGATGATTGGCGTTTCCTCATTCCTAACATTGAACAAATTTATACAATATAGAAGATTAGGACAGGATTCCATCTTAATCAATCAGTACACACACACAACACACAAATTCAAGCAGTGTGATTCCTGCCTAACTGATAGGACCTTTTTAAGTGCTATTAATTTCATTTCATGTTTTCATTAATAATACTCGAAGTTTTCATTAATAATAATAATTGTAACTTTTTTTGAATGTTAATATCTATCGCTATTACCATGAATAATCTCCAACCAGATGAAGGCAACACCGTATAACCTATCTTCTCGAGCGCTCGCGGACATGTAGGTGAGTACACCCTTTGTTTTGAATTAACTTTATTTTTTTTGTATATTAGTATTTAAATGTTATTAAACACATGTTGTTCGTTATTTACTATACTGCCTAAATTTCAATTGGTCTCTTGCGCTAAGCAAATGAAAAAGCACATGAATAAAAGAAATTAGAATTCATGTTAGAGTGAATAAATCTTACACAAGAGAACGGCGCAATTATTTAACTGCGACGTATGCTGAACACTGAAATTATTAAAGTAAAGATGGAATAATAATGAAGAATTTGTTTATCGTCGAGTTATGTTTATAGAATTTTTGATTATATAGAAATAATAATGTTTGAGTAAATTCCAATTTTGGTCTTTCCTTTCCGACAACTCTGACCGGGTATAGGACTCGGTACGGTGGCAGGCTGCCCCCTAAAACCATGAGCCAGCCGCCGGGTACCATTTAATCCTTTTTTCTTTGTTTCAGGTGACATCGCGGGTTGAGTGGCCCAAGCAGAGTGCCTCTTTATGGCATAGCGTTATGCAATCGAATTGTATAATTCTATGGCATAAATTGGTCACCGGGGTACTCCCCTTCTGATGGGAAAGTTTATACAAGTCAAGTTGTATGAGTTTTCCACTCAGGAGAGGAATACCTGGCCACTGCAACAAAATATGGATTTATTCCGGTTGGGTGGGTGCGAAGGGGCTCCATCACTACCCGGTTGCCCTTCTTTCATTTGTGGGCCATGAGCTTCGTCGGGTAACGACGAGGTTACCCCAAGTCCGCGTTTTTTTTCAGGTTCCACTTGTTCTCGGAACAAGTACTTTCTCTCTCGGTGTAGTTATCTACACTTTTTTGCGACTTCGGTCGCCTCGTGATAGATTGACCACCAAATTCGTGAGTGCGAAATTTTTTGTAGGGGGCCTTGTGCTGGGGAAATGAACCCGCCCCACGACACCGCAATGCTAGCCTGCCAGCGCATTCACGCGTCCCCAAACGAGGGCATCCTCGGCAGATATTTTCATCTTCTTCTGCCGAGGCAGCAGAACATCGCTGCAGTCCTTTATGGACTTATGAAACTTACTAATTCACTACAAGGATTACCCGATCTCAAAAAATGAATAACTTTGCAAAAAATCCAATTCGTTCTATGCAGTCTTTTAGTTCTTTATTAGGATCTGATAGCACTCCCATGTTCGAATTTTATTTGCTTTTCGTTTTGTTTTTTGTATACGACAGCCCTCAGCTCAGCTGACGTGCCCGGGCTCAGCTGAACGACCCCTGGGAAAATTCAGGAAGTGTGCAACACAGGATAAATGGAAGGTGTGGATACTATATGAATGTACTATGGGAAAAAGTGGTTCCCATGCAATTGAAATCGATGCTAAACCCTATACATATATTGCCGTAACAAACAACCCGATGTGTCCGGTCATTCGGTTTGATAACAAATGACACATGAATGATATATAGAACAACGATTTGAGCTATATTTTATCATAGCTCTGTACATAAAGCCTTCAAAAATTGGCTTAAGATGAATAATTATACGCTAAATCCTAAGTAAACCATTAAGTTGAAATACTCACATTCTAAAATGAATAGATAAGCGATTACCATCAACACATATTATCACCTGAACAACTTGAGCACCCTTCATGAAATTCTAGTAAAATCTATTCAGCATCAAACACTCTCAGCTTGTGCTCAATTGCGAATATTAACCTTTGAGAGATGCAATAAACAGATTGAAAGAAATCAACTTTTCCAATTCTACATTTACACTCTCTATTAGCACAAATAGATTGAATCGATTCAATCTGAGCAAAGTCGAATCATGTGAATAGTTTAAAATTTGCGCATCGATAAACATCCACTTAGCCACCATCTGCACCCAATCATAGCATACTCCATTTGTTGGCTGAAATAAAAATGAAATCCTGGAAACATGTTACGAATGCATTCATCGTTCACTCTAATCCAACCTTCTGATAACCTCTTGAGGATATGTGCAATAAAATAACGAACGAGAGCAGCATTGCATCTTTTACAAGCTCCCTTAGATCGACGATTTTTTTATTTTAAGGATTTAGAGTGGAAAACGCTTGAAACAAAAGTATATTGAAATAATATTTTTGATATTGATATGAGCTGGAGTTCCTTTGGCGTAAAAGGGTATCAATATTTTTAATAGAAAGTTCAACTTAGAAATATTTCAAATCCTGTGTTACCGCATGTAGCTTGAAGGAAATTCTTCTATCCAGATGACGACAAATGCGACCAATAGATGCCCAAAAGTCATCACATCTTAGATATATATATCCTTAAGACTGAGCTCATTGTCAGCAAAAAGTTGACGGATCTTGCGTCTTAGAGTGTATCATTTTGACCTCACGATGACAAAATTGTAACACCTTACAGACAATTTTTTTAAGGTCATAAATTATGAAAGTAGATTCTAACATCCGACACAGTGCCGTCTGGCCATCTTCTAAGTACTGTGCATATCCCATATTTTGTGAATTCGATTAGCTCCAGAGAAAAGTCATTCCAGCGTGGATCAAAAAAGGTGATATAACGAGTCCATAAGATAAATGAAGAATGACTTATTTCGCGAACTCGTCTAAATTAAGTCATACTTTAGTCAAAGTTTCCGAAACGTGCAATAAAAGGTGTTTGATGAACGATGAATAAAATTCACTACATTTAACGTCCCATTGGAGATGCCGGGGGGTCAGAGGTTGACTTTTTAAATTTTTTAAAGCTTGAAAACAGTATATCGTTGGAAAAAATTTATTACAACCAAAATTTAAGCTAATTAAATTCCTATTAGATGGTATAATAAATTATATAACTTCTTCGTAGCACTACAGCCCCTTTTAGGCTTCGCTTCCTGCAAATAGCGCCTCCAACTGTCTTGGTCTATTGATTGCGTCTCCAATTTCGAAATTTAAGCAGCGATGAACCGTCTTCGTCGACCGAGTCAGACCAGCGTTTCCACGACTTCTCCACTGATCGCCGGCCTTTCACTTCTGACGAATAATTTGTTTTGGTTATCACTTGTTTGCTCATACGATTCATGCGGCCAGCTCATTGCAGCTTCTGCATTCCTACAATCGTTGAGACCTTCGGCTCGTCAAAAGTTTCATACAGGTTGGTTGTATCGAATTCGCCATTGGTCCCCGGCTAGCTTCGCTCCGATTATTCACCCTAGGGGTCGTTGCTCAAAGGCGTTCAATATATTTGCGGATGCTTAGGTTGGGGCCATGTTTTACACACATAGCATAGCACAGGTCTTATCACAGATTTGTATTCTTAGAGCTTTGTTTTCCTGTGTATGCAGGATGTCTTCAAGATTGTCAAACCTGAATAAAATATTTTATTTGCGAGCTATATTCTTCGACGTATTTCGTCTCTTTCATCACTTCTTCCCGTTATTTTGGCGCATAGAGTAAACTATACAATGATTGATATTCTAAGCGAAAAGTCTTATAGTCCATTTATTTAAAAATATATATGACAAATTACAGAATATTGTGTGAAAGTATGGGCATTGGTATATTTAGACTAGTCATTGTCACTCAATTTTTCAACTATTGGCATTCAAAATAAATATCAGTTTTCGACTTATAATGATTAAAATGAAAATGGTTCCTACCAGAATTCAGAGCATAACAGCAAAAACTAAGTTTTAAAATAAAAATTTATCTTATTCAGTCTGAATATTTGATATCTTTATCATCTGAATTGGAACCTTTGTTTAAAAAAGCAAGAATTTTTCTACCTGAAGATATATTTTCTTCCGTTTAATATCGTCTTTAACTTTATTACTCCTTGATGAAGTAGAGCCGTGTTCACCTTTTGAATTATCTTTAGTTGATATTTCTGCACTCCTTTCTTTACGGAACTCAGACGTTCCAGCCTTATTTTTGAATTTTAAATCTGGTTTCGCTTAGAAGGCAATATTTTTTTTACACACGTTAAGCGTGACACGACCAAACAAGTCCGAGTTCTGATTGCAACTGATTTATTCTCTTCAAATAAAGTATGAGTACATATACCTTTATATGACATTCCTCCCACCGTATAATAAGGCGATACATATTCAATTATGTAAATTTTATCAATATTCGTTTAAAGCAAATAGCGAAGTCAGAAATCAAATGTAATTCAAAAAATTTTAAAAGTACTAAATATTCAAGCTGAATGAATTCAATTATTAATATTAAGAAACACATTAAGGATGTATCAAATTTTCATTGGTAAGCACTGCTTCTGTAACGATCTGGCTCTCTGCGAATACGGCTGTTTCGTCTCCGTTAAGAGGGCAGTCCCATATTTTCTATCACAGTTTCTTGAGATCCGACATGATGTGTGGGAGTACTGGTCATAATAGGCTTTGTCTTTTCAACTTTTATTGGTATATTTGGTGAGATCAACAAGTCTGGAAAAATGTCGTTTTTACCTACGTCTTCATCTTCATTGCGTTCACACATGTGGTTGCAGTGTCGCCTTCTCTCCACATCGTCAGGAGTTAGTATATGGTAGGAGTACCGATGTATTCTCTCCGTAACTTTCGGTGGCTGCTTTTCAAGTTTTGTCTTGTAATAGAATTGTTACCCTGGTTGGAATTCGCGTATCTTTTTACCTGACTCAATCTCTTGTCTTAGGCTCTTGAGCTGCTTGTCTCTTGCCAGGTTTTAAGTTGTCAAAAATTCCCTTCAGTCATCTGCCAAACATCATCTCAGCTGGAGTTTAACCTGTTGCAGCATGTGAAGTATTCCTATATGTGGACAGAAACTCACGAAGACGCTCCTCTTGTTTTCATTTTTACTGGCTCTCTTTATTGTTTCAAAAGTCTAAACAAAACGCTCAGTGAGCCCATTGGTCCTGGAATGGTATGGTGATGATCTAATTAACGTTTTTTTATGCATCGTGATTTGCAAAAATGTTCGAACTTTTCGGATATAAATTATGGCCCATTACCCGAAACAATGATTTGCGATAATCCAAACGTGGTAAAAATATCATATAGCGTATCACATAGATGTTTGGCTCTTGTTTTTTTGAAACGTCAGATATCGAGCCATTTTGAAAGCGCATCAACAACAACAAGCCACTGCTGATCCTTGTATAGTCCAGCAAAGTCCACATGGTTGTTCCAGTATAGTCCACGAAAACACGGAAAGTTCAGTGCATTGCGGCCTTTATTCCTGGCATGGCCTGCTTTTTTTACAAATGTGTCGATGTTGGCACTAATAAGTGGCTACTAGACATAAAAATGGGCATTTGCACGTATAACAACTATTCCCGGATGCCCGATGTGTAGACGTCTTAGCACGGGTTGGCGAAGTTTGCTGGGTATGATTAGTCTACAATGCCAGGTCAGAATGTTGTCGGTTGTAGCGGTTTGGTTTTTTTGTCATAATACGGTTTAATTTCGTTCGCTACTTCTTTGCTTTTCCAACATGATCGTACAAGCCATAATACTTTTCGTAGCACAGGGTCCTTTTTTGATGCTTTATGTAAAATCTTTTGTGATAGATGTACATCGTCGTACTTACTACTTATCGGATATCTTGTTAATCCGCTGCTCTTCTCTGCCTGCCCGTTCGTCATTATTCGGAACTCGTGATAAGAAATGTGCAACAACGATGTTGACCCCTCTTCTATATTCTATGTTGTAGTTATACGATCCGATGTAGAGCGCCCACCGAGTCAGTCGGCTATTGACCGATTTTGGCAGATTCTGACTTGTGCTAAACAAATGCTGGAACGGCTTACCGTCTGTGATCAGCGTGAATGGAGTACCTCGTTAAAAGTGGTCGAATTTTCTTACTGCGAAAAATATTGCTAAGGCTTCACGATCGACCACAAAATATTTCTGCTCGGCCGTTAGTAAGTTTGCAAGAAGCAAAGGTAATAGGCTCCTCTTTTTACACACCAGTTTTGTGAAGAAAGTCAGCTCTAACTCCTTTTTCAGATGCATCACGTGCTACGTATAGTCGGCGGTTAAGGTCGTATGGCACGATAATATTAGCTTTAACCACCTTTTGCTTTATGTGCTCGAATGTCCGTAATTTTGCAGGACTCCACCTTCATTGTTGTCGTGTTCCTGTTAATGATTGAAAATTTGCACACGTACCATGCCGGTTAGGTATAAATCGTTCATAAAAATTTATTAAACATGAAAAAGATCTGAGCTCCTTTACATTGGTTGATGTTGAAGCATTTGCAATAGCTGTCAATTCCTTCCGTCTCTACTGATCGTATGTCCCAACTATTCGATCGAGGGTTGCATAAATGCACACTTCTTCAGTTTTACTCGAAAGCCTGCTGCACGTAGTCATCGTAAAACCTCTTTTATGCTTACCAAATGCGTGTGATCGTCCTTGCCCCTGATGGCGATATCGTCAAAATATACCGCAACGTAGGGTATCCCTTCTAATAAATTTTCCAAATACTTTTGAAAACTAGCCGGGGCATTTGTGATGCCAAAAGGAAGGCGGTTGTACTGGTAATAACCTCTGTGAGTCGAAACAACTACGAATTCCCTTGAGTCGGGGTGTATTTGCATCCTTTTAGTCAATCGTTGTACACGTTTCTCCACGAGATAATTTGTGTATCAGCAGATCAAAAAGTGGAACTGGATGCCGCTCTGTAAATAGCGTGGGATTAAGTGTTGTTCGAAAGTCACCGCGAATTCTAATTGTATCATCTTTTTTGGTGACATTTACTGTGGGTGTTGCCAACTCTAGTGGTGTATTGTTAGGATCTACGTGTGAAATCACCCCTTTTTCTATAAGTCTGTCAAGTTCAGCTTCTATATTGTTTTTGTAAACCGAATTTTATTGGACGCGATGGTACATGTATAGGCTTCACCTTATGTTTTAAATGAATTTCAATTTGATAATTTTTAATCTTACCGAGTGAGCTCTCAAAAAGGATTTTATTTCCTGAATTATTTTGGATAATTCTCGATCAAGGTTATCGTCATTATATTTCTTTTGATGCTTGGACTCCCTCAGTGACTACACCGCAGACGGAAATTGCATGCCAAACGCTTCACTCTACGGTAAACCAAACAGCAAAGGTTCTGCGTTGTCCAATACATTTACCGGGAGAGTAGCTGCGTATTTGGGAGTTTTACGGTCACAAACGTTTTACCCATAGGTCTCAATTTGAGATTCCCGTATGCTTTCAGTGTTGGGCCCTTAGATAGTGGTGGTGATCCGATTCTCTTCCACAAAGCTGTGCTTATAATCGAGTGTGCTACCTCTGGATCCCAATTCATCGTGTATTTAATGTTGTTGATTTATTCTTTTGTTTCGGTCTGTCGTATACTTTTTGTTGCTACTACTAGTTGTACTGTTTTCGCTTTCGTTTGTATTAGCATGTGTGTGTGCACTTGTGTAATTTAATTGAGCTCGACCACGTTTGATGCAGTGCAATTCAAAATGTCCTCGGATACCGCATTCTTTGGAAATGTTATTTTCTGCGCGGCACTTTTTATGTATTTTTGGCTCATCGCACCGTCGACACTGGTTACTTTGAAGTTTTCTAACTATTCAACGTTTTGCCGAGTCTTAAACGCGTTTCACTGATTCACAACCAGTAGTGTCACTGTCTTTTTCTGCTGCCTCTGGTGCTTGAGCCACAGAGAACACTTCTGCAAATGTTACCTCCACATCTAAGCCTTCATTGTTTTTTGATTTAAGTTCCAGCCAACGTTGTTTTAATTCTATTTCGTGTCGTTTATAATGCAATCCCGTTGCAAAGCAATCACGCAATTGTCGATCGAGCATGTCACCGTTGTAGCCGCAATCTCGGCTTAATTCTTTAAGCTTGTTTGCTTACAACTCAAAAATCTGATCGGAGCGTCGAATACTGTTCCAGAAATTCGTCAACGCCTTAAATCGTGTTGTAGGTAATTGGAATAGACGCGAACATTTTTCTTTAATGGCGTCATATGTCTGCTTCTCAAATTCTGCACTCGCGTCGGCAAAGGCAACTTTCAGCTCGTGAAAAGTTTCTGGCTTAAGACAAGACTATTTGTTGAATTATTGGGGCCCCACATTCAACATTGTTCCTCAAAATAATTTACAAACGTGGCGGCTTACATGTGGGTGTCAAATTTTTTCCACTTAAATCCCCTCATGATGCTTGGTAATTCATATGCTGGATTGATTTCCGGAGTGCTGCCGTCTCGTCGTTTCGAGGTGTTCTCAATCGACAATCCCCGTATTAATGATTGGAAGGCTCCCATGAACGTATTAAATTGTTCTAGGTTCATCGTAAACCGTTTATTTCACTTCCAAAACATTGCACTGCTTAAACCGTAATTATTTTTTCATCCCATCCTCGTCGACAATGTTATGTTAAGCGGACATGACCAAACAAGTCCGAGTTCTGATTGCAAGTGATTTATTCTCTTCAAATATAGTACGAGTACATATACAAGTACATTTACATGACATTATTCATTTTCCTCGGTAGGGTTTTAGGCCAAACCAAAGTGTCCTCGCAGGCAGTTTTTACTTTTTTTGGTGTCGTGCCATCCATAGCAGATATTTCCGCACTAGATGGGCCAGGAGAAATGTCGTCAAATGAAATAGCTCCTTGGCATTTTGTAAAGGAAAACTCAAACTCATTTCATCAAAATATGCAGAATTTGCTTCTCCTTTAGAAGCCCCCTCGATTGCAGATTGACAGGTTGTTTTGGGTTGAGGCAAACAGCATCTTGTAGTAAAGCAATTATTGAATTGTCGGTATTTAAGTCTCGTGATGTGAGATTTTTGCTAAAAATTATGAGAATATCATTGTGCAATAACCATTCGTCTCCTATTTGTATATAATTTTCATTTAAGTAGCATGTTTGCATGTCTTCTTGAATATTGTCAGCATTAAGTTGATGTGCTTCGCTCAAAAACTTGTAAATATTACAAAGAGCAGTGTACGCTGATTCTTTGTGTGGATCATTTGATGCGTTAGTTTCCAGATTTCTCAGAATCAATGGTCTCATTATTTCCTTAAATTTGTGAAACGTCAGAGTTGGACTCTGTTTTCCATTGGCAGTGATAGGAGCATGCGTATTTTGTGCCAAACATCACGAAAAACCGATTGATAGTCTACTGCCTTAAACCCATTTTTAAAAACCAACTTATTTATAAATTTTTTTTATTGCATTTACAAGAATCGGACCAAAATCAACTTTTGTCAAAGTCCACGTGAAGTCAGTTCTTCTCTATTCGAGTACCTCTTTCTTCCATGCATTCTTGATGGGTTTGAATGCTGAAATATCAGCAGGTTGTAGGATTCAAGTGCTATTTGGATAAAGTGCAATCAAGATGATCCCGTTTTGACTACATGATTCACCGAGCTCAAAATTCATGTGACTTTTTTGGCCATCTACAAATAATATGATGGGGAAGTGAACTTTTTGTTTAGTAAGATATGGTTAAAGAATGTTGTGGACATTATGGTTAAATAAACCTGAGCTCATCCACATATTATTAGACCATTCTAAGCCCCAAGAAGAGCGTGCCGAAGCTCTAAAATCGGCTCACACTCTTTTTAATGGGTATATCATCATAAGCGGTGTTATATCACCCCGAGCAGAAAAGGTGAACATGACAGTAAGACACGTTTTGGCTTGTGCGTGGTCAATTTCATACACATTTTTGATTTCTTTTTCTGCCAGCACTTTAGTATTCTTCGGAAAAGGTTGGAAGTTTGTTTCATCTCCGTTTAAATCCTTGTTGAATCTTCCAAAGTACTTTTTAAACCTTGTTCATTTAAATAATTTTCGATTTGCATGAACCATTTCGTAACATTAGACTCTGAAACATTTGCGCTGGTGACCGTTACTGCTTTTGATGTTCTAGTCGCTATTCCTGGGTGATATTTTTCAAAAATCTGATACCAACCTTCTCCAGGCTTATTTTCTTTAAAACAATTTTTTCGTGGATCTTTTATTAAAAAGTGTTCAACACTTATTAAACATCTTCTTTCCTTCGAAGAAAACCTTTTTTGTTGCTAACAATGATCCAGTCAACCAGAGTTTTCTCCTCAATATTTGTTTAAATTGTTGATGGTCCTGATCTAGATTTCACAAATTTTGAACTTGTACGCAACTGCAGCGTAAGTTTTGGAAATCAGAACTTCTTTCTATTTTGAACAGCCTGCATAGTTTGGACCACGTCATCTTTGCTGTACTTTTTGGTATAACTGCCTTTGCTACCGACCTAAGGCATCCTTGAAATTTATATCTGCAACAGCCAAATAAGAAACATGCGTGTCACAAACAAACAATATTTTAAAATTTGATGTATTTTTTTTGTGGTAGGGAGGTGAAGGCATTTACGCCCGCCGAGTCTGGCAGTGTGGAACTCCCATGGAGGCTACCCTTGGACTACCCACTAAACACCTCCCCTGTCAATCTGAGAACCTAGCCTGGAACCGTTTGACACATTACTTCGGGCCAGGTCTCGTTTTGTTACGCTGTGGGGCACCTTCAAGCTGGGGAGTCCCTTTCCTAGCGGGAGGGGAGAGGGGAAGAGGAAATGGCAGAAGAGTGATCCCCCAGCCCCAGCACCTCCAGCTGCTGCGAGTCCCTTTTATATTTTAGGACTGCTCGAGCATAATGTACCACCTGGTTCCATTTGTCAACCAATTCGAGCATCACCGCAACTATATTATCCGGGGTGAGCTCTCCCGTCTCCCTGTAGAGTTCCTTTCGCAGCCTGGCCCATTTGGTACGCGCAAAAAATGTGTGCCAGGCATTGTCCTCCTCTCCTGGGCAAAACCGACAATCGGGAGACCGTGACTTACCGATTTTGTGCAGGTAAGACTGAAAACACCCGTGTCCGCTCAAAAGCTGGGTCAGATAGAAGCCAATCTCACCATGCCTTCGATTTAGCCACGGTCTCACATCCGGGATGAGGTGCGCAGTCCACCTTCCCTTCGTGTGATTCCCCCAAGACTGCTTCCCATCGTTGAGCGAGCGTTGTCTATCCACGCGGACAACCATCTCCCTCGCATCCTCGTTTCAGCGCAGGTAAATAGCGCGGTGCTCTCTAGCAAGGAGGGCGACAGGTATCACGCCTGCAATCACTCTCACCGCCGAGTCGAAGACTGTTGGATACGAAGATGCAATTCTCAGTGCGCTTCTTCTCTGTACCTGTGCCAATCGTTTTCGGTATACCTCCTTGCTGAGAGCGTCGCCCCATACCTCTGCTCCGTACAGTAGCACTGACCCTACAGCACTCATCAAGAGGCGTCTTCTTGATGGCCTGGGTCCCCCTGCGTTGGCCATAAGTCGACTCAGGGCCGATATTCCCGAAGCAGCCTTCTGAGCCGTTGCCCTGATTTGCTCAGAAAAACTCATCTTCGAGTCGATCAGTAGCCCCAGGTACTTCACCGCTGGCTTCGATTCGATTTGTAAATCTCCAATACTGATCATCCTTACTCTAGGGATTCTCTTTTTTGTCAAGATGACCACTTCGGTTTTCTCCAGTGCTAAACTGAGCCCGCGAGCAGTCATCCAGTCCCTCACTCGGCGCATTAGCATACCTAGCCTAAGTTGCGCTTGTTCAACGGTGCGTCTGGTGACCAGAGCCGCAACATCATCCGCATAGCCGACCAAGCGCGACTCATCTGGCATCTCAAGTCTCAGTAGCCCGTCGTAAGACACGTTCCATAGGTCCGGACCAAGGATAGATCCCTGGGCAACACCCGATGTAATTTCCATCCTTCGTTGGCCCTGTGTCGTGTCGTAGAGCAGGTTTCGGTCCATTAGGTAGTTCCCCAAAAGCCGCACTAGATATTCTGGAACTTGAAAAGAGTTTTCCAGCGTGTCCAGAATATCCACCCATCTAGCGGAGTTGAAGGCATTCCTGACGTCGAGTGTCACCAACAGGACGATCCGTCGCTTGGTGCGACTATATGCCTCTGCCTTTTGGACCGCGTTCACCACCTCTGCAATCGCATCAATGGTAGAACGTCCTGCTCTAAAGCCATACTGCCGAGGAGATAGGTCCCCAGCAGCAACAAACGCGTCAGTGAGTCTTCCCTTGATGAGTTTCTCTAGCACTTTCCCAGCCGTGTCTAGCATGCATAACGGGTGGTATGCAGACGGCGATTCGGGATTTCCCTTCCCCTTGCTGACCAGCACGAGCCTCGCCACCTTCCATCGTACCGGGAAAACCCCGTCCCGTAGGCAACCGTTGAATGTGCTGAGCAGCAAGTCAGGGTAATGGTGATAGGCGAGCTGCAAAACCTCAGCTGGGACACCATCTGGACCTGGAGCCTTCCTCGCTTTCAGGGAGAGGACTGCCTCCTCCAGTTCCAGCTGTGTGAAGAGTGGGCACTCGACTGCTGTTTCACCATGGACAGCGTCAACACGGACGGGATGGGCGGGGAAGAGTCCCCGCACTATCGCGTCCATCTTTTCCGCGTCATGTTTACAAGGCTTCCGTGGGGCACCAAGTTTCCCCAATACCAGCTTGTAGCCAAGGCCCCACGGATCCCTATTTACATCGTCCACGAGGTCTTACCAGCATCGGGCCTTGCTCTTGTTAATAAGCCTGCGAAGATATTTCCTGCCAGACCTGTATGCTGCTAGCCTAGTGTCCGCCTCCTCCCGTGTTCGCGCTCGCTGGGCCTCTCGCCGAAGTTTGTTACACTCGCTTCTTTGTTCGGCGATCTCGGTTGACCACAAGTATACTGGAGGCTTACCGTGTCGGGGTCTCCGACGGGGGCATGGGAGACTCGCAAGCAGCTATGATGGTACTCATAGTTGAGTTCACCAAGTCCTTGGCTGTAGGCCCTCCACTCCCTGGTGGAGCTCCCAGCAACGGTGCGCCTGCCGTAAGTACGTCAGCGAACCTCTCAACGTCCATCCTCCCAGTCCTCCATCCGAGGATTGAAGTTTGGGCATATGCACGCAGAGTGGCACTGTCGTGAATCTCAACCGCTATATACTGGTGATCACTAGCCGAGTAGTCCTCTAGTACTCGCCAGTTGTGTACTATAGGTACCAGGGACTCCGAAGCGAGTGTTGCATCGGGTATGGTTCCTACGCAACCCCAGCGGCGGAAAGTAGGGGTGTTACCAGTATTTAGGACAAAAAGCGCTGTTCTGGTCGCCATGTCCAAGATTTGCTTTCCCCTTGGGTCGGATTGTGGCATACCCCATTCAATGGCTCTAGCGTTGAAGTCTCCCCCGACCAGCATGTGGCCCTCTGTGTTCGAAACAGCGTGCTCCAGGGCATCGAGTTTGATTCCCTGAACACCGCACCCACACAAAACCATCCCCGCGTCCGTGGCCCTGCACCTGAAGGCGGGCGCTGTCTCGAACCCAGATGGCCGAGGTACCAGATTTGTCAGGGTACCACGCTTGCGAGTCCTTGTTATGATGTTGCTCGCTCAGCAACAGGAGGTCGGCTTTCCTGTCCCTCGCAAACTGCTCAAGTAGGTCCTGGGCGTTTGTGCTTCAGTGCAAATTGACCTGCAGGATACGGATCATTTGAGTATCGATTTGGCTTTAGTTAGGGCCTCCTTGAAAACCCAGCATCTCCCTGTCCCCGGCTCATGTTTGAGGTCGCCGGGTGCTAGCTTAGCATCCTTGCAAAGAATGCATTTGCCTCGTTCGTGCACTCCTTCCTTTTATGCCCCGTTTCACCACATTTGTGGCACAGAGATCTCCTGTTGGGTCCCCTACAGCCATACGCGGTGTGTCCGTATTCGAAGCATCTGAAGCAGCGGATAGGGATCGCTCTTCTCCGTATCCTACAGATCACCCAACCTATCTTAATTTTGCCCCTCGCCAGGATTTGCTGGGCGTCTTTATCAGCTAGTTCGACAATAGCCATGCGTTGCCCTCTTGTGTTTTCACGTGTCAATCTTGCCTTGACTTCACTTAAGCTGGGGAGCTCCCTCCTAATGGCATCCTCTACTTCAGCTTTGTCCGTGACGCAGTCGAGGTCCTGATTTCCAGGGTGGCCATTGGTTCGAGCGAGGCAACCGTTGCCGCATCTCCAAGAACCTTTTGAACCGCGTCACGGAATGCATCTTTGTTTGTGGCCTTTGGCCCGAGTTCTACCAGCAGGCAACCGGTCCGGGTCGGTCGAACTCCTTTGATGGCAGTTTTAGTGTCGTCTGGCTTGACCGCTCCTTTAATTTCACGGAGGACATCTGCGTAGGTTCGGCCCTTGGTGGGTTTAATAAGCAGTGCCTCTCGCAAGGGTTTGCAATGCGGTTTGCTTTTTGTTTTCTGCAGTATATCGGGGGGTTCTTTGTTCTTCTTTTCGTGGTTGGGCTCTTTGTCTGTTTCTTCTAGGAGTAGCTTTTTGGCCGCTTTTTTCACTGCCTTGTTTCGCACCACATGAAACTCTTCACCTGGAGTGTCAACTTCGTTTATGGTCTCGTCCTTCCTCCTTTTCTCACGGTCGCCTTCAATTGGGCTACCGGCCATTCTTTTGCTGCTACTAGGACCCACTGATGCCTTGAGGGAGAGCGTGTCTTTTTGGTGCTTTTCGGTTGCCAGCTACCTCCGCCTGTAGTGCGTTATGCGGCCAAAAAGCTCCTCCAGTTCAAGAATGCCATTCTTGACACTCTTGCCTATGTTTTTCTGCACTTCGCAGGCAGCCCTCAGTTGTTTGACGATAGTCCCCGCTTTCCGAGTAAGCCGCTCCTCTTCGGCGCGGTCAAGGGCGATTGTGTTATTTAGCGCCACCTCTTGGGAGAGGCCCCCGTTTCCTAGCCCTTTTGCTTCTATCGCTTGGGTCGCGTTTGAAGTGGCGTCGGCCAACGGCAAAACTTCTCCCTCCCCCAGTCTTACACTGGCCTCTGTTGGTGTCGCAGCTTGATCCGGATTGTGTGCGTCTTGCACTGGACGCTCCGGGGTGCGCATAGTCCTTCTACTGCGCCCAAAGGCCGCAATGATGCCAGGTTGCACAACGCACTCTGCCTTCTTTCGTTCGTTAGTCCGTCTGTGGTCTGTCTCCGATGATTTAACCTGTGATGTTGACTTTGACAGTGTTTCTGGGGTTTGCTGCCTCCCCCCGCAATCGCTGACTTGTTTTATCGGTGTTCTTGCCAACAGCGGTTTTTGCCTAAAAGGATTCTCCGTGCTAGCGTCCTGTTAGCTTGTAGTTATATCTGTTACAGAAGCCAAGTTCACCACTTCTATAACATTGCAGTCGCTGGATGACGACGGCCGGGAGCCTGCTCGCTCACTTCACTCTGCCACCGGTACTGGGGATCCGACCCCCTGCACCGTAATTTGGTTCCCCTTGTGGACCTGCATGATTTGGTTTTCTGTCTGGGTTTCCGTTCCCATAGCATTTTAACCTACTGCCAGGATATATGGATAATTGATGACGCCATATATTTCGTCATGTCACAGTGAAGATCATTGACACTCAGGTATTTGTCCTGAGACTCTCCCTTCACTGCCGACGATTGCCCGCGGCTGCTTGTTGGTTATTCGCAGCGAACCTTTCGAGAAAGGTCTTCCCCTATCCACAACCCTGGGGACGCGTTTGGTTCCCCGGTCTGAGGGCACTATCGATAAATCGATAACCAAATTAAAAAATTTGATGTTAAAATCACCATTATGCAAGCGAATTGAATGATTGGCACAACTGAACAACATGGTGATTGGCACCGCTCATCCATATTGTAATGAATAGCACTCTACTTTTATACAATATAATTGTATTGCATTGTATAGTTTTCGCGCTGTAGCTTGTCACCTTTTTTGTGGATAGGGAATATAATTAATGAGCCCCATTCTCCCGGCTTTATTAGTCTTTTGGGCTTTGATGATGGGACGCACTTCATCCTGAGTTAGTGGGGCCAATTGAGGCTCTCCGCAAACATCTGTAGACTCAGATGCTCTGAAGCTGTGTGAAAGATTAAGTAGGCTCTTAAAATATGACGCCCATCTTTCCTTAATCTTGGTTTCATCAGCGATGATATTGCCGACGTCATCACGACAGCGCGTGGGTTTGGGCTGATAACCACGTTTCAGGCTTTTCACTACTTTTTTTTTTGCATGTCTTGTGTTGTTGCTCATTAGAATTACGTATATACTTCTCAATTGGTCGTCATAGTATTCTCTTTCCGTCATTCGAATTATCTTATTTTCTACTGTTCTGAGATTTTCATAGTGTTCACTCGTCGTCCTAGTTTTCGTATCTACGCATACTTTGTACGCCTGATTCTTTTTGTCTAACGCGTTCTGGCACTCATCATCGAACCAATCATTTCTCTTGCACCGGTCTTGATGTCCAATTGTCTGTTCTGCCATGGTCTTAATAGCTGCTTTCACTTCCATCCAAAGTTCGTTACTTGTCTTTAGCGATGTGTCGAGTTGTCGAGGGTCTTCGTGAAATTTTTGCCCACAGATGCTATTTAAAGCCGTTTGATGCCAGATTTTTGCAGCGGGCTGGTCTTTGCTGAATATGCCTCTGATATATGATATCAATAGGTTAATTTGATCAAGTAATGATCTGAGTTACAATTGGCTTCTCGGTATGTACGGACGTCAAGTATGCTTGAGACCCAATGATCTTGGATCAGAACATGGTCGGTCTGGTTTTACGTGTTGCCATCTGGTGATACCCAGGTGATTTTATAAATGCGTCAATGTGGGAAGCAAGCTGAAGATATGACAAGATTTCTGCTGATTTTCGTTAGACAGCTCAACAATTTGGATACGTTGTTCCAGTGTAAGTTTTATCATGATGATGTGTCAAACAATATTGAATAAAGATTACGTTATAGTTTAAAGGGAGTTAGATGTCATCTGTCGAAGAAAAACCTATTGAAAATCAAACCACATAAAGAGTCACCATAAGTAACTGCCACCCTGCGAAAAATGATAAAATCAGATGACCTCCGTCCAAAGTAAAACTCCGATTTGAATCAGATTTGGCACAGTGTTTGATGAGCATATATATTTTCAAATAATCCAAAATTAAACACATTAATTATAAATGACATCCATCGATGGTTAAAACGTAAGCAAAATCCGGTATTTACTTTAATCCTTTCTTCCCAGCACGATTAGTTTAGCCTTTATTTAATCTTCATTTAAATGGTAAAAACGGTTCCTTTGGCTCAAAATATTTCTCTATGGTTCCAGATACAATTTTTTTGGAAGCGACATGCTTCTTTCTTCAGTGGAATATTTACTAAATTACAAACTATTTCTATTGTTCTGTTTATTTAGAAACCTTTAATCACATTTGACTACAAGACTTTAATTACATTTTATTAAATCCAACAATTTTGAGCCGTTATTACCAAATCTTAATTCAACATAAGTTTCCAGGTATTTTTTTAATATTTATAGTTTCGTTAAAATCTAAGTATCCAGTTCAGCATGGAAATAGAAGAAGATGGTAAGATCTCGTTCCTGGACTTATGGATCATTAAATAAAATGAAGAAATTACATTCGGTATTTACTGCAAGCCAACGAAAACACAGAGAACAATACCTGCTTCGTCTCACCATACCATACAACATAAATTAGCAGCGTTCCACCACATGGTCAACTGACTCACCATAGTACCATTTAATGCACAGACATACGACAAGGAATTACGGTATATAGAATAAACGGCGAAGATCAATGGCAACAACATGCACATGATACAGCAAATGATCAGCAAAGAAGTACAACGTAACAATACATACAGCCAGACTACAGTATTTAAGCAGGCGAAGGCACTCAAAAGCATTACAATAGCAGCGGTAATTTTTTCAGTAGCATTTTATAAAATCAAATGGGTCCTGAAAAACAAAGGCATCAAAATTGTGGGTACAAGCAGGACAATACAACTTAAAACAATTCTCGGAAGCGTCAAGGATTCAAAAACCCCTATGGAAGAAGAATGGGATATATAGGATAACATGCACGGATTGCGGAAAAGCGGATATCGGACAAACAAGGCGTCTAAAAGGGATCAGGGTCCAGGAACTCATCAGGGAAGTCGTAAGCGTACTTTAAAAAGAATACAGCACTTTCAGCGACGAAATCAATGGTGGTGAGGCACGTCGTGGAGGAAAACCATGAAACAACAGAGGACAACGTCGAAGTGTTGAATGAGGTGTTAAAACAGTGGAATCTCAACACATACGAAAGCTGGTATATTTACAATGAAGCACAAGAAAAAAGAATGAATGTTGCCGTAAGTAGCTGCCAATCATCTTTTTTTTTCCTTTAATTTTTTCGATAAGGCATCCAAAAAATTGTAAAGGTCCTATTTATGCTAATTAACTTTATCTCTCTTAATTCTCCTTAAGGATCATTTTGTTTGCTTTCCTTATTGCCTATAATTTTTTATCTGCTGAATCTCCTTATAGGATCACTTGTTTAAATTTGGAAAATATATAGTTAGGGGAACTAACTATAATTGCAAAACCCCTTAATAGATCATTTAGCGCTGAATAATTATTACCTGTAGGAAAAAATTTGGATGTATAAAATGGCTTGTGACAAAAGCACTGAAGATGAAAGGACTTTCCTTTCAAAATGCGCGTTTGCAATTAAATAAAAAAGTAATATTCACCCAATCAAAAGGAAGATTTTTGTTTATTTCAATTACATGTTGTGTTACTGCCGATTTGATACTACTATTTATCTACTTCCGTCCGTTTTCTGCGTCTCTTAGGTGCTCCTTCATCCAAACGCCTATTAGCTGCCTAGTTTGTCCTATGTAAATTTTTAAACATTATTGGCATGTCATTTTGTATACACCGCTTGATTCATCTTCTTCAATTGGGTTTTTTGACGTTGCTAGTATTGCTCCAATTGTTGTTTGTTTACTTGAGCCTGTTGCAAATTTCGGCGTACCGGCATTCTACCATTCGCAACTTCAAATTGCCGCCGTAACGTTTCCATCTTCTTTTGGGCACATATACTCTTTTCCTCGATATACTTATTTATTTTTATTAACACTTAACTATTTCCCTATAATTTTTATGTCGCCATCATATTTATCGTAATCTTTTATCTTATTTTCACTCACAAAAAAATATTAATAATATAATAATAATCTTAACTTTCCCACTAACAACATTCCATTCATTACTTCCCATTGACAAAGCTCCATTCGATACATTTTCCCTAACAAAACCCAATTCCTTCCTTCATACTGACTGATTTTATTCATTAGCTCCCATTAATAATATTTTATTTGTTATACTAACAAAATTCATCCACCCTTCTCTACCAACAAATTTCATTTCCATGCCCAAGAAGAAAGGTGCATAGTTGAAGTTGCTAATTCGTTGAACGGGAAATCAACAGAAGGTGCCTCCGCTGGTAGCATCATGGATTCTCGACCGGGGGTCTGCTGGGACCCTGGGTTTAAGTTCACCCGAGAGCCGGAAAACACTCTTTTTGGGATATCGGCAAAAGCAGCTGTTCCCGTATATTCGTATATGACGATTTGCATATAACCAAACACTATCATGGTTATGCAAATCTTATGGAAATTATTGCGTTTGTCGATATGGAAAAGATGTGTGGGTAGCGGAATCGAAGTTTATTGAACTTCGATTACGTTACTCGGACGCGGCGGCAGTAATTGGAAATGAAAGAATTGCGGGATTGATTGAATTGAATTTGGAAGGCAGATGGGATTGAGTTTTAGATAGTGACGGTTGAAAAGCGAGGAATCGATTTGAGACCGAGGTGAAGACTGCAAGAAAATTCGTACGTGGAAAAAGTTTTATAGGCCAGTCAAAAATGAGAAAAGACAATCGTTGTGATTATTGTTATCGGGTTATTTTAAAAAGAATACATAAGACGAGTTTACTAGTTGGAAGATTAAAAAGTTATAGTTGGAATATTAATGCAGTTAACGGAATACTTGACTGAGAATAGACGCTGAAGTGCTTTCGTTTCCGAATGAACTCAATTTCAAATTGATACAAAGTGGATGCAAATGATTGAAATATAAAAAAAGAACGAACAAATCAAGTGGCAAGTACCAGTTCTAACAATTGCCGAACAATCGAGTGTCGGAATTCTTAAACTATAAAAACGCGAGAAGAAAAGTGAATCAATGTTAATTTTTCTAACGGCAATCGGCATTACTAGTATAGTGTAGTTATTGGAGAAGATGTGGGTCAAGAAAACAATCGAGCAGAGAGCAGGGAGAGTAGACGTGAATTGGTTAATTTTAAGTAGACGTGAATTAGTTATATTGAAGTCGGGTGAGATTGAACTGCCGTGCAGCGGATAAGTGGCTGTGTAGATTTAGAATTACAGTAAATTTTTTTTGTTTTAATGCTAAAGCAAAATCAAAACTTAACGAAGAGTTTATAAATTTAATTTTTCAGTAGTTAGAACGTGTTGCAACTGAGTGAACGGTCACATGCCTTCTCGAGTACCGATGCATTAGATCAAGAGAATTAGATACTTTTTCTCTTAGCAAATATAATATAGTGCTAAAGCAAAAAAAGTCTATTCTACATTTACATGGAAACGTTTGAAATGGCTTACATTTGAGGTAACATATTGGCCGCGAACCAATAACGCGCGACAAGTGGGAAGTGTGTTTCGTAATAGTGAAGTAATTTAGAAGACAATTGCGATAATAAATTTATGGACAAGTGTTAGATTTTATTTTAATAGTGACAATTAAAATTAGTGAAAGTGTTAACTGATTATTGTGCATTATATTTAATTAAATAAACACTTTTAACTTAAATTAAAAGACATTGCGTTTTCACTTTCCCGGAACGTTAAAATTATAGGCCGCGAACCAATAACACGCGACAGTGGTGTCAAGAAGTGCGAAAGAAAAATTTCGAAAGTGAATATTTGAACAATTTTATAGTGCACAATAGGAAAAAAATGCCACGAAGCTTAAACTTAAAAATTAATGAATTGACCATGTCGGAGCTTAAGGAAGAGTTGGAACGGCGAAACCTGGCTACGCAAGGTACAAAGGCCACACTGATTGCACGCTTGCGTGACGCAATTGAATCGGAAGGCGCGTATCTGGATTCGGGTGAGCCCTCAGATGTAGAAGAAGGCGCAGAAGGTGGTGAAGCAGAAACAAAAAAACCAAAGGAACCAGAAAACGCGCTGATGCAAATGTTAATGCTGATGCAGCAGGAGCAGCGACAACAGTCATCCAATTTAACTGCGAAGCTCAATGAACAGTCGTCCAATTTAACCACGAAGCTAGATGAGCAATCAGCAAAGTTAAATGAACAATCAGCGAAGCTTAATGAACAATCAGCGAAGCTCAATGAACAATCAGTGAAGCTGGATCAACAAGCGATCGAAATCAAGGCAGACATCGCTCAGAAGCTGGAAAAACAGTCAACTGAAATAAAAGCGGAGCTCAGTAGTCTCAACAGCCAAATTAAATGCGTCGAGGAGAAGGTATACCAGGTCGAGGAGAGAATCAACCTTGAGATCAGCCAGGTAAACCATGAGATGGAAAAAGTGAAAAAGGACTTGGAAGCAGCGAAGGCAGTAATAACCGCCTCACCAGCCCCAATCATAACCGCAGCGCAAAGCTCATCTAGAAATGTGCAAGCACCAATATTCGATGGGCAAACGGTCTGGACTATTTACAAAACCCAGTTCGAAGCAGCCGCTCACATAAATCACTGGAATGAGCAGGAACGAGCAACTGCATTGATTCTTGCTCTAAGAGGCCCAGCTGCCGAGCTTTTGTAGACGATCCCCGTTGAATTGCACTCAAACCCGAGTGCTATAATGAATGCGCTCGACATGCGTTATGGAGACAATCATCTGAAGCAGATTTATCGGTCACAGCTAAGGCATCGAATGCAGAAGTCTGGTGAAACCCTACAGCAGCTAGCCCAAGACATTGAGCGACTGGCACTTTTGGCTTATCCAGCCTACGACCCAGAACATCGAGATGATGCAGCGACAGAAGCATTCATCAGCGCACTAAAGGACCCGGAATATCAACAAGCCGTGCGGTTAGCTCAAAAGCAAACGGTTAAGGACGCACTGGCATATAGTCTGAACTTTGAGGCAGCGAAAAATGTGACTCGTACCACTGCCCGGGTTCGTGAGGTAGTGACAGACGAGTGCAGGTGTGAGCGCGTGGAAATTGAGCGAGACTCGCATGTAAATGGTGCGCCTAGATGCTGGAATTGCGGAGAGAAGGGGCACCTGCAAAGAGACTGCAAGAAGCGAAGAAAACCGAGCTATTGTCCAGGGTGTGCAGCTAGGAGGAGATCCAGACCGAGTCAGGAGCCCAGAATGGAAGCCCTTCAAACAGAGGGGTCGGGAAACATGTAAGAGCCAACTTCGTGGGGCAGAGGTTGGCTAGGAGGATCGACGTCCCCAGCACCACCATCACCGTGTCAAGACTACATCGTGAAGAAGAGGACTTATGCCTTCCGGGTCAAGTTGACGGAGAACACTGCACCATAACAATCGACACTGGTGCAACCCGATCGATTATCCGACCAGACCTAGTTAGACAGCAACAACTTCACAAGGGCAGAATTTTCTCACTACGGACAGCTACGGGAGAAACTGCACCTGTTCATGGAGAGGTCAACCTCCAGATACAGTTGGGAGACCTTGTGTTCCGACATAATTTTCTGGTCGCGAACATTATGGATGACTGCATTCTCGGAATGGATTTTCTGCGACCACATGGAATCACGTTGGACTTGGGAAAACGTGTATTGAAATGGCAGAATGTCGAAGTACTGATGGAGGATCCCAGCGTCCAAAACCCCAAGATGAATGTAGTGGTTAGTACTGACACTGATGTACCGAATTCTTCCGAAAGCATTGTATGGGCCAAGCTTGATGGTGATTCTGGAGACCACCGATCTTACCTGATAGAGCCAACGAAGACGTCCGCATTGCGCAGTTTGATTGTAGGACGAAGCCTTGTAAGATCTTTAAGGAACGGATATGTGCCGGTTAGAGTCCTTAACACCGCAGATTCAACCACGAGCATCAAAGCGGGAGAAGTCATCGGCAGCTGCCAGCCTGTTTCCACCATCACCTCTTTGGAAGCTACTCACAACTATCATTGGAAAAGGAGGTAAGACACAGAAAAAGCCAGGGAATCCACGTCTGCAATATTGAAGCATGTCAAATTGCCGGTGCAGCTATTCAAACGAGCCTCTGATCTGGTCACCAAGTACAGTGACATCTTCTCAACAAGCCCGGATGACCAAGGCCGAACGAGTTTGGTAACTCACGTCATAGACACACAGGGAGCCAAGCCGATTCGACAAGCACCAAGACGTCTCCCTATAGCCAAACAAGGAGAAGTGAGCGCGCTGATCTCGGACATGGAAAAACAAGGCATTATTGAACCTTCTGTAAGTCCATGGGCCACGCCTGTAGTTCTAGTAAAGAAAAAGGATGGTAGCACTCGCTTTTGTGTCGACTATAGGCAGCTTAACGACGTCACTAAGAAAGATAGTTACCCGCTCCCACGCATCGATGACATCATGGACACTTTAGCCGACGCAAAATGGTTTTCTACACTCGATCTCAAGAGTGGCTACTGGCAGGTAGAAATTGACAAGAAGGACCGAGAGAAGACCGCATTTTCAATTGGGACCGGATTGTGGCAATCTGTTGTGATGCCGTTTGAGCTTTGCAATGCCCCAGCCACTTTCGAATGCTTGATGGAATACGTGCTACGTGGTCTAACCTGGAAAACCTGCTTGGTGTACCTAGATGACATCATCGTCATCGGGAAAATGTTCGAAGAGCATGTGCGGAACTTAGAAGAGGTTTTCTCGCGACTGCGACTGGCAAATTTGAAACTTAGTCCCGACAAGTGTACCCTTTTCGCAGCTGAAGTAAAATACCTGGGACATGTCGTATCAGCAGAAGGGGTCAAAACAGACCCTGAGAAAATTGAAGCCGTGAAAAGCTGGCCAACACCAAACAACAAGCGCCAACTACGAAGTTTCCTGGGCCTGGCAACCTACTATCGAAGATTTGTCAAACACTTTGCCAAAATAGCTAAGTGTCTTCATCAGCCAACCGAGAAAAATCGTCCGTATGTCTGGAATGAACAATGCCAGACAGCCTTTGAGACCCTGAAGGAAAAGCTATGTGAATCACCCGTACTGGCGTATCCGAAACCCGGAAAAATGTTTGTGGTTGACACCGATGCAAGCAACGGCGGTATTGGAGCTGTACTCTCCCAGCAGATCAATGGCGAAGAAAGAGTCCTCTCGTATTACAGTCGAGTTCTTTCAAAAAGTGAGAGGAACTACTGTGTGACCAGGAAGGAGCTATTAGCTATAATAGAGGCCACCAAGCAGTTCCACAAGTACCTATATGGCCAGAAATTTGTTCTTCGAACGGACCATGCATCATTGAGATGGCTACTTAACTTCAAAAACCCCGAGGGACAAGTTGCGAGATGGATCGAAAGATTGCAGTCATACGACTACGAAATTGTTCATCGAAAGGGCGGAGTTCATGGAAATGCTGACGCCCTATCTCGTCGCCCATGTCCAGCTAACTGCAAGCATTGCCGACGGATTGAGGAAAAGGAACCGCCCGTTGATCTGCGACTGATAACGGCCGAATTCGATGAAGGTTGGTCATCGGAGGAGACATCGGACCATTGCTCGTATGGAAGGAGACGACTGGGCGACCGGAGTGGAAAGACGTTTCGATGCATGGCGCAACCCTGAAAAGCTATTGGGCACAATGGAGCTCCCTACAGGTGGAGGGTGGCGTACTCAAGCGGAAATGGGAAACGGCGGATGGCAGCTCCTATAGGATGCAAACTATACTACTCAAAAGCCGAATCCACGATGTGGTAAAGGAAATGCATGAAGGATTCTCGGGAGGCCATCTTGGTGTTAACAAAACCTTAGCGAAATTGCGGGAAAGATTCTACTGGCTCCACGCTCGAGAAGACGTAGAGGACTGGTGCCGCAGATGCACAATTTGCGCTTCCGTCAAAGGCCCAAAGCGACGACTGAGAGGACAAATGCAAACCTATAACGTAGGCGTGCCATTCGAAAGGATTGCTGTTGACATCGCTGGACCCTTTCCTGAATCTGAATGGGGAAATCGATACACGCTGGTTGTGGCCGATTATTTCAGCAAGTGGCCCGAGGTCTACCCCATTCCCAACCAGGAAGCAACTACTGTAGCCGAACAGCTAGTGTTAAATTGGGTCAGCAGGTACGGCGTGCCTTGTGAACTACATTCGGATCAAGGCCGAAACTTTGAGTCACTAGTTTTTAGCGAAATGTGCGAGCAGCTGGGAATACGGAAAACGAGGACAACACCGCTGCATCTCCAATCCGATGGAATGGTCGAACGTTTTAACGGCACGCTCAATAAACACTTGGCCAAAATGGTTGACGAGAACCAAAGGGACTGGGACCGACATATCCCACTATTTTTAATGGCGTATAGAGCCGCTGAACATGCACCGACGGGCCAAGCCCCAGCCAAAGTCATTTTTGGAAAGACTATTCGTTTGCCAGCCGATATAAAGTTCGGAACAACCCCTGAGAAACCCCAAACGGTCTCGGAGTACGCAAGTGATCTAAGACAACGGTTGAACCAGATACATCGGACAGTGCGAAAACACCTCGAATCGGCTACTGACCGCATGAAGACCAGGTATGATCTAAAGGCTAATTCTACTGGCCTCCAGCAAGATGACTTGGTGTGGCTTTATAACCCGCAACGGCGAAAGGGTAGGTCTCCAAAGTTGCAACATAATTGGGAGGGACCATACCGAGTTACAAAGCGAATCAATGACGTCGTATACCGAATACAGGAACATCGTAAGCCGAGAGCTAAAATGAAAATCGTGCATCTGGACCGTCTTGCCCCATATTACACCAAGGGAGAATTGACTACAAATAGCGACACATCTTTTCGGGGCGAAAAGAGCTGAGGTGGGGGCAGTGTTACATGTACAAATAATTACATGTACAAATAATTCTGCGAGCTACTGTCGCAATTGTTTTCATCATCATTAAGAACGTCAACGAATGAATTTACTCGAACCCACGAGTAAATTCAACAAGCATAATCAACATCTGCAAGTGACGTCACTCCATTCATGAACTTGCTCGAACCTACCAGGTACCTCTCGGTAGAACATTCGCTTCCCACACACAATCATTGTGTTCCGGAAAAGTGAAAACGCAATGTCTTCTAATTTAAGTTAAAAGAGTTTATTCAATTAAATAAAAATGCACAATAATCAGTTAACACTTTCACTAATTTTGATTGTCACTATTAAAATTATCTAACACTTGTCCATAAATTTATTATCGCAATTGTCTTCTAAATTACTTCACTATTACGAAACACACTTTCCTACTACTCGAAGAATATCGCTTCCCACACACAATCGCAGTTCTTCTCGCGGTCGAATGAATGATTCCCCCATTCATTCAGCTCGCCTTTATATAGGGTCTCTAAGTATTCACCCATTTCTCGCATATTGGCGAACGTTCTACCGAGAGGTACCTGGTAGGTTCGAGCAAATTAATGAATGGAGTGACGTCGCTTGCAGATGTTGATTATGCTTGTTGAATTTACTCGTGGGTTCGAGTAAATTCATTTGTTGACGTTCTTAATGATGATGAAAACAATTGCGACAGTAGCTCGCAGAATTATTTGTACATGTAATTATTTGTACATGTAACAATATTTATGCATCAGGAAATTTGTCTCAAGCAATGTTGGACTTTCAAAGTTGTGACCAATCAAATTTTGATTTGCTTTTGTAACTCAGAGTGATTACGAGAAATTTGTCTTTCTGGCTAGTTGTACCAACGGGTTTATAGGGTATTGTAAAATCATTTCACAATACCCTACTAAAATCGCGTCCTGTCTGTCCGTCCGGGTGTCACACCACTTTTTCTCGCAAACTACATAAGCTAGAAACATAAGATTTTTTAAGTAGGTGTGAAGTGACGCCCTCTTCAAAGTTTCAATACGAAAAAAAATGTATAAGGTCGTTAAGGGGGGGTCTCCCCATATAGGGGAATTACCCCTTTAAAAAAAAGTTTTCATCGCATGTAGGCAATATCAAATGAAAGGTCTTAATGAGAACTTTTTAAAACAGGTCTTAAAATGACAAATTTTGCTTCGAGGGGTGTAGGGGTAGGGGAAATGTACGAAAGTTTTGTGTCCCCCCCCCCCCCGACCCGAAAAATCTGAAAATAACATGAATATAGGCTTTAATGAGTACAACAACAACAAATACATGAGAAGTCGAAATTCACTCAACTTTGTTAGTAATAGTATGATTTATCGATTTTATATTTTCATGAATAAAATCTTAACGGTGCCCTTAAATTTAATGAAATTTTGTACACAGATGACCATTTATAAGATTAATATGTCCTGAAAGTTTCATAAAGATCGAATGGTATTTGATGAAGTTATAGCGATTTGAATTTTCCTATATTACTATGGAACAATATGCGGTGTATTACTATGGAAACATATGGCTATGGAACAATATGCGCGTTTTACCGACTCAGATATTACAGCTTTGCTAGGATTTGCATGAAGATTTCAGGAATGACAGCTAGCAGTATTAGTAATCGTGAAGCAAAATTTAAATGCGAAGATTGAATAATTTTGATGGTTTTTGCCCCAACTTCAACGTTTAAGGCGCATGCTTTTAACACTTGATTCAATTTAATGAATGCCTGAAGATGAGTACCTACAATTAATACTCATATGTGAAACAAGTCGAGGAGGCAGGAGAGAGCTCCTAGCAAATGGGCTTTGTAACCATTCTAGGATTCGAAAAAATAGGCCATGAGTCAATGATTACAGTACAGGGGACTGGCCGTTGAACAAAAAATTTCATCAAAGGTAGCCGATATGAATATCAAATGAAAGTTCTTTTTAAGAGCTTTTCAAAACTGTACTTAAACCGACAATTTTTCCTTCTCAAGGGCAACAAATACCTTAGAAGTCGAAATTCGATCAACTTTGTTAATAATAGTTCATTTTATAAATTTTGCTTTTTTGTCTATAAAATCAAAATGGGACCCTTAAATTTCCCAAAATCTATAGTTTAAGTTTTCTGAACAATAAACAGCTAAGTTACAGCCGATTGAATATCTAACAATTACAACAACATTAACACGTGATAATAGGGAGATACACGCTTGCAACGGGCCTAGACACTACAAATATGTAGGAATTTTGATAAAATTTTTAGAAATGGTTTGTAATATTCATGTGTTATGACTAATCAAGCGACGGGTTCAAAACACTTGTAACAAAATGGTGGCGAGTCTAAAATCGTAGTAACCATAATAATTTTTCGAACTAAATTTAAGGATTCTGTATATAAGTCAAGTTTTGATATGCAGGATATATTGTTTGATTTACTGATTTTTTACAATACCCTTCTGGCAGGAGCATTCTCCTGCTACTTCAACTTGTTTAGGTAAGTTACTCGAGAGAAATTCGTCTATTGCGGGGAGTATCTTATATATATATATATATATATATATATATATATATATATATATATATATATATATATATATATATATATATATATATCTATATATATACATATATATATATATATATATATATATATATATATATATATATATATATAAACAGTGTAAACTCTTTATAACGTTATCCTTTATAACAATAAACTCCCTGTAATGTTGAAGTGAGTCCAACTTGGTTGGTTTGCGTTAAAACCCACATACATATTGAAACACTTTTTATAGCGATACGCCATTCTCTATTACGAAGAAATGTGTTCATATTTTTAGACACTAAATATTTATGATCGGTATTATTGTTTATGTTATGTTATCAGGTAACAAAAGACTTAGAAGCTCCGAAACATCTGAAGTCGGTCTAGCTTTTGTTATCCTTAATTGCCTTGAACACGTGCAGTATGACGTATTGTTTTCTCGGAAGTGATGGTCTTCGACCAAGCATACTGGGTACCTATCGTATTCTCAGTCGGAAACCAACTTTGAAACTGTTAACATGGCCAGTAAACGGAAAGCGATTAGTGTTGACCAAAAAGTTTGTTTTTACGTGCGATTGAAAAGGGAGAAAAGGAAAGTGACGTTGGAAAGCGTTTTGAACTAAGTCAATCCACTGTTGCTACCATTTGGTAAAATCAAAAAACCATTCTACAGGCGGCGCTGGAAGAAAAAATTAAGAAAGCCAAAATTCGAAGACTTAGATCAGGCAATGTTGTCGTGGTTTAACAATCAGCGCCAGAATAATGTACCCATCTCGGGGCCAATTGTAAAAGCTAAAGCTGAAAAGTTTGCCAACCAACTTGGCATAATTGACTTTAAAGCATTTGAAGGTTGGCTCGGAAAATTTAAGCACCGTCACCAAATTACGTACGGTAAAATGAACAGAGAGGCGCGGGATATCGATATGAATGTGACTAACAATTGGATTCGTACAGTGTGGCCCAAATTAAAGATGAAGTACTCACCAGAAGACATTTTTAATGCAGATGAAACTGGCCTTTTTTTCAAGTTGACACCCGACAAAACTTTAAAATTCAAAGGGGAAAATTGTATTGGAGGAATACTGTCTAAAGAGCGTAATATTGTTCTAAGGGCTACCAATATGAGTGGCACAGAAAAAAGAAAGCTCTTAGTCATATGCAAATTGAAAAACCCTCAGCGTTTTGAGAACATAAAACAGTTGCCAGTTACGTGCAAAGCAAACAAGTCAGCTTGGATGACATCGCAGATTTTTGAAGAGGAAGTAAGAAAATGGGATGCTGAATAAAAATCACGGAAAATCTTGCTTCTAGTAGACAATTGTCCTGCTCACCCAATCATAATCTTCAGAACATAGAGTTAGCATTTTTCCCAGCTAATACAACCAGTATTTTACAACCAATGAATCAGAGTGTAATTAAAAGCCTAAAGGGTCACTATAGACGGAAAATGTTGATGGATATGATCGGAACTGACGGCAAGGTCTCGATCAACATGCTACAAGCAGTGAACTTCTTATCAAAAGCCTGACAAGAGGTAACAGCAGCCACTATCCAACATTCTTTTCGACATGCTGGATTATGTAGTAGCCAAGAAACGAAAAAATTTGACAGTGAAGACAATCTACCACTGAGTGAATGGATAAGCCAGTTCAACATACCAAACAATTTTAACGAAGATCTACAATCGTACGAAAATATAGATGAGGATGTAGCCACAACTGGTACACTTACAGATGAACAAATTGTTGATTTAGTGTCAAAAAGTCAGGAAACACCCGATAATCAAGATGAAGAAGATGATCAAGTGGACAAAGCCGAATCACCACCAACAATTCAACAAGCCCTAGATGCAGCTTAGTGGGTAGAAAAAATGTTGTTGTTTAATCAAGACGATTCCACCACATATCTAGATATGAATAGAATACATAAAATAATAAAAAACAAGTACTGGCATAGCAAAAAAAGTCAGACAAAGTTATCAGACTATATGTGTTAACAATAATTTATAAGCATTTATTATCTAAGACATACATATTAAAAATTCTTGTTAATTTGTTTTTTTGTTCACTCCATATAACGATAACTCTCCATAACGACAAAAAATTCTTAGTCCCTTGAGTTTCGTTATAAAGCGCTTACACTGTATAGATATATATATATATATATATATATATATATATATATATATATATAGATATATATATATATATATATATATATATATATGTATATATATATATATATATATATATATGTATGTATATATATATATATATATATATATATATATATATATATATATATGTATTTTTTTTTTTTTTTTTTTTTTTTGTGGTAGGGAGGTGAAGGCATTTACGCCCGCCGAGTCTGGCAGTGTGGGACTCCCATGGAGGATACCCTTGGACTACCCACTAAACACCTCCCCTGTCAATCTGAGAACGTAGCCTGGAACCGTTTGACACATTACTCTGGGCCAGGTCTCGTTTTGTTACGCCGTGGGGCGCCTTCAAGCTGGGGAGTCCCTTTCCTAGCCGAAGGGGAGAGGGGAAGAGGAAATGCTAGAAGAGCGATCCCCCAGCCCCAGCACCTCCGGCTGCTGTGAGTCCCTTTTATCTTTTAGGACTGCCCGAGCATAATGTGCCACCTGGTTCCATTTGACAACCGATTAGAACATCACTGCAACTATATTATCCGGGGTGAGCTCTCCCGTCTCCCTGTAGAGTTCCCTTCGCAGCCTGGCCCATTTGGTTCACGCGAAAAATGTGTGACAGGCATTGTCCTCCTCTCCTGGGCAAAACCGACACTCGGGAGACCGTGACTTACCGATCTTGTGCAGGTAAGACTAAAAACACCCGTGCCCGCTCAAAAGCTGGGTCAGATAGAAGTCAGTCTCACCATGCCTTCGATTTAGCCACGGTCTCACATCCGGGATGAGGCACGCAGTCCACCTTCCCTTCGTGCGATTCCTCCAAGACTGCTGCCAATCGTTGAGCGAGCGTTGTCTCTCCTCGCGGACAACCATCTCCCTCGCATCCTCGTTTTGGCGCAGGTAAATAGCGTGGCGCTCTCTAGCAAGAAGGGTGACAGGTATCACGCCTGCAATCACTCTCACCGCCGAGTCGGAGACTTTTGGATACGAAGATGCAATTCTCAGTGCTTCTCTTCTCTGTACCTGTGCCAATCGTTTTCGGTATACCTCCTTGCTGAGAGCGTCGCCCCATACCTCTGCTCCGTACAGTAGCGCTGACCCTACAGCACTCATCAAGATGCGTCTTCTTGATGGGCTGGGTCCCCCTACGTTGGCCATAAGTCGACTCAGGGCCGATATTCCCGAAGCAGCCTTCTCAGCCGTTGCCCTGATTTGCTCAGAGAAACTCATCTTCGAGTCGATCAGTAGCACTTCGCCGCTGGCTTCGATTCGATTTGTATATCTCCAATACTGATCATCCTTACTCTAGGGATTCTCTTTTTTGTCAAGATGACCACTTCGGTTTTCTCTAGTGCTCAACTGAGCCCGCGAGCAGTCATCCAGTCCCTCACTCGGCGCATTAGCATACCTAGCCTAAGTTGCGCTTTTCAACGGTGCGTCCGGCGACCAGAGCCGCAACATCATCCGCATAGCTGACCAAGCGCGACTCATCTGGGATCTCAAGTCTCAGTAGCCTGTCGTAAGACACGTTCCACAAGTCCGGACCAAGGATAGATCCCTGGGCAACACCCGATGTAATTTCCATTCTTCGTTGGCCCTGTGTCATGTCGTAGAGCAAGCTTCGGTCCTTTAGGTAGTTCCTCAAAAGCCGCATTAGATATTCTGGAACTTGAAAAGAGCTTTCTAGCGTGTCCAGAATATCCACCCATCTAGCGGAGTTCAAGGCATTCCAGACGTCGAGTGTCGAGGTTGCGATTTTGCTCCGATTTCCACCAAATTTTCAGGAAAGATGTATTGGGTAAATATTTCGCTTAAGTTCGTGAACCAGCTGTATCGGCCGGGCAAAAACTAAATGGCGGCCACTTTAGACAAAAAAATCGTGATTTCTGTTCCGACCAAAGTATAGCTCCAATTCAGATGAAATTGGGGACAAAGGTTCACTGATGTTTGTGATGAATTTCACGATAAAAGATCCAAAGCCGCTCAAAGGTCGAAAAACGTGCAAAATTTTGTTGTAGTAATAGTGGTCAAAGCTTTCAACAGATGTTAATGAAATTCAGCAGTTAGATAGAAAACATAAATATCTAAAGAATTACGGAAAAAAACTGGAGGTCAGGTCGCAAAAAACAAAATGGCGGCCAGTTTAAACTCAAAACTTCAAATTTTGATCCGAAATATATGAAACTTGGTTTCAAGGTAGCCATTACTTAGATCTACAGACTTCAGCATTTTGGTGATCATGCATTTGCAAACTTCAAAATGGCGGCGGTTTAAATATGCGTTTATTTCAGGTTTTTGTGGCCTTTTAGCGGACACATTTTCCAGCGGATATTGATGAAACTTGAAATTATGGATCTCTGTACTATGTTCTTGTATCACGCAGAAAATTACAACAATTGAATGAAAAATAAAGAAATCGAAAATTTTAAACTTAATATTTTTAGCTGCCATTTTCACTAGAAATTGAATGATTTTGCCCCGTCTAGAGTGAAACTCCGATTTGAACGAGATTTGGCACATCGATTGATGAGGTCCTAGCACATAAAGATTTAAAATAGTCCAAAATCAAATGCATGCATTCAAAATGGCGGCCCCCAAAGGTCAGAAGGCAAGCGCAATTCGCTATTTTAGTAGCAACTGAAATAATGCATTTTTTTCATGGAAACGTTTTAAATGACTTGGTCAAAAGTGGTGCCTCTTGAAATTTGCAGTATAAGAAAATACTTTAAAGTGTTTAAGGGGGTCTCCCCATACAGGGGGTGACATAAACATTTTTTTTTATTTGTGTAGCCCTCTAGCAGCCAAGTTTCTCAACAGATCCCGACAAAACTTGAAATTATAAGTTATTAAGGCAAGCTAATTTAATTTAATTATGCAAATCGGATGACAAATAAAAAATTCGTAAATTTACAGCTTAGTATTTTTAGCAGCGGTTTTCAATAAAAATTCGAAATGACGGCCCCTGATGGTTCAGAAAAGAATCGAAAATGTATATATTAATGGCAATGCAAGTGCTGATGAAACTTTTATGGAAATCTTTTGAAATTAACTATTTGAGCTATCTAAGCCAGAAAGTTATCACCTTTGTTTGACAACCACTGTCAAATGTATAAACAGCAAATGTGAGAAGGGCGAAACGAGTATAAATATGTTTATAACAATTTATTACCCGGCGATTTTCAATATGTGATCCATACGTGTGCAACTCAATTTAATTAGCAAAATATTTTCGCCCCTATGAAGGGTCTCCAAATACGAACTGCAAAAATTGCACTAAGAAGTCCAGTAGTAGGCAAGCCAAATAATTTGACGAAACCTTACGCTACGTACGAGAAATTTACCTTTCCGGCTGGTGCAGCCAACGGCGATTTTTTATTTTATAAGAAACGCGATGGGTTGGTTGCTTGGAATTTATGTCATTTGTATAGGAATATAGTTTCATTTACACCGGGCACTCATGATGTTGCCTCAGATTCAACGTTTGAATGATAAATCAATTTTGTGGGGAAATTTGCTGTATTTTGAATCCCGGCAAAGTCAACAACATTGTTGGGGTTGAAAATAATTTTTTTTGTTGTTGTGTAGAATTACAGTGAAACTTCTGTGCAACGGAGAGCTTCGGGAACGATGGGATCGCCCGTTGGATAGGGGGTCCGTCGGAGAGGTGTGTATGTGCTAGCAGCTATACGAATATAAAGTTCTGAGGGAATTTATTAATTTTTTTTAATTTCACAGTGTACATATTCGAATAAAAAATAATTATGAATTAAAAAAGAGGTTATTTCAGTTTGTTTCTACTCTTTTGATTTTACAATCTGTTCTTCGTGATAAATAAGGACATGATTGATTAAGTTGAAGCCTTCTACATCCGCCTTTCTTTGATAAAAGTCCTTTATTTGTATCAAATGTTGAAGTCCTGCTGCTCAGTCTTTAATGGAGGAATCCACTGAAAGGGAAAAGTTCCTAAGTATGTAGCTGTACTCATATATCTGTGAATGTTTTGTGAAAGTTATGCTACTTAACATACTGTCGCGTGTTATTGGTTCGCGGCCTATAATTTTAACGTTCCGGGAAAGTGGAAACGCAATGTCTTTTGATTTAAGTTAAAAGAGTTTATTCAATTAAATAAAATGCACAATAATCAGTTAACACTTTCACTAATTTTAATTGTCACTATTAAAATTATCTAACACTTGTCCATAAATTTATTATCGCAATTGTCTTCTAAATTACTTCACTATTACGAAACACACTTTTCTACTACTCAAAGAATATCGCTTCCCACACACAATCGCAGTTCTTCTCGCGGTCGAATGAATGATTTCCCCATTCATTCAGCTCGCCTTTATAAAGGGTCTCTACCTATTCGCCCATTTCTCGCACATTGGCGAACGTTCTACCGAGAGGTACCTGGTAGGTTCGAGCAAGTTCATGAATGGAGTGACGTCACTTGCAGATGTTGATTATGCTTGTTGAATTTACTCGTGGGTTCGAGTAAATTCATTCGTTGACGTTCTTAATGATGATGAAAACAATTGCGACAGTAGCTCGCAGAATTATTTGTACATGTAATTATTTGTACATGTAACAATACGTTCTCTTTGTTCGGGAGTGTAAGTAAATTCATCTTTTTTCCGTCTTGTTGCTGGAAGCTTTCCAAGATATCCTTCAGATTTTCGCTGCTACTTTCTGTTGCTAAATTCTGATCAATTCGTGAAAATTCAGTTTCATCCATACTCATGCTAGCCATTCTAATTAATGCATTAAGGTCTGACTCTTCATCTACTGCGCTTGAATTTTCATTCATTTCATTACCCGGAAACCAGCTTTTACAAAGCAATTTTCTATTGTTGTAGTCTCCGCACCATTCCAACCTTTTTTTATCCAAGTTATTGCCTTCAAAACGTCGATAGACTTGGCCAACTCCCCAGCAGATAGATCTTGTTAGGGTTTTGTACTAAAATACAAAACCCTATTGCAATCACGACCTGTGTCCGTCTTTCCGTCCGTCTGTCCGTCCGTCCGTCTGTATGTCACAGCACTTTTTCTCCAAAACCATAGGGGCTACTGCCATGAAACTTTGCGGAAAGGTCAGAAGTGGTGACTTCTTGAAATTTCAAGGGTGGAAAAATTTTTCAAAGGGGTTTAAGGAGGGTCTCCCCATATAGGGAGGTGACCCCTCAAAAAAAAATTTCACCATTGGTAGTCGAATAGGCTGTCATTGGAAAGGTCTCAATGAGATCTTTTCAAAACAAAATTGCCTTATGAGTATCGAGGGGGGCAGGGGAAGGGAAAATGTACGAGCTTTTCGCGTACCCCCCCTCGCGATTGGACACCTTCCATCCGAAAAATCTGAAAAAAATCATGAATGTAGGCCTTAATGAGTACAACAACAACAAATACATGACAAGTCGAAATTCACTCAACTTTGTTAGTAATAGTTTCAAATTTAGCAAACAGATGACAAGTAATAAGGTTGATCTTTTCTGAAAGTTTCATAAAGATCGAATGGTATTTAACTAAGACATAGCGATTTGAATTTTCCTGTATTACTATGGAACAATGTGGCCTGTATTACTATGGAAACATATGGCTATGGAGCCATACGCGCTTTTTACCGACTTTGACACTACAGTTTTGCTAGGATTTGCATGAAAATTTCAGGAATGATAGGGATCATGAGGATGAGTACATACAATTGAAACAAGTCGAAAAGGCAGGAGAGAGCTCCTAGCAAAAGGGCTTTGTAACCATTCTAGGATTCGAAACCAGTTGGGTAGACAGACCTATGCTCATGTCGGAAGGGTTTTGTACTTAACTTATAAAATACAGTAACCAGCAACGAATACCTGTAAAATCAAGAAGCACGTCATGTTCAAAGATCATACTATTATTAACAAAGTTGAAAGAATTTTGACTTCTGAGGTATTTGTTAAAGTTATACCCATAAATATCTCGCTTGATAATTTTTCAGATTTTTTAGATCACGGGTGTCTATTTGCGAGGAAGGAAAAACATGTATTTTCCCCCCTGTGCCCCCACTGAAGCAAAAACTGTCAGTTTAAGCACTGTTTTAAAAAGCTCTCATAGAGAACTTTCATTTGATACTCATATCAGCTACCTGTCATGAAATTTGTTTCAGGGGCCACTCCTCTGTACTGTAATCATCGATCCATGGCAGGAGAGAGCTCCTAGCAGAAGGGTTTTGTAACCATTGTAGGATTCGAAAAAATAGGCCATGAATTGATGATTACAGTACAGAGTAGTGGCCCCTGAAAAAATTTCTTGGAAGGTAGCCGATATGAGTATCAAATGAAAGTTCTCTATGAGAGCTTTTCAAAACAGTTCTTAAACTGACAGATTTTGCTTCAGCGGGGGCGCAGGGGGGGGGGGGGGTGGAATACATGAAAAATGTGTTTCCGCCCTTGCGAATGGACATCCGTGATCTAAAAAATCTGAAAAATTATCAAGCGAGATTTTTATGGTGTTAACTTTAACAAATACCTCAAAAGTCAAAATTCTTTCAACATTGTTAGTAATAGTATGATTGTCGAACGTGACATGTTTCTGATTTTATTCGTTGCTGGTTACTGCATTTTGTAAGTTGAGAACAAAACCCTTCGGACATGAGCATAGGTCTATCTACCCAACTTGTTTTATATTTGCAAGTATGTGGGTCAAAATTAAATGCAGATACTTCGCTTTAAAATTTTTAATTACTCCTTGATCCAAGGGTTGTGAGGTAGATGTTATGTTTGGGGGAAAGAAAACCAGTTCAACATTCTTAAGCTATATGTGAGGAATGGGAGTTGCGTTATGAAGAAAAAGCAATATTTTTCTTTCTTGAGCTGCCATGTTTTTGTCCAATACTTCCAACCATTCGGTCATAATGTCGGTCGTCATCCATGCTTTTCTATTGTACTTTCAAGCAACTCCAATTGAATCCAAGTTCATACCTTTGAAGCATCTCGGCTTCCCCACTTTGCCTATGACTAAAGGCTGTAATTTTTCCCTAGTCGTGCTGGAACAAAGAAGAACTGTGAGGTACGCTTTGAGAATTTTTCCTCCGGAGCAATCTTCTCCTTTAAAGCACAAAGTTTTCTCTGGTAGCGCTCGATAGAACAGTCCAGTTTCATTTGCGTTAAATACATGTTTTGCTTTGCAGCTCTGAATGATACTGCGAATTTCGTTTTTCCAGATCACTACTATTTCATAATTGACCGATGCAGACTCCCCACTATAGCTTTAAAACTAATGTTATGGTGATTTCGAGAGCGATTCAAGCCTTGAAGTCTGACATATTCATTTCCTGGGCAATTTCTTGCGCTTCCGCCTGTATAATCGGACCCAAAACAGGAATTTTTTTAGCCCGCATTTGCTTAAACCATTCGAACACTACTTTACCTATTATGGAACCAGGACCAGTTTGGAAAAGCCGATTAGTTTTTTTTTTAAACTTCCTTATATCGGAAACATTTTGATAAAGCATCTTGATTTTTTATAATTTCTGCTACTTGCATTTTTCCTATTTTAAAATGTTCTGAGGTAACTCTAACCGATGACTTTTTTCGCGGTGAAAATGAATAATGCTTGCTTTCTCTTTTAATGACAAAAATTTCCGCCTTGGAGACATGACGATTTCGTGTCAAAGCTGACTGAGCGCTGGATGAAGTGAAAAGGAAACAAGTTGGGTAGACAGACCTATGCTCATGTCAGAAGGGTTTTGTACTCAACCTACAAAATGCAGTAACCAGCAACGAATAAAATCAAGAAACATGTCAAAGACGATTTTATTGGAGAAAATGTGAAATTCGAGGATCAAACTATTATTAACAAAGTTGAAAGAGTTTTGACTTCTGAGGTATTTGTCAGAGTTATACCCATAAATATCTCCCTTGATAATTTTTTCAGATTTTTTAGATCACGGGTGTCCATTCGCGAGGGGCGAAACACATTTTTCATGTATTTCCCCCCCTGTGCCCCCACTGCAGCAAAAACGGTCAGTTTAAGAACTGTTTTGAAAAGCTCTCATTGAGAACTTTCAGTTGATACTCATTTCGGCTACCTTTCATGTTTTTTTTTTCCAGGGGCCACTTCTCTGTACTGTAATCATTGATTCATGGCCTATTTTTTCGAATCCTAGAATGGTTACAAAGCCCTTCTGCTAGGAGCTCTCTCCTGCCTCTTCAATTCGTTTCAATTATATGTACTCATCTTCATGATACCTATCATTCCTGAAATTTTCATGCAAATCCTAGCAAAGCTGTAGTGTCTAAGTCGGTAAAAAGTGCATATGGCTCCATAGCCATATGTTTCCATAGTAATACAGGGCATATTGTTCCATAGTAATACAGGAAAATTCAAATCGCTATAACTTCGTCAAATACTATTTGATCTTTATGAAACTTTCAGAAAAGATCAATGCTACAACCGTTTAGAATTTATTCAAGAAAACATAAAATCCATATATCATACTATTACTAACAAAGTTGAGTGAATTTCGACTTGTCATGTATTTGTTGTTGTTGTACTCATTAAGGCCTACATTCATGATTTCTTTCAGATTTTTCGGATGGAAGGTGTCCAATCGCGAGGGGGGGGTACGCGAAAAGTTCGTACATTTCCCCTTCTCCTGCCTCGCTCGGTACTTATAAGGCAATTTTAAGACTTGTTTTGTAAAGATCTCATTGAGACCTTTCCAATGACACCGTACTCGACTACCAATGGTGAAATTTTTTTTGAGGGGTCACCTCCCTATATGGGGAGACCCCCCTTAAACCCCTTTGAAAAATTTTTTCACCCTTGAAATGTCAAGAAGTCACCACTTCTGATCTTGCCACAAAGTTTCATGGCTGTAACCTCTATAGTTTCGGAGAAAAAGTGCTGTGACATACAGACGGACGGACGGACAGACGGACACAGGTCGTGATTGCAATAGGGTTTTGTATTTTAGTACAAAACCCTAAAAATGGTTGATTGTTTACAAATCTTGTACCGAGAAAACTGATTCGTCTACTATAAACATTCGCAATGGAACTAAGACTGAGCACTAGATAAAGTGGAAAGGAAAACAAGTCGGGTAAACAGACCCGACTTGTTTTCATGTCAGAAGGGTCTTGTATTCAATTTACAAAATGCAGTCACCAGATCGAATGAAACCAAGAAACATGTCAATGACAATTTTATTGGAGAAAATATGAAATTCGAAGATCATACTATTATTAACAAAGTTGAACAAATTTCGACTTCTGAGGTTTTTGTTATTGTTATACTCATAAATATCTCCCTTGATAATTTTTTCAGATGCCCATTCGCGAGGGAAGAAACACATTTTTCATGTATTTCCCCCCCTGAAGCAAAAAGTGACAGTTTAAGAACTGTTTTGAAAAGCTCCCATGAAAACTTTCATTTCATACTCATATCGGCTACGTTTGATGATTTTTTTTCAGGGGCCACTCCCCTGTACTGTTACCATCGATTAATGGCCAATACTTTCGAATCCTAGAGTGGTTACAAAGCCCATTTGCTAGGAGCTCTCTCCCGCCTCCTTGACTTGTTTCACTTATGAGCATTAATTGTAGGTACTCAGCTTCAGTCATTCATTAAATTGAATCAAGTGTTCAAAGCAAGCAACTTAAACGTTGAAGTTGAAGAACTCAAAATTATCCAATCTTCGCATTTAAAACAGCCACTATTGGTTTTACGATTACTGATACCACTAGCTGAACCGATTCTCAAAGATCTACATGACACCTATCATTCCTGAAATTTTCATGCAAATCCTAGCAAAACTGTAGTGTCTGAGTCGGTAAAAATCGCATGTTGTTCTATAGCCATATGTTGCCATAGTAATAAATGCAGCGCATATTGTTCCATAGTAATACAGGAAAATTCAAACCGCTATAACTTCGCTCGATATGATTCAATCTTTATGAAACTTTCAGGGTAGATCAACCTTATAAATAGTTATCTGTTTACTGAATTTCATTGAATTTAAGGGGACCGTTAAGATTTTATTCAAGAAAACATAAAATCGATAAATCATACTATTACGAACAAAGTTGATTAAATTGCCACATCTCACGTATTTGTTGTTGTTGTACTTATCAAGGCCTACATTTTTGATTTTTTTCAGATTTTTCGGATCACAGGTGTCCAATCGCGAGGGGGGGGAGACAAATTTTTCGTGTATTTCCCCTCCCTGTGCACCCTTTGAAGCAAACTTTGCCAAACTAAGACCTGTTTTGAAAAGTTCACATCAAGACCTTTCATTTGATACCCATATCCGCTACCTTCAATGAAATTTTTTTTCGGGGGGTCACTCCCCTATATGGGGAGACCCCCCTTAAATACCTTATAAAAAATTTTTGTAGTTTAACTTTGAAGAGATCACCACTTAACACCTACATACAAAATTTGATGTTTCTAGCTTGAGTAGTTTCCGAGAAAAACTGCTGTGACACACGGACGGACGGACGGACGGACAGACAGACGGACAGACAGGACGCGATTTTAGAAGGGTTTCGTAAAATTATTTTACAAAACCTTAAAAAGGTCCATGTTTTGCGTATTTTGTACCGAGAAACCTACTGGATTAATATAAACATTTAGACTTCGCTTTTTCGCAGTTACGGCCTTTCACGAAGTTATTTTCTGCCCCTTTCAGCTAGTTCGATCCGATTTGAAACTCAATCAGTGTTGTTTTTTTTGAGGCATATCACCATAGATATAGAGAGTACTGGATCCGCAACCGGTCGTGAGAGCCGAAGCAATTGGCAACCTGCGCTAAAGTTGTGTGAAGTTGAGGTTTGAGGCGATATGCTTTTAATTTAGCACTCTATTCACGGCGAAACACTTTCACATTTAAAAAGTTTTTAATTTTAAAGATCGCGCGTGCGTAATCGGAACTTTAATTCACAGTTTTAATTAAATATTTACGAAATTTCCATCCGCTTTGACACATGAGTTTTCCCGCGTGGTTCGCACTCTTTTCGATTTTCTTTTGCTTTGACGTTCGAGTTTTCCGTGAGAGTTGTTTATTGTTTATACTCAAACTGAAATGAAATTTCCTTGGTGTGTGCGGGTGTCAGTGGGGGAAGCGATTCTTCTGAAGAGAGAAAAGAAAAACCTGTCGGGGAAAAAAGGGGAAGGAGAAGCAGAGGGAATCATATAGTTTCGAGAGAGTAAGTTGTTTATAACTTATTTATGTGGCAAATTTGCTTCTCACATGGACGAGTACACAGATTCTCGTTGCTCGTCCATTTGTTTATATGTCTTTGCATATCACTGTCCGTTTCAGAGGGGTGGGATCTGTGTCATGGGAACTAAACATGGAATGTCCACGTCCGTTCTAGAGGAGTTTGGAATATATTGTTTTGCTATCTTGGTTGTCGGTCCCACAAAATATTGTCCGTTAGGAGGGTGCAGGAGTGCCCGTTAAGAGAGGCTCCACTGTAATTGTAAAAAGATAAATTATTGTTTTTAAATCTTGCAATTTTTAATATGGATGTAATGAATAGCTACCAGTACACTCTGGCTGAGAAATTTCAAGGGAAGAAAACGCCAAATTTAGTAGTTATTTGCGATCAGAATGGGAAAATCACTTTTAGCACGCTTTATTACTCAATTCTAATAAAGTGTCCTGATAATCTTATCTGACTGACAACCCCTTCTTTAACATAAAAATACTTAATTTGGACGAAAGTTCAAAATTTGCTTTCACTATTAAATTTCATATTTTAAAGTTCTACAAGAATTTAAAAAATATATTGACTGGTAACTTTGGCTAGTAGCATATTTTAATGTAGTTGAAGCCAATACTATCAAGCTTTTACCATTCTACTGTACTCAACTACTTCAACAGCCATCTGATCAATATAAAAAAAATGTCTTTCAAACTTCTTTTATGAAGTGCAATGGAATACTTTCTATTAGAGAGGCTTAGGTGGCTTTTGTTTGACGAATGTTGCTTCAATCGCTTGGGCACTTGCAGAAATATGCAAAAGAGCTTGAAATGTTTTTTTGAAATACTCTTTTAGCATATGAGCAGAAACTAAAGGCAAAAATAGAGACCTCATTGAAGACAAAAACTTAGCTGCAATCTAAATCCTTTTCAAGCGAGGATTTGACGTACTTTCACAGCCACTGGCGACACATTGAAATTGAATCTAAGTATGCATACTACGTAAGCGTATTGAGCTGACATTTAGCATTAATGAGATTCTCGGTAAATGTGCCTGCTAAGCAAAAGCTTTGATTTGAAAGCATTCTGTTTTGAAATCAATGAAAAATTTCTATTATTGGCATTATTCCTATCTCGAGAGCGCACATAATGATTCAAAAAGCAAAGTCAATTATTATTTTATGAAAATAGTCCTAGAAAGAATTCATACTTAATTGATATTCCTACATTATAAGAATTTATCAACCAACATCCAAATACTTCTCCCTCCCCAACTTCATTTCAATGCCCGGAGACATTTCGAATAATTATCAATTTTTCACTTCATAAACTTAAGCTTCCTAACCAGGTAAATCTTCCTTTGAAATTTGATCTCATAATTCAATTTGCCATTATTCCCTTGTTAGGGGTCGCAACACTAATGATTAATAATGAAATTAAATTTGGCCTGAATTTATTTGCCATCATGACTCCTTCTCTGACATCTCTCTCGAAAACCACTACCACTTCGTTTCAGTGATTCGTCTCGTGGGTTGAAAATCTCATAATTTTCCTTTCTTATTCTTCAACTAACTGTTTAATACAGATTTTCCCATGGACGACAGCTTAATTAATCACAACCCTACGCCACGTATATGTACGAGTATACATACTAATACAATACAAGGATAAAATGAAGAATAGAAAATCACTTTGGCTGTGGGTTAGCTTCAATCAAATTGTTCCGTTCCAGGCAATAGAAAAGTTTTTGAGCTTCATTTGACATTCAGGCTTGTGAAATTTTCTTATAATTCCTGGAATTCCCTGTTTGTGTGAAGGTTTAAAATTATGCGTATTTTAGAAGGCGCATTAAATATTTGATGGGGTGTATAAATATACATGGGGGGATGTTTTATTGTTTCGAAGGTAAAATAAAGGAAGCAGTGACACTTGAACTGTTTTATTTGTTTATGACATGAAAGGAAGTTAAGGATCTTACATGATAGGGTTTAAAGGAGACTGAAAGATTAATAACTGTTGCATATTAGAGGGCAATCAAGATGTGAAGTATATTACGCGTATGTAAGTAGGGAGCGATAATTTGATAGCTAAATTTATATTTTCACGTAGCATGTAAAGGGTGGTCCAACCATAATGCACGATGTTAATTGTGAGTCACACCTTAACCTCAAGTTTTTCGCCAAACTTAAATTGACATTTCTTTGTTTCAGTGATTGACAAATTTAACTTTGGAGAGGTACACAATCAAACGGCGCGTTAAGGTGGTTGAAGCCTCTTACGAAAATGTGCGTCCAAATCAAAATGCGTTTCATGCACTTCATGTTTTTTTTGGTCAGCATAATCGATCAAATGTGTCCACAATCGGGAGAATTGTGCATAAATTCCTGCGAACCGGGTCTATAGGAAATTCGAAATCACTTGTGCGTGCTCAGCCAGTTCGTTTTGCGGAAAACATTGCTGTTATTCGCGTTAGTGTGGCAGAAGACCCATCCACCCCGACTTGTCATCGTGCTCAACAATTGAACATCTCACGAACATCACTGACGCGAATTTTGAATAATGGTTTGAGTTTACACGCTTACAAGGTTCAATTGACTCAAGAGCTGAAGCATATTGACCACTTCAAGCGTCGGCAATACGCCGAATATTTGGTCGAACAGACAGAAGGGAATGGTGACTTTACTAAGAAAATCATCTTCAGCGACGAGGCACCCTTGCACCTCACCTGATTCATTAAATAATAACTGCACTAAATGCTGAATAATAATGATCATCGCACACTAGACTATTTCGAACATTGGTGTTGAGATTTATCAGAGAATCTCATTTCATGACCGTAACGGTATTCCCGGTGATATGGTTAGTGTCATGCCAAACAAAGTAATAATCACTTGATTTTTTCAATCAGTACGCATCACAACTGCATAGGCTGCTAGTTTGACAGAAATACCACACTCATAAACTCCACACGCGGAAACTGCTGCGCAAGAGGAAAAAAAAATCAAGCAATTCCAGAAGAAGTTCTTAATGCTGGTGGCACCAACGAGAGCCAAAACTATTTCGCAGCGCTGGAGGGATTAACCGAAGATATGGAAACTAAAGACAACATCGGAGGTAATTTTAATCAAGATAATGACGTTAATTTTATTCAATATTTAAAGAACAAAAATAAGGAGAAAAAACCAGCCCGCAGTTCTGCTGGTTCTTCTGAAAAAGCTTCCAACAAGACAGAAAAAGTTCCGCCAATCAACGTGTTCAGACAGACCGGGAAAGATATGGTTCGGCTATTGGCAGCCGAAAATAAACTGGCCAATTTCGAAATCAAAAGAGTTAATGCCGAAAAATTAACTATAAGCACGAAATCACTGGTTGATTTCAAGTCAGCCAAAGATGCGCTGATTCCTGGGGAGGTTCCACATTCCACCTATACCCCAAAAAGTGAAAAGAATCAGACCTTCTTGTTGAAGTGTTTGGACAGCGGAGAGGATACGGTCGATCTTCTTCAGGTGCTCAAGGAGGCTGCACCAGACATTGATTTTGTTTCAGTCAAAGCCTTTGCGACAAGAAGGTCGACCATAGAAAGGAAGAATTTACCACTTTACCTGGTACAAATTGCGAATAAGAGCAGTCCAAGTGCCCTTCAACAAATGAGGTACTTGAATTTCAGAGTGGTGGTGAGGTGGGAACGCCTCCAGAAAAGAGAAGTCAACCAGTGTTACCGGTGTCAAAGGTTTGGACATTCGGTTGCCAATTGTGCCATGCACTATCGTTGCGTTAAATGCAAAGACGTTCATGCTCCCGGTGAGTGCAAATTGGCTCAGACGGAGCCTAAAGAAAAATTATACTGCGTTAGCTGCGGTGTTTTTGGTCACCCAGCATCATATCGAGGATGCTCCCGATATCAAGATGCAAAAGTTAAATTTGCTCCAAAGCAAACACAAGTACACCGTAATATCATACCTTGCAACTTCGTCAAGCCCGGAGTATCATTTGCACTCGCCGCTAGAGGACCAGCAGAAAATGCTGGAAATAATGTAAATAATGTAAGTGGCAATAATGAGCTGCTTCTCAAAATTTACCAGCAACTTAGTTCTTTATCGGAGAGAATCGACAGACAAGATTCAAAAATTAACTTTGCTTTTCAGCGTTTAGGTCTTTCAAATGCCTGATAATAACTTGTCATCCAGTCATAATCCCATGGATAGGCTTCGCCTCATATCGATCAATGTCAACTCTATCGTTGCCATACATCGACGTGATTATCTCCTTGAATTTGTTGTTAAGCAAAAGCCTGACATCATACATCTCACTGAAACCCACCTCAATTCATGGCATTCCATGGAATTTAAAGATTTTGCACTCGTAAGAAACGATAGGGTAATATGTGATGGGGGAGGTGGCACCGAGATATTGGTTCGAAGACCCTATTGCTTCCAAAATATTGAAAAAGTCGAATTCAAATGCTTTGAATTTCTTGAATTGTCCGTCATCAAAATTTCACTGCCAGGTGGGGATAACCTCTTCGTTATCTCTGCCTATGCAACTGGTCAAAATGTTCTGAAATTCAAGGAGGAACTCAATTCCTTGTTTGAAATACTCGAATTGAACAGGCTGCATAGTTATTATATTTTTGCTAGTGACCTGAACGCCAAGCATACATCACGGCAAAACGCCACCAATAATCCAAAGGTGTATTCCTGAAATCATGGATAACAGAGAACCGAATTGAATACAGGTGCAACCTATATGGGTCGGAGTTCCCAACATACCCTAGGACAAATTTATATTTGGACCTCTGCATTGCTGACGCAAGACTTAAATTCAGCTTTAATAGTCTTCAACGGAAACTGCAGGTGCTTCCTTACGATAGCGACCATAACGCAATCGTAATGGAAATCAATCATCAAAGGGATGATTTCTTCCTCATTCCAGTTCAACATGAAAATCATCGGTTGAATTTCAAAAAAACAGACTGGGGAAAGTTTCAAAGGAAGTTTAATCAGGAGTACTAGAAGCAATGTCCTCGTTCTGATGATGGCAACGCTTGCTCAATGGTTCCTAATAACAGAAATCTAACTGACGATGAAATAGATGTCTATTTGTCGAAGTTAGAGAAGGTGACGTTGGAAACGATTGAGAAAGTTGTTCCCAAGATTAAATATCGAAACATGAAACACCAACCATCGCAACGTTGAAAAGATTGAAAAGCCTTCTTATCACACGCGTCAACAATATTTATCGACGATTTTTGGACTACAACCATCCCTCGTTGGCTTTGTTGAAATTACACCTGAAGAATGTCCGGAACTTAATCCGGTCATACTTCAGTAGTACGGTCAGCAATCAAAGGGCGGAAAAACTGAGGGCTATAAGCCCACAGGACCCAAATGGCGTTTTCGCGAAAGTGAATAGCTTATTCCGCAGAAAGTCTCGAGTGAAGGTATCGAATCTTGAAGTCGCTAGTGATGAGATAAATCTTCTCGATAGGGCTGGTATCGAAATTGATAGTACTACTCCGGATAGAAATGGAAACAGGATTATATGTGGTGGATTGCAGAAACTTGCCCTGATTGGAACACATTTCGAATTGGTTCATCTGCTAAACCCAGAGAGAGGGAATGATATATTTTCGGAGGTCGTTGAAGCAAAAGTTTCCGACTTCAAATCAAGCCTGAACGGCCAATCAATTCTTCGTTAAGATTAAACATTAACATCTGATCTCATACCGACCTTGAATCTTATTGATTATTTTTTCATCTATGACAACTTGTGTTTCATTTTTCGCAGAATAAACAACGAAAAATCATGTGGTACTGATGGTATTCCAAATAAAGTTCTCCGACATTTGCCTGAGGTTGCTATTAGGAATTATTGCATATTGTTCAACAACATGTTGAACAATTCATATTTCTCCAATGAGTGGAAAAAGGTTAAGGAATTTCCTATCTTGAAGAAAGAAAACGAATCTTCATGCCCTAAAAGCTATCGCCCAATTGGCTTGCTGCCTAACATCAGCAAGGTGTTTGAAGTGATACTCAATGGAGCATTAAACGCCCATATTGAGAAATATGAGTTGATGCCAAATTGCCAATTTGGTTTTCGTGCCAGGCATTCGACCATACGTGCAATAACGAAAGTAACCTCAGATATCTGTTGGAAACTAAACAACAAAGAATGTGTTGGAACATGTCTCATTGATATGGAGAAAGCCTTCGATACGGTGTGGTTAGATGGACTAGTTTTCAAACTTCTTCAGGACAGGTTCCCCAGACACCTTGTCGCCATGATGTGTAATATGTTATACGGGAAATCATTTGTTGTAGCTGATGGAAATCTGACAACAATGCATGAATTCAAGGTCGTGAATGGTCTACAGCAGGGAACAGTTACTGCACCCCTGCTTTTGTCAATATTCATTCGCAAGCTATTGAACAGCTTTGATTTTAATGTCTCGCCAACGCGATCATTGGTAGCGTTTGCTGATGATCTGATCATCTGTACGGCAGACCGAAAAGCTACAATGGTTCAGAGCAACCTTCAAAAAATGTTTAATGATGTGCAGCTCTACACCGACAATTGGCCAATGAAAATCAATGCTCAGAAGTGCGAAACAATTTTGTTTCGGAAAACGCTGCAGGGGGCCCGTCAAGACCTGAAACGTGATTGGAAGGATTTCCACATTATGGCTGGTGAGGGTAGTTCAGAACGGGTTCCACATAAATCCTGTGTTCGGTATCTCGGCGTTCATGTCAATCAGTATCTGTACTATACAGAACATGTCAAAATCATGCTTAGTAAAGCACTAAAAGTAGTCATGGCTCTTTGGTGGCTCTTTCATTCCAGATACATTGATCAAAAAGTCAAAGTTATTTGTTACAAGACCCTGGTTAGGCCAGTTTTGACATACAGATGCCAGATCTGGTACAACCAGAGTGCTAGTACAATGGAAAGATTAAGAGTTTTCGAAAGGAAATGTCTTCGTGCATGTACTGGTTTGTACAGAAAACCTGAGAAGGATTGGAAGCACCATATATCGAATAGAAAAATTTATCAAACCGCTCAAGTGACAAGAGTCGATATCTTCATATTGAAACATCTTCGGAATCATATCGCAAGATCTGTAACTGTGAGTGAAAATCCTTGGATTCCACCTACAGACGGGTATATTGCGACTTGCCTCGCTACTGGCTTCGTTCCTCCAGAAGCATTCGTGTATTTGGACATGAATCGATATGTTTTTGATTCTGACGGCGTCCTAATCATATATCACATATATAGACGGGTCACCGATAAGAAGATAAAATATTCTCCGAATCTGAGTTCACGAGACCAACAATTCCAATGGAGATACTCATTTGCTAGATTCGTTGAGGCTGGTCGAGCTGAGATGGAGCAATCTAGGTATTGGTGGCTGAATAACAATGTCTAAATTATTCGTGTTTATTTTCTGTTTTAGTTACTTACTTTTAGGTAAATTTCTCGAGAGAAATTTACCTATTGCGGAGAGCATCATATATATATATATATATATATATATATATATATATATATATATATATATATATATATATATATATATATATATATATATATATATATATGGGATATAACGAAATTTGTGACCACGATAGAGGTTGCAATTTTGCTTCGATTTTCACCAAATTTTCAGGAAAGGTGTATTGGGTAATTATTTCGGTTAAGTTCGTGAACCAGCTATATCGGCCGGGCAAAAACAAAATGGCGGCCATTTTAGACGAAAAATCGTGATTTCTGTTCTGACCAAAGTATAGCTCCGATTTGGATGAAATTTGGTACAAAGGTTCATTGCTGTATGTGATGAATTTCATAATAAAAAATCCAAAGTCGGTACGACAGAAACAAAATGGCGGCCGCTCAAAGGTCGAAAAACGTGCAAAATTTTGTTGTTGTAATAGTGGTCAAAGCTTTCAACAGATTTTCACGAAATTTGATAACTTGATAGAAATTATAAGTGTCTAAAGAATTACGTGAAAAAATTGGAGGTCAGGTTGCAAAAAACAAAATGGCGGCCAGTTAAAGGGCAAAATTTCAAAGGCTTTTTAAAGTCGCAATTTTAATCCGACATATACGAAATTCGGTTTCGAGATAGACATTATTTAGGCCTACAGTCTTTGATATTTTGGTGATCATGCATGAGCAAATTTCAAAATGGCGGCCGTTTAAATATGCGTTTTTTTCAGGTTATGGATCTCTGTACTATGTTCTTGTATTATGCAGGAAATTATTAAAATTGAATGAAAAATAAAAAAGTCGAAAATTTAAAGCCTAATATTTTTAGCTGCCATTTTCTTTAAAAATTGAATTATTTTGCCCTGTCTCGAGTGAAACTTCTATTTGAACGAGATAGTACATTGATTGATGAGTTCCTAGCATACAAAGATTTAAAATAATCCAAAATAAAATGCATGCATTCAAAATGGCGGCCCCCAAAGGTCAGAAGGCAAGCGCAATTCGCTATTTTAGTGCCAACTGAAATAATGAATATTTTTCATGATAACGTTTTAAATGACTTTACTTGATAGAATTTATAAACCCGACCATTTTTAAGATATTGTAAAATCTTTTTAACAATCCCCTAAAAAAATTATAAAATCGCGACTTGTCTGTCTGTCCGTCCGTTTGTTCGTGCGTCAAAACAAGTTTTCTCGCTAACCACATGAGCTAGAATGAGGAAATTTTCTACGTAGGTCAAAAGTGGTGCCTCTTGAAATTTGCAGTGCAAGAAAATATTTTAAGGTATTTTAAGGGGGGTCTCCCCATACAGGGGGGTGGCATACAATTTTTTTTATTTCTGTAGCAGCCAAGATTCTCAACAGATTCCGTTGAAACTTGAAATTATAAGTTATTAACGCAAGTTAATTTAATTTAATTATGCAAATCGAATGACAAATGAAAAAGTCGAAAATTTACAGCTTAATATTTTTAGCAGCCGATTTCAATAAAAATTGAAATGACGGCCCTCATAGTTCAGAAAAAATTGAAAATGTATATATTAATGGCAACGCAAGTGCTGATTAAACTTTCATGGAAATCTTTTGAAATTAACTATTCGAGCTAGTTAAGCCTTTGTGTGGTTACCACTGTGAACTGTGTAAACAGCAAATGCGAGAAGGGCGAAACCGGTATTTATATGTTTACAACAATTTATGATCCGCCGATTTTCAATATGTAATCCATACGTATGCAACTCAATTTAATTAGCAAAATATTCGCGCCCCAATAAAAGGTCTCTAAGAACGAACGTGGCCAGATTTTTTTTATGTTAATAAATACCCATGTGGTACTACGAAAATTGCAGAAAGAAGTTGAGTAGTAGGCAAGCCAAATTTTTTTTCGAAGCTTTATGCTACATACGAGAAATTTACCTTTCCGGCTGGTGCTGCCAACGGGGATTTTTTAGATTCATCTCATTATTGCTACATCTAGTATGTTGTTGTTTATTTGTATTATGAATAAGGTATAGGTTTCAATATAAGGTAACGTTTTTTTTTGTTTTGTTTTTGATTGAACTTATTTAGAATTAGAGTGTAACATAACAGGTATAGGATATAAGTTCATTGTTGTGTTAGTAATATAAGTAATTTTTGAATAATGCTGGTTGGTTTTTTCTCCTTTTTCCAATTGAATCAAAAAATATGTAATTATTTTAATTAATTTAAATTTGCTAGTGTTTTTTTTTCATTAAATGTGTTTAACTGATAACGTATAAATTTAGAGAGCCATTCGGGCCATTAAGTTTTTTATAGTTTTATTGTTTGGAATTTGCTTTATGTTCTTTTAAAAATTTATAACGATTGGTATTAAATAGTGTGCTTTTGACTTTGACTCTGCTGTGCAAGAGGTGAGCGCCCTAGCCACTACAACACACGGACTATCTCACTAAATGCCGAAGATAAGGGAAAATTACCAAATCCTTGAATTTAATTTGATAATTTTCTTTAATTTGATATTTGCTTTTAAAATGGTCGCGCCCTGATATTGTTGATTGAATGTACAATAAAAATGTTGATGATTTACATCATTTCTGAAACTTTCGCAAAAATCCCATCAAAATGGTGGTATCTGCATTGATATAAGTCACCTTTTGGTATATAACTACTTATTTCTGTTCTTTAGTAAATATTTGGTTGCGATCAAACTTGTGAAATATGAACGCTTAATACTACTGGTAATAACTTAAGTATCTTTGCCATACGCTTCACCTTTTGCTAGGATAATTTTAGCTCTAGGCCTATAGCTCCTAGCAGTTTGCAGATCATGCGTAGCACCTGAATCAACCAGATCTAGAAGTATAACAGGAGGTCTCAACGATTGTAAGACTGCTGAAGCAGTAATGGGCCAGTTACACAAATTGTATGGATGAACAACGGATAGCCAAAAACGTATTCGTTGGAAAAATTGAAGGCTGGAGACCTGTGGGAAAACCGAGGAAACGGTTGCCTGACTCGGTCGATAAAGACAGTTTATCGCTGCTGGGGTTTCGAAATTGGAGAACGCGGTCAATGGACCGAGACAGTTGGAGGAACTATTTACAGGAAGCGAAGGCCCGAGAGGGGCTGTAGTGCTAGGAAGAAGAAGAAGAAGAAGTATAACTCCAAGAATTTTGACTTCCTTGTGAGGTCGATTGTCTCCACCTGCATCTCCTAACGCATAGAAAATTTGGCTTTTTTAAACGGCTACTTCCTCTTAACCTCTCGTGCTCCCTAGGCTACCTAGTGAGTCTGATTTGCAGTCTACGGTGAGTTTGTTCCAGATCGCTTCTCCACCCGGCTTGATTGTTGCCGAGAGTGTGAGGGACAAGAATTTATTACTCTTCTTTCCCCACAACCATAGCAAAGTCGTGGCTCAGTACATTCCCCGACAAAGTGCGACCTATTAATATATTTATTTATTTATTTAAATTCCATTTAACAGATTAAACACAATCAAATTACAAAATGGAACAAAACAAGCAGAAAAGAAAATTAATGGAATTAGGATTATGTAAAAAAGTTAAAATAAAAAGAAATTCAGTAATATTATTTAAAATAAAATACAAAGAAATTAAATATATAATCCGTTTGAGTTGCAAGGATCAGGCTTTTTAATTTAAATTTAAAAACCAGTATGTGTCGAAAAAAGAACCAAGCTCAAGCTTTTCATATTTTCTTACCATTCGTATTGTGGGAGAATCAAAATTTAAAATTTGTACGTATATACGGTAGTACCCAAAAACTATTGCCGCGAAAAGAACGCCATGGTTGCCGAAAATGTAAGTCTGCAAACAATTTTGATGAAATCTGATTGCGGCAGAGTTGATATAGAAAACGCTGATCTATATAGATGCGACGGAACAAAAAAGCAGGACTACGTAAGAATGATAAACAACATTTGTAAAAGAAGACTCGAGTAAATTTTTGCTGCACATTCTCTAACGAGTTAATGAGTAAAGGGCGTCGGGGAGACCAAACTACAGAACAATATTCAAGGATGGGACGGACAAGGCATATAAACAAGCAGACGGGAGTGCATACATTGGTAAACTTATAAGTATGCCTGAAAATGAGTCCCAATTTTTTTGAGGCCCTAATAGTCGTGTTGAGAATGTGTGCTTCAAAATTGAGCCTAGGATCAAAAGTAACATCAAAATCTTTAGCAGAGCTCACAGCAGCGAGTAGGATTTTATTTAACATTTTATAGCATTTGGCAACAATAAACAAGTTGGGTAGACAGACCTATGCTCATGTCAGAAGGGTTTTGTTCTCAACTTACAAAATGCAGTAACCAGCAACGAATAAAATCAAGAAACATGTCAAAGTCGATTTTATTGGAAAAAATGTGAAATTCGAGGATCATACTATTATTAACAAAGTTGAAAGAATTGTGACTTCTGAGGTATTTGTTTTACTTATACCCATAGATATCTCCTTTGATAATTTTTCCAGATTTTTTAGAAACACATTTTTCATGTATTACCCCCCCTCCTGTGCCCCCACTGAAGCAAAAACAGTCAGTTTAAGAACTGTTTTGAAAAGCTCTCATAGAGAACTTTCAGTTGATACTCATATCGGCTACCTTTCATAAAATTTTTTTTTCAGTGGCCACTCCTCTGTACTGTAATCATCGATTCATGGCCTATTTTTTCGAATCCTAGAATGGTTACAAAGCCCTTTTTCTAGGAGCTCTCTCCTGCCTCTTTGACTTGTTTCAATTGTAATGTACTCATTTTCATGATACCTATCATTCCTGAAATTTTCATGCAAATCCTAGCAAAGCTGTAGTGTCTAAATCGATAAAAAGCGCATATGGCTCCATAGCCATATGTTTCCATAGTAATAAAGGGCATATTGTTCCATAGTAATACAGGAAAATTCAAATCGCTATAACTTCATTAAATACCATTCTATCTTTATGAAACTTTCAGAAAAGATCAATCTTATAGAAAGTCATCTGTTTTTATTGGATTTAAAGGTACCGTTTGGATTTTATTCAAGAAAACATAAAATCGATAAATCATACTATTACTAACAAAGTTAAGTGAATTTCGACTTCTCATGTATTTGTTGTTATTGTACTCATTAAGGCCTACATTCGTGATTTTTTTCAGATTTTTCGGATGGAAGGTTTCCAATCGCGAGGGGGGGTACGCGAAAAGTTCGTACATTTCCCCTTCCCCTGCCCCCCTCGGTACTCTGAAGGCGATTTCAAGACTTGTTTTGAAAAGACCTCATTGAGACCTTTCCAATGACACCCTACTCGACTACCAATGGTGAAAGTTTTTTTTTGATGGGTCACCTCCCTATACGGGGAGACCCCCCTTAAACCCCTTTGAAAAATTTTTCCACCCTTGAACTTTCAAGAAGTCACCATTTCTGACCTTTCCACAAAGTTTCATAGCTGAAGCCTCTATAGTTTCGGAGAAAAAGTGCTGTGACATACAGACGGACGGACGGACGGACGGACGGACGGACGGACAGACGGACAGCCGGACACAGGTCGTGATTGTAATACGGTTTTGTATTTTAGTACAAAACCCCTTAAAAAGAGGTAGTTTGAACCCAAGTTATTTAGTTCAATCAGGTCCTTCTGAAGATATTGACAATCTTTTACAGATCTGAGAGCTTGTAAAACTTTGGTATCTTCGGCGTAAAGCAAGCAATTAGAAGCGATAACCGATAGAAGATCATTTGCAAACAATAGGAATAGGAGGTGACCTAAAATGGAACCTTGAGAAACACCAGAGGACGGATAAAATGGAAAGAGGTTATTCTACGGTAACTAGCACAACATATACGAGAAGACAGGTAGGAATCTATCCATGATAAAAGAGGGCCAAAGGCTTTCAGTTTGTGGCAGAATAGTTCGTGATTAATCATGTAAAACACGTTGGAGATGTCAGTGGAATTGACATCAACCTGCTATCGATATTGCATGGCCTACACAATACAATCGGTGAATTCAATTAAAATTGAGGTCGTAGAGCGGCCTTTAAGAAACCCATGTTGTTCCTATGACAAGAAAGGGGTCAATGAAACTGAAAGACGGTTATGGACCAGACACTCGTTATTTTGGAGAACAGGAGATTAAAGAAATCAGACGATAATTTGACACAAAAGATGGATCACCACTTTTAAAAATAGGAACAACGTTTGCGCTTTTCCAACTTGTAGGGAAAATGCCAGTCTTTAGACTGAGCTAAAAAGAAAAGTCAGGGGATACAAGGTGAAGACGCTAATGACTTATCGACAATATTCACCATCAGGATCAGGTGAAATATTCGGATTAAGTGAATAAGTGAGGGATTTCACTTCAATATAGTCAGTGAAAAATGAAAAAATTTCAATGGCGTGAGGTGCAGTTGCATTAACTGGATAGAAAACATGAAAAGAAGGAATAAGAGTTGACAAGAACGATATTACTCCAAAGGAAAGAAGGAGGGGCAGATGAGGAGGACTTGAGGGATCTAATGTAAGACCAGAAATGTTTCGCATTATTCGTCATATGTGAACTCTCCAAGCTACTGAAGTAGTTTTTAATTGCAGCCTTTAGTTCTTTTTTTGCTACAATACGCAGGTCATGAAAACTGACTCTGGACTCGTCACTACCACAACGCTTGAAACGGTGGTGTGCCTTAGTTTTAGCGTTAAGGCACAAATTACTAGCTTACATAGTTAGCCATAGTTTCTGCTTTACTTTGCGAAGAGCTTGTCAAGGTGTGAAATGTTTGATCTACCCATAGAGGTAATTATAAAACTTACTCAGAGCATCCTCACAATCCAAGTTATCAAAAAACTCCAGCCAATCAATCGAATTTAGTTTGGAAGCCAGAGCTTTGTAGTTTGATTTGAAGAATTTAAATTTTGGAGAAGGAGCAGAAGTACAATGCGCCAAAGGTGCAACAGAGAGATTGAGTGATAATGGTGAATGATGACTATCAATACGGATAAGAGAATCCAATGCTAGGGAAACAGATAGACAGTAAAGTGGAAAATTAGAAAGAACAAGGTCAAGTAGCCGACCATTAGCATCAGGGATATTATTGAAATGCGTTAGTGAGCAGAGTGGAAAGAGGTAAAGAAGACGCATCGGTTGATGAAACAGAGAAAGGAGGGTTCTTTGTCCATTGCACTGTTCCCAAATTAAAATCACCGCATATTCAAATTAAAATTTGCGGAAGATGCAACAATACATAAGAGAAAAACTCGTCAAAGAATGTCTCTACACATACAAAGGAGATTTACTAGGTATGTAGACATGAAGTTGCATTGTTATGAAGGAAGAACATGACAACTACACAATCCACAACGTGAGTAAAGCAAAAACCAGCACAAAAAGAGCTGCGATTCGTATTACTAACAGCTACAAGGATATCACCACCTTTTTTTATTGACAGAGTTCAAATCCCAGTACAAAGGTGAGTATCAAAATCAAGTGAAATTTCCAAGTTTAAGATGTTACTATTTAATCAGGCTTCTGTCAAATATATAAGTGCGTGTTCGCTAAGCTGTAACATAAATAAGAGCTTATCAAGCTGGGCTTTAAACTTCTTACATTTTGATAATATACTTAAACACTAGAAGTTAAGTTACAGTCATGAAATCATATACTAGTTCGTTGTTTGCGGTTTTCCTGGTGCATGAAAGGACTGCCTTCTTATTGAGTTGAACGATTGAACAAGTACTCCAGACGGCCATGATTCAGAATTTAAAATAGTATCACAATTTGAGGGTACTGTAAGCTTGAAAAAAGCTGCCATTCTGTCCTCCAGATTATTTTTTGTCAATTTTCGGCAACGAATAACTTTAATAGCTTGACCGAATTTCTTGTAAACGTGAATTTTCAGGTAGCCCGTGGTTGTTTGATAGCTTAGGTGCTAAATAGAAATTTTCTCCATACGATGTCCAGAGGTGGGATTCTATCATCCGAAATCAGAGTAGCCATAGCCGATATATCAACGCCAGATGAGGGTGGAAGACTAGGCGAAGGTTTATTTTTGGTTTCATGGATCGCCCCCTGATTGATTGATGAGGGTGCCGAAGAGCTGTCATGTATCATAGGCAATTCATTACCAGCGATGTTTTGAGTTACTGCTGAAGCCATGGAAGAACTTGAACGCGACGGAGTAGTCCTTGAACCAGCAGCATGATTCGGAGTTTTAAGAGTTGGTTACTTTGCCAACAATTTATTTTAAGTTAGGATGTAAGCTGAACTACTAATACATGCCTGCTGTGCTGTCAGTGCAAGTTATTACGTCTGGTTATTTACATTAGCGATATTCACTGTAGCCACAGTTTTAGGTGGCGCGTCCCTTGTAAATCTTAATAGTGTCTCAAACTCCAGACATGCACTCGAGCACTTAGTTTGAACATGTTTAAGCTCTTCCGCTAGTGCTTTGATTGTTTTGTCCGCAAATTGCAGACTAGAAATATATGCTAGCTAAGAAAATCTCTTACAAGAATCGCAGTATCAGTACACCCCGTTACCAGCCTTATTAATCACGTCGGCTGCAGGTCCTTTAAGATTAATACATGCCGAATGGTAAGAAAGCTTGCAAAATATGCCCAGCAAATACTTCTATCAGTCCCACGCTATGGACTTACAACATTTAATGAAGCTATTTCCACGAAGCCAAGTCAAGTTCAAGTAGCCAAGTAATGCGATTGGAGAAAGCAGAACTGAAGACGTCGCTGCCTTCAGACTACATCCCAACGGACCTGTTGGGAAGTTGATGAGATGGTCCGTAGAGAGAGAGAGAGGGAGAGAACTGTTTTTACCTAAAATTTGGTGATATTGCACCGCAAAATTTTTATTTTTTCCACTACCGCACAATCTTCAGCCACCCAGTGAAACTGTCTATCCATAATAGTGGCATACACGCCAATGAACCCATCCTTACCTTCAGTATGCCAGCATATCTCCTCCCATAATTGCTCGTTGTAGTCAGTGGATAGTAGTTTAAGCTAACATTTTTATTGTGGCGAAGATCAAGAACCAACAATGTTTGGAAATTATTCAAAATTACTACCGAGATTCTGAGTCGGTCGACGCAATTTTAAGAGCGCTTACTCCAATTTGCGGCCGTAATAACCTTCCCACTTGATAAGTTGTACCCACTATAGTGGATAAGTTCGTGTCCAAATTTTCACTATTGGACGTTTCAGTGCCAAAAAGACGTCGTACCGCTCGACGCATCGATTCAAAACTGGCAAAATCAGCCGATTCTACGTCGTTCTCAAGAATTGGGCATCGGTTCAACGACATTGTGGCATAGTTTGCAAAAATATCTTGGCCAAAATTGTTTCAAGATCAAATTAGCTCCAGAACTAAAGCCACTAGATCATTCAAAAGGCAGAAAATTTTCCAATAAAGCTCTGGCAAAGCTTGAAAGAAATTAAGAATTTCATCGAAAAGTCTAGTTAATAAGCAAAATATGCATTGTTAGACAACAACCAACCCACACGTGCTTCTTGAGACACCATCGCATCCGCAAAAAATTGCTTTTTGGTGCGGTTTTCATGCAGGAGGTGTGATTGGGCCGTATTTTTTCGTGGATAAAAACGACTGTCATCTTACCGTCACTGTTGGAAGATTATTTGTGGCCAGAATTAGATGAACTTGACATCAGCAATATGTGGTTACAACAAGACGCTACCACTAGCCACACAGCATGCCTCACAATTGATTTATTGAAAGGCGAATTTGGCAAACGTGTTATCTTGAGAATGGTCCAATCGAATGGCCGCCTTGTTCATGCAATCTAACGCCATTGGATTTATTTTTATGAAATTATATCAAGTCACTAATTCATGCCAACAAGCCAGTAACTTTAGATGAGCTGAAAGACAACATCAAAACTGGAATCACCAACGTTCTGGTCGAAATGTGTACCATCGTGGTCGAAAATGGTGTTAAAGGAATTGACCACGGTAATAGGGCTCGTGATGATCATATAATCGAAATTGAGTTACATTCATAAAATGTAAGGCTTGCCTTATACTCACAATAAATTTGAACTCAATATCTCAAATAATTCTGCGTTTTATTGATAAATAAAATTATCCTTTGATTTTAATAATGGATTTTAAGAAATCACATCAAGGCAATTCATTTGATACAATATTTTATATCTATAGTAAAAACTTTTTTAAGGTTTAGCATCCTTATAATGGAAGACCATGTTAAAACCCTTTAACATTTTTTTTCACTATTCAACTTTCATGAACCAGAAACATCTGAGCTGTTAAAAAGATTTGATTTGATGATTTGATTTGATGAGACACTCTGAGGGACGGATGCATGGACAGATGAATGAACAGGTACCAATTTGAAAATTTGAATAGGATAATGTAAAAAAATGCTTTTAGAAAACCGTAAAAAAAGTTTGGCTCCAGGCCTAGATGATGTTCCAGCTGACATGTTGCAACTGATTAATCACCATTGTCTTGTTTTGCTGTTCAGCACATTCAACGCTTGCCTATCGGATGGGGTTTTCCCACTACGATGAAAGGTGGTGAGGCTCGTGCTGATGAGTAAAGGGAAGGAAAATTTTGACCAGACATCTGCATACCACCCGTTGGAATATTATTTATCGCCGTCTGCATGCCACCAGTTATGCATGTTAGACACTACTGGGGAGAGTACAAGAGAAACTCATCGGTGCAGTTCGTGCTGCTGGTGACCTATCTCCTTAGCAGTACGGCTTTAGAGCAGGACGTATCACCATTCAAGCGAATGCAGAGGTGGTGAGCACGTTCCAAAATGTAAAGGCACATCGCCTCACCAATTTGCAGATCGTTCTGTTGGTGACACTCAATATTAGGGGTGCCTTCAACTCCGCTAGATGGGTAGATGGATTTGCTGAAAACTCTTTAAAGTTCCATATTATCTGAGACGGCTTCTGAGGAATTATCAGAAGGACCAGTGCCTGCTTTACAAAACGACACAGTTCCAACGAAGTATGGAAGTTACATCGCGTGTTGCAACGGTATCTATCCTTGATCCATACCTGTGGAACGTATCTCACGACGTGCTTTTGAGACTGGAGATGCCCGATGAGTTGTACTTGATCGGCAAGGGGGATGATTATTTGGCTTTAGTCACTAGACGTATTATTGAACATGCGCAACTTAGGCTAGTGCCTTAGTCCCTAGTGCTAATGTGCTGAGTTGGAGAGACTGAATGACTGCTTGTGGGTTTAATATAGCACTCGAAAAACTCAAAGCGGTCATCTTGAGAAAAAAGAGAATCCCTAAAGCAAGCATGGTGAGTATTGGAAACATAATAATCAAATCGAAGCTAGCGGTCAAGAACCTGGAGTTACTGATCGACTCGAAGATGAGTTTCTCTAAGCAAATCACAGCAACGGCTGAGAAGGCTTCTTCGCGCATATCAGCTCTGAGCTGACTTATGCCCAATGTAGCACAGCACAACCCATCAAGAAAATTCCTTTTGATGAGTGCTGCAGGTTTGGTGCTGAAGTCAAAGCAGAAATATGGAGCGATGCTCTCAGTAAAGAGGTGTACCGATAACGCTTGGCAAAGGTGCAGAGACAAGGAGCACTGAAGATTACATCTTCATCTCCAAGAATCTCTGTTTTCATGGTGAGAGCCTTTGCATGCCTACCGCTTGTCATCTTCCTTGCAAGAGTGTTTCGCACTATCCACCTGCATCAAAAAGAGGACAAAGAGAGATGTTTGCCGGCGAGGAGAGATAGTGCTCACTCACCGATTGGCAGCAGTCTTGGGTGAATTACACGAAGGGAAGGTGGTCTGCGTGGGTTATTCTGGATCCGAAAGCGTAGTCAAATTGGAGGCATGGTGGGATTGACTTCTATCCGACCCAGCTTTTGAGTGGGTACGGGTATCTTCACTATTACCTGCAAAAGACTGGTAAGTTACGGTCCCCAGATTGTCGGTTTTGCTCAGAAGGGGAAAACGATACTTGCCACTCCAATATAAACAGTTGAATTCAAAAATGTGGGCCTCAAAGATCAGAGAGTAAGCAGAATTTAGTATTTTAGTAGCAACTAAAATTTTGAATATATATTCATGACAACACTTGCAATGGCTTACGTTGCAAGTAATTGCATAATAAAAATTTGTTCTTACAATGTTTGACGGTCAAAGTGGTGGCCAATCAATTATTATTATTATTATTTGCTTTCTGAAACCAAGGGTGCCTACGAGAAATTCACTTTCCCAGCTTAGATTTTTAGTACCTTTTACCACCGAAGATTTCCACAATTTCTGTGCGCTAACCATAAAAATTTTACCAAAAATGGCTTATTCCTTTGAGGTATCGCATTTCGCAAAAATCAACTCTAACGTTAAAAAGAATTTTTTGCATTCAATAATGGATTGCTGATTTTGTTTTGAATAACGTGTTTAGTTGCCTTTGATATAAGCCCTTATATCTATTTCAAATATTGGCTCGTCAATATTTTTCTGTGGTTACTAGTTTCACAAACCAATCCAATTAAGTGCCGAACAACATTTCACTGTTGACCATGCTCTTGCTTGTGAAAGAAAAATGCCATCAGCGAAATTGAAATTGCAGCTTTGTCTTCAACTTGCCGATTTGATTAATGGTTAAGTTAACAATACAATACGATACCTTTAACGTACAAAAAGAATGGTCTGAAGTGCGAGAATGTTCATTTTCATGTCTGTCCCACAAATGGTCGTATTTGCTCTCCATCGCTAACAAAAAAAGATCCCACTGGATAAGCCTCCTAGATCCGTATCTGCTATTAGTATACCAAAGTCTTTTACCATTGTCCCTGCGACCAAACAGTGTGCTTGAAAGGACATTCCCCCAGGGCACTGAGACGATAGGCTTCCATGAACACCATAATTAAAAACGGAGTTCCAATTTTTCAATAACTGTAATAAATCAAGCATATGGGCGACATGGGCTTGACCATAAATTACTGCATTCAGTTTTCATTTCTTTTCCAAGCCATGTTCATATATTGGCTGTATCCTGCAGCCCCAACTTCTATCGGTATCGTTCGAAATGGTCCATATTCCTTGCCGCCACGGTCACCATAGCCATCACCATCGGGGTAGTACTCGTCGGGGACTCAACGAAAATACTAGCGGATTTGTTTTTTTTTTTTATTGTAAAACCATTCTTTTTCCGCATGAACACGAGCTTTTTAGGAAAAAAAGAAGATGGTCACTATTTTAGTGGAATTGTTCGTAGCCACAAAACCGGTCAATTTCAAGTCGGGACAGCAGAAGCCTTAAACCACCATGCCAAACCATCAGAACGTAAACGAACATGAATCCGTCGCTATAAGGCATACAAGAACAAAAGCTACTCCTGATGGTGCTGTTGAAGCTGCGATAGCAGTTAGGCACAATTAGGGAGTGCATTTTTTTCGAGTCATATATTAGACGTGAAAAATTTTACTTCAGAAAATGAAATTTGTTCCGATAAAATGGAATGGAAATTATTTTAAAGGAAGGAAACTGGCTGTTTTTATAAAATTGCTCCAGGGTGAAGTCTGAGAAATGAAAATATTTAAATTGATAGTAAGCATGCACCAAAAGAATTTTCAAGCAATTTTTGCAGCTTTCGGTAAATTGAAAGTCCAGAATGTGTAATTGGTGTTAATTTTATTCAGCTGTTCAACACAATAAATTTATCTTATTGGATAAAATACCTGTAACTGCTCAGACAGCTGACCAAACGAAAAAATGTCAAAAAACTATTCAAGTTCAGTAAAGTCACTGTTAAAAGGGATCGCATGGAAACGGAAACATGTCAGCAATGACGACATGTTCTATAGTTAGTGGTAACAGAAATATAATGTATGTCTTTACAAGGTCAAGTTTATCTAACACAAGTTTCTTAAGGAGCTCGTCTGAATAAGATCCTCATTTAGTCCAAGTAAAGCGAAATAAAGCTTTTGGAGTTTTCGGTTCCTCAAGGTCTTCACTGTTCTAGCTGGTATCTTGCACTCCGGGGATTTCGATTCTATATTTCATCCAGAAGTAAGTGCAGTGCACCAGATCTGTGAAATTAGCTAACATTCCAAGTTCTAAAAGAAAAGTCCTTTTTGCGTTGCGATGGTCTTCACCACTCATCCATCTGATCTGAGGCTATCTTGGTTCCATAGCAAGTAAATATGTACTTAGTGGAGCGTTACTAGCGCTTCGACTGAGTTGGTTGTTGGTCTGGGAGTGGTATTTTATTTTCCCTATATCCGCCGGCTAGCTGGTTAGGACACCCTCTATCCGCCACCTGAGAACGCGTCTAATGGAGATCAAAAGCCCTTATGAAAAATGGAAAATCATTCTATTTAAAAGGTCGCATTTATTTTGCTACATCTATTATCATTAAGTTAATGGAACATTAAGCGTATTTATGTGGTTCATTTTTTTCTAAAAATTCTTGGATGATCAGAAAACAATTCAAATACCGGAGTGCCTGCTGCGAGAGAAGTTAGCAAAGTTAGTTACGGGGTAACGCCATGTAAGTTAAATTCGCGATGACCACGAGGGATCCTGGCACGACTTTACGCAATCAGCCGCAAATAATCGCAAATCCCACAAGCAGAAAACGTAAAGTAACGTACACGAAAATGTATTAGATATAATGAATTTGTATCATGTGAACTCAACATACACAAAGGAAAGCGTAAAGTAACGTACATGCAAATGTATTAGTTATTATGAATGTGTACTAGGTGAACTCAACAAATTCTTAGAGCGACTGGTCCGAGCCATGGCCATGTGGATTGTCGTGTTGGCGGAGTTTGGACACACACACACCATGGACAAGTTTAATGGAGAAACATTTGCAATATTCTGACGGACTTTCACCCAGAAATGCAGAAATTCATATAGAAACCCGTCCGGGTGTGATAGATTTGCAACGCACATCGGTCCCGAACCGTGATAGAATAAGCGTACAGTATCATAATAATAATAATAAAAGCAGCCACATAAACAACTACAACAAATACGTCCTGATAGTCCGCTAAGTCTCGAAGATGATCCGCCTGAAATGAAACATTCCGTAGATCTATCAGCGTGTATAGCTGGTTTGAATAATCTCAGTTTGGATTTGTCGTTTATGTTATTGTTCTACAATGAAAACTCTAGTTTAGCTGATGAACTGAACTTCAGGCCAAAATCATGATCCATAATACCATCCACCAGCAAAAATTCGTGCTCGTACTCCTCGTTCAATTCATTTCTGGGGACAAAGTCTAACATCGATCCAAAAAGTATAATCACATTGTTGATTCAGCCAAGACTTGTTATACTGTTAACAAGTCTTGGCTGAAGACACCTGGTTCTTCAGCCAAGACTTGTTAACATTATAAGGGTATTCTATATGAGATAGAACTGAAACTATATCGCCGACCTAATTAGTCCCATTGGAAAGACGAGTGCCAGCTTCAAACTCGAACTGTTTCGTGAACATGGATTTTAGGCCTCCACAATGTAAGAACTCTTTACCCAAAATATCTTCGATTTTGTGCAGATTCACTAGATAAAGGCTCGCCAGAACTCCCTCGATAAGACATTTCAATATATATTGTTCTCTATTTCTTTGGTTTAAAAACAAAATCAAATCCAACAAACATACCATTCTCTTCAAAATTCACCGTCACCATTCACCATCATAGCCCGCCTAGTGATCACAGCTATACAAAATCGAAAAAAGGTGTGGATTTATCTACATTGGGTGTTGAAACTCCAAGCGATTCTGACGAGGGAATCGATGTTGCACATGTTAGTGATAGAAAACTATCCACAAATCCATCAGGCAAAGAACGAGCACCAAAAGTGAATATCCTGCGCGAGGCGGCGAAACCTTGGGAACAATTCACACGGGAGGAGAATCAAGTGCAGGCGCTAAAGCAACAATCACAAAACAAACTTTAACGACGACAGGCACATCTGCGGAATTTGCAACAACAACAAACCCAAACTGTCATTGAATTGTCTCACTAACATTTCTTCAAAATCGTTTAGTAGGAGTGAGATTCCCGTGAACACTCAAAAGCACCAATTCTCGTGGTGGAAAACTACATAGCTGACTACATGTAGTGGAAATTTTAAGGTCCTCGACCTACCTGAATAAGCCGTTGATCGACATTCCAATTAAAGAGAACAGGGGGATTTCCCGTTCTTCTTTTGAGCAGTAAAAATCATCCGGTGAAGAGTGCGAGTGGGGGCAGGAGTCGACCGGAGAAACGGGATTGAGAAAATTGGCAGTGAAAATTAGTAACGAGAGCAATGAAATTGGCAATGAAGATCAAGAACTAGATCGATCAAATTGGCAATGAAGAAACCAAAAACCAATTATTTGGAAATCCCCACATCAGCGGCAGTGGAATCACCGTTGTAAGTGTTGGTCAACGTTTTTCTTTTTTCCACAATGTTTAATTATATATTTTCTGGTGAAATTTTGCATTAAGGTTTGAATTGAATAGAATTTTTCCGGTTTTTTTCCTTTACTGCTTTTATTTCTGTTTTAAGCTACTGTGAACTTTCTGCTCATGAGCGGGAAGATATTTTTCCCAAGAAGGGAATTTACTGGCGTCGTTTGAAGTCGCGGGATTGCCAAGTGTACGTCGTGGTCAGGTCACGCTTAAAGTTTCTCCCTGGCTTTTCAAGTGTTTCATTCAGGTGTTGTAGGGAATTACAATTTGGTTTAATAGAATCTGAGGTAGGTAGGATTCTACTCTGTGCTCTCCGGAGGGCCATAACCTTTTTGGCGGCTCCAATCGGGCTCCAAGGGAGGACGAGTGGTACCTGCGCCGTCTCCAATCGAGCTATCCGAGGCCGAAAAGAGCCTGACCGGAGCACCCCTTGTTAAACGGTAATACAGTTCAGTCACAATCAGGAATCGAAAAGGGAACTAAGAGGACTAAGAACATCAGAGGTGTTCCCATCGATACTGAAGAGATCAAGATGCTAAATTTCAAGTGACCAATAGACAAATCCAAGCTCACATAATGTTGCTCTCATCACCACCGAGGCAACTGAGGTACGGAATGCTCTAGTCAAGGACATCCTAAAAGCAGAGGTACTGAGCAGCTCGATTTCTCTTGACCACTCTGAAGAAGAGTGGCTTATATGGCAAGTAATATGGTTCTGCAGGGAATAAAAGCCAACTAAAGTATCCAAAAGGGCATACGCGAGGCAGACATGATCAACGTTCAATAGCTAGAAGAGCTCTTAAATAGACAAAATTTGTTAGCTTCCGGACCGTTTTTATCTCGGGGTGATATCAAAACAAAAGTTTTATTTCCTTTTTTGGGTGAGTTATAGTTTTTATTGTCTTATACGCATGTTCCAAAACGTACTTCCTAATTCACCCAAAAAAGGAAATAAAATTTTTTGCTATAATCTTAAAGAGGGTTGGATACTCAGATGCAAATTGCTGACGATAGAGAAAGAGCACACGGCTGAGACACTTTGTAAATTTATTTATTTCAAAAAGTCAACTTACAGACTGGTAGTCGAATTACAATTCAATTAAATAGATAAATACCAAATATACAAAGTCAAAACATAAAAGAAATCAAGGGAAAAAGATCACAATTCAATGATATCTAAAATTAAGAATTGTATGAGTATTTATAAACTTGATTTTCTATAAAACTTTTAAATACGCCAAGAGACTGTGGTGGATCACCAAAACTTCGGTGGCTGCGCATACGAGGTAAGCGGAGGAAGGTGTTGGTACGTCTATAAAGAACATGAAATTGAAGCGAAGATCTATTAGGGCGAGCAGTGTCGAATGTATTAATTTGCTTGCATACATTTTGAGGCACAAGACCATAATGAAGCTTGAACAAGGGATATTCATCAAGGAAACATCGTCTGGGCCCGAGGGTACTAAGGTTCAAAATATGTAAAGGGTCATCGTAAGGGGAGTGGAGAAGGTTGGATTTGAAATATAGAAATCTTTTGAATCTATGTTGAATTGCTTTTAGAACATCGATGTGCTTCCAGCGATATGGACTCCAAATTTAGGAGTGGTACACCAAACAACTACGTACTAGCGAGAAGCAAAGACACATACAAGACGTGATAAGTTGGTATGACGAAGCGGATCGTAAAGTAAACCCAGTTCAACGGGAGGCTTTCTTAATAATTAGAGCAATGTAGAGATAAAAGTTCCGTTTATAATCGAAAAGCACACCAAGATCCTTAAAGGACGTCACATTGCTTAAAGGGATACCAACAAGCCTATACGTTGAGGAAAGAGGACATTATTTACAGGAGATTGTCATCTGATGGCATTTGGAAACATTTGAGGTGAGATGGTTTGATTCACACGAAGTCACTAAGATGCTGAAGATCAGTTTGAAGGATAAGAGGGAATCAATAACTTGACAAATCTAAAAGTCATTGGCATAAATTAGACAGGGGGATGTAATAATAGAAGGTAGATCATTGACAAAAAGTAAAAATAGTATTGGACCAAGTGTTGAACCTTGTGGAACTCCCGAGCTGGGGTGAAAAAAGAAGAGAAACAAGAGTTGAATGTGACTACACATAGACGACTCATAACAAAGCGAAAAAGCCAAGAATAGAGACAATTAGAAACATTGAACCCTAAAAGTTTCTCAAATAGGAGAGAGCGATCCATTGAATCAAAAGCTTTAGAGACATCCGTAGAAATAACGTCAACTTGCTGTTGCTGATCGAAAGCAGCTGCAATATGATGGGTAAAAGAAAGTAAGTTTCCAAGGGTGGCTCTGCTTTGGACAAAACTATGCTGTAGATCAGCTAAAAGCTGGAGGACAGAGGAGTATAGCACATCAAAAACTATATTTTTAAGGATTTCACTAAAACAAGGAAAAAGGGAAATAAGACGATAGTTCGAGACGATATTACGGTTACCAGATTTGTAGATAGAAAAAATGTCGGCAATTTTCCACTGGGAGGGGAAAGCCTCTCAGGATAAACTCAAATAAAAAATAAGTGAAAAGCAAACAACAAAGTGAAAAAGATTAAGATTTTGCTAGAAAATCTGAAACACCATCAGGGCTCTAACTGTTACTGCTGTCGAGATTATTTAAAAGCAACTCACCCTGCAAAAGGTTTGTACGAAAAGTAGTAGATGAAAAAGAGCAAAACAATTAGTTGAAGGAAGTGGAATTCTTAGTCCTGCCGAAAAAGCAAGAAAAGTAAACAGCTTCACAAGATTCTTAGAGAGTAGACGATATCACGCCGTCCAGACTGAAATTATCAGGGACACGATGAGAGCTCCTTAAAGATTTTACGTATGACCAGAGCACACGAGTTTGATTCGACATTAACGAAGTTTCAATGTGGATAACATATGCATAAAGTGCAGGGGTGGCAATTTCCTTGACCAAGTGCCATTCATATCAACTCTTATTATCAGCGTAAGGTTAACTTATAGCCCCATTTGGGGAGATACAGAAACGAGCGATGGCTCCAAGTATTCCAATCTCAGGCAGCCAAAAAACTCCTCCAAACCAGAGAAGGTTCACAGTCTCTCTAGGAAGCTTAATGTGGAGAGTACTCAATGTAACCTGAACTCGGAACAACTAATGGAACAACCTCTTAAGGCAGGCTCTGTTGGTTAAACTTACCGATGGTAGGTCTTACAAAAATTTCAAGTGAGGTCAAAAGAGCGGTTAAGACAAGCGAGGTACAAACTGCCATTAGAACAGTTTGGCTACCTCAGTCTGGTGATCTCCTAGTGGAATTTAGGCCAGGGGCAACAAACAAGGACTCTCTCTTCAATGGTGTTAAAAACATCCTTGAAAGGGGTGCTACTGTGGCTGTGATTGAGTTCATGGCAGCGCTCAATATCAAGGACACTGACTGCGTCATAGAAGTGATCTAGGTGGAAAATGCCATAAGATGTGAATTCCTCACAATAGCAAACATAAAGGATCGTTCGATGCCGTGAATACTTCCTGTGTATGCAATAATAGGTAAAAAGAGGATGAAAAAGGCTGATTAGGTACTGTTACTAAGCTTTTACATTTTAAGCTTGGTTTAAAAAAATTTCGGTAAAGGACTAGGATAAATTCTTCTTTTTCTTCGTAGCAGTACAACCCTTCTCAGGCCTTCGTTTCCTACAAATAGCACTTCGAAATGTTTCAGTTCATTGACCGTATCCTCCAATTTCGAGATCCGAGCAGTGATGCGGTGTCTTCATCGACCGAGTTAGATCAGCGGCTCCTCGGTTTTCCCTCTGATCTCCACCCTTCAGTTCTCCCAACGAATACCTCTTTGGATATTCGTTGTTCATCCATACGATTTCCGTGGCCTGCTCATTACAGCTTCCACATTCTTACAATCGTTAAGAACTCCGGCTCGTCAAAAATTGCATACAACTCATGGTTGTATCGAAGTTCACCATTGCTCCCTATCTAGCTCCGGTCCGATTATTCACCTGTGGATGCTTGGGTTAGGGTCCATGTTTCACACCCATAGCATAACACAGGTTTTATCACAGATTTGTATACTTGGAGCTTTGTTTTCCTGTATGTGCAGCTGGTCTTCAAGCTCGTCAAAACTAAAAAGAATGTTTTATTGGGAAGCTGTATCCTTTAGGGTATTCTGTCTCTTTCATTACAGGTTCTCATTATTTTGGTGCTTAAATACATGAATTTGGTAACATTTTCAATACTGTATTCGCCAAGTGTGATATTTTGTTTGCTTGAGGTATTTTTCTCGACTGCATCATGAACTTTGTTTTATTCTCATTGATTTGTAGCCCTACTAGTTACGTTTCGTTATCAAGTTCCAGAAACAACTCTTTGGAAGTTGTTAATGACCGTGACAAAATATTGATGTCATCCACATAGCCTACTACTTCGCTCAAATTGCATAGTAATGTATTTCGTGTATCGACAGGTAGCTTTCTTATGACGTACTCCAGAGCCACAGCACATAACGATAGGGCCAGCCCATCTCCCTGCTTTAGTCCGATATTTATGTCAAAAGCATCGGTGAGTTGGTTATTGATGTTGACTTGGGAGATGATCGTCGACGTCATTTTCATTTTGGTAAGACGGACTAATTTGGCTGGGATGCCAAAGTTAAGCATTATTTGGTACAGTACATTACGATCAATACTGTCGGTCGCTTGCTTACAGTCAACAAAAACTTGGTGTATGTCTATGTTGAACTCCCAGCATTTTTCAAGTAGCTGCTTGACAGTAAAAAATTGGTCTATTGTCCATCTGTCTGCTCTTAAATGACGTTGATACTCCCCAAGAATAGTGTTGGCATATGATCTGATTTTTTTCGCTAAGATCTTTTAAATATTTTGCACGCCATACAAAGCAGTGATATGCCTCTATAATTTTCGGACTGTTGCTTGTCACCTTTTTTGTGGATAGGAAATATAATTGATTGGCTCCACTCTTTCGGCATATGTTCTTGTTGCCAAATGTACTGGATGACTTTGTAAATAACTTGATAAACACTTTTGCTACCATATTTGCTGAACTCCACTGGAATCTCATCAATTCCCGGCGCTTGATTATTTTTTTGGGCTTTGATGGTGAAAGAAACTTCATCCAGCGCTGGTGGGGCCAATAGAACCTCTCCCCAGACATATTTACGCTCCAATGTTCTAAAGCTGTGCGGAAAATAATGGAGGTGATGCACGTCTTACGTCGATCTTGGTTTCATCAACGATGATATTGCCGATTTCATCACGACAGAGCGCGGTTTTAGGCTGAAAACTACGTTTCAGGCTTTTCACTACTTTGTATGCTTGTCTTGTGTTGTTGCTCGCTAAACTGACATCTATACTTCTCAATTGGTTGTCATACTATTTTCTTTTCTGAGTTCTAATTATATTATTTGCTGCTCTTCTGAGATTTTCAAAGTATTCTCTCTTTGTCCTGGTTTTCCTAATAACTTAATTTTTGTACACCTGATTCTTTTTATCGAACGTATTCCGGCACTCATCACCCGACCAATCATTTCTTTTTCACTGAGCTTGATGTTCGATTGTATGTTCTTCCACGGTCTTAATAGCTATTGTCACTTCCATCCGAAGCTCGTAACTTATTTTCAGCGATGCGTCTGAAAAGATGAGGGTCAGCTGTTTATCGAGGTTCTCCGTGTAACTTTTTGTTACAGACGCCATTTGGAGCTTTCGATGTCAAATTTTGTCGTGAAGTGGCCTTCGATGAATAAGTCCTTGACATACGACATCGATAGGTTAATTTGATCCGGATGTCAAGTATGCTCGAGCACTAACATTAATGGATCAGAACATGGTTTTGTGTGTTGCCGTCTAGTGATAGCCAGGTCATTTTATGAATGCGTTGATGTGGGAAGTAAGTCAAACATATGACTAGATTTCCGCTGCACCAAAGGTAATCAGGCGCTAGCCATTGTCATTTGTTTTGATTCTTTATCCTTCAGTCGATCCCCAATGAGATAGTTCATTGCCAACATTAGCGTTGAAATCACCCAGAATAATTTTTGTGTCGTTTGTAGGCAATGAGTTGACTAGTCTTGCCAGGTGGTTAAAGAACGTTTTCTTTATTTCTTCATCCTTTTCTTCGGTCGAGGCATAAACGATGTTCAGTCAGACTTTAAAGAATTTTGCTTTTATACGGATTGCGCACTTCCGCTCATTGCTTGCCTTAAAATCAGCAACGTGCGATTTGAATTCCCTATCGATAATGAAGGCCACTCTGAGTTCTGGCTTTCCAGTAGCCTTCTTTATTTTGAATATTGTGTACATTCTCGTATCTTAACTATCACTTCAAGTCCAGTTCGTTTTCTGGATTGAAAGTATTTTTAATTTAAATTGATGGGCCTATTCTATAAAGTATGCAACAGCGCAAGCATAATTGAGTCATCGGACATTCGAGGTCCAGGCGCAGTGCCATAGTCATTTTTTCCGTTTTTTACTGTGGTAGGGAGGTGAATGCTCATTTACGCACAGAGCGTGGGACCCTCATGCCTGCAAAAAGACGATTGGACTACCTACAAAACACCTCCCCTATTAACCCGAGAGCCTAGCCTGAGACCGTTTGACACATTACTTCGGGGCAGGTCTCATTTGTTACGCCGTGAGGCTTCTTCAGGCTGGGGGATCTCTCTTCAAGCGGGAGGGAAGAGGGAGTGCCAGAAAAGTGATCCCCCAGCCCCAAATCCCCTGGCTGCTGTGCGTCCCTTTTATCTTTAAGGACTATCCGAACATAATATGCCACCTGGTTCTATTTGTCAATCAATTCGAGAATTACCGTGATTATATTATTGGGGGTGAGCTCTTCCATCTTTGTAGAGGTTCCTTTGCAGCTTGTCCCATTTTTGCATGCAAAAAAAATGTGGCAGGCACTGTCTTCCTCTCCTAGGAAAAATCGACAATCGGGGGACCGTGACTTACCAATCGTTTGCAGGTAAGACTGAAATCAACCATGCCCGCTCAAAAGCTGGCTCAGATAGATGTCAGTCTCATCGTGCCTTCAATTAAGCTTCGGTTTCACACCCGAGATGTGGCGCGCAGTCCACTTCCTCTTCTTGCAATTCTCCTAAGACTTCTGGCAATCTTTGAGTGAGCGCTGTCTCTCCTCGCGGACAACCATCTCCCTCTAATCCTCGTGTCGACGCAGGTAAATAGGGCGGCGCTCTCTAGCAAGGTAGGCAACAGGTTTCACACCTGCAATAACTCTTACCATCGAATCAGTGACTGTTGGATACGAAGATGCAATCCCCAGTGCTCCTATTCTCTGTACCTGTGCCAAGCGTTTTCGGCATACCTTCTTACTGAGAGCGTCACCCCATACTTCTGCTCCATACAGTAGGACTGAGCCTACAGCACCCATCAAGATGCGTCTTTTTGATGGGCAGTGTCCTTCTACGTTGGCCTTGATTCGACTCAAAGTCAATACTCCCGAAGCAGCTTTCTCAGCCGTTGCTGTGATTTGCTCAGAGAAACTCATCCTTGAGTCGATCAATAGCCCCAGGTACTTTACTGCTGGTTTCGATTTGATTAAAATGTCTCTAATACTGATCATCTTTACTCTAGAGACTCTCTTTTTTGTCAAGATAACCACTTCGGTTTCGTCCAGTGCTGAACTCAACCCTCAAACTGTCATCCAGTTTCTCATTCGGCGCATTAGCGTACCTAGCCTGAATTGCGCTAGTTCAACGGTAAGTCTAGTGACCAGAGCCACAACATCACCCACCTAGCCAATCAAGCACAACTCATCTGGCATCTCCAGTCTCAAAAGCTCGTCGTTAGACACATTTCACAGGTCCAGACATAGGATGGATCCCTGGGCAACAACCGATATAACTTCCATCCTTCGTTGAAAAGAGTTTTTCAGCGTATCCAGAATATCCACCCATCTAGCGGAGCTGAAGGCGTTCCTAACGTCGAGTGTCACTAACAGGACAACCCATCGCTTGGCACAACTATACACCTCTGCCTTTTGGACTACACTGACCCCCTCTGCAATCGCATCAGTGTTGAAGCTTCCAGGTCTAAGGCCGTACTACCGAGGATATAGGTTCCCAGCAGCACGAATCGCGAGAGTGAGTTTTCTCTTGATGAATTTCTCTAGAACTTTCCCAGCAGTGTCTAGCATGCATAAAGGGCGGTATGCAGACGGCAATCTGGGACTTCCTTAATCCTTGCTGATCAGCACGAACCTCGCAACCTTCCATCTTACTGAAAAAAGTCCCATCCCATAGGCAAGCGTTGAGTCAGGAAAATGGAGATAGACAAGCTGCAACACCTCAGCTGGAACACCGTCTGGACCTGGAGCCTTCCTCACTTTCAGTGAAAAGACTGCCCCTTCCAGTTTCAGCTGTGTAAAGACTGGATACTCGACTGTTGTTTCATCATGGACACCTTTACACGGACGGGATGGGCGGGGAAGAGCACCCGTACCATCTCGTTCATCTTTTCCGCATTATGTATGCAAGGTTTCCGTAAGGCACCAAGCTTCCGCATAACTAGCTTGTAGACAAGGCCCCACGGATCCTTGTTTACATTGTCTACTAGATCTTGCCAACAGCGCACCTTACTGTTGTTAATCAGTTTGCGAAGGCATTTCTTGGCCGACTTATATGCTGCCACCCAGTTGCATGCCTCGTCACGGCTCCGTGCCCGTTGGGCCTCACGCCGAAGCTTGTGACACTCACTTGGTTTTTCAGTGATTTCAGTTGAACACCAGTACTCTGGGAACGTGCCGTGTCGAGGTTTTCGATGGGACATAGAAGCATTGCAAGCAGTCGTAATGATACTCATAGCTCATCCTTGTTCCGTTTGGGAGGTCGTTGCCGAGAGTCAAATCCATTCCGAGGCTCTTTTGTAAGTTTCGAAACATTTTAGGGTCTCCAGGGACTTGAAGTTAGCTCATCACCTAACCTCCAGCCCGGTGGCATGGTTACTACTTTGATTCTGTTATCAGGTGCGGAAGACTTGCTTTGACCCCCTTGCGTCCCCACAAAGGAGGTGTAAGTAGGACTTAGTAGCAGAGCTGTAGATGTATTTACAATTATTATTATTGATTGGGGAGTTTAGGATGAAGAATCATGCAAGCTTTAGATTGGGGAAACAAGGGGTTCCCTCCTCCTTTCTCAAACGGGGTTGGCACCGTCTATGGCGGAGTTACTAGATTAAATTACTTTACGTATTAGCCCACGGAATTAACGATAAATTCCACCCTGCACAAGGCCTTGATTCTCTGAACTTTGCAGCCGTTACATGTTAAAATCTAATCCTATATCTTCCTTATTATTTTCCATATTATTAAAGTTCTTACCTTAAAATTGCCACACCATCTGGAAGTCTGTGACGACAATAAAATAGAAAATTTTATGAAATCCTACATTCATGCAAATGTATATGTAAGTACATTCCATCACTCGTGTCCTGTATGTCTAACAAGATTTCAGACTAACAAGAAATGTTTATACATGTTTCCGTATGCATGTTCATATATAAGAGTGGAAACTGTAAGGAAATTTAATAACGTACAGCAGGCATGTCTCAAAATGGAATATGTCGTATGTGTGATTTAATAACGATGACGGTGACGACAAATAGAGATTGTAGACGAGTACCAATTGCTTCTTAAGAACTTTTCTTAAAAATCTGTGCAGATTTTCCTGGCAAAATGAAAAGGAAACGGAATATGCAATTTTCGTTTTCTTCTGACCAGAGCATGAAGATTAATACGAGGAAACACTCTTTGGAGCGAAATTGCATTTATCATTTCCGGTTTTTGTCTAACTAATAAATGCATCATATCAGGAGTGTCTACCGTATATTGCAGATTAATTTATCAATTTAAGATACTTGTTTCCTAGACAAATGTTCTACACCTGACTATAAAAGGCAACATGTTGAATATAATTCTTATCATGGTTTTCCAATTCTCCCTGAAAATATCAAATGCTTGAATTCTTATTTTGAGTGTATTTCCTAACCATGTCTACCCTTTCAAATGACCTTTTTCCCATGACTCTCCACAATCCTTATTGAAATGCACAGTTGAACATGATCCTCCTTATCCGTTTTATTGCTTCATTTTGCATTTGTTCCGGGCTTCCCCCAAATGAACATCAATCTGTGCTCTGGTGCAGTGTACATTGTAGCAAGGAGCAAAAATTTAAAATTCAATAAAAATCGTCAATTAATTTGTATTTGATCCTTAAAATGAAGACGGAAATTTCATTCTCTGGAGAGTGATTTCCGTAGTTTTTTCCACTCTTTTGTTTGTCATTTCGCGTCTATTTAAATGAAGGTGAAGTACCATCCTAGAGAGGAATATGTTTTTCAACGAGCAGATTTTTTTCGCTACTTTACCATCATCACGACTCCGGAAGTGCTTCTTGTCTGTCCACATTGCGTTGGCCAACGTCGCCATCGTCATAACAAGATTCTGTGGTGCACACAGGATCAAGAAAATTGGTCTGGGAAAATGAGCAAGCAATTGCTATTTCACTCAATTAACATAAAACGGCTTAAGTACGATGAAGTCCTTTTTGTTTGGAAACTCTTTGCATATTCGAGAAGATTTGAATAGGAGCTGTGAATTTACTCAGCGAGCAAGACAAGATTGTCGGTCTTGGCGTCCTACAAAAACAAGCAGACCATCTTATTAGTTTTCTTTTGGCTCTTTAGTATTCGGTGCCACTCTACAATGTTTATCCATTTCGGTAATTGATTCTTGAGGAAAGTCAAAGTTGAAATTTGAAGACTAGACATGAAATTATCGTATTATTTGAATTTTGGGTATTTTATGGAGAACAGTTTGTTGACCGACAGGCTCCATTTACGGCAAATTAAAATAACACCAAACGCTACGTCAATGAGAAACACGGAAAAGGACTTTTATTACTGATGGCTAGTGCGCAAACACATGCATACAATTTCAATAAAAACCATCATTTTTAGCCATCTATATTTTTTATCTTTGTTTGTATGAAATTTTTTTATTTAATTGAAATGAATTTGTGTATAACATTGTTTTACACTTTGACTAATAAACCACCGCCGTCTAAGGCCCCCCAGTTTTGACCAGTGGTAGGTCACGTACATTATCGTTCAAAAGTAGACTTTTATAGGAACTTGTCTTCGCACCCTATTCACCCTGGGATGAGTCTCGGAGACTCATTTGAAATTGGTTCTTACAAAACTGTGACAGAATCATTTTTTATTGTCTACAGCGGTATATGTATTCTAATAATTATTATTTACGAACCTTTATGTATAATAAAAATTTTTTATTTCAACTAACACAATCCCGATAGAGTCATTCTCAAAAAAGTAACGTTAACGCCTGCGATGAGTCTCACAGTCTCACTCCCTCACTCACTCGCTATTCTATTTATGGACAAAATGCACGGAATACAAGTAAAAAAGAACAGAAACGTGTCATTTTTTCTTCTCTATTTCTAATTTTGAATTATTACAATCTAATCGGTTGTGATTGTTATCAATAAGTGAACTGAACGAATATTACTGATATAATCATAAAAATACAGTGCTGAGTTTTTTGTGCAAGGTGAATTTTGTAAAGAAAGGTAAACAGAAATTGAATTAGTTTATTCATATTCTTATTATATGTAGAAAGGCTGCCCGAAAACGACCATTGACGGATGATGAAATTCGAATGGCAATGCAGGAAAGTGATGAAGATTCTAAAAACAACTCGCAACAGGATATTGAAAGTGATTTTTCCGATAGTGATCTGGACATATTGGAAAATGAATCCAATATCGCTGATGAGCAACATTAGTTGACATTGGTCAGAATCGGATAATGAGGTAGCGGAGCCAGCTGCGGGAGCAATGTGTTTTACTGGTAAGGATGGCACCCAGTGGCAATCAATCCCCTATCCACTCGGTAGGACTCCCGCACATAATATCATAAAAGGTGGGGTTCACAAAGTCAGACTAGTCCCGGGAAAACAAGTTCATTCGCCAATTGATGCTTTTTCTGTTACCATAAGTGATAACGTTATCAATATAACTGTCAAATGTACCAATTTGCATGGTTTGCAATTGCACAAAGAAAAGTGGAAGAACACAGATGAAACTGAGATTCGTTGTTATATCGGACTGCTGATTCATGCTGGGACCAATAAACAAGGATGTTCAGATATGCGAAAATTTTGGCATCCTTTGTTTGGTAATATTTTATTCAAAGCAAGTATGTCCCGCGATCACTTTGAAGTACTTAGTCAGTGCCTCTGGTTTGATGACAAAACCACGCGCTCAGTAAAAAGGAGCCACAACAAATTTGCGCCCATTCGTGAGGTTTGGGATTTAATAAATTCCAATTTATTAAAACGTTATATTCCTGGAGAAAACCTGACAATTGATGAGCAACTAGTGCCTTTTCGAGGTAGAGTATCTTTTCGGCAATATACTACTTCTAAGCCAGATAAAAACAAAAGGTGCATTCCACCAAACCACCCTCCCCCCCATCGCCATAGACCTATAGAGTCAAATGTTTTTGGTTTTCGAAAAAATATGACATTGGTAAGCTATGTACCAAAGAAAACCCGAGCCGTGATATTGTTATCGACGATGCATCACGACAACAGTATTGATGCCGAGAATTAAAAAAAATCTGCTATCAATTTATTTTATAATGCTACAAAAGGTGGAGTAGATACATTGGATCAGCAATGTCATGCTTTTTCCGCAAGATGAAAAACGAAACAATGGCCAATGGCACAGTTTTACAACATAATTGACGTGGCCGGAGTAGCAGCTAATATCCTGTGGCTAAATATGTATCCAGACTGGAATGCTGCGAAACCAAATATGTATCGTAAGATTTTTCTTCAAGAATTGGTGTTGGAATTAGTAAAACCAAACATCGAGAGGCGCAGTTCTGCATATCTCTCAAAATCGACAGTTGATGCTATGAACAGGGTTACAGGCAAAAATACCGAAGAGCAGCTCCAGAATCCGCCAAATCTAAAGACAACAAAGCGAAGGTGCTATATGTGTCCAGCAGCACTTGGTCGCATGAACAAACAAATATGCAGTGGCTGCAAGAAAAACGTTTGCAGTGAGCATGCAGAGAAAATCGTGGTTTGTAAGAACTGTATTAATAAATAATAAATTTAACTTTGTATTACATATTTTTCGAAGTCTAATTATTTGTACTATTTCTATCTTTCAAAATGACTAATAGAATAACCAGTCTAACATAATAAAGCACTTTCTGTATAAACTCTCTATATGAGTACAAGAGACTCATCGCAGGCATTAATGTAAGTGAAATGACCTAGGGTGATTAGAGTTAACAAAACATTTAAGTTTTATATAGTCAAAAATAGTATTTATTAAGCGCACAGAAACGAACTTTATCGGTCAGGGTATAAAACCAGAAGAAATTATATACACAATAACTTAAGCTCACATAATTAAAAGTTGTTCGGCATCTTTGACCTAATTCACGGAGAGATGGCACCTTGCCGCTTCCAGGTCCGCTACAATGCTTCCTCCTTTAGATGTGTCAACAGCGAATGTAACTCTCTGTTTTTGTTTTGATTCGGTCACGCGTAAGTTTTTGTAATTGGAGGTCTTTGGCTGTCATAATCGGAAAACGGTGAGGGCGTTGGTTTAAAATGTAGGCCGGTTTCAATCTGTCGATTGATATTTGTGATGTTCTGCCGTCCATGAGGATTTTGAAGATTTTATCGGACGTTCGCTCAAGTACGCGAAATGGACCAACATACGGTTACTGCAAAGATTTTTTGGCTGCGTCGACTCGTACAAAGACGTGAGTGCTTGTTGCTAAGTCCTTGAAAATAAATACCTGTATGCTGCTATGTCGATTGTGTTCAACAGGTGTTGGCCGCAGTCGTCACATGTCTTTTCGAAATTTAGACACAAATGCTGTCTGGTCGCTTTTACTGTTCATATCTTTAACAAAATCTCCTGGAATCCGGAGTGTGGTACCGTATACCATTTCCGCTGCAGTACATTTAATGTCCTCTTTGTAGGCAGATTGAAGGCCGAGAAAAACTGTAGGCAGCGCTTGAAGCCAGTTTTCGTCTTCATGACACATTAGTGCTGCCTTTAAAGATCGATGCCAGCGTTCCACTATTCCATTTGATGACGGATAGTAAGCCGTCGTCCTGATGTGTTTACAACCAATTATAGTGATTAGCGATCGGAAAAGCATGGATTCGAATTGGCTACCGCAACCTGTTGTAACGATCCTTGGTGTACCGAAACGTGAAACCCAATGGTGATATAAATCGGTAGCGACTGTGTGGGCGGTGATTTCGGTAATTGGTACGGCTTCCTTCCATCGCGAGAAACAATCGGTCATCGTAAGGACATATTTAAAATTGTTTATGAATGGCAGTGGACCAACTAAATCGAGATGTATATGGTCGAATCTTTTATCTGGCGCTGCAAACTTTAACGGGCTAGTTTTGGAGCGTTGGCACTGAATGCATAATTTTGCCCAATTCGCAATATCCTTGTGCATTTTTGGCCAGACGAATTTTTCTCGTAGTAAACGACTGGTAACCTTCCCACTGGGGTGTGACAGGTGGTGCACAGAAGCAAATGCTTGACGCCGAAGTGCTTGTGGTATGAAGCGTCGTGTGATACCTGTCGATAAGTCACAGTACAAATGCTTTCCACTCTTCTGTACTCTCTGCAAATCCAACGAAGTTTGCGAGTGTAACAGACTTTGTAATTCGCTATCATGTTGTTGTTCCGCTGCTACGTCTACCATATTGAGTGCTTTATGTGCAGTAACTGCATCAAGTCGAGATAGAGTGTCTGCCTCAATATTTGTTTCACCTTTAACGTGGAGTATGTCCGTCGTGAACTGGGAAATATACTCCAGTTGTCGGATTTGGTGTGGTGATGCTTTTGATGACTTCTGTGTGAAAGCGTAGCACAGTGGCTTGTGGTCGGTTCACATCATGAATTGGTGTCCTTCTACTCTGTCTCAAAAATATTTGATCGACGAATAGATCCCCGACAATTCTTTATCGTAGACGCTGTAGTTTTGTTGATTGTCACAAAATTTTTTTTGGAATAATCCTTGTGGCAGCCAAATTCCATCGACAAACTGTTCCAGTACGGCTCCCATCGCGAGATTTTTGGCGTTCGTTGTTATAGCCAGCTGAGCATTTTTAATCGGATGTTTGATACAAGCTGCTGCTGCTAACAATTTTTTACGGTCTTCAAAGGCATTAATTGTTGTTGACGTCCAATTTACAAGCCTTTTATCATTTTTTCGGGAATCGCGCAAGAATTCATTTAGCGGAGCAAGTACTTCTGCGGCATTTTTTAGGAATTCCCGATAAAAATTGATCATGCCCAAATATCTCCGTAGACTTTGAATAGTTGTTGGCCTTTCAGATTCCACTATTGCATCAACTTTTTCAGGTAGCGGCTTGATTCCTTCGCCGCTTACCAGAAATCCCAAATAACGTACCTCAGGTTTTCCAAAATTTCATTTAGTGACGCTAATTTTGATGCCGTGTTCCTTTAATCGAGTGAACACTTCCTGTAAATGTATTCGATGTTCCTCTTCTGAGCTGGACGCAATAAGGATGTCATCTAGGTATCCAAAACTGTAACTTGATCCCGAGAAAACAATGTCGATATACATTTTAAGGGTTTGGGCTGCATTCCGGAGTCCAAAAAGCATCGTCAAGAGCTCAAAGAGTCCAAAGGGTGTGATAACCGCTGTCTTTTCGATGTCTTAATCTGCAATTGGCACTTGATGATAGGCACGGATTAAATCTATGGTCGAAAAGATTGTCTTCCCCTGTAGATTATGATTAAAACCTTCCATTCCTTCCACTGGATATCGATCTGGTATCGTAACTGCGTTCGGTTTTTTGTAGTCACCACAGGGCCTCCATTCTCCTGACTTTTTCGGGACTAAGTGTTGTGGACTAGCCCATGGGCCACTTGAAGGACGACGTATTCCATTTTCCCCCATGTACTTAAAGTCAGCCTTTGCGGATTGATATTTGTGCTGTGGTAATCGGCGAACTCGTTCCGCGATTGGTGGGCCTTTCGTCAATATGTGGTGTTGGAGTGTTGTCTTTTTGGTTTGTGGCGTTCTCACAGAACTCGTCAGCTCAGGAAATTTGGCGAGGATGTTGTGAAATGGCATCTGTCCATTTACAGTGGTGATTGCTTCGGCTGGTTTATCTGAAAGTGTTGCGATAGCTTCAAGATTCCACCAACTGCTTCCGCTTGAAATCAACGAGCAAATTGAAGAGCTGTAGAAAATCAGCTCGAAGTATAGGATGATCCACGGCGGCAATGCAAAAACGCCATTTAAAAATCCTCCGTAATCCAAAGTCGAGCGAAAGGATTTGTTCTCCGAACGTGTTGATAGTCGTTCCATTTGCAACGTACAATTCCCGTTCTTCCTGACGCGTTTCGCCCTGGCTAGGGATTACCGATACATCTGCACCTGTATCCTCGAGGAATCTCAGCCCTGTTCGCTTGTCGGTTACTAATAGGCGGCTCTTCTTTAAGTGGACGTCATCGCTGACCGCATTTGACGATGATGGTTTTAGTTTTTCTGTTAGGAAAATTGGTATGGCGGACGGCATTTATTCGCCTTTTTCCCGAATTTCCGGTGATTTAAAAAACAATTTTTCTCGTCTGTTCCTTGACGTATGTGTATTTGAGACCTTGGGCGGTAGCGAGCACGTGAACGGGATCGATTTTGTGGATGTTGATTTCTTGCATTCAGTTCAATATTTCCACGAAAACTGGATCTGACCTCGGAGCAGGAGTTTTTGATGCCAATGCTTTTACAGTTAGGGCAGCGTTGAACTCCTCAACAAGTTTGTCTTCCATTTCAAGCAGTTTTGCGATGTCTCTCTCGGTTGATATGGACGTGATGGCGCGTACATGTACTGGTAGACGTCGTAACCATAAGTCACGTAGGGCATCTTCTGGTGGTTGCAAGCCTGCCATGCTTTGCATCAGACGAAATAGATGTGATGGCTTTTGGTCACACGATTCGAGCTCCGTTAGCACTTGCGTTAGCTGCTGCTCAGGAGGCGCCGCAAATCGAACAATCAATTGCGTTTTTAGCTCCTCGTATTTGTTTCCAAACGGCGGATGTTTTACTACCTCCGCAATTTGCTTAAGGATGGTAATATCCAGGGATATCACTACCGCGTTAAATTTTGCCGTATCTGAATACACTTTATAATGACCGAAGGTGAATTCAATCTGGGAAAACCAAAGTTCGACTTGCGACTCCCAAAATAGCGGTGATTTTACATAACGCACGGCTTCTAGCCGAGGAGGTTCACTACCGGGCCACAATTCACGCGCGAGATTTAGCGAAGTTTTCGGGGTTTCCGTAGGAATATTTCTCTCTCCGGGCGTTGACGCTTCGCCACCGGTCACCATTGTTTTTGTTTTTCTCACTTGTTTATTAATAACAATAAAACGTAAGGGTCACCAATTATAGAATCTTGTCTTTGCGTCGTTTCCTATATTAACAAAACATTTAATTTTTATATAGTCAAAAATAGTAACGAACTTTATCGGTCGGAGTATAAAACTAGAAGAAATTATATACACAATAATTTAAGCTAACATAGTTAAAAGTTGTTCGGCATCTTTGACCTAATTCACGGAGCGATGGCGCTTTGCCGCTTCCAGGTCCACTACACTATCATCAGTTAGTGCAACTCAAATAAATTGTAGTTCAAAAGTAGATTATCATCACCTTTTGATATTCGTTGTTTAAGTACTCGTTTCGTCGTCTGTATTGTTGCTACTCCTTGCAAGGGTATGTCGCTATTACTCTTCCCATGAGCTGAAGCTTAAATGAACGCAGGTTTGAGGTGCTCCATCGACACGTTGACTTGTCGGCCGTTTACTTCGATCGTGTAAACGAGGTTCGACAGGCGATGCACTGTAAGATGTGGTCCCGCATACGTTGAAGAAAGTGGCTTGCGAATGGCATTGACGCGCATAAAAACATGTGTGCATGCTCTGAGCTTTTTGTTGATGATAACTGGTCTGTCCATGACGATGTGTGTGCACCGGCCTCATTGATGACATGAAATCCCGAAAGTGAACAATAAAATCATGCTGGTTGATGAAGGAACTCCTAGGTCTGACGAATTCTCCTAGAATGGACAGTGTAGTTCCGTACAGCAACTCTGCGCACGAGGCCTGTAACTCTTCCTTAAAGCTGGTGCGCAATCCCAGTAACGCGGTGGGAATCATATTGAGCCAGGAAGAATTTTTAAAGTGACACATAATCGTAGCTTTCAGTGTCCGATGCCAGCGCTCGACTAATCCATTAGACGCCGGATGATACGGTAAGGTATATGTTGGAAGAACTGAAGGCCAGCGACCAGTGGGAAAACTGAGGAAACGCTGGTCTGACTCGGTCGATGAAGACAGTTCATCGCTGCTCGGATTTTGGTATTGGAAGTCGCGGTCAACGGACCGAGACAGTTAAAGGCGCTGTTTGCAGGAAGCGAAGGCCCGAAAGGGGCTGTAGTGCTAAGAAGAAGAAGAAAATAAGGTAATGCCCTGTTTTTCGTACTTCCTATAAACGCAACCAGGGCTTTGAACAGTGCCGATTCAAGCTGAGTACCTTGATCGGTGGCGATTGTTTGAGGCGTGCCGAAACGAGTAACCTAGTTGTTAAACAATGTTTTTGCGACGGTAGCTGCGGTCTGATCTTCAATGAGGAATGCCTCTGGCCACCTAGAGAATCGTTTGATGGCTGTCAAGCAATATTTATAACCCCACCATATCGACGTAGATATGTTGAAAGCTGTATTGGGTTCTTTTGATGGTGAGCAACTTTGGAGCGCTGACATGGAACGCATGAACGAGCCCAAACGTGGAAGTCTTTCTTTATGTTTGTCTACAGGTATCTCTGAGCTATAGCCTTGCCTGTGGCATGTGCACTGGGATGTGCTAGCTGATGAACCATGTCAAATGCTTTCCTTCGTAATTTCAGTGGAAAAAAGGGCCTTAATCGTTGCAGTGACTTGTCGTATACTATTCCATCACTTGAGCCTATAGGTTGGCGGACGAGTTTTAGGGATGTAGTGTTAGAACGAAGACATTTCGTTCTTGCTCTTTCGTCAGTTCAGATTCGTCGATTACTGTGGGCATCATAATCTCTTCCAGCCACGAGAGCATATCGGCGACATCATTACTTACGCCCGCGATATAGCGAATATCTGTTGCAAACTGCTAGATGTAATTGAGATGTTGGATCTGGTACATTGACGCTTTGTTTGCAGACTGAGCAAATGCATACGTTAGCGGTTTGTGATCCACTAGGATGTAAAAGCTAGAAAATTCTAAATAGTGCTGAAAATATCTATTGCTGGAATCCAAAAAAAAAATAAGGTGACACTGGAATTTAAACTGCGCGCGTCGAAGGATTTGGAGAAATTTTTTTTAAAGGTAGGTAGTACTATCAGCAACATCTATGTCAAATATGCATGTCAAAATATACACGAGTGTTTGAAATACGCGTCATTTTGTGAGCTGCTAAAAGTGAGTTTTCCGTTTTTTGCGATATCGAAATTTGTTGAATTTGTATTAAATTTTGTTTACCGGATCAATTTTCTGCTGCGGATACATTGAGGATGGTGCAGAAAGCGTTTGGTGATGAAGCTTTGTCTAAAAAAAATGTTTGCAAGTGGTATAGTGAGTTCCAAGCCGGCCGTGAACATGTCCAAGACGAAGAGCGTCCTGGGTGACCCTCAACCTCTTCTCTTCTTCGATTATCGTGGTGTTTTGCATTATGAATTCCTTTACCCGGGCCAAACAGTCAACAAGAAATATTATTTGAACGTTATGCGTCGTTTGCGTAACGCTATCCGCCTGAAAAGGCCAGATTGTCTCACCATATTCACATGATTTGGCACCGTGCGATACTGGCTGCTTAGCAAGCTCAAAATACCGCTCAGGGGACACCGTTTTGATACGATAGAGCAAATTCAAGCCACAGCGAAGACGGAGCTGAAGGCCATCTCGGAAACGACGTGTATCTCAAACACTAATGAATATTTTGACATGTAAATTAGACGTAGATGTCACTGACAGTACAACCAACCAAAAAAAATAATAATTATCCAAATCCTTTGACGCGCGCAGTTTAAATTCAATGGTCACCCTATTTTTTGGTCACAGTAGTATAGCTAGAAGTTCACGATGATATAAACTATGTTTACTTTCGGGAGCGGACAACTTCTTCTGGAAAAACGCCAATGGTAGCCAATTGTCATTCTGCTTCTGCTCTAAAATGCTGCCTACTGCATCAAATAAACAGCAAAAACAAACGGTCAAAATAAAACATAGATGCATTGGTTGTGAGTCTGAGAGGTTCATTGGCTCGAAAGTGGACTAATAGAACAGCGTTAGCGAAACTGTTTTTACAGTTTATAAATGCATCACTAGTTTCTGGGGCCCATTCGAAGACGGTTTTGTCATTCTTTTAACGTCCAGCGACTTCCAACGACTTGTATCTTTGAGCGGAGGGTGTAGTTCCGCAGCATTGCAAACAAACCGCCTGTAGAAATTTATTGTTCCTAAAATCCACCGAAGTTCCTTAACCGTAGTTGGTTTTTTAAAATTTCGATTGACGTCCACCTGTAACTTCGAGGGAATTATACCTTTTTCGTCGATAATGTGACCCAAATACTCTAACTGGCTGACTCCCACCTCAAATGTGGCTAAATTGATAACAATTCCGTATTTCGATAGACACTGAAATACAAGTCGTAGGTGCTGCACATGTTCTTCCTTTGTTTTTGAGGCGATCAATTAATCATCAACGTAGCACACGCAAAAGTCCATGAATCGCTGAAACGTATATGCAGCGTTTCGAAGACCAAATGTCATTACTGTGAATTTATAAAGGCCAAATGGCGTAGTGATTGCATTTTTTCGTATATCCTCTTCAGCTATCGGAATCTGGTGAAATGCTCGAAACAAATCGATATTTGAAGAATACCATGCGCTGGCTAAATCCAGTGAGATGTCCTCAATGTGCTGCATCGACTACTTGTCTGGCAAGATAATGGCATTCAGTCAGCGGTAGTTCCCACATGGGTGCTAGCAACCATTTTTATTCGGAACTAGGTGCAAAAGGCTTGCCCAGGGACTTTCGGAAGGTCAACAAAATCCATTGTCAAGCAGAAATCGCCGTGCCACTTGTAGCTTTTAGTGATTTAATCGCCGAGGCCGGTCTGCCACTGGGGGCCTATCGTTGTAACATAATGCCTCGTACCATGAGTCAGAGCATTTGCAGCGATTGCAGAGTCAGTGAGTCCCGGAAACTCTGAGTAGTGAGGTATACGTTAAAGTTGCATTTATGGTAAAAATATCTTTTTGGTTGTATTCCTTGACTTTTCCTTTAGCAGAGGCGTTCTTACTGGGATCTGATAACTTGCCATTTTTGAGATCTACCACCAGCCTAAAATGCCAAATAAAGCCTGCGCCTAGAATAGATCGTGATACTTTTTCCACGGTGAATCGCCACTGGAAAATTCGCGGTAGACCCAAGGGGAGGGTTAGAGCTTGGTCACTGTATGTGTCGATGGTGGTTCCATTTACTGCAAATAACTTGAAGGTTGATGATAAATGCGCGGGTTGCTTCCGGGATACTGGAACGACAGATATGTCTGCTCCCGTGTCGATGAGGAATCTGAGCTTTGTTTTACTGTCAAAAATCCCGCCTGCCACTTGAAGAATACACATGGCAGTCTACAACGCTTTGCTTTGGTGCCAAATCACTGGTGGTAGAAACAAATTTGAATCACCTTGGACTGAGTAGCCGGCCGGCATGATGAGTGGCACGAACTACACGTGGAAGTGACGCTTTGTATTGAAGATCCTTGAATTGAAAGCTCTGCTCCTATCTCCACAATATTTTTCAATAATTGCTCATACCCTGGCGTTGATTGTGACGTTGCATTATTTTGAGTGCATGCTACGTCTAGGGCGGCGACACCAACTACTCGATCCGCAGCTGCTGCTAGTTCTTCTAAATTATTGCTATCATTAGCCGCCAGAAAGGCTCACACATTGGTGGCAGTCGCTATAGCCACAGTGTTTTTAACAACTGGTCTGGAATAGACTTGCCTGCCACGCACTGTAATCAGCGTAGGAACTGGGAAGGTCGGAGGTCTTCCATCTCCATGTCAAACAACACCTGACGCATTCTCTTCTCATCCAAAACTCCGAACGTAGGCAAATGAATTTTCTTTAACGCTGCATATTTGGCGAATTCAGGTAGCGATTCAAGAATATCGGCGGCATGCAGTAATGTCTACATTTCCAATTCTGCAATTACCCTGTCGAACCGGGTAGTTACTTTGTGTATGCGAAATTGGGACTTGTTTTGCTTATCAACTCGACTTCCACATAAAGTTTTCGTTTGTCTGCTGTGTCGCATTGTACGTTGACAGCCTGGCTACCACACAATGTGCTTCGATATGTTTGGTTGGCGTCGTTCTCGCCACTGAGCTTTCCGCATTAGAGCCTTATGGGGTTTTCCTAAACAATTCCTAAACAGTAAAACCTTTGTTGTGGAAAATGTAAAGAACACTAGCATTTGTTTGCAAGAACCCAGCATTTTACGAATATTCGTCAAGAACGCTGGTTTTACTAAAATTCTTCAAAAACGATAGTTTTACGAACATTTGTCAAAATCAATAGTTTTATGATAGTTTGGCGTGTTATGATAGTTATACGAAAGTTTTACGATAATTTCAATTATACTAGGATAGTTTTGTGATCGTTTAACGGTTTGCTAACAAAAAAATCAGTTCCCTGGGCAACCATTTTCTTCACCTTACAAATTAAGTTTCAATTTTGGTGGTGGTTGGGCTTGCCTACACTTTTTCTAAATAAAATTTTTTTAAGTGTTGAAAACAAACAATCCTTAAATTCTCGGCAAGAATTTAGATATTTACCATTCTCTTCACTTTATAAAAATTTCAATTTAGGTGGTCATGTGGCTTGCCTAAGCTATTCCTAATTTAGACGGTTGGGGGGCTTGCCTAAACAGTTCTGAATTCAGGCAGTGATGGGGCTTGCCTAAACAATTCTTGAACAGAAAATTTCTTCTTTTATATCGTACAAAATAAAATTTTTTGGTAATAAATTACAATTATACGTTGAAGATGATGCATAACTTTAAATACTTTTAAGTTTGGATGCCTTGAGCAGTTGATCACTTTTTTCTTAGTTAGGCCTACCTTATGTGGGCCTAATGGGGCCGTAATGTGGCATGCTAAATTGAATCAAAATATTTCACTGCATATAATATGCACCAGAGCCGTGTTGTTGAGATTATATTTAAACGTTAATGGCAAATGTGCATTTCCTTGAGAAATGTGTAAACTGGTAAGTATTTTGCGAAGTGAAGAGAATGATAGGAATTATGAACAAATTTATATCTTATGTGTTGATTTTGCCAAGAAATTTGTTTGTTTTTAGGAGCTTTTTAGGCAAACTCTTTCATCGCCTAAATGAGGAAGTGTTTAGGCAAGCTACATTACTGCCTAAATTAGGAACTATTTAGGTAAGCCCCATCCATGCCTAAATTGGGAACTGCTTAGGCAAGCCTCATCACTGCCTCAATTAGAAACTGTTTAGGCAAGCCCCATCATTGCCTCATTTAGGCAGTGATGGGGTAATGCATTACGTTCGGAATTAAGGCCTAATGCAGAATTCGCACTAGGCTTTAATGGGCTTTTTCACACGGGAATGGTAAAAACCCATATCCAACTTGTAAACATAAGGGCTTACGCCCTTATGTTTTCAAGTTGCATAGTTCAGCCAACCTATTTTTGTATACGATACACGTCTTGCGAGCGTATGTGTTGAAAGGATCATTTGATCGTTCAACATCGTGCGGACAACACGAAAGCGAAGACAGAGATATAAGCGATTGAGAATCGATGTTTTAGCCTTAAATTGCGCACGAGGTAATAAAAACTGGAATGAAAAATGAACTTTATTATTGTTAATGTTTGTCGATTCAAACTTCTATTGGATTTATTTGAATCCTCCGTGTTTTTCCGCTTTCTTAAAAAATATATTCAAAATTTGAATATCTTTTTTAGTCGCATATTTTTCTTGATGTGCTGTAAACTTGCTTATTATAATGTGATTCTATGAAGATTATGCGTACTGTTTTTCTATGGATTCACAATAGGCAATTTAACTTTATTGGAATCGTGATGTTCGTCGTGTTGTTTCCTGAAATTGAACATGACGACTACCTTCTTCACCGGATGTTCAATTTGGAATGATTACCGGCGTTTGTATAAAACTTCCCCCACCAAATGATCAACAAAATGCGTTTGTGTATGTGCGTTACGCTCGTTCACCCTTAAAAAATGTTGGCGTGTTTTTACTATCAGGTTCCCTCAATGCCTCTCACTCTTCTTGCCCATATAACCTGTTTAGCGCTCACTTTTCACGCTGCGTCTGAAAAAGCCCAATGCCCGCTTAGGCATGCCTAATTAGGGCCTAATGACTGCCTAAATTGAATTTCTACTCGAGAAGGTGTGATCTGCGTCGCCTATCTGGAGAAGGGAAAAGCGATCATACCGCTTTACTGTGACGAATAATTGGGCCAATCCGACACCGAATTGCAGAAAAAGGGCGCATTTTGCAAAGAAAAAGTGGTCTTCCACCAGGACAACATACCGGCTCACACCTCCGCCATCGTCACGGCCAAATTAGTTGAATTGGGCTATGAACTGTTTCCCCATCCACTGTATTCCTAAGGTTTTGCCTCGTGCAACTTCTTGTTTCGAAACTTGAAAAAATTACTTGTAGGGCAGGGATTTGAGTCCAATAAGGAGGTCATCGCCGCCACGGCGGTCTACTTTGTAGGCCTCGGGGAAACATTTTTTTTCAGACGGTTTTAAGAAGTTGGAGCATCGCTGGGTCAAGTGTACCGAGCTAAGAGGGGACTATGTTGAGAAAAAATTGCCGCTTTTCCAAAATTTTCATTTTTCTTTTGTAGGCCAAGTATTTATCGGATCAACCGCCTTCGTATTTAATATATATACTATTGACATTTTTTCGAAATTATTCATTATTTCTGTCTTTATATAACATTTAAATATAAAACCCAAAAACAGTTTATCGAAAACAGAGCTCGTGTTTTGCATTTGCAATATATATATATATATATATATATATATATATATATATATATATATATATATATATATATATATATATATATATATATACATATATATCAGATTATAAATAAGTTGAAGTAGCAGGAGAGTGATTCTACCAGGAAATAAGTAAAACAAGTAATATCCAACAAATAGTAGCCTCACTTACGTATGGAATCTTGTAAATGACTTAGAAAATAGAGTGATTATTGTGTATTTAAATTTGTTGCCATTTTGTTTTCATTTTACTATCCTTGTTGCTTGAGCACCTACAAAGATATTTCAATAGCCAAACCCATTCTTGAAATTCCCTTCAAAATTTGCTTCACAACTCCCTAGTAGTACGGATTGTTGTTGTTTTATAAAGTTGGAATAAATGGAAAATGTTTACGCATTTCATCATCTATGAGCTACTCATTTGATCTCTAGATCAGCATTGATTGGCATGATCCCATGACTGTATTTAGTTTTATTGTAATCAATTGTAGTAAGTTTTTGTTTTTATCAGTTAAATCAAATGAAAATTTATACATTTGTGATTGAGTGTCATCTGGCGCTTATAAGACGAAATTTATTAGCCAAGCTCATGAAGCAATCTTTAGCATATACAGATATAACGTGAAAGAGTTCTATAGGAAAATAGGGAAAAACTTTTTATTATTTAATTTTTCAATCGTTGGATAGAAGAACATGAAAATTTTTTTAATCATGAAAAGTTTTTTCTCATCTTCATATAGAACTCTTTCACGTAATTTGTGTTTGAGCTAAATATGGGTTCATGTGCTTGGGTAATAACTTTTGCCTAGTAAAGGCTAGATGACATTCAATCACAAGTATATAACGAAGTGGATTCAAACTATTCATTGGAAATAATAAGTAACGAGATAAGTTACACAAAGAAGGATATTTATTGAAACTTAAATGGCATATTCCACCTAAGAAATTATTTATTGATACGGATGCATGCGTCTGGACTCGTCGGGACCCAGGTGACGAATGAGAAGTTGCTGGTTTTGAAATGCGGATTTGCATTTGCTCACTATCGCTATTCAACCTATTATTATGTTAAGTTATGGTCGCATTCATTCAATATAACCGGTGGAAAACGTAATTGATGAAAATAAAAATAAATATAGCCATGAGCATTAAGTAATGGGACCTTGTGATCATTCCTATCTATCCTGAGCGAGGGTTGGCATCTGATGAATGCCTCATAGAAGAGGAAATTCCAAAAAATCATGTTTTTCTATCCAGTGTTTGTTGTAGCAGTAATTGTTCATTTTCAAATTTGTTGTTTGAAACTCAATTGCTATGAATTTTTTAAGAATTTTTGCACCCATTATTAAGACAATTTTATATGAACTTTGATTAATTTAAGGGTCTGTTTTAAATTTTACGGACACAAATTTAAAATTCTTAAATTATACTTAAAAAATGTTAACTGCAGAGGTACTTGTTTCCTTTGTTCTCATAAAGGTCCACATCCATTTTCAGATTTTTCAGCTGAAATATACAAAAATACATATTTTTACTCCCTCTGCTCCCATCGACATGGTGACCCCTTCTCAGATACTCAGCCCTGAAGGGTCTCGTCAATATCTTTAATCTTTAATCTACTTGTTTCCTATCTCAACTTACGGCATTTTACTTTAGATACAATTTCTCATGTTGCAAACTGAAACTAGTCCTCAACTCACTCTTCAGTATAGTAGGTTCAGAAATCTCTTATTTGTTCCGTGAATAACAACCTAAAAGACACAATTACTTCCACTTTAGCAGACCGTAAGTAAAGTGTATTTTCTGTCCGTCTAAGTGTATTTTATTGTGATTCAAAAAATAGCGAAAACTTTTGCTACTTTGATGTTAGCCACATGTACAGAATGTGTTTTGAGAATGTTGAACGATTTTCTCAAATGTGGTTTTGATTCCTGACCGAATTTCTATTTGATTGCTTTGGAATGTACAAATAGAGTGACGAAACAATTTAAGCATGGTTTCATTCAAGTTGTTTTTGAAAGTAACTTCCATTTACTCTACGTCCTTAATTGATTTCAGCATGAGAACAATTACTCCATATTTTAACGAAATCCTTATATGTGATAAATAACCTGAAATTCAGCTTCAATGCCTGTTGTGTAGTTTTACTGCTAAAGAAAAACTTAATTGCCGTCCTGGTGAAACACGGGTTTAAGTAACTTAAAAGATAGAAATGGCCAGGAGTCTTCAACCAGCAATACGGGAATAATAAAGCCGAATCCCCTTCACATACTACAAAACAAATGGTATCGTGCGAGCAGCGCAGAAGAACACCATCCGAAATAAGCCAGATTGTGAGGTTATTAAACTTGCCACCATCAATGCCTGAACCTTAAAGTGGCCTACCCAGTAGGCCACTTTATTATGCATCATTGTTATCATCATCATTGTTATCATTCATAGCATATCTCTAATTCGGGTCTTTGCCTCCAGTAGTAGTTGCCTGAAATCGTCGTTATCCTGTAACCTCGTTCGCCAATTGGATATCCCAAGCAAGGATCTGCTGGCAGCATCGATGGAATCTTTCCACCATTTCTCCCATTTAGCCAACTCTACCCTTCAACGTTTGACTAGGGAGCCTGTACTCGTCAATTCTCTACACATATCCTGCCCACTATAGTTTGTGTAGCTTAACGCATGCCGATATATTTGAGCTGTCATAAAGCTTATACAACTCGTTGGGATTAAGTCTTTGGAAACACTTATAAGAGTCCAGATTTGATATTCATACAGCAGTACAGGGTTTTCTAATGACTTGTACGAGTTTAAATTAATCTTGTTTTTTCTGTGAACATCTCTGGATATTAGCATAGAAGAATTATTTTTTGTGCCCTTTCTATCATGATGGACCCCCTAATTATGGTTTCTTAAGGTCAGTTTTTGTCGAACATGCATCTCTTTACATGTTTGGGTTGTGATTTTAGTTAGTTCCAGTAGCTAGGAGGCCAATTTTTATCACTTTGGACTTTACCTGTATGAGTAGCATACCCATGCTTTCTGCAGACGTTTTCCTGATAATATGCTGTAGAGCAATACTGAGCAAGTATGGGGGCAAACCTATTCCCCTATTTCAGGCCTAAATTTGTCATGAAGTCTTAACTTTGGCCAGAGACACACTGTTTAGCATTGTACCTTATTCATATGGATGAGTTTAGTTGGGGCACCAAAGTCAAGTAGTGCATATCTGTCAACACTATCGTATGCTTATTTGAAGTGTATAAAGAGCTGGTGTACATTTTTTTTTTGTGGTAGGGAGGTGAATGCTATTTATGCACAGAGTGTGGAACTCTCATGCGCGACTGGACTACCCACTAAACACCTCCCCTGTCAACCTGAGAACCCAGCCTGGAACCGTTTGACATATTACTTCGGGCCAGGTCTCGTTTTGTTATGCCGTGGGGCGCCTTCAAGCTGGGGAGACACTTTCCTGGCGGGAGGGGATAGGGGAAGAGGAAATGCCAGAAGAGTGATCCCCCAGCCCCAGCGCCCCCAGCTACTGTGAGTCCCTTTTATATTTTAGGACTGCCCGAGCATAATGTGCCACCTGGTTCCATTTGTCAACCGATTCGAGCATCACCGCAACTATATTATCCGGGGTGAGCTCAACCGTCTCCCTGTAGAGTTCCCTTCACAGCCTGACCCATTTTGTACACGCAAAAAATATGTGACAGGCATTGTCCTCCTCTCCTGGGCAAGGCCGAAAATCGGGAGACCGGGACTTACCGATCTTGTGCAGGTAAGACTGAAAACATCGGTGCCCGTTCAAAAGCTTTGTCAGATAGAAGTTAGTCTCACCATGCCTTCGATTTAGCCACGGTCTCACGTCCGGGATGAGGCGCGCAGTCCACCTTCCCTTCGTGCAATTGACCTAAGACTGCTGCTAATCGTTGAGCGATCCCTGTCTCTCCTCGCGGACAACTCTCTCCCTCGCATCCTCGTTTCGACGCAGGTAAATAGCGCGGCATTCTCCAGCAAGGAGGGCGACAGATATCGCGCCTGCAATCACTCTCATCGCCGAGTCGGAGACTGTTGGATACGAAGATGCAATTCTCAGTGCTCCCCTTCTCTGTACCTGTGCCAAACGTTTTCGGGATACCTCCTTGCTGAGAGCGTCGCCCCATACCTCTGCTCCGTACAGTAGCACTGACCCTACAGCACTCATCAAGAGGCTTCTTGATATTCCCGAAGCAGCCTTCTCAGCCGTTGCCCTGATTTGCTCAGAGAAACTCATCTTCGAGTCGATCAGTAGCCCCAGGTACTTCACCGCTGGCTTTGATTTGATTTGTATGTCTCCAATACTGATCATCCTTACTCTAGGGATTCTCTTTTTTGTCAAGATGACCACTTCAGTTTTCTCCAGTGCTAAACTGAGCCCGCGAGCAGTCATCCAGTCCCTCACTCGGCACATTAGCATACCTAGCCTAAGTTGCGCTTGTTTAACGGTGCGTCCAGCGACCAGAGCCGCAACATCATCCGCATAGCCGACCAAGCGCGACTCATCTGGCATCTCAAGTCTCAGTAGCCCGTCGTAAGAACATTCCACAAGTCCGGACCAAGGATGGATCCCTGGGCAACACCCGATGTAATTTCCATCCTTCGTTGGCCCTGTGTCGTGTCGTAAAGCAGGCTTCGATCCTTTAGGTAGTTCCTCAAAAGCCGCATTAGATATTCTGGAACTTGATAAGAGTTTTCCAGCATGTCCAGAATATCCACCCATCTAGCGGTGTTGAAGGCATTCCTGACGTCAAGTGTCACCAACAGGACGATCCGTCGCTTGGTGCGACTAAATGCCTCGCCTTTTAGACCGCGTTCACCACCTCTGCAATCGCATCAATGGTAGAACATCCTGCTCTAAAGCCGTACTGCCGAGGAGATAGGTCCCCAGCAGCACGAATTGCGTCACTTTTGCAGCCGTGTCTAGCATGCATAACGGGCGGTAAGCAGACGGCGATTCGGGGTTTCCCTTCCCCTTGCTGATCAGCACGAGCCTCGCCACCTTCCATCGTACCGGGAAAACCCTGTCCCGTAGGCAAGCGTTGAATGTGCTGAGCAGCAAGTCAGGACAATGGTGATAGACGAGCCGCAACACCTCAGCTGGAACACCATCTGGACCTAGAACCTTCCTCGCTTTCTAGGAGAGGACCGCCTCCTCCAGTTCCAGCTTTGTAAGGAGTGGGCACTCTACTGCTGTTTCACCATGGACAGCGTCAACACGGACGAGATGGGTGGGGAAGAGTCCCCGCACTATCGCGTCCATCTTTTCTGCGTCATGTATACAAGGCTTCCGTAGGGCACCAAGTTTCCCCATGACCAGCTTGTAGCCAAGGCCCTACGAATCCTTGTTGACATTGTCCACTAGGTCTTGCCAGCAGCGAGCTTTGCTACTATTGATCAGTTTGCGAAGGCATTTCCTGGCCGACTTATATGCTGCCACCTGGTTGCATGCCTCGTCACGGTTCCGCGCCCTTTGAGCCTCACGCCGACGCTTCTGACACTCCCTCCACTTTTCAGCGATTTTAGTAGACCACCAGTACACTGGGGGCTTGCCGTGCCACCAGTACACTGGGGGCTTGCCGACGGGGCATAGAAGCGCAGCAAGCAGTCGTAATGATGCTCATAGTGGAGTTCACCACGCCTTGAGCTGCCAGTTCTTCTGTCCCCTCCGAAGCTCCCTGCAGCGGCTCACCTGCTGTGAGAACGTTGACGAACCTCTCGACGTCCATCCTTCCGATATTCCATCCAGTTGTAGAAGGCCGAGAGCACGGACGTCGGGGGACAGCATTACTTATTTCAAGCAGAATGCACTGATGATCACTGGCTGAGTAGTCCTCTAATACTTTCCAGTTGTGTATCCTCCGTACTAAGGTCTACGAGGCGAATGTCACGTCCGGTATGGTTCCCTCACAGCCAATACGGCGGAAAGTCGGCGTGTTTCTGGAGTTTAGTACGACGAGGGCTGTCCTGGCCGCCATTTTCAGGATTCGTTTTCCACGCAGATCCGTCTGAGGCATGCCCCATTCGATTGCTTTAGCATTGAAGTCGCCCCCAACAAGCACTTTGCCCTCTGCGTTCGTGACAGTGCCCTCCAAAGCATTAAGCTTGGCTTGGAAAGATGATATCGACTTGTTAGGCGTTAGATACACACTAAAGAAGGTGATCCCTGAGCCCCGAACACACACGAAACCATCCCCCCGTCCACAACTCTCCGCCTGAAAGTCACTGTTCCAAACCCAGATAGCGACAGTGCCAGTTTCATCAGAGTACCATAATGCAGGACTTTTATTATGGTGTTGCTGACTCAGCAGCAAGAAGTCGGCTTTCATGTCTCTCGCAAACTGCTCAAGCAGATTTTGGGCAGTTGAACTGCAGTGTAGGTTAAGCTGCAGGATGCGGGTCATCGGAGCTCTGATTTTGCCTTGGCTAGGGCCTCCTGGTACACCCGGCATTTTCCTGATCCAAAGACGTGTCCAAAATCAAGTTTTGGATCAGCATCCTTGCAAAGAATACAGTGTGCCTCCTTCGTACACTCTTTTCTTTTATATCCCATTTCACCACATTTGTAACACAGGGAACTCCTATCGGGTCCTTTGCATACTTGTGTGGTGTGACCATAACCGAGGCATTTGAAACATTGAAGAGGCGTTGCTCTTCGCCGTATCCTACAGACATTCCACCCTATTTGTACTTTGCCCTTGTTCAGGAATTGTTCGGCGTTCTTTTCGGTCAAGTCAACTATGGCCATGCGTTGTCCCCTGTTGTTTTTTGGTGTCAGTCTCGCTTTGATCCTTCCCACGCTAGGGAGCTCCTTTTTGATGGCCTCTTCTACGTCGGCAAGGTCCGTCACGCAGTCTTTGTCTCGTATTTCGATCGTTGCCATCGGCTCAAGCGGGGTTATAGTAGCGCTTTTGCCGAGGGCTTTCTTCACTGCGCCACAGAATGCATCTTTATTGCCGGCCTCTGCTCCGAATTCGACCAGTATGTAGCCCGCCCGCTTTGATCGTACTACTTTAATGGTAGTATTGGTGTCTTCGGGCCTTACGTTTCCCCTGATGTCCCGCAGCACCTCCGCGTAGGACCGGCCATCTTGGGGCTTTACAAGCAGAGCCTGCTGCCGGGGTCTTCGTCGGGGCGTCTGCCTCTCGTGCTTTGGATCAGGTCCTTTTTCTAATTGAGCGTCCGTACGAACTTTACTTTCTGACTTTTTTTGAAGGAGTTTCTTTGCAGCTTTCTTCGCTCCTTCAAATGCCTCTTCCTTCCTTCTTTTATCCCAATCTCCTTCGATTGGGCTAGACGCCATTTTTTTATTGACATTTAATGGTGGAGCTATCTGCGTGTCGCCTTTAGATTTCACCCCAAGCGCCTCTTTAGCCTTCCCTTCGTCTCCGGCCCTTAACTAGCTCCTCCGATAGTGCCCTATATGATCTAGGAGCTCCTCTAGTTCAAGGAGCCCTTCCTTTGCTGCTTTGCTGATTTTTGGGGAGTCGCATGCAGCTTGTATTCTTTTCAGAACATTTCCCGTTTTTCGGAGTAGTCTTTCTTCTTCGTATCGCTGGGCCGCAATCGTACCTTGCAACCATCCTTGGGAGAGGTTATCGCGTTCCGTTTCCAAGTGCAGTACTTCCGCCACATTTTCAACTTTGGCGGTGCATTCACGCGGTGTCTGGTCACTCTTTGCTTTCAGTGCCGTAATCTGCTCGTTGGCTTCTGGATTTTTCGTTGCAATGTCGGGGTTTGCGACCCTTGCATCTGTCGCTTCGGTAACGATCGCAGGAGTGACAACCGAATTTTCGGTGCTCTTTATGTTATCTCCCACCACTCGAACACCTGAAGTGTCCTGCAGAGTTTTTCGTTTCTCCATAATAGGACGCTCGGGCGTTCGCATCATTTTTTTGCTGCACCCGAACGCCGCAGGAATCTCAGTCTGTATTCTCCATTTTTCGTCCGTCTTCACTGTCGTTGTGTTAGTCTTTGTTTTTGTCGTTGTTAGTACCGCTCGCGATGTATTGTTGACATCGTGGCTGCAACCGGTGGTTGCATCGTCGTTATTATTTTTCGTTTCTTTTTCTGGGTATTTGTGGTCTTTTGATTTCGAGTGTGTAGTCGCCTTTTTAGCCCCATGGTTATCTTTGCAGAGCAGGGAGGCCATCCGAATGTTGGCACAATCCCTTCTGGGGACAAGTGTTCAGAGCCAGACCAGCGCTAATTTGGAGTCCGTCTCAACCGAACCTACACCACCAACCCAATGGTGCGAACTTCGAACGTACTCCGAGGCCTGCCAAGGTTTTACCGGGACGGAGATGGTATGATAGTTGAATTGGAGCCGTTCACACACGAGTTTCACCTCGGCGCTACTGTGCAAAGCAACTAGGTCCAAACCATCACACCCGCCAGCCCAAAGCGTCATTTCCAGTTCGTTGTCCAAAGCGTAGTCCAGATCCAATCAGAGTCGTTACCTGTCATCCCAGGAGGGAACCTCACGGCGCCCCCCATATCCTCGAGTCCGTGGGGGCGGAACTCCCCAAAGAATGCTAGCCTCCAAGAGTGCTCTTGTTGACCGGCATTCCCCCTGGGGGTGTACATTAGTGTAACGTTTCCTGCAATTTATGAGCACCAGTTCTACTGAAAATATCTGGTAAATCGTAGATCGTTCCCTTTGAAATCCACCTTGGTAATCATCAATGATATTTTCATAATAGGCTTAAGTTTCGTTTGATGGCTTTAGCCCGCACTTTATATAATGTTTTCAACAGAGCGAGCCTTAAGTAATGTATACAGCGTAGCTTGTCTTCCTTGTTACGTGGAGGACATACGATTCTTTTTCGCCATCAATTGATAGCTGCCCAGCTGTTCATATCCTGCATATCGATTCGACAATCTTGTAGAACGCATAACACGTCCCACAGAAACCTAGTTGACAAGGCGAGTATCAAGCAAACTATGGCAAAGCCTGTAAAGGAAACATTCATCAAGGTAGAGTCGACGCATTTCCAGCGAATGAATGTTGAGGAAAGCTAAGCGTGATTCATAAAAAATGTAAAGAATCTGGAATTTCAAGAAGACGATCCTGGTTAATCTTTTTTGTACAGTTTCTAGCGTGAACTCCAAACACTTCAAATGGGGTGACCAAACTGGCGAACAGTATTCAAGGATGGGACCAACCAAACTAGAACATAATTTAACACACCACCAAGGGTTGACAAAAATATAGGAACTTCCTAAGATTGAGCCAGAAATGTGAAAGGCTTTAGAAGTAATTTCAGAAGTATGAGCATCGAACTTTAATTTAGAGTCGAAAGTGACACCCGAGTCCCAGAAGTGTGTCACCTTACATAGGTATGAATTATTTAACGTAAACTGAAAGCTAATAGGGCAAGAGTTATTCGAAAATGCAACTTGGATGCACTCAGAAACATTTAGTGTAAGTTGAATATAAGAACTCCAAGATAAAATGGCATTCAAGTCTTCTTGAAGCAAAGCACAGTCATCGATTGACGACACTACTTTGAAAACTTTGACGTCATCTGCATATTGAAAGCAGGAGGAGTTGATGACAATGAATGGTAAGTCATTTATTAACAGAGTGAACAATAGTGGGCCCAGAATGGATCCTTGAGGAACACCAGAGACGGATGGAAGGGGAAACAGCATTGAAAAGATACCTGACTGACTCGATTAGATAAGTGATAGGATAACCAGTGGAGCAAATAATTAGAACGTTTAGAAATTTAAGTTTGCTTGACAAAATATTGTGATTTACTGAGTCAAAGGCTTCAGAGAAATCCAAATACAAGGTTTCAACTTGTAAACGGTCCCCATGGCTTTTGAAGTAACGGTAATGAATTCTAACAAATTCGTTAAGGTTGATCGCCCTTTGATAAAACCATGTTCTTCAGGTATAAACAACTCATGAGTAACTAAAGAAGGGTGCAAGTACACGATTTTCTCCAGTAGTTTGGAGAAGCAGGGTAATAAGGAGATAGGCCGATAATTGCCAACGTCACAGCGTATATATTTCGAAAAGATTTTGAATGATTTGAGTTTAAAGAGCCTTCAATACTATGAAAATGAGAAGTTTTAGCGATCTGCATCTTTTTCTTAGCTACCGACCTCAGATGAAAAAAGCTGTACGTGACTCAGGGGATCTGTCACGTGAAAAACGTTGACAAGCTCGATCTTTGGCTTTAAAGGCTCGCCTCACATAGAGAGTTGATCAGGGACAGTCAGAAGAGTTTCTCATTCTGACAAGTGGCGTCGTGTTACAAATAGCAGCGTTTGAGAAATGATAGAAATTGTTTCAACAAGACTGCGAAAGAAGGAGGACCAATCAACAGAGCGAATCGTTTTGGAAAGTTGCTGATAATTAGTTTTATAAAAGTTGTAGCTTTGACGCTCTTTCCGGCGATAACGGACAGAAGCAGTATGGGATATTTCAAAGCGTAAGGGGGGATGATGGGAATCAGGAGAGAGATCAAGAAAAAGAACTGAAGTCGAGCATAACAACGATTGCTCCATACTACAAAAGAATAAATCAAGGATATGATTATTAACGTGAAGAAAATTATTAAATTGAGCCACATACACAAACATGGACATAAAAGAAGAAATTAAAGACCAAATTTGAGATTAGTCAGGATCAACCTGATTGTCATTCCATGAGAATTTAGGAAGGTTAAAATATCCATATAAAATAAGGTGACGATTTGAAAAGCGCGATAGGAAAATACTAGATATTTCGGTGAAGAAAGTATTGTAGACCGTCAAAGGAGACTTACAAGGTATATATGTGCAAAAGACAAAAAGAGAAAGAGAAGACAAAATGACTATATTTGCCCCCACACATTCTACAGAAGCAGTGAAACGTAAATTTCTTAGAGGGAAGCCAGTAAAGGTATTCTTGTAGGCAACTTGGACACCTCCTCCGACTAAATGTCCTAATACTTGTATATAGCAATATAGCGCCATATATACAATTAATTGTGTGTGTCAACTGACGACCAGAAATAAATATTATTATGGTTAGAAAGAACAAATAAAAAGTTTTAGATTTTTGATATATTTTCATTCACATCTTAAGATAAAAAAAAATATTTGTTTTAGATAAATAAAATATTTTTTTTATTACTATCACTTGTAAGTATCACTTCTTGGTGCCTCAAAAAAAAAAAAATACATGAAAAATGTGTTTCCTCTCTTGCAAATGGACACCTGTGATCTAAAAAATCTGAAAAGATTATTAAGGGGTATTTATGGGTATAACAATAACATATGCCTTAGAAGCCAAAATTCGTTCAACTTTGTTACTAATACTATGATTCTCGAATTTCATATTTTCTCCAATAAAATCGTCTTTGACATGTTTCTTGATTTTATTCGTTGCTGAATACTGCATTTTGTAAGTTGAGTACAAAACCCTTCTGACATGAGCGTAAGTCTGTCTACCCAGCTTCTTGATATTTGGAGATGTGACATTGGAATCCAACTTTGGATTAGCATGGTCTGATCCATAGTGCAAACCACGGAATGAGCGTGTGTCAAAAAATGCTACTTGTCACTTGTTTTTCTTTGAAAAATAGATGTATATATATAAGTATATATATATATATATATATATATATATATATATATATATATATATATATATATATATATATATATATATATATATATATATATATATATATATATATATATATATATATATATATATATATATATATATATATATATATATATATATACATACACTCGTATATACCCATTGGGCGATGTCCACTTTCTTTTGTGAACGCATGTTTAGGAACCAGATGGAGCTTTTGATGAGGTTTCTGTCTGATACAAATCTTTCTTGACGCTTTTCCTTTAGGCTGGTCTCTGCGTGTTGGCTGTGCCTTCCTGTCGTTTCTCCTTGCACCAGCTCCTGGCCAATTATGGCCTTAAAATACTTTAGAAAAATTTTGATGTCGTGAGAGGGCAGCCTGTCAATGGTATGTTCTAAGGTACTATCAAAGCCATCTTTCATTATTTTCAGTGGAATTACAGCAGTTTACCAACCAGATGTTAAGGAATGCCATCCTGGTGTGAATAGCACAGATCGGTTCATTAACTGTCTTGAAAACGATGACAATTTGTTTAAACTTACTGTCCACGGTAAATTCCATTTCATATTTGTGGATTTCTGTTAACTTGTCACTTACTTGTGAAGAGTGTGCATGTTTGCACATCATTGACGTCGTTACCAAGCTTATCAGTTGCTTGTACTTCCAGAACATTAACCTTATAAAGGGTAATTCATTATGAGGTTTGATTTTCAATAGACTTTTTTGACAGATCACGTGTGACTCCCGACAAACTCTAATGTAATTTTTATGTAGTTATGTTTGACAAATCGTTATGGAAAGACTTACACCACAACAACGTGCCCAAATTGTTCAGCTGTGTTACAAAAACTAGCGTTAACTGAAAAATGTTTTTGTGCAGCGTGAGAAACAATAGACTTATTGAAAAATCACTTTTGTGAGAACCAGATTTCACGATTTGGACCGGTAAAATGGCCAGATGGATCCTGTGATATTACACCTTTAGATTATTTTCTTTGAAGTTACTTGAAGTCTCTGGTCTTCAAGGATAAGCCAGCTACAATCGATGCTTTGAAAGCCAACATTACTCATGTCATTCGTGAGATATCGGTCGCTATGCTGGAATACCCCTTAGGGTGGACCATTTACGGTTAGCTGCCATAGATTTCTCTGTCGACTCACAATAACATTTTTATTATGGAATTGAACTTTATGCCTTTTATTTGAAATTCGAAACCAAACCTCATAATGAATCACCCTATATATTTCATCTCGTTCAGCAGAAATCGCAGTGCACCGGGCATATATCATATGTTCCATGCTCCGAAATAAAAATCTCTTTTTCGATTCGACTGTCATTGCCATTTATTCGATTCAATCTGGGGTTGATTTACTGATTTCATGCTAAGATTGTTCTATGTGCGGCATTGTCAGCACTTCAACTCAGTAAGTTTTTGGCCCATGGATGGTATAAACGAAAAATTGGTCGGCATTAACACCTTATTCGCGTGGACCTTTCATGGTCCAATATCGGCAAATTTGCTCCAGGTGGTCCCTGTGAAGTCCTTACAAATCTCTCACTCAATCTACAAGAGGTGACGGATCAAATCGAAAACCTTTGGAAGCTGGATTGTATTTATTCTGGCAAAATGAAGATGCAGATTGATTTTGACAGCCTGATTGACGAAAATGTTTGCAAAGTGGAAGCTCGGTATGAAGCCTCTTTATTATGGTTAAATAAGGATTGTGTTCGAAACAGTAATCGTCAGGAAGCCTTGGCGCGTTTGAGAAAACTAATGCATCGCATCAACCGAAAGAGAATTTAGAAGAATACTAAGGTATTAGACAGGAGTTATTCTCTACAGGCATCGCACGACGCGGCGTTGACAGTAACGAATCTCGCCCCTATTTTATGCTCCACCGACCAGTATATTGCGTTGATAAAGAAACGACTAAAACGCGTATGATATTTGATGCTTCGGCTAAAATGGGAGATAACGCTTCCCTGATTCATGTACTATGGTCAGGGTTGAGCTTACTGCCTGAAATTTGAACTTTGGCATTAAGTGCAGCTCATTTGCTTTTTGTGCCACGTTGAAGAAGCATATAAATAGATTTTCCAAAAACTAGTGCGATACTTTCTTCTGCCTTATATATGGATGACTTTATAGTCAGTTTGAACGAATTTTAGGATACACTGCGCTTATTTTATGAACCATGCAAAATTTTGAACCGTATTACTATGCAAATGGCGATTGAATGACAGGCGATTGAACGAAACCTTTAACTTGCAGCCTGAAGTTAGCGCTAAACAAAAGGTACTAGGCCTTTTGTGGTATTTGGAAACGGATGAATTAACGGTCGATTTGGAGAAGACCTGCAGTTTGCAGTCACTAAACGAAAGGTAATACAAGTACTTGCAACTATCTACGACCCCATGAGATTGCTATCCCCCTAATGGGTAAAAATGAAAATCACCTTTCAAGAGACTTGGTGAATCAAGTTACCATGGGATCAACCACTTCCTCCTGAATTGCATAGCAAATGGTATTAACACACTATCGATCCCCACCTATTACAAGAGCTATCAATTCAACGCTATATCTTCGACTTCGAGTCACCAGTGGAAAGACAACTACATATCTTCGCAGATGCAAGTCTGAAGGCTCATGGTACTGTTGCATATGTTCGAAGTCATATCCTGATTAGCACACTTTGGTCTCTTTTCTATGTGCCAAAAATCGAATTCCTCCTCTCAGAAGTAGAGAATCCACGGCTAGTGCTCTTCCGAGGCTTGAACTTGCTGCTGTTTTACAATAAACTAAACTTTTAAATTATTTGAAGGGTAATGATTAAATAAAATTCGAGGCGGAGTATCTCTGGACAGATTCTATGATAGCTGTGCACTGGATTTGTAATGAAAAACCTCAACGCGACGCTTTAGTCAACCATCGTGTGCGAGAAATAAAGTGAACAACGAAAGTAAATAATTGGTGGCACCGTCCAGGATTTGTAAATCCAGCAGACTTTCTAAGTCGAGGAATCAACGTTACTGCACTCCTTAAGGTAACGATTTAGTTTAATGGACCTAGTTGGATGTTTAACAAATTAGATTGGCCACCTGGGGAAGACGACATATTAGACGTAGAGCCTTTTGATTCTTGTTTTCTGTCAGCGGTAGGAAACGAGATTCCTGATAAGAACAGTTTGCTAACGGTAGAAGATTTTAGCAGTCATCGAAAGTTTCTACGATTAACTGCTTACATGTTCCATTTTATTGATCGTCTTCGTAAAATTCCTCCACCCAGCAAATATTTAACTGCTTCCAAAGTTTGACGAGCGGAAATTCACTGGTTGTAATTTAGCCAGTTTAACGCATATAGGAGGGAGGTGACCGCATTATCTAGCAATCAAACCTACCCTAAAGGTTCTCGAATATTATCGCTGGACACCGTTATTGATGAGGATGGGGTTTTAAGAGTTGGTAGCCGATTTCGAGAATCAGGGCCAATTTTGCCAAGATTTATCCAATTTTAATGCCTAACAGATCACATTTAACAAATTTGCTTATTATGTACGCGCACGAAAAGGTACTAAATGAAGAAATAAATGTTACTCTAGTCTTTCTTTGGAAACAATTTTGGGTCATCAGTGCTCGTCAAGCGGCGAAATTTATGTTAAATCAATGTGTCGTTTGCAGATGGCTTGAAGGAAAAGCCGTGGACCAGCTGTTTGCACGAATACCTAAGGATTGATTACTTGCAACACGTCCCTTCGAAACAGTGGGGTTCGATTTTGCTGGTCTCTTATACGTTCGATCAAGATCAAATGAACAAACAAATCGAAAAGTATATATTCTTCGTGCAACATTTGCAGTGATTCGGGCAGTTCATTAAGAACCTGTGCTGAACCTCACAATGGGAATCGTGCATTTTGGCACTCAGACGATTTTTTGGTAGACGCAGCGTACCTCGTCTTATCATTTCTGATAACACCAAAACCTTCAAGAGATCTGCTAAGAAATTCAAGGAGGTAGAAATTATCATCTACTCCAAAAGCTTACAAAACTTTTTGACCAATGCGCACATTTCGCGGAAGTTGAAAGAGCTGCCTGGTGGGGCGGCTTTTATGAGCGATTAGTAAAAAGCTTCAAGAAAATCCTTGGAGTTTTGATTCAACGAACTATGCTAACGTTTGATCAGCTAAATACTTGCATAACAGAAGCAGAGTTTATTATCAACGCTCATCCTCTGACGTATGTAGGCGATGATCTTCAGGACTTATCGGCTCTAACACCGGCTCATTTTATAATCGGAGCCTTTCCTTCAAGTTTATCTGCATCATCTTTACGAGGAGCCAATCAACAAAAACGCACTAAGTGGCAGTCAAGGTTTCGATACGCAAACTTATTCTTCAAACGCTTTTAAACCGAATAAGTACAAACGGTCAGATTAGCCCACCATACTCAGAAATAATTCTCACGTGAATTAAAAGTAGGCGATGTGGTAATTGTTCATGATCCTGCTACTCCTTGTTTTTTCTGGAAGTTAGCTGTTGTACAAGAAATATTTCCAGGACGGGATCTTCAAATTAGGTCTTGTGCTGCATAATGCACAATCTTCAGGTGACCTATGTAGCACTTGTTGTAAATTTTTTAAATTTTTATTCTACGAATTCCACGGCAACAGGATGTTGAAACTATTTTGCTTTTTTTTTCTCTTGTATAATAACTGTTTGCTATTTTGCTCTCTGATTATCTTTTATCTTAACATATGCAGCTGCCCTTCAAGATCATGGAAACTTAATAAAATATTTTATTTGCAAGTTGTATTTTTCAGCGTATTTCGTCTCTTCCATTACTGGTTCTCCTTATTTTGGTGCCTGAATATACAATTTTACTCACATTTTCAATACTGTATTCGCCAAGTGCGGTATTTTATGCATTTGAAGAACTTTTCCTCGACTGCGTTATGAGCTTTGTTTTATTCTCATTAGTTTGTAGCCCTACTAGCTTTGTTCCAGGAAGAGTTCTTTGGCAATTGCTAATGACCGTGACAAAATGTTGATGTCGTCTATATAGCCGACTACTTAGCTTCACTTGATAGTTATGTACCACGTGTATCCACAGGTAGTGTCCTTATAACGTACTCCAGAGACAAATTGAATAGCGGTGAGGCCAGCCCATCTCCCTGGTTTAGTCCGATATTTACGTCAAAGGCATCGATGAATTGGTTATTGATGCGGACTTGGAAGGTTGTCGCCGTCATTGAAATTTTGGTAAGACGGACTAATTTGGCTGGAATGCCAAAGCAAAGCATTATTTTTACAGTACTTTACGATCAATACTACCGTATGCTTACTTAAAGTCAACGAAAAATTTGGTGTACGCTGATGTTGAGCTCCCAACACTTCTCGAGTAATTGCTTGACAGTAGACAATTTGTCTTTCATCGATTTCCGAGCTCCGTTCCAAAATAAATGAGACTGAGCTGAAATTGAAATGACAGGAGCTTCGTTCTGATAAATTAAACTTTATTTATTCAAAATAGTCTCTTTCGTCCTCGATACACTATTTTGCAGGATCCAAAAGCTTTTTGAAAGAGTGTCTCAGGTTATTGACCGGAATGTCCTTCAAGATATTGGACTAAGCCTTTTGGATGCCCTATGCAGACGCAAAGGTTTTCCTTTCATGGCCAACACGTCGAAATCACAGGGAGCCATATCATGCAAATGCGGTGAGTGATTGATGGTTAAAATTCGATTTCTAGTCAAAAATCAGTCACAAGAGCGGATATTTATGACAGAATTTTGGAACACACCTTGTTACTTAGCTGGTGTGGAACAAAATGTGGACAGATCTTTCATAAGCCCAAATGATCGGTTAAAATGCGATAAATCGATATTTTGGAGATATTCAACTCCGATTTCATGAGTTTCAACGATGGTTTCGGCTCATTTTTGCTAAATTCACGCAAAATTATGATGAAGATTTCGGTGCTCTCTGATTTCAGGCTGCTTGTATCGTCATTTATGTCCTCATGGCCATCTCTGAAACGTGTAAACCACTCATGAACTCTGGGACGAGATGGACAATCATCGCTCTAAAGTTTTTTTATTAATAAATGTTTTAACCGATTTTAAAACGAAATTCGATATTACCTCTTTGTTCGAAACTCATTTTTATACCGATGACACAAACATACTGTCACTTTGGATGCAATAACATCGCTTCCACTGAATCAAATGTCACCAAACTTACACTGGAAATTGGGTAGGGATGTAACTTTCCAACGCAGTATCTCATTTACAGATGGCACCACCAAAAAAATTTCTTGGACCAAAGTCTCGTTTATTTTGGAACGCACCTTGTACCTGCTCTAAAACCACCTTCATACTCCCCAATAATACTGTTGGCGTATGATCCGATTTTACTTTCTAAAATATTTGAAAATGTTTTGTACGCCATACAATATGCCTCTATAGTTTTTTGCACTATAGCTTGTAACCTATTGTGTAGATGGGAAACATAATTAATTGGCTCTACTCTTTCAGCATATGTTCTTATTGCCGAGTGTGCTGGATGACTTTGTGGATAGCTTTGTGAACACTGCTGCCACCAAACTCCACTCATTGATGCCCAGCATTTTATGATTCTTTTCATCTTTGATGGCGTGGGACCAACGAAAGCTCTCCAGAAACGTCTATAGGCTCCGATGTTCTGAAACTGTGTGGAGGATCTTGAAGTTCTTGAAATATGATGCCCATCTTTCCTTAATTTTATTTTCATCAGCGATGATATTGCCGATGTTATCACGACATAGCGTGATCTTGGGCTCATAACCACGTTTCAGCCTTTTCACTACTTTGTATGCTTGCTTGGTGATGTTGCTCGCCAGACTTACATCGGTGACGCATTGGTCACCAAAATATTTTCTTTTCTTGGTTGTAATTATACTATTTGCTACCCTTCTGAGATTTTCGTAGTGTTCTCTCTTTGTCCTGTTTTCCTTCCTACGTTTTCTTTGTGCGCGATTCTTTTTATCTAACGCATTCTGGGACTCACCAGAGTCTATGGCGAAGTGTTTTTCCGTAGACCATTTCTGCGGGTATCGCGTTGATGTCGTCTTTAAAAACACAACGTAGGCCAAGCATTATCATTGGTAATTCGGCTGACCAATTTGGATTTTGCTTTCATTTGAGTGCAGCTTTGAACATTCTATGAAAGCGTTCTATCAATTCGTTGGACTGCGGGTGGTAGACCGTTGTGCGAAAATGTTGCACACCCAAAGTTTTGTTTAGTTGACCGAACAATTTGGATTGGAATTCTCTGCCTTGGTTGGTTGTATTCTGGCAGGTATACCAAAACGGGATATCCAATGCTCGATTAATGCGTTTGATATGTTTTCAGCAGTATGATCGATGAGTAGTATAACTTCTGGCCATCTGGTGAATCGATCGATGCACTTTAATAGAAATCTATAGCCATTTGATGGCGGAAGCGGACCGACTATGTCGATGTTCAGGTGTTCGAAGCGTGTCTCGGGCATTTGGTATTTGGACAATGGTGCGTGATTGTGACGTGTAACTTTCGAACGCTGGCACGGTACGCCGGTCCAATTTGCAATGTTCTTGTTCATTTGCGGCCATACGAATTTTTCGGCGATGTGTTTGTTCGTTGATCTCACCCCAGGGTGAGCTAAGTTTTGAATGGAATCGAAAATTCTTTTGCGCATTGTCGACGGAATAATCAGACGTGCGATGCTGTTATGTACATGGCAGTACAATTGTTTTTTGCTGTTAAGTACTGGGCATTTTTGTAACGTTATCGAGCATTTTGAATTACCTTCGATTATTTGCAAAATTTCTTTGTCTTTCTCTTGTTCATCGGCAATACTTTCGTAATCGATTTGTTGCTGGTGTACTTCGCTGATTCTTGACAGATAGTTAGGCACGACATTTTTACGACCTTGGACGAACTGTATATCTGTGTAGTATTGGCTGATAAAATCTAAGTGTCGAAGCTGACGTGGCGATGCTTTTTCTTTGTTTTGATGGAACGCATAGTACAGTGGTTTGTGGTCAGTCAAAATAGTGAACGGTTTTCCTTCCAGCATGTACTTGAAGTATTTGATTCCACGATAAATAGCAAGTAGTTTTCTGTCGTATGTACTATATTTAGTTTCGGTACTCGTGAGTTTTTTGAAAAAAACCCAAGTGGTTCGATTACGTTTTGGTTCAGTTAATGCAATGCGCCACCGATACACTTATCCGATGCATCTACTGCTAGAAACAATTTGGCGTTTTCGATTGGATAAGTTAATATAGTTGCACTTGCCAGTTTATCCTTGAATTCTTGAAATGCTTTTTCAGCGTCGTCTGTCCATTCAACATTGCGTTTGTCGTTTTTTACGTTGCCTTGAATACACGATTGCAACACTATTTGAGTTTGAACTGCATTTGGTATAAAACGACGGTAGAAATTCACAACGGCAATGAATTTCCGTAGATCTTTGGCAACTGTAGGTTTTTCAAATTGTTTCACTACTTCAACTTTTTCAAGTAGTGGCAATAGTCCATCTTTGGTTATAAAATGTCCAAGATATTTGATTTGCGTTTGACCAAAAATGCATTTTTCGGTATTGATTATCATGCCAAAATCTTGCAATCTTTGAAAAACGAGGCATAAATGTTTTTCATGTTCTTTTTCATTCGACGATGCAACCAAAATATCATCCTGATATAGAAAAACGAAATCTTAACCATGCAGCACTTGATGTTGTTGGAAGGTTTGTGTGGCGTTGCATAACCCGAATGTCATAGACATGAACTCAAATAAGCCAAACGGGTGATTATGGCAGTTTTGGGTATGTCGTCTGGATTTATCGGTTTTTGGTGTTAAGCCTTTTCTAAGTCCAACGTTGAAAATATCGTTTTGCCTGCCAGTATATTTGTGAAGTCGTGCAAATGTGGTATGGGATAACTATCAGGAATTGTTATTGAGTTTAATTTCCGATAGTCCCCGCATGGTCGCCATGTCGTGTTTTTCTTGGCCATGTGTGATGGCGAAGCCCATGGACTCTTCGATGGACGACAGATCCCTTTCTTCACTTAGTAATTGATTTCTGCTTTGGCGCATTTGTAACGATTTGGCAATAAACGTCTTGCTTTTTGTTTCACTGGTGGGCCTTTTGTTACAATGTGGTGAAATGTCGATGTTGATGCTATCGGTTTATTTTCTGGATTTATCAAAATACCCTTGAAGTTTCTTAACAGTCGTGTGTATCTATTTGATTGGTTGATTACTGTGGCTGTAGTGCCTGACATTCTGAAATGATACAGCTGATTTGAAGTTGTGTTGTTCGATCAATGAGTTTGGCATTGTTTATATGTGCCAGGAAGTCGGCACCAATAATTGCCTTATCGACTTCAGCCACTAAGAATTTCCATACAAACTGACGACGTAAATGTAGATCGAGTTTAATTGCCTTTTTACCATAAAGATTGATCGGCGTTTCATTCGCTGCATATAAATTTGCTTGAAATGGCTTGATGTTTTGCTTTTGAGTTTCTGTGGCAGGAATGATTGAAACATCAGCCCCGGTGTCAATAAGAAATTTATAATTCGATGCTTTGTCGTGAATAAATAATCTCTTGGATGCTGTGCCGAGCTCGAAGACTTTCTGATTCGCTCAGTTTATTCGTTTTTTGATGACGTTTGGCTGAATTTGCATGGTTTTTTGCATTTACGTGCGATTGATCCAAATTTGTGATGCGACCAGCAAAGGTCAAATTGTTTTCGTCCAGAATTTGAATCATTTCGCTTTGCATTTGGAGAACGTGCAGGCGTAGAGCTACAAAAAGGTTGTGTACCTCGTGAACGAAGAATTTATTTCACATCATTCGACAACTTTTCGACTTTTTTTCGTAACTCTTGAAGTTCCACATTCACTATTTTTTTGCTGCATCCCGACCTTTTATCGCGTCGAGTATACGGTCAGTTGTAGCAGCTTGCTGATTTAAGTCAATGCCACCATCGGTAGACAAAATAACGCGCATAGTTTCGGGCAAGTTCCTCACCCATAATTGACGCAACAGATCTTCGTTGAAAGGGGTTTCTACGATCTTCTGACGGCATGTCCTCTAATAGTTTAGTTATTTTCGATTGCTTGCTATCGGCGTTTTTGCGTACAATGCGTGCTTTGAGTGTTTCGTACATTGCTCCGGTGTCTAGCGGCTTTTTACGAAAATCGGATAATTTCACAATGACATTTGGTGGTAAATGGCCAATGATTGTGTTCTATTTTTTGGTATCCAATACGCTGCCACATGCGCGAAATAAGCATTCAACTTGCCAGAACCATAGGTCCACATTATCTGTGAAAAACTCTGGCAATCTAATTTTAGAAACTTGTGATATGCCAGTGGAATTTTCGCTGGTGTATGATGTTCCTTGACTTGGATTAGCTGTTGGTTGTTTGTTTTACAGCTCATCGGCTGACTTTCTCATCTCGTAATATATGCAAATAACGCGCTGCAGGTGTAATATCTGTCGAATTTGTTGCTAATGTGTAATTGATTGTTTAAATAAATGTAGCTGGATAGGATTTATCAGTTGTTGGTTATGTTCACGCACTGTGAAAAATGCGATAAAATGAACTAATAATGAATGCTTTACTTGATACCCGGAATATTCTTGATACAAATGTCTTCTATTTCCAATTGTGTTGGAAAACAAAGCAGATGATTGAGGATTTCGTGATGGAAAATTTTTCACGCGTCCTTTGTTCCACACTTGTTCCACAGATCGGAGTCACCAATTTAACTTTACTGTATCGCGATGGCTATACGAAATTGTTATTTTGTAAATGAAACACTTGGAAATATTTTTCCTACTTTATTTCACATTAATCTAAAAAACTAACAATAAGAATTCCACTATAGCAAAATAATTACAACCGCACGAGAATCTGTCTAGTGAAAAACTGTAACTGTTATTTTTACTTTGTGTGATTGTATTGCCAGCATACTTGCAATTGTGTGTTATGATATACTTTTATTTTTACATGTTGACAAAAATGAAATTATTGTTAGTTGTTTATACTTAGAGCTACAAGAACGTTTGACCGTAATGCGCCAGTGATGCTACAGCCAAATGGCATAATCTTTGGTATCAGTAGAACAGGTTGGATTCCTTTTGTTCAAAAAACCTTTCCAACTAACTACACTGACATCCAAGTACCTTATCTGTTGAAGGCGACGGAGACTGCTTATATCAAAAATTTTTATCAAATAATATGGAGGATCCTTTTTCTATGGTTAATCTCCTAGATACAAAATTCTTTACTCAAATAATTTCAATGGCTGGTGCAGCTTCTTTGAGCACTCGATGGGGATCGACCGATTCCTCTCCGCAGTCCAGACCATCCAACAGGAAAGCTTGGCTTTTCCCTCCTTGGGCGTGTATGTGAAGTGCGGAACTTTCACACTATTGAAAGCATCCCTTTTTAACTTGAAGTCAACCAGTGATTCCGTCCTAATAATTATTTTTCAGAATTTACTCGTTTTACTTGCAAATTTTTAATATTTTTTTCGGTCGCCAAAAGCTGAAACATATCGTTAGTGTGCCACCAAAAAACATTAATCATTGGTACTTTTTTTTTCTTATTATCTTAGCCCTGAGCATCAGCAAAGCCACTGATTGGCGTTTCCTCCGTAATTTTTTCTTCAAATAATTAATAACATTATTTTGTCTATTTGATAATGTATTTTGATCAGATGAGGGACCTACATCCTTGTCATTGGAACATTTGCAGTGCATCTGGTTCTTCGCAATTCATCTGATTCTTCACAATTCATTGTATCAATTATCGCTTCTAAGACAGCGTAGTAGTTTGCACTGCCATTGGAACTTCTAGCGCTTATTATTTGATCGGTGTTTCGAACAAGTTTTTACTTCCGTGATCTTCGACGTTTCATCCCTCATATGAGTCTTATTCCCCAGCTAAGATATCTGCATTTCATTGGTAGCGTTGTTGAACTTTTTCAGCATTTCCTGTTATGAAAGAATCTTCAGCTTAAGATCTTTATTTCCTTTTACTATGTACTTTCTCCAAATCTTTATTGCTTGTCACTATTTGAGGTTTTATTGCCGGTTGTAGCTTCTTTTTCCATTCTTCTTTTGTACGGATTTTTCACTTAAAACGGTGTTTGATGCTTGCCCCAAAGGCGAAAAGCTTTCAGGCTCGTCTATGGTGCTCGTCCTGCAATTTCTTTGGATGTCTTCACTATTATATTTCTGTATTCAGGCTGATAATGATATTCATCAATTAATTGATTGATTTCAATGGTGTGGTAGCAGACAATAGACGGTTGCTAATAAAATCTGATAGTTCCAAGTGGTGTTTAAAAATGTCTTAATTTTTAAATTACTGACAGAAGGTACTAAAAACACATATATACACAATGAATATTAGAAGTAGAGTCCTGTTTCCTGCGTTAATTCCAAAAAAGCATCTCAGCCTGTCCAATACTCTGCCAATTGTCATTTTCTTAAAAGTTTTTACGAACAAAACTGTAAAAACGGCCAATTCACTAGAATTTACCCCCGAAAGTCATGAGAAAATAAAGTGAACTTCTCTAGTGGTTGATTGTAAAAGATGAGTATGCATCACCTTCAAACACCAACAACAACCAGAGAAAGAGAAAGTGCTTGTCGAGACAGAATAGGTGTCAGGAGATGTAAGTCCTTTAATAGAATCTACGCAGTAAAAGTTCACCAAGTCAATTGTTATTTATAAAAGAAAGCAAAGTGAGAAAAAGAAAAGTTTTCGATGGCTTCTGGCATTGTGGCATTCAGACATCGTTGTCCACATCCGTATCCGGAGTTCTTTCGCGAAAATTAACATGATTTCAGTTGTTAGACCAAACACACCGAAAGACCACAAGACCTTCCACTTAACGCAAAGTTTTACTTTCAGTTTTAGGTTTGTTTCTTCAGGGACGACGTCAGTTGCTACTGGTTTTTCGTAAGATTTCCATTTGTGTCTTTGTCAGTGTTTCGAAAGCTTTTTGTATCGTATTTTTTTTTGTAATTCATTAAGGGTTAAAAATTATCAGACGATTGACGTAGGTACTTGGGAGTTTTTCAAGTTGAAATTGGCGCAAAACCTTACTATCACAAATGTTATCAGCACTCTGTAAACTTCAATTCCAAGAAAATTAGTAAAAATCAAAATACCACTCAAATACAGTTTGCGAGTATCTGCTTCGGCTATCTCCACGTGCCACCCTCCCAAACGAAATAAAAGTTATTTGCACGAAAAGCAGAAACCATGTCAATTGCCATTCCTAACAGCAAACTTGATCCTTAAAAAGAAAGTTTCGTATCTTTGTTAAAATTATGTATGCGGTCCATTTTGTTATGTGACACCTTAGTCGGGGAGGCATAATTAGATGACTTGCTCCAGCTCAGAAATCACAAGTCAGAATGTTGCGAGGGTGAATGTCAAAAGGATGGACAGCAGCAGCAAGAAGTATCAGCAAAGTCAACTCGTAATGCTTTCAGTCAATTAATTAAGTGGTTGACAAATTGCTGACGTGTTTGTTTTGATTGATTAAGTTTGCACGCCATGTAGGAGAGAGCGTACAAGGAACAATCTTTTAGGCACACGAGGATTGAATAGTGATGGTAATTCCAGCAAAGAATGGAAGTGATTTGTCTACTGCCGACTAATTTATCAATGAGCACAATGTATTAATAAATGATGCAAACATTTCCCTGATAAGTGCGTGCTTTGCGAAAACTATGTGAAATGAGAGAGATATTATTTTCAGGTTGCAGAGAACTAATGGTAGTAAATGTATTGTGTAATTTGGGATCTAATGAAATTCATCTGAATCTTTCTATTTACTCGTATGCTTATATGGATTTCTTATGAATAACGCTTAATCAATTGACAGTCTCCTATTCTTTTAATCAAGGAATTTCATGTTATTTGTTGGTAGAAGTAATTTTTTTTTATATATAAATAGCTTTGAAGTGCAGCCAAATACAATAATAAAATAAGTTATTTAGACTGATTTTGAGCTCTTTCTAGATAGAACTTATACATACGCTATGAAATAAAGACACATAAGTATATCAATAGGATTGAGATCGGGACTTTGCGCTGGCCATGATAAAGGTTGAATTCCCACTTCATTAAGGTGTTGTGGCACAGATCTAGCGACACGGCAACGTGCATTATCATGCATTAGCCTGGAATGTTCTGAAATAAATAGAGCAAACGGTACGACAAAGTCATGGAGAACTTTTTCAACGTACCTCTGAGCGTTCACACAGCCCCAATCAAAGGCGACAAGATCGGTACGGGCCTCGTAAAATTTGCCTTCCCAAATCATTATTGGCCCACCCTGATAACCCACTGTTTTGGCTACAGCGGAGGGAGCAAACCTCTCAGTTTTACGGCTCTAGACATGCTGATACCCATCTGAACCACAAAAGGCTATTCCGCCTTCATCTGAAAACAGTCCGTTCTTCCACTGCTCTATCGTCAAATCATAATATTCTCGCGCAAAACCAAGTCTAGCTCTATGGTGTTGTGGAAGAAGTTGTGGGGCGCGAGCTGCGTGAAAAGCCCTTAAATAATTTTCATAGACTACTCTCTTAACTGTACATTAACTGAAACTAACATTTCTGATCGCAAAGAGACGTGTACGAACTTCAGTAACAGTGCATAAGCGATTTCTCAACACGTTGCTGACGAGTAAACGGTCGTCTTGGGTGGAAGTGCATCGATGTCTGCCTTTACCTGGCCTCCGGTTCTATGCTCTAGTCTCTCGATACTGTCTAATGGTACCCCGTATCGTGGTTTGAGGTACACCGAGCATTGGGGCGATGTGACGTTGGCTGTATCCAGCATCAGCTAAAGCGACAGCACTAGCTGTACAAACCGCATCTAACTGCATTTTTATTATTTCAAACACTAAGCACAATCTTAAAGAAACAAATTAAAAAACTTTTACACTTTCAGTGAATAGAACAAGAAATTTTATCTCGGCAACGTCACGATAATAAGGTCGGAAAATGACTAATTCGTACAAAACCTCCTGCGACAGAAATTTTAAAACCAACTCAGAGTTGGCTGTTAATTTTTCTTCCCAATTGTCCATTCCATACAAAACAAAGCCTGAGATAAGCTATACTTAATGCAAACAAGCAGGGTGACAAAAAGTGTAAGCGGGCGGTTAATTGTGCCTGTGAATGTAGTTATACTAAAAGTTGTTTTGTTGTATGATAACACAATTACGACAATCTAGCTTTGCGGTGTCGTGGGGCAAATTCTTTCCCCACAGCACAAGAGCTCACTACAAAATATTTTTGCACTTATGAATTATCAGGTGACTGGAGTTAAAATGCAAAACCAATAGCATGGTGAAAATGGTGCCAATGGCCGAGGCAACATACCGAAAGGGATTAAAGGAAAAATGCAACGTCGAATAACTGGTTAGCCACGTGTGATGAGTAAGACAATTTCGCGCTTGCTGAAAATGGTGACGGCCAACAAACAGAGTGATGCATCCAGATGGTGGCGGTGCCCCTATGGACTCCTCCCAACTGGATCGAAAGCAAAAATTGTAACCGCGGGAAAAAAAGGAGAAAGCTCACTCGATGGCTAGCTCATGAGCGGAGGGGCCAGTCAATGTGGGGGGTCCCATACTTGTTCGAGGTTCCCAAGGGAAAGACTGAATTTTAGGGTTCAATAATTCATCCATTATTATTTCAACTATTGCAAAAAAAATTATTACTTATTTCGCTTAACAAGTTTTTCGACTCCAAGGCTTTTGCTCAATATATATATGAATGGATAAATATTAGAAATAAATCCCCCTCAAGTTTTCTTTTGACTTATTTCTGTGTTCACCCCTTTTCTTTTTTTTTCAATAAAAATATCGTTTTATTTTAAAATATTTTTCATATCTATTTCGATAAAGACGAATTATTGCCACTTTTATATTTAACTGAAACAAAACAATTATTTGGTCACATTCAATTTAAACAGAATTAAGATAAAGTGTTCAAACTATAAGTGCTCGTTGTTGGGGTAAAAGAGTGCCTGAAATTTTTGATTTTAGGTCGATCTAATGCTTATTCTTATACATTACAAGGCTTCGATAAATCAAGTGGTTTATCGATATCAAACATTGAACAAAAATCATATGTCTCCAAACCGTGAATGCCAAGTTTTCTGAGAAACCGTTTATTCACTTCACATCCACACCAAATAGGTTAACTTTTCTCTAAACTTTTCACTATTAAGTTCATTAAATCATCTATAGGTTGATTACTGTATACAACATTTCTTCCCCCAATCATAATTCCCAGCCGAAAAACTGGGTAAGTTTTTCCATAAAGAATAGATGGACGAGCGTCATTCACCAAAAAAAACAAGTTGAGTAAGCAGGAGAGTGCTCCTACCAGCAGGTCTTTGTAACCTAGGGTTAGAAACAAGTTTTCTAACGGCGTGAATCGATAACTTGAATTATTCATCCAATACTTAGATATGAAATCGTTCAAATTTATACAAAAGATGCACAGTTTCTTTCATAAGCACAGTGCAGCCGCCATTTTAATCTAGCTTAAATGATTTTTCTGAATACTCGGCCGATTGAACATGTTCAAGTTAAACACTATTCCTTAAATTTTCATGAAAATTGAAAGAAAATAAAAATGCCTAAGTCAATTTAAATATATATAGGGTTTTCCAATAAGAGGTGTTACTTTGAATAGATCTTGTAATTTAACACCTTGCGCCTTCTTTCTTTGGAGCCACGTGATAGAGAAGGCCTACCCCAATAGCCCAGCGTCGATTCAAGATATCAAAGATGAGGGTATCGAGGACATAGGGCAGCCACTTTGCGATTTGGTTATGGAAAATTTTATGAAGAGGAAATGGTCCTGTAAGCGTGTCGTAGTGGTTATTTGCCTGATGTTAATTTTTTCTATTAACGGCATATATTCTTCTTTACAATAAAATAAAGATCCGATCATTTATATTAAAATATGGCATTTTTCTTTTAATATTAAAATAACACCTCTTATTGGAAAACCCTATATCAACCATAAACACGTGTTATTGTCGTTGTAATTCCATATAATTGAAATGGCTATAACTCACTTGATTATGATTCGATCTCAATTAAATTTTGTGAACATATATCTTAAGTCAGTCTATATAATTGCAAAATTTCAAGAAGTTTAAAGGTACCGTTTTGGTTTTATGGGCAAAAATGTAAAATCTCCAAATCATACTATTATTAACAAAGTTGAACGAATTTCGATTTCTAAGGTATTTGTTGCCCTTGTACTCATAAAGACCTACGTTCGTGATAATTTTCAGATTTTTTGGCTGAAAGGTGTCCAATCGCGAGGGGGGGGGGGGGGGGGGGGGACACAAATTTTACCTCCATTTTGCTTTCGTCTGGACCCCCTAATTCATAAAATGATTTTTTTATTCCAGATTATAAGAGTTCTAATCAAGACCTTTCATTGGATACCCCAGTCGACTACCTTTGATTAAAAAAAAATTTAAGGGCCAATTCGTTATTAGGGGGGACCCCCCTTAAAAAATTTTTAAATTTTTGTTAGGTCGTTAACTTTTGAGAGACCATCACTTCTGACCTTTTCACAAAGTTTGAGCATTCTAGCTTCTATAGTTTCTGGGGAAATCAGCTGTGACGCACGGACAGACGGACAGACGGACGGACGGACAGACGGACGGACGGACAGACGGACAGACAGGTCGCGAAACTAGTAGGTCTTTGTAAAAAAAAAATTTTACAAAGACCTAAAAACGCTATATTCAACATTGAATTAGGGTTTCACAAGGTTATCGTAAAGTTAAGTTGTGAAATAGATCCAACTTTTTTTTATGTGTTTTAGATGTATCATAATATTCCGATATAAAAGAACTTCTAGGCACTATATGGATCGTAGTAGTCTTTGCGTATAGACGTCTTTTAAATTGCTCCTGTCAAAAGTTTTCAGAAATTAAATTAATTTTTTAAAAACGTTAGTCCGAAGTTAATTTTTATCGGAAAAAATCTTATATTGTCGAAGTAATCGACTCAGGAAATTTCTATCGAATATTTTTACTTCAATTGGTAACGAAAAACAAATTCACAAAGAAAATTTCGCCGCTGGTATGGAGGAGCCCGACGGCTTCCCACCGTTGGGGCAACTTGGGGAAACGACGAATACAAAACTGGCGACAATCACCAAAAGAAAACATAACGAAGAAAACTCCGTAGATGGAGGGTGCAAGCTGCAAATAATAGCGGACAATCAACAAATGGCCAAATTGCAGAAAGAAAATGATGAACTAAGGCAAGAGATACAGTCTCTCAAGGATCTTTTCAAGAAAGGGATGAAGCCTCAAAAGACGCAGCCGCAAAATCAATGGCAACAGGTAACAAAGCCGAAGAAAAGTGCAAAGCAAGTAAATCCAGAGGAAGTTCTAAGTGCTGGTGGCACCAACGAGAGCCAAAATAATTTTGCAGCGCTGGAGGGATTAACCGAAGATATGGAAATCGAAGAAAACATCGGAGGTAATTTTAATCAAGATAATGACGTTAATTTTATTCAATATTTAAAGAACAAAAATAAGGAGAAAAAACCAGCCCGCAGTTCTGCTGGTTCCTCTGAAAAAGCTTCCAACAAGACAGAAAAAGTTCCGCCAATCAACGTATTCGGACAAACCGGGAAAGATATGGTTCGGCTATTGGCAGCCGAAAATAAACTGGCCAATTTCGAAATAAAAAGAGTTAATGCCGAAAAATTAACTATAAGGACGAAATCACTGGTTGATTTCAAGTCAGCAAAAGATGCGCTGATTTCTGGGGAGGTTCCACACTTCACCTATACCCCAAAAAGTGAAAAGAATCAGACCTTCTTGTTGAAGGGCTTAGACAGCGGAGAGGATACGGTCGATCTTCTACAGGTGCTTAAGGACGCTGCACCAGATATTGATTTTGTTTCAGTCAAAGCCTTTGCGACAAGAAGGTCGACCGTAGAAAGGAAGAATTTACCACTTTGCCTGGTACAAATTGCAAATAAGAGCAGTCCAAGGGCCCTTCAACAAATAAGGTACTTGAATTTCAGAGTGGTGAGGTGGGAACGCCTCCAGAAAAGAGAGGTCAACCAGTGTTACCGGTGTCAAAGATTTGGACATTCAGCTGCCAATTGTGCGATGCACTATCGTTGCGTTAAATGCAAAGACGTTCATGCTCCCGGTGATGGCAATTTGGCTCAGACGGGGCGTAAAAAAAAATTATACTGCGTTAACTGCGGTGTTTTTGGTCACCCAGCATCATATCGAGGATGCTCCCGATATCAAGATGCAAAAGTTAAATTTGCTCCAAAGCAAACAAAAGTACACCGTAATATCATACCTTCCAACTCCGTCAAGCCCGGAGTATCATTTGCACTCGCCGCTAGAGGAATGCTGGAAATAATGTAAATAATGTAAGTGGCAATAATGAGCTGCATCTCAAAATTTACCAGCAACTTAATTCTTTATCGGAGAGAATCGACAAACAAGATTCAAAAATTAACTTTGCTTTTCAGCGTTTAGGTCTTTCAAATGCCTAATAATAACTTGTCATGCAGTCATATTCTCATGGATAGGCTTCGCCTCATATCGATCAACGTCAACTCTATCGTTGCTATACATCGACGTGATTATCTCCTTGAATTTGTTGTTAAGCAAAAGCCTGACATCATACTTCTCACTGAAACCCACCTCAATTCATGGCATTCCATGAAATTCAAAGATTTTGCGTTCGTACGAAATGATAGGGTAATAGGTGATGGGGGAGGTGGCACCGGGATATTGGTTCGAAGACCCTATCGTTTCCAAAATATTGAAAAAGTCGAATTCAAAAACTTTGAATTTCTTGAAGTGTCCGTCATCAAAATTTCACTGCCAGGTGGGGATAACCTCTTCGTTATCTCTGCCTATGCAACTGGTCAAAATGTTCTCAAGTTCAAGGAGGAACTCAATTCCTTGTTTGCAATACTCGAATTGAACAGGCTGCATAATTATTATATTTTTGCCGGTGACCTGAATGCCAAGCATACATCATGGCTAAACGCCACCAATAATCCAAGAGGTGTACTCCTGAAGTCATGGATAACAGAGAACCAAATTGAATACAGGTGCAACCTATATGGGTCGGAGTTCCCAACATACCCTAGGACAAATTCATATTTGGACCTCTGCATTGCTGACGCAAGACTTGAATTCAGCTTTAATAGTCCACAACGGAAACTGCAGGTGCTTCCTTACGATAGCGACCATAACGCAATCGTAATGGAAATCAATCATCAAAGGGATGATTTCTTCCTCATTCCAGTTCAACATGAACACCATCGGTTGAATTTCAAAAAAACAGACTGGGGAAAGTTTCAAAAGAAGTTTCATCGGGAGTACCAGAAGCAATTTCCTCCTTCTGATGATGGCAACGCTTGCTCAATGGTTCCTAATAACAGAAATCTAACTGACGATGAAATAGATGTCTATTTGTCGAAGTTAGAGAAGGTGACGTTGGAAACGATTGAGAAAGTTGTTCCCAAGATTAAATATCGAAACAATATGGAAGCATATGAAACACCAACCATCGCAAGGTTGAAAAGATTGAAAAGCCTTCTTCTCACCCGCGTCAACAATATTTATCGACGATTTTTGGACTACAACCATCCCTCGTTGGCTTTGTTGAAATTACACCTGAAGAATGTCCGGAACTTAATCCGTTCATACTTCAGGAGTAAAGTCAGCAATCAATGGGCGGAAAAATTGAGGGGTATTAGCCCACAGGACCCAGATGGCGTTTTCGCGAAAGTGAATAGCTTATTCCGCAGGAAGTCTCGAGTGAAGGTATCGAATTTTGAAGTCGCTAGTGATGAGATAAATCTTTTCGATAGAGCTGGTATCGAAATTGATAGTACGACTCTGGATAGAAATGGAAACAGGATTATATGTGATGGATTGCAGAAACTTGCCCTGATTGGAACACATTTTGAATTGGTCCATCTGCTAAACCCAGAGAGAAGGAATGAAATATTTTCGGAGGTCGTTGAAGCAAAAGTTTCCGACTTCAAATCAAGCCTGAACGGCCAATCAATTCTTCATTTCAATGAAACATTTACATCTGACCTCATACCGAGCTTGAATCTTATTGATTATTTTGTCAGCTATGAAGACTTGTGTTTCATATTTCGCAGAATAAACAACAAAAAATCATGTGGTACTGACGGTATTCCAAATGTAGTTCTCCGACATTTGCCGGAGGTTGCTATTAGGAGCTATTGCATATTGTTCAACAACATGTTGAGCAATTCATATTTCCCAAATGAGTGGAAAAAGGCTAAGGTATTTCCAATCTTGAAGAAAGGAAAAGAATCTTTGTGCCCCAAAAGCCATCGCCCAATCAGCTTGCTGCCTAACATCAGCAAGGTGTTTGAAGTGATACTCAACAGAGCATTAAACGCCCACATTGAGGAAAATGAGCTGATGCCGGATTGCCAATTTGATTTTCGTGCCAGGCATTCGACCATACATGCAATAACGAAAGTAACCTCAGACATCTGTTGGAAACTAAACAACAAAGAATGTGTTGGAGCATGTCTCATTGATTTGGAGAAAGCTTTCGATACGGTGTGGTTAGATGGACTAGTTTTCAAACTTCTTCAGGACAGGTTCCCCAGACACCTTGTCGCCATGATGTGTAATATGTTATACGGGAAATCATTTGTTGTAACTGATGGAAATCTGACAACAATGCGCGAGTCCAAGGTCTTGAATGGTCTACAGCAGGGAACAGTTTGTGCGCCCCTCCTTTTCTCAATATTCATTCGCAAGCTATTGAACAGCTTTGATTTTAATGACTCGCCAACGCGATCATTGGTAGCGTTTGCTGATGATCTGATCATCTATACGGCAGACCGAAAAGCTACAATAGTTCAGAGCAATCTTCAAAAAATGTTTAATGATGTGCAGCTTTACACAGACAATTGGCGAATGAAAATCAATGCGCAGAAGTGCGAAACAATTTTGTTTCAGACAACGCTGCAGGGGGCCAGTCAAGATCTGAAACGTAATTGGAAGGATTTCCACATTATGGCTGGTGAGGGTAGTTCAGAACGGGTTCCACATAAATCCTGTGTTCGATACCTCGGTGTTCATCTCGATCAGTATCTGTACTATACTGAACATGTCAAAATCATGCTCAGTAAGGCACTTAAAGTAGTCATGGCTCTTCGGCGACTCTTTCATTCCAGATACATTGATCAAAAAGTCAAAGTTATTTGTTACAAGACCCTGGTTAGGCCAGTTTTGACATACGGATGCCAGATCTGGTACAACCAGAGTGCTAGTACAATGGAAAGATTAAGAGTTTTCGAAAGGAAATGTCTTCGTGCATGTACTGGTTTGTACAGAAAGCCTGAGACGGATTGGAAGCACTATATATCGAATAGAAAAATTTATCAAACCGCTCAAGTGACAAGAGTCGATATCTTCATATTGAAACTTCTTCGGAATCATATCGCAAGATCTGTAACTGTGAGTGAAAACCCTTGGATTTCACAGCCGTTCCACCCTACAGACGGGTATATTGTGACTTGCCTCACTACTGGCTTCGTTCCTTCAGATGCATTCGTGTATTTGGACATGAATCGATATGTTTTTGATTCTGACGGCGTCTCAATCATATATCACATATACCGACGGGCCACCGATAAGAAGATAAAATATCCTCCGAATCTGAGTTCACGAGACCAACAATTCCAATGAAGATACTCATTTGCTAGATTCGTTGAGGCTGGTCGAGCTGAGATGGAGCAATCTAGGTATTGGTGGCTGAATGACAATGTCTAAATTATTCGTGTTTATTTTCTGTTTTTGTGCTTTTTCTCGTTACTTAGTTTTTCAGATTCATCTCATTATTGCTACATCTAGTATTGTTGTTTATTTGTATTATAAATTAGGTATAGGTTTCAATATAAGGTAATGTTTTTTTTTTTTTGATTGAACTTCTTTAGAATTAGGGTGTAACATATTAGGTATAGGATATAAGTTCATTGTTGTGTTAGTAGTATAAGTAATTTTTGAATAATGCTGATTGGTTTTTTCTCCTTTTTCCAATTGAATCAAAAATTATCTAATAATATTAATAAATTTAAATTTGCAAGTGTATTTTTTTCATTAAATGTGTTTAACTGTTAACGTATAAATTTAGAGAGGCATTTGGGCCATTAAGTTTTTTTATAGTTTTATTGTTTGGAATTTGCCTTATGTTCTTTTAAAAATTTATAACGATTGGTATTAAATAAAGCGCTTTTGACTTTGACTTTGAACTTCTAGGAACTCCTAAACAAATACTAATCAAGTTTTCAAGTCCTTTTTTTATCAAAATATTCAACTTCCGTAGCGCTCTTCTTTGTCGTTGTTGCATTGATTTGATTTTAATCACTGAAATTTTTGACAGCTAGCTTTTAAATTTTGGACTCAAACATCACTCATATTTCACTGAATGTATCGTTCAAGTTACGTTTTCCCAAACCAAACAGAACGAAAATCGCACAAGGAAAACGTCGTTAGAAAAATATACACTCGAGTGCCGAACCAACACTTTTCGCTTTCAAATGTCAAATGTAATGCACTGAGGGGGGAGAAAATGCCTGAGTTAAAAATGGCCACGTGCGTTTCTTGTACAACGAAACAAAAAAACTGGAACCCACTACGAAAAAGTGCAAAGTCAACGAAATACCGAGTAGCAGAGCAATTACGAACCACTGAACCAAATTGTAATGGAAATCAACGCGTGTGTGACTTTTAACAAGCTCAAATCAATTTTGTGCGGACTATCTGTCACTAGGCGTCCAGATGCCAATATTAAAAAAAAAACAAGTCACTGCTAACACAATTCCAATTGCCAAATGACGCCCAAAAATAAGCAAAGGGTACACTTGCAAGTAGCCGACAGCTAGAATTTTTAATTTTCCATGCAGACACAAATGGATGGTGACCCGAAAAAACAGTTAGCAAATCTAGTAGACTTGAAATGGATTTTCCAAAAATAAGAACATTTTTGCACGGTACTTAGACAGTTTGGAGTACAAGATAAACTAGCAAACTTCACTAGCTCAACCAAACACTATATGGCCATAACACATAATTGACTCCACACGGCAGAATGCAGAAACAAATTTTTCATACGGTTTTCTCGAGCAAAAAATGGCAAACTCTGAAAATGTACCGAAAATATTGTCTCTATCAACGTTTGCCCGTATCCGGACATTCCGTGCACGCTAAAAGCCCGGTGGCTGGACTCTAACTCCCGCTGTTACCAACCACGCAGCTATTTGTCGTTAATGAGATCAACCTTTCCTTATATCTCATTCTCCCACCGGAACGGGATTTTCCCAAATGTTTTTATCTTTATAAATACCACTCAACATTTATTGCTTTTATATCAATAAGTCTTTCCTTAGATTATCTGCCAAACTGAAGTTCACATTGAAAAGAGCCTTGTCGATATTTTAATAGTAGAATAAGTGAATTTCAGAGACCTAAAAAGTAACTGGGTCAAAATGAAATAATGCATGACCACTAAATTAGAAAATGATATGCGTGGGCATTTGAGGAACAGTTCAAACTCGTTTCTAACGATGCTTGCTTTTGGTTTAGTTCCTTATTGACCACAAGGATCGAAAAATAATAATCACACAATTATATAAAAACTTTCTACCGGCTCTCCATTACATCATGCATTCGTTTGTCCCGGACGCTGTGTTAGCGCTTGGAGTAAATTTGATACTGGTACATTTCCTCCACCCTTTACTGAGCCTGGTGATATTTTACTATTTTGGTTTGCCATGATTTGTGTATATCTTGTTAATTCGCTGGCAAGATTTTGCAATGCATTAATTGGGTCTTGCACTATGCTTTCACCGACCATTTCTTGCGTTTGTGGTTGAGCTTCGCTGGGACGATTGTAATTTTCTATCATTTGCAGCAACAACTTAGCAATCAGGTTTAGGTATTCATCCTTGTACCGAGACTTTTTGGACACATGACTTTCCAGTACACTAGCATTCCTTAATATATCGGCTGATGTGTTTTGGAGCATCCCATTAATTTTATTTTGTACGATGCCTTACCGGAATAGCTGTGATTGCTAAATGTCACTTATTTTGATGTTTTACAGATTACTTTCGGAGGAAAGGTTTCGAATATAAGCAAAAGATTAAATTTTGTGAAATCTAGGTTAAATACTCTTTTTTACATACCTCGATTCCCTACCACTCTCTCCATCACTCTTTCATTGTCGTCCAACGCTCGTGCGATGTGCACTTCACACGTCGTCAATTCCTACGTGTGCCTCCAGGCAATGCTAAAACATCGGTATAAGGGGCACACCAATGGCTGTGAAATACTCCTTTCCTGCTAGTCTAGTCCCATTTGTGGACAGTTCTCAGAAATAAAAAAAAAAAATTATAATACGATGCAGTAAAATAAAAAACTTTGAGTTTATAAAAACTAGCTGTCTTTAAAGATCTCGACGCTACGGTCTAAAATGCCCTAGGGTACTGCATTTTCAATCCTCCGGACTTATCATTTATTTGAATTTATTAGATGTTCCTTTAGTCTTTCATTAAACTGTTTCTGGAAGATTGTTGTATATACGTAGAGCATCATTAGTTGCATTGTTCTCTAGTCGATCAGTTCTAGCGTAAGGTATTACAAAATTGTCCCCATTTCTTGAATTATATGGATTTATTAGCGATAATTTTATAAAGAGGCTTCGTTTGGATTCACTGGAACTTAGACGTTTGAAGATAAACTTAGCTTTCTACATAGTAATGATTTGACTGAAGGCGAGTGCATTGGTCCGTTGATACACTAGTCTTGTTGGAGTGAGAATCGGAAGGTTTAGAATATTTTTATAGGCTTTAGTTAGTATATACTGGATAAAATATTAAGGTTTTGCTTCGACGATTGACTCAAAATGACCACCGCATAATGAGGTTTTGTCAGTACAAATGCATTAAATACAAGTTTCTTTATATGCATTGGAAAACCTCCATATATTCTCAACACTCCTACCATTGGTGCTAGTTGTCTCCTCAAATTATTTATGTGTGGCAACCATGTCAAACGATGATATATGATAAGACCGAGATATTTAATTTCGAACACTCTTTGCAAGTTTTTGCCGTTAATTTTTAGGTCAACTTTTATGTCTTCCTTACTCTTCTGTTTAAAAATAATGTATTTTGTTTTTGTAGTATTCAATGCTAGCTTGTTTTCGATAAGCCATGAACGATATTTATTTAGATCCTCGTTGACGATATTCTCCATGGCAACTTGATCATGTCCTGAATAAGGAAGTACAACATCATCAGCATATAATGTGTGGTGAGCTTTCAGTTTACATATATTCAAATTATTGGGGTATAAATAAAACAAGGTTCGTCCAAGTATGGATCCTTGAGGCACCCCCGATTTCATTGGTGCTAGACTGCTCAAGACATTATTAACTGATGCTCTTTGGAATCTTCCTTCCAAATAACTTTTAAAAAGCTGTTTCGGTTTTCCTTGTAAACCAAACGACTCAAGTTTTTGAAGTAACAGGTCATGATTAACCGTATCAAAAGCTTTCTTCAGGTCCACAAAAATTTCAATAACATAATCTCCTTTATCAAGACTTTCATTGATGTAACGTGAGACAGAAAGTAACGCATCGAAAGTACTCTTGTTCTTTGGAAAGCCACACTGCTTCGGATTTATAATGGAATTATCTGTTAAGAAAGATTTTAAACGACTATTTACCAGCCTTTCAAATATTTTACTAAAAGCTGTCAAAAGTGCAACAGGGCGGTATTTATTCGGTTCCAGATGAACTCTTCCTTTGAATATTGGAATTATTTTTGCCAGTTTCTCTTCGTCCGGAAATGGTCCATTTCTAATATGCTCGTTTATAAAATTTGCCAGTGGTTCAGCCATCTCCTCTTTGACTAAAATAATTTCAGGATTTCATGGTGATGTTGTCAATACCTGGTGCTGCATTTTTAGGGTTTTGTAAAATAATTTTATAAAACCCTACTAGTTTCGCGACCAGTCTGTCCGTCTGTCCGTCTGTCCGTCCGTCCGTCCGTCCGTCCGTGTGTCACAGCAGTTTTTCTCGGAAACTACTTGAGCTAGAAGCATCAAATTTTGTATGTAGGTGTAAAGTGATGTTCTCTTCAAAGTTCAACTACAAAAAAAATATAAGGTATATATAAGGTATTTAAGGGGGGTCTCCCCATATAGGGGAGTGACCCCCCGAAAAAATAATTTCATTGAAGGTAGCCGATATGGGTATCAAATAAAAGGTCTTGATGAGAACTTTTCAAAACAGGTCTTAGTTTGGCAAAATTTGCTTCGAGGGGCGCACAGGGAGGGGAAATACACGAAAAATTTGTGTCCCCCCCCTCGCGATTGGACCCCTGTGATCCGAAAAATCTGAAAAAAATCAGGAATGTAGGCCTTGGTGAGTACAACAACAACAAATACGTTAGAAGTCGCAATTCACTCAACTTTGTTAGTAATAGTATGATTTATCGATTTTATGTTTTCTTTAATAAAATCTTAACGGTACCCTTAAATTCAATGAAATTCAATACGCAGATGTCTTTTTATAAGATTAATCTATCCTGAAAGTTTCATAAAGATTGAATCATAATTAGCGAAGTTATAGCGGTTTGAATTTTCCTGTATTACTATGGAACAATATGCGCTGCATGTATTACTATGGCAACATATGGCTATGGAACAACATGCGCTTTTTACCGACTCAGACCCTACAGTTTTGCTAGGATTTGCATGGAAATTTCTGGAATGATAGGTGGCATGTATATCTTTGAGAATCGGTTCAGCTAGTGGTATCAGTAATCGTAAAACAAAATAGTGGCTGTTTTAAATGCGAAGATTGAATAATTTTGAGTTATTTTTTCCCAACTTCAACGTTTAAGGTGCATGCTTTGAACACTTGATTCAATTTAATGAATGACTGAAGATTAGTACCTACAATCAATGCTCATAAGTGGAACAAGTCAAGGAGGTGGGAGAGAGTTCCTAGCAAAAGCGTTTTGTAACCATTCTAGGATTCGAAAAAATTGGCCATTAATCGATGATAGCAGTACAGGAGACCGGCCCCTGAAAAAAAATCATCAAACGTAGCCGATATGAGCATGGAATAAAATTTTTCATGGGAGCTTTTCAAAACAGTTGTTAAATTGTCAGTTTTTGCTTCAGTGGGGGCATAGGGGGGAAATACATGAAAAATGTGTTTCCTACGTCACGGATGGACATCTGAAATATTTATCAAGGGAGATATTTATGAGTATAACAATACCAAAAACCTCAGAAGTCGAAATTCGTTCAACTTTGTTAATAATAGTATGATCTTCGTATTTCATATTTTCTCCAATAAAATCGTCTTTGACATGTTTCTTGATTTGATTCGCTCTGGTGACTGCATTTTGTAAATTGAATACAAAACCCTTCTGACATGAGCGTAGGTCTGTTTACTCAACTTGTTTTTTCAAATTTCGATTGTATTTTATACTTCTCTTATAGTCGTTTGATGAATATGAAAGATGGACTAAGGTGGACTATTTGTGATATTAAAATAGCTAGTTGACTTGTCACTAAGCTCTTTGGTAATTTTTTCACCAATTGTTGCAAAAAAAGGAGTTTAGCGAGCTTGCTGTTCCACTAGGGTGTGCTGCATTATTAGAGTCCGTGCCAAAAAATTCAGCATTTGATAACCTGATTCTAGGTGATGAACTATTTCTCACTTCATTTATTATTTTCCATATTTTGTACGAGTTGTCCACCGGCGTTTCCAATCTTCTGGAGTAATATGAAAGTTTAGCTTCTTTTATGGGACGTTTTGATTCTTTTAAGGATTGGTTATACAGATATTTTAGGACGTGATCTTCAGCATTCTTTTTGTATTTCTTATAAGCCTCCATTTTGTTAACACTAGCTTCAATAGCTATACATGTATGTTGCCGACATCTGATCTTTTTCTCAATGGTAGAGTCATGCTTGGACTCTGTCATAATATTTTGAGCTCCATAAGGTTTTTAGATTTTCAGTTTGTCAGCAACTGTTGACATTTCGATTTGAAATGATCCTTGTCTAAATATCTGAGTATTTTGTAAGTAGACTTTTGCTTTCTGAGTCTTTGACCATAGATGACCATTTTTAAAACACGGTGATCTAATTCCGACCAGTCTTCAAGTAGGAATTAAATGTTTTCAGCAATTTTTTTTTTTTACATTTATTGTGATGTGATCCAGGCAGGCACTTGAAGTCGGGCGAGTAATTTTGTCCTTATTGACAATGACCGCTCCATTTGTTACCAGGGTAACCTTATACACCCTCGAGTTTGGAGACTCTGCAGTCAGGTCTATGTTTGTATCCGCAACTGTGATTAGATTTTTTTTTCAGCAGAGTAAATTGCATCTTTCAATGTGCAGAAGTCCTGCGCATTGAGACGAATGGGATTATAGTAAGTACCGATTTTTAGTTTTTCATCTGCACAGATTATTTCAATTATTATTGTATTATATAGGTCAGCTGTTACCCTCTTTGTCCCGAAATTCATTGAATTTTTATATAAATTTGCTGTACCTCCTCCTCTTCCGGGTCTGCTGGTGAAAACAGAGCTATACCCCGGAATATTGTAATACTTTTCTTCTTTAGGGTAGATATATACTTCGTTTAGTATAATCAGATCCGTTTCAGGATTTAGCTGTAGATAAATTTGAATATCACTCAACTTGTGTCGTAGGCTTCTTATATTGGCATCAAAGATTGTTAATTTGTCGCTTGATTGAGTTTTGTTATTAACAATCATCAACCAAATTGTAGTCAGTACTCCTCCTAGCAATTGCAATTTTTCTTTGATACTCTGGGTACTCCCACGAGTCTGCTGTGCGTGAGTGATCAGTATTCTTATTATTACCCATACAATTGTAACAGTTCCCATGTACGCTTTTGCTCATGCTTTCCTCCACATTTCACACAGATTTGTTCTCCTTCGCATTTCGACGTCTTATGGCAATATTTTTGGCACTTAAAGCAGCTCGTAACGTTAAAGTATTCCTTCACAAAATATGACCCATAATCACTGTTGACGTATTTGTAAGCTAATCGTTTATGCATGCTTCCATTTACCTCAATAATGTATAACCATTTTCCGTTTTTTGTCTGTCTGGCATGAATGAGCTCCATTTTTAGGGATTTGTACTAAAATACAAAACCCTATTGCAATCACGACCTGCGTCCATCTGTCCGTCCGTCCGTCCGTCTGTATGTCACACCACTTTTTCTCCGAAACTATAGGGGCTACAACAATGAAACTTTGTGGAAAGGTCAGAAGTGCTGACTTCTTGAAAGTTCAATTGTAGAAAAATTTTTCAAAGGATTTTAAGGGGGGTCTCCCCATATAGGGAGGTGACCCCTCAAAAAAAAATTTTCACCGTTGGAAGTCGAGTAGGGTGTCATTGGAAAGGTCTCAATGAGATATTTTCAATGAGTACCGAGGGGGGCAGGGGAAGGGGAAATGTGCGAACTTTTCGCGTACCCCTCCCCCCCCCCTCGCGATTGGACACCTTCCATCCGAAAAATCTGAAAAAAATCATGAATGTAGGCCTTAATGAGTACAACAACAACAAATACATGAGAAGTCGAAATTCACTCAACTTTGTTAGTAATAGTATGATTTATCGATTTTGTGTTTTCTTGAATAAAATCCAAACGGTGCCCTAAAATTCAATAAAGCAAACAGATAACTGTTTATAAGATTGATCTTTTCTGTAAGTTTCATTAAGATCGAATAGTATTTAACGAAGTTATAGCGATTTGAATTTTCCTGTATTACTATGGAACAATGTGCCCTGTATTACTATGGAAACATATGGCTATGGAGCCATATGCGCTTTTTAGCGACTTAGACACTACAGCTTTGCTAGGATTTGCATGAACATTTCAGGAATGATAGGTATCATGAAGATGAGTACATACAATTGAAACAAGTCGAAGAGGCAGGAAAAATCTACTAGCAAAAGGGCTTTGTAACCATTTTAAGATTCGAAAAAACAGGCCATGAATCGATGATTACAGTACAGAGGAGTGGCCCCTGAAAAAAATTTCATAAAAGGTAGCCGATATGAATATCAAATGAAAGTTCTCTATGAGAGCTTCTCAAAAAAGTTCTTAAACTGACAGTTTTTGCTTCAGTAGGGGCACAGGGGGGAAATACATGAAAAATGTGTTTCCTCCCTCGCGGATGGACACCCGTGATCTAAAAAATCTGAAAAATTATCAAGCGAGATATTTATGGGTATAACTTTAACAAATACCTCAGAAGTCAAAATTCTTTCAACTTTGTTAATAATAGTATGATCCTCGAACATGACGTGTTTCTTGATTTTACAGGTCTTCGTTGCTGGTTACTGCATTTTGTAAGTTGAGTACAAAACCCTTCTGACAGAGCATAGGTCTGTCTACCCAACTTGTTTCTTATTGCCCATTATCAGGGCTTAGCGACTGTATTTCATTTCGTAGTTTCTCATTAGAAACTACTATTATTAACAAAGTTGAAAGAATTTTGACTTCTGAGGTATTTGTTAAAGTTATACCCATAAATATCTCGCTTGATAATTTTTCAGATTTTTTAGATCACGGGTGTCCATTCGCGAGGGAGGAAACACATTTTTCATAAATGTATGAATTGATTATCCAGTCCATTTATAACCAGTCTGGGTTGACGTATCTTTGTCTTGGTAAGGTAGTGCTCATCCACCCCATAGGGGGCTTGGAGGCTAGCATTCTTTGGGGAGTTCCGCCCCCACGTACCCGAGGAAATTCCCGCAGGGGGAATGCCGGTCGACATGTGTACTCTTGGAGGCTAGCATTATTTGGGGAGCGCCACCCCCACGGATCCGAGGATATGGGGGCACCGTGAGGTTCCCTCCTGGGATGACAGGTAACGACCCTGATTGGATCTGGACTACGTTTTGGACAATGAACTGAAATTTATGCTTTGGGCTGGTGGATATGATGGCTTGGACGTAGTTGCTTTGCACAGTAGCGCCGAGATGACACTATTGCGTGAACGGCTCCAATTCAACTATCATACCGTCTCCGTCCCGGTAAAACCTTGGCAGGCCTCGGAGTACGTTCGAAGTTCGCACCATTATGTTGGTGGTGTAGGCTCGGTTGAGACAGACTCCCGATTAGCGCTGGTCTGGCTCTGAACACTTGTCCTCATAAGGGCTTGTGCCAACCCTCGCATGGCCTCTCTGTTCTGCAAAGATAACCATGGGACCAAAAAGGCGACTACACACACACAAACGGAGATAACGGCTCAGAGGGGGGACCCAATAAAACTGGAGCAACCAAAAACACTTAAAAAAAATAAAAACGTCAAAAAAGAAAGCAAAAATAATAACAACGATGACGCAACCAGTGGTTGCAGCTGCAATGTTAACAATTCATCGAGAGCGGTACTAACGATGACAAAAAGGACGAATAATACAATGACAGTGAAGACGGACAAAAAACGGAGATTAGCAGACAGTCTGGTTAAGACTGAGATTCCTGCGGCGTTCGGGCGCAGCAAAAAAATGTTGTGAACGCCAGAGTGTTCTATTAAGGAAAAGCGGAAAACTCTGCAGGACACTTCCGGTGTTCAAGCGGTGGAAGAAAATATAAAGAAAATCGAGAGTTTGGTGGTTACCGCTGCGATCGTTACCGAAGCGACCGATGCAAGGGTCATACATCCCGACATGATAAAGAACCATCTCGAAGCCAACGAGAAGATTACGGCAGGAAAAGAAACAAGTGACCAGGCAAATAAAGCGACATTGTGTGATTGCATCGCCAAAGTCGAAAATTTGGCGTAAGCACTGTATTTGGAAACGGAAAGCGATAACCACTCTCAAGGATGGTCGCAAAGTATAATTGCCGCCCAGCAACATGAAGAAGAAAGGCATTTACGAAAAGCGGGAGACATTCTTAAAAGGATACAATTTGCATGCAACTCCCCAAAAATCAGCAAAGCAGTAAAGATTTGGCTCCTTGAACAAGAGGAGCTCCTAGACCACATAGGGCATTATCGGAAGAGCTGAATAAAGGCCGAAGATGAGCAGAAGGCTAAAGAAGCACTGGGGGCGAAATCGAAAGGCAACATGCAGGTAGCTCAATCATTGAAAATCAATAAAAGAATGGCATCTAGCCCAATCGAAGAAGATTGGGATAAAAGAAGGAAGGAAGAGGCACTTGATGGGCGTGGAGCACCTGATCACGGGTTCCAGACAGTGCTTACAAGAGGAGCGAAGAAAGCCGAAAAGTAACTCCCTAAAAAAGTGCCAGAAAGTAAAGTTCGCACGGACGCCCAACAAGGAAAAGGACCTGATGCAATACAGGAGAGACAGAACCCCTGACGAGGAACCCGGCAGCAGGCACTGCTCGTAAAACTCCAAGATGCCCGATCCTACGTGAAGGTGCTGCAGGACACCAGGGGAAACGTAAGGCCCAAAGACACCAACACTGCTATTAAAGCAGTACAATCAACGTGGTCGGGCCATATAATGGTCGAAATCGGAGCAGAAGCCAACGACAAGGAAGCATTCTGCGACGCAGTAAAGAAAGTCGTTGGCAAAAGCGCAACTATAGCACCGCTCAAGCCGATGGCAATGATCGGAATAAGAGACACTGACTGCGTCACGGATCTGGCCGAGGTAGAAGAAGCCATCAAAAGGAAGTTCCCTAGCGTGGGAAGGATCAAAGCGAGACTGACACCAGAAAACAACAGAGGACAACGCATGGCCATAGTTGACTTGACCGTAAAGGACGCCGAACAATTCCTGAACAAGGGCAAAGTACGAATCGGGTGGATTGTCTGTAGGATACGGCGAAGAGCAACACCTCTTCAATGTTTCAAATGACTTCGCTGTGGTCACACCAAACAAGTGTGCAAGGGACCCGATAAGAGTTCCCTACCTAACAAATGTGGTGAAATGGGATATAAAAGAAAAGATTGTACGAAGGTGACACACTAATTCTTTGCAATGGCCTTGATCCAAGACCTGATTTTGGACATGTCTTTAGATCGGGAAAGTGCCAATTTTTCCAGAAAGCCCTAGCTAAGGTCAAATCAGAACTTCGATGACCTGCATCCTGCAACTAAACCTACACCTTAGTTCAACTGCCCAAAATCTGCTTGAGCAGTTTGCGAGGGACATGAAAACCAACTTCTTGTTGCTGAGTGAGCAACACCATGATAAAAGTCCTTGCATAACGGTATCCTAACGAAACTGGTACTTCCACCATCTGGGTTTAGAACAGTGATTTCCAAGCGGAGAGTCGTGGACGGGGGGATGGTTTCGTGTGGGTTCGGTGCTCAGGGACCACCTTCTTTAGTGTGAACGTAACGCCGAACGAGTCGATTTCATCTTTCTAATCCAAGCTTAATGCTCTGAAGGGCGCTGTCTCGAACACAGAGGGCAAAGTGCTCGTTGGGGGGGACTTTAAGGCTAAAACAATCGAATGGGGCATGCCTCAAACGGATCCGCGGGACGCGGGGGAAGCGAATCCTGGAAATGGCAGCCAGGATGGCGCTCGTCGTACTAAACACGGGAAACACGCCGACTTTCTGCTCTCTTGGCTGTGAGGGATCCGTATCGTACGTGACATTCGCCTCGGAGTCCTTAGTACGGAGGATACACAATTGGAAAGTATTAGAGGACTACTCAGCCAGTGATCATCAGTGCATTCTGCTTGAGATCAGTGATGCTGTCACCCGACTTCCATGCTCTTGGCTTTCTCCAACTAGATGGAACATCGGAAGGATGGACATCGAGAGTTTCGTCGAGGTGCTCACAGCAGGTGAGCCGCTCCAGGGAGCTTCGGAGCTCAAGACGTGGTGAACTCAGCTATGAGCATCATCACGACTGCTTGCTGCGCTTCCATGCCCCGTCAAAAACCCCGGCACGGCAAACGCCCAGTGTACTCTATCAACTGAAATTGTTGAATAGCGAAGGAAGTGTCACATGCTTCAACGTGACGCTCAACGGGCGTGCAACTGTGACGAGGCATGCAACCTGGTGGCAGCATATAAGTCGGATAGGAAATGCCTTTGCAAATCGATCAACAGTAGTAAGGCTCACTGCTAGCAAGACCTAGTGGACAATGTGAACAAGGACCCGTGGGGTCTTGGCTGCAAGCTAGTTATGCGGAAGCTTAGCGCCTACGGAAGCCTTGCACACATGACGCGGAAAAGATGGACGAGATAATGCGGACACTCTTCACCACCCATCTCGTCCGTGTTGACGCTGTCCATTGTGAAACACCAGTCGAGTGTCCACTCTTCATACAGCCGGAACTGGAAGAGGCAGTCCTTTCGTTGAAAGCGAGGAAGGCTCCAGGTCCAGATGGTGTTCCGGCTGAGGTGCTTCGGCTCATCTCTCACCATTGTCCTGACTTGCCGCTCAGCACATTCAACGGTTCTCTATGGGACGGGATTTTCCCGGTACGCTGGAAGGTGGCGAGGCTCGTGCTGATCAGCAAGGGGAAGGTAAATCCCGAATCACCGTCTGCATACCGTACCATGTATGCTAGACACACATCAAAGGAGTACTCACTGACGTGATTCATGCTGCTGGGAACCTATCTCTTTGGCGGTGCGGCTTTATAGAAGGACGTTCTACAATTGATTCGACTGCAGAAGCGGTTAGTGCGGTCTAAAAGGCAGAGGCACATAGTCACACTAAGCGACGGATCGTTTTGTTGGTGATGTCAGGAACGCCTCGAACTACGCTAGATTGGTGGATATTCTAGATACGCTGGAAAACCCTTTTCAAGTTCCAGAGTATTTAATGCGGCTTTTGAGGGAATGCCTAACAGACCAAAGCCTGCTCTACGACACGACACAGGGCTAACAAAAGATGGCGGTTATATCGGGTGTTTCCCAGGGATATATTCTTGGTCCAAACCTGTGGAACGTGTCTTACGACGGGCTACTGAGACTGGAGATGCTAGATGAGTCACGTCTGATCGGCTATGCGGATGACGATGCGGCTCTGGTCGCTGGACGCACTATGGAACAAGCGCAACTTAGGCTAGGTATGCTAATGCACCGAGTGAGGGACTCGATGACTGCTCGTGGGCTCAGTTAAACACTGGAGATGGCCAAAGTGGTAATTTTGACAAAAAAGAGAATCTCAAGAGTAAGGATGATCAGTATTGGAGATATGTGAATGGAATCGAAGCCATCGGTGAATAACCTGGGCTACTGAACGACTCGAAGATGAGTTTCTCTGAACAAATCAGGGCAATTGCTGAGAAGTCTGCTTCGGGAGTAATGGCTCTGAGTCGACTTATGGCCGACGTAGGGAGACCCAGTCCATCAAGAAGACGCCTCTTGATGAGTGCTGTATAATCAGCTACTGTACGGAGCAGAAGTATGGGGCGACGCTCTCATTAAGGATGCTTACCGAAAACACCTGGCACAGGTACAGAGAAGAGGAGCACTGAGAATTGCATCTTCGTATCCAACAGTCTCCGACTCGGCGGTGAGAGTTATTGCAGACGTGATACCTGTCAACCTACTTGCTAGAGAGCGCTGCTCTATTTATCTACGTCCGAACGAGGATGCGAGGGAGATGGTTGTCCGCGAGGAAAGACAGCGCTCACTCAACGATTGGCAGCAGTCTTGGGTGAATTATACGAAGGGAAGGTGGACTGCATGCCTCATCCCGGATGTGAGACCATGGCTAAATTGAAGGCATGGTAAGACTGACTCCTATCTGTCCCAGCTTTTAAGTGGGCATGGATGTTTCAGTATTGCCCAGGAGAGGAAGACAATGCCTCTCACACATTTTTTGCGTGCAGAAGATGGGACAAGTTGTGAAGCGGCTTCTACAGGCAGATGGGAGAGCTCATCCTCGGATAATATTGTCGTGGTGATGTTGACAAATGGAACCAGATGGGACATTATGTTCAGCCGGCAGTGTTGGGGCTGGGGGATCGCTTGTCTGGCACTTCCTCTTCCTCTCTCCCCTACCACTAGAAGAGAAATCTCCCAGCTTGAAGGCACCTCACGGCGTAACAAAACAAGACCTGTCCCAAAGTAATTTGTCAAACGGTTCCAGGCTAGGTTCTCACGTTGAAAGGAGAGGTGTTTAGTGGGTAGTCCAGGCGCCTTCTTGCAAACATGAGAGTCCCACATTCTGTGCTTAAATGGGCGTTCACCTCCCTACCACAAAAAATAAAAATAAAATGTCCTACTCATCCTGCATAGTATCCATGGTTAATTGGTATAGCTCAGGAGCGTTGGCATTTGTCGTTGTTTTACATATCATCCCATCATTGCGAATAGACCGTAGCAGTTGAAAAGGCATCTTGCATTTTGACGGTCGTATCCGCGACTTAAAATCGGCAAGCGTTTTATCTAATGATGTATGTTTTTTTGGCTTAGTTATAATTCCTTTCTGAGACATGACAGCTGAGCGGCGCTCAGTTTGAGGCTTCGTGTAGTTGTTTATCACCTGCGCATATGTTGGTTTGTTCGTAGCTACCGTTTTATCAATTAAAAACTGACATTCGTCTTTAATTCTTTAATGTTACTTTTCAGTGCTTTCATTAGCAGAAAAGGTTGTTGTACAACCTTGTTTTGAATTTATGTTACATCAAGTGTGATCTAGGTTGCAATGGATTATCCTAATTTAGCCTAGAACGGATTGGAGTCCTTTATCAAACAAGATCTTCAAATTTTCGATGAAAAAGAACTCACTCTGAATAAACCAAAGTGCGTAAGTTGCAATATTTTTTGTACTCCTTTTGTTGCTCGGGTGATAACCTTGCATTTCCGCAGCTTATAAGTACACTGCTCGCAACAGATTGCGTTAATGGAAATTTTTCGGTTGAAACGATTCTAATGAGAGTACATGAAACAGAAATACAACACAACAAAATCATTCAGCACAACGTACGTGCGTACTACCAGTCATGTGATTCTCGTTCTCGCGAATCCAAGTGTCAGTCGACGTTCAAATTGTGAGATAAATCACCTCTTTTCATTTCTGTGGCCTGCACACTAGGATCAATATACTGACCAAATCAAAGGAAGGTAGAAGACAGGTACTGTGCAATTAAAACTAAATAAAATCTGTTTGCATATTACTACACAACTCGAGCCTAAAGTTGAAGCAAACTAAGCAGTTTCTACTAAGTCTTATAAAAATATATGCAGGCAAAGTGCATACATCATTGAAGAATTGCTAACATTACCCGAGAAAGTTGGTTGCACTTCAATGCTTGGCAAATATTTTCTGAGACCGTGTATCAATGACAAAACCAAAAACTTACTAACAATATCAAATAGACACCATGTATGCATCTTAACAAAACACAACTCATTTCATCACAAGCTCTTTTTCGTTTCATCGTTTCTATGCCGCAAGCAAGGAGAATAAAACCAAGCACTTAAGAGAAGAGAGAAAGTTGCATCTTAGGAGACGGATGCAACGTTTTGCCTAATTATAATGTTAACAGCGTGTATTGCGCGAACATTCTCCCCACAAACATGCTGCATTAATAGGATTACATTCTTGATACCGGCAAACTTAGACTCTATCATGTGTTATAGTTGAAGTAGTTGTTTACCCCTAAACCATCCTCAACCACAATTCTAATCCGAGCAACTTGCAAACTCAACTGTCTACTTAAGAACTAGAAACATTCATCATCAAAGCAAAACTTCATCAGCGCTAATTGCCTGTCACAAGCACATTACAAGTACTTCCCATTATTTCAAAGGACTCGCTTAATAGATACAAGGAGCTCGTGTCACTGCACTTAGTTTTATCGCTGTCTTGTGATTGATGTATGATTTTCGCGTTTTATTGCAGTGATTTGGTGGTGTTGGGGTTGATAAGTTCAGTTCGGTGGAATCTATCAACTTTTAAAAAACATGAAACCTCAACTTAAATACTGACAATGATCTTCGAAATTGATTTGTTCAATCATCCTTGAGATATTTCCAAACAGTAAATAAGGAACAAATTTTCTCCATAAAAATAAACAAAACCCCATCAATGGAAACTTGAATTGGATTGTTCTGAAACAATTGTAGCCATTACAAAAAATTTATCTTATTTCGGAATTCCCGTATCGGATCAAAGTTTCCCAATCACAATCAGAAGATATACAATCAATATTGGAACGGGTCATTGGAGAGCATGTTGATAGGCTTAGTCCTGGCTGATTCCACGTAATTTCATCGCATTAACGAAATCCAATGCAACATTATCGTTGACCAATGAACTTGATGTTGCGATGAAGAACGGGACTTGGCAAGTTCAAGAGATTTTCTTTTGTGGTTATGTCCCCCGACGAACTTTTATTACCGTCACATACTTCGTCAAAGAGCTATATTTCGTCTTCAAGATTAGTTGGAGGCGAAAAGAAAGACGAACAAACTTTCCGAAATGGATAGCTATTTGGTATCATCTGGTGTCGACTTTGTAGACTACAAATAAGTGTAATTTGTTGAGGCGGCCTCGTCACAGTAAAGGAATTATTGGAGTTGGGAAATTTCGTCAAGTTTGCAATTGCGGCTTTACGGATTATCTACAAAAAATAGAAGAAATTTAGTTTTATTGCTTAAATGCAACCATCTTAGTAAAAATTATGATTCAAATGGGAATTCGCCACAAATATAATTTTCTGTTGAGAAAAATTTAATTTATAGAGTCTTATCTACAATAGAGCTTGGTAGTTTTTCCTCTTTGTGCTGAAAATTTTTTTTTTCATTCATGATTTCGTTATATCACGCCTAAGTTGAAATAGATATTGCAATAATTTATGCGTTATTATCACGGCATGTTTTAAAAACATTATTTCACAAGTTGAGTAGACATAACCACGCTCATATCAGTAGAGGTTTGTAGTAGGTAGGATCGCCCAAGAGTACGCACTTAACTTACATTGCTCAATAAAACAGTAAAGATAGTTTGAATTAGTTTTATTTTGAAATGCTTTAGTATATTATGCATAAGTCTAATAAAAAAATTAAATAAAAGCTACTTCTATTGGAATACAATCAAATACTATGTATGTATCATATCCTCTCTTTGCATTTACTTACTGTACTATCATTACTATACTTTCTCTTTCATACTATTAATACATTGTAAAATTGAATTAAGTTTTTAGTCGTAACCGTGAGCTTGACCTGATAAGTAATAAACCTTGTGAAATATGATTGAAACTATGTGTTTTAAATTAAAATTCAATATAAATTATAATAGGTTATGGGCCCAGGTCGCTCTATAACTATAATTATTAGAATAAAGTGCTCTAAATAAAACCCAAAAATAAATAATTAAAATCGGTGGTGATCAAAAAGTGATCGATTAAAATGGCGACTCTAATGGCGAATTTCGAGAAGTTGACCGAGTCCAACTACGAAAGTTGGAAATTGCAAATGGAGAGTAGTCTAGAGTTTTACGATCTATGGGACTATGTGTCCGGTGAAACTAAGTGTCCAGACGAAGACGAAAAATTAATAGAAGCTTGGAAAAGAAAGGATCGAAAGGCTCTTGCAAATATCCGATTAAGTGTTACAGTTAACCAACTTATGCATATAAAATATAGTTCGACTTCAAAGGAAGCATGGTCGACCCTCGAGAAGGTTTACAAGAGGGATTCTCCCGCGCAAAAAATATCTTTGTATAAGTCACTAATACAATTGCGTTTAAAGGATGGCGATAGTATGCAAACCCATCTAAGTAACTTTGGGCAAATAGTTGACAAAATGAGTGAACTCCAAATTAAAATGGATGATGAGACATTATCCATTATGTTACTATGTTCACTACCACCACAATATGAAAATTTTGTAATCGCTATAGAAACTAGAGACTCATTGCCATCACTTTCTGACCTAAAATTGAAGTTGATTGAAGAATAAAAAAGAAAGAACAACGATGACGTCAATGAGAGTGGAAATGAAACGGTGCTATACACTAAGCAAAATAAAAAATCGTTCAATCCTCCTAGTTATACTAATATATCAGCTTCTACTAAAAGAAGGAAAGGTATATGCTACATTTGCAAGTGTAAAGGGCACTACGCAAATGAGTGTAGATACAAAAACACTCATACTAAACAGGTTCTTTTCGCATCAATCTACAATTGCAGTAAATCAACTGACTTGTGGTGCTTAGACAGTGGAGCGAGTTCCCATATGGTTAACAAAAAGCATTTGCTTACTGAAACACATAAAATTGTTGCCGAAATAGAACTAGCGGACCAACGAAAAGTGACAACTAGTATCAGCGGTGTAGCGTCAATCCATACAATATATGGAGGAGTGGATTTAACTGAAACATTGTACATCCCATCGTTAAAAATGAATTTCGTATCAGTATCTAAAACAGTACAGCGTGGATGTATAGTGAAATTCGTAAAAAACAAAGCTTATGTTCAGAAAAATGGAATAACTATATTAAGTGCAACTAATAGAAATGGTTTATACATAATAGACTGTAAAAGTGATCAACTGAATGCAATCAGTGCTAAAAACCTTGAAATTGTTAAATGGCATAAAAGACTAGGACATCTAAATAAAAGTGATTTAAATATTATAATAAAAAATGAACTAGTGCGTGGCATAACAAACGTGGAAACTGACGATTTTGATTGCATAACTTGTGCTAGAGCAAAACTTGCTGCAAAGCCTTTTCCTAAGCGAAGTGAAAACAGGGCGAAGGATCTACTGGAGCTCGTTCATAGCGATATTTTCCAAGCTAGTTGCTCATCGTATGGTGGAGCAAAATATTTTATATCATTCATTGACGATAAAAGTAGATTCACCAAATTTTTTTTGATCAAATCAAAAGATGAAGCGTTAGCTCGATTCAAAGAATTCAAAGCAGTTACCGAAAATGAAACTGGCTTTAAAATCAAAGCATTAAGGACTGATAATGGCAGTGAGTATAAAAATAACTTATTCCAAGATTTCTTGAAAGTAAACGGGATCAAGCATCAGACATCCATTCCATATACACCGCAACAGAATGGAACCGCCGAGCGAATGAATCGCACCCTGGTTGAGATGGCGAGATGTATGATAGCTGAACACAATTTGAACGAAAAATTATGGGGCGAGGCAGTCAGTACGGCTGTTTATATTAGAAATCGGTGTTCGAGTAAAGCGATAAATGGGTTACTACCATACAAAATGTATTATGACAAAACACCAACCGTCAATCGTTTGAGGATTTTCGGTAGCAAAGTTATCGCAATAAGAAGCGGTCAGCGGAATAATAAGTTCCTTCCGAAAGCACATGAGTACATTTTAGTCGGATACTCGGAGGAACAGAAGGGCTATAGGGTGATGAATAAGCAAACTAATAAAATAATTATCACGCGAGATGTTAAATTCTTCGAAGATGTTAAGCCAAGCAGTGTATTTATTAGCCAATTCCCAGCAGAAGATGAAGAGCATCCTCAAAACTCAAATCAAGTGGAAAAAGTATCGGATCTCAAGACTTCCCCGTTAGCTCATCCGCAAGACTCAAATCAAGTGGAAAAAGGATCGGATCTCAAGGCGCAAGCAGACACTGCATTACAACAGCTTTTCAAGGAGGATGATGATTATAATGATCTCGATGAGGAAGAAGGGAACGAAGATTTCTCAACACCGAAGTCCGAAATTGTGTTGCGCGATAGAGAGAAATTAAAACAACCAGTAAGATTGCAATTAAACAACATTAGTGTATGTCAAGATCCCGAAAGCTTTTGTGAAGCAATAAACAGTCCAAATCAAAAGGAATGGATAAAAGCAATGGAACAGGAATTTGACTCTCTAATTGAAAACAACACGTGGACATTAGTGGATCTTCCGAAGGATAGAAATATAATAGGATCGAAATGGGTGTACAGAACAAAGTATAATAAAAATGGTGAAATCGAAAAATTCAAAGCGAGATTATTGGCGCAAGGATTTAATCAAAAATATCTGATGGACTACGATGAAACTTTTAGTCCTGTGTTTAAAAGTTCGACTCTACGAGTGCTGATAGCCATTGCAATTGAAGAAAACTTTATCATGCATCAGATCGATATTAAACATGCATATATAAACAGCAAACTAAACGCCGAAATATTTATGGAACAACCGAAAGGTTTCGCGAATAATATAAATAAAGTGTGCAAATTAAATAAAAGCATATACGGTTTAAAACAATCCGGTAGAGAATGGAATACAGCCCTTAATAATGTTCTAACACAAAAAATGAAATTTGAACGATTAAAGTCTGATCCGTGTGTTTACATAAAGGATAAGCAAATAATAATAGCAGTATACTCGTATGTGGACGACATAATTATTTTGTCAAAAGACTTAAATAAAATTAATAATGTAAAAGATCAATTAAAATGCGAATTTGAACTTGATGGTAAAGGTGAAATGAAATATATACTTGGGCTTGAAATTAATCGCGATAAAAATAATGTGTCTGCAACACAAGTGAATTATATTAAAGCCCTTTTGGAAAAGTATAATATGACCAACTGCAAGGAGGTTTCAACACCCGTTGAAACAAATCTTCAGCTACAGCAATGCAAAGCAGAATCCTGTGATCGATGTGATCGAATTAAATCAAGCGAATATCAATCATTGATAGGATCATTGATGTACTTGGGAATCTACACGAGGCCAGATATCATGTACACCATAAGCTACTTGTCGCAGTTTAATAAGAAGCCTCACAAGGAGCACTTCGACGCAGCTAAACGAATTTTAAGGTTTTTGAAGGGAACAACCAATCATGGTTTATATTTCCAGAAAACAGGAAAGTCCCTTATTTGTTATGCAGATGCGGACTGGGGAAGCAACTCAACAGACCGAAGGTCTTACACTGGCTACCTATTCGAGCTAGCTAATGGACCAGTTAGCTGGGTAACGAAAAAGTAACCGACAGTGCAGAAGCAGAGTACATGGCATTAAGCCAATCATCTAAAGAACTTGTATTTCTAAAAGGCTTATTAAATGAATTATACTTGAATAATTATGTTAAATTGCCAATTGATGTATTTTCTGATAGCCAAGGAGCTGCAAATTTAGTAAAGAATAACACAACAAATAAGCGAACAAAACATATAGATATAAGACATCACTATATTCGAAAATTAAATGAAGCTGGTGTAATTAATATTATTTTTGTTCCAACTAATGAATTGAAAGCAGATATTCTAACAAAAGGTCTATCTAAAGAATAATTTACATATTTAAAAACTAAAGTTATGAATTGTTTTCATAATTAACCAAGTATTCTATTGGGTATTGGAATACAATCAAATACTATGTATGTATCATATCCTCTCTTTGCATTTACTTACTGTACTATCATTACTATACTTTCTCTTTCATACTATTAAAACATTGTAAAATTGAATTAAGTTTTTAGTCGTAACCGTGAGCTTGACTTGATAAGTAATAAACCTTGTGAAATATAATTGAAACTATGTGTTTTAAATTAAAATTCAATATAAATTATAATAACTTCCTGGTCCATATAACAAATATATTGTAATTTCAACAAAAAAGAAAAATTGCGTTCTCTTAAGAAAACGAGTCCTATGAGTACGCAATATACAACTCTAAGAGTACGCAAAATTTTTAACTATCGCAAAATTCGCAGGAAAATATTGTGGTTCCTAAATAATTGGAACAATCTTCGTGCTACCAAAGTTCACAGTTTAAGCATTGAATCCAATCTGACGAGCTGAAAGTTTCATTGCATCCTGGGTAAATTGTATCCTTATTATCATTCCCAAACGAATTTTTTTTGTTCTTTGATTTGGGCCTTTCTTGCTTTGTTGCAAAAAGATTTTTTTCCGTCTGATTTTCGCGGTTTATTTTCCTTATCTTCTAAGATTTTGTTTTTATAAGGCGTGGAAGAAAGTATCTCAGATCTTTTCGATTGCCTTTTTCTAACTTGTTCATGTGTGGCCCTTGGAAAAGGCAAAATCATTTCTGGAGTGACTGAAGAGCTTGATGACTTTAGTTGTAGAGATGAGCATGAAGTTCCAGGTAAGCTTGAATGCTGTAGCCTAATGTCTAAAGCTGTGATTTCCTCATGTATTGGATTCCGAATGGGTCATCTGAGGACCTGCGGAGTTTGATAAACTGAAAGAGGTATATTGTCTTCCTATCGAAAAGTAATTGCTCTTCTCTGTTGTCCGGATAATCGATATTATTGGCTCCTTCACAATAAGGTTTATCTGAGACTTCAGCAGGCGCAAAATCAGCCTCAGTAAAAATGTCGGGATTATATGGATAAATTCCAGTACATGCGAATGATTTTTCACATATTTCGACGGTCGCTACTTTCAAATATGCGGCATGAAACAGTCCAGCCATTTCTCTCATTGTTATTGCCCTTCCAGGGTTGTTTACCATCCATTAATTGCACTCTGAAGAAAAAGCTGTTTTACGCGGGAAGAAAAAACCTCTAACGGTTGAATTTTGTGACTTGCATGACGTGGTAAAGTCAAAAGAATAATGAATTGTTTTCTTGCATATAAAATAGCTTCAAGAGAACAATGGGATACATGGTTGTCCAGAAGTAGTATTACTGGATCTTCTTCCGATGGTTTAACATAATTAAAAAAATGTTGAAGCAAATTTAAAAACAGGTCTGAGTTCATGTATCCTGTATCAGATATCATTTTCAATGTGCCTGGTGGTGCATTATAGAAGAGTTCGTCTTTCATACGCTTTCTAGGAAAAATAAGACCTGGCGGAACCCAAGTACCGGAAGCGCTCATGCAGCATACCGCAGTCACTAATTGTCCTCTTTCAGCAGACACAATTTTGGAAACAGTTCTTTTTCCTGTGGGAGCATAAATCTTTGGCAGCTTATTGGGGACGGTAGAAAGTCCCGTTTCGTCCATGTTAAATACCGTGTGGGGTCGAGGAGCTGTTTCTCCATAAATTGTTTTCAAATTTTGAAAATATCTTTTGCACTGCGGCTTATTGAAACCAATTGCACGAGCTAAGCTACATTTTTCTGGAGCTCGTAATGAGAGTCCATTTCTCGCCGCAAAACTTTGCACCCAATGAACACCAGCCATTTTTGTTTCAACATTAAACCTTTGTTGAATTTTATTCAATTCAACGTATTGGTATGCTAAGGCACGTACGTTTTTGACGGTGAGTGCATACAGCCTCCATTCCAAATCCCTGATATGCTTCGTTAATTCCTTTTCTTCTTCGGCAGAAAATATCAGTTTAAACCTACCCAAGTTTGTTGGAACTGTGCCCTGAAAAAGATTTACTAATACCATTTTTTAGGCAAATTGACTAAAAAGCCTACTTGGCGCAACCGTTTCCTTAATGTGCACTTCTTTACATTGAAACATCGTGCAATAGACCGCTTGCTTTTGCCTCGATTGATGCGTTCAGCTACCTCTTTTAGCATTGCTGCTGTGAATTTCAACTTCCGGTCGCTTTTTCTTATGTATTTACCCATATCCTACATAAAAAATAGAAAACGAAAGGATAACTGCATATAGGTCTAAGAGTACGCATGCGTACTCTTTGGGTGCGTACTCTTAGAAAAAGTGCACCACTGCCACAAAAATCTTCTCATGGATGTAGCGGACGTAAAAAGTTGAATGATGTCTACTTTAATCTATTCACTACAAAGCATCTTCAAGCACAAATTGAAAAACAAAAATGAAATGCCATTTTGTACACCATATTTCTTACGTCTGGCCAGCTAAATATTATAATCCTAGCCGTAAAAGTCATTTTTTAACCTTTTTCTTCGTGAAAATTCTTGCAAGCGCTTCGAAACAACATCCACGCACTACTGGCTGTTGCACTTGAAACATTACTTAACATATATCCATCGGCAGGGTTATCACTTTTGAGATACAGCTGTTGCGTACTCTTATGGAATGCGTACTCTTAGGCGAGCCTACCCTAATCGAGCAGTTATACTATGAAACTGCTCGAAAACTTTCCTATCTCAGATACAAATACAGCAAAAGCCACAATTACCTAAACCACAAATACAACAACAATTAGTGCAGCAACAACAGCATATTCCTGGTTCGACGCCGTCAATAGAACAATCCTTGCTACAAGAGCAACCGCCTGGAACCATGAAAAAATGCGTCACCGCTCAAGTGATACAAATTGAACATGGCCCGCGTATCGTACTGCAAGGGTTGACCGGCAACGATTTCACTCAACAACAATTGGCCCTCGTACAACAGCAAGTGAAACAACAACTGCTTAAAGCGCAAGAGTCGAGCGGTAAACAGGATGTCTTACGTCCAACAAAAAATTATTTGGCTGTCCAACCATCACCGGCTGGACAACAAACAACTTCAGCCCAACCTCCACCTTTAGCACCTGTCAAACAACCGACCCAACAGCAACAAATTAAATCGGCAACACCTCCACTTTTAAAACCTACTGATAAATTAGATGATAATATTCAAAAGCAAAAAGTCAATGGTGCTCAATTGAATTTGACGGATGTGAAAAAAGATATTCAAAAAGTATTAGTAGCAAATATTCAAAAGAAAGCTGCATTACAACAGCAACATAAAACTCTGCAACCAATAGCACAAGATATTCAAGGACTGGAGGCGCAGGTATGAATTCAAACAATGCGGGAAACTATTTGAAGTATGATTTATGTGGGAAGTTGTTCAAGACAGTCGCTTAGTATAAAAATAATAAAGCTGTCCACTCGAATCCCAATACATATGTGTGAGATATGCAACAAAGCATTTAATAATTTATTCCTTTGTTCAACAGGACTTACCTTCCGTCTACGAGCGCTCGTCGCGGATGATGTGTGAGTATCATTTTATTTTATTTTTCTTTTTGTATATTTTTTTGCATATCATTTTATTTTTCTTCTTGTATACTTTTTTGCATATCATTTTTTTTTTGTATACATGGAATTAATTGTTATCGGTTGTGATCATTTTTCTTTTGCATTAATAGATATATTTTTATGCATATTTAGATTTTTTCTTTAACATTTCATTTATTTAAAAGAACAGTAAGCAGTAATAGCAAAATTTAATTTGATATAATATTCCGAAAATATGAAAACTTAACATAAAATTAACGAACATTGGCAGCACGCTTAACGCTTATACCCCGTTAAATTTGAATATTGGAGAAGATCGTAAACGTTTAAGTTTATTAATACACGTTGTTTGAAATTGAAAACTCGCGCATTTTCCTTTAAAAATGATTTGCTAAAAATAACATCACTGATCTTTCCATTTTATTCCTTCCAACCCGGTACAGGACCCGGCCCGGTGGAAGACTTTTTTCGAAAAAATGGGCTAGCCATCGGGCGCATTCTAGCTGATTTTTAAGTATCAGGGGCTCTTCTTCTCTATGACATAAATTGGTCACCTTTATATTTCTTTTGATAGGATGGCTCATGCAAAGTAGGTTTGTATGAGTTTTCCACTCAGAAGGGAAATATATGGCCACTGCAACATTTTGGATCTTGATCCGGTTGGACGGGTGCGAGGGGGCACCACAACCATCCGGTTGCCCCACTCTTATTTGTGGGCCATGAAAATCGCTGGCTAACGACGAAGTTCCCCTAAGTCCGTCATTTTGTAGTTACCTACATTTTTCGACTTCGGTCGACCTGATTCTGAAACCCAATAATTCGTGAAAACGAAATTCTTTTTTAGTGGGTCCTTGGGCTGGGGGAATGAACCCGCTCCACGACACCGCAATGTTAGCCGGCCAACGCATTCACGCGTCCCCAGACAAGGCCATTCTCGGCGGATCTTACCATCTTCTTCCACCAAGGCAGCAGACCTTCGCTGCAGTCCTTTACGGACATGTTAAGCCACCGACAGGTTTGTACTTAACCTACAATATACAGACATTCAGAATGGTTGAGGGGGCTCGTGATGGGGGTGGGGCTTGTAATTGGAAGGATATCTTAAATCATTAAATAATTTCACTCTGTCTTTGCTTGAATGTTGTCAGCTTGCTTAATGAGTCAGGGAGAAAATTGTTTTGAATTCGATTTTTGCCAATGGGAAAAAAACAAATTTTACAAATTATTTCATGATTTTTCGAAGAAACATTGAAAATATGTGCGTGCACATACAAAAAACTATCAATAAATTTTTTCTCAGGAAAACTGCGGTATCCTCTGGAATCGTTACCGCTACAAGAGCAACTCTTTTGTGTCCATTATGAAAATGATCCACCAAAAGGCAAAGCTTAAAGAAAAAATCTCAAAGATAATGTTTTCAAAGATAGTGATCTTAAAGGGTTTTATTCGAATTACGTATGCATACTTTATTCTATCCTATAATCTGTAATCTCCGCGGTAGACGGTCACAAGCCCATTTGAGAAAGGAGGAAGGAACCCCTTCTTCCCTCAAACCATTGCTTCCATCATTACTTTTCCTAAACCCCACGATTAAATGGTAGTAAAAGTTCTCGGGGTTGCACATTGAGTTTACTGGTTCCCCAATAACATAATGGGACACTAGATCTCGAGAGATATCAATAGCTGTAAAAACATCTACAGTTCTGCTACTAAATACTACTAACACTTCCTTTGCAGGAACATAAGAGACTAAAGGCGAGTCTTCCGCGCCTGATAACGGGAATCGAAGTAATAACCATGCCATCCATAGAAATCCCTATAATGTTTCGAAACCTGCAGAAGGGCCTCAGAATGGATTGAACTCACGGCAATGACCTTGCAAACGAAAAAAATACTATGTCATTGGATCCTGGAATGTCAGATCACTCGATTACCCTGGTGCTGTAAAGGGCCTTATACAACAGGCTAGTCAATATCCATTACTGAGAACCAAGGAAATGAACCGGATATTCAAGATATGAGATCGCAGACAATATTCATTCGGAAGTGGGAAGCCTGCTGGAAAACGAGAATTCCGAGTAGCCTTTATCATGAATAGGGAGTTCAAATTGGGTTATTGATTTTAAGGCAGTCAATGAACAGTTGCGTGTGGTCCGTATAAAAGCGAAATTCTTCAAAATCTGGCTGATAAGTGTTTACGCTCGGACCGATGAAAAGGACGAGGAAATGAAACAAATGTTATACAATCACCAATAATTCTGGGTTCCTCGGGAAACGACGGGAAGATATAGCCTCCACGAAAGAACAAATACCACTGGCCAGTGCCTGATTGACTTTGCAAATAGCAAAAATCCAGTGAAACGTTCGACATACTCCCAACATTGACGCATTCATAAAATGACCTGAGTATCACTAGATGGCAAGACACAAAACCAGATCGAGCATATTCTAGTCCAACAACGTTGGGCCTCGAGCATACTTGACATCCGTACATACCGAGGAGCCAATCCTAACTCGGATCATTACTTGATCAAATTAACCTATCGATGAGCATATTTGGCGACGACCAGCCCGCTACGAAAATTTGGCATCGAAAGGCTTCAAACGGTATCTGTATGCAAAAACGTTTCACTTAAGACAAGCAACGAGCTCTGCGTGGAAGTGAAAGCAACTATCACGACCGTGGCAGAACAGACGATCGAACATCAAGCCTAATGCAAGAGAAATGATTGGTTTGTTTATGAGTGCCAGAATGCGTAAGACATAAAAAATTAGGCGTACAAAGAAAACGTAAGTATAAAAAACCAGGAAAGGTCACTTTGAAAATCTCAGAAGAGTAACGATGAAAATAATTAGAACTAAGAAAAGAAAATGCTATGACGACCAATTGAGAAGCATTGATGTAAGTTTAGCGAGCAACACCACAAGACAAGCATACAAAGCAGTTTCACGTAGTTAACAGCCCAATATCACGCTCCGTTGTGATGACATCGGCAGTATTATTGGTGATAAAACCAAGATTAACGAAAAATGGGCATCATATTTCAAGAACTTGATGGTTTTAGAGCAGGTAGATTGACTATAGACCAATTGTTCACTATTAAGCAGGTGCTTGAGAAATGCTGAGAAAGAAACACTAAATATTCGTTGATTTTAAAAGCAAGCATTCAAACGCATTGATCGTAATGTACTGTATCAAATAATGCTTTCCTTGGATCCATTTTACAAAAATGATAATGACACAAGCATCCGCAAACACACTGAAAGCCTTTGAGTGACGGACCAATGGTAAATTCGTTACAACCATGAGCTGTACGAAATTTTTGACGAGCCGGAGGTCTCAGCGATTGTAAGAGTGTGAAAGCTGCAATGTGCTGGCCACATGATGGACAATGCATACCAAAAAAGTATTTCATTGTGAGAACTGACATTTAGAGGCCAGTGGGGAAACTGAGGAAACGCTGATCCGACTTGGTCGATTAAGATGGTTCATCGCTGCTCGGATTTCAAAATTAGAGGACACGGTCAATGGACCGAGACATTTGAAGGCTGTATTTGCAGGAAGCGTAGTCCCGGGAGGGGCTGTAGTTCTACAAAGAAGAAGAAGAATCTATAATCTATAAGGAAAACATATCTAAGCTGAAAAAAAGTGGCTGCAACAACTATTCATTCAAGTAAAGTCCCAAAACTGGGTGTTAATAGTTACTTGAACAAAGATATTGTTTACGCCGGGACTGTTTTGTCCCGAACTTTGATTTTATTATTTTTATTTTCAGTCTCAAATTCATTTATTTTCTATTTCTCTTCAAAAGTTAACAGCTATGATACAGACCAACCATCAATGGAATACAGAATAAACTTTTATTTTAAAGTTTTGACAAATTAAAAAATGAATGAAAAATGGGTTACTCGATTGATTAAAATGAAATGTGGTATTCGAAATTTAAAGTGATTACGCTTTGTGGTGAATCGAATTTGGTGAATTGAATTAAAATGATTGTTCAACTGATAAATCTATCAAATAAATTGAATTAATTACGAATGGGTGAATTATTACAGTGCTAATTAACCTTAAATAATTATATAATTTGATTGTTGCCAGATTAGGCCGTGATGGGCGCTCAGGGGTGTCAAGAACTCAACGTCCATCCCTCCGTTGAACAGTCCATTCAACGTCCTCTAATGTGTGCGGTAGACTGTAGCGTCTAAGTAACGGCACTGGTGGTTGGACATGCAAGTTGGATTTTTCTTTGCAGGAGCGCCAGTGGAGGTAGATCTCCAGTATGACTAATCCGAGAATGCTCAGGTAGCCGATGGTGTACTGGTGGATGCCGTGGTCGGTCATTTAATCGGTCCATGAAACATCTTGCGTTTATAGTTGTCGTCGCAGTTCCTCGATTTCAGATGCAGACTCAGTGAAATGAGTGAAGTCGTTGAAAGAGTCCACAAGTTTCGGCCCATTCTGTAGAACAGCCGACTCCCGCCAATACAGTCCAAAATTGTAATATGAGCAACTTCCAATGGCTGAAAGATAAGCAGACTCGATCTAATGGTTGAAAATACAGACCCGTATGGGGTCTGGTTGTTGAGCCTTGTGTTGGAGAGGCGGGACCTTTCTTACGTCAAGTGGGGGGAACTTGCTTGTGATGGTTCTTTGACTATGCGTCGTCAAGTACTGGTAATGGGGCCAGTTTATGTATTGGCCTTTTCAAAGTTCCGGAGGCGGTTTGGACATCAGCAACTTGTACGAAACCATTGGCGCCTTCGTACGTTTTGATAATTCGCCCCAGTTGCCTCTTCATCGATGGGGTGTTATCTTCGCTTACCATGACGACATTGATCACATTGCACGATGCTGCAACTGCACTAAGTACTCGCAAGACCATGTACTCCAGAATTCGAGTTTGAGGTGATTGATTAGCTTCCATCGGGCATGGGTCTGCGCAACCATTCACCATGGTTATGAGGAGCTCTCCGATGAATAAAAGTGTTGGAGTGAAGGCTGCCAAACCATAGGGGCATTGTTTGACATTGAAGTCAGTGATCTAGAATAGAGGATAGCCTACACCTCAACTATCAAGGTATGCAGCTCCTCGTAGGTGAGAGCCGTTGACGAAATGCCTCAACGGATCAAACCCAGAAGGCGCTAAAATGAGGCGTGCAAGGAGGGATGAAATGGAAATCCGTTCCCCGGCTGGAGCACGCCGTCGTTACTTCTTGATGCACTTCCTTGGAATATAATGAGGACAAAAATTCTGATAGCTGGTTGTGAGCTCCTACAAAGTTGGTGGCGTTGTCGCAAAATAGGCTTCGGCAGGGTCCTCGTCATCCCACGAAACGTTTGAGAGCACAGAGGAATTACTCTGTGCTTGGATCAGTGACTAGCACCAAATGAACGGCCTTTGGAGCGAAACAGCAAAATATGGCTAGGTACCCTTTTTTGCGGTCGCGTACCTCTACCTCGGTAATGGATCATCATAGGTCGAAAGGAATCCGTGACCGAGTTGATGAATGGACGAGCTGGCTAAATACGTGCACTGGGCAGGTTTCCCGTGACTTGTGAACACCGCTTAGGCCTGACTTGGTCGCACCACATGTGCCGTTGAATGATCAATCTCGTGAGTTGTTTTCCTCAAATTGGCCAGGACCACTGTCTAGTTGTAGGGAGCAGTATTTGCGCACCAAGATGGCAGTAGTCGCGATGGATGTCCATCATCAGCAGTCTGGTGAACGGATGCTTGAATGGTAATAAAATGGGATGTTTGGTGTTGAACGTGATTTTGGCAGCCTTCTGCCTCCTACCGACACGAGTTAAGCCCTCTGGATACAGGAATGGCGCCAGTCTCACCAACAGACTTTGCTTGGAGACTTGCCTCCCTGACCTGATCTCCAAAAGTTTGCAGTTAAAAGTTTGTCATTGTACATACCTCACGGTGATCTCCAGGGCTGTGGGTAATTCATCATTCGTGGGCACTTGATTTGTCAGTTGAGATTGCTTGGCTGCCGGCTTGAGAACACAGATAAAATGCACCATGTAGGCCACTATATGCTGTAGCCACTTGAAGGAGTTGCCGTGTAGGATTTGCTGAATAAGGTGTGTTTCAGGAGCCTCTGCCACTACCATAGTGGTCTTGGTCTGTTTCGTCTCCAAGTCACAAGGGCCCCCACTCTGATACTCGGAAGGCTAAACTGATTCTGCCCTGGATAAAAATGGTGGTCCCTGCAAACACATACTACAGCGGCTCAGCTCAGGTGGTGCCATCCCACGTGCCAGAATGTCTTCAGACGCTACGTGTCGCCATCGGTCTGGCCTTGAGAGGGTTTGTATGGCCGAGATCCTGTCTGCCACAGAGGTATTGTACGATAATGCAGTAGAATTGATCCACTCTAAGACGATCTCGGCACTGGTCCAGAATACCTGAAAAACATCCTGCAGATTCAGCACTGTCTTAACTCGTCTTATGAACTCAGCGCCTAATTTTGCCGCACACAACTCCAGGCGCGGAACAGATAGTGGGGGGGGCACTCTTGACTTGGCACACAGCAGTCTTACGATGACTTGACCGCTCCTCAGGGCTGACCGCACGCATATCGCTGCGCCATATGCCTTCTCGGAGGCATCACAAAATGTGTGCAACTGTACTTGCACGGGTTTCTCGCCTGTACTGATGTGACGAGAAAATCGGGCCTGCTGAAATGATGGCAGATTACTACAGAAATTGGACCACTGTGTATGGATCCCCACCGGTAATGCTGCATCGTAATCCAATTCGAATCGTCATTATTCTCGCAGGAATAGTTTGGCTGCTACTATCACCGGAGCCAGAATGCCCAGTGGATCGAACATTCTGGCTATATCAGATGGCATCGTCCTCTTGGACAACTTTGCATCGGTTGGATCCAGGTTAATTTGGATCTGGAATTTGTCAGATTTTCGACGCCAGATGACTCCTAACGTCTAAACATAGTCCTCGTGTGAACTACTGAAGTCCAGCTGGACCTGTTGGTCCTCAGATTTAATCTACTTCAACAATAGAGGATGGTTGGCACACCATTTGCGCAAATGCATAACTGCGCTCGAGAGTATGGTGCATAGCTCCACCTGTTTGTGGAGTGCCTCCTCTAAGTTGTCTGCCCCGATCATGACGTTATCGATTTAGCAATCTTTCTCCAAAGCTTTGCTGCCCAGGGGACCTTTCTGCTTGTTTTTTTGTACTAGAACTTGTATACATTTTGTAGCTACAAATAGGGCACAAGTCGTACCGTAGGTAACTGTTTTCAACTGATAGTACAGCACTGGTTGCGTTGAACTATTTCTCCAAATTAAGCAATTATACCAACGGTCTTCAGAATGAAGCATTATCTGCCGATACATTTTCTCGATGTCGGCGGTGAATGCGAAATGCAGGAGTATCGAAAAAAGGTCATCCTGGATAGCAGGCCCTGTATGAAAGACACCATTCAACGAAACGTTTGTGGTCGTCTTACTGGATGCATCGAAAATCACCCACAGTTTGGTTGTACTGCTGTCAGGCTTCAGGACACAATAATGTGGAAGGAAGTATCGTAATTTTGTCTCTTCCTTCATATGCCCAATCTGAATATACTCTTCCATGAAGCCCTCGAATCGAAGTCTTAGATCAGGTTTCCTCTCCTGTTGAAACTCCAAGGCAATGAATCTGCAAGTGGCCACCGCTTGGGAATCACCTAACGTCGCAGGATCCTTGCTGAGTGGAAGTTTAACCAAGAAACGGCAGTCGGGACGTCTTGTCATTTTCTGATAGAAATATACTTCACAAGCACTTTCAGTTAAGATAAGCTCCTGTACTTCCGCAACTTCCCATTAAGCTGGTTATCTTCTACCAGAATGCCGCATTTCTCGGAAGACACTTGAGGTGTGATCACTCTTCCGGCTACAATCCACCCTAGCAGCCTGTTCTGGAGCACAAGGAGCTGTGGGGTGAACTTTATTTGTCCAATGGGTTGAACCTTGAAAACTGTTCGGCACTCAGCAACATGCCGATGCCACCGTTCGGTAGAAGTCTGGATCTGCCAGCCTTATGTTTTTGGGAATGTGCCACCCCGGTGTGCTTCCAACTGCGCAGCATATCCCGATAATCTGGATCTTAGGTTGAGATTCACCTTATGGTATGCCTTCCCAGTACTACCGCCTACCCTTACAATGAGGGCAAGGTGTGGTGTCGATGATAAATCCAATTTTTTTTTATGATTCTTTTGTTGGCTAGGTTTATTTGTGAGCCCGGATCCAGTACAGCTCGACAATCCATCGTCTTCCCATTGCTGGTGGCCAGCCTGACGATGGCTGTGGTCAGAAGTACATGTCCTCAGGGTCGGGGCTCCATTAGAGTCCTTAAAGTGAGCGATGGTGGTTCTGCATTTGTTTGCGGTTTCGAGTCTTGTTTCGGCGTTGTCGTGCCCGAGGATATCATCTTGGTCTATTTGGGCTTCTTTTCTCCAGGCAAATGTAGCAGTGTGATTATATTCTTGGAGCACTGCTTGCAACTTCTGGCCGCGTAGCTGGAAGCCTGATGTCCCTTCCGAAGACAATTCACCCACAGCTTCGTATCGCGCACGAAACTTAGTCTCTTTGCAGCGGTGATCAGGAGGAAATTCAGGCAGTAGTAAAGCTGGTGATCCTACTCACACATTAAGCACCGAGATGCTGTCGTGGTGGCCACGGTTGACTCGGTGGCTTTCCTACGGTTGATTTCTGGTTCCTTTGTTTTATAGTCACGTGTCTCGAGGACGAAGAAACGCATTTTTATGAAGTCCAACAAACTCTTCAAGAGCTGGGTAACGATTGTTTATGTGATGCGTGAGTCGCTGGATCAAATTTTCGGATTGGCACATGTAGAAGCAACGGATCCCAGTCCCTTGTGGTCACTTGCAGGTTCTCCAGGCCTCTGATACACTCTTGTGTGGTATCGTGTAGAGCCTTTATTGCTGCCACTGATGGTCTTTTATTAGCATGAGATGGCTGGCTCATCAGTTTGTTGATGAGCATTGCTAACAATAGTCGCCGGTTGTCGTACCTTTTCTTCAAATTTGTCCAAGACGCCTCATAGTGGTCATCCGATAATGTGAAATTTTGGTTCAAAAGCTTCGCTTCTTTAGTGAAACCAGCCTTGAGTTACCGTAGGTTCTGGTACTTGGACATCGGCTGGCTATGCACCGTTTGCAGGAACAAGTTGTGGAATTGTTGCTAATGTAAATAGTTCCCATTGAAGGTGAGGAGTTTTACTTTCGACAGAGTCACTGAGACAGGTGTGACGCTGAGTTCATCAATTTTCAATTCCAGACGTATGTCCCAATCTTGGGTAAGCTCTTCCAAATGAATTTGCTGTGGCACGTTAAAACCATACACTTCAGGGTTGTCATGGAGCTCGTCTGCAGGTGATATCCATCCAGCTGTTGCCAACCTCATTGCAGGGTCATGAGTTTACTGCTGCACCAGGTCGGAGTGACCTCCTTCTGGTCCAAACGGTCGATGATCCTCCTCAACGAGCCTGCCATGACTTTGTAGCGACGCAGCATCCTGACGATACTGGCATCTCTTGGTGCTGAGGCTTCTGCAGTGAAGTGCTTGTCCTCACTATCCTGAATTTCGAGCCTTTTGGTGATTGTTCCCCGGTTGGCGTGACCACGTGTGTTTTTGCATGCATTTGATCGTGAAAGTGCTGCTGGTAACGGATGTGGTTGCCTTTGGCAGTGTCATATAGATGTTGAGTAAAATACTCGTGCGACGGAGCAACCTCCGGTAGGGATTGGATATGACTATCGGTTAGTTCAAAATCCTCCCACACAGCTTCCAGTCACAGCATTTGTTCCGCATAATACCCGGCTTCCTTCTTGTAGTTTGAAATGATTCCTTGGATGATTCGAGCCAATTCTTTTAGGTCCTTGATCAGGCGATCTACATTCGCTATCGCGTAGAAATTCGGAAAGTGGTCGGAAACAGAAAGCGCGGATAAACCACGACACTACACAAAACACCACACAGCACTTCACTGCCTGTTCACCGAGGAAAAACAATTATTTATTTATGTACGGCAAAGCAAATACCAAGTGCAACTCGCCGGGGCCTCCAAATGTTTGCGCCGGGACTCTTTTGTCCCGAACTTTGGTTTTGTTATTTTCATTTCCAATCCCAAATTTGTTCATTTTATATTTTTCTTAAAAAGCTAACAGCTATGATACAGACCAACCAACAATTGAACACAGAATAAACTGTCGTTTTAAAGTTTTGACAAATCAACAAGTTGGGTAAACAGACCTACGCTCATGTCAGAAGGGTTTTGTATTCAATTTACAAAATGCAGTCACCAGATCGATCGAATCAAATCAAGATACATGTCAAAGATGATTTAATTGGAGAAAATATGAAATACGAAGATCATACTATTATTAACAAAATTCAACGAATTTCGACTTCTGAGGTTTTCGTTATTGTTATACTCATAAATATCTCCCATGATAATTATTTCAGATGTCCATTCGCGAGGGAGGAAACACATTTTTCATGTATTTCCCCCCTGTGCCCCCACTGAAGCAAAAACTGACAGTTTAAGAACTGTTTTGAAATGCTCCCATGAAAACGTTCATTTCATACTCATATCGTCTACGTTTGATGAATTTTTTTCAGGGGCCACTCTCCTGTACTGTTATCATCGATTAATGGCAATTTTTTTCGAATCCTAGAATTGTTACAATGCCCTGTTGCTAGGAGCTCTCTCCCACCTCATTGACTTTTTTCACTTATGAGCATTAATTGTGGGTACTCATCTTCAGTCATTCATTCAATTGAATCAAGTGTTCAAAGCATCCACCTCAAACGTTGAAGTTGGGAAAAAATAACTCAAAATTATCCAATCTTTGCATTTAAAACAGCCACTATTTTGTTTTACGATTACTGATACCACTGGCTGAACCGATTCTCAAAGATATACATGACACCTATCATTCCTGAAATTTTTTTGCAAATCCTAGCAAAACTGTAGTGTCTGAGTCGGTAAAAAGCGCATGTTGTTCCATAGCCATATGTTGCCATAGTAATAAATGCAGCGCATATTGTTCAATAGTAATAGAGGAAAATTCAAACCGCTATAACTTCGCTAAATATGATTCAATCTTTATGAAACTTTCAGGATAGATTTTTCTAATAAGCATTCATCAGTGTACTGAATTTCATAGAATTTAAGGGTAACATTAAGATTTTATTCAAGAAAACATAAAATCGATAAATCATACTATTACTAACAAAGTTGAGTGAATTGCGACTTCTCACGTATTTGTTGTTATTGTACTCACCAAGGCCTATATTCTCGATTTTTTTCAGATTTTTCGGATGGAAGGTGTCCAATCCCGAGGGGGGGGGACACAAATTTTTCGTGTATTTCCCCTCTCTGTCCGCCCCTTGAAGCGAACTTTGCCAAACTAAGACCTGTTTTGGAAACTTCTCATCAAGACCTTTCCATTGATACCCATATTGGCTACTTTCAATGAAATTTTTTTTTCGGGGGGTCACTCCCCTATACGGGGAGACCCCCCTTAAATACCTTCTATATTATTTTGCAATTGAACTTTGAAGAGAACACCACTTTACACCTACATACAAAATTTGATGCTTCTAGCTTAAGTGGTTTCCGAGAAAAACTGCTGTGACACACGGACGGACGGACGGACGGACGGACGGACAGACAGACAGACAGACAGACGGACAGACAGACAGACGGACAGACAGGACGCGATTTTAGAAGGGTTTTGTAAAATTATTTTACAAAACCCTAAAAACTGGTTTGAGTAAAATCTACATTTATTCAAAACTCCTTCCCACTAATTCTATTAAAAGTTACAGAGCTATGTATCAACATCTGGATGCAGATAATATCCATTCGATTATGATGTGTCAGCACTCGGATGAGGATAATTGAAATATTAAGTTGCAAATAAGCAACGCCAAACTTAATCTGCATCAATTAGAAAACATCCTGGATAAATCAATGGAATTGAGTTGCAATGATAAAAAGTGTGAGCGTGTCAGATTTCTGGAAAGTAAGAATTGGAGATCATTCTTAGTGAAACCATTGTGGGATACAGTTGTGTTTTTTAAGAAATAAAGTTGTGTATTAAAGAGTAAATTTGTGTATTTGTATTAACATATCATCCTGTAATTTAAAATCATTACTACAAAGTTGTCTTATATACACATAACTTATAATTCATAAAACGTATAATATGATAATATATTGTAATTATATTATTATTTTTGGTTTTACATTTCATTATGCTTCAGGTGCTGCATTTGATGAAAAGGAAGGACAATCCTTGAATCATAAGGGTAATCTTAATACAACCAGAGAAGCTTAAAGGTCATGTGTAATAAATTAGCCCTACGTCACTGACGCTGATCAGCGGGTCCATGTATCCTACGCTATTGACGTCGATGGATCGAGAGCGACCTTTAACCACTCGCTGCCACTGAACCGCGATTTAACGGGTGTCAAGAAAGGAAGAGAAGGAGTATCTTGTTTGGCTAATGCAGCCCGTGAGATCCAAGTTGGCAGAATCCAGGAAAATCTCGTACAACGTCTCCAGAACGAGTGGTGAAATTGTTGCCGTTTGTTCCGCAGACATTCCAGAGTATGCGACGGTGGAAGTTCTCGAATTGGCAGGGAGAAAGTGAAGGTGAAAGAGAACATAAAGTTGTGCCGCCTTCGAACAGCAACATGAGGTTGTGCGTGGTACCCCAAGTGGCAGTAATCATTCATTTTCAATTGGACAGGTAGAGTGAGTAAAGTTATTAATGGGCTTATATTGATCTGCGTTTTCACCAGCCTTATCAACGTCAATCCGAAGCTTTGAGGAACAAGATATTAGAGGGGCTGTAACCGTATAAATTCCTGTCCGTGAGCGTCCTAACAATTTGATTTGACCACTTTTTCCCCTCATTGGCTGTTACCACCTTCGGCTCTTTTCGTGGGTATTGTAGATTGGTATATACTAAGACAGCCTGGTCATTTATGACTTTTTGTAGATTTATGATTGCGGAAAGCACTTATAGCGTTCAAAATTCTAATGACTCATTACCTAGAAATCTAATGCAAATCTTTAGCGCAAGAAATTTTCGAATTTTCGTCAGGAAACTTAGAAATTCGATAAAAAAATTTATTGTATTTCACTTTCAAATTCGCATTGATAAAGTTATTATTAAATAAATCGTAAGGGATTAATATTCGTTACATCAGCTTCATACACATATTTTACAAAATACAAATTCATATTCTTGGATGAAAATCAATTTTTTAATTCATAAATATCAAATTCAAATTAATATTTAGATTTGTGCACATTTTCGGGCACACTCGGGCTAGAAACTGTCACTCAGCTTACATTGCCGTTAGGAAGGTATTTGGTGTTAAGGTATGGTCACGCTTTTGCTCAGTTTTATTAACTTTCATTATAGTTTTACGACAAAACTGATAAAAGTACATTTATTGCAAACGAAAATTGCCGCATATTATACATAGATAGCGTTAACTCTGATTCATTCAATTCATATTTAACCAGTTAGGACGCAACTCATTAACCAACATTTGACGGTATGAGATCACTCACTTAGCGTGAACAAGTCATTACTTTAAAATTCGTTTTCCCCATCCGTAGCAACTGAGCTAATTCGTGTCTCTTAAATTGAACCCAAAGTTGCACTTCTGTCAAATCGACTGATAGACGTGAGTAAAAATTTTATAAGTCGGGATTTCTGTCGAATTTGATCAAATAATTTCAAATCGAAAGTGTTGATTTGATTTTAATATCGTGTAATACGTGAGGTGAGGTTTAAAGAACATAGTGAAGTGATTAAGTGATAGTGACACTAGTTCCAAACATAGAAAACTAATAATGAAGTGCATAGTGTTTACGTGCGGAAATGATACGAAATGCCGGTCGCCAGGAACATCTTTTCACAATAAGTTGGCAATTACTGCTTTATTTTTTGAGTGCGCGTGTATTTTTTGAACATTTTGATTTAGTTAGTGTTAATTACGTGCGTTCGTACGTTACGTACTTCATCCATTTGTTTACGTGAGCGTGGCTTAACTCTTCGTGCTATTTTCTTCGTGCTCAGCTAACATTCCCGTTTAGTTTGTTCCCCAGAGTCAGTGAAATAGTCAAATGGAAATATTAATGTGGGTAATTGAAATTTTAAAATTTTGTTATTTGGTATTGTATGAAATATTTTGCTTGCTAATTTTCGAAGTTCTGGACGCCGCTAGTAATTTTTAATTTTAACTTTTCTGTACGTTATTAACTTTCGGATGCAGCAAATAATTTTTCGCTTGGATTTGTTTTTTTGCTAGTAAGTTTTTGTGAAATGATTGATCATCAATATCATCAATATCAGTAATGCAAAAAAACTAATGTATAAAAATTGGATGCTATTATTTTAGTCTGAAATTTTATAACATTAAAAACTTGTTAAATTATTTAGCCTCAGCAAAATAAATTGTAAAATATTGATTTTAATGAAACAATCCACATTAAATTTAATAAGTGTTACTGCAATGAAAATGCATGAATTATTGCCCCTATTTTTCGTCATCTCTGAACAAATTTGTTTGGTAGTTGTAAATTAATATAAGTATTAGTAAATTAAGGGGAAATTCGGACAAAAAAAAATGTTTATTGTCCTCTCTACAGTCTTGTATCTATATGATCCGGAGGAAGAAAAACGAAGAACCGAACGTCTTAGTGTGTGGTGGTGCCGTCTTCACAAGGGTTTGCTAATCTGGTGTCGCGTTGCACGTCTTGCCGACGGAAGCGCAGCGGCTGCAGCCGGCATTGCACCGTCAGGATAGGCCTACAGAAAAAAATTTGAGGTTCCCATTTGACCTCTGTCTATGATGAAGGTGGTGTTTGGTAATAATTAAATTTAATATAAATTCACTTGTTTGCAACAATAAACAAAGATATGTTTATAAAATTATATAATTCCCCAAATGTGAAAAGATTTATGAAATAAACTTGATACTTATTCAAATAACGATAACATATCGGGAATCTCGCGGAAAAGTTTCTATGGTTGATAGCGTGAAAAACATGAGTTTTTTGTTGCGTTCACAACGGAAATTGAGCCTTTCCATAATCCCAGGTATATACATTTCATGTATGAAAATATGATCAACAAAGACTGTGTAAATGAAACGTCTTGATCGAAAGAAAAATAATTTTTACGATTATATCCATAGTGTGTATAGAAGTGATATATTCAGTAGAACATAAAACCAGTGTAAAGCAACAATGAGAACAGTTTGAATTTAGTAATCAAGGACATCCAGTTTATAATAGTAGTACAGCAATTTTAAAATAAAACTTTCATAACCATCAAATTGCATTTAATACTATACAATTCCAATTCAACAAAACATAAGCAAACTACAATAACGAACAAGTTGGGCAGACAGACCTATGCTCATGCCAGAAGGGTTTTGTACTCAACTTACAAAATGCCATAACCAGCAACGAATAAAATTAAGAAACACGTCATGTTCGAGGATCATACTATTATTAACTGAGTTGAAAGAATTTTTTAATTCTGAGGTATTTGTTAAAATTAGACCTATAAATATCTCGCTTGATAATTTTTTCAGATTTTTTTAGATCACAGGTGCCCATTCGCGAGGGAGAAAACACATTTTTCATGTATTTCCCCCCCCCCCTCTCTGTGCCCCTACTGAAGCAAAAACTGTCAGTTTAAGAACTGTTTTGAAAAGCTCTCATAGAGAACTTTCATTTGATACTCATATCGGCTACCTTTCATGAAATTTTTTTCAGGGGCCACTCCTCTGTACTGTAAGCATCGATTCATGGCCTATTTTTTCGAATCCTAGAATGGCTACAAAGCCCTTTTGCTAGGAGCTCTCTCCTGCCTCTTCGACTTGTTTCAATTGTATGTAGTCATCCTCATGATATCTATCATTCCTGAAACTTTCATGCGAATCCTAGCAAAGCTGTAGTGTCTAAGTCGGTAAAAAGCGCATATGGCTCTATAGCCATGTGTTTCCATAGTAATACAGGGCATATTGTTCCATAGTAATACAGGAAAATTCAAATCGCTATAACTTCGGTAAATACTATTCGATCTTAATGAAACTTACAGAAAAGATCAATCTTATAAACAGTCATCTGTTTGCTAAATTTCATTGAATTTTTGGGCACCGTTTAGATTTTATTCAAGAAAACATAAAATCGATAAATCATACTATTACTAACAAAGTTGAGTGAATTTCGACTTTTTGTGTATTTGTTGTTGTTGTACTCATGAAGGCCTACATTCATGATTTTTTTCAGATTTTTCGGATGGAAGGTGTCCAATCGCGAGGGGGGGGGTACGCGAAAAGTTCGTACTTTTCCCCTTCCCCTGCCCCCCCTCGGTACTCATAAGGCAATTTTAAGACCGGTTTTCAAAAGATCTCATTAAGACCTTTCCAATGACACCCTACTCGACTACCATTGGTGAACATTTTTTTTTAGGGGTCAACTCCCTATATGGGGAGACCCCCCTTAAACCCCTTCGAAAAATTTTTCCACCCTTGAACTTTCAAGAGGTCAGCACTTCTGACCTTTCCACAAAATTTCATGGCTGTAGCCTCTATAGTTTCGGAGAAAAATTGCTGTGACATACAGACGGACGGACGGACGGACAGACGGACACAGGTCGTGATTGCAATAGGTTTTTGTATTTTAGTACAAAACCCCTTAAAAAATGGTTGTGCGAGTAACGACCAAAAACAAGGTATCATGTATTAAGAGGAGTAGTAATTTATTTAATTTCCCGGTCAAACTGTATTCAGTAAGGAATTTTTTATTTTTTTTATTTTATATGAGTGAAATATTGGATAATCTTGCCTACTTACTTTTAAGATTTAAATTAACACGATGATTTTTCCCAAATGCAATATTATTTATACTTGATATAAAAAAAATCCTTGCACTTAAAATGTTTTCAATTAAGAGTCGAAAATGTATATAATTAATTTCTAAGATATTGCTAGTGAAATGAATTTAATTTGAACCAATTTTGAAGCCTTTCGAGACTGAAAACGATTAACATAAATTAATATCCCCTTTTTTTATTAATAGGGGTACCGGCTAATTCATGCGGTTTTCTAACAGATGTCGTAACTTGATTTTTATTCCAGTGATTCACCTTTCCAAAGATGTGTTGGTAAGCTGCTATCATATAATTTCAGAATCAGTATGTGTCACTTAGCTGAAGCGTAAACAACAATACTTTTTTTTACTCTGAAAATTTCGAATTTAGTGCCGAATAAAGTGTTTTTGCGGGGAGTACTTCTTTATTACTTCAATATGAAGAAAAGGCTGCCAAAAGTCATCGTATTTTGGTGGAAGTGTATGGTGTGCATGTTCTAGCTGAGCGTTCTTGCCAGAAGTGGTTTGCACGGTTTAAAAGTGGCAATTTTGACTTGGAGGACGATGAACGGCCCAGACAGCCAAAAAAATTTGAAGATCACGAATTGGAGACATTGCTCGACCAAGATTCATCCCAAATGCAAGAAGAACTTGCAAAATTACTTGGCGTCACTCAGCAAACCATTTCCGATCGTCTAAAAGCAATGGGAATCATCCGGAAGATACGCCATTGAGTGCCGTATGAATTGAAGCCAAGAGACGTTGAACGCTGATTTTTCACGTGTGAACAACGGCTTAAACGGCACAAAAAAAAACGTTTTTTGCATCGAATTGTCACTGGCGATGAAAAGTGGGTTCATTACGATAATCTAAAACGTCAGACAACGTATGGATACCCCAGCCATGCATCATCATCGACGGCCGTTCAGAATATCCATGGCCTGAAGGTTAAACTGTGTATTTGGTGGGACCAGCTGGGTGTGATCTATTATGAGCTATTGCATTCAAATGATAATTGTTTCATTTCAACCGATGACAATTGATGCATTTGAGCCGAGCACCGCGCGAAAAATGGCCGGAATATGACAAAAGCACGGCAAAAAATTTTGCAACATGATAATGCTCGGCCACGTGTTGCACAGGTCGTCAAAACCTACCTTAAAACGCTCAAATGGGATGTTCTACCCCACCCGCCGTATATTTCCGACCTTGCCTCATCCAAATACTATCTATTCCGATCAATGCAACATGACCTGGCTGACCAGCACTTCTATAATTATGAAGAAGTCAAAAATTGGATCGATTCTTGGATAGCGGAGAAGCCGGCCGAATTTTTCAGAGGGGGGATTCGTGAATTGGCAGAAAAATGGGAAAAATTTATAGCTAGCGATGGACAATACTTTGAATATTAAATTTTGTAACCATTTTGTCGCAATAAAGTCTCAATTTTCGAAAAAACCGGTACCCCTATTAATATATCGAAAAAAAGAGGAAATGAAGAAAAATGAATAAAATAATTGAGATATTGATGAAAATCATATTCAGTACTTTTGCGAGTCTTTTTTTTTTCTACTACAAAATAAAGTAGTGTGCAAACACATTAACGAGAAAAATTTTTAACCTTCAAAATTGATAAATTAAACAAAACTATTGAAAATAATTTTTGGGCCGCCACGTTGGTTGAAGAAAGTTAGCACTTGCTAATTTTGATTCTTTCAATTTTTTCTATTTGAGGACTTCCAGCTGATGGCCCATTTAAAATTCCAAATTAGGTCGTCCGTTGCATAAATTTGAAAAGAAAAATATCCTTACGCTCAAATTACCTTCAAAGTAATATTTAAAAGGGAAACTGAAGGTTTATATCGGGGGTATATAAACTTACCTGAAATGATTTCCTGCATATCCTGCATTGAACGAGGCGGTTCAAAGAATTTAGTTGCTGAATATTATAGGCTGTGCAACTTAATTTGACGCTAGATGTCCGTACTAATAGATGTGAAAGCTCGAACTTTATATATAGGTATGTCATTTTGAAGGTACATTTGACAGCTATCAAAATCAGTCAACAAAACAATTTTATCTTGTGCGCATCATTATTATTTTTCACGATGAATAACTTCGCGAATTGGAGAAAAAGACAACATTTGCGGGAGGTTCTGTTAGGTCATTTTTTTGCAAAGAAAACCGCTACACAGTGTTTCAAATGGTTTCAACGCTTCAAAAGTGGCAATTTTGACATCAAAGTCAAAGATCGCCCAGGACAGCCAAAAAAGTTTGAAGACGAAGAATTGGAGACGCTTCTTGATGAGGGTTCGTGTCAAACGCAAGGCGAACTTACCAAATTGTTAGGAATGACTCAGCAAGACATTTCGAAACGTTCGAAAGCCGTCGGATACACTCAGAAGCAAGGTAATTGGGTCCCCTATGAGTTGAAGCCGAGAGACATTGAACACCGCTTCTGTATGTCTGAAATCCTGCTTGAGCGCCATAAAAAGAAATCATTTTTGCATCGAATCGTGACCGAGAATGAAAAATGGATCCATTAGGACGATCCCAAGCGCAAAAAGTCATACGGTACGTGAAGCCAGCCAACCAGCCAAATCAACGGCGAAGCCAAATATCCATGGCACCAAGGTTATGCTGTGTATTTTGCGGGATCAGAAGGGGCCATTATATTATGAGTTGTTGAAATTGGGCCAGACAATCACAGGTGATCTGTACCAAATACAAGTAATACGTTTGAAGCGTGCTATCGTCGAAAAACACCCGGAATATGCGGCCAGACACGAGGCTATAATTTTTCATCATGACAACGCTCAACCGCATGTTGCAAGGACCGTGAAAAACTATTTGGGAAATAGCGGATGGGAAGTTTTGGCCTACCCGCCATATAGTCCGGATCTTGCTCTGTCTGACTTTCATTTATTTCGCTCGATGCAAAACGCCCTCACCGGAATACGCTTCAGTTCAGAGCAAGGCATCCGAAATTGGATAGATGCGTTTTTGGCCACCAAGCCGGCGCAATTTTTAGGGATGGAATTCATAAATTGCCTGAAAGATGGGAAAATGTTGTAGCTTTCGATGCAAAATGCTTCGAATAAAATATATTGTAACAATAAAGCATCAAATTTCGATGAAAAAATTCCGGTTTTTAAGTTGTACACCCAACACAATCCCTTTAAGAATTAAAATATTTTATATTATTTCCCTAATGCATTGATCATCATATATAGGGTTATCCGTTTTATGCTTGGGAAAGTAAAGCTAAAGAAAACGCATAAAATACTCATATGAAAACAAAATTTGTTATTCAATATAAAGACTGAATCTTGCCATTATACAATATTATTCAAATGTCTTCCACGGGGCCTCTTACACGCCTCAATCCTTTTGAGGTAATTTTCAATGACTTTTCGTTACATATCCGGCAATATCTCGGCCATAACTTCACGAATATTGGTTTTCAATTGCTCAAGATTTTGAAGATTGTTTGCGTAAGGAGTTAGGTCACAGGATCTTGCGGGCCGATTGACATCACTCAATCTCGAAATTACGCGTCCTGGAAATTTCTCTTGCAAAAGTGCTCGATTAGCCTGTGTTGTGTGGCTTGTGGCTCCGTCCTGTTGGAACCACACGTTCTCCAGATCATAATCTTCAATTTCTTTCCAGAAATAATCGGTTAACATCCGTCCATGGCGGTCAGAATTGACTGCAATGGCTCTTCTTTGATCGTTTTCAAAACAATACGGGCCAAAAACACCACCAGACCATAATGCACACCAAAGGTCACTTTTTCCGGATGCAAAGGCCTTTTTATGATCACGTGAGGGTTTCGAGAGCTGTTTATTTACATAACCACTGAGCGAAAAAAAGAGCCTCATCACTAAAGTAAATTTGGTTCGAAAAATCGTTATTTCAATCACCCAATTTGCATACATTCTGCGTTGTGTATGGTCTTGAGGCTTCAGTTCTTGAGTGAGTTGGATTTTGTACGGATGAAGATGCAAATCCAAATGCAAAATTCGCCACAATGGGCCGTACGACAAGCCCAAATGTTGAGCACGTCGTGGAATCGACAAATTCGGGTCTTCCTCCACGCTTTGAGCAACGATAGCAATATTTTCAGCAGAACGAATGTTGCGGTGATGCACAGGCCTTGCGATATCAATAACCAATCCAGTCTCTTCAAATTTTCTCACTGTGTTCGAAATTGTATGCTGTGTAGGTCAATTAGATCGACCGTAATCGGCTCGTAAAGCCCTAAATGTTGATACAGCAGAATCACCATTTTTATAATAAAATTTAATAATTTTAACGCGTTCTTCGACCGATAAACGATCCATACTTCTAAATGGTGAAACCTCACCTAATAAAAACACACTTTAGATGACATTTAATTTTGACAGATGTCAAATGGCAGGCTTATACTTTCCTACCACGAAATGAATAACCCTGTACTATTATTGTTTATATAAGGTTGTAAATTATTTTTAATAGCAACAAGTAAAGAATTTGTCGGATTAACTAAATTGAACAGGTCGCAAATTCAATATTGAGATGAAAATAGTTATGCGCTTTAAATATAAAACTGAACTTATTCAAACTTATAGTTTAGAACAAAGGATATAACATACAATTAAATAATTACAATAAATCGTCGAAAATAGAATGTTAGAACATGCGAGTAATAAGGGAAGACGACTGAATTGATGAAATAACACAAATAATGAAAATCATCCCAACAAAAGTAAAGAAAATGAAGCCTTGTAAATTTAACATGTCCCGTTAGTTACATAGTTAGTCTTAGATACAGATACATTTGACTTTTCAAAAAAACAAGAAAAAAAAAGGAAAAACATAAACAAAGTAGTATTATGAAAGAAATAAAAACGAACATGAATTGCTCGGCTAACCTAGTCTTTCCTTTCCAGCAAAACACTTCTCTTGCAGCAGGAATGTCGACACATTGAAAATGCCGCTACGAAGGTAGGGTTCTTGTAATCCGCGAATTGCCGGACTCGCGTCGCGATCGGTATGCGATACCATAGTTGTTTTGTGGTTTTTTGATTAGAGTAGGTTATTTCGAAGTTCGCATTAGAGTATAATATTTTTCGTTACCGCGTCGGGAAAAACAGAAAAAAATTTCCGGAACGCGGAATCAGATTAAGTTTTTTTTTGCTGTTGTTCGACTGAAAGGAAAGTAAATACGGAATAAAGTAGAGATAGGTTACTTTTCCGTATGGTTGCATTTTAGAAGCGTTTAAAATGGGCACGTAATGGTGGCTGAATTAAAGTAATTGAGCGTTATCCATTTAAAAGGCCTGCGACCGAGATCCTCTCGGAACTAGCTGGTCGACAAGCAGCCACCGCGAAATGGATTACAAGTGCATGGACTGGTTGACCGATTGGGTACCTTGGTTAACACGACTCAGACTTCATGTCTAGAACGGATGAGAGGTCGGTTCAGATTTTCTTCGGAAATCTGAACGTTCACGACGTGTGCGAATAAAAATTATTACACATTGACGTGTCCAAACCAATGTAACATAAGGATTATCATGTTAAGTGAATTGTAGGTGAAATTTGGCACCGAAGAGCCACTAATCGAAGGGGATTGATATCATTGTTGGGAAACTACATCTGCTACTGTTTATGGTGATGATCATAGATTGGTTGCAAAACTATTCTGACAGGGTATACTTTTTTTACCCGACTTATTGTGTTTGAATAGTGGACCAAAAGCCAAAAAATATTAATTATGGTACATGTGGGACCAGCAACGTCAAACGCATGTAAGTTCAGAAAATCGAAGAATGAGCAAAAGAATTAAATCCATTTCTAAATTTTCCTTGCCCGTAACAGTATGCTCTTCTTCTCCAGGCTATCCAATGAAAGGAGAAAAATAAGGCATATAATTATTTTCGAAACATATAAAAGGTAAGATATGCAAAAAAGTTTGGCTGTGACCATGTTTGTATCCTTAAAATGACCTTGAATCTTTAATCATTCACAAAACATTCTATAAATTTATATAGCTAAACATAAAGTTATGCAGACACTAAATTGTTGAACTAATCCAATCAACAATCAAATGCATGAAGGAAGCATCTCTTATTTCAATTAATTATTCCACCATGCACATAACTTTATCATGATGACACCATTACGCACCAAATCGCGAAAAACATCTCCCTCAAAATAGGCCAATATTCCATCCTTCTTTCAGATTTCACAACCCAACAAATCTGATTGTGTCACTCGAGGTGCCAGGCGAAAATCGTCCTCTTGTGTCGATGGAATTTCTTTCTTTCTTCTTTGCCTCGAGGTGGAAGTCATTAGATCAAAGGAAGTGTGGGCTTAAGTAACTCTTACTCGTCTCGTGTTTGCAAATCAGACAACTTGAAAACGGAAATCTCCAGGAAGAGGGAAAGCTGCAAGAAACCATTCGCGAACAATAAGGCACGCTTTCTGTCGCGACAAGTTCTCTCTCTTAACAACTCAAACTCCTTCGACGCTCCAACCTCGCCTCGTTTAGCCCACGATTGACGACAGCACTGCCAGGAAGTTTGGAGTAATGAGATGTTGAAGGGAGAGTGGGGGAGGGAATTCCGCGCTTCCAGGACCTGTCTAAGTGCCAGTATAGACATAAATGCTATTTGGTAGGCTTATTCCTGGCTTGTGTAGTTTTGTGAACAAGGAAATACATCAAGTGCATGGTGTGAATTTTTAATGTGGTACTTCGCCGCGAGGGGAACATCCTGAACAGCCTCCCAAGTATGTGAAGATTATTCTTTAGCATGCTCCTCGCCGAGTGGATGTGCAAAGTAACTGGCAAGTGTTTGTTTGTTTGCCTGTGTATCGCGGACTGTAATTGTTGACTTTTTCGCGAAACCAACAAGAGATAATATCACTTTATGGCGTTCTGTTGTCTTACATTTATAGACAATTCTCAAACTTTGCCTGTGGTAGGCCATTTTGTCGGATGACAATCGACTTTGTGCAAGGTGAACGTTCATGGCCTTTCCAGGTGCCTGCTTTCGCGGGTTTCGTTTTTTTCTTTGGTGCCGCCGGGGAAACTCAATTTTCAGAAAACACAAGATGGGAAATAGCGAGTACAAGTATGTTTGCTAGTCGAACCGATGCGATACGTTACGTGAATGCTTTTGACGTCGCTTCCATAGAAAAGTGCGTCGGAAAAATTGGATTTTTACTTTTTTTCTAGATTCACGCGAATGAAGAACAAATAATAATAAGCACCGCTTCAAAGCTGTTAAATGAAATTAGATTCTGCCAAGCGTTTTTTTTTTATTAGCAGCCAAAGTCGTTTGCTGTAGCCAACATGAAAGCGATGAAAAGGTATCAAAATGAGCGCGCATTTTGCAGGATTGTATTTAATTTCCTTTTCAGAGCGTATGAACTTGAGTTCGCTGGAAGAGACTTTCTGGTTGAATTATTTCCTTTCAAAATAAAAGATATGTAAAAACGTTCAAAATATTGCACGTCTAATAAAAACAAAGAGGTGTAAATTAATGTTTCATCTGTACTGAAGCATACTGGGTTAATCAACATATTTGTTATTTCAACGAACCAGTAAATGGTTCTGTTTTTTATACCAGTACCAAGCGGACTCAAGAAAGATACTAGGTAATCAGTCAAATATTCCAAGCCGTGAGTGGAGCAATAATTGCTTCATACAGTTATTGCATTAATTACACATGGACTGTTGAAAATAAACAATTTACTTGAAAAACAACCAGATCACATTCAGTTTGGATCTATTCCAGAGAATTTCGATTGAATTTTGCCAATTACATTGACTGGCAACATATTTAACAGGTTCCCTGTCCAATGTATCACATATGATACATGACGCATTTCTTGTACCAAGTACTCGTATACCAAGTCCATGTATCATATGGTGATTTATGTCTGAGTTTTTTTTTCAGATGCATTAATATATTCTTACTAAAGTTTTTAAACAAAACAAAAATATGCCACTTATTCATTTATTAAGCACATTAGATACACAGTTACACAAAAAATAAAGCAGAAATCAAACAATTTTTTTTCTACAGCTTATTATGGACCTCATTGTAACATTGCAAACAATAGCCTTTGCCACATTCCAGGCATTCTGTGTTTACCTGTTTGGCTTTTAAAGGATTTCCTTCCTGTTTTTTCTTGGCGTAACAGTGAACACAACGACGTCGTATGACTTTACCATCTCGCCGTGGTATTTCGGAAAGGTGATGTTGTCCTGGAGGAGCTTCTGGCAAGTTTGATGGTCTTGCTTGTTGTTTTTTCTCAACTACTTCCCCAAGCCAATGACGAATCATTGCCTCTTGAACCTCCAAAATACTTACGGAAGATCCATTTGCCTCATGTAAAATTACTCGGGTATTGACCAGTGCTGCTTGGAAGAGTAAATCAACTGCAATTTTCTTATACCACGACAGACTTTTTCTCAGTGGTGAGTAGTAGCTACTCAGCTGATCGGCGACATCAATCCCTGTTTTTGCTTCGTTGTAATCTATAACCATATTTGGTTTTGATGATTCCCCTCTCCAAGAGGAAACGTTTGTCATTCCGTTGTCGTGGTACGTCGATATCATCAAGACGTCTCGCTTGTCATGCCACTTCAAAACAGTCACAAAACAATCCATGTGTCTTGCCACGACATCGCAACGTTTGAGCTTTTTCTTTGTGACTGCTTCAGGAAGATTTTTCTTGTTTTTTCGCAAAGTTCCGCATTAATCCGTGTTTTTATCTTTTAAATATTTCGCAAGAGCAATTCCAGTGTAGTAATTGTCTGCTACAATCAGTCTGCCTTCATTTAGAAGTGGCAAACATAGTTTCACCACAATAGATCCAGGTTTGTCAAGACCTTCTATAATAGTTCCTGATCCCGCATGTATTACGTAAGACCATGTGTAGCAATTGTCAGAACACATTTTATATATATTTATCCCATATTTGTGGGTTTTTGATGGATTATAGCTCTTAATTAGCAGTTGACCTTGGTGATTGATTTGCGATTCGTCAACGACAATTGTATCACCTGGCACATATAATTCACGAAACTTGCTGATCAGTTGGTCTACTAGTGGTTGAATTCGGTACAAAACATCATCATTATCAGGCTGCACATCTACAAAATGCCAGCAACGCAGTATAGTACTAAATCCATTGTAGGAAAGAGATATTTTGTGGATGAAAGGAGTATAATACAAAGGGTCCATTTTCCAATAATGTTCAATAGAAGGTTTCTTATCTATTCCCATATAAAGTATTACTGCAAAAAATTTCTTCATTTCTTCTTGGTCAACGTCAACCCAACGTGATACTCTCGAGAATCGTTTTGTGCGTATCTGCTTCAACTGCTCAGCGTATGCATTTGTTTTTTCTACCATATTGTGAATGATATCGTCATCTATGAAGTACTCGACTATCTTTGCAATGGTGACAGCACCTTCTTCATTTGAAATAGCCTGTATATTTTGAATTCCGAAATAACCTATAAAAGCTTGCCTTCCGATCGGAACAATGTCTTCCACCCATTGCTCATGTTCTGTATCACCAACTTCTTGTGGAACATACTCGAACTCGCCTTCAGATACACTCGGCCTACGACGCTCCACCCCGGACCTCTGAATGATCACAGAATTAATGTCAAATAAAGATTGCGATGAGTTTTTACCTGTGATTGTTCTCGACACCCACGTGTTGTCAGACTCGACACTTCTCGTTCAACATCTCTAATCGCCTCTTCTTGATCCTCTGCTTCAGTTTCAGACTCCTCATTAGGTTGATACATTTCATCACTGCCATCACTAAAATTACTTTCCTCTTCACTTTCCTCAAGTGCTCGCCGTATCTCTTCATCCGTTAACTTTTCCCAAGAACACATTTTTTTCGCTAACGTGGAGTTCAACTAACAACTATACTTCTCCAAAGGAACCCGGTCTTGCAACTAAGAATTATAATTATAGACTGTAACTGTCTATAATTATTCCTTTTTTCTTCTAAATAAAAAAAGAAATCATTTGTGAACATGGACGCTGTGAGTTGAATTTAATCTGCGCTCGTCAAGTGAATCACAAATGATACATACCATATATGATACAAAGGGCGTATAGAGCTAAATTATGTAACGCTGCGCTCGTGTATCATACCTGATACATTTTTTTAACCCTTTGGCGTGGCCTGAATTAGTACAAGTACCTTGAAAATATATTCACTCCCTCTAAGAACACTAATGAAAATCAAATCAAGAAAAAATCGGCAGGACGTGTGACATCTCAAAGTCACCATTGTATGGGGACAGGGAACCCGTTAAGATTAATTTCCTTGAATTATGGTGGGAATATACAGCTCAAATTTTTAAATAAAATGTTTTTTCTTTAGAATTTTTAATGTTGAATACTTATGATACGACTAATATAAAATTGAGATGGAGCAAGGTTAGTAGTAATTTGATTTGCCGCCAAGTCGAATTCGACCATTTTTAGAAGGACAGTCTAAAAAGTATTGAGCCTTTTTGTCACTAGATGTTGTTTGTTGTCATATATCGGGCAATACTAATCAGATTGCATCAAACTGACATGCATTTGAAAGGTGACATTCCAGTCTACAATTTTGATATGGACAGTTTTGTATTTCGTCATTCATGTCAAAAGTTATATTCATTTAAAAAGGAGTGAAATTTCTGAAAAAATCGTTATATCTTACAATTTCACTACGATCAAGGTGAGAATGCATCGTATCAGGGTAGTCCCAAAAGTACCCGACCTGACTTATGAATACAGGTATATTTTGAAAATACAATTGCTGCGATTGACAAGACCACGCTTCAACAACTTAATGTGCAAAACTCATAACGGTACGTTTATTATTATTTTTTTACAGACATCCAAAGTGAACGCTCTCAGTGAATTTGTAAAAATGGAAAAAATCGGGCATCGTTATGTAATACAATACTTTCATTTGAAAGATCTAAGTCCAATCGAAATCAAAGCAGAGTTTGATTCTACTCTGGCGAAGTCTGCTCGTTCGTTTACATACGTCAAATATTGGGTAACTGAGGTCGCACGAGCTGCCGAGATAACACCGCAGTGGTCGACCAAGTGACGTCACTACGTCAGAAAGTGTGAAGAAAATCCACAAGATGGTATTGGATGACCGTTGACTAAAAGTGCGCGAGATAACAGACGTGGCAGGTTTCAAAAAGTGCTGTCTATCGTATTTTGACCGAAAATTTGGACATGAAAAAGCTGTGCGCAAGATGGGTGCCACGTTTGCTCACAATGGAGTGCAAACAGCAACGTGAGGATGTTTCCATCGAGTGTTTGACAATGTTTCGCTGGAAGAAAGGCGAGTTTTTGCATCGATTCATAACCATGGACGAAACATGGGTCCATCATTTTACATCTGAGACCAAGGAGCCGTCAAAGCAGTGGACTGAAAAGGAAAAGCCGGCTCCAAAGAAAGCAAAGACAGTTCAGTCAGCTGGCAAGGTCATGGCATCCGTTTTTTGGGATGCGCGTAGAATAATATTTATTGATTATCTCGCAAAAGGAAAAACAGTCAACGGCGCATATTATGCAGCCTTATTGCAGAGTTTGAGTGATAATATTAAGAAAAAAACGGTCCCGTCTGACGAAAAAGAAAGCGTTGTTTCATCGGGACAACGTACCGGTCCACACGCGGGTCATTGAGATGACTAAAATCAATGAGTTGAAGTTCAAATTGCTTCCTCACGCACCCTATTCGCTAGATCTGGCTCTCTCAAATTATTTTCCTTTTCTGAATTTGAAAAAATGGCTCGCTGGCACAAGATTTGCCAACAATGAAGAGGTAGAGTCTGCGGTTAGTATCTATTTTGAGAATCTTGGCAGTTCCTACTTTAAAGCGGGTATCGAACTTATTGAACATTGTTGAGGAAAGTGTATCGAGCTGAAAGAAGAATACGTTGAGAAATAAAAAAACATTTTCGCAATTTTTTTACTGTTTTTATTGCCGGGTCGGGTACTTTTGGGACCATCCTCGTAGGCTCGTGAAAAAATTTGTGGCGGCTACGGTCAAGATACTTTATCAAAAGCCACAACCAACAGGTGGTTTGCTCGCTTTCGTTCTGGAAATTTTGATGTCAAAGGTGCACCTCGCTCAGGTCGATCAATCACTGAAAAAGTCGATCAAATCTTTAAAAAAATTGAAGAAGACCGACACATAAGTAGCCATGACATTGCTAAGGAACAGCCTTTTCATCACAAAACAGGTTTGAACCATTTGCATAAGGCTAGATACACAAAGAAGCTCGACGTTTGGGTGCCGCATGAATTAACACAAAAAAATTTGATCGCCCGAATTACCATTTGCGAAATGCTAATAAAATGCAACGAAATCAAGCCATTTTTGTCGTGACATAATTATAAACTAGTTGGTAAGGTGTGTGGGGGGTGGATTATATGGATATATATTTTATCAAATTAATAATAATAACGATAATATACAATATAAGCTTTTTATGGTAACTAGTATCCTCTATGATTTTTAAGTGTGAATTACGTATACACATATTTTTTGTCAAGCAGATGACGTTTATTAGGGTCAGAAATGCCAAATTTCAATATTCGAGAGTTTTTGCTACCATTGTGTTGAGAACCTCATCTGGGTCGACACCTAAGTCCCCACGTATTGATGGTACGGCAAATGAACTGAGTCTTTTGTTGCTACTCGAGTCACGTATGTATGTTTTGATTCTCTTCAGTTGTAACCGGAAGGGTCGCCAAAACTGATAAAATATATTTAATTGTTGGAAATCTACTTGTGTCACAAAAATCCAAAACTGCAAAAGCCTCGGCATCTTTCTTTAGTCCTGATAATTTCTCATACCACAGATTATACTCAACTCTCACAGCTGATCCTGAGACTCGATCATCAAAGTATGGCGCAAGATTATCCAAGTCATCTACTTTTTCTATAGATGCAAATTTTGGTAAAAGTATCTGTAGGCTCGACAGGATTCCAGGATTTTCATTGAGAAGGAATAGCCGGCACGATTTGCAATATACGCCATCTTCTTTTTCAGAATAGTTGAGGGAAGGGAAATCTTTAATCCAAGTTTCTTGAAAATTTCTGTTGTGCCCATTTATACAAGTAGTTGGATATGAGTTCCTGTTTGAGTGCATCGATGAAGTTAAAAAAAACTTCTTTGTGTAATCATCTAATGAGGATTCATCCATATTGTCAATGTCGAGTTTTGGGGATCGACAAGACTCGTCTTCGGAGAATCTTGAGTAAATGTGTCAGATTGATTAAAAGTTCGAGAATGCCAAACGTCATCTGCAATAAACAAATCAAAAGAATTGTTTATCATCACTTTTCAGATAATTTATTATTCGAGTGATCGCCATGAGGACTCAAGACATTACAGGTATTTATTTAAATTTCATAAGTTCTGCTAATCATATTTATTCTATCAGTTCAGGTTTGATATCGTTTTTTGGTATAACAAAATTTTACAAATGTAAATACGGGTTTCCAATAAGAGGTGTTATTTTGATATTAATAGAAAAATGCCATTTTTCAATCCAAATATCCAAATGTTTATTTTAATATTAAGGAAAAGGTATGCCGTTAACAGAAAAAATTACATCAGGCAAATGATCACCGCGACCACGCTTACAAGACCACATCCTTTTCGTGAAATTTTCCATAACCAAATTGCAAAGTGGCTGCCCTACGTTCTCGATAGCTTCACGAAGTCCACCTTTAATGTCTTGATTTGACGCTGGGCTATTGGCATAGACCTTTTCTTTCACGTGCTCCAAAGAAAGAAGTCACAATGTGTTAAATCACAAGATATTGGGGGCCAATTGTGATCACCTCTTCGAGAGATAACACGGTCCGGAAACTTTCCCCGTAAATGATTAATGGTTTCGCTGCTTGTGTGGCACGTAGTCTTGTTGGAAGCAAACGTTGTCCAGATCAATACCATCCAATTTCGGCCAAAAAAATCATTAATCATCTCTCGATAGCGCAATCCATTCACCGTAACTGTTGCTCCAGCCTCATTTTCGAAAAAGTAAGGTCCAATGAACCTGCCGGACCATAAAGTACACCAAACGGTCACACGTTGAGGATAGAGAGGCTTTTCAACAATAACTCTTGGGTTTTTCGAGCCCGAACTGCGACAATTTTGCTTGTTGACGAAACCACAGAGGTGGAAATGGGCCTCATCACTCAAGATGATTTTTTGATGGAATTCCGGATCATTTTCATGCATTTCAAGGACCCAATCAGCAAAGACACGACATTGTTGATGATTGACCGGCCTGAGTTCTTGTGTTAACTGAACTTTATAAGCCTTAAGACCTAATCTTTATGCAAAATAAGGTGAAATTACGTTTGTGAAATGCCTAATCCCAAACAACGACAAGGAATGGACAAACCTGGGTTTCTTTCAACGCTTTCGGCTACAGCAGCAATATTCTCGGCTGTTCTTGAGTGACGTGCACGGGTTTTATTCTTCACATCACTAAGTTGTCCCCACAGCTCGAATTTTTCCACCAATTACTGTATTGCGGTACGACAAGGTGCTTCACGACGACCCAAAAATGTTCGAGTTTCACGAACCGTCTGTGCCAAATTTCGACCATTTTTGTAGTGAGTTTCAATAATTTCAATGCGTTGTTGAAGCATGTATCGTTCCAATTTTATGAATGACGTAGTGTTTACTGGTCAAATGTCAAGAAATGACAGCTTCAAAAATGACATCTACCGAAATAGCGGGCTATTCAAAATAACACCTCTTATTGGAAAGCCCTTGATAAAACCAGTCGGGCAGACAGACCTACGTTCATGTGAGCAGGGTTTTGTTCTCAGACTATGATATGAATTCACCAATAATCAAGAACCTGAAGAAATCCTGCAATGACATGCACATGAATATTCGGTTTCAAAGAACAACCAATGTTACTTCATTTTAAGCAGCCGCCATTTTGTTGTAGTACTACTAATATAACTGATTGAATGAGATCTCAAAGATATTTGTAGTTTCCTATAATCAGAAGTCTTTGAGAACATTCAATCAAAACTTAAGTTTCTGGTTCTATGGAAGCCCATATAGTAGAAAAATCATATGTAGTTGTTTAAGTTGGATACATTTTAAACGGCTTCAACTTCTACACATATAAATCGATTTGTATGAAACTTACAAGTTATAGAATAAAACTAGCGGGATACCAAAATTCGTTGAATTTAAGGGTACCCTTGCGATATTATTAAGGAAAATGTAAAACTCATAGAACATGCTATTTTTACCGAAATTGAGTGAATTTGAACTGCAAAGTATTTGTCATTATTGTGAATCAGGCGTTCAAAGTTTACTTAGGTAAGAAAACTAGGACGAAAAGAGAACCCTATGGAAATCTTAGAAGAGTAGCGAATAAGATAATTAGAACTAAGAAAATTCTTTGACGATCAATTGAGAAGCATAGATGTAAGTCTAGCGAGCAACAACACAAGACAAGCATTCAAGTTAGCGAAAAACATGAAACGTGTTTATCAGCCCAAAACCACGCTCTGCCGAGATGGCATGGGCAATATCATCGCTGATGAAACAAAGATTAAGGAAAGATGGATATCATATTTCAAGAACCTCCTTAATCCTCCGCACAGCTCCAGAGTATCCAAGCCTATCGATGTCTGTTGACAGCTTCCATTGGCCCTACCATCTCTGGATGAAGTGTGTTCCATCATCAAAGCCCAAAAGGATAATGAAGCGCTGAACATCGATGATATTCCAGTGGAGCTCATCAAATATGGTGGCAACAGTGTGCATAAAGCTATTCACAAAGTCATCCAGCACATTTGGAAAGAAGACCATATTTCAAAAGTGTGGAGAAAATCAATTATATTCCCTATCCACATAAAAAGTGACAAGTTACCATGCGAAAATTATAGAGACATATCACTACTCTGTACGGATACAAAATATTTTCAAAAATTTTACAAAATGAAATCGGATTATCTGCCAACAGTATTATTAGGGAGTACCAAGGTGGTTTTAGAGCGAGTAGATCGACAATGGGCCAATTGTTCACATTCAAGCAGGTACTTGGAAAATGCTGGGGGTTCAAGATAGACGTACACCAAATTTCCGTTGACTTTAAGCAAGCATGTGACAGTAATGATCGTAACGTACTGTACCAGATAATGCTTGGTTTTGGCATCCCAGTCAAATAAGTCCGTGTTTCCAAAATGACAATGACATCGACGACGTTTGCATCAAGAACCAACTCATCAGCGTCTTTGACACAAATATTGGACTAAAACAGAGAGATAGGCTGGTCCCATCCCTATTAAATTTGGCTCTGGACTACGTTATATGGAAGCTGCTTGTCGATACACGAGGTATATTACTACATAAGTCAAGCCAAGTAGGAGCCTATGCAGACAACATCAATATTATGTCACGGTCATTAGCAAATACCAAAGAACTCTTCCCAAAACTCGAAAGCGAAGCAAAACAAGTAGGGCTTCAGTCAAGAAAAAAATACCTTAAATGCACAAAAAAAATAAAAACATTTGGCGAATACATTATCGAACTGCCCACATGTTCGCCAAGTGTTTGCTTATTAGTTTATTTAGCATCAAAATAATGGGAACCAGTAAAGAAAGTGAGGAAATATGCGGAAGAACACAGCTCACAAATAAAATATTTTGTTCAGCTTTGATGATCTTCAAGACCAGCTGCATACACAGGAAAACAAAGCTCCAAATATGCAAATCTGTGAGAAGACCTTTGTTATGCTAAAGTCAGAGTCAAAGTCAAAAGCGCTTTATTCAATACTAATCGTTATAAATTTTAAAAGAATATAAAGTAAATTCCAATCAATAACAATACAAAAATTTAATGGCTCTCTAAATTTATACGTTATAAGTTGAACCCATTTCAACTATATCAAATTCAGATTAATTAAGATTATTACATATATAATGAATTGATTTGAAAAGGGAAAAACAACCAACCATCCCTCCGTATTATGCAACGTCTGTGAAAGCATCCGCAAATATATTGAACACCTTTGAGCGATAGGTCCTGAAGTGAATAATCGGAGCGATACTTGAAGGGGACCAATAGCGAATACGATGCAGCGAATTGAAGGGGACCAATAGCAAATTCGATACAACCATGAGCAGTATAACTTTTGACGAACTGAAGGTCTAAACTTTTGTAAAACAGCGGAAGCTGTGATGAGCTGGATACATGAATCGTATAGACGAACCACGGATACCCAAGAAGCTATTCGTTGGGAGAACTGAAGGCTGGAGACCAGTGAGGAAACCGAGGAAATACTGGTCTTACTCAGTCGACGAAGACAGTTGATGACTACTGTGATTCCGAAATTCGTGGACGTGGTCAATGGCCTGAAGCAGATAGAGGCGCTTTTTGCAGGAAGCAAAGGCCCAAGAGGGGCTGTAGTGCTACGAAGAAGATAAAGATGCATCCGTTACTTACACACTATTCTGAATCAAAATACAATGAACTCTACGCATATGAAAATTTAAAAATGCTTGTGAATGATAATTTAAGGAACAAACAGGACATTTGCAACTACTATTACTGCCACGTTTCGCTTGTAAAAGGGTATTTTGATTTTGTTGTTTCATTAGTATTGATGGAGCCGGTGTTGCGTAACAGCATGGCCATTGTAAAAAACGTTCATGCTTCGATGGACAAACGGCTGATTGATGACAAAAAAAATTGAGTCATAAGCCATGTTTTACGCGGTGTAATGCAGGCAAAGAACTTAATCTCAAACCTTTCCATTGATTTCTTGTCCGTTTGCTTGAATTTTTTTTCGGATTTAAAATATCAGGTTACGTGTTTTGTCCTTTCACGGTGCTTATCTTATTAAAGATATCAAATTCCTTTACTGAAAATTTTCGTTTACTCTGTCATGGTGTATTTACAAGTGATTATTTACTGGAGTCCTGTAAACGCTGGGGAGTCTTCCATATCCGATGCAAAGACCAATTTGTCAAATTGGTAGAAAACGATTACTGCCTATCGTTCCACGTTTGCTCGAGGTTGAGAACCCTCAGCGTTTGTCTATCATGCTTCTTGAAGATGCATTGTTTCTTGAGTTTCCTCTCAATAAAATTCAAAAATATTTTGTATTTTTAGGGCTTCAATCACAAAAATTATCACTTCAATACGTTGTGGTAAGAGGTGGAACAAATTTGAATAAGTCGATACCAAGTGCGATTGAATTGTGTTACTCTGTATTTTTCTTTTTTTTACCATACACAAGCTTTATGCACATGTTAATGTAAATCGAAAACAGATAAATTATTGCCGCAACAACGTTAATTTCTTCAGGTTTTTTCCACGAAAATTCAAAGAATTTCCACATAGCCGCTAATATTGATCTTCGGTAAGGAAACTCAAAAATCACCAGAAATCAAAAAAGCAACATCTCTCCCCGGCTCAGATTGACCAAAAAGCCAAAAATGCCCAGTTTAACGCAAGATAGAACATTATTCAATCCGAAAGCGCTAAAACTTGTCTCGTTTGTTGCTTGAGCCCGACTCTTTTAAATTGCGGTGATCTTTGCACTTTAGATTCCTCTTTTCACACCTTCAAGCAAGGAACACAATGACAATCTATATTAATCGCATATAATCATGGACGACACACAGGCACCAAAGGCGATTCGAGTTTCCTGAATTTGAATCAAACTGCCGTAAAAACTTCAATTTTACCACGCAAAATTCAATCACGAGTTGTATTTTTCAAAGCTACGCTAAAAATTTTATATTTTTTATTTAGTTTTCAATGATTTGGTCGAAATATTATACACTTATTTGTATTCCGACTCCGAATTTTACCAACGAAGTAAATTGCACACGAGTGTAGCTAACAAACAGCGGCGACCTTTCCGCTCGATGTTCAGACTGAGAATCCCGCTTGATTTCTATCCCGCTTGACTCGACGAGCCTTTGCATGGTGGTAATGGGAGATACTTGTTGCAAAAATCTAGCAATTACTTCACTAGATTGTCGCAATGGGGTCGCCATTATTGATTTTTATATGTTATTTTTTCTTTGGAAAAACTTTTTATTAATAATGGTAGTGTTGGGGTTTATTGCGGGTTGGTAATAACAATGTTAATAAGTTGCGTATCAAATTATTCCGCACTTATTGCATTGTTATTTTTATGAGTATTTTCTTCGTAAAGGTGCCTCGAGTAGTTTGCCTAGGCGGGCTGTCCGATTACTTCATCTTGCATGTTATGCCGGAACTAGTTGATAGGCATGTTCATAACGAAAATCAGAGTGCACTACTGTAATACAGGGTTTTCCAATAAGAGGTGTTATTTTGATATTACAAGAAAAATGCCAGTTTTTAATATAAATGATCAAATGTTTATTTTATTATAAAGAAAAAGGTATACCGTTAATAGTGCCAAATAACATCAGATAAATGACTACCACGACCACGCTTACAGGACCATATCCTTTTCATGAAATTTTCCATAGCCAAATCGCAAAGTAGCTGCCCTATGTCCTCGATAGCCCCACGAATTTCATTCTTGATGCCTTGAATCGCCGTTGGGCTGTTGGCGTAGACCTTTTCTTTTACGTGGCCCCAAAGGAAGAAGTCGCAAGGCGTTTAATCTCAAAATCTAGGTGGCCAATTGTGATCACCTCTTCGAGAGATAACACGGTCCGAAAACTTTTCCCGTAAAAGATCAACGGTTTCGTTGCTTGTGTGGCACGTAGCACGGTCTTGTTGAAAATAAACGTTGTCCAAATCAAAACCATCCAATTCCGGCCACAAAAATCAGTAATCTTCTCTCGGTGGCGCAATCCATTCACCGTAACTGTTGCTTCAGCGTCATTTTCGAAAAACTAAGGTTCAATGACTCCGCCGGACCATAAACCGCACCAAACAGTCACACGTTGAGGATAGAGAGGCTTTTAAACAATAACTGTTGGGTTTTCCGAGCCCCAAATGCGACAATTTTGCTTGTTGACGAAGCCACTGTGGTGGGAATAGGCCTCATCACTCAAGATGATTTTTCGATGAAATCCCGAATCATTTTCATGCATTTCAAGGACCCAACCAGCAAAGACACGACATTGTTGATGATCGACCGGCTTGAGTTCTTGTATTAAATGAACTTTATAAGCTTTGAGACCCAAATCTTTATGCGAAATACGGTGTAATTACGTTTGTGGAATGCCTAATTCCAAACAACGACGAGGAATAGACAAACCTAGGTTTTCTTCAACACTTTCGGCTACAGCAGCAATATTCTCGGCTGTTCTTGAGTGACGTGCACGGGTTTTATTCTTCACATTACTAAGCTGCCCCAACAGCTCAAATTTTTCCACCGATTACTGTATTGCGGTCCGACAAGATGCGTCACGACGACCCAAAAATGTTCGAGTTTTACGAACCGTCTCAGCCAAATTTTCACCATTCTTATAGTGAATTTTAATAATTTCAATACATTGTTGAAGCATGTAACGTTCCATTTACATTAATGGTGCAGTGTTTACTTGTCAAATGTGAAAAATGACAGCTTCAAAAGTGACATCAACCGAAATAGTGGGCTATTCTAAATAACACCTCTTATTTGAAAACCATTAAGCTATAATCTGGTGGAAATAAATTATAATCGCCAAAATAAAACTTTGATCTTTACCTCAAGTAGTGCAGCAAATTTCAGATGTATGCCAGCTATCGGTAAGTACTACGTCAAGATGGCAAGGTTACCTTAACGATGTTTGCCAATTAATTCTTCGGTTTCTCGGGTAGGGTTCACAGTGCCCATGCTTGGTTTTGTATCATATTATTAAAGCAGATTAATTCTAGTTGAAGCAGAGTAGCTTAGATATGGGCATTGCGACGGAACGGAAAACGAGAACACAATGAGTTCTGTTATTCTTTGTAGCCGGAATTTTTTCTCTGGTTTGGATGATTGCATATGAAAGTGTGCTATGGAGAATTCGAACGTGTTTTAAATCGGACAATTTTGATGGTAGCTGGAAAATGTAGTTGTGTGACAGTTCTATCTACGGTACGACCCACGCCTGAATTCCTTTCCCAAATAGCTGGCCGACCAGCAGTCACCAACGGAGTGGAATGTCGAGTATCCGAATCTGTTGAACTTAAGGGTACGATTCTTTAGTAAGTCTCAAGACATCATGTTCAAGTCGTTGAAAGGTTGATTTGGATTCTCTTGATACATCAGGGACATACAATCGGGGGTAAAAGCCATCACAATTTCCATAGTACTTTTTGGTGCTTTTATATCTTACCGGTATTAAAATCAAGTCCGAATCCTTAAAGATTTTAATCATTTTTCTAATTATATACTCACAAAAGTATTTCAAAATTAAGAAGACATCAAATTTAAAACGGTATACGCGTTTGTCTGCAATCAACATATTTCTTCAGAAACGCAAAAATAATTGGCTCTTCGTTCGCGCGTACGGACGTGTTTTTTCATTGCTCCGAGTGAATTTGTTGCTATTTCGATAATTTCAAGTTTAATTAAACCCTATCGCATGTTTTCTTGAACTTGTGCTGATAAGAGTTTATTCAATGAATACGATGAAATAATCGTTGAAAACAAACATATCAAACTTGAAAAAATATGTGATATGATAACTGGTGACAAACAAAGTGCTAATGTGGGCAAAATATTTAGTGGTACACGATGTTTTAAATTTTAAAATAGATTATGAAATAACAGTAAATGAAAAGTGCAAGTCCAACAAACAAATACCAAGTAATAAATTGACCTTGACCACATGTGAATGCTAGCATAATTACATTGCCCAGTGATACAATAAATTCTAGTGAGCCATTTCTTGACCTACTTACAAAGTGCAAGAAGAATAAACAAATAAACAAATATAGTGACATACATAGTGGTGACTAACAAATAGGTTTATGTTTGCAAAATAATAATAACTGATAATTATAATTTAAATTCAAAATAAAGTAATTACTTCAAATGTTAGTCCAGTGAAAAAATAACAACAATTAAACAATTAATCAATTTACCTTGGCCGCTAAACATAAATTAAGTAGCGTTCTATGTGTTAGATCTTTAAGAATTCCAATCGTTGATTACAACCATGAAGTGACTGCAAAACTTTTATAAACTTTTAAACATTTTTAGAACCTTGCAAACCAATCTTGCTCATAATGAATGTTAAGTGTAGCTTACTGAACTGTATCGCCTTTGATAATACATTCAAGTTTGTGACGTGCAAGGCCTTTTGCAACAGAAAACTTCACGGAACTTGCATGGATGCCCCGAGGGACTGGCACCACCCATATATGGATATGCACTTTATTTGTCCCGATTGTCAAGGTTTGGAAAACACTTTAACTAACATGTATGATAAGTTGATCAGCAGTATCGAAGATTTAAATGATGAAAAAAATCAGCTTATCTCACGGCAGCATTCTCAGACGAGAGCTAACGATGAGAGTTTTGTGGAGATGGCGAGCAACTTTGACGAATTAGCTGCCAAACTGTCTGATAGCAACAAAAAAGTGTATAAAGCACTACAATTATAGGGGAAGCAGAAAGTGCCAATAAAACAGACAGTTACTCATATCCAACCATCGCAAAATAATGAAACTTTTAAGAAGTCATCATTGTTTGAAAGTAACGTCTCGAGCGCCCTGCAAAATCTTAGTGAATAACTTCAAAAAGTATATTCACAGCCTAACAAATCAAGCGACCGAGAGGAATTTGCTCATATTCTCACCAGATTGAGCAGGCTCAAGGAGATGTGACCCAGTATTCTGAACCAGCAACATAAAACTTCATGGGCTCCCCAGACATTGTGCTCAACGGGAACACAACATGCCAATTCAATATCATCACCTGATCCAACTCCTAACTATATCTACAAGCTTGGAACCTTCTGGACAGAAGACGAACGGGAGGATCGCATCAAAAGATTACAAAAGTCAATAATTAATCCTAGCCCATCTCTGGTAAAAATCGCAGATGCAGCGTACAGCATCTTCTTTACGTAGGGGAAAAATTTGAATGCAACCGCGGTTAGAAAAAATATTGAAAACATACTCCACATCAATAGCTGCAAGGTTGAAGAACTATCTCCTCAGAACACTCGAAGGAAAAGCTTCAAAGTGTTCATTCCGTCACAGTATTCTTGGCTCTTCACAAACTACAGAAAAAAGAACGGCAACTACATGTGAAACGGTATGAGTTTTAAATTATGGAAGGAGCGTAATGGAGTCACAGAATCCAAGGCCAGCTGTGACAAAAGTAATTATAAGAAAGTATGTATTCCTAACTCCATAACTAACACTTCAATTTAATCCAACATCTCTTATAACGCACCTCCATCCTTACCTCCTCCTATTTTATTGAATAGTAATTCGTTAAATGAGCGAGAAGTCAACACCACTAAGGAGATTTGTGGCCAACCACGAAAAATTTCAGGAAAAGAGCGATCGAGTGTCGATGAGATGACTAAAGATTCGTCCTCGATACCTGAAACATCCATCTCAACAACTAGGTACAGTAATTTCGTGCGTGGTGAAGACCAAATACCACCAGGTACGAGCTCATCCGGACTGCCAACTTTATCAACCACTTCAAACAAGAGCAAATCATTTCTAGATCCACTCTTGCCACCCACTGTTAAGGCCACTTTTGTCTCGAGTAACGATCTGGAGAAAATGTACCTTATTTCAAGGCTCAGAGAGCACAAAATTTATGAATGTGTTCACTTTTAACTCTCCTACATGCATAAAGCACCGGAAACAACCTGTATTGAACGTAAAACGAGGACTAGTCTCAACATCATTATTCACAGAGAAGGCCTTCCGGTTGACCTCGACGCCCTTCGGAACTTATATTTTTGCTATCATTAAGAGTTGGGTGTGACCATAGACCAGGTGAAAAAAGATCTTGGAACCTTTGCTTCCTTTGTTAGTTCCAGTTATATCTCTTCACTACAAAGGACAAGAGAAAACCAACACAAATTTTTTCGTCTCCTTTCATAAGTCTATTCAACATAGTCTTAAACTGTTTTACACAACTGTAGTGGTATCCATAATAAACTGCCCCAACTGTTTCTCGACGCAAAATCTTGCCATTTTAATATACTTACCCTGACCGAAACATGGTTAAATGACTCTCACGAAAATAAGGAGATTCTGGACAATAATTGGTCCATTTACAGAGACGACAGAGATTTCCTTATTACTGAACAAAGACGCGGAGGTGGTGTATTGATTGCTGTACTTAACTCTCTCCTTATTTAGCCCATCAAGACGCTATCAAATTCATTATTCCAGCATAAAATAGTGCTAATAAAGCTGCAAAAATTTTCTGTATTTATTGGCGTATTGAATGTCCCTCCAAAATCATGCTTACCTCCAGAATCTGTCGAAATTATCTATAATGCTGTATGTGATATCATAGCTGGAATTACTGCCGGAATTAATGAAGAAGACAGAGTCATTATAACTGGTGACTTTAATCGGCCAAACATTAAATTCGTAACCGATGAACTTGGTAATCTTCTTCCCGTCAATCTTCAAGACAGTAATGACTTTAACTTAGTGAGCACCCTATATCGCAATGATTTGCAGCAAACCGCTCCTATCCCCAACCAAAACGGAAATTGGTTAGACCTCATTTTCACAAATGCACACGACGAAGTAGTGGTCAATCCAACTGATGAGAGCGAGCAACTGTTTTCCAACACAATTCATCACTCCGCCTTTTCTGTTGAACTTTCCACTCCTGATTCAGTAAACCCTATTTCTTATAATAATAAGATTGTATATGACTTTCGTAATGGCGATTATAACGATATTAACAGCCTTCTATCAACTTTCAACTGGACTGGTACTTTGTCAACATTAGACTTGGATCAAGCCTTATCCACCTTTTATCAAATCATTCTTGACGCTGTTGATTCATTTGTACTTAAAATTAAGAAAAAAGACAAGGTTTCTGAACCGTGGCTGGGAAGTGGCCTCAGGCGTTGACAAAACCAACGAAACAAGCTATATAAAATATTAAACAAGTTGGGTAGACAGACCTATGCTCATGTCAGAAGGGTTTTGTACTCAATTTACAAAATGCAGTAACCAGCAACGAATAAAACCAAGAAACATGTCAACGACGATTTTATTGGAGAAAATGTGCAATTTTAGGATCATACTATTATTAACAAAATTGAACGAATATTGACTTCTGTGGTGTTTGTTATAGTTATACCCATAAATATCTCCTTTGATAATTTTTTCAGCTTTTTTAGATCACGGGTGTCAATGCGCGAGGGAGGAAACACATTATTCATGTATTCCCCCCCTGTGCTCCCACTGAAGCAAAAACTGTCAGTTTAAGAATTCTTTTTGAAAAGCTCTCATAGATACTCATATCGGCTACCTTTCATGAAATTTATTTTCAGGGGCCACGCCTCTGTACTGTAATCATCGATTCATGGCCGGTTTTTTCGAATCCTAGAATGGTTACAAAGCCCTTTTGCTAGGAGTTCTCTCCTGCCTCTTCACTTGTTTCAATTGTATATACTCATCTTCATGATACCTATCACTCCTGAAATGTTCATGCAAATTCTAGCAAAGCTGTAGTGTCTAAGTCGGTAAAAAGCGCATATGGTTCCAAAGCCATATGTCTCCATAGTAATACAGGGCATATTGCTCCATAGTAATACAGGAAAACTCAAATCGCTATAGCTTCGGTAAATACTATTCGATCTTTATGAAACTTTCAGAAATGATCAATCTAATAAAAAGTCATCTGTTTGCTAAATTTTATTGAGTTTAAAGGTACCGTTTAGATTTTATTCAAGAAAACAGAAAATCGATAAATCATACTATTACTAACAAAGTTGAGTGAATTTTGACTTCTCATGTATTTGTTGTTGTTGTACTCATTAAGGCCTACATTCATGATTTTTTCAGATTTTTCGGATGGAAGGTGTCCAATCACGAGGGGGGGTACGCGAAAAGTTCGTACATTTCCCCTTCCCCTGCTCCCCTCGTTACTTATAGGGCAATTTTAAGCCTTGTTTTGAAAAGATCCTATTGAGACCTTTCTAATGACACCTTACTAGACTACCAATGGTGAAATTTTTTTTTGAGGGGTCACCTCCCTGTATGGGGAGACTCCCCTTAAACCCCTTTGAAAAATTTTTCCACCCTTAAACTTTCAAGAGGTCACCACTTCTGACCTTTCTACAAAGTTTCATGGCTGTAGCCTCTATAGTTTCGGAGAAAAACTGCTGTGACATACAGACGGACGGACGGACGGACGGACAGACGGACACAGGTCGTGATTGCAATAGGGTTTTGTATTTTAGTACAAAACCCTAAAAATGATAACAGCGTTGGCGAAGAGTTTAAGAGAAAATATGACGAGCTCACTAATGAGTTTAAAATTAAATCTCAAGAAGCATATAAATCCTACATAAATGTTGTAGGTGAAGAAATCACTCGGAATCCTAGAAAGTTTTTCGAATTCGTCAACGTAAAACGTAAGATACATGGTTACCCTTCAGCAATGAAATACAATGATTCTATCTCTTCTTCTCCACAGCAAATGTCTGATTTTTTTGCTGATTTTTCCATGGAATCTACTGCGATCCTGGAAACTCTCAAAACCTTCCGTCCTCTGAAATAGCACCAAGAGCACAGATCGATAGTATTACGATATCTGAAGAGGAAATTCGTCAAGCCATCAAAGCTCTTGATTTGAACAAAGGACCTGGCCCCGATCTCATTCCCTCGTTTTTTGGCCATCTGTAAAGATAATTTGTCCCTCCCTCTTTTCCTCATTTTTAATAAACCGCTTTTGAGCGGTGTTTTCCCCTCACATTGGAAACCATCTTATATAATACCAATCCATAAAAAAGGCGAAAAGCGGTCTGTTGAAAATTATAGGGGAATCGCTACGTTATCTTCCATACCGAAGCTTTTTGAAAAGATTGTATGCGATCAAATTTCACCTCTTATTGAACCTTATCTCAACGACGAGCAACATGGTTTCCGGAAAAGCAGATCTACTACCACCAACATTGTCGTGTACGTTAGACATTCTATGTGCGATGGAAAAAGGTAAACAAATCGACGCCATATACACCGATTTCAGCAAGGCGTTTGACCGCTCGAATCATGAAATATTGATAAAAAAAACTGCATAGTTTTGGAATCACTGGCCCACCGCTTAACTGGATTCAGTCATATTTGAAAAACCGCATCCAATATGTCAAGTTCCAAGGTCGCTTATCGAAGAAAACTAATGTCCTCTCTGGGGTTCCTCAGGGTAGTCATCTGGGTCCATTACTTTTCAATATCTTCATATCTGACCTTTCAGCGGCACTATCCGATAACCCTCACCTTTTTTATGCCGATGATCTGAAGGTATATCACATTATAAAATCGCATATTGACGCTTCCTTTCTTCAATCCAAAGTAAATATTTTGCTCCAATGGTGCAACGATAATCAACTTGCACTCAATTTGGAAAAATGCTATGTCATAAGTTTTTCCAGAAAAAAAAATCATCCTTAACGATCATCAAATCAAAAGCACGAGTTTGAGCAGAGTTGAGAGCATAGTAGATCTAGGCGTAATCTTAGACACACAGCTTCGGTTCAATCTTCAACATGACGAAGCCCTCTCTAAAGCTAATAAGATGCTAGGTTTCATCAAAAGAAGAGCCAAAGAATTTGAGAATATTTGGGCAACAAGATCGCTATACACTTGTTCATTTGTTCGTCCCATTCTTGAATACGCTTGTTTGATCTGGGACCCAATTTGCAACCTTCATAAAACTAGATTCGAGTCGGTACAAAAATAATTTTTACTCTTTGCCCTAAGGACCCTCTATGACCCCAGAGATTTCCATAGCCTTCCATCCTACGATAGCCGATTCCAAATATTGAATAAGGCATCACTAGCTTCTAGGCGAACTGCGTTGTCCTCATGCCTAATTTTGATGTGCTTAGGGGTAATATTAACGTGAAATTTATTTCCGAGAAGGCACGGCTGAATAACCCTTCTAGAGTTACCAGAAATTCTCCTATGCTCACCACAAGAACACATCGGACCATATATGCGGAAAACGCGCCAATAAATAGATATTGTAAAGCATTTGACAAATTCAGCAATCATTATTCCCCAACCATTTCCAAGTCCCTTTTCAAGTCCATTATTACACAATCCTGCTCTTCCCGGATACAGTAGATCACTAAGTAACCTAATGTATAAATTGTAATATCTTTGTGTTTTGTTCAATGATGCCTTGTTTGGGAATAAATAAATAAATAAATAAATTCTGACTGTTTCTTTAGAAATTTTTATTTGGCAAAATATAAATGATAGAAACGTGTTTCATACAAATTTCCCAGGATTCATTCTTTAACAATTATTTTATACAAAAATTTAAGATATTAAAATGCATAATAATAAAAGAATCACCAATTGGAAGAAGGGAATAACCGGCAAAAAAAAGAGATATTGTGACTTTTTTTTTCTTTATATGAAAGCCCACCAAAACAACAGAAAAAGGGAACAAGTATCGAGGTCTCTCTGTCTTCTGTGGGCTGTGCATTTTCTTACCAACTGGAAGAAGGGAATATGTACTGCAGATATTCCTTTGTTCCGAAGGCTTTACTGACTAAAAGTGACAGTCAGTTGTTTATTGGATGTTGTCACGTGTTAGTCAGTTTGTGTTATTCTTTTTAGTTTTTAATCAGTTGTTTATTTATTCTTGTGACTGTTTTTCTATTAAAAAAGTATTTATTCTGAAAAAATGCAAGAGGGAAATAATGAGGATGTAGTAAGAGCAAAAAAATGAAAAGGCGTAACAAAAAGTCATTTGTATAAGAAAGAAGCAATGAAAATAGCAAGGCTTTCTGGAAAGGAGTTCATTAACACTTCAGGCTGTTGAATTACATCAAAATTTACAGTTGGACCTGACTGTTTGTAAATAGATAGCACTGATTTTTTTATATAACGTACCTACCTAATTAATAAAATGTTGAAATGTTTTATTTTTCATGATTCATTATTTTTTGTAGGTGTGGAAATTATTGTACTGCAAAGTTTACTTGCGAAGAAAAACTGATAGTTCTGAATGATTTGTACAATGGAAGTCCAAAAAATGAGCAAGACGTTTTTATAATGGGATTGATTGAACGGATTGAAGTGGCAACAAGAACGAAAAAAATAATAATAATATTGTAGACGGCGTTCCTGAAGTGCCTCAACCCACAGTAAACAAACGAAATAACACATTTCGTTATTTTGCCAGAAAAGGTAATCAAAGAATACCAGTTTGTAAAAAAGCTTTTATGAGCTTGTACTATATTAAAAATAAAGCTCTTTTTCGATTGTCATCATTACTTTCATGCGGAGTAACTTCACCAAAAGATATGAGGGGGAAGCATTCCAATCTGGCTAATGCACTCCCTGTTGATGCAGTTGCATGTATTAGTGCTCACATCGGATCATTTCCTTTAAAACTTCGCATTATGCAAGTAAAGAACTAAAATACCTCGCTGCCGACTTGTGCAGAGCAAAAGCGTATGAACTTTTTCTTGCATTACATCCCGATTTAGCAAATGTTGTCTCCTATGAATATTACAGAAAACACTTTAATGAAAACTACGCATATCGGTTTGGTAGACCGCAGGTTGATGTTTGTTCGTTATGTGAAGAGCTTTCTGTTAAAATCAAGTCTACCACTCTCAACAAAACTGCAAAGCGGGTTGCAGTTGCTGAAAAGTTAGTTCACAAACGGCGTGCAAAAAAGTTTTACTTAAAGCAACAAGAAGTCAAAAAGTTGTGTGAAAACAGAAATGACGTGGCTGCAATCGCTTTTGATTATATGCAAAATCTACCACTCCCTTTACTGCCAGTTCAGGAAATTTTTTATCTCAGAAAAATATGGATGTACGTTTTTTGTATCCACAATTTGGGAGAAAACCCGGCTAAATTTTATACCTACCACGAAGGACAAGCTAAAAGGGGCCCGAATGAAGTATGCACATTTTTGAACATGCACATTCAACAGCTTAATCCAGAAATTCGTGAACTTTATGTATTCAGCGACGCCTGTGGTGGGCAAATGAGAAATCACACGGTCACCAGATTTTTTCTTAACCAAACCATTACAGGACGCTTCCAGAAAGTTCATAAGTTTTTCCCCGTTAGTGGTCACTCATTTTTAGACTGTGATCGTAATTTTGGTTCAGTTAAAAGGCAATGGAGAAGAATGGATAGGATTTATGAACCTAGAGAATACAATGAGATGATCGAAAAGGCTAGAAAAAACGGCATTTTTAGTGTACGTGAAGTTACAGGAGCGGACATTGTAAACTTCAAGGAGTAGTGGCCAACTTATTTCAAAAAGACCACGAAGGCTTGTGGCGGACGAAATGGGCCAGCATTTTCCTTATCTAAATATAGGCACTTGACCTTTTCTTCTAGCCGGCCAGAAGATGTGATTTGCTCGGAGTTTATAGATGGGGTGGTGAAAAACAAAATCGAAATCTGGGTACCCCACCCTTCCCAACAGCAAAAGCATACAACAACAATCGTGTACCTTATAAATGAAAAAAAAGTTAACGATGTGAGAAAGATACGCCAACATATCCCACACAAAAAAATCAAATTTTATGATTCCATCATTGCATGGGATGTATGTGCCACAGCCAATAGCGATGAGGGAGAAGACTAATGAAAAAAGTAATAAAAATGCCTTATATTTTTACTTAAGATTCTGTTTTTTTAAATATTTTACCTGAAAAATGTCATTAAAACTTTTTATTAACAGCTGATTGCTTTTTTTAAACAAAATTTCCCAATTTTTTTTATCAATTTGAAGAACGGAACATAATTTCGAATTTCAAAATTTTATGAGGGGGGTAACCATAAACATAGGAAAAAAATAAGGGTGGAAAATTTTCAGGGAGAATTGCCTTGCGTTTTGGTATGACTAACGATGAGCAAAAAGGTAAGGAAAACTAAATAGCAAGTTTTTTTTTTTAATTTCCCAAAGTTTTACTTTCCTGGACTTATTCCCTTCGTCCAATTGGTGATTCAATTCCTTTCAACAATATTTCAACCTTTTCAATCAAAAACTTATCAAAAATACATCTTTGCATGAGAGATTAGTTTTAATTTGAAAACTTTAGATATCCATGATTCAAACCATTTGCTATCCTGACCACATAAAATTCATTTTCCCACAGCATTCCCGAATATATACGAAACCGACCGACTCGAAAATTCATCCCGAATTCACTTCAAACTTTCAGGCAACAAACGCATGCCGCCACAGTTTGCAGTTCTTCGAAATCCTTCTTAAAAGAGTCCTGTAATGTCTCGACGGACGTTTCCGTCCTGAGTCGTATCACGTCGTCCGTTAACGCATTGCATTCAGATACTTGTGGGTGGGATTCACCTTACGGCCTGTATATCCTGTCGCCTCCCATCCAGCTGCTCAAGCCGGCACTAGTTTCGTGCTCGCGTAGAATGTGCTCCATGGATCCAAGGGTGACCCTTCCCACTGTCGGAGCATTTTCGCACGTCAAGGATCGGATTCAGGCTCAGGTTCTGGATGAGTCCTCGAAAGCAATTGTAAACAGTCTTCAGTGGTTGCTATCAGTCGTATTCGAAACTCGGTCGGGAACGGGCTCAGTTTGTTCGCGCGGCAACTTTCGGCGGTTATTTTCGAAAATTACCATTTGCATAATACGTTGCAAGGAAGACTCAACTGAATGCAAGTGCTCTACGGAGGAATACTTTGTGGTGAATTTTAACAGAAATATAAAATGGCTTCTTGTGGACTGTATGCATTACTTCTTGGAGATGCTATTGGTAATCGTTGTCCTCTACACCTGCCTGCAGGATATGCTCGTAGCTGAATGCATTTGCAAGTAGCAATTCCTATAATGCATCGCGTAATGATTGTCTTGAAATTTTCATACACCAAGAAGTTAGAGTAGATTGAAAAGCAACGTCTATCCTGTCCTGACGACATATGTACATACATATCCAATAATGATTTCCATTCTTGCGGAGCGTGTAATTTTCTTTTAATAAATTTTAAAAACGCTTTTACCTTCGATAGTACAATCTCGAGGTGGAGTGGTTTAAGTGCAAGCAAGGTCTTAGTGCCTCTAATCTTACGCTCATAGATAATCAATTTTAATATTTGATCTAGAAAATCAGGTGCTCGTTACTCATCTTACATTTCGCGTCCTTCCTCAAAAACGTTGCTTCCTCTTGTGCTTCTGCTTCTCGATAGCGAACTCGCGTTGTTTGCATAAAGTTTGTAGGATGTCCGTACATTCCAGAGTACACGTCTACTAGTAGATACGAATATATTCGGGATAGTGTGGTGTATTGAGTGAACCTATCTTATCCTTTGGGGGCCTGAAGAATTTCCAATTAGTGTAAAGTGCATCCGATTCCAAAGTTTCAGTGCTCTCGAGCTGGGTAATATCCGCGCTGTGTTTTGACAGCGGAAGAGCTTGAAACAGTTGCTCGAGATTAAGGTTTACGTTTTGTATGCAAATCGCTTGCAAGTATCCGAAACGCTGCCTCAAGGCGACGATGCATTAGAAATTTACGAGATTAGTCTCAATCGTCTTGGTTGAGGGTAAGTATCTTTGAATAGCTAAAATAAGTTTTTGATTGCTCGAGTAGATGGTGGAATTAATGATGGAAGATACAATGAAAATATTACTTCCAGAGTACAGATGAAATATTATTTTCGGTCAAATAAAAAATTTAATTAATGCTAGGATCTGGAGTGTATTTAAATTAATATGTCGCAATTTTGGTAATTTTGCTGAGTTTTGGAAATATTTGTAAGACTAAGTTATTTTCTAGGGCCACAAAAAGAATACTTTACTTGTAAAAATGAAATTAGAAAATGCATTGATAATTTTTTAAATTAAATATTTAATATCAAATTCGATGTGCTTTTTGTATGGAGGGTTATAGTTTAGGTTGTAGCTCAAAACTTGTTCCAACTTCACTATTTTTCAATAAAAGTTGATCTTTACTAAAAGAAACAAAGAAAACAAACACGGATAAAGCTAAATCTGAAACTTAGCCTTATAAGGCTTAGATGAGAAATTTCACAGAAGAAGTGTGCCTTATAGAAGCTGCAAATATTTGATTGAACTTAATGAATACTCGTAAGCACATTGAATAAAGAGATGACTGAAAATTAAATTAACGTATGCTATGAATGAGTTTAGATTGCATCAGCAATTAAGTCTTCTTTTAGTTATAGGTAAAAGAAGTCTTGTGGATGTCTTTCAAATGTCAGATTTAATTCAAACATGTGCTACGAGAAAATCATTTGAATTGTTTTTTTTTTATAAATACCTATTTTCCTTACCACTTTCTCCATCACTCTTTCATCGTCGAACAACGCTCGTGCGATCTGCACTTCACATGTCGTTGATTCCTACGTGTGCCTCCCAAGCAATGGTAAAACATCGGTATAAGGGGCACACAAAATGCTGTGAAGTACTCCTTTCTTGCTAGTCCAGCTCAATTGGTGAACAGTTCTCAGAGATGAAAAAAATATAGTATAATACGACGCAGTAAAAAAAATTCTGAGTTTATAAAAACTAGCTGTTTTTATGTATCTCGACGCAAGGGTCTAAAGTGCCCTAAAATACCGCATTTTGAATCATCTGGACTTATCATTAATTTGAATTTATTAGATGTTGCTTAAGTCTTTTCTTAAAAACCAAAATGAGTTTGCGATTTTCACAGTTCTGGTGGAAGGTATTACAAAATCGTTCGCATTTCTTAAATTATATAGATTTATTTGTGATACTTTCATGAAAGGGTTTTGTTCCGCTTCACTGGATTTTAAGACATTTGAAAATAAACTCAGCTTTCTCCATAGTAATGATTTTACTGAAGGTGAATGCATTGGTCCGTTAATACATTTGTCTTGTTGAAGTGAGAATTAGAAGATTTAGCATATTTGTATACGCTTTAGTTAACATCCTGGATATAATATTAAGGTTTTGCTTTCACCAATGACACCGAACGACCACCGCATATTGTAGCTTTGTCAATACAAATGCATTGAATACAAGCTTCTATATATGTATTGGAAAATCTCCATATCTTCTCAACATTCCTATCATTGGTGATATTTATCTCCTCAAATGATTTATTTATTTATTTCGACCAACTTACAGACTAAAGTCCAATTACAAGATTGGTTCAAACAATATAAATGAAAAGTACAACATAATATATATACTAGGCTAGGTATTTAAAATTAAATTCTTAACTCTATGCTTATAAATTACACGGGCCAAACTCTATAGCATTGTGGTTTCTTGGCAGATGCAGCAGGGTCGAATTGTAAAATGTTTCCGTTCTTGCAAATGAAATTTGGTAAGATCCTTCATTTCTAGAGGATAATTAGATGTCCGCATTGTCAGTCACTCTCTTACATTTGTATGCAACTGATGATGGTGAAGCTTATATAGGAGGCATTCATCCAGAAAGTGTCTACGAGATGATAACGATGAGCGGTGCAGAAAAGAAAGTGTTTCTTCATAAGATTGGTACGGAACTTTAAATTTAAAGAGTAATATTCGGTTGAACTTTCATTGTACAGATTCCAGCAGGGAGTCTAAGTACTTATAATGCGGTGTCCAAATTTGGGAACAATACTCAAGGATAGGCCGAACACTTCTTATATAAAGATGAACTGGAGACAGGATATTTCCAAAGATGCAAGAGTGACGAAGAACAAATACGGAAACCCGAGAAGCACGTGACATGATGTCGAGGACGTGTTCTTTGAACTTGAGTCGCGGGTCTAAGATCACTCCTAAGTCTTTGAGCTTGGTCACTACAGATAGCGGCTCATTGTTTAGGCTATATGGAAATGAGATTGGGTTCGGTTTTAAAGAGAAAGTCACTTTATGACATTTTTGCATATTAAGGCAAAGAAAATTTGATTCACTCCAATTGTATAGGACGCTCAGGTCATTTTTGAGGAAAATGCAATCATCAATACATCTAATCACTTTAAAAACTTTAAGATCATCAGCATAGAGAAGACGTGGAGCATCTATTAAAGAGGGCAAGTCGTTAATGTATATTAGGAATAAAAGTGGCCTCGGGATGGATCCTTGAGGGACTCCAGTCTGTGGATAGAAGGAGTGAGATAACACTCCACAGAGACTTACTTAACATGAACGATTGTTTACACATGAGATAAGCCAAGAGAGTAAACAACCAGAAATATTATGTTGTGTTAGCTTTTTACACAGTACGAGGCACTTCCAGAAAGTAAGTGTACTGGTACACTCACAGTTGTAGGGAATACTTTTTCGACATGTTGGCAACACTGCCGCGTAGCCTGACCCCTCTCCTTCAAAACGAGACCGATCCAAGCTTAGTATGTTGAAAACTCTTGACGCAGTAGTATCTCTCGCGAAAAATGTCTATCGTATCTTCCGCAAAGTGCGAAATTTGCGCCGTCATTCGCTACCTCATTGCGAAGGGAAAAGCTCCGGTTGAAATTTATAATGAGGTGAAAACTGTTTACGATAATAAAGCTATGAATCGTACGAGTGTGTACAAGTGGCGTTGCGAGATTAAAAATGGCCGTACTTCCGTGCATGATGATGATCAGAGGAGCGGAAGACCTTCAATTGTGACTGACAAACTTATGGAAAAAATCGAGATTGCGGTTTGTGACGATCGCAGATTGACGTTAGATGAACTTTTTGCGATGTTTCCGCCAATCTCCAGATCCCTGATACACGAAACAATTACAGAAACTCTCGTATATCGGAAATTGTCTGCGAGGTGAGTCCCAAAACAGCTGACAGAACAGCACAAGTTGAATCGAGTGCAGAGCTCCAAAGAGTTTTTGGAACGCTGACGCTGAACCCTGACTTGGCCCCTTCAGATTTCCATCTCTTCACTTCCCTTAAGGTGCACATGGGTGGGAACAAGTTTTCAACGGACGAGGAGGTGGAGGGGGAGGTGGAGAAGTGGGCGCAAGAGCTGGCGGGTGACTTCTTCGAGGCAGGCATCAAAAAATTGATCCAGTGGCACTTGCATCGAGAGGGATGGTGACTTCTTCGAAAAATAACTTACATATGTACAAGTGTAACCAAGTTTGTTTTGTTTAAATAATTTTTTTTCGAGCCCTACATAAATTGAGTTCACTTAATTTCTGGACGTACCTCGTACCTATGATTTACTTTATCAAGCGCCTTGGCAAAATCAATAAAAACGACGTCAACCTTAAAGTGCTTATCAAGGGCTTCACCAACAATGTGAGTAAACTCAATTAGATTTTTAGTTGCCAACCAACCTGGAAGAAAGCGATGTTGAGCAGGAGATAGCGAGGAGTATATAAGTTTATAAATGTGATTATGAACAAAACGTTCTAGAATCTTCAGGAAACAAGATAGAAGTGAGATTGGACGGTAGTTGGAAACACTCAAAAGAGGACCAGATTTATGAATTGCGAAGATGTTGGCTGTCTTCCAGAAGCGAGGAAAAACTCCGGGGGACAAGCTGGCGTTAAAAATAAAACTCAGAGGAACACTTAATGAAGAGGACAGAGATTTTATGAACACATTTGGAATTCCGTCTGGTCCAGAACCAATGCTTGTGTCAAGAGTATTAATTATAGACTCGATATCTGCAGGGCTAACTGCAGGAGCACTATCAGCCAGAGAAATATGAAGAGAAAAATTTTAAGAAGAATCAGATGCTAAAGAGGAAGTTATAGTGGAGAAGAAGTCCACGAACAAGTTGGGAAAGGATTCCAGTGTTGAACTTTGTTTAACCATTCCAGTACATGGTGCTAGGAAAGTGCAGGGAGGACTTTAGATGATTAATAAATGACCAAAATGGTTTTGACTGGTTGGAGTGAAGTGACTACTCTATGTGCGTAAAGTCATTTTTCCTTGAGCTTTTAATCAATAATTTCACGGAGGCACGGGATCTAGAGCATTTATTATAAGAGTCAGAATCACTGGTCAATCTAAACTTTTGGTGAAGTTTGTACTTAATCGTTAGAGCTTCTAAGGTGTCACGGTTGAGCCAAGGTGGCTCAGAGCTCTTTTTGGACCTATATAGGGGTGTACATTGATGGATAAGCGAGTCGAGGTGAGAATAAAATTTAATAAGAGCTTCTTCGCAATCAAGGCAGTCAAAAAACGAGAACCAATTAAGTGAATTCAAAGATTCCGACAATGCGCTTTCATTGGCTTTCCAACCATTGAACTTGAGCGGCTGATGGCATTTAAGTGCTACGTGAATATGCCCAGTGTCAATGTTCGACATTACAAGATCTAGCATCCGATTGTTTATATGTAGAACGTAAGTTAAGTTGCTAAGGGAAGATTGGGAAAGAAAATTTGCTAGTAATATAGACTATCAATTAGAAGACAAGATATCAATAGATGATGTTAAGTCCCATTCTACGGAAGAAAGATTTACGTGAAGTGGGATGAAGCGAAAGACAATACGATGATAGTGAGTCAAATAGTGAATCATAAAAGTCAAAAGAAGAGTTACAGGGAAGATAGATGCGAAATATAAACAAAAGAGCGGAAAGAGTTTTGATTTTGACAAGTACGTGCTCGGCTAAGTCTAGGGGATGAAAATTGACGCAAAGCTCACTGCAAAGATCTTTAGCTACAGCAATCAGTTCCTTACCACCATCAGATTTCTTTATCAGCTTAAAATTACAGTCCCTCCGATAGACAATGTAATTTGGGAAAAATTCCGAGCTTTGTATGTCACTCTTCAACCAAGTCTCAGTTAAGAAAATAATATTATCATTTGCAAGAATGTATGAAACGCTAAGGCTATGTAATTTGGTCCACAAGCCCCTTATATTTTGATAATATAAGTTAATATTATTTAAAGTTTTAGTGTCTGTTATGCGTTGATTTTTCGATGTGAAGTTCTCAGAAAATTTCACCTTCTGGGAGGATTGTAACACTTGACTAAAGTTCCACCCGGCCACAAATTTTGATTTAACAAAGCGCTACATTCTGCTCGAACACTAATTTTGAAGGAAGCAATCTGACGATAAGGAAGACTTTCTTTTGTTAACTTAACACAGTCTAATATGGGAAAAGATGATCTAAGCTTACGCTTCACGTGTTTAATTAACATTTCGACAGTAGTTTTATATGCTAGCCTCGAAACAAATACCTGCAGTGGAGGAGTGACAGCACGAAGAGCCTCTTCTTCATCAATAGCTACATCAGGTTCATTTATAGAAGTTGCAGCTTGTGAAGCGTACGTGATTGGCTGCAGCTGCTGAGATGTTTGTTTGCAAGAGGGAGAATTAATGCCAGGTATTGAAAACTGCTCAATTTGACGAGAAGGCATTTGAGCTTGGCTTCTTTTGATGATTTGTGACCTCGCAGATGTCAATAAAGGTGAATTGTTTTTGGTTACGGGGAGCTATTGGCGTATTCGGTATTGTAGTGAGCTCCTCCTTTTCGATATTTTCATTCAAAATTTTAGGTCTCTAGTCACCAATTGACTTTGAAGATTTTCCAAGTTGCTCAATATCGGCAATTCTTACAAGCTGGGTGGTTTCATGTTTTGCTGTTTCCAATTGATTATTAAGTTTTAGGAATGAATTGAAAAGACAATCAATTGTTTCCTTGGCTACCCTAAGCCTCGTTACGTACGCTGATATTGTGTATTTTCGACATGCTTCGCAATACCAGTAGACACCTGTTCTTACTTTCATAATGCTGTCTGCTGTGGGGCCAGACAATTTGGCGCATTTAGCGTGAAACGGCAGGCCACAGAAGCCATAGCACATTACTAATGGCGTGTTATTAAGTTTGTCTATACACTTTTTAGCAGCACAGTACGTCATATTGTAGGATTTAGTTTAGTATTTATGTGTGGCAGCCATGTCAAACGATGATCTATGCTCAGATTGAGATATTTTATTTCAAACAGTCTTTGCAATTTTTCCCTGCTAGTTTTTAAGATCAACTTCTGTATCTTCCTTTTTCTTCTGTTTAAAAATAATGCATTTTGTTTTTGTAGCACTCAACGCTAGTTTATTTTCGATAAGCCATGAACGACATTTATCTAGATCCTCGTTGACGATATTCTCCATGGCAACTTTACCATGTCCTGAATAAAGAAGTACAGTATCATCAGTATATAATGTGTGGTGACCTTTCAGTTTACATATATTCAAATTATTAGTATGTAGCAAAAATAAGGTTGGACCAAGTATGGATTATTAGCTGATGTTCTTTGGAATTATCCTTCGAAATGACTTTTCAAAAGTTGTTTCGGTTTACCTTGAATACAATACGGTTCAATTTTTTGAAGTGACAGATCATGATCAGCCGTATCCAAAGCTTTCTTTAGGTCCACAAAAATTGCAATAACAAGATCTCCTTTATCAAGACTTTCATTTAGGCCTTCTTGATATGATGCGATACCGATATTAAGGCTATTATCGGCATTGTATAGTCTGATTTTTAATATCGTATCGATATATTTTTTTTTGTAAATTTATCGTATTGGTATCAATTTTGAGCCGATATCGATATGACAACCGATGAAATTTCGATATTTCATAAGCTAAAGAATCTATACCTGAAATGGCAAAAACAAAACAGTTAAGTCCCTTTTTAGGTTTTTATTTAATAGTTTTTATAAAAATCTACGAGTCTCGTGACTTGTATGTCTGTCCGTGCATCATAGCAAGTTTTCTCAGAGACTACGTAAGCCACAATCTTGTAATTTTGTGCACAGTTCAGAAATGATGACCTCTCCAAAGTTCAAGCATGGAAAACATTTTATAAGGCTTTTAAGGGGAGATCTCCTGTCCACAGGGGTGACCCTTAAAATTTTCTTTCGTGATTTTCGAAAAAAATTTCAGAAATCGTGCATAACATTTGTATGTTATTGTTGGTACAAAGACCACGACGTGGTTTTTGGAGAAATTGTTTGATTCACTAATTTGTTTACAAAACCCTTCTGGTAGGGGGACTCTCCAGCTACTACAACTTAGTCTCTTCTATTTGTCAACCAATTTTCTTTTTCTCATTTTATTTAGTAGTAGTAGTCCGTTACTTTTAATCGTTGGTTTTTATTAATGGCCGGGCATAACTCTAGACCGAAGGAAGGTATTAGAGTCCTATTTTCTGGGTATACAGGACCTACTTTTTATTAGGTCCAGTTTGAAGGACACTGAAATCAAATGACAGTTAAGGATGTATACCGTTGAAACACGAAAATTTCTTACTTTTGCCCAATTGTTTCGACATAACTAATCGACGCATTTGAGGATTTTGATTATTGAGGTTCCAAACGGGAGACATCATATTGGACTAAAATGTCCCATCGCGAAATTGTAATCTTTTTAGGAATCTGCAGGTATTAACAGTTCAACACGTTAGATTGAAATTGTAAAATTGAATTTCAATGTACTTGCTTATGAAGTACATTTATTATTTTGCGAATCTTCCAGGATTACAATGAGGACACTGAATTCTTATGTCAAGGATTTTAAAATGATAAATAACGTCAAGTCTTTAATTTTTGAATCCTCTCGATGGGAAAAAGACAATAAATTACCCGGAAATTTAGCTTAAATTATATAATTTTAGATGAATCAAAGCAATTTTTTTGGAAATAGAAGAAGGACTGCCAACAAAAATCACCCTAGACTCACACACATGTCCTATAATGAGCAGTCAATATTTCATTCAATTTAAGATGAGGAGCATACATTTTGGTTTGGTGTGCTAAGTTAAGTTGACGGATCGATGGGACTATATGTTAAAGTCCTGAGCAACAACCAGGGACTCTAGTATACTATAATCTGATTTGCTGTTCTCGTTGCTTAGAGGGGCCTGATTATTTCCGGAGAACTTATTGTTCAAAGGTATCTTTCCATTTTTTGAACGTTCCCGTCAGCGTCCACGTTTCGCATACATAAACGATAATGGGCCTCATCAGAACCTTGTCTATTTTTATTTTGAGCTTTTGGTGTGATTTCATGAACTTAATCTGGAGTTTTGTGTTTCTTGTGAGCATCATAAGTTTGGTTGCATTTTCATTGACTAGTACTCCCACCTAGTTTGCGGATTTACTTATTTCTTAAAATGCTTACTGCAAATAGGAAAGTGATCAAGCCAGTATGTCGATTTTGTCTGCATATGCCAACAGTTGCGCAAATTTCACGACCTGCGTGCCTTTTCCTTGTATGGATGCTGTTTTTCGCATGATGTACTCAAGTATTAGGTTGAAGAAAATTGGTGCCAACCCGTTTCCCTGTTTTAATCCTTTCTTTATGAAGATTATTTCCATTAGATCGTTTTTGATTTTAACTTGGCACTCGGTATTATACATTCTTTTCTCTATCAGACGCACTAATTTTGCTGGGATTCCTAGTTCAAGGAGTATATTGTAAGGGGTGTGTCAGTCTATGCTAGCATAGGCTAGTATGGAGTCTAAAAAAAGTTGGTATGCAACGATATTATGTTCCCAGCATTTTTTTAAGTATTTGTTTTATGGAGAAGATCTGTTCAATAGTCGATCGTCCTGCTCTGAAGCTAGCTTGGTACTCTTCAATCATTCCGTCAGCATACAACTCCAATCGCTGTTCAATTATTTTGAAGAACACTTTGTAGCATGTGTACAATAAGGATATTCCTATGTCGTTTTGAAAACAAAGTCGATCTCTTTTTTTGTATATTGGACAGATCACAGTTTTGTGTCAGTCTATCGAGATATTTTCTTCAGTCCAGATTTTCACAATGAGCTAATGCATGTGCATACTGAGGATTTTTTTGCCAACATTCAATGGCTCCGCCAAGATTTCGTCTACACCAGGCGCTTTAGTTAGTTTCAAATACCAGAGCTCACATCCTCAAACGATGGCATGCGCGCTCTCTTGATTTGGATAGTCTGATATGTGGAAGTCAGTTGGCAACGATCATGCATTGGTGTCTAAAAGTTGTAGGAAATATTCGGCCAGTCGTATTTTAATATCGGTATCGTCGCCTAGGATGTTGCCGTCCTCATTTTTAAAGACAATGATTTTTAGTTTTGATTTAATCTGCTTAATATTTCCAAAAAAGATAAATAACATCAATATCTTTGAGATGAAATAGTGTAAGTATTATCGCAAAAAAATGGCGGTCTCTTAAATGAAAGTAATGTATGTTTTTCGTTGGAACCAAATATTTGATGTGAATATCATTGAAGCATTTCTTGAGTTTTTTCATGATTGGTGACTGCATATCATATTTCGAGTACAAAATACTTTTGACACAAGTGAAGGTATGTTTACTCGACTTGATTTGAACTAAATACCTGAAGGTGGAGGTTACATTGCAAAGGTTAGAAAAGCCATGAATATATTTTACGTAAAATTTTTTCAGTTCCATGAGTTCTCGTATATTGCGCGCAAAATATTTGCATTACTTTATTCGACACACGCACACACATATGTATTCAATAGAAAGACTTTGTATCAAGCTATCGCAATACTAAATCTCACGTAGTTTGGGTGAAAAATGTAAGCATTTGAGGGCCATAAAAATGTCTCTGAAAATCTCATAATAATTGAGCAATAAACAACAAAGTTAAAGCCGATTGAATATTTCAAAATCCCCGTGGGCAGCACCAGCCGAAAAGGTAAATTTCTCGTATGTAGCGTAAGGTTTCGAAAAAGAATTTGGCTTGTCTACTACTGGACTTCTTACTGCAATTTTTTAGCACTACATGGGTATTTATTAACAGAAAGGATCTGCCGCCGTTCGTATTTGGAGATCCTTCATAGAGGCGCAAATATTTTGCTAATTAAATTGAGTTGCACACGTATAAATCATATATTGAAAATCGGCGGGTAACAAATTGTTATAAACATATTTATACTCGTTTCGCGCTTGTCACATTTGCTGTGGTTACCAGACAAAGGTGATAACTTGTCGGCTTAAATAGCTCAAATAGTTAATTTCAAAAGATTTCCATAAATGTTTAATCAGCACTTGCATTGCCATTATTATATACATTTTCGATTCTTTTCTAAACCACCAGGGGCCGTCATTTTGAATTTTTATTGAAAACGGCTGTTAAAATTATTAAGCTGTAAATTTTCAAATTTTTTATTTGTCATCAGATTTGCATAATTAAATTAAATTAACTTGCCCTAATAACTTATAATTTCAAGTTTTATCGGAATCTGCTGAGAAACTTGGCTGCTAGAGGGCTACAGAAATAAAAAAAATGTTTATGTCCCCCCCTGTATCGGGAGACCCCCTTAAACACTTTGAAATATTTTCTTACACTGCAGATTTCAAGAGGCACCACTTTTGACCTACGTAGAAAATTTCCTCATTCTAGCTTATGTGGTTTGCGAGAAAACTTGTGACACACGAACAAACGGACGGACAGACAGACAAGTCGCGATTTTATAATTTTTTAGGGTATTGTTAAAAATATTTTACAATATTTAAAAAATATTCTGATTTATAAAAACTTTCAAGATAAGTCTTTAAAACGTTTCCATGAAGAGCATTCATTATTTCAGTTGCTACTAAAATAGCGAATTGCGCTTGCCTCCTGACCTTTGGGGGCCGCCATTTTGAATGCATGCATTTGATTTTGGACTATTTTAAATTGTGTGCTAGGACCTCATCAATCAATGTGCCAAATCTCGTTCAAATTGGAGTTACACTCTAGACAGGGCAAAATAATTCAATTTTTAGTGAAAATGGTAGCTAAAAATATTGGGTTGCAAATTTTCGACTTGTTTATTTTTCATTCAATTTTAATAATTTTCTGCATAGTACAGAAACATAGTACAGAGGTCCATAATCTCAAGTGTCATCAAAATCTGCTGGAAACTGTGACCGCTAGAGCCCCACAAAACCTGAAAAACGCATATTTGAACCGCCACCATTTTGAAATTCGCACGTGCATGATCACCAAAATATCAGAGTCTGTAGATCTAAGTAATGCCTATCTTGAAACCAAGTTTCATATATATCGAATTAAAATTTCGACTTTTAGAAGCCTTTGAAGTTTTGAAATTTAACTGGCCGCCATTTTGTTTTTTGTGACTCGACCTCCAGTTTTTTCACGTAATTCTTTAGATACTTATAATTTCTATTCAACTGCCGAATTTCATGAAAATCTGTTGAATGCTTTGACCACTATTACAACAACAAAATTTTGCACGTTTTCGACCTTTGAGCGGCCGCCATTTCGTTTCTGTCATACCAACTTTGGATTTTTTATTTTGAGATTCATCACATACATCAGTAAATCTTTATACCAAATTTTATCCAAACCAGAGCTGTACTTTGGTCAGAACAGAAATCACGAGTTTTCGTCTAAAATGGCTGCCATTTTGTTTTTGCCCGGCCGATATAGCTGGTTCACGAACTTAACCGAGATATTTACCCAGTACACCTTTCCAATTGGTGAAAATCGGAGCAAAATTGCAACTTCAGCGTGGTCACAAATTTCGTGACTTTCCGTTCGAAAAGTATCAACGGTAAATGCACGCTCCGCACTGTTCCAACGCATGATAGCGACTAACCAAGGGATGAGCAAAACTTTAAAATCACCTCTCTCGAATGAGACTACTAGCGCCGCGCTATAACAGTTAGCACTTTAAGGGCGGGCATTTCAAAAAAGGAAGTTATGTTGCCGCACCCTGTATATATATATATATATATATATATATATATATATATATATATATATATATATATATATATATCTATATATATATATATATCTATATATATATATATATATATATATATATATATATATATATATATATATATATATATATATATGTATATATATATATATATATATATATATATATATATTTATATATATATATATATATATATATATATATATATATATATACATATATATATATATATATATATATATATATATATATATATATGTATATATATTAGGGTGTCACTCATTTTTCGAGAAAAAAAAATTTTTAATGCATACCCTCTAAATTTGTACCACATGTAATAAAATGCTTCCAAAATACAAATTAGCTCAATCTATGAACGGAAATCCGTGCCGACTTGAAACATAAGCTTGTTCATACAAGCTGCTAACGACGATCGGCGCGTGTTGCGTAATTAGTTAGTATATTAACAGTTAACAAGTACTAACAGAAGGGTTTTGTACTTAATTTACAAAATGCAGTAACCAGCAACGAATAAAATCATGAAACATGTCAAAGACAATTTTATTGGAGAAAATGTGAAATTCCAGGATCATACTATTATTAACAAAGTTGAACGAATTTTGACTTCTGAGGTATTTGTTATAGTTATACCCATAAATATCTCCTTTGATAATTTTTTCAGAGTTTTTAGATCACGGGTGTCCATTTGCGAGGGAGAAAACACATTTTTCATTTATTTATATTGAGTTTAAAGGTACCGTTTAGATTTTATTCAAGAAAACACAAAATCGATAAATCATACTATTACTAACAAAGTTGAGTGAATTTTGACTTCTCATGTATTTGTTGTTGTTGTACTCATGAAGGCCTACATTCATGATTTGTTCCAGATTTTTCGGATGGAAGGTGTCCAATCGCGAGGGGGGGGGGGGGGGGGTGTACGCGAAAAGTTCGTATATTTCCCCTTCCCCTGCCCCCCTCGGTACTTATAAGGCAATTTTAAAACTTGTTTGGGAAAGATCTCGTTGAGACCTTTCCAACGACACCCTACTCGACTACCAATGGTGAACATTATTTTTTGAGGGGTCGCCTCCCTATGTGGGGAGACCCCCCTTAAACGCCTTTGAAAAATTTTTCCACCCTTGAACTTTCAAGAGGCCACCTTTCCTGACCTTTCTACAAAGTTTCATGGCTGTAGCCTTTATAGTTTCGGCGAAAAAGTGCTGTGACATACAGACGGACGGACGGACAGACGGACACAGGTCGTGATTGCAATAGGGTTTTGTATTTTAGTACAGAACCCTAAAAAGGACATTTTCTTAGTGGGGAATATAAAACATCAGATAACAGGTGCGAAATTGACTTCATCCAGGCAAGTTTTGTTCTATAATATTCGCGAAGTGAAATTTAAAGTAAACGAAGTGCTAATCTTGTAATTCGTGAGTGCATTATCTTCTGGGACAAAGCTAGAATACCTACACGATCGGTACCTAACTGTGCAAAGAAGCTACCAGATCTTTACCAAGTTTGGCGTGACCTAAGAAATTCACAAACGTCGTGAACAGAATTTTCAAAGCGACTTGGACAATTTGTTTGATATTGCACATAGTGATGCTCTTCAAATTATAAAAATAGAATAAGACATAATATTTTTACAGCAACACAGACAACCAGGTCGTCAGGGCTGTCTAGTAGGAGTGGACCAAAAATTATCAGAAAAAGAAGAGAGAGCCCTCCAAAGAAAGATATATGAAGAAAAAAGAAGGTTGAAAAACGTGTCCATCGCTGGACCTTCGTCCATATGTGATTATTCGCTGGCTAGAAGCCCTACGTCTTCCTCTCATTGTTTATCTGGTGGTCCACTGACAGTTTAAATAAAGTTTTTCCCGATGAACTCGCACCGACACCAACGGCATCAGTCTCAAGTGACTACTATTAGGAGCCGGAAGTACTTTGTTTCACCCAAGTTAGTTGCAGCCTTAGATAGGTGTCTATTAAGCACAACAGATTCGGTTTACGTCTTTCAGGCTGTAGTAGAAGCATTGGGTCTAATCATTGATGACTATCCGGTAAATAAAGCTTCAATTCAACGAATTTGAACGCAGACTCGAATGATTAGGGCCGAGGGAATAAAAACGGATTTCCAAAACAATATTCCTGAAACTGTGACTATCCACTGGGAAGGCAAATTGTTATGACCACCGATTGTTATTACTTATGGCGACAAAGAAAAACTTCTTGCGGTACCGAAATTAGATAATTCATCGGGAAGAGAACAAGCCCTAGCTGTTTCGAACTTGTTTTGAAAAGCGTATTTGACGCTAAAATTCACCAAAGTCACCCGTAACCCTGATATTCCACTCTTTAAAAAGTTTAAAGATAACTGGAAAAATGTTGATCCAAGTGCCTTTCAAATAAATAAAGATTTTATAAAAAAAACATCTGACCGATACTGATCGTAATTAACTGATTGAGTTTTACTGGAAGGAGTTAAACAAAAATATTGTGCAAGATGACTACCATAAACTGATTGAACTTTCTTTGATATATTTGGGAGGCAACACTGAACACAAATCAAAAATTAGCCCCCTGGTGCCATGCACCAAGCACGATGGATGGCAAGGGCTATTTACGCTTTGAAAATGTGTTTGCTACAAGACCAATTAAAATCTGAATCGAGGATAAGCGGGCATTATAAGATGTTTCTTTATTCCTCGCGCCGTCCTATGTAAAACCCTGGCTTCAGTGTAATATGGCAATAAAAGCCCCAAATCAAGACACGTGGTTTTGAAGACATTGAAGAAGTACGAAGCGATCGATGAAGCAATTTCAAAAGCAGCTTTAGCCAAGTTTTGCCAAAACGTGTGGTATTTGACGGATGAATTTTCCATCTTAGCACTTTTCGATGAAGAGGTAGATGATCAAGTGCAATAGTTTCTAAATTAGAATATGAAAAGCCATCCGATCATGCAAAGAAGTATATTCCGTCACAATAAGAAATGTCAAACTCTCTATTTAACAAGTGCTTGGATGATTTCGTGTCAACAAGGAGTAAAAATTTAAAAACTTTTCGAACTCAATTTGTGGAATCTATATATTAGTCAAGTTTTGATATGCAGAATATATTGTTTGATTTACTAATTGTCTTACAAAACCTTTCTGGCAGGAGCACTCTCTTGCTAAATCAGCTTGCTTATATATCTTCAAATTCTACAGCTATTTTTAACAGATCAGTGTCATTTAAAATTTGTAAAGTTGAAGGCTGCAAAATACTAAAATTTGAAAGAATTTCATTCATCGGAAGGAAACGCGATTTCAGTTGATTAATAATGATGTTCAATACTCGATAAAATATGCTCACCCTAAACAAACTTTCCATATCTCGGAGATGCTCATCTTCGCAAAGCTCGTCAAAATGGCATTTTACCTTCCTCTGACGAGCTTTAGAAAATTCAGGGGTGATGGATCACACTGCTACACTATTTTCATCCATTTTTAAATTAACAAATTCATGTTAATACCTTTCCAGTTCTTCTAGATAATTTTTCAAACGTTTTAAGGCATTTGTGCTTTAGTGCTTTAGAGAGAGGCCGCATCGAAAGTTTGTAGAATTTCGCAATGGAAAACAAATAACATAATAAAATTTTAGTTGTCAATCTTCTTCTTGAGTGAAATAGGTTCATTTCTTTTATCTGATTTGCAATTTAACACAATTGTTTTCGATACCGCTTTCTAGGCTTAAACGAACCGAACTTTTATAGCAAAAACAGGATCATAACGTCCTGCCCATCTAGTAGGGTTTAATGTTTTTAATGTTATTAAAGTTGAAGACTCACTTTCTTTATTAGATATAAAATTTGATAAAATACTTCCTCGTTTGATACCATGCCCAAAAAAATTATAAATTTGTTGAACTGTATCAAAAAAATTTTGTAGATCAATAATCTCTCTCACTGCATCATTGAGTACTAGATTTAAGTTATGAGCAGCACAGTGAACATATACAGCATTTGGCTCGATATCTTCTATGAGTTTTTGAACTCCACTATAAGTCCCTTTCATTGTGTTAGCACCATCATATCCTTGTCCTCGGCACTAATTTAGAGGAATATTTTTGTCATTTATGGATTTTATAATTTGCTTGGACATTGCTAACGTAGTTTAATCCTTAACTTCATGAAATCCTAAAAAAATTTCTTTTATGACAATGGCCTTTGGGATCCCATTGCCATCTTTTTCGATCATACAATAAATGTAAAATTCAAACATTTAATCAATTTCTGAAATATCTTGAGTTGTATCGAATATAATCTAGTAGAATGGTGCAGCATTTATATCATTTATGAGTGCATTTTCTACTTTTAGAATCAGGACAGAAATCAGCTCATTTTGTATTTTTGGACTTAGTATTTTATCTGGCCCTTTGGTTTACTTAACAATTCTTGTAAAATCGGGTCGTATTTTCCTAATAACTCAACAATACTTAAAAAGTTTTCTTTGGAGCTTGGATCACTGCTCTCTGCGTTTTTTCTGTGGCCACAAAAGGCTAAATTCCACGTTGAAAGTGTCAGAGTAACATTAAGGAGTTTAGAAAGTACTTAGTGCTAAAAATATTTTACTTTTTTGATCATGGGCTCTTGCTCTTCATCGAGTGTTTCATGTAGCCACCACTATTAACACGTAAGACAAGAATCCAGATGAATTTTCGATATCTGGTGTCTTTCTACGGCATTTACAATATGTTTCCGGTCAACATAGTCCTCAATCCAAACATTTTATATTTTTTAAGATGCCCGATTTGCAAATAACCAACACGGTTCACAATACGCCTCCTGAAGTATTAAAGAATAGGATAGCCATGTACGTTCAAGTTTCACGCCAGACTTGGAAACAATATAGAAATGTTTTTCTAGAAAAGATCTGTTGTCAATATCTTTTAAGAAAGGGCCCTTTTTGTTTACAATGTTCGTTTTCAATCACGAACCTTTTCACTTGATCAGTTGGCACTTTCAAATTACCCTTATCAGTAACATATGGCGAAGATTCTCTTTAATTTTTGCTAGTACCTTGTTGTGGGTGTTCTGGATCTGGATAGACACTGGTGCTGCATCTCGTGATTCTGGTATACTTTTAGTAAGGTCGAATTCTTTACTTTTGGAGCACTGTTCACTCAAGTTTTCATTATTAAAGTCTTCATTTTTCAAGTACTGACTTATTTTAGGTAGCTTTTTATTTTTTTCTTCAGTCTCCCCCTTTTTCTTTCGTTTTTCGCTCCCACTTTAGTATTTTCTGAAACTAGACATTTTAATATCTAACTTTCACTATCCACTTTACTTTGCCATCATTTGCAGATTTAATAAAACAACAAATATGCAAAATCAAAGATACAAATGACCAATTGTCAAAACAATCAAACAAAGAATACGCAATCAGTAGAGCCCTCATAAAAAAATAGCAAATCCAGGATTCCCCTAACACAGTGTTGCTAGCTCGCCCCTGTGGCAGCGGCACAAAAAAATACGTTTTTGGTTAACAAAATGAGGTAATTTCTTGATCGTCAATGCTCACCCGCGCTGCCAACGTACTGCGGCAAAAAATGTCGAAACCATTGGATGCGTTCTAAAATTTATCCACATCTTTTTGTTGAGGATGTGTTGAAATGCTTAACAATTAACTTGAAATTGTATAAGGTTATCCATTTTACGCTTGGGAAAGTAAAGCTTAAGAAAACACATAGAATATTCAGATGAAAACCATGCCATTATACTTGAAACACAACATCATTCAAATGTCCTCCGCGGGACCTCTTACAGTCCTCAATCCTTTTGAGGTAATTTTCAATGACTTTTCGGCACATTTCCGGCAATATCTCGGCCATAACTTCACAAATATTGGTTTTCAATTGCTCAAGATTTTGAGGATTGTTCGCGTAAACACGGCCTTTTGAATAGCTCCATAAAAAGAAATCCAAAGGTGTTAGGCCGCAGGATTTTGCGGGCCAATTGACATCACTCAATCTCGAAATTACGCGTCCTGGAAATTTCTGTTGCAAAAGTGCTCGATTAGCCTGTGTTGTATGGCTTGTGGCTCCATCCTGTTGAAGCTACATGTTCTCCAGATCATAATCTTCAATTTTTCTCCAAAAATAATCGGTTAACATACATCCATAGCGGTCAGAATTGACTGTAATGGCTCTTCCTTGATTGTTTTCAAAAAAATACGGGCCAATAACACCACCTGACCATAATGCACACCAAACAGTCACTTTTTCCGGATGCAAAAGACTTTCTGCAATCACTTGAGGATTTTGAGAGCCCCATATGTGACAATTCTGTTTATTTACGTAACTACTGAGCGAAAAATGAGCCTCATCACTGAAGAAAATTTTGTTCGAAAAATCGTTATCAATGGCTTGTTGTTCAATCACCCAAGTCACATACATTCTGCATTGTGTATGGTCTTGAGGCTTAAGTTCTTGAGTGAGTTGGATTTTGTATGGATGCAGATGCAAACCCAAATTCAAAATCCGCCACAATGAGCCGTAAGACAAGCCCAAATATTGAGCACGTCGAAGAATCGACAAATTCGGGTCTTCCTCCACACTTTGAGCAACGGCAGCGATATTTTTAGCAGAACAAATGTTGTGATGATGCACAGATCTTGCAATATCAATAACCGATCCAGTCTCTTCAAACTTTCTCATTGTGTTCGAAATCGTTTGCTGTGTAGGTCGATTATGTCGACCGTAATCGGCTCGTAAAGCCCTATATGTTGATACAGCAGAATCGTCATTTTTGTAAAAAAATTGAATAATTTTAACGCGTTCTTCGACTGTTTCCGTGTGATCCTTAATCTATTTAAATAAATATTATTGTTCTATGTAACTGCCATAGAATACCGAAAATTGTAGTATTTTTAACTACTACCCAAGTTGCATGGTGGAATGAATAAAATCTCACCATTATTTCTCATTTACTCGAAAACTTTAAACACTAAAAATTGTATTTTTCTTTCTAAACTATTGACTCACCTATGTAGAAATGATAAATAGTGAATCTAATTTAACTTTTATTATTTTTCACAAAACTTGGAAGAAAAACTTTTTCGCAGTTTATTTAGAGTAAAAATCATCAGTATTGGGGAAGTACTGGCCGAATCAAAACCGGCAGTAAAATACCTGATGCTGCCGATTGTGGCACCGCGTTGGTATGGAGATTGAGACCGCGTGGGTCGTGGAGGCTGATGTAGCTTAGTGGTGAAATTTTCTTCAGGAAATTGTTGAATGCGTTTTAAACGGGCACGTAACTTGGTGGTTGAAAAATTGAATCCAGACTTAGTCTACTCGCGTTTAACCTCTGGGCGAAATTCCTCTCCGAACAAGCTTGCTGGCAAGCAACCAGCTCGGAGTAGAGTAAGGGTGCCCGAGCTAGTAGATCTGTTGAACTTCACGTCTTTAGTCGATGAGAGGTTGGCTTAGATTTTCTTCGGGAAATTTTCGAATATGCCAGAACAAATGAAAATCCTTTCCTTCGCACTCTTTTTCCCACCATATGCATTAATAACAGATTCATTATGCTGTTTTTCAGTTGCAACCTGCTATTGATGAGTGCAATGGTACTCTTTACACACAACACTCGCATTGGTGGGAAGATTATTTATTGATGCTGTGATTGTTTTGCCGGTTTCTGCAACGTATTAAGTTGTTGTGTTTGTCAATGCCATGGTTAATGTTGAAATAGTGGAATAGGAGACATTGGCCTTTTGTCGGCGATAGAAAATTTTTTTAAAATATGGAGCATAAAAATGTCCAACAATTATAGGTTTTTAAGGGGGGGTCCTTCTATATCCAAAGAAGACATATACATTTTTTACCCAAGGTAGTTGTGTGGGCGTCAAAAAAAAGGTCTTGATTAAAGCTTTTCAAAATATGGTTACCAGCTTCTTGAATCTTGAAGCGCAGGAGGATGAGAAATGTACGAAAAATGTGTGTGCTGCTTAATCGCGATTGGACACATATGATCCGAAAAATCTGAAAAAAATTAATTAAGGTAAGCCTTTATGAGTACAACAACAAATACTTTGGAATTTAAAATTCATTTAACTATGTTAATAATACTAAGATTTATAAATTTAATGTTTTGCACAATAAAATTTTATGAGAAATCTTAAACTCAATGAAACTTGATATTTAGGTAGTGCTTTAAAAATCAAATAAAATGTCGAAACCTAACATTTGATTGTTCGGAAATATTGCGAGTGAATAATTTATGTCACGCAAAATATACGTATCAAATTTGAAATGTATTGTGTGCCCCATCATTTTCCCTTTGATTTATAAATTTCCACATAAATTGAATGTTGACACCACTGCACCACGTTTCCGGGGGGACCTGTTAAACCAACAAGTGGTCTCTGTTCATAGATTCCGTGCAATTTTCACTTAAGTTTTGTGTGGTTTCCCTTCGCATAATATTTTCATGGTATTAAGATGATAAAATAACCAGATAAGCCAAAATCGTGTCAGATGCGCCAAATGGGTGAAAGGTGACTTATAGGTGCAGATCGAAAGCAGCTTCTGAAAAGCCAAATGGCTGCCATTCAGACCATATGTGCAATAACGTACGTGAACTTGGAAATGACATTAACGTAACTCCGATCAGTCCTTCCAGTAGCTTAGCCGATTTCAGGAAGGATCCCAGCAATAGGTAAGTATCATTCCAAAGTGGCAGTGTTCCCTTGGAGGGATTTGTCCATGGGTTTATTTCAGTTTGAGTTAAAATATATTAGGTATTGGCACCGTGGCGGTATAAAGACTGTTAAAATGTGAGGTCAGTGCTTAGAAGCATAGAATCGGAAGTGTAAAATAAATTGTTAAAAAGAGTTTCAAATTTATTTCAAATTAGAGATAGTTGACGTTGGCTGTAAAGTGCAATCGAGCTATAGTTCTACTTATGGTACAGCAACGACCGAGTCCTTCTCCAAACTAGCTGGCCGATTACAAGCCGCAACGGAGTATACTGTTGATTATCAGAACCTGTTGACCTTAAGAGTACGATTTGTTGGTACGACTCACGAATAAATATCTTTAAATCGTAGAGAGGATGGTATAAATTTCTTTTGGGGAATAGTTGAATGAATCATTTGAAATCTTTTATATATTTATGAAGATTATAGCCAATTAAATTATCTCTATTTGTGACAACACAGTGCTTTCTACGATGTGGGCTTTAAATCGATTGATCCAGACACTACAATTTTGATTAAATCTCCTCTAACCCTCGAGTAGCCTAATTTTTTTTGGCTGAAATTTTATATCTGATTAATTTTGGGCCAACAAAACTGAAAAAAGTATTATTATTGGTCTAAAGTAAATTTTCACTTGTCAGGGGTAGTTTGATTGAAACCTGCCTGGAGGCGGTCTTGCCGATTAACGGCAGAAAAAGATAGTATGGAAAAAATATAAAATAAGAAAAGGAAGAAGAGATTAGAGTATTTATAAAAAACCAATGAATTTCAGAACAGAACGCTTTATTTCTTTACATTGTTGAATTTAAAAAACAGTTATGTGTAGCAGATTGACACAAATTCACATTGTACTTAAGGCGTTTCTGATTTACAACCAGGCAACTTCCAAGTTTTTTTAGCACTTTGATCGAGAGTTGTAGGTCAATGGCTGATTTGACTGAAGCGAATGTCATATGGAGGAGGATATGTTTTACGGCCACCTTTAGACGCTGTTTCAACAATTTTCGAAGACCGCCTCACAGACCACCTTTCGGTGGTTTATAAATTACATAAAACGGCAGCAATACCTTCTCGGAAATCTGGTGACTTCAATGTCTGATCATGGATACAACGATGCAAATGGTTAGCAATTACCATGGTCATATCAATTAAATGATAAAAAACGCGATGCGAGTAACTTTTCGTCCGCATTCGAATATGGTATCGCCCAACTAACCCATCCATGAAGTCGACTCCATCCATATGACGATTATATTCTGTTAAATACAAATCGAACGAAATGAGGTTTACAAGTCAAATATGACTAATTATAGCGACCTTTGATCATATTCGGTAAATCGAATTTCAAGCATTGCTCTTTTTCCAGTCATATTGAAAAGCCTTCAGTGGTGAAATATTTTCCGATGAAATGGTGGAAAATGGTAAAACTCCAACGAACGTCGATAGCAAGCGCACGTTCTTCGTGTCTTTCCATTGCAAACTAGTCAAGTCGATACCATATGCACTGCTAACAAATTCCAAAGATCCACCACGATTCATTTTGGTGTCTTTTTCATTTGGAAGCTTGCAATTTGGGATGCGCTCACGACGGACAGTACCCAGGAAAACTATTTCAAGTGACCTCAGAAACACCATCAGTGGTAATGATGTATAAAAATCGTCAAAATAAACAATGAAGCTCACCATGTGTGGCACCGTGGAAGTCAAATGAACAACGACATTCGCACTCGTGCCTATGTTAGGATACCCATCAATAATAACGTTGTCCCCAGCCCCAGAATGAATTTTGAAGCGATAAGAATATCCCAAGGAATCGCATACTACGAAAAAGTTAATGCCCCGTTTATGTGGTTTGTTTGGTATACACTGTCGGAATTTTGACAGCATTTTGGTGGCACACTTTTGCTCATCCACACATAGCCTAGGTTGGTTCGGAACTAGATCGAAGCGAATATTAAGGTGGTCAATGACTAGGCGTATTTTGAAAAGAGTGTCATAACCGGGTTCCCCCTTTTTTCTTTATTTTAGAAAAGTCATTGAAACATAAATATCTCTGGATAAGGAAAAATCCCTTTGATTTCATTGCGGATGCAGTCGGAGCCAGTGCTAGCTTGCTTCAGTAGTGTTGTGCCGTTGGTTAACGACACAACGACATATACAGCATAGTACCAACGAAACTTTTTAGGTCAATAGCTGTAACGGTAAACTGCATGTTGATGTTTCCTACTCTGGCATTTAAGTTGCTAAACTCCACAAGCTGTTCAAAAAATGCATCGGTGAAAAAAAAATTGAAGCCTTCATAGGGGATTTTCAAATGCCTTATATCCTCTGAGAGTTAGTAGTGCCACGAAATGCCACTTCATTTTCATGTAGCTGCATGCGCTTTTTTAAACTTAATATCTGTAAATTCAGTGGACTTCCATAACTCTTCCATTAAAACCACCATCATTTGGTTCGAAACTTGGGCCATATGAATTATATAATGGCAATGGGGCACACAATCTTTTTTTGGTTTTGGTTCTTTTCTGCCTTTTTGGACATTATTATCTCTTGATGATACACGTATGTTGCTGTAGATATTGATGCAACTGGAAACAGGCGAGAAAGCGTAGCCGGTGGTGTAATAGGCCCGATTGTACTGAGATTGAGGCTAACACGAACGGCCTGAGATAAATATCCAGTTGACGTGTCTCTTGCCAACTGTAAAGCAGAAATCCCGTACCCTTCCAAATCCGTGACGTCAGATAGTCGGGTGAGAGTAAAACTGTCCTCGTGATCTAAGTCATCTATATTGTTATCGCTGTCTCCTTCAAAATCACCTCTCTCGATGTCAGATGGAACCGAAGTTAAAATTTCACTCAATTTCTTCTGCAGTCATCCTGCTGATTTTGGACAAACGAAATGATTTTCGGGACGCTGGTTTCACCATTTTCCTAAGACACAAATACAAAAATCTTACAACAACCATCCATAGTAAAGTTGATGTAAACCGGCAACCCGGCCAGGAGGCAGGATTGCTTCAACACACTATAGTTCTTATTCTTAATAAAAAATTTGCATCCAATTTGGATTACCATATTCTAAATATGTGTGTTTACCACAAAATAAATTTTTCTGTATAAAACACAAGCTATAAACTCACAAAAAAAGTAGACAAAGCACAAATAATTTTTCAAGTCTAAAGTTGATGGCTCACGACATTCTAATGCAGATAAAAATAGAACTGCAACGCAGAATGACACAAAGTCTGCGCGGGTAGTTGAAGGCGATATAAGACTACCGGCTGCATTGCCGGCGCAAAAATATGGGGTTATCCATTTTACGCTTGGGAAAGTAAAGCTGGAAACGAAATATTATATTCAATATAAAGATTAAACCTTGCCATTATACCTGAAACACAACATTATTCAAATGTCCTCCACGGGACCTTTTACAGGCCTCAATCCTTTTGAGGTAATTTTCAATGACTTTCGGCACATTTCCGGCAATATCTCGGCCATAACTTCACAAATATTGGTTTTCAATTGCTCAAGATTTTGAGGATTGTTTGCGTAAACACGATCTTTTGAATAGCCTCATAAAAAGAAATCCAAAGGTGTTAGGTCGCAGAATCTTGCGGGCCAATTGACATCACTCAATCTCGAAATTACGCGTCCTGGAAATTTCTCTTGCAAAAGTGCTCGATTAGCCTGTGTTGTGTGGCTTGTGGCTCCGTTCTGTTGGAACCACATGTCTTACAGATCATATCCTTCGGTTTCTCTCCAAAAATAATCGGTTAACAGACATCCATAGCGGTCAGAATTGACTGTAATGGCTCTTCCTTGATTGTTTTCAAAAAATACGGGCTAATAACACCACCAGACCATAATGCACACCAAACTGTCACTTTTTCCGGATGCAAAGGCCTTTCTGCAATCACCTGAGGATTTTGAGAGTCCCATATGTGGCAATTCTGTTTATTTACGTAGCTACTGAGCGAAAAATGAGCCTCATCACTAAAGAACATTTTGTTCGAAAAATCGTTATCAATGGCTTGTTGTTCAATCACCGAATTCGCATACATTCTGCGTTGTGTATGGTCTTGAGGCTTAAGTTCTTGAGTGAGTTGAATTTTGTATGGATGGAATTGCAAACCCAAATGCAAAATCTGCCAATATTGAGCCGTAAGACAAGCCCAAATGTTGAGCACGTCGAGGAATCGACAAATTCGGGTCTTCCTCCACACTTTGAGCAACGGCAGCGATACTTTCAGCAGAACAAATGTTGTGATGATGCACAGGCCTTAAAATATCAATAACCGATTCAGTCTCTTCAAATTTTCCCATTGTCTTCGAGATCGTTTGCTGTGTAGGTCGATTATGTCGACCGAAATCGGCTCGTAAAGACCTATATGTTGATACAGCAGAATCACCATTTTTATAATAAAATTGAATAATATCAACGCGTTCTTCGAGTGTTAAACGATCCATTTTTCTAAATGGCAAACCTTCAGCTAAAAAAAAACATGCTTGGGATGACATTTAATTCTGACAGATGTCAAATGGCAGGGTTATACTTTCCGATCACGAAATGGATAGCCCTGTATTAACGGTTTGCATATCATTTTCATTGTTTTAAATGATACCCGCCTTGAGGTGGTCTTGCCTACTCGAGAGCTTAATATTCAGATGAAATGAATAATATACATAATGTCTTTAAAATCTCATTTAGTCAATGATAATTGTTAAATTGCTACAAAAAGTGGTCGATTAAAAAGTTGCAACATTTGTTTCTTATAGCAAGAGTTTTATGTGCATTTGCAATTCAGTGTATTCTTTCTTGAACAATATTTCAAAATATTCTATAAGTTTAACTTTAAATTTTCACAATTTACACGAAAGCTTGTCACAATTTCATCTCAGTACGAAAACAGTAAGACTTAAGTTAATTTCAAATTTCATATTGAAATATTCAATGCAAACTGATGCATCCATAACTTGTCGATGGATCTCCTGCACAAATATTTGTGAAGCAAGCATTGTCTCACAACTTCAGCGTTTGACCAACAACACTAAGATATCAATGGAAATGTCAAGGATGCAACTAAAATGCTATTTGGAGTTCACTTGACCACAAATTGTGGTTTGAATTCAAACAACATAAATAAAGTCAATGTAGACAATTTCCTTTGGCAATTCAGTGTTTGAATATTCAATCCTTGAAATGTGCTAGAACTTATTTATTTGTAGATTTATCCTGGCAAAAGTATTTGACCAAGGAAAATTAAAAGCACTTTTGGGGTCATAATTAAGTAATGGCAATGAACAACAATGTAGTTATCGTTAAGTGAGTGAAACAAATTGTTCGAGGCTAGGACACAAGAATCCTGTTTGCGGATTTGCTTGTGTATATTTTTCCAAAGTATCTTGCTAAGCTATTTATCTCAAGCAAACGTGCTTTGAATGTTTTATTAGTAAAGGAGCTGTTTACAGAAATTTTCTGAAGGACTTAACTGATACCATTGGTTTCGGCTATCTATCTCTATATCCTTGAGTCAAGCAGAAAGTGTATCAAACAGTTTGGGTAAGAATCGTACAACATGTCAAAAATCAATAAAATTAAGAATAATGACTCGGAAGAATCCACAAATTAATAAAACAACAAATTCCAGGCATAATTATTGTTATGAACTTCTAACGCTCAAATCCTCTATGTAATGAAAGCTCGAGAAATGGTTGCAATCATTCATTGCTGCTGGCATGATTTGCTACCCAAACGCATTGAGTCTACGGGCCAAATTGAAGGAGCAGAAGGAGATGCTGTCAAGATGAATGGATGGTCATGACCGGACTTATTAATGAAATGAGCAAATCTTTCTACACTCAGCAAACACACGGCGAACGTTGTAATTTCCTAATGAAATAATTTTTACGATTTATTTGCTGACATAGTGTTTCAGATATATTGGATGCTTTGATGAAAACAGTCGTTACGGATGAATCTAATTGAATTTGTACGGGAGAAAAAATATTAGAGCAATTACTTTCAAATGATTTGTTAATTGCAACTATAAATTGATAGCATTTTACGTTCAATAATGTAAACTTAAACATCTTTATTTAGAATGATTTCCAAGTACGCAAACAAATCCAAAACTGTAAGCAATATTGTTTGAAAATTCATTTTAAAATTTAAGAGTGTCCTTTTTGAGATGTATACTCGTATACAAATTTTGTCAAAACTTTCGAGCTTTGACACCACAGGCATTTTTTACCCTCTTCCGCATTGATACTAATCTCTGCTTTACCGACTCAAAATAATTATAACTCAAACATTACTTAATTATGGCTTTCCGACAATTTACGGCCCAAAAACTCGAAGAAAAATAAAATTGACGTGAAAATTTCCAAAAAAGGTCTAATAATGATGAAAAATGGAGACTTCTGGATGAAATTGTTCTGAAATTGGATGCAAAAGTAGATTATATTTTTCCCTAAGCGGAAAATATGTGCAAAAAATAGTCAAAGCTTAAAAACAGCCCAAAGCAATTTGCATCTAAACATGAGAAATATTCGCAGGACCTAAAATGTCCTGAGGCGAATAATCGGAGCGAAGCTAGACGGGGACCAATAACGGATTCGATACAACCATGAGCTGTATGAAATTTTTGATGAACCGGAGGTCTCAACGATTCTCAGACTGCGGAAGCTGCAATGGGCTGGGCATATGAATCGTATGGATGAACAACGGATACCCAAAAGGGAGAACTGAAGGCCGGAGACCAATGGGGAAACCGAGGAAATGCTGGTCTGATTTGGTCGACGATGACTGTTCATCGCTACTCGGAATTCAAAATTGGAGGACGTGGTCAATGGACCGAGACAGTTTGGGGCACTGTTTGCAGGAAGCGAAGGCCCAAAAGGGGCTGTAGTGCTACGAAGAAGAAGAAGAAGAGATGTCAAAAATGGCTTAGTTGAATTTCGTGTTCTTTGTACCTTAAATTTCAATCTAAGCATAGCCTGAAAGTATGAACAATATTGTATGATCACTAAACTTTGCTTTTAATAGATAGTTGTTTCCATCCATGAGAAGTATGCATATATAAGTAGATTGATTCATTATGAAGTTTGGTTTTTAATTTCAAATAAAAGCAAAAAGTTGTATTATATAGTAAAAATTTTATTGTAAGTCAAATGAACAATCTATTATATTTATGTTTTAAAGATTATCTTCTTTAAATGTTGACTTTGACTACTTCGTAAATGGTTCATTCTGAGGGTCCAATTTTAGACGACGCGTTCGATTCATCATGGTCCTTAGCCACACTCTCAACTACAGCCGCTTGTAGTAATCTAGGAGCTATGGCTCTAAAAGCAGCGCTGACACAGGCACACAGCACCAACTCAATTCAACAAGGAGTAACCCTTCAGTCACCTTCCTCATCGCGACACTCGTTTTTTTTTTCTCTCGCATGAAAAATAATTAAAGGGAAAAATTTCTTTTGTACTTAACACCCGGGAAACAAAATTCTAAAACTGTTTTAATGTGTAGTGATTTTATTTCAATATCTTTTGAACATAATTTAACTAATTGGGTGTAATGCGGTATGCAAATGCTTAGAACGAAACGGTTAACCCCTTAAATTATAGGAACGATAAAATCATTGTATCATTTAAACCCCACAAAATTTGTCAAATTTTACCCTTTCCAACCATAATATTAATTAAAAATTGTTTTGTTTGTGGGTAATTAACGCGTGCCTGTCCTATTCTTTCGATTTATTTCCGCCTTAATTACGCCTAATAATTATAAACATAAATTGCTTTCAATTGAAAACTTAATCGAATCTACAAAAAAATAAACAATTTCGAATTTTAAAAATAACCGCAATGAGTGTGCATTATCACCACCGCATGTTCACACATAGATGGCACTTTTATTTCCATATGGTACGAGCGAGGTTATTGCGTTTGCCTCGAAGATGTTTTCAGGGAACAGTTTCCCATAAACCGCTCCGTAGATAAGACGGATTCGATACAGTGCCAACAAGTGATTTGTGTGCTCGTGGTGGTCCTTGGAGGAATATGGTTGGATGGTTGACGAGGGTGACGTGCTAAGAAAACGTGAGTAAATTCATATTATTTCTTTAAGGACTATATTTTTTCTTTGTTTTGGTGAATGAGTGAAAAGTTTAAGAAACCGTCGCCTATGCAAAAGGCGGCTATACCAATTGCTTTAAGTGGTAAAGATATGTTAGCACGAGCGAAAAACGGTACTGGGAAAACCGGTACTTATTGCATCCCCGTAATCGAGCAAATCGACCCATCTCGTTGACTGCAAGAAAATTCCTTTTCGAACTAAAAAGAAAAGGGACTTTTTGGTGGATTGTTATTGCTATGAAGTTCTGTGGAAAAATCTTTTGTTCATGTAAGCTTCAAGTCAGAGACAAAAACGCAATTTAGCAAAGACTCGAGGCAACAGTTGGATAATTGGAGTTGTGCGAGTGTATAGGACAGTTAATGGTAGTTTTGTGCGTGTCCAGAGATTGCTCGGGTCAGTTAATGAATCTACGCGTGCGAATCCGCCAGCGACACAAATTATGTTTCGTAAGCGATTCGAAGGGACGACGAAGACAGGAAAGTGTGCAACATAGAGCAAATGGAATCAGTGAAGACTTTGTGCATTTAGTATGGGTTTTACTACGTTGAAAGGGGAGTATCGCTATTCGTTAGTGGTTATTGGATTTATTAGAAACGCCAAGGTGATGCTCGTCGTAAGCCGCGACAATAAAGCGTGTATTACTGTTGTTTATCCCGATCTGCTACGCGATCTCGAACTGAATTAATGAAAACATTGGATCGAACTTCCTAAACGTGCTTAAAATAAATTTGAGCTTAACCGACAGTTTATCGGCTTTCTTTATATTGTTTCTTCATGAAATGTTAGTAATAGTATTTCCTGTGAAACTTTAGCCAGACTTAATTTGTGGAAAATAGACATTTATCAATCCACAATGGTTATTTCCGCTGAATCTTTTCGCAACTATGAACCGTTCTGAAAAATCTTCTGGCTGAGGGAATTGCTGGGATGTGTTCTAAAACTGCTGTAGCGCCATTAGATAGGATAAAAATCTTACTTCAAGCACATTCCTCTCATTACGAACATTTAGGGGTGTTTAGTGGTCTCAGGCACATAATATTGAAGGAATCATTTTGGCATTGTATAAAGGCAATGGAGCACAGATGATTAGGATATTTCCGTACGCAGCCACGCAGTTCACATCCTTTGAAATGTACAAGAAGTACTTATCGCAGTTTGAACTACATTTAAAAGGTTGTAGTACACGCGGATAAATTTATAGTAGGAGCTTGTGCAGGACTGACGGCTGTTACATTGGCATATCCGCTAGATACAATTCGGGCTCGTTTAGCATTTCAAGTAATGGGAGAACACAAATACACTGAAATTTTGCAGCGTGCTTCGGAAATGTTCCGCAATGAAGGCGGAATACGTGCACTTTACAGAGGGTTTTTTTTCCTACTTTAACAGGCATGGTCCCGTATGCCGGGCTGTCATTCTACTGTTTCGAGATGTTTAAATTTTTTTTTTTTGCATGAAGTATTTGCCAAAGTACGCATGCAATAAATGCGAAAGGAATACTGGTGGCCTTGTATTACATATACCTGTAAAACTGGTATGTGGTGGCTTAGCTGGAGCTGGTGCGCGATCAATTTCATATCACTTGGATGTTACTAGAAGAAGAATGCAACTCGCAACGATGAGCCCAGATACAACAAAATTTGGGGATGGGAATGATGCAAACATTAACGTTAATTTACCGTGAAAACGGTATCGTTCGAGGATTATATGGAGGAATGTCAATTAACTATTTAAGAGCAACACCCATGGTAGCTGTTTCATTTTCCACATACGAAATACTTAAACAAGCTCTAAAATTGGATACAGGGATGAAAATTTAATTTTATATTGGCCTAAAACATTTCAATCATTAAAAGTACATACATTTGAAGCAAAAAGTGCATCGTCTTAATGCGTTATTCTCTAAGTTGCAAATAAGCCAATCGATAATATTTTGCAATTCAACGCGACGTGTGGAATTGCTGGCTAAGAAGATCACGGGACTTGGTTATTGTTGTTACTATATCCATGCCAACATGGCGCAGGCGCATAGAAATCGTGTTCTCCATGAGCTTCGACAGGGGCTATGCAGAAATCTAGTCTGCTCTGATCTTTTTACACTTGGTATTGACGTATAGGCTGTGAATGTTGCTAGTAATTGCGATTTTTCACGTATGGCTGAGACTTACTCACATCGTATTGGCCGTTCAGGGCGTTTCGTACCTTCGGGTATTGCCATCAATCTAATCGCATATGAGGTTCGTTTCGATTTGCATCGCATTGAAAAGGAATTAGCCCTGAGATTAAACCAATTCCAAAGATGGTCGATCCTTCGCTTACGTTGCCAACTCGTTACCAAATTTGCAAAGCGGTAACGGAAACGACATGAGCAATTCATCAATCAATGAAGAAGGGAACGTGAGCAAGTGGAAGAACGTGGGGAAGAACGATGTCTGTGAAATAGTTAAATGCTACGAGTGTGTTAGTCCGTGCGGGAATGCGCGAGTGCCTGATTTATGTGTGAATGTATTCGCGTTTTGGATTTATAGTACTTTATGAATGAACAAATTGTGAATGAAACGGCGTGAATGAAAATTTCGATTTTTAATACTTATGCGAGTCGAATGATAAATTATGAAAGGGATTGTAGGGGATTGATCACCAAAGTGTTTTAAGAGTATTGGGAGGAGAAAAGAAAATTAACATCATGAAAAGAGCTAAAAGTTGGTCGCGTTAGCTTTAATGAGGAATTGAGGAAGGAGTTAGATAAACCTGTAAATAGTGCAGAATAGTTTGGCCCAATATATGGGGCCTAGAATGATTTGGCAAAACGAACTCAGGCTCTGATTTCTAGAGTCCAAATAGTAATAAAATTGAATTTAATAGGGATAAAGAAAGAGCGCACTTGGATAAAATGGTGTAAATAATAGACGAGTGGGAGCAGACGAGACCAAAATGTATGAAATAGGCAAATGCAAATGCACAGAATATTTTTTTTTTTTTTTTATGAACGTTTGCATGCAATCCAGTATGGATGAAAATAAGCTCATTTCGCGTCCATTACTTTATAGGTCTTTGTTCGATACTTCAAGTTCAATATGCGTTACTTCAGGTTTGTGGCAGAGACATCTTCTACCATCCTGTGGATGCACAGCGGAAAAAGAAGAAGAAAAAAAAAAAAAAGGAACTTCAGATATTGCTACTTTTTCTACGACCGTGCCTGTAAAAAAATGATAGCAGCTGCCAACATCGCCATGAGCCATCAGCATTAGGTCCCGAAGTGGGGTGCAACAGGTGGTTGGAAGGTTGAGGTGAAGATCTTCATATTACGGAGCGGCACATGTTGATTGCGAAACGGCGGGACCGTACTCCCTGTTTCTGGGAAACCACACCGTTTGTATGCAAAAAGGCGCATTGTGTATTCAAACATAGTTCAACAAGGAGTGATAAATCAACTGGAAAGTTAGATCCAGAAGAATTAGTCAAATCACTCAATCCATATATTGACCAACGGATTGCATATAAACGCAATATTAAACATTAAAAGCCGTAGAAGAAATAGCAGCGAGCATTACCACGTTCGAAGACCATACGGTTCTGATATTCAAGGAAGTCTATATGTATTTACACTTTGATAGCTGAATTTTTTAGATGATTTTATACACCCTTAAGAGTTATTCTATGTCTTAATACTCGTGTGTTAAAAATTTGATGTATGGACGCGATTCTTCACTACCAAAAATTTCAGGACTTGCTTACCTCCACATCGTCAGCGAGCGCTCGTCGTCGAGGGAAAGGTACTGTAAGTAACCTCTTAACATTTTTTAATTAAATACTTATTGAAATTTTTTTAAACAAAAAAATATTTATCGAATTTTTAAAAAAAAAAAAAATATTTATTGAATTTTAATTAAATATTTATTGAGTTTAAAAAAAAAAAAAATATATATATTTATTGAATATTTATTGAAATATTTTTTTTGAAAAATATTTATTGAATTTGTAAAAAAAGAAAAAAACAAGAGAAGAAGAATCGTCGTAAAAAAATCTATGTAAGAATTTTTTTTTTACATAATGTATGTAGGGTGAAAGTGTGGCATCTACAAGAGCTAACCACAATAATTATAATACTACAGGAAATCAGAGAAAAAATGAATTTTCGTATAATGTTAATCTTCTTTTAATATCAATTTCCCTCTTTCAACGATTAAATGCTTTTCAATATGGTGTTGTAAATTGCTGTGCTGATTGCCATAGAAAAATCATACTGTTCCATTGCTTTAACGTTGTTCGAATAAAAACAAAAAAATGATGGATTAAATGGAAAATCGGTCTTTTCCTTCCGGTCTTTTCCAATCGGGTATAGGACCCGGTACGGTGGCAGGCTTCCACCCCAAAATATGAGCCAGCCACCGGGTACTTGAAAATTCTTTTGTTTCAGGAGACTTTATGGGTTGAGTGGCCCAAGCCAAGTGCCCTTTTATGGCATAAAGTTATGCAATTCAATTGTATAATTCTATGACATAAATTGGTCACCGGGGTACTCCCCTTCTGATGGGAAAGTTCATATAATTCAAGTTATATGAGTTTTCCACTCAGAAGAGGAATACCTGGCCACTTCAACAGTTTAACATTGGATTTATTCCGGTTGGGAGGGCATGAAGGGGCTCCACCACCACCCGGTTGCCCCTCTTTCATTTGTGGGCCCTGAATTTACTTGGGTAAAGACGAGGTTACCCCAAGTTCGCCTTTCTTCTCAGGTTTCTCTTGTTCTCGCAACAAGTCGTAATTCCTTCGTGGAGGTTATCTACAGATTTGCGACTTCGGTCGTCCTCTCGAACTCTGCAAGCAATTCGTGAATGCGAAATGTTTTGTAGTGAGTCCTCGTGCCGGGGAAACGAACCCGCCCCACGACACCGCAATGCTAGCCTGCCAGCGCATTCACGCGTCTCCGGACGAGGGCATTCTCGGCAGGAATCAACACCTTCCTCTGCCGAGGCAGCAGAACATCGCTGCAGTCCTTCACGGACATTTATGGAACTCAATATTCACTACAAATGGCGCCCAACGTGGGGCCCGAAAAGCCCGGCTGTATCATCAGTCGTGAGCACGAGACAGTCCATCGTCTCTAGGTGTCCCCACTAGGTGTTAGAAATTTTGGCGGGTAGATAACTCCCGAGGGTTTTTGCACTAATCGTGCCCCAGCAGCCTAATACCTTTCGAACGTGTGTAGTCCCTGGACATCAATGTCGTTTGGTCCTGCTTTTGACTTATACTTTGGTGGTTTACCACCATTGTATAACTAGTAAGGCCAAATGATATTAGAGTCCCTTTTTGTGTTCGGAAGTTATTATCCCAACATCTATTTTGCGGAGGATTCTGATCCGCTCCCCAAACCAGTGGTGCCTAAGTGTCTTAAATTACATGGATTTTGATTTCATGTGATTGGCTGATTAGCTAATCCATGACTATCCATGACAAGACACGCGCTGCTTGTGGATTAGAATCCCACCCTGGGCTGACAAGCTGTAACTTGAGAAGTTTGCTAATGAGGGATCACTTCTGAACCCTGATTTTCATGGTGCCACAAGAGAGTGTCCCTGAAACGTTTTGGAAGGATTGTGCCATGGTGTCCATACTTGGGAGGATGGACGGAAGGGAAAGACCGGTTATTATATTTTTTTTTGATAGTTCAATCACCACTTAAATTTTTTCATACTTTTTTTTGTGAGGTTCTGAGATAGTTCGCCACTGACGGCCACATAAGAATTTTAGTAACTTTTTCTCACCTTTTTTCATTATTGTCATTATTCATATAGCTAATCTTATATACCCATATTCTTCATTATTTATTTATCTAGGTATTTAATTAGGAAAACCATTTGGATTTAAAATGCCTACAAAAAGAACTCCCGAAAGGAGAAAGTTGCGGTCGGATGCCGGACCAGCTCTATTGTGTTCCATCTGTCACGAGGACATGGACGAAACTACAAGCCAGAGGTTGCAGTGCGGACACAGGCTACATCAGCTGTGTTTGGCACAACTGCGGCAAACCTCATCCACTTGCCCTCTCTGTCGTCAGCCTTTGGAAATCGCACAGCCAGCAACAGAACGACCTCAGTCCTCCAGTGCAAGTGGAGCTGTCCCCAAAAGCGGACCCCTTCCATCCACGACAAGGAGTGCACGAGACGATGACTACGGGGCTGAAGCAGTTCCGCCTGCAGAAGAAGCGAGTCCACCGGTGGCTGTGGAAACCACAGTTCTAAGAGATCTAATGGCGCTCGTACAGGACATGTCCACCCGGCTCGCCTCTCTAGAGAGCCAGAGAGAGAACCCCGCACCATCCCGGCCAAGAACTCCTCCTATGTGGGATTCGGACCCAAATCCGTGGGATTTCCCAGTAGACTCGCGGCGTGATCCCGAACGGATCCGGGCAGGTACAGCCATGAATCCGTTGGCTCCAGTTTACCGGCCCCGATTGAGCCAAGCACCGCCACCAAATCAGGCTCCCGTGATTCCGCCGGACCAACGCTTCCATCCACACGACATGTATCGGCTGAAGCCGACACAGATCCCCAGCATCATCCAGGGATGGAATCTACATTTCAGTGGGGAACCCAACACGATAACGGTAGAGGTTTTCATAAGTCGGGTGGAGTCACTGATTGAGCAGATGCTAGCAGGAGACCGCACAGCGCTCGCAGGGTACTTGCCTATGCTGCTTAGGGGAGCAGCCCTGGAGACATATTGGAGAATACATTCAGCTCCACCATCCATACGCTGGTCACGGCTGAAGGAGGTACTCCGCATGGAATACCCTACGGTCGACATGGACGAATTAGTCCTGGATAAGATGAATGCTAGATGGCAGCGTCCGGACGAGTCCTTCCATAAATATCGAGCCGATATCCTTCGGTTGAATGACCAGCTGTCAGAGCCATTGTCTTCTACCCAAATTCTGCGCCTGCTAAAGCGAAATCTGAGACCGGAGATTCGTCGGCATATCGTGAACTCCGATCCACAGAGTATGGAGGCCCTGCTGAGAAATGTGCGTCGCATAGAAGGGTTTGAGGAAGACCTACGGGACCGGCCATACTTACTAACCAGGACGGGTCCTCGACGAGGAATCGCGGAATTGGCCCCAGATTATACCACCCTAGATCTGGAGGATGATTTGGACCCAGACCAGCTTGCTGTAGCGGCAGTGGGAAGTCTTACGACCTGCTGGAATTGTCACCAAACCGGACACCGGTTTATTTCATGCCGCGCAGAACGTAAGGTTTTCTGCTACGGTTGCGGCAAGCCGGACACTTACTTCCCGGACTGTTCTGAATGTGCCGCACGAAAAAACGGCCAAAAGAGTACCCGACCACCTCAGCGGTACTCGAAACCCCAACAGTAGCTCCTCAATCAGTGGCTCACCCCAACCAACATGACGTTAACCCACCAGCCATGACTATTACGACTGCGGATGTTCACTCTCTTCCGGAGACCTCACCAACGACAATATTAAAACGACCATCGCAGTCACTGCCAGAAGAACCGCGGCAGCCTCAGGTACGCACGCTAAAACCTTATCATGTTAGACTGCAGGAATATCGGGTGGCTCGAGAGCGAATATTTGCTTCCGAAGTCGTCACTTCCCGTTCGTGCACGACAAAATGGTCAACCCGTCGTTGGCGGAATTTCCGCAAGAGAGTGCGCACCTGCCGTCGAACCTTACACTCTTGTAACATCTCGGAGGTTGCTGAGAATGAGATCAGACCTTATCATCCAATTAAAGTGTTGGGCGAGACCGTGTTTGCATTGATCGACACGGGTGCCAGTATCAGTTGTCTTGCCTCGAGCTTTGGCTCGAAGGTGCTCCAAGAATATCCGAACTTGATTAAATCCTGGCGCACTGAAACCAGTACAGCTGATGGCACCAAACACCCTATACGAGGTAAACTAACCACACCCGTGACGTTCAGGGGTCAGACGAAGGATATTACGTTCTACATTATTCCGTCTTTGACTCAGAATGTATACCTTGGTGTCGATTTCGTCCTTCGCTTTGGACTGGCCTCCGATTTATTCGCCGATTTGTCTTTAAAAACCAGAAATGTCAACGAAATCACTTCTACTCCCGATAGGCATGACCTGACGCCTAACCAACAGCAACGCCTGGAAGCATCCATTGCTGCTTTCCCATCTTACGCTACCCAAGGCCTTGGCCGCACCACCCTAGTCTCACACGCCATCGACGTTGGCGATAGTAAACCGATTAAACAGAGACACTACGCCATCTCGCCAGCCATGGAGAAATTGGTGTATGCGGAATTAGATAGGATGCTCGAGTTGGGGGTCATAGAAGAGTCCCAAAGCGCCTGGTCATCACCGGTAACCTTGGTGGTGAAGCCAGGTAAAGTCCGCCTCTGTCTTGATGCCCGTAAGGTAAACGCGGTTACCATCAAGGACGCGTACCCTCTTCCACTCATCGATGGAATACTAGGGAGACTACCGAAAGCCAATTATATCACCAGTCTCGACCTAAAAGACGCCTTCTGGCAAATTCCACTCGATGAGGGGTCAAGGGACAAGACCGCCTTCACAGTGCCTGGACGACCATTATATCAGTTCGTCACAATGCCCTTTGGCCCGTGTAACGCGCCGCAAACGATGACTCGGTTGATGGACAAGGTCATCCCACCTCACCTAAAACACCAAGTGTTCGTGTACCTTGATGATCTGTTACTCATCACGGAAACGTTCGATCAACACCTCCTACTCCTACAAGAAGTAGCCCTGCACATCAGTAAGGCGGGACTCACCATCAACGTACAGAAAAGTAAGTTTGTCATGAAAGAAGTCCGATACCTCGGACATGTCATAGGACATGGCACTATCAAAACGGATCCAGACAAAACTCGTGCGATTGATGAGTTCCCCTTACCAAAAACTGTGAAGCAGCTACGACGTTTCCTTGGTGTGTGCGGTTGGTACCGAAGGTTTGTTCGGAATTATGCAACAGTCTCAGCGCCCCTGTCAGACATGTTGCGGAAGGGGAAGTTCGTTTGGACCGGAATCAGCCGAAAGGCATTTGAAGAGCTTAAACAAGCCCTCACATCAGCTCCTGTCTTGCACAGCCCCGACTTCACGAAGCCCTTTTCCATTCATTGCGACGCAAGTCAACATGGAGTAGGAGCCGTGCTGGTGCAATGGACCGATGAAGGAGAGGAAGCTCCCATCGCCTTCATGTCTAATAAGCTAAATTCGGCCCAAAGAAACTATACTGTTTCCGAGCAAGAATGTTTGGCAGCGGTAATGGCTGTGAAGAAGTTTCGAGCTTATATCGAGGGCCACCAATTCGAGATCATCACGGACCACGCGTCACTACAATGGTTGATGAACCAAGCAGATTTAAGTGGACGCCTAGCCAGATGGGCTCTTAAACTGCAAGGGTTTAAGTTCTCCATCAAACATCGGAAAGGAACCCAGAACATCGTACCCGACACTCTCTCACGGATGTTTTCCCCAGAGGGAGCCGAATTAACAATAACTGACGAGGACCCCATCGAAATAGATTTGGACAGCCCACATTTCGAATCAGATAGCTACAAAGAGTTGAGGCAAACCATAGCGACCCAACAAACACAGCTGCCTGATTTGAAGGTAATAGACGGCTATGTGTATAGACGAAATGAATACGCCACTGGTGATCCATGGCAGGAAGAAGAGTCTTGGAAACTCTGGGTACCGGAGGAAATGACACAACATCTGATCTTCCGCGCACATGACCATCCTTTAAGTGCCCACGGAGGGTACGGTCGGACACTACGGCGACTCAAGAAATACTTCTTTTGGCCTAAAATGGCATCCCAGGTCAAAGACTACGTGAGCGCCTGTGAGACCTGTAAAGGCACCAAAGCGCCCAACCAGCCTCTTCGACCTCCTATGGGTCAACTCAACGTTCCAGAACGCGTGTTCCAGCGTCTATACATCGATCTACTCGGTCCATATCCTCGGTCTTCAATGGGACACATCGGAGCTATAGTCGTTCTAGATCAGCTCTCAAAATTCCCAATGGTGGAACCTATCCGTAAATTTACAACTCCATCGATCGTGAAATTCTTAGAGAACCGGGTATTCCATGTGTTCGGTGTTCCAGAGAGTGTGTACTCCGATAATGGAGTACAGTTCCGGTCTCGGCAGTTTAAGAGCCTACTTGAGCAGTATGGCGTTGAACACCAACTGACGCCCATATACTCTCCTCAGTCCAACGCATCAGAACGTTTGAACCGCACCCTATTGGCTGCGATCCGTTCCTACGTCCACCCATCTCAAAAGGATTGGGATCGTCGATTGTCTGCCATCACATGCGCCCTGCGATCCTCGTATCATTCTGTCACCGGTGTCGCCCCTTACTTTGCCGCCTTTGGACAGCACATGATTTGCCATGGTAAATCATACCGACTGTTACGGCAATTAAAGTGTTTGGGAGACCCCGTCGTTGCGCTGGAGCCCCACGAACGTCTAGGAGACCTCCGCCAACAAATCGGACGGAAGATTAAGGCCGCAGGTAGTGCAAATGAAGCGCAGTACAATCTCCGGTCACGATCTGCTAATTTCAAAGAAGGAGATGAAGTTTTCCGGCGAAACTTCCGCCAAAGTGACGCCGCGGGGCATTACAACGCCAAGCTGGATAGGCGATTCCTGAAAAGCCGCATAAAGAAGGTAATGGGACCTAACCGTTACTTGATAACGGATCCATCGGGAAAAGAAGTGGGAATATACCACGCGAAGGACCTGCGTCGATAGATAATTAGTCACGTCTGTTTGTCCGTCCGCATATATTTTCAACAAACGCACAAGGGTTGTATATTTCCGGGCAAACATTAACATAAGTCAGTCCGTCCGTCTGTCAATTGTGTTTTTCTTTTATTGTCCGTCATCTCTAGTCCCGACGCCGAAGCCAACCCATGATGCACAGAAATATCCTTCAGCTCCTTTTTCGCAATCCGCATTGCCTCGGGATCACGAGAAAATTAGCTGCCCTGTAGTAATCTAGGAGCTATGGCTCTAAAAGCAGCGCTGACACAGGCACACAGCACCAACTCAATTCAACAAGGAGTAACCCTTCAGTCACCTTCCTCATCGCGACACTCGTTTTTTTTTTTCTCTCGCATGAAAAATAATTAAAGGGAAAAATTTCTTTTGTACTTAACACCCGGGAAACAAAATTCTAAAACTGTTTTAATGTGTAGTGATTTTATTTCAATATCTTTTGAACATAATTTAACTAATTGGGTGTAATGCGGTATGCAAATGCTTAGAACGAAACGGTTAACCCCTTAAATTATAGGAACGATAAAATCATTGTATCATTTAAACCCCACAAAATTTGTCAAATTTTACCCTTTCCAACCATAATATTAATTAAAAATTGTTTTGTTTGTGGGTAATTAACGCGTGCCTGTCCTATTCTTTCGATTTATTTCCGCCTTAATTACGCCTAATAATTATAAACATAAATTGCTTTCAATTGAAAACTTAATCGAATCTACAAAAAAATAAACAATTTCGAATTTTAAAAATAACCGCAATGAGTGTGCATTATCACCACCGCATGTTCACACATAGATGGCACTTTTATTTCCATATGGTACGAGCGAGGTTATTGCGTTTGCCTCGAAGATGTTTTCAGGGAACAGTTTCCCATAAACCGCTCCGTAGATAAGACGGATTCGATACAGTGCCAACAAGTGATTTGTGTGCTCGTGGTGGTCCTTGGAGGAATATGGTTGGATGGTTGACGAGGGTGACGTGCTAAGAAAACGTGAGTAAATTCATATTATTTCTTTAAGGACTATATTTTTTCTTTGTTTTGGTGAATGAGTGAAAAGTTTAAGAAACCGTCGCCTATGCAAAAGGCGGCTATACCAATTGCTTTAAGTGGTAAAGATATGTTAGCACGAGCGAAAAACGGTACTGGGAAAACCGGTACTTATTGCATCCCCGTAATCGAGCAAATCGACCCATCTCGTTGACTGCAAGAAAATTCCTTTTCGAACTAAAAAGAAAAGGGACTTTTTGGTGGATTGTTATTGCTATGAAGTTCTGTGGAAAAATCTTTTGTTCATGTAAGCTTCAAGTCAGAGACAAAAACGCAATTTAGCAAAGACTCGAGGCAACAGTTGGATAATTGGAGTTGTGCGAGTGTATAGGACAGTTAATGGTAGTTTTGTGCGTGTCCAGAGATTGCTCGGGTCAGTTAATGAATCTACGCGTGCGAATCCGCCAGCGACACAAATTATGTTTCGTAAGCGATTCGAAGGGACGACGAAGACAGGAAAGTGTGCAACATAGAGCAAATGGAATCAGTGAAGACTTTGTGCATTTAGTATGGGTTTTACTACGTTGAAAGGGGAGTATCGCTATTCGTTAGTGGTTATTGGATTTATTAGAAACGCCAAGGTGATGCTCGTCGTAAGCCGCGACAATAAAGCGTGTATTACTGTTGTTTATCCCGATCTGCTACGCGATCTCGAACTGAATTAATGAAAACATTGGATCGAACTTCCTAAACGTGCTTAAAATAAATTTGAGCTTAACCGACAGTTTATCGGCTTTCTTTATATTGTTTCTTCATGAAATGTTAGTAATAGTATTTCCTGTGAAACTTTAGCCAGACTTAATTTGTGGAAAATAGACATTTATCAATCCACAATGGTTATTTCCGCTGAATCTTTTCGCAACTATGAACCGTTCTGAAAAATCTTCTGGCTGAGGGAATTGCTGGGATGTGTTCTAAAACTGCTGTAGCGCCATTAGATAGGATAAAAATCTTACTTCAAGCACATTCCTCTCATTACGAACATTTAGGGGTGTTTAGTGGTCTCAGGCACATAATATTGAAGGAATCATTTTGGCATTGTATAAAGGCAATGGAGCACAGATGATTAGGATATTTCCGTACGCAGCCACGCAGTTCACATCCTTTGAAATGTACAAGAAGTACTTATCGCAGTTTGAACTACATTTAAAAGGTTGTAGTACACGCGGATAAATTTATAATAGGAGCTTGTGCAGGACTGACGGCTGTTACATTGGCATATCCGCTAGATACAATTCGGGCTCGTTTAGCATTTCAAGTAATGGGAGAACACAAATACACTGAAATTTTGCAGCGTGCTTCGGAAATGTTCCGCAATGAAGGCGGAATACGTGCACTTTACAGAGGGTTTTTTTTCCTACTTTAACAGGCATGGTCCCGTATGCCGGGCTGTCATTCTACTGTTTCGAGATGTTTAAATTTTTTTTTTTTTGCATGAAGTATTTGCCAAAGTACGCATGCAATAAATGCGAAAGGAATACTGGTGGCCTTGTATTACATATACCTGTAAAACTGGTATGTGGTGGCTTAGCTGGAGCTGGTGCGCGATCAATTTCATATCACTTGGATGTTACTAGAAGAAGAATGCAACTCGCAACGATGAGCCCAGATACAACAAAATTTGGGGATGGGAATGATGCAAACATTAACGTTAATTTACCGTGAAAACGGTATCGTTCGAGGATTATATTGAGGAATGTCAATTAACTATTTAAGAGCAACACCCATGGTAGCTGTTTCATTTTCCACATACGAAATACTTAAACAAGCTCTAAAATTGGATACAGGGATGAAAATTTAATTTTATATTGGCCTAAAACATTTCAATCATTAAAAGTACATACATTTGAAGCAAAAAGTGCATCGTCTTAATGCGTTATTCTCTAAGTTGCAAATAAGCCAATCGATAATATTTTGCAATTCAACGCGACGTGTGGAATTGCTGGCTAAGAAGATCACGGGACTTGGTTATTGTTGTTACTATATCCATGCCAACATGGCGCAGGCGCATAGAAATCGTGTTCTCCATGAGCTTCGACAGGGGCTATGCAGAAATCTAGTCTGCTCTGATCTTTTTACACTTGGTATTGACGTATAGGCTGTGAATGTTGCTAGTAATTGCGATTTTTCACGTATGGCTGAGACTTACTCACATCGTATTGGCCGTTCAGGGCGTTTCGTACCTTCGGGTATTGCCATCAATCTAATCGCATATGAGGTTCGTTTCGATTTGCATCGCATTGAAAAGGAATTAGCCCTGAGATTAAACCAATTCCAAAGATGGTCGATCCTTCGCTTACGTTGCCAACTCGTTACCAAATTTGCAAAGCGGTAACGGAAACGACATGAGCAATTCATCAATCAATGAAGAAGGGAACGTGAGCAAGTGGAAGAACGTGGGGAAGAACGATGTCTGTGAAATAGTTAAATGCTACGAGTGTGTTAGTCCGTGCGGGAATGCGCGAGTGCCTGATTTATGTGTGAATGTATTCGCGTTTTGGATTTATAGTACTTTATGAATGAACAAATTGTGAATGAAACGGCGTGAATGAAAATTTCGATTTTTAATACTTATGCGAGTCGAATGATAAATTATGAAAGGGATTGTAGGGGATTGATCACCAAAGTGTTTTAAGAGTATTGGGAGGAGAAAAGAAAATTAACATCATGAAAAGAGCTAAAAGTTGGTCGCGTTAGCTTTAATGAGGAATTGAGGAAGGAGTTAGATAAACCTGTAAATAGTGCAGAATAGTTTGGCCCAATATATGGGGCCTAGAATGATTTGGCAAAACGAACTCAGGCTCTGATTTCTAGAGTCCAAATAGTAATAAAATTGAATTTAATAGGGATAAAGAAAGAGCGCACTTGGATAAAATGGTGTAAATAATAGACGAGTGGGAGCAGACGAGACCAAAATGTATGAAATAGGCAAATGCAAATGCACAGAATATTTTTTTTTTTTTTTTATGAACGTTTGCATGCAATCCAGTATGGATGAAAATAAGCTCATTTCGCGTCCATTACTTTATAGGTCTTTGTTCGATACTTCAAGTTCAATATGCGTTACTTCAGGTTTGTGGCAGAGACATCTTCTACCATCCTGTGGATGCACAGCGGAAAAAGAAGAAGAAAAAAAAAAAAAAGGAACTTCAGATATTGCTACTTTTTCTACGACCGTGCCTGTAAAAAAATGATAGCAGCTGCCAACATCGCCATGAGCCATCAGCATTAGGTCCCGAAGTGGGGTGCAACAGGTGGTTGGAAGGTTGAGGTGAAGATCTTCATATTACGGAGCGGCACATGTTGATTGCGAAACGGCGGGACCGTACTCCCTGTTTCTGGGAAACCACACCGTTTGTATGCAAAAAGGCGCATTGTGTATTCAAACATAGTTCAACAAGGAGTGATAAATCAACTGGAAAGTTAGATCCAGAAGAATTAGTCAAATCACTCAATCCATATATTGACCAACGGATTGCATATAAACGCAATATTAAACATTAAAAGCCGTAGAAGAAATAGCAGCGAGCATTACCACGTTCGAAGACCATACGGTTCTGATATTCAAGGAAGTCTATATGTATTTACACTTTGATAGCTGAATTTTTTAGATGATTTTATACACCCTTAAGAGTTATTCTATGTCTTAATACTCGTGTGTTAAAAATTTGATGTATGGACGCGATTCTTCACTACCAAAAATTTCAGGACTTGCTTACCTCCACATCGTCAGCGAGCGCTCGTCGTCGAGGGAAAGGTACTGTAAGTAACCTCTTAACATTTTTTAATTAAATACTTATTGAATTTTTTTTAAACAAAAAAATATTTATCGAATTTTTTAAAAAAAAAAAAATATTTATTGAATTTTAATTAAATATTTATTGAGTTTAAAAAAAAAAAAAAATATATATTTATTGAATATTTATTGAAATATTTTTTTTGAAAAATATTTATTGAATTTGTAAAAAAAGAAAAAAACAAGAGAAGAAGAATCGTCGTAAAAAAATCTATGTAAGAATTTTTTTTTTACATAATGTATGTAGGGTGAAAGTGTGGCATCTACAAGAGCTAACCACAATAATTATAATACTACAGGAAATCAGAGAAAAAATGAATTTTCGTATAATGTTAATCTTCTTTTAATATCAATTTCCCTCTTTCAACGATTAAATGCTTTTCAATATGGTGTTGTAAATTGCTGTGCTGATTGCCATAGAAAAATCATACTGTTCCATTGCTTTAACGTTGTTCGAATAAAAACAAAAAAATGATGGATTAAATGGAAAATCGGTCTTTTCCTTCCGGTCTTTTCCAATCGGGTATAGGACCCGGTACGGTGGCAGGCTTCCACCCCAAAATATGAGCCAGCCACCGGGTACTTGAAAATTCTTTTGTTTCAGGAGACTTTATGGGTTGAGTGGCCCAAGCCAAGTGCCCTTTTATGGCATAAAGTTATGCAATTCAATTGTATAATTCTATGACATAAATTGGTCACCGGGGTACTCCCCTTCTGATGGGAAAGTTCATATAATTCAAGTTATATGAGTTTTCCACTCAGAAGAGGAATACCTGGCCACTTCAACAGTTTAACATTGGATTTATTCCGGTTGGGAGGGCATGAAGGGGCTCCACCACCACCCGGTTGCCCCTCTTTCATTTGTGGGCCCTGAATTTACTTGGGTAAAGACGAGGTTACCCCAAGTTCGCCTTTCTTCTCAGGTTTCTCTTGTTCTCGCAACAAGTCGTAATTCCTTCGTGGAGGTTATCTACAGATTTGCGACTTCGGTCGTCCTCTCGAACTCTGCAAGCAATTCGTGAATGCGAAATGTTTTGTAGTGAGTCCTCGTGCCGGGGAAACGAACCCGCCCCACGACACCGCAATGCTAGCCTGCCAGCGCATTCACGCGTCTCCGGACGAGGGCATTCTCGGCAGGAATCAACACCTTCCTCTGCCGAGGCAGCAGAACATCGCTGCAGTCCTTCACGGACATTTATGGAAATCCTAATTCACTACACGCTATACTCTCTTCACTACATGTTTGATGCGGTCCCATCGGTCGAGTATCATCCAATAATGTATGCTGGCTTTCAAATTGTTAGATGATATTGGCTATAGTGGTTTCAGTAGGCTGACGATGCACCTCAAAAATTGCTCTAAGAGTATAAATTTCTTTCAAAATGGTAATTTCTTAATACAGCTGAGCAATTTGAATAGATGGTTGCAATGTAAGTCTTTCCATGATAATTTGTTAAAAAAATATTGAATAAAAATTACATTACAGTTTGACAGGAGCCATGTGTGATCTTTTAAAAAAAACCTATCGAAAATCAAAGCCCATCATGATTCACCCTTTACCTTGATCTGCAGTAATCGAGCAGCCACCTATCCAAACTGCTCGAAGGACCTTTGCGAATAAAATACGATTTTTATGAAAATAACAACGCAATAAGCGTGGAGCAATTCGATACGCAACTTATTAACATTATTATTTCCGAGCCCGCATTAAACCCTACCACTACCATTGCTACTATTATCAGGGATAAATTTCTCTAAAGAAACAAATGAAAAATTAAATAAAATGACAAAAAAAAATACTAATGGCTTTTTGACGCAATTAAACGAAGCAATTGCTAGTTAAGCTCGAGGAGAAAAACCTCCGTTACAGCCATGAAGAGGCTCTTCGAGATAAGTAGAAAGATTGCTATGAAGCGGGACTTGCATTTTAAACGTCGAGCAGGAGGGACTGGTTAGCGGTTGACCAACGCGAGCATATGTATGTCATTGCGAAGTAGTGATGGGCCCTTTTGTACCAATCTGATACTTTGTCCCTGATACACACTTGTAACTGATACAAGAAAATGGTACCAGCTCAAAGTATCAAGTACATAAAGAATCAGTCGTCACCCATGCACACTTTTCGTTGCTGTGTAGATATGTACAGCAAGCGGTGCCTGAACTGTTCCAGAGCTCAAGATCTACGGAATTGGTCCAAGAATTATTGTATAGTTGGAGCTGATGAATGGGGGATTGATACTGGTACTTAGGGCTGAAAATGTTACATTGAGTGACATTCTTACTTGAGCATATTTTTGGCATGTTCTGTAGCCATACTCAGTTTCTGTGTCGCGTGTCGGTTCAATGCTTTGTCCATATTGTGTTTATTGTATGATGCACACAGCGAAAGATTTGAAAACAAGTTGGGTAGACAGACCTATGCTCATGTCAGAAGGGTTTTGTACTCAACTTACAAAATGCAGTAACCAGCAACGAATAAAATCAAGAAACATGTCAAAGATTTGAATTGGAGAAAATGTGAAATTCGAGGATCATACTATTATTAACAAATTTGAACGAATTTTGACTTGTGAGGTATTTGTTATAGTTATACCCATAAATATCTCCTTTGATATTTTTTTCAGATTTTTTAGATCACTGGTGTCCATTCGCGAGGGAGGAAACACATTTTTCATGGTTTCCCTCCCCCCCCCCTGTGCTCCCACTGAAGCAAAAACTGTCAGTTTAAGAACTGTTTTGAAAAGCTCTCACAGAGAACTTTCAGTTGATACTCATATCGGCTACCTTTCATGAAATTTTTTTTCAGGGGCCACTCCTCTGTACTGTAATCATCGATTCATGGCCTATTTTTTCGAATCCTAGAATGGTTACAAAGCCCTTTTGCTAGGAGCTCTCTCCTGCCTCTTCGACTTGTTTCAATTGTATGTACTCATCTTCATGACACCTATCACTCCTGAAATTTTCATGCAAATTCTAGCAAAGCTGTAGTGTCTAAGTCGGTAAAAAGCGCATATGGCTCCATAGCAAAATGTTTCCATAGTAATACAGGGCATATTGCTCCATAGTAATACACGAAAATTCAAATCGCTATAACTTCGGTAAATACTATTCGATCTTTATGAAACTTTCCGAAAAGATCAATCATATAAATAGTCATCTCTTTGCTAAATTTTATTGAGTTGAAGGGTACCGTTTAGATTTTATTCAAGAAAACACAAAATCGATAAATCATACTATTACTAACAAAGTTGAGTGAATTTCGACTTCTCATGTATTTGTTGTTGTTGTACTCATTAAGGCCTACATTCATGATTTTTTTCAGATTTTTCGGGTCAAAGGTGTCCAATTGCGAGGGGGGTACGCGAAAAGTTCGTACATTTCCCCTTCCCCTGCCCCCCTCGGTACTTAAAAGACAATTTTAAGACTTGTTTTGAAAAGATCTCATTGAGACCTTTCCAATGACATCCTACTCGACTACCAATGGTGAAAATTTTTTTTTGAGGGGTCACCCCTTTATATGGGGAGACCCCCCTTAAACGCCTTTGAAAAATTTTTCCACCCTTGAACTTTCAAGAGGTCACCACTTCTGACCTTTATACAAAGTTTCATGGCTGTAGCCTTTATAGTTTCGGAGAAAAAGTGCTGTGACATACAGACGGACGGACGGACGGACGGACAGACGGACAGACGGACAGACGGACACAGGTCGTGATTGCAATAGGGTTTTGTATTTTAGTACAAAACCCTAAAAAGCGAGAAAAATAATGCGTGCGCGGGAAATGTTTTTTAAGGAGAAGAGACGGTTTTTCATTACAATTTTGGCATTTGCGGGTAATGATGTAATCATTAATGCATCAATTTTAATCAATAAAGATGAGTTAAATGCATTTATAATGATTGGAGCAATCAGATTTTTCTTTTTAATCTGATAATGGAATGTTTTTGAAAAGATTCTACTTGCTTTAGAATGACTGAATGGATGGTCCTAAAAATGCAGAAAAATTTCAGGATAACCAACATCGGTAGATTTTCTTAACACGTTCACGACATCGTGTACCACCGGTGGTACATTATGTGTGTACTAAAAGCACGTCAGTTGGTCAACAGCTGTGATTCTGACTGGACATGTTTTATTTTTGAGTGATCCTAAACAGTTTTGAGTTCTTTTCGGTAAAAGCTGGTTTAGATAGTATATTGGTATGTATATTACTTACTTGCTGTGTACATTTAGCGATGCACCACCAGTGGTACACAACGTCCCAATGATTAATTATTAGTGATTTCGTCATCTATTTTGTTGTCATTATTAGAAATAAATGTGGAGGAGATAATGGATGATGAGTTATCAGATTTTTCAGCATCAGAAAGCTCCTATAAGCCATCCAGTTTGGTAGATGAGGATAGCGAATCAAATTCTGAATCTGATAATGAATTAGATTCAGTTCACTATTCAGAAAATGAAGAAAACATAGATCCTAATAATTATCCGTAACAAATACTTGGCATGAACCAACGAATCGCATCAGAGAATTCAACTTTGCTCACTTTAGCAGCGCGCAACTTCCTATAGATTTTACAGATCCAAGCCAAGTATATGGATTATTCTTAAGCAGAGATGTTCAAGAACTTATTGTATCGGAGACAAATAAATATGCTGCAATTTCATTAGTTCACATATACTTCGGCGACGCTCAACTATGGCAACTTGGAAGGATACGAATGAAGCGGAAATTAAAAACTCATTATGGGCCTTTGTTCTCTTCCTAATATGCGTTTATATTGGTCTAAAAATCCAATGTATAAGAATCAAGTTATTGCTAGATCTATGTCACGTACCCGATTTGAAATGTTAATGAAATCTATTCATTTTGCGGACAATGAAAACCCCGTAGGTGAAGAAAGATTATCAAAATTGAGCCCATTACTAAGCTTGTTACAACAAAATTTTAAATCTGCGCTCGTTCCTGATGAAAATGTTGTCATAGATGAAACAATGATTCCATGAAGTGGACGTTTACTTTTCGAACAATATTTGCCTGGAAAGTCTCACAAATATGGCGTAAAATAATTGAAAAGTTGAATCATAACTTTAAAAAAGTGCCTCTAGAACAACATTTGTCTGTTGATGAACAAATGTGTTCAACCAAAGCATGAAGTGCTCTAAAGCAATATTTGCCAGACAAACCCCACAAGTGGGGCTTCAAACTGTTCGTTATTTGTGGTGCAAGTGGATATGGCTACAAATTTGAAGTTTACAGTGGCCAAGAGAATATATGCGCAGATGACGAGCCTCAATTAGGTGCCTCATCTAATGTAGTGGTCCGACTTGCCAGAGAGATTCCAGCCAACCAAAACTATAGACTGTTTTTTGATAACTATTATACATCGCTACCCTTGATTGAATTCTTGTCACACTGTGGTACCGTTCGGAGAAACCGGATCTTGAACTGTAAACTCCCAGAAGAAAAACAGCAAAATTACAGCCTAGAGGCACATCGATTGAACAGGTTGCAAGCCATAATGGTATTGACATATCGGTGGTGGCGTGGAGAGATAATAAAATTGTGAATCTAGCATCCAACTTTGCTGGCAAACAAATCAATGTTGAACGACCCTTTATTAAGGCAGAATATAATCGTCACATGGAAGGTGCAGACCTCATGGACTCCGTAATGGGTCATTATAAAATTAGACTTCGGAGCAAATGTTGGTTTATAACGCTCTTTTACCATTTCCTGGACATGACCATGACTAATTCTTGGCTATTGTATAGAAAAATTCATGCTGATACGGAAAATAATGTCAAGGTGCTAAATTCTGCTGATTTCCGATTAGAAGTTGCTGAAACTTTAGCCAAATATAAAAGTACGAACCGGCTGAAGCGTACTAGTGATGTAGAAGCACTCATCCAGGACAAAAAGAAAAGAGGGCCTTGTCAGCACATTCCGCCAAAAGATATCAGATTGGATCAGTTAGGGCACTGGCCTGTTTGGACCGACAAAAGGCTGCGGTGGAAATATCCAGGATGTACTGGAACAGCCCAAACGGAATGTGAAAAGTGTGGCGTAGCCTTATGTTTTAATAAAAACAATAACTGTTTCCGTTCTTTCCACAGTTCGGTAATATTAATATGTTTTTACACCATGATGCACATCTGCATCTCATTGCTTTTTTTTCAAATATAAATACCTTCTCTTACATATGATTTTTTTCACTATTTTTACCATTATCATATAGCTCATCTTAACATATTTTCAATAAAAAAAAAACAAAAACACGTTCTTGCGCCGTAAAGGGTTAATCATATCATAAGAGGAGTTCCACCTTGTAGCTACATCTTGAATTAATTTTTAGGACTTTGTACTAAAATACAAAACCGTATTGCAATCACGACCTGTGTCCGTTTGTCCGTCCGTCCGTCTGTATGCCACAGCACTTATTCTCCGAAACTATAGAAGGTACAGCCATGAAACTTTGTAAAAAGGTCAGACGTGATGACTTCTTCAAAATTGCAAAGTGGAAAATTTTTTCAAAGGGGTTTAAGGGGGGGTCTCTCCATATATGGAGGTGACCCCTCAAAAAAATGTTCACCATTGGTAGTCTAGTAGGGTGTCATTGGAAAGGTCTTAATGAGATATTTTCAAAACAAGTCTTAAAATTGCTTTATCGGTACCAAGGGGGGCAGGTGAAGGGGAAATGTACGAGCTTTTCATGTACCCCCCTCACGATTGGACACCTTTCATCCGAAAAATCTGAAAAAAATCATGAATGTACCCCTTTATGAGTACAACAACAACAAAAGCATGAGAAGTCCAAATTCGCTCAACTTTGTTAGTTATTATGATTTATGGATTTCATGTAATCTTGAATAAAATCTTAATAGTAGGGGAAAATGGGGGAATCACGAACACTTAAGGGGAAAACATTAATAAAATAGCGGTATTAAGACAAAAGTTTTGTTTATTGCTTTGGAATAAAGTTTGACAATCCAGCTATCAATTCACTCATCAACATTCATTATTTTTTTCATAAAATGTAACAAAAAGAAAAAGAAACAAAACCCTTAGTGTTCTTGTTTACCGAGTACACCGAGTTTGGTAATTACGAACTAACATGTTTATTACGACAGAGATCGCATTTATAACCCGACGATGTTGACTGTCCATCTGTACATTTCTCACATACATAGCACATAATCCAATCTTCTTCGGAGGGATCGATATATTTATTGTTACAAAAAATACAATAGTAGTCATCATTTTTGGTCTTCCCTTTTTCTTCTCTTCTCTTATTTTGACGAGGATCATTAAAGTCTTTAATATTCATAACATTTTTCAATACTCTTTCAGCGTGTTTTTTTATAGATTTGCTATCTTTACGTTTCACTCTCTTTATTTTAATTGCTTTGTTTTGCATTTTTTCAGTTGTTCTTTTGAATTCTTCTTCTTTTGCGCGTTTTCTATCTTCCTTTTCTTCTGGTTGGTCTTTTACGGGTGTACTTGTTAGAGTAATCGATGTTTTCTTTCTAGTATTGCGCTTGGATATTTTTGGAGGAGTTAAAGGCAATTCAACAATTTCGCACAGAGAGACTGAGAGCCTGCACGTCTCTTCACTTGATTTTAAAGAGACTGCACGTGTATCAGAAGTTTGGATATTGAAAGCTTCAACACTGTGAATTTGTCCAGCCGCAGACATATTAGAAGTATAATTGTGAGCATCGGTAGCTTGTTGATCACAAATCGCCAATTCTTCCATGTAAATGTCGGTTACTAAATTACTTGGAAATTGGGTATCGATCTTACTGTTTTGTGTTTGAAATATTGTTGCCTGTGAGGTATTATTCAGAGAAACGCATGGCTGAATTAAATCAAATTCAATTGGGCGCAAGGGAAATATTCCTGCAGATCGAAATCCACTGGCTGCCTTTGCAATATTACTGCACCGGTTAAAAGCATTTGTAAATAATTCAATGATCTCGTATTGTGTGATTGGTTTCCCAAATTGATCTGACATACCATTCTCAAATTCTTAGTTGTATGCAGTCTTTAGAGGACCAAAAAATGTCAAATCTAGCGGCTGGAGTTTATGTGAGGTGTGCGGTGGTAGAGTCAGCATAATGATTCTATGGTCTCTGCAAAGTTTGTATGCAGTGAGACTGATATGACTCTCATGGTTATCTAATATTAGCAGAATTGGATTTTCTTTGGAAGGCTTTGCAAATGAAACAAAGTGGTGCAGCCAATCAATAAATAACATTCATTTATCCATTTAGAGTCTGATACTGCTGCAATCATGTTCGTGTTACTGCCTTTTAGTAAGAGAGCATTCATCCGCATTCTTTTAAATATAAAAAATGGAGGAATATATTGGCCAGCTGCACTAAATGCACAAACAACTGTTGTTGTGGACCCCCTTTCAGCGCTCGTTGCCCTTCCAACTTTTTTTTCACCTTTTGCTGCTAATATTTTAAAGTTTCTTTGAACTGTTGATATACCTGTCTCATTAACGTTAAATATTTTATCAGGTTGAATATGATGTTTCTCTTGTATGGCCTTCAAATTATTAGAAAATATTTTAACATTAACTTCATTCAGTGCAGCGATCCGATTTAATGAGGTTGCTTCTGGTGTCCTCAAAGATATATTGGGATGTCTCTCATAAAATTGTAATACCAGTCTTTTCCAGCTAGCTGTTTTACTCGGTCAAAATTATGAGGAAGGTTATTCTGCTCTGAAAATTGGCAGGCTATTTGGTGAATTTTTCTTATCGTCAATTCATGATAAAGTTTGCTGCATTTAATAATATAGTCCACGAGCTCCAATTCTTGCTCATCTGTAAATAATGGTTTTCTACCATTTCTTGGTTGTTTTATTACAGCTTTCTTCAAGTGATCGAAGATTGTAGTTTTAGGCACCAAATAAGTTATTACTGCTCTTCCAATACTCAGTTTTTTAGCTTTAACATCCTCTAAAGCTTTTTGAAGATCTTCTTGTTTATACTTTGTTTCTGTTTTTTGATGTAATAACGCGGCATCTAGAACAATGATAAAAAAAAAATGAACAGAGAACTGGCAAATGGGGTGATGCCGAACGATCGAGATTGCCCGACATGGCCTGTTCGACATTGCCCCTTAGGATCGAAAAAATCAAAATGACAATAAAAAATTTACGTTAGATTTCTTATGCTATTAGTGTGATTGTAATTTAACTCATGAATATGTGAGTATTTCAAAGTTAAATCACTATAGTTGATAGAAATAAAACTACATCAAGTTACATTTACGGAAAAATTACATCAAAAACACACAAAATAATCAAAAATCCACACCTTCACTCGAATGCGCGTCCGTATCTCCCGTGTTGTTGGCAGTGAACAAAATTCAGCCACATCATTCTAACATGTCAGAACTGTTGCATTCGGAACTACCCCACGTTCGTGTTTACTCCACTTTCCCCTATCTTTAAATTCAATAAAATTCAGATGACTACTTATAAGATTGATCTTTCTTGAAATTTTCGTACAGATCGAATGGTATTTAACGAAGTCACAGTGATTGGAATTTTCCTGTATTACTATGGAACAATATGCGTTGTATTACTATGGAAACATATGGCTATGGAACCATATGCGCTTTTTACCGATTTAGACACTATAGCTTTGCTAGGATTTGCATGAAAATTTCAGGAATGATAGGTATCATGAATATCTTTGATAATTGGTTCAGTTAGTGTGTTAGTTATCGTACAACAAAAAAGTGGCTATTTAAATGCGAAGATAGAATGATTTTGAGTTATTTTTCCCAACTTCAAAGTTTAGGATGCATACTTTGAACACTTGATTCAATTTAATGAATGACTGAAGATGAGTGCCTACCTACAATTAGTACTCATATGTGAAACAAGTCGAAGAGGCAGGAGAGAGCGCCTAGTAAAAGGGCTTTGTAACCACTCTAGGATTCAAACAAGTTGGGTAAACATACCTATGCTCATGTCAGAAGAGTTTTGTACTCAACTTACAAAACGCAGTAACCAGTAACGAATAAAATCAAGAAACATGTCATGTTCGAGGATCATACCATTGTTGTCAAAGTTGAAGGAATTTGGACTTCTGAGGTTTTTGTTATAGTTATACCCATAAATACCTCCCTTGATAATTTTTTCAGATTTTTTAGATCACGGGTGTCCATTCGCGAGGGAGGAAACACATTTTTCATGTATTTACCCCCTTTGCCCCCACTGAAGCAAAATCGGCCAGTTTAAGAACCGTTTTGAAAAGCTCTCATAGAGAACTTTCAGTTGATACTCATATCGGCTACCTTTCATGAAATTTTTTCAGGGGCCACCTCTCTGTACTGTAATCATCGATTCACGGCCTATTTTTTCGAATCCTAGAATAGTTACAAAGCCCTTTTGCTAGGAGCTCTCTCCTGCCTCTTCGACTTGTTTCAATTATATGTACTCATCTTCATGATACCTATCATTCCTGAAATTTTCATGCAAATCCTAGCAAAGCTGTAGTGTCTAAGTCGATAAAAAGCGCATATGGCTCCATAGCCATATGCTTCCATAATAATACAGGGCATATTGTTCCATAAAAATACAGGAAAATTCAAATCGCTATGACTTCGTTAAATACCATTCGATCTTCATAAAACTTTCAGAAAAAATCAAACCTATAAATAGTCATCTGTTTGCAAAGTTATATAGAATTTAAGGGTACCGTTTAGATTTTATTCAAAAAAACATCAAACCGATAAATCATACTATTACTAACAAAGTTGAGTGAATTTCGACTTCTCATGTATTTGTTGTTGTTGTACTCATAAAGGCCTACATTCATGTTTTTTTTCTTCAGATTTTTCGGATGGAGGGTGTCCAATCGCGAGGGTGGGTACGCGAAAAGTTCGTACATTTTCCCTTCCCCTGCCCCCCTCGGTACTCATAAGGCAATTTTAAGACTTGTTTTCGAAAAATTTCATTGATACCTTTCTAATGATACCCTATTCGACTACCAATTGTGAAAAATTTTTTTTGAGGGGTCACCTCCCTATATGGGGAGACCCCCTTAAACCCCTTTGAAAAAATTTTTCTCCCTTGAATTTTCAAGAAGTCACCACGTCTGACCTTTCCACAAAGTTTCATGGCTGTAGCCTCTATACAGACATACAGCTGTAGCCTATATACAGACATACAGACGGACGGACAGACGGACACAGGCCATGAATCGACGATTACAGTACAGGGGATAGGCCCCTGAAAAAAACAATTTCATCAAACGTAGCCGATATGAGTATCAAATGAAAGTCCTTATGGGAGCTTTTCAAAACAGTTCTTTAACTGACAGTTTTTTCTTCAGTTGGGGCACAGGGAGTAGGAAATACATAAAAAATGTGTTTTCTCCCTCGCGAACGGACACCTGTGATTTAAAAAATCTGAAAAAAAATATCAAGTGAGATATTTATGGGTATAACAAAAACAAATACCTCAGAAGTCGAAATTCGTTCAACTTTGTTAATAAAAGCATAATCTTCGAATTTCATATTTTGTTCAATAAAATCGTCTTTGACATATGTCTTGATTTTATTTATTGCTGTTGACTGCATTTCGTAAGTTGAGTACAAAGCTCTTCTGACATGAGCGTAGGCCTGTCTGCCCAACTTGTTTTGTTTGCGATGCAATTTCGATTGTTTCGACGGATTATTTATTTTGTGATGCCGCATATGTTGAAAGAATGTCGAAAAAATTTGGCGTTTTATTTCGAGCTCACGTTGATCCTTGGTGCTTTCGGCACTTACTACTGCTCGCGTTGTCCATAATGTGATGTGTGAATCAGAAGCAATCTAGCTACTTAAGTTTAATCAAACGACGTTAAAAGGCAAAAAATATTATGTGGCTTGCTTTCCGTAATCTTACAAACAGTCGTGTTATGAATGAAAGTTAAAATTTCTTACTTATGGCTACATTTTTAGATTATTACAAAATTCAATCAAGTGCGGCCTGGTATTGCTGAAGTTTAAACCTTACAAAATCGCGTATGGCAGGGTTTAGAGTGAGCAACACTATGAAACCTCAATATTTACCTATAATAGTTTGTTTTCATTTTATCCAAACAATGCAAACGTGTTGTTTTATTTTTGTTAGCCATATAGCGCCTCACAGAGGTTTTTAGTTCTTCTTCTTCTTAGCACTAAAGCCCCTCTCGGGCCTTCACTTCCTGCAAATAGCGCGTACAACTGTCTCGGTCCATTGACCACGTCCTCCAATTTCGAAATCCGAGCAGTGATAAACTGTTTTCATCGACTGAATCAGATCAGCATTTCCTCAGTTTTCCCACTGGTCTCCGGTCTTCAGTTCTCCCAGCGAATACCTTTTTGGGTATCCGTTGTTCGTCCATACGATTCATGTGGCCAGCTCATTACAGCTTCCGCAGTTTGATAATCGTTGAGACCTCAGCCTCGTCAAAAATTTCATACAGCTCATGGTTGTATCGAATTTGCTCCAATTATTTGCCTCAGGACCCGTCGCTCAAAGGCGTTCAATATATTTGCGAATGCTACGATTAGGGTTCATGTTTCACACCCATAGCATAACACAAGTCTTATCTCAGATTTGTATACTTGAAGCTTTGTTTTCCTGTGTATGCAGCTGGTCTCCAAGATCGATAATACTGAATAAAATATTTTATTTGCGAGCTGTATTCTTCGGCGTATTTCGTTTCTTTCATGAGAGGTTCTCGTTATTTGGCGCCTGAATACACAAATTTGTTCACATTTACGATACTATACTCGCCAAGTGTGATATTTTGTGTATTTGAGGTATTTTTCCTTGACTGCGTCATGAGCTTTGCTTTATTTTCGTTGATTTGTAGCCCTACTATTTTTTTTTCGCTGTCGAGTTTCAAGAAAAATTCTTTGGCGTTGTTAATGACCATGACAGAATGTTCATGTTGTCCAGATAGGCTACTACTTGGCTCGACTTGAATGGTAATGTACCTCGCGGATCAGCAGGTAGCTTCCGTATGACGTACTCCAGAGCCAAATTGAATAGCAATGGGGCCAGCCCATCTCCCTGCTTTGGTCCGATATTTGTGCCAAAGGCATCGGTGAGTTGGTTATTGATGTAGACTTGGGAGGTCATAGACGTCATTGTCAGTTTGTTAAGCCGGACGAATTTGGCTGGGATGCCAAAGCAAAGCATTATTTGGTACAGAACGTTACGATCAATACTGTCGTATGCTTGCTTAAGGTCTACGAAAATTTACGTCTATGTTGAACTCTCAGCATTTTTAAAGTACTTGCTTGACTGTGAACAATTGGTCTGTTGTTGATCTGCCTGCCCTAAAATCACCTCGATACTCCCCAATAATACTGTTGGCGTATGATCTGGTTTTATTTTCTAAGATTTTAGGAAATATTTTGTACGACGTAAAAAGGTGTGCTATGCTTCTATAATTTTCGCACTGTTGCTTTTCACTGTTTTCTGGATAAGGAATATGATTGATTGGCTCCACTCTTTCGGCATATGTTTTTGTTGCCAAATGTACTGGATAACTTCATGAATAGCTTGATGAACACTACTGCCACCATATTTGATGAGCTCCACTGGAATCCCGTCGATGCCCGGCGCTTTATTATTCTTTTGAGCTTTACTGATGCAAAAAACTTCATCCAAAGTTGGTGGGTCCAATGGAAGCTCTCCGCAGACATCTATAGGCTCCAATGGTCTGAAGTTTTGCGGAGGATTAAGGAGGTTCTTGAAATATGACACCCATCTTTCCTTAATTTTGGTTTCATTAGCGACTACATTGCCGCTGTCATCACAACAGAGCTGGGCTGATAACCACGTTTTAGGCTTTTCACTACTTTGTATACTTGTCTTGTGTTGGTGCTCACTAAACTTGCATCTATACTTCTCAATTGGTAGTCATAGCATTTTCTATTTTGAATTCTAATTATTTTATTCGCTACTCTTTTGAGATTTTCAAAGTGTTCTCTCTTCGTTCTGGTTTTCCTACTTACATATTCATTGCACGCCTGATTCTTTTTATCTAACAAATTCGGGTACTCATCATCGAACCAATCATTCCTCTTCTGTCGAGCTTGAATTCCGATCGTCTGTTCTGTCACGGTCCTGATCGCCGCTTTCACTCCCATCCATAGCTCTTTGGTCATCTTTAATGATTGCGTCCAATAAGATGGGAGCCAGCTGGTTATCGAGGGTCTCCGTGAAATGTTGGCCACAGTCGCCGTTTGAAGTCTTTCGATGTCAAATTTTTGTACCGGGCTGGTCTTCGCTAAATATGCCTTTGACATACGACATCGATAGGTTAATTTGATCAAGTAATGATGTGAGTTACAATTGGCTCCTCGGTATGTACGGACGTCAAGTATGCTCGAGGCCCAACGTTGTTGGATCAGAATATGATCCATCTGGTTTTGTGTGCTGCCATCTGGTGATACCCAGGTCATTTTATGAATGCGTCGATGTGGGAAGCAAGTCGAACGTATGACTAGATTTCTGCTACGTGCTAAGTCAATCAGGTGCTGGCCGTTGTCATTTGTTTCATTGTGGAGGCTTTATCTTGCAGTCATTCCCCAATGAGATAGTACATTGCCAACCTTAGCGTTTTTGTGTCGTTTCTGGACAATGAGTCGACCAGTCGTTCCTTCGTTTCTTCGTCTTTTTCTTCGGTCAGGGCGTGAACATTTATCAGCTACATTTTGTAGAATTTTGCTTTAATACGGATCGTACAAAACCATTCATTGGCTTCCTTGAAATCAATAACGTGCGATTCCACAATGAAGGCCTCTCCAAATTCTCTGTTTCCAGTAGGCTTCCCGCTTTTGAATATTTTGTGCGGTCTCATGTCTTGAATGTTGTTTCCAGTCCAATTTGTTTCCTGGACTGCCAGTATTTTCAATTGATATTGACTGGCCTATTGTAGAAGATCCTTAATAGCGCCAGGGTAATTGAGTGATTTGACATTCCAGGATCCAATGCCATAGTCTTTTTTCATTTGCGAAGTCATTGCCGTGAGTCCAATCCATTCCGAGGATTAAAGGTTTTCCATGGACGGAGAGTTAGCCCGTCGCCCAGCCTCCGTTCCGGCGGCATGGTTATTACGTCGATTCCATCATCAGGTGCAGAAAATTCGCCTCACCCCTCTTACGTCCTCACAAAGGAGGCGTTAGTAGTATTTAGTACCAGAGCTGTAGATGTTCTTACAGTTATTAGCATTTCTCGGCATTCAATGTCCCAATAATGGGGAATCAGTAAACCTAATGTGCATCCCGAGAGCATTTACTACCATTTAATTGGAGGGTTTGGGATGAGGAATCATGGAATCTATGGGTTGGGTTCGCCTGTTGGCCTCCGCCATTCTTACTTTGCCAAGCCGAATATTTATGGCAATCTTTCTCCAAATGCCCTGACTTCTTACATAGGAAACAGAAAATTCTCTCCTTCTTGTTATTTCCCGATACTTTGAATGCTGCCTCTCCACCACGTGACTTTTCACTGGCCATTTTCTTACGTCACCTGTATTCGTCGATCACCTTCAGGCCTTGTTTCAAGCGTTGTTATGAGAGTAACGTAACTCTCCAGCAAATTGCTCAAATAGAATAACACAGCAAGATCACCGGCAAGGTTGGCATTCATTGTAGATAATTCGTCCAGAATTTGTTCCATTGTGGTCAAATGCATCGGCGCAACAGACTAACCTTACTCGATCAATGCCATCCACATTTCCTTAGCCATTTTCTTGCGTTTGATATGGATTAGCCGATCATCCTCCACTAGTAATCGAATATATGCTCTGGCCCTTTCATCCATCATCGTCCATGAGTCAGTCATGGGTGTCGGCGCATCTTTTGACATTACCGACCACAGTTGCCCTTTGATAAGCAGCATTTCATTCTTGAATTTACACGTCTGATAATTACTGTTGGTCAGCTTTGGAATCTTTATTCTCGAAACATCCGTTCGGAGTTGCGAGTTGTGACGAAATCAACTCAAAACTTTATGTTTCGTAAAACGATTGGATTTTTCCCGAATTATTGTACTTTATTACTTTAATAGCAAACCGTTGATCTTGGCACATAGCCTGTTGGTATATATTTTCTAGAGAATAAAAGCCGTGAAATAAAGAGTAAGTTACGATTAAATAAAATACGTCTAGACACAAGCGCTTTTGGTTTGGAGCTGATTTATTAATACAAAGATGAACAGGAATGAATAAGAGTAACATGTGAATATGGCAATACTGAAAATACATAAAAAGATATGGTGGTAGAATACTAAAATAGATTCATTCATATGTATCCTCGCCATCCAACATTTTGTACTGTAGGTTTTACTTTATTGGATTGTAAAACAATGGATCTCGTGTTTGTGGATTCTAAGTTTTGGATTTTAGTTTTTGGATTCTGTACTTTAGGGTATCATGGGTAGCCCCTAGAACCAGGCAAAGAATACTAGTTAAATATATTCCGCCTTTAGTAGAACTTTCAAATATAAAAAATGAAAGAAAGTGAATTCCCTTTAATTCTCCTATTTTAATTTTTATTCCGTATACAATTGTTTCATTCTCTACTTGAGAACTTCCTCAGTACTACAATTTCCTAAACTACAAGTATCCGCCCAGGGATCTATCCTTGGTCTGGACCTGTGGAACGTGTCTTACGACGTGCTACTGAGACTTGAGATGCCAGATGAGTCGCGCTTCGTCGGCTATGCGGATGATGTTGCGGCTCTGGTCGCCGGACGCACCGTTGAACAAGCGCAACTTAGGCTAGGTATGCTAATGCGCCGAGTGAGGGACTGGATGACTGCTCGCGGGCTCAGTTTAGCACTGGAGAAAACCGAAGTGGTCATCTTGACAAAAAAGAGAATCCCTAGAGTAAGGATGATCAGTATTGGAGATATACAAATCGAATCGAAGCCAGCGGTGAAGTACCTGGGGCTACTGATCGACTCGAAGATGAGTTTCTCTGAGCAAATCAGGGCAACGGCTGAGAAGGCTGCTTCGGGAATATCGCCCCTGAGTCGACTTATGGCCAACGTAGGGGGACCCAGCTCATCAAGAAGACGCCTCTTGATGAGTGCTGTAGGGTCAGTGCTACTGTACGGAACAGAGGTATGGGGCGACGCTCTCAGCAAGGAGGTATACCGAAAACGATTGGCACAGGTACAGAGAAGAGGGGCACTGAGAATTGCATCTTCGCATCCAACAGTCTCGGACTCGGCGGTGAGAGTGATTGCAGGCGTGATACCTGTCGCCCTCCTTGCTAGAGAGCGCCACGCTATTTACCTGCGCCGAAACGAGGATGCGAGGGAGATGGTTGTCCGCGAGGAGAGACAGCGCTCGCTTAACGATTGGCAGCAGTCTTGGAGGAATTGCACGAAGGGAAGGTGGACTGCGCGCCTCATCCCGGATGTGAAACAGTGGCTAAATCGAAGGCATGGTAAGACTGACTTCTATCTGACCCAGCTTTTGAGCGGGCACGGGTGTTTTCAGTCTTCGCTGCACAAGATCGGTAAGTCACGGTCTCCCAATTGTCGGTTTTGCCCAGGAGAGGAGGACAGTGCCTGTCACACATTTTTTGCGTGTACCAAATGGGCCAGGCTGCGAAGGGAACTCTACAGGGAGACGGGGGAGCTCAGCCCGGATAATATAGTTGCGGTGATGCTCGAATCGGTTGACAAATGGAACCGGGTGGCACATTATGCTCGGGCAGTCCTAAAAGATAAAAGGGACTCGCAGCAGCCGGAGGTGCTGGGGCTGGGGGATCGCTCTTCTGGCATTACCTCTTCCCCTCTCGCCTCCCGCTAGGAAAGGGACTCCCCAGCTTGAAGGCGCCCCACGGCGTAACGAAACGAGACCTGGCCCGAAGTAATGTGTCAAACGGTTCCAGGCTAGGTTCTCAGATTGACAGGGGAGGTGTTTAGTGGGTAGTCCAAGGGTTTCCTCCATGGGAGTCCCACACTGCCAGACTCGGCGGGCGTAAATGCCTTCACCTCCCTACACAAAAAAAAACTACAAGTGTCCGAATATTTATACTGAACCCTTTAAACTATTAAATTGAATCTGTAATTACACCTAACATCTGTCTAATCCCTCAAAGTTATTTTACTTAATCTATAATTATCGGATTCTTGTACCATTCAAAAATTTTGTTTTTCCTTATTACTACTTAATTTCATTCATTATTTTGTAAGCTTGAATAGCCAGGTGTATCCGTTACCTGGGTCACCATTCCAAATGTCCTGCGTCTTTTGACTGAATGTCTCCCAACTTTCTGCTGCATCAAGCTTCCACCCATTTGTAATCGTTTTCAGCATGCTGACGTTGTCTACAGTGATGTCATGTTTTTCAAGGACTATATGCTCCGCCACTTTTGATTTCAAGTTTTTGTATCCTGCTTTTGGTTTTTGTTGACTGCTTCCTTTAAGTGTTCGTTCCAACTGACATCTAGTGATCTCCTCGTTTGTCCAATATAACACCATTACATTTCGTACACGATACCTAGTAGACTCCGCTCCACTCCATTTTAGGTATGGGGTCCTTGGTTGATCCTAGCAAGTTCTGCAGTTTTGTGGCCTGGTTCGTATAAACTAGGTTGATGTCTACGTTTTTCATAGCCCTCTTCATTGTTTCCATCCTTGAGTCAAAAGTTACAACCAACCTCTTCCGTTGCTCGACTTCCGCAGTTAGCGTTGTGAACTTTTTGTTGAAGATCTCCTTCGTTCGTTCGGCTATCGAATCAGTGACTTCATCCGTAGGGTATCCATTCCACTCGGCTAGCTTATAAATATGGGGCATTTCTTTTTTCAGGCCTTCCTTATTCAATGGAAGCGTGAGCATTCGATTCACAAGCCAGCTAAATGTCACCCATTTTTGCTGTTGAAAATGGTTCGAAGTGAAAGAAATTATCCGCATTGTGTCCGTTGGTTTGCGATATACGAGTATTTTGAATTCCAATCCATTAGCTCCTCTACATACCATCACGTCCAGGAACGGTAGCCGCCCCTCCGACTCGAGCTCGTGGGCGAAACTGATGTTGTTGTATATCGAGTTGATCGCCGTGAGAGTTTGCTGGACCTAGTCCTCTTAGATGATCGTGAAGATATCGTCTATATAACGCACCCATCAATGTGGCAGTTTACCTTCTTGTGGTAGCTTTTCCTCCAAATATGCCCTAGAAATGGGCAAAAATGCGCTTAAAAATGAGGAAAGAGGGTTTCCCATTGGAGCACCACGTATTTGTTTAAAAAATTCTCCCCTGAAAGTGAAATAGCTTTCACCCATGCAGAGTCGAGCCAGTTTCAAATACATTTTGGCTCGTGCTTCCCATTGTTCTCCTGATCCTTGTATCAGAATCCACTCCTAAAGTAACGCAAGTGCCTCTTTGACCGGAATACTGGGAAAAAGTGTCTTGACGTCAAATGACACCATCATATCACCAACTTCCAAAGGTCCCTAGGACAAAACCTTTGAAGTAAATTCTGCCGAATTCGCTGCTGATCTGGTAACAAATTTTTGGTCCATGTTATTGAATTCCTAGGCCAACCAGTTCGTAATTTTCTGAGTGGGGGCGTTTTCTGCTGACACATTTTCACGCATTTCATGGCCAGGCTTGTGAATCTTCGGAAAATACTAGCCAGTACCACCTTTAAAGATCTAGCGTGCATCTTAAAAAAGAAGATAGGAGAGTAATTATCATTCCTCAACGCATTGAATTGAGCTTGAACCTCCAGTGGCTCTGGCCATAACAGCTAGATCAATTGAGTAGTGATATCAAAATGGTATCAACTGTTTTCTAATTGGGGCTCAAGTTTGGAATTAGCTGCTGTAAGCAATCAACTAAACAGATGTTAAAATGCGAATCCTTTGAATTTCCTCAGATCAAAATCAAAAATTTTCATTGAACCAGAGACCAATTGTTCTTCAACTCCACAAAGAAATTTCTAGTATATATATTTAAGCAGGCATAAGTAAATTTTTTTTTCACCCTCTAAATTCTTTCCCTATATTTTTCACAAATTTATTAGCATATTCCGCAAAACTTATTTTTCGTCTATTTTTCACTGACATCTAAACTAAACTTAAATCATAACTCCATTTACATTGCTTTTTAAAATATGTTCAAACTTTAACATACTCATCCATAAAAAATTTTCTACCATTTCAGAAGTTGGGAAAGTCAAGAAATCATCTTGAGCTCGAAATACATGTCATCATTTTTCCTGACTTGCTCGTCGTATGTTTACAGCCGAGCTCCATATAAATTTCGATCGGGACGATTCAATGGACCTTGCAGACGATATCCTGCCCGAAGTATGCCTATGAAATAATAATATCATTCACTAGCACACTACCCATCTTCATCTTCAGCACTCTGTCCCATATATAGTTCGCATTGTGACACGCCGGAAGTGGAGTGAAGAAGTAAATAATGTGGAGACATTCTGCCAGGACCAGACTTGAAATATCATAAGACGTGAAACGAATGGTTGCGAAGAAAAAACTAAAACTCGATTCTCAACCTTATGAACTGGCGCCGACGAGTGAGTTTCCAATGGAAAATGAGTTTTCAGTGTCAAGTGGAAAATTGTTGAAAAGTGCTGAGTGCTTTTTTCCGTTCGTCTCTTACGTTTGCCATTCTTCCGATGCAGATCCTTCGTCTTCAGCTCTATTTGTTCCTGTTTGGCGGCTACAATCACAAGTTCTAGAAGGCTGTCACCTGGACAGTTGAATGCTGAACAGAATACGGAATATACTGAGTTACGCAAAAGGCCCAAGTCGCTTGGAATTCGTCGCTTTTTGTCACCGCCCAACGTTCAGCGTTTAACAAATCTTCGGCGTTCCTCTGGAATTTTATCAGGGGATAATTTCAAACGTTATCCTAAATCATATGAATGAAGGATGGGACTCAGGAGATTTTTGTGTAGCTGTTTGATATTTGTTTTACTAAGGACGCAAGGTAAGTTTAACGATTTTGTTCGTTTGAACTTGGACAAAATTGTTTTCCGAGGAAACTGAATTTTGTTAGTTTGCAATTCTACGGAAGAGTGGCATCTTTATTGCCCCTTGACATCAATAAGTGGGTGTTAAATTTAGAAACAAGGACTTAGTCATTCAAATCATGTTTGCATTGAATATTCAATGATAGCAGGGTTTTGTTTTAATAATTCAAATTGATTTAAATTTTTCAAGGTGAAGGAAGCTTAAAGCAAACAAATGATTAGGGGGAAATGATAATTATATTGCAGGAAAGTAAAAAGAAGTGATACCTGACCTTTCATTTGATTCCTGAACTAAGTATAATATTAATGAGTTTTATTGTACATTTGTATATTGTTTACATACAAATGCTTTGAATTTTCAGGAGAAACCTTAACAGGAGATCTAAGGTCGTATGGACAGTTGCAAGGTGTGAATTTAATGACTAATCATTTTTCATGTTTGGCCAAACCAATATATTCTACTGCCTTAATTGACCTAGTTGACCTCAGCTTTGTTAATAGAAATTAAGGAAATGTACCAAATGGGAATAATTATTAGCAAAATATTTTTTGAATATTTTTGGGTTGAAAACAAGCCGTAATAGACAAAATGTTTGCGTATAGACGTGTTTTGAATTCGCTCCTGTCAAGAATTTTCAAAAATTAAAACTAATTTTTAAAACGTCAATTAGAAAGTAATTTTAGAAAAAAAAAACTCATTAACCATGCATCGTCGAAATATTTGAACAATTTATCTGGATTTTACTTGCGAGAAAGTTTCAAAAAAGTCAAAAAAGAAGAAACGTTTTTTCACTGGGGGTATGGAGGAGCCCGACGGCTTCCCACCGCTAGAGGACACAGGACCAGGCATTTCTAATACGAAGAATAAAAAAATCATAAAACGGAAAAGCGATCAAGACAGCTGTGAGCATACAAGCATATTAAGCTTTCAAGCGAAGAATACGAAAGAGTAACCCGAAAAAACGCAAAGGTTAGTAAACAAAATGATGAGATGAAACTCTGAATGCAAAGTTTGAAGGACATGATTCGGACATTAACAAATGTAAACAAAACAAAAGTAAAGAAGCCACAGAATACGTCCGGCATAGAAGAAGCGATAAAAAATAAGAAAAATGAGAAAAAAGAAATGAGAGCAAACAAAACCAACGATGCTAAGAACATACTAAGCGCAGGAGGAGCCAACGTCAGCGCCAATTACTATGCAGTACTGTCTGTGATGAATGACCAAATGGACATCGAGATAGAGTGCCAAGATAACATAAGTAATATTAATGATTCTTGTCTAATTTTATTATATATTTAAAATCACAAAATAAGGAGAAGGAGAAGAAGCCAACTGGTTTGTCTGCTGGTTCTCCTAATAAAACTATTAAGATAACTCAGAAAGTTCCTCCGATTAATGTCTTTGGGCAGCGTGGAGGGGATGTGGTGCGGCTTTTGGCAGCCGAACACAAGATCGATAATTTCAAAGTTAAGAGAGTGACCGCTGATAAACTCACAATCAAGACAAAAACATTGGCTGATTTCAAGCTACCGAAAGGTGCTCTTAATAGTGTAAAAGCTCCAGACTTCACGTACATGCCAAAGCTGGGAAAAAATCAGACCTTCCTGTTGAAGGGCTTGGACTGTGGGGAGAATACGTTGATCTGCTTGAAATGTTACAGGAAGTAGCACCAGCTGCTAAGGTCATCAGTGTGAGAAAAATTTTCACAAAGAGATCAACTGTTGAAGACAAAATATTACCATTTTATTTGATCCAAATTTCTAACGATAGCAGTCCAAGCGCTGTCCAATAGGTAAGGTACTTAAACTTTAAAGTTGTGAGGTGAGAACGCCTCTAAAAAATGAAGGTCAACCAGTGTTACAGGTGCAAAAGATTCGGTCATTCGACTTCCAATTGTACCAAGTACTATCGCTGCAAAGATATTCACGCCCCGGTGAAAATAAATTGGCTCAGATGGAGCCAAAAGAAAAATTATATTGTGTTAACTGCGGTATATTTGGTCATCCAGCATCATATCAAGGATGCCCTCGGTATCAAGATGCAAAAGTTAAATTTTCCCCAAAATAAAACCAAGTATATCGCAATTTGTTACATCCCAACATCGTCAAACCCGGAGTATTATTTGTACTCACCGCAAGAGGACCAGCAGAAAATGCGGTAAATAATGTAAGTGGCAATAATGAGCTTCTTCTCAAAATTTACCAACAGCTTGAACCTCTTTCAGCAAGAATAAATACATAAGACCAAAAAATCAATTTCGTCTTTCAACGTTTAGGACAACATGCTTCAAAACAGCTTGTCATCCAGTCACATTCCCATGGATAGGATTCGTCTCATCTCGATAAATTGTTGCTATGCATCGACGTGACTGTCTCTTGGAGTTCCTTGTCAAGCAAATGCCTGACATCATACTTCTCACTGAAACCCACGTCAATTCATTGCACTCCATGACATTCAAGGATTTCGAATTCGTAAGAAAAGATAGGGTAAACGATGATGGCGGAGGTGCCACCGGGATATTGGTTAGAAGACCCTATTGCTTCCAAAATATTGAAAAAGCTGAATTCAAAAGCTTTGAATCTCTTGAAGTGTCCGTTATCACAATCTCCCTGGCAGCTAGGGATAACTTTCTCATTACCTCTGCCTATGTAACTGGCCGAAATGTTCTCAGGCCCAAGGAGGAGCTAAATTCCTTGTTTAAAATACTCGAAATGAACAGGCATCATAGTTATCATATTCTTGCTAGTAATCTGACCGCCAAACATATACCATGGCTGAACGCCACAAATAATTCCAGAGGTGCATTCGAGAAGTCGTGGATAACAGAGAACCAAATTGAATGCAGGTGCAATCTATGTGGGTCGGAGCTCCCAACATACTCTCGGGCTAATTCATATTTAGACCTCGGTGTTGCAGACGCAAGAATTGACACGGACACTGCAGGTGCTTCTTTAGGATAGCGACCATAGCGTAATCGTAATGGAAATCAATCATCAAAGGGATCATCTCTTCCTCATTCCAGTTCAACATGAAAATCATCGGTTGAATTGAAAAAAAAAAACAGACTGGGGAAAGCTGTAAAACAAGTTTAATTGGAAGTACCAGAAGCAATGTCTTCTTTCTGATGATGGCAACCCTTGCTCAGTGGTTCCTAATGGCAGGAACCTAGCTAACGATGAAATACAGGGCTTCCCGATAGGAGGTGTTTTTTTTAATATTTCAAGAAAAATAACATTTTTCAATGTAAATGATCAGATGTTTATTTTATTATCAAGAAAATGGAATGCCTTTAATAGTGAAAAATAACCACTACGACCACGCTTACAGGAACGTATCCTATTCATGAAATTTCCCATAACAAAATCGAAAAATGGCTGCCCTATGTCCTCGATAGCATCACAAATTCCATCTTTGAGGTCTTAAATCGACGCCGAGCTGCTGGCGTAGACCTTCTCCTTCACGTGGCCTCAAAGGAAGAAGTTGCAAGGTGTTAAATCACATGATCTTGGTGGTCAATTGTGATTAGCTCTTCGAGAGATAACACGGTCCCGAAACTTTTCCCGTAAAAGATCAATGGTTTCGTTACTTGTGTGGCACGTAGTGCCGTCTTGTTGAAAGTAAACATTTTTTAGATCAAAATCATCCAATTCCGGCCATAAGAAATCATTAATTATCTCTCAATAGCGCAATCCATTCACCGTAACTGTTGCTCCAGCCTCATTTTCAAAAAATTAAAGTCCAATGACTCCGCCGGACCATAAACTGCATCAAACAATCATACGTTGAAGACAAAGAGGCTTTCCAACAATAATTCTTTGATTTTCCGAGCCCCAAATGCGACAAGTTTGCTTGTTGACAAAGCCACCGAGGTGAAAATGGACCTCATCACTCAAGATGATTTTTCGATGGAATTCTGGATCATTTTCAAGCATTTCAAGGACCCAATCAGCAAAGACACGATGTTGTTGATCAAACGGCTTGAGTTTTTGTACTCACCGAACTTTATAAGCCTCATGACCCAAATCGCTATGCAAAATACGGTGTAATGACGTTTGTGGAATGCCTAATTCCAAAGAACGACGAGGAATAGACAAACCTGGGTTTTCTTCAACACTTTCGGCTACAGCAGCAATATTCTCGGCTGTTCTTGAGTGAGGTGCACGAGTTTTATTCTTCAAATCACTAAATTGTCCCTAGAGCTCAGATTTTTCCACCAATTTCTGTATTGCGGTCCAACAAGGCGCTTTACGACTACCCAAAAATGTTCGAGTTTTACGAACCGTCTCTGCCCAATTTTCACCATGTTTATTGTGAATTTTAATAACTTCAATGCGTTGTTGAAGCATGTTTCTATTAAAAACGTAGTTTTTACTTGTCAAAAGTCAAAAAATGACAGCTTTAAAAGTGACATCTACCAAAAGAGTGGGCTATTCAAAATAACACCTCCTTTTGGAAAACCCTTTAGATCTCTATTTGTTGAAGTTAGAGAAGCTGACGTTGGAAACGATTGAGAAAGTAGTTCTCAAGATTGAACATCGAAACAATATAGAAGGATATGAAACTCCAACCATTGCGAGATTGGAAAGATTGAAAAGCCTTCTTTTGACACGCATCAACAATTTTTATCGACGATTTTTGGACTACAACCATCGCTCGTTGGCTTTGTTGAAATTCCGCTTGAAGAATGTCCAGAACTTAATCCTTTTATACTTCAGGAGTAAGGTCAGCAATCAATGGGCAGAGAAACTGAGAGGTATTATCTCACAGGACCCAGATGGCGTTTTCGCGAAAGTGAATAGCATATTTCTCAAGAAGTCTTGAGTGAAAGTGTCGAGTCTTGAAGTCGCTAGTGATGAGATAAATCCTCTCCATAGAGCTGGTATCGAAATTGATAGTACAAATCCGGATAGGAATGGAAACAGGATTATATGTGAGGGACTGCATAAACTTGCCCTAATTGGAACACATTTTCAATTGGTTCATCTAACAAAACCTGAGAGAGGGAATCAAATATTTTCAGAGATCGTTGTAACAAAAGTGTCCGACTTCAAATCAAGCCTGAACGGCCAATCAATTCTGCATTGCAATGAAACATTAACATCTGACCTCATGTCGAGCTTGAATCTTATTGATTATTTTGTCAACTTAAGACTTGTGTTTCATATCTCGCAGGATAAACAACAAGAAATCATGTGCTGCTAATGGTATTACAAATGTAGTTCTCCGACATTTGCCTGAGGTTGCTACTAGGAATTATTGCAAATTATTCAACTACATGTTGAGCAATTTATATTTCTCAAATGAGTGAAAAAAGGATAAGGTATTTCCAATCTTGAAGAAAGGAAAAGAATCTTCATGCCTCAAAATCTATTGGCCAAGCAGCTTGCTGCCTAACATCAGTAAGGTGGTTGAAGTGATACTTAACAAAGCATTAAGCGCCCACATTTAGAAACATGAGTTGATTCCGAATCGCCAATTTGCCGGGCATTTGACCATATATGCAATAACGAAAGTTACCTCAGACGGTGCGGTTTATGGTTCTGTGGAGTCATTGGACCTTACCATTTTGAAAATGAGGCTGGAGCAACAGTTACGGTGAATAGATTGCGCTATCGAGAGATGATTAATGATTGGTTATGGCCGGAATTTGATGGTATTGATCTGGACAACGTTTACTTTCAACAAGACGGCGCTATATGCCACACAAGCAACGAAACAATTGATTTTTTACCGGAAAAGTTTCGGGACCGTGTTATCTCTCGAAGAGGTGATCACAATTGGCCACCAAAATCTTGTGATTTAACACCTTGCGACTTCTTCCTTTGAGGCCACTTGAAAGAGAAGGTCTACGCCAGCAGCCAGCGTCAATTCAAGACTTCAAAGATGAAAAAGAGCAGCCATTTTCTGATTGGGTTATGGAAAATTTCATGAAAAGGATACGGTCCTGTAAGCGTGTTTGTGGTGGTCATTTGCTTGATTTTATTTTTCACTATTAACGGAATACTTTTTTTTATAATAAAATAAACACTTAATCATTTGTACTAAAAAATGGCATATTTCTTTTAGTATCAAAGTAACACCTCTTATTGGAAAACCCTGTACAAGCTGGACTTCTCTGACTTCATCACCAGCAGCGAGGTACTGTCAGCTGAATGCCACATACTCATTTAAGACACCAAATAGCATACTTAAAATTATTTTAAATACCCTTTCAGTTAATTTTATCACTCATTCGTTTCTTCCCCTTGCTTTAGAATTATTTAATTATTTCTTAAAATTCCAAATTCTTTCTGTGTTATTCCCAACAATCAGTTATAACCATAATTTATTATCCTTAACCTTGATACGCCCCAAATAGTTTGGGTACTCCAGCGGAGTTTGCAGATTCGGGTAAGTGCGTCCAGAGACGGGCGAGGAAGCGCCACTAAATTGTCCAGTAGAGCCCCGATAAGTCAGCATGCGAGAGCTCGGCTTGCCGGAACAAATTCAGAAGGAAGGTATTTTTACCAACACCACTTTTTTTGCACCCTGGTAAAAATTCTGCACCTTTTTTCTCACTTTTTCCCATTTCTATCACTAAGCACGACCTAACATTCACTATAAATCACTTCGTTTAGCTGATTCACCCTTCCAAGCACGACCTTACCTTTATCCTACACGGAAATTCACCATCTGAAGCGACCTGTACAACATTTGTTCTAAATAAGTTAAAAAATTGTTCAATTTATTCTGCGTTATAAGTAAAATTATGAAATAACCATCAAATTCAACAAGTTCAAAATACAATCTCGTAATTGTATCAAGTTACGTTGAAATTCTATTCAAACGTTAATCTACTCACAATCGGTACCAATCACTACTCCTGCTGGTTTGCTCGTTAGGGGCTCTTTGGGTGATTACTAATCCAATCTCCGATTCTTGTTGAGATTTCGTCGACAAAGCTCAACATCGAAAATGTCTTTCATGGATACCCTCTTCAAAGGCTGTGCTGTCTTCTCTTGTTTACCGCCCTACTTATTATTGCTGTAATATTTCTACCGGGGTTTTATAAATTACCTTTGCAGTTCATCTGTGCTTCCAGCTTGTATCACTCTTGTTATCCTCATTCCACTAATCTACACGTAATATTCTTCCGCTCTCACACCAGCTAGTTCAAATCATTTACATCTCCTCGGTCCAACGGATCGCCGCTATATTTCCCAGTTAATCTCCAAGAATCCACGTTCCACGGCATCGATTTCATTGCCAGTTATTTCATGGATTTGATATAATTTATCCCGCACCGAACTCAGTCAGCGTGACGTTTTAGAGTCTGTATTATCTTCTTTTGTTTTCCACTTACAACTGAGGTTTGCTTGCAGTTGTTAGTTTTTGTTTTGGTTAAAACTTATTGAATGTTGAAAGTTTTAATCTTCCAGCTCAAGAGCAATACCAACCTTGTGTCCACCGCGTTGAAGTTCTTTCCATCGATAAGTGTTGACAATGTTAAGGTAATACGATCTTGTAGCTATTGTTGATAGCCCAAACCAATTTAGCTAAAATTATTGACCTAGACGCGAACGCAAGCATCTTTATCAATATTGTACTTAGCGCCAATACCAAATTAAGTAGCATTCGAGCCTGAAGAGAATGACAATTGGATAACGCAATCCAATTCCCCGAAACATTTTTGGTAGAAGGATCCAGTAAATTCCTGGCCATCGTTAAAACTGGTGTGGAAAATAAATTCATCGCCTAAGAAACCAATGCTGAAGTTACTTGTGGTAAGTTTTGATTTTTGGGCGTCAAATGTAGTCTGGTGACCAGCCAAAAACCTTTGTAGCTCAACATAGCTGATGCATTGGTTAGTGGGCCGGAGACAAAGCCAATTCACCGGTAACGTTGGCATCAACCTTCACGAATTCATTTCACACCTAACTTCAATTTACCATTCTTATCTCCAGTTTGAGGTACAAAAATAGCCTCAAGTGCAATCTTCGATCCTTCCACCAACTTACCTTATGTACAAATTTCATTGGTGACTGTGTTATCTGTATTACACAGGTCAGTTCATATTATTTCCGCTTGTATTTGGTTTCCAATGAACTAACCACTTTGCCAGTGTCTTGGTTTGAGTGAACGCGCGTGGCAAATTCGATTCCCAATGCAGTCTTTGTTTTACAGTCCAATTTTTATAGACCAAAATGACAAACCTTGCCAAAGATACATATATATATCTCTGGCTTGTTTTCCCAAATCTGAATATGCTCCTGGTGCTAGTTTTGCTTTACTTAATTAATTTGAAATAAATCCTTGGAGGAATGACACCGAGAAAAACCACGGGAAGATTGCCCACACACTTCCTATACAAACGGTGGCCACCAATTTTTCTCTCGAACTTTTTTTGTGCTAAACGCCTCCCCTCGTTCTTCTAGCGGCCACTGAAGTTCATAAGGGTAGCCGGATAAGAATAGTTCCCATTTGCTTGGCAACATCCAAAGTTTACCTTGGTGGTTGAACCATGTTAGCCGATGGTCACCTGTGACTGTTGTCTGATGGTGAAAGCACGGAGTGTCCATTGCAAACTCACGATATATTGTTTGTTGGGTCGTAGCTCCAAGTATCACGCTGGTAGTTGGGAAGTCGACTTGATACGGCGTTGAGTACTCGATCCAACAGTGTTTCCCTTGCCTACGTAAGCACGATGTTTCGAGTTCCGTTCGTTTAACCAAGAGATAGTCGTAGATTCCCTAAGTCTCCCTACTCTACTACCTGCCTTGTTTACAATATTTTGTTGAAATTTTCTAATTCAAAGTAAATTTTACGTTGATTAATTAATTACAATTACTATAATTCGGCCCGGTAATAATTGGGTCGAAGAACGCTTGATTACGTGGTAGTGTTTGGTTGAGTTAGCCCTCACTCCCTGTTTCTACTCTCTGTAACAACCTATCTTGAATTCTTTAGCGATGGTACCTCAAAATTTTCCAAACGCTTTTCGAATTGTTTTTTTTTTTTCGTCTTACATAATCACCTTTCCAGCCGCACAACGAAGCCATGCAGATAACCGTCATGATAAGTGGAAAAGCATTAAACGTACCTCGATGAAATGTTCATGATTGGAAACCTCTCTGACATGTTGGTGGCTGCCTATCTATCTAACTCTATTTTGTAATTCCCTAAAACAAATGCTACTTGATCTTGCTTTTCTTGAGATAATTGCAGTGGTTTGGAGAATATAAAATGTCCGTATAGAAAGGCAGCAATGATTTGCTGCCTCGGTGAGTCTTGATGCTCGCCGAAATTGGCCTTGTCTAAGGATGCGTAAATTCGCCGGCAGGTTAGCATTACGGTGTCGTGGGGCGGGTTCTGTTCCCCAGCAGAAGGGCCCACTACAAAAAAATTTTGCATTCATGAATTTGAGGATAAAAGGACTCGGTTCGACGGAGTCAAGGCCGAGGTAACCTGCTAAGGGAGTAGATTGCCAAAGCACAGCGACTGACTGCGCTTGGCGAAAGTGAGCTAGATTCGAGAGGATCTCGTCTTTACTAGGTATACTTACGGCCGCCAAATAAGAGTGGGGCTTCCAGGTGGAAGCGGTGCCCCCCCCTTGAACATTCGATCCCGTAGGTTGGGCCAGATATTTTGCATTCGAATGAAAAAGTCATGCAAACATAACTAGCCTGAAGTTTTTTTTTAATGAAAAACATCAGTGTTTCAGATTTATGTTATAGTCTTATATGATGGAATCACATAATAATGGAATAATATTAAAATAAGAAACTCCGAGTGGAAGGCCACTCTACCCTGCAACAGCATCTGCAATTCAAAGAGAATAGCTAGCTCATGAGTGAAGGGGCCAGCCAACGTGGCGGGTCCCATACCCGGTCAGGTTCTCAAATAAATGAAAAGAACGAAAAATATGAAGTCGATTATCTATGCATTTTATTCTTGATGATGTTGCTTTCATGAGCTTTTCTTCCGTTTTAACCTTCTGCTGCTTAAAATATTCTACTTGCGAAACTAATAAAACTTACTTACTAGAACCTTATTGCAAAGCAAACACCATGAATTAGAAATTATAGATGTGAATTTTGTTCAATATAAACTAGATATATTGAATTCCGTAAGTTTTATATGAGTCTGAATGAAAAATCAGATGGAATGCATAACTAGTCTGCATAACAAATAAAGATATGTCGAGTATTAACCAGTGTTACAAAAAAAATGAGATTTATAAATTGTAAGCGATGCAAAATAAAAAGAATACAACTAAAGTTTGTTATGAAAAAGTATATAATGGCCACTTGGTTAATTGGAGAATTTACAATTTTTAATTTTGACTTTAAAAATCTTATTGAGACTTTAGAAAGATGTTGATGGTTTGTTTATGAACAGTTATGAAAAAATTGATGTGAATTTGCTATTTATTCCAGGTTCAAATAATATAAACAAAAGGGTATTTACCCAGTGGTGGGTAAGGCCTGTAAACGTTAAAATTCTTCTGCTTGTTGTTCTTCATTAAATTTATGACCCCACAATAGTAGTAGGAATTGTAATGTGCATTAGTCTTACCAAGGAACAACAAATAATATTGTAAGAATAAAGAGAAACTGCACAGATGTCACAAGTTATTGATTAAATCACAGGTTTGCAAAATTCATGGCATTTTCCATACATATTCCGTCCGACACTCTATTTTTAGCTCTGACTAGATAAATAAAAATGTTTCGATTATTCAAATACTCAATTTCTGTAGCACTCATTAACTCGCGCATACGCAACTCATCACTTCCGAGTTGAATAGCTGCTATTTCTTTATCTCAAAGAATCTTCCGTGGAATTATTCGTATAACTAGATAGCAAAAGCATTGCATTAGATGCTGCTGTTCATGTTGTCGCTAGTTGAAATTGCACGAGACATTCCTGTATCCATAATTTATCTCGTAAAACGCTTGGAGGTGAAGATGCAGAGATGTCACATTGCTAATGGGTATCATTCATTCAACTGCGCTTGCACAAATTTCACTGATGCATTTGTTTTTCATACATTTCCCAATTTGGGTAGTGGCTGTTATGCACAAAACACATTTAAATGCACTTATCAAGAATTTGCGATACGAAGTTCGAACCAATGATAGGTAAACCGACACCATTGCTGTTGTCGCTGGCTAATCTGATCAGTAGCGAAACCAAAATAAGCCTTTCACTGATTAATATTAATCACTTTGTGCAGGTGTTTTCATTTACTCCGGACAAGATTTATGATCAAAGAATAGGAACTTTTGTTCAGAGTTCAATATATTCAATCTCTACGGTATCCGAATATGATGGCGATAATTTCTCTTTCTTCAGCTGATGCGCACACTTTGCTTATCTCGACGAGACTCTCCGCCGCAACGCTGGTTTTCTGTGCGAACCCTTTGCATGCTGTCAACGGTGGTTTCTTTCCGACGAATTTTAATTGTAATTTTTTTATTTAATGTTTTTGTATTAAAATTTTTTCAATCCTTTTGTTTTTAAATTACAAATAAAGTTAGATGATGTTTAATTTTTTTGAGTATTAGAACAAGCATGGTGTTTTTGCCCGGGAATGTTTTTCGAGCAGTTTGCCTAAGCAACAGCTCGACTATAACATTATAACTAATAAGTTTACAAAACAAAGCATTCTTTCTGGCAATATAATAAAACATTATTCTTCTTGAAAAGCCATCAAACCTGCGGATACAAAAAAAAAAACTAAATAAAATATTGTCGCGTGTTTTGGTTCGCGGCCAATAATTTTAACGTTCCGGGAAAGTGATAACGCAATGTCTTTTAATTTAAGTTAAAAGAGTTTATTTAATTACAAAAATGCACAATAATCAGTTTAACACTTTCACTAATTTTAATTTTCACTATTAAAAAAAAATCTAACACTTGTCCATAAATTTCTTATCGCAATTGTCTTCTGAATCACTTCACTATTACGAAACACACTTTTCTACCACTCGAATAATATCGCTTCCCACATACTATCGCAGTTCTTATCGCGGTCGAATGAATGATGATCATCCCCCCATTCATTCAGGTCGCCTTTATATAGGGTCTGTAGTTATTCAACCCAGTTCTCGTACATTGGCGAGTTCGCGGGAACATTCGAGCGACTGCAAATGAATGGAGCAGTGACTCACTTTCAGATGTTGTTCATGCTTGTTGGGTTCTCGTGGTTTCGAGTAAATTCGTGTTCTTCATTGTTGTGAAAACAATTGCGACAGAAGCTCGCAGAATTATTTGTACATGTAACAATATGTCACATTATTGAGAGATTTTATCTATGGTGGCATGGCAATGCATCAATTTAAATGTTTCAAGTTTGCGCATGGAAGTGTTCGGAGCGAGTAAATCTAATTGACCCTGAATTCCACCTGTAATACGTAGTCAAGTAGGGTATATCAAAAGAAAGATATTGACTAGAACTTTAAGAATCTGAAGTCAAAAAGTCAGCATGCACATCAGAGGTAGCAGGGGGAGGAAAAATATACGGAAAAATTCTCTTAACTTTGTAAGTAATATTATGATCAGCTAATTGTATATTTACCAGCATAAAACGGAAACGATACCCTAATCTTCTTGAAACCTTACAGCTCACATGAAATAGCAACAACAATGACACGTGTTGATGATGGATACATATTTCAAATCGACCTGAACACTAAAATTTCATCCGGATTTTCGTAAAAATTTAAGGATTAGAGTTTAATTTGAGTATTGTAACAACCGCGGAGGTCACCGCAGTTGCTGAAATTAAGTTTCAGCAGAGGGGTGCGTGGCTCGAGGTGCTATCCTGAGGCCGGCTAGCACTCAGTTGCATAGCGGGTTTTTTCGGGACACCCTCTGCTTGTTCTGAGCCACCCCACACATAAAAACTAACAAAAAAGGAAAAGGACGGGAGAGGAGGAGGTTATTTCAAGGAATGAAAAATTATTGCTTTAACACTTCATATCTTATATTTCTTTTCCAATTTGATCACAACTCAACAGTTTATCAAATAGAAAAAACAAAACAAAAAAAGTCCAATTCAATAAGAACTGTTTGTTTAACAAACTTTAATCTGAATAGAAAAAAAATTATTGTTAATAAATGAAAATATACTTCTAATTAAATATTACTCCATAAATTTACATAAAGAAAATATTAGTTAAAGGATTCAAGTCGTCGTATAGTGAGAAAAAAAACAAGAAATATAGAACAAGAAAATAAACAGAATTCAAAATTACTCAACCCTTTTTAGGGTTTTGTACTAAAATACAAAACCCTATTGCAATCACGACCTGTGTCCGTCTGTCCGTCTGTCCGTCCGTCCGTCCGTCCGTCCGTCCGTCCGTCCGTCCGTCCGTCTGTATGTCACAGCACTTTTGCTCCGAAACTATAAGGGCTACAGCCATGAAACTTTGTAGAAAGGTCAGAAGTGGTGACCTCTTGAAAGTTCAAGGGTGGAAAAGTTTTTCAAAGGCGTTTAAGGGGGGTCTCCCCATATAAGGGGGTGACCCCTCAAAAAAAAAATTTCACCATTGGTAGTCGAGTAGGGTGTCATTGGAAAGGTCTCAATGAGATCTTTTCAAAACAAGTCTTAAAATTGTCTTATAAGTACCGAGGGGGGCAGGGGAAGGGGAAATGTACGAACTTTTTGCGTACCCCCCCCTCGCGATTGGACACCTTCCATCCGAAAAATCTGAAAAAAGTCATGAATGTAGGCCTTAATGAGTACAACAACAACAAATACATGAGAAGTCGAAATTCACTCAACTTTGTTAGTAATAGTATGATTTATCAATTTTGTGTTTTCTTGAATAAAATCTAAACGGTACCCTTAAACTCAATAAAATTTAGCGAAGATATGACTATTTACAAGGTTGATCTTTTCTGAAAGTTTCATAAAGATCGAATAGTATTTACCGAAGTTATAGCGATTTGAATTTTCGTGTATTACTATGGAGCAATATGCCCTGTATTACTATGGAAACATATTGCTATGGAGCCATATGCGCTTTTTACCGACTTAGACACTACAGCTTTGCTAGAATTTGCATGAAAATTTCAGGAGTGATAGGTATCATGAAGATGAGTACATACAATTGAAAAAAGTCGAAGAGGCAGGAGAGAGCTCCTAGCAAAAGGGCTTTGTAACCATTCTAGGATTCGAAAAAAAAGGCCATGAATCGATGATTACAGTACAGAGGAGTGGCCCCTGAAAAAAAATATCATGAAAGGTAGCCGATATGAGTATCAACTAAAAGTTCTCTATGAGAGCTTTTCAAAACAGTTCTTAAGCTGACCGTTTTTGCTTCAGTGGGAGCACAGGGGGGGAAATACATGAAAAATGTGTCTCCTCCCTCGCGAATGGACACCAGTGATCTAAAAAATCTGAAAAAATATCAAAGGAGATATTTATGGGTATAACTATAACAAATACCTCAGAAGTCGAAATTCGTTCAACTTTGTTAATAATAGTATGATCCTCGAATTTCACATTTTCTCCAATTAAATCGTCTTTGACATGTTTCTTGATTTTATTCGTTGCTGGTTACTGCATTTTGTAAGTTGAGTACAAAACCCTTCTGACATGAGCATAGGTCTGTCTACCCAACTTGTTTACGGCTGCGGAGCGCTCTGCAATAGAAAGGGGAGCTGGGCAACTACTAAAATTTTCACTATTATTGTTTATCGTTAATGGACGTTTGATCACGAGTTATTTTAACTTTTATATTTTCAGAATATTCCCGAGTAGATGTCGCTCCAAGTAGGGGCACAACCGGATTTATCCACATTAATTGATGACAGTCAAAAGGTCAAAACAAGAATCTCCTCGTTAACGTATTCACACAATTTCTGATCACGTCTTGGTAATCTTATATGAATCCATCCGTTATTTACAAGACCCACTCGAATCGCAAACCTTATGCTCAACAAATTTACTTCTGGCACAATGAATTGTACTTCGATTGTACTGATTTGTTCACCTTCATGCCCACTAATCATTTTTGAACATCAATCCCTTATCAGTCTCTTTTCCGCTCTGACACCACCAGAATGAAGCACTGTTTCCTTTGTTTTTCACAGAGCCACTCGCAAATCGTTCTCTTAATTTAATTTAATACCGTCTTTTGTTTCTTTTTGCACTTCGTCACGACTGACACTCAAACTTTTCTTTTTCCCTCCTTAAAATCTCAAATGAAATCTTTTTCATCGAACCTTGACAAAAAACGCATAAACTCCCTCTTCTCTTCAAGACCTAAACCGACCCGCATCAAATCCAAAAGCCTAATCCCGCAACCCTTTCATTCCCAATTTGTTAAGTTGGTCCTTTAATATTTTGAAATAAAAGAATTTACCTTGTCGTCTAGCCTGAATGAATCTGTCCAAATTATAACATGCACCAAAGCAAAGCTTCTATGCAGCAAATAAAACCTAAGTTCGGCCGAAAGGTCCAGCCAAAGTACTTTGACCAGAAAGTCCTCGTATTCAAATAATACTAGCCAAAATTCAATGGCCGAATCTTTATTCTTGTACGAGTCAGAACCTTCTGATCCCGAATCTACAATTTCTTGCAGTATTTATATAAATTTCTTAAAACATAAAATGCTTAATTTCTTACTGCCCTCATTAATCATTTCTTAGTTTGTGTGGTCTCGTGACCCAGAAATCAATTAACACATCATATATCTTCATATGCGTTTGTTATTCAACATTCAATAAACCTCACAAATGCTTATGTTACGTAACCTTTTCTCTAGGTCAAGAATGCATGCACGCACATGGCAATGTTTTTGTTTATCTTTGGGAATGCAGAAGAAAGTGAAAGCGAAATTGTTGAGTGCTGATTAATGAGGTTCTACATTTCAAGTGTGTTCCACTTATTGGTTTGTAATATTTTTGAATGTTTGTATGTACATAGATTATAATAAATGATTGCATTTATGTTAATTTGTGTATAATTTAGATTCTAATATATTGAATGCATAATCGAATGAATGTTTTAGATTATGTGTGGTCATTACAAATTACCGCTCCCGCATACGAGTAACGTAATCGAAGTTCAATACACTTCGATTCTGCTACCCACACATCTTTTCCATATCGACAAACGCAACAACTTCCATTTTGCATAAATAGCGATTTGCATAACCATGATAGCATTAGGTTATATGCAAATGATCATAGATACGGAAACAATTGCTTTTGCCGATATCCCAAAAAGAGTGTTTTCTTGTGCTCGGGAGAATTTGAACCAAGGGTCCCAGTGGACCCCCTCGTCAAGAATTCACGACGCTACCACCGGAGCCACATTCTGTTGATCTCCAAATCATTTATTTAGCAACATCAACTATGCACCTTTCTTAATTGGCATTGAAATGAAATTTTTTAAGTAGGGAAGCGAGAACAAATTTTTGTTTATATGACGAAAAAAATTTGCTAGTGGGAGATAGTGCATAAAATTAGTAAGCCTGAAGGAAGGAATCAGGGTTTGTTAATGAAAAGGTTTTGAATGAAATTTTGTTAATGGGAAGCAATGAATGAAATGTTGTTAGAGGAAAAGATAAGATTCTTGGAATTTTTCTTCTTTTTAGGGTTTTGTACTAAAATACAAAATCCTATTGCAGTGACGACCTGCGTCCGTCCATCCATCCGTCGGTCTGTATGTCACAGCACTTTTCCTGCGAAATTATAGAAGTTAGAGCAATGAAACTTTGTGAAAAGGTCAGAAGTGATGACTTATTGAAAGTTTTGGGGTGAAAAAATTTTCCAAAGGGGTTTAAGGGGGTCTCTCCATATAGGGGGGTGACCCTTTAACAAAATTTTTAACCGTTGGTAGTCGAATAGGTTGTCATTGGAAAGGTCTCAAGAAGATGACCCCCCCCCCGCTCATCATCGCAATTGGACACCTTTTATCCGAAAAATTTGAAGAAAATCATGAATGTAGGCCTTTATGAGTACAATAACAACAAATACATGAGAAGTCGAAACTTTCTCTACTTTGTTAGTAATAGTATGATACATCGATTTTACATTTTCGTGAATAAAATCTTAACGGTACACAGATGACTTTTTATAAGGTTAATTTGTTCTGAAATTTTCATAAAGATTGAATAGTATTTAACGAAGATATAGTGATTTGAATTTTCCTGTCTTAGTATGGAAAAATATGCGCTGTATTATAATGGAAACATATGGCTATATGCACTTTTTACCAATTCAGACACTCCATCTTTGCTAGGATTTGCTTGAAAGTTTCTGAATTCATAGGCATCATGAATATCTTCGAGAATCGCTTCAGCTAGTGGTTTCAGTAATCGTAAAACAAAATAGTGGCTGTTTTAAATGCGAAGATTGAATAATTTTGAGTTATTTTTCCCCAACTTCAACGTTTAAGGTGGGTACTTTTAACACTTGATTTAATTTAATGAATGAATGAAGATCAGTACCTACAATTAATACTCATAAATGAAACAAGTGAAGCAGGCAGGAGAGAGCTTCTAGCAAAAGGGCTTTGTAACCATTCTAGGATTCGAATAAATTGGCCATGAATCGATGATTACAGTACAGGGGTGTGGCCCCTGAAAAAAAAAGTTCATCAATTGTAGCCGATATGATATCAAATGAAAGTTCATTATGGGAGCATTTCAAAACAGTTCTTAAGCTGACAGTTTTTACTTCAGTGGGGGAAATGCATGAAAGATGTGTGTCCTCCCTCGTGAATGGACACCTGTGATCTAAAAAATCTGAAAAAATGTCAAGGGCGATATTTATGAGTATAACAATAACAAATACTTCAGAAGTCAAAATTCCTTCAACTTTATTAATAAGCGTATGATCTTTGAATTTCATATTTTCTCCAATAAAATCATCTTTGACATGTTCCTTGATTTTATTCGTTGCTGGTGACTGTATTTTGTAAGTTTTGTACGAAACCCTTCTGACATGAGCGAAGGTCTGTCTATCCAACTTGTTTTGGTATTAAAATTAGGGTAAGACGGTATAATTAATATGATGGGGAAACAAAATTAGGGGAAATGGTTTAATGTTAATAAAAATAAATATACCAAGAAAAAGGTGTATGTCCTCAAAAGAAGGTGGGGATGCTACGGAGGCAATTTCATGTTTCGAATGGGAAAATGCCGGTATGCCGGAATTCGCAACGGTATCTTCAACTGACCAAGCATTTTGAAAAATTATTTAAGCTGGAAAAAATGGTGGCTGTCACATGCTTATGGAAGAAACCCTCTTTCTTTTGGACTTGGAACGATTTCTTATATAAATGTTGAGTGAATAATTCAAGTTACCGATTCATGTCACCGATTCATGTAACCGGAAAATTTGGTTCAAATCCTAAGATGGTTAGAAAGTCCTTCTGGTAGAAGCACTCTCTTGCCCACTCGACATGTTTGTTCACTAAAATATTGTAACGTTGATAGAAGCATTCAATCTTCTAAAATCCCCAACTGTCCCTACACATGAATACAAGAACAAAAGGCTTTTTGTCCACGAAATGTTTGACCATGAAGATTAATATGCTACTATTTAGTAAACAAGATAGAATAACGAGTCACCGTGCAAGCCTGAATACTACTGGATATTCTATATATTTCAGCAAACTTTTGTTTACACGCCACGTATCTATCAGTCACTATCTACCTTAAACTGGTTAGACAAACCTTATACCATCAGTACAAACAATTCAAACCACAATTCAGCTAAACAGCCTCGAATTCTTCTATCCTTGACGAGAACCCATAACAAGATACCCGAAATCATCCGAAGAACCGCAGATCCAGCTCCATTACATTATAACCTCAGTTCAACGAGCCATTACAATTGCTCAGCTCCTATACTCCTGGCTCGTAGTACTGATATGATGTCAAGTGAAAAATTCATTTCTCTCCTGTTCCGCATTAACCATGGTCGGAGTCGAAGTAGAAAAAGGAAGAGGAGCATCATGACTAGAGATATAAATCCAATGTCCCTTTAGAACTGGCTCCCTGAGCCGGGTCGCTTCATCTTTTACATTTTTACGATACCGTCGTTGGCGTTGCCGTCGTCATCTTCCTAGTTGTCGCCGCCGTCTTTGCTACTACTCTTGAACTAGTTTAATTTCACGCTTGACGCTCATCAGAAGGACTTAGTTCAAATGTCAAAAAAAAAGTAAATTGTGCATTTTCGCACAGTCAAACTAGTGCGAAACTGGTAGCTCTGCAATGGCGGCATATATATCGCTGCTCCTTACGAATCCCCGCGACATAAACATGACAGGTTAAAGTTTGTTAGGGAAGGTCATCAGTGAAAGCTATATTTAAAATCCGAGAAGGAGCTGTACTTTGTTGTCGATGTCCCACATATAAGCGTGGAGAGAACGGAAGTTGCATAAATGACTCCGACTGAGTCTTATATTCACTGACAGAAGCATTTATGGCAACATTTATTTGGGATTAACAATGCACGAAATTGAAGTGCACTTTGGGCAACATAAGAATATACGTTTAGTTATTATATCCTATGCAAAATCTCTGACGTTTTGCAAAAAAAAATATTAAGGACTTTACGGACTTTCAAAGCGGGAACTCTTATTCTAATTATTCATTCCTTAGTGGTGCTCGTATTCTGAGCTTTTTATCTCTAACAGCAGGCATATACTTCCTTTCTTTATGAATTATCGTCTTAGAAAATTCCCGTTCTGTATTTTCTTACAAGTCTTCGTAATCGTGGAAAATCCAGAAAATGAAACGTAATTGAAAAAGTTCATAAATGTACTACACAAGCATAAATTACTGCCTATTATTTCAAAATCCGTTTGCTCAACGAAACTCTAGACAAATCGATTAGTCTATCCACTAAAATAATTATTCAAATATTTTATTGCCCGAAGGACATTCTTGAGTTTGAATAGAAGTCAACCATTTACTGTAAACATTACAAAGGAAATACATATTACTTAGCTCCGAAATAGTGAAAACAGCAATTTTATGCCTTTTAGTGACAACAAGCTCCTTGCATCAGATAACGCGTTACGGTCAAGTAAGTGAGTGCCAAAGAAAGAATCGTCTACGTGAGGAAAATCCTTCGAGTTTTTGTTGCGTGCAACAAATTGCCCGGTAATTATGTCATCATTATGAATTATTGTAAGTAGACATTTTTGAAGGCACTTGAGGCCAGTTTGTTGGCCTTAACGCTTCAGTTTGCCTATTCGTCGTATCCTTCGTATCCTTTGACCCGGATTCTCACCACACAATCAGTACCGGCATTGTTGGAAACTAGAACTTTTGTTCCACCATCAATTTGCCACTACCTAAAATGGAATTTAATAAAACCATACCACAACCAAGAGAGCAAATCAAGAGCAGGAGGACAGTGTCCAAGGATTGCTCTTCTGATAGTTGACCAACATGAAATCAGCATTGGTAGCCACTTTGCAAGACTCCTAGCAAATACTCGTGCCGTGCAAGCGGAAAACACTTCGTACGTGTGGTGGTTTTAATGACTTCCTGAATTTGACACTATACGGACCTCAGCAAATAAACACATAGAGACTGAATAGTTCATAGGTTAATTTGGGTGTGGTAACACCGTTAAAATAAAGGAGAGTGAGGATTGTTTGTCAGACAAGTTTTAGCTTTTCTTTCATTTTTGCCATTCTGCTTCATTTCTACTCAACACATCACATTCATGCTGGCAAAGAAAGGTGTGGCTGAGCTGTCGTTATCCATTACTTCATTTGGCTCGATACGCAGTGTAATAAAAATAAAAGGAAACAGACCCGGCGTTTTGTAGGGGGTAAGCAATCAGCTGGACGAGGTATCCATTCATAGATTGACCAGACTGAGTTGTGGGCTACGAGAAGAAATATTGACGCTATAAATGTAAATAAAAAGTACATTTGCATCAGAGTGGTGGGTGTACAACTATCCACTAAGATAATTGCTCAATTTTCTATTCGTATTTCTCTAGAAATTTGTAGTTTTATAAGCAAAAATTATTGTAGGTAGCCTGGAATGCAGAATGCATTTTTGAAATCCCAATTAAATGGGGTTGCATTTTAAATGCAACGATTTCTCATTGTGTTTACTGGAATGAGCAGTTACCTGGGTTGACATGTAAAACCGCCTACTGTTTGCTCAATATCCCAATAAACTGTTGTTGGCTTCTTACCTTACCTGACAATTGGTTTAGATAATAAACAACTTCAGGAATTCATCAGCGAAAATCGCATTTCAAATCAAAGGAGCCAGTTGACCCCTAATTTTACGAACTGTTGCACAAAAAACCGATTGTTTGATGAGCTGTTGAGAAATCAATGGATTTTAAAGGTCCAAACCTTATATTTTAAACTCGCTCTCCGCAGGGGGAATGCCGGTCGACTAGAATACTAATAGAGGAGTGGCACACCCATGGACCCGAGGACATGGTGGTCGCTGTGAAGCTCCTCCTTACAAGTAATGAGCCTGACTGAATCTGGACTATACTTTGGACAATTAACTGGAATTTATACTTTGGGCTGATGGATTTTACGGTTTGAACCTAGTGGATTTGTATGCTAGTGCCGAAGCAACATTCGTTTGTGATCTAGTTTAACTCTTATAGTGTCTTCGTCCCATCAAAACCTTAACAGTCTTTGGAGTACGTTTGAAGTTGATTAGCGCTGATGTGGCTCTAAGCTCTCTCTCTCTCTATAAGAAACTTTGCGAAACCTCAAATGGACTCCCTGCTCTGCAAAGATAACCATGGAGTCAAAAACATGACTATACACACAAACGGAGATAACAGCCCTGAGGGAGACCCATTAATACTGGAGAACTATTAACTAAAAAACTTAAAAAAGGATCAGTTAAAAATTTTAAAATATCAACAATGACAACGGAACTAACAGTTATAGCCACAATGTTAAAAGTACATTGAGAACGGTAGAAACGCGGTAGATGTTTGCGCGGTATAGGAAAATGTAACGAACATCGAGAATTCAATAATTACTGCTGCGAACGCTACTGAAGCAACTAAAACAAGGGTCTTAAGTAACGAAATAATAACGAACCATCCTGCCGTCCACAAAGTGATCACTTAAGAAAAAATAAGGGTGACCAGAAAAGCGCCGTTGTATAATTGCATTACCACTATCGAATATGTGGCCGAGGTATTGTACTCCTTTCCCAAGAAAAGAGGTTACAAAGTATAATTGCCGTCCAGGAACAGCGATAAAAAGGCCGGGTCTTAAAAATAGAAGACATTCTAAAAAGAATACTTGCTAAAAACTAGCGAAAGTGAGAACTAGAGAAGCCCCTAGACCACATAGAGCATTACCGCAGGAGCTGGATGAAAAACCGAAATGGATAGAAGGCCAAAAAAGATGAGTATGCTAGAGAAGTGCTAAGGGCAAAGGTGTCTACGTCTAACACTCCTGTCATTTATTTTAAAATTTAATTAATTTTTCACAAACGTCAGTTGAAACTAATTTTTTAAATTAAAAACCATCACCGTCAAATTACTCGAACATTTAGCGAATACCCGAAATTTCTTTCCTGAAGAAGTATCAAGAAGCAAGAATACATTCAAGAGAAGTCAGGAATACATTCAAGAGAAGTCCGGTCTCGCTGCAAAAGCAACGAGATGGAGGAACCCGACGGCTTCAGCCATCAAATAGAACGATCGTGTCTATCGTCAACGATGACTGGGGAAAAAAGCTAAAACAACGATTCGATAGCAATGAAGACAAACTGAAAATTTAACCAGTCATCAACATCGAGCAATTAGTTAAAGCTAGTGAGAAAGCTGAGTAGATTGAGAGGGAAAACGAAGAACTCAGACTTCAGATCCAGCCGCCAGAAAACTAATTGGAAAATTAACGTTCAACAAAGGAAAAAACCTCCAAAAAAGAAAAAGAAGTAAAGTCAAAAGCGACCGAAGACAAAAAATCAAAGAAACAACAACAAGAACCTGATCAAGAAGATGTCTTCAGCGCAGGCGGAGCAAACGTCAGCACGAATTATTATGCAGCGCAAGCATGGCCAGACGATTCCATGAGCATTAAAGAAGGTAAAAGTAACGGAAAGTCTGAACATTGCATTACTAAACCCGATAATGAATTTATCAAATATTTAAAAATTAAAAATAGGAATAAACGCCAAAAACGTTGTCTGCTGGTCTGTCTGTCTAAGTTAATCAAAAGAAAGAAAAAGTTCCACCAATCAAAGTATTTGGGCAAACTGGCAAAGATATGGTTCGGATTTTGGCAGCCGAAAATAAATCAAATAATTTTGAAATCAAGAGAGTGAATGCCGACAAACTGATGATTAAAACCAAATCTTTAGCTGATTTTCAGGCAGCAAAATATGCTTTGAATACAGACCTTTTTATTGAATATTTTGGACTACAGTGAGGACAGAGTCGATCTTCTTCAGGTGCCTCAAGAAGTTGCACCAGGAATAGAATTTATTATAGCTAAAGACTTTGCAACAAGGAGATCGATTGTCGAGCGTGAAAATTTGCCTTATTACTTAGTCCAGATTTCTAGCAAAAGCAATCAAGTGCCCTACCAAAAATAAGGTATTAAACTTTCAAATAGTGAGGTGGGAACGCCTCCAGAAAAACGAGAGCAACCAATGCTAGAGGTGCTCAAAATTCGGTCATTCGGCTGCCAATTGTGCCATGAAATATCTTGTAATGAATCTTGTGACGCCGCTGGCGACTCACTAACACACCTTGCCACCAAGTGGCTTGGCATCTCATGTCAGTTGTGACGGTTGCACATCCCACGTCAATTTTGTCGTGGGATGTCAAAAGGAAAAATTGACAGCCACATGGCGGCAGAGTGTGGCTGTGAGTTGCGCGGTTGCTATTTACGCATATTGCTAAAATCGGGGACTTAAGTTACGCAGCCGATTTTGTTAAACAGCCACTCCAGAAGCAGGAAGTTTGTATGCGGACACAAGGTATGATAATCAGTTCGATTCAAACTATAACCAAATCTAACCAAATGCATCCACCACAGTCGCCATCGTCGCAAGCTGGATGTATGTGGAAGCAGTGGCCGCCACCCAGGAGGATGTCCCGGTGAAATGAGATGTTGACGAGATTGGAAACGAGAAACCAGATGGAAACTCATCAGCGTCGGTGAATGAAAATCAAGAAAATACAATTCCAACCAATCAGAACAGTAGTGGTGGCGAAAACACTGAAAACGAGGATGCTCGGGAAAAGCGCACTAATTGCAGAAAAATCGGTAAAGATGAACTCCTTGCGAATCCTCTGCTGCCAAAATCAATAGCCGAGCCCCGTATTACAATTATGGAAACGGAAGAAGTGAAGTAAGTAAGCGACACGATAGATTTCCCACTTTGTGGTCAGTTGGTGCTCCTTCCTCTACTCTAACCTCAAACTTACTTTCAATCTATTAAGATAAAGCCTAAGCTGTATTGTGCATTTATCTTTGTGAGAATGAGGTTGAAAGAAGTCATTCATTACAAGGAAACTGAATTCCAATTTTCTCGCAAAGTATTACAACAAAAGCACATTTAGCACAAAATCCCAAATTGAAAGCACAATAAGTTATTTAATAAAAGTAATTGAAATAAATTTCAACAAGAGACGTTTCATCGTATATGCTATTATATAAGCGAAATAATCTTGGGAGGAGTAGGATCACTAATGACATTTCTGTCGCATTTATTAACAGTAAGACTTACAAAGCTGTGTTCCGCTCTGCTAATTTCTCTGAATAAGCGTTGTCAGTAATTTTTATTTATCTGCTTGTGCCTCCGACTGTTACATAATCCTTTAAGTAAGGAAAGACTAAGTAAATTGTTCTTAAACACATTCGTGTGACTACAGAAAAGGACATTTTTTGATTAAATGAATAGAATGCTGTAGAACAACTTTTGAATTATAAGACCTATATTTTATTGTTTAACTTATTTATAGGATGAACATTAGCAGGAAAATTTAGAAGCGTAATATATTTTAGTTTAGAGCCAGACTAATTTTTACAATATACTTAGAAAAATTAGACTCCAAATTCCTGAATATGACTTATTACAAACTATTGTTTTGATTGTGTGAGAATTGAATTGCTAACTAGAACATTAGGATTTGCTTTGTTACCAATGTAACTGTCAGGAGGCATATTCATGTTTTTCGTAGTTAGGGAATTGTTCTTAGATGATTCCAGTTTATGAAATTTATAAAAAAAAAAAAAAAATCTTTTGAAAACTATGAAAAGCGATCAAAGCTCACACTTTTCCCATTAGAAGTTTACAATGTTGCTATGTGCCTTTAAGAGTAAATTTAGGTTAAGCTTTTCGTTTAAGTTAAACTCCTTGTTGAAAGAAATTATTTTTTTGGTTGTACTTTGTTTGATTATCGACAAGAAATCAATGTACTTTTTACAAAAACAATGAAATAGGAAACACAAACATTTAAAATTTTGCGTTAAAAGTTGAACAAACGAGTAAAGTCAGGAGAAGAAAAATTAATTTAATTTTTTTATCAATTTTTTTATCTATTTATGAGTTAAGGAAGCGTTGATTCGCATTTATAAAGGTTGTAACTGATTGCACAAAGCAAGAAAAGTTTTCTTAATATTTTGTCATGAGTATAAGTGAATTATTTATTTCTTACATTCAATTACGTAAAACACAAATAACCCATGAAATACCCAGTAAATATTTTAAATTAGGATTTAATTTACTAAATCTTTCCCCTGGCACCTTTCACTGCTTGTGATATCTTTTCCAGTCTGTCATAATGTATTCAGTTTATTAAACTATAAAATAAATCATTCAAACATTTGAATCATAAATACACCTTTGAAATGAATAGTTACACTTTGTTGTAAATTAATAAAATCTAATTAACTAAGAAACTTCAAATATTAACTTCAAGGAACCTTCCCGAAATATACCTTCCATTTAGTATAGTAAATCCTTCCCATTTGCTTCCCGCATCGTTGTAATCATTTGAATGAAAACATACTGATCACAACCCTATTGTACTTTGGAAACAAATCAGCCTGATTAATTAATGTAGAAAGCAAAATAGGTCTGAAAATCTATCCAACATAATTAATTTAATCTTCTCGACTATCTAAACGGCCAAACTGCTCTTGGATAATTTCGAAAAAAAAATAAGCAATTATATAAAAATTAATAAATACTTAAATTCCAATTGTCACTATGAACATTCCAATATGCTTTAACGATTGTTTCTTTTTTTTCTGATTAAACATTTTAAATTTTGAGCTTTCATCTTTTTACGCCTTACAAAAATCACTGCACTCACAATAAGAATCTTCAATAAAATTAAACTTAAATGTATTACTTAAATAAAATAAATGTAACCAAATCAGTACAAGTTGTAGATAAAAATCATAAATTTAAAATAAACTACATTAATACTTTAGAATTCTTAATATCATATTTACATTTATGAATAAACATTCATATGACATGAATTGCTAACGAAAAACACGACTTTCCTTTCCAGTAGTTCTGCTTTTCAGCGGGAAATGAGGTGCAGGGTAAGTATGCCGTCGCGAGGGTAGGGTTTGGAAAAAATCCGCTGAAGTTGGTTTCGCGTTGCGCGCGGTACGCGGTACCTTTGTTGTCTTGCCTTTTTATTAGAGTAGCTTTCGTCGGGATGAGTTAACGTAGTATACTTTTCGGTACCGCGTCGGAAATTTGGGAACGCGAAGTAAAAATTAGATTTTGTTCTTTGACTGGTTGATGAAGAAATACGGAGTAACGTAAAATAGGTTTCCTCTCCGCATGGTTTTGTTTTGTAACGCGTTTGAAAACGGGCATGTATAGGTGGCTGAATATTGTAAATGAGCGTAACCCATTCGGAGACCCGTGACCGAAATCCTCTCCGATCTAGCTGGCCGACACGCAGCCACCGCGTGAATGGGTTACGGTGCACGGATTAGTCGACCGGTTGGTACCATCCGTTGGCACCACTCAGACTTAACGTCTAGAACTGATGAGAGGTCGGTTTCGCGTTCGCACGAAATTATAAAATCATTACAATCTATGTGTAAAGAACAAAGATGTAGATGCTCCCAGCGAGTGCGAATCGGCTCAAGCGGAGCCAAAAGAAAAATTATATTGTGTGAATTGCGGTGTCTTTGTTCATCCACCATCATATCGAGGATGCTCCCGGTATCAAGAAGCAAAAGTAAAATTTACTCCAAAATAAATTCAAATATATCACCGTGTGATACCTACCAATTTTATCAAGCCCAGAGTGTCATTTGTACTTGCTGCTAGAGGACCAGCAGACAATGTAAATAAAACAAATAATGCAAGTGGAAATAATGAGCTGCTTCTCAAAGTTAATCAGCAATTAAATTCTTTATCGGAGGGAATCGATAAACAAAATTCAAAAATTAACTTTGTTCTTTCGCGTTTAGGGCTTTTAAACGCCTGAAAATAACTTGTCGTCCAGTCATATTCCCATGGATAGGATTCATTTCATCTCGATCAACGTCAACTCCATTGTGAGTCTACATCTACATAACTGCCTCTTGAAATTCCGTGTCAAACAAAAGCCTGATATCATGCTTCTCACTGAAATCCACCTCAGTTCATGGCACTCCACGACATTTAAGGATTCTGAAGCCGTAAGAAACGATAGGGTAACGCTACATGAACTTCAGAGTTATGGCGTGAGAGCGCCTCCCAAATATTGAGGTCAACGAGTGCTACAGGTGCCAACAACTCGGTCATTTGGCTGCTAATTGTGCCATGTACTTTCACTGCATTAAATGTAAAGATATTCATGCCCCCAGTGGATGCAAATTGGCTGAGATGGAGCCAAAGAAAAATTATACTGCGTTAACTGCGGTATATTTGGTCATCCAGCATCATATCGAGGATGCCTTCGATATCAAGATACAAAAGTTATATTTTCCCAAAAACCAATCTAAGTACATCACAGTGTGTTATCTTTCTACTTCGTCAAACCCGTTTTATACTTGCTGCTGGAGGACCAGCAGACAACAATGTAAATAAAATAAATAGTGTAGGTGGCAACAATCAGCTGCTTCTCAAAATTTACCAATGGCTCGAGTCTCTTTCAGGAAGAATAAATAAGCAAGAACAAAACAGCAATTTCGTTTTTCCACGTTTAGGCCAACATGCTTCAAAATACTTTGTCATCCAGTCACATTTCCAGGGATACGCTTCATCTCATCTCGATCAACGTCAACTCCATTGTGAGTCTACATCGACATGACTGTCTCTTGGAATTTCGTGTCAACGAAAAGCCTGATATCATGCTTCTCACTGTAAATCACCTCAATTCATGGCACTCCATGACATTCAAGGATTCTGAACTCGTAAGAAACGACAAGATTATACGTGATGGGGGAGGTGGCACCGGGATGTTGGTGAGAAGACCCTATTATTTCCAAAACATTAAAAAAGTCGAAACAAAAGCTTTGAATCGCTTGAAGTGTCCGTTATCAAGATTTCACCGCCAGGTAGGGGTAACCTCTTCGTTATCTCTGCGTATGCAACTAGTTGAAATGTTCTCAAGTTCAGTTGTTTGAAATACACGAATTGAACATGCAGCATAGTTATTATATTCTTGCCGGTGGCCTGAATGACAAGCATACGTCATAGCTGAACGCCGCTAATAATCCCAGAGGTGTATTCCCAAAATTGTGGATAACAGAGAACCAAATTGAATACAGGTGCAATCTATTTGGGTTGGAGTTCCAAACATACCCTAGCACAAATTCATATTTGGACCTCTGCATTTCTGAATAAAGACTGGAATTCAGCTTTAATAGTCCTCAACGAAAACTAGAGGCGCTTCCTTATGATAGCGACCATAACGCAATCGTAATAGAAATCAATCATCAAAGGGATGATGTCTTCCTTATTCCAGTTCAACACAAAAATAATTGGTTGAATTACAAAAAACAGACTAGAGAAAGTTTCGAGTGAAGTTTAATCGGGATTACTAGAAGCAATGTCCTCCTTCTGATGATGGCAACTCTTGCTCAATAGTTCCTTATGACGGAAATCTAACGAACGATGAAATATATCTCTTTTTGTTGAAGTTAGAGAAGCTGACGTTGGAAACGATTGAGAAAGTATTTCACTAGATTAAACATCGAAACAATAAGGAATGATATTCATATTCTGTAAGAAGTCTTGAATGAAAGTATCGAATCTTGAAGTCTCTAGTAATAAGATAAATCACCTCGAAGTGCAACTGTGACCTCGTTCGAGCCGATGATAATGATGGAAATAAGAGACATTGACGTTGTTATGGACCTGGCCGAGGTAGAACAGGCTATCACAAGGGAGCTCCCTAGCACGGATAAAATAAAAGCTAGGCTGTCTCTAGAAAGCCATAGGAGAAAACCCATGACTTTCACTGACTTGACTGGAAAGAGCGCCAAATAATTTTTAAATAATGGTGAATTGAAAGTGTGTGGGCTTTCGGTCCCTATCAGTCGCGTCCTCAAAAAGTAGACAGGGGGTGCCCTAACTGGTTAGCCGGCGGGTATGTGGTAAATAAAATATCACTTGTGGACCTAAACCGACTAAGTCAAAGCACTGACAATGCTCCACTTAGTATTTAAATTAAATTTAATCGGCAATTACTATCGCAACGCATGAAGGACTTTTCTTTTGGAACTTGGAATGTTAGATCAGTGAGCAGGTGAAGTGCGCTGCGAGAATCCCCGGATGGAACAAAGAAATATAAAATCAAAACCCTCGCATTGCTAGAAACAAGATGGCACAGCGAAGACATATTTGACATGCAAACGCACACTGACTTTAAAAGTGGAAAACTGCAAGAAAGCCATGAGTTTTGAGTGGCTTTTATTGTCGGCAACACATTCAAACAAATTATCACGAACTTCAAGCCCATTAATGAAAGGATCTGTGCGATTTGTATCAAGACCAAATTTTTTAATGTCTGGCTGGTCAACTGTCAATCGCTTATTAAAGGCAGGGAAGTGGCAGTCACGAGCAAATTTTACAGTACCCTGGAATGCACTGTCAACGTATTGCCGTGAAACGACATTGAAATTGTTCTGGGCGACTTTGATGCAAAATTTGGCCAAGAAATGGCACATAGAGAAACCACCGGAATATACAACTACCAAGTGAAAACCAGCATCAACAGAGAATGCCTGATAGACTTTGTTACTAGCAGAGGCTTCACTGTAAGCTCCACACACTTTCCGCGTCGAGACATCCATAATAAAAAGTAGGCATCCTCAGATGATCACACATTCAATCAGATCAATCTTGTTCCCATACAAAAACGGGCTACCGCCATCATTCGCGAGACGCGCTTGTTCTGCGGCGCTATCTGTGATTCGGACCACCACCTTATAAGGGTCAAGTTCCGACGCCGCATCACCAAGAGCTGTAAACAAGGACCATCAGTTACTTCAAGGTACCAGATAGACAAGCTAAATGATAGCACAGTAACGTCCACATACATGGCGGCGCTGGAAAATTGCATCCAAATATCTCCCCAGGTGGGAGAAAGTAATTATAACATCAAACCCATATGGAAGATAGTAAGAGATGTGGTAACAGAAGCAGCCAAGGAGGTCTTGGAGCATCACTCAAAGAAAAGTAGGAACGACTGATATGGCGAAGAATGCAAGGAAGCAATTAAACTAGCAACTAAATGCCAAAAGAATACATCTAGCGACCAAGTCGGGCTAAAGAAGAACAATATGCAACCCTTCCACGTCGAGCTTAAAAAATGTGCCGACGAAAGAAACAACTGACCATTAACACCAAAATTCAATCGATAAACGTAAATATAAACCTGAAAAACACAAACGTAAAAAACATGCATCCTCAGAAAAAACGCTATCCGATTTTAAGTCGAAGATTAAGCCATCTGAATATAAGATTCCCCTCTAACTGTTCCGACCTATCCGTAATGGTGGTGCTATTATAAAATCGACCACAAATAACAATATGACATCGCTCATCGAAATTACAAAAGATAATCTACAAGACAAATATGAAGTCACGGAGACAAAATCTCGTCAGCCCAGGCGGGGCATCAATGGGATTGAGAAGCAATTTTCTAGTGAGGAATTAAGAGATGAAATGCTGTCCTTAAACCCCAATATTGGGGAAAACGAGAAAATGGAATTAGTTCACGCCAGACGCACAAAAAATGGAAAGTGGTTGCACATTCTTCAGGTGAATGGATGTATGTATAAAAGACTGGTAAATAGGTATATAAACATCGATTACGGGTTCTACTTCGTAAAGGAAGACTACAATGTGACAAGATGTTATAAGTGCCAAAAGTTTAATCATAAAACGGCGAAATGCAAAGGGAACTAAATATGTGCTAGGTGTGGGGGAAAGCATCGATTGAAGGACTGCAAAAGCGCGTACGAAAAATGTTGGAACTGGGCGGGAAATAGTTAGAATGTTGATCATTCCCACAGAGCAGACTCTACGGAGTGCCAAGAATACCAGCGTAGGATAAAAATTGCTAGGAGAAGCAATGACTGCGATTCCAAATGATTTTTAGCAATACAAATCGGCCAAGGGGCACACAGTTAACGATCTAAGAAACCTACGGAACAAACTGAGTGATATTCAGATTTATCTACAGCAAAACCCCGAGACAGATGTGATTGTTCTAAATGAAGTATGGATTTACCCAGAGAAAGCAAAGTATTTTAATATCGTAGGCTATAACTCGGTATTCTCCTGTAGACCTGGAAGAGGTGGTGGCAAGCTATTTATGTAAAAAATACAATAAACTTCATCACTAAATGCGTCACACCTGATAAATACTGCATTATAATAATCGAAATAAACTACGCAGGAAAAAAAAAATAAAATTGGTACTTTCTACAACCCCAACCGTCTGAATGCGCAAGATCTATGCTCGGTACTAGACAACCTTTATACCTCAGAAAAAAATCACTTACAATAGCTGACACAAACATCTATATAATTACAGATTCCTCAGAATCAAGGCTATATAAGGATACTCTGGATACAAATTGTGCTATTATCGTGAACCAAGAAACAATTACACGTCCTGTTTCAAATACTTGCCTCGATCACAAAGTTACAAACGATAAGCCAACTGCGGAAAAAATTAATTTCATATATGAGGATTGGCCAGAGCTAGATCATCGTGTTTTAAAAATAAACATTCAAGGTAAAAGCGCTCATAAACGGAGGCCTGCTTACAAAACTTTCTGATACTTGAACAAGGAGCTCTTCAAATCTCACATCCAACGATTATTGGAACAACGGAGACCTACGAACCTAATGGAACTTTGGATGGATTATAGCAGAAGCTAAAGTCAACGCGACTCGTCAGCATTCATGGATTACTCAAAAAGTGATTGAGGCGAGCAAGAACAAGCGGAAGACATATATGGACTACAAACGGAATATGGACGATCAGTCACTAAAGTTCATGTATAGCAAAGCAAACAAATTTTCCAAATGCGCTGTGAAAGAAGCGAAAGCTTTGTACTATTCCAAAATACTGGGTGCAGTGGCTGACAATCCAAATGAAATATGGGACATAATAAACGAAATTAAAAGTAACTCACCGCGTCACTCAGTAGCCCAGGAATCTTCTTTCAGATTAGAGAACTCAACTACACAATTAAATGCATTTAAAGCCGCAAGTACATTCAATAATTTTTTTTCGACTATTGGTGAAAAGATTGCCAATGAAATCCGAGCAGACACAATAAGAAATTTTAGTCCCACAATTACTTTGCCAAAATCCTCATTTCATATGCATCCAACAAACTAATCTGAAGTCATAAACATCATTGAGCGAATGAAGAAAAATACAGCACCCGGGATCGACAACATAACCATGGATGAGATAAAACTCATTAAAGAACTGATAGCTGATTATATTGCAACTTACCTTAATGAGCACACAAGGAAAGGAACGTTTCCAGAGGAAGGGAAACTAGCTAAAATAGTCCCAATTTTCAAGGAAAAAACTAATAAATAACCGGCTAACATCTTTCATTTCGGAAAACTCAATTTTAAATTTACAACAATTTGGATTCCAGAAAAATAGAGGAGCTTTTGATTCCCTCCTTTCAGTCACGCATTCCATCAATACAGGCCTGGATAAGGGAGATTATGTTGCTGCAATTTTTGTGGATCTGAAAAAAGCTTTTGATACGGTGGATCATGATCTTCTACTTCGTAAAATGGAATTATATGGTATTCAAGGCAATGCAAATCAGCTATTTAGAGACTACTTGAAAGGCAGGTCACAGAGAACAGCAGTCAATAAAGTTTTGAGCGACGCTGGTCCTATGAAATCGGGCGTTCCACAAGACTCGATACTTGGCCAAACCTTATTCTTGTTATACACTAATAATTTGAATACATGTGAACTTAAAGGACATTATGCACTATACGCAGATGATACAGTACTACTTTACTTGGGTCACGAAAGAGATTACCTTGAAAACATCATTAATGAGGATCTTAAAAACATATCATTCGTGGCTGATTGACAGTAAACTGTTAGACCAGGAATGCGAGAACAAATTTAGGTGAATAAATAAACGTTGACTTTAGTTTAATAATTTTGCTATTTTATTTGATAATATGAAGACGTTTATTTGCGAGCGTGTTACTGGAGCGATCAAGACGAACTAACTTAACCAACGCGATGATTGACTCCCGGCGCTCTTCGTCATTCGAGTATTTACGAAGAAGACCGAGTCGCGCTCGGTTGCTACGCCGAGTACAGTTACGCACGAAAGTCGTGCGTCTGTACACTCTAATACAAACACACGTTGAACTCATTCAGCTTTAATACTAACGCCGTTCGAGTGTTTCTCGTTTGCTGTTATCATGTTCAGCTTGTAACATAGATCCTTGAAGCGATCTCGCGGCAGCGCCTTTGTAAATATATCTGCTCTTTGATTTGCAGATGAAACGTCTTCAACAACAATTTCTTTTTCGTTCACTTCCTCGCGAATAAAGTGAAAGTGAACATCTATATGCTTGGTTTTTTTGTGAAAAACTGGATTTCTGACTAGCTGGATTGCGCTTTGATTATCAACATAAAGCGTTGTTTCTTTATCACAAGAACATCCGATGTCCAACAACAATTTTCTTCCCGAGCAGCTGCCGATGCAGCTACGTACTCGGCTTATGTTGTGCTCAACGTCACCAGTTTTTGTCGTTGCGACGACCATGTTACGGCCCCGTTTGACAGACAGAATACATATCCGGTCGTCGACCTCCACGTCTCTACATCTCCGGCGTAGTTAGCATCTGAGAAACCTATCAGCTTTGCTTCACTACTGCTGCTTTGATACTGGATGCCATAGTTAACCGTGCCTTTCAGATACGCAAGTATTCTTTTAACCGCCTGCCAATGGGATGAATCGTGCCCGTTCAAGAATTTACTGACTGCATTTACTGCATAAGCAATGTCTGGTCTCGAACCGGCTGCTAGAAAAACTAAAGAGCCTACTGCTTCGCGATACGGCACGTTGTTTATTTTTATTTCGCTTTCTACGACCGGAGTCAGTGCTGCGTGCGGATCCGCCGGCACGTTTACCGTTTTCGCATCTACCATGCCGAATTTTTCGATTATTTTCTTTGTGTACGCGCTCTGGTGAATTACCATTTTTCCTTTTTCTCTATCTCTTCGATCTGTAACCCGATAAAAATGTTAGAATCTCCGATCGTAATTCTGAACGTTTCGCTTAATCGTTGAATAATTTTCTTAAGTGTCTTTACATTGTCTGAGGCTACCAGCCCATCATCGGCAAACAGCGCCAGATATACTTCGTCGTTTTTAAACTTCCGGTAAACACGCACTTATCTGCTTCACATTCTTTGAAGTTAAATTCACTCAGAAACTTTGTAAATCTTTGGTTCCAACAGCGTGCAGCCTGCTTAAGCCCGTAAAGAGACTTCTCGAGCTTGCATATGACGTTTCTTGCATCTTCTTTCAGCTTCAGTCCTTCCGGAACTTTCATAAAGATTTTTTCTTCAAGTTTCCCGTACAAAAATGCAGCTTGAACATCGAACTGCACTACGTTGAGATTTTTCGCTGCTATCGTTGCCAGCAGAATCCTTAGTGAGTCATATCTCACGACTGGGGAGAATGTTTCTTTGAAGGCAATGCCTTCACGTTGAAGAAAACTTCTCGCGCACAATCGGGCTTTGAAGCGGTGTGACTTCCCGTCGACGCCCATCTTCACGCGGAATACCCATTTCGAATCGATTAGCTTCATGTCCAGCGTTTTTGTTACAAGTTCCCGCGTACGATTTTCTTCATGCGCTTTAAATTCATCATGAATCGCACTTGCCCACTGCGTGGCTTCAGTGCTCTTTGTTGCTTCTTCGTATATCAATGGAATCACGTATTCGGCTACATTTGCATCGTGCCGATACCATCTCGGAGTTTGAATTGCGTTTCGATCTCGCAGGACTCTTCGATTTTCGCGATCTTCTTCTTCTTGCTCGTTCTCTTGTGCGTTGTCCTGGTTGTGATCTTCTTCTTCTCGTTTTCTGATATCCACATTGTCCTCACCGTTGTTCTCGTGTTCTACTTCCTCGTCGATTTCATGTCCTTCGTTATCTTCTCGTGCCTCGTTCATTGGAAGAAATATTTCATATTCATCTTCCTTCTCGTTCGCTTCTACCGACGGCGGCCCGATTTTCTCGTTGAATACGACGTTTTGAACAACGCTGACCTTTTTCTTTTCAGGATCGTATACCCGGTAATTTGTTGACTCTTCCGTGTATCCAACAAAAACTTTCTTGATTGCTCGAGCGTCAAATTTTCGTGTGAATTGTTTCGGAGTGTGTACGTATGCATCTGATCCAAAGATTCTGAGATACTTTAGGTTCGGAAGCTTCCCAGTCCACGCTTCGTACGGAGTTACGGTGCCACTTGTCCATACGGTTCGATTTAACACGTACACTGCACAATTTACTGCTTCTGCCCATAGAGTCAATGGAAGATTCTTCGCGATTATCATTGTACGGGCACTTTCGACAATCGTCCGATTGTCGCGCTCGGCCTTTCCATTTTGCTCCGGGTTATACGGCGCTGTTGTTTCTCGTCTGATGCCACATTCCTCAAGATATTTGTCCATCTCTTCGTTACAGAATTCTCGACCATTGTCGGAGCGAAGAGTCTTCATTCTTCTTCCGAATTTGTTCTCGATTATTTTCTCGAAAGTTTTGAATTTTTCGAATACTTCGGATTTCCTTCTCATGAAATAGACGTGCCTGTAGCCTGTTGCTTCGTCTTTGAATGTCAAAAAGCACCTTGATCCTCCGACCGAGTTCGTCGACATGGGCCCACAGACATCTGAGTGCATTTTTTCACCTGGCTTTATTTTCTTGTCGCGCTCCATTTTCTTATTAAAGGGTAACCTGTGCGCTTTTCCAAGACTGCACGGCTCACAGAAAACATAACTTTTGTCTGTAAATGTTACGCCACTCACGAGTCCTTTTTCCGCTAATTCACGCCCCAAACGCTCGTGCCACACGGTTAAAGTCGTCGCAACTACATTGGCCTCTGCGTTGCTCCCTTGTTTCGCGACCTTGAAAAACATTCTGTACACGCCATTGTTTTGCTTCATTCCCGTGGCAAGTACTTCACTGTCACGCGCCACGATAACTTGATTATTTTCGAAACGCACTTGGAATCCCTTTTTAGTACATACTGCGACAGAGAACAGATTTTTTCGTAACTTTTGCACGTGTAGCACATTTTCGATTTTTGTATCTTGCCACACTCCATCGATCAAGTTTTTAATTTTCACTGTGCCTTCACCGGCGACATTGCAGTTTTGATTATCGCCAAGCGATAATGTAGCACCCATATTGTCCGACTTGTAGTCTGATAGCCGGTCACGTCGGTGAGTTAAATGTCGCGATGCGCCGCTGTTGATCAGCCAGACATCGCTCTGATCGGCCTCCATCACTTGAGTCTTTGTCCACAGCACCTTCGCGGTTCCCGCACTTTTGAAGCCCGACGCAACCGAACCGCTCATTTCACCTATGAACGCACAGTCACGTGTTTTTTCGGCACCATCGCGTGGCTTTCGCTTGTTTCGGCAGCAACTCGCGGAATTTCCCATGCCTTGGCACTTGTAATACTGCACTTCCTTCATGTCCTGTTTATTTTCAGTCTTTTTATTTTCAGTCTTTTTATTTTGAGCACTTTTCGTTCCTCGCGAACGACGATTTTGGGCTGTCACAGCCAGCGCTTCTGACGTTTCTTCTTCGTTGTTGAGTCTTGTGTCCTCTCTTATCAGCCATTCTTGGAGGTTATCGAGAGTCTGCCGTACCGGATCCAGACTGTCCCATGCTACTTGCAGCATGCTGAACATCGTGGTGAGACTCGCGAGTATCTTTGCCATTATCGTAGCGTCCGACACATCTTCGCCGATGTCCTTGAGTTGACTCGCCATGTTTGTCACCTTCACCACATGTTGAACTGCCGTATCCGATTCACTCATTTGATACGCGTGAAACTTTTGTGGCAAACCTAGTTTATTTGTTGGGTTTTCTGTTCATGAATTAGGCACAATTTATCCCACATTTCTTTCGCAGAAACGCAGGACAATACACACACCTGTTGCGTCTCGTCGAGATTCGACAGTATTATAAACTTTGCCGTTGCATCGTCCTTTATATTTTTTTCAACGCGGCCGCTTGTCCGTTTCCAGCAGGAGGCTCCGGCCTCGTGCCGTCGACGACATCGAGAACATCATTCATCACAAATAAAGCATTTACTTGCGCTTTGCAGCCTTGGAAATTCGTTCCGTCAAATGGCTTCACGCCCTTTACTGAGATGCCGACTGACATCACGGATTTGATTTACACTCCGCACGTTTTCACTCTCGATAACTTTGACACGACCGAACAATGGCCAACTTCCGTCCCACGCCACGTGGGACTCGTCGAGTTAATTTTTCCACTTTTTATTCTCCTAATTTTCACAATTACTACGTAAACTGGGCCCATAACCTGTTAGACCAGGAATGGGAGAACAAATTTAGGTGAATAAATAAACGTTGATTTTAGTTTAATAATTTTGTTATTTTATTTAATAATATGAAGACGTTTATTTGCGAGCGTGCTACTGGAGCGATCGAGACGAACTAACTTAACCAACGCGGTGATTGACTCCCGGCGCTCTTCGTCATTCGAGTAGCAACCGGCGTAGCAACCGAGCGTTGCTAGCCGAGTACAGTTACGCACAAAAGTCGTGCGTCTGTACACTCTAATACAAAAACACGCTGAAATCAATCAGCTTTAATATCAACTAGCACTGAATACTTCAAAAACAAAATTCGTCATTTTCAAGCAAAAGAATAAAGGTGACATTGACATGGACTTAAAAATTAATGACGAAAAACTAGAAAGAGTAACGGAGATCAAGTATCTTGGACTTGTCATTGACCATAGACTAACATGGTTATCACACATTAATAACTTAAGGAGACAATTGGCTCCTATTGTCGGACTTCTTAGAAGATATGAAGGTTTTCCAAAAAACATCAAGCAGATGATCCTCAATGCAATCGTACTGTCGAAACTACATTATAGAGTAGTAATTTGGAGCCAGTCATCAAAGCAGCATCTTAATATCATCTCTTGAATGCTCACCAAACCGTATAAAAACATTGTAAATCTTCCGATGCTCCATCAAACCAGATTAGTGTATCAATCAGCGAAAGCATTAACCTTTCCTCAAATCATTGAAATGGAGAAAGCCAAGTTTATCTTCAAATGTTTACAGTCAAAATCGTCATCACAAGCTCAATTTATTAAAGTATCGCAAAAGAATCAGTACAATGCTAGAAATGCAAATCAATTCGTAATACCTTTTGCAAGAACGGACCGTCTGAAGAACGATGCTACAAATGATGCGCTACGAATATACAACAATCTTCCTGATTCAGTTAAGGAAGCAAACTCACTTATAGTCTTTAAGAAAAGGCTTAAAGAATATTTAATTAATAACGTTTGAAATTCAGTCCAGTAAAGTTCAACATAGCATCTTAGGGCATTTTTGAAACCCTATCGTCGAGATGTTTGAAGAGACATCTATTTTATAATTCAGAGTTTTTTTACTGCGTCGAATTTATAATTTTTTTTATCTCTGAGAGCTGATCACGAATTGGACAAAAAAAGATTAATAGAATGACTTCACATATTTTTGTGTGCACCTTTATACCGATGTTATAAACATTGCCTGGGCGTCAACCTAGAAGAAGCGACAAAATGTGAAGTGCAGATCGCACGAGCGTTGTGCGACGAAGAAAGTGTGATGGGGAGAGTGGTAGGGAATGGAGATAAAAAACACGAACTCGCTTTCCCCACCCAAACTTTATTATCACTGGTTGGACCAGTTTTCAATAGGAATAGAAATATTACCGGAGATAATTGGTTTTCTTCGATTGAATCAGTCGACAAACTAAAACAAAATGGATTGACGTTTGTGAGGACAATGCAGAAAAATAAGCGTGAAATACCGTCACAGTTTCTGCCACTCAAAAGTCCGCCCGTAGGCCCCACTCTTTTTGGATTCACAAATGATAAAACATTGGCTTCATATGCGCAAAAAAAAAATCAGAGCGTAGTCATGATATCATCCATGCATCATGCCAAATCTGTAAATCAGGAAAGTGGCAAGCCTGAAATTTTTCAGGGCTTCATATGTGCAAAAAAAATCAGAGCGTAGTCATGATATCATCCATGCATCATGCCAAATCTGTAAACCAGGAAAGTGGTAAGCCTGAAATTATTCAGTTTTATAAAAGCACTAAGGGAGGTGTTGATTCCTTAAGTAAAAATGTGCTAATTATTCCGTTTCAAGAAGAAGCGATGGCCATTTGTTATATTTTCTGTCATTGTGAATATTTCCACGGCTAATGGTTTCGTTTTGTGGAAAGCTTCGAATCTAGGAAAACGAATGGAACACAATGATTAGATCAAGAAAATTGGCATAGATTTGTTAACACCATTTGTTTAAGAGAGGAAGGATGAATATTCTAAATTTTCTATTGACTTGAAAAGAAAAATAGAACATTTTCTCGAGCACATTGATAATGCAGCAACATCTACAGAAGGCCAATCAAAAAGTGATCATCCAGCTGTAGCCAACGCTGAAATATCTGATCACAAAAGGGGACGATGCGATTTATGTGACCAAAAAAAGGACCAAAATCAATCTCTAGAGTGAATTTAATGCAGCGGATATATTTATAATAGTCATTCAGTAAGGACTGTAATGTGTACCAAATGCCAAACATAAGTAATCGGTGCGTTTTTCAAAGCAAATGGTTTTTTTTTTCACTAATATTTTTAAGTTACATAATGCCTTTCATTTTTTTCATGTATTTTTTATCTCAGAAGATGTTCCTGTTTTTGTTTTTTTTTCTTTTTTTTTTAAATACCTCCATTCCCTACCACTCTCTCAATCACTCTTTCATCGTCGCACAACGCTCGTGCGATCTGCATTCACATTACGTCGCTTGGTTCTTTGTGCCACCCAGACAATGTTTAATACATCGGTATAAGGGGGCACATAATATAGTGTGAACTAGTCCTTTTCGTGAACATCTAGTCCAAAAAATCATGATCAGCTCTCAGAAATAAAAAAAAAATTCAATATAATTTGACGCATTCAAAAAAAAATTCTAAGTAACTGTCACTTCAGTATCTCGCCGATAGGGTCAAAAGAACGCCCTAAGATACTGGGCTCATAAAAGCAGAATTACAGGACCACGCTTCAATCAGTGCTCATTAATTGCTCCCTTAGTCTTTTTAGTGAGTTTGGTTCCTTAACAATTTTTGGTAGATTGTTGCTTTAGACGATCCGATCTGGCAAAAGGTATTACAAATTAATCTGCATTCCTCGCATTATATGTGTTGATCTGTGATACTTTTATTAATAGCACTCGTTCCGATCCATTAGTTTATAAACTTCTGTAGACAAACTTAGCTTTCTCCATAATAATAATTTGACTAAAGGTTAATGATTTTGCCAATTCGTAAACCAAACTAGTTTGAGTAAGCATTGGCAGCTTCAGAATAATTTTATACGCTTTGGTCAGCAGCCTGGATATACTGTTTAAATGTTGCTTTGCTGATTGACTCCAAATAAGTACTCCATAATGCAATTTCGCCAGGACAAACGCATTTAGAACAAGTTTCTTGATTTGCATTGGAAAATACTCATATCTTTTCAACAATCCTATTATTGGGGCTAGTTGCCTCCTTAAGCTATAGAGTTACCCATTTTACGCTTGGGAAAGTAGACTAAAGAAAACACATAAAATATTCAGGTGGAAACAAAATTGTTTATTCAATATAAAGATTGAACCTTGCCATTATACGTGAAATACAACATCATTCAAATATTTCCACGGGACGTCTTGCAGGCCTCAATCCTTTTGAGGTCATTTTCAATGACTTTTCAACACATTTCCGGCAATATCTCGCCCATAACTTCACGAATATTGGTTTTCAATTGCTCAAAATTTTGAGAGCTGTTCGCGTAAACACTATCTTTTGCATAGCCGCATAAAAAGAAATCCAAAGGTGTTAGGTCGCAGAATCTTGTGGGCTAATTGACATTACTCAATCTCGAAATTACGTGTCCTGGATATTTCACTTGCAAAAGTGCTTGATTAGCCTGTTTTGTGTGGCTTGTGGCTTCCTCCTGTTAAAACCACATGTTCTCCATGTCATAATCTTCAATTTCTCTCCAAAAATAATCGGTTAACATCCGTCCATAGCGGTCAAAATTGACTGTAATGGCTCTTCCTAATCACCAAACCATAATGCACACCAAACGGTCACTTTTTCCGGATGCAAAGACCTTTCTGCGATCACCTGAGGATTTTGAGAGCCCCATATGTGGCGATTCTATTTATTTACGTAAACACCGAGCGAAAAATGAGCCTCATCACTAAAAAAAATCTGTTCGAAAAATCGTTATCATTGGGTTGTTGTTCGATCACCCAATTCGCATACATTCTGCGTTGTGTATGGTCTTGAGGCTGAAATCCTTGAGTGAGTTAGATTTTTCACAGATGGAGATGCAAATCCAAATGCAAAATCCGCCACAATGAGCCGTAAGACAAGCCCAAATATTGAGCACGTTGAGGAATCGACAAATTCGGGTCTTCCTCCACACTTTGAGCAACGACAGCGATATTTTCAGCAGAACGAATGTGGCGATGATGCACAGGCCTTGCAGTATCAATAATCGATCCAGTCTCTTCAAATTTTCTCACTGTGTTCGAAATTTTGCTGTGTAGGTCGATTATGTCGACCGTAATCGGCTCGTAAAGCCCTAAATGTTGATACAGCAGAATCACCATTTCTATAATAAGATTTAATAAATTAAACGCGTTCTTCGACTGTTAAATGATCCATATTTTTAAATGGCAAATTTTCATCTAAAAAGAACACGCTTTGGATGACATTTAACTTCGACAAATGTCAAATGGCAGGGTTATACTTTCCTACCACGAAATGGATAACCCTGTATTTATGTGTGGTAACCAGGTCATACGATGGTCTATGATAACACCAAGATCGTTCATTTCTAGCACTCTTTGCAATTTTTCGCCGTTAATATTTAGTTCGACACCTATGTCTCCTTTGTTCTTTTGCTTAAAAACAATATATTTTGTCTTTGAAGTGTTCAATAATAGTTTGCTTCCAATTAACCACTGATGGAATTTTCCTAGATCCTCGTTGATAGTGTTCTCAATGGCAGTTTTGTCTCATTCTGAATAAAGTAGAACTGTGTCATCAGCATATAATGTGTGATATTCCGTCAGCCCACATGAATTTAGATTATTTGTGTATAGCAGGAACAAAGTTGGGCCAAGTATTGAGCCTTGAGGAACTCCTGTTTTCGTAGGTGCATGATTGCTCAGGACAGTGCTGATTAAAGTTCTTTGCGATCTTCCCCCCAAGTAACTCCTAAACAACTGCTTAGGACTACCCTGAATACCGTACGATTCAAGTTTACGAAGCAAGAGGTCATGATCAACTGTATCAAATGCTTTTTTCAAATCCACGAAAATTGCGATGCCATAATCACCTCTGTCAAGTCCTAGACTTGACAGAATGTAGAATCCAAAGTACTCTTGTTCTTTTGAAAACCAGACTGATGTTGGCTTATAATAGAGTTTTCAACTAAGAATGATGTCAATCGATTGTTTAGTATTTTTTCAAATATCTCACTAAATCTCGTCAGCAGCGCAATCGGGCTATAGTTATTCGGGTCGAGATGATCCCCACCCTTAAATATAGGAACTATTTTTGCAAGTTTTTCAGAATTACAGGTCTATAGGGTGATTCATAACAAGTGTACACATGTGAATGGGCCTTAACTCTTATTTGACACCAATTTCAGGTCCATATATTGACAGATTATGACAGTTTGGTCTTTTACAATTTTAACTATGGCATCATAAACATCGACCAAACGTTTTACTTTTGTTAAAACTTTTTACAAAATAATGAATCACCAGTGCAAACATTTCACGCTCTACGTGAAATCGTATAATTTCACGAAACGGACCGATAAATTGGCCGGCGAGATCGTGTGATTTGACTCCTTGTGACTGCTTCCTTTGAGGATTTCTGAAGGATCGTGTTTATGCCGATGCTCCTCAGACTACGGAAGCATTCAAAAACAATATTTGAGCCATTATACGCCTAATAACGCCGGAAATGTTGGAAAATATCATCGACAATAACAATCATCGTTTGATAGTCTGTAAAGCAACACGAGGTGCACATATGCCCAAAGTAATGTTACATATTTAGTTGTAAGGAACCAGATTTTCATAAAAAAACATTACAGCTCAATCTTTACAATAACTATGTTTTTTTTTTCGACAAAAATTTGTACACTTGTTATGAATCACCCTTTATTTGGTTTACGCTTTTCCAGTAACTCTCGTATGTTTGATTTAAAGAGCTCCTTGTCTAGATATCTGAACGTTTTGTAGGTCGGCTTCTGTTTGTTCAGGGTTTAGTCTTGAATAGCAATTTTTAACACACGGTGATCCAGCTCCGGCCAGTCCTCAAATATGTATGTCATGCTTTCAGCGACTTTTAAATCATTGGTTACTGTATGATCCAGACAGGTATTTGACACTGGGCGAGTAATTTGGTTGTTGTTTATGATTACCGTTCTATTCGTTTCTAGCGTATCCTTATAAATACTTGTTTCAGGTGATTCAATTAGTACATCAATGTTTGTGTCCGCTAATGTGACTAATTTTTTTTCAGTTGAGAATAACGTATCTAGTACTGTGCAAAAAACTTGCGCATTCATACTGTAGTAATCGAAGAGTTATGGCTCAAAAAGCCAGCGCAGCAACCACAAGAACAGGCACAGCCAACACAACTGTTACAAGACACACAACAGAAACAATTGCAAACAGTAGAGCAACAACAAACAACCCAACCTCAATCATTTTCAGAGCAAGTAGCTTATGAAAAGACTGTTACAGATAGGGAAAATGCCTTATTCAATTCATTCTCAAATATGATTATTGACGATGTCAAGGTCTTTACAAAATCCATTTGTCCCGCCACCACCAATGACAAATGGCAAAACACTGCAAGAACAAAATCAATCCAACGAATCAGTCGTGCAATCAATATCGAATGGAAATGGTCATATTGAAAATATTAATAAGAATGACACAAATCAATTAGTCGACTTTTCAGCAGATCAATTGATCGAATTCAACAACGAGTCCCAACAAGTAACGGGAAGTGTTAATTTCAATAATAATAGTCTATCATCGACAATGGGACCGAACCTAGTCACATCCGATAGTCGGCTAAGAATGTGTAATAACGCCAGGAGGTCGTCATGCATCGGTCACATTATACTACTTTTGATACATCCAATTCATTTTACAAATGCGTGAAAGAAGCGCGAACTCATCAACAGCAACAAAAATAATTAATTTGTGAAAGTGAAGTGAATGAGAATATAAAAGCCTACATTAGATCACTCTACAATTATAAAACTATTAGAGCTATAGACATACACTATTCTTTACATAAATAAATACATTTAAAAGAAAATGAGTCTCTTGAATTAGCAAATAATGACGCCACTTTACAAACAAATGAAATCGCTGAAGGCCAGAGATATATATGTATTTTTAAATTAAACATATAGCACACCAACAATACAAATAAAAGAAAATCCCATTAACGTCACTTAAACAAGCAAAATGAAATTTTCATTGATTTCAAACAATTTCAATCCGTAGCAACAGATAAATCTCTTATTGAAAGTTGTATCTACAAAATTTCAAATGCATTGTTTTCAGTGAAGTCACGGACGCCAAAAGCAGTAAATTTCATTAAAGCTTTAATAACCATTCAAACGTCTATTTGTTCATATATTTCTCCAAACAATTTTGTCAACTGTAAAATAAATCAAAGAAAGAATGTTGGTCCAAATGTTCAATAGTCAAGGTCAACGCTTGAAAATTTCGCAATTGTATACAAATATCAACATTTCGCTGTGGTAACCGTAATTGGTGGTTGAATTTAAAAAGCAAATTGTAATTGATTGGAAATGGGGAAAAGTAAGTAATGATGCCAGAAAAAGGGAGATTGCATTGCGGAGTGCATGAGGACGGGGGCTAGCGTTACTGGAAGTGAAACGGCAGATTCGTTTTTCGATCCAGCTAACTGCAATATAATTTTTAGATTTGAGAGGAGTGGAGTTGCAACTGCGAACGCGCGTGGACGGAGGAGTGCAAGATTTCTTAGACCGTCTCGCTGATTTTTGGTGATGAAAAGTGCTAATAATTGCATGAAGTATCGAGACGAGAGGCAAAGTGAATAACTGAAAGTGTAGACAACCTGTTAGCGCGAAAGAGTGATTAATATCGCATGAGCGGAAGTACAGTTATAACCAAGAACAACGGGTTTATTGCAGTGCTCTATTTCGGTGATGTTTGAAAAAAAAACCGTTAGTGTGAATAGCGTTTGCATTATTTTTGCCCAAAACGCTTGCAAAGTCCGACAAAATAAGAGTGTGTAGCTTGCTTGCGAAGTGAAGGATGCAATTCTGAGTTTTGTGGTGCCCGCCTGTTTTGTGTGCGGAAATTGCGAGATTTCCAAGTGTACGCTCCGTTTGTGGCTGTTTTGTTGCCATAAACGTAGACAAATCATCTTCACGCGCTTTGTGTTTTAATTGCCATACTCATTTCGTGAAGTTCGCATGGACGTTGCAACCACTTTTCCTTTCTCATTGGCTACTAGGCACCCTATGATTGCTTTCGCAGCCTTGGGACTTCACCGCGTAACAAAGGCCGGTGCTAAACGAGGAACACCCGTGGGGATTTGATGCGTACGCTCAAGTCAAGGACGTGACGAATTATGCGCTGGGATTTTTCTTCTCGCACGAGAACTGTATGCAAAATAAGACACCTAAAGGATTATCGGGCGATTTTGGATAAAAGCATTTATGAGACTTCTGTTTATAGTTTTTGATTAAAGCTCTCAAATAGCTCATGAGTAGTATTCGGGAGGCCGAATTAGATTGCATTATTTTCAAGATTTATAGTACAAAACTTAAATTTGTTGTCATAATCATATGTGAACGTGTCGGAGAAAATTAGTGGACTCGGGAAAAATCGCGAAGTGTTACTATAAATAAAAGAAAAAAAAAAGGAAATCAAAAATAATAATAACACCAATTTACAGGATTTAAAAAAAGAAAAAAGGAAAAAGAAAAAAGGAAGATTTCCCTTTTTCATGTTTTATTTTACTTTTCTAAACTGAAAAATTTCAGCCGTACATTTGGTGCTTTGACACCTAAACGAAGTTCGTTTTTTTTACTTTTGTCTTTATTGAAAGAGCGCGTAAATTGAACCGAACCTAGCAGTATAGTAGTGAAATATTTTCTCCATCACGGGATAAACGAATTGAATTTTAAAAATTGGTTAAACTATAAATTGCATAAAGAAACAAAAAGATTTGTTTGATAACGTAATTTTTGACAAACTTTTCATACCTTTTGTTTTTTTTTGGAATTGTGTATCGGCGAGTTATGTTTGTAGGATATTCGAGAATAACCGCCGGGTACAACTTAATCCTTCTTGTTTCAGGTGACGTCGTGGGTTGAGTGGCCCAAACAGAGTGCCTCTTTATGGCATAGAGTTATGCAATCAAATTATATAGTTCTATGGCATAAATTGGTCACCGGGGTACTCCCCTTCTGATGGGAAAGTTCATGCAATTCAAGATGTATGAGTTTTCCACTCAGAAGAGGAATACCTGGCCACTTCAACAAGATATATATGGATTTATTCCAGTTGGGTGGGTGCGAAGGGGCTCCACCATCACACGTTTGCCCCTCTTTCATTTGTGGGCCATGAGCTTCGTCGGGTAATGACGAGGTTACCCCAAGTCCGCCTTTCTTTTCAGGTTCCCCTTGTTCTCATGACAAGCTCTAATTCCCTCGGTGTAGTTATCTACACTTTTTGCGACTTCGGTCGCCTCTTGGTTTCCAGCAGTCCAATTCGTGAATGCGAAATATTTTTTTGTAGTGGGTCCTCGTGCTGGGGAAATGAACCCGCCCCACGACACCGCAATGCTAGCCTGCCAGCGCATTCACGCGTCTCCAGACGAGGGCATTCTCGGCAGATATTGTCATCTTCTTCTGCCGAGGCAGCAGAACATCGCTGCAGTCCTTTACGGACATATTGAACAATCTATTATCACTACAATACGATTGGGATTGTAGTACGTCCCTAATTTTATTTTTTTTACCTCCATGGCGTACTTCAATTGTTATAACGTTATATTTATCAGAAGTCACTCTCTTGGTAATGAAATTCATTGTATTTTTTAACGTACATTGCTGTACCTCCACTTCTTCGAGGTCTGCAGGAGAATACCGCATTATATCCTTCAATATTGTAAAATCGTGCTTCATCTGGGTAAATCCAGATTTCATTGAGAATAATCAAATCTATGTCAGGATTTTGCTGCAGATGAATCTGAATATCACTAAGCTTATGTCTTAAGCATTAGCATACATGAGTGTTAAATTTGTTCCACTTTCTTGATTAGAAAGATTAGCAATCATCGAAATAGCAGTCGGTGCTCCTCCTGGTGATCAATTTTCTGCGTTGAAGCTCCGGAACTCTTCAGAGTCAGCTCTTTGAGAATGATCAGCATTATTATTGTTACCAATACAGTTGGAGCACTTCTCAATCGTGCTTTTGCAGCCTTTAGGTGAAGCTTCCCTCCATATTTTACGCATATTTGCTCCTCTTCACATTTTCATGTTTTGTGATTGTATTTTTGACACTTATAACACCTCGTTATGTTAAAGTCTCCCTTCACAAAATATGATCCATAATCTATGTTAATGTATCTATTTACAAGCCTCTTATACATGCCCCCATTTACCTGGATGATGTGCAACCACCTTTCATTTCTTGTCCGCCTAGCATGTACTAGTTCCATAGAATCTCGCTCTTCTATAGTGGGAACTAATGACTGGATCTCATTTCTTAATTGATCATTTGAGTACTGTCTTTCTAGTCCATTGATGACAAGTCTAGGCTATCGCAATCTGGTCTCAGCAACATCATACTCCTCTTTCATTGCATCCATTGCTATATTAAAAAGCGAAGTAGCATCCTCATTGGTGGATGTTTTGATAATCACTCCACCATTACGAATAGGCCTCATTATGCTGTAGAAGAATTTTACATTTGGATGGCCTGATCCTCGACTTAAAATCAATCAGTGTTTTTTCAGAGAAAGAGTGATTTCTAGGCTTAATTATAGTCCCTTTTTGCGATATTGTTTTTGATCGATGCTCTGATGGAGGAGAAGTCGAATTTTTAATAATTTCGGCATGTGAGGGCTTGCTCGCAGACGTAGATTTATATATTCTCCCTTCTTCTTCTTCTTCTTAGCACTAAAGCTCACCTCGGGCCCTCGCTTTCTGCAAATAGCGAACCCAACTGTCTCGGTCCGTTGACCGCGTTATCCAATTCCGAAATCCGAGCAGCGATAAACTGTCTTCGTCGACCGAGTCAGACCAGCGTTTCCTCGGTTTCTCCACTGGCCGCCGGCCTTCAGTTCTCCCAACGAATACGTTCTAGGGTATCCGTTGTTCGTCCATACGATTCATGTGTCCAGCTCATTGCAGCTTCCGCAGTCTTACAATCCTTGAGACCTCCGGTTCGTCAAAAATTTCATACAGCTCATAGTTGTATCGAATTTGCCATTGGTCCCCGTCTAGCGTCACTCCAATTATTCGCCTCAGGACCCGTCGCTCAAAGGTGTTCAATATATTTGCGGATGCTTGGGTTAGGGTCCATGTTTCACACCCATAGCATAACACAGGTCTTATCACAGATTTGTATACTTGGAGCTTTGTTTTTCTGTGTATGCAGCTGGTCTTCAAGATCGTCAATACTGAATAAAATATTTTATTTGCGAGCTGTATTCTTTGGCGTATTTCGTCTCTTTCATTACCCGTTTTCGTTATTTAACAAATACACAAATTTGCTAATATTTTCGATACTGTATTCGCCAAGTGTGATATTTTGTATACTTGGGGTATTTGTCCTCGACTGCGTCATGAGCATCCAAATCACATCTTCAGTTATATCCATTATAGCCCAATATCTCTCTTCGGACATTTTGATACATCTCAAGTGGAACCACTTAAGGCAGAAGCCATCACATCCCTTAGCCGAGTGGGTATCCTCCACGGGTTTCCTACGCCTCCCACACTTATCCTTGGCTGGTTTAGTAGCCATTATGATTTCCCTTTTTTCAGTCTGTCCGTCTGTCCGTCTGTCCGTCCGTCCGTCCGTGTCACAGCAGTTTTTCTCGGAAACTACTTAAGCTAGAAACATCAAATTTTGTGTGTAGGTGTAAAGTAGTGATCTCTTCAAAGTTCAACCACAAAAAATTTTTATAAGGTATTTAAGGGGGGTCTCCCCATATAGGAGAGTGACCCCCCGAAAAAAAAATTTCATTGAAGGTAGCCGATATGGGTATCAAATGAAAGGTCTTGATGAGAACTTTTCAAAACAGGTCTTAGTTTGGCAAAATTTGCTTCGAGGGGTGCACTGGAAGGGGAAATACACGAAAAATTTGTGTCCCCCCCCCCCCTCGCGATTGGACACCAGTGAATCGAAAAATCTGAAAAAAATCAGGATTGTAGGCCTTGATGAGTACAATAACAACAAATACGTTAGAAGTCGCAATTCACTCAACTTTGTTAGTAATAGTATGATTTATCGATTTTATGTTTTCATGAATAAAATCTTAACGGTACCCTAAAATTCAGTACGTAGATGTCTATTCATAAGATTAATCTATCCTGAAAGTTTCATATAGATTGAAGCATATTTAGCGAAATTATAGCGGTTTGAATTTTCCTGTTTTACTATGAAACAATATGCGCTGCATTTATTACTATGGCAACATATGGCTGTGGAACAACATGCGCTTTTTACCGACTCAGACACTACAGTCTTGCTAGGATTTGCATGAAAATTTCAGGAATGATAGGTGTCATGTATATCTTTGAGAATTGGTTCAGCTAGTGGTATCAGTAATCGTAAAACAAAATAGTGGCTGTTTTAAATGCGAAGATTAAATAATTTTTAGTTATTTTTTCCCCAACTTCAACGTTTAAGGCGCATGCTTTGAACACTTGATTCAATTTAATGAATGAATGAAGATGAGTACCTACAATTAATGCTCATCAGTGAAACAAGTCAAGGAGGTGGGAGAGAGCTCCTAGCAAAAGGGTTTTGTAACCATTCTAGGATTCGAAAAAATTGGCCATTAATCGATGATAACAGTACAGGAGATGGCCCCTGAAAAGAAAAGTTCATCATCATCATCAATTATAGTTTTCATGGGAGCTTTTCAAAACAGTTGTTAAACTGTCAGTTTTTGCTTCAGTGGGGGCACAGGGGGGAAATACATGAAAAATGTGTTTTCTCCGTCGCGTATGGACATCTGAAATAATTATCAAGGTAGATATTTATGAGTATAACAATACCAAAACCTCAGAAGTCGAAATTCGTTCAAATTTGGTATTAATAGTATGATCTTCGTATTTCCTATTTTCTCCAATAAAATTGTCTTTGGCATGTTTCTTGATTTGATTTGATCTGGTGACTGCATTTTGTAAATTGAGTACAAAACCCTTCTGACATGGGCGTAGGTCTGTTTACCCAACTTGTTTTAATTTTTATTCAAACTGCTACTGATTCTGGTTAAGTTTTTTTATTATTTGCTTTTTATGAATTTTTATATTATCCTCGATTTCCGGTATTTTTATTTCTTATATTTTTAATTAGCTATTTTATTTTCTATAGTTAATGAAAAGCGTAGAAAGCCGCACTTGCAAAAAAAGGAATTATGAAAATTGAAAAATATAAATTTAGAATTAAATTCAAAAATTCTTTACAATAAATTTAACTACACGGGAATCCCACTCCTAAACCAAAGCAAGAATTCCCGGTTCCGTCAATTTTTCTTCGCCTAAGTAAAATTGAAACAAATGAAATTAATGACTTAAAAAATCACTACTTATCTCCAACTTGATAGAGCGAGACTAGAACCACTTCACTTGTAATACACAGCTGATTCTAAGACTGATTAAGACAAAAAATTCTATGAGCCGAAACTTTGACACTTCTTTGTTTTGACACTTCAGTTAGTTGTCAGTGTGATAAAATATAAAAAAGAATTTGCTTACGTTTTTTTTATGTTTTCATTTTATTTTTAATGTTGTAAGTATAGACTGAAAATAGTCACCTTAAGTCAAAGGCTGTATCTTTATAAGTGATAAGATTTATCATAGAACTAATAAAAGTTGACTTTTATATTTGAAAAAGTGTGTTTTCTGAACATAAAGAAACTCTTACATTCATTAATTTATAGAACGCGTTTTATTTAAAATTTTTCTATTGGGGAATACTTGGGGCCTCGATACCAAGAATATGATTTAAAATATCGATACCAGATAAAGGCTAAATTCAATCAGAATGTTGTAGCAACCCTAAAAGTCACCGTGGTTGCAGAGATTAATTTCTAGCAAGGGTGTGTAGCCCAGAGTGGCATGCTGGGGCCGGCTAGCACTCAGTCGTGTCACGGGTCGTCCGGGGCACCCTCTATTCGTGCTGAGCCGCCCTGCATATAAAACTTGCCGCCCTGCATATAAAATTTTTCTATTGGGGAATACTTGGGGCCTCGATACCAAGAATATGATTTAAAATATCGATATCAGATAAAGGTTAAATTCAATCAGAATGTTGTAGCAACCCTAAAAGTCACCGTGGTTGCAGAGATTAATTTCTAGCAAGGGTGTGTAGCCCAGAGTGGCATGCTGGGGCCGGCTAGCACTCAGTCGTGTCACGGGTCGTCCGGGGCACCCTCTATTCGTGCTGAGCCGCCCTGCATATAAAACTTGCCGCCCTGCATATAAAATTTTTCTATTGGGGAATACTTGGGGCCTCGATACCAAGAATATGATTTAAAATATCGATACCAGATAAAGGTTAAATTCAATCAGAATGTTGTAGCAACCCTAAAAGTCACCGTGGTTGCAGAGATTAATTTCTAGCAAGGGTGTGTAGCCCAGAGTGGCATGCTGGGGCCGGCTAGCACTCAGTCGTGTCACGGGTTGTCCGGGGCACCCTCTATTCGTGCTGAGCCGCCCTGCATATAAAACTTGCCACGATGAGAGAAGGATGCGAGAGAAGGGGGTCATTTCGAGTAATGAAAAATTTATTTTTTATTTCAAATGGACATGGCCATTTTATTTAAAATAAGAAAAATAAAACAATTCAATGAAAGAGTAAAGAAAATAAATTAACCTCCTTTAAAAAAATGAAACAATTCCAAATATGATGCTAAACAACCCAAAAATTATTATGTACATATTAAGAAGAAAACCAAATTTTTCATATCTCAAAAGGATCCCCTCCTCACTCATCCTTTCGCTTCCGTGTTAAGTTTTTACATAAGGGTGACTCAACACGAGCAGAGGATACGCCGGACGAACCGTAAGATAATTGAGCGCTAGCCGGCCTCAGCATGCCATACTACAGTGCGCACTGCATTTAAATGATTAAATGGAAAACATAATAAGCAACGTGACTGAGCTTTATATTAAAGATGCTATAGAATTCTCAGGAATGCTTCATAAATACTTGCAGAAGTAGAGATACTGTCGGCAAGGAAGCTTCATCGTGTACCTATGCTTCAAGAGTTTATAAATTGAGCAAAAATGTTTATTCTAGGATTACTATTTTTATCCCGTTAGAAATATGCGAAGAGAAGGTGAATGAACAACCGTGATGACTACAAGAAAAAGCTCTCTTCACTTTTTTATATTATTTTTAATTTCTTCATTTTTTATTGCACAATTATCAGTTGTAACTAAAACAACCATTATTGAAAATAAATGTTTCAGCATCAGTTTATAGGAATATTATCCTAAACTACCAACTGAACTTTCCCATTATATCATGAGCAGCTCAAATTCCTACGTCCTACATTGTAAATTACTCAGCACTCCCTTTTCGTCTAGAGCAAACATAGGTGGATCCGATAACAATTAAGTCGCAACTTTTTAAAAGTAGAACAATATTATCGACTCACTAGTCTTCTGATAGTAGTGTTTGCGGCGAAGGCAGGACATCTTGGGTAGACAAAATTAGCAAGCGGAAGGAAGAAAAAAATCACCTAGTCCTACCGTGCTAAACTATTGTTTGCTTGCTGGTGAGGTCAGCGAAAAATTGTAAACAATCGACTCCATGTAAGCCACTCCTTACACGTAGCTTTTTTTTCATCCAATCGAATCGTTAATAAATTACGTCTACCCTGACCTCACCATTAAAGTTCATTCCATATCCCTTGGATAGGAAATGTTGAAAAGGTTCTATTATGAAAAAGTTTTTTTCAGTTTAGTTTTTTCATTATGTGCCGCTCACACCTTGTACGTTCTATTGATCTTGGGTGTTTCCCAGGTTCGAGGACGAAAGAGAAATAAAAGGAATCAATTGAGTCATTAAATTTCATGATAATGAATCCTGGATTGAATAACCGATGTGTCGTGTTTTGATAGCGAACTTTTGTTAAAATTTAGATTTACAAATTCGAGAGAGGTTTTCAATCAATGGAACCAAATGGGAGTTTGGTCTGAAAAAGATGATCAACTTTTAATTTCTTGCCTATCGAGAACTCAAAAATGAAATTAAATTTTACCTCTTAGGAACTACAGAGAATCAAATTCGAGAAGAGATATGCCATTCGTATACAAATAGTTGATAAGTTAGTTGATTTTGCTGGCTTTTTGCATGACCTGGATCATATCATTAATATTCTTATTTACTTCCTACAATTAATTTAATTACAATCAGAAATCTACGCTTACCCTATTAATAAACATGCTCCTTCCATTATCCGAGTGACACGCTTCAACATCGAAAAATGACGATTCGTCACTGTTGGGTAGTATAATGAAATCTCATCTCAAATTACTTTTTGATGACCCGTGTCGAAAAGTATTTCGACCCGATTAATCCCTAATAATATACTCGTACTTCTGTGCCTGCTTACCGTCAAAATACTAATTATAAGCTTTGACGGATATCGAAATTCGTTCGAGTCACAATGCCGGTTCAAGTTTAGCTCAAGTATCGCATTATCCTGTAGTTGGGTGTCGGCCACATTGAGAAATTGGTCAATAATCGTATTTTGTAATACTAGCCAGTTGCTTTGTCGTCGAACAATCAAGCAATTTGATATGAATGTTCAACGAAGAGAAAAGGACACGTCAAATGATTATGTATGAGTAAACACAAATGATATGATCCGAAGTATGTTAGATAGTTTGATACTCGTAATGATAGTTTACAGGTTTGTTTGTCAATATGTTTAGGGGTTACGAATGTGTGCACACATTATAATTTCGTGTCGTCCGGACATGAGATTGAGTCCTGTAATGTAAGCTTATAAACAACCACTAGGAGGTAATCATGTCTGGAATTAATGAGAAAAGTTGGTTTTGCGGCAAGAAGATCTAGGTCTCAATGTTCATATTTAAACATATGGTATCTTTCTTTGGCTGTTAACCAATTGAGGACAAATTGGTGTCATACGAGTACATTACCTTAAAGGTAAAAGCAAATTATACTGGAAAAATATGAAACTGATTTGAGAGTTCGGCAAGAAGTTCATATCAGGAGGATTTTGTATCTTATGCTGGGAATTTTTAACACTTCTCACCAATTCGATAAGAATGGCAGCATACATGTCGTATAACTTCACATACTCCTGTTGGCGTAGCTTATCCATATGATGCAAATGTACAGTGCTCAGTATGAATGCATGTATTTTCAGGGTAAAAATTATCGTTGTGGCTTAAGATCTCGTATGTGCAAAACTGATTATTGCGAGACAGTGCATAAAAACTAAAAGCTGTGTTGAGGAGCTAGAAAATTGCAGATTTTGAAATCAATATGTACGAGAGTGAATCAAATATAAACGAAAAAAACATTTTAGAAAAAAAGAAGAAAACCGACTTCAAAATGCCCTAAAAAGGATGAAATAAAATTTATGAAAGCGGTGCCATATCATATTTTCCCCATTCTTTTGTGATGATGCAGATGTGGGAAGTATTTATGTTGAGATGGGGAAATTGATTTGGCACCGCTTCCATAAAATTTATTTCATCCTTTTTAGGGCATTCCGAAGTCGGTGATCTTTTTTAATTTCTAAAAGTTTTTTATTTCACCCTTTTTAGTGGCAAATTTTTTTATTTCAAACCTTTCAAAACTCAGTTTCTTGAATACATTGTATCATGTACTCGTATATTAAAATATAATTTTTTACTGCAATGCTAAAACCACTACGGCTAAAATCTGCAACGTTCATAGGAATCGAATTTAATTCTGGTACATTTAATACATGATCTCATCAACGTCTTTCTTGATTTTAGATTTCATCAAAATCCAATATAGATTGTAGCTTTGAGAAATTTACGAATTTCGAACTTTGCCTAGCCGCCATTTTTTATATTTTATTGTTCAACTTTTTTCGACCTTTGTGTGGCCGCCATTTTGTTTAAAATTGTTCCACTTTTGATTTTTTATTGTGAGCTTTATCACACAATTGAATAAATTCTTGTACCAGTTTTGGTACAATCCGGAGCTATAAAATGGTCAGACCTTCAGGCACAAATTTTTCTTATATCCTATCTACATATGACCAACCACATACACAGACACATCTATATATATATATATATATATATATATATATATATATATATATATATATATATATATATATATATATATATATATATATATTGTCGCGTGTTAAGGTTCGTGGCCAATAATTTTAATGTTCCGGAAAAGTGAAAACGCAATGTCTTTTAAATTAAATTAAAAGAGTTTATTTAATCAATGAAAAATGCACAATCACTTATTTTACTATTTCATGATTTTCATTTTCACTTAGTCTATAAATTCACTTCTCACTCAAACAATCAATCGCCTTTACTTCGCGTTCCACTATATCGCAGTTTTCTATCGCGGCTGTAATGAATGATCCCCCCATTCATTCAGCTCGCCTTTATACAACCCATTTCTCGTACATTGGCAAATGTTCTGCCAAGAGGTACCTGGTATATTCGAGCAGCTTAATGAATAGAGTGACGTTACTTTCAGATGTTGATCATGCTTGGCGGATTCTCGTGGTTTCGAGTAAATTCACTTTGTTGATCATTAGGTTCTTAATGGTTGTGAAAACAATTGCAACAGTAGCTCACATAATTATTCGTGCATGTAATACTGCCCCCACCTCAGTTCTTTTCACCCCGAAAAGATGTGTCGCCAGTTGTAGTCAATTCTCCTTGGATGTGATATGGGGCAAGACGGTGCAGTGCACGATTTTCATTTTGGCTCTCGGCTTACGGTATTCCTGTATGCAATATACGACGTCGTTGATTCGCTTTGTAACCCGGTATGGTCCCTCTCAATTATGTTGCAACTTTGGAGACCTACCCTTCCGTCGCTGTGGGTTATATAGCCAGACCAAATCATCTTGCTGGAAGCCGATAGAATTTGCCTTTAGATTATACTTGGTCTTCATGCGGTCAGTAACCGATTCGAGGTGTTTTCGCACTGTCCGATGCATCTGGTTCAGCCGTTCTCTTAGGTCACTTGCGTACTCCGAGACCGTTTGGGGTTTCTCAGGGGATGTCCCGAACTTTATACCAGACGAATAGTCTTTCCAAAAATGATTTTGGCTGGGGCTTGGCCCGTCGATGCATGTTCAGCAGCTCTGTACGCCTTCAAAAATAGTGGAATGTATCGGTCCCAGTCCTTATGGTTCTCGTCAACCTTCTTGGTGAAACGTTCGACCATTCCATCGGATTGGGGATGCAGTGGTGTTGTCCTCATTTTCTGTATTCCCAGTAGTTCGCACATTTCACCAAAAACCAGTGAATCAAAGTTTCGGCCTTGATCCGAATGTAGTTCACAAGATATGCCGTACCTACTCACCCAATTTAACACTAGCTGTTCGGCGACAGTAGTTGCTTCCTCGTTGGGAATGGGGTAGACCTCGGACCACTTGCTGAAATAATCGGCCACAACCAGTGTGTATTGATTTCCCCATTCGGATTCAGGAAAGGGTCCAGCAATGTCAACAGCAATCCTTTCAAACAGTACACCCACGTTATAGGTTTGCGTTTGTCCCCTCAATCGTTGCTTTGGACCTTTGATGGAAGCATAAATCGTACATCTACGGCACCAGTCCTCTACGTCGTCTCGAGCGTGGAGCCAGTAAAACCTTTCCCGCAATTTTGCTAAGGTCTTGTCAACACCAAGGTGGCCTCCCGAGGATCCTTCATGCATCTCCTTAACCACATCGTGGATTCGGCTTTTGGGAAGTATAGTTTGCATCCTATAGGAGCTGGCATTCGCCGTTTCCCATTTCCGCTTGAGTACGCCACCCTCCACCTAAAGGGAGTTCCATTGTGCCCAATAGCTTTTCAGGGTTGCGCCATGCATTGAAACGTCTTTTCACTCAGGCCACCCAGTCGTCTCCTTCCATACGAGCAATGGTCCGATGTCTTCATCGGCTAACTGGCCATTTCGAATCTCCTCTGGTGACCAACCTTCATCGGATTCAGCCGTTATCAATCGCAGACCAACGGGCGGCTCCTTTTGTTCCATCCGTTAGCAGTGCTTACAACTAGCTGGACATGGACGACGAGATAGGGCTTCAGCATTTCCATGAGCTCCACCCTTCCGGTGAACAATTTCGTAGTCGTATGACTGCAATCTTTCGATCCACATCGCAACTTGTCCCTCGGGGTTTTTGAAGTTGAGCAGCCATCTCAGCGATGCATGGTCCGTACGAAGAACAAATTTCTGGCCATAAATGTACTTGTGGAACTGCTTGGTGGCCTCTATTATAGCCAAAAGCTCCTTCCTGGTCACGCAGTAGTTCCTCTCACTTTTTGAGAGAACTCGACTGTAACACGAAAGGACTCTTTCTTCACCATCGATCTGCTGGGAGAGTACAGCTCCAATACCACCGTTGCTTGCATCAGTGTCAACTACAAACATTTTTGCGGGCTTCGGATATGCCAGCACGGATGGTTCACACAGCTTCTCTTTCAAGGTCTCAAAGGCTACCTAGCATTGTTCATTCTAGACATACGGACGATTTTTCTCGGTTAACTGATGCAGACACTTAGTTACTTTGCAAAGTCTTTGACGAATCTTCGATAATAGGTTGCCAGACCCAGAAAACTTCGTAGTTGGCGCTTGTTGTTTGGTGTTGGCCAGCTTTTCACGGCTTCAATTTTCTCTGGGTCTGTTTTGACTCCTTCTGCTGATACAACGTGTCCTAGCTATTTTATTTCAGCTACGAAAAGGGCACACTTGTCAGGAATAAGTTTCGAATTCGCCAGTGACAGTCGGGAGAAAACCTCTTCTAAGTTTCCCGATAACAATGATGTCATCTAGGTACACCAAGCAGGTTTTCCAGGTTAGACTACGTAGCACGTATTCCATCAAGCGTTCGAAAGTGGCTGGAGCATTGCGAAGCTCAAATGGCATCACCACAAATTGCCACAATCCAGTCCTAACTGAAAATGCGGTCTTCTCTCGGTCCTTCTTGTCGATTTCTACCTGCCAGTAGCCACTCTTGAGATCGAGTGTAGAAAACCATTTTGCGTCGGCTAAAGTGTCCATGATGTCATCGATGCGTGGGAGCGGGTAACTATCTTTCTTAGTGACGTCGTTAAGCTGCATATAATCGACGCAAAAACGAGTGCTACCATCCTTTTTCTTTACTAGCACTACAGGCGCGGCCCATGGACTGACAGAAGGTTCCATAATGCCTTGTTTTTCCATGTCCGAGATCAGCGCGCTCACTTCTCCTTGTTTGGCTACAGGGAGACGTCTTGGTGCTTGTCGAATCGGCTTGGCTCCCTGTGTATCTATGACGTGAGTTACCAAACTCGTTCGGCCTTGGTCATCCGGGCTTGTTGAGAAGATGTCACTGTACTTGGTGACCAGACGTGGATCCCCGGGCTTTGTCTGTGTCTTGCCGCCTACTCCAATGATGGTCGTGAGTAGCTTCCAAAGAGATGATGGTGGAAACAGGCTGGCAGCTGCCGATGACTTCTCCCGCTTTGATGCTCGTGGTTGAGTCTGCGGTGTTAAGGACTCTAACCGGCACATATCCGTTCCTTATAGATCTTATAAGGCTTCGTCCTACAATCAAACTGCGCAATGTGGACGTCTTCCTTGGCTCTATCAGATAAGTTTGGTGGTCTTCAGAATCACCATCAAGCTTGGCCCATACAATGCTTTCGCAAGAATTCGGTACATAGGTGTCAGTACATACCACTACATTCATCTTGGGAATTTGGACGCTGGGATCCTCCATCAGTACTTTGACATTCTGCCATTTCAATACACGTTTGCCCAAATTCAACGTGATTCCATGTGGTCGCAGAAAATCCATTCCGAGAACGCAGTCATCCATAATGTTCACGACCAGAAAATTGTGTCGGAACATAAGGTCTTCCAACTGTATCTGGAGGTTGACCTCTCCATGAACAGGTGCAGTTTCTCCCGTAGCTGTCCATAGTGAGAAAGTTCTGCCCTTGTGAAGTTGTTGCTGTCTAACTAGGTCTGGTCGGATAATTGATCGGGTTGCACCAGTGTCGTTGGTTATGGTGCAGTCTTCTCCGTCAACATGACCCGGAAGGCATAAGTCCGCTTCTCCACGATGTAGTCTTGATACGGTAATGGGGATGCTGGGGACATCAATCCTCCTAGCCAACCTCTGCCCCACAAAGTTGGCTCTTACATGTTTCCCGGCCCCTCTGTTTGAAGGGCTTCCATTCTGGGCTGCTGACTCGGTCTGGATCTCCTCCTAGCTGCACACCCTGGACAATAGCTCGGTTTCCTTCGCTTCTTGCAGTCTCTTTGCATGTGCTCCTTCTCTCCGCGATTCCAGCATCTAGGCGCGCTATTTACATGCGGGTCTCGCTCAATTTCCACGCGATCACACTTGCACTCATCTGTCACTACCTCACGAACCCGGGCAGTGGTACGAGTCACATTTTTTCTGCCTCAAAGTTCAGACTGTAAGCCAATGCGTCCTTAACCGTTTGTTTTTGAGCTAAACGCAAGGCTTGTTGCAATTCCGGGTCCTTTAGTGCGCTGATGAATGCTTCTGTCGCTGAATCATCTCGATGTTCTGGGTCGTAGGCTGGGTAAGCCAAAAGTGCTAGTCGCTCAATGTCTTAGGCTAGCTGCTGTAGGGTTTTGTCAGACTTCTGCACCCAATGCCTTAGCTGTGACCAATAAATCTGCTTTAGATGATCGTCTCCATAACGCATGTCAAGCGCATTCATTATAGAACTCGGGTTTGAGTGCAATTCAACGGGGATTGTCTGCAAAAGCTCGGCAGCTGGGCCTCTTAGAGCAAGAATTAATGCAGTTGCTCGTTCCTGCTCATAACAGTGATTTGCCCTTGCGGCAGCTTCAAACTGGGTCTTGTAAATACTCCAGACCGTTTGCCCATCGAATATTGGTGCTTGCACATTTCTGGATGTGCTTTGCGCTGCGGTTATAAGCGGGGCTGGTGCGGTGGTTACTACTGCCTTCGCTGCTTCCAATTCTTTTTTCACTTTTTCCATCTCACGGTTCATTCTCTCTTCAACCTGGCTGACCTTTTCCTCGACCTGGTCAACCTTTTCCTCGACCTGGTCAACCTTTTTCTCGACGCCTTTAATTTGTTTGTTCAGATGACCGAGCTCCGCTTTTATTTCGGTTGACTGTTTCTTCAGCTTCTGTGTGATGTCTGCCTTGATTTCGATCGCTTGTTGGTCCAGCTTCGCTGATTGTTCATAAAGCTTCGCTGATTGTTCATCTAGCTTCGCAGTCAGACTGGATGACATTAGCATTAACATTTGCATTAGCGCATTTTCTGGCTCCTTTGATTTTGGTGTTTCTACTTCTCCACCTTCTGCGCCTTGTTCCGCATCAGAGACCTCACCCGAATCCGGATTCACGCCTTCCGACTCGATCGCGTCACGCTAGCGTGCAATCAGTATGGCCTTTGTACCTTGTGTGGCCAGATTCCGCTGTTCCAACTCCTCCTTGAGCTCCGATCTGGTCAATTGATCGATTTTTAATGAAAGTTTCCTGGCATTTTTATTGTTTCCACGTTATATTTCACAACTGTGCAGTTTAAAAATGTTTAAATGGTTTCACTTTTCGAAATTTTCTTTCTCAATTCTCGACACCACTGTCGCGTGTTTTCGGTTCGCGGCCAATAATTTTAATGTTCTGGGAAAGTGAAAACGAAATGTCTTTTAATTTAAGTTAAAAGAGTTTATTTAATTACAAAAATGCACAATAATCAATTTAACACTTTCACTAATTTTAATTTTCACTTTTAAAAATCTAACACTTGTCCATAAATTTCTTATCGCAATTGTCTTCTAAATCACTTCACTATTACGAAAATCACTTTTCTGTTACTCGAACAATATCGCTTCCCACACACTATCGCAGTTCTTATCGCGGTCGAATGAATGATTCCCCCATTCATTCAGCTCGCCTTTATATAGGGTCTCTAATCATTCAACTCAGTTCTCGTACATTGATGAATTAGCGGGAACATTCCAGCAGCGTAATGAATGGAGCAGTGACTCACTTTCAGATGTTGATCATGCTTGTTGGGTTCTCGTGGTTTCGAGAAAATTCGTTTTTTTGATGTTCTTAATTGTTGTGAAAACAATTGCGATAGTAGCTTGCAGAATTATTTGTTCATGTAACAATATATTGTCGCGTGTTAAGGTTCGCGACCAATAATTTTAATGTTCCGTAAAAGTGAAAACGCAATGTCTTTTAAATTAAATTAAAAGAGTTTATTTAATTAATGAAAAATGCACAATCACTTATTTAATTTCACTTAGTCCATAAATTTGTAATTCAACTGTCCACTTAAAATCACTTCGCACTCAAACAATCAATCCCTTCACTTCGCGTCCCTTAATTCGGCAGTATATAATACCCAAACATAACTGTAAGGCCAAAAATAAGCGTTGGCTTTCTCAGCGAGTTCTAAGAACTTTAAGAGAGAAAGACGTAGGACTCCGCCGCTTTAAATCTTCTCTTACTCAGGAAGCTCGACCAAAGTTTGCTCAGTTAAGGGCAACTGCACAAAAAGAAATAAAATTGACACTGGAAACGTACTTTCATAACCTGGATAGATCTTTGTTTGCCAATAACGTAAAGTCTTACTGGTCTTATATTAGATCTATCAAATTCTTGCATCGCATTCTTCATACTATTCATTGGAATCAAGTTGTGGCTTCAAGTCCTCAAGCGATTTCGGACTCGTTTGCTCGTTCTTTTCTTTCACTTTTGCTGCGTCCACTTGCACTAATCCCTTCAAGAACAAATTTAAAATCACCCTGCATTACTTTATTCGCTTACTACGAATCACACAAGGGTTGAATCCTTTTCGATTCCTTATATAATTCCTGATCCAGGTGGACTCCCCGAGATATTTGTCAAATCACTTGCACTCTCTTTAAGTGTTTCCCTAACCCTTCTCTTTAATCTTAGAATTTATTCTGGAAACTTTCCCACTTGTTGGAAAGAAGCAAACATTGTTCCGATTTTCAGAAGTGGTGACCCTTTATGCATGGCTAATTAGCATCCTATATGCTTAATGTCTGGCTTTCCAAAGTTCTGGGAGTGCTTGGTTTACAAACGACTGTCTGATTTACTGGGTCCAATGATAACACCACAACAACATGGGTTCCTCAAGGGCCAATTAACAACCACTGAGTTAATTGAATTTGCCGATTACATTGCAAATGCTTTAGATTATCATTATCGAGTAGATTTCAGCTTCACCGACTTTACTATGACCTTCGACACTGTGAAACATTCTTTTTTATGCTATAAATTGAAGTCTTACGGGATCATTGAAGTCCTTGTCTCGTGGATGTCTTCCTATCTGCCCTTACGTACATGCTGTGTGTGTCTTCTTGGTACTAGCTCCTTACCATTCTTCCCTTCATCAGGTGTTCCGCAGGGCTCCATCCTTAGCCCCTTCTGTTTTTATTGTTTATCAATGACTTTCTTTCTGTAATTAGGTCACCTTGTCTTATTTTTGTAGACGATTTTAAAGTTTTCCAGGAGATCAAATTCCTACAGGACCGCTTCTACTTCTAACAATACCTCACCGCCTTAAGCAACTGATGTAAATCAAATTTACTTTGCCTAAATGATGCCAATTGCCATAAAATGACCTTTACCCTTTTTTTTACTATGCAGTTTTTTTTATTGTACTCTGAGTGATGCTTCAATCCTAGCAGTGAGTAGGTTTCAAGACTTCCGTGCCACGTTTGGTCCCCGACTCAAATTCGACGCGCATAATTTGAATGCGGTACTGAGGGCGTCAAGAGTTTCAGGATTTGTTCTAAGACATGTAAATAAAATTAGCAACATTTCTGTTTCTGTTCGCTTGTTCGTTTGCCTTGTTCGTCCACTTCTTGAATATTGTGCTATCATCTGGTTTCCTCGCTCGTCCTACCTTCTTGCATTCTTGGAATCTGTACAGCAAAGGTTCACTCATTATTTGATCTACAACTTTAATCTACCCTACCAATCCTATCAGCATCGTTTTACCTTCCTCTGTCTTCCTACCCCGAAGCCTCGGCTGTAACGTAGCAGCCAAATCGTTTTATCAAAAACGTAAATAAGCCAAAAGCCAAAAAACTTTTTCTGAAACTCGGCTGCGAAGCAAAACTAGTAGGGCTACAAATCAGTGAAAATAAAACAAAGCTTATGACGCAGTTGAGGAAAAATACCTCAAGCACACATAATATCACACTTGGCGAGTTTGTGTATTAAGGCGCCAAAATAATGAAAACGGGTTATGAAAGAGACGAAATACGCTGAAGAATGCGGCTCGCAAACAAGATATTTTATTCAGTTTTGACGATCTTAAAGACCAGCTACATACACGAAATTCCAAGTATACAAACCTGTAATAAGACCTGTGTTATGCTATGCGTGTGAAACACGGACCCTAAGCAAAGCATCCGCAAATATATTGAACGCTTTTAAGTGATGTGTCCTGAGGCGAATAATTGGAGCGAAGTTCGACGGGGACCAATGGCGAATTCGATACAACCATGAGCTGTATGAAATTTTGATGAACCAGAGATCTTAACGATCGAAAGACTGCAGAAGCTGCAATGGGCTGGACACATGAATCGTATGGATGAACAACAGATACCCAAAAAGGTATTCATTTGAAGAACTGAAGGTCGGAGACCAGTGGTGAAACCAAGGAAACGATGGTCTCACCCGGTCAATGAAGAGAGTTTATTGCTACTCGGATTTCAAAATTGGAAGATGCGGTCAATGTACCGTGATAGTTGGAGGCGCTGTTTGCAGGAAGCGAAGTTCCGAGAGGGGCTGTAGTTCAAAAAAGAAGAAATAAACAAGAAAAACTTTTTAGCCAGTTAGACGAAAGTCCAAATAAAATCATTAATAAGAAACATTGCAACCGCCATAAATATTGTACGTACATATTTTAAAAATCCATACTATTAATAGGCACTGACACTGCCAAAAGCCTCATAGAAAAATATATACAAAATAATTACAATTTAAAAATTCATCATACTATCAAAAACCGCATAGAAAAATAGATTCAGAACATTTACAATTTACAAACTAATGACCTAATAGATACAATAATAGATACAAAACAATTACAATTTGAAAATTCATTTTACTACCAAAAACCGCATAGGAAAATAAATGCAAAGCAATCACGATTCACAATAAACATAACAACAAAGAATATGCTGAAGCATACCCCACGACCATCGTATCAAAAGTAAAATGACACTCAATGCACGTCAAAGGGATGCAATTTAAGGCCGGGAAAGCCCAACAGAACCGAGGATGGGGAATACGGAAGTAACAGACCATGCATTAAGAAACACAGCAGCGATGATATGCGGTTGGAAATTTGATCATTCCAGAATAAAAACAAAGTCATGCATTTGGACATGCGACTTGATCTTCGGAAGCGTTTAGGGGCTATGGTTAGTAATTGTACGGAAATGCAAGTTCAGCATTTCACCTGACTGAGTTAATGAACTCTGTTAAATGAAGTGTTACGGGGTAACGCCAACTTTATTAAATTCGTGACAACCACGAAGAGACCTTGACACGACTTTACGCAATCAGCCGCGAATAAATGCAAACCTCACGATTTAGAAAGCATTGACTTGTTGCTGCAGAACATATATGAGGAACATGATAAGTGTGGGAAAAGCTAGAGCGGCCACATTAGGATTCACTAGCTTGACATTCATCATTTAGTAGTGCGTTAGTCAGATCTCACGCACGTTTATTGCACAATCGATCAACGCTGGGTTATTGTCAAGAAAACCTTTCTCATCCTCATCATTTCGGGAAGCAATTATATACTTCTCCTAACAATTGCAATCATTGCGATAAACTTATATGGGGTCGATTTTCGACCGTAATCGTTCGATCTTCTTCAGCGATTAATTTATTTTTACTCACATTCCTGCTTATATACTAGCTATGTTTAAGGAAATTTACTCTAGATCATTAAAAAGTAATAAGGGAATTTGCTTAAGCTAATAAAAGGTAGGAAAGGTAATTTACAAAAGGGGTAGTTATAAAAATAGTATTTTTACATGATTCAGAAAAGATATTATTATTTAATTAATTTAAATAGCCATGATCTGCAGTTTCCGTCATCCTGATTCATCAACTTTTTCCTTTCCCGGGTAATTGCCAGGCTTTCCATCACATCCAATTCACGTGTATCTCTAGCTTCCTTGATGACTACAGCGTCCTCCATTGTTATCTTGTGTCCCTTCGTGATAATATGTTCCGCTACCGCTGACTTGAAATTCGAAGTTCTTTCTTTCTTTCTTGCAGCTGCTGCTTCGCCTAGATGCTCCTTGATTCGCGTGCCGATGAGCTTCCTCGTTTGACCTATGTACACTTCTTCACAAGTGGGACATTCGATGCGATAGATACCAGATTTCTCGTGTGGTTCGCGCTTGTCTTTCGTTGATCCGAGAACGTTTTTGAGCTGGTTCTTGCTGCTTGATTCGATTAACCGTACAGAATTGAGCTGATTTATTCGCCACTTGATCCGATTGCTCATGCCTTCGTGATAAGTTGGAGCCTTCCAGTACGTTCTTTCGGTATTCGCATTTGATAATATTGATCGTCCCTGACGCTGTCTATTAATCTGGATCTTCTGTGCCATTCTCCTAATCGTCGAGCCCTTGAAGCCGTTTAGTTTAGCTGTCTCAACAATGTACCCCATCTCCTTTTCCTTAGCTTCCTTGCTTAGCGGCAAATCGAGCATCCTGTGGATCATGGCTCTGTACGGAGAAACCTTGATTTGCTGCGAATGATTTGATGTATTTGGTATCGTTCTTTGTGTGTGAGTTGCTTTCCGGTATACATTGAAAGTTATATTTGTTTGAGTCCTCCTTACTACTATATCTAGGAACGATAGTTTACCGTCTTTCTCTTCCTCCATCGTGAATACTATATTTATTTTTTTTTGTGGGCTCCATTCAGGTCAGTAAGGACCTTCTTCACGTTACTCCTTTTCACATATGCAAACACATCGTCCACATATCGGACCCAATGTCTTGGTAACTGACCTTTCTCCTGCAGTCCGTCTTCTAGTTTCGTCATAAATATCTCGCTGAAGAATGGTGAAAGTGGATTTCCCATCGCAACTCCGCCTTTCGTCTTGTGAAATTTCCCCCGAAAGGTGAAATAATTTTCGATCATGCAAAGTCTCGCAAGTTGGATATACTGCCTAGTTTTTATTTTCCAAGATAATGAGTTTTCTTGGTGGGAAAGCCATTCTTCTATATATTCCAGTGTCTCCATCACCGGAATACTCAGGAATAGAGCTTTCACGTCGAAAGACACCATAATTTCGTCTTGCGCAGGTGGGCCAAACTTCAGGATTTTCTCGGAGAATTCTTTGCTGTTTTTTACAGATCTACCATTCATTTGGGTCATTCCCTCAAATTCGTTCACCAACCATCTTGTCAGTTTTTGGGTCGGTGCATTCACGGCCGAAATAATCTCACGCATTTCGTTCCCCTCTTTGGGTATTTTTGGCAAACACTTGATCCTAGGCAAAGTAGGGTTGCTCACTCTTACCTTCGTCAATTCGCCAATTAATGACTCACAACTTTTAATTGCCCTTTCGAATCTTTTCATGCATTCCTCTAACGGGCTCCGGCGTAGCTCGAAGAAATTACCGCTGCTTAGCTTTTGTATGACCGCCTCATCATACTTGCTTTTATCCATCACTACCACTGTGTTTCCTTTATCGGCCTTGACAAAGTGAACAGGTTTCTTCTTCAGTTCAGCAGCTATGCTCGCCTCTTCACTGTTTACCACCTTTTTCGCTCCCCTTATCGCCTCGGCTATATCATTCCTTGCCATCGTTTTCAGTGCTTCCGGTAGTCTGCTCATTGCTGCTTCCGTTTCTACGATGATCTCCTCTTTTACCCGGGAAAGGAAAAAGTTGATGAATCAGGATGACGGAAACTGCAGATCATGGCTATTTAAATTAATTAAATAATAATATCTTTTCTGAATCATGTAAAAATAATATTTTTATTACTACCCCTTTTGTAAATTACCTTTCCTACCTTTTATTAGCTTAAGCAAATTTCCCTAATTACTTTTTAATGATCAAGAGTAAATTTCCTTAAACATAGCTAGTATATAAGCAGGAATGTGAGTAAAAATAAATTAATCGCTGAAGAAGACCGACCGATTACGGTCGAAAATCGATTTCGAGAATAAAAATAAATAAAATACACAAAATTAAAAGGAAGCTGTCTTTTTCTATTTTCAGTTGGAGTATTTTGTGAAGGCGAAAATGAATTCGATTACAAATATTATATGGGGTCCCATTAGAGTTCGATGCATGGATTGCGATAATTCGTATCATGAGAAGTGTGCTAATTCAGTACCAAAGAATTGCACGAGGAGGCGCTACTACGGGCCAAATTTCCAACCAGGACTTTATGAAGAGCTCAGTAGCAATAGTGTAGAAAATCGAACACACGACGGACTTCGGCGTTCTATTACGTATATTGCGAATTCGCTAAAACGGCGATTGGCCCGATTCAAGATCTATCCGAGATAGTGAATCTAATCGATCTCGCATACGAAATGACTATCAAGCATTTGCACATTAAGTATTGCATTAGTTGCAACACAATTTTCCACGCGAAAAACACATCATCATCTGAATACTGAATCAATTCAAAACTTCTTACATCGCCTGAACGTATTAAGGCACTCAAAGATAACAAGCTCTATTCAAAAGTACTTGGCATTCCAATGACTACAGATTCAACATCAAACAATAAAATGGATGGTACAATAAGTACCTCACCAGTATCCAATGATATGATAACAGCGTTTAATATGGATCGACGGAATATACAGTATTCAAGCCGGCAACAGGCCTTCATAAAAAAATTGACACAATGTTTGGAGGAGCGATTGCAGCGCGATTACAATGAAACCAATGAACGGATTAGTTGTTTCATTGAACAGCATTGAATATTGGAAAGCCATCGGGAAAAAGCTAAACAAAAATATCAGATACTAAAGGGTTTTCCAATGAGAGGTGGTACTTTGAATAGCCCGCTATTTCGGTAGATATCAATTTTGAAGCTGTCATTTTGTGACATTTGACAAGTGAAACTACGCCATCAATAAAAATGGAACAATACACGCTTCAACAACGCACTGAAATTATTAAAATTCACTATAAAAACGGTGAAAATTTGGCAGAGACGGTTCGTAAAACTCGTACATTTTTGAGTCGTCGTAAAGCACCTTGTCGGACCGCAATACACAAATTGGTGGAAAAATTCGATGTCACTCAAGAACAGCCAAGAATATTGCTGCTGTAGCCGAAAGTGTTCAAAAAAACCCAAGTTTGTCCATTCCTCGTCGTTCTTTTGAATAGGCATTCCACAAACGTCATTACACCGTATTTTGCATAAAGATATGAGTCTTAAGGCTTATAAAGTGCAGTGAGCACAAGAACTCAAGCTGGTCGATCATCAACAACGTCGTGTCTTTGCTGATTGGGTCCTTGAAATGCATGAAAATGATCCGGAATTCCATCGAAAAATTATCTTGATTTATGAGGCCCGTTTCCACCTCGGTGGCTACGTCAACAAGCAAAATTGTCGCATCTGGGGCTCAAAAAGCTCAAGAGTTATTGTTGAAAAGCCTCTCTATCCTCAATGTGTGACTGTTTGGTGCGGCTTATGGTCCGGCGGAGTCATTGGACCTTACTTTTTCGAAAATGAGGCTGGAGCAACAGTTACGGTGAATGGATTGAGCTATCGAGAGAAGATTAATAATTTTTTATGGCCGAAATTGGATGATATTGATCTGGCCAACGTTTACTTTCACCAAGACGGAGCTACGCGCCACACAAGCAACGAAACCATTGATCTTTTACGGGAAAAGTTTACGAACCGTGTTATCTCTCGAAGAGGTGATTACAATTGGCCACCGAGATCTTGTGATTTATCACCTTGCGACTTATTTCTTTGGGGCCACGTGAAAGAGAACGTCTACGTCAACAGCCTAGCGTCGATTCAAGACCCAAAGATGAAATTCGTGAGGTAATTGAGGAAATAGGGCAGCCACTTTGCGATTTGGTATGGAAAATTTCATGAAAAGGTTGCTCCTGTAAGCGTGGTTGTGGTGGTCGTTTGCCTGATGTTATTTTTCACCATTAACGGCATACCTTTTTTGTTTATAATAAAATAAACATTTGATCATTTATATTAAACAATGGCATTTTTCTTGTAATATCAAAATAAAACCTCCTGTATTATAAATTGTCACGATTCATTTCACAGTTTAATGTTCAAGTTCTGATCACATAGTAATTTAACTCTGCATCACTTACAACAAAAAATTTGTACTATTTCAAAACAACATCGGAGGTACTACTTGGCTCACCTTACCATCTCCTAATCACTTAATCGTTCAACATCGTTCAACTTGGTCGTTCGCTAGAGTGCTCCGCGATTTCTCACATTTTTCCTTGACCTTTTGCGTCGAAGATTATCTCTTTCGTGTGATATTTTAGCCGTTGTGCTTTTCTGTGCGATCATTATTTACTGCGTGCGGATTGGCTTCTTAGTATCATCATTAGTCTGATTTTATTTTTTTCTCCTTTGTATTGAAGTTGTAAGTGATTTTGATATTTGGGTTGAATATTATTGATCAACTTTTATAACTTTGTTAGTGAACAAGTGAACTTTAGTGATCAATGAAAGTGAAATTGATATTTGGATTGAATAGTATTGATTAACCTTGTTGACTTTGTTAGTGATCAAGTGAACTTTAATGTTCAAGTGAACTTTTTCTTGAATTTATTTATAATTTTTGTTGCGCCAAGAGATGAGCAACTTAATCAACTAACTTAATTTAACCCTAGAAACTCTTAACCCTAAAATAAATCTGTTTGTTTCTCTTTTTCCTTTCAAATTCTCTTCCGAGTTTCTTACGATGACCTGTGATTCATTGAAGTGTCTGAATCGAAACGACAGATTTCCTATGGTCCGTTGTTCTTGGCATTGCGATCGTTCCTTTCAATCAGTGCGTATGAAGCTTAAAAGTACCTTAGCTGACCTTATCAGCGCAACGGACAATGGCCTGCAGTGGTACTGCGATACCTGTCGGAGACAGCCTACTTTGGACTATGTTTCTGGCCTACGTGTGGTCCATCAAACTATTAAAACTCTCAGTGAGGAACTCACTACCCTGCAAATTAAATGCGCGAGTGCATTCTCTGAGGTAGATTTATTGCTGCAGCCAACTGTCCCTTCATCGTCATCTTCATCTGTAGCTTGTGATATTTCGATTACAACGTTGGGTTCAACACCATCCATCGCTAAAAAGCGCTCGTTGCAGAACAAATCTTCGTCTTCGAATCTCGAGCAATTTACAGCTAGTGCTGAGTTCAATGCCGTGCAGAATATGCCACCAGTCATCTCAACAATTCAAACCAGAAGCAGGAAATATTCTAAAAATATGTATCCATCTCCTGCAGGGTCTAATAACCCAAGCAATAGCCATGCTGACTATATTCTTCCTATTGATAAACCTGCTTTTGATGGCACTGGAAGCGATCCAATTGTAATTCCAATTATCGATGACAGTGACCCTGGTCGTTCAACGTCTCCTGCAGGTGTTAATAATGATCAACTTTACTGTGTTGTTGCTCCACCGAATCAAATTTTCATCTCGAGACTAGCATATGAAACTTCGGTAGACGACATTCTCAACTTTATTAAAGCGAAACTTGGAAATCTAAATGGAATCATAAGCTGTAGTAAGATTACAAAGAAAAATCTGCCAGATCGAGTAGTATCCTCCTTTAAACTTACAGCTCTACCAAGCATTGATTCTGTATGCCGTCCTGAGTTCTGGCTTCCTGGTACACTAGTGAAACCATTCGTATCTGTTAAAAAGACAAATTTTTTCCGCAATCCTTCAGCTCACGCAAGAAAATAGTACATAATAGCTTTAATAACATTAAAATTTATTATCAAAATGTTAGGAGACTAAGGACCAAATTAAATATTTTTAATACGTCTTGCTTTACCGCGTCGGATGATATCATCTGTGTTACAGAGACGGGATCGAGACATCACAGCTTCATCTAAAATGGATGGCGGGGGTGTCTTGATAGCTACTAAGGAGACTTTGTCAGCTTCAACCTGTTCGGATTTCTCTCCATCTTCTCCTATAGAATGTTTTCTTGTAAAAGTCCAAACCTCGCACAATAAGTTTCTTCTTGTTGCCTCTACTTAAGTTCCTTGTAACTCTTCAATTCCTACATATGAAACGTTCTTTGATGAGCTTTCATCTTACGTTGACTCCTTCTTCCCAGACTCCCCTTTATTCATTTGTTGAGATTTCAACTCGCCCTCGGTTTCTTGGTCATCTTTTCCTGCATCAGTTCCGTCTTCTACGAATAATCTATCCATCGTTCTTTCCACTTTTTTTAAATCACTGCTCCCTCTCTCAATTTAATTCTGTACATAATGTTAACGACAAACTGCTGGATTTAGTGCTTTCCAACGTTGCTGATCAACATCTTTCTGTATCTCGGTCGGTGGTTCCTTATGTAGACACTGACTCGTTTCACCCTCCCCTCTCTATGGTCCTTTCTTTGAAATATCTAGCACGATGCAAAACTCGTACGCAGCCTAGGTTCAATTTCTACAAACCCGATTTCCATTCAATTTCCACGCATATTTCTACCATTGACTGGCAAAGTTTCTTTGCTGACTTGGATTGTGAAAAAGCAATATCCAAATTCTATTCCTTTCTATTTATTAGTATCCATAATTTCACTCCACTTTATGCCTCCTCAGCAGGCGCTAATCCTCCCTGGTTTACGAGGCATGTTAAAGAAGCCATTAAAAATAAGGATAAAGCTCATAAATTGTGGAAATCTCATGGAACAATTGATTATCGTCAAGAGTTTGTTAGGTATCGGTCAATTGCCAATATGGAGGTTCTGAGAGCCAAAGAGCATATTATGACAATATCGAAAAGTCTCTTCATTCCAACCAAACTAAGCCCTTTTGGTCTTTTGTTAAAGCTCAAAGATCTTCAAGTGCATTTCCAAATTTTTTTCAGTGTAATACCAAGACTGCTTCTTCCCCTTCTGAAATTTCTAACTTATTCTCCACCTTTTTCTCCTCTACATTTTCTTCATATAACAAGACTTCTATTCCTTCCTCTTTTTCCATATTGCCTTCGCCTATTATCACCTCGATAGTCACGAACCCTCTTCAAGTTGAACTTATTATCAACTCTATTGATCCTTACATTGGACCTGGGCCGGATGGCATTCCTAATTTATTTATTAAAGCATAAGCATCTACCATTAAATTTCCACTTTCATTGCTTTTCAATCTAAGTTTGACAACAGGTCACATGCCAGATTGCTGGAAGATTGCTAATGTTACTTCAATACACAAAAGTGGTCTCGAAACTTTCATCTTTTTCTAAAATTTTAGAACGAATTGTCCACCTAGAGCTCTATTCTTCTCTTTGTTCCCAAATAGCTCCTGAGCAGCATGGTTTTGTGCCAAATCGTTCTACCATAACCAATCTCTTGGAACTTACTGACATTGTGGCGGTAGCCTTAAATGAAAGTCTTCAAGTGGATACTATCTACACTGATTTCTCTAAGGCATTTGACACTGTCAACCATGACATTCTTATTTGCAAATTGCAGCATTATGGTGTGAGTGGCTCCGTTTTGTCATGGTTAACTTCATACCTAGCTTCTAGAACATGACAAGTTGTCATTGATGACTCGGTGTCTAAGTCATTTCATCCCTGCTCTGGAGTTCCACAAGGTTCCATCTTAGGTCCGTTCCTTTTCACCATGTTTATCAATAATCTCCCATCAGTGTTTAATGCTTCCTGTCTCTTATTTGCGGATGAATTGAAGATCTACAGCGTAATCAACTCGCCTGCTGACTGTCATATTCTCCAAAACGATCTATTATCTCTGTCTTCTTGGTGTAAGGCTAACCTTTTGAATTCAAATATACCAAAACGCCACAAAATGTCGTTTTCGTTGAAAAGTTCATCAATATCCCATTCCTATTTACTGAATCAAACTCCTCTAACCGTAGTGGATCAGGTGAAAGACTTAGGGGTTATCTTCGACCCAAAGCTCAAATTTAACCTTCTCATTATAAACTTAGTCACTAGAGCTTCCCGTGTTACGGGTTTTGTTCTTAGGCATACTTCTATTTTTTCTAACCCTAAGTCTGCTATCAAACTATTTATCTGTATCGTACGTTCTCTTCTTGAATACTGTTCTCAAATTTGGTCACCTCACAATGATTACCTGATTGTTCTCCTTGAATCTGTCAAGAGGAAGTTCACCCGTTTTCTATTTTTCAAATTCAAAATCCCTTATGCGACCTACGAAAATCGCCTGTCCTTCCTTCAGATTCCTTCTCTTGAAATTCGAAGATTGATACTTGATGAATGTCTTCTCTTTAAAATATGTAACCGCCTTACGGATACAAATCTTGATTCTCGAATTTATTATAGGCTTAATCTGCGCTCGGGTAGAAATGCTAGTATCTTTAACCCGTACTTCCATTCTCCACTGCTAAGGCTACCTCGCAATCATAATCGTCTACAAATTGGTCCTTTTCCTCGTTATCTTTATTTACTTAAACAAAAACTTATTAGTTTACTAATTTGTTAATTTTGTGTGTTTCTTAGTATATACTTCACCATTTGTATTAGAGGTAACTCTGTTAATGGCAACATAAATAAATAAATAAAATAAATAATCATAATTATTCGGGACCCTATAGTGTCATTGTCCAAAATTGAATCTAAGAGAGATCACTTTGCTCCGCCAGCAATCAAAGCCACCTTAATTCCCTTGCAGAACTACCAGAATACCAATGTTAATGTTGCCTCTGACTCAGATCGAATACTTCTTTCGACAATTCTAGTTTGCAAACCGAACAAAAAGAAAGAAAGACCAAGTGCGCCAGATCACATTCTTACACATCAACCATCTCGAACGGTTCAATGCGTTCCGCATTCGTGAGCAGAGTGGAGAAAGGCGCATCAATAAATTGGCAGCGGAATTGGCAGAACTCGAGCAGCGCAAAATGAAATTATTTGGGGATCCCCACATCAGCGACAGCAAAATGATCGATGTGAGTGCTCGCCAACCGTTATTTTTTTTATTACTATTCGATTGTATATTTCATTGTGAATTTCGTATTAATTTTTTGTGGTAAAGTCAAATTGAATTGGATTTTCCGGTTATTTCTCTTTTCTCTTGTTTCAATTCTAGATGCTGTGAATTTTCTGCTCGTGGGCGGGAAGGTTTTTTTTTCGAAAGAAAAGTCTTTACTGACGTCGGAACGGAGTTAACGAATTCTGGTTAATAAAGTTTGAAGTTGGAAGATTGCCATTATTATACTCATACTTAAGACTTTCAAGGGTTTTCAAGCGTTTCTTTGAGGTTTTGTAGTGAATTTCAATTTGGCAGAGTAGAATTTAAATTTGGTAAATTCCACTAATTGTTCTCCGGAGAGCCGTAACCTCGGTCGGCGGTTCCAGTAGAGCGGACGAGTGGCGCCTGCGCCATCTTTGATGGAGCTTACTGAGGCCGAAAAGAGCTTCACCGGAGCACCCCTTTTAAAACTGTAATAGAAGTTAATATGCAAGTTCAGCATTTTAACCGGCATAGAGTAATGAACTGTGTTTATGAAAGAAAATTGAATGATGAAAATACACGGTTAGCAGAAATTAAAGGTGGGATTCTGATCAATCGGGGAAAAGATCAGTAGCCCTGATTGGCAGCGTCAGCACTTAACATGTATAAAATCTCAAGCAGCGAAGCAATCGCTCTCGGTGTTTTTCCAGCAAGCAAAGATGTAAGTTTGCACCTCGACTTTTGCCTGGCGACATTTAACTTCAACTAAATTGCGTCTCTTGGCTTGCGCCTGGCCTATCTGCTGTGATGCTGCATTCCATCATTACTTCAGCTCCTCGGCTTACGCCTGGCGGAACTTCATCAGTCGCCGTTCGCCACCAGCCCAGAAGCCCGCTGAGCTGCAATTCCACCGCCAACAACCATCGCCCCCCCCCCCCCCCCCTTAGACGTCGTTCTCGCTGCGGAACTCCTATTGGCCCCCCTGACCATCTCGTTGAAAGAGTGTAGGGCTCAACAGCAGCGGAAACAACAGCCTACAGCTGGACACAAGCGACAAGCCACGCAGAGGAAGTCAACAGATAAAGTTGCAGCACAAACTTGGGGAGCTGCTGCGTTTAGTTCGGGTCAGTGTCCCACTGGAGGAGAGTGTCCATTTCCGCGACCAAGCACGAGCCCTCCGGAAACAGTGTAGCAAGAAGCAATGGGAGAAGCACCACCAACGCCGCCCAGGCCAGAACCAATTAGGGGACCTTACACCATCCCATATATCAACCTTGTAGTTGTGTTTATAATTAATATACGAATTATAAAGTTTTAAGAAAAACTCAAACTCAGACCTTTGTCTTTCCTCCATTGGGAAGAATTTTTCAGGTGTTTCTAAAGTAAGGTGCGGTTGCCAGCCACAATTATCAAGAGTGTTATCATTGCGCTATTTTTTATAACAGAGTTTTCTTAGATCAGTGTTTTTGTATTAACTCTTGTAATGATTTTATGTCTAATTCCGAACGAGGAACGGACCTCTCATCGGTTCTAGACGTTAAGTCTGAGTAGTGCCAACGGATGGTACCCACCGGTCAACCAATCCGGGCACCGTAATCCATTCACGCGGTGGCTGCTTGTCGGTCAGCTAGATCGGAGAGGATTTCGGTCGCGGGTCTCCGAATGGATTACGCTCATCTACAATCTTCAGCCACCAATACATGCCCGTTTTCAAACGCGTCACAAAACAAAACCATACGGAGAGGAAACCTACTTTACGTTACTCCGTATTTCTTCATTTAATCAGTCGAGGACAAAAATCTAATTTTTACTTCGGGTTCCCGAATTTCCGACGCGGTACCGGAAAGTATACTACGCTAACTCAACCCGACGAAAGCTACGCTAATAAAAAGGCAAAACAACAAAGGTACCGTGTACCGCGCGCGACGCGAAACCGACCTCAGCGGATTTTCTCAAACCCTACCCTCGCGCCGGCATACCTACCCTGCGCTCTATTTCCCGCTGAAAGAAAGAGCCACTGGAAAGGAAAGTCGTGTTTTTAATTAGCAATTCATGTTATTCTTTTTATTTCTCGCATCTTAAAACTAAATTTGTGACCTGTTCAATTTATAGTTAATCGAACAAATTCCTTACTGGTTTCTAACAAAAATTATTTACAACCTTATGTAAACAATAATACGGTATAATTATCAATGTTTTAGGGATATAATATAAAACTTTTTGTTAATTCTTAAAAGGATTGTAATATTTAGCAACTGCGTTCATTGAACCGCCTCGTTCACTGTAAGAAATGTAGGAAATCATTTCATGTAAGTTCATATACCTCCGATATAAACCTTCAATTTCTCTTTTAAAAATTACTTTGAAGGTAATTTTCGTGTAAGCACATTTTCCTTATGAAATTTATACAAAGGTGACCGAATTTGGAAATTTCAATTGGCCATTGACTGGAAGTTTTCAATTAGAAAAAGCTGGAAGAATCAAAGTTAACAAGTGTTAACTTTCTTGCACCTAAGTGGCGGCCCAAAAATTATTTTCAATAGTTTTGTTTAATTTCTCAATTTTTAAAAAGTTACAAATTTTCCTCGGTAGTTTGTTTACATACTATTGTACTTTATTTTGTAGTATGAAGAGAAGAAAAAAGACTCGCGAAAAATACTGAATTTGACTTTCATCAATATCTCAATTATTGTTATTTGTATCATTGTTTGCTATTTATTATTATGATATCTATTATGCCTTATTATTGTTAGTATTATTTGGTATTCATTAACATGCTTAGTATTAGGTCTTATTATTATTGGTTATTTATTATGATTATTCGTATTATTTCTCAGTATTATTTGTTAGATATTATAGCGTTCAAATTATTTTGTATTATTATTTATATTATGAGTTATTTATTATTAAGCTTCAACATTACAAATATGACAGTCATAAATTCTTAATTTCATTAAAATTTCTAAAAATTTACCAGTTATTAATGCACATATCAATGGATGATTATATATTAATGCCAGTATTTCCATAGTGTAAATCTAATACAGCTTTATATAATTGTGTTATTGGTGTGTTTTGTCTTTCTCTTCATTCCTTTTTTTTTTCTTTGATATATTAATAAAAAAAGGTAAAATTAATTTATGCGCATCATTTTCAATCTCGAAAAGCTTCCAAATTGATTCAAATTTAATTGATTTCCCTAGCAATATCTTAGAATTTAATTAAATTCAATTTCGCCTCCTAATTGGAAAAATTTACAAATACAAAGATATTTTCTTTCTTTCATCGTAAGTATAAATAATATTGCATTTGGGTAAAATTATCGTGCTAATTCAAATCTTAAAAGTAAGTAAATCACTACTCCTCTTAATACATGATACCTTGTTTTTTTTTTCTTTGGTCATCATTCGCACCACCATTTTTCTCATTATTGTAATTTGCTTCTGTTTTATTGAATAGTAATTGCATGATATTAAATATAATTTGACGGTTATAAAAATTTTATTTAAAAATTGCGGTACTAATAATATAAACTGGATGTCCTTGATTACTAAATTGCAACTGTTCTCATTGTTACTTTACCCCGTTTGTACGTTCCACGGAATATATCACTTCTACACACACCATGGATATCATCGTAAACATTTTTCTTTCGATCAAGGTGTTTCACTAGCACCGTCTATGTTGATCATATTTTCATACATGACATGTATATACCTAGGATTATGGAAACGCTCGAATTTCATTGAAAACCCAACAATAAATTCATGTTTTTCCCGACATCAGCTAAAGAAACTCTTCCGCGGGACTCCCGACATGTTATCGCTCTTTACAGTGGTGGCAAGTTTACTTCATAAGTCCTTCAGATTGGATCGGATTAAACTTATATGCAACATAATATGGCTTTGTAGATACGGGGTGTACAAGCAAGCACAATGCTTCCAACTTTTTGAGGTGCGTGAGTGGTTCCAAATCGCCCAACTCTTGAATATTGCTACCAGTAAGAACTACTGACTCCAAATTGGGGATAGATTCATGCAAGTAATCGTCGATTCGTATTATCCGGCTGTTGTTTAATAGCAGGCACTTGAATCTATGCAAATACGGACATCCATCACGTTTGCGTAGATCATTATCAGAGAAGTCTATAGTATCGAATTGGTCCAGTGTAGCTCCCAAATTTTCTATTTGCGGTGTTTTGTATCCTCGTAGATCTAGTTCACGTTCTCTGCATGGATTTATATACTGCATAGATTTATTGATGATATCCGCGGTTAGTTTAACAATTCCAATTTCTTATAAATTTACTACTACTTTTGAATAGTCGATGGATATCTGTGATGACCATTTTGTAGGAAAGTTCTTCTTCCTTTTATTTTCAAACCTTTTGATGCTTGTTGGCACCGTTTGACTGCATATACCGTATTAGAAGCGGCGCTCGGTGTTCTGTCTGGATTAGCCTGCCCACGAATATTCTCACCCACATTCAAGTTGTACACTGGGTTCGGGCAATAAATGGGAAGTGTATTATAATGTATGACGTCGGTATACTCATTCGAATTGCCAATATTCAACATCATTTGGTTGAGTTGAATTTGACCGATTTGACCTTTGTGGAACTGTCGGCACACTCCGGGACTTCTTCGTGGGTGGCGGCCACTTCGTGCACACCTTACTCCCATGTGGCTGTCAAATCCTCTTCACATCCCACGACAAAATTGACGTGGGATGTGCGCTCGTCGCAACCAACGTGAAATGACAAGCCACCTAGCAGCAAAGTGTGTTAGTAGTGGTCGCCAGCGGCGACGCATGATTCATTACACTCTGCCACCATCACTTTGATTTAAATTTACGTACGGAATTGCGTACCCGACGGGGGTCTTCCCCTCTCGGAATAGAAATATCTTTGAGGTGTCATTTACTCGCACTGATCTCTATTTTCACTCTCCTATCTTGCGCATAATAAGAAACCACGTTCAGCTCGGTCCTTTTTCCTCTGCTTACTTCTGTTTCAAAGCTAGATTAAAAGATGTATATATCAATTACAATCCATAATTATTGTTTTCTTGTTTTTTTCTCTTTCTTTTCAAAATTATCATTTGCTTTAACACATTAACTCTTAATTTGTATTTTGCCATTTTGTAATTGGACTTTTTTTCAATTAAATAGCTAAATATATACATAAATAGTACATGTATGAAGATAAAAAAAAATTTTCAGCCCTTTGATTGTTAACTTTTGAAATAATTAGAAGAAATTTTGATTAAATTTTTCATAGCATTAATATACAATATTTAATAGTATTTATGCATTATCATTTGTACCAATTAGCACGAAACGTAATAAATTATGAGGCTCATATCCATTTCATTATAAATAAATAAAATTCAAAGTATTGAAGCCATAAATAATCGGATTTCATCATGTTCAAAGTAATTAATAAATAACTAAATCGTAAACACTTTGTCAGGATTGAATTTTATATTTTCCAACGTTCTATGCAAAAATTTTGATTATTATCTATTGAAAAATTTGTAAAATGCTCGTGCTATGAAAATGATATTAAATCTATAAATTTATTCGATCCAAACAATTACATTGCAGTGAGCGTGGAATTTAGTTGCGTTGTTATATTTCGTACAGAGTAATTAACGCATGTAAAACATTCCTTTCACAAACGTTGTTTAATTCGCTATTTGTGTAGAATTATTGTTGTTGAATTCACATACAATCAATATTGATAAATTGCCAAGTTAGGAATCTAAGCATCTTAGGCGCACTCTAAAAAGATATTAGATTGGATCATGATTTGCATCCAGTTCTGGAATCCATTATAATTACTCAGTTAATGAATCGTATCTAGGGTAAATGTTGCTGGTTTTCAGAGAATATCACAGTTTAGAACTGAGAAAGGATACATATGGCCAATGGCATCCGTTTCAGGCTGGTTACCTGTTTTCAGTAAATTTGAATGCATCTCTTCTATAGAACAGACTACTGGGTTAATCAAAGTGCCAACGCAGGTCCATATATTCAATTACAACTATCGAATGGAACAGAAATAAATACACACCCTTCAAAGGGAAAGTTTCCGGTGAGATGGATTTGCTTCGAAATCTAAATGATCGAATTTCGCCAGTGATAACAAGTATGAGAGCATTCATGTAGGTATGCATGTGACGATAAATTGGGTATCATGTTTTCCTCCGTACATTTCCATTATGTTAAATAACATTCACAAGCCGGGGCCATAATCGAAAATACCCAAATGTTAGGTGCTGATGGTCAGTTGTTTCCGGTTAACAAAACCTTAATTTAAATGAAATACTGTAGGATGTGCATGTAGGCATCCTGTTGGGCCTAGCTGAACATGAATGGGTCGAGTTCGATGAAATTATCAAAACTAAGAAACTGTCGACACCATCTCAAGTCCGATCTACTTGCTCGCTTCCTGCTCACAGCAATTGACTAAGTCTACGGATTTGTAATTATGATAGGAATCTGAAATGTCGTGTAATCCTCTTATACATCAGAACTAATGTTTGGCCAGGATGTGGTCGGCGATGGCCGTACTATATTCTGGATTACGACCCTACTCATCACTTCCAGTAACCACAGCATCGTAATGACAATCCAAGACATTCACATCATCAATTTCTGTCTCATCTCGGTTTATTTTGAATGCTTTTCTCCCTTCCTCGTGAGCTTACGTAGCCTGTGTACCAGAAGGACCAGGTTCACATTCATCCCTTCAGGTCCATTATATAAATTTATCGCGTTATCATTTGTATCTTTGCACCCCGACTATTAAGCCCCGTAAAACCCTTCTTTTTGTTTTCCGTGGATATATCGGTTGAGAACAATAGCTGCGAAAGCAAATTTCGACAACCACTTAACCCTTTAGGTGTGTGGAGACTTGGGAATTTAGAGGAACTGAGTGAACATTCAAAGTGATTATTATACACTGAAAGATTCACATTGAATATTAATTTGGTAATTGATTAGACACCCACAATTTCACAATATGCGTTTTATTGATAAAGATTTAAGAAAATGGAGCCTAATAGAAAGCAGTATCCGAAGCATATGAAAATTTCAAGTTTTTACATACATATTAAAATCGGTCATCATGGATAGCTTAGAAAATATTAAGGAAGAGAGCACTCCGTACACTTCAGCCTACTTTGGGCTTGATTAATTAACGTTTGATAGATTAATCTATTTGAAAAAAATCAACTAACGGACTAGTGGTGCAATTACAAGTCAATGAAATAGAGATGTACGAGATTATACAGTGTTTTCCAATAAGAGGTGTTATTTTGATACTAAAAGAAATATGCCATCTTTTAATACAAATGATCGAATGTTTATTTCATTATGAAGAAAAAAGTATGCCGTTAATAGTAAAAACTAACATTAGGCAAACGATCACCACGCCCACGCTTACAGGACCATATCCTTTTCATGAAATTTTCCATAACCAAATCGCAAAGTGGCTGCCCTATGTCCTCGATAGCCTCACGAATTCCATCTTTGAGCTCTCGAATCGACGCTGGGCTATTGGCGTAGACCTTCTCTTTCACGTGGCCACAAAGGAAAAAATCCCCGTTGGCAGCACCAGCCGGAAAGGTAAATTTCTCGTATGTAGCGTAAGGTTTCGAAAAAGAAATTGGCTTATCTACTACTGGACTTCTTATTGCAATTTTTGTAGCACTACATGGGTATTTAATAACAGAAAGGATCTGCCGCCGTTCGTATTTAGAGACCCTTCATACAGGCGCAAATATTTTGCTAATCTAATTGAGTTGCACACGTATGGATCACATATTGAAAATCGGCGGGTAATAAATTGTTATAAACATATTTATACTCGTTTCGCCCTTCCAACATTTGCTGTTTATACATTTGACAGTGGTTATCAAACAAAGGTGATAACTTTTTGGCTTAAATAGCTCAAATAGTTAATTTCAAAAGATTTCCATAAAAGTTTAATCAGCACATGCATTGCCATTAATATATACATTTTCGATTCTTTTCTGAACCATCAGGGGCCGTTGTTTTGAATGTTTATTGAAAACGGCTGCTAAAATTATTAAGCTGTAAATTTTCGAATTTTTTATTTGTCATCCGATTTGCATAATTAAATTAAATTAACTTGCCTTAATAATTTATAATTTCAATAGCTAAACTTTTTAATTGGATCATTTCACCCTATTCACATCAACTTAATGTAAATCTATACGACAAATTTGCTCTACATTGAAGCTTTTCTAACGTCGCGCGGATATCGATCACTCTTTCGGATGGCCTGAGGAGAATTAGTGCACACGTCGAAACCACCTTCTTCTAACATTTTTCTTCTCTAATAATTTTTCAGAAAAATTATTATTCAAAATATGCAACTCATTTATGTAGCTACAAACAATTCCATAAAAAGTAATTTATGATTTCAAGTTTTATCGGAATCTGTTAAGAAACTTGGCTGCTAGAGGGCTACATAAATAAAAACAATGTTTATGTCACTCCCCTGTATGGGGAGACCCCCTTAAACACCTTAAAATATGTTCTTACACGGCAAATTTCAAGAGGCACCACTTTTGACCTACGTAGAAAATTTCCTCATTCTAGCTCAACAAACGGACGGACGAACAGACAGACAAGTCGCGATTTTAGAATTTTTAAGGGTATTGTTAAAAATATTTTAACGATATTTAAAAAATATTCTGATTTACAAATACGTTCAAGATAAGTCATTTAAAACGTTTCCATGAAAAACATTCATTATTTCAGTTGCTACTAAAATAGCGAATTGCGCTTGTTCCTGACCTTTGGGGGCCGCCATTTTGAATGCATGCATTTGATTTTGAACAATTTCAAATCTCTGTGGGCTAGGACCTCATCAATCAATGTGCCAAATCTCGTTCAAATCGGAGTTTCGCTCTAGACAGGGCAAAATAATTCAATTTTCAGTGAAAATGGCAGCTTAAAAATATTGGGTTTTAAATTTTCGACTTTTTATTTTTCATTCAATTTTAATAATTTTCTGCATAGTACAAGAACATAGTACAATGACCCATAATCTCAAGTTTCATCAAAATCCGCTGGAAAATGTGACCGCTAGGGGCATATTTAAAACGCCACCATTTTGAAATTTGCACATACATGATCACCAAAATATTAAAAACTGTAGATCTAAGTAACGCCTATCTTGAAACCAAGTTTCATATATATCAGATTAAAATTGCGACTTTTAGAAGCCTTTGAAGTTTTGAGTTTCAACTGGCCGCCATTTTGTTTTTTGTGACCTGACCACCAAATTTTTCACGCAATACTTTAGATACTTATAATTTCTATCCGAATGCCGAATTTCATGAAAATCTGTTGAAAGCTTTGATCACTATTACAACAACAAAATTGTGCGCGTTTTCCGACCTTTGAGCGGCCGCCATTTGGTTTCCGCCGTACCGACTTTGGAGTTTTTATTGTGAGATTTATCACATACGTCAGTGAACTTTTGTACCGAATTTCATCCAAATCGGAGCTATACTTTGGTCAGAAAAGAAATCACGATTTTTCGTCTAAAATGGCCGCCATTTTGTTTTTGCCCAGCCGATATAGCTGGTTCACGAATTTAATCGAGATATTAACCCAATACACCTTTCCTGAAAATTTGGTGAAAATCGGAGTAAAATTGCAACCTTTAGCGTGGTCACAAATTTCGTTATATCCCATATATATATATATATATATATATATATATATATATATATATATATATATAGATGTATATGTATATATATATATATATGATGCCCTCCGCAATAGGTAAATTTCTCTCGACAAATTTACTTAATAAATTTCTCTCGAGAAATTTACCTAAAAGTCACAAGGTGTTAAATCACAAGATCTCGGTGGCCAATTGTGATCTCCTCTTCGAGAGATAACACGGTCCGGAAACCTGTCCCGTAAAAGATCAATGGTTTCGTTGCTTGTGTGGCACATAGCGGCGACTTGTTGTTGACAGTAAATGTTGTCCCGATCGATATCATCCAATTCTGGCCATAAAAATCGTTAATCATCTCTCGATAGCGCCATCCATTCACTGTAACTGTTGCTCCAGCCTAATTTCCGAAAAAGTAAGGTTCAATGACTTGAGCTCTTGTATTAACTGAACTTTATAAGCCTCAAGAACCAAATCTTTATGCAAAATACGGCATAATGACGTTTGCGGAATGCCCAACTCAAAAGAACAACGGGGAGTGGACAAACCTGGGCTTTCTTCAACACTTTCAGCTACGGCAGCAATATTCTCGACTGTTCTTGAGTGACGTGCACGGGTTTTATTCTTTGCATAACTTAGTTGTCCCAACAGCTTGAATTTTTCCACCAATTTCTGTATTGCGGTCTGACAAGGTGCTTCAGGACGACCCAAAAATGTTCGATTTTTACGAAACGTCTCGGCAAAATTTTCACCATTTTTATAGCGAATTTTAATAATTTCATTGCGTTGTTGAACCATGTGTTGTCCCTTTTTTAAAAATGGCGTAGTTTTTACTTGTCAAATGTCAAAAAATGACAGCTTCAAAAGTGACATCTAACGAAATAGCAGACTATTCAAAATAACACCTCGTATTGGAAAACCCTTTACAAATTCCAAATAAGGAAGAAAAAACATTATAATTCAATGATATCAAAAATTAAGAATTATAGAAGTATTTATAAACTTGATTTTTCACGAAGCCAAGAGAATGAAAAAGAGGACCAAGATTTCACTGGTTGTGCATACGACGAAAGCGTAGTAAGGGAGAATGGAAGAAGGTGTTAGTACGTGCATACGGAACATGAAATACAAGCGACAATCTATTAAGGCGAGCATCGTCGAATGTATTAATCAGCCTGCATACATTTTGAGGTAAAAGACTATGATGTAACTTGACCAAAAAACATTTGCCGAAGAAAGATCTTCTGAACTTGAGGGTAGGAATGTTCAAAATATGTAGGCAGTCATCATAAGGTGAGTAAGGAAGGTTTAATTCAAATTGACTCAAAATCATCGATGTGCTTCCTGTGATACGGGCTTCAAATGTAGGAGCAGTACTCCAAATTACTATATACTAGTGAGAAGCAAAGACACAGACCGGAAGTGATATATTAGAATGACGAAGCGGATCGTAAAATAATCCAGTTAAACGGGAGGCTTTCTTAGTAATTAGAGCAATGTGGAGATCAAACTTCATTTTACAATCAAAAAGCACACCAAGATCCTTAAAGGAAGTGTCAGATTAAAACAGGACTGCTTTGTACTGGTTTAAAGACTTTATTAGATTGATCGCAAAATAAGACACTCTCGAGTGTATTTATATGGGTTCTGGTACACTATCCTGTACGAGTGACAGCTTGGCCGTCCTGTTAGAATGCGCCTCGAGCTCTTCGTGACTGCCATCGTCATCGGTATCGCAGGAGAATGGATCTATCTCTGGTCCTAATTTGCATCATGGCTTCATATTTTCCATTGAAAATACACTAGCATAATGTCTTCCGGCACGTTGAGACTCCAAGTCCTCAACCAAGGATCTATCGTTGCAAAGCACTCGTGAGATCCCATAGGCACCCTTGTATTTTGGCTCCAGCTTCCGGGATTTGCCTGTGGCTGATGGGGTGTTTTGTGTGACAACTAAATCGCCTTCCTCATTCTTTGTGGGCCGCTTGCGTTGCTTGTCAAATCGCTCTTTCCATTTTGCTCGTTCCGTCTCGGTGTCCGTGATGGCAATCTTCCGCTTTTCGGACTCTAAGTCGTCTCAATATTGTCTGCCACTGCTTGGATGAGTCGATTTTTGACTACATCTCTCATCTTAAAATCGTATATACGTTCGTTAGCGGTGAATTTCGTGGTTGTGTTTTGTTGGTTGTTCATTGTAAACTGCATTTTGTGGATGTTAGCATCCCAATCTCATGGCACACTTTCGTCGGTTCGTATGAACTGCAAGATAGTTTGGTTATCCCGTTCAACCTTGCCGTTTGCCAGTGGTGTCCTCACAGCTACTTGAACGTGTTGTATCTCGTTATTCTTGCAGTGCCGTTGGAATAGCTAGGATGTATATGACGTTCCTCTGTCAGTGATCATTCATTGCGGAACTCCAAAGAATCCAGACAGGCTGTTCAAAATTTTTACAACTGTTTTTGTTTCCGTGTTGCGTACTACTCTCAGGATGATGTTTTTTGTGAAGGGATCACAAATCGCTATTTCGTGCATATTTTTGTTTTGATTGCATGGAAATGGTCCCAGGTGACCTACGTGCAATACACGAAATGGTATCAGGTTAACGTCCGTTGAATGGAGTTCTCCCTCTGGATTTCCTCCAACTTGTTTGTTATAGCAGCACTCGACACATGCGTTAATGTACTGCTTGACAGCTTACGTTGTTTAGGGAACCAAAATAGTTCCCGGAGTTTTTCAGCGTCTTTGCTTCCTTAAAATGTCCCATTTTGTCATAATACGTTCGTATTACTTGCCTTAGTTTTGGGACAATGAATCTCAAGTTATCGCCTACGCGTCGATAAAGTCAACCTCCTTTTAGCGAGTTATCCATCTTAAGCTGCATTGTTTGATTGGACCCTCACTCTCCTTGCAGTCTCTCCACAATATCGTACAGAGATGGATCCAGTCGCTGTACTGCGATTAGCCAATCGTCATGATCAATTTGGATTCGGAGAACGTTTTCGACAACGGTCTGAATGCCGTCGCTCTCGTTAGCCAACGCTCGGCTGAGAGCATCTACGTGTTACATTTTGTCACTGGATCGATGCGTTATGGTGTATTCTTGTAGTTGCAGAAACCATCTAGCGATTTGGGGAGTAAGTGGCTTTCGGGTCTTTGTGATAGCAACGGCTGCGCAGTCGGTGATGATGTGAAATGGCTTCCCCAGGATATATAGCTTGAAACTTTTGACTGTTCCCACAGTAGCTAACACCTCCAGTTCATGGCTCGTATAACTCTGCTCCGACGTGTTGCATTGCCGTCTATAATACGCTACAGTATTCCAGCTACCATTTGATTGCTGCATCAGCGCTTTACCTATGCTCATGCTACTGGCATCAGTATGGACTTCGTGCAATGCATCTGGATCGTATATTTCGAGGACTGGTTGGCTCGTTAAGGCCTCCTTTAGTTCGTTGAAGGCGTCATCCTGTGCGTTGGTTCATTTAAACTTCGCGTTTTTCTGCGTCCGTAATAACTTTGTTAGCGGTGATGATTTCGTTGCAAAGCCCCATCACTATTGGTGCTGTGTACTCCGATTCACTTTCTCAAATGATGTTTTGGCTGAAAAGTTTTTCAATTTCGGCGTCAACCATTGCCCGTTTGGCGAAACGAATCCGATGTGGTTACAATGTCACCGGCTCGTCACTTTCAACTTCAATGTTCATTTCGGCTGTTATACACTTGCCTAGTTGAGAGAAATCGACGCTAAATCGAGATTCATATCGTTTTATTACTGCACGTACTTTATTTACAACTGCTTCATTCAAATTTCCACACTTGAAATTTATATCGTTACTCTTAATTTCGCACGTACCATTCTCAATAACAATTTTTAATTTCCTTCTACCGAGAACGTCCATACCCAATACTTTAGGTATATCTCGAGCTCGTGATCATTGATTAGATATAGTACGCACGGTATCTGTACATCGCACACGATTATGTCAAGGGTTGCTTTAAATTCGCACCGTACAACACAGTTTGCGAGTCCCTTGAACGTTTTTGTCACTGGCACAATGTCTAGGATTAGTCCACTCGCCACTGATTTCCAAATCAGAGACTTCTCGCTAGCAGAGCCTATTATCGCATCGTATTTGAAGTCACACACTACAACAGGAGACGTCACCACATTTACACCACTGTCTTTTAATTGCTGGACTCGGGTCGAATGGAACTATTCCGTGCGATGATTGGTCTTGAGACCTCCTCCCTGGCTTTGGGCAGTTGAGCGATACGTACCCCATTCAGGAGCAATACTAACATGTGATTGAGTCCCGTCCTCGTCTTGAAGGTATTGATACGCTAGCTTTTCGTTCCTCATCGTTTGTTGCCGTCATTGGTACCACTAGTTGCGATGGACCCTTGCGTTCGTTGAAAGTGACTGAGAAATTGTCATGCCGTGAATAGTAGGTTCATTGTTGTTGCAATCATAACGCCTGTGATACCATTCTGCAAGGCTGGATGTCTTACGCCGTTCCTGAAGTATGTAATGTCGTCGGCGTCTGACATATTACCGCAACGGGTCATTGCATTTATTCTGTGGAAGTATTGTTCCACAGACACGCCGTTTCGTTGGATAAATTTACTCATCAGCAGGTGTGCAGATGCACTGCTGTCGTCAGTCGGGAAACCCTAGATAAGTCGTTTCGGAAAATCTGTGAAACGTATGTACGTCACATTGATGCCGTCGGCTCAGACTTTTGCGTTTCCTTTCATGTTCGCCCAGGTGGAACACATCAGTAGTTGCTAGCTCCAAGAAAATGTCTCCCAGAGTTGCTACACCCAGAAGATGAATTGCTTCGCCGTTAGGCCGCATTGCGAAGATTGATCGAAGGCTGGTAATATAGCGATGATGTCGTGGATTTGCATAAAATTTGTCGTCGTCCTGCACTCGTTTCGTTGGAGTGTTGTCGTGTGCTCCTAATGTCAAGCCGTTGTTGCATCGAAGGACATTGCCGTATCCAGTTCACCACCTCCCGTTCGTGCGGTCGTTTGAGGTGCCTGTTTGTCTCTATCGATGCTTCCTTTTCGTTGTGCCTACGTGACGTCAATTCAGCTACTGCCGCTGCAAGTGTTTTGACAATTTGCCACAAGTCGCCAAGCTCCGTGACGTCCTGGTCAGTCTTTGCTTCTTTGGTGGTCTCAACGTCGTCATTTTTGATGTCGTTGATATACGTCTGGAGCGCTTCCTCCAGCCTCATTTGCAACGCCAGTTTCTTGTCCGAACAGTGAAGCTTCTGTTTTTTTCAGCTGATGGCGCAACTCGTTTACTGAAAGCTCGCTAATGGTTGGTATTTCACTCTTTGGGATTGGGAGTCCCTATCTCACTTCTGAATTTGTCAGAAAAACAGAAATACTTTGTACTGGTATAAGGTTTTTATTAGATTCATCACAAAATAAGACTCTCTCGAGTTCGTGAAGTGCACTCGTGTTTATATGGGTCTGGTAAACTATTACTAGTAAGGGTTGATGGTGTTAGAGCGTGTGCTGCCTGCACGTGTGACAGAAGTTACATAACTCAAAGAGATATCTACAAGCTTATACGTTGGGAGAGGAGGAGAGTTTTTACAGCAGAATATCATCTGATAACATTTGAAAACACTTAACGAGCGATAGTTTGATTCACACCAGTCGCTAAGATGCTGAAGATTAGTTTGAAGGATATAAACTTTTAGACGTTGATATCCTTCAAACTAATCAGTCAATTACTCAAAAATCTTGTAATCATCGGCATAAAAGAGACAAGGAATGTGAAAACAAAAGGTAGATCATTGACAAAAAGGAAAAATAGTATGGGACCAAGTATTGAACCTTGCGGAACTTGTAATAAACATGAGCAGTCGAGCAGCCCCGTGGTGATCAGGAGTGACTGCTCCTGAAGAGATAAGGTGATCACCTCATCGAAACTGCTTAGTTTGTTTTACTAGTGTAAAGTAAACTACATCCGTCAAGTTTCCATCCTTTAGGCAGAGATGAGTGGTTCACTTCAGCCACTTTAACATCTTTAGGTTTGACATTCCCTTTGTAATGCAACGACCTTCTTCGGAGAAAGTAACGGTTGCTTTTTGTGTAATGTTTGCGTTTGTCTCAAGCCTCCGTGTTCGCTAACTTTAACGAGGCAAAAAAATATTGAATTACTGTAGAGTAGCTTAATTGACACCTAATAGAAGTTTTCTGAAGATAATATAAAGTGATCGGTGCGTCTCGTAGAGTAGAGTACACGTGATAAGTATTTTGTAGTGAAGCTTCGTGGCTCGATAAGAACCCGCCTCATATGATCCCACAAATGCTAGTCGTCAAGCACGCGTACGCGGTTGTTAAGCGAAGCTAGTTAGCTGAGCTTGGTGTTGTTTATAGCTTGCTGACACTTGTGCCAGACCATCGGCACCCGTGTCCTACATGGGCATTTCAAAATTCATTCCAAATTCCTGAGTTGGGGTGAAAAAAAGAAGAAAAGCAAGATTTAAACACACAAAGATGATTTAGAACGAAGGACAGAAGCCAGAAATAGAAACATACAGCAATATTAAGCCCTAAAAATTTCTCAAATAGGAAAGAGCGATCCACTGAAAAGGGTGAGAGACAAAGAACGACGCCTTACTGCAGAATCTAGCAACAATTGCCGAAAGGGTCCACGAAGTGATGGAGAATCCAAGCCATATACCGTCTGGTCGATCTCACACAACGGCATTGCCAGTAACAAAGATTCAGAGCGTTCAGTGTGTCAGAGCTCAACAAGCCAACTGGAGAGATTGTAAGGCTCGCACGCCGAATTGACGAAGATCATAAAAGTCTAGCTCATAGGGCTCGTTGCACGTGCTCTTCCAACGATAAACCAGGAACATATGTGTGCCATCACAATCACGCCCAAGGTTGCTTGAACCTCCAACCGAGGCCTGCTGGTACCACATACATTATGGACCGGACGCCACAAAATGCCAACCGTCATGCAAGTATGGCAAACATCAAGAAAACTGATTTCGTTCGCTCGGCAACAATTAGTCGGCACGTGTTCAGTGTATCGCTTATACACTCATGTCAGCAAAGGCATTTGCACACTTTTAATGGACACGCATCCATCATTCCACCTACCATCCGAGACCGAAGTAACCCAGGATCTAGCTCCCACTTATTAGCTACTAACGGCCCTGATATTCGCACTTACGGGAAGAAGAAGTTAACATTAAATCCCTGGCCCCCGATGCCTGTTACTTCGAATTTTACCATAGCGTACGTTAGCTCCTAAATCATCGAAGCCAATTTGCTTGAGCATCAAGGGCTACTTGTTGATATCAGAGGATGAAAGCTTATCAAATGACCGAATGCGACTGCTGCTGAGGTTAAAGCCCCATCCAAGGACCAACCACATGCAGTCGTATCGATATCCGCAACGATCAAAAGTGAATACACTGAAATTCTAGCAGAGTGTCCCGAAATCACATCGAAAGTAACTTGTCGCTATGTTAATAGCGTGAACGTGAAGGTATGCCCACTTCCTCCCAAGAAACTCACCGCTGCAAAAGCCGAGTTCTACAACTTGATGCAACTGGATATCTGTCGACCATCCAAGAGTGTATGGAGCAGTCCTGTGCATATGGTACGTAAAGCCAACGGAGACTGGTGACCATGCGGAGACTATCAGGTGTTCAATGCATGCATGCACTGTTCTGAATCGATATCCAATCGGATTTCTGCAAGACTGTAGTGTCACCTTACACAACATGAAGGTCTTCACTGTAATCGATTTACAGAAAGCATTTCATCAAATTGCAGTCGATCCAAGTATTTATCACACCGTTTGGACTGTTTGAGTTCGTCTACATGACCTTTGGCCTATACAACGCGGGCCAGACCTTCCAGCGCTTTATTCACGAAGTGCTAACAGGACTCGGCAGCATATTCATCCTCATAAATGATATATTAGTATTCTCTTCAGACCAGCAAACTCATCAACAGCATGTGTTGGAGGGGTTGGATCGTCTGCGCCAATATGGACTAGCGATCAACATAGATAAGTGCCAATTTGGATTGGATGAAGTGCAATTTTTGGGTAATACAATTGCATATGATGGATTTATCTGTGAAGCTACAAGGCATATCCGCAACCTCAAAGCCCAGAACAGCACTGCAGCAAAAGTCATTCCCAGGAATGATTGACTTCTATAGACGATGCCTGCCGCATGTTGCCCTAAACCAACGTCCGCTCCCAGAGCTGATACAAGGAAACAGAAAGCGTGATAAAACAGAGCTTAAGTGGACTGACGAGGCATCAAGAGCATTTAAAAGTGCCGTCACTCATGCATCCTCATCCAGCGGCTACAAGGTCCCTAACTGTGGACGCTTCAGACGATGGACTCAACGTTGTCCTACGCTAGACAAAGACCACTGGAATGTAGCCGTTGGTATGTATCTTACGCATGCTGAACAACTCCCAGTGACGCTACAGTACCTAAGGTTGGGGATTGCTAGCTATTCATGAAGCCATCAAGAACTTCCGTCACATGTTGGGAGCCCTAACTGTGAATGCCTCAGACGATGGACTTGGAGCTGTCCTACACTAGACAACGACCACTAGAACGTAACCTTTGGTATTTATCTCACGCATGCTGAACAACACCCAGTGACGCTACAGTACCTAACGTTGGGGAAGAAGCAGGAGCTTGCTGATTCGGCTACGCTTCTGCACTGCATAATCACGGACAACAAGGTTCGACCCTACGCACTTTAGCAGTTTAGGTCAACAATCATGCAGATAATGCATGGCCTAGCCCACCCGAACATACGAGCAACTAGACGACTTATAACCGACCATTTCTTTTGGACGGCAATGAACAAGGACATAAATAAATTTGTACGAGGCTGCATAGCCTGCCAAGGTAACAAGAGCGGACGTCACGTCAAGTCGACGCTCCTATGTTACACCCCGCCAGATACCAGATTCGAGCATATCAACCTAGACTTCATTGGATGACTGTCCCCGAACGATGGTTACCGCTATTGCCAAGCTATAATCAACAAGTTCATATGTTGGCCCGAGGCCACTCCGCTCCAGAATTTCATTGCAACAACGTGCCTTCGACATAAATATCGGACTAAAACAGGGAGATGGACTGGCGCCATTGCTATTCAATTTGGCTCCGGAGTACGTCATAAGAAAGCTACCTATCGATACACGAGGCACATTACTATATAAGTCAAGCCAAACAGTAGCCTATGTATACGACATCAATATTTTGTCACGGTCATTAAAAACTGCCAAAGAACTCTTCCTGAAACTGGACAGCGAAGCAAAATAGGTAGGGCTACAAATCAATGAAAATAAAACAAAGCTCATGACGAAGTCGAGGAAAAATACCTTAAATATACAAAATATCACACTTGGCGTGTACACTATTGAAAATGTTGGCAAATTTGTGTATTTAGGAGCCAAAATAACGAAGACGGGTAATGAACGAGATGTAATGCGCTGAAGAATACAGCGCGCAAATGCAATATTTTATTCAGTTTTGCCGATCTTGAAGACCAGCTGCATACACAGGAAAACAAAGCTCCAAGTATAGAATCTGTGATAAGACCGGTGTTATGCTATGAGTGGGAAATATGGACCCTAACCTAAGTATCCGCAAATATATTGAACGCCTTTGCACGACGGGTCCGGAGTCGAATAATCGGGGTGAAGCTAGATGGGGAGCAATGGCAAATTCGATACAACCATGAGCTGTATGAAATTTTTGACAAGCCGGAGGTTTAAACGATTGTAATACTGCGGAAGCTGCAATGGGTTGGACACAGAAATCGTATAAACGAACAACGGATACCCAAAAACTGGGACTCGCTGGGAGAACTGATGTCCGGAGACCAATGGAGAAAGCGAGGAAACGCTGGTCTGACTCGGTCGACGAAAGCAGTTCATTGTTGCTTGGATCTCAAAATTAGAGGATACGGTCAATGGACCGAGACAGTTTGAGGCACTATTTGCAGGAAGCAAAGGCCTGAGAGGGGCTGTAATGCTACGAAAAAGAATTAGAAACACAAATTTCTTTGTTTTATTTCAATTCAAAGCTCTCGGAATTCGGTGGCAATAAGCAATCACAAAACATAAAGAAACCTATACAGCGGTGGAAGGTGTACGAAAAATTTGATGAAATAGAAGCCGATACGTGGTTTTACCGACAAGAGGTACATAGATGAATTTTTTCTCAAAGCACTGCTTAAGTTTCATTGAATTTTCTAGTAAACACAAGGAGTTTATTTATGGTTGAATACTAGCTTGTGGTTTGTGGGGCAAACTATCAATTTTTAAAGATTTCATTGCTTTCGCAAATGGTATAAAAGGGATTATATTAGTCCAAATCCTCAAAACAAAGTACTTATTTTCTAAATTCTAAGGCGGAATTTCGGTCCAGCACTAGTTAAAACTATCATCTGGGATTAAAAGCAGCTTCAAAAGAAAGGTGATGTAATCTTACAGGTGATTGAAAAGTCTCCTAAACCGCTTATGAATCGGATATTGTCTAAACTTGAGCTTATTCCTAACCTTCGAAAAACTTTCGAGGAAGAGCCCTGAAGATTTAATATTTTCCAGGTAAAAATTAACTTTTCCAAATCCTCATGTGTCCTTGTCCCTAAAGCATTTTCTTTCAAATGAACTTCCTTACTGACATCATCTTTCAATCCAATTAATTCATAACAACTCAGACTACCAACAAATTATACATAAACAATTATATACGAGTATATACAAAGTATCAAAATTTTCGTCAACAATTATTACATACAATTAAACTTTGCTCAAAATAAACATATGAATAACCACTTCCACTTAACGTAGCCACAAGAGGGTTAAATCCACTTACACTCCATGCATTGCATGGAACAATCCACGACTTCGAGCAACGACACCCCAAAAACCCACAGGTTCAGCAAACTTCGCACACTAATTTGTTGCTCGCCAATTTGTTGTTATTGTTCCTCAAAGGATCTAGTCTATTTGGGTAGTTCCTCTGCCATTTATGTCGCCATTGTGTTGGAAAGTATTGTCGGACGAAAATGTGAACACTGGCATTAACTGGGAGCAACCTATCATTAGGTGAAACAAATTAACGTATCCATTCTGCATTGAATGAGATTCTGGCAACGACCAGCAAACTTTATCCTTGCCATAGAATGGGGAAAGTATCTTTAATTCTCCTCGTCCTTGCTTGGAGGCTGATGGCTTGCTTGCTGAGCTTGTCTGCTTGCATAAGAAGGCTGAAATGGTTCTAGTAGCACTCATCGGAATGGTATTGCGATTGGTTTTTGTTTTGTTTTAACAACTCTCCTTCTTCTAATTAAGAATGCATGGTAGTAGGAGGATGAGATTGCAAATGGATGAACCATTCACAGGAGGGTGGTTAGGGGGTGGCCGTAGTGGAAACAATAACCCTCAATAAGCAATGAGTAATTTATCTGCTATTAAGTGTACGGAACTGCAGACAGTAATCTAAGTTGTGAGTATCCTTCTTGTATGGACCCATGAGTACGTGCACATCTTTTCATTGACATTGTACGTTAATCAGAGTGGTTCCCAGTCAAGAAATTATCAATGAAATATATTTTGTTGAATGCATGTAATGATTACACAAATACAATATTCTTTAGAACAATTTGATTTGGTTTAGCAAGACCTATGATCAATATCATTGGTTCAAGCATTCAAAATAGAAACTTTATCCAAGGGCACTTGCAGGTTAAATGAGAAAAGCAATGAAACTGCACTTACAAATAAGCTTCTACTTGTATATAGGCCAATTAGAGAGCTCAATTTAATTCTCACCGCATACATCTATAGCTGAAACTATTACCCTATGATAATAAATTTATTTGATTAATCCTCTACGTGAACATATGCAAATTTTGCTCTGACAGTTTGATTATTTTCTTCAGCAGCTCCAAACATCAGTGCCGTATTTGTCATACGTTCTGCAATTATTGCCATTGCACATAAAAGGTTTGCCATTAAGGACATAACAATTTTATGTATTAATAAAACACAGAAATATTTGAGATATCGAGTTCAAATTTATTTTGGGTATATCGTAAGCTTTACATCATATCACCGCCACGAGCCCGTCTACATTGGTCGATTCTTTGGACCCAATTTTCCACCACTCTGGCGTACATTTCGGTTGCAACCTTTTTTTTGTGGTAGGGAGGTAAATGCCATTTATACACAGAGTGTGGGACTCCCATGCGCGACTGGACTACCCACTAAACACATTGCTTCGGGCCGGGTCTCGTTTTGTTACGCCGTGAGGTGCCTTCAAGTTGGGGGAACCCTTTCCAAGCGGGAGGGGAGAGGGCAAGAGGAAGTGCCTGAAAAGCGATCCTGCAGCCCCAGTGCTCTCGGCTGCTGTGAGTCCCGTTTATATTTTAGGACTGCCCGAGCATAATGTGCCACCTGGTTCCATTCGTCAACCGATTCGAGCATAACCGCGACTATTTTATCCAGAGTGAGCTCTCTCGTCTCCCTGTAGAGTTTTCTTCGCAGCCTGTCCCGTTTTGTACACGCAAAAATATGTGGCAGGCATTATCCTCCTCTCCTGGGCAAAACCGATAATCGGAGGACCGTGACTTACCAATCTTGCGCAAGTAAGACTGAAAACACCCATGCCCGCTCAAAAACTGGGTCAGATAGAAGTCAGTCTCACCATGCCTTCGATTTAGCCACGGTCTCACATCCGGGATGAGGCGCGCAGTCCACCTTCCCTTCGTGCAATGGACCCAAGACTACTGCCAATCGTTGTGCAAGCGCTGTCTCTCCATGCGAGCAACCATCTCCCTCGCATCCTTGTTTCGGCGCAGGTCAATAGCGCCGCACTTTCTAGCAAGGAGGGCGACAGGTATCACGCCTGCAATAACTCTCACCACCGAGTCAGAAACTGTCGGATACGAAGATGCAATTCTCAGTGCTCCTCTTGTCTGCACCTGTGCCAAACATTTTCGGTATAACTCCTTCCAGAGAGCGTCGCCCCATACCTCTGCTCCGTACAGTAGCACTGTCTCTACAGCACTCACCAAGAGGCGTCTTCTTGATGGGCTGGGTCCCCCTACGTTGGCCGTAAGTCAACTCAGAGTCGAAATTCCCGGCAGCCTCCTCAGCCGTATCCTTGATTTGCCCAGAGAAACTCATCTTCGAGTCGATCAGTAGCTTCAAGTACTTCACCGCTGACTACGATTCGACTTGCAAGTCTCCAATACTGATTATCCTTACTCTTACTGATTATCCTTACTCTAGGGATTCTCTCCTTCAGTTTTATCCAGTGCTAAACTGAGCCCACGAGTAGTCATCCAGTCCCTCACTCGGCGCATTAGCATACCTAGCCTAAGTTGCACTGGTTCAACGGTGCGTCCAGCGACCAGACCTGCAACATCATCCGCAAAGCTGACCAGGCGCGACTCATCTGGCATCTCAAGTCTCAGTAGCCCGTCGTGTGTGTGTCGTGTTGTAGAGCAGGCTTCGGTCCTTTAAGTAGTTCCTCAAAAGCCGCATTAGATATTCTGGAACTTGAAAGAGTTTTCCAGCGTATCCAGAATATCGTCGAGTGTCACCAACAGGACGATCCGTCGCTTGGTGCGACTATATGCCTCTGCCTTCTGGACCGCATTCACCACCTCTGCAATCGCATCAATGGTGGAACGTCCTGCTCTAAAGCCGTACTACCGAGGAGATATGTCCCCAGCAGCATGAATCGTGACAGTGAGTCTTCCCTTGATGACTTTTTCTAACACTTTCCCAGCCGTGTCTAGCATGCATAACGGGCAGTATGCAGACGGCGATTCGGGACTTCCCCTCCCCTTGCTGATCAGCACGAGCCTCGCCACCTTCCATCGTACCGGGTAAACCCCGTCCCGTAGGCAAGCGTTTAATGTGCTGACCAGCAAGTCAGGACCATGGTGAAAGGCGAGCCGCAAAACCTCAGCTGGAACACCATCTGCACCTGGAGCGTTCCTCGCTTTCAATGAGAGGACTGCCTCCTCCAGTTCAATGTGAAGAGTGGGCACTCGACTGTTGTTTCACCATGGACAGCGTCAACACGGACGAGATGGGCGGGGAAGAGTTCCCGCACTATCGCGTCCATCTTTTCCGCATCATGCATACAAGGCTTCCGTAGGGCACCAAGTTTCCGCATGATTAGCTTGTAGCCAAGGCCCCACGCATCATTGTTCACATTGTCCACTAGGTCTTGCCAGCAGCAAGCCTTGCTACTGTTGATCAATTTTCGAAGGGATTTTCGGGCCGACTTGTATGCTGCCACTCAGTTGCATGCCTCTTTACGGTTCCGCGGCCGTTGAGCCTCACGTCGAAACTTGTGACACTCCCTTCACTTTTCAGCGATTTAAGTTGACCACCAGTACACTGGGGGCTTGCCGTGCCGGGATCTTTGACGGGGCAAAGAAGCGCAGCAAGCAGTCGTAATGATGCTCATAGTAGAGTTCTCCACGTCTTGAGCTGCTAGTTCTTCCATCCCCTCCGAGGCTCCCTGCAGCGGCTCACCTGCTGCTAGCACCTCAACGAACCTCTCGACCTTCATCCTTCCGATATTCCATCCAGTTGTAGAAAGCCGAGAGCACGGACTTCGGGAGACAACATCACTTGTCTCAAGCAGAATGCACTGATGATCACTGGCTGAGTGGTCCTCTAATACTTTCCAATTGTGTATCCTCCGAACTAAGGACTCCGAGGCGAATGTCTCGTCGGTTATGGTTCCTTCACAGCCAATACGTCGGAAAGTCGGCGTGTTTCCGGAGTTTAGTACGATGAGGACCGTCTTGGCCGCCATTTCGAGGATTCGTTTGCCCCACGAATCCGTCTGAGGCATGCCCCATTCGATTGCTTTAGCGTTGAAGTACCCCCAACTAGCAATTTGCCGTCTGCGTTTAAGACAGCGCCCTCCAAATTTCGAAATTTTGCGTTGGATGTTGTCTATGAGCTCGTCTTAAGATCCTGACTTGTGAGCTTATGTATTAATCGAGCAGTCACATGACCAACTGCTCGAAAACTTTCCCATTCCCTACTCAAAATTTAATGGGGCAGATTTGAAAAAATATGTAATTATTTTTATTCTTAATCGTAATTTGTAGAATACATTTTCTTCTTATTATTTGCATTAAATGTTATTTCATATCAATTTTCCTTTATATTAATATGTTTCCCTTTAATTTTATTTATAATGAATAATTAAACATAAAAAACAAGGTGTTTCCATTCATTCTACTTTACCGGGTATAGGACCCGCGACGATGGCAGGCTTCTTCGCTCATATGGGCTAGCCATCGGGGGCGCTCCTCCGTTTCTTTTCTTTAGCAGGTGTTCTTGCCGGGTAGAATGGCCTTCCGCTCGCGTGCCCTTTTATGATATAGGGTTATGTTATTTCATTGCATAGCTCTGTTGCATAAATTGGTTACGTTTGTGCTTCTCATTTGAGGGAGAGGGTCATACAAAGTGCTTTTGTATGAGTTTTTCACTCAAATGGGAAAGACATGGCCACGTCTACGTTTGGATCTTGATCCGGTTGGGGGGTGCGAGGGGGCACCACTTCCATCTGGAGACCTTACTCTTATTTATGGGCCATAAGAATCGTCGGGTAACGATGAGGTCCCCTTGAGTCTGTCTGCCTTCTCTAGGTCTAGTCTGTCCTTTTCGTCCGCAATCTCCCTTAGTAGGTTAGCTCGGCCTCGACATCAGTCGATCGGCATATTTGACACTGCTTAATTCGTGAATGCGAAATGCACCAAACAGTAATTTTTGGCGGGTACAATGTTATATTAAAGGCATATGTGGGTTTTCTGCTGACCAATAACGCATATTTTGCTTATTTACAAAGCTACTGGGCCAGAAATGAGCTTCATCGCTGAAGATAATTTTTCAATGAAATCCTTCATTTTATTCAAGCTTTGCCAGAGCCCAACTGGAGAAGTCCCGGCGTTTCGAATGATCACGCGACTTTAGTTCTTGAGTCAATTAGATCTTGTCATCACGTAATCCAAGATTTTTTGCAAAATACCCCACAGTGTTGTTTGAGTGATACCCAATTCTTGTGAACGACGTGGAATCGGCTGATTTGGCTCATTTTGAATCGAGGCACTTACGGCTGTGAGATTTTCTTCACTTCGAGTGGTGCGACGTCTTTTGAGCACCACAAAGTCCAATAATGAAAATTAAGATATGAACTTATCCACTATAGCATGCACAGCTTGTCGAGTGGGACGATTAATACGGCCTAAAATTGGAATAAACGCTCTTTGAGTTGCGACCACCAACTCAGAATTTCTGTACTAATTTTTAATAATTTCCAAACGTTGCTGGTTCTTGAACTTTACCATAATAAAAATCTTGACTTTGACTAACATTTTGACGTTGACAGTTTATTAAAAAAGTTTAAAAATGCGTTCATATAAAGATACAAAATTTCTATGTACTTAATGGAAAATCTAATATTATAAGGAAGCATTCAGTATGTTTTAATATCATTTTAGGATTACTTCTTCGTAGTTTATGCTGGTATACTCGTATCTATCGAAAAAGTCCCCCAGTGGCAGAAACCAAAAGTTGTCAGGGAATAAAAAAAAATTGTTTCGAAAAATTTAACTTGACTTATTAAGTTCCATTGTCATTAATTTATGTTGATTTTAAACTTCGTTGACTTAACAACGTTAAGTCTTAACAGCTGCATATATTTATTGTTGTGGTTCTTGTACTTTTTCACTAATATGCACATGCTTTGGTATAATCTTAATGCCTCTTAAACTACGGTGGTGCTAAAATTTGACTGCATAATCTTTACTAGAAGTGAAGATATGAGCTAGCTTGGATCCAAATGAACCCACAATATCAAGTACGTACGTTTTCTGTTATACATGAGTTCTTTTTTTGCATTGTTTAAATCGGCTTCTTTGCAAAATCATCAATATGAAAATTTTGTAAATTACTACAAAAGCTTGCTGTAAATTTTGTAAATTTTTTTTTATCCAAATCAATTCTTGATAATAATCCTTCAGTCTTCATCAAGGACTAGTTTACATAAATCTGCATGACTATAAACGAAAGTCTTTTTACGGAGTATTGCAGACAAAGAAAAGTGGAAGTTGACTTTCAATTGCTTCATGAGTATGTAATCAAAAATTGTCTCAAGTAATTTGTCTGAACAACCACGATGTTTTTTGTGGTTACGCACTAAGTGTGGTAATCCCGTGTTTGCAAGCGACTGGGCTACTTATTAAACATTTCTCCTGTCTACCTGAGAACCTAGCTTGGGAACCGTTTGATACATTATTTCAGACCAGGTTTAATTTTGCTACACTGGGAGACACATTTAGGCTGGAGGATCCCTTCTCTAGAAAGAGGGAGGAAGAGGGATTTCCAGACAAGCGAACCCCCAGCCCTGTCGTTCCCGACTGCTGTGAGTCCCGTTTATTTTTAAGGACTGCCCGAACATAATGTGCAACATGATTCCATTTCTCAACCGATTCAAGCATCACCACAAATATACCATCCGGGGTGAGCTCTTCCGTCTCCCTGTAGAGGTTCTGTTGCAGTTGTCCCATTTTTTGCATGCGAATAAGGGAATTTTTTCTCCCTGGCATCAGCGGCCAACAACGGTCTGTGACTTACCAATCTTATGCCAGTAAGACTGAAAAAAAACCAGGTCCACTCAAAAGCTGGGTCAAGTAGAAGTCAATCTCACCATGTCTTGGATTCGACCACGGTCTCAGAGCCGTCTTCATGTAATTCGCCCAAGACTGCTGCCAATCGTTGAATGAGCCTTCTCTCTATCTCCCTCTTCGTGCGCATTCATCTCCCTCAACTACAGGTTAATAGCACGCCGTTCTTTAGCAAAGAGTTGTTACCTTTCCCTCGAGGGCGCTCCGATTGAGGGTTCTGCGGGTTCCGGTTTTGCTCGTCAGAGACGGGTGTGAGCGCCACTTGCTTCAGTCCTAAACCCTCACGTTAACCGCCAAGCGAGCGGACGGTTCATCGGAGAAATTTCACCGCCGCACCTAAACTGAGGATCTCTAAAACACGAATTGAACCTGCACCAGAAATCGACCGCTAAAGGAATCCCCCAACACAACCTATCCTCGAAGGCAATTCCCACTAAGCTGGGAGGCAGGAAAAATTATGAGACGGTATCCAAAAATTTTGTAGGGGACCATATGGAACCGATATTGCTCACTTTACTGCATTATCCACGAGCCAATTTAACACCGCCAGCCAAAACTAAAATTTTCCCGAAGTTCAATAATTCACACACATCTGAAACTTTTACAGAATTCACTACAAAAATAATACAATACAATACAATACTTGAAATTAAATTACTTACTAATGAATCTACATACGTAAGGGGGCCCCCAGTGTTTCCACCGTCAATCAAAGATTCTTCCTCGCTACCTCCGGTGATTTTGCCACCTTTTTCAGCTACCGATTTTAAACATCCAGTTCTTGTGGCTCTGATTTCGCACACTGGCTTGCCGCCACCAACCTTAATCCCGCCGTTGTTGTCGGTGGGAACTCAATCAATCAATCTTCGTTTTTCTGCTTCCGTCCCCACCAATGGTCGTTCCGCTAAAGAGGGAGATTTTAATATTCCCAGGTCCCTCGGCAATTCATCTCAAACGGGAACCCGTTAAGTTTTTTTTCGGGGCAAATGAGCTTTGTTCTAGCTGTGCGCAATCTACCAGCAGCACTCAAACTGTTTCAATATTGGGCAATTGAATTATAAATTTCCCTTCATCCAGCACATTCGTGACTGTTTTCTTATTTAAATATCGAAGATTTAAACGAAAAACAGGTGGCATATTCCATCATACGCGGTTATATTCGTAAGTTTATCGTACTTGAACAGGATATTTTCGATTGATAAGTGTTGAATGAGTTTGATCGGTAAGTAGAACAAGTCTATTTATTCCTTGAAGACGTATTGATGCTAGGATCATTGCTAGTTGCAATTGCTGTAGTTATGGTCGCCGTAATCTGTTCTGGTACGCCGAAATCGATCAATCTTGCATCTCCGTATGCATTTTTTCATGGATGACCCTACGATTTTTTTTCATCGATTGTAACTACTCCAACCCCTATTGCACTTCACGGCACTTATAGGTGATTTGTCGTTCTGTCAAGTCAAGTCAAGTCAAAAGCGCTTTATTTAATACTCATCGTTATAAATTTTAAAAGAATATAAAGCAAATTCCAAATAATAACAATCAAAAAACTTAATGGCCCAAATGGCTCTCTAAATTTGTACGTTATCATAAACTCATTTCATCAAAAAAAAACTATAGCAAATGCAATTAATTACGATTATTAAATATTTTTACAATTCAATTGGAAAAAGGAGAAAAAACCAACCAACACTATCCTAAAATTATTTATAAATAATACACAACAGTGAAACTTTGATCCTACACCTAATATGTTGTAACTTATTTCTAATAAAATACAATCAAAAAAAACTTTATCTTATACTAAAAATACTATAACAATGTTCCTAACCTAAGTGTTTAATCTTATCTCTAACAGAATATAGTAAACATTACATATACCTAACCTATACCTGATTTTAACAAAAATATATAACAATACTAAATGTAGCAATAATGAGCTGAAACTCAAAAACTAAATAACGAAAAACACCAAAACTGAAAACAAACACGAAAAATTTAGACATTGTCATTCAGCCACCAATACCTGGATTGCGCCGTCTCAACTCGATCAGCTTCAACGAATCTAGCAAATGAGTACCTCCATTGAAATCGTTGGTCTCGTGAACTCAAATTCGGAGGATATTTTATCTTCTTATCGGTGGCCCGTCGATATATGTGATATATGACTGGGACGCCGTCAGAATCAAAAACATATCCATTCATGTCCAAATACACGAATGCTTCTGGAGGAATGAAGCCAGTAGCGAGGCAAGTCGCTATATACCCGTCTGTAGGGTGGAACGGCTGTGAAATCCAAGGGTTTTCACTCACAGTCACAGATCTTGCGATATGATTCCGAAGAAGCTTCGATATGAAGATATCGACTCTAGTCACTTCAGCAGTTTGATAAATTCTTCTATTCGATATATAATGTTTCCAATCCGTCTCAGGCTTTCTGTACAAACCAGTACATGCACGAAGACATTTCCTTTCGAAAACTCTTAATCTTTCCATAGAACTAGCACTCTGGTTGTACCAGATCTGATATCCATAGGTCAAAACTGGTCTAACCAGTGTCTTGTAACAGATAATTTTGACCTTTTGATCAATGTATCTGGAATGAAAGAGTTTTCGAAGGACCATGACTACTTTAAGTGCTTTACTGAGCATGATTTTCACATGTTCAGTATAGTACAGATACTGATCGAGATAAACACCGAGGTATCGAGCACAGGATTTATGTGGAATTCGTTCTGAACTACCCTCGCCAGCCATGATGTGGAAATCTTTCCAATTACGTTTCAGGTCTTGACTGACTCCCTGCAGCGTTGTCCGAAACAAGATTGTTTCACACTTCTGCGCATTGATTTTCATTCGCCAATTGTCAGTGTACAGCTGTACATCATTGAACATTTTTTGGAGATTGCTCTGAACTATTGTAGCTTTTCGGTCAGCCGTGTAGATGATCAGATCATCAGCAAACGCTACCAATGATCGCTTTGGCGAGACGTTAAAACCAAAGCCGTTCAATAGCTTGCGAATAAAGATTGAGAAGAGCAGAGGCGCAGTAACTGTTCCCTGCTGTAGACCATTCAAGACCTTGAACTCGCGCATTGTTGTCAGATTTCCATCGGTTACAACAAACGATTTCCCGTATAACATATTACACATCATGGCGACAAGGTGTCTGTGGAACTTGTCCTGAAGAAGTTTAAAAATAAGTCCATCTAACCATACCGTATCAAAGGCTTTCTCCATATCAATGAGACATGCTCCAACACATTGTCTATCATTTAGTTTGCAACAGATGTCTGAGGTTACTTTCGTTATTGCATGTGTGGTCGAATGCCTGGCACGAAAACCAAATTGGCAATTCGGCATTAACTCATTTTCCTCAATGTGGGCGTTTAATGCTCTGTTGAGTATTACTTCAAACACCTTGCTGATGTTAGGCAGCAAGCTGATTGGGCGATAGCTTTTCGGGCATGAAGATTCTTTTCCTTTCTTCAAGATCGGAAATACCTTAGCCTTTTTCCACTCATTTGGGAAATATGAATTGCTCAACATGTTGTTGAACAATATGCAATAGTTCCTAATATCAACCTCAGGCAAATGTCGGAGAACTACATTTGGAATACCATCATTACCACATGATTTCTTGTTGTTTATCTTGCGAAATATGAAACACAAGTCTTCATAGCTGACAAAATAATCAATAAGATTCAAGCTCGGTATGAGGTCAGATGTTAATGTTTCATTGAAATGAAGAATTGATTGGCCGTTCAGGCTTGATTTGAAGTCGGAAACTTTTGCTTCAACGACCTCTGAAAAAATTTCGTTCCCTCTCTCAGGGTTTGGTAGATGAACCAATTCAAAATGTGTTCCAATCAGGGCAAGTTTATCCAATCCTTCACAAATAATCCTGTTTCCATTTCTACCCGGAGTCGTACTATCAATTTCGATACCAGCCCTATCGAGAAGATTTATCTCATCACTAGTGACTTCAAGATTCGATACCTTCACTCGAGACTTCTTGCGGAATATGCTATTCACTTTCGCGAACACGCCGTCTGGGTCCTGTGGGCTAATACCCCTCAATTTTTCCGCCCATTGATTGCTGACCTCACTCCTGAAGTATGACCGGATTAAGTTCCGGACATTCTTCAGATGTAATTTCAACAAAGACAACGAGGGATGGTTGTAGTCCAAAAATCGTCGATAAATATTGTTGACGCGTGTGAGAAGGAGGCTTTTCAATCTTTTCAACCTTGCGATGGTTGGTGTTTCATATCCTTCCATATTGTTTCGATGTTTAATCTTGGAAACTACTTTCTCAATCGTTTCCAACGTCAGCTTCTCTAACTTCGACAAATAGACAACTATTTCATCGTTAGTTAGATTTCTGTCATTAGGAACCATTGAGCAAGAGTTGCCGCCATCAGAAGGGGGACATTGCTTGTGGTACTCCCGATTAAACTTCTTTTGAAACTTTTCCCAGTCTGTTTTTTTGAAATTCAACCGATGGTTTTCATGTTGAACTGGAATGAGGAAGAAATCATCCCTGTGATGATTGATTTCCATTACGATTGCGTTATGGTCGCTATCATAAGGAAGCACCTGCAGTTTCCGTTGAGGACTATTAAAGTTGAATTCGAGTCTTGCGTCAGCAATGCGAAGGTCCAAATATGAATTTGTCCTAGGGTATGTTGGGAACTCCGACCCATAAAGATCGCACCTGTATTCAATTTGGTTCTCTGTTATCCACGATTTCAGGAATACACCTCTTGGTGGCGTTCAGCCATGATGTATGCTTGGCGTTCAGGTCACCAGCAAGAATATAATAGTTATGCAGCCTGTTCAATTCGAGTATTTCGAACAAGGAATTGAGTTCCTCCTTGAGCTTGAGAACGGTTCCACCAGTTGCATAGGCAGAGATAACGAAGAGGTTATCCCCACCTGGCAGTGAGATTTTGATAACGGACACTTCAAGAGATTCAAAGCTTTTGAATTCGACTTTTTCAATATTTTGGAAACAATAGGGTCTTCGTACCAATATCCCGGTGCCACCTCCCCCATCACCTATTACCCTATCGTTTCTTACGAATTCAAAATCCTTGAATGTCATGAAGTGCCATGAATTGAGGTGGGTTTCGGTTAGAAGCAGGATGTCAGGCTTTTGTCTGGCAATGAATTCAAGGAGATAATCACGCCAATGTAAAGTAACAATGGAGTTGACGTTGATCGAGATGAGACGAATCCTATCCGTGGGAATGTGGCTGGATGACAACTTATTTTGAGCCATTTGAAAGTCCTAAACGCTGAAAAACAATGTTAATTTTCGAATCTTGTTTATCGATTCGCTCTGATAAGGAATTTAATTGTTGATAAATTTTGAGAAGCAGCTCATTATTGCCACTTACATTATTTACCCTATTTTCCGCATTTTCTGCTGGTCCTCTAGCGGCGAGTGCAAATGATACTCCGGGCTTGACGAAGTTCGGAGCTAAGACACTGCGGTGTATTTGTGTTTGCTTTGGGGCAGATTTCAATCTTGCATCCTGATATCGGGAGCATCCTCGATATGATGCCGGGTGACCAAAAACACCGCAGTTCACACAATATGACTTCTCTTTTGGCTCCGTCTGAGCCAATTTGCACTCACCGGGAGCATGCACGTCTTTGCATTTAACGCATTGGTAATGCATGGCGCAGTTGGCAGCCGAATGCCCAAATCGTTGGCAGCGATAGCACTGGTTGATTTCTCGTTTCTGGAGGCGTTCCCACCTCACCACTCGAAAATTTAAATACCTGATTTGCTGAAGAGCGCTTGGACTGCTCTTATTTGTTATTTGTACCAAATAAAGTGGTGTTTTTTTTTCTACCGTCGACCTTCTTGTCGCGAATGTTTTCACTGAGATAAACTCGATTTGTGGCGCCGTTTCCTTGAGAACCTGAAGAAGATCGACGGTATCTTCTCCGCAGTCCAAGCCCTTCAGCAAGAACGTCTGGTTCTTCTCGCTCTTGGGGGTATAGGTGAAGTGCGGAACCTCCCCAGAATTCAAAGCATCTTTCGCTGGTTTGAAATCAACCAGTGGTTTCGTTCTAATTGGCAGCTTCTCAGAATTTACTCGTTTGATTTCGAAATTTGTCAATTTGTTTTCGGCTGCCAACAGCCGAACCATGTCTTTTCCGCTTTGCCCGAAGACATTAATCGGCGGAACTTTCTCGGTATTCTTGGCTACTTTTTGAGGAGGACCAGCAGAACTACGGGCTGGTTTCTTCTCCCTATTTCTACTTTCATTATTTTTATTTTTTAAATATAAGATAAAATTATCGTCTTTGTTACCTTCGTCTACCTCCATGTCCTGCTGGAGTCCATCCAGCGCCGCAAAGTAGTTCTGGCTTTCGTTCGTGCCACCAGCACTTAATACCTCTTCAGTTATTATTGGAGTTGCAGCTTTCTTCTGTTTTTCGATTTTTCGTATCGGACCACTCTCTTGAACTTGTTTTGCCGTCTTGAACATTTCTTCATACGTTTGAATTCTTGCCTTTAGCTCTTCGATTTCACTTCGAAGGCGGCACACTTCCTGTCTATCCTCGAGCACTTGTGTTTTGCGACCGGCATCTGCGGTATCCTGGGTGCTCGTGTGTCTCCGCTTGTTGACACTTGCCAATTTCACACCGTCACTCTCCCCGGGGCCCCCCAACGGAGGGAAGCCGTCGGGCTCCTCCATACAGCAGTCCCGAGTTGTCTTTGGTTTGTTGCTTTTCTTGATTTATTGGTATGGTTGTTCGATGCCTTCGACGATTAATTCTTCCCCAATAAAATCAAAACTTGCTTTTGACTGACTCGTACAAAATTATTTCAATTATTTGAAACTGACTTTTGTGAAAAATTAATTAATTTTTAAAATTAATGACAGGAGCGATTAAAAACACGTCTACACGCAACGAGTGCTAGACGTAATTCCAAGCTGTAGTGTCTAAGTCGGTAAAAAGCGCATACGGCTCCATAGCCATATGTTTCCATAGTAATACAGGGGACATTGTTCCATAGTAATACGGGAAAATTCAAATCGCTATAACTTCGTTAAATACTATTCGATCTGTATGAAACTTTCAGAAAAAATTAATCTTATAAATAGTCATCTTTTTGCTAAATTTTATTGAATTTAAGGGTACCATTTAGATTTTATTCGAGAAAACAAAAAATCGATAAACCATACTATTACTAACAAAGTTGAGTGAATTTCGACTTCTCATGTATTTGTTAATGTTGTACTTATTAAAGACTACATTCATGATTTCTTTCAGATTTTTCGGATGGAAGGTGTCCAATCGCGAGGGGGGGTTCTGTTGGCGGACCCGATGCTTGATGGATATCCTGCAAACTGCCACTACCACAATATCCCATCAGATCCAAAATTTCATGGTATCGCAAAGCGACCATATGACATTTTCTGAGTCCTGTTGTTCAAGGGTGCTACAAATTGAAGCTACAAAGTCGGAAAAATCGCATCAATGGCCATTTATTCTTGTTACTCTGGTGTCTCGTGAGAGGAAACTTTTCCTTTTCCTTGTCTGGTATGGAAGTAGATTTAGACATACGCACTAGTTATATACATGATTAATTTACACAGTGTTTTTTTTTTATTTGAACATCTATCTGAATTTTTCTTTCACAATAATTCCTAACTTTAAACCTTGGGTTCCGGTAGCTAATGTATCCCGGTGCTCAAAATAAGTTCTTCATTTTCTTACGGTCTTGCGTGAATAGTAGACGCGACTTTTCCTTCCAGGTGGTCGGGTGGAAAACAAGGGTCACTCGTAACAGAGTGTGGTAGGTACAACGCCTCCAATAACTATCACTGCTGAATCAGAGACTACCAGATATGCAGATGCAAGCCTAAGCGCTACTCTTCTCTGCGTATGTGTTAAGCCTTTTCCTTACACCACCATACTAAGAGCGTTGCTCCATACAGTAGCACTGACCCTACGGCACTGATCAAGAGGGGTATTCTTGATAGATTGGTTCCTCTACGTTGGCCGTAAATTGAATCAGAGCCAATATTCCCAAAGCAGCCTTCTCAGTCGGTGCTCTGATTTGCTCAGAGAAACTCATCTTCGAGTCAATCAATAGCCCCGGGTACTTCACCACTGGCTTTAATTCGATTATTATGTCTTCAGCACTAATCATCATTACTCTAGAGATTCTCTTTTTGGCCAAGATGACCGCTTCCGACTGAATCCACGAGCAGTCATCCGATGCTTCACTTAGTGCATTAGCATACTTAGCCTCGCTTGTTTAACGGCTCGTTCAGTGACTGGAGCCGCAACATCATCCACATAGCCGATCAAACGTGACTCATATGGCATCACCAGTTTCAATAGCCCGCGGTAAGACACATTTCACTGATCTGGACCAAGGAGAGATCCCTTGGCAACATCCGATGTAACTTTTATCCTTTATTAGACCTGTATCGTGTTATAAAGCAGGTTTTGTTCCTTCAGGTACTCCCTCAGAAGCTGCATAAAATATTCTGGAACTTGAAAAAGGTTTTTCAGCTTATCGAGACTATCTTTCCATCTTGCGACGCTAAATGCATTCCTTACTTCGAGTGTCATCAACAGAATGACCTATCATTTGGTACGGCTAGATGACACTGACTTTTAGACCACCCTCACCATTTCTATAATCTTATCAATGGTGGAGCATCCTAGTCTAAAGCCATACTGCCGAGGAGATAGGTCCCCAGCAGCAAAAATTGTGCCAGTGAGTCTTCCCTTGATGAGTCTCTACAATACTTCCCCAGCCGTATCTAGCATGCATAACGGGAAGTATGCAGATGATAATTTGTAATTTTCGTTATCTCTGCTGATCCGCACGAGCCTCACAACCTTCCATCATACCGGGAAACCCCCATCTCGTAGGCAAGCGTTGAATGTGCTCAGCAGCAAGTCAGGACAATGGTGATAGACAGGATGCAACACCTCAACTGGAACACCATCTGGGCCTAGAGCCTTCCTTACTTTCAATAATAGAAATGCCTTTTCTAGTTCCACCCAAGTATAGAGTAGGGACTTGATTGCTGTTTCATCCCAGGCAGCGTCAGATAGCCACGAAATGCAATTATCATTAAGGCTGGAATAGGGGATCCTGACAGGTTCGCAAATCACTTTCTTATTTTCTAGGTATCCATGAGCAAGGCATTTTGAAAAAAAAGACACCTCTCGTTTGTTTAAGTATTTAACGCATTGGTCTCTCAGACCAACGAATTACTAATTCTTTGTTTTCTCAGAAATTAACATTACTAGAACTTTAAGGAGTTCACTAGCTGCTAAATTTGTTGCTTGATAGGCTATCGTGTGACGCGTGCGTTGGTGCAGAGTGGATTTGTGACACTTTTTTTGTTATCGGTCTGTGAGACCGATGCCGGCAGATTTGTTATTTAAATTTGAATTTTAAAAGATTATTCAATAAAATATATTAATTTCTTTAAGTTGTGTATAATACTTGCTGAGTATACTAAATAACATTATTTGTGCCTGGTGGATCATGAAATTAACATATAAAGTGGCAGCTCCACACAATTCAATAAGGCAGCAACTCCAAATTGCTGTATTGGTGCGCATTTCCACCTCAATAGACGAAAAGTAAAAATTCTTGTTAAATCCATGCACTTATTTGTTCATCGCATAGCCACAAATAGACGATGTCAACGAACCAAAACTTATTTTATCATTCGGTTTCGGTTAGCCGTGACATCCATATGCAAAATTGTGAAGCGTTCCACATTTTAAACTCAGTGCAGTTTGATAATACAATTAAATACACGTGATTATTTAAACATAATGCAGTAAACACAACGCAGTACATATAATGCAGTAAATACAATACAGTAGATACAATGCAGTATATTAAGTGCAGTTTAATAGGGCAGTTTCATAATACAGATGCACCCATACATCACAACACTCACTGTGCTTTGCCTCATAGATTGATTATAATCTATTTACTTTCAATGTTTCTTTTCACCGAGGGTTTTTTATGCCTTTCAAGGCTTTTTTCCTCTAATATTTGAGAGACAAGAAAATCCTATTTTTTACTCCCAAGCATGCATTTTGGTTTGACCATCACGTTTCCTATCAAATACTTTGTAAGATTAACCTTCGATTTCTGTTATACAATTTAAGAAGTATTACACCACAAAGAATGAAGAAACTTTAAGGGTGTGTGACGATTTAGACTCAAATTACGATGACATGAGTGACATTAAAGTGGAGGATGTACTTGAAATACAAGAGTTTTTACAAGTACCTGACAACCAATGCATTGGTAAAGACAATATGACTAGATGGAATAAAAATGGTCCATTGTGCACTGTCAGAACGGTAGCCCAGGATGTTGATTGGTAATCGTCGATGATTGCTTCTTCTTTCTGAACGTAGGCTCCTATGGATTTTTCGGATTTTATTAGGTCTGAAGCTACGACGTTGCGGATGTCTGGTGTATTGATGGTTTGATTGATGACGGGTGCCTGCGGAAGAATGTAGACTGACAAATTCTTTGTTAAAGCTGACACAGTAAAGAGCGAGTTGTCAACTTTAAGGCTACCTTCTTGTGAGAGTTTAATGATACCAGTGTCATTTAGTACCAAATTTTTCTGGTCACCTTGGCAAAACGTGTGCCCAGGAGTTGCTATTGGGGCTGTGAACATCCATGTATTTGTGTCATGAAGCTGCTTCCATACAATATTGTTCAATTTGAACATGTGTGCTGTAAATGGCTGTATCCCGTATACTTGGTGTATTTAATTGATGATGCAGTTCGGCCTGCAGTTGAAGTCATAGAGAACGCTAATATCTACCAGATATTCTTGAGTAGAGAGTTTAAGCAGGTTGTGCAGCTTCTCAATCATCCGTAATTGTCTCCGTGTTTCAACCCAATCTTTAACTGTAGCTGTAGGGACGTCGTCATCCCAGCCTAACTTTAGAAGCTAGATTTTCTGCATGGTAATTTTCCCAGCGATGATACAGGGTTGCCACTATCCTAATGGGTCGAATAGTTTTGATACTTCTGATAGTATGGATTGAACTTTGAAGGAAAAGTGGTAACCCAAGTGTTCTGACTTCTTCTGAAAAAGCAATTTCCAATGGTTTCTGGTTCTAAAAGCATCTTATCGCTTGCTGACCATTTCCGTAGACGAAACCCTCCCTTGCTGAGAACGAACTTGAGCTCTTCCCGTACACGCTTTAATCGAACTATATCATCGGATCCTTGAAAAGATCGTCCACGTAAAAATCTTGAAGGATTATGTCGATAACTTCAGAGTGTGCATCACGTTTGTCAATTTTTAGTTCCTGCAGTGTGCAAATCGCTAAAAATAGGGCACATGCTGTACCGTATGTCACGGTCTTCAGCTTGTAATACCCAATTGGTTCCTTTGTGTTAAATCTCCAGAGAATGCGCTGGTATTCTCGATCCTTTTCGTGGACTCGTATCTGTCGATACAATTTCTCTTTGTCGGCAGCAATTCCGTAGCGATGATTGCGTCATCTTAATAACACCTGCAGAAGGTTCGATTGTATTATAGGGCCAACTTAGTTAAAATCATTTAATGATTTGCCACCGAGTGATTTTTGTGAAGCGTTAAAAACTACCCTCAGCCTTGTGGTGGAGCTTGTTTCCTTTATAAGTTCATGATGGGGTAGGTAATAACAATCCGTGTTTTGGATGAAATGGTCTGGTACCTTCTCCATGTGACCAAGTTTAAGGTATTCCTCCATGAAGGCATGGTACTCCATCTTTCGATCAGGGTGACTAGACAGACACTTTTCCAATTGACTGAATCGAATATATGCTATTCGTACTGGCTACTTTTGGTCCTTGTTCTGATCAACGTTTGGCTTGAACAGTAACATGACTGGGTAAGTTCCATCTGGATGTCAGTTTGTGTTTTCAACGTAATGTTGCTCAACTTCAAAGTCTTCTGATGTCTGTTTATGAACTATGGACGGCTACTCGATCTCCCGAAATTCTTTAAGGGTATTATCAAGCTCCTCTTTAGCTACAAAGGATGTGGCGCCTGGTTCCGTGCGCTGTGATCTGAACAGAACCTGACCAAGCTTTGTCTTTTGAGCACATGGCTGTTCTTGAATGAAACCGCGGTCCAAAATGCTACCGTATATGTCAGCACCAAGAACTATGTCAATGTGTGATGGATGATTGAAATCAGGATCTGCCAATCTCAAATTTCCGATTTGTTTACCCAAGCCTATGTTGATACTGATAGCTGGTAACACGGCTATGATTTTTGGAATGATTAATGCTGATGTGCTTAATGTTCTTTCCTAGATATTACTGCCTCTGAGCATCCAATACCCCCAATTGATATTCTGGAGTGTTTGTGCGGTAGTCCCAGCAGTTGTCCAGCAGACTCCGTGATAAATGATTTCTGTGAGCAAATGTCCAGTAATACTCGTAGCTTTACAGTAGTACCTTCATTGGTTTTGATTGCGACAATTGCTGTAGCTAGTAGTACCTGAGCGTTGGAGAGAAGAGCATTATGTGCTTGTGCCTGAGTGGAAGGCATTTCTGGCAAAGACGATTCCATTACCTTTGGTTTAATGCATCCACTGTCTGCCATGTGCAACAGAGTGCTATGTCGTTTTAGACAGAGCTTGCAATTTTACTTACATTGGCATCTTTTCACTGCATGTTGGTCTGAAAGGCAGTTGAAACAAAACTTCTTACGTTTGACCAGTTGCCGCCGTAAATATACTGATGCTTTCTTGAATCGATCGCATTCTAACAAGCGATAATGATTGTCACACATTACGCAGCGTGTTGGCTGAAGTTAAACGGTGTGAGTAATAGTCCTTTTGGGTGGCCTCGTGTTCGCTGAATAGGAAGATAATTTTAAGGCTTCTAACATTGTCAATCGTTGGGCTAAGAAGACCATGAACTTGTCAAGTCTTGGCACTTCCTTGTTTTCGCTGATCGTTTTTTGCCACTCAGAGCTTGGTTCCTTATCAAACTTGCTATTTAGGAAAAAATCTATAGGTAGATTGTTAGCATCTTCACACTTGCAATAAGGTGGTTGGTTATGCTGACCATGTCCCTTAATCCAATGGTGTTGTTTGATTAACATAGATTTGTGTTCCATCAACGTTGGATAAGTTCTTGTGCTATAAGTTCCTCGTTGTTGTAACGTTAGCTCAGTAGCGACCAAGCGGCTTCATAGTTGTTACGGACTATATTGAGGTGACTTATAAGTCGCTCAGCTTCTCCCTTCAAATTGCTGCGAGGGTCCTGCATCTTCTGTACGCTAGACAAAGTTGCGTTGTTATGAACGCTGACCATTTGCCATAATCTTCATCGAATATGGGTAGCTTGATTCACTCTAACTGGATACCATCTCCTCCACTTGTGATCGGCGGTGATGGCTGTCTTTCAGATCTGGCTTGAAACGATGCAGCAAGTAATCGGTTGGTTCCACCTGTAGAGTTTTGTACTCCAAAACAAGATCTTCCATGTGCTCATAATCCTCAGTATACTCCATCAGTATTGTCTTGTCTTCCTCCACTTTCAGCTGATCATGCGTTTGGGCATGTATTTCTTCACATGGATTCCACTGTTCTTCGAGACACTACAATCTGGTCTCGAAATACGCCAGAGAGTGACGACTGGGCCCATCTTTCTTTGCATTAGCGATGATCCGGTTAATGCTGTTGAAATTGAGTTTTTGGATTGTGATGAGTTTAGATATTTCTCCCTTAGTATTCCTTTCTTGACGTACTAAATAAATTACCGGAAGACTCCTGTTTTGATCTTGAATTCAGAATGAAATCTAATATTGAGGCTCCGTTGTCCTGCGATAATTGCTGTTTTTGGGTCCTTTGATTGAATGCTATGGTTTTGGTGACCTTGTCTTGATTTATTTGCATGAATGTCCTTGTGATGAAATCCGGCTCGACGGACCAATGTCTTGTAATAGACTCAATGAAACAACAGTTAGTTTGATCAATAAGTGATGATTTATTCTATCAATCTCGGTATTTTATACTAGTTTTTCCTTACACTAGCAAAAATTTCCATTTTCACAAATTTCTTTGGTAGCAATAATTATCCGTCGTTCATTGCTTATTTAGCATAGGTTGTTCACAAACGTTCAATGCATTTAGCTGAGTTTGTTGACGAATCATTTTTGCTAAAGGTGAATAACTGAATTTGGTTTACAATTTGTGCTCACGGTGAATAGCTGAATTATGTTTGCAATTTGTGCTAAAGGTGAATGACAAAATTTTGCTGATTGCTACGATTGCAAAGTTGAATGTTTTTGGTTTACATTGAGGTGGTAATTTAAGGTGATTGATTTTAGACTATTTGGAATATGAACGATACAATGATAAGTTATTGTTAGAGGATATTCAATTCTTAATCATTAAGAATATTGGAGTATTAACAATACAATGGATAATTTTATGTTAAAAAATAGTCATTTATTTAGCATTAAGAATATTGGAATATGTACAATACAATGGATAATTTTATGTTAGAGAATATTTATTTCTTCAACAATTGGACAACTGTGATCCGAAAACTCTGAAAAAAATTTAAGAGTAAGGTGTTTATAAGTACAACCACAACAAATGCCTTAGAAATCAAAATTTGCTCAGCTTTTTTAATAATAGCATGATCCTCGAATTTTTCTTATAAAATATCCCAACGTTCTGTAAGTTTGATGAAAATTGAATCACATTCACGCCATTTGAAATTCCTCCATTTACAACAGCAATAAAACACGATTTCGGTATTTTATGAACTTTTCATCAAACCAGACATCAGTCATCGATCTTATTTTCAGATATGATCGATGACATACACATTTTTGGGAATTTATGAATTTTGTTTGTCTGCAACAAAATGGTGACCTTTAAAAATGGAGAAACATTGGATTTTCTTTTAAACATGCAAATCTTTTTAACATTTTTCTTGACTTTATTCATTGCTGGTGATTGCATTAAGTAAATTGAGTATAAAACTCTTCTGGCATTAGCGTAGGTCTATCTACCCAGCGTTTCTTGACAAAATCTTATCTATCGCAGCTTTAGAACTTTTTTGGTCCCATTTCCCTTTCCTATTTTTCTCTTCCATTTCGACTTGTTCTTTTGGATTCTGAAATCACGTGCAAACACCATATTAATAAAGAAAACTTTTTACGAGAAAAATTAAACACAGAAACGAAGCCGAAACACTAATCTGAATCGAACATGATGCAGTGTTTTCCACCGAAAACAAAAATCTACCGCTCCCAATGTTGCCTTAAGCATGACTGAGAAACGCGTCGTATGAACCGTTGAACCGCTACGTACCCTCCATGCCCCTTTCACTCGTGTTTAAATTGCTCACGTTGTAACTTCTTAAGGTAATGCACTAGGTGACGTTTGGCGTCGAGAGATGAAGGGATTCACTAGTGTAGAGGTTCACTGTGTGTTCGTAGAAATTAAAATGCACAGAATTAATTATAAGGTTTATTAAAAAAAAGACGTATTCCAAAGTAATGGGTGCGTACACGATGGCGGTTAAAGTTGGAGAGGGTGACGCAAAGATAAATCAAAAACTCTTCTTGGTTGCCGATCCATCAAGCAGCTACATTCGAATATCTATTAGTCAGCTGTCATGTTGCTACATGGACTCTTGCTCGAAAAATACTCTTAGATGTCTCAGTTAATCTGAAAAAAATGCTTTCAATACTGAGCAGATTTGAGATGAGTTTATAATACAGGTATGTTTATGCTTTTAATATAATTGATGGAAAATTGACCCACTATTTAGTTAGTTATATTTAATAATGCATAATAAGGAAAAAATTTAATCCACTTTATACTCATTGATATTTAAAAACGAATGCTTTCCGATATGAATGAGCATTTCCAAAACATTTTCTACGCACATTTTGACTTTAACTATAAACATGACCCTTGAGTAAAATCGATATCCTTTTAACCTTAATACAATGAATTGTGTCTACCAACCGGTCCACTAGGCCATTGCTCTTTTCATTAGCCAGCTTGCCGTGCACAAACAACAACCCTAAGATGATGATGCAGGAAGCATGGAAATCTTTTCACCTGTCATCATTTGTATACTCAGCCATCAGATAGTGAGAATTTTTTGCCGAACAATACGTGCTCTGGGCCCAATAAACTTTCCCGCCGTTATAAGGCCACTTTTCTCTGTCTAGAGCACTTGGCTCACGATGGCACTATACATTGGCATAGAGGCAACTTGAAAATGCAATCGAGTCCTATTTTTGTAAATGCAATGAATTTGACGGGATGTTGATTAAAAAGTCCATCAAAAGTCGATTGAGTGGAAGTTAGATGAAAGTTTGATGCTGAAAGCTCCAAGATGAGGTTCTGATTGCAATTGAAATAAATGGTAAAAGAAAATTATAGTCAATAACATTGATTTGATATTTCCTACTATTATGTTTTATGTTTGGGCAGAGTTTTAAATAAAATTTATTAGAATAGACGAAAAACCATTATTAAAAGGGTATCTCTGGCTTCAAAGAGCATGAGTAAGTAAAAGTATTAAACATGACGTTAATGATAAGCTTTTAATGCATTTATTTGGTTCTTTCATCTTTAGCTAATAGTTTGTAAAATTATACGTCAGGTTAGGTTCCCTTTTTCAGCGTGCAACTACAGCTTCGACCCGCTGAGCAGCAGATGCAGCATCAGCAACTATCAACCACTCAGGAAGGCAATTCCAAGAAAATTGTTTGGACTCCCTCAAACATCTGGCCAACAGTAGCCGGCATCGAACAAGCTGATTAAATTTATTGGGCTAGCATATAATTTCCTCTCAAGAAATTGTCAATATACGAGGTGTGACAACTAAGTAATGAGACTGATTCCATAAAAACCGTATATTTAAAAATTATTCTACTACTCTGCCATCCCCTTCAAAGTAGTCCCCTTGGGCAGCTATACAACAATTCCAGCGCGTTTTCCATGCTTTGTAACATTTCTGGAACGCTTCGGCTGAGATGTACACGAGTACCCTTGTCATGGTGCCTGGATGTCCGTAATCGACTCAAAATGGGTTCCTTTGACCACCGATTTTGCTCTAGGAAGCAAAAAAAAGTCACACGGTGACATATCGGGCAAATAGGGCGGCTGTTGCAACACGGCGATCACTTTAGAGGCCAAATTCTGGGACTCAAAAAGGTTTTTGGAACCTCTCCAGAAAGGTTCTTTGGAACCATCTTCGCGCACAAATTTTTCATCCCAAATTTGTCAGTCAAAATATTCTGACTGTTTCACCGTTCATACCCAGTTCCAAGGCCAACATTTGAATTGTTGAATGCCGATCTTCACGGGTTAGGGCGCACACATACTGCGCATTTGTGTCAGTCCGCACCTTGACTGGTCTTTCACTTTGCGAATGGTCTTCCACGCTTTCACGCCCCTCCTTAAACTCTCTATGCCATCGAAACACCCGAGCACGACTAAGAGCACTATCACCATGCACTTTTACAATTTTAGCCTACCTTTCCAAAGCTTTTTCGCCCAATCTGGCTTAACATTTTATCGCGACGCGTTGCTCTTGATTTCGTTTCTCCATTTTCGTGGCTTGCACCACCAACACACGTCTACTCAACACGACACAGCAGGCGAACTAAACAAGCTAGAGCAATGGTAAATATATCAATTGAGACTAGAAGGATGCTGGGGAAGGAAAGGGGAATTTCAAGGTTGCAGGTTTACCACAAGCGAGTGTCATTACTTAATTGTTGCACATATGAGGCATTTCAACTTTTCAATTGATTCTGAAAACTTTACCTAAAGTGCATCTACGATTCTGTCAAATGTCGTCAAAGCAGAAACTTTCAATTCAGATATTGGCTCGTCAAAGAGCAAGAACTTTAAGGAACGTAACAAATAAAGAGGCAATGTTGGTAAAAATTGTATGAGAATCGATATGACCGAGTCCACTGAGTTTGATTGTCATTTCATTTCCAATTGTTTTCGATTTCTGCTCTCGCGACTCCAATTGTCAATTTGACAACCAAACATGGATCAAATTTTACTGACGTGTGAGCCACGTTTCGAAATTTAGTCATTTTTTTTGATTCGAGAGTGTGTTCGAGGCAACATGTTTACTGTAGTGACAGGACAATTACACCTGATTTATGAATATTAACATTTTAAGCAGTGACGTTGTAAATTGGAGCAAGGAACTCAATAAAAAGTCGAATATGCGTTATTGCTGCAAAACTATGGGTTATCGATATGAAAGTGCTTTCTTTCCCAAGTAACCATAAAGTTTTATTCAAATACTATTTGCTGACTTTGTGAAGTTTTTTGTAATTAATTATATTTATAATTGCATTAAAGTTTGTTTAGTTTCTTGGGACAATCCATTGGATTCCCCTTAACTGACTTGAAATTGAGTTTGCATATGAAAAACCATGGCAAAGAAACTTAACTGGAATATGCAATGGATGGCGTAGGACCATTATCGCATAAACTACGACATTAAACCAATCTTGAATAGACTAAACTTACGCTAAATGGAAAAAGTCCCCTGCCATCATCGGTCAAATTTCCAAGGATAGTGTTTTCGAGGTAAAAATTGATAATTTCTTAAAACAGATAATGTTGCTTTCTATATATACTTCTCTTGGCATATTTTACAAAAGATAAACAACTCCTTTCAAAGCAAACTATTCATTTTTGTAGATGACTCTGGTAATCAACCACAATAAAATGAGGCCCATTCCCTGTCATTAATCCCTGTAATAATTGGCGGTCTCTTATACACACATCTTCCACCAGCGTTTCCTAACTGCCCGCAATTATATGTACCCGCGGAGGAATACTGATCGACAGGAATACTCTTGGAGGCTAGCATTCTTTTCGGGATACCACCCTCACCAACCCAATGATATGGAGGTGACCATGAGGTTCCTCCTAAGATGACAGTTAACGACCCTGATTGAATCTGGACTACACTTTGGACAATAAATTTAAATTGATGCTTTGGGATAGCGGATAGGACCTTTTTGCTTTGCACGGTAGGACTAAGGTGATGTCGTACGTGAAAAGCTCCAATTTCACTGTCACACCCTCTCCGCCCCGATAAAACCTTTGCAGGCCTTGGATTACGTTTGAAGCTCGCACCATTGGGTTGGTGGTGTCGGTTCAATTATAATGTGCTCCTGATTAGCGCTGGTATGGCTCTGAGCACTTGTCCCCATAGGGGCTTGTGCCAGCACTCGCACGTCCTCTCTGCTCTGCAAAGCTAACCATGGCACCAAAAACGTGAAAAATATACGAACAGCGAAAGCGGCTCCAAAGGAGGACCACCCAAACTAAAGCAATTCCAACTAAAAAATCAAAAATTAGATTTGACAAATCCAAAAAAAAAATTATAAATAAAAATATCAACACCGACAATGGAACCAGCAGTTACAGCAAAGATGTTAACAGCACATTGAGAACGACAACGAAAACAATGACAGTAAAGACGGACAAAAAAGGAGGGAACAGAAGCAAGACTGTCCAACCTTTTCGAAACTGAAATTCCTGCGGCGCTCAGGCGCCGAAAAAAAATTATGCGAACGCCAGAACGTCCTGAAAAAGATGTGCAAGCAACTCTTTCTAGCACGCTAAATGTTCGCTCGGTAGAGGAAAATATAAAGATCATCGAAAATTTGATAGTCACTGCTGCAACAGTTACCGGAGCAACTGAAATAAGGATCCTAAATCCCAAAATAATAACGCGCCTCGATAATCCTGAAGTCCACGAAGTGATTATGGTAGAAACAAAAGTGATAATTTCACCACCACCCTCGAAAATTTGGCCGAAGTACTATTCTTGGAAAAGGAAGCCGATAATCTCTCCTAAGAAAGAAAACCAGAAAGGCGCAATCACTGTCCAGTAACATCAAGAAGAAATGCTAATCCGAAAAGCAGGAGACGTTCTTAAAGAGAAGAAATTCTCCATGTGACTCGCCAAAAATCATCAAGGGTATAAGAATCGGCTCCTTGAAACAGAGAAAACCCTAGACTACATAAGGTATTGCCTGAGGAGCTGGTTTAAAGCAAAAGAAGACCAAGAGGCCAAAGAAGACCAGAAGGCTGAAGGCTAAGCTTGAAGGGCACCCGCAGGTAGTTCCATCATAAACATCGATAAAAGAATAGCGGCTGGCCAATTCAAGAGAGTTCGGGATAAAAAAAGAAAGAGGAGGCGCTTAGTGAGCGTAGAATGCTAGATCAGAGGTTTCAGACAGTGCTGAGAAAAGGAGTGAACAAAACTGCGGATAGACTCTTTAAAAAAGTGCCACCACATAAAGTTCACACTGCCGCCCAGCAAGCAAAAAGACTTGGTGCAGGACAGGAGAGAAAAAGGTCATGACAAAGACCTTGGTAGTAGACGCTGCTCATAAAACTCCAAGATTACTGATCCTACGCAGAAGGTTAGCTGGTTATCAGGGGAAATATAAAGCTTCAAGACAACAACACTGCTATTAAAGCAGTACAACCAACCCGGTTGGTCCACATACTGGTCGGATGCGAAGCAGAGGCTGACAATAAAGAAGTATTCTGCGGTGTAGCAAAGAAAGTCCTTGGCCTAACGCGCCACTACAGCCTCCCGCGAGCTGATGGTGACGATTGAAATAAGAGACATTGACTGCGTCACAGATCTGGCTGAGATAGAAGAGACCATCAAAGAAAGCTAACTAGCGTGGATAGGATCAAAGCGCGGCTAGCACCAGAAAATTATCGGAGACAACTCATGGCCATCATTGACTTGACCGAAAAAGATGCAGAACAATTTCTGAATAAGCACAATGAGTAGGGTGAGTTATCTGCATGATATGGCGAAAATCAGCACCAGTTCAATACTTGAAATCCCTAGGATATGGTAACGCCACACAAGTATGCAAAGTACCCGATAGGAGTTTGGTATGTTAAAAATACGGTGAAATGGGACACAAAATAAAAAACTGTGCAAAAGAGGCACACTGTATCCTTTGCAAGGATGCTGATCCAAGATTGGATCTTGATCATGTCTTGGCATCATAGAAATGTCAGATTTCCCAGAAAGCCCTAGACAAGGCAAAATCAAAACTTTGATGATTCATATTCGCATACACCGTATTTTAACCGCCCCAAACTTATCTGAGCAGTTTGCGAGGGACATGAAACCCAACTGTTTGCTGCTGAGTGGACTACGCCATGATAAAAGTTCCGCATCATGGTATTCTGATAAAACTATTACTGCCACCATCTAGGCTCAAAGCAGTGATATCTTGGCGGAGAGTTGTGGACGGGGATGGTTTTGCGTGGGCTCGGTGCTCAACGACCTTCTTTAGTATGTACCTTATACCAAATGAGCCAATATCATCTTTTCAAGCTAAGCTAAATGCTTTGGAGGGCACTGTCTCGATGACAGACGGCAACGCGCACATTGGGAGGGACTTCAGCGCTAAAGCAATCAAATGGAGCATGCCTTCAATCGATCGATGGCTTTGAAGGAACCATACCGGACATGACATTTACCTTGGAGTCCTTGGTATGGAGGATACGCGATTGGAGAGTATAAGAGGATTACTCAGACAGAGATCATCAGTACATTCTTTTTGAAATCCGTCATATTGTCTCTGCATATCCATGCTCTCGACCTTCTACGATTGCGTGAAACAGCTGAAGGATGGACGGCTCCGTTGCAAAGTGATTTGCAGAGAACAGAAGCACCGGCAACTCAAGATATTATGAACTCTAATATAAGTATCATCACGATTACTTGCAGCGCTTCTATGCCCTGTTGAAAAACCTCGCATGGCAAGCCTCCAGTGTAATGGTGGTACACTGAAACTGCTTAAAGGTGGAGAGATTCGCAAAAGCTACGGTGTGAGGCTCAAGGGGCACAGACCTATGACAATGCATGCAACCAGATAGCAGCGTAAAAGTCAATCAGGAAACGCCTTCACAAATTGATTAACAACAACAACTCGCTGTTGACAAGATTCAGTGGACAGTATTAATAAGGATCCATCGAGGCTTGGCTACAAGCTATTTATGCGGAAGCTTGGTGCCCCGCGGACGCCTTGCATACATAAAGCGGAAAAGATTGACGAGTTAGTATAAGCACTTTTCCCGCCCATCCCATCCGTGTTGACCATGTCTACGGTGAAACAGCAATCAAGTGCCCGCTCTTCACTCAGCTGGGATTGGAAGAGGCAGTCCATCATTGAAACTGAGGAAGGCTCCAGGTCCAGACGGTGTTCCATCTGAGGTATTGCTACTTCTTTATCACCACTGTCCTGACTTGCTACTCAGCAGAGAAATCCCGGATTACCGTTATGCATACTGGATATGGCTGGAAAAGTTCTCGAGAAACTCATCAAGGGAAGGCTCACTGTCACAATTTGTTTCGCCAGGGAGCTGGCGAGTGCAGTCCAAGAGGCAGAGGCAGGTCTGTTGGTGACACTTGACGTTAGGGGTGCCTTCACCTCCGCAAGGTTGGAGGATATTCTCGATGCGCTGGCAACTCCTTTTCGAATTTCAGAATAACTAATTTCTCTTCTGAGGGACTACCTAATGAACCGTAGCCTGCTTTTTAGCACAACAAAGGGCCAACGAAGGATGGGTATTGCCAAGGATCTATCCTTGTTCAGACCTGTGAAACGTGTCTTACGATGGGCTACTGGGATTGGAGATGCCAGAAAAATGTGCTTGATCGGCTATATGGATGATGTTGGGGTTCTAGTCATTGGATGTACCATTGAATAGGTTCAACTTAGGTTAGGTAAGCTAATGAGCATAGTGAGAGACTGAATAACTACTTGCAAGATCCATCTTTGCACTGGAGAAGGTCAAAGTAGCCATCTTGACAAAAAAGAGAATCCCTGGAGTAGGGATGGTCAGTGTTGGATACATAGTTATTGAATTGAAGCCAGCGGTGAAGTACCAGGGGCTACTGATCGACTCAAAGATGTGTTTCTGTGAGCAAATCAGGGCAACGGCTGAGAAGGCTGCTTCGGGAATATCGGCTCTGAGTCGACTTATGACCAATACAGGGGGGACCTAACCCTCTTGATGAATACTGTGGGGTCAGTGTTACTGTATGAAGCAGAAATATGGAGTGACGCTCTCAGTAAGGAGGTGTGCCAAAAGTGCTTCCTACACAAAAAAAGAAGAGGACCACTGAAGGTTGCATCTTCATGCTCTTCAGTCTCTAATTCAGCGATGGGGGTGCTGCTCTCCCTGCTAGAGAGCACCGCGCTATTTACCTGCGTCAAGGTGGACTGTGTGGCTCATCCCCGATTTGAGACCGTGGCTGAACCAAAGGCATGGTGAAAATGATTTCTGGCCTATCTTTTAAGCAGGTATGGGTGTTTTTAGTCTTACCTGCACAAGATTGGTAAGCCATGGTCGCTGACTATCAATTTTGCCCAGGAGAGGAAAACGATAACGGCCGTACATGTTTTGCATACAAAAGCTGGGACAGACTTTGAAGCGACCTTTACAGGGAATCAGGAGAGCTTACCCTAACTAGTATTGTTGTGATGATGCTTGAACCAATTGACAAATGGAACTAGGTGGCACATTAGGTTCGGGCAGTAAAAGGAACTTACACCACCTATGGACGTTGGGGCTGGGGATCGCTTGTCTGGCAATTCCTCTTCCTTCCTTTCCTCCCGCTGAGGAAGATACCTCACAGCATAGCAAAGTCACTCCTGGTCCAAAATAAAATGTCAAACGCTTCCAAGCAAAATTCTCAGGTTGACACGGGACGTGTTTAGTGGGTAGTCTAGTCACTCGTAAGCATAGAAGCCCCACACTCAGTGCATAAATGGCGTTTATTTATCAACTGCAAAAGTAATTAAAAATATTCACTAACGAGTATCATAACCTCTCGACTCCTTTAGCGAACTCTGACGATCTATATAAATTGCTCTTTTCACTGGGTGGAAGGTGGAAGTGCTGATGAAATGTCAGTTTTAGATATTTAAACTCTGAAGTTACATTAGAATTGCCTGATGTGTGAGGGTTTTTAAGGTAAAGTTAAAACTATCATCTCATTGCGCCGGTTATACGCTATTCATCGATTTTTTTCTAAAATCTACCCAATTTTTGCCAGATAGGATTATCCTTTGTTGGTTGTGTGGGGTCTTCATCAAAACAAAATTTTTCGAAAATTGGCTGATGAATGTAAATTCTTCAGTTAAAAAGAGAAATAAAAGAAACTTTCTACAATCAAATAGAAATACTTGTAGACTCATTGCCTAAAACGGCAAAAAAAAAACAGTACTGGGTGATTTCATCGCTAAGCTTGGCAATGAGTTCTCTCATCAGGGGAAGACTGGAGGATATTGCCTCCACGATGCAACAAATGATAAGGGCCAGCACCTGATTGACTTTGCATATAGCAGAAATGAGCTGGTTATCAATACATGGCAACACACAAAACTTGCACCAATTGAAATTCGGATCATTACTTGATCAAAGTCAACTATCGATGTCGTATGTCAAAGGCGTATTCATGGCAGATCAGCCCGATACAAAAATTCGACATCGAAAGGCTCCGAACAGCGTCTGCGTTTCACGAAAAATCTTGATAACCAGCTGGCTCCCATCCTATTAGATACATCACAGAAAACGAGCTATGGGTGGAAGTAAAAATAATAATTAAAACCTTTGTAGAACAGATTATCGGGCATCAGGCCTGGCACAAAAGAAATAATTGGTTCGACGATGAGTCCCAAAATACATTAGACATTAAGAATAAGCCGTAAAAGAAATAACTATCTAGGAAAACCAAGACAAAGGAAAAACATTATGAAAATCTCAGAAGAGTAGCGAATAAGATAATTAGAATTAAAATAAGAAAATATTATCATGACCAATTGAGAAGTACTAATTTGAGTCTAGCGAGCAGCAACGCAAGAGATGTATACAAAGTAATCAAAAGCCTGAACCGTGGCTATCAGCTCAAGAACATGCTCTGTCGTGATGACATCGGCAACACCATTGCTGATTAAAACAGGATTAAGGAAATATGGGCATCATATTTTAAATGACTCCAGAACATTGGAGCCTTTAGGTGTTTCTGGAGACCTTCTATTGGTCCCATCAACTCTGGATGAAGTTTGCTCTACCATCAAAGCCCAAAAGAGTAATAAAGTGCCGGGCATCGATAAGATTCCTATGGAGCTTATTAAATATGGTGGCAGCAGTGTTCAGGAAGCCATCCATAAAATCATCCAGCACATTTGGTAACAAATACATATGCCGAAAGAACGACTCAATCAATTATATTCCGTATGCATAAAAACGGTGACAAGCTACAGTGCGAAAACTGTCAAAGCATATCACTGCATTATACGGCGAACAAAATATTTTCAAAGATCTTACAAAATAAAATCAGATCACTCACCAACAGCATTTTTTTGGGAGTATCAAGGTGGTTTTAGACCAGGTAGATCGACAATAAATCAATTGTTCACTACCAGACAGGCTCTTGAAAAATGCTGGGAGTTTGGCTTCGACGCATACCCAATTTTTGTTGACTTTCTGCAAGCATACGACAGTATTGATCGTATTGTACTGTACCAAATCACTTTGGAATCCTAGTCAAATAAGTCCGTTTTAGCAAAATGACAATGACGTCAATAACGTCCCAAGTCCGTATCAATAACCAACTCACTGACGCTTTCAATACAAATATTGGACTAAAACAGGGAGATGGCCTGTCTCCTTTGCCATTCAATTAGGCTCTGCAATATGTCATCAGAAAGCTACCTATCGATAAAAGAGGTACGTTATCTACAAGTCGAGCCAAGTTGTAGCCTATTCGTATGGCATCAATGTTTTATGACGGGCATTAACAACTGCCAAAGAACTTTTCCTGAAGCTTGACAGCGAAGCAAATCAATGAAAACCAGTAGGGCTACAAATTAATGATAATAGAACAAAGCTCATAACGCAGTCTAAGAAAAATATCTCAGATCTCCAAAAATAATATTTGGTGCATACAATATTGAAAATAGGAGCAAATTTGTATATTTAGGCGCAAAAATAACAAGAACTGGTAATGAAAGAGACGAAATACGCCGAAGAATACAGCTCACAGATAAGAAATTCTCTCCAGTTTTGATGTTATTGAAGACCGGCTGCATACGCAGAAAAATAAAGCTTCAAGTAAACACATCTGTAATAAGACCTCTATTGTGCTATGGGTGTGAAAGAACCCTAACCCAAATATGCGCAAACATACTGAAAGCCTTCGAGCGTCAGATCCTGAGGCGAATGATTGGAGCGAAATTAGACGGAAACCAATGGCAAATTCGAAAGAACCATGAGCTGTATGAAATTTTTGACGAACCGGTGGTCTCAACAATCGTAAGACTGCGGAATCCGCAATAGGCTGGCCACATGAATCGTATAGACGAATAACGCATACCCAAAAAGGTGTTCATTGAGAGAACTGAAGGGCAAAAACCAGTGGGAAAACGGAGAAAACTCTGGTCCGACTCGGTCAAGGCAGTTCATCGCTACTTGGGTTTTGAAATTAGCGGACGAGGTGAATGGACCAAGACAGATGAAGGCGCTTGTTGCAGGAAGCAAAGACCCGCAAGGGGCTGTAGCGCTATGAAGAAGAAGAAGGTTACATCTTGGCGAGAAATAATGTTTGATTCCAGCAACTAAGAAGGTGATTACATATGTGTAATTAGCTGGATGGCCGACAAGTTTTTATGCTGTTACGGTTGAATGGCTTGCTCCATCTTCTAAGTTTTCTCTTCTCCTTTTATGTCCAAAGTAGGTGAATTCTAGAGATCATGATATGTAACACCAATTGAGGGGGGGTTCAATTGCTGTGATACAAGTTCTATTAAAGCATAGCGAATGCTAAAATTGTAGTGTTCTCGCCCATTTGAATGGGCGTGTAATCTTTACAGAAGCTTCCTCTCCAAGATTGAGTGGCTAGTTTTGAGTTCAAAGTTTGCTCTTCTTTTTTTAGCTCCTTCAACTGTCTCGGCCCATTGACCGCGTCCTCCAATTTCGAAATTCAAGCAGCAATGGACTGTCTTCGTCGACAGAGTTAGACCAGCGTTTTCTCGCTTTCCCCACTGGTCTCTGGCCTTCAGTTCTCCCAACGGATACCTTTTTGGGTTACCCGTTGTTCGTCCATACGATTCATGTGTCCAGCCCATTGCAGCTTCCGCAGTTTAACAATCGTTGAGCCCTCCGGTCCGTCAAAAATGTCATACAGCTCATGGTTGTATCGAATTTGCCATTGGTCCCCGTCTAGCTTCACTCCGATTATTCGCCTCAGGACCCGTCGCTCAAAAGTGTTCAATATATTTGCAGATGCTTGGGCTAGGGTTCATGTTTCACATCCATAGCATAACAAAGGTCTGATCACGGATTTGTATACTAGGAGCTTTGTTTTCCTGTGTATGTAGCCGGTTTTCCAGATTACCAATACTCAATAAAATATTTTGTTTGCGAGCTGTATACTTCGGCGTATTTTGTCTCTTTCGTTGCCCGTTTTCATTATTTTGGCGCCTAAATAATCAAATTCGCTAATATTTTTGATACCATATTCGCCAAGGGGGATGTTTTGTGTACTTGAGGTATTTTTCCTCGACTGCGTCATGAGCTTTTTTATATTTTTATTCATTTGTAGCCCTACCAAGCTTGCTTCGCTGTCGAGTTTTAGGAAGAGTTCTTTGGCAAAAGTTAACTACCGTGACAAAATGTAAATGTCGTCCGCATAGGCTACCACTTGGCACGTAGTGTACCTTGCGTATCGATTGGTAGCTTCCTTATGACGTACTCCAGAGCCAAATTGAATAGCAATGGGGCCAGCCCATATCCCTGCTTTAGTCCGATATTTGTGTCAAAGGCATTGGTGAGTTGGTTATCGATGGGGACTTGGGAGGTCGTCGACGTCATTGTCATTTCGGTAAGGCGGACTAATTTGGCTGGAATGCCAATGCAAAGTATTATTTGGTACAGTACGTTCCGAACAATACTGTCGTATGCTTGCTTAATGTCAACGAAAATTTGATGAACATCTATGTTGAACTCCTAGCACTGTTCAAGTACCTGCTTGACTGTAAAAGTTTGCTCACTACATGGAAAAAGGAGTATCCCTAAGAATGTACGCATTTTATAAGAGACGCAGAATCCCAAATATTCTAACACAACCCATTATTGAGAAAATGGAACTCAGCAGAATGCTGAGAAGAGGTTCTGAAACACCAGAACGTTATCTAATGTTTTGTGAAGAGATACTCTGGAGAAGCGTACTACCTCACTGAGCAGCCCCTTGTATACCTGGACTCTGTGAAGAGCATCTACTTTTCACGAAAGTGGGTCTGTTCAAGGATATCTATTGTGGATACTTCAAATAGAATGGGACACAACAATCTGTAAAAGTTGAAGTATTGTAGATGATACTAGATTTATGCAATCTACAAATATTAATTCAAATATTTCTTCTAAACAATGCACTTTACAAATCGTCTTAGATTCCAAGCATATCTGTGGTTTGTTCGAATGGCTACAAATTAAAAGAATATGCAGGAAAAGTTGCTAATATACGAATTTATTGTGGCGATAAATCTTTTTCCAGGATGTTGCAAACCTTTTACGAACGTAATCCAAAAACATAAAAATTTGACTTGATAGTTTCAACAGATTATGACACACTCAGTATTGGATCCCATATTTACCCAAATAATTCAATACAATAACATGTCCCAAGTGTTTGGCACATGTGATATGTAATAACGATCCGATATGAAAGTTTTCACGTCGCACATTTTATCCCCGCCATTACAGCAAGGTGCGGAATTTTTCAATTTTCCAATTTTCACGTAGCCGTAAAATTTTACCAAATTTTATTATTATTTTTAACGTAACTTTACGACCGTGGTAAAACTTTGTCCATAGCAATATTGCGTCCATATGTAAGTGCGAGCGTTTGAATGTATGTACGTACATGCTGCGCTGATGATGGTTCGTGCCACAAGTCATGAGACAGGTGAGCAGCACTTAAGAGTCACCCCAAACACATTTTCCGACCACGACCAACATTTTTATATCCCGTACCATCGTCAACGCTATCCTTAAAAGCCTGGCAATTTTGTTGTCCGCAAAACGGTCTGCATATGCATTTTTCGAGCTGCAAGGATACAAGGAATGAGATGAAAGTTGGCCGACGGTTTTTTTCGAGGAGATCATAATAGTCTTAAGTGGTTCATAAATACTAAATGCGATAGAACTTAGTCCTTCCTTTGGAACTTAAAGTTTATTTCACTGTGACCAGGGTGACCTTTTTGGAATTCCACTCTACAGTGAAGTAGAGAAGCACGTTATGAAGGAACAGGTTGAAGACTTTTATTGTTATTGCAAGGAACATGTCTTATGGCTCAAGTAACAGGACTTCGTACATTAGGATGTAGAAGATGGAATTGAAATTCATTGTAGTCTATGGGAATTTCTTTGTGGAAAGTGTGAATGGATTTCCCAGGAAAATTCTCGAAATATTCTCGCAAACGAGCTGACAAAGTAGTTTTAAACATCTTAAAGTATCCTTAAAGCAGTCGTAGTGGAAATTTCTAGTAGAAAATCAAACGCAAGTCAACCTTTTCTACAAACATATTCTATTTTCAATTTCACCAATACCTCACTTTACGAGCACACCTTCCCCGCACACGACATGTGTGGATATTCAAATTGAAAGCTAAAAGTTTATACGTGAAAGCATTTTCATTCAAGCGGTCACCACTCGGGATCCGTTATTGTATCGTAGTTTCATATTTATTGGATTCATTGAAAGGTATTACCTAAGAAGGGTTATTTGACCCCTTCTCGCAAACAATCCTGCACAAATCGTATTACTAAGGTCTTTGGGGCGGTCGATCGGTCACTGGTCCAGCCAAGTTTGGTTCCTTTTCATAAAGCTTTGCAAAATATTTTCTCGAGAATATTTCGGTCGTAAAGCGGATTACCGGAAAGGAATTTCGTTTTAAACTCAAGACGGCGAAGGTGTGGAAGGAAGACCGGGTGCCGTGGCGGTTTGTTATTGTTATTATCTGCGCCAGTATCTGTACATCGTTTAAAGAGATACAAATTTTCATAATAGAATTCGCTGTGCTGTTTTTATTTGCTTTCAACATTCATTCAGTAGCTGGAACGTTGTCAGGACATAAAAAAGAACTTGGCTACATAATAGATTCAATGGAAAAGCTTATTGAAAGATACAGATTAGCCGAGGGGGCTTGAATTGGATAGGTACAAGGGAAATAAATGGAAAAAACATGTTGAAAAGAATGAAAACTGACTAATAAATATAATAAAGATGTAATGAGTAAGGATATACAATATTGAATAGTAGTCAACTAATCTATTTATTTGTAAGGTTGTTTAGATAGAGAAAAATATATTTTAGTTCTAACTAGTTGATTAGTACTTTATATAGTTTTCACTTTAAACTAAGTATATATAAGGTTTTTCCTGAAGGATTTTGCTTCCGACAAAAATGTTTAAAAGTCATCACATTTATGGTATAGGCATCTTTAAGACCGCGAAAAATTGACAACTGAATTTCTGACATTTTGGAGTACGTCATCAAAGTAAAAACAAGTTGGGTAAATAGACGTACGCTCATGTCAGAGGGTTTTGTACTTAAACTCTCAGAAATGTAGTCACCAGCAGAGGATAAAGTCAAGAAATATGTCAAAGAGATGTATACGTTTATAAGCAAATCCATTTTTAGGGTTTTGTAAAATAATTTTACAAAACCCTTCTAAAATCGCGTCCTGTCTGTCCGTCCGTCCGTCACAGCAGTTTTTCTCGGAAATTACTTAAGCTAGAAACATTAAATTTTGTATGTAGGTGTAAAGTGGTTTTCTCTTCAAAGTTCAAATATAAAAAAAAATTATAAGGTATTTAAGGGGGGTCTCCCCATATAGGGGAGTGATCCCCTGAAAAAAAAATTTCATTGAAGGTGGCCGATGAAAGGTCTTGATGAGAACTTTTCAAAACAGGTCTTCATTTGGCAAAGTTTGCTTCGAGGGGTGCACAGGGAGGGGAAATACACGGAAAATTTGTGTCCCCCCTCTTCGCGATTGGACACCTGTGATCCGAAAAATCCGAAAAAAATCAAGAATGTAGGTCTTGATGAGTACAACAACAACAAATACGTTAGAAGTCGCAATTCACTCAACTTTGTTAGTAATAGTTTGCTAGGATTTGCATGAAAATTTCAGGAATGAAAGGTGTCATGAATATCTTTTAGAATCGGTTCAGCTAGTGGTATCAGTAATCGTAAAACAAAATAGTGGCTGTTTTAAATGCGAAGATTGAATAATTTTGAGTTCTTTTTTCCCAACTTCAACGTTTAAGATACATGCTTTGAACACTTGATTCAATTTAATGAATGACTGAAGATGAGTACCTACAATTAATACTCATAAGCGAAACAAGTCAAAGAGGCGGGAGAGAGCTCCTAGCAAAAAGGCTTTGTAACCATTCTAGGATTCGAAAAAATTGGCCATGAATCGATGATAACAGTACAGGAGAGTAGCCCCTGAAAAAAAAATCCATCAAAGGTAGCCAATATGAGTATGAAATGAAATTTTTCATGGGAGCTTTTCAAAACAGTTCTTAAACTGACAGTTTTTGCTTCAGTGGGGGCACAGGGGGGAAATACATGAAAAATGTGTTTCCTCCGTCGCGGATGGACATCTGAAATAATTATCAAGGAAGATATTTATGAGTATAACAATAACAAAAACCTCAGAAGTCGAAATTCGTTCAACTTTGTTAATAATAGTATGATCTTCGAATTTCATATCTTCTCCAATAAAATCGTCTTTGACATGTTTCTTGATTTTATTCGATCTGGTGACTGCATTTTGTAAATTGAATACAAAACCCTTCTGACATGAGCGTAGGTCTGTTTACTCAACTTGTTCTTTCTACTTTCAACGGTCGCAATTTTATGGCAAAAAAACAAAAAAACACTCAAATCATGAACTTCCAAAAATATTAATGTTTTGACCTTATTTGAAAATTTCAAGAAGATCAAATCAAAACTGCAGTGAGTGACTCGATGGAAAGTCCATGAAATACTAAAATCGTGTGTTATTGTAATTGGAGAAATTTCAAATGACTATAACTTCCGTATACATCATTCGCTTTTTATCTAACTTACAAAGTTTAAGGGCCTTTTGTAGAACTACTCAAGTATCGAATTTCGTAGAGTTGAAGGGTAGCTACACGATTTTATTGGGGATAATGTGAAATTCGAATATTATACTATTATTAATAATGTCGTGCGAATTTCGACTTCTAAGGTACTTGCTGTTATTGTACTCATAAACATCTACCTACGTATTTTTTTTTCAGATTTTTCGGATCACAGGCGTCCAATCGCGAGGGGGGCTCACAAATTTTTCGTGTATTTCCCCTCTCTGTGCGCCCTGTTATATTTTCCCTATCGGGGGTCCTTCCGGCCTCTTCCGGGGAGCCCCGCGATACTATTAGTACCTACACTCACCTACGCACCTGTAAAGCCTGAATAACCTTCCTTGGAATTGATACGCAAGTGTTATTTTTTAGGTTTTACATTATTTACTCCTTTGTTTATTTTTGCTTATTCTAAGTTGATCGTCGGCGGGCGCTGCAATGTCGTCCGTGGTTGGAGTATAAGGACTTGCTGCAGTGCGATGACGGGTCGCGATCTCCCGACGAATCCCTCGGCGTAATTCCCGTGCTTGGCGGCGAAAGAAGGCCCGCTCCGTAGGTGTGACGGCTAAACGGGCTAACCGCCTCAGCTCGTAGAGCTCGTGCCGTTGACGCTCCCGCCGGCCTCCTCGTGGACGCCTCTGTTTGGCGGTGTTGTCACTGATGTCCACGGGCGCCTTCAACCTGCGCAAATACTCGTCCTTGCTAATGGGACGCGGGCCGGCTCGGGGTTCTTCTTTGAGCACCTGCTCCAAACTCCGAGTGGGAGCCTGCTGCGGTCGAATCGATTCCGCCACCTGTCTGGTGCCACTGGCCGACAAGGGATAGAGCGGCACGCAGACGCTGCTTAACCCTGCTCCTGTAGACTTCGTGCTGCTCGCTGCTGCGTTGGCTGCCCTGCCACGGTGTCGCTCCTGGGATGCCTGCAATTATGGGGAAGATTAACAATGATAGCCAGCAGCGGTTACGCTAATAGGCATTGAGGAACTCGGCTAGTAAAGCCAACACCTCACCATTTGTTTCTTCGTTTCGTAGGTTTTGGGACTGCTTTCCTTAAACGCGCGTTGTTGCGCATTCGGCTTCCAACTGACTTTTCCACCTCGCTCAAGAAGTTGAAGTACTATTCTTTTAACCTAAATTCTCTTAAAATGCGCTGAGTAGTCAAACACGTGCGCTCTCGTTCCACGAACGTTTTTCCTCTCCGCTTACCTCACTTCGAAGCACCCCGTTTGTTCATGATGTAAATATTGTTGCGGGTTGAACTTTCTCGTTCACTTAACTGCTCGCTTCTTTACTTGCGCATGTGTTTCCATGGCTAATTTTCATTGGCGAAGTGCGAGTACATAGGTTTTGTTTGCTCGCTACTATTGCAGTTATGAGGCGGGAATATATCCGAGCATGTTTTATGTATTCGCTCGCAACTAATTACTAATTGCAGTAATTTACCAATGCAACAGCCCCTCGAACCAAAAAAAATCAAATGAATGCCTGTTTTGAAAAGTTATTATAAGGACTTTTCATTTGATACCCATATCGGCTATCTATGATGAAATTTTTTTTTCGGGGGCCTCTCCCCTATATGGGGAGACCACCCTTAAATACCTTAGAAAATTTTTTTGTAGCTGAATTTCAAAGAGAGCATCACTTTCCACTTGCTTACAAATTTTGAGGTTTCTAGCTTAAGTAGTTTGCGAGAAAAAGTGCTGTGACACACGGACAGACGGACCCATAGGACGCAATTTTAGTAGGGTTTTGTAAAATTATTTTACAAAACCCTAAAAAAGTGCTTTATTCAATACTAACTGTTATAAATTTTAAAAAAATATTAGCGAAATCCAAACAATGACAATACAAAAACTTAATGTCCCAAATGGCTCTCATTATACGTTATCAGTTAAACAAATTTTATCAAAAAAACTGTACCAAATTCAAATTAATTATGATTATTTCATATTTTATGATTCGATTGGAAAAAGGAGAAAAAGCGTGAACTTTGATCCCACACCTAATATGATATAACTTAGTTCTATTCAAATTCAATCAAAAATTTATCTTATACTGAAAAATTCTATCGCAATGTTCCTAACTTAAACTTGAAACCTAATAAAATATACAAAACATATACCTAACTTATTCCTAATTTTAACATAAATGAACAACAATACTAAATGTAGCAATAATGAGCTGAAACTCAAAAATTTAGTAACGAAAAACATCAAAACTGTTAATAAACACGAATAATTTAGGTATTGTCATTCAGCCACTAACACCTGGATTGCTCCGTCTTAGCTCGCCCAGCTTCAACGAATTTACCAAATGAGTATCTCCATCGAAATTGTTGGTCTCTTGAACTCAAATTCGGAGGATATTTTATCGTCTTATAGATGGTCATATATGTGATATATGATTGGGACGCCATCAGAATCAAAAACAAATCGAATCATGTCCAAATACACGAATGCTTCTGGAGGAATCAAGCCAGTAGGAGCAAGTCGCAATATACTGGCTTGTAGGGTGGAATGGCTGTGAAATCTAAGGGTTTTCACTCACAGTTACAGATCTTGCGATATGATTCCGAAGAAGTTTCAATATAAGGATATTGAGTCTCGTCACTTCAGCAGTTTGATAAATTCTTCTATTCGATATATAATGCTTCCAATCCATCTCGGGCATTCTGTGCAAACCAGTACTTGCACGAAGACATTTCCTTTCGAAAACTTTTCATATTTCTATAGTACGAGCACTCTGGTTGTACCAGATTTGACATCCATATGTCACAACTGGTCTAACCAGGGTCTTGTAACAGATAATTTTGACCTTTTGATCAATATATTTGGAATGAAAGAGTCTTTGTAAGGCCATGACTACTTTTTGTGCCTTACTGAGCATGATTTCGATATGTTCAGAATAATACAGATACTGATCGAGATGAACAACGAGGTATCGAACACAGGATTTATGTGGGACCCGTTCTGAGCTACCCTCGCCAGCCATGATGTGGAAATCTTTCCAATTACGTTTCAGGTCTTGACTGACCCCCTGCAGCGTAGTCTGAAACAAAATTGTTTCGCACTTCTGCGCATTGATTTTCATTCGCCAATTGTCAGTGTACAGCTGCATATCATCAAACATTTTTCGGAGATTGCTCTGAACTATTGTAGCTTTTCGGTCTGCCGTATAGATGATCAGATCATCAGCAAACGCTACCAATGATCGCGTTGGCGAGATGTTAAAATCACAGATTTTTCCCCTGGCACCAAGTCTCACTACAAATTATTTAACGCATTCACGATTCGTAGAGAGATGTCACAGTAGAAGTGCAAACTTAAAAGAAGGATTTCCTTATGTTATTATAATCAAAATATAAATAATAAAAAAATTCACTTCATTGGAGAGGATAGTTATTTATTTATAATTATCAGACAATTTTTCTGCAATAAACTCATTTTGAATGCAAACTGTTTGAAGACACAAGAAATTCTTCGTAAATGCCAACAGCTTGAAGGTTAATTTTTTCTGAATGATTTTCTCAAAATACTTGACATGTCAAAAAATAAAAGCTACTTGATATGTACTCGATCAAAATTAACAAGTTCTCAGATTAAATATTTAAACGGACTGAGGTTAATTCTTAATAATTAATTTAAATTGAATGATGTTAATTTTTCAACTTTCAAGACAACAATGTCATCACCTATATTCTCGTTAATACATACAATTGAATGAATAATGATTAATACTAAATGATGTGCGGCAATCACCACACACTCCGTCACTAGTGAAAGCTGGCTGCGAAACTAAATTTTAAACATTGAGTCTGGTGTGGCTTATTGGCTTGAAAAAATTAACATTGCTATTGTGGTGGCTCCAGCACTGACACAAACAACACCACCAGCAATACAAACACATCGAAGGAAACAAATCCTAACACCAAGAGAAGATTGACATTGAAGTTAGTGTACCGCGAAACGCACGCGACAACACATCGACGACAACCAACACTGCATCATCCATACATTCGTTTATATGATGTTCATTTTGTTCGGACGTGAATAAACTTGTCTTTTATGAGAAAGGGAGTTTCATTTCACACGATAAAAAGTTGTTGGGTTCTGTCTCCGAACGAAAACCCACATTGGTGACCCCGTAAATAAACCAAGGGCAAATATACAAAGTGCAAATAAACGAAGTGCAAATAAAACAAAAAGAAGAAAATCTTTTGAACAAAAACCATTGAAAAGTGAAAGCGCTTCAAACAAAAGTGAAAATTTTACAAAGAAACGCAAAAATACTTCAAAAAAAAGGTGAAATCATAAATCAGAAAATATTACAATGCCTCTGGAAGAAACTAAAGTGGAGCTAGAGGCTATGGAACAACAAATCCACGATCAAATGCAGCAACTCAGAGACATGTCAACAAATTATAATTAAACGTCGCACAGGAATAAAGAAGCCGAAGTGGCAATAATAAACAACAATCATGTCAAAATAGCCGCATTTTGGAGAGGCAACCCAGCGCTTTGATTCGTGCAAGTAGAAGTAGAATCTGTCTGTGTGGCCTAGTGGCTTGAGCATGAACACATAAGCCAAAGGTCCCAGGTTCAAATCTCGTTGGGAGCAACGTGATTTAGTTTAGGAGATTTTTTGGACAGACTATGAGTGTTCACTCAGTGGCGATATGTACTGATTTAATCAGATCATATCATAGCTGAGCAGGCACACGGGAGCATGGTACTGACCAAATCAACTTCCGAAAAAATCAATACGGTCATGAAAATGAGATACTCTAACTATCTCTAAGCGAAGGCCCGAGAGGGGCTGTAGTGCTAGAAAGAAGAAGTAGAATTTCCCATTTTGAAAATGACTGCCGACAAAACAAAATTTCAATATGTGGTCCTCAACCTCGACACAAAGACTCTCCCTCTGATTTCGGATAGCATCTCATCACCACCCAAAATGAGTAAATACGGTGCAATAAAGGAAAGAATCATCGAACCTCGCGGCGAAACAAATGAATCAAAACTTAGACGCCTTCTCAGTTGTTTAGAAATAACAAATAGGTAGCCGTCCTTAATCCTACAAAAAATTAAAAATCTTGCAGGCGGACAATGCAATGACTCGATTTTTAAACTTTTTTTCTTAGAACAACTTCCGTAGTATATTAGCAATAAGTGAAGTCCAAGATCTGTGCAAACTTGCGGTGCAAGCCGACAAAATTCTAGAGGTGTCAAAAGTGGATGGATTTGAGATGGCAGGGATTTCGGAAAGTAAAACAAGCCCATTCATGGAACTACGAGATCACATCGCAAAATCCCACAAGGCCTTGAGAATTTAAAAAAAAAACAAATGAATTCACGGGAATTGGAGCGCTCAAGATCAAAATCGCAAAATAGAGAAAATTATGACCAGAGACTATACGAACCAAAAGAACAAAAATCGAGTTCAGATTTGTGCTACTGTCGTGAACATTTCGGAGAAGCCGCGCGAAAGTGCCGCGCACCATGCTCCTATAACAAAAGAGCGAATCCGGGAAACTAGTTCTGCTATTGTCTACATCAGCAACATCAAAGGCGGAAGACGATAGCAAAAACATGAAAAAAGAACACCGCTTACATTTGCAAGATAAAACAGATCAACAATACTTGGTAGACTCTGGTTCTTGTGTATCAGTCGTTTCACGCATCTGGTTCAAAAATAAGCTCAAATAATCCCCACTGAAACTCTACGCAGCTAATTCCCCAGTAATCCACTCGTATGGCTAGCGACTATTAAGTTTAGATTTAGGTTTGCGCCAAAACACGCCATTTCCATTCATCATTGCTGAAGTCAAGACGGGCATCATAGGAGCCGATCTCACCTACTATTACAGACTTCTAGTTGAATGACGCCTAACCAGCCCACAAACGCCCCTCTCGACGACAGGAAAAATCAAAATCACATCGGTGCACGGAATATCAACCATTATAACAACAGAAAACGAAAACATGGAATTTGCGAAACTGATGCAAGAATTCTCCGAATTAACGAAACCATCAGTAAAAAGGCAATAACATAAAACGGTCACGCTTTGCATCATATCATCACTGAAAGTCCCCCTGTTGTCGATAGAACACGCAAACTCGTGGGAGAAAAACGGCGAAGCGCAGAAACCGAAATTTTAGCCATGCTCGAAGCCGGCTATATAAGGCTTTCAAAAAGTCAATGTTCATCCCCGCTGCGCATGCAAGAAAAGAAAACTGGCAATTGGTGACCTTGTGGCGATTATTGAAAGCAAAATGCCCGAACCGCACCCGACCGATACACGTCGCCGCTGATACAAGATCTTTTTCCTGAGCTTTGCAACAAAAATGTGTTTTCCACGATTGATCTCGTGAAGGCCTACCACCAAATACTCATGGCCGAAGAATATATACCGAAAAAACCCATCACTACACCCTCTGGACCATTTAAATATTTGGTCATGCCATTCGGTCTTCGAAACGCCACCTAAACATTTCAACGCTGGATTGATTCAATTTTTCGTGAACTCGATTATATTATTTGCTACTTCGCCGACTTCATCGTAGTTTTTGACACTCACGAAGAGCACATGAAACATTTACGGACCATTTTTCAAAGGCTGAAAGACAACGGGATCACGATAAATTACAATAAGTGCGCTTTGTAAAAACGAAGTTAATTTTCTTGGATATTCAATAAATATTGCTGGTGACAAGGCACCACAAAAGAAGATAGAAACCCTCACCCATTATACAAAACCAAAAATAATCCATGATCTCCGCAGGTTTCTCGGAATGATAAACTATTACCGAAATCGCATACCAAGCGCCAGAAGCAATTGAAGCATTTGAAAAAAGCAAAAAAGCCTAGCCTGCATCACACTCATATCGTTTCAATCCCTAACGGCCACATAGTGTTTAACAACCGATGCATCTGGCACAGCAATTGGTGAATCACTTGAACAAAAAATAAACAACGTTTGGATGCCGATCGGATTCTCCTTCCGAAAATTAACCAAACCAGAGCGCGATTATAGCGTCTAGTATCCTGAAATTTAGGCCATCTTTGCAGGGATTAGAAAAAGAAACTGATCACAAGCCATTAATCCATGCGTTTTCACAAAAATCTGAAAAAGTATCTCCACGCCAACTACGACATTTAAACTATACCTCACAATTCTCGACCAACATAGTCTACGTAAAAGGCAGCGAGAATGTCGTAGCTGACGCATTATCGAGAATCAACATAATCGATATGCCGCCAAAATTTGACCCAAAAGAAATTAGTGAGCAACGGAAAAATGACAAGGAATTAACTGAGTTATTAAAAAACTTGACATCCCTCAAGTTACAGCAACTCTACGTCGAAAACTTGCCAGTCTACTGCGATATCTCCACAGATGTAATAAGACCGTACCTTCCTCAAAACTCAAGAAAAATTGCATTCGGAATCACACACGGCCTTTCACATCCAAGTGGTTGCTCTACCGCTCGCGCATCACGAAACAAGTTGGGTAGACAGACCTATGCTCATGTCAGAAGGGTTTTGTACTCAACTTACAAAATGCAGTAACCAGCAATCAAGAAACATGTCAAAGACGATTTTATTGCAGAAAATGTGAAATTTGAGGATCATACTATTATTAACAAAGTTGAAAGAGTTTTGACTTCTGAGGTATTTGTTGTAGTTATACCCATAAATATCTCCCTTGATAATTTCTTCAGATTTTTTAAATCACGGGTGTCCATTCGCGAGGGAGGAAACACATTTTTCATGTATTCCCCCCCCCCCCCTGTGCCCCCACTGAAGCAAAAACGGTCAGTTTAAGAACTGTTTTGAAAAGCTCTCATAGAGAACTTTCAGTTGATACTCATATCGGCTACCTTTCATGAAATTTTTTTCCAGGGGTCACTTCTCTGTACTGTAATCATCGATTCATGGCCTATTTTTTCGAATCCTAGAATGGTTACAAAGCCCTTTTGCTAGGAGCTCTCTCCTGCCTCTTCGACTTGTTTCAATTATATGTACTCATCTTCATGATACCTATCATTCCTGCAATTTTCATGCAAATCCTAGCAAAGCTGTAGTGTCTAAGTCGGTAAAAAGCGCATATGGCTCCATAGCCATATGTTTCCATAGTAATACAGGGCATATTGTTTCATAGTAATACAGGAAAATTCAAATCGCTATAACTTCATCAAATACTATTTGATCTTTATGACACTTTCAGAAAAGATCAATCCTATAAAAAGTCATCTGTTTGGGTACCGTTTAGATTTTATTCAAGAAAACATAAAATCGATAAATCATACTATTACTAACAAAGTTGAGTGAATTTCGACTTCTCATGTATTTGTTGTTGTTGTACTCATGAAGGCCTACATTCATGATTTTTTTCAGATTTTTCGGATGGAACGTGTCCAATCGCGAGGGGGGGGGGGGGGGGGTACGCGAAAAGTTCGTACATTTTTCTTCCCCTGCCCCCTCGGTACTTATAAGGCAATTGTAAGACTTGTTTTGAAAAGATCTTATTAAGACCTTTCCAATGACACCCTACTCGACTACCAATGGTGAAAATTTTTTTTTGAGGGGTCACCTCCCTATATGGGGAGACCCCCCTTAAACGCCTTTGAAAAATTTTTTCACCCTTGAACTTTGAAGAGGTCACCACTTTTGGCCTTTCCACAAAGTGTCATGGCTGTAGCCTCTATAGTTTCGGAGAAAAAGTGCTGTGACATACAGACGGACGGACGGACGGACGGACGGACAGACGGACAGACGGACACAGGTCGTGATTGCAATAGGGTTTTGTATTTTAGTACAAAAACTTAAAAAATACATCTGGCCCGGTATCAAAAAAGATGCCTTAAAATGGTCACGAGAATGCATTGAGTGCCAAAAATCAAAAGTTCATCGACACAACAAAACAACTCCGCAAAACATTAGAGTCACAGACTCTAGGTTCAATAACATTAACACCGATTTAATAATCCTGCCGCTTGTAGAGGGATATCGCTGCTGCCTAACAATCATTGACAGATTTTCTCAATGGCCCCGTGGCGGTACCTTTGAAAGAAACCACAGCACCAACAGTTGCAATGGCAGTCTTCAAGCATTGGATCGTCAATTACGGCACCCCTCTCGCCATCACGACAGACCAGGGATCGCAATTCGAGTCTCCCATATTTAAAGCCATAACAAACTTCTCGGGAAGTAAAAAAACCAGGACCTCACCATATCACCCTCAGCCCAATGGACTCGTTGAACGACTAAATCTTACTTTAAAAGCAGCAATTATGTGCAAAAATGATACTCGCTGGATCTACGCACTTCCTTCAGTAATACTCGGCCTTCGTACATGCTGCAAAGAAAAAGATTTAAAAGCATCACCTACTGAAATGCTGTACGGCACTACTTTACGCATGCCTGGAGAATTTTTGTTACTCAAGAAACCACAAACGCTGATCCCGTAAAGTTTGCGGGGAACCGTCGCAAAATAATGCCCAGCGTCAAGCCCATACCGACAGCTCATCACTCAAAAACAAAACCTTTTTGCCAAAAAGGGCTTAAAATATGCACACGTGTGTTCGTACGCTGTGACGGCGTGAAAAACCCGCTGCAGAGACCATACACAGGGCCGCATCAAGTGCTCGAGCGAATAACCGATAGTCAACGATTCAGAACAAAATATCACGACTGACTGCAGCACATCTTGAATCACACCAGGCAAACGAAGCGAACATAAACTTGAATCCATGAAATCCAGAGATTTCAGAAACTCCACAGATTCCAGAAACTCCACAGATTCCAGAAACTTGCGTGATACCAAAAACTCAAGAAAACCCAACAGCTAAAAAAATCCCACAATTCCAAGAAAGTCACTATGAAGGGGGTAGATGTGGCGGCTCCAGCATTGACACAAACAACACCGCCAGCAATACAAACACATCGAAGGAAACAAATCCTAATACCAAGAGAAGATTGGCATTGGAGTTAGTCTACCGCGAAACGCACGCGACACCGCATCGACAACCAACATTGCATCATCCATACATTTGTTTATATGCTGTTCATTTTATTCGGACGTGAATAAACTTGCCTTTTATGAGAAAGGGAATTTCATTTCACACGATAAAAAGTTGTTGTGTTCTGTCTCCGAACGAAAACTCACACTATCTTATGCGTAGTTAACTTGGGAAATGCTAGTTATGTTAGATTTACGATTACTGATGGAAGAGATTTTAGGAAGCTCGTTTTACAAAAAATACAATAGCATGGATTAATTCCTTCTATAGGAACAGTGACATGTTTATTTTAAATTTCGATACTTAATGTTTTATTATTATTATTGCGTTCAATTACTTTAAATGGAGTTGAACATGGTTAAGTTAAAGAACTCTGAAGAGGAGGTCTTCCAACAAAGACGCAAGGATATGTATTTAAATCCTTTAAAACAAAAATTTTGTGACTGAAATAATCAGAAATGTTTAAAAGTCTAACCCAAGTATATGAAACGTTGAAGAAAACTAACAAATTCTTCCTCCGAAAAGCTATTATACCAAAGTCTATTAAAGGAATCTCCTGGAATGCTGATATTCTCACCGTAAAGCAACATAGCTGGGGAAAAATCATAAATATCACATAAAGTTGTTCTTAGACGTAAAAGATCCATGGGTAGAGCGTCTGACCATGAACTATAGGGTTATCCATTTTACGCTTGAGAAACTGAAGCTAAAGAAAACACATAAAATATTCAGATGGAAACAAAATTTTTTATTCAGTATAAAGACTGAACCTTACAATTATACGTGAAATACAACATCAGTCAAATGTTCTCCACGGGACCTCTTACAGGCCTCAAACCTTTTGAGGTAATTTTCAATGACTTTTCGGCACATTTCCGGCAATATCTCGGCCATAACTTCACGAATATTGGTTTTCAATTGCTCAAGATTTTGAGGATTGTTCACGTAAACACGATCTTTTGCATAGCCCCATAAAAAGAAATCCAAAGGTGTTAGGTCGCAGGATCTTGCAGGCCAATTGACATCACTCAATCTCGAAATTACGCGTCCTGGAAATTTCTCTTGCAAAAGTGCTCGATTGGCCTGTGTTGTGTGGCTTGTGGCTCCGTTCTGTTGGAACCACATTTCCTCCACATCATAATCTTCAATTTTTCTCCAAAAATAATCGGTTAACATTCGTCCATGCGGTCAGAATTGACTGTAAAGGCTCTTCATTAATCGTTTTCAAAAAATACGGGCCAATAAAACCACCAGACCATAATGCACACCAAACAGTCACTTTTTCCGGATGCAAAGGCCTTCCTGCAATCACTTGAGGATTTTGAGATCCCCCTATGCGGCAATCCTATTTATTAACGTAACCACTGAGCAAAAAATGAGCCTCATCACTAAACAAAGTTTGGTTCGAAAAATCGTTATCAATGGCTTGTTGTTCAATCACCCAATTCGCATAAATTCTGCGTTGTGTATGGTCTTGAGGCGTAAGTTCTTGAGTGAGTTGGATTTTGTACGGGTGGAGATGCAAATCCAAATGCAAAATCAGCTACAATGAGCCGTAAGACAAGCCCAAACGTTGAGCACGTCGAGGAATCAACGAATTCGGGTTTTCCTCCACACTTTGAACAATGCCAGTGATATTTTCAGCAGGACGAATATTTCTATGATGCACAGGCGTTGCAATATCAAAAACCGATCCAGTATCTTCAAATTTTCTCACTGTTTTTGAAATTGTTTGCTATGTAGGTTGATTATGTCGACCGTAATCGGCTCGTAAAGCCCTAAATGTTGATACAGCAGAATCTCCATTTTCAATATAAAATTTAACAATTTTAACGCGTTCTTTGACTGTTAAACGATCCATATTTCTAAATGGCAAACCTTCAGCTAAAACAAACACGCTTTGGATGACATTTAATTTTAACAGATGTCAAATGGCAGAGTTATACTTTCCTACCACGAAATGGATAACCCTGTACGATGAGAGTGAAGACGGGTGTAAAAATGTAAATTAAAAGGCATTCTTGTCCAGACCGAAATCCCTGCGGCAAAATGATGCCAACGCTAAAACGTCCATAAAAAGGAGAGTGGGAAACTCTGCAAGACGCGCCAGATATTCAAGCGGTGGGGGTAAATATAAAGAATCGACGGTTACTGTTGCTATCGCTACCGAAGCCACCGAAACAAGGGTCTTAGATCCCAAAATAATAACGAACAAATAAACGTGATGAACTGATAACTTGCTTTCCTTTGAAAGTTGGTAAAACAGAGGCACACTGTATTTTTTGAAAGGATGCTTATCCAAGACTGGATCTTGGGCATGTCTTGGGACCAGAGAAATGTCGGGTTTTCTAGGAAGCCCTAGCCAAGGCAGAATCAGAGCTGCGATCGCCCGTACCCCTGCAGCTAAACCTACACCACACTTCAACCGCCTAAAGCCTGCTTGAGGAGTTTTCAAGGGGCATGAAAGCAGAATTTTTGCTGCTGAGTGAGCAACGCCACGGTAAACGTTCCACATCATGGTATCCTGATGAAACCAGTACTGCCGCCGTCAGGATTTGGAACATTTCAAGGCAGAGAGCTATGGAGGAGGGACGTTTCCACGTGGGTTCAGTGCTCAGGAGCCACCTTCTTTGTGTGTATCTAACACCGAATGATATCAACTTTTCAAGCCAAGCTAGATGCGTCAGAGGACATTTTTTCGAACGCAGATGACAACGGGCTCGTTGTGGAAGACTTCCATATGAAAGCAATCGAATGGGGCATGCTTCAAACAGACTCGCAGGGTAAACGAATCCTAGAGCACCAGGAATACGCCAATCTGCCAGATTGGTGGCCAAGTACCTATACCGGATGTTACAATCGCCTCAGAGTCCTAAGTACGGAGCAAAGAAAAGGAAATCCTGGATCGCTGTCTGCACACCGCTTGTTATGCATGCTTAACACTGCAGAGAAAGTGCTAGAGAAACTCATCAAAGGATGACTCACTGCCACTATTCGTGCTGCTGGGGACCTTTCTCCTGCGGAGTACGGCATGAGAGCAGGATGCTCCCCCATTGATGTGATTGCACAGGTGGAGAACGTTGTCCAAAAGGTAGAGGCATAAGCCCGCACCAAGCGATGGATTGCCCTATCGGTGACACTCAACATTAAGAGTTTTCGACTCCGCTAGATGTGCGGGTATTCTGGATACGCTGAAAAATCCTTCCTAAGTTCCAGAATCTGCTTCTGAAAAACTACCTGTAGGACCAAAACTTGCGTTGTGACACGACACAGGGCCAACAAAGGATGGAAGCCACATTGAGAGCTGCCTAGGAATCTATTCTTGGTCAAGCCCAGTGAAAAGTGCCTTACGACGGGCTGCTGAGACTGATTTTGAGGGTCTTGTTGCTGGGCGCAACACTAAATAAGCGCAGCTTTGACTAGGTATGCTGATGGGCCAAGTGAGAAACTGGATAATTGGTCGTGGATTCGGTCTAGCACTGGAGAAAACCAAAGTTATTATCTTGACAAAAAATGAAAATCTCTAGAGTAAGGCTGATCATTATTGGAGATAAATAAATCAAATTGAAGCCAGCGACAAAAGAACCTGCGGCTACTGATCGACTCGAAGATGAGTCTCTCTGTACGAATCAGGGAAATGGCTGAGAAGGTTGCTTTGATTTTAGTGGCTCTGAGTTAACTTATGGCCAACGTAGGTGGACCTAATCCCTCAAAAAACGCCTCTTGATGAGTGCTATAGGAACAATGCTACTGTACGGAGCAGGAAAACTGGGCGACACCCTCAGGAAGGAGGTATACACAAATGCTTGGCGCAGGTGCAGAAAAGAGGAGCACTGAGGATGACATTTTCATTTCCGACTGTCTCTAACTCAGTGGTGTACAGATTGTTGCCATGATAGCTTTCACTCTCATTGCTAGAGAGCGCCGCGCAATTTACTTGCACAGAAACGAAGACGTGATGGAAACGGTTGCCACGAGAAGAGACAGCGCTCACTCAACGATTGGAAGCAGTCTTGGGTGAATCATGCAAATGGACGGTAGAATGTGCATCTCATTCTAGATGTAAGATCATGGCTTAATCGAAAACAGACTGAGTTCTATCTGACCCAGGTTTTGAGCAGGTATGGGTGTTTTCAGTCTTATTTGCACAAGATTAGTAAGTCACGGTCGCCCGATTGTCTGTTTTGCCCAAAAGAGGAGGACGATGTCTGCCACACATTTTTGGCGTGCAAAATATGAGACAGGCTGCTTCAAGACGTCTACAGATAGACAGGAGAGCTCATCTCAAATAGTATAGTTATGGCGATAATCAAGGTTGAGCGAATTTCGACTTTAGACGAGTTCTTATGGTCGTACTCATTAAATGTGCCCAATTACGAGAAGGGGGTACGCGAAGTAATGCTGATAAGGTAATTTGAAGACTTATTTTGAAAGGATTTCATTGATTGCCTAATCAACTACCAATTGTGGAGCATTTATTTATGAAGGGGTCACCTCCCTATATGGGGAGACCCTCTTAAGAGTCTCTGAACAAATTTTACACAACGAAATTTTTAAGAAACCTTTAACCTTTCCACGAAGTTTCATGGCTGTAGCTTCTATCGTTTCTGAGAAAAACTGCAGTGACATGCAGACGGACTGACACAGGTCGTGATTTCAATAGAGTTTTCTATTCTAGTGCAAATCCCTAAAAATACTGACATCAACAATTTTTTTAAAAAAGTTAATCCATAGATCCCTAGTGTACAAGCTGTGGCCAACATGTTGCTGCGAAGTTGTAACTTGAAATCATATATATACCTCTTCAATACATTCGAAAGTATGATATTTGGCCGCATAACTTAGTGCTTTAGATTATTGCATAACTGATAAATGATACAAAATAATTATTTTTGACTTCAGAAGTATATTTGGATCATAATTATCTGTGTATATTCTAATATAGTCACAAGTCCAGTTTATGTATCTGCCATTTATTAATGTGAGAATGGACTTAAAAGTATTTCCACTTCCATATTTTTCACAATTATTTTATTATTATAAATAAATTTACTTGAAAATTAAATCTACAATTCACAATCACAATTTCACATAAAAGGTAAAACATGCTCATTCAATTAAGCACGTTTGGTTGTACGTTATTGCACCCTCGACGTCCACCTTGTGCCACCACCGCTCTCTAGAATCCACCATCAACTTACTTACTAGTAGGCTGGCCGTATCTATAATTATTAAAACAAATTCAATTATTTGCTCACTGTGTTTTTTAGCGTATCATTTTAATTAAACCGATAATTACATTTCGGCATCGTCCCCGATGATCAATGAAGCACTTGCTGGGTGCTTTGAAGAGTAAAAAATCACCACTTGATGCATTTTCACGCACTTCATACACTTGATTTTCTGGTGGTTCCCCGTAATAAACAACCGGATTTCCGAGTGAATTGTAAATTGAGAGAATTAAGAGTAGTAGTACCGAAAAAAGGGTCAATGGTTTCATTTTGTATTGCTTCAGCGACTATATCTTAATCACAACTCTAACTATGAATTAATGTGATGCAATTGCATTCTTGCTGCAACTATCAAATGTTAACAGCCTAAGCAGTGAACAGTTATCACTGCATGTGTACGTGATAGCTGCGTTATCAGTTAACCCTTTGTACTTGTACAGCTAATTAAATATACATTAATGTGCTTTCCGTTTGTCTTTTATAACTGTATTTACTCATTGAGACAATCTCATTACTGCAATTACGTTTATTGACAAGCAATGCATGCCGACTAGAAAACAAGAATTTTTCGAAAACTCTCCCCTTTGAAGAAATTTCCACAGGCAGGTCGGTTAGAAGACATTCTTTTTCTTCTTGGCTTCTTATTTAAGAATGTAACCCAATATAAAACTTGTTACATACGTTCAAGGTTAATAAAACTGATGAAGACCTTGATACCAGAAAATGTTGGCCTGAGTAACGAAATGTGTAAGCCCGCGGTTACCTTAATATCTCACCAGGTAAATAAATATTTGATGACTGCATGCCGTACTCTCAAGGTGCTTTCGGTTTGAGTGAAAGATCATGTAAATTCACAGAACCTTTAAGAGCGACCACAATAAATCATGAAACCCTCAATATAAAGTGAAATTTTTGGATTATCGATTCTTTAAGTTTTAAAGTGTGGTTGGTGCTCGAATTTAATTGTTTGCGATACATATGGAGTATAATAATGAGATTAATTTACATAGTGGTATTAGTTCAATCATTAGTTTGTGCAAATTACACAGACTTTCCTCAAAAGTTTTTGATAGAAAGTTTACTTTTAAAGGAAATTAAACTTGGTATCACTACAGTTGGAGTAGATTTTCGTTGTTATGTCAGGTAAATATCAATTTATAGTCCAAGAGGTAGTGAACCCTCCGAATAACGGTCTTCCTGTAAAGTTAGAAATTTGTACACTTATGATTAATACATAGCATGCTAAGGGCATTTGGCATACAAATTTTCTCGAGCATCGGAAAAATTTCTTCTTTCTTTTCTACTCCTTCTGCATTTCCTAATGCTTTGAACGCCTTCTGATACTCACTACATTTCTGCAATATTTTGAAAGGTTTTTTTACCTCTTCTTAAAAAGGACGGATCGCAACCGGTCAATGCATGAAATCCCGGTAAGCTTTGACGTATAGAAGGTCCCAATTTCGTATACAGTTCAGAAATATTTATCCTTTTTTTAAAATTATTAGTTCCATATTCCATATAGATTTTTAGATTATTGTTGTGAAGATGGTCCATGTTTCCGAGCATTAATATTAAAATGTCGGTGTCACATGTTTTTATTAACACGTCGGATACATCTTCATCTATTTGGCATGTATGGTATATTATTATTATTTTTTTTAAATACCTCCATTCCCTACCACTCTCTCCATCACTCTTTCTTCGTCGCACAACGCTCGTGCGATCTGCATTCACATTACGTCGCTTGGTCCTTTGTGCCACCCAGACAATGTTTAACACATCGGTATAAGGGGGCACACAATAAAATGTGAACTAGTCCTTTTCGTGAGCATTTAGTCCAAAAAATCATGATCAGCTCTCAGAGATAAAAAAAAAATTCAAAATAATACGACGCATTCAAAAAAATCCCCGTTGGCAGCACCAGCCGGAAAGGTAAATTTCTCGTATGTAGCGTAAGGTTTCGAAAAAGAATTTGGCTTGCCTACTACTGGACTTCTTACTGCAATTTTCGCGGCATTACATGGGTATTTATCAACAAAAAGAATCTGCCGCCGATTGTATTTGGAGACCCTTCATAGAGGCGCAAATATTTTGCTAATTAAATTGAGTTGCACACGTATGGATCACATATTGAAAATCGGCGGCTAATAAATTGTTATAAACATATTTGGAATGGGTTCGCCCTTCTCACATTTACTGTTCATACTTTTTCGCTTAAACAGCTCAAATAGTTAATTTCAAAAACTTCCATAAAAGTTTAATCAGCACTTGCATTGCCATTAATATATACATTTTCGATTCTTTTCTGAACCATCAGGGGCCGTCATTTTGAATTTTTATTGAAAACGGTTGCTAAAAATATTAAGCTGTAAATTTTCGAATTTTTTATTTGTCATCCGATTTGCATAATTAAATTAAATTAACTTGCCTTAATAACTTCTAACTTCAAGTTTTATCGAAATCTGTTGAGAAACTTGGCTGCTAGAGGGCAACAGAAATAAAAAAATGTTTATGTCACCCCCCTGTATGGGGAGACCCCCTTAAACACTTTAAAATATTTTCTTACGCTGCAAATTTCAAGAGGCACCATTTTTGATATTCGTAGAAAATTTCCTCATTCTAGCTTATGTGATTTGCGAGAAAAATTGTGACGCACGAACAAACGGACGGACGGACAGACAGACAAGTTGCGATTTGATAATTATTTAGGGTATTGTTAAAAATATTTTACAATATTTAAAAAATAGTCTAATTAGGGTTTTGTAAAATAATTTAACAAAACCCTACTAGTTTCGCGACCAGTCTGTCCGTCGGTCTGTCCGTCCGTCCGTCCGTGTGTCACAGCAGTTTTTCTCGGAAACTACTTAAGCTAGAAACATCAAATTTTGTGTGTAGGTGTCAAGTGATGATCTCTTCAAAATTCAACTACAAAAAAATTTTATAGGTATTTAAGGGGGTCTCCCCATATAGGAGAGTGACCCCCCGAAAAAAAATTTCCTTGAAGGTAGCCGATATGGGTATCAATTGAAAGGTCTTGATGAGAACTTTTCAAAACAGGTCTTAGTTTGGCTAAATTTGCTTCGAGGGGTGCACAGGGAGGGGAAATACACGAGAAATTTGTGTCCCCCCCCGTCGCGATTGGACACCTGTGATCCGAAAAATCTGAAAAAAATCAGGAATGTAGGCCTTGGTGAGTACAATAACAACAAATACGTTAGAAATCGCAATTCACTCAACTTTGTTAGTAATAGTATGATTTATCGATTTTATGTTTTCTTGAATAAAATCTTAACGGTACCCTTAAATTCAATGAAATTCAGTACGTCGATGTGTATTTATAAGATTGATCTATCCTGAAAGTTGTATATTTAGCGAAGTTATAGCGGATTGAATTTTCCTGTATTACTATGGAACAATATGCGCTGTATTACTATGGCAACATATGGCTATGGAACAACATGCGCTTTTTACCGACTCAGACACTACAGTTTTGCTAGGATTTGCATGAAAATTTCAGGAATGATAGGTGTCATGTATATCATTGAGAATCAGTTCAGCTAGTGGTATCAGTAATCGCAAAACAAAATAGTGGCTGTTTTAAATACGAAGATTGAATAATTTGAGTTATTTTTTCCCAACTTCAACGTTTAAGGTGCATGCTTTGAACACTGATTCAATTTAATGAATGACTGAAGATAGGTACCTACAATTAATGCTCATAAGTGAAACAAGTAAAGGAGGTGGGAGAGAGCTCCTAGCGAAAGAGTTTTGTAACCATTCTAGGATTCGAAAAAATTGGCCATTAATCGATGATAACAGTACAGGAGAGTGGCCCCTGAAAAAAACACTTCCTCAAACGCAGCCGATATGAGTATGAAATAAAAGTTCTCATAGGAGCTGCTCAAAACAGTTGCTAAACTGTCAGTTTTTGCTTCAGTGGGGCACAGGGGGGAAATACATGAAAAATGTGTTTCCTCCGTCGCGGATGGAAATAATTATCAAGGGAGATATTTGTGAGTATAACAATACCAAAAACGTCAGTAGTTGAAATTCGTTCAACTTTGTTAATAATAGTATGATCTTGGTTTTTCATATTTTCTCCAATAAAATCATCTTTGACATTTTTCTTGATTTGATTCGATCTGGTGACTGCATTTTGTAAATTGAATACAAAACCGTTCTGACATGAGCGTAGGTCTGTTTACCCAACTTGTTTATAAATACTTTCAAGATAAGTCATTTAAAACGTTTCCATGAAAAAAAATTCATTATATCAGTTGCTACTAAAATAACGCCTTGCGCTTGCCTCCTGGCCCTTGGAGGCCGCCATTTTGAATGCAAGCATCTGATTTTGGACTATTTTAAATCTTTGTGGGCCAGGACCTCATCAATCAATGTGCCAAATCTCGTTCAAATCACTCACTCTAGACAGGGCAAAATAGTTCAATTTTTAGTGAAAATGGCAGCTAAAAATATTGGGTTTTAAGTTTTCAACTTTTTTATTTTTCATTCAATTTTAATAATTTTCTGCATAATGCAAGAACCTAGTACAGAATCCGCTGGAAAATGTGACCACTAGAGGGCCACAAAAACCTGACAAAAAACGCAAACAAAAATATCAAAGTCCGTAGATCTAAGTAATGTCTATCTCGAAACCAAGTTTGTTATGTCTAATCAGAATTGCGATTTTTAAAAGCCTTTGAATTTCTGAGTTTCAACTGGCCGCCATTTTGTTTTTTGTGACCAGACCTCCAGTTTTTTCACATAATTCTTTAGATACTAATAGTTTCTATACAACTGCCGAATTTCATGAAAATCTGTTGAATCCTTTGAACACTATAAAAACAACAAAATTTTGCACGTTTTTCAACCTTTGAGCGGCCGGCATTTTGTTTCTGCCGTACCGACTTTGAATTTTTTATTGCGAGATTCATCACATACAACAGTGAACCTTTGTACCAAATTTTTCATCCAAATCGGAGCTATACTTTGGTCAGAACAAAAATCACGATTTTTCGTCTAAAATGGCCGCCATTTTGTTTTTGCCCAGTCGATATAGCTGGTTCACGAATTTAACCGAGATATCTATCCAATACACCTTTCCTGAAAATTTGGTGAAAATCGAAGCAATATTGCAACCTCTAGCGTGGTCACAAATTTCGTTTTATCCCATATATCTATATACATATATATATATATATATATATATATATATATATATATATATATATATATATATATATATATATATATATATATATATATATGTATATATATATATATATATATATATATATATATATACAGGGTGCGCCTGAGAAACTTACTTATTTGAAAGGTCAATAAAAACAATATCCCAATTTTTTTTCATGCAGTCCTGAAAATGACATCAGATAAATGGCGACCCCCACTGCGCATACACTGATGAAGTCGATTTTTGAAATTCGTATCCACTCTTTGCAGCATATTAATCGGTATGTTGGCAATGGCGTCGCGAATGTTGTTCTTGAGGTGTGCTATGGTCCGTGGTCGATCGACATAAACCAAGGATTTCAAATAACCCCATAGAAAGAAATCGCATGGAGTCAAATCTAGAGAGCATGCCGGCCATTGGAGATCGCCTCTGAGAGAGATAAGGCGGTCGGGGAAATGTTGTCGCAAAGAATTCATTGAGTCTCGTGCTGTGTGTGCTGTGGCTCCATCTTGCTGAAACCACACTTTCCTAACGTTCATTTCTTCGAGTCGTGAAAGAAAAAATTCCTCGATCATGTTCCTGTAACGAGCTCCATTTAAGGTAACTGCGCGTTCGTTTTCTTCAAAAATATAAGGCCCAATCATTCCCATTACCGACATTGCACACCAGACAGTAACTGGCTTGCCTGGAGAGAGAAGCAAACTTGGGAACTTCCCCCTCCAGATGCGCCCCCCTCGCCCCTTTACCCGCCTAACCCACCGCGTGGGCATTTTTTCAAATAAGTAAGTTTCTCTGGCGCACCTTGTATATATATATATATATATATATATATATATATATATATATATATATATATATATATATATATATATATATATATATATATTTAAATATATATATATATATATATATATATATATATATGTATATATATATATATATGTATATATATATATATATATATATATATATATATATATATATATATATATACATATATATATATATATATATATATATAATATATATATATATATATATATATATATATATATATATATATATATATATATATATATATGATACTCTCCGCAATAGGTAAATTTCTCTCGAGAAATTTACCTAAAACCTCTGAGTAACTGTCACTTCAGTATCTCGCCGATAGGGTCAAAAAAAACGCCCTAAGATACTGGGCTCATAAGAGCAGAATTACAGGTCCACGCTTCAATCAGTGCTCATTACATGCTCCCCTAGTCTTTTCTTGAATACCAAAAGTAAGTTTGCTTCCTTAACAATTTCTGGTAGATTGTTATATATACGCAGAGCATCATTCGTTGCATCGTTCTTTAGACGATCCGTTCTGGCAAAAGGTATTACAAATTGATCTGCATTCATCGCATTATATGGGTTGATCTGTGATACCTTAATTAATGGCGCTCGTTCCGATCTATTCGTTTTTTAATTTCTGTACATAAACTTAGCTTTCTCCATTATAATAATTTGACTTAAAGTTAATGATTTTGCCAATTGGTAAACCAAACTGGTTTGAGTAAGCATTGGCAGCTTCAGAATGTTTTTATACGCTTTGGTCAGCAGTCTGGATATACTGTTAAAATGTTGCTTTGCTGATTGACTCCAAATAAGTACTCCATAATGCAATTTCACCAGGACAAACCCATTTAGAACAAGTTTCTTGATGTGCATTGGAAAATTCTCATATCTTCTTAACAATCCTATTATTGGGGCTAATTGCCTCCTTAAGCTATTTATGTGTGGTAACCAGGTCATACGATGGTCTTTGATAAGACCAAGTTACTTCATTTCTAGCACTCTTTGCAATTTTTCGCCGTTCATATTTGGTTTGACATCGATGTCTCCTTTGTTCTTTTGCTTAAAAACAATATATTTTGTCTTTGAAGTGTTCAATACTAGTTTGTTTCCAATTAACCACTGATGGAATTTTCCTAGATCCTCGTTGATAGTGTTCTCAATGGCAGTTCTGTTTCGTCCTAAATAAAGTAGAACTGTGTCATCCGCATATAATGTGTGATATCCCGTCAGCTCTAATGTATTTAGATTATTTGTGCATAGCAGGAACAAAGTTGAGCCAAGTATTGAGCCTTGGAGAACTCCTGTTTTCGTAGGTGCATGCTCGCTCAGGACATTGTTGATTAAAGTTCTCTGCGATCTTCCCTCCAAGTAACTCTTAAACAACTGCTTAGGACTACCCTGAACACCTTCGATTCAAGTTTACGAAGCGAGAGGTCATGATCAACCGTATCAAATGCTTTTTTCAAATCCACAAAAATTACGATGACATAATCACCTCTGTCAAGTCCTAGATTGATGAAACGTGTGACAGAATGTAGGGCATCCAAAGTACTGTTGTTTTTTTGAAAGCCAAACTGATGTTGGCTTATGATAGAGTTTTCAACTGAGAATGATTTTAATCGATTGCTTAGTATTTTTTCAAATATCTTACTAAATCCCGTCAGCAGTGCAATCAGGCGATAGTTATTCGGGTCGAGATGATCACCACCCTTAAATATTGGAACTATTTTTGCAAGTTTTTTTTCTTCCAGAAAAGTCCCATTCCTAATATGCACGTTTATAAAATTTGCCATAATCTCGGCTATGTCCTCCTTTATTATAATAATCTCATTCATTGTGATGCTATGGATGCCTGGTGCCGTATTCTTTTTCAATTCATTGATTACATTTAAGACTTCCCTTCTATTTGTTTGATGAATGTGAAGGATGGAATTTAATGAGATATTTGTAGTATTTAAATTGTTTACTGAACTGGCAACGATTTCTTTAGTGATTCTTCCACCAATTGTTGAAAAGGAGTTATTTAATGAGATCGCCACGTCACGTAGACACGATGTATTAGAGGGCCCATCAGGATTCAGTTGAAAGTTTTGTGATATACCCTGGGTTGAAGAGTGATCCTTTACCTCATTTATTATTTTCCATATTTCACGGGAGTTGTCAGCCGCTGTTTCCATTCTTCTTGAGAAATATAAGAATTTAGCATCAAGTCAAGTCAAGTCAAGTCAAAAGCGCTTTATTTAATACCAATCGTTATAAATTTTTAAAAGATTATAAAGCAAATTCCAAACAATAAAACTATGAAAAACTTAATGGCCCGAATGGCTGTCTAAATTTATACGTTATCAGTTAAACACATTTAATGAAAAAAAAACACTAGCAAATTTAAATTAATTAAAATTATTACATATTATTTGATTCAATTGGAAAAAGGAGAAAAAACCAACCAGCATTATTCAAAAAAACAGTAAACTGATATCCTGTACCTAATATGTTACTCCCTAATTCTAAATAAGTTCAATCAAAAAAAAAAAAAAACGTTACCTTATATTGACACCTATACCTAATTTATAAAACAAATAAACAACAACACTAGATGTAGCAATAATAAGATGAAACTAAAAACTAAGGAAATACAAAAAAAAAAACACAGACATTGTCATTCAGCCACCAATACCTACATTGCTCCATCTCAGCTCGACCAGCTTCAACGAATATAGCAAATGAGTATCCTCATTGGAATTGTTGGTCTCGTGAACTCAGATTTGGAGGATATTTTATCTTCTTATCGGTGGCCCGTCTATATATGTGATATATGATTGAGACGCCGTCAGAATCAAAAACATATCGATTCATGTCCAAATACACGAATGCTTCTAGAGGAACGAAGCCAGTAGTGAGGCAAGTCACAATATACCCGTCTGTAGGGTGGAACGGCTGTGAAATCCAAGGGTTTTTACTCACAGTTACAGATCTTGCGATATGATTCCGAAGAAGTTTCAATATGAAGATATCGACTCTCGTCACTTGAGCAGTTTGATAAATTCTTCTATTCGATATATAGTGCTTTCAATCCGTCCCAGGCTTTCTATACAAACCAGTACATGCACGAAGACATTTCTTTTCGAAAACTCTTAATCTTTCCATTGTACTAGCACTCTGGTTGTATCAGATCTGGCATCCGTATGTCAAAACTGGTCTAACCAGGGTTTTGTAACAAATAACTTTGACTTTTTGATCAATGTATCTGGAATGAAAGAGTCGCTGAAGAGCCATGACAACTTTAAGTGCTTTACTGAGCATGATTTTGACATGTTCAGTATAGTACAGATACTGATCGAGATGAATAACGAGGCATCGAACACAGGATTTATATGGAACCCGTTCTGAACTACCCTCACCAGCCATACTGTGAAAATCCTTCCAATTAAGTTTCAGGTCTGGCCTCCTGCAGCGTTGTCCAACACAAAATTGTTTCGTACTTCTGCGCATTGATTTTCATTCGCCAATTATCTGTGTAGAGCTGCATATCATTAAACATTTTTTGAAGATTTCTCTAAACTATTGTAGCTTTTTGGTCTGCCGTACAGATGATCAGATCATCAGCAAACGCTACCAATGGTTGCGTTGGCGAGACGTTAAAACCAAAGCAGTTCAATAGCTTCCGAATGAATATTGAGAAAAGCAGGGGCGCAGTAAATGTTCCCTGCTGTTGACCTTTCAAGACCTTGAATTCGCGCATTGTTGTCAGATTTCCCTTAGTCACAACAAATGATTTCTCAAACAACATATTGCACATCATGGCGACAAAGTGTCTGGGGAACCTGTCCTGAAGAAGTTTGAAAACTAGTCCATCTAACCACACCGTATCGAAGGCTTTCTCCATATCAATGAGACATGCTCCAACACATTCTTTGTTGTTTAGTTTCCAACAGATATCTGAGGTTACTTTCGTTATTGCATGTATGGTCGAATGCCTGGCACGAAAACCAAATTGGCGATTCGGCATCAACTTATATTCCTCAATGTGGGCGTTAAATGCTCTGTTGAGTATCACTTCAAACACCTTGCTGATGTTCGGTAGCAAGCTGATTGGGCGATAGCTTTTGCGGCATGAAGATTCTTTTCCTTTCTTTAAGATCGGAAATACCTTAGCCTTCTTCCATTTATTTGGGAAATATGAATTGTTCAACATGTTGTTGAACAATATGCAATAATTCCTAATAGCAACCTCACGCAAATGTCGGGGAACTACATTTGGAATACCGTCAGTACCACTTGATTTTTTGTTGTTTATTCTGCGAAATATGAAACACAAGTCTTCATAGCTGACAAAATAATCAGTAAGATTCAAGCTCGGTATGAGGTCAGATGTTAATGTTTCATTGAAATGAAGAATTGATTGGTCGTTCAGGCTTGATTTGAAGTGGGAACTTTTGCTTCAACGACCTATGAAAGTATTTAATTCCTTCTCTCAGGGTTTGGTAAATGAACAAGTTCAAAATGGGTCCCCTGTAGGGCAAGTTTGTGCAATCTCTCATAAATAATCCTGTTTCCATTTGTTTCCGAATTTGTACTATCAATTTCGATACCAGTCCTACAAAGAAAATTTATCTCATCACTAGTGACTTCAAAATTCGATACCTCCACCCGAGAATTCTTACGGAATATGCTATTCACTTTCATGGAAACGCCATCTGGGTTCTGTGGGCTAATACCCCTCAATTTTTTCGCCCATTGGTTGCTGACCGTACTACTGAAGTATGAACGGATTAAGTTCCAGACATTCTTCAGGTATAATTTCAACAAAGCCGACGAGGGATGGTTGTAGTCCAAAAATCGTCGATAAATATTGTTGACGCATGTGAGAAGAAGGCTTTCCAATCTTTTCAACCTTACAACGGTTGGTTTTTCATATCCTTCCATATTGTTTCGATATTTGATCTTGGGAACTACTTTCTCAATCGTTTCCAACGTCCGCTTCTCTAACTTCGACAAATAGAGATCTACTATATTTCATTCTTAGTTAGATTCCTGTCATAAAGAACCATTGAGCAAGCATTGCCATCATCAGAAGGAGGACATTGCTTCCGGTACTCCCTATAAAACTTCTTTTGAAACTTTCCCCAGTCTGTTTTTTTGAAATTCAACCGATGATGTTCATATTGAACTGGAATGAGGAAGAAATCATCCCTTTGATGATTGATTTCCATTACGATTGCGTTATGGTCGCTATTGGTGAGAAGTACCTGCAGTTTCCGCTGAGGACTATTAAAGCTGAATTCAAGTCTTGCGTCAGCAATGCAGAGGTCTAAATATGAATTTGTCCTAGGGTATGTTGGGAACTCCGACCTATATAGATTGCACATGTGTTCAATTTGGTTCTTTGTTATCCACAATTTCAGGTATACATCTCTAGGGTTTTCGTTGGCATTCAGTCATGGTTTGTGCTTGGCTTTCAGGTCACCAGTAAGAATATTATAATTATGCAGCTTGTTGAATTCATGTATTTCAAACAAGGAATTGAGTTCCTCCGTAAACTTGAGAACGTTTTGACCAGTTGCATAGGCAGAGATAACGAAGTGGTTATCTTCACCTGCCAGTGAAATTTTGGTAATAAACACTTCACCAGATTGAACGCTTTTGAATTTGACTTTTTCAATATTTTGGAAACAACAGGGTCTTCTATTCAATATCCCGCTGCCACCTCCCCCATAACCCACTTCCCTATCCTTCCTCACGAATTCAAAATTCATGAACGTCATGGAGTGCCATGAATTGAGGTGGGATTCAGTGAGACAAGTGCTTGACAAGGAATTCCAGGAAACAGTCACGTCAATGTAGAGTAACAATGGAGTTGACGTTGATCGAGATGAGATGAATCCTGTCCATGGGAACGAGACTGGATGACAACTCACTTTGAGGCATTTAAAATCCCTAAACGCTGAAAAATAAACTTAATTTTAGAATCATGTTTATCGATTCTCTCCGATAAAAAATTAAACTACTGATAAATTTTAAGAAGCGGCTCATTATTGCCACATTATTTATTTTATTTACATTGTCTGCTGATACTCTACCAGCAAGTGCAAATGACAATCCGGGCTTGACGAGGTTGGTAAGTATCACACTGCGGTGTACTTGGCTTTGTTTTGGAGTAAATTTTACCTTTGCATCTTGACACCTAGGGCATCCTCAATATGATGCTGCGTGACCAAAAACACTGCAGTTCACACAAGATGCCTGAGCCAATTTGCACTCGCCGGGAGCATCGACATCTTTGCAATTTACACATCTATATTCCGTGGCGCGATTGGCAGCTGAATGACCGAATTGTTGGCACCTGTAGCGCTGGTTGACCTTGTTTTTCTTGAGATGTTCCCACCTCACCATTCGGAGTTTCAAGTACCTTTTTTTTTGTAGAGCACTTCAACTGCTTTTGCTGGAAATCAAGTTTTTACTCTCAACAATCGATATCCTTGTTGAAAAGTCTTTATATCCTATAAATTTTACTTCTGATCTAACTTCTTGAAGCACCTGAAGAAGATTGACTGCCTCCTCTCCGCAGTCTAGACTCTTCAATAAAAAGGCCTGGTTTTTTCTATGTATGTGTGTGTATGTAAAGTGCAGAGCATCTCTAGAATTAAACGCAGTTTTTGTAGCCTGAAAACCAACCAATAACTTAGTTCTAATTGTCAGTTTATCGGCATTCACCATCTTTATTTCAAAATCATTTAATTTATTTTCGGCCGCCAAAATCCGAACCATATCTTTGCCTGTTTGCCCATATACATTGATTGGTGAGACTTTTCCTTTCTTTTGATTAACTTTGACGGACGGACCAGCAGACAAAACTTTTGATTTTTTCTCCCTATTTTTAATTTTTAACTATTCGATAAATCCATTATCAGGTTTAATAATACAATGGTCAGAATTTCTCTTACCATAATTCTCTTCAACGCCCATGGAATTGTCTAGCTCAGCTAACGCCGCATAATAGTTCGTGCTGACGTTTACTCCACCTTTGCTGAGGGCATCCTCTTGATCAGGATCTTGTTGTGATTTCTTCGATATCTTGTCTTTGATTGCTTTTGAAGTTATTTCTTTTTTTTCTTGATTGTTTTTTTTCCTGTGTTGAACGTTCTTCTAGCGATTGCATCCGAAGTCTGAGTTCTTTGTTTTCTCTCTCAATCTTTTCAAGTTTTTCGTTAGCTTTGATTAATTGCTCGATCTCGGTGACTGAAAAAATGTTCGTTTTTTAGGGTTTTGTAAAATAATTTTACAAAACCCTTCTAAAATCGCGTCCTGTCTGTCCGTCTGTCCGTCTGTCTGTCTGTCTGTCCGTCCGTCCGTCCGTCCGTCCGTCCGTGTGTCACAGCAGTTTTTCTCGGAAACTACTTAAGCTAGAAGCGTCAAATTTTGTATGTAGGTGTAAAGTGGTGATCTCTTCAAAGTCCAACTACTAAAAAATTTTACAAGGTATTTAAGGGGGGTCTCCCCATGTAGGGGAGTGACCCACCGAAAAAAAAATTTCATTGAAGGTAGCCGATATGGGTACCAAATAAAAGGTCTTGATGAGAACTTTTCAAAACAGGTCTTAGTTTGGCAAAGTTTGCTTCGAGGGGCGCACAGGGAGGGGAAACACACGAAAAATTTGTGTCCCCCCCCCCCCCCCCTCGCGATTGGACACCTGTGATCCGAAAAATCTGAAAAAAATCAAGAATGTAGGCCTTGATGAGTACAATAACAACAAATACGTGAGAAGTCGCAATTCACTCAACTTTGTTAGTAATAGTATGATTTATCGATTTTATGTTTTCTTGAATAAAATCTTAACGGTACCCTTAAATTCAATGAAATTCAGTACACAGATGTCTATTTATAAGATTGATTAACCCTGCAAGTTTCATAAAGATTGCATCATATTTAGCGAAGTTATAGCGGTTTGAATTTTCCTGTATTACTATGGAACAATATGCGCTGCATGTATTACTATGGCAACATATGCTATGGAACAACATGCGCTTTTTACCGACTCAGACACTACAGTTTTGCTAGGATTTGTATGAAAGTTTCAGGAATGATAGGTGTCATGAATAACTTTGAGAATCAGTTCAGCTAGTGGTATCAGTAATCGTAAAACAAAATAGGGGCTGTTTTCAATGCGAAGATTGAATAATTTTGAGTTATTTTTCGCAACTTCAACGTTTAAGGTGCATGCTTTGAACACTTGATTCAATTTAATGAATGACTGAAGCTGAGTACCTACAATTAATACTCATAAGTGAAACAAGTCACGGAGGCGGGAGGGAGCTTCTAACATAAGGGCTTTGTAACAACTCTAGGATTCGAAAAAATTGGCTATTAATCGATGATAACAGTACAGGAGGTGGCCCCTGAAAAAAAATTCATCAAACGTGGCCGATATGAGTATGAAATGAAAGTTTTCATGGGAGCTTTTCAAAATAGTTCCTAAACTGTCAGTTTTTGCTTCAGTGGGGGCACAGGGGGAAATACATGAAAAATGTGTTTCCTCCGTCGCGGATGGACATCTGAAATAATTATCAAGGGAGATATTTATGAGTATAACAATAACAAAAACCCTCAGAAGTCGAAATTCGTTCAACTTTGTTAATAATAGTATGATCTTCGAATTTCGTACTTTCTCCAATAAAATCGTCATTGACATGCTTCTTGACTTTATTCAATCTGGTAACTGCATTTTGAAAATTGAATACAAAACCCTTCTGACATGAGCGTAGGTCTGTTTACCCAACTTGTTTTTAATTGCTTCGAATCTTTGCTTTAGCTTTTTTCCACCCGTCATCGTTGGTCATGGACAGAATCATTCTAATTGATGGGTCAAGCCATTGGGCTCCTCCATCTCATTGCTTTTGAAGCAAGATTAGAGGGAATGTGAATAAACCGGGATTCTGTAATGATTTTCTCGTCTAAATTCACGAAGTCGGCCAGCTAGATCGGATAGGATTTCGGTCGCGGGTCTTAAAATGGATTACGCTCAATTACGTATTTCAGCCACCATTAAACGCCCGTTTCAAACGCGTCGAAAACGGACGCATACGGAAAAGAAACCTACTTTACTTTATTCTGTGTTTCTTCATTATTCCAGTCAAGTACAAAAATCTAATTTCCATTACGCGTTCCCGAATTTTACCGACGCGGTACCGATAAATACACCACGTTAACTTGAATCCGACAAAAGCTACGCTAGTAAAAAAAAAAAACAAAGCCAACAAAGGTACCGCGTACCGCGCGCGACGCGAAACTGGCCTCAGCGGATTTTTCCAAACCCTACCTTCTCCCCAGCATACTTACCATGCACGCTCACTGCCTCTGAAAAAGAACACATCAAATAGAATAGGACGATGTGGAGATCCTCGAAGAAATCAACGATTGGAGAAGGTTGGATGCAACGGAAAGTTTGTGGATTTCAAGGGTACCGGAAGATTTAAGGCTTAATACGGATCTAGGGAACGCATACAGTAGTTTGATCGGATCAATATGTTAAAGGCTTGAATGACTCATCTAGTTTATGACACCGCGAAGGATAATTAGAGTGGGTTAAGGTTTTAATTACCGTTCCAAGTAGTAATTTTGATGGTTTTATTATTAGTTCATTAAAATACCTTGTGTAAATTAGTTTGTAATTAAGTAAATAAGTTTGTAATTTGGATTATGTTTCAGTAACGCGGCACTGAAGAAGAAAATAACTTGTTTCCGAAACACGTGTCTGCCCGGGTTTTAATAAATATTGGCGTTTTACGGAAAATATTAGGGTTCTTATTTATTCATTTGAATTTTGACTATTTTTCCTAATTCCTTAAGTGTATTGATATAAAAAAAATGCTGCTTTAAATAAAAAAAAAAAAAAATCTATATATATATAAAATTAAGAAGTAGTTTTTGCAAGGTTTATTCGTTTTACGTAACTGAGTCTTGCGATGGACGTGAATGTATGATTGCGGTTTTATTAATAGCTTCATTGAGTTCGTAATCGTGTTCGATTTTATCATTAATTTAATTTTTATATTCACTTGAAATAAAGGAAAAGATAAATGAATTTAACTTTTGGGTCATTTTCGAAGTTGGGGTATATACGAACATTGTTTGATTTGTCGTTATTCAGTCTGATCTTTCCTTATACAGAAGTGTTTGTAAATATAAATTTTCTTTTCAATTATTAAGAGTATGTATGTACATCTATCGTGAACTATATTTTATTGCTTGTTAATCGAAAAACTATTTCCTTTATTTTGGGCGTCGTATATGAATCGGGCAATCAAAATATTGCAACTCATACCAGTCTAAATTCTTTCAATTTGAAGTAAAAATTTTTTGCTTATTCCTAACAAAGTGTCCATGCCATGACTACAATGAATTGCATGGGTAAATATGAACATTTCAAACATAGCTAGTTTATAGTCTATTCTTTTACTATATTTATAACGTCCTTTCGGTTTACATTCAAGAAATTTCGTAAGTTTTAGTAAATAATGCAAATGTACGTGTTATGGCTAATCCCAGCGGATATTTCGTAATAAAAGTGTAAATACTTTAAACTCAAATAACCCAAAACAAAGCAAATATTTTTTCGTGTAACATTTTTTTTCGCTTTCATTAATACTGACTTAGAAAAATGATTTGTAGTGCTTTCTTACTTTACTCACAAACCTATCTATTAAAAGTGTTCTTCCCGTTTGAAAAACATTTAAGAAATTTTGACTAATTGGGGGTATGAAACCTTAATAAATAACTTAAAAATTCGATTTAAACGGCCTCCTAGCTGAGTTCACTTCCTTCATACAAACACTTACAACTTTCCAGCAGCCTTAGCACTGGTGACATATCATATGCGACTTATTTGCAATCTTAATCGTATCAATACGCTCATCGCGTCATCTAAAGTATTTGTTCCCATTCCAAATTCGTTGCAGCTCGACACAAACATCGACCAATTCAATCTTATATATTTTAAAAACCGAAGAAGATAGAGTAGAAAATATGTTTCATTACTTGCGATATTTCTCACCGCATTTATCCAAAAGTAGCTTTGAAGCAATTGTACTATCTTTTGTACAATGTTTATCCGGCCATAATTCGAAAACTCAACAGCATCTACAATCTACATGTATGTATTACTTACTACGGCATGAAGAAACTTTAAAGATGGCAGTAAAACTGGAATCTCCACCTTGGCCGTACTTGTTATTTGGCAATTGTATCTCGAACGACCTACGTTAATATTGATTCGAAAGGAAGAAAGTCAACTTCGCCATACATGGAGAAACGTGATAGTACAAAACCATTAGATGGTGCGACAGAGGAGCACAAACGAGAGATTGAGGAGCCCTGCATCAATACGATTAGACGGTTTTAGTATAAGTGTCTTTGGTGAAACGCGCATATTTAAACCAGTATCAGTGCCGGCGATGTGGTCCGCGCTACCATCCTTGCACAAAGTATCACATAAGGCGATGGGAGACCATATCTTAAGGTCCCAGTGTTGCATGTACGTTTTGTTTTCCTACTTATGTTACTCTTCAGGGTCTGGCTGTAAATATAAGCATTCCTTAACAACTACTTAGAACATATACCACTTGTAGAATTTACGTTAGCTATATTTTATATTGACTCACAAAGCAGGAAGCAGGCTTTTTAAGCAACTCAACCCCTTTTCAGTATGTAGAGACACTTCAAGAGGAACAGCACATTGATGTGGCGGCACTTTAGAAATAAAGCATATTTTGAACGTGTCGCAATGTTCTGTTGTCAAACTACACTTTTCTCTGTTCTAGTGCTCCTTCTGCGCCAAACACGACCTTTTAACTCTTTCACAATATGTAATCAAAATTTTTTTCCACGCACTTCGCTAATTAACCTAACTCACTACTCACACACACCTGCCATGTGGCTGTCACTCGACAAAACTGACGTGAGATGGGAAGCCGTCACGACGAACATGAGATGGAAAGCCACATGGCAGCAAGGTGTATAGGTAGTGGTCGCCAACGGCGTCGAATGATTCATTACAATTCCCCTTCAATTTATTTCTGTTTTTAGGGTATTGTAAAATTATTTTACAATACCCTATTAGTTTCGCGTCCTATCTGTCCGACTGTCCGTCCGTCCGTCCGTCCGTGTGTCACACCACTTTTTCTCGCAAATTACATAAGCTAGAAACATAAAATTTTGTAGGTAGGTGCAAAGTGACGCCCTCTTCAAAGTTTCAATACGAAAAAAAAATTATAAGGTTTTTAAGGGGGGGTCTCCCCATATAGGGGAGTTGCCCCTGAAAAAAAAGTTTTCATCGCATGTAGGCAATATGGGTATCAAATGAAAGGTCTTAATGAGCACTTCGAGGGGTGCAAGGGAAGGGGAAATATACGAAAATTTTGTGTCCCCCCCTCGCGATTGGACATCTTTGACCCGAAAAATCTGAAAAAAATCATGAATATAGGCCTTTATGAGCACAACAACAACAAATACGTGAGAAGGTGAAATTCACTCAACTTTGTTAGTAATAGTATGATTTATCGATTTTATGTTTTCTTGCATAGAATCTTAAAGGTGCCCTTAAATTTAATAAAATTCAGTACACTAATGACTATCAATAAGATTAATCTGTCCTGAAAGTTTCATAAAGATCGAATGGTATTTAATGAAGTTATAGCGATTTGAATTTTCCTGTATTACTATGGAACAATATGCGCTGTCTTACTATGGAAACAAATGGCTATGGAACACTGACTGACTCAGATACTACAGCTTTGTTAGGATTTGCATGAAAGTTTCAGGAATGATAGGTATCATGAATCCCTTTGAGAATTGGCTCAGCTAGTGGTATTAGTAATTGTAAAGCAAAATAGTGGCTGTTTTAAATGCGAAGATTGAATAATTTTGAGTTATTTTGCCCCAACTTCAACGTTTAAGGCGCATGCTTTTAACACTTGATTCAATTTAATGAATGACTGAAGATGAGTACCAACAATTAATACTCAAAGGTGAAACAAGTCAAGGAGGCAGGAGAGAGCTCCTAGCACAAGGGTTTTGTAACCGTTCTAGGATTCGAAAAAATAGGCCATGAATCGATGATTACAGTACAGAGGAGTGGCCGCTGAAGAAAAAATGTCATCAAAGGTAGCCAATATGAATATCAAATGAAAGTTCTTTATAAGAGCTTTGCAAAACAGTACTTGAATTGACAATTTTTCCTTCACAAGGGTAACAAATACCTTAGAAGTCGAAATTTGATCAACTTTGTTAATAATAGTACATTCTATAAATTTTGGTTTTTTGTCTATAAAATCAAGGTGTGACCCTTAGATTTCCCAAAATCTATAATTTAAATTTTCTGAAAGTGATTGTATATGGTTCGAAAATTTCACAATAATTGAACTATAAACAGCTAAGTTACAGCCGATTGAATATTTAACAATTACAACAACATTAACACGTGATACTAGGGAGATACGTGCTTGCAACGGACCGAGACACTACAAATACATAGGCATTTTGATAAAATTTTTAGAAATGATTTGTTATATCTATCATGACTAATCAAGCGACGAGGTCAAACCACTTGAATCAAAATGGTGGCGAGTTTAAAATCATAATAACCATAAAAACTTTTCGAACTCAATTTATGGAATCTATATATTAGTCAAGTTTTGGTATGCAGAATATATTGTTTGATTTACTAATTGTTTTACAATACCCTTCTGGCAGGAGGATTTTCCTGCTATTTCAACTTGTTTGATACTTCTTTTGGAAGTAAACTAAATCTCTAAATTTTAATGTTCGAATAATTTGACGGTGATGCTTTTCAATTAAAAAAAAAAATTAGTTTCAACTGACTTTTCTGAACAATAAATGAATTTTTTAAATTAATGACAGGAGCCATTAAAAACACGTCTATATGCAACGGGCGCTCGACGTAGAATCATGTGAAGGAAGTAAAACTGAGATATCTGCCACTGTTCTGGGACTCGATGTCGGCGAGAGTGGAATAGCGGTCGTCAAAATTTTCAATAAGTGTCGACAATTCATTACTGAATATGAATATGCTTTTGAAGATTTTCACTATTTAAGTAATTGACAGTAGTAGTCCTTATTACTCCTCGGATCATCATTATTTAAAGATTTAATGTTCCAAATGACTCGTCTTTTTTTAGTTACCACCGTAGCAAAAAAGTGTTTTATTAGTTTTGCTCATTTGTCACTTTGTATCGGCCCAATCATTGAAGCAAATTCCTTTTACGAAGTTTATCCGTAATGTCGGTGAGCCAACTATGACCTTTCTATATTGGTGAACTAGGGAAGTCGTTTTCTCCGGATAAAATTTGTGCATCAAAAAGTATAGCTTATGGCAACGATTATTCACGATTTGAATTTGATGAGTTGGATTAAAGTTCATTCGTAGGACATAATTTGGGGAAGAAGTATCTTCTGGTGGAATATAATCCAACAGAAGACTTTCTGTTGTCACGTCTTGATTCGAAACTGTGAAGTAGGGATGGAAATTGGTACGTGTATCATAACCTCTCCAGTAGAAAAGTGAAATAATCCTCATAATAATTCGATGAAAATAATCCCAAGACAGACAGAACCAAATGCCAACACATTTTCCGGAAAATATTTATTGATTGTTTTTGCGTTTTCAAAATCTCTGAAATTGGAAAGTCAAATGACCAATGTTGGTAAATTGTTCTGTGAAAACATTTATTATACAATTATTGTGTCCACTTACTTTTGAAAATTTCCTCTTCCAATTTTTTGAGCCTTATGAAAGTGTATTTAATCGATATTTAAAATAATTTTATTTTTCCTACAGTATATATTCTTCAATTTTATTCTATATTGATGCTATGGTTTTTAAACGATAAGAAAATGAAATACAACTACATTATTATCTATAAGTCTAAATTTTTCATAATTAACAAAATCAAAAAATTATTTAAACACCAAACGGTAACATTCAATTAAAATAAAGTGAAACCTCTCTTAACGGACACCTTTGCACAGCGGACAACCCTCCTAACGGGCAATATTTAGTGGAACCGACAACAAAGATAGCAAAACAATATATTTCAAACTCCTCTAGAACGGACAGCCTTTAACGGACACGGACATTCCATGTTTAGTTCCCATGACACAGATTCCACCCCTCTGAAACGGACAGTGATATGCGTCGAAATAAAATAAACACTGTTTGAGTTTCAAATCGGATTGAACTAGCTAAAAGGGGCAGAAACTAACTTCGTGAAAGGCCGTAAATACAAGAATTCAGTAGGTTTCTCGGTAAAAAATACGCAAAACATGAGCCTTTTTTTCCTTTCCACTTTATCTAGTGCTCAGTTTTAGTTCAAATGCGAATTTTTACATTAGACGAATCTGTCTTCTCGGTACAAAATTTGTAAACAATGACCCATTTTCACCTTTGTATTTCATCCAGTGCTCAGTCAGCTCCGACGCGAAATCGTCATGTATTCAAGACGGAAATCTTTGTCATTAAAAGAGAAAGCAAGCATTATTCATTTTCACCGCGAAAAAAGTCATCGGTTAGAGTAATCGCAGAACATTGTAAAATAGGAAAAACGCAAGTAGCAACAATTATAAAAAATCAAGATGCTATTTCAAAGTGTTTCCGAGATAACGAAGTTTGACAAAAAGCAAATCGGCTTTTCCAAACTAGTCCTGGTTCCATAATATATAAAGTAGTGTTCGAATGGTTTAAGCAAGTGCGGGCTTAAAAAAATTCCTGTTTCGGGTCCGATTGTACAGGCAAAAGTGCGAGAAATCGTCCTGGAAATGAAGATGTCAGACTTCAAGGTTTCAGATGGGTGGTTGAACCACTTTCGGAATCGCCATTTTAAAGCTATATGTGGGGAGTCTGCATCGGTCAATGAAGAAACAGTAGTGATCTGGAGAGACAAAATTTGCAGTATCATTCGTAGCTACGAAGCAAAAATGCATTTAACGCAGATGAAACTGGACTGTTCTATCGAGCGCTACCAGAGAAAACTTTGTGCTTTACAGGAGAAGATTGCTCCGGAGGAAAAATTGCCAAAGAGCGCCTCACAGTTCTTCTTTGTTCCAGCATGACTGAGCAAAAATTACAGCCTTTGTTTCATGGGCAAAGCGAGGAAGCCGAGATGCTTCAAAGGTATGAACTTGGATTCAATCGGAGTTATATGGAAGTACAATAGCAAAGCATGCATGACGACCGACATTATAACCGAATGGTTGGAAGAATTGGACAAAAAAATGGAAGCTCAAAAAAGACTTGATAACGCAACATCCTATACTCACATACAGCTTAAGAACGTTGAACTGGCTTTCTTTCCCCCAAACATAACCTCTACTTCACAACCCTTCGATCAAGGAGTAATTAAAAATTTTAAAGTGAAGTATCGGCATTTAAATTTGACCCACCTACTTGCAAATATAAAACAAGATCTATCTGCCGGGGAATTGGCCAAGTCTATCGACTTTTTGAAGGCAATAACTTGGATAAAAAAGCCTGGAATGCTGTGGAGACTACAACTATAGAAAACTGCTTTGTAAAAGCTGGTTTTCCGGATAATGAAATGAGTGGAAATTCAAGCACAGTAGATGAAGAGTTAGACCTTAATGCATTAATTAGAATGGCTAGCATGAGTATGGATGCAACTGAATTTTCACAAACAGAAAGTAGCAGCGAGAATCTGAAGGATGTTTTGGAAAGCTTCCAGCAACGAGACGAAAAAAAAGATGAATTTACTTACACTTCCGAATAAAGAGAACGTAAGTACCATCGCTTTTACAAAACATTCACATATAAATGAGTACAGCTACACACTCGGGAACTTTTCCCTTTCAGTGGATTCCTCCATTAAAGACTGGGTAGCAGGACTTGAACACTTGATACAAATAAAGGACTTTTATCAAAGAAAGGCAGATGTATTGTAGAAGGCTTCAACTGAGTCAATCATCTCCTTATTTATCACAAAGAACAGATTGTAAAATCAAAAGAGAAGAAACATACTGAAATAACCTCTTTTTTCAATTCATAACTATTTTTTATTGACGTTGTTGTGCATTTTTAATCTTCAATTTTCGAATACCTACACTGTGAAATTAAAAAAGAAGATTCTAATTTGAATTCAGTAAAAAGAAATGCAATTGTATTGAATTAGCAAATTTTGAGAGACTTGTTGGATCCTTGCACAAAATTAGACGGTCCTCATTACACCTACGCAGCGATCACAGATAAATATATATTGCTAAGTAACAATATAAACAGTTCATTTAAATGAACCAAAAAGCTTTTTGATAATTTTGTCTTAAATAGTTTTTGACAGATCTTTCTACCCAAAATAAAATGCAATTATTTATTTTATATGCTTTGCTAGTATGTAAAAAAGTTAATACATCACTGAGAAAAAACCATCCTAAGTTTTTTTAGTGTGCGACAATAGTATATAAATGAGTAATTTGAAGTAGAGTCTGTGGAAGTTGTTCGACGCGTTTTAAATCGGGCATTTGAACTGGTGACTGAATTTTTGTATTTCTTTTGTATTTCTAGTTAGCCAGCCTGCAGCTACCTCGAAGTAGACTAAGAGTGTCTGAACTTGTCAACCTGATGGATACAGTGCGTTGTCACGTTCTAAGACTTCACGTCTAGAACCGAGGATAGGTTGGCTTATATTTTCTTCGAGAAATCAATCGAACCAACGAACGAGATTAAAATATCATTTCATTTCTAAAGACACCTCTTCTCGACGACCGTGGAAAGTAAGTTTCTACAGAGCTCAAAAGAGGGTTATATCAAAACGGAGATGTAAAATGTGTCGATGAAATTATATAACGATGGGTTCCCTTAAAGTGTTCATCTTGTCTTTTTGTAAAGTCAAAAAGTCCCTCTTTATTCTGGTGACTCCACAAATTCAGATATACTCAGGAACAGGTACTGAGCAATGTGCAGTATCATTCAATGAAATGAAATCCATGTTGGAGGTATTTGAGACATGTTTTTTAACCAGTTTCTCATCATGAGTCGCTTTATCATCTTCAGTGTCACTTACCTGTTGGTCTGCAGTATAATCACATGCAGGAGAATTCTCATCCTCTTTTGTATGTTAGTCTCAATATGAATTGTTTTTACACTAAGTTTAATTATTTGCTACGCCATTTATCTTTTCTTTACCATCGGTAAGGTAAAAATTCCAGATACTTCTAATGTTGAGACCCTTATGCCTTCAGTTGATAAAAGAAGTAAGGCGGCTCCTAAAATTTAAAACTGCTTGCGGTTGTATCACCATTATTCAGGAATATGTTAAATCGATCTATAATCTTTTGTAAAGCACGGTAAAAAAAATGTACGTCGTGCGAAATGATTGAAGCTGAAACAGAATTTAATGGATAAACTAGTAATTTAGGAGCCTATGTAGTCGGCAGCTGGTTAATATTGGTGGAATATATATTATAAAGATAGCAGCAGAAGTTATTTAAATTTTCAATTATCAATAACTGGTCTGAGCAATTTCATATTTGTATCTCTGAGGACCTTTACTTAAAATGATTCTTACTTATTTACTGACCAATATTTACTTTGTTTAAAATAATATCTTAAAAAAATTCTTCGAATTCAAGGGCCTCCCAGACCAAAGACTTAGGGTGGACCATAAAATATAGAAAATATTAATATATTTGTATCTGAAACTCACGAAAAACTCTGCTTCAAGTATGAGTTACTAATAATACCTGTGATGCATAACGAATGTGAACCGCAAATCAAAGCTGAATATCTAAGAATATATTGAGTTGTTCCTTTGATTCATTTTCAAAATCAAGTGAGAAAAGAACTTTAGTCAGCTGGCAATTTATAACGACTGGATGAACAACGAGTCCTTAATAAAGTGAATGAAGTAAGATAGAAAGCCAAGGGCAAAAAGGAAAATGTAGTAGTCTGGCGACATTGAAGAAGGACGTATGAACTGCCAGGGTTAAAGCCATAGCAAATACTTGCGTCAAATTATGTCAAAAGCTGGCAAAGTCAAAAGATACCTTTTCGAAAATACGTTGTTTATGTAATGAAATTTCTTCGTAGCGCTCAGCCCCTCTCGGGCCTTCGCTTCTAGCAACAAGCACCTCCAACTCTCTGGGTCTATTGACCGAAATCCGAGCAGTGATGAACTGTCTTCGTCGACCAAGTCAGACCAGCGTTTCCTCCTCTTCGCTACTGGTCTCCGGCTTCAGTTCTCCCAACGGATACCTTTTGGGTATCCGCTGTTTATCCATACGATTCATGTAGCCAGCCTACTTCAACTTCCATAGCTTTACAATCGTGGAGACCTCCGGCTCGTCAAAAATGTCATACAGCTCATGGTTTTATCGAATTTGCCATTGGTCTCCGTTCAGCCTCGCTCCGATTATGTAATGAAATACACTTGCTAAAAACACGCCTTATTGTTCAACATTTGAAAATAAAAATTCATCGTATATTCCTTTTCAAATCAAGAAGAATGCATTACAAGAAAATCGTATGAATTGAAAACAAAATTTTATTAAAATTATTATATTAAATTTATTATTATAATATTATTATTATTTTTATTACATACACTGACAAACTGTCTTTATTTTATGGCCATCACTCATAACTATTGATCATATATGTATAGTATAATACTTTAAAAAGTGCAAAAAATACTTTCAATTAGTAGTTAACCTCGTGGTAATGGTCGTGCCTGAAAGCAAAAAAAATTAAATTATCACATACTAAAGTCTCACTAATCTCTATTTAATTATTTACATTGCGACACCGTCCGCGATGGTCAAAGCTTCGGCATTTATTAGGTAGATCAAATATACTTGCTACAGCAACCAATGTCTCATCTGGGTCTTCACTCATAGGCGCATCTAAGGTATATCCCTTTGAAATGGTAAGGAATTCAGCGACAAGCAAAAAGAAACTGAGAATCAAAATTACTTTCATCATTTTCACTAGAAGACTAGAAATAAATTTCTTAAGACATGAGTGCGTATATGGTCGAATATTATCACTAAGAATTAAGTGGATTCATTGAAAAAATATGACATGGAATTCTTAGCAGTGATAAGAAATGTATGGTACAGTGAACGAGTAAAAAATGGAAGACATAATGTTTTTTCGCTAAATTCGACTTAATGTTTATGTTTGAGCAATTAGTCATACTACAATCAAATAATCTGTTTAAATGATAGTAATCTAATACATTTCATAGTATGTTTGTATTATCAATCGATTTGTAGTAATCAATATGTTACTACAAGGTATTTTCTTTCCTTCTTCCCTGTTCAAAAAAAAAAACAGGAATCCACAGTGAAGACTGTGGAAATCCACTGATTAGTAGTGTGGAAATCCACAGATGAGTTCTGTGGAAAATTGATTGCTCTGACGAATCGGCACTAAGACCAGCGTTTAGCGATCATCTCCACTTTTGGGACCAGTGGTGCCGAGTAGTTTCAGTGACTTACGACTGATAGGTACTACTGTCCTTCAAGAGATGGTTAGTTGTGTTCATTCGTTGGGGAAGAGATAGTAGATTATTTTGAGAAAAATTGATAGGAAGAGAGCATATGACCCTCTTTAAATATTTTCAGTTTCCAATCTACCGATCATTTTTGTGATGAGTCCGTTGTGTCTCAAGATTTCATAATAATTGATTAAAAAATACTTTCAGAACCAGTTTCAAAATGCCCTGAAAAGGACGAAATAAATTTTATGGAAGCGATGCCCTATCCGTTTTTTTCCCGTTTCTTTTGTGATGATGCACATGTTGGAAGGTTTTTATGTTGAAATTAGGAAATTGATTTTGAACCGCTTCCATGAAATTTATTTCATCCTTTTTAGGGTATTTTGAAATGAGTTTTCTTTTTTTCTAAAAAATTTTTATTTTGCCCTTTTTAGCCGCAATTTTTTTCATATCACATCTTTTAAAAGTCGGTTTCTCGAGTAAGTTGTACCATGTATATTAAAATATAATTCTTTGACTGCAATGCAGAGCTCACTACTGCTAAAATGTGCAGCGTTCATAGGAATCGGACTCAGTTCTGATACATTTTAGTACAAAATCTCCCACTACCTTGATTTTAGGTTCCGTAAAATTCCAATATAAATTGTAGCTTTAGGACGATTTCGAACCTGCCCAGCCACCATTTTGATTTTCACACCTGACCCTGAAGGGTTTTTTATTGTCCAACTTTATTCGACTTTTGAGCGGCCGCCATTTTCTTTCAGATGGTTCGACTTTGTATTTTTTATTGTGAGCTTTAATATACACTTTTTTGAATTTTTGGACCAATTTTGATACGAACCGGAGCTATACTTTGGTCAGAACAGAAATCACGGGTTCTCATCTAAAACAGCCTCCTTTTTGCTTTTGCTTAACTAATTTGAATGATTAACAAAATTAGTTGAAATATTTAATTTCTGAAAAATTTTGCGCAAATCGAAGCAAAATTGCGACCTGCAGGCACTTATATATATATTTATATATATATATATATATATATATATATATATATATATATATATATATATATATATATATATATATATATATATATATATTATATATATATATATAACCATAGAATGAACTCAGCAATCAATCTCAGGAGGAAATTTATACAATGAGACATATTAATCTCGTACATTCGAGATTACCCGAGGGAAATCTAAGCCGACCTCTCATCGGTTCTAGACGTGAAGTCTTGGAACGTGACAACGGACTATACTCATCAGGTCCATAAGTCCGGGCACTCTTAGTCTACTCCGAGGTGGTTGCTGGCTAGCAAGCTAGTTCAGAGAAGAGTTTCGGTCGCAAGTCTTACGAGAGAAGACTATGTCCGAGTTACAAAACTTAGCCACCGGTTTAAATGCCCAATATAAAACGCATCGAACAACTTATAACGACTCTACTTCAAATTATGTAACTTCGTTCCCCGGCGAAAGAACCAAGAGAATCACTGAGAAAAAAATGCGCGCTCCCGAATATTACCGATGCGGTGCCCCAAATTACCTACTCAAATTCAAACCGAAAAAAAAACCAACTCAAAGGAAAAACGCAAGCTCAATCTATGGCACCTCGTACCGACCGCAACACGAAATCAACCATTTGGGGATTATCGGAGCCCTACCCTCTCGGCGACTTACTCAACTTTTGCCAACATTATCCTGCTGAGAGGGAACGGTTTAAGTTTAGTTCGTTCAACACCCGTCGACGTCAGTGGCATAGGGTGTAGAGATCTATCACACAACCTTATCCGCTGGTTGGGACACTTAAATATAGAGGTAACAGGTCTCGGTAGAATATCAATCCGCGGGATCGAGGTTATTACATGGCAGTGTCGACGTTGGCACACAACCGTAGGGAGACTGAAGGATAGCATTGTAGTGCCGGCCACTTCGCTTTGCCTAAAGTTCCGTCGATGAATCTCATTGCTTGCCTTGAAACCAGAAGTGTGAGATCGCAGGTTGTAGCGCTTCCTCCACGTGTCTGCTATCTTCAGTACTCAGAGCTTGTTGTGCGTCTCAAGAGCCCCTACTGCGTCTTCCAAAAAATTTAGCTGCCGCAATAAACGGCCCAATTAACCGTGACAAATCATGTACTGGTGAAATATGGCAAAGTAAGGCAAGATCTCTGTAGCAGATCCTATATAGGTACGAATAGCAGCTAGGAGTGTACGATTTAGCCACTCGTAAGCATTTGCTTGATAAGAGTAGACTGCGGTCCGCTGGTGAGCAATACCATACTTGTCCATCAGTTCCCGAAATCTAATCGGTGTGAACCTGACTCCGTTGGCGGAGACAACATATTCCGGTACTCCAAATATATAGAAGGCCCGTTTCTCCAAGAAGCTTATTACCGGGGCAATATGGATGCTACAAATCGGCTCAATGATTGAGAACTTTGACAGTTGGTCTACGATCATGATAGCTTGGATATATTCAGACATCCAACCAGGCTATGAGATCGATATACAAGCGCTGGAACACAAGCTCCGGTAATTCAAACTTACCCATCGGAGGCCGAAGAACAGAAATTGGCGCTTTGGTGCACTTACACATCTCACAGCCAGCTACATACGCATTTATTTGTTGTGCCATTTTTGGCCAAAAAAAATTGATTTTCAGCCGCCGTAGCGTACGATCGTATCCGCCGTGCGCACTCAGTATTGTGGTCATGAGCACGTCTAATAAGGTCGATGGCCAATTCTTCGGGCACCTATAGCTTCCACTTTTCCTCTTCTTGTATGGGGCCTCCGGATGCGTGTCCCATCCACTTTTATACAAATTCCTCCCTTACTTGCACTTCTGGCAGCTGTGGTAACCGGCTTTGAATAGCATGCTTCAGCTGGGTGTAGCGTGCCGACTTGAAGGCAGGATGGTCCAGGTCGATCAATAGGGGGCTGTCGTCCTCCTGGGCTAACTCGGCTCCTTCCGGGGTGAACATCCTCGATAAGGTATCCGGTACTGCGTATTGGCTTCCTTTTCGGTGTCGAATCGTACCTGTAAAATCAAACGCCTGCAATGTGAAGGCCCATTTCACCAAGCGGCCAAAAAGGTTAGTTTGGCTCATCAGCCATTTCAGGGGCGCATGATCCATAACAATTTCAAGGGGGGTGTCCTTCGACATATGCCCGAAAACGTTTCACCGCCAACACCACCGCCAAGCATTCTTACTCAGAGGCAGTGAAGTTCCGCTGGGTCAGGTTCTGCTTGTGGGAGAAAAAGGCTAAGGGCATTTTCTCGCTATCTTCCGTACCCTGGACTTAGACTGCTCCCACTCCATATTGACTTGCGCCACAATGAATTGAAAACGGTGTATTGAAGTCCAGGCTATGTAGTATGGGGGCTGTTGTCAGGCTCTTGTTTGGCTCTTCAAAGGCCTGCGAGCCGGGCTCTTCCCAGATGAACTTTCGTCCCTTACGCAGCATGTCAGTCAAGGGTCTGGTGATGGTTGCATAGTCATGTAGAGCATAATTGCTTGGTGGGCTAAGGCGGAGGAAAGGCATCAATCGCTTGTGTCTTGTCCGAGTCAGTTTTGATATTGCCATGGCCAATGATGTGGCCCAAATACTTAACTTTCGTCATTATGAACTGACTCTTCTGTATGTTGATGATTAACCCTGCCTTCCAGATATGCAAAGCCACTGCTTGAAGCAGGCAGATGTGTTCGTCAAAGGTCTCGGTTATAGGCAATAAGTTGTCCATGTATACGAAAACTTGGTGCCGTAAGCGTGGTGGTATGACTTTATCTATAAAGCGCATCATTGTTTGGGGAGCATCACACAGTCCAAATGCTTGGTCATAAAGTGGGCGTGAAGCCTGTCTTCTCTTTTTAGCTAGGATCTAATGGGATCTGCCAGAAAGTGTCTTTGAGGTGCAAGCTCGTAATAAAACGGGCTGTAGGTAATCGACTGAGGATACCTTCGATCAACGGTAGGAGATATGCGTCCTTAACAGTAACGGCATTCAAACGTCAGGCATTTAAGCATATTCGGACCTTATTCGGCCTAATAACTAAAGAAACTGGTGAGCCCCATGCACTCTGCGATTCTCCGATCAATTTTGGCATAAAACGACTTTTCTTTAGCCGGAGATATGGCAAAATGTCTCTGTTTGAGGTGTTTAGTATCCTCCAGATCCATCGCATGCGAAACAAAAGTTGTCCTGCCGAGTTCTTCCTTCCCATGCAAAGGAAAAGCCGATAGAGCCGAGTTTAGTTGATAAAAAAGATAGTTACTAGTGAGTGTGCTCCGTGATTTTTCGATCACACGTAGTGCCAATATCCGATCAACTTCGGCATATAACGACTTTTCCTTTACCGGAGATATGGCAAAATGTCTCTGTTTGAGGGATTCAGTATCCCTTACATCCATCGAGTGATAAATCAAAGTTGTCCTGCCGAGTCCTTTCTTCTCATGCAAAGGAAAAGCCGATATAGCCAAGTTTAGCCGTAGCTGCTGATTGGCATCCAGTGCATGTCGAAGCGACAGAGCCGAGTATCGTGCTAGAAATTCATGCCGGGGCCAAATTAAATCTTCGGACAAAGTCAACCCTTAAATAAAGCTGCTGTGTTAGTTGGGGTATAATATACAAATTAAGGGACTTGGTTGCACCTTTAAAGATGACATCCATCATGAACTCCCCGACTATGTAGTGACGAGTTCAATCCGCCGTGCATAACCAGGTAGTAAAATGCTGAATTTGATCCGCGTGGCTTTGCAGTTGACACTGGCTCCAGGGTGAATCAAGCCTACCAGCTGATTTTGTAGGATCGATATTGATGCGTATGGACGATCATCGTCCTTCAATAATTCTTCTAGTTGGATCACGCGCAACGTCTTTCTTGACTGCCTCACCTTTCTCCAGAAGCTCTGTACCTGACGAGTGGCTCACTTTTTCCTCGGAAGAGTGGTGAGGACCATCTCCTCATTGAAGATGTGTTGATGGGCAGCTAAATAGTCCCGCAGCCTAACATGAAAGGGCTTAACATGCCAGGGAGCACTCAATACATAACCGCCCCCTGAAGTTTCGGCTCGGTAGCGCGTGACGTTGGCTGTGGAACTTCGGGAGAATTGTGTTTCGTGGTGCGAATCAGCAAGGTTAGGGTCGTATCCAGAGCTTGGTTATCCATAGCAACGTGTTCAGTGTCTTTTCGGTCAGGGTTTTGAAGTGCCGACGGATGTTGACGGCACTCACTGGCAAGTTTTTACGCAACTTGCAATCTACACAATCCGGGACATAAGTGTCCACTTTTTCGCAGCGGTAACAGAAGACCGTCAGTTTGGCTGGACATGCAGAGAATATGTGTCCCGATCGTCGGTAGTTCCAACACACCGTAAGGCTTGTGACTACTTATACGACAAGTTGGTCAGTTTCCCGTTCGAACTCGCAATCCAGAGGGACTCCACTCTTCGGGATATGTGTTGGCTCAGTGTCTACGTGACCAGCTGTTACTAATTCTGCAGTATGATTGCTTCGTTGACTAGGTCCTGTCACGCGATGTTGTGGACGAAAGGTTTCTCGCCATCCATCTGGTCCTTCTTGCCTATGGGCGTAAAGGCAAAAAGCTTATACGATGCATATTGAAGAAGGCTATTTTGAAGCTCCCACCGCATGTTCTCCCTGATGGTTTCTGCCAGTTCGTCCTCAGCCATAGGTGTTTGTAGCCGAGTTGTTAGGCGTAGTATACTGATATAAAATTGGTTAAATGTTTCATGAGAGCCTTGTTTGTGCTTCCGTACTTTTTCGCGTTATTCCCATTCAGTGAGTCCATTATCAAAGTGGTTGTGATAAGCAGCACAGAAAAAAAAAATTCAATCAGGGCATGCTGAGGATTCCTTAGAGCTCCAGTACCATTCGGCAGCATCCCCGCTGAATAAGAGGTGCGCGTGTTGAAGAAAGGCCAAGAAGTCTCCTCCCAGGGTGCAGGCTACTAGTGGCTGTATCTTGAATAAGAACCTGTCCGCTGGTGTTGTAGGATTAAATCCAGTGAAACTGAGTGGCCAACTCTTCATATTGCGTGGTGTCGGGTCTCGAGCTTATGACGCAAAGATCGCTGGTTGGTTCGCTTCAATGTTCAGCCCATCATTTGGAACTGAGTTGCGCGTTGTTAGTATCAGTGGAGGTGTGGTATTGAGCCGCGTTCTATATTTTCGGGCTCTGGGTTCCATACCCGAGCTCATCCAGGGGAAATTCCAATCCCCAACCGGTCTGGAGGTGGGCATAGCAGCATTTGGATCTGGTTCCCAGGTCGGTGGAGCTCTTGCGCGACTTGGATACTGGCTACTCATGAGGTCTTAGAACTTTCTCTCTGTTGGTGCTATCCTGTCAGACAGGCCTTGTAATAAGGACAGAATCAAGTAATTGCCAGTTGTGTTTGAGGACACTGTTAGAATGTCTGCCTGTGCTCTTGAAACTGGGTTTTCCCCGCCTACAGCTTTCTGGTTGTTTGACATCGTTAGTCCAAGGGTCTTTCACAACTGCTCCACGCATAGAAGCTTGTATTCTGAAGGGGTTATCTAGGGCACTCTGCATAGAGGACAGAGATTGCTGCTGGACACAAATACGATGGAACAGGTGTCCACACTCCAATCCCGCACAAATAGTACCCTCCATGATGTCCTCGTGTTACGTATAAGCAACCACCCTCCCTGTGCTGGCGTGATGATTGCACCTCACCATACACTACCACAATACTTGATACATAGAGGGGAAAGAGGCTGTCCTTTAGAAATATCAAGAACCTTTTTTTCATTTAAAAATATCAAAAACCTTTTTTTTTTCATTTAAATACAAAGAACTTTATTCCCATTTGGTGACTGGTTTTGGTTTAATACATTCTATGTCTGGAAATCGTTTGGCCGGTAGCGCTCGGATTCTAGCTGCTACCGCTAGCCTGCTCTTTCGCCCCTCTTTGATTCGTTTCTTGAGTGCCCTGGCCCGGGCTGCGAAAAAACCCCGCTCCTCGTTGGACTTCACGCCTCCCGTGAGGCGTCGTAGGTTGCCCAGCTCTTGCCACAGCCTCACGTGTCTACCACTACTCTTCAGTTCCTCCAGTCTCTCCCTGTCTGCTACATCCAATGGAACTGCTAGGCGGGCCAGGTATATCTTGAGAGTGATCGGTTGTCGCGTTTCTTGAGTGAGATCCCGGGGAATGGGCTCCAGAGTTGTTCACTGCTTCCGAACTGGCTCCCTTTTCCTCGTGAACCTTGTCACCGGTCGGGGACGGATCAGCATGGAGTGCCTCTTCCAGGCTGGACTTGGTGCACCTCAGTTTCAGGGGTTGGATGATGCTGCCAGGCTCCTCGACTGGGCCATTGGATCCAGTCAGTGCAGCCTGTAAATAGGCAAAGGGGGTTATAGCTGGTCTTGGTGCGTCCTACATTTATCTCGGGCTTGCGACCCTCGTACCATGGTTTATTTCTACGGTGTACGTGGATAAAGGCTACAACTAGAGTTTCACTGGCTATGGCCTAAAGAAACTCTGAATTCAACTCGTACAGATGTCCACTTCAACTCCCGTGGATGGCTTTACAAGGAAATTTGTGTACTGGTGTTGAAGTATGCATAAAAAAAAGAATTGGTGGATAAATTGAACTCACTTTAGCGCAGTTGTGAAAGTTGACAAAAAGGTCATTGCGTCAGAGTTTATTTTTAAACACTGATCGAAATAAATTACTAATGAAATGGCTAAAACTAGAGTTTCACTGGCTTAGGCTTGAAGAAACTCTGTTTGAATTCCTTATACTCACATATTGTTGATGGAAAAAATATCTCCTCTTTACAGTGAACTTATTTACAAATGACGACCGCAATTGTCTCCGGTAGTCTCTCCTTGAGACTTGTATTAATGCGAACGAATTGCTTGCATTGTTAGTTGGAGTCGTAGACCTTCGCTCCATTTAACTACATAACGCTGAGTTGGTTAACGTGCTAGTTCTCCTTAATTTGCTTTACGAATTGATTCCTCTCTCGTTCCTCGGGAACAATCTTGTTGCATGAAAAGGAACGCCAGCTCCAATTTTATGTTTTTGCTTTTTTCGTCTTCATTATTCATATATCTAAATATTCGACGACTTTTCCTCATATGATTTCTGAGTTGGTTGTTGCGGCGAACTGATACTCAGGGTTACACATAATACACACATTCAACTATGTTGATGTTCCCCATGTGCTCTCAATATGGCAATTGTATGGACTACCATGTATGCGTGTGGAACTCGCCGGGGAGTCAATTTAGTGCCTTGACCAATGAAACGTAAGACATAAGGTTCTTATATACAATATTCTTATATACAATAAATTGCGATTATATATTCTGTGTAGGATATCGCCGTTCCCTAAGTATGGGCGGTGAAGCATACATTGCTTGTTGGCTCGCAGAAAAACGCCACGTGTGGCGAGCCAGGCATGGGGAGCGTGATCAACTGTTATTCAATTCTGAGCAACTAGTATTCACGTATGATAATGATATGATGATGGGGCAACTGTTATAGAATTCCGAGCAATTAGCACTCGCATATGTTAATGATTGTTGTCGTAACACTCGTAGTAGATCCCACAGTTGGCTGACTGTACATTTTATCTATTTAAGGACGGCAACAAGCAGAACCGTATGAGATCGCTCAGTAATCCTTCTGTTATGCTTCGCTGTCGAGTTTCAGGAAAAGTTCTGTGGTGGTTGTCAACAACCGTGACAAAATATTTATGTCATCCGCATAGACTACTCCTTGGTTTGACTTATATGGTAACATCCTTCTTGTATCGAAAGGTAGCTTTCTGATGACATATTCTAGATCCAATTTGAATAGCGATGTGGCCAACCCATCTCCCTGCTTTAGTCAGACGTTTGTGTCTAAAGTCCTCGGTGAGTTGATGTGGACTTGGGAGGTTATCGATGTCACTGTTGTTTTGGTAAGACGGACTGATTTGGATGGGATACTAAAGCAAAGCATTATTTAATACAGTACTTTACAATTAATAATGTCGTATGATTGCTTAAAGTCAACGAAAATTTGGTTTACGTCTATGTTGAACTTCCAGCATTTTTCAAGTACCTGCTTGACTGTAAACAATCGGTATATCGTCCACCTACTCATTCTAAAACTAACTTGATACTCCCCAATAATACTTTTGGCGTATGATCTGATTTTATTTTCTAATATCTTTGAAAATATTTTGTACGCCGTACAAAGCAGTGATGTGCCTCTAGAATTTTCGCACTATAGCTTGTCACCTTTTTTGTGGATAAGGAATATAATTGATTGGCTCTACTCGTGCGGCATATGTTCTTGTTGTCAAATCTGCTGGATGATTTTATGCTCAGATTAATAAGAACTGGATGGGCTAAGCTCATATAAAATGCATGAGAGAGCATTCGACCGGTTTATGCTCTCTTCCATGCAATCTGTCTGTCATTTCCTCCCCGTCTGCCTCTTGCTGGTCCAAAAGCTGACTAGAAGCGAACTGTCTGTCATGTTGACTGATTTATTTTATTTTATTTATTTATTTTATTTATTTATTCAAGTCTATTTAACAGACAGAAATCCAATTACAAAATAGACTTAGACAATTAAATACAGTTAAATATAATTTAGAGTAAGACAAATCAATACAACAAATCAAGCAGAAAAGAGTTAATCTAAAACATGAAAGAAATGAAGATAGAGTCAAGAACAAAGTTTGTAAAATTTAGTGCTAAGGAACATTATTCACTATTCGCAAAAAGTAACATCTTTAATTTAATTTTAAAAACAAAGTAGGACGTGGATAGAGAGCCAAGCTCGAGGCTGTTATGCATTCTGATGATTCGTGGCATAATTGAGTTAAAATATAAATCTGTTCGGGCGTACGGAACCTCGAGAATGTGATTAGACCGACTAGGTCGTGCAAACAGTCTGTATTGCAAGTCTGCGCTTAGGGTGGAGGCAATTTGTTGGTGGTACAGCTCATAAAGGAAACATTGATCTAAGAAGGTTCTACGGGACGACAGAGAAGGGAGACGAAGTTTGGATAGACGACGCTCATAAGACTCATAAGCTACGTTGAATTTGAAAAACACAATACGGGTAAACTTACGCTGAACAGCTTCTATTGAGTTCATAAGATATAAATGTCTAGGAGACCACACCACTGAGCAGTACTCAAGGAGCGGGCGGACAAGACACGTGAACACGCGAACAGCGGTAGCAATATTTGCAAACTTATGCAAATGCCGCATAAGAAAACCCGAAACTTTTGATGCCTTGGTAATTAGGCTAAAAATGTGGACATCAAATTCAAGCTTGGGGTCAAATATTACACCCAGATCATTACATGAGCCTTCAGAGGAGAGAACAACATCACATTTGGTGTAATTAAAAATTAAAGGGACAATTTTCAAAGTAAAAGTCATTTTAAAACATTTGGAAACATTAATACGAAGGGAGTTTACATTACACCAGTTATACAGGTTAAAAAGATCAATTTGGAGTTGCTGACAATCTTCAAGGGATCTAATTGTCCGGAATACCTTGAAATCATCAGCATACAGGAGACAAGAAGAGGAAATTACAGAAGGAAGATCATTGATAAACAGTACGAAAAGAAGAGGTCCAAGGATTGACCCTTGAGGGACACCAGATGTAGGATTGAATGGAAAGGAAAATGTGCCATAGAGATTGACACGACATGAACGGGAGGATAAATATGATGAAATCCAAGAATGAAGGGAACCGGATATGCCAAGCAAAGCTAACTTTTGACAGAGCAGAACATGGTTCACGTAGTCAAAATTTTTCGAGAAGTCCGTGAATATTGCATCTACTTGAAGTTGTTTGTCTAAAGCTCTAGCAATATAGTCTTCGAACTCAGCCAAGTTCGTAGAAGTTGAACGACCCTTTAAGAATCCATGTTGCTGTGGTGTGACAAATGAACTCAGGGACTCAAGAAGCCTGTTGTGCACAAGTCGTTCCAGCAACTTAGAGAAACAGGAGAGGAGTGATATGGGACGATAGTTTGAGGCAGATGATGGGTCGCCGTTTTTAAAGATAGGAACAACATTTGCATCTTTCCAGTACGTTGGAAAGGTGCCAGTACTAAGACTGAGATTGAATATAAGGGAAAGAGGAAAACACAAAGAGGAACAAAGTGACTTTACAAATATATTAGGTAATCCATCAGGACCAGGGCTAACATTCGGATCGAGCAAGTTAATAAGGGATTCAACTTCAGAAGGAACAGTGGAGTAGGATGTACTTGATGCTGGATAAGTTTGAATTGAATTTATAGGGGAGTGTAGTATGTCAGAAGAGGAAAAAGTAGAGGAAAAATATTCGGCAAATAGGTTAGAAATATCCTGAGGGGAGGAGGCTTCAGTGTTATTCCATATGACAGTATGCGGGATGGAAGAGGAAGATTTAAGGGATCGGATGTATGACCAAAAGGGTTTAGGGTTATTTGTCAGGAGGGAACTCTCTAAGCTGCTAAAATAGTTTTTCATGGCCGTTTTGATCTCTGTTTTAGCCAAAGAGCGCAATCTACAGAAATTTTGCCTAGCATCATCACTTCCGGTCAATTTATTGTGCCTATGCCCCTTATCTTTGGCTCTTAAGGCACGAAGAGCACTTTGGGTAAGCCAAGGCTTCATTTTCGCATTGCGAACAGCTTGGAGCGGAGTGTAAAGAGCAATCAGATTATTCAGGTAATCATAGAATTTGTTCAAGGAACTATCACAGTCAAGACGAGTGAAGAAGGTACACCAGTTGACCGAGTCCAGATTGGTTTTAATTGCCTCATAATTTGCTTTAAAGAAATTGTAACGACAAACTGAGGCAGTTCTCTGGGGTTTAAGGGTATCAACGGATAGTGCTAGAGACAAAGGTGGATGATGGAGATCAGGTTGAACATAAGGATGTAAAACGGGAGCTATAGATAGACACCTAGTTTGAAAATTTGACATGACAAGGTCCAGAAGACGACCATTAGGGTTACGGATATGATTAAACTGTGAAAAAGAACAAAGGGAAAGAAAGGAAGAAAGTAACAAAGAAGGATTATTTGTTGAGGAAATACCAGGTGTCGTTAAGTGGTCCCATTCCACTGCCGGTAGATTGAAGCCCCCACAAATTATAATTTTGGAATGTGGGTGACGAGCAAGAAGAACGGCAGAGAGTTCATTGAAGAAGGCTTCGTACACCGTAAAGGGAGAATTACAAGGAATATACACAGAGGAAATTAATAATGAGGAGTTATGAGGAAGAGGGAGTTTCACAATTACACACTCAACAGCACGAGCAAATTTAAAGTCAGCACAAAGTGAACTATTGAGGGATTTGCAGACTGCAACTAAGACTCCCCCACCATCAGATTTACTAGTGACGTTAAGGTCACGCTCTTCGATGTTACGTAGTTGGTAAGTGTATCCTTAGTTGTGTTGTAAGCGAGCCTTGATATGAACAACTGGAGAGGTGGAGAGACTGCTCGTAATACTCCGTTATCAGCTAAAAAACTCTCTGTAGAGTTTTGTGGTGCTGAAGACACAACGATATTTTGCTGAAGATTCGTTAATTGTGTTAGGCTCAGTTCGGATTGAGGCTGAATTTTATGTTACTGTTGTAAGGGCAAGATAGACTGCTGCATGCGACTATTATGTTGCAGGACCGTAGCTTTATTAATTGTAGCCGGAATTGACTCCTGTTGACAAGCATGCTGTTGTTGCGCAAGCACACTTCGCGTAAGAGGCCACTGCTGCTCAAGAGGCGACACGGTAGAATTTTTGATAATGCTGTGACGGCGTGACGATACCAGCTCATCATACACCCCGGGCGAAAGTAACTGAGGGGACAGCAGAAAATTTTGAGGTGAAGACGGTTGATCCGGAAACTGCTGTAGCTGATCCTCACTCTGCGGCAGACTCAGGAGCAATTGCTGTTGTTGTAAAGCATGCTCAGGTTTCTGTTGTTGTAAAGCAAGCTCAGGTTGGTGTTGTTGTAAAACATACTCATTTTCAGGAGGAAGGAAAGTAACACCCTGTTCCAGTTGCTGGTTCATCCGGCAGGTCGACGATAACTCCGCCTGCACAATTGAAACAAGAGATGCTAAAGAAGTTTAGACTCATTAAGTTTCTCCTGCATTTTCGAAAATGAAGCTGAAAGAGACTCCACTGTAGCATTAGCTGACCGAAGCCGGTCCACAAATGATGATATGGTATATTTGCGGCACCTAGCGCAATACCAGTATACCCCAGAACCGCTTCGCATAATATTATTAGCCACTGGGCCAGTTAAGTTCGCGCATTTAGCGTGGAAAGTTAGTCCACAAAGGCCAAAACACGTCACCAAAATGTAAATTGGACGCCAAATTGGCCAATTTGCAAATTTCGTCGCGAATTTTATCCGATATTAAAACTGTGGAAAGTGTTCGCGATCTAAATTCGTTCCAAGTGTTTAAACATTCGATTCCAGTTTGTGATTCAAGTAACTTTAACGTGTGACACTGTGAAATTAATTGAAATTTCGAAATGAATGTGTAGTGCCTTCGTGAAAAAATCATAGCGGAAAAGGATCTGTAGGTGCTTCCTTTCACAAGTGAGTAGTTAATATATTAATGTTTTGCATGTTTTTCATAGAATGCTGGAGGTTTTTCAAATAGAAAGCAAATTTTTGGTATTGTATGAAAATTTGTTTACATTGAGGAGCAGCCATGTTTGCTTGTGCAATTTGGCTCTCTCTAAGGTTGTAAACAAGAGCGTAGCAGTAGGAAAAGTGGTCGTAGGGGTTGTTGCAGCCAAATTTTCACGTGGTTGTCTACTCCAGTATTATTTAATTACTCAATGATTTTATGGATGAACACGGCTGCCAGCATATTTAATAAGCTCCACTGGAATCTCATCGATGCCCGACGGTTTATTTTTCTTTTGGGACTTGATGGTGGAACAAACTTTATCTAGAGTTGGTGGGGCCAATGGAAGGTCTCCAAGAATATCTACGAGCTCCGATATTCTGGAGCTACGCAGAGGATTATGGTTCTTGAAATATGATGCCTATCTATTCTTAACTTTGGTTTCATCAGCGATGATATTGCCGATGTCTTCACCATAAAAGATTTCTAGTTTTCGTTCAATAATCAGGTTGAACTGATTTTCCATTTGTCAGTAAGGTAGTTTATCTTTCATCGAGAAAATTTCATAATTGTGACAAAATTCAAGCATATTGGTGTATTTGAATTACAATTTTAGCACTTGAAATATCTTCTCACACCGAGTTCCTTCCTACAAAATACTAATTATCATCAATATTTACTTCTATATTAATCAATCTACTAAATACTACCCTCTGCACTCCGAAAATCCAAGAGAATGGAGAATTTTTCTAAGTTTCCAGCATTTTAAGATACGTATTGGAGCCCCCTAAAAATTATAATTGGAGTTTTAGTACCAGGAAAAGGCTCATTTGCCCGTAAAGCCCTTTTCTGTCCATTAATAATTGGCATAGGGTTAATCCGTTTAGTAAGATTGACCACATATGAATCACTCAGACTATCCCTCACGGAACTATCAAGCGCTTCCGCAGAACTTGGGTTTTGAACTTGGGAATTGGTGAGCACCTTAACCACTACAAAAGACGGTCAAGCGATAAATTTCCATTAATACGAATAAGATCGTTTAATTTTCTCATAAAAAAAGTATTGTATAAATTTATTCAGTGATGACTTTAAAGAGATTTAAGGCTCCTGGGGACTGGTTTTGAAAACCCTTCTAATGATTCACTGTTCTGCCTTGCCAGCTCGTTCAATAAATTGTATTTTTGCCTTTTTTGCATGAAATTGGAAGATGCTTGAGCAAACTACCTAAACAACATTTAAATCCCTGATTCTGATACGATTATCTATCTTTTACTAAATTTACTTCAAAAGTTTCCTAGCATTACTGAACTGTCAACAAACAGACTGGCAGGTAGACAGGTTACAGGTTAGGTAAGTACTTGTTATAACGAGTTCCTATCTCAAAGTCTCAATTCATTTTCGACATTTTTTCAGAATCTTTCAAACCACAATCACAAATTTTCTTTTCCACTCACCAGAAAAACTAACCCAACTCGAATATTTAATATTCCAGGAATAGTGACGATTTATTTGCATTAGAGCTAAACAATGAAAGCACAGCTGACAAACTTTTAATAGAAAATCCATTGGTTTTCATCCTGCATGGGTGGCAGGACGAAGGCACCAGTCGCTGGGTGCAAGAAATCCAAACTAGTAAGAGAAACTTTCACAAAGTAATAATAATTGGAAAGTTGCAATAACTGCTGGTCATTTTCTTTGCATGATGTTCGTCCGTTTGGCAAATTAGCTTGGCGGCAATTCCAAGACGCAAATATATGTGCCGTTGACTGGCGAAAATTTGCCGGCCAGGACTATAAAACCGCCATGTTGAAGACATTTCGTATTGGTAACACCATGGCTCAGATGTTGCGATGGCTGGAATCATATCGTGGCTTTGCTCGACGTAATATCGTTTTGGTTGGATATAGTTTGGGAGCACATGCAGCCGGTTTTGCCGGGTCGCTACTTAACGGACAAATTGGTGAAATAATTGGACTTGATCCGGCTGGACCTCTCTTCACGTTCCCTTATGATATCGGAGCAAAATATCGATTGGATGCAAGTGATGCAAAGTTTGTCCAAGTCATGCACACTTCGGCCGGGACGCTAGGGACCGATGAGAAATGTGGTCATGCCGACTTCTACCCAAATGGAGGAGCTTCACCACAAGCAAATTGTGTATATCCTGCGAATACGAATGAGTCCAATAAAAGTAAGGACACACATTTTTTCTTAAGTCGCAAAGAACATTTTGAGTATAATTTATCCTGGTCCTGATATGTTTTCTTATTTTTTATATGTTGACATTTTCCCTATTCCAGATCCCGTTGGTTGCAGCCATTCATCTGTTGTCAAGTTTTTCAAGTATTCCTTGAATCCCGACTATCCATACCTTGGCTACGATTGTGCAAACTATAAGCATTTCAAGTTGGGGCTTTGTAAGTGGAATAAAGTCAGCAGATTTGGCATTCATTCAGAGCGGAGAAAAGGAAATTTTTATTTAAGTACCTTGATAAACCCGCCGTACGTTGAAATGAAACGAAGTAGAAATGATTTTTCTACGAATTCGACGAGATCTGAGAATTTGAAAAGAATTCTTTGAGGATATAGCAAGATATTATGATTTTAAATGTTAACCTTAAGCTATTGTGATTTATCTTAAATGGTTTTTAATTTTCAGTATCAAAGTAAAATTTGTATAAATGAAATTTTAATGTTCGATTCTTTGTTTAATAATCAAGGACGTTACTAAGAAAATAAAGAAGAACTAGAATTGTTGTATTCGCAAATTTAATTGAGTTTTCAATTTTCATTCATGCGTTAGGAGATTAGGAGAAGTCAAATTCTTCAAGGTCCATTGCTGATACATTGTTTCCTTCTTTTAATCTTTACGAAAAATTAACGAGCCCGCAGATTTAACAACAAAAGTACCAAGTTTTGGCAGTTTTCTCTATCAGGTTGAAAATTAAAATAAAATACATAATTGTCAAATATTTATTTGATTAAAATTCATAATTTAAAATAAAATATTTTAGGTAAAACTTAATTTAACTATAAATATGCAACATAAGAGAGCAATCTCCATAGTACTCATTTAATATTCTCTTTTGTTAATATATTTAAATGCAATAAATAAGAGTGAATCAAACATAAATATATTCTTGAAGTTATAAGGGCCATCCATTACACGCTTGGGAAAGTAAAGCTAAAGAAAACACATAAAATATTCAGATGGAAACAAACTTTTTTATTCAATATAAAGACTAAACCGTGCCATTATGCGTGAAATACAACATCATTCAAATGTTTTCCACGGGACCTCTTACAGGCCTCAATCCTTTTGAGGTAATTTTCAATGACTTTTCGGCACATTTCCGGCAATATCTCGGCCATAACTTCACGAATATTGGTTTTACAACAATCTTTCGCTTAGCCCCATGAAAAGAAATCCAAAGGTGTTAGGTCGCAGGATCTTGCGGCCCAATTGACATCATTCAATCTCGAAATTACGCGTCCTGGAAATTTCTCTTGCAAAAGTGCTCGATTAGCCTGTGTTGGGTGGCTTGTGGCTCCGTCCTGTTGGAATCACATGTTCTCCAGACCATAATCTTCAATTTCTCTCCAAAAATAATCGGTTAACATACGTCCATAGCGGTCAGATCGTTTCAAAAAAATACGAGCCAATAACACCACCAGACCATAATGCACACCAAACGGTTACTTGTTCCGGATGCAAAGGCCTTTCTGCGATTACCTGAGGATTTTGAGAGCCCCATATGCGGCAATTCTGTTTATTTATGTACGTAACAACTGAGCGAAAATGAGGCTCATCACTAAAGAAAATTTTATTCGAAAAATCGTTATCAATGACTTGTTGTTCAAACACTCAATTCGCATACATTCCGCGTTGTGAATGATCTTGACGCTTAAGTTCTTGAGTGAGTTGGGTTTTGTACGGATGGAGATGCAAATCCAAATGCAAAATCTGCCACAATGAACCATAAGACAAGCCCAAATGTTGAGCACGTCAAGGAATCAACAAATTCGGGTCTTCCTCCAGACGTTGACCAACGACAGCGACATTTTCAGCAGAACGAATGTTGCGATAATACACAGGCCTTGCAATATCAATAACCAATCCAGTCTCTTCAAATGTTCTCACTGTGTTCGAAATTGTTTGCTGTGTAGGTCGATTATGTCGACGTTAATCGGCTCGTAAAGCCCTAAGTGTTGATACAGCAGGATCACTATTTTTGTAAGAAAATTTAAGAATTTTAACGCGTTTCTCGACTATTAAGCGATCCATATTTCTAAATGGCAAACCTTCAGCGAAAAACAAATCCCCGTTGGCAGCACCAGCCCGAAAGGTAAATTTCTCGTATGAAACGTAAAGTTTCGAAAAAGAATTTGGCTTGCCTACTACTAAACTTCTTTCTGCAATTTTCGTAGTACCACATGGGTATTTAGTAACATAAAAAAAATCTGGCTACGTTCGTTTTTAGAGACCTTTTATCGGAGCGCAAATATTTTGCTAATTAAATTGAGTTGCACGCGTATGGATTACATATTGAACATCGGCGGATCATAAATTGTTGTTAACATATAAATTCCGGTTTCGCCCTTCTCGCATTTGCTGTTTACACAGTTCTCAGTGGTAACCACACAAAGGCTTAAATAGCTCGAATAGTTAATTTGAAAAGATTTCCATAAAAGTTTAATCAGCACTTGCATTGCTATTAATATATACATTTTAAATTTTTTTCTGAACTATGAGGGCCGTCATTTCGATTTTTATTGAAATCGGCTGCTAAAAATATTAAGCTGTAAATTTTCGACTGTTTTATTTGTCATTCGATTTGCATAATTAAATTAAATTAACTTGCCTTAATAACTTATAATTTCAAGTTTCAACGGAATTTGTTGAGAACCTTGGCTGCTAGAGGGCTACAGAAATAAACATGTTGGGTCGACAGACCTATGCTCATGTCAGAAGGGTTTTGTACTCAACTTACAAAATGCAGTAACCAGCAACGAATAAAATCAAGAAACATGTCAAAGACGATTTAATTGGAGAAAATGTGAAATTCGAGGATCATACTATTATTAACAAAGTTGAACGAATTTTGACTTCTGAGGTATTTGTTATAGTTATACGCATAAATATCTCCTTTGATATTTTTTTCAGATTTTTTAGATCACTGGTGTCCATTCGCGAGGGAGGAAACACATTTTTCATGTATTTCCCCCCCTGTGCTCCCACTGAAGCAAAAACTGTCAGTTTAAGAACTGTTTTGAAAAGCTCTCATAGAGAACTTTCAGTTGATACTCATATCGGCTACCTTTCATGAAATTTTTCTTCAGGGGCCACTCCTCTGTACTGTAATCATCGATTCATGGCCTATTTTTTCGAATCCTAGAATGGTTACAAAGCCCTTTTGCTAGGAGCTCTCTCCTGCCTCTTCGACTTGTTTCAATTGTATGTACTCGTCTTCATGATACCTATCACTCCTGCAATTTTCATGCAAATTCTAGCAAAGCTGTAGTGTCTAAGTCGGTAAAAAGCGCATATGGCTACATAGCAATATGTTTCCATAGTAATACAGGGCATATTGCTCCATAGTAATACACGAAAATTCAAATCGCTATAACTTCGGCAAATACTATTCGATCTTTATGAAACTTTCCGAAAAGATCAATCTTATAAATAGTCATCATTTTGCTAAATTTTATTGAGTTTAAGGATACCGTTTAGATTTTATTCAAGAAAACACAAAATCGATAAATCATACTATTACTAACAAAGTTGAGTGAATTTCGACTTCTCATGTATTTGTTGTTGTTGTACTCATGAAGGCCTACATTCAGGATTTTTTTCAGATTTTTCGGATGGAAGGTGTCCAATCGCGAGGGGGGGTACGCGAAAAGTTCGTACATTTCCCCTTTCCCTGCCCCCCTCGGTACTCATAAGGCAATTTTAAGACTTGTTTTGAAAAGATCTCATTGAGACCTTTCCAATGACACCCTACTCGACTACCAATGGTGAATTTTTTTTTGAGGGTTCCCCCCCTTATATGGGGAGACCCCCCTTAAACGCCTTTGAAAAATTTTTTCACCCTTGAACTTTCAAGAGGTCAACAGAGCCACTTCTGACCTTTCTACAAAGTTTCATGGCTGTAGCCCTTATAGTTTCGGAGGAAAAGTGCTGTGACATACAGACGGACGGACGGACGGACGGACGGACGGACGGACAGACGGACAGACGGACACAGGTCGTGATTGCAATAGGGTTTTGTATTTCAGTACAAAACCCTAAAAACATTGTATGCCACCCCCCTGTATGGGGAGACCCGCCTGTATGGGGAGACCCCCTTAAATACCTCAAAATATTTACTTGAACTGCAAATCTCAAGAGGCACCACTTTTGACCTACGTAGAAAATTTCCTCATTCTAGCTCATGTGGTTTGCGAGAAAACTTGTTATGACGCACGAACAAACGGGCGGGCGGACGGACAGACAGAAAAGTCGCGATTTTATAATTTTTAGGGTATTGTTAAAAATATTTTACAATATCTTAAAAATGATCTGGTTTATAAGTTCTTTCAAGTAAAGTCATTTAGAACGTTTCCACGAAAAATATTCATTATTTCAGTTGGCACTAAAATAGCGAATTGCGCTTGCCTTCAGACCTTTGGGGGCCGCCATTTTGAATGCATGCATTTGATTTTGGATTATTTTAAATCTTTGTATGCTAGGACCTCATCAATCAATGTACTATCTCGTTCAAATAGGAGTTTCACTCTAGACAGGGCAAAATAATTCAATTTTTAAAGAAAATGGCAGCTAAAAATATGAGGCTTTAAATTTTCGACTTTTTTATTTTTCATTCAATTTTAATAATTTCCTGTAAAATACAAGAACATAGTACGGAGATTCATAATCTCAAGTTTCATCAAAATCCCTTGGAAAACGTGACCGCTAGAGGGCCACAAAAACATGAAAAAAACGCATATTTAAACAGCCGCCATTTTGAAATTTGCCCATGCATGATCACCAAAATATCAAAGACTGTAGGTGTAACTAAAGTCTATCTTGAATCCAAGTTTCATACATGTCGGATCAAAATTGCGACTTTTAAAAGCCTTTGAAATTTTGATCTTCAACTGGCCGCCATTTTGTTTTTTGCAACCTGACCGCCAGTTTTTTACGTAATTCTCTAGATACTTATAATTTCTATCAAACTACCGAACTTCATGAAAATCTGTTGAAAGCTTTGACCACTATTACAACAACAAAATTTTGCACGTTTTTCGACCTTTGAGCGGCTGCTATTTTGTTTCTGCCGTACCGACTTTGGATTTTTTATTGTGAGATTCATCACATACATCAATGAACCTTTGTACCAAATTTCATCCAAATCGGAGCTATACTTTGGTCAGCACCGAAATCACGATTTTTCGTCTAAAATGGCCGCCATTTTGTTTTTGCCCAGCCGATATAGCTGGTTCACGAACTTAACCGAGATAATTACCCAATACACCTTTTCTGAAAATTTGGTGAAAATCGAAGCAAAATTGCAACCTCTAGCGTGGTCACAAATTTCGTTATATCCCATATATATATATATATATATATATATATATATATATATATATATATATATATATATATATATATATATATATATATATATATGTATACATATATATATATATATATATATATATATATATATATATATATATATATATATATATATATATATATATATATATATATATATATATATATATATATATATATATATATATAAATATGATGCTCTCCGCAATTGGTAAATTTCTCTCGAGAAATTTACCTAATAAATTTCTCTCGAGAAATTTACCTAAAAACAGGCTTTGGATGACATTTAATTCTGACAAATGTCGAATAGCAGGGTTATACTTTCCTATCACGAAATGGATAACACTGTCGAATAGGTAGCACCGCACTCATGTTTCAAGTATGCTTGACTCAGGTCACGAGGAGGAGGAATAATCAGCTATTCCACACATTCAATCATTTACAGGAGCAAAAAAAAGTTTAAATAATAAATCTTTTTTCAGAAATTATACTTCAAATTAAGGTGGCAGCAGGATCTATTTTATGAGAAGTAATTTGAATGATTTTGTACCCAGCAATTTAGCCCCATTTTTGAAAATCAAACTATTTCCTCTCAGTAATTATTCACTTGCTACATTTCTTGAATAGCATTATTAAGTTTTCAAATCATAATCATCTTTTATGATGTGATAGACCGTGCTCATCACGGCTCTGTGAAATTGTCCACCGGTTTTCTACTGCCAACAATGATCTGCTGTCAGCTTTTATTATGTCTTTCTATCGAGTCCTTGGTCTTCCTGATGGACGTTTGTCTTCTGTTCTACCCTTCTATGTTCTTTTCGGTGACCATTTGTTGGGACGCCAAAGTCAAGCATTATTTTGCACAGCGCTTTCTGTCGACACTGTCGTATGCTTGTTTGAAGTCTACAAAGAATTGGTGTACATCGATGTTATATTCCCAGCGCTTTTTGAGTACCTACTTTACTGAGAATCTTCGGTCTATTATGGACCATCCACTCCAAAAGCCTCCCTGATACTCTCCTTTAATACTTTCATAGTACGGCTTTAATTTTCTTTCTTTGATTTTGGAGAACACTTTATAAGACATGCACAATAATTCTCATTCCATAATTTTCCTCTATAATTCTCATTCCATAATTTTCGCGAGGCCTTTGATAATTGCTGCTCTGACCATATTCTGCATATTAGTCGATGCAGAAGGAATTTTAGATGAGGACATCGCTCTGAAGCAGCTCTACTAGTATTCCATATATTCCAGGCGTCTTACTTTTTCTAAGATCCCATACTGCTCTCAGTACTTCTTCTCTGGTTGATGGTGAGACTGGGACCTCTTGCTCTTCTTTTGGAATGTTCACAGCTTCAGCCGTTGTTAAGGATGCTTTGAATAGCTTCTGGAAATATTGCAGCCATCTGTTTTTAATTTCGACTAGTTTAACATACAATTGTTCCTTTGTTCTTTTGCAAAGACTTGTTTATGTGGATTGAAGCCATCCCTTAGTTGTTTGATAGAAGCATACGTCAACATGACTTCATGTAGGGTCATGTTTTCGTATATGTGTTGGATCTTGGTGTTGATGGTCAGCCGTTTCTTTCTTCGCACATTTTTTCAACTTGACTTCAAAGGCTTTCTTATAATTCTTTCCGGCCCGAGTTTTTCCTGGGAATATTTTCTTTGCACCTGGTTCCTTTTTTTAATCATTTTCGAATGAGAGTCATTTCAAGAGCACAAATATGAACGGTGATTTAAGGATAGAAAATGGTCAAGGAGTTGAATATTGGGTTTCCTGGGTCCCCAATAGTGAAACATTAAATGCCGAAAAATACTAACTGCAAACATACCTACAGCACCTACTTACCCTTCACTTATGATGGTCGCTGGCAATTTACTTTTTGTAAAAGGTTGACGTAAGGGGGTGAGGGCAAGGTCGCGCGAGGAGCTTACTCCCCATCCATGGAAAAGTCTACATTATTTCGAAAACTGCAACAGAGCCTTGGAATGGATTCTTTTTAGTTGGGAGGCAAAGGCTATTTACATCTTGAGTGTGGGGCTTCCAACCACGTAAGACAGCTGAACCTCTCTTTTCAACCTGAGAACTTAGCTTTGAGTGGTCTGACATACGATTTCAGGCTAAGTCTCGTTTTCCTACCCTTTGAGGTGCTTTCAATTTGATAAATCCTTCCTCTAGTGCATACTTGAAGAGTAATCCTCCGATCCAGACGTCCTCAGCTGCTGTAAGCCCTTTTTACCTTTTAGGACTGCCCAAAAATAATGTGCTAAGTTGCTCCATTTGCCAATCGATGCAAGCATTTCCCCGAATAGGCGATCCTATGACAGCTCTCTTTTTTCCTTGTGGAGACCATGGTGCAGCTTATTCCATTTTTGCATGCAGAAAATGTGTGATAGGCATCGTCTTCGTCTCCTGTACAACTAACCAATCTTGTGCAAGTAAGACTGAAAAAACCCATGCCCGTTCAAGAGCTGGATCATGTAGACCTAGGCTTTATCGTGGACTTGATAGTGCCATAGCTTCGAATCCAGGATGAGGCGCACAGTCTATCTTCCCTTCATGTCATTCCTCGAGGACTGTTGCCAATCATTGATTGAGCATTGTCTCTCATGGCTGGCAACTGTCTCCTTTGTGTCTTTGTTTTGACGCAGCTAGATATCACGGTGCTCTCTAGTAAGGAGAGCGATAGATTTTACACCTATGATGACTAGCACCACATAATTAGGGGCTGTCAGATATGAAAATCCAATTACCAGTGCTTCTCTTCTCTGTGCCTTGTGTCAAGCGTTTTTGGTACAGCTCCTTAGTGAGAGGGTTGCCCTTTATTTTTATTTCATATAATGGCATTAAATATATAAATTTCATCAAAACCTGCCTTATTAATGAGTTCTGTTCCTCCACGTTGGTCACAAACTGACGCAGAGCCGATATACCTGAAGCAGCTTTGTAGATATTTGTCCTGATTTATTCAGAGAAACTCAAATAAGTAGCCCCAGGTATTTTACAGATGTGAAACCACGAATAAAATACTTCCGCAATAAGGATCATCCTTACACTATGGGACTCTTTTCTTTGCCAGAATGACCACTTTGGTTTTCTCCAGTGTTAGCCTGAGTCCGAGAACAGTCATCCAGTCCTCACCCAGCGTATTAGCATACCTACTCTAAGTTTTATTTATTGCGTCCTGCAACGTACGACAACACCATCCACATGGCCGACCAGCTCTAGTTTCATTAGCACATTGTACGATATGTTACACAAGTTTAAACCAAGGATAGATCCTTGAGCAGCACCCGACATAATCTTCATCTTTTGCCAGTCCTGCATCATATCATAAAGCATGTTTCAGTCTTTCAGGTAGTCCTTCAAAAGCCACATAAGATATTTTGGAAATTGAACCCGTCTAGTGGAGCTGACGACATTCCGGACATCGTGTTCCCAATAGAACCATACGTTGATTGGTAACGCTATGTGCTTTCGACTTTTACACCACGATTGCTACTTCTGCCATTGGATCAGCCATAGAGCGTCATGCTTCAGAGCTTTACTACTGAGGAGGTTGCTCCCCAGCAGTGCAAATCACATCAGTAAGTCTTCCATTGGTAAGTTCCTCAAGGGTTTTTCCAGCCGTGTATAGCATACAGCGGCACAGCTGATATAAGAGCCTCGACGAACCTGGAAAGTCGAGAGCATGGACATTGAGAGATAGCGTCACGGATCTCAAGCAGTACGCACTAACGATCTATAGCTGAGTAGTTCTCTAGCACTCTCCAATTGTGTGCTCCCCATACTAGGAACTCTAAAGCAAATTTCACAATGGGTATGGCTCCTGTGCAGTTCAATGGCATGAACTCGGCGAAAAGCTAACACACCGCAGGTATTTAAAACGATGAGTCCTACCCTGGCCTGGTATAGAGAAATTAATCCAATTATAAGCAAAATCAACTAAACAACAAGCACTCAAACATAATAACAAACAAATATGCTGAAGCATACCCCAAGACCATCGTATCATAAGTAAAACGACACCCAATGCACGTCATAGTGATGCAATTCAAGGTCGGGAAAGACCAATAGAGCCAAGGACGAGTGTAGTGAAAGTAGGTGGAAACAAAGTCCGTGAAGGACTGCAGCGATGGTTTGCTGTCTCAGCGTCAGAGGATGTTAAGATCCGCTGAGATTGGTCTTGTCTGGGGACGCGTGAATGCGCTGGCAGGCTAGCGTTGCGGTTTTGCGGGGCGGGTTCTTTCCCCCTAGCACAAGGACCTACTACAAAAATATTTCGCATTCACGAATTAAAGGGTCAAATGCCGACGGACTGGAGTCAAGGCCAAGGTAACCTACTAAGGGTTGGTATGCTTGTTCAAAGAATAAAAACAAAACGGACGAAATGGTGGAGACTTCGTATTTACTGACGATCCTTATGATCCACAAATAAGAGTGGGGCATCCCGATGGAGGTAGTGCCCCCTCGCACCGTCCCAACCGGATTAAAATCCAAACGTAGACGTGGCCATATATTTTCCATTTGAGTGGAAAACTCATTCAAACATAATTTGCATGAATTTTCCCATCAAATGAGAAATATAGACGTGGCCAATTTATGTTATAGAATTATGTGATGGAATCACATAACTCTATACTATAAAAGGGCACGCAAGCGGAAGGCCACTCTACCCGGCAAGAGCCCCTGTTAACAACAACAAATGGAGGAGTGCGCCCAATGGCAAGCCCATGTTATAGGAGGAGCCTGCCATCATTGCGAGTCCTATACCCGGTCAGGTAAAACGGAATAGAAAGACGATCGATTACGGTTTAACAATTCATTTAATTCATTTTTTCTATCTTAGTTTACAAAGGATATTAAATCCCTAAACTGTCCTTCGCGATATTCATTTTCGGTTTCTTCCATAATTATAAAAAACTATTGGCGAAAATCGGACAACAGTTAACAATCGTAGGTCTACATCCTTTGCAAATTTATCAATTATATAATGTACTCATTTCATATACCAATAAACATTTGTGCTCATCAATATAAAATACAATCCAGGAAAAAGAATAGCTTGGAAACGGAAAAAGTTTTATTATTATCTAATGCAACAGGTGGTATACGTATAAAACTTATTTTTATTGTTACACACCCGCAAACAAAATACTAAGTTCATCAAAAATTTAATTGTGTGCTCCTGTTATTTTTCATTGATGGGATTTTTTCTTTTGATTTGGACGGAGTATGAGTTTCAAATTTATCTTATATAAGACACCCTTCCAATTGTGTTTAGTTCACTTTGTGGTGTGTTTGTGATCGTTTGTGTCGAACTAGACTTTATTCCTTACACTTATTTCACAGAATATATGTTCACGGGAATGAAATCGATCATTTACTTTTCCGTTAAAATTTAAAGGATACATTTCGATGACAACTCGTGTGTTCAATTAGGTGCTTAGTACCCAGAGTGTGATTGATCTTACCACGAACCCGATTGTGGAGTATCTTTCCGTTAAAAGTGTTTCATAGCAAAGTAATAGTTGTTCCTATTTATATTATTCCAAATTGACTGTTCCTGACAAACGGGCAAATTTAAACGGTTAAAAGGGTTTTTAGGTAAATATGCTTTCCCACGCTTGTAAAACGTATTAAAAACCATGAAAAGCGTAATGCATTAACATAGAAAATAATTGAGAATGTTGTATTCATAATGAACATATTAATTATTTGAATATCGTTACCTTTAAATTGCTCACTTTTATATTCTATTACAAATTTTTATTACATCTGATAGTTGGCAGTACTTGAAAAGCTTAGCTGTCATTCATGCATATGTGATTCAGTGTACATCCTCTTGTGAACATCCGCGTGTCATAGCTCGCACATAACCATGTGACTTCTAGTTCAATAAATAATAAGTTAATAATTTGAATTTAAATAAGGTGTTTTAGTATTTTCGCCCTCACAATATAACATTTGGTGTCAGAAAAAAGTGATTCGAGCACACGTAAATTGAGCCCATAATGAATGTGTTTTCAAAGTGCAAATACTGAAGAAAATAAAACCCTGCAATGAATCATGGTTCTTTCGGAGGAACTGAGAGAGTTAGTCGAAGCTCTTGCCACTGCTTTGAAAAATGCTAATTCTACAGCACTTGCATCTACAGGCGATGCCGGGCAGTCCAAGCCGCCACCATTTTCATTTCGAGAATTCCGTTCAAGTGAAGGTGCCACAGTTACAGACTACTTCAAACGGTTTCTGTGGGCCTTAAATCTAAGCAAAATCCCGGAAGAAATCCATGCAGATTACGTTCGAGTGCACATGGGCACCGAACTAAATGATGCCTTGAAATTCTGAATAGCACCAAAAACTCCGGAATCTTGTTCATTCAACGAGATAGTACAAGCGCTTACAAAACATTTCGACAGCGAGAAAAATAAATACGCTGAAAGCGTTAAATTCAGACATACCATGCAGAAGAAAGATGAATCGATTGCCAACTTTGCTCTACGGTTGAAGCAAGGAGCAGCGCATTGCGAATACGATTCTTTTCTTGATAGAATGCTCATCGAGCAAATGCTTCATGGTCTCTGTGATCGCTCCATGTGCGATGTGATTATTGCGAAGAAACCAACTACATTCGCAGAAGCTTACGAGGCCGCTCACGCTCTTGAGTCGACGCACAAAACATCGGAGGAGGTTAAGCTACAATCACTGCTATCGGAAACTATACACACACTGCTATCAACAACACAGCAATACAAGCAAAATAAAGGCACTGCAAAAGTTAAACCGAAAACGCGCGGACAGAGAAAAATTGCACCAAATACTGCTAATCATAACTCACACCAAAGTCTTCAACAAAACAACCGAAAACCCCTCTACTGCTACGGATGTGGAGATGCACATCCGTAGCAGGAGATGTCGTTTTTGTAAGAAGAAGGGGCATATTGCTAAAGTGTGTAGAGCCAAAATTAAACAACGCAACGTTAACCAAATTCAAGATACTCGTACAGTATAACAACAAATCAACACGACAGTTCGATTAAATGGAATTGATAAAATCGAAGATTTTCATGCTGCAAAATTAGTAGATCGAAAAATGATCAGTGTTAAAGTCGATGGAGTGGAGTTCGAAATGGAACTTGACACGGGAGCACCTTGTGGCATCATTAGCAGTAATTCATTACGAAAGATAAAGCAGAATTTCCACTTAAAGCCAACAGACAGACAATTTGCAAGTTACACGAATCATCGTCTCAACTGCATTGGACGGCTCCCTGTAAATGTGACAGTAGGGAATCTTACACGCCGACTTAATCTCTATGTAGTCGAAGGGGCTTATGACTCGTTATTCGGTCGAGAGTGGCTCGCAGAATTCATATCCGAACTTAACATGAATGAAATGTTCGCTCCAATGGATGTACATAACCTTACTTTCGCATCTCCGGAACTTACGAGAGAGCAAATCGATCGTTTAGATATGCTGCTAAAAAGGCACGAAGATATTTTCAATCTTTCAGCTGGCAAACTTTCGGGCCCGCCAGTAAAAATGCATTTAAAACCAGGAGCCACACCGTTTTTTACACGCGCCCGAGGTATTCCGTACGCTCTTCGAGATGCATATGCAAAAGCAATTGATGCAAAACTAGAAGCTGGTCACTACGTAAGAGTTGATCACTCAGAGTGGGCTTCTACTACGCATGTTGTCACCAAGAAAACTACTGGCAAACTTCGCATTACTGGCAACTACAAACCCACTTTGAATCCGCGAATGATCATCGACGAACATCCAATTCCCAAGCAAGAGCATATATTCAACAAAATGAAAGGAGCGAAAATATTTTGTCATTTGGATATCACAGATGCATACACACATTTGGTTGTCGATGAAGAGTTTAGTAAAGCACTAACACTCAACACTCCTACACATGGTTTAATACGACCAACTCGAGCAGTTTATGGAGCAGCAAACATACCTGCAATTTGGCAACGCAGAATGGAGTCGATTATAAAAGATATGCCTTCTGTCTTGAATTTTTTTGATGATCTGCTTGTCTTTTCAGATTCATTTGATACTTTACCGATAGATCTTGACGTTATACTCTCCAAACTCAAGGAAAATGGTATTCACCTAAACCGCTCAAAATGTACTTTCGCTGCTTCCGCAGTCGAGTTTCTTGGTCATAAAATTGATGCACAAGGAGTTCACAAATCTGACGAACACATTAAAGCAGTAAGAGATGCGCCTAAACCAAGCACACCAAAAGATTTACAACTGTTCATTGGAAAAGCAACGTACTACAACGCATTCATACCCGACTTGGCTACTAGAGCACGACCGCTACGGGATATGCTTCTAAAGGAAACTTTTCAATGGACGGACGAAGCAGAAAAAGCATATGCTGACTTGGAAAATATTCTAATTTTGCCTCAAGTCCTGATGCCTTATGATCCAGCACTACCAGTGGTCCTCGCTACAGATGCTAGCCAGGTAGGCTTAGGTGCAGTATTATCTCATCGACTTAGTAACGGGACAGAACGTCCAATAGCATACGCTAGCCGAACAATGACCGCAACAGAACAAAAATATCCACAGATTGACAAAGAGGCACTTTCTATATTCTGGGGTTGTCAGAAGTTCTTTTACTATTTATATGCACGGCATTTTTTTCTTATAACAGACCACAAACCATTAACGCAGATTTTTCATCCAGAGGAATCACTTCCAATTTTATGCATAAGTAGAATGGCCAACTACGCAGATTACTTAGCTAATTTTAACTACTCAGTGGAATTCAAAAATACAAAAGCTAATGCTAATGCAGATTACTGTTCTAGAGCCCTTCATAGGCCACAACTTGTTCGTAAAATCACTTCACAAAGGGAGGAAGAAGTTATGGATCTGGATGGAATGGACATATTCATCCTACGTCAAATCAATCAACTTCCTGTAGGAGCGGAACTTATCGCCAAAGAAACGAAGAAAGACCCACATCTTGGAAAAATAGTACAAATGCTACTAGATGGACAAGACTTGACTCGAAGTGGACTCAAAGCTCCAGAAAGTAATTATTCATTTTCATCCGGATGCCTCCTGTTTGAGCATCGAGTTGTAATTCCTACTTCATTACGTCAACCTATGCTACAAGATCTGCATGCAGCACACATTGGAATAACCAAAATGAAAGGTTTAGCTCGATCATATGTTTATTGGCCAGTATGGACGCTGATATAGAACGGATCGCAAAAGCGTGTACTGAGTGTGCTAAATTTGCACATGCTCCAGCAAAATTTCGTGAGCATCATTGGGAGTATCCAAAGGGTCCATGGCAACGTATCCATATCGATTACGCAGGACCTGTTGCTGGTACAATGCTACTTATCGTGGTTGACGCCTACAGTAAATGGGTAGAAGTAAAAGCGACAAATTCAACTACCAGCACTGCAACTATTTCAATTATGGATGAGCTTTTTGCTGCGTATGGCTCTCCTCTTACTGTAGTAACCGACAATGGCCGTCAATTCGTTTCTGATGAATTTATTACATTCCTCAAGATGAACGGAGTTAAATATCACAAACTAACTGCTCCATACCATCCTTCTACAAACGGCCAGGCTGAAAGAAATGTTGGTACAGTTAAGGATTCTCTTTACAAAATGCAAACCACGAAAGTTACTCTACAACAAGATCTAAATAAATTCTTGAAGCAGTATAGAAGAGCCCCTCATTCTACAACTGGACAATCTCCTGCACAGCTGTTTCTTGGTTGAAACATTCGGACCCGCTTAGATCTGGTACGCCCTGAAAACATTCACACACAAATGACTGAGAAGCAACAATCTAAATTCAACTCAAATTTTCGAGAACTCCAGCCCGGGCAGATGGTCTACTTCATGTCTAATAACTTCAGAATGGACAAATGGATCTACGGAGTTTTTTCTGCGAAAATTGGTGACCTACACTATCACATCAGTCACGATGGAAAAACCTTCAAACGACACGTTGATCAAATGCGAAGCTTTCGACCACTTGATCAACAACAAAAAAAACAAACTGGAATCCAAAGAAGTTAACAACAAACCGGCAGAATCAAACAGACAGTTTCATCTCTATGTAAATCACGAGCAACCAGTAGCGGCAGATTTTGTTGATCAACCAGCAGCAAAGGTAAAACAAGGTCAAGAAGCTCCAGTACAATTTCCGCCAGCCGATGAACCACCAGGTATCGAAAATAACCAGCCAAATGCAGTTCTACGAAGAGCGATGCGACAACGTCATCCACCAAACTTCTACAAACCAACTTGAAGATCAAAAATTCTCTAAAGGAGGGAGAAAATGTTGTATTCATAATGAACATATTAATTATTTGAATATCGTTACTTTTAAATTGCTCACTTTTATATTCTGTTACAAATTTTTATTACATCTGATAGTTGGCAGTACTTGAAAAGCTTAGCTGTCATTCATGCATATGTGATTCAGTGTACATCCTCTTGTGAAAATCCGCGTGTCATAGCTCGCACATAACCATGTGACTTCTAGTTCAATAAATAATAAGTTAATAATTTGAATTTAAATAAAGTGTTTTAGTATTTACGCCCTCACGATATAACAGAGAAGAAACCAAATCTATTCCCTTCGTTGTTGCATTCCAATTTATAGACGTGCGTGGAACGGTATATCATAGATGATATCAACCGAAAATTCTAAAGTTACCTCCACCAAAAACGCTCGGATTAAGCAAGATGTTTCTTTTTGTTAATATCGACCAAATAACTATATATCTTTGCGATTTTGTAACACAAAATCGACAAAAGCATTTATATGTGCAACTTCTTCTAGTGACATTTGATTATTAAAGATAATTACTTCATCACTCATTCCCTATTGGTAAAAGTTACACCATCAGCTTGACTGAGCGGTTGCGGTATTCTCCGAGTTTATAATAACATGAAAGAAAGCTTATTTGGCTTCAAAATGGGAACACACCAATTCACAGTTTAAGTTATTGATTATGGCGCCAAGTTCAAGATTCGATAACCGTACATTTACTTTCACTAATTCATGTTCTTAACTATAACCACTGAAAAGTTTCTTATATTCATTATTTTTACGCCCGTTTGACCGTTCTACAATATTTCTTTCCTCTTAGTCCACTTTATTCCCGACGCAGCAACTAGATTTTTGTTCTTAGTAGCTTAATAACGAGATTAGCGACTAAATGTCCATGACCGCAAAATCTAGCTAACTATGAGGTTCGAACTAGCTTTAGCAATTACCTTATATCTGCTTGGAACTGTTTGCCGCGCGACAAAATAAATAATGCAGTTATTGTGAGTACCGATGCACTTGCGGGAACTCCATTTATTTCGCGTTCTGGATTGACGATTTCGAATATGTACGTTTTTGCCCAAGGGGTTCTTTCAGTGATATTACACGGCAAATTTGAATTAAAAGCGATCACTCCCCAGATATTGTTAAATGTTTACACATGGTGACTGTGACGTTTATGTCAAGACTCACCAAATTCGAAGAGCCATTTGCCAAGAAACTTTAAATGGTTCGGTCAAAAGTTTCCAATGAACTTGCCCCAACATGCTGCCTAGTCGGACACTTGCTTACATCCAATTCAAATTCTCAGTGGCCGATTGAATTTCCTTGGAACTGGTAAATGGTTCCCCCGTATTTTAAACAACGCCAAGCCCTACCGCATATTCCGCTCGATATTGGTCACATCCAGGTCACGGTTCCTCACTCATTATTTTTAACCAGTACAAATTTTTATTCACCGGTTCAGTTGCATGCCGCCCGGAGGTTACCTACTCAGCACGACCGCCTCAAAACGTCCACCGTGCACTGCAAGAAAACATTTAAATATGTCTTGTGATGGCTCTGTAAAACTCCACACAGCACAATAGCTTGTACGTACGCTTCGAACTGCCAAATAGCAATTGCAAAACATGTTCTCGGTTGAAGTGCATGACATTTAAGAAGCCTCCGCTACATCCCATGCGAATCGAACTTTTGGCAACATTCCCCTTTTTGCTAAAGTTTTTTAAAAACAATATTTAACGGAAGTAAAGAAAATGAAGAGAATTTTCAAGTAATAAAAGTTAAATCTCATGAAGAATATAATTAATAATTAAAAGGTAACATTTAAATTTAATATAAAGGAAAATTGATATCAAATTACATTTAACAATAATAGTATCAAGAAAGAAAATTATGTTACAAATTAGGATTATGAATGTAAATAATTCAATATTTTTCTGAATCTGCCATTTAAATTGTGAATAGGAGATAGGAAGGTTTTCGAGCAGTTGGCTTGTGTGACTGCTCGATTACTACACGAGGAATATGGAATCAACAGACGATGCATTTAGACACACAACCAAAATTATATGCAGTTGAAACCTGATTCCCGTAAGCATTTAGTGGACTATTGTTAGTAATTACACACAGGAAGAAAATTGAATTGAAGAAAATGCAAGTTCAGCATTTCAACTAACTGGAATCATTGAATTCTGCTCAAGTTCAGCATTTTAACCAGCGTGGAGTACTGAGCTCTGTTCGTAAAAGAAAATTGATTGGAGAAAATGCACCGTCAACAGAAATGAAATGTGGGACTCTGATCAATCAGGGAAAAGATCAATAGCCCTGATTGGCAGTGTCAGCACTTTACTAGTATAAAATCACAAGGAGGGTAGCAATCACTGTCTGTGTTTTTCCAGCTTGGGAAGACGAAAGTTGGAACTTCGGTTTTAGCCTAGCCGCAATTAACTTTAATCAAATTGAGTCTGTTGGCTTGCACCTGGCCCATCTGCTATGTTGCTGCATGACATCGGCTACTCGGCTTACGCCTGGCCGGTCATCATCAGTTGTCACTCGCCGTCAGCCCCACCATCAAATAGGACTCCTTGGCCTACACCTGGTCCTGGGCATCTGGTCTTCATCAGTCGCCACTTGCCGCCAGCCCCACAATCGAATAGGACTCCTTGGCCTACGCCTGGTCCTGGGCATCCTGTCGTTACATTGGCTCCTCAGTTTACGTCTGGCCGGTCTTCATCAGTCACCGTTCACCGCCGGCCCCACCGTCGAATAGGACTTCTTGGTTCACACCTGGTCCTGGGCATCCTTTCGTTACCACGGCTCCTCGGCACTCCCCAGGCCTAGTCGATAGTAAGCGACTTCATCGAGCCCATCCGCTTCCATAATCGAGGCCCCCGATTTTTCTAGTTAACCACTCTACTCGCAGGCTCCTATCAGCTTGAGAAGAACAAGAAACATTCTGAGGCTTCCGACGCTGCCCCGCCCTGCCCAAAAGAATACCGAACTACAATTCCGCCGACATTCCGAGGTCATTCTCGCAGCGGAACCTATCGATCCCCTGGCCCATCACCTTGGAAGAATTTAGGGCTCGGCAGCAGCACAAACTACAGCTCACAGCTGAGCAGAAGCGACAAACCACCGAACCCCCCTGGAAGCCAGGCAGAGGAGGCCAGCAGGCAAAGTTGCGGCACCAACTGGGGGACCTGCTTCGTCTAGTTCGGGTCAGCGTTGCACTGGAGGAGAAATCCCGTTTCCGTGAATAAGCGCCGGCCCTCCAGAAACAGCATCGCAAGAAGCAACAGGAAAGGTATCGCCAACGCTGCCCAGTACTGAACCAGCTAGGGGACCCTACACCATAAAGGACCCAGCCACGGGGCTAGTGAATTTTGAATACATTTACCTTTTATACGCGATTTTAATGAATATGGGAAATATAACGTTTTAAGAAAAAATCTTTTCCTTTTCTGCATTGGGAAAAATTATTTCAGGTATTTCTAAAGTAATGTGCGATTGCCAGCAACACATATCAAGAGTTGTTGGAACGATAACATTAATAATTTATACCATTATTTATAACATCACCTTTGATGAACTTTTTTTTTCGAGGATCATTCCTCTATATGAGGGAACCCTCTTAAAATTCTTTGATATTTTTCTTTCCCCCCAAAACATTCTAGAAGGTATAATTTTCGAGCTTTCTACAAAGTCTCATAGTTGTATCTTTTATATTGTAGTTTCGGAGGAAAACTGCTATGACATAGAGATGGAAAGACGAATAGACGGACACAGGTACCAACATCAGGAGGGTCTTATATTTTAGTACAGAACCCTAAAAATAAGCAATTTTGGTAGAAAAGGTAGACCATTTATGGTGTGAAATTAAATTACAGAAACTGCAGAACTTGTAAAGCATTTAGCTTTTATTTGAATTTAAATAGTATGAATTTGAAAACATTTAGTATAAATTTGAAAACATTGAATTCAGTAAATGTTCTCCACAATTAATAGTCAGTTTTTATTTATTAATACTTATCGATTCAGACTCTATCAAGCAAATGGTGAGATTTAAGTTAAAAATAATGTTATGTGAGTACCTCACAAATCTGAAGCGATCATTTTTGAAGAGTACAATTTACTTGACAAATATCTTTTAAGTCTATCAAATCAGCAAGCTGAAGTACTCAGTTCCACCCTGTGGAGCAATTTGAATAGTTTCCGCTCAAATAATTATACAAGATTTCTGCCAAGATTGACGATACTGGCAAAACACCCAGCAAGGCTTCACTTTAGACGTAAGGTATCCGTCTCAAAAGGGACGAACTAAAGGAAGATTGCAGCATTTCATTAATCAACTGACTACTGTTCACTTTGCCACTATGTGTGAGTGAGTGCCGGCTGCCAACTGATTCACACAAATACTACAACTAACATATCTTACGTATTCCATTCATATTTCTTGATTCTCTTGCTCAATGTTGAACTGACGTTGATTTATGAAAATAACGCAATCCTGTGTAGAATGACGTCTGATTTTTCACGGCTGACCGAAAATTCCCATTTTATTCTTTCCATTGTTTGACGGCCATTTCCTGGACCACGTCACGGCTACATGGAATATCCTTACGAGAGGATTACTGACATTAATTGGATTCTGCATTTTATTTTATATTTCTTTTCTTTTTTTTTGTTGCTTTCGCTACTTGATTCTATTCCTCGGCTGTCCTATGAATATAAACTAACTAGTAGTCGACAAGTGTAGGCAATTTTCTTTCGAAGAGGAAACGGACAATGTTAATGTCTTGAACAGAACATGCCTTCAGGGCAGTTATTCAAGTTGATACGGAAACGCAATGGACGGGAATATAAAGCTAAAGGTATTTAAGTGGTTTGGAGCTGAGTGGATTGCTTTATTTTTAAACTGAATGGAGCTTATCGCTCTGATAATTAAAATCAAATAAGGATAACTACAAAGAAGTTCGGTTAGGTCGTAGGGTTGCCATGATCTGAGGAATATAACCTTTAATGTATAATGCACGTTTTTCTTCTTTTTTAATAACCTGTATCAACAATTTAGGATACTTTTATAAAATTCATACTTGAAATAATATTTTCGTACATTCAATACTTCGGCCGCCATATTTTTTTTTTTTTTTTCAAATTCGAAGATCAAGCAATCTAGAGCTAGTATCGCATCAGTCTGAAGGTAAATAAAATTTGCTAAGAATCGGTTCATTAAAATAATTATTTATCGACCCCAACGACAAAAAACAATCTACGAATACGAGCATGCGATTTGAGCGATGGATTTGCATCGCCTTCATGCAGTTTTCTGCGGTAATGTGCCATGTGTGCTCAAGTGTAGCTCCACTCAAGGGTTCATTCAGGACTCGCTAGTTTCGTAGCCAGGCGTGGGCAAGCATAAAAAAAATAATTAATTCCACTGAAGTTGAATGAACCACACTTTTAACAGGAAAATAATTATTACTTTATTATTTCACTCGCGTTACCGTCGTTTACGTAAATTACATAGATTGACTGGGGGTGACGTCATGTATGCGAGAAGTTTAAATAGATGATTTTCGCTGACGCTATGTCTGCGGTCAGACATGTGTCGTTTCCGAAATCTTCACGTTGCATTTTCCTGAATGAGGTAAATGCAACGTATGCAATAAATCTTCAACAGAAATGTTATTTTCTTTAGGGTTTTCAATTACCGGATTCTTGACTTCTCCCCCCTTTGAATGAGAATTCTCCTGGATTCTATAAATGTTTTCAATTTTTCCTTTTACATTTTTAAATGATTTTAACATGCTTTTGTTTCTTTTGAAATTCACAAACATCCATCAAGCCAAATTTATTAAAATGATAGAAATGATTGCAAAAGTGATATAATTTATATTTGTATGTATTTTAAAATGGTTTATGTGTTTTACATTTTCTATATTTTTCAAAACTATGTCTTCAAAGCTTATTTTTTTTTGTAAAATTATAGGTTTCATCATCCATGTAAAAGTATTTATCTACAAATTTTTCATTATTGTTACTGAACGTTTTGTTTAAAATTTTTACAGTACTATTATTTATGACTAACAAGTAATTTCCATTTAATCTTATTTTTCTATCATCGCAATAGTTGATAATTACTTCACTTTTTAAGTTTTTACATATTATTGTATTTTCGTCTATTTTTCTTATTTCCGTTTCTATATTCTTGGTCAATTTACAATTGTTATTCGTAATACAATTATTTAAGGGTTTAAGTTCATCTAAATACAAAGTTTCTCCATCATAATGGTATCTAGTTGAATTCATTTCAATAACAAATTGGTCTTTAAGGACGATTTCGAGATTGTCTTCATTAGGCATTGCTATAATTACTTTATAATCAATAAGTATATAAGAGTCTGAAATTTCCATCGCAAGAATAATCGTGTCATCGTCATGTTTCAAAAGTCAAATTCGCACGTGTTTTAGTTTGTAAAAGTCGAGTTTTGTTTCTTTAATTTCGTTTGCAGTCAATAAGCTAGGATGGATAATGCCATGTCTGATCAGTCCTACATTGTCTATCAATTGATTTAATTTGTCCTTTAACATTTCAATTTTGAAAATTTGGTCAAATTTTACCTGATGTTTAATAATATTCTTTTCATTTTCATTCGTCTCTTGGTACGTTTTAATTATCCTATTTCTATCTGATTCAATAATATTAGCCCAGTCATATTAGGGCTTTCACCTCGGAATGAAAGATAATAAGCTGCAAATTGGTATGAACCTTTGTTTTGTCATTCTAAATGTTGTCTCAAAAGTCACAATCGTTATCGTGTTCGCGTCTCAAGATATTCAAGGTCAAAGGTCACAAAAATCGGTTTTTCGCGAATATCTGGCTTCCTATCGGTTAAATGAGATTTGCATTTATTATAAAAGTTGTAGGCTATAAAATTCCCTACAACTTTTGTTTAAACTTTTTTTTTTCATACGACCAACCGTTTTGAAGGTAGAGCGTGAAGAGTGCACATCGTACAGTCATATACGGCCTAATGCAAGGTCAAGCGTGAGTTATGGTTATCAGTACGTTATAAAGTCAATTATTTACTTGGAAATTATAATTATTAAACAATGCCTATTATTTATGTACTAACTATTAATTATTTATATTTAATTAAAGTAAGTAACTTGATTATTTATATATAATTATTCATATTTAACTCATCATTGACACAGCTATTGCCTTATCAGAACATCAAAAGACTGCTGTCATCATAGGAGAAGATATCGATTTGCTCGTTATTTTAATTGGACGTACTCAGTCACATCATCAGGAAATTTTTTTGAAAAAAGTTGGCAAAGGCAATGTCAAAACACAAATATATTCTACTAAAAGTTTTGACCAATATCCTCGTACTAAAAAGCACATTTTATTTTTACACGCATTCAGTGGCTGTGACACGACTTCTGCGCTATTTAAAAAAGGAAAAAACTGTTACTAGAGCATTGGAAAAAATTCCTGATTTAGATAAACTGGTGGAAGTATTTCAACAAGAAAACTGCCCAAAACAAACATTATTAGAAAATGGAGTGCGCATCTTGTTGGCATTATATAATGCTCCAAAATCTGAGGACAACATTGATCATTTCCGCTACACGCAATTCATCAAATTTACAAAACTAAATAAACCTGTACAACTGTCAACACTTCCACCAACAAGTGTAGCAGCTCATCAACACATAAAACGTGTCTACTACCAGATTCAAGCGTGGTTAGGGAAGGACTTAGAACCTAAAGAATGGGGCTGGATGCTTGAAAATGAAATCCTGGAGCCCATACGAACGTTATTACCTCCAGCACCAGCCGAACTACTAAACGTAATATTTTGCAATTGCAAAAATGGTTGTGGTTCCCGCTGTGGATGCAGAAAATCAGGGCTACAATGTTCTTTAGCTTGCGGCCAGTGCAACGGACAAGCTTGCCTCAACGCTTCACTGTATCCAAGTAATCCCGATGAAGAAAATACATATGATCCCGATATTCTGGAAGGTTTGGAGATGAACATGACAGATAATGAGGATGATGACAATGAATCGAACATTTTTGAGCGACAAGAAGAAGAAGACGACGAACAAGAAGAAGATAATTAGCTTCCATTTCCAATTTCATTACAATTAAAATCAACAAAGATACTTTTGATATTTGAACTCACATTTTGATAAATGTATATTATGCCGTATTTAATAATAAATAAAAATATGTGTAAAATATATACTCTTACTATCATTTTAACTTAAAATAAAACTAAAATATATAATCCAGAATTAATAATATTTTATACTTAAATAGTTAAATATGAATAATTATATATAAATAATCAAGTTACTTACTTTAATTAAATATAAATAATTAATAGTTAGTACATAAATAATAGGCATTGTTTAATAATTATAATTTCCAAGTAAATAATTGACTTTATAACGTACTGATAACCATAACTCACGCTTGACCTTGCATTAGGCCGTATATGACTGTACGATGTGCACTCTTCGCGCTCTACCTTCAAAACGGTTGGTGGTATGAAAAAAAAGTTTAAACAAAAGTTGTAGGGAATTTTATAGCCTACAACTTTTATAATAAATGCAAATCTCATTTAACCGATAGGAAGCCAGATATTCGCGAAAAACCGATTTTTGTGACCTTTGACCTTGAATATCTTGAGACGTGAACACGATAATGATTTTGACTTTTGAGACAACATTTAGAATGACAAAACAAAGGTTCATACCAATTTGCAGCTTATTATCTTTCATTCCGAGGTTGACCCCTTTTTTTACCTAATATGACTGGGCTATATGCTTTAAAGTTGTAATGGAATCATTAAGAAAAGAATTTATTTCAATTTGTTTGTTTTAATTTGTCATTTCTTCTTTCTGGTTTCCTTTAATTGTTTCTAAATGATCAAATATGACGTGACGATCTTCATCATTCATTGTGCCGAAAAGAAATTTTTGTGCTGTCCCTACTAAGTTAGTAAGTCCTCTTCTTTGTCTATTTGTGGGATTTATAGCAGATAATTTTGCATGTAGGTTTTCTATTTCATTTTGAATGAAAGGGTCGTTAATGATTCCTAGTTTTTTCAAGTTATCTTCAACTGTGTTTATTGTTGATTTAATCTCGTCAATGTTGATGATATGTAAAATAGTCCTGGTCGTCATTATTGATTCAGTTTGTCCTAAATTTATCGTTGTGTATCCGTTTTTTGTCACTTATGGATTCAGTAAAAGTGTCCCAGTGGTTGACTGAATAAATGCAAAAATACAGATGAATACCGCGATTAGGATTATCATTTTCTGTCTAAAATAAGGCATTTTTTCCTGCGAAAAGTTAAATTCTTGGTTTCTACTAATATACTCAGCGAACATACAACTAAACACTCCACAGTCACTTCCGTTAGTTTGTTTTGGAATATTCTTTACATGTCCTTCTATAAATTCACTCGTATTTAAAGGTTGATTTAATTTGTCAAGTGATTCTTCGATTGGATAATTTTCTAAGATAGTTAGGGCAATGGAATTATGGTTACCCAGTGAATCGTAGTATTTTATGGAATTATTTTTGAGATTTATTGCAGCTAAGCACCAGTGGTTCTTTTGAAAGTGTACTGGAACCAATATTATATCGAAAGTGAATAGATCAACTCGCCTTGTCCATTTGCGGACTGCAATATAGCCTGCTTCCAGTAACCGGGGTAGAAAGAATGTATTCATAGCATAAATTTTTGGCATGTTTCCAGAACTGTGTATTTCACTACGTTCGGCTATTAATCTGAGGTAAAAGTTTATTATTTTATCGTTTAACCAGTTTAAATCTTTCAGTGTTTGGATATCGTCTCGTGTTATATTTAAATTGAATTTGGAAACTAGAACTTCATTTTTAGATCCTTTCATTGCGTTTTCTAGGACTAATTTCTGGCCTTTATTAAAACTTTCATCCTTTTCAGTATTATTTGATTTTTTTATGGCTGCAGGTTTACAATCAAAATCTATTTTTTTACTTTTATCCGAATACTTTAGCTCCTTTTTAGGGTTTTGTACTAAAATACAAAACCCTATTGCAATCACGACCTGTGTCCGTCTGTCCGTCCGTCCGTCTGTATGTCACAGCACTTTTTCTCCGAAACTATAAGGGCTACAGCCATGAAACTTTGTAGAAAGGTCAGAAGTGGTGACCTCTTGAAAGTTCAAGGGTGGAAAAATTTTTCAAAGGGGTTTAAGGGGGGTCTCCCCATATAAGGGGGTGACCCCTCAAAAAAAAAATTTCACCATTGGTAGTCGAGTAGGGTGTCATTGGAAAGGTCTCAATGAGATCTTTTCAAAACAAGTCTTAAAATTGTCTTATGAGTACCGAGGGGGGCAGGGGAAGGGGAAATGTACGAACTTTTCGCGTACCCCCCCCTCGCGATTGGACACCTTTCATCCGAAAAATCTGAAAAAAATCATGAATGTAGGCCTTTATGAGTACAACAACAACAAATACATGAGAAGTCGAAATTCACTCAACTTTGTTAGTAATAGTATGAATTATCGATTTTATGTTTTCTTGAATAAAATCTAAACGGTACCCTTAAACTCAATAAAATTTTGCAAAGAGATGACTATTTATAAGATTGATCTTTTCGGAAAGTTTCATAAAGATCGAATAGTAGTTACCGAAGTTATAGCGATTTGAATTTTCCTGCATTACTATGGAGCAATATGCCCTGTATTACTATGGAAACATATTGCTATGGAGCCATATGCGCTTTTTACCGACTTAGACACTACAGCTTTGCTAGAATTTGCATGGAAATTTCAGGAGTGATAGGTATCAAGAAGATGAGTACATACAATTGAAACAAGTCGAAGAGGCAGGAGAGAGCTCCTAGCAAAAGGGCTTTGTAACCATTCTAGGATTCGAAAAAATAGGCCATGAATCGATGATTACAGTACAGAGGAGTGGCCCCTGAAAAAAATTTCATCAAAGGTAGCCGATATGAGTATCAACTGAAAGTTCTCTATGAGAGCTTTTCAAAACAGTTCTTAAACTGACAGTTTTTGCTTCAGTGGGAGCACAGGGGGGGAAATACATGAAAAATGTGTTTCCTCCCTCGCGAATGGACACCAGTGATCTAAAAAATCTGAAAAAATATCAAAGAAGATATTTATGGGTATAACTATAACAAATACCTCAGAAGTCAAAATTCGTTCAACTTTGTTAATAATAGTATGATCCTCGAATTTCACATTTTCTCCAATTAAATCGTCTTTGACATGTTTCTTGATTTTATTCGTTGCTGGTTACTGCATTTTGTAAGTTGAGTACAAAACCCTTCTGACATGAGCATAGGTCTGTCTACCCAACTTGTTAATATTTGTTGGGTGGATGTTGTCTAACTTTGTTTTCCTGTATTTAGGCAGATGTTTAAGTCTTGCAGCTTTATAATTTTTTATAAATCCTGTCGAACGAGTTTCCTCATAATCTTCTCTTGTTTCATTTAATTTATCTAAATATTTGTTTTTCGTTTCTTCGATATTTGTTTTTACTTTCTCCACATTAACCTGTCCAAACTGTACTTCTTTAGGTGTGCATTTTATTGTTGAATGGTATCTCTCGTTATAATTTCTTATTGTTCGTTGAATGGTATTCTTGAGAGAAATTTTGTTTTATCGATCGTTAGAGTTCTAAATTTTTCTAAAAGACTATTGTGTAGCCTTTCAACATCAGCAATTCCCGTATGGCTATTAGGCTTCGTTAAATGCAAGGCAATGTCTTCAGATTGTAAGAAGTGTTTTACTAGGACTCCACTGAATTCATTTCCAGCTATTATTTTCTTCGGCTTTCTAATTTTTGCAAAGTGATCTTCCAATTTTTCTATGATTGTGACATGATTTCTATCTGGGAGGTGATAGGCTGCCGCAAATTTAGAAAATTTATCAATAATTGTCAAGAAGCTATTTTTCATTATTATAAATATATCCATATGTACAAATAATGTTTGACGGAGTCTCAGTGAGCTTGAATTTAGGTTTAATAGGACGTCTGTCGTACTTCACCCGTTGGCATATTTCGCACTGGCTGATTACGATGGTTATTATTTCTAGTAGTTTTGGAAAATAAACTTTTTTCTTAAGGGTTGCGTATAACTCTTGTATTCCGGAGTGAAGGCTTTCTCTTACATGATAGAATGATACTTGTTTAATAGCTTCAGTTTCTGAGGCAATGTCTTTTGCCCGCAAGGAACATCTAAAAAATCTAATTTGGCTGTTGTTGGAGAAAAGTTCTCGAATCTTTTGTTGGACAAAGTTATAATTATGATCATCCAACTCAGTGTAAATGGCTATTTTACCCTTCTTCACATATGATTTGAAGATATTACTTAAATTTTCGAAATCGTGTTCAGATATGTGTATTATTCTTTTACCATGAATAGTTTCCAGCTCAACCGTTTTATTATTTGTTAGAATAAATTGTGTTTTATATTTATTTACGATCTCGCCCTTTATAGGAATATGATCCAAAAGTTTTTCTTCGGCAGAGTGAATTGTAGCCAAATTTGAACTTTCACCATTATCCATATTAAATATTCCTAAGTCAGAATATGAATGAACTTCGTTACTGTCTTCTTGTGAATCGACCTCATCAATTTCAGGGTGTTTAATCCTACTTAAGAAATCAGCAACTCTGTTTTCTTTTCCTTTTAAATGTTCTATGTTGAATTGATATTCACCCAATTTTAGTAGCCATCGCTGATGGCGTGGGGATAAATCCTTCCCTTTATATTTAGTTTGTAAATATTTTATAGGCTGATGGTCTGTGAAGATGACGAATTTGTTCCCATATAAGTAAGGTCTGAAGTAATTCACAGACCACACGATAGCTAAAAATTCCTTATCAATCGCTGAGTAGTTTTGTTCATGGCAGCTTAAGGTACGTGAAGCAAAACAAACCGGGTGTCCATTCTGCGATAGGACCGCACCTATTGCGTATTGGGACGCATCTGTTGTCAGCTGGAATTGTTTGTCAAACTCGGGAAACCGAAGCACAGGGTTCAAGCTGATTAAAGTCTTCAGTTTTTCGAAGGCTTCAATATAATTGGGGTCTTTAGTGTTGATTCTAACATCCTTCTTGAGGTATTTCGTTAGCAGCTGTGCAACTTTTGCATAGTCTCTGATAAATTTTCGATAATATCCAGTTGCTCCCAAGAAACTTTTGAGCTCCTTTTCTGACTTTGGGAGATGTAAATTTTGAATTGTACGTACTTTTTCAGGGTTTGGTTTAACGTCGTCAGGAGCAATAATATTGCCCAAGAATGATGTTTCTTTTTGCATAAAAGAGCATTTGTCGACTTGAACCTTTAATTGGTGTTTTTCTAAAGTTTTTAATATTTGAGTTAATGATTTAATGTGTTCTTGAAGGGATGTGCTAAATATGAGTACATCATCAAGATATACTACGCAACTTTTATTGATGAAGTCACGGAGGACGTCGTTCATCAGTCGCCGAAAAGTTGCCGGGGCATTTTTCAACCCAAACGGTATCCTTAAAAATTTATATAAACCGTGAGGGGTTACAAATGCTGTTTTGTGGCGGTCTTCTTTACTCACCAGTACTTGGTGATATCCCTTGGTTAGGTCAATGGTTGAAAAATACTGGGCCCTACCTAATTTATCTAAAATTGATTCGATATTAGGCAAGGGAAACTTGTCGTCAACTGTTATTTTATTTAATCTTTTATAGTCTACGACTAATCGATATTTTTTCACACCAGAACTATCAAATTTTTTCAGGAACAACAATCAACGGGCTAGAGTTGCTTCTCTGGATGATACCTTGTTCTTCCATTTCCGCAATTTGTTTGCGGACCTCATATTCATGTTTAGGAGGGTATGGGTACAACTTCGCGTTAATTTTCTGGTCCGTACTTGTCTTAATTTGGTGTTCAATTGTAGGGGTACTCGTTAATTTGTCGCCATCCTTGAAAAATATGCCCTCAAACTTTTTAAGAACCTTGAATAGTTCTCTGCTTTCTTCAGCATTTCGGTGATCTAATTTTAATCGATTAAGGAAATCTGGTTGTATTGTTTCCAGATAAGAAATTTCATGAAAAGAGACAGGATTATTCATAAATTTAATACATTGTTCATTAAGGGTAATTGTTTTTTCTTCGAAGTCGATAAGCGTACCTAAATTGTTCAGGAGGTCAATTCCAATGATAAATTCATATTTTCTCCGATTTTAACGTTTCACTTTTCATCTAATCAAAGCATTGTTTGGAGCTTTAAACTCAGATGGTGGTGGGGTGTGAACTTCAAATTCAAAAAAGTCTTTTGCCGTGACTGTGAAAACGGGATTGGGTTGATTTTTGTTTAAGGAAAAATTTTTACGGACTCATCGATAAGACTAAACGAGGATCCTGTGTCCACTAAGGCTGTAAATTGGTGGTTATTAATACTAATTTTTATTAAGGGTAAATTTTCCGAGGCTAGTTGAGAAAAAATGCTTCATTTTTTCCCATATAATTAATCTCTGGACTCTCGTTAAAGTCACCTTTTATATTTTCATTATGATTTTCCCCTCCGGTAAATTTTTGAGAACCCTGAATGTTTTCTACCTCCATGGGCTCGACATAAGGTAGTTTTTGTGAGCGAGAATTTCGTCCACTTCCAGATGAATAATTTTGTGGTTTATAATTATTGGAGGCAGCTGATTGATTTTTAAAATTCCCTCAACCAGAATTTTTGTAATTACTATCAAAATGATTCACTACTTTAGGTTGCCCGCTAGAACTTTCAAAATTTTGATTGTAATTTTTGTGTTGCTCTTGGAAATGAGTTTTTGTCTGTTGTTGTTTCTGAAAATTATTTGTATTGTCAGGTAGTGGTTTATTGTTAATTTGTACGTCGGAATTATGTCGGTGGTTCATGCGATCATTCGAATTAAGAAGAGGCAAATTAGGATCATATTTATAAAATTTTTGTCTATCTTTATAATATTTTATTCGAAATTCTGGCCTAATGCAGGAATCTTCGAATCTCCTTTCTTTCATTACCTCTAATAGCGTATTCATGTTTTGATGCTCATAAATTTTTTCATAAAGTATTCCTTGCGTCGTCTCCTTTACTGTATTTACTAGCAAGGAATTGACGCTACTCAAATCTACATGTAAAGAATTTTTATCAAATAATTTTAATTCATCTGCTTTGATTTTAATTTTTTGTATATTGTAAACAAGATCACTTACATTATTGACTTTAAGATTGCGAATCCTCCTGTAGATATCTGCAGGCTCCGTGTCTGGTCGATATAACTGCTTTAAGGCTTGTTGAATTTCCTCCCGATTGTCCGTTCCTTCCATGTTGATTATTCCTTCCTTTGCTTCGCCCTGAATTTTTTCATAGAAGATTATCCGTGTGGCTGCTTTTTTTGCTTCCTCATTAGCTATTCCTCCGAGTTAATATTCTGTGCTGGCGATAAAACTATTTATTGTAACGTCGGATCTGCCAGTGAAATTTGCCATGTATCGGATTTCCTTCATTATATTTTCACGTAGTTTTGTGTCTGCCGCTTCTTTTTCTAGTTGTAATCGTCTCAAGGCCTCCGCTAGTTGGACGATTTGATTATCTTGTGGATGGATTTCGTGTTGCAATTGTTGCACTTGTTCTTCCTTGTCGTCTATCTTGATGTTACGTCGATCACAGAAAACCAGAAATCTTTTCTTATTGTTCATTCACTCAAGTCACTTATTTTTTTTTTGTTAATTATTTTTAACTTCTTTTGCACTTAGTTTAGATTCTGTTCTGTTTATCGTCACTTATTGTTTTTATTTTCAACATTTGTTTTCATTTCAGTTTTGATTATTTTGGTTTAGTTTTGGGAACATGAGCAGCCTCACTCATTGGTTTAAGGATCGTTTTAGGCTTAATTGATCCCCCAAAGAAAATTATTATATTATTTCACGATTTGGAACTTTCGTGCTAATAATAATTATTAGCTGACTCACAATTGAGGTCAGAGGCAAATCTTTTAAGATTCTGCCTAGGGCTTTGCAATACCCTGATTTTCACTTATTTCGATTACTTTCAATCACTAATAACGGATCTTTTCGTAATCGCGTTTACCGACTGCGCCAGTTTCATAGCGAGGTGTGGGCGAGCATAAAAAAAAAATAATTAATTCCACTGAAGTTGAATGAAACACACTTTTAACAGGAAAAAAATTATTACTTTATTATTTCACTCGCGTTACCGTCGTTTACGTAAATTACATAGATTGACTGGGGGCGACGTCATGTATGCGAGAAGTTTAAATAGATGATTTTTGCTGACGCTATGTCTGCGGTCAGACATGTGTCGTTCCCGAAATCTTTACGTTGCATTTTCCTGAATGAGGTGAATGCAACGTTTGCAGTAAATCTTCAACAGAAATGTTATTTTTTATAGGGTTTTCAATTACCAGATACATGACTCGCTCCCCATTTCAATGTTTGATTTGATAATGAAATCTTCCTCCGATGGTCTCATGTTCCAAGAAATAGGCCATGGTGAAATAAGCTCCACTAATTTCATTGGCGAATGAAGCAGTTTTAGCAAATACAAACCACTTCCTTTTGCACCAAGTTCATGCCGCATTATTTTTTAACGTCGTTAAAAGCCACCAAGTAAGCTTATGTATTCCTGTAAGCAATTTAAATTTTCAGTCCGACGGTATTCAACCTTGAAAGCATACTTGAATATGTATACACAATCGCAAATGCTTCCATAGAGAAATTCAAACAAGTTGGGTGAACAGACCTACGGTCATGTCAGAAGGGTTTTGTACCCAACATGCCAAATGCAGTTACCAGCAACGAATAAAGGCAAGAAATATGTCAAAGAGATGGGCACGTTTATCAGAAAATCCATTGCTTCTGTACTTTCAACGGTCGTCACTTTGTTGTAAACTAACAAAAATCACTCTTCTTTAAAAATTTCAAGAAGACCAAATCAAAACTGCAGTGTCTGATTCAATGGTAAGTCCATAAAATACCAAAATAGTGCGTTATTGTTGTTGTATTTGGAGAAATTTCAAATGGCTATAACTTCCGTGAATATGACTGGATTTTTATCAAACTTGCAGAGTGTTAGGACCTTATGTAAAACTACTTAAATTCGGTTTTCATTGAATTTGAGGATATCCATATGATTTGATTGGAAAAATGTGAAATACGATTTTCATACTATTATTAACAAAATCGAATGAATTTTGACTTCTAAGGTATTTGTTGTTCTTGTACTTATAAACACCTGTCATCATAATTTTCTACAGATTTTTCGGATCACAGGTGTCCAATCGCGAGGGGGGATTGGAAGTCACAAATTTTTCGTGTATTTCTCCTTCCTATGCGTACCTTGAACTGAAAAATACCAGTTCAAGCCCTATTTTGAAAAGCTCTCATTGAGACCTTTCATGTGGTACACATATTGGCTACCTTTGATGAATTTTTTTTTAGGGGCCACTCCCCTGTATGGGGACACCCCTCTTAAGCGCCCTGTAAAAATCAACGGACCAAGACAGTTGGAGGCACTGTTTGCAGGAAACGCAGGCCCGAAAGGGGCTGTAGTGCTAAGAAGAAGAAAAATATTTTTGTACAGAAACTTTAAAGAGGGTATCACTTTACACCTATATACAAAATTTTATATTTCTAGCTTATACGGTTTGCGAGAAAAAGTGCTGTGACATACGGATGGACGAACGGACAGACGGACAGACCGGTGCGATTTAAGTAGGGGTTTGTAAAATTATTTTACAAAACCCTAAAAAGAATTGAAATCGGTGAATATTGGGTAACATGAGCGCTGCAATGCAAGACGACCAGCTTAATTTGGATCAGATAGGCAAAAGCTTCTCTCTTCTTTAGGTCCATATACAAGCAAATACATTAGTGAATGGATTTTGTGCTTGAAAGTTTGTTCTGTATCCGGCAAACCATCGTTCACCAGTTTGCAGACACTCGCACCATCTTTTCATACGGTTAAGTAAATTTTTCTACCCCACGCCACAAAGCTTTCAAACATATTCCATGCAATAACAAGTTGGGTAAACAGACCTACGCTCATGTCAGAAAGGTTTTGTACCCAATTTCTCAGAAATGCAGTCACCAGCAATGAATAACGTCAAGAAATATGTCAAAGGGATGTGCACGTTTAGAAGAAAATTCATTGTTTTTCTATTTTCAACGGTCGCCATTTTGTTGCGAATCAACAAAAATCATGAATTCTCAAAAATATTAATGTTATTGACCTTATTGGAAAATTTCAAGAAGATCAAATCAAAACTGCAGTGACTGATTCGATGGAAAGTCCATAAAACACCAAAATCATATATTATTGTTGCTGTAATTGGAGAAATTTCAAACGGCTATAACTTCCGTGTATATCATTCGATTTTCATCAAACTAACAAAGTTCAAGGATTCTTAGTAGGACTACGCAAATATCGAGTTGAGTTTAAGGGTACGTATACGATTTTATTGGGGTAAATGTGAAATTCGAATATCATACTATTATTTACAAAGTTGAGCGAACTTTGACTTCTAAAGAAATTGTTGTTGTTTTACTCAATAACACCTATCTCCATAATTTTTTTCAGATTTTTCGGATCACAGGTGTCCAATCGCGAGGGGAGGACACAAATTTTTCCTGTTGTTTCCCTCCCTGTGCGTCCCTCGAAGCAAAAAGTATTAATTTAAGACCTGTTTTGAAAAGTTCTTATCAAGACCTTTCATTTGATACCCATTTGATGAAATTTTTTTCGGGGGCCACTCCCCTATATGGGGAGACCCCCCCTTAAATCCCTTGTAAATTTTTTTGTAATTGAACTTTGAAGAGAGCACGACTTTACACCTGCATACAAATTTTGATGTTTCTAGCTTATGTAGTTTGCGAGAAAAAGTGCTGTGACACACGGACGGTCGGACGGACGGACAGACGGACGTTTTTGTAAAATTATTTTACAAAACCCTAAAAAATACGTTCGTCCTACTCCAAAAGTATGGCAAATGATTTTATTTATTTCCAATTCTCTATCTGTTATCCTACGCATGAGGCAGACATTTTCACTTCATTCAATGAACGACGCTCTGGAAGGCAGCATGAGCAAAATGTATACCCAAATTGGTATACCCAAACTTGTTATTAATCGTCCAATCGACTATGATTTACATTTTAGGCACATCAATAAGTATTATGCATTAAATCTATTGGCTTCCAATTGAATTGATTGGCAATAAAGAACTTCAAAACATAAATAAAAAATTTATGCAACATACTTGTGCCTCCATCCAGATAAAAAGATATTTATTTATTTATTTGATAAACAAGGTATACATTTTTAACATTCTATTAAAAAACATATCACAGTTTTTTTTATATTTTTTTTTACAATATAAATTTACATTTGCAGTGAAGGATTAGGAACCGAGGAATTTCGATAAATTGGATTTAAATTGGGATCTGGATATGGTTGGAGAATAAAGATGGCTTATCTTGGTGAAAATTTTGACAAACCTATTTATCGGCTCATTATCACCATAGATAGTATGATGTTTACTATCTATGAGCAAAGGTGAATGTCTCGTGAATCTTACTGGCTCGTTTAAAGTTATTTTTTTTCGATTAGATATTGGACTTTAACGGTTCCTCTAAGGACATCAAATGCGAAGCAAGAGCATAATGTGGTTCTACGGGAGGCAAGTGGTGTCATTATTGAGAAGGGATAGCCAGTTTTCGTATGATGCCAAATTATGGAAATTTTCTGGATCATAGAGGGATCTCAGAGCAAACAGTAGGAATTGTTTCTGAACGGACTCAAACCTCTCTGAGTGAACATCAAAGACCGGATTCCAAATGATACAAGCGTACTCCAGAATTGGGCGCACTAATGATGTATATAACGTTTTCGTTACACACAAGTTCTTAAATTCTTTCGCACGTCGTTTGATGAAACCTAAAAGCTTATTCGCTTTGCAGAGAACCTCATCGCAGTGCAAATTAAAGCGGAATTTCTTATCTAAGTGGACGCCAAGATCTACTACACTATTAACTCTGGAAAGTTTTGTATCATTGAGGTGATAATCAAATATTAAAATTGTACTTTCCCGAGAAAAACCTATTACCTGACATTTCTCAAAATTCAAATATAGAAAATTTTTGCTAGACCACTATTTATTTTGTCCTGCAGAAACAAAGAATCACTTTGGGATGCTATCACATGATATAATTTGAGATCATCCGATTAAAATAAGTTTGGTATATAGGATAACACTTCAGAAAGGGCCGCTATAAAAATGTTGAAGAGAAGAGATCCGAGGTGTCTGCCTTGAGGAACACCGGAATAGACATGCATTCCGACACATATCGCTGAAATTTAATGGCTTGAGTCCGATTGTTGAGATAAGATTCGAGCCAATGAAAGGAGCCAGTGATTCCAAATTTATTCAATTTATGAGACAAAATCGTATGATTGACACGGTCAAAAGCCTTACTAAAGTCATTATCCATTGTATAAAGGATGCTAGAGACCAAAACTGCTAAGTTGGTGGTTGTGGATCGATTTTTTCTGAAGCCATGCTGTTGGTCATTTGGACGCTGTTCAATAAAAGGTGATATTTTGGAGCATATTATTTTTTTAAACAACTTTGGGGTAGTGGATAGTACGGCAATCACTCCATAATTTTCAACGGCTCCTTTGCTTTTGTTTTTATGGATTGGAGTTAAGTAGGAGGATGTCCAGTATGCTTGGAACACGCCGCTTGATAGCGATTTGTTAAAAATGATGCAAAGATAATAGTTCTCTGCATTGAAATAAAAAATATGGAGGAAGTAAATCAGGGCCAGGTCCATGATTAAAATCAAGAGTTTCAATTGCGTTGAATATATCATCCTCTGAAACTAAAATTTCTTGCAGTACATGCCCATATTCTGTGTCAAGTGTTGAAAAATTATGGAAATTGTTTGCAGCACAGTATACTGGTTGAAAATGGTCTGCACAATAGTTACTGATTTCTTCAGGGAGAGTAAAACTGCAGTCTTTAAAGGTCATTTGTTTAGTATAGCCATGAGCTTTGCGCTTGATGTTCACAAATTCAAAAAATTTCTTGGGGTCTTTGATCGTGTTTTGCACCTATAACATTAACATATACTTTATAGGCCTCGCGCGACTTCAATTGAAATTCTTTTGACAGTCCATCATGCTCTCTTTTAATTTTGTCATTCACATCAGTTCTACTTTGCTTAATTTGATACAGTTTATTTCTTCTGTTCCTTAAAGATCGAAGATCACTCTACAGCCAGGTCTCTGATAATTTGTCCTTTTTCTTGATTTTAGGAACATGTTTTTCAACTGCGTCAAGGATGTGCTGATAGAATAAATTCACTGCATCATTTATATCTAATGTTGAAAGCAAGGCAGTCCAGTCGATATTAAAAATATGCTTTCGAATGTTCTCGTAATCAGCATTGCGAAAATCAAATACAATCAAGTTATTGTACGAAAGAGTGTGTGTAGCTTCAGCAGTGGCAAATTCAACCGAAAGCGCGGAATGGTGGAGGGTGTTTGACAAAAGATTTTCCACCTCACTGGTTGGATTAACCACCACATCGTCATAAGCATTGGTGAAGATAAGATGTAGCCAATTACCATTGCAATTGAGTATCGGTGCTACTTGCTGTAAATCATTGCCATAAAATGTAGAAACAAGGTTGTAATCACTGACGTCCAGAAGATTGACTGGAAGGAAATGATTATCAAGTTCGTCGACTACACGTTTCATTGAGCCTATTAAAGTCTCCAAGTATAATAATTTTATCTTCTTCATTAGAAAGGCCAGCAAGTGAAGAAATAACTCCGCATATGGAGCAAGACATGCGAAAAGTTTTCGATAGGGGAACTGCACACGCATTATCACCGACCAGAAGTAAAAAGATGAGTTTTTTCCCAAAGCTCTATTATGGTTTTAAGGAATTTCCTAATGGATGCAAATAGTGCATTCATGGGTACATTCACTACTGTATGGTTTGCTGGGTAGTGGATATGCAATAACATCGCTTGTTTTGCTCGAATATTCTACATATCCTTTCATTTGGCCGATCAGATAGTGAACATGCTTGTTAGTGTATATGATATGAGTAAAACTCAAAGGAATTGATGATGCGCTCTTTCAATAAGCTGTGGGATACAAAACATTGTCAGTATTACAATATTTTAAACGGAGGTGATTGGAATATATATTTGTGCGCTGAAAAAACTGCGAGTTGCGTAGCCTCAATAAGGAACATCCGGCTTCATCAGGAGAAACTTTATGGCAGATTGACCCAAAAATTTCCACGTATGTTTTCCTCAGGGCTGGTTTGGTGAGAAGACTGTCCAGATTTTCTTCCGCTGTTTTAATCTGCTGGTTTTTTTTCTTTTTTTTTTTTTGATGAACGATTTTCCAATGCAGCCATTTTTTTCTGACCATTTTATATTGCTCCTTCAATTTTTGGCAGATCTAATCATATCAATTTTCTCCTTTGTGTAGGTGATGTTACCTAGTTCTTGAGACAAGGACAGAAGAATTTTTACTCAATGCAGATTTTCAATCGTTTATTTTACCGTTGAAGATTAACTCCTGAGATTCCTGTAGGGTTGGTTTTGAAACTTTCAGAATTTGAAATAAAAATGTTCGAAAAATAAATGTCTCTATACTCGGAGCTGAACGCCCTAAGGCCTGAAACTGGGACAAAAGTTCTGGCTTTTATAAGTAAAAGGGTAACAATTTTGTTAATAAAAGCATGATCTACAAAATTTTGAGTTTTCCCCCATTAAAAAAAACTTTACTCTTAAAGCTCTTCTTCTTTATAGCATTACAGCTCTTCTTGAGCTTTTGCTACCTACAAATAGTGCCTCCAACCGTCTTGATACACTGACTACATACCCCAATTTGGAACCCATGCAGCAATGAACTGTCTGTCGACCGAATCAGACCAGTATTTTCTCAGTTTCCCCGCTAGTTTCCGCTCCACAGTTCTCATAACGAATAGCTTTTTGTGTATTCATTGCTCGTCTTACGATCGTTGAAATCTTGGGCTCGTCAAAAATTTCATACAGCGCATGATTGTATCAGATTCACCATTCATTCCCATCTAGTTTTACACCGATTATCTACATCAGCATCCGCCCTTCCAACGCATTCAATATGTTTGCGAGCTCTTGAGTTAGGGTCCATGTTTCACATCCAACACAACACAGGTCTTATCAAAAAATTAAATTTTTGGTGATTTGTGTTCCTGTGGTCTTCAAGATTGTCAAAACTGAATAAAATATATTATTTGTGAGCTGTATTGTTCAGCGTATTTCATCTTTTTTATAAGTGGTTCTCGTTATCTTGTCACCTTATTGTACAAGTTTGCCCACATTATCGATATTGTATCGCCAAGTGGGATTTTTTGGGTTTTCGAGGTATTTTTCCTTAGCTGGGTCATAAGCTTTGTTTTTTTTCATTAATTTGTAGCTCTACAAGTTTTGTTTTGCTGTCAATTTTCAGGAAAAGTTCGACTATGACAAAATGTTGATAACATCCCCATAGGCTACATCTTGGCTTGACTTGTATAACAACGTACTTGTATCGACAGGTAGCTTTCTTATGGCATATTACGGAGCCGAATTGAAAAGCGATGTGGCTAACCTATTTCCCTACTTTAGTTCGATATTTGTTTCAGAGGAGTTGTCATTCTGGTGAGACAGACTGATTTGGCTGGGATACCAAAGCAAAGCATTATTTGGCAAAGTACGTTATAATCAATACTGTCGTATGTTTACTTAAAGACAACGAAAGTTTAGTGTACGTCCACAATGAACTCCCAATATTTCTCAAACACCTGTGTAGTATTTAATGGGTAGCGATAGATTGCTGCCTCATGGAGCAAAAAATTGGTGCTCAGCTGAAAATGACCTTGCCTGGCAACGCGTAAGCATGCTAGCACCTACCGTTGCGATGTTGTGGGGTAGGTCCATTCCGCGAGCTCAAGGACCCACTACAAAGAATTTCGTGCTTACGACTTCAATGACATGACACACTAGAACCATTCGACAGGTGTCGAAGGTTGAGGTAACCAACTGAAGACGCGACGAATTTTCCGATTCAATCGCATACGAGCTTGGACGCAAACCCATCACGCAAGCAAATAGCGAATAGCCATGAGGCCCACAAAATGCGTGGGGAATCTGGGTGGTAGTGTTACCTCTTCGCACCCATCCCAACCAGGACCAAAGATCCACACCATTGCCATTTTTAGGAAGAAGAAAGCTAATCATCCCTGGCAAGAGCCCTCAATACGACAAAAAAGGGAGCTTCACCTAATGGTTAACTCTTTTATTTGGCACAAGCCTGCCAATGTTGTGGGTCCCATACTTCTTGGAGAAGAAAAAAGAAGACCAAGAAACTTAGCAATTCACTTAACAATTCATTATTTATACCAAAAATATAAAAAAAATTATTATTTCCCTTTTTTCTTCGTTTTAACTATTTATTTGCCCATACGCCGACGTTTCGAAGCACACACTTGCTTCTTCATCAGTGGTACGATAATTAATCTTACATTTTCCTTAAAGCTATTTATATACCTACTACTTTTACAATTTTACCCCTTACCCTAATTACTTCCTTAGTTGGTATTTCCGCTAATTACTCTCATAAGGGGTGAGAAATGATTACCTAGATCGGTGTTTAATTGTATCTCCTGTGGTTGTCTTGCTATCACCAGGCTTTCGTAGGCTCCCAATTTGTATGTCGATTTGAGTTCTTTGATTAACTCAAGATTTTCGTCGCTCATGCTATGCTTCTGCTCTAAAATATGTCTTGCTACCGATGATTTAATAGTACTGCTGCTTTTCTTGTGCCTAACTGACGCTTCCACCTCCTTAATATGTTTCTTAAATCTTGTTTTGATCAATTGCTTTGTCTGGCCGATATAAACGTGTGAGCACTGAGTACAGCTTACCCGGCGGAAGCGGCAGTCAGGCACAAGAAAAGCAGCAGTACAATTAAATCATCGGTAGCAAGACATATTTTAGAGCAGAAGCATAGCATGAGCGACGAAAATCTTGAGTTAATCAAAGAACTCAAATCGACATACAAATTGGACGCCTACGAAAGCCTGGTTATAGCAAGGCAACCACAGTAGATACTATTGAACACCGATCTAGGTAATAACTTCTCACCCCTTATGAGAGTAATTAGCCGTAATAACCAATTAAGGAAGTAATTAGGATAAGGGGTAAAATTGTAAAAGTAGTAGGTATATAAGTCGCTTTAAGGAAAATGTAAGATTAGTTATTGTACCACTGATGAAGAAGCGAGTGTGTGCTTCAAAACGTCGGCGTATGGGCAAATAAAAGTTACAACGAATAAAAAAGGGAAATAATAATTTTTTTATATTTTTGGTTAGCTAGTTCGTTGAAGCATCCGGCATAATTTAATAGTTTACATTATTTATACTTTATTTTATTTTTTTTAACATTTAGAAGGCAGTTTTTTGAAAATATATTGCACAATTATGTCGTGCGAAGCAGTAATATGCCTCTTTAGTTGTTGCACTATAGTTTGTCATCTTTTTGAGAATAAGAAATATAATTGAGTGATCTACACTAGAATCTCATCGGTACCCGCTATTTTAATATTCTTTCGGCTCTTGGTGGGGGACAAATTTTGTCCAGAGTTGATGGAATTAATGCTAGTTCTTGAAGAATATCTATGTTCTGGAGCTGTGCGGAGAATTTAGAAGGTATTTGAAATATAATGCCCATCTTTCCTGAATCTTGTTTTCATTAGCAATCATGCTGGCTGTGTCATACTTTGTATGCTTGACTTGTGTTGTTGTTGCTCGCTAGACTTATATCGATGTTTCTCAAGTAGTTGTTATAGTATTTTCTATCCTTATTTATAATCATCTTATTTGCTTTTCTTTTGAGATTTTTATAATGTACTTCCTTCATCCTAGTTCTTCTCTTTGAGTATTATTTCTACGCCTGATTCTTTTTATCCAACGCATTATGGTACTCATCATTGAACTAATCATTTCTTTTGTACAGGGTTCATGTTTGATCGTCTGTTGTACCACGGCCTTAGCAGGTAGTTATATCTCATTTCTTGTTTTCATTGATGTTTTATATATTGTTATAACTACTGAAATGAAGAGGCCAATATTCTGCAAAAAAAAAGGTGGTCGATTCAGTGACATGAAAATCGAATATTATATATTCTTTCTCAATTTAATGAGCTAAGTTGTTGATATTCAGATCACATGGTTTGATTTACTATGCTGCTATAAAGTCTGATGATAATATTAACGCTTCTTGAATCCATTTTGAATCTGCATAAAATCAAACTCGAAAACATATTCTCCTGCCTATCTTTGGTAGTCGCATTATTGAACGCGTCCATCAAGTGAATCTTGACAAGAATTTTTGGGCATTTTGAAACCATTTTCCCAATAATAAAATTTTTCCAAACGATATTTTCCATGCGAGTTTTTGATTTAATTTGGTAACTTGAAAAATAAACTTTTCAAATAGATTTATTGGTTTTTTTTTAACAAAACCATTCAAATAATAGCACTTTCTGCTACTTAACTCATTTGTTTTGAGATACATTGATATGACATCTTCCTTCGTAAGTGCTGCAGCTTTGAAAATCATCCGGTAACTGCTGGTAATTCTCAATACTCCCAGTGATTCGAATAGGTCGGTGTACTTTTCAAATCACTCCAGACCAATTTGCTGATGTAGCACTCAGCGAAACCCATTGAGGAACAAGAAATGGAGAGTTAAATTCCATACAAACCATATGTGAAGAGATGAGAGCCAAATTTTGCAGCCTGTTGTTTAATTGGTACGAGTTAGCTCTTTTGGATTCTCTCTTGTACCGACCCATTAAAATTGGTAGAGAGGATTAGAAATGAAACTCTTAAATTTACTAAATGTGCTCCATAAAATTTCAAATGTTACAAAAGACAAAAATGTTAAACTTTGACGCCATATGCGCCTATGACATTTGGCCATTTTCACAACGACTTTGTCCTTTATGTAAAATATTGTTTAATTTTTTCGGTACTCTTTGCTGAAAACTGTGCTCTCCATAGAAGAGGATGTTGTCAGGAAGTTATCTTGCATATCTCTTTCTTTTTCGTAGCACTACAGCCCCTATCGGGCCTTTACTTCCTGCAAATAGTGGCTCCAACTTTCTCGGTGCATAGACCATGTCCTTCAATTTTGAAATCTGAGCAACAATAAACTGTCGTCGTCAACCAAGTCAGTTTCCCCACTGGTCTTTGCCCTTCAGTTCTCCAAAGGAATACCTTTTTGGGTATCAGTTGTTTGCCCATACGATTCATGTGGCCAGCCCAATGCAGCTTCTGCAGTCTTACAATCATTGAGACATTAAAAATTTTATACAGCTCATGGTTGCATCGAATTCGTCATTAATCCCTTTCTAGCTTCGCTACTATTATCCACACCAAGACCCGTTGCTCAAAGACGTTCAATATATATATTTGCAGATGCTTGAGTCAGGGTCAATGTTTCATACTCATAGCATAACACAGGTCTAATCATAGACTTTGTATACTTGGAGCTTTGTTTTCCTCTGTATGCAGCTGGTCTTCAAAATCGTCAAAAACTGAATAAAATTTGTATTTGTGAGCTATATTTTTTGGAGTATTTCCTCCCTTCTGTCAGCGGTTCTCGTTATTTTGGTGCCTAAATACACAAATTTGCTCACATTCTCGATACTGTATTCGCCAAGTGTGATCTATTGTGCAATTGAGTTATTTTTTCTTGATTGCGTCATGAGCTTTGTTTTATCCTCATTGATAAGTAGCCCTAAAAGTTTTTCTTTGTTGTCAATTTTTAGGAAGAGTTTTTTGGCAGTTGTTAATGACCATGACAAGATGTTCATGTCATCCACATAGGCTCCCACTTGGCTCAATTTGTATTGTTATGTACCTCGTGTATCGACAGGTAGCTTTCTTATGACGTAGTCCAGAGCCAAATTGAATAGCAATGGGGCCAGACCATCCCCCGGCTTTAGTCTGATATTTGTGTCAAAAGCATCGGAGGTCGTCAACGTTATTTTCATTTTGGTAAGACGGATCAATTTGGCTGGAATGACAGAGCAAAACATTATTTGATACAGTACGTTACGATCAATAAAGTCGTACGCTTGCTTAAGGTAAAAAAAAAATTTTGTGCACGTCTATGTTGAACTTCCAGCATTTTTCAAGTGCCTGCTTGACAGTGAACAATTGATCTATTGTCGATATACCTACTCTAAAACCACCTTTATACTCCCCAATAATACTGTCGGTGTCTGATCCAATTTTATTTTCTAAAATTTTTGAAAATGTTGGATACGGCGTGCAAAGTAGTGATATGCCTCTATAATTTCCGCACTGTAGCCGGTTACCCTTTTTGTGAATCGCGAATATAATTGATTGGCTCCACTCGTTCGGCATATGTTTTTGTTGCCAAATGTGCCGGATGATTTTAAAGATGGCTTTCTGAACACCGCTGCCACCATCTTTGATGAGCTCCACTAGAATCTCTTTATATGTATCTTGCATGTAGCCACTCCATATTTTGTTTCTCAATGTCAAAAGCAACTAACTTATGAATGAATATAACATTGATTAGAATAGGTTGAGAAAAAATGAATTGCCATCTGCAAAGGTACTTCTTAAACGTGAGGTGACTGGGGTTAAGGAATACAGGGTTTTCTTATAAGAGGTGTTATTTTGATATTAAAAAATATCATTTTTTAATATAAATGATCAAATGTTTATTTTATTATAAAGAAGAAGGTATGTCGTTAATAGTAAAAAGTAATATCAGGCAAATGACTACCACGACCACGCTTACAGGACCGTTTCCTTTTCATGAAATTTTCCATTACCAAATCACAAAGTGGCTGCCCTGTGTCCACGATGCCCTCACGAATTCCATCTTTGAGCCTTGAATCGACGCTGGGGTGTTGGCTTAGACCTTTTTTTTCACGTGGCCTCAAAGGAAGAAGTCGCAAGGTGTTAAATTACAAGATCTCGGTGGCCAATTGTGATCACCTCTTCGAGAAATAAGACGGTCCGGAAACATTTCCCGTAATAAATCTGGGGTTTCGTTGCTGGTGTGGCACATAGCGCCGTCTTGTTGAAAGTAAACGTTGTCCAGATCAAAACCATCCAATTGCGACAGTAAAAATCATTCATCATCTCTCGATAGCGCAATTCATTCACCGTAACTATTGCCTCAGTCTCATTTTCGAAAAAATAACGTCCAATGACCCCGCCGGACCATAAAGCGCACCAAACAGTCACACGTTGCGGATAAAGAGGCAACAATAACTCTTGGGTTTTCCGAGCCCCAGATGTGACAATTTTGCTTTATGACGAAGCCACTGAGGTGGAAATGAGTCTCACCACTCAACATGATTTTTCGATGGAATTCCGGATCATTTTCATGCATTCAAGGACCCAATCAGCAAAGACACGATGTTGTTGATGATCGACCGGTTTGAGCTTTTATTTTGACTGAACTTTGTAAGCCTTAAGACCCAAATCTTCATGCAAAATACAGTGTAATGACGTTTGTGGAATGTCTAATTCCAAAGAACGACGAGGAATGGACGAACCTGGGTTTTCTTCAACACTTTCGGCTACAACAGCAATATTCTCGGCTGTTCTTGTGTGACTTGCATGGATTTTATTCTTGAAATCACTAAATTCTCCCAACAGCTCGAATTTTTCCACCAATTTCTGTATTGCGGTTAGACAAGGTGCTTCACGACGACCCAAAAATGTTCGAGTTTTATGAACCGTCTCTGCCAAATTTTCATCATTTGTATAGTGAATTTTAATAATTTCAGTGCATTTTTGAAGCATGTGTTATTTCATTTTTATCATTGGCGTAGTTTGTTTTTGTCAAATGTCAAAAAAAGACAGCTTCAAAAGTGACATCTACCAAAATACCGGGCTATTTAAAATAACACCTCTTATTGGAAAACCCTTTAGTTCAGATTTGAAAACATTGTGTAAAATCAATTGTGGTTCAAGCCCGGTAAAATAGCTCAAACGGTGGCAAAGCGAGGACTAATGGCCAAGAAGGCTATACTGTGCATTTGGTGGGACAGGAAAGAAATTATTTATCATGAGGAGCTTCCATATGGCCAAACATATAATTTGGGCTCTACTATCAACAGCTGGTTTGTTTGAAGCTAGTGATGGATCATAAGCGGCAAGAGCTGGCCAACAGGATAGGCCTAGTGCTCCATCTTGACAACTCTAGGCTACACACACCGACAGTGACCCGTCAGAAATTCTGGAAGCTAAGTTGGGAAGTTTTGATGGCATCAAGAGAAGATTATTTAAATCAAATTCTAGATTTTCTCGCGAATAGTGACTAAGATTACTATGAGAAGGGCATTATGAAGTTCTCTTTAAAATAGTGCATATTTGATCAAAAATTTGTGACCCCAAGCATGTGAAATAAAGTCTTGAAGCTAACGTGAAAATAATTGATTTCTCTTTCCTCAACCTAATATTTTATGACAGTTCTCTCCAGACATTCAGAAACTAATGCATATAATGCATCTATTGAAAAGTTTTTGTGTTCGAGATCTTGAGTGGTGCTGATAAAGCAAGTAATACTTCTAAGGCCAAGCATTGTGCACCAAAATTAGCTTGTCAAACTGTAAAGCACATATTAAACGAAACCCATTTCAAATTTGAGGAAACTTGCCTATGGACCGATTTGGGAATTGTGTTGGCCCAGATCTGTAAGGGACATTCATCTTTAACGACGTTTGTGACGAATCGTGTAAGTTAAATTTCAGAAACCACATCACCAGAACAATGGAAGCACGTAAGATCTCATGAAAATCCCGCGGATATTGTGTCAAGAGGAGTATTTCCTGAAAAATTTGTGAGCAATACACTTTGGTTTGAAGCCCTTAAAATCCTGAAGTGAAGTAAGGATCACTAGCCTCGATTTGTGGAGACAGAAGTTTGCTTAGTAGAAGAAGAAAAAAAAACTACAGGCTTTTCACTGGTGGTTGCGGCAGTAGCTGAGCACCCGATGTATGCAATCGACCATGGAAATTCTAGTGGGAAGCTGTGACGAGTGTTCGCATATGTACTTATAGCAGTACGACTATTTTGGAAGACACCACATACGACACAATTGTTTTTAAGCGTAGATGAAGTGAACGTGCTGGAAAAAGTTATCCTCAAGAAATTGCCGCAGCAACACTTTAATAAAAAAATGATGTAACGAAGCTTTCAAAAAACGACAGCATCATCACTACAAGTAAATTAAAAAGCCTAGCACCGTTTTTGGAACAGGGTCTGAGGCGGATAGGAGGAAGAATTCAACAGGCAGAAATTAGTGAAGAAACTACTACAACAGTATATGCGAACAACTTCTCTTCACCGAACGTTGAACCACACCTTCGTGTCTGAGGGAAATGATCACTGCCAGTAGAACCTGGATCCAACTTCACACTCCTACTCGTTGTATCTTTGCCTTAAAAAGAAGAGGATTTTGACTTTCTATTTAACGTACAAATCTTGCAGAAAATTCTCAAGGACTCTAGTTTACCAGTCATGAATGCAGGTAGCAGTATGAGAAGCGCTATCATCACGTTACTCCCCTCTGCACAAGGAGAAACCACCAAGTTCCACGCCAAATCATTTTTCTCCAAGGTTATCATTACTATTGAAGAAGCCAATCCAATCACTATGATGGCATTCAATCCAGTTCACGCTACGAAGCATTTCGAGGCATTAACAAATCTAAGCTCAGTGATACAAAACTTGAAGGCAAACATCGACTCATCTGGTGCTTCGTCACATTATCTGCGCTCGTTATCAGTAGGCTACACGTCAACGGGATGTTTCGCAGTGATGATCTTGTGTGCGTTCATCCACTGCTGTTACAAGAGGAGAGCACCCAAACTACAATGCAGTGACGTCCGCAATACGAAAGATTTTACTTTTGAAGTTGCTTAACTTTAAGGCCGGCAGTATGTTTAGAATCCTCATTTCAAAAGATCTTTTCTATTAAATTGAGTAGTAAGTTTCCATTGCTTAAGCGCATTTAGGTTCAATTGCCGCTGGGATCATTAACGCATGTAAATCTGTGTCAATGTTAGGCGCGAGAATTGCTTCATGTGTGTAAGCGATTCTGGCACTTGAGATATAATTGAAGAAATGCAAGGTGCCATAATCGCAATATTTTCTTTCCGACATAATTAAAAGTTTATGTTCAATAACCTCGTGGAACATTGACTCACTTGAGGTAATCTGAGTCAACAGTCAACGCGGTACCAATATTATCAATGTAAGAAATTCTAGCATTTCTGAAATGATTATGATATCCAGGAAAACTCTTCAATTTTACTGAGAGCCTAGCAATTTTTTAGGCAGTAAATATGTGATAAACGTCATATGCTCCTTATGCATAAAATACATAGTCGGAAAACCGTGACTAACCAATCTTGTGCAGGTAAGACATAACATATTTATCCTCTTAAAATAGCTGGATTATGAAGAAGTTAGACTTACCATGCCTTCTGCTGAGATCGAAGATCAGGTGTACGTTCTATTTTCCTTTTGTGTCACTTTACCAGAACTGTTATTATCTGTTGTCATAAACGACCGCTTTCATGTCGTCTTCAACTCTACAAAAGCAGAAGTTTCTGCATTCTCTTGTAAGGATGGTAATGGGTACTACACCTTGGATCACCAATGCTGCCAGCTTTGATACTGTTTAATATGTGGTTGCAATTCCAAGCGCCTCTTATCTCTACACCTCTACTTGCCACTTTTGGAGCAGCTCTTTGCTTAGAACATCCCTCCATAGTTCTGATTCGTACTCGTGCAATAGCATAGATTGTGCAACGCTCACTAAGAGTCATCTTCTTGATGAGGTACGTCCTCCTATGTTTGCCAGGCTGAGTGCCGATAAACTCACTGCAAGATAATTGGCTGTTGCCCTGATTCACTCATCTTTAAATCTATCAGTAGGCCCAGATACAATATTGCTGGTTTTAGTTGGACCTAATACTTTCTCCGGCACTCTTTTTAATCAGGATGGCCACTTTAGTTTTCTCCTGTGCAAGACTGAACTCCTGAATAGTCCCACACTATGCGCATTAGCATACCTTGTTTATGTTACGCATCTTCGAATGTGCGAACAGAGACTAGCAAAACGCTGCTTGGAAGCTTTATATGACAGTGAAAAATAGTAGTATATCACCCAATAGCCTAGAAATGAGTTTTGGTGTCAAGATAAGCTACTTAATCTCTACAGAAAACAAGTTAGAAGATTATAAATATAGCTCATTTGTCCCTGTCCCATTTATTCGGCACGAAGCTCGTATAACTGTTCAATGGTAGTTGTTAGGCTCAAATGGTGGTAAATTAAAATGCGTATTAGCCATATTCTGCTTTCTATAACTCAATTTAGGGAGTTTATGTATTAGCCAAATTGTTGGCGTTCAGAAAACAAAACATATTTGATAAACTAGTTTTTTTTTTGACAAAATCTTCCTGCAATAAGTACTCTCATTAACCCGGTAGTGAGTACGTTGAGTTGATTTGACCTAAACACTTCTATTTTCATACGTTTGGAACCAACAGCACCAGTATTAGGGTCGTATGTCAGTGTACCTTCATGTTAAATACATCTTGACACATTCTCATGAACAGCTCGTTTCGTTATCTTCATTAGCCCGGTTCACTGAATCCCAAAGTTTTTACTGGGTCGATTTGACCCAACGTACCTGTTTGTGTAATTTTTCAAGGAAATGGCCGGGTCGAATTAACATATTAGATACTCGATAATCCATGAAAATCGAAGAATTTTTGTTTAGTGGAGATGATGAAAATGAATTGTTGGACTTTTCAAGTGATGACAAAGTTGGTGATCCTAATTTTGAACTAGTAAGTGAATACAACAGTGATTCAGAAGTGAAAATTAGTGAAGTGCTTGCCAAAGACCAGAGTCTATCTACTTAGCAAACGTTAGACATTGTAAGGGAAACACTCAAAAGGAGTTTATGATTTTAAAAATATTGATTTGTTAGGGTTTTGTAAAATAATTTTACAAAACCCTTCTAAAATCGCGTCCTGTCTGTCCGTCTGTCCGTCTGTCTGTCTGTCCGTCCGTCCGTCCGTCCGTCCGTCCGTCCGTGTGTCACAGCAGTTTTTCTCGGAAACTACTTAAGCTAGAAACATCAAATTTTGTGTGTAGGTGTAAAGTGGTGATCTCTTCAAAGTTCAACTACAAAAAAATTTTATAAGGTATTTAAGGGGGGTCTCCCCATATAGGAGAGTGACCCCCCGAAAAAAAAATTTCATTGAAGGTAGCCGATATGGGTACCAAATGAAAGGTCTTGATGAGAACTTTTCAAAACAGGTCTTTGTTTGGCAAAGTTTGCTTCGAGGGGTGCACAGGGAGAGAAAATACACGAAAAATTTGTGTCCCCCCCCCTCGCGATTGGACACCTGTGATCCGAAAAATCTGAAAAAAATTAAGAATGTAGGTCTTGGTGAATACAACAACAACAAATACGTGAGAAGTCGCAATTCACTCAACTTTGTTAGTAATAGTATGATTTATCGATTTTATGTTTTCTTGAATAAAATCTTAACGGTACCCTTAAATTCTATGAAACTCAGTACTTAGATGACTATTCATAAGGTTGTTCTATCCTGCAAGTTTCGTAAAGATTGCATCATATTTAGCGAAGTTATAGTGGTTTGAATTTTCCTGTATTACTATGGGACAATATGCGCTGCATTTATTACTGTGGCAACATATGGCTATGGAACAACATGCACTTTTTACCGACTCAGACACTACAGTTTTGCTAGGATTTGCATGAAAATTTCAGGAATGATAGGTGTCATGAATATCTTTGCGAATCGGTTCAGCTAGTGGTATCAGTAATCGTAAAACAAAATGGTGGCTGTTTTAAATGCGAAGATTGAATAATTTTGAGTTATTTTTTCCCAACTTCAACGTTTAAGGTGCATGCTTTGAACACTTGATTCAATTTATTGAATGACTGAAGATGAGTACCTACAATTAATACTCATAAGCGAAGCAAGTCAAGGAGGCGGGAGAGAGCTCCTAGCAAAAGGGCTTTGTAACCATTCTAGGATTCGAAAAAATTGGCCATTAATCGATGATAACAGTACAGGAGAGTGGCTCCTGAAAATAAAAATTCATCAAACGTAGCCGGTATGAGTATGAAATAAAAGTTTTCATGGGAGCTTTTCAAAACAGTTGTTAAACTGTCAGTTTTTGCTTCAGTGGGGGCACAGGGGGGAAATACATGAAAAATGTGTTTCCTCCCTAGCGAATGGATATCTGAAATAATTATCAAGGAAGATATTTATGAGTATAACAACAACAAAAATCTCAGAACACGAAATTCGTTCAACTTTGTTAATAATAGTATGATCTTCGAATTTCATATTTTCTCCAATAAAATCGTCTTTGACATGTTTCTTGATTTGATTCGATCTGGTGACTGCATTTTGTAAATTGAATACAAAACCCTTCTGACATGACCGTAGGTCTGTTAACCCAACTTGTTTTTTTTTTACATTTGAGGCTGCTAATAGTGGCGGGTGGAACATTTTTTTTTTTGGGGGTGAAGGACAAAAAAACCAGACGGGCTAAGGAAATAGTTGTTTGTAATATCCGTACTAGATAGCAAAATATAATGACTCACTTGCCTGGAGTAATAGGTGCGGCCAAACAAGCAAAAACAGCTTATGAATGCTGGTATTTGTTTTTTCCAAATGAAACGCTTGCAGGCATAGTGAAACATACTAACACGTATATTGAACAAAAGAGTGGTGCTCAAACTCAAGTGGAAAAATTCAGGTTGATTCAACTCATCGAGTTAAAATGTGTCATAGGAATTTTGTACACGACGGCAATTTTTGATAAAAATAGAGTAAATATTGAAGAATTTCGGGCTACCGATGGAACGGGCGTACGACTAATAATCACATGCATGTCTGTATTCATATTTTTATTGCGTATGCTGTGGTTTGACGATAAAAATACCAGAGAAATGCGAAGGTCGAAAGATTTACTCTGTTCTATCAGGAATTTTTTCTAAGCTTTTGTGTCAAATTGTCAAAAACATTACTCTTTTGGAAAGTACGCAACCTTGGATGAAATGCGGTAGGGCTTTCGAAGATGGTGCCCATTTCGTATGTATATGCCTAAAAACCTAATAAATATGGAATCACGTTGTACGCACTTGTTGACACGAAAATGAACTACACCTCAAACTTGGAAACATACGCAGGAACCCAGCCTCCCGAAGAATTCTTTCTAAGCAACAGACCTGGTAATGTTGTTGAGCACCTCTGGATGCCAATTTATAAAATCAACAGAAATATTACCACGGACAATTGGTTTACATCATATTCTGTGGCTATGAAGATCCTAAAGAAATACGGGCTGACAATCGTTGGGACTATAAGGAAAAACAAAAACCACTTGCCCAGCATATTCACTGATCCCAAAAATAGGCAAATTTTAACGAGCTTATTTGGATTTCAAAAAAGGCGACACTGGTTTCTTGTGTCGGCAAAAATCCAGCGTTGTGATTCTGCACTGGTGAAAAACAAAAACCAGAAATTATCACTTTCTATAACGGCACGAAAGGAACAGTCGACGCTGTAGATGGGATGAGTGCTCGAACCGATGTATCACGGAACTCCAGAAGATGGCCACTGACATCAGTTTTCAACCTACTCAATATAGGTGCCATAAATGCACTTGTAATTTATAGAGCGAAAAATCAAAATGACGCAGTAAGAAGATTTTTTTTGCATGAACTAGGTGAATACAAAAACGTATCAGTCAGCCTTTTAGGACATAAAAGTTTGTATTAGGAAATACTCATATGAATAAATATTTTACAGCTAAATCTTTTGGCTTGTTATAGCCAAAGAACTAATGGAAGACAACCTGAAAATTTGAGCTGTCAACAGGTATTTGAACAGGGAAACCGGACAGCTGGCCAGGAAATATGTAATATGTGAAGTTGAAGTATGAAAAAACGAAGGTGCAGTATTTTTTGTAAAAATAACAAGACGGTACATCATTGCCGGGAATGTTCAAGTTTCATTTGTTTGAAGCACGTAAATTTATTCTGTTCGAATTGGTAAAATTTGGCCGTTTTTCAAAAATCAATTTTTTTTTTATTTTGAAATCTTTTACTAATATGCAAAGGGGTGTTAAATTCTTTGACATTAAATTATTTAACTACATTTGTAATCAATAATTTTCCATCGCTTTAGGTCATTCAACTGTAAGCAATTTTTAAATGTATAAAAGTAAATGGCAATAATAATTTCTTCCCAGTTCAACAAGAACCACGGTGTTTTAATTACGTTCCTCGCTACATTCCCATCCCAATTCTCTAAGGGCTAAAAGACTTTACAACAATTATAGTCTTTTAACTAACATCCAAACTGCATCGGTTGTGGATGCTCTTTAGATACTTTTCATTGGTCCGTCGAGCCTTTTCTTGTGCAAATCATTTTCCTATCTAAGTGGCTACCAGTCTCCAAGCTCTATACGTTTTAGATAAGTGCGCGTACAAATTCGACAATGGATACATCGCGAATTTTGGAAGACCAGCGAGCGCTAGTCACGCAAATGGAGACCATGGAGCGGAACTTTAGGAAGGACAGCGCAACAAGAAAAACAACGGAATATTTTGAAAAGAAGATATCCAACTTGGACGAAATATTTCGGAACTTGCAAGCAACCCACAAGCTACTTATGGAGAATCTATCCTCAGAAGAGCCATATTTTACAAACGGCCTGTTTGAAGCTGCAAAGTTTAAGCTTGATGCAATGAAGTCACTTTTCCAACAAGGAAAGGAACAGATAAGATCCGAACTTGTGACTCAAGAACCTAAAGCATCTCAACTAACAAACCCTGGCGTACAAATAATCGATCCGGTTGTAAAACATGATATGCAGCCTTTAAATAGCGGATTTCACTTCGAGCTGCCGAAGCTTCCACCAATCCAAATACCAATTTTCAACGGAGATAGTAAGGATTGGCAACGTTTTTTAGGATCTATTTAAAGAAGTTATCCACCGCAATCCCACATTGGGATCCATTCAGAAGATGCAATATTTGCTGGGTTATCTTCAAGGAGAAGCCAAAGAGGCAGTGAGTCATTTGCAATTAGATGCAATTAATTACGAAACTGCGCTCTGTATGCTGGAAGATTGATTTTGCAACAATAGAAAACTGGCAACAATATACATTAATTGAATACTGATGTCAAGAAGATGGAATATCGAGTTGCTGCAGATGTGATCGATTTATGCAACACAATTCGAAATTGTATGGCGGGTCTTAAGAACATGGGCTATGAGACCAAACATTGGGACCCGAGCATCGTACGAATTGCGATCAGAAAATTTGACAATGAAACATTGCGTATGTTTGAAGAAAGACTAGATAACGGCAAAGAGTTTCCATCAATTCAGAAGCTCTACGATTTTCTGATGCGACGATATCAGCTCCTATCTACCATTAAGACCCAGCCAAATTCAGCTCAGCCGTTGAAAAAGAAAGTACTAGTGACAACAAAATCAAATTGTGCATATTGTAGAGGAACTCACATTTTATATCACTGCGAAAAATCTAAAAGCTCATCACCTGCAGATCGACTCCAATCTGGCAAAGTTCTGAGCGAGCAGTCAAATCCGCCAGAGATACAGATATCATCTAATATCTCTATGGCTGAATTCCACAGGTCCATGCAAAAGTTCTTCGAAATGGATGCCGAAGATGGTGAAAACTCTATGTCACAGCAGAGTTGTGAAATCATCTATGAAGAAACAACCACAAGAGATGCCAGTGGTAGATACACCGTCACGCTTCCCTTCAAAAACGAAGCTCCAATTCAAGCACTTGGAGAGTCGCGGAACAGAGCGCTCATTCGTTTTAAACAGGTCGAGAAGCGTTTGAGTAAAAACGAAGACTTGAGAAAGGCATACCATGAATTTCTTCAGGAATATCTGGACCTAGGCCATATGGAGAAGGTGACTCCTTACATTGGTGATGAACGACTCGTTTACTACCTTCCACATCATCCAGTCATAAAGGAAAGCAGCACTAAAACAAAAGTTCGAGTGGTTTTTGATGCTTCCGCAAAAACACTGCATGGTCCAAGTTCAAATGAAAAACTATACATCAGTCCTAAACTACAGCAAGACCTAGCACAAATCATGCTTAGATGGAGGAAGCACAAGTATGTATGCACAGCTGATATTGAAAAGATGTTTGGACAAGCGAATATGGCAAAAGGCTGTAGAGACTATCAAAGAATTCTATGGAGACCTAGAAGATCTGGTCCTATAGAGGAGTATCAGTTAAAAACCATTACCTACGGCACTGATCCTGCGACATTTCTAGCAGTAAGGACGCTTTTCCAATTGGCCACGGATGAAAGAAGCAATTTTTCACTTGCCTCGCGAATACTGAGGGATGATTTTTATATTGACGACATGCTAAGTGGAGCTGATACTCTGAGTGAAGCGAAAATTCTCCAGAACGACATAAATGACCTTTTACAAAAGGGTGGGTTGACCTTACGCAAATGGACTAGCAATATTCAACATCTGCTTGAACGTATTCCCGAAAACTTCAGAGAAGTCGGGCTCCATGAATTCACTGAAGACTCTACTATAAAAACGCTAGGCATGCACTGGAATCCAGCTCAGGACGAGTTTTAGTTCAAAATTCCCAACTTTGATGAGCACAAAAAACCACTAAATGCCAGTTGCTTTCCAATATAGCTACATTATACGACCCGCTTCAATGGTTGGCACAAGTAATAGTTAGAGCAAAAATGTTGATGCAGAAAGTCTGGCAGTCTGGGGTCACTTGAGATGAAAATCCATCCGATGAGGTTATAGCTGAATGGAAGTAGTTACAAAATCAGCTGCCAATTATAGAATTTATTAGAATTCCACGCTGGATTCACTATTCAGGTCAGCATGCAATACAATTGCACGGGTTTCGCGGTGGTTCGGAAACCGCCTACGCTGCAGTAGTTTACTGCAAGATAACAGACTCTTCTGGAAAAATCACGACGACACTTCTTTGTGCAAAGACAAAAGTGACACCCCTTAAAGCAAAACTAACGCGTCCCAGATTAGAACTAAATGGAGCATTGTTACTAGCCGAACTACTCGTGCAAATTGAATTTGCTGCAGAAACCACGCAAATTAAACCCAATAAACCACTATAAAACAAATTGAGAAGCCTTAGCCCTTTCATCGATACAAAGGGAATTCTTCGCGTAGGTGGCCGATTACAGCATGCAAATATTTCAGAAGGATATAAGCATCCTATACTGTTACCACAGCGACATCATATCACGTCCTTAATCATACGGGAAGCATATTCTTACACTATGCACGGAACCATCACGGTTGTAAGGAATTATCTTCGAATGCGCTACTGGATTGTCAACGATCAAAAGAAAATTCGCCATGAAATTCATCGATGCCTTACATGTTGTCGCTATGCAAATAATCAAACAAAACAGCTAATGGGCAACTTGCCGGCAGTGAGAATAACACCAACGCATCCTTTCCTTCACTGTGGTGTTGATTATGCAGGACCATTTAAAACTCGTATGTCCAAAAGAAGAGGAACATCCACAACTAAAGGTTATATCTGCCTTTTTGTATGCATGGTAACAAAGGCTATACACCTAGAGCTTGTGCGCGACATGTCCACTGAAGCATTTCTTGCTGCCTTTAAACGGTTTATCAGTCGACGCGGGCTATGCCGCGAAATATTTAGTGACCATGGAACGAATTTCATAGGAGCGGACAATAAAATCGAAAAAGAAATGGAAGAAGCCATTGAAAAAGCTACAAAGGAAATCGCACAAATATCTGTCAAAGAAGACAGTAATTGGAAATTTATACCAGTGGCCACACCACATTTTGGGGGCTTATGGGAGGCAGGAGTCAAGGCAGCAAAGGGTCACATGAAACGTGTACTCAACGAATCAAAAATCGTTCCAACTTTCGAGGAGTTCACAACAATATTGTGCCAAGTTGAGACCTGCCTGGATTCGAGACCGCTAGTTCCTTTATCCAGCAATCCAGACGATCTAGAAGCCCTAACGCCAGGGCACTTTTTAGTAGGCCGACCTCTATTGGCCTTGCAAGAAGCAGACAGATCACAGAAGACCTTATATGAACGTTGGCAGGAAGTAACCTCTTTATATCAGAAGTTTTGGAGGAGAAGGTCAAGTGAGTACATGCACCTTCTTCAACGTAGATCGAAAAGGACTGAAGGGGTGCAAAATGTTAAAGTTGGAGTACCTCCTCATAAAGGATCGAGATACTTCACCGGCCAAATGGCCTCTGGCTCGAGTTTGTGCAGTTCAACCCGGAGATGATGGCAAAGTACGCACAGCTACCAGCCTTTACAACGGCAACCAGCAAAAACTGGTTGGAATCATAAACTTATGCCAACTTCCAATTGAGCTTCCTGAAGAACCACAACCTCCAAGGACAAACGAAAAAGTTATTACCCGTCCTCTACACAAGCGTTCATTCAAAACTGAAACCAAGGTGCAGGTGCCATCACAACCTCCAACTAAACCTAAACATGCTAAGAAGCTCGGGATCACTCCATGTACCTGGGCAAGAACCTTACTAAGTATAATGATCACGATCATATCGCTCGGAACCATTTTCACGCAAAACATTTCAAATGAGCACTATCATCTGTGGAAGCCAAACACAGGGTATTATATTGAAAAGCTGGGACATTCTAAGATCATTCGAGGAAAACTACGAATGGAAGTAAACGATCCCATGGAACAACTTTTAACAGACAAGAAAAACATTCTTTCTACTCTTAACAGAGCGAATGAAATGTGTAAAAATACCCAGGCAATTGCTACAACGACCCATTGTGATACACTTGTTAAGCATTTACGCATAAAGCACGACGAAGTATTAAATCAAATAAATGAATTGGCGTACCGATCACCGAGTCGTACGAAAAGAGGTTTGCTAGGAAAAGTGTTAACCGCCGTCTTTGGAGTGAACGAGGAAGTTTATAAAGATATCGATACCCTTCAACATAATCAGCAGTCACTAATGCAAGCAACGACACAACAGAATATTTTACTCAGTACTTGAGAGTTCAGCAACAAATTAAATGAAGTAATCAATTCAGTCAATGAGATGAACAAGTGGTATGTCAGAACTGATCAGCAAAAACTCGCACTCCAAGTCATCGCTACTTATCTTACTGCAATTGATTATTTTGATGAACTACAGACAAAGTACACAAAGTTATGTGTAACTAAATATGGCCATGGTAGCATATTAAATTTTCTAACTCTGGAAGCAATTCAAGAAACACTGCAAAAGGTTCGGATGAAAATTGGTCCATTTTACACTTTTTCCCAGAGATCACAAGGACGCACAACACTTGTTCAGTCAGAGGATAATATTTCGATCCATGGATACTTCTATATTCTTGAAAATGACTTCTACCTCACAAAAGAGATGAAAATCTTTACACAGTACCATTTGTTGGGTCATCAAAGCTGGGAGTAAACTTTAACTAAGAGAACTATTTCCAGCTCGAGGAAGATCAGTTTGACTCTTGTAAAATTGAAGAGAATATTTACTTTTGCTCTCCTAAAATAACAAAGGACATGAATACTACACCCAACTGTGTCATCGATGAATTTTACCAAAGCCCCAATAAACCCGCTTGCAAACCTCACCAAGTTACGAACAACGGTACCTCATGGAAGGAACTCATGGCACCCAACAGTTGGCTTTTAGTAACGAGTATCCCGATCACAACATCAATCGTATGCAACGGTGAAAGAGAGGAACTTCTCTTAACTGACATCGGTATTATCGCAATGTCCGAAAATTGCATTGCTCGGGCAAATGGCATAACACTACGAGCTACTATCAATGAAGAAAGGAAAGTAATCGGCTCCTTTGCAAAAGAAGTCTTGTCTGTCAGGTGGAATGCAGTTGAGGCTCATGAAAATAACCATCCTCCCATTGCCAAGACGACTAATCAAATCTTTCAACCCACATTCAAGGATTCAACTCTCACGGCTACACATCTGGAAACAGTTAAGCATCAGGCCTTATGGGTAGCCCCCACGGTTATCATTGTGATCATCTTCATCATCATCGTTTTAATTAAGAAACGAAGGTCTAATTGAGTGCAATCAGCATGCACAAAACCATCCAATTCACGTGAAGCTACAGCAACATCAAATACAGCTCAATCAGATGAAGAACTATCGCTAGCAGAACGATTCCATCATATTATTTCCGGCCCCCCAATATGTTAAATTCTTTAACATTAAATTATTTAACTACATTTGTAATCAATAATTTTTCATTGCTTTAGATCATCCAACTTAAATTCTTTAAGTCATCAATAATTTTTATTGTTATTTCAAAGAGCATTCAACTTAAATTTTTTACATCATCAATAATTCATATTGTTAATTCAAGATCATTCAACTTCGTAAATTTCCATTGAATGTGCACTTTGGCCATAATTTTCTTTATTGCATATCACGCATAAGCATTTCACATTTTCTTATAATCAAAAATAATTCACGTGTAGAATTAAGCGACTTACAAACGATATATATTTTAGATGTAAGCAATTTTTAAATGTATAAAAGTAAATGGCAATAATAATTTCTTCCCAGTTCAACAAGAACCACGGTGTTTTAATTACGTTCCTCGCTACATTCCCATCCCAATTCTCTAAGGGCTAAAAGACTTTACAACAATTATAGTCTTTTAGCTAACATCCAAACTGCATCTGGTGTGGATGCTCTTTAGATACTTTTCAGGGGTCATAAATTGCATAATAATAAAGAAGAAAAGTGCGAACCATGCCATTTTGGCACGCAACTTTCTTGAATCGATTCGACCCTACGTTCCAAATGAAGTGATATTTTTTTCGTTCCCACTGCCGGTTAACTTGTTTGATTTTTCAACAACCAAATCTGCTTTATTAATAAGCAGAAATACGAAAATTATTTTACTTACCAATGGCAGCACCATTTTACATCAATTTAATGAAACACACTCATGTGGTTCATAGAACGGCAATATTTGAAACCATACGTGCAACACTTGAACTAAAAAGGGACTTGACTCAACGATTTTAATCACAATTTCAGTTAGTAAGCGGAGTCCTGCATGTACGATGGAAATAAAGTGGCTCCCACTCGTCGCCCCAAATACGAATTCAAAGAGGGATACGCATATGAGTACAATCTTTTATTTGCAAATTATTTCAACGGCTGTTGCCTTGAATAAAAACCAATGATGAGTCCTTCACTAAGGGTGAAATAATCGCAACTTGGTGTGCTTATTAGTGGTTGAGAGTTGAGGATTGTAAGCTTAGGAATATATATATGTTGATAGTTTTTTTCTCTGTTCAAATTCCATACGATAATGTGTGTGGTTTGTAATAAGTTTAGGCTAATTACGAATTCGGTAATTCAATCAGACATAAATATTTTAAATTTAAGACAATTTAACAAGTTTTTTTTTCAATAATCATGTATCTTTTGATTCTAGGCATCCTGTCTGTAAGCTGGGAAGACTGGTGGACATATGATGGCATATCAGGTGAGTCAACGAATAAATGGTTAAATTTTTATTCATCGGTAGATTGTCAAATCAATTTATATAAACTATTTCATCCTCAAGAAGATAAATTACTCAGTTTGTGCAATATTCAAACTATTTACATTTGGAACCATCAATAAAAGAACGTTTGAGTTTGCTTATAAATTTATTCTCTTGAATTACGAGTATTACAGGACATGGCAATGAAAAATCGGAATGATGGAAAATAGAATAAATATTTGCAGCTCTAACAATTACCATAACTGGATGTTTGCTTCGCTTAATTCTTATTCTCGTTGACTTCTTTGAATTCATCCACTCCAAAAATGTTATTCAACTCAAAAAGATTGAGTTAACTATTCCATGCTTAGGAATCCTCTGGCCTTGTTTCTTTGAAAACATAAAATACCTTTCTTGGTCGTGCCTTTTGAATAAAATCAAAATGTATTACAGCCATTTGAATAATTATAAAAATATCTTACGAATCTGCATCGTCCTCGATGATCTGGAGTGCATCTGGGTTGAACATTGCATAGGATATAATTTACTACAATTATTTCTATCGGAGTGACACTCCCACATGGGTCTTTAATTTCGAATGTTTGGCATAAAGAGGGTACAAAGAAAGAAATAAGAATAATTGCAGATGTAACTATCTTGGCTAATTTCATAGTGCATTTCTATTGGCGAACAGTTAGCAGTGAATTGATTACAGTACGGTTCACTGAAAACTAATCACAGGCAATTGTGAGAATAATCGAAAAAGCTTTTAATGTAATTAGCAATTCAGTTTACAACTTATACTTCTAGATAAGATGTAAGTTTACGGAGTCACTTATTGTGACCTATTTGGCACATTTTGAAGATAGTTTTCATTCAATTTTCTTTTAACTTGAATTGCCGCTAGACAAAGTACATTGATTCAATTAATTTATACGTTTTAATTTCTGTAAATACTTACACGTCAAAACTTCATTGCGTCTGTGGGTAAAGTATATTGAATTCCGGCAGTGTGCATTACAACTTAGGTAGCAAATTATAATTCAGAACTTATACCCTAAAGCATGACTCACTGATAGTGCGAATTAAGTCAAGACCTGTAGTAGTCAACTGTACAAAGTAGACGATATATGATGAAGATAACTTTAAAAATTTCGTCATCGTCATGTTCACACATTTTAATTAATAGTTATAAAATTTCTCATCTCATAGTTTTCAGTTTAACACGTTGAGTATGAAGGATTTCGCCCCTACTAGAAGATTTTTGTATCTAGCGTATGAAATACTGATTTTATCAGGTATTCATGAATAGACTAAGCACTAAGTTTTCTATTTGATATGTTTATCTACTACGTGCTTAAATTAACAAATACCGACTCGTTTTATTAAGATTGTACTAAAACAAATACCACAATCATTTATTTAGTACATATAAACGATTAAAAAAAATGTTGGAAAAATCTGAATTTCTGTATAGATTGATTCATTATGAGGTTTGGTTTTTAATCTCAAATAAAAGGCATCAAGTTGAATTCTACAGTAAACTTTTTATTGTAAGTCAAAAGAAAAATCTATGACATTGACTTTTTAAGGATTATCTTGTTCAAATGTTGATCGCGACTATGCCGTAAAATGGTCCATCTCGAGGTTCTAATTTTGGACGACGCGTTCCAGCATAGCGACCGGTACCTCGCGAATGACACGAGTAATATTGGCTTCCAAAGCGTCGATTGAAGCTGGCTGATCCCCAGAGACTAAAAACTTCATGTGACTCCAAAGGAAATAATCTAAATGTGTGGTATCACACAATTTAGGCGCCAATTTACTGGTCCAAAACGTGAAATCAGGTTCTCATAAAAATTATTTCTCAATAAGTCTATGGTTTCCCTAAGAGCACGAAAAACATTTCTCATAGAACGTTGATTTTCGTAGTACGAGTACAGCTGAACAATTTGGATAAGTTGTTGCGATGTAAGTCTTTCGATGATGATTAGCCAAACAATACTGAATAAAAATTAAATTATACTTTGACAGGAGACATGCGTGATCTTTAAAAAAAAAGCCTATTGAAGACCAAACCTTGTAATGAATTACTCTTTATGTTTTCTTTGAATTTTCAATAATTATTCTGATCAAATTGCCATCATCGGTACCGGGCGAAAATTATGATTAATTACACTGAGCAACGAAATAAAAGCTTTCTTTGCCCAGCTAAGGCAAATATATATTTTATTAATTTTTGTAGCCAAGGTTTGAGCGCACGTCTGAGTTAGCGTTTTTTTAAAAGTATTTTTGCAGATTTTTAACAAAAAGAATGAATATTTACAAATTGTGATATTTATAATGGTTTAAAAGGTTCCGATTGCTTAAATTATTGGTTTTTCTGAAGTGGAACGTCTCCGGTCATTCTCTAAACATGGAGCAACAATAATCGGCAAGCGTAGAGAGTTTCCATTTGCCTTGGTAGCATTTTTCAAATAAGGCGATGTCTTCATGGAACCACTCTCCATGCTTGTCACATACATATTTTGTGGAAATAAATTAAGATGTGATTGTTAAAAAGCTTATTTTCAAGGACAATTTGTATCGCATTTTTCGTCTTGACAATATTTACATACTGTGGAGATTCATTATTACCAAGTAAATTTTCGGTCATTTCTACCAACAACAAAAATGCTTTATTTTATCCTGTGCAGGAATCGAGCAGTCCGTGCATGGAAACTGCTTGAAGAATTTGCAAGAAGAAATAGTTAAAGACACTGAATTTGGGTATTTTTGAATATTAATATATTATAGTTGAATTCATGCAACCAAGTACATAATTATTCGACGATCTAATCCTTTTTCCTATTCAATCATATCAATTGTAGTAATAAGGCAAAATGTCGTTACACATCTCCATCGTCAACTATAAGCAATTTAGGGCATGGTATACCAGAAATTCGTTCAAGGGCATTGAAACAAAAATTACACTGCTTATACTACAGACTACCTCACAAAAAACCGTCTTCTCAAAGAATTTAATAAAATTGACAAAATCATTCAAAATCAACATCCCAAAGCTTTAATATTTGAAATAACAGATTATATGTCTAATGCAGCAAAAGATAATCTCTCCGTAAACAAAAGCGATCACAATAAACGCTAGATTTCGATCACTTTATCTGTTTTGGGTATTGTAATGACCTCCGATATATCAGAGCGATACCTGACAGAGATCTGTTATCCTTATATAATTTGCTAGCTAGTTGAAAAGTATCAGATGACAGATCTCTGACAGTTAACCGCCAAAAGACCTTACGGCTTTCTTGTCTTATCATAGATTTGTATACTGAGGAAACGCTGGTCTGACTCGGTCGACGAAGACAGTTCATCGCTGCTCGGATTTTGGAACTGGAGGACGCAGTCAATGGACCGAGTCAGTTGGAGGCGCTGTTTGCAGGAACCGAAGGCCCAAGAGGGGTTGTAGTGCTAAGAGGAAGAAGATAGCACGTAATTGCACGAGATTTCTTTGCCATCAGATGAAGGATTGAAATTGCACATTCAATCTGGTAGAGGAATTGTATGAAGGTAACACAAAAGCTGAGTTCAAAGTGGATTTATTTCGGTAATGGGAGCTAAACAAACGAAGGTTTTATTATTTTTATGGTTAGGGCTAGAAAACCTAAAAAATAGCACAAATAACTTAGGTAGGAGAATGGTTTTTGACTAACGAGTATGTTATTAGGCTTTTTTATCAATGCCCCTCCTCTTCGAGTATCCAGTAGCTGGGGCTTAAAAGGGTGAGTAAACATTTCAACTTATTTTTATTTGATTAGCTATTTTAGGGGTTTTATAAAATAATTTTACAAAACACTACTAGTTTCGCGACCTGTCTGTCCGTCCGTCCGTCCGTCCGTGTGTCACAGCACTTTTTCTCGCAAACTACTTAAGCTAGAATCATCAAACCTTGGTCGCAGGTGTAAAGTGGTGCTCTCTTCAAAGTTCACCTACAAAAAAATTTATAAGGTATTAAAGGGAGGTCTCCCCATATAGGGGAGTGGCCACCGAAAAAAAATTCATCAAATGTAGCCAATATGGGTATCAAATGAAAGGTCTTGATGAGAACTTATTAAAACAGGTCTTAATTGGTACTTTTTGCTTCTAGGGACGCGCAGGAAGGGGAAAAACACGAAAAATTTGTGTCGCCCCCCCCCCTCGCGATTGGACACATGTGATTCGAAAAATCTGAAAAAAAACTATGGTGGTAGGTGTCTATGAGTACAACAACAGCAAATACCATAGAAGCCAAAATTCGCTTAACTTTGTTAATAATAGTATGATATTCGAATTTCACATTTTCCCCAATAAAATCGCGTCGGTACCCTAAAACTGAACGAAATTCTATTTATAGGTAATCCTACTAAGGGTTCTTAAACTTTGTAAGTTTGATGAAAATCAAATGATATACACGGAAGTTATAGCCGTTTGAAGTTTGTCCAATTACAACAACAATAACACTTGATTAAGGTATTTTATGGATTTTCCATCCAATCAGTCACTGCAGTTTTGACTTGATCTTCTTGAAATTTTCCAATAAGGTCAATAACATTAATATTTTTAAAAATTCATGATTTGAGTGATTTTTGTCAAACAAACTAAATGGCGACCGCTAAAAGTAGAAAAACAATCGATTTTCCTTTGAATGTGCACATCTCTTTGACATATTTCTTGACGTTATTCATTGCTGGTGACTGTATTTCTGAGAAGCTGGGTACAAAACCCTTCTGACATGAGCGTAGGTCTGTTTACCCAACTTGTTTAAATTTAAATTGTTGAATTGAAATTTTTTTCACGTTTTTCCTCGAAACTGATCATTCTATGTTTAGGTATTTATTTTCTTTGTTTTTTGTAATCATCATAATCTATGGCACACAAGCCCAAGACTTGGCTTTCAGTATTAACCGCTACCAATCTTCACCGTTCTGTGACCTCATCCGCTAGTTGATCACTCCCAGCAAGGATCTGCTGTCAGCTTCTATCGTGTCTTCTCATAGAGTTTTTGTTCTGCTCTACTTTCAAATGTTCTTTTAGGAAGCCGATTTTTTTCATTCTTTCCATGTTGCTTGTCCATTGCAATTTGTTTAGCTCAACACAAGAAGATACGGATAGATTGTCAAATAATTCATACAACTCATCGTTGTAACATTGTCTACATTCTATTAGTTGTTTTATTGGACTGTAGATTTTTTGATGCACTTTACGTTCAAATACGCCCACTGCCTTTTCAGATTCACTCGTCAAAGTCCATAATCTACCTCCATATAATAGCACAGATGTACCTAGTGGTTTGTGAATACGAAGCCTATTTTGCCTGTACACAAATCCCGATCATAAAAATGGAAAGTACGGAGGAATAGGCTTTGTTTGTAGCGCTTTTCCATTCAGGTTGGCTCCAAGATAAAAAAAATTATTCAGACCTTCAAGAATATAGTCTTCTATAGTCCGATTTGGTTTGCTTCTCATTTAAGCCTCAGAAATGCTTCTTTGGCACCTGAAATTGAGGGTGCAGTAATATTGACGTCATCAGCATATGCTACTAACATAATTATCTAGACTTGAACATAAGTATACCAAAGGTCTTAGTTGTTGTCTTCATGATGACGTATTCCAGGGCAATATTGAAAAGCATTGAGGCAGTCCATTTTCTTGTTTTAAGCCTGATTCCATTACGAAGCTCAATATTAGTTCACTGTTAACCTTGGTTTACACTTTAGATTAAGCATCGTGACTTTGACCATGAAGATAAGTTTTGTTGAGATTTAAAAGTCAAGATTGATTTTGAACAGGCCACTTCCGTTAACACTGTCTGATTTCTTGAAGTCTACAAACAAGTGGTGCACATCGATGTTTTATCCTTTGCACTTGCTGAGCATCATTTGCACTTGCTGAGCATCAACTTCGAGAGCCGCTCTGATACTATCCTATAGTACTCCCAGAAAATGGATTTAATTTTTTTTCTATGACTTTGGAGAGCGTTTTTAAAGACATACCCAGTAAGGCGATGCATCTATAGTTTTCCCACCTGAACTTGGCCCCCTTTTTGTGTACACGACATATTATACTTTTCCGCCATTCCTCTAGTGACTGCTCCTTTGACCATATTCTGCATATATTTTTTGCCTTTTTTTTGGGGTTGAAAGGTGAATTTTATTTACGCACTAGTGTGTGGCTTTCATGCTCCCAAACGACTGGACTACCCACCAAACAATTCCTCTGTCAACCCAAGAACCCAGTCTGGAACTGTTTGACAAGCTGGGGAATCCCTTTTCCAGCAAAAGGGGAGAGGGGAAGATTAATTAATTAATCTCCAGCCCTGACATCTCGGCTACTGTCAGTCCCTTTTATCTTTTAGGACAGCCCAAACATAATGTGCCACATGATTCTATTTGTCAACCGATTCAAGCATCACCGGGGCTACAGTACCCGTTGTAAGCACTCCCGTCTCCCTGTAGTGGTTCCATTGCAGTTTGTCCTATTTTCTGCAGGCAAAAAATGTGTGGCAGGTATCGTCTACCTTTTCTGGGCAAAACCGACATTCTGGGGACCGCGACTTACCAATCTTGTGCATATAAGACTAAAAACACCCATGTCCACTCAAAAGCTGGGTCAGATAGAAGTAAATCTCACCATGCCTTTAATTTAGCCACGGTCTCATATCCGGGATGAAGCGCGCAGTCGACCTTCCCTTCGTGCAATCATATCTTGCATATTAGTCTATGCAGAAGGTTACTTAATCATTTCTAAGAGCCATTTTTTTTTTTGAGTTCCCACACTACTCCCTGTGCTTTGTCTCTGGTTAGTAGTGAAACTGGGAGCTATAACTCTGACTCTGGGATGTTCACAGCTTCAGTAGTTGTTGAGGATGCAATTAATAGTTTCTAAAAATGGTTGCAAATCTGCTTTTAATTTCAACTGGACTGCCTATGATTGCTCCTTGGGCATTTTTGCGAAAACTTGTTTGTGGATTGAACCATTTCTTAGTTGTTTAAAAGAGGCATTCTCTGATCTGACTTCTCATTTCTTCGGTACATTTTTTTAGTTTTCACCAGAGGGTTCTTTTCTTAGCCTGAATTAGTCCCCGGATGTAGTTTTTCTGCAGCTGGTTCAAATAAAGTCCAGGATCATGGCAAAGATATGTTATCAGCACGTCTTAAAGAAAACCCATTATTTCTCCATTTTCAACGGTCGCCATTTTGTTAGAAACTATTAAAAAACACTCAAATCATGAATTCCTTAAAAATATTTATGTGATTGACCTTATCTGAAAATTTTATGGAGATCCAATTTAAACTGCAGCGTCTGATTCGATGGTTAGTCCATAAGCTGCTAAGATTGTATGTTATTGTTGTTGTAATTGGAGAAATTTCAAATAGCTATTACTTCTGTGAATCTGATTCGATTTTCGTTAAACTTACAGAATATTAGGACCACTTGTAGGACTACTTAAATATCGTATTTCGTAAACTTTAAGGCATATATACAATTTTATTGAGGAAAACGTGAAATTTGAAGATCATGCTTAGAGTATTAACGAAATTGGGCGAATATTGACTACTGAGGTATTATTGTTTTTGTACTCATAAACGCCAACCTCCATAATTTCTTTCAGCATTTTCAGATGACAGGCATCCAATTGCGAGGGGGGAAACAATTTTTTCGTATATTTTCCTTTCAAAGAAGTTTAAGACCTGTTTTGAGGAGTTCTAATCAAGACTTTTTATTAGATATCCATATTTGCTACCTTAGAAAAAATTTTCTTTTCGGGGGCCACCCCCCTCTTAAATACTTTACAACATTTGTTTTGTTTGTTGAACTTTGAAGAGGATACAAATTTACACCTACATACAAAACATCTAGTTTCTAGCTAATATGGTTTACGAGAAAACTTCTGTAACACACGAATAGACAGGCGGACAGACAGGTCGCGTTTTTATTAGTGTTTAGTAAAATTACTTTACAAAACTCTAAAAAGGTTATGAGTACTAATCAATACCTCATTTACTGCCAAGTTTCGTACAAATCGAATCAATATTGCAACTTTTAAAAGCAATTGAAATTTCCAAATTTTACCAGCCGTCAATTTAAAATTTGGCGTCAATTTGAAATTTGATCTTAACAATTTTTTCATTGCTCTTTTGATTTTCAAAGATTTTATTAGGGTTAATTTTTGGATAGATATACAACCGGATGGAAATATTTTGCTGGTTTGTCACAGCAGCGCCGCATTCATTGTCTAGTAGTTTTCTCTTTGAGCAGACGTAAACACGCTTAGTTTTGGTCATGAGTTTCATATGTCTTCTAGGAAAAAAAGGTGTCAAAAAGTTTTTTTTTTACATGACTCAATTTTTATGTGGTTAAGTCAGTTTAAATTATTTTGACGTAAGGTCAGTGCTATAACTCAAGTGCATAGTTGAGTATGATCTTAACCTAAAATGGCATGCCAGTAGCGTTGTTCGTCTGAACGAGAAGCTGGTCCATCTATCCCTGACAATTGGGAAAGCTGGATCCGTGACATTCAGGATAGTTGGCTCACTTGAAAAAACCTTGAATAGTTGGACCATATTTCCGTTTAAGAGTTTACTTCTTATATAAATTAAATGACCCTTATAGGCAAATATAAAGGTGTGTCTTGATACGTTGGTTTTTTATATATATGAAAATGCCTACTTTTTATACCAGAAAAGCCACGTCTGGGAGAAGAGAATGGTCTAAACATCATTTAAACAAGTTGAATAAACAGGAGAGTGTTCCTACCAGAAGGTCTTTGTAACCATCCTAAAGTTCGAAACAAATTTTCTAGTTGTGTGAATTGATAATTTGAATTATTCATCTAATACTTGGAAAAGAAATTGTTAGAATTGATACAGAAAATGCAGAGTTTCTTCCATAAGCACATTGCAGTCGTCAATGTGATGAAGCTTAAATAATTTTCTGGAATACTCTGACGATTGAACATATTTCAATTATACACATTTTTTTTTTAAATTTTCATGAAAATTGGAAGGAAAGAAAAGTGCCTAGATCAATTTGAAATATGTATCAACCATATACACTAGTTATTTTTGTCGTAATTCCATTCAGTTGAAATGGCTATAACTCACTTAACTATGATTCAATTTCTCGATTTGTGAGAAATAAGATCTTATACCTGTCTATATGATTACAAAATTTCAAGATATTAAGAGCACCGTTTTGGTTTTATGGGTAAAAATGTTAACTCTACAATTCATACCATTATTAACAAAGTCGAGCGAATTTTGATTTCGAGGTATTTTTCGCCCTTGTACTCATTAAAACCCATCTCCATGATTATTTTCAGATATTTTGGCTCGAAGGTGTCCAATCACGAGGGGGAGACACAAAATTCTGGTACATTTTGCAGCTCCCTGGACCCCCTGATGCATAATATGATCTTTTTACTGAACTCGATTAACTTTGATAAAAACAAAATTTTATGGCTACTTCGTTATTAGGGGGGGACCCTCCTTAAAAAAATATTTGGTAAGACCTAAACTTTTGAGAGACCATCATTTCTGACCTTTCCACAAAGTTTGAGCATTATAGCTTTTATATTTCTGAGGAAACTTGATGTGACGCACGGACAGGCGCACGAACGGATGAATAGGTGGCATGAAAGTTCGCGAAACTAGTAGGTTTTGGTGAAATAATTTTTTTAACAAAGACCTGAAAATGCAGTCAAAGCGTCTGAAAATGTAGAAACGGGAGCGAATGCAGCAGCAAAAGTTTTGGCATACCAAAAAGCAATCTAAAGAGATGCATAAAGTCACAAAGTTTCAATAAAAGTGCCATGGACAAAAATCATAGCTAGGAGATGAAAATGAAAAAAAAAAATCAGTTGACATGTAAAAAAATTACAATCAAGGGATTCACTTCAACTAGAGACTCAGTACGTCCCATGGCCTATTATTTAGCTAAAAACCTGCAACTAAAACATAATTTTAATCATGAAACTAAATAAGCAGGGTACGACTGGCTTTCTTATTTTCTTGAGTGCAACCCTGAACTTTCCATCCGGCACTCTGTAGGAGTATCTATTGCGAGAGCAAAAGGTCTAAATAAAATATATGTCAAAGCGTATTTTGACCTCTTAAAAAAGTTTTTGAAAGAAAATTGTCTTATAGATAAACTTGAAAACATTTTCAACGTAAATGAAACATGTTTGCAGCTGAATAACAAACCTGCGAAGATAGTTGCCTTGAAAGGCTCTAAGAATGTGACTTCTGTTATTTCGGGAGAAAAAGGTGAACCCATCTCAGTATTGGCATGTGTTAATGGAGAGACTTCATTTTTGCCACCTTTTTGCATAATCAAAAGAAAACATCTAAAATAGAAGTTTTGAACTAAAAATGCCTCTAAAGTCTATCTATGTAAAAAGTGATTTATATTTTGGTTGGCTGAAAACCCATTTTACTCCAAGAAAAATAGCAGGAAATGTTATTCTTTATTTAAATAGACTTGCATCTTATACTCGCTGCATTGAAATACTTGAGTTTTCAGAAAATAATCAGATAATCTTCAAGTCATTAAAAATGAACTACTAATCTGATTGCTCAAAGTACCTGACCAATAAACATTCAAAGAAGACTACACGGCTGAAGCTTGGTGCACTTCTTAGCTTAGCTTAGGGTAAGTCAGCAAACGCAAATAAAGGGATAACTGGTTTTAGAACTTGTGGAATCATTCCTTTTGAACCAGATACGATACCACACTATGCTTCTCTGTCAGAATCCATGGACTCCGGCCTCTAGACACATCTTTCCTTTTCCAAAATTATATGACTGGATATAATGTTATTTTTGCTGGTCTTTATAGTTCAAAAGATAATGTCGCTGCTGCTGGTTCTAGTTTCTCAAGAAACGGATGTAATGCTGGAATTTCAAGAAGCTATGAAGATGTTCCTGTACTTGGATCTTCCGAACAGTACGAATGTTATGGGGCACAATACATTCAGTACCATGGTTGACGCAAGCAATAAAGTTCATACTGTGAAAAGAAAAGTTCAAACTATATCAACAGTGTTAAGCTCTCCAGAAAACATAACTGCTCTGTTTACAAAATGTGAGAAAGATTAAAATATTAAAATAAAAGAAGAAACGTAGAAAGACAGAGTGGAAAAAGAAACACAGAGAGAAAAAGAGAAAAAGAAGCTAGAGGGAAGAAGTGAGAATAAGATACAAACAACGATCAACAATAGTAAGAGAACAAAACGATAAGAACTAACGTCATCCTCAGATTCTGAAGGTATTGATATCACTACAATTTACAACGATAATCTTTATAAACGTGACTGGGATTAAGATTATTGTGAACGATGCACCGAGAACTGCAACGAAATAAAACGAGATGAAAATTGGATTAAGTGTGTGTCATACTCCCGCTGGACATACAAAGGCTACACAAGGTTCAAAAATAAATGCGATTACTGTGGGAAGCGAGATTCTTGAAAAAATTAGACTGCAGAATAATTCGATGTTCTGAAAAATATGAAAATAAATCCTACTACCTCTATATTATAAGTTAATTGATCATTTTTCACATAGTTCATAACTCTACACTAACCACTTTTGTAGCAGTCTCTAACTTCAAAAAATGGAATAAACTGTCTTTGTACCTTTTATGACCTGTATTTCTTGTATTGTATCCTCATTTATAATGGAAAATAGAGGTGCATCAATCTAAGCCGAGTACGCTCGGGATAAATATGTTAGACCATCAACTGAAAAAAAAACATATCTTTACACCTTCAAAAGTGCTTACAATTAATTAAGGACATATTTGCATATTAAAAAAATGTAAACCCAGTGCTAGATATTGCAAATATTCGGAAAAAGTAGCTTTAAAAAACATGGTCCAACTACCCTGGACTTACCCTATGCTGCTAAGTTTCATTAAAATCAGTTGCAGGGTTTAGCCGTAACTAAAGGAATAAATTTTTTGCACGTTTTTCGATCGAGTGGTCGCCATTTTGTTTCAGATGGGTCGATTATTTTTTTTTTTATTTATAAGAACCGCTGAACCAAACTTCGTCCAAATCGGAGCTACTCTTTGGTCAGAACAGAAATTTACCTAATGAAGTAATTCACACCGAGTCGTCCCTAAACCACTATCAACAAAACTGCAGAAAATTGGTTTGACAACACTCCATGAATTTTAGTCGTATTTTAAAATTTACAGCGCATTTTAAAGACGTCGTTAAACCGCAATGACAAAAAGCAATGTGACAGAAAGCAGTGTTTTTGGTGGTGCTGCAGTCACTCCATCATCGCAAGCGGAACACGCTGACACAGTAAGTAGCATCATAATGATTAAAATGCCAACGTTTTAGAAGGAGCAGCCAGCTCTTTGGTTTGCATGAGTTGAGGCACATTTCAGATGTGCAATAATAAAAATGGACGAACAGATATTTGATTGCGTGATTAACAAGTTGGGTAAACAGACCTACGCTCATGTCAGAAGGGTTTTGTATTCAATTTACAAACTGCAGTGACGCAGATCGAATCAAATCAAGAAACATGTCAAAGACGATTTTATTGGAGAAAGTATGAAATACGAAGCTCATGCTATTATTAACAAAGTTGAACGAATTTCGACTTCTGAGGTTTTTAGTATTGTTATACCCATAAATATCTCCCTTGATAATTATTTCAGATGTCCATCCGCGACGGAGAAAACACATTTTTCATGTGTTTACACCCCCCCCCCCCCCCTGTGTCCCCACTGAAGCAAAAACTGACAGTTCAACAACTGTTTTGAAAAGCTCCCAGGGAAACTTTTATTTCATACTCATATCGGCTACGTTTGAAGAATTTTTTTTTCAGGGGCCACTCTCCTGTACTGTTATCATCGATCAATGGCCAATTTTTTCGAATCCTAGAATGGTTACAAAACCCTTTTGCTAGGAGCTCTCTCCCACCTCCTTGACTTGTTTCACTTATGAGCATTAATTGTAGGTACTCATCTTCAGTCATTCATTCAATTGAATCAAGTGTTCAAAGCATGCACCATAAACGTTGAAGTTGGGAAAAAATAACTCAAAATTATTCAATCTTCGCATTTAAATCAGCCACTATTTTGTTTTACGATTACTGATACCACTAACTGAACCGATTCTCAAAGATATACATGACACCTATCATTCCTGAAATTTTCATGCAAATCCTAGCAAAATTGTAGTGTCTGAGTCGGTAAAAGGAGCATGTTGTTCCATAGCCATATGTTGCCATAGTAATAAATGCAGCGCATATTGTTCCATAGTAATACAGGAAAATTCAAACCGCTATAACTTCGCTAAATATGATTCAATCTTTATGAAACTTTCAGGATGGATCAATCTTATAAATAGACATCTACGTACTGAATTTAATTGAATTTAAGGGTACCGTTAAGATTTTATTCAAGAAAACATAAAATCAATAAATCATACTATTACTAACAAAGTTGAGTGAATTGCGACTTCTCACGTATTTGTTGTTGTTGTACTCACCAAGACCTACATCCCTGATTTTTTTCAGATTTTTCGGATCACAGGTGTCCAATCGCGAGGGGGGGGGACACAAATTTTTCGTACATTTCCCCTCCCTGTGCGCCCCTCGAAGCAAACTTTGCCAAACTAAGACCTGTTTTGAAAAGTTCTCATCAAGACCTTTCATTTGATACCCATATCGGCCACCTTCAATGAAATTTTTTTTTCGGGGTGTCACTCTCCTATATGGGGAGACCCCCCTTAATTACTTTATAAAATTTTTTTGTAGTTGAACTTTGAAGAAATCACCACTTCACACCTACACACAAAATTTGATGTTTCTAGCTTAAGTAGTTTCCAAGAAAAACTGCTGTGACACACGGACGGACGGACGGACAGACGGACAGACGGACAGACTGGTCGCGAAACTAGTAGGGTTTTGTAAAATTATGTTACAAAACCCTAAAAATTGGAAGATGATGTCATCACGTAGATGGCAGACACTATAGAGGAGCCACCTCACACTAACAAAAACGAGACGCTCAAAAATCACATCACATGCATCTACGATGTATCTGAATGTAAGAACTTCCAGGAATAGCTGATCAGCTTGAAGCTTGAGGATAAAGAGCCATCACAACTACTTTGCTCAATGAAAACTACGATGGGCAAATCGTTTCAAATGAATTTTTAAAATATTATGGATGAAATGGCTTCTATCGTGTGTTGAAGATATTTAAGCTGTGTCAGCAGTGAATTTGGATCAGCTGGCCAAAATGGCTGCCAAATTACCAAAAATACGCAATCGGTGCACACATCTCATTTCAAAAGTGAAGCGCCGAAATAACATATGCTACTTTCATAATAAATTCAGTGGAGTGGTGCTTTTCATACTAAAAGTGGTTCAAAAAAACAGATAACGCGTCATTTGTCGCAAGCTTAAGCGACGCTACAAAACGTTCACGCCTGTTTGTTCAGGATCAAAGCATAAAGATTTAATTTCCCATCAATACCGGAGCTGAGGTTTCCATCATCCCTGCTCAACAAACCACTACCAAGCAGTTTGGAAACGGCTATAAACTTTTTCTTCCTAACGGCAATGAAATTCAAACATTCGGCACGCGTGTACTCAATATTTCACTCGGGCTTAGAGGAAATTTTTGCTGGATATTTGTGGTGGTAAAAGTTACCCGACCGATACTTGTCGCAGACTTCCTGCAACACTTTAGACTGCTGGTGGACATCAAAGATCGTTGTTTGTTTGACCATAAGACACAATCGTCAACCAGCGGCTGGACCAAGGTACAATAGCACTCGTGCCCACGTTAAGTAGCAATATGAAGTACTTTGAAATTCTGAGCAAACACCCGAACATCACAAACCCATTACGTCTTAGCGCAATTCAAAAGCATTCAGTGCAACATGACATTGTAACCAATGGCCCACTCGTTGCAGAGCACCCTTGAAGAATCAAACCAGAAAAATTATTGATGGCACGAGCGGAAGTCGAACATACTCGTATAAAATGGCGCCCATGTGGGGACTTCCGGGACCTAAACACAGTTCAGATTTCGGACCACTACCCAATGCGACACATTTAAAACATAGAGCCAAATCTATCTGGCAAGAAAACCTTTTCAAAAATAGATCTGCTTAGAGCATTCCACCAGATCCCTATCGCAGAGTATGACATTCCAAAGACGGCGGTAGTAACCCCATTCTGCCTCTATGAATTTGCTGTAATGATTTTCGGCCTCAGAAACGCTGCTCAGTCATTCCGAATGTTTATGGACGAGGTTCTCAAGGGTCTCAAATTTCGCTCTTGCTATCTTGATGACATACTAATCGCTTCAAATACATCCAAATAATACGAAAAATACCTCTACACCTTTTTCAAGAGGCTGGACGACTACGGAGTGCCAGTCAACATCGGGAAATGTACACTAGGAGTTAAGCAAGTTGAATACAGAGTTTTCCAATAAGAGCTGTTGTTTTGATATTATAAGAAAAATACCATTTTTTAATACAAATGATTGGATGTTTATTTCATTATAAAGAAAAAGGTTTGCCGTTATTAGTCAAAAATAATATCAGGCAAATAACTGCCATGGTACCGCTTAAAGAACCATATCCTTTTCATGAAATTTTCCATAACCAAATCGCAAAATGGCTACCCTAAGTCCTCGATAGCCTCACGAATTCCATCTTTGAGGTCTTGAATCGACGCTTTGCTGTCGGTGTAGACCTTCTCTTTCACATGGTCTCAAAGGAAGAAGTCGTAAGGTGTTAAATCACAAGACCTCGGTGGCCAATTGTGATCACCTCTTCGAGAGATAACACGGTCCGGAAACTTTTCCCGTAAAATATCAATGGTTTTGTTGCTTGTGTGGTACGTAGTGCCATCTTGTTGAAATTAAACATTGTCCAGATTAATACCATCCAATTTCGGCCATAAAAAATCATTAATCATCTCTCAATAGCGCAATCCATTCGCCGTAACTGTTGCTCCAGCCTCATTTACAAAAAAGTAAGATCCAATGACTCCACCGGAACATTTACCGCACCAAACAGTCACACGTTGAGGATAAAGAGGCTTTTCAACAATAACTCTTGGGTTTTCCGAGCCCCAGATTCAACACTTTCGGCTACAGCAGCAATATTCTCGGCTGTTTTTGAGTGACGTGCCCGGGTTTTGTTCTTCACACCACTAGGTTGTCCCAACAGCTCGAATTTTTCCACCATTTTCTGTATTGCGGTTCGACAAGTGCTCCATAAACACCAAAAACTGTTCGAGTTTTACGAACCATCTCTGCCAAATTTTCACCATTTTTACAGTGAATTTTAATAATTTCAATGCATTTTTGAAACGTATATTAATCCATTTTTGTCAATGGCGTAGCTTGTACTTGTAAAATGTCAAAAAATGACAGCTTCAAAAGTGACATGTACCTAAATAGCGGTCTATTCAAAATACCTTTTACTAGAGAATTCTTTATATAGGAGTCATAATTTCAGCAGAAAGAACCTGCTCCTCAGAAAAGCGGGTTGAAGTAATAAGGAATTTTCTAAAACCAAATATAATCAAACAGCTCCGTCGTTTTTTGGAGCAATTAACTTCTCTCGAACGTTAGTCAGAAAAGCTGCAGAAATACAAAAACCATTAAATAAACTCTTGCAAAAATCAAAGAAGAATGACGATACTCCAATAACTTGGACCGAAGAAACAAACGCATCATTCGAAAAATCGCCTTACAGATGCCACACTCCTAGTGTTTTTCCAGAACAACAGACCTCCGGCCTTGTCTATGGACGCATCGGATACTGCTATTCGAGGAGTGCTCGAGCAACTTCATGACAAATTATGGAAACCAATTGCATCCTTCCAACGCAAGCTGAGTCTCGCTATAGTACTTATGACAGGGAGCTCCTTGCCGTATACAGTAGCATCCACCATTTCTAACGTTATCTGTAGGGTAAAGAATTCCTTGTATGCACTGATCACAACCTACTTGTTTTGCGTTTAACATGAAGTCCGATAAGGCATCGCCTCGACAGTCAAGACAATTGAATTATATCTCACAATTTTGCACCAACTTTCATGGCGATACTAACATTACATTACATAGAAGCCATATCTCCACCGTTATTAATTGAAAATCACGAGCTTGTCAAAGAACAGATGAACAAATGAACTTAATGCTCTTATTTAAAACAACTCAACGTCCTTGCTGCTGCAAGAAATCAACGCCCAAAGTGGAAAAATATACTGCAACCTGTCAATAGGTCTCATAAAACCTTTCGTCCGAATCGCGCGTCGAAATCGGATCTTCGACAACACCGCTGGAGCAATTAACTTCGCTGTGCTCATCTAAGTGCAAAAGCAACGTTGCGTGTGATTGCCTTAAAATTTGTTTGACCCAGAATGAGAAAAGACGTGCACGTTTGGTGTCGTTGTTGCCTATCTTGGCAAAAATCTAAAGTTGGCAGACATACAGTGAACGCTTTGCAACCATTTCCAGTCCCAGCCAAACGCTTTCAAGTAGTGCGCTTGGATATAGTCGGACCACTAACACAAGTGGATGGATTTAGATAGGTTTTAACGATGTTTGACAGGTTTTCAAGGTAGCTAAAGGCAGTACCATTGGAAAAATAGACACAAGACGCAATAGCTAAAGCCTTCTACACCTTCTGAGTGTCTCGCTTTGGAGCGCCAAAATTTGTGGTCACCGACCAGGGAACACAATTTGAGGCTGCTTTGTTCAGGTCACTGACAAACATTATAGGAATCAGTAAAGCAAGAACGTCACCTGATCACCCTGCCTCGAATGGAATAGTGTAAGGTGGCATCGGACACTCAAAGCCGCGACCATGTGTCACCAAGTTGACGGGATTTCGCCTACTTTACTTCCGAACATACTTTCGGGCTAAGAAATTGCTATAAAGATGACTTGAGAGCTAGCTGTGTGGAGTTAGTATTGAGCACAACATTAAGCTTCCTAGTGGAGTTTATAGTCGAAAACAAAAGCCTAACTGATCCACATTTGTTCAGTGTAAATTTCAAACTACAAATTCGAAAAATTAGGCTTGAATCTATTGCCCAGAAAAACAACCGGAACACATTTGTTCACAATGACCTCAGGACCTGTAAACACATGTTCCTTAGAGTTGACGTAGTCAGACGGGCATTGAGGCAACCATACACAGGCCCACATCGAATAATTAACAGAATCTCAAGCCAAATTTCACCATTTGACATGAATGTTTCGACGGAAGGCGAGGGAAGCAAAGCACGAGTTTTGTTCTGAAAGAAAACAGCGTCACGACAACATTAAATCATTATTACTTGTGGATCTTCCAGACGAATATTGGTTATCATTAATAAATAGATAAAAACTTCTTTCTATTTATCTGTAGGAACGTAGCGCCTACATACTATTATTTACGGAGTTGAGTGAATTTTGATTTCTGAGGTATTTGTTTCCCCTGTACTCATAAAGACTTATTATTTTTTTAGATTTCCTGCTCAAAGATATCCAATCGCGAGGGTAGGGGACACAAATACGTTCATTTCACCTCCTTCTGGACACGTAATGCAAAAATGACTTTTTTTCAGACCTATCATTTGGTACTCTACTTGACTACATTTGATGAAAAAATAAATGTTTAGGGGACTTCATTACGAAAAGGAAAGCTCTTGAAATATTTAATAAGACCTCAACTTTTAAAAAAACTACTACTTCTGAACATTTCACAAGGTTTGAGTTTTGTAGCTTCTATAGTTTGTGAAGAAATTTCTTGCGACGCACAGATAGACTAGCAGACGGATGTGCGGACAGACAGACTAACACTACGTGAAACTAGAAGGTTTCTGTAAAATTTCTTTCAAGAAACGCCAAACATCATGGAGATATATCAAATAATAAATAATTTAGGGGTCGAAATTGTTTGAACTTTGGTAATAATAGTAAAATTTAACATTTTTGTCAGAAAACTCCATTAGTATCATTGAATTGGATGAAATCAGCCAATTAAGGAGCTGTTCAAAAGACCCTTATGTTCTTTAAGTTTCAGTAAAATTTACAGAAGCTATAGCCATTTAAATTTCCTCCAATTGCAACAATTATATACAATTTTGTTGCTACAATATTTTGTGTACAACTTAATAACCGGAATTCGACGCTAGATGTCCGTACTAATAAATATAATGAAAGCTCGAACTTTATATGTTTGTCATTTTGAAGATACATTTGACAGCTATTAAAATAAGTCAACAAAACAATTTTATCTTGTGTGCATCATTATTATTTTTCACGATAAATAACTTCGAAATCGCAGAAAAAGACAGCATTTTCGGGAGGTTCTGTTGGGTTATTTTTTTGCAAAGAAAACTGTCGCGGAAAATCATCGATTGCTTGTGAAAAATTATGGTGACGATGCTCTAGCAAAAACACAGTGTTTTGAATGGTTTCAACGCTTCAAAAGTGGCGACTTTGACATCAAAGACAAAGAACGCCCAGGACAGCCAAAAAAGTTTGAAGACGAAGAATTGGAGACGCTACTCGATGAGTGTTCATGTCAAACGTAAGACGAACTTGCCAAATTGCTGGGAGTAACTCCGCAAGCCATTTTGGAACGTTTGAAAGCCACCGGATATATTTAGAAGCAAGGTAATTGGGTCTCCTATGAGTTGAAGCCGATAGACGTTGAACGGCGCTTCTGAATGTCTGAAATGCTGCTTGAGTGCCATAAAACGAAATCATTTTTGCATCAGATCGTGACGAGGGATGAAAAATGGATCCATTATGACAATCCCAAGCGCAAAAAGTCATACGTGAAGCGTGGCCAACCTGCCAAATCAACGGCGAAGCCAAATATCCATGGCGCCAAGGTTATGCTGTATATTTGGTGGGATCAGAAGGGGCCGTTATATTATGAGTTGTTGAAATTGGGCCAGGCAATCACATGTGACCTGTATTGTACACAATTAATACATTTGAAGCGTACCATAAACGCCCGGAATACGCGACCAGACACGAGGCTATAATTTACAATACATGGGCTTTCCATCGAACAAGATACTGCAGTTTTGATTGGAACTTCTCCAAATTTTCAGGCAAGAAAATAGCAGTCTACGCAATGTTACCCACATATTATAGATTAAGTACAAAAGATTTCTGACATGAGCGAAGTTATGTCTACCCAACTTATTTTCTTGCAACAAAGCTAATTCAACCTTAAACTTTAAACTCATTCAAATCAACTGACGGTTCACGGTTACTCATTCAATGGCTGTTTTGGGCTTCCTCACTATTCAGAAAGACCAAAAAAATTTTCACACCACTTGAAACAAATGCAAGAAATTGTATTGAATACGACATTTACTTTTTTTCAAATTTAACTCTTGTCCTCCACTTTTATTCACTAATGCTATAAGCAGAACTTTATTTCATTATCAAATTCGTAGAACTTCTTTCTTTTTCTTCAAAAATCGTCATCACCAAATCCAAGCCAAAACTTCTTTTACCCTCTACTAATTCCCGACACCGCAAAAACTCCCTTTTCTTTTCAAAACCAAATACAGAATGATTGACTGTAAAATCCAATCCCACAATCCTTTCCTTACCCAATTTCCACTTCCGTACCTAAGTAACGTAATCGAAGTTCAATACACTCGATTTCATTACCCACACATCTTTTCTAAATCAACAAACGCAACAATTTTCATTTTGCATATATGGTGATTTGCATAACCATGATAGCGTTTGGTTACACGCAAATCGTCACCCACACGGAAATTATTGCTCTTGCCGACAACCCAAAAACAGTGTTTTCCAGTGCTCGGGAAAATTTGAACCCAGAGTTCTAGTGGTCTCCCGCTACCACCGGAGTCAAATTCTGTTGATTTCACATTCATCCATTTAGCAACTTTAACTATGAACATTTCTTAATGGGCATTGATCTAAAATTTGTTAGTAGGGAAGCGTGAATAAACTTTGTTACTATAACAAATAAAATTTGTTAGTGGGAGATTACGAATAAAATTTGTAAGTATGAAGGAAGGAATTAGGTTTTGATAGTGAAAAGGTCTCGAATGAAATTTTGTTAATGGGAAGTAATTGCTGGAATTTTGTTAGTGGAAAAGATGAGATTATTATCATTATTACTGTTATTATTTTTTTTTTGTAGTGAAAAATAGGGTAAGAGAGTGGGATCCATAAAAGAGGGAAATAAAAATTAAAGGTAAAGGTTTGAATGTTAAAAAAATAAGTACATAAATAGAGAAAAAGGTATATGTGCCCAAAAGAAGGTGGAGATGTTACGGAGGCAATTCGAATATGCAAGTGGGAGAAAGCCGGTACGCCGGAGTCCGCAACAATACCCTCTTGGTTATTATAGCTAAATGAAACATTTTCGATTTAACATTTGGTGTGAATGCAATTTTTGCATTCTATAATAATTGCTAAATGCACATTAAACATACAAAAATACCGGGTATGGGACCCGCCACGTTGGTTGGCCCCACCACTCATGAGGTAGCCATCGTGTGAGCTCACCCCTTCTCTTTGCATTGCAGGTGCTCTTGCAGGGTAGAGTCGTTTCCCATCCGAGTTTCCTATTTATGTTAAAATATTATGTGATTCCATCATATAAGACTTTGGCATAAGTTTGAAACATTCATATTTTTAATTTAAAAGAAAAATTCATGCCAATTATGTTTGTATGAGTTTTTCATTTAAATGGGAAATATATGGCCACGCCTACAATGGATCTTGATCCGGACAGGAGGAGAGGGTGCACGGGGGCACCGCTTCCACCTGGATGCCCCACTCTTGTTTGGGGACCGAAAGTATACATGGTAAAGATGAGATTTTCTCGCGTCTTGCTTGCTTTTGCCAGGCCAGTCAGTCATTTTGCTTTGGCGACCCACCTCTTTAGAAAGTTACTCCTGCCTCTACACCGTCAAACTGATTCGTTTTATCTCCTTTTTCTTGAATGCGATTTTTTTTGTAGTGGGCCCTTGTGCTAGGGAAAAGAACCCGCCTCACAACACCACAATGCTAGCCAGCCAGTGCATTCACGCGTCCTCAGGCAAGGCCGATTCCGGCGAGCACCAACATTTTTGCTGGGCGAGGCAGCAGATCATCGTTGCAGTCCTTTACTGACATTTTATTTCTTCTAAATCGCTACAGTGAAGATGGAAAAAAATTTCTATTTATTTTGTTATTTTGAGAAAACTGCATGAAAAAATATATTGGGATGCACAGTATCTAATGAGTGACTTTGGTAACGAAGTCTCAATATAATTTTTCATATTTTTTGACTTTAACCACCATGTTTTTTTTCATTATCATTACTTTTAGTACACATTTGGTAGAAGAATTAAACTTTTTTTGCTTTGAGCAATACTGCCCCCTTTGGAGCTTCGCTTAGAGATATTTAGAGCATTTCAGTATTGTGATCATATTTATTGGCACTAGAAAAGGTTATATGTTCAGTACCACGCTTCGGCCGTGTATCCGTCCTTCCAGCTGCGATGCGTTCTGATTTTAAACCAGTACGTTTCATAGCGGAATGAGCGTAAAGTCTATCTGACGGATCACTCAACAGAAATCTCCTTGTCGCCAACGGGACTTGAACCAGAAACTTTCGTTTCTCGCAGCAAGTACTCTAACCGAGCAGGCTCCAAAAAAATCAAAGTAGTAAAAAATAAATTTTTAAAAATACAGACTGGAACTTAAGGCGTTCTATATTCTTCTCATTCAATTAGGTTATACGTAAAACCATTGCAAATTCTTTTAGCCTTTCATTGAATCAAGTCTAAGTTATCATTTAGATTGACAGTATAGACTTGCAAAGTAAGTTGCAAAAAGGTCAATATAATTGATAAGAAGAGCTTTATGGTGATCATCACTTGAAACTGCGAAGTTTCGAATCAAAATCAACTGATCGCGAATCAACGACGAGTGTGCATTCTTAGTAAAAAAGTTTTCCTCAGTGTTAACTAATTTTTTCTTGGGAAATTCATTTAATCGAAAGAAATTGAAGCATGTCTCTGAAAGTTCCATATTTTATAGGGGCTTTCTTTTTGCTATATGCTGCCATGAGTGCTACACCAATAGAACTTCCTTCAACTCCAGCTCCCACGGCTATTAGGAGACAAACGGCATCACGCATGTTTTACGTTCCATCGAAGTGCCAAACTGATCATCGTGGACAGTGCAGACATGTATTTATAATTATATTAAACTTTGAGCTAATTACTAATCACAATTTTTTTTTTGATAGGTAAGGCCCCGCAATGAATTTATTTCGAATTGAAATAACATGAAGAATATTCTCGATCTAAGGTGTCAACTTTAACAGTATTCTAACCATAGTTTTGTTTCTTGTTCTAGCTTAGACCAAGTTGCAACTGTTATAATAAATTAATGCTCTTTTAAGGAAAATAAAGCTTGGTGTAAAAGTAGCCACTAAATATGTTAATATTCATGGAAGATACATCTAAAGATAGTTTCCATTGAAAAATGTGGGTTTTCAAATATAAAAAGAAGTTGTATGTACGTATTGACCAATGATTCCACGATTACCTGGTGACGACCGTCAAGCCAAGCTATAGACCACTTTGGAATAAGTTTATCGTGTTCTAAAATGAAGCGTTCTTTAGTTGGGCATGGGGAAACAATTTTAAGCCCTCATATTTCTCTAAAAAAATTACGTTGCGTACCCTTCTGTGTAAAAAACTACTCATATGGAATCTCCATACATTTTGTATGAAATTATGGAATGGAACCAGTTCAATTATGAAACATATTCAGTTAAATATTACATTTATTTGAGATTTTCAAGCAACGTTTTAAAATTGTCTTAAATCAATAATTTGTTTAAATAATTCATATTCAGTTAAATATAATATTTTTTTTGGGAATTTTAAGCAAAGTTTTCAAATTAATCAGTCGGTCATACATTTAGCGCATACCTTTCGCTTATGTTTGGCGTTGCACACGCCTTTGTATGGAATTTTCCACTCTTCAGACATTCAACCCAATTTCATGTTCTAAAACAATTATGTTTGACTTATGAAATGCTCGCTACGATAGCATTAACTGCCTTCTATCCCCTTTTAATTAGACTAGTATTCTTTCAAGGTCAGACTCAGATAATCTTTTCGGGTTTTTTAAAACCTTTTTTTAGGGTTCTTGGTTGCTCCAGTTTCATTGGGTCCCGCCTCGGAGCTGTTATCTTCATTCGTGTGTGTAGTCACCTTTTTAGCCCAATGGTTATCTTTGCCGAGCAGCGAGGCCTTGTGATGTTTAAAAATATTCCGCCTTTAGTAGAACTTTCAAAATAAAAAAATGAAAGAAAGTATATACCCTTTAATTCTACTATTTATTTTAAATTTCGTATACAATTGTTTCGTTCTCTACTTGAGAACTTCCTCAGTACTACTATTCCCTAAACTGTAAGTATCCTAATATTTATACTAAACTCATTAACGTATCAATATGAATCTCTAATTACACCTAATCCCTCAAAGTACTTTTAGTTAATCTCTAATTACCTGATCCTTTACCATTCAAAAATTTGTTTTTCCTTAATTACTACTTAACTACCTTCATTATTTTGTAAGCTTGAATAGCCAGGTGTATCCGTTACCTGGGTCGCCGTTCCAAATGTCCTGCGTATTCCGATTGAATATCTCCAAGCTTTCTGCTACATCAAGTTTCCATCCGTTTGTAACCGTTTTCAGCATGCTTACGTTGTCGGCAGTGATGTCATGTTTTTCAAGGACTATATGCTCTGCTACTTTTGATTTGAAGTTTTTTGCATCCTGCTTTTTGTTTTTGTTGACTGCTTCCCTTAAGTGTTCATTCCATCTGACACCTAGTGATCTCCTCGTTTGTCCAATGTAACATCCATTACATTTCGTACACGATACCTTGTAGACTCCACTGCGCTCCATTTTGGGAATGGGGTCCTTGGTTGATCCAAGCAAGTTCTGTATTTTTGTGGCCCGGCTCGTATAAACTAGGTCGATGTCAACGTTCTTCATAGCCCTCTTCATTGTTTCCGTCCTTGAGCCAAACGTTACAACCAACCTCTTCCGTTGCTCGACTTCCGCAGTTAGCGTTGTGAACTTTTTATTGAAGATCTCCTTCGTTCGTTTGGCTATCAATTTGGTAACTTCATCCGTAGGGTATCCATTCCACTCGGCTAGCTTATAAATGTGGGACGTTTCTTTTTTCAGGCCTTCCTTATTCAATGGAAGCGTGAGCATTCGATTCACAAGCCAGCTAAATGTCGCCCATTTTTGCTGTTGGCAATGGTTCGAAGTGAAAGGAATTATCCGCATGGTGTCCGTTGGTTTGCGGTATATTTCGAATTCCAATCCATTAGCTCCTCTACATACCATTACGTCAAGGAATGGTAGCCGCCCCTCCGACTCCAGCTCGTGGGTGAAACTGATGTTGTTGTGTATTGAGTTGATCGCCGTGAGAATTTGCTGGACCTGATCCTCTTTGATGATCGTGAAGATATCGTCTACATAACGCACCCATCGATGTGGCAGTTTACCTTCTTGTGCTAACTTCTCCTCCAAAAATGCCATAAAAACTTCGCTTAGAAACGGGGAAAGAGGATTTCCCATTGGAGCACCACGTGTTTGCTTAAAAAATTCTCCCCTGAAGGTGAAATAGCTTTCACCCATGCAGAGTCTAGCCAGTTTCAAATACATTTTGGCTCGTGCTTTCCATCGTTCTCCTGATCCTTGTATCAGAATCCACTCCTCAAGTAACGTAAGTGCTTCTGTGACCGGAATACTGGGAAAAAGTGCCTTAACGTCAAATGACACCATCGTATCCCCATCTTCCAAAGGTCCCCAGGACAAAACCTTTGAAGTAAATTCTGCCAAATTTGCTACTGATCTGGTAACAAATTTTTTGTCCATGTTATTGAATTCCTTGACTAACCACTTCGCAATTTTCTGAGTGGGAGCGTTTTCTGCTGACACAATTTCACGCATTTCATGGCCTGGCTTGTGAATCTTCGGAAGTCCTATGATCCTTGGCAGCGATGGGTTGGTTACTTTTAAGAATTTCTTGATTTCCTGAATCCATGGTTCACATTCTTTCAGCACTTTTTCCCCTCTTTTTATTGACTCAGGAAGCGGATTATTTCGTAGACTGAAGTTTGGTCCGGTATTTATTTTTTCCCGCATTCTATTGTCGTAATCGGCCTTGTCCATGATCACTACGGCATTCCCTTTATCCGCTTTCATGTAGTAAACCGGTAGATTTTTGAGCTCCTTGATGATCCTATTCTCGTCCTGCTTTCCGACCGATCTAGTTTCTTTTCTCAAGGCATCTGCAGTGCTGGCTCTTATCTTTTGTTTTTCCTCTGCCGTCAGTCCATGCATGCTCGAAAGTCTATTGATCCCGGCTTCGATTTCTATGACGATATCTTCAGGTTTGGCTTTCGCGTTAATGGAGTATTTCAGCCCCATGTTCAGCAGATTCAGTTGAGCTTCCGTAAATACCTGGGACGATTGATTGATGACTATGTTTTCAATTGTACGCACCTTGATTTGTTGGGACACTGTCACTTGTTCTCGTCTTAATTGATGAAACTTCTTTTCTAGTATTAATTTCTTCCGCTCGCTTTCACACACAAAGTAGTGGAAGAGTGTGAAAGCGAGCGGAAGAAATTAATACTAGAAAAGAAGTTTCATCAATTAAGACGAGAACAAGTGACAGTGTCCCAACAAATCAAGGTGCGTACAATTGAAAACATAGTCATCAATCAATCGTCCCAGGTATTTACGGAAGCTCAACTGAATCTGCTGAACATGGGGCTGAAATACTCCATTAACGCGAAAGTCAAACCTGAAGATATCGTCATAGAAATCGAAGCCGGGATCAATAGACTTTCGAGCATGCATGGACTGACGGCAGAGGAAAAACAAAAGATAAGAGCCAGCACTGCAGATGCACTGAGAAAAGAAACTAGATCGGTCGGAAAGCAGGACGAGAATAGGATCATCAAGGAGCTCAAAAATCTACCGGTTTACTACATGAAAGCGGATAAAGGGAATGCCGTAGTGCTCATGGACAAGGCCGATTACGACAATAGAATGCGGGAAAAAATAAATACCGGACCAAACTTCAGTCCACGAAATAATCCGCTTCCTGAGTCAATAAAAAGAGTGGAAAAAGTGCTGAAAGAATGTGAACCATGGATTCAGGAAATCAAGAAATTCTTAAAAGTAACCAACCCATCGCTGCCAAGGATCATAGGACTTCCGAAGATTCACAAGCCAGGCCATGAAATGCGTGAAATTGTGTCAGCAGAAAACGCTCCCACTCAGAAAATTGCGAAGTGGTTAGTCAAGGAATTCAATAACATGGACAAAAAATTTGTTACCAGATCAGTAGCAAATTTGGCAGAATTTACTTCAAAGGTTTTGTCCTGGGGACCTTTGGAAGATGGGGATACGATGGTGTCATTTGACGTTAAGGCACTTTTTCCCAGTATTCCGGTCACAGAAGCACTTACGTTACTTGAGGAGTGGATTCTGATACAAGGATCAGGAGAACGATGGAAAGCACGAGCCAAAATGTATTTGAAACTGGCTAGACTCTGCATGGGTGAAAGCTATTTCACCTTCAGGGGAGAATTTTTTAAGCAAACACGTGGTGCTCCAATGGGAAATCCTCTTTCCCCGTTTCTAAGCGAAGTTTTTATGGCATTTTTGGAGGAGAAGTTAGCACAAGAAGGTAAACTGCCACATCGATGGGTGCGTTATGTAGACGATATCTTCACGATCATCAAAGAGGATCAGATCCAGCAAATTCTCACGGCGATCAACTCAATACACAACAACATCAGTTTCACCCACGAGCTGGAGTCGGAGGGGCGGCTTCCATTCCTTGACGTAATGGTATGTAGAGGAGCTAATGGATTGGAATTCGAAATATACCGCAAACCAACGGACACCATGCGGATAATTCCTTTCACTTCGAACCATTGCCAACAGCAAAAATGGGCGACATTTAGCTGGCTTGTGAATCGAATGCTCACGCTTCCATTGAATAAGGAAGGCCTGAAAAAAGAAACGTCCCACATTTATAAGCTAGCCGAGTGGAATGGATACCCTACGGATGAAGTTACCAAATTGATAGCCAAACAAACGAAGGAGATCTTCAATAAAAAGTTCACAACGCTAACTGCGGAAGTCGAGCAACGGAAGAGGTTGGTTGTAACGTTTGACTCAAGGACGGAAACAATGAAGAGGGCTATGAAGAACGTTGACATCGACCTAGTTTATACGAGCCGGGCCACAAAAATACAGAACTTGCTTGGATCAACCAAGGACCCCATTCCCAAAATGGAGCGCAGTGGAGTCTACAAGGTATCGTGTACGAAATGTAATGGATGTTACATTGGACAAACGAGGAGATCACTAGGTGTCAGATGGAATGAACACTTAAGGGAAGCAGTCAACAAAAACAAAAAGCAGGATGCAAAAAACTTCAAATCAAAAGTAGCAGAGCATATAGTCCTTGAAAAACATGACATCACTGCCGACAACGTAAGCATGCTGAAAACGGTTACAAACGGATGGAAACTTGATGTAGCAGAAAGCTTGGAGATATTCAATCGGAATACGCAGGACATTTGGAACGGCGACCCAGATAACGGATACACCTGGCTATTCAAGCTTACAAAATAATGAAGGTAGTTAAGTAGTAATTAAGGAAAAACAAATTTTTGAATGGTAAAGGATCAGGTAATTAGAGATTAACTAAAAGTACTTTGAGGGATTAGGTGTAATTAGAGATTCATATTAATACGTTAATGAGTTTAGTATAAATATTAGGATACTTATAGTTTAGGGAATAGTAGTACTGAGGAAGTTCTCAAGTAGAGAACGAAACAATTGTATACGAAATTTAAAATAAATAGTAGAATTAAAGGGTATATACTTTTTTTCATTTTTTTACTTGTGATGTTGGCACAAGCCCTTAAGGGGACAAGTGCTCAGCGCTAATCGGGAGTCCGTCTCAACCATACCTACACCACCAACCCAATGAGGCGAACTTCAAACGTACGCACTTCCATTGAATAAGGAAGGCCTGAAAAAAGAAACGTCCCACATTTATAAGCTACCCGAGTGGAATGGATACCCTACGGATGAAGTTACCAAATTGATAGCCAAACAAACGAAGGAGATCTTCAATAAAAAGTTCACAACGCTAACTGCGGAAGTCGAGCAACGGAAGAGGTTGGTTGTAACGTTTGACTCAAGGACGGAAACAATGAAGAGGGCTATGAAGAACGTTGACATCGACCTAGTTTATACGAGCCGGGCCACAAAAATACAGAACTTGCTTGGATCAACCAAGGACCCCATTCCCAAAATGGAGCGCAGTGGAGACTACAAGGTATCGTGTACGAAATGTAATGGATGTTACATTGGACAAACGAGGAGATCACTAGGTGTCAGATGGAATGAACACTTAAGGGAAGCAGTCAACAAAAACAAAAAGCAGGATGCAAAAAACTTCAAATCAAAAGTAGCAGAGCATATAGTCCTTGAAAAACATGACATCACTGCCGACAACGTAAGCATGCTGAAAACGGTTACAAACGGATGGAAACTTGATGTAGCAGAAAGCTTGGAGATATTCAATCGGAATACGCAGGACATTTGGAACGGCGACCCAGGTAACGGATACACCTGGCTATTCAAGCTTACAAAATAATGAAGGTAGTTAAGTAGTAATTAAGGAAAAACAAATTTTTGAATGGTAAAGGATCAGGTAATTAGAGATTAACTAAAAGTACTTTGAGGGACTAGGTGTAATTAGAGATTCATATTAATACGTTAATGAGTTTAGTATAAATATTAGGATACTTATAGTTTAGGGAATAGTAGTACTGAGGAAGTTCTCAAGTAGAGAACGAAACAATTATATACGAAATTTAAAATAAATAGTAGAATTAAAGGGTATATACTTTTTTTCATTTTTTTACTTGTGATGTTGGCACAAGCCCTTAAGGGGACAAGTGCTCAGCGCTAATCGGGAGTCCGTCTCAACCATACCTACACCACCAACCCAATGAGGCGAACTTCAAACGTACTCCAAGGCCTGCTAAGGTTTTACAGAGACGGAGATGGAATGATAGTTAAAATGGTGCTACCGTGCAAAGGAACTCCGTCCAAACCATCATATCCGCCAGTCCAAAGTATCAATCCCAGTTCCTCGTTCAAAACGTAGTCCAGATTCAGTCAGGGTTATTACCTATCATCCCAGGAGGGAACCTCACGGCGCCCCCCATATCCTCGCGTCCGTGGGGGGGTGGCACTCCGCAAAGAATGCTAGCTTCTTAGAATGTTCCTGCTGATCGACATTCCCCCTGCGGGAATTTCCTTGCGTACGTAGGGCAGGACTCCCTAAAGAATGCTAGTCTCCATGAGTATTCCTGTCAGCCGGCATTCCCCCAGTGGGGAGAATTGATAAATCATACAATTACTAACAAAACTTAGCAAATTTCAATTTCTCAAGTATTTGTCATTGTTTTCCCCATCGAAAGCTACCCCCATGATTTTTTCCAGATTTTTGGTCCACAAGCGTCTAACTGCGAGGAAGGGGGCCAGAATTTTTTCGTTATATTCCGGTTTTATTGCCTTCTCCGTCGTATATATACAAATTTTAACAACGGGTACTAAAAGGTTACATCAACACCTTTCATTTAATATCGTACGCGACTATCTTTGGTGAACATTTTTTAAGGGCTTACATACTCATATGGGGAGACCCCCCATTAAAGCCTTTGATATTGTTTTTGACTGTGGAAGTTTCATTAACCAGAAACTTCTGATTTTTTCACAAAATTTGAAACTGACGGACGGATGGATGACAGTCGGACAGATGAAAGGATGGGCAGAGATATTAAAAGGATATTGTAAAAAATATGTTTAAAAAACCCTTAAAAGAGATAAACTTTCTGAGCCTTAACTAGACAGTGACCTTAAATTTTTATAAAATCAAAAGGAGAAGTTGTATAAAAATATAAATTAACGAAAAAATACTAGCAACGAAATCAACTTAGCCGACAAAGTGATTGCTACGTTTGAATTAAGTCTGCCTGAAAATTACGATATTATCATGAGTCCTGCCTATCAGCCTCCTAATGTACTTGTGAAGCAGTTTGTTCCAGCTAAAAGAAAAATTTTTTAACGGCTACCAGTAGGACTATCAAAATTTTAATATCTATACCTATTAATTTTTTAAACATCCTATCTTTATGTTATCAAAATTTACAGGGCTTAAGGTCTAAATTGAAGGATCTATCTTTGCCTTATGCTCTATCCAATGATCTGTTTTACGGAAACTTGGCTGTTGGAAAGTTTTCATAACGGCGATATTATTTAAATAACCTACGGTGGTTTGGCGTGAGCATGGTAGGCTCTTGGCCAATAAAAGTGACGGTGGCAGTTTTCTCATTGCTTTCCATAGTACTTTTCCTGACTCTCTGCTTTCTGATTTTCTTTGTACAACCCCTGTAGAATGGATCGCCGTTAAGATGAATGTTTCTCTTATCTATTATTTTCGCATCTCCTGCGCATACATACCCTGTAATTGTCTGGATATGTATATGATGCATTCTTCTCGGAAGTTTCGTATTATTATTTTGCGTGCTTCTTGAATTGTCTTTTCCTTCTATGTGGTGATTTCAACCTTCCAAATAATTCCTGGACAGACTGCCTGATAAGCAAAGTACTCGTATACTCATACAGTATCCACACTCAATCAACCCTCCGGAAAAATTCGAGCACAAGCGGAACACCGACCCACAAATCTTTAGTATCAGATAGGTATGCTAACGCTGACGCGAGGATTGGCGCGAATATAAACATATGCTTCGATTGAGAGATTTGAGGATAACCATATTTCAAAAAATCAATAACTTTGCAGAAAAACAAATTTGTGCCATGCAATCTTTTAGTTTTTTACTAGGATCTGGCAGCACACACATGTTCTGAAATGCGTAAAAGAACACTTGCGTCGGAAATTTTATTTGCTTTTTGCTTTGTTTTTTGAACGCGCCAGACTTGGGCTCAGCTGACGTGCCCCGGATCAGCTGATCGGCCCCTGGGAAAATTCTAAAAGTGTGCAACACAGGGTTAATGGAAGGTGTGGGTACTAGGTGAATGTACTATGCTGATAAGTCCTTGCTCCTCTCATTGTTATTTTTCGATTTCTGCCTTTATGTCAATGTGTGCTGTTTCTCAGTTCAATGCTGTACCCAATGCTAATGGCCGTATCTTGGATTTAATTCTTTGTAATATCGAATGAACCTCAATGCGTCTTTCCCGTGTTCTCTTCCCTTATATTTCTCTTGGTCCTCATCATTCCCCTTCACGTTTTGATGTATCTCTTGCTACTGTTCCCCTTATTCGGAAACAAAGACAACATCGCTATAACTTTCCAAGGCTAACTACAAATGTCTGAAGCCATTCTTTTGGTGAATTGGTTAGCATTCTTTAGTGGTGTGGACTCTGATACAGCATGTTGCAACTTTTATGACTTGCTCAACTCGATTATATCTGTCTTAACATCGCTTACTGCATTGACGAGCTTGAAGGACTCTCCTTGGTTTAACCTTAAAGTGCTTCGTGCTTTGAAGGAGAAAGACTGAGCTCGTCGTGTTTTTCTGCGTGATCGGGTAACTCAACCTCGTAATACGTTTTGTCAGCTTGGAGATTTGGCTAAAAAAACAATTCAAGTCAGCAATGTATTCTTATCACAGAAACATTGAGTCTTCTTTAAATTCAAATCATTTCAAGCCTTTTTGGAAACATACTCGTTCCCTAAAATCTTCTACCAGAATTCCATTCACTCTTCACCTAAATGGCATTTCAGTGTCTTTATCCCAGGGAATCTGTGAGCTCTTTAGCACTCACTTTTCTCCTCTTTTTAATCCTGGGGAAGGTTTAATAATAATCGTTTTCTTTCTACTCTATTCTCGTCCTTTTCCAGTTTTATGTACTGGAGTTGATGTTTTAGAGTATATTGTAGCACTTGATGGTTCTCTCAGTCCAAGTTCAGACGGCATCTCTAATAAATTTTTGAAGTCTTTATCTATATCGATTTTTATTTCCTTATCTCACCTTTTTAATATTAGCTCATCATCTGGTATCTTTTCATCTTGCTGGAAAAGAACATTTATCTCTCCTTTTTTAAAAGGGTGATGGTTCTTCCATTATTAATGATCGTCCAATATCATTTTTATCCTGTTTATCAAAACTGTTAGAGCATAATGCTTCTCCTTCTTCTTCTTAGTACTACAGCCACTCTCCTGCCTTCCCTTTCTGCAAATAGCACCTCCAACTGTCTTGGTCAATTGACCACGTCCTCCAATTTCATAATCTGAGCAGCGATGAACTGTCTTCGTCAACCGAGTCAGATCAGCGTTTCCTACGTTTCCTCACTGGTCTTCGAGCTTCAACTCTGCCAACGAATACCTTTTTGGGTATCCGTTGATCGTCCATACGATTCATGTGTCCAGCTCATAGCAGCTTTCGCAGTCTTACAATCGTTGAGGCTTCTTGTTGGTCAAAAATTTCATACAGTTCATGGTTGTATCGAATTCGCCATTGGTCCCCATCTAGCTTTGCTCCGATTACTCTCCTCAGGATCCATCGCTCAAAGGCGTTCAATATATTTGCGAATACTTGGGTTAGGGTCCATGTTTTACATCCATAACATAACACAGGTCTTATCATAGATTTGTATACTTGTGTATACCCCTGTGTATGCAGCTGGTCTTCAAGATCGTCATTACTGAATAGACTAGTTTATTTGCGAGCTGTATTCTTCGGCGTATTTCCTCTCTTTCATTGCCCGTTTTTGTTATTTTGGCGCCTAAATACACAAATTTGCTAACATTCTCGATACCGTATTTGCCAAGTGTGATATTTTGTGTATTTGAGGTATTTTTTCTCGACTGCGTCATGAGCTTTGTTATATTTTCATTGATTTGTAGCCCTACTAGTTTTGCTTCGCTGCCGAGTTTCATAATAGAGTTCTTTGGCAGTTGTTAATGACCGTGACAAAATGTTGATGTCATCCATATAGGCTACTACTTGGCTCGACTTGTATAGTAATGTACCTGCATTTTGCTTATGTCATTTTTTTTTCTATAGTTCAGGATGTCGTAGTGCCTGAGCAATATGGCTTTATCAAAGGTTGATCCACTTTGACTAGTCTGCGGGAGTTTACAAGTGTGACAGCAAGAGCTTTTAAGGACCGCTTACAAGTAAAAGCCTTGTAGTTGGACCTCTCTAAGGCTTTTGACTCGGTAAACGACAATAAATTACTACACAAACTTAGAACTTTATGTGCTCCCGGGCATTTGGTTGATTGATTCTCCTCTTACCTTTTCAATTGTGTTTGTCAAGTCTCTCTTAATGGTTCTGTTTCTACCCCTTTCATCCCGTATTGTAGAGTTCCTCAATTTTCCATTCTACACCTTCTCTTATTTGTCCTATATATCAACGTCCTTCCCTCCATCATTGAGTCTTCTTGCCTCCTATATGCCGGCGATGTTAAAATATTTAAGCTACGCTGATATTCAGCTTGTGTCTCGTTGTTGTTTCTCTAACCAGCTTCCACTTAATATTTCTAATTGCATGCATATGTCTTTTTCTCCTATTTCGGGTTCTCTAAGGTATCAGCTCTCTATTAACAATACTCAAATAATCACCGTTTCTCATTTCAAAGACTCAAGAATCATTTTTGACTCTAAGCTGAGATTTGATATCCACATATCTGATATAGTCTCTAAAGTTTCAAGAGTTTCTGGCTTTGTTCTATGACACTCCTTTATTTTCTCCAATCTTTCGTCTTGTATATTATTCATGAGTTTAGTCCGTTCCATATTAGAATACTGCTCTGATTTCTGATCTCCTCTTGTTCTTTACCTTAAGTCCTCTTTAGAAGCAGTTCCACGTAAATTCACTAGAATTATCTTTTCAAATTTCATATTCCTTATTGTCCCGATGATTTTTGTTGGTCTATCCTTGATATTACCTGAAGCTCCCCCGTAGATAGTCCCAAGCCCGATTGAGAAAAGAGAAGGATCCCTGTTTTCCCCCACCACTAGCTTCCATGATTCCTCATCTTAAATCCCACGACCAAATAGTAGTGAATGGATCTGGGGTCGCATAATGGGTTTACTGGTTCCCTAATGATGGGACACTAAGCGCCAAGAAATGCTCATAGCTGCTAGGACACCTGCAACTCTGCTACTAAATCCTGCTTACATCCATCTCGTTTGCGGTGACGTAAGAGGGTTATGTCGAGTCTCCCGCGCCTCACAATGGAATCAAAAGTAATAATCATGCCACCGGAATGGAGGTTGAGTGATGGGCTACCTCTCCATGCCTGTAAAATCCTACATTGTTTTGAAACCTGCAGCACAGTTTTGGAGTGGATTGGGTCTACGACAACGACCTCGCAAAGGCTTTGGCATTGAATCCTGGAATGTCACTGAGCTACCCTGATGCTGTTAACGAAGTTTTACAACAGGAAAGTCAATATGAATTTTCAAAAATGGCAGTCTAGGAAACGAATTTGAGTAGAGTTGATATTCATGATATTCAAGACATAAGATCACCGACAATATTCAAAAGTAGGAAAACCACTAGAAAGCGAGAATTTGGAGTGGCCTTCATTGTGGACAGGGAGTTCAAATCGCGCATTTTTGATTTTGAGGCGATGATTGAACAGATGTGTACAATCCGTATAAAAGTGAAATTCTTCATAATTTTGTTGATAACGTACACACTTTAATCAAAAAAAGGAAAGAAAAACCAAAAGAAACGTTCTACAATCATCTGGGAAGACTAGCCGATTCATTGCCTGAAAACGGCACGAAAATAGTTCTGGGTGATTTCAACGCTAAAGTTGGCAATGAGCTATCTCATCGGGGAAGACTGGAGGGTATAGCCTCCACGATAAAACAAATGACAACGGCCAGCGCCTGATTGACTTTCCATGTAGCGGAAATCTAGTCATACGTTCGATTTGCTTCCCACATCCACGCATTGATAAAATGACCTGGGTACCACCGGCTGGCAACACACAAAACCAGACCGAGCATGTTTTGATCTAACAACTTTGGGCCTCGAGCATACTTGACATCCGTACATACCGAGGAGCCAATTGTAACTCAGATCACTACTTGATCAAATTAACCTATCGATGTCGTGTGTCAAAGGCATATTCAGCAAAGACCAAGCCACTACAAAAGTTTGACATCGAAAGGCTCCAAACGGCGTCTGTGGCCGAAAATTTCACGGAGACCCTTGACAACCAGCTGGCTGCCATCTTATCAGACGTATCGTTAAAAACGAGAAACAAGCTCTGGATGGCAGTGAAAGCAGCGATCAGGACCGTGGCAGAACAGACGATCTGACATCAACCCCGGCGCAAGAGGAATGATTGGTTCAATGATGAGTACCAGAATGCGTTAGATGAAAAAAATCAGGTGTCCAAAGTATACGTAGGTAGGAAAACGAGGACAAATAGAGTACACTATACAAATCTCAGAAGAGTAGTGAATAAGATAATTAGGATTAAGAAAAGAAAATACTATGACGACCAATTGAGAAGTATAGATGTAAGTTTAGCGAGCGTTAACACAAAACAAGCATACAAAGTAGTGGAAAGCCTGAAACGTGGTTATCAGCCCAAAACCACGCTCTGTCGTGGTGGCAGCGGCAATATTATCGCTGATGAAACCAAGATTAAGGAAAGATGGGCGTCATATATCAAGAACCTCCTTAATCCTCCGCACAGATCAGAACATCGGAACCCATAGATGTCTACGGAGAGCTTACATTGGCCCCACCAACTCTGGATGAAGTTAGTTCTATCATCAAAGCCCAAAAGAATAATAAAGCACCGGGCATTGTTGATGAGATATGGTGAAAGTAGTGTCCATCAAGCTATTCACAAAGTCATCCAGTACATTTGGTTACCAGAACATATGCCAAAAGAGTGGAGCCAATCAATGATATTCCCTATCCACAAAAGATGACTAAAATCTTAGAAAATATAATCAAATCATACGCCAACAGTATTATTAGGAAGTATCAAGGTAGTTTTAGGGCAGGTAGATCAACATAGACGTACAACGAATTTTCGTTGACTTCTAGCACGCATACGACAATATTGATCGTAACGTACTGTACCAAATAATGCTTGGTTTTGGCATCGCAGCCAAATTAGTCCGTCTTACCAAAATGACAATGACATCTACAACCTCCCAAGTCCACATCCATAACGAACTCACCGATGCCTTTGACACAAATATCGGACCAAAGCAGGGAGATGGGCTGGCCCTATTGCTATTCAATTTGATTCTGGAGTACGTCATACGGAAGCTACCTGTCGATATACGAGGTACATTACTATACAAGTCGAGTAGTGGCCTATGTGGGCGACATCAACATTCTGTCACGGTCACTAACAACTGCCAAAGAACTCTTCCTGAAACTCGACAGCGAAGCAAAACTAGTAGGGCTAGAAATCCATGAAAATAAAACAAAGTTCATGACGCACTCGAGGAAAAATACCTCAAATACACAAAATATCACACTTAGCGAATACAGTGTCGAGAATGTTAGCCAATTTGTGTGTTTAGGCACTAAAATAACGAAACCGATCAATAAAAGAGACGAAATACGCCGAAGAGTACAGCTCGCAAATAAAATAGTCTATTCAGTATTGACGATCCTGAAGACCAGCTGCATACACAGGAAAATAAAGCTCCAAGTATGTGAAACTGTGATTAGACCAGTGCTATGATATGGGTGTGAAACATGGACCCTAACCCAAGCATCCGCAAATATATTGAACGCACGGGTCCTGAGGCGAATAATTGGAGCAAAGCTAGACTGGGACCAATGGCGAATTCGATACAACCATGAGCTGCATGAAATTTTTGACGAACCGGAGGTCTCAACGATTGTAAGACTGCGGAAGCTGCAACGGGCTGGACACATGAATCGTATGTACGAACAACAGATATCCAAGAAGGTATTCGTTGGGAGAACTGGAGGCCGGTGGCCAGTGGGGAAACCGAGGAAACGCTGGTCTGACTCGGTCGACGAAGACAGTTCATCGCTGCTCGGATTTCGAAATTAGATGACGCGGTCAACGGACCGAGACAGTTGGAGGCGCTGTTCGCAGAAAATGATGGCCTGAAAGGGGCTGTAGTGCTTAGAAGAAGAAGAAGAAGAGTTACCTGAAGAGACATTATATGTCGAAAACACCGAACAGTTTTTTTCTTTAGTAATTTTTCAGAAAAAAATATCAATACAACTCAGAATTTTCAAAAGGAATCTTTTACGCAAACGATCTCAAGGTTTATCACGGCATACATTCTTAAGTCGACGCATGGTTTCTCCAGACCTTTTTAAATATTCTCTTTGAATGGTACAACATAAGCCGACCCTCACAGAATTTCGACAAGTACCAGGTTATAAGTTTTTCTAAAAAAAAAAATCGTCCGATATGATATGTATCAGAGATGTGTTATTAACACATCTCTGATACGAAACTCCCTTTCAATCTTCCTTATGATAAAGGCCTTTCGAGAGCCTACAAAATTCTGGACTTTATCAAAAAGAGGGCCAAGGAATTTAAGAATATGTACCTATCATAACTGAACGGGCTTAAAGCCTGTCCGAAAAATCACTCGAATAAAATCTTGTTGTCACCAAAGAGGTTGAACTAGGGACCTTAAGTTTACAAGGTGAGCACCCTAATCACTAGAATACATGCCTTAGTTCATGGTATCTTATTTCCTAGCCCAGAACTTTCTTAGCATAAAAGTGCATTATTTCCTTTCTAACTCAACAAAGAACTTATTTTCTTTTTTGGGCTAGAAGACTCTTCTGGTAGGAGATATATTCTAATTTGCTTTTCTTATGAACTATGGCTGCACCTTTTATGGATCAGTGACAAAAGCGTTAACATAAAGATGAATGAATGGGTAGACAGGTCGTGACCTTAAAAGGCTTTTGTATTGATGTGATATGATCCATATATTTGGTCGAAAGTTCTTAAAATTTTATTTATTTATTTATTTCTATTTAACAGAAAACAATCCAGTTACAAAATAGATAAAATATAAGCACAGTAAAATGAATTAAATAATAGCACAACATGCAAAATGAAAGATAAAAGTAATAAAAAATGCAAAAAATAGGAGAAAACACAGACGAAAAATTACTAAGAGTTGAGAAGAAGACAGTTGACAAATCTTTTATAAACTGAATACGAGAGAGGGAAGGGCCCAAGCTGAAGGTCATCATGGTTACGAGGTAATCTGAGCATGGGTGAGTGAAAATACACTAAACTACGTACGAATAGAACATCAAAGATATTCGACGATCTTGTAGAACGCATAACGCACCTCACTGGAACCTAGTTGACAAGGCGAGTATCGAGCAAACCACGGCGAAGCCTGTAAAGGAAACATTCATCAAGGTAGAGTCGACGCATTTCCAGTGAAGGAGTATTGAGGATAGCTAAGCGTGATTTATAAAAAATGTAGGGAATCTAGAATTTCAAGAAGACGATCCTGGTAAAATTTTTTTTTGTACAGCTTCTAGCGTGAACTTCAAACACCTCAAATGTGGAGAGTGAACAAAACTGGGCGAAGAATGGATCCTTGACGAACACCATAAGACGGATGGGAGGGAGTAGAAAGACAGCCTTGAAAATAAACCGGACTGACACGGTTGGATAAGTAAGAGGATAACCAGTGGAGCAAATAATCTGAAACGCTAAGAAATTTAAGTTTGCATAACAAAATATTGTGATTTACTGAATCGAAGGCTTTAGAGAAATCCAAATTTGTAAACGGTCTTCCATGGCTTTTGAAGTAACGATCATGAATTCTAACAAATTCGTTAATGTGGATCGTCCTTTGATAAAACCATGTTGTTCAAGAACGAACAACTCATGAGTAAGTGAAAAAACGTGCAAGTACACGATTTTCTCCAGTAGTTTGGAGAAACAGGGTAATAAGGAGATAGGTTGATAATTGGCAACGTCTGAGGCGGTGCCTTTTTTTATTTTGAACATATTAAAAACATTCTACCAGGAGTACGAAAATACGACACAATCATCATCGATAACCGATACATAAACAATTTCAGGAAATTTCGCTTGACTCTGCAGAAAATTTGGGCGGAGAATTTACTTTTTAAAAAGGTAAAATGCATTGAAAATTTTACTATTTATGCCTAAGTTAAATTAATTTTGCTTATTTGCCATGTCCGTAGTTTTTAATCTAAATATGAAGGAAAATAATACTTCACAGCATTTTTAACATTGGCCTAGATATAAGGAAAATTCTAGATTCTTTCACTGCCAAATCAAATATGAATAACACGTACATTTATTTAACTATTGTACATTGATTTATTTTAAAATTTGTTTTTAAATAAAATTAAAGGAATCTTTAAATACTGTTTAAATTAAGCTCGACTGATTTGTTTGTGTATCTTCTTACAAAATGGCACCATGAATTGATTAACTGCGTGGCCTCACCTGAAAATTAAAACTCATCAATATCGCTAATTAGATTTTTTTGAATGGCACTTACATTTCTACACTGTCCTCGATGGTCAACTAGGCATTTAGATGGAACTTCAAATATGGATAAAACTTGCGGCTTTGTAATATTTAAGGGTGGAGAATCTGAGACTGCTCTGTGAGTGGATTTGCCGTTTGTCGCTTTTAAAAGCAATAACAGTGCAAAAATTAAACAAACAAGGATCAACCGCATTGTTATTTATAAGTGGAAACTAATTTACAACACTATTTGACCTTTCAAAACACGATTAAAAAATTAACCAATATAATAGGTGCAAAATCTAGCTGAATACTCCGCTTTAAATGCTTTTACGTCAATTCTCCGATTGAAGTATAATTCCAATCTCTATTTCTATCTTAGTTCAAAACAAAAAGTTGCTACATGTAAATTCCACAAAATTCTTTCTTATCAATATAACTGACCTTTGAGTAAAACACTTTCATTATTTACACTACGCATACGAATGAAGACAGCGTTCTGTTTCGTCAAAGTTTTGGTACAATTAATAGTCAGTGGTTTTAAAATTTGATTGATTTTTATAATAAGTTCAAAAACTGTTCCGCCAGCCGATGGGAAAGGCTGATCTTTTGATTGTATTTGATAACGTTCATGTGGCTACTGCAGATTATCTTCCCGAAATCAGTGGATTCATTAGTATAATTTCATTTTTCTCATCAATCTATTTTTCCAACGAATTCCATAAACAGGTAGGTTACTCGTATCAGTTTGATATGTTAATATATTAAGGTTTTTGTATGTCTGTACGCCCATCCACCACTCGTCCAGCTACGCTTCACATCAGTCTTTCTCCGTAACTACAGTAGCTATGAACACCTGTCAGAATGGCAGAATGCATAATGAATAAAACCAATCGAGTTCAACCAATTTAGCTTTTTTATTTAAATAATTTCTCTCCGTAAGCAACACAAGTCTACTCGGCTTCGCTGGCATGCTCGACTGACTGCATATCACGACTGGTCCCCGTGGTTGCCAGTTGTCCAGTTTCTTCAGTGTTGACAGCTCGACCATCTTGGAGTTACTCGTCCCGAGACACACCTTCAACCAAGGCCGAATCGGAACGAACTTCTGATTCGTCATCTGTTGATTTGTCGTCGCTGTTTGCTTCTGGTGCCAAGGACCACCAGGGTTTCAACTGCTCCACGTGGAATACAGGTTGGAACGATGGCTGATTCTGTTGGCAATCTTCTATATCTAAAATGAGATATCGGTTGCAATCCAATACCCTTGTAGCGTGACTGTAATTTTCGAGATTCTCCAGTTGCAAAAGGCACGCTATTGACCACGAGTTTGCTTGGGAATTTAAAACAAACTGAAGCCTTTTAAGATTTTGGTCCCATTTGCGTTTGTTTTCGGTTGAAGTTCGCAAATATTCAAGAACAGATTGATTCGCTCTCTCGATTTGGCCATTTCCCCTGGGGGTCCAAATCGCATTTAAAACATGGCTGATATTGTTGTCAGCACAATAACTTTCAAACCTTTTGGAAGTGAAAACTGCATCTCAGTCTGATATAATTCGTCGCGGAAGCACAAAAAAAGGTATTTAGGTCATTTAGCGCATAAATTACTGGGAGCGTACTCGCCAACTTTACAGCTTTTACCACAATATATTTCGAAAATGAGTCAGTTATTCCTAGCACGTGTTGGTTTTCAGCGATACTTTCAGGAAAGGGTCCCAGGTGGTTTACGTGTATCGTTTCAAGCGGGACAGGGACAACCAGCCTAACATACAGTTTTTCTAACTGACTTCCCAGCAGCTCCTTTAAAATAACAGCATTCGATACAGGCAGCGATATATCCCTAAACGTAATTTCGCATCCACTTAAACCAATAATAGGGCCGTATCTGTTCTAACGTTTTGTCCACCCCAAAGTGTCCTCGGTCATCATGAGCTTTTTTCAATACTCTCCAGCGTACAGCTTTTGGCACGACCCATCGAAGCACTCCCCGCACTTTTCGATATAGTCGGTTGGTTTCCAGTACGCAACCCTCCCGTCACTGTGCCAGCTGGTCGGAACACTGTTGGCCTCAAATTATCCGCGTGATATTTCCTTATTTGCCTCGTCCTGTTGTTGCATTGTAACCAGCCAGTCTTCGTCGGCAATGTTGACTGTTGAAATCCTCTCAACAACTTCAGTGGTGTTTTTGGTAGGTGCACGACTTAAGGCATCCACATGCTGCATCCTGTGGCTGTCCTGGTGAATTAGTATAAAATCATACTCGGACATCTTCAACCACCATTGTGCTATCCTTGGAGGTAGGGCCTTCTTTAGTCGCACCGTGGTAACTGCACAGCGATCTGTTATAATCGTGAAAGGTTTCCCTAACACATCGATTCGCGACCTTTTCAACGATTCTACGAGAGCGATTACTTCTAGCTCATACGAATGATAATTTTTCTCTGCCTCGCTATAACAACGGCTATAGTAACAAACCAGTTTAACCTCACCCGAAGATTCTTCCTGGAACAACATCCCGGCTAGCCCTTTGGAACTCGCATCTATACGGATCTCATGGCGTTTCGTCTGATCGTACAAGCACAGAATATGCTCGTTGGATAACATCTCCTTCAGACGGCTAAATGCGGTTTCTTGATCAGCATCCCATAGGAAAGTTGCATTTTTCTTCAGTGAGTGGGTGATTGGTCGCGCTATTATGGCAAATTTTTCAATATACTTCCGAAAATATCCGGTCAACCCTAAAAATCTTCGAAGATCGTTAACATTTTTGGGTGTTGGGAAATCTTTTATCACTGCTACTTTTATCTTCCCAGGTGCTATACTACTGGCGTTCACTCGGTTGCCCAAAAAGCTAATCTCACTTTCCAAAAATCTGCATTTTGAGTGGCTGAGAGTAATTCGGACTGCTCGAATCACTTCGAGTATCACCCGCAGCTTTTCCATGCCTTCGGCGAAATTTTCGCTTTTGATCATTAGTCGTAGAAAATGTAATGAGTATCCCAGGGAGCAACATACGTTCGATTTTTTTCACTACTTCCTGGAACACAGGTGATCCGTTTGCAAATCCGAATGGCATTCTTAGAAATTCAAAATGCCGATCGTGCGTAATAAAGGCAGTACATTTTCGTGACTCTGGCTCGACTTCGATTCGGTAGTATCCACATAGCAGGTCCAGAGTTGTGAACAACTCAGCATCTGCAAGTTGTGGTAGCAGCTCATCCACTACAGGCATCAAGAAGAGACGTTTCACCGTAATGTTATTTAGTTCTCGGTAGTCTACACATAGTCAATCTTTTGAATCTGATTTTTTTTATAAGTACCACCGGAAAAGCATACGACGAAAAACTCGGCTGAATAATGTTTGTTTCAAATAATTCGTCTATGATTTTTGTCACCTCAGATATTTTTGCAAAAGCAATGCGATGAGGTCTGTGGTGAATGGGTGTGTCTGATATTAACCTGATTTTCAGCTGTCCCAGTTTAAACTTCCCGATCTCCGATAGATTCTCGGCGGAACAATCTTTGAATTCGCATAATAGCTCATCAACTTGCGATACTCGTCCTCGTTTTTTTGTCTTCGATTTTACAAACTCCATCTCCAATGATTGGCTTTTTAGAAAATTGGCTCCCACTAGAGCAGCACAAGGCAACATTACATCTTCCACGATATAGAATGTGTGAAGAAAATCCGAACTATCAAACTGTATCTCCGTTTTAATTTTTCACGTAGAACGAAATTTTTCTCCACCGAAGCCAGAAAATTCGATTTCAGTCGGTTCGACTGACCCAATGGCATAAGCAATGGACCGAGCTAATAATGAACGTGAGCTTCCTGAGTCTAGTATTGCGAATATACTTTTTCCTTTGACAGTTTTTTTTTCGGTGGCAATAGTGGTCCAAAACAATTGATAAATTTTCCTCCTCCTGTATTTGCAATAGACATCTGACTGCTGTGGTGTAGATCCTCTTGATTGTTGAGCTCTGTCGAGTCACCCGCTTGTTCCATGTCCCATAAGATGGCAATGATCACAACGCGGACGTCGTTGTGGATGCGGACATCGCACTGCTAAATGAGCTCGCTGACGGCAATTGAATTATGTCGATCCGGTTTCGCGCATTTTGACTGGCCTAGTATTCGACACTCGTAACAACTGGTCGCGTAGCGGCATAAATTCACTACGTGATGCACACATCTGATGTGGATCTATAGCCCGCACAACATTCTCCTCGAAGCGGCTAATCGTAAGCAACACACATTTACTCGGCTTCGCTGGCGTGCTCAACTGACTGCATTTTATGACCATGATGTTAATTGTGAGTCACACCTTAACGTCAAGTTAATTTGGCATTTCTTTGTTTCAGTGTTTGAGAAATTTGACTATGGAGAAGCACACAATTGAGCAGCGCGTTTACGTTATTGAAATCAAAATGCTTTTCGTGAACTTCGTGATTTTTTTGGTCAGCATAATCGACCAAATGTCTCCACAAACAGAAGAATCATGCGCAAATTTTAGCAACATATGTATATAGGAAATGTGAAATTACCTGTGCGTACATGCCCAGTTCGTTCTGCGGAAAACATTGCTGCTGTTCGCGATAGTGTGGCAGAAAAGCCGTCATCCTTGACTCGTTGCCGTGCTCAACAATTGAACATCTCAGGGACATCACTGATGCGAATTTTGAATAAAGATTTGAATTTACACGTTTACAAGGTGCAATTAACTTAAGAGTTGATGCTTACTGACTGTTTCAAGCGTCAGCAATACGCTGAATGGTTGGTTGAACAGACAGGAGGGAATGTTGGCTTTACATCTTCAGCGACGAGCAGAATTGTCGCATCTTGGCAAATTAGAATCCACGATTGATTGTTGAAAAGCCGACGCATCCACAAAGAGTGACTGTTGACTGGGCTGGCGGCGTCATCAGGCCGTACTTTTTCGAAAATGAGGACGGCCAAGCAGTTACCGTGAATAGTGTTCGCTATTGCAAGATGATAACGGACTTCATAAGGAATTGAGGTAATGAACCTGGATTATATGTGATTCCAACTGAATGGTTCCACTTGTCACACAGCCAACGAAACAATTGCTCTTTTGCGCGAGAAATCCAATGGCCGCATTATCTCACCTTGTGGTGATGTTAACTGGCCGCTACGGTGATGTGATTTGACACCCATGGACTTCTAACTCTGGGCATTTTTAAAAGAAAAAGTGTACGTCAATAAGCCAAGAACAATTCAAGAGCTTAAGGATGAGATAATTCAGCACATTAACGACATTGAACCTTAATTATGTCTCAGAATCATTGAAAATATGGATCATCGGATAAAATTATGCCACTTCAGCCGTGGCGAGCATTTGGGCAATATTTTGTTTTACACATAATTGTCATAAATCTTGCGTGCGTTTTGTTGGATTTAAAACTGTTGACTTCTTGAAAATTTGCATTTCAAACAAATTTCAGGGGCATCACGCCCCTGAAATTTTTACCAATGGTAATCATGCGGGATTTAAAACAAAAGGTCTTGATGCTACCTTTCCAAACAAATTTTGAAAAGGTATTTTCTGTATCATGGGGTGCACAGAGAGGGAGAATGTACAATAAATGTGTTTTCTCCCTCACGATTGGATACCTTTGGTCCCAAAAATCGTCTAAATTTACACAATTTTGTTAACAGTACCATGGTTGGCAAATTTACAGTTTTATGGACAAAATTCCATGTAGAGCTTTCGGTCGTCTATTGGACGTGTCTTCAGATAACCGATGAAGGGGTGCCCTAACTGGCTAGTCGTTGGGTAGGTGGGAAATAAAATGCCATTCGCGAACCACAAACTGACTAAGTTAAAGCTGAAAACGCTCCACTTAGTATTTACTTGTCATGAAAGCAGGTCGAAATTGCAACGAATAAGGGGCGTCTCTGTTGGAACTTTGTATCTTCGATCGCTGAACAAATCAAGTGCACTTAGACAACTGCTGGATGAAATGAAGAAGTGAAATCCTGGCAAAGCAAGAAACTGGATGGCATGATAGAGATACATTTGACATGCAAACGAATATTATGTTAAAAAGTAGAAATCGTGGGCAAGCCGTGAGTTAAGAGTGGCTTTCATTGTTAACAACATATTTTAATGTGCAAGTCCGTTCTATCTATACAATTCGTATCATACTTATACTACTGGCTGGTCAACTACCACGTGCTCATAGAAAACAAGGAGGAGGCAATCAAAGACTAATTTGACAGCATATTGGAATACACTGTGAACGCATTGTCGTCAAATTATATTAAAATTCTTCTGAGTGACTTCAATGCAACAATCAGCTAAAGAACAGCACAAAAATAATAACAAGAGTGCACAGCTTTCATGTATGATAAACTTTGCTACTAGTAGAGGCTTCATAATAAGCTCTCACACTTCCCACATGCAGACATTCACAAGAGAACGTAGGCATTTGTAGAAGGTGGCGCTTTCAACAAAATCGACCATATTTTCACACAAAAATGAGCAGTTACCAGTATTCCCGACATGCAATCATGCTGTGGTGAGCATTACAATTACCTTATAAGGGTTAAGTTCCGATTCTGCACCACCAAGGGCTGTAAATAAGGAAGATCAGTTACCCCAAAGTACCAGATACACAAACCAAATGATTACTCAGTAACGTCCACATGTATGTCAGTGCCTGAAAATCAGATCAACATATCTCCACAGAGATGAGAAAGTAGCAATGACATCAAAACCATGTGAAAAGTAGTCAAAGATGCTTTAATATAAGCGGCTGAAGTGACTTTGGGTCATCAAAAAAAATAAAGTAGAAGCAACTGGTAGGGCGGAGAATGCAAAGAAGTGATTGAGAAAAGGAGCCAGGCATACAAAGAAACATGCAGCAACTAAGATAGGTCGAATAAGAAAAGTATCAGAGCCTCCAACAACAACGTTTAGAAACAAAATACTGAAGAAAGAAGTGACTAACTATTAATGTCAAGGTCCAATAGATAAATGGAACCATGACCATACATGAAGCCAGATCGGTGCATGCCTCTGTCAAACAACTAAGAAAGGGCTTCAATTTACAAACATATCTTTGCAAAAGTGTACAAAAAGTAAGCGCAGTTGAAATCAAAAATTAAGGCCTGCAATATTTCCAGAAACTATTCCCAGTGCTCAAGCTGTAAACTTTCCAGAAGCGAAACAGATTTAATGGCATACTAGGAGAATTGCTCTAGCAGGAAGGGGCATTTAAGTAACCTTCTCCATCAACTATTACGCAGAATAAGATGTTCTGTTTACAAAAAGTAAGGCAAGTTAACCTTCAACTACTGATCCTATTTTAAGACAGATTTTTTGAGTGGTACTTTTTAATATACATCATTTGAAAAATATTAATGATTGTGTATTAATCGACAGATTCTTCTTCTTCTACAGCCGCTCTTGGGCCTTCACTTCCTGCAAATACCGCCTCCAACTGTCTCGGTCCAGTGACCGCGTTCTCCGAATTCGAATCGATAAACTATCTTCTTTGACCGAGTCAGACGAGTGTTTCCCTGGTTATACCACTGGTCTCCGGCCTTTATTTCTCCCATCGAATTCTTTGTACATCCGTTGTTCATCTGTATGATTTCTAGCCCGTTGCAGCTTCTGCAATCTTACAATCATTGAAATCTCCGGCTCATCAAAAAATTTCATACACTTTATGGTTGTATCGAATGTGCCATTGGCCCCATCTAGCTTTGCTCCGATTATTCGCCTCAGGACCCGTCGCTCAAAGGCGTTCAAAATATTTGCGAATGCTTGTGTTAGGGTCCATGTTTCACACCCACCGCATAACACAGGTTTTTTCACAGATTTTTAAACTTGGAGCTGTGTTTTCCTGTGTATGCCGCTGGCCTTCAAGATCGTCAAAACTGAAAAAAAAAAGATTTTATTTGCGAGCTGTATTTTTTGGCGAATTTCGTCTCTTTTATTACTGGTCCTCATTATTTTGGTGTCTGAATATCCATATTTGCTCACATTTTTGATACTGTATGCGACAAGTGTGATATTTTGTGTACTTGAGGTATTTCTTCTTTACTGCGTCATGAGCTTTATTATATTCTAATAAATTTATAGCCCTACTCGTTTATCTTCGTTGTCGAATTTTAGGAAAAGTTTTTCTTTAATGGGCGTGGCGTTCATCAGCGCACTAAAGGACCAGGAACTGCAACAAGTCGTGCGTTTAGCTCAAAAAGCAAACGGTTAAAGATGCATCGACTTATAGTCTAAACTTTGTGACAGCAAAAAATATGACTCGCACGACTGCCCGGATTTGCAAGGTAGTGGCAGACAAGTGCAGGTGTGGGCGCGTGGAAATCGAGCAAGACCCGCAGGTAAATGGTGCACCTGGATATTGGAATTGCGGAGATAAGAGGCACTTGCAAAGAGACTGCAAAAAGTGAAGAAAAGCTATTGTCCAGGGTGTGCAGCTAGGAGAAGATCTAGACCGAGTCAGGAGCCCAGAATGGAAGCCCTTCAAGTTGAGTATTCGGGAAACGTGTAAGGGCCAACTTCGTGGGGCAGATGTTGGCTAGGAGGATCGACGTCCCAAGCACCACCATCACCGTGTCAAGACTACATCGTGGAGAAGTGGACTTATGCCCTCTGGGTCAAGTTGATGGAGAAAATTGCACCATAACAATCGACACTGGTGCAACCCGATCGATTATCCGACCAGACCTAGGGAGGCAACAACTACTTCACAAGGGCATAATTTTCTCACTACAGATAGCTACAGGAGAAACTGCACCTGCCCATTGAGAGATAAACCTCCAGATACAGTTGGGAGACCTTACATTCCGACATAATTTTCTGGTCGCGAACATTATGGATGACTGCATTCTCGGAATGGGTTTTCTGCAACCCCATAGAATTACGCTGGACTTGGGCAAACGGGTATTGAAATGGCAGAATATCGAAGTATTGATGGAGGACCCCAGCGTCCAAATTTTTAAGATTAATGTGGTAGTATGTACCGATACTCATGTACCAAATTTTTCCGAAAGTATTTTTATGGGCCAAGTTTGATGGTGATTCTGGACACCACCGATCTTATCTGAAAGTGCCAATGAAGACGTCGGCACTACGCAGTTTGACTGTACGGCGAAGCCTTGTAAAATCTCTAAGGAACAGAAAGGTGCCAGTTAAAGTCCTTAACACCACAGACTCAACCACCAGCATCAAAGCGAGAGAAGTCATCGGCAGCTGCCAGCTTGTTTCCACCATCACATCTTTGGAAGCTATTCGCGATCATCATTGGAAAAAGAGGCAAGATCCAGACAAAGCACGGGAACTCACGTCTGCAGTATTTAAGCAGACCAAATTGCCAGTGTAGCTATGCAAGTGAGCCTCTGGTCTGGTCACCAAATAAAATGACATCTTCTCAACAAGCCCATATGACCAGGGCCGAACGAGTATGAAAACTCACGTCATAGATACACAGGGAGCCAGGCCTATAGCCAAACAAGGAGAAGTGAGCCCACTGATCTCGGACATGGAAAAACAAGGTGTTATCGAACCTTCTGTCAGCCCATGGACCGCGCCAGTAGTTCTAGCAAAGAAAAAGGATGGTAGCACTGGTTTTTGTGTCAACTATAGACAGCTTGACGACGTCACTAAGAATGATAGCTACTCGCTTCAACGCATCGATGACATTATGGACACTTTAGCCGACGCAAAATGGTTTTCTGCACTCAATCTCAAGAGTGGCTACTGGCAGGTAGAAATCGACAAGAAAGACCGAGAGAAGACCAAATTTTCAGTTGGGACAAGATTGTGGCGATTTGTGGTGATGCTGTTTGGGCTTTGCAATGCTCCAGCCACTTTTGAACGCCTGATGGAATACGTGCTACGTGGTCTAAACTAGAATACCTGTTTGGTGTACGTAGATGACATCATTGTAATTGGGGGAACGTTCGTAGAACATATGCGGAAATTAGAAGACATGTTCTCCCGATTGCGACTGGCGAATCTGAAACTTAGTCCCGACAAGTGTACCATTTTCGCAGCTGAAGTTTAATACCTGAGACACGTCGTATCAGCAGAAGGGGTCAAAACAGACCCTGGGAAAATTGAAGTCGTGAAAAGCTGGCCAACACCATACAACAAGCCCCAACTACGAAGTTTTCTGGTCTGGCGACCTACTACTAAAGATTCGTCAAAAACTTTGCCAAAATAACTAAGTGTCTCCATCAGCTAACCAAAAAAAATCGTCCATATGTTTAGACTGAACAATGCCAGGTAGCCTTTGAGACCTTGAAGGAGAAGCTGTGTGAATCATCCATCCTGGCATATCCAAAATCGGGAAAAATGTTTGTAGTTGACACCGATGCGAGCAACGGTTGGATTGGAGCTGTACTCTCCTAGCAGACCGATGGCAAAGAAAGAGTCCTCTCGTATTACAGTCGAGTTCTCTCAAAAAGTGAGAGGAACTACTGCGTGACCAGCAAGGAGCTATTGGCTACAATAGAGGCCACCAAGCCGTTCCACAAGTACCTATACGGCCAGAAATTTTTTCTTTGAACGGACAATGCATCGCTGAGATGGCTACTTACCTTCAAAAACCCCGAGGGACAAGTTGCGAGATGGATCGAAAGATTGCAGTCATACGACTACGAAATAGTTCATCGAAAAGGTGGAATTCATGGAAATGCTGACGCCCTATCTCGTCGTCCATGTCCAACTAACTGCAAGCATTGCCGACAGATTGAGGAAAAGGGGCCGCCCGTTGATCTGTGATTGATAACGGCCGAGTTCGATGAAGGTTGGTCATCGGAGGAGGACATCGGACCACCATTGCTCGTATGGAAGGAGACAACTGGGCGCACTCAGTTCCTATATGGACAGAAATTTGTTCTTCAAACAGACTATGCATCGTTGAGATGGCTACTTAACTTCAAAAAGGTTGGATGAAGGTTGTTCATTGGAGGAGATACAAAATGCCCAGCTAGCCGATGAAGACATCCGGGCGACCTGAGTGGAAGGACATTTCAATGCACAGCGCGAACCTGAAAGGTTATTGGGTATGGAACTCCCTTCAGATGGAGGGTGGTGTACTCAAGCGGGAATGGGAACAGCGGATGGCAGCTCCTATACTGTGCAAGCTATACTTCCCAAAAGCCGAATGTACGATGCAGCTAAAGAAATGCATAAAGGGTCCCCGGGAGGCCACCTTGGTGTTGACAAGACCTTATCGAAATTGCGGGAAAGGTTCTACTGGCGCCACGCTCGAGAAGACATAGAGGACTGGTGTCGCAGATGCACGACTTGCGCTTCCGTCAAAGGTCCAAAGCGACGACTGAGAGGACAAATGCAAACCTACAACGTGGGTGGACCATTTGGAAGGATTGCTCTTGACATCGCAGGACCCTCTCCTGAATCCGAATGGGGAATTCGATACACACTGGTTGTGGCCGACTATTTTAGCAAGTTTCCCGAGGCCTACCCCATTCCCAACCAGGAAGCAACTACTGTAGCTGAACAGCTAGTGTTAAGTTGGTTCAGTGCGTACGGCGTACCTTGTGGACTACATTCAGATCAAGGCTGAAACCTGGAGTTACTGGTTTTTGGCGAAATGTGCGAGCTACTGGGAATGCGGAAAATGAGGACAACACCGCTGTATCCCCAACCCGATGGAATGGTCGAACGTTTCAATGGTGCGCTCAATAAACACCTGGCCAAGATGGTTGACGAGAACCAAAGGGACTGGGACCGGCACATTTCATTATTTTTGATGGCGTATAGAGCTGCCGAACACGCATCACCCGGCGAGGCCCCAGCCAATGTCAATTTTGGAAAGAATATTCGTCTGCCGGCTGATATAAAGTTCGGAACACCTCCTGAGAATCCCCAAACGATCTCGGAGTATGCAAGTGAGCTAAGGTAACAGTTGAATCAGATACATCGGACAGTGTGAAAACACCTCGAGTCGGCTGCTGACCGCATGAAGACCAGGTATGATCTAAAGGCCGATTCTACTGGGTTCCAGCAAGATGACTTGGTATGGCTATATAACCTTCAACGGCGGAAGGGTAGGTCTCCGAAGTTGCAGCATAATTGAAGGGACCATACCGAACTACAAAGTGAACCATAACACGCGACACTGGTGTCAGAAGTAGGTGGGTGATACTGGAGGCGTAAAGGCCATCTATTGGTTGGCAAGAGAACTTGAATGTACCATGACTTTTCACCGGTAAGGCTGGAAACTTTTGAAATGACTCTAGTAGATCTAATAACAAATAAGATGGAGGTAAAGATGCATTGACCTGTGCTAATAATTTATAAATTTAGCATTTTCGTCAGTACAACTGTATTATTATCATTAAATTGAATTGAAGTAGATATTCAAGAATAGCTTTTTAAAAGATTCTTGTTTTCTATAAGTTTCAATCAAATCGAATAATATTTACAGAAGGAGCAGCCCTTTGCATTTTCTCCAATCACATTAGCCATACAATTTTTCAATTATCTATGGGTTTTTCATTGAACCAGATGTTACATTTTGATTTTATCGTCTCAAGAATATTCAGATAACATGAACGACAAAAATATAGATATGACTCCAGTCAGTCAATGATTTATTGTGCATGTCAGTAAAATTTAATTTGAGCTAAATCATTCTGTATGTGTGCATATCGTCGGTTAAGTAAAAAAGGCATCTGGTAAGACGGTAGCTCTGTCCACCCAACTTTTTTCATAACTAACTTTCTTCCACTTCAAATGGTTGCATTTCATTAAGACTATCGTCAAAAGTGTTACTCTTGGGTTGTTGGTTTTGAAATACGACATTTCCTCGAAAAGAAATCAGACCTCTGTTTCCTCCAAGGAAAGACACCTTTGGAATACTCATAAATGCTTATGATGGATGTTCAGAACAATACAATAAGCATTTACTTGTCCGAAGACATATGTACGAGTATGTATGTATATATGTAAAGACATTTCTGTTCAATTTACGTGAAGATATGTATCTTCCAGGAATTGGAACGTATTCATATGTGACTACTTCATAAACTTCAGAAACTTTAACAACATTCGTTATCACACTTCATTAAACATTCCAAACGACTTCATTCGCACTTTTGTCTGATACATACGAATATGATCGAAGGAAAGATATGCGGGTAATACGAGTATATAAGCATCCTTGTTTCTCTATGTTCCAAGCAGCTCTCGAAATAGAAACATATGGGATGACTTTGTCTTACAATATTTCCATTATAGACGAGATTGCCATAACGTCACGGAACACTATATCATAATGTTGAGCTCAATATTAACTGGAAGATTTATAGAACAAGTTAAAATTTATTATGGCACTTTCTGTGAAGTCACAAATAGTGTCATCTTTGCACGAATAGCAAAAGAATAGTTTTTGTTTGGCGCTCGCCAACAGCATGAGCAATGTGGGGACATGGTGAAAGACGAAATACCCCGGAGTCCATAAATAACGTTTATACATGGTCAGAGAAGTGATGACAATTTTCACGATAAAAGTGCATACACAACACTACATATCGTTTTTCATTCCATTTTCTGTTTATCCATTATTCCACCATAGTCAGAGATGACGCTGAAGTTTACAAGCCGATTCCTTCTCCGCTGCGACTTCGCATGAAGTTGAGCGCCGTTATCAAAAAGGATCTATGCTGAAAATAGAAATATTCAACGACGACGGGTTGAATGGAACCAAGTGTTTAAGGGAAGTTTTTGTTGGACAGAAACAACTGCGGCAGTGGGAATGCCAACAGGACTATTTTGAAATTGATTTGTAGCAAATGCTTCTAAAATATCGCAAATTAATAATTGAATATACCATTGTTTGGGATTGAAGGATTGATAGTAGGGATTGTTTTATTCCTTTGATGACGCGCTAAGCATTTATCGATTGGTATATTTTGAAGCAGACTAGTTTTTTGAAGCAAAAATCCTGAGCTCTCTTTGATTCCTTTATGATAAATCAGAGTTGCTGTTGTATGAATTGTGTAAAAATGATGAGAGTAGGCCTGCCTAAAAAGATTGAACTTACACACTTTCCCGGAATATGGGAAATTACGAATTGGAACCTTTACCATCGCTATGTTTCAAAAAAACTAGAACTGTTCTCAGCGCGTCGTTCAGGTATATGTAGCTCTTGAAAAAGATAAAAGCTTCCACTGGCTCTATGAACTGTTACTTCTTTTCAAACGGTCAGCATAGATCACTCCACTATACATTACTACTTAAAGTACCATCATCGAAAGGATAACGTCACCTATTCATCAAAATGCTGACCTGCTGTAACTAACAACTTTTTTCCACAGCTTTTTGTTACTATTCATCGAATACCTCTTGAGCACAAGGAAATGGAATACTCGATAGCAAGCAGATTATATCTCAGCACAGCAGTCAATCGTTGCTTGGAAAATGTTTTCCAATAATTTAGTCCTTAATCATAGTCATCAACGAACGCACTTATAACTTTATGAGTTATTTCAATGCGAACGTACCAGCTAAAAATATACTTGCTCTGAAGTGGCTTTTCAATTGTTATCCTTTGCGAGAGAGTGGAAGCGGCTTGTCGAAGTATTTATAGTTGATAGTGGTGCTCAATGCAGAGCGTTGCAAGCATCGCTCCTGGGAGATTATTGAAAGCGCTCCTATTCCAGTATCACCTTCCGAGTGGTTAGTTGCTATTGTTTCTAGAACCCTTGACACTTTTGCCTGAAGTGATTCGTGCGCTCTGTTGCATCCTCTCTCACGTTATCGCATTTAATCGTTTTTCGCGATAAGTTGTTCGTGCTTAAGTGATTTTTCAAGATACAATGGAATGTCATGCCTGCACACTTGTTCGATATTCAAACCTCATTTATCCTTTTGTGTTTGTTTCGTCAGTTTAGGAGTATAGAAGAGATGAAATGATGGTATAAGTGTTAGTTATTATTTTCATTTGATATTCCTTTCTGTGCCTTTTTCTCAATTTTTCCTGATAAATCCTAGAAGAAATGCATGCTGGTCTTCTTTATGAAGTACATATGTCGTCTAATATATTTGAACCCCAATCTGAGTTAAGTCTGGTGAGTTTCACATGAACTATGTGTACTTTCAGAATATTGAATATAATTAAAAGAATAACACTAACTATGCTTGCCTCCAATAAGTACAAGCGACATGAACTGTTTCACTATCGCGAAATGGAAGGAAGTCGATAGATTTCTTCATCACTCATTAAGTCCATCATACCCGTAGTTTATTAAGGATTATAAAAATATGCGGTTATATCTGAGGTCAGATCTCAACGTTTTCTTACTTAGAAAGCTCTACATGTCATTCAGAATTGCTACCAGAGGATGCAATAATATATTAAACTAAAAAATAGAAATACTAAGTGGCCTTCAGTGGTCAGTATTCTTACGTAATATTACCCATTGCACATTGTTGGCTTGTAGATGATATTAAGAGGTTGTAAAATATACGAGTATTCCGTGAAGTTAAAAATCCTTGATATTAATTGTACGATATGAAATATATTGGATTGTGTTTTCACTATATTGTGCGATAGTATATAAATTCAGTTTTATGTGAACATTTCATCACTTCCAATAAGGATCTGCTGTCGGCTTCTATCATGTCTTCCCATCGACTCCTCCGTCTTTCCGCTAGACGTCAACGTTGTGCTCTGTCCCTCAATGTTCTTTTGGATAGCTTTTTTTCTACATGGCCTGCCCATTGCAATTCGCCTAACGTAACCGGATACTGTTGGATCATCAAATAATTCATAAAACTCATTGTTGTTCCATAGTCTCTTCTCTGTTCCTTATTACATTGGGCTGCAGGTTTTCCGGAGTGCTCGCGTTCAATTACGTCCACTGCCTTTTCGGATTCACTTGTCAGGGTCCACGTTTCACTTCTTTATAACAGGAAAAAGTTTAACCAGCGATTTAAGGGAACGAAGCAATAGGCTTTACTTGAAGCGTTTATACAGCATCCAATCTCGTCTTTTCGGCATTTCTTCTATTCAGGTTGGCTGCAAGATAGACAAAATCATCCACTTTTTCAAGGTTATATAGTCGCTTGTATTCAGTTTTTGTCGAATTGGATTTTTCTTCCTCGTTTGAGTCATGTATTTAGTTTTAGCTTCATCAATTCGCAGGCCGATTCAGTTTGCTTCAGATTTTAGACTGGCCAAAGCCGACAATCGCGGGATCGTGACCTAAAACACCCATGCCCACTCAAAAACTGGGTCAAATCGAAGGCAATCTTATCATGCCTTTGAGTTAGCCATGGTCTCACTTTCGGGATGAGGCAGATACTTTCTCGTAGGTACCCTTAGTTTTTAAAGGAAATTGTTTTTTTTTAATTGGTACTCACTGTGAAAGTTAATCACTGTTTAAGGGCAAGTAAAAATAGCAGGAAACTCCTCCTACCAGAAATATTGTAAAACAATTAGGAAATAAAACAACTTCTTCTAAATATTTTGCCCCCACGCATTTTTTTAATACATTTCCCCTCCACCTTGGCAAATACCTCTTGTTTAGGGCCTGTTTTTAAAAGTTTTCATCAAATCCTTTTATTTGACACCCATATCAGCTACGTTTGGTCAAAAAAAGAAGAGTAATCCCCCTGCATAGGGAGATGCCCCTCATACACCTTAAAATATTTTTTTTTGCACTGCGACTTTTGAGAGGGTATCATTTTTGGTATACGTAGATCATTTGATCACTCCAGCTTATCTGGTTTGCGAGAAAACTTGCTGTGATGCACGGATGGACTGACGAAAAGACAGAACAGACAGGCGATTCTAATAGGGTATGGTAAAAATATTTTCAAATACCCTTAAGAAAGTCTGTTGCATAAATACCTCCAAGTTAAACCATTAAAAAAATTTCCTTTAAAAATATTTTTTTTTTTCGGTTGCTACTAAACTAGCGTATTGCGCTTCCCTTCTGATCTTTGAGGGCCACTTTTTTGAATGGACGCATTTAATTTTAGATCTTTTAAAATGTTTATGCCGTGGGTTCTCATCAATTAACGTACCAAACATCGTTCAAATTGGAGTTTCCCTCTAGACAGAGCAAAGGTATTCAAGTTTTAGTACGATTTTAGTAATTTTTTGCACAATACAAGAACTTTGTACATTTATCCATAATTTCAAGTTTCATCAAAATTCTTTGGAAAATGTGACCACTAGAGGGGCAAAAAAATGATTTTGAAACCTGCACATTGATAATCACCAAAATAACAAAATCTATAGATCTAATTATTTTCTGTCTTCAAACTAAGTTTAATAAACATGAGATAAAAATTGTGGCCTCAAGTTTTTTTTTCACAGTTCTTTAGATACTTACAGCCTTTACTAAGCTACTAGAACAACAAATTTTTTGCACGTTTTTCGACCTTTAACCGGCCACCATTTTGTTTCAGGCGGTTCGACTTCTGATTTTAATCGTGAGCTTCATCACACAGTTCCATGAGCCTTTGTACAAAATTTCATCCAAATCGGAGCTATACTTTAGTCAGAGCGGAAATCAGGATTTTCCATCTAAAAAATGGCGGCGATTATGTTTTCGCCCGGTTACTAAATGTGGTACACAAACTTTACCGAGTTATTTACTCAGATTACCATTCCTAAAAATTTGGTGAAAATTAGAGCAAAATAGCAACACAAATTTTGTTAGATTCCATTCATATACTCGTATAATATATATATATATATATATATATATATATATATATATATATATATATATATATATATATATATATATATATATGTTTATATAGTAGTCCGCGTGATTTAGTGGTTAGAGCACTAAGCCCGTAAGCCGAAGGTTTCTGGTTCAAGTTTCGTTGGCGTCAACGAGATTTAGTTTGACTGGTTTTTCGGACGGACTATAAGCCTGTTCAGTTCTGACACATTCTGGTTTAAAATCAGAACGTTTCGCAGCTGGGTGGACGGACACACAGCCAAAGCGTGATAATGATCAGAACCACCTTGTGGAGTGCCGATACATTAGATCATGACAATAAGATACTCTAATTATCTCTAAGCGCAGGCTCGAAAGGGACTGTATTGCTACGGAAAAAAATGTTTATACAGGGTTATCCATTGCGTGGTAGGAAAGTATAACCCTGCCATTTGACATCTGTCAGAATTAAATGATATCCAAAGCATGTTTTTTTTATTTGAAGGTTCGCCATTTAGAATTATGGATCGTTTAACAGTCGAAAAACGCGTTAAAATTGTTAAGTTTTATTATAAAAATGGAGATTCTGCTGTATCAACATTCAGGGCTTTACGATCCGATTACGGTCGACATAATCGACCTGTACAGCAAACAATTTCGAAGACAGTGAGAAAATTTGAAGAGACTGGATCGGTCATTGATATTGCAAGGCCTGTGCATCATCGGAACATTCGTTCTGCTGAAAATATCGCTGTCGTTGCTCAAAGGGTGGAGGAAGACCCGACTTTGACGATTCCTCGACGTGCTCAACATTTGGGCTTGTCTTACGGCTTATTGTGGTGGTTTTTGCATTTAGATCTGCATCTCCATCCGTACAAAATCCAAATCACTCAAGAACTTAAGCCTCCAGACCATTCACAACGCAGAATGTGTGCAAATTGGGTGATTGAACAACAAGTCATTGATAACGATTTTGCGAACAAAATTTTCTGTAGTGATGAGGCTCATTTTTCGCTCAGTGGTTACGTAAATAAACAGAATTGCCGCATATGGGGCTCTTGAAATCCTCAAGTGATCCCAGAAACGCATTTGCATCCTGAAAAAGTGACCGTTTGGTGTGCATTATGGTCTGGTGGTGTTATTGGCCCGTATTTTTTTGAAAACGATCAAGGAAGAGCTATTACAGTCAATTCTGACCGCTATGGACGGATTTTAACCGATTATTTCAGGAGAGAAATTGAAGATTATGATCTGGAGAACATGTGGTTCTAACAGGATGGAGCCACAAGCCACACAACACAGGCTAATCGAGCACTTTTGCAAGAGAAATTTTCAGGACGCGTAATTTCGAGATTGAGTGATGTCACTTGGCCCGCAATATCCTGGCAACCTTACACCTTTGGATTTCTTTTAATAGGGCTATGAGAAAGATCAAGTTTACGTGAACAATCCCCAAAAACTTGAGCAATTGAAAACCAATATTCGTGAAGTTATGGCCGAGATATTGCCCGAAATGTGTCGAAAAGCCATTGAAAATTACATCAAAAGGATTTAGGCCTGTAAGAGATCCCGTGAAAAATATTTGAATGATGTTGTGTTTACATATAATGGCAAGATTCGATCTTTATATTGAATAAAGTGCGACATTATTTACTACACAATGCACAATTATTAATTTTACTATTAAATTCTTAACTTCCACTTGTCAATAAATTTCTATTATAACTGTCCATTTAACAATCAATCAATCAATCAATATCACCTTCACTTCGCGCTCCACTATATCGCAGTTTACTTTCGCAGTTTTACTATCGCGGTGGTGATGATTAATCCCCCCGTTCATTCAGCTCGCCTTTATATAGGGTCTCTAGCCATTCAATCCATTTCTCGTACATTGGCGAATGTTCTGCCGAGAGCTACCTGGGATATACAAGCATGATCAACATCTGGATGGACCAGTGACGTCATTTTCAGATGTTGATCATACTTGGTGAATTCTTTTGCTTTCGAGTACATTCTTTTGTTGATCATGATATTCTTAATGGTTGTGAAAAAAATTGAGACAGTAGCTCGCAGAATTATTTGTGCATGTAGCTCTGCCCCCACCTAACTTCTTTTCGCCCCGAAAAGACGGGTCGCCAGTTGCAGTCGTCTCCCTGGGTATAATATTGGGCAAGACGGTCCAGGTGCACGATTTTCATTTAGGCTCTTGGCTTCTCATTTACGCTCTTGGCTTACGGTATTCCTGTATATGACGTCGTTGATTCGCTTTGTAACTCGGTATGGTCCCTCCCAATTATGCTGCAACTTCGGAGACCTACCCTTTTCGCCGTTGTAGGTTATATAGCCACACCAAGTCATCTTGCTGGAAGCCAGTAGAATTTGCCTTTAGGTCATACCTGGTCTTAATGCGGTCAGTAGCCAATTCGAGGTGTTTTCGCACTGTCCGATGTATCCGGTTCAACCGTTGCCTTCGCTCACTTGCGTACTCCGAGACCGTTTGGGATTTCTCAGGGGGTGTTCCGAGCTTTGTATCAGCTGGCAGATGGAAAGTCTTTCCGAAAATGACTTTGACTGGGGCTTGGCACGTCAATGCATGTTCGGCAGCTCTGTACGGCATCAAAAATTGTGGGATATGTGGATTCCAGTCCCTTAGGTTCTCGTCGACCATCTTGACCAGGTGTTTATTGAGCGTGCCATTGAAACGTTCGACGATTCCATCGGATTGGGTATGGTGCAGTGTTGTCGTCGTCCCGAGGATCCATCGTGCATCTCCTTAACCACATCGTGGATTCGGCATTTGGGAAGTATCGTTTGCATCCTTTAGGAGTTGTCATCCGCCGTTTCCCATTTCCGGTTGAGTATGCCACCCTCCACCTGAAGGGGGCTCCATTGCGCCCAATAGTTTTTCAGGGTTGCGCCATGCATTGAAACGTCTTTCGACTCAGGTCGCCCAGTTGTCTCCTTCCATACGAGCAATGGTCTGATGTCTTCATCGGCTAACTGGGCATTTTGAATCTCTTCCGATGACCAACCTTCATCAAATTCAGCCGTTATGAATTGTAGATCAATGGGCGGTTCCTTTCCCTCAATCCGTCGGCAATGCTTGTAGTTAGTTGGACATGGACGTTGGAATAGGGTGTCAGCGTTTCCATGAACTCCGCCCTTTCGTATGACTGCGATCTTTTGATTCATTCCGCAACTTGTCCGTCGGGGTTTTTGAAGTTAAGCGGCCATCTCAGCGATGCATGGTCCGTTTGAAGAACAAATTTCTGGCCATATAGGTACTTGTGGAACTGCTTGGTGGCCTCTATTATAGCCAATAGCTCCTTCCTGGTCACACAGTAGTTCCTCTCACTTTTTGAAAGAACTCGACTGTAATACGAGAGGACTCTTTCTTCCCAATAGATCTGCTGGGAGAGCACAGCTCCAATACCGCCGTTGCTCGCATCGGTATCAACTATAAACACTTCTCCGGGTCTCGGATATGCCAGCACGGGTGATTCACACAGCTTCTTCTTCAAGGTCTCAAAGGCTACCTGGCATTGTTCATTCTAGACAAACGGACGATTTTTCTCGGTTAGCTGATGGAGACACTTAGCTTTTTTCGCAAAGTCTTTGACGAATCTTCAATAAAAGGTTGCCGGACCAGAAAACTTCGTAGTTGGCGCTTGTTGTTTGGTGTTGGCCAGGTTTTCACAGCTTCAATTTTCTCAGGGTCTGTTATGACCTCTTCTGGTGAGACGACGTGTCTCAGGTATTTTACTTCAAGTGCAAAAAGGGTACACTAGTCAGGACTAAGTTTCAAATTTGCCAGTGGCAGTCGAAAGAAAACCTCTTCTTAGTTCCACACATGCTCTTCGAACATTCTCCCGATAACAATGGTGTCATCTAGGTACACCAAGAACGTTTTTCAGGTAATGCTACGTAGCACGTATTCTATCAGGCATTCGAAAGTGGCTGGAGCATTCCAAAGCCCAAATGGCATCACCACAAATTGCCACAATCCGGTCCCAACTGAAAATGCGGTCTTCTCTCAGTCCTTCTTGCCGATTTTTAACTGCCAGTAGCTACTCTTGAGATCGAGTGTAGAAAAACATTTTGCGTCGGCTAAAGTGTCCATAATGTCATCAATGCGTGGAAACGGGTAACTATCTTTCTTAGTGACGTCGTTAAGCTTCTATCCTTTTTCTTTACTAGAACTACTGGCGCGGCCCATGGACTGACAGAAGGCTCGATAACGCCTTGTTTTTCCATGTCCGAGATCAGTGCGCTCACTTCTCCTTGTTTGGCTATAGGAAGACGTTTCAGTGCTTGCCGAATTGGTTTGGCTCCCTGTGTATCTATGACGTGAATTACCAGACTCATTCGGCCTTGTTCATCTGGGCTTGTTGAAAAGGTGTCACTGTACTTGGTGACCAGATCAGAGGCTCGCTTGAATAGCTGCGCTGGCAATTTGACCTGCTTCAATATTGCAGGCGTAGATTCCCGGGCTTTGTTTGCATCTTGCCTCCTTTTCCCATGATGGTCGTGAGTGGCTTCCAAAGAGGTGATAGTGGAAACAGGCTGGCAGCTGCCAATGACTTCTCCCGCTTTGATGCTCATGGTTGAGTTTGCGGTGTTAAGGACTCTAACTGGCACGTATCCGTTATTTATAGATTTTACAAGGCTTCGTCCTACAGTCAAACTGCGCAATGCAGACGTCTTTGTTGGCTCTATCAGATAGGATCGGTGGTCTCCAGAATCACCATCAAGCTTGGCCCATACATTGCTTGTGGAAAAATTCGGCGCATCAGTATCGGTATATGCTACTACATTCATCTTGGGAATTTGGTTGCTGGTATCCTCCATCAACACTTTGACATTCTGCCATTTCAAAGCACGTTTGCCCAAATCCAACGTGATTCCATGTGGTCGCAGGAAATCCATTCCGAGAAGGCAGTCATCCATAATGTTCGTGACGAGCAAGTTATGTCGGAATGCAAGGTCTCCCGACTGTATCTGGAGGTTGACCTCTCCATGGACAGGCGCAGTTTCTTCCGTAGCCGTCCGTAGTGAGAAAATCCTGCCCTTTTGAAGAAGTTGTTGCTTCACATGGTCTGGTCGGATAATCGATCGGGTTGCACTAGTGTCGATCGTTATGGTGCAATGTTCACCGTCAATTTGACCCGGAAGGCATAAGTCCACTTCTCCACGATGTAGTCTTGACACGGTGATGGTGGTGCTGGGAACGCTGATCTTCCTAGCCAACATCTGCCCCACGAAGTTGGCTCGTACATGTTTCCCGACCGCTCAGTTTCAAGGGCTTCCATTCTGGGCTCCTGACGTGGTCTAGATCTTCTCCTACCTACACACCCTGGACAATGGCTCGGTTTTCTTCACTTCTTGCAGTCTCTTTGCAGGTGCCGATAGGCGCCGAAAGGTAATTTTTTTGGGGGGGGCAAGCCCAATGTGAAAATTTATTTTCGTACCTAACCAAATAGTACTATTTTTGTCAGTAATGTCAGTATTGATTTAAACTGGTATTAAAAGTTGCAGTGTGGTCAGGGGAATGTGCAACATTGTAAATTATGATCACTGTGTATGTCTTGTTGATCAATTTTATAAGGTTTATTTAAACTATGAGCGCGTTTGCTATTGTCTAAAAAATAAGTTCACTTTTCCTTTTTTTTACGAACATTTATTCATATTTATTCACATTTATTTTTCCAACCTACAGATTGAACAATTTTCGAGGTAGTTAACAAACAAGTCTATATTTTTCCAAAAACAACTAATCTATCATTGTCCGAAACAAATTCTCCCATGACTTCATGTAAATCGATGGCCGGCGTTTCATCTTTATGAATGTGTAGCAGCGTCACGTGGTTCAATCGTTTTTGGGTCATTGTTGTCCGAAGGTATGTTTTTAGACGCCTCAAAGCACTGAATAACCTCTTTGATGTCGCCGCAGAAACTGGGACTGTTAACAACAGTGTGAGCAATTTCAAGACTTCGTTGATAATATTCTTCGTAACAGTCGATACAATTCCAAAAAGATCATCCAACTCGACGCAAGATTTCAATCGCCATATTCCAGGCAAATTTTTCATCATTTTCAACTGCGTATGGAGGTCATCAATGTCAAAGTCCCCATCATATTTTCCTAGAGCTCTTCTTAAATCTTCTATTGCTGGCACCTTACCTTCACAGGCATCAAACAAAATATTTTCCAACGACTCTACAGCTTTCAAGCTTTTCTGGTCAAATCTCGATTCAAGTTCATTTTTCAAAAGATCTAAAGCCTCAAAAAAATTTTTCTCAATCGCGTTTTCATCGTCAAATAAACAGGAGGTTCAGGATTTTCAGTTTGCTCTAATCTTCTGTAATCACTTCATCAAAAGATATCTGATTTTTTTGGTGCCAGTTCTTCTTCAGTAAAAACCAAGTTAACAGCAGGCACCAAAAAAATCAGATATCTTTTTTTGAGCCATTCTGATGCCGATCTAGATTCAAGGAACACCTAAGGTTGCAAGTAATATAAAATTTGCATAGTATGTTTCTAAGATTCATATGGATTTCATATATTACAACAGATTTGTTTTCTGCAAATCATCACTGAATTATACTGAAGGATCATATTTTTTGAACCTAAATTTTATTTAAGGCATTTAGGCAAAAATAAACGATTGTATACTTTTCTTCGATAATAGGTTGGTGAAAGGCAATCGCTAAATAATTAAATGAGTAGTTTTCTGATTACTGAACCTCATGAACCGATAAAAAGTACAATAAATACAATTAAAATACTACTCACCTTACAATGTATAATTATCCATATTAATTTTTCGATCTTAACCCCACGTTATCAATTTAATAAGCAATTGGCAAGTGACAACACAAGAGACAACTGATCACAACTGGTGACAACCAGACTGCTCATAAATCACACGATTTTCACGGAACATCACATCACTGATTCACACTAATTGCGAGTCAAAGATGCTAGACACTTTTCTAGTTCTCTTGCACTATGAATACATATACGGATGAACAGTGTAGAAAGAGAGGTCCGATGGTGTAGAATCCAACTACGTTGAACTAAACTAAGTTGAAAGAGTTGAGCTAATAGCGCCAAATTTTGAACTTTTAACTTTTACTTTGCATAGTAGAAGTTCATTTGCGTATGGATATCAAAGTATATGATCGGATATTAAATAGTTAAGGATGATAAAAATTTTTAAATTATGAAAATATTTTTTATTTCTCAAAAATCAGGGGGGGCAAAAAGCATACTTTGCCCGCTATCTAAAAAAGTGGGGGGGCAAGTGCCCCCCGGTTCCAGCGCCAGTGCAGGTGCCCCTTCTCTCCGTAATTCCAGCATCTAGACGCACCATTAACCTGCGGCTCTCGCTCAATTTCCACGCGGTCACACCTGCACTCGTCTGCCACTACCTCGCGAAGCCAATGCATCCTTAACCGTTTGCTTTTGGGCTAAACGCACGGCTTGTTGCAATTCCTGATCCACTAAGGCGCTGATGAATGCTTCTGTTGCTGCATCATCTCGATGTTCTAGGTTGTAAGCTGGATAAGCGAATAGTACCAGTCGCCCAATGTCTTGGGCCAGCTGCTGTAAGGTTTCACCAGACTTCTGCATCCGATGCCGTAGCTGTGCCCGATAAATCTGCTTCAGATGATCGTCTCCATAACGCATATTGAGCACATTCATTATAGCAGCTGGTGAGTGCAACTCAACGGGGATCGTCTGCAAAAGCTCGGCTACTGGGCCTCTTAAGGCAAGGATCAATGCAGTTGCTCGTTTCTGCTCATTCCAGTAATTTATCCCAGTGGCGGCTTCAAACTGGGTTTTGTAAATATTCCAGACCGTTTGTCCGTCGAATATTGGTGCTTGCACATTTCTGGATGTGCTTTGTGCTGCGGTTATAAGCGTAGCTGGTGAGGTGGTTACTACTGACTTCACTGCTTCCAATTCCTTAAGCATGTTTTCCATCTAATGGTTGATTCTCTCCTCGACATGGCTGATATCATGGTTGATTCTCTCCTCAACCTGGCTGATCTCATGGTTGGTTCTCTCCTCGACCTGGTAAACCGTTTCCTCGACGCATTTAATTTGGTTGTTTAGACTACTCAGCTCCGTTTTTATTTTCGTTGACTGTTTTTGTAAGTTTGCCTTGATTTCGGTTGCCTGTTGGTCTAGCTATATTGATTGCTCCTCAAGCTTCTGTGCGATATGTTCCTCGATTTCGATCGCTTGTTGGTCCAGCTTCGCTGATAGTTCATCTAGCTTCGCTGATTATTCATTTGGCTTCGCAGTTAAATTGGATGCCTGTTGTCGCTGCGCTTGCTACACCAGCATCAACATTTGCATCAGCGCACTTTCTGGTTCCTTTGATTTTGGTGTTTCTACTTCACCACCTTCTGCGTCTTTTTCTGCATCTGAGAGCTCATCCGAATCCCGATAAGTGCCTTCCAACTCGATCGCATCACGCAAGCGTGCAATCAATATGGTCTTTGTACCTTGTGTAGCCAGATTTCGCTGTTCCAACTCCTCCTTAAGCTCCGATATGGTCAATTCATTAATTTTTAGTTGTAAGTTTCCCGGCATTTTTATTGCTTCGGCTATTTTGCCACCAGTGTCCACGTTAACTTTCACTGTTGTGCACAATGTTTAAAAGTTTTCACTTTTAAAGTTTCTTTTCTCACTTCTTGCGCCACTGTCACGTGTTATGGTTTGCGGCCGATAATTTTAATGTTCCGGGAAAGTGAAAACGCACTTTCTTTTAAATTAAGTTAAAAGAGTTTATTTACTAAACAATGCACAACTATTAATTTTACTATTAAATTCTTAACTTCCACTTGCCAATAAATTTCTATTATAACTGTCCACTTAACAATCAATCAATCAATCAATATCGCCTTCATTTCGCGCTCTACTATATCGCAGTTTACTATCGCGGTTTTACTATTGCAGTTCGACTATCGCGGTTGTAATGAATAGTCTCCCCACTCATTCAGCTCGCTTTTATATAGGGTCTCTAGTCATTCAATCCATTTTTCGTACATTGGCGAATGTTCTGCCGAGAGATGCCTGGGATATTCGAGCATGATCAACATCTGAATGGCGCAGTGACGTCACTTTCAGATGTTGATCATGCTTGGTGAATTCTTTTGCTTTCGGTTACATTCTTTTGTTGATCATGATCTTCTTAATGGTTGTGAAAGCAATTGCGACAGTAGCTCCCAGAATTATTTGTACTTGTAACAATACATATATATATATATATATATATATATATATATATATATATATATATATATATATATATATATATATATATCAATGTATATATATACATTTATATATATATATATATATATATATATATATATATATATATAATATATATATATATATATATATATATATATATATATATATATATATATATTTATAGATATATATATATATATATATATATATATATATATATATATATATTTATAGATATATATATATATATATATATATATATATATATATAGGTATACATATAAATATATATATATATATATATATATATATATGTATATAAATATACATATATATATATATATATATATATATATATATATATAGGTATACATATAAATATATATATATATATATATATATATGTATATAAATATACATATATATATATATATATATATATATATATATATATATATATATATGTATATATATATATATACATTTATATATGTATACATATATATATATATATATATATATATATATATATATATACGAGTATATATATATACATTTTTTTTTTTTTTGGATTGAAGTATTGTACCTTCTATATATTTTTATATAAAAATGATATAAGGAAACGAAAAGATATAGAAAACAAAAACTCGGTCCTCCCATCCCATTTGACTTCTGACCGGATAAAGGACCCGCCATGTTGGCTAGTCCCTCCACTCATGACCTCGTCATTAAGTGAGCTTTTCCCTTTTCTTTTGTTGTTGCAGGTGCTCTTGCAGGGTAGAATGGCCTTCCGCATGTGTTTCCTATTTATGTTTAAGTTTTATCTGATTCAAGCATATAAATTTTTACTATAAATCTGAAACATTTTTATTTTTAATTTAAGGAAAAAGTTCATATGAACTGCTTTTGTATGAATTTTTCATTTAAATGAAAAATAAATGGCCATGTCTACAATGAATCTTGATCCTGATGGGAGAGTGCAAGGGGGCACCGCTTCTACCTGAATACGCCACTCTAAGTGAGGGTCATAAATGTTAGTTGTAAAGGCGAAATCTTCTTGCGTCCCACGCACACTAATCAAGCTCAGTCAGTCCCATTTCAATAGTTGATCCATTCAGTATGTTACTTCAGCCTCGTCACCGTCAAACAGAGATATTTGTATCGTATAATTCGTAAAAGCGGAATTTTTTGAAGTGTTGGGGAAAAGAGCCCGCCCCACGACACTGCAACGCTAGCCCACCAGCGCATTCACAAGTCCTCAGACAAGGCCAATTCCGGCGAGCACCAAAATCGTTGCTCGGTGAGGCAGCTGTCCATCGCTTCAGTCCTTAATGGACGATTTAACATTCCTCAAAACACTACATTCTTTTACAGTACTTTCCAATTAATATTTTTGAATTGAACTTAAATCTATATTCACCAAGATATTCAATTTATTGGTTAACAAAAAAAAAATGTTTGTAGCTTCAAAAAATTCCTGAGGGTGCCCAAAAGATCCGACTTTTATTTTATAAAGTGCGTTAGATAGGTGCAGTGCTTTTTTATCTACAAAGAAATTTTCAAACTGCTATTTGCTTTAATTTCTAACTCACAAGATTTTAAAAACCTTGAATTTTTTAAAATTATAAATTATAATCTACTGAATAAATTTTGATGAAAACTAGTATGCTATTTTACTAAATTATAAAAATATTTTCAGTGAATTATTAAGGTTTTTAGTGCATTTCAAGTGGTTAAAAAAATTAAATAAGAACGGACTTGTTTTCTAATTTCTTTTATATTAATTGCTATTTTGCGGCAAGGGTAAACAATTTTAAACATTTATAGAAAATTTAGTTACACAGCTTTTGTCTCTCACAACTTTGCTCCAAAGTAAATTGTTTTAAAGATAGAAGTTTGAAAAGTAGGAAAAAATCAAATATTTTAATGAGTTTCAAGCATTTCGATTTATTTACGGATGCTCCCAACGTTTTTGAGAAGGATAGGTCAATTATCGTTATACAAATTATTCCACAACTGTTTCTTCAAAACTAGTGTGCGCCCTCTCACCAGCCGAATGTAGTCGTTATTTTACATATCATTTCTAGGCTTTCGCTTACAGTTAGTTAGAATGTATCATTGTCTTGATCGAATGTATCGGCACCAGAGAAGGTGATATGTTCAGTAACATGCTTTGACCACTCGCCCATTCAGCCAGCTGCAATCCTTTTCGGCTTTAAACCTGTATATATTATAACGTCCGAAGAATTACTCAAAACAAATCTCATTACCACCAAAGGAATTAAACCAGGAACTTTCGGCTTACGGAGTGAGCGCTCTACCCACTACTACACGTCGTTTTTTTGTGAGGTGCAGTAAGATAAAACTTACTGTTCAACATACGAAACTAGTTACTAGAACTATTTTCATTTTGCTTTAAAACGTACTTGATATACGAGATGTGACAACTAAGTAATGTGACTGATTCCACGAAAACCAAATATTTAAAAATTATTCTACAACTCTGCCATCAAAGTAGTCCCCTTTAGCAGCTATACAACAATTCCAGCACGTTTTCCATGTTTCGTAACATTTCCGGAAAACTTTGACTGAGATGTCCACGAGTACCCTCGTCACGGCCACCTGGATGTCCGTAAAAAGTCACAGGGTGACATATCAGGCAAATAAGGCGGCTGTTGCAACACGGCGATCCCTTTAGAGGCCAAATTCTGGGACACGCTGAGGGCAGTGTGGTATAGCGCGTTGTCGTGATGAAGGATCCAGTTACGAGCGATGTCTGGGCGCACCCTGTCAACTCGTTGTCGCAATTTTCGAGCACTTGGCGATAGAAGAATTGATGATCGCCTTGTTAAACGCCGATCTTCACGGATTAGGGGTCGCACACGCTGCGCATTCACGTCAGTCCGCACCTCGACTGGTCTCCCACTCCACGCTTTGTCTTCCACGCTTTCACGCTCCTCCTTAAACTCTTTATGCCACCGAAACACCTGGGCACGACTAAGAGCGCTATCGCCATGCACTTTTATAATTTCAGCTTACGTTTCTGAACGTACTGTTACATGCACGAATAATTTTGCGAGTTAATGTCGCAATTTTTTTCACAATCATTAAGAAGAGCATGGTCAACGAAACGAACGTACTCGAAAACCCACCAAGCATCAACATCTGAAAGTGAGTCACTGCTCCATTCATTACGCTGCTCGAATGTTCCCGCTAATTTGCCAATCTACGAGAACTGGGTTGAATGACTTGAGACCCTATATTAAGGCGAGCTGAATGAATGGGGGGATTCATTAGAACCGCAATAGTAAAAAAAACTGCGAAAGTGTGTCGCGAATAGAAAAGCGATATTGTTCGAGTAATAGAAAAGTGATTTTCGTTGATTGTGAAGTGATTTTAGAAGACAATTGCGATAGGAATTTATGGATAAGTGGAAGTAGACTTTCAATAGTGAAAATTAAAATTGTGAAATAGTTAAATAAGTGATTGTGCATTTTTAAGTAATTAAATAAACTCTTTTAATTTAATTTAAAAAACATTGCATTTTCACTTTCCCGGAACATTAAAATTATTGGCCGCGAACCATAACACGCGACAGTGGTGTCAAGAGGTGAGAAAGAAACTATTGGAAGTGAAAACGTTTAAACATTTTTAAAGTGCACAATAGTGAAAATCAACGTGGAAACCGATGGAAAAATAGGCGAAACAATAAAATGCTAGGAAACTTTCATCTAAAAATTGACCAGTTGACCATATCGGAGCTCAAGGAGGAGTTGGAACAGCGAAATCTAGACACACAAGGTACAAAGGCCATACCGATTGCACGCTTGCGTGACGCGATCAAGTCGGAAGGCGTGAATCTGGATGTGGGTGAGCCCTCAGATGCGGGAAATGGCGCAGAAGGTGGAGAAGTAGAAACATCAAAATCAAAGGAGGCAGAAAATGCGCTAATGCAAATGTTAATGCTTATGCAGCAAGAGCAACGACAATAGTCATCCAATTTAACTGCGAAGCTAAATGAACATTTTTGGAATCAGCGAAGCTGGACCAACAAGCGATCGAAATCAAGGCAGACATCACACAGAAGCTGGAGAAACAGTCAACCGGAATAAAAGCGGAGCTCGGTAGTCTGAACAAACAAATTAAAGGCGTCGAGGAAAAGGTTGACCAGGTCGAGGAAAAGGTTTACCAAGTCGAGGAAAAGGCTAGCCAGGTCGAGGAGAGGATCAACAATGGGATGGGTAAAGTGAAAAAGGAATCGGAAGCAGCGAAGGCAGTAGTAACCACCTCACCAGCCACGCTTACAACCGCAGCACAGAGCACATCCAGAAATGTGCGAACACCAATATTTGATGGGCAAACGGTTCAGTTTGAAGCCGCCGCTAGAATAAATCACTGGAATGAGCAGGAACGAGCAACTGCATTGATTCTTGCTCTAAGAGGTCCAGCTGCCGAGCTTTTGCAGACTATTCCCATTGATATAAACTCAAACCCGGCTGCTAAATTGAATGCGCTCGACATGTGTTATGGAGGCGATCACCTGAAGCAGATTTATGGGGCACAGCTACTGAATCGGATGTAGAAGTCTGGCGAAACCTTGCAGCAGCTAGCCCAATACATTGAGCGACTGGCACATTTGGCCTACCCAGCGTATGACCCAGAACATCGAGATGACGCAGCAACAGAAGCATTCATCAGCGCCTTAGAGGACCAGAAATTGCAACAAGCCGTTCGTTAAGCTCAGAAGCAAACGGATAAGGATGCATTGGCTTATATTCTGAGCTTCGAGGCAGCGAAAAATGCAACTCGTACCATTGCCTGGGTCCGTGAGGTAGTGGCAGATGAGTGCAGGTGTGAGCGCGCGGCGAGCCGCAGGTAAATGGTGCGCCTAGATGCTGGGATTGCGGTGAGAAAGGGCACCTGCAAAGAGACTGCAAGAAGCAAAGGAAACGGAGTTATTGTCCAGGATGGTGGAGATCCAGACCGAGTCAGCAGCCTACAATGGAAGCCCATCAAACTGAGGGGGCCAACTTCGTTGGGCGGACGTTAGCTAGGAGGATCGACGTCTCTAGCACCTCCGTCACTGTGTCAAGACTGCATCGCGGAGAAGCAGACTTGTGCCTTCCGGGTCAAGTTGACGAAGAACATTGCACCATAACAAGCGACACTAGTGCAACCCGATCGATTATCCAACCGGACCTAGTGGGACCACCGCTTCTTCACAAGGGCAGAGTTCATGGAAATGCTGACGCCGTATCTCGTCATCCATGTCCAGCTAACTGCAAGCATTGCTGACAGATTAAGCAAAGGAACCACCCGTTGATCTCCGATTGATAACGGCCGAATTCGATGAAAGTTGGTCAATGGAGGAGTTTCAAAATGCCCAGTTAGCCGATGAAGACATCGGATAATTGCTCGTATGGAAGGAGACGACTGGGCAACCTGAGTGGAAAGACGTTTCAATGCATGGCACAACCCTGAAAAATTATTGGGCACAATGGAACTCCCTTCAGGCGGAGGGTGGCGCACTCAAGCGGATATGGGAAACGGCGGATGGCAGCTCGTATAGGATGGAAACTATACTACCCAAAAGCCAAACCCACGCTATGGTTAAGAAAATGCATGAAGGATCCTCGAGAGGCCACCTTGGTGTTAACAAGATCTTAGCGAAATTGCGGGAAAGGTTCTACTGGCTCCACGCTCAAGAAGACGTAGAGGACTGGTGTCGCAGATGCACAATTTGCGCTTCCGTCAAAGGTCCAAAGCGGTGACTGAGAGGACAAATGCAAACCTACAACGTGGGGGTACCGTTTGAAAGGATGGCTGTTGACATCGCAGGACCCTTTCCTGAATCCGAATGGGAAAATTGAGACACGCTGGTTGTGGCCGATTATTTCAGCAAGTGGCCCGAGGTCTACCCCATTCCCAACCAGGAAGCAACTACTGTAGCCGAACAGCTAATGTTAAATTGGATCAGTAGGCGCGGCGTACCTTGCAAACTACATTCAGATCAAGGTCGAAACTTTGAGTCACTAGTTTTACGCGAAATGTGCGAGCTGCTGGGAATACGGAAAACGAGGACAACACCGCTGCATCCCCAATCCGATGGAATGGTCGAACGTTTCAACGGCATGCTCAATAAACACCTGGCCAAAATGGCTGACGAGAACCAAAGGGACTGGGACCGACATATCCCACTATTTTTGATGGCGTAGAGAGCTGCCGAACACGCATCGATGGGTCAAGCCCAGCTAAAGTCATTTTTGGAAAGACTATTCGTCTGCCGGCTGATATAAAGCTCGGAACACCCCCTGAGAAACCCCAAACGATCTCGGAGTACGCAAATGAGCTAAGACAACGATTGAACCGGATACATCAGACAGTGCGAAAACACCTCGAATCGGCTAGTGACTGCATGAAGACCAGGTACGATCTAAAGGCAAATTCTACTGGCTTCCAGCAAGATGACTTGATATGGCTATATAACCCGCAACGGCGAAAGGGTAGGTGTCCAAAGTTGCAACATAATTGGGAGGGGCCATACCGAGTTACAAAGCGAATCAACGACGTCGTACACCGCATACAGGAACACCGTAAGCCAAGAGCCAAAATGAAAATCGTGCACCTGGACCGTCTTGCCCCATACTACCTCCAGGGAGAATTGACTACAACTGGCGACACATCTTTTCGGGGCAAAAAGAACTAAGAACTCGAAAACCGACTAAGCATCAACATCTAAAAGTGAGTCACTGCTCCATTCATCACGCTGCTCGAATGTTCCCGCTTATTCGCCAATGTACGAGAACTCGGTTGAATGACTAGAGGCCCTATATAAAGGCGAGCTGAATGAATGGGGGGATCATTCATTAGAACCACGAAAGTAAAAACTGCGAAAGTGTGAAGCGAATAGAAAAGCGATATTGTTCGAGTAATAGAAAAGTGATTTTCGTTGATTGTGGAGTGATTTTAGAAGACAATTGCGATAGAAATTTATGGACAAGTGGAAGTAGACTTTCAATAGTGAAAATTAAAATTGTGAAATAGTTAAATAAGTGATTGTGCATTTTTAAGTAGTTAAATAAACTCTTCTAATTTAATTTAAAAGACATCGCATTTTCACTTTCCCGGAACATTAAAATTATTGGCCGCGAACCATAACACGCGACAGTACGTTTCTTGATGAGCACCACCAACACACGTCTACTAAACACGACACAGCAGGCGAGGTAAACAAACTAGAGCAATGGTAAATATATAAATGGAGAGAGGAAGGATCCCGGAGAAGAAGAAAAGACTTTCAAAGTCGCAGGTTTACCATAAGTGCGGCAATAACATCAGTCTCATTACTTTATCGTCGCACCTCATATGTTAAAATTTTTTTTTTGGTTTCCTTCTTATCCTCAGCCACATATGTATTTATCCAAAAGAAAATAAAAAACTTTTAGAAAAAAAAGAAAACCGACTTCGGAATGCCCTAAAAAGGATGAAATAAATTTTATGGAAGCGATGCCATATCACTTTTCCCCCGATTTTTGTGTGATGGTGCAGATGTTGGAAATATTTATGTTGAAATGGGGAAATTCATTTGGCACCGCTTCCATAAAATTTATTTCATCCTTTTTAGGGCATTCCGAAGTCGGTTTCCTTTTTTTTCTAAAAGTTTTTTATTTCACTCATTTTAGTGGCAATTTTTTTCATTTCAAACCATTCAAAACTAAGTTTCTTGAATAAATTGTATCATGTTCTCGTATATTAAAATATAATTTTCTTACTGCAATGCAAAAACCACTACGGCTAAAATCTGCACCGTTCATTGGAATCGAATTTAATTTTGGTACATTTAATCCATGATCTCATCAACGTCTACCTTGATTTTAGATTTCATAATAATCCAATATGAATTGTAGCCTTGAAAAATTTTCAAATTTTGCA